>OU974030.1:3913750-6810000 GCA_918843925.1 Eulithis prunata | reverse complement strand
GGTGTATGAAAGGATAAGGAAGGTAGTGAATGCAGCGGAAGAAGGGACGAAGATTGATAAAATCAGGAAAGCTAAAGATAGGAAGATAATAGTAGGTTGCCAAAACGAGGAAGAACTGAGGAAGGTCAAGAAAAGGATAGCGGAAGGGGAAGGACAGCTCAACATAGAGGATATCAAGAACAAAGACCCGCTTGTTATCCTCTACGGAGTCCTACAGTGCCACACGGATGAGGACATCATCAAAGCCATCCGCGCACAGAATGGACATCTGTTGAAGGGAGTGAGCGGCGAAGACGACCGCATGGAAGTACGCTTCCGCCGCAAAGCGAGGAACCCGCTCATCTCCCACGTTGTCATCAAGGTGTCGCCCCGACTGTGGCAGTGCCTCACAAACGCGGGGACTGTATACATCGACGTGCAGAGGATCAGAGTCGCCGACCAGTCCCCCCTAGTACAATGTTCGCGCTGTCTAGGGTACGGACATGGGCGGCGGTTCTGCACCGAGGCAGTCGATGTGTGCAGTCACTGCGGTGGAGCGCACCTTAAGCCGGAGTGCCCCGACTGGTTGAGCGAAGCCACCCCCAGCTGCGTCAACTGCGTAAAGAACAAGGCTGTAAAAATTGATCATGGCGCCTTTAGCAATGAATGCCCGGTGAGGCGCAAGTGGGAGGCACTTGCGAGATCCACCGTGGCGTATTGCTGAGGGCGTCTTATACAAGATCATACAAGCAAACCTAAGAAAGCAGCGGTTGGCGACAGACGAGATCTTTATCGAAGCCACAAGATCCAAGGCAGCAGTCCTCCTCCTACAGGAACCATATGTGGGGTCGCAAAGGCAAATGAAGGGATATTCAGGTGCCAGGATCTACCAGTACCAGAACTTAGAACAGGGCGAGATGGTGAAGGCGGCGATAGCTGTCTTAGACTCCACATTAGACGTCGTACAATACCCGCTGCTCACCACCAAAAACATCGCCGTACTGGGGATCCAAACAACTGCCTGGAAGGTCAATCTGGTCTCTGTATACCTGGAAGGTGATCAGCCCCTGGAACCATATTTGGACCACCTAACCAAGGTAGTCAACGAGCTAGGACCAGTCAGGCTGATCATTGGAGGCGACGCAAACTCCTGGAACATCTGGTGGGGAAGCGTCAGGACCAACTCCAGAGGGGAGGACCTGATGAAGTTCTTCGATGAGCATGGGCTACAGGTGCTCAATGATGGCTCAACACCAACCTTTGACACGGTGAGAGGTGACCGGAGATACACCAGCCACGTAGATGTCACAGTTTGCTCAGAGGACATGCTCACCCTGGTGGAAGGATGGACCGTCATCGAGGGCATGACGAGCTCGGACCACAACTGCATCACATATAACATACAGCTACACAAAGCTCACGGGACACAAATCACACGCACAACCCGACTCTACAACACAAAGAAAGCAAATTGGGCCCAATTTCATGAGAAATTGGACCAATTCAAAGCAGACCACCAACTCACACTCACAGAAGTAGAGCACACACACAACACACAACAAATAGAAACATTCATACACACATACACACAAGCAATCACACACGCATGCACACATACCATACCAGCCAAAAAACACACACAAATACTTACCATCCCGTGGTGGTCCGAAGAGCTCGCGCAGTTGAAGCGGGAAGTCGCCACCAGGAAGAGAAGAATCAAGGGCACCGCACCAGTCCGAAGAGCAAGAGTAGTCGAAGAATACCTGAAAAAGAAAGAAGAATATGAGTTGGAGGCGGAAAAGGCAAGGGTGCAGAGCTGGAGGGACTTTTGTAGCAGGCAGGATAGGGAAGGAGTGTGGGAAGGTGTGTACAGAGTGATAGGTAGGACTAGGAAAAGAGTAGAGGATGAGCCACTCCGGAATGAGGGCAGGGTGTTGGACGCAAAAGGCTCTGTGAAGGCACTTGCGGATGCATTCTACCCAGAGGACCTTACAGAAAGCGACAACACCGAACATCGCAGAATAAGAGCCGAAGCAGAGATCGTAAACAGTGGACAACAAGCTGAGCCCTGCGACCCACTGTTCACAGCGACTGAACTTAAAGCTGCGATAAATGCCTTCAACCCGAAGAAAGCCCCCGGAGCGGACGGTTTCACCGTCGATATATGCGCAGAGGCCATTGCAAATGACCCAGCAATGTTCCTGGCACTCACCAACAAATGCTTGGAGCACGCGCATTTCCCAGATCCCTGGAAGGAGGCCACAGTAATAGTACTACGTAAACCCGGAAAAGAAACCTACACCACCCCCAAGTCGTACAGGCCTATCGGGCTCCTCCCAGTGCTAGGGAAAATCTTCGAGAAGATGTTGATCAACCGAATCAAGTTCCATTTAGTTCCAAGGATAAGCCTACGCCAGTACGGATTCATGCCCCAGAAGAGCACCGAAGACGCCCTCTATAACCTAATACGACACATCAACACGAAGCTCGATGAGAAGAAGATGTTGACGCTAGTGTCGCTGGATATAGAGGGGGCCTTCGATAGCGCATGGTGGCCAGCCATCAGAGTCCGACTGGCGGAGGAGAAGTGTCCGATCAACTTGAGACGGTTGATCGACAGCTATCTCCGTAACCGAAGAGTTAAGGTCCGATACGCTGGAGAGGAGTACGCTAAGCACACGGAAAAAGGATGCGTGCAAGGATCAATAGGTGGCCCCATCCTGTGGAATTTACTCCTGGACCCTCTCCTGAAGGACTTAGAGCTCAGAGGAGACTACGTGCAGGCGTTCGCGGACGACGTGGTGCTTGTCTTCGATGGTCAGACGGCGCTTGAGATCGAAAGACAGGCCAATGCCGCACTCGAGCATGTTCGGGCGTGGGGAGTCCGTAACAAACTGAAGTTTGCGCCTCACAAAACCATGGCTATGGTGATCACGCGCAAACTTAAGTATGACTCCCCGCGCCTTAGCATGAACGGGATCGACATTGGCTTGTCAAAAGAGATCAAACTGCTCGGTCTCACCATTGACGACAAACTTACCTTTAACTCGCATGCCGCGAACGCCTGCCGCAAGGCGCTAAGGTTTTACAACCAGTTGTCCCGAGCGGCCAAAGTGAGCTGGGGCCTACAGCCAGACATAATTAGGACAATATACACCGCCGTGGTGGAGCCCACGATAATGTATGCGGCCAGCGCATGGGCACCCGCCACAGCAAAGCTATGCATAAGGAAGGAGTTCGACACGGTGCAGCGTGGTTTTGCGCAGAAGATCGTAAAGGCCCACAAAACAGTCTCACTCAACTCGGCGCTATTACTTGCTGGGCTACTTCCACTGGACATTAGAATCCGGGAAGCAGCCTTGCTTTATAAAGTAAAGAAAGGTCACACCCAGCAGGTAATAGGAGACCGAGAGATTGAGGTACCAGTGCCATACGCAGCCATGCCGCACCCAGCACTGCAGACGGAACTACGATTCGCCTGCGTGGAGGACGGAGCAGCATTGAACCAGAACCTCGACACCCACCTAAACATCTTCACGGACGGAAGTAAAATTGAAGGGAAAGTTGGCGCCGCACTATCCATCAGAATCGGCGCCAACGAAATCAGTTCCCGTAAACTGAGGCTGGATGAATGCTGCACCGTCTACCAAGCAGAGCTGCTTGCACTATCGGCAGCCACGAAAGAAGCGCTTAAGAGGCAGCAACCAAGTTGCAGCATCTTCAGCGATTCACGCTCCGCCCTCGAAACGGTGACTAATCTGACTTCCCCCCATCCCCTCGCAGCCCAGATTAGAGAAGACATAACCCGACTCAATAATCTGAACAAAATAGTAAAATTATTCTGGATTAAGGCTCACGTAGGGATGGAGGGAAATGAGAGAGCCGACGAGTTGGCGAAGAGTGCAGCGCTGCACTTGAAGGTTAAAGCGAAATACGACAACTGTCCTGTCTCATTCGCAAAGCGAGAAATCAGACGAGACTCGCTCTGCGAATGGAACAGACGCTACACACAAGCATCACAAGGCGTAGTTACAAAAAGCTTCTTCCCAAATGCGATACAGGCACACCGTCTCTTAAAACTGATAAACCTAAGCCCCACTATAGTCCAGCTTTTCACAGGACACGGCGGGTTCTCCTCATACTTGCACCGATTCAAGTGTAAGGAGAGTCCGTCGTGCCCATGCGACCCCGAGGTAGAGGAGAGTGTCCACCATGTTATAACTAGCTGCCCCAGATTTGGAAGAGAAAGGTTCAATTTAGAAATGGAAATAGATAAATGTATAAATGTAGAAAATTTGGCAATAATAATAGAGGATAAACATGTAAGAGATAAATTTCTAGAGTATTGTATAAAAATAGTTAAGACAGTAGCAAATAAAAATAAGTAGCAATAAGGAAGCACAATTATGTAATTAATAAAGTTATATAATATTGTGTCCATTGAAAATAGTTAGTAGATAAGAAAGAAATGTATTTTATATATGTAAAACTTAGAAAATAAATAAATGTAAACCCTTGTATTTCATCCCAAAATAAATAAATAAAGAGAAGAAATAAAAGTAAAGTAAATGTAAATTAAGAAAGCAAGCGGATGGACGAAAGAAAGATACAGTATGAAGAATGAAAGTGCGAGAGGCATAAAAGCGAGAACTGGTACGAAAGAGTTGTGTTGAAAAATTTGCCTGGTAACGCCAGGGGAAAATAGTATAAAAAAAAAAAAAAAAAAAAAAAAAAAAAAAAAAAAAAAAAAAAAAAAAAACCTAACCTAACCTAACCTAACCTAACCTAACCTAACCTAACCTAACCTAACCTAACCTAACCTAACCTAACCTAACCTAACCTAACCTAACCTAACCTAACCTAACCTAACCTAACCTAACCTAACCTAACCTAACCTAACCTAACCTAACCTAACCTAACCTAACCTAACCTAACCTAACCTAACCTAACCTAACCTAACCTAACCTAACCTAACCTAACCTAACCTAACCTAACCTAACCTAACCTAACCTAACCTAACCTAACCTAACCTAACCTAACCTAACCTAACCTAACCTAACCTAACCTAACCTAACCTAACCTAACCTAACCTAACCTAACCTAACCTAACCTAACCTAACCTAACCTAACCTAACCTAACCTAACCTAACCTAACCTAACCTAACCTAACCTAACCTAACCTAACCTAACCTAACCTAACCTAACCTAACCTAACCTAACCTAACCTAACCTAACCTAACCTAACCTAACCTAACCTAACCTAACCTAACCTAACCTAACCTAACCTAACCTAACCTAACCTAACCTAACCTAACCTAACCTAACCTAACCTAACCTAACCTAACCTAACCTAACCTAACCTAACCTAACCTAACCTAACCTAACCTAACCTAACCTAACCTAACCTAACCTAACCTAACCTAACCTAACCTAACCTAACCTAACCTAACCTAACCTAACCTAACCTAACCTAACCTAACCTAACCTAACCTAACCTAACCTAACCTAACCTAACCTAACCTAACCTAACCTAACCTAACCTAACCTAACCTAACCTAACCTAACCTAACCTAACCTAACCTAACCTAACCTAACCTAACCTAACCTAACCTAACCTAACCTAACCTAACCTAACCTAACCTAACCTAACCTAACCTAACCTAACCTAACCTAACCTAACCTAACCTAACCTAACCTAACCTAACCTAACCTAACCTAACCTAACCTAACCTAACCTAACCTAACCTAACCTAACCTAACCTAACCTAACCTAACCTAACCTAACCTAACCTAACCTAACCTAACCTAACCTAACCTAACCTAACCTAACCTAACCTAACCTAACCTAACCTAACCTAACCTAACCTAACCTAACCTAACCTAACCTAACCTAACCTAACCTAACCTAACCTAACCTAACCTAACCTAACCTAACCTAACCTAACCTAACCTAACCTAACCTAACCTAACCTAACCTAACCTAACCTAACCTAACCTAACCTAACCTAACCTAACCTAACCTAACCTAACCTAACCTAACCTAACCTAACCTAACCTAACCTAACCTAACCTAACCTAACCTAACCTAACCTAACCTAACCTAACCTAACCTAACCTAACCTAACCTAACCTAACCTAACCTAACCTAACCTAACCTAACCTAACCTAACCTAACCTAACCTAACCTTTTTTTTTTTTTTTTTTGTTGCCCAGGAAAACCTTTGATAGGTACCACACGGTCTGGGGGGGACCGGTGGTTATGTGGGAGTCCCGCCTTGACAAAGGCAGTGTACCCACTAAAAACCTGGGGTGTTCCACATCTCCGCTAAGAGGGGTAGTCTCAGGATCGCTATAGCGCCTCTTTGACATACCAGCGGTTGCCCGTTTGGGCTCTTCCTTGCCAAGGGCGTCTAGCCCTGTTCTCCGCTTAAGGCATCTCGGAACACGTGACGAGATGCCTTACAGCCCGGGACCACACAGGTCAGGCAACAGACCCCCCGATCTATTACCCGAAAGTCCCCATTACGGTTGCATGCGGCCGGCATATGCCAACCGCCTGCGGCCAGTTCTTCTTCGGCGTATTGGGTCCGATAAAGCATCGTCTTCTCGTTCCCTCTCCGCCGCCTCCTTGTCGCGCATCACCGTTTCCGCAAAAACGGCGACTGCCCTCCATTTATTCTCCGAATCGGCAATTGCGCGTATTATTGCCGGCAACGAAATGTCTCCACCTATCACTGCCACCATCTCCGCCCGTGGCACTGCCCAAGCTGGGCACTCAGCGCGGGTATGCTGCGCTGTGTCCTCCACTGCACCACAGTGATGACATGCCATCGTTGGCTCTCGTCGTGCCACTCGGCACAGATACCTCCCGAAGCAACCATGCCCCGAAAGAATCTGCGTCAAGCGGAAAGTCGGGGCGCCGTGTCGACGATCGACCCACTCTAGGAGAACCGGCCGAACGGCGGCAACCACATCACGGCCTGCAGCCGGTGTCTCCAGTCTCTCCGACCACTGGCGAAACAGCTCCTCTCGGCCCTGCTCTCTCCAGTGCTTTATTTCTTCTGGCATAGGCCAGCCTCCATTTCGTTTTACCTCCGCGCTGTGCTGGTACACCGCCGCTAAGACGCCGGCTTCGAGGTCCCATGGCGGAGCACTTGCCAGCAAACACGCTGCCTCAAAAGAGACGGTGTGGTACGCCCTGGCCGCTCTTATCGCTATGACCCGCTGCGGACGTCGCAGCAGGGTCTGGTTCTGCCTGTTCAAGGCATTCGCCCATATGGGTGCTCCGTAAAGCGCCTTGGAGCGTACCACACCTGCAAAAAGGCGACGGCACGCTACACTTGGCCCCCCTATGTTAGGGAGCAGTCTCCCGAGCACTCCTGCGTAAGCTATGAGCTTCGGGGCCAGTCGCCGAAAGTGCTCTTCGAACTTCCATCGACCATCAAGGACAAGTCCTAAGTACTTCATCGTCGACTCGATGGCGATGGAGGTTCCACCCACAACAACACTCTGTCCACCCGGAGGAGCCTTTCGAGGCCCGTGAAAGACAAGAGCCTCAGACTTTTCCAAAGCCACCTCCAGCCCAAGCATCCTTATCCTCCGGACTACTTGCGCCACACCAGCCGTCGCCAAAATAGCCGCCTCTCTGTAGTTCTTACCGCGGGCTGTGACTAGGGTGTCATCAGCATAACAAACTACACCAATCCCTCGCAGATTTTGCCCGCGGAGCACATAGTCGTATCCGATGTTCCACAGGAGGGGCCCTAGAACCGATCCCTGTGGAACACCACACGACATCCTTCTTTCTTTCCAACCACCGTTCCGAGCTGGATATATCACAGCCCGGTTGTCAAAGTAGCTCGCTACAGTGTCTCTCAGGTACCGAGGTACACCATGGTATCTCAGAGCCTCCAATACGGTTTCCCACGGCAAGGTGTTAAAAGCATTCGCTATGTCCAGCGACACTGCCAACAACACCCCACCTACTGAGACTGCCTCATCCGCCAGTTCCCGCACTCTGGTGATGGCGTCCACAGTTGAGCGCCCATGGCGGAACCCAAATTGCCCATCACTCAGATTCGGGCCCACACACACCAAATGCTGAATGAGACGAGCAGCAAGTACTCGCTCAAAAAGCTTGCTCGTTTCGCCAAGCAGCACTATCGGACGATACGCTGATGGGGAGTCGGCTGGGCGGCCATTCTTCCTTAGTAGGACTAATTTCCCGCGCTTCCAGCATTGCGGGAAATAGCCTTCAGCTAGACACGCTGAGAAAAGTGCTCTTATGTCTCCCCCAAGCTCCTTCGCTGCATGAACCAGGAGTCGACCTGGTACTCCATCTGGCCCAGGGGCAGCGTTTTTGGACCGAAGTCGCAGCACGGCTGCCTTCAACTCGTCCTCGCTCACAGACGGAACCTCTTCTTCTACAGCCTGTTCAGGCAGACCTAGCCCGAGTGCCATGGGAGGTGGACACCATGCCTCTCTCTCAGGAAAGAGGGTCGACACTACTCGCTCTAGAAGCTGCGGTTCAAGAGTCGAAGTAAGTGGGGGGGCCCATGGGCGAAGTTTACCCGTCACCGACTTATACGGACGTCCCCAGGGATCCCGGTCAAGAGACTCAAGCCACTCTTGCCACGCCGACTCTTTTGCCTCCTTAATGGCCACCTGTAGAGCTTTACAGGCGGCACTATAGTTACAGGCGGCACTATAGTTAGAGGAAAGTGCCTCGTGCATCAGTTGATGGGGATCCCCACGCTGTTGACTTTGCGTTGAAGTCCCCAGCAACTAACACAGGACTGGGGTGGGCTGCTCCCACCAGAACCCCGATCTCAGCAAGAACTCGCTCAAAGTCGAGCAAGCTGCGGTTAGGGGAACAGTACACCCCGATCACTGCCACGCCACAGCCGCCACCTACTACGGCTAGCACACAACCCTGACCCCTCGCTACCCTTTCGAAGGGCAAGGAACCAGCTGATGACTGCGTGAAAATGGCTACCGAGTCCTCTCGGTCACCAACCCAGTTATCACGGGAAGGGACCACATAGGGCTCAGCAACCACTGCTATTTGTGTTGACCACTCCGCCAGACTCTGGAGCAGAAGATCCTGAGACCTGGCGGAGTGGTTAATGTTCGCCTGCAGAAATCGGATGGCCATCCTAATTGGAGTCCATTCGATTCTCCTCTCGCGCATCTGGGCGCGCAGATGACTGCGAGGGGGCTGAAGGGCCTACGCGAGTCGTCTGTTTTCCTCCTCTTTTACCTTTGGTTGCGGCCAAGCCTTTGCAGGCCTTGGTCCCAACACGGTGACCGGCCTTCTTTCCAGCTGCTTCGCACGCCGGACAATGCGGATCAGCATCACACTCCACTGCCTTGTGCCCCGACTTGCCACAGCGGAAGCAAAGTGCACTGCGGTCCTGATCACACGGACATTTCACTCCAACGTGCCCAACCTCCAGGCATCGATAGCACTGCAGAGGCCTGGGCTCTAGTAGTTTGGCGGATACTGAGATCCAGCCCACTAGAAATCTTCCAGCAGCTACTTTTTTCGCTGCAGCAACGGGGCAGCGCAGCCAGACCGTTCCTTGGCGACCTTCGGAACGTACAATGTTGCCAACCTTCACTGATTCTATTGCACAGCCGCCCACTTTAGCAACAGCTGCCGCCACGTCCTCTGTTCTTGCGGAGTCATCCAGACCCGACAAGCGCATTTCCACGCACTTTTCAGGCCTAGAGACCCGGACTAGGGCTCCACTGAGGGACTCTCTAAGCTTGTTAGAGCCTTCTCAGCACTTGCAGCGCCAGGTATCTCCAACACTCGGCCACCTGTAGCGGCAGTTCGGAACTTGAGACCCTCTATGCCCAGTGCCTGCAGGTCGATACGTTCTCTAGCATCACTAAGCACTTGGTGATAGGTGATGCCCTTCTCCACGGCTTCCGGCTGCAGCGTCAGTACGACTGCTGTCGAACGAGGGACCTTAAGTCCCTTTCTCTTGTTTTTCTTGGTCTTTCGACTCTTGGCCTTCTGGCTCTGCGCAGGCCGTGTCACTGGCTCCGTAGTGGCCTTGGCTGCCGCCCCCTTGGTGGCTTTGGCGGCTTTGGCCGCTTTGGAACCTTTTCGAGTCACCACATTCCACCCTTCGTCCATGGGCTGGGGGGTGGGACTCGGCGGACGCGACGGACGCGGCTCGGTGACCTCCGCTACCTTCTTTTTTCCCCCCTTTGGAGGCTTAGTCACTCCACTGGTGCTGGCCATAGCTTCCCGCGGAGGGGAAGGAGCCCGAGCGGGGGCCTTCACACTTGCAGAGGCCGCATTCTTCTTCTTGTCTGCAGCCAGAGGTGGTCGCAGGTGCTTTTCAGGAAGAAGACGATCTTCCAAGCCCTCGAAGCGCGCGTCTACCATCGTTCCACATTGGACCATGACAGCGCGCACTATGTCCTCAATAGGAGTTGCCACCGGGGTGGAGGTTGGCTGCTGCGTAAGCAGACGCATCTGAGCCATCTCCTTGCGAACTTCCTCAAGCTCGCGTGCAAGCTTCGCATTGGCGGCCTCTAGCCGAGCGACCTCCTCCGTCATTGTACGCGAGCGCATTTCGCCAAAAGAAATCTTAATCGTTTCGGCCGCGTCCTTCAGAGCTCGCACGTACGTCCCTTTTAAGTGACTGGACGTCGTGGCAACCTTCATGATGGTGTCGAGAGAATCAGACACCAGCTTAGCCAAATCGGTTGACTCCGGACACTCGCTGTCGCTAATAGCCATCACGTCCGAGGACTTACGGAACATGGCTGCTCTTGCTTCTCGCTTCCGTTTGACTTCTTCTGCCATCTCTAATTCTGCATTTAAACGCAGTTCCTCAGCCTTTGCGGCATTCAATTCAGCCTTGGCCTTTGCCAAGCCGACGAATTTCCCCGTAGTGGGAGGACGTCCACGCCCTCTCCTGGCTGTTGAAGCCTTGGACGGCCTCTCATCATCGCCGTTATCGGAGTCATCACCTATACGGCGTTTTTTCCAGAAACGGCTCTCTTCATTCGAAACCAATGTAGCTACCGACTGGAAGCTACCATCAGAGTCCGTGTCCGAAAGATTCACTGCTCTCGTCGAGACGATAGCCAAATCTTCATCGCTCTTCTCCGAGACATCACTGCGCGTCAAAACTACGCGCGCCTCTTTCGCCATGCACACACTAAGCGCCGAAGCGCCATCACTCCCATTCTCCTCACGACCCCACTGGTCCTTTCCGTCTTTGTTTTTTAAAGTTTTAAATGATTCCATAATAAATCCCACGAGTATAAGGGAACATGGTCACCCCGGGTAGAGCCCTTTACACCGGAGAAGGGTACATACTGCGAAGGTCCCCAGGTATTCGCAGGTTTTTACGTGTTTTCTCACGGGTTTTGTATCGAGTTTTCCTTACTCAGGCCGGCCAATTAAGGCAAGCCACCGTCGGATCCACCCAACAACGACGTACCTTCTTAACGCCCAGAAGAAGGTCGTTGAAGTCGAAGGGTGGACCCGGTTGGAGAGTGGCGTAACTCCCCGGCGACCCTGAGCGATGCGGTAAAACCGTACCTCCCAGTCCGCCAAAACCTCCACACGAGCCCTAAAGCCCGTACTCCACAAAATGCGCTGCACTAATCCCTCCCCTCAAGCCTTTCCGTATGGGTATACCTGCGGTATAGCCTTGAGGATCATTGGGATGTGCGCGCCCACCGCCGCCTACTCCGCGGCCCTCCTCCTCAGGCAGAGTAGGAACTCCTTTCCTCTGCCTGGCTCCAAATCCTGGAGCCAAAACCCAGTTCCCCCCCAGTGTTTTGTCCGCGCCAGCATGCCAATAAGCCCCTAGGGACTTATCAGCACGCCAGGACCCCCTATCCGCAACCCGGGGACGCGCCACGTCGGAGTTCACCTCTCCGCCCACTGGGACACCCCAGCAGGTCCGTGGAACCTAACCTTTTTTTTTTTTTTTTTTTTTTTTTTTTTTTTTTTTTTTTTTTTTATCCTGGGGAAATGCGTTACGCATACCCCCCTCATGGGGGATGAGGAGGGTTATGTGGGGCTCCCGGTCCAAATAGGACCGGTGTACCCACTAAAACCACCAGTTTCTCCGGCGTCGTCTACGTGGAGGGGGACTGGGAAACCGGCAGAGCCTTTACGTCCAGTCCCCCGCCGACGACCGCCTGCTTGCAGCAGGCCCTTCACGCCCCTCCTTGCAGGAAGGGCCGTGGAACGACCGCTGGTGGTGGAGTGCAATGCAGGAGATGGCGCCCCCGCGCCTGTCTCCCGCTATCCACCACCATGAAGGGAGAGAGGGCGACTATGGCCTTCTCCGCCCTCTTTTCCGCCTGTGCGGCCTAACCTAACCTAACCTAACCTAACCTAACCTAACCTAACCTAACCTTTTTTTTTTTTTTTTTTTTTTTTTTTTTTTTTTTCCCAGGAAAACCTTTGATAGGTACCACACGGTCGGGGGGGGGACCGGTGGTTATGTGGGAGTCCCGCCTTGACAAAGGCAGTGTACCCACTAAAAACCTGGGGTGTTCCTCTCATGTGCTTACTGAACGAGGCTACGGGTTCGGTTAGCTTACCGCGGCCACGTCAGCACTTGTCCTTTCGGACCCAACTCGAGGAGGGCTATGAGCCCTACTACTCAATCGGTGAAGGTGCCCTGAACACACGAGCACCTTCCCGCTCCTAACCCTTGATGCAGGCAACAGGTCCCCCGATCTGTCACCTGCGGGTCTTTACTAGGACGGCATCGGCATCTGAGCCAAAAAGGCCCGACGTCGCCGTCCGTGCCTCCGGCGACGAATCGGCAGCGAGTTCGGGTCTTGCTCACGCTCCCGTTCCGCCGCTTCCTTTTGCGGCATGATGGTCTCGCAAAAGGTCTTGACCGCATTCCACGACTCTTCGCTTTCAACCATGGCGTTGACCAAAGCTGACAGAGACAAGTCCTGTCCAATAATAGCAGACACGGCAGCGCGAGGCTCTGCCCAAGCTTCGCACTCTTCTCGCGTATGCTGTGCCGTGTCTGCAACTCCTCTTCTGCAGTGATGGCATTCCGCCGTCGGCTCTCGACCCACCACATGACACAGGTACTCACCGAAACACCCGTGGCCAGTTAACATCTGCGTCAGGTGATACGTGAGTACGCCATGCTTGCGCTCGACCCACTCTCTAAGAATAGGCCGAACTGCCTCAACTAACTCCCGACTAGTTCCCGGGATTTCTAGCCGCTCTTTCCATTTCTGGAAAAGTTGGTCGCGGGCCTCGTTATTCCACTGCGCGACTTCCCGTGGGTGAAGCTGCAGGCCTTCCTCTTGTATCGCTACACCTTGCCAGTAGCGTTCCGCCAGGTTTTTCGCATCAAGGTCCCACGGCGGGATGCCAGCGAGTAGACACGCTCCGGCATGAGATACCGTACGGTAAGCTCGAGCGGCCCTGAGCGCCATGGCTCGCTGCGGACGTTGCAGCAGTGGCACGTTGCGGGCGCTCAAAGCGTCTGCCCATATGGGCGCTCCATAGAGCGCCATGGAGCGCACCACACCGACATAGAGTCGACGAGCTGCTCCTCCCGGACCTCCCAGATTCGGAAGAATCCTCGCTAGAGCTCTAGCTTCAGCCATCAGCTTGGGAGCCAATCGCTTGAAGTGCTCATCAAACTTCCATCTACCGTCGAGAACAATTCCAAGATACTTCATCGTCGATCCAACGGTGATGGAAGTTCCGCCCACTATTATCGCCGCTCCAGGCGGTGGCGCATTCCTAGGCCCATGAAATACTAGGGCCTCTGATTTATTAAGGGCCACTTCAAGCCCCAGAGCCCTAATCCGGCATATCATTTGGGCGACACCCGCGGTAGCAAGTCGGGCCGCTTCTCTATGGCTATTGCCACAAGCCGACACTAGCGTGTCGTCGGCGTAGCACGTCACGCCTATTCCGGGCAGGGTGACACCACGCAGCACCCAGTCGTACCCGATGTTCCACAGGAGAGGTCCAAGGACCGAACCCTGTGGGACACCGCACGACATTTGCTTCCTCCCCCAACCATCCCTCGTCGGATACTCGACCGCCCTACCGGTGAAGTAATCAGCCACAACCGCCTGTAGGTAGCGCGGCACACTGTGGTACTTCAGTGCTGCCTTCACCGTTTCCCAGGGCAGAGTATTGAAAGCGTTGGAGATGTCCAAAGACACTGCCCACATTACTCCGCCCTGAGAGACCGCTTCTTCAGCAAGGTCCCGTACTCGTGCGATGGCACCCAGGGTTGACCTGCCCCGGCGGAAACCATACTGCGCTTCGTGTAAACCCGGCTCCATGCACTCGACGAGGCGAGTAGCGAGTACTCGCTCGAAAAGCTTGCTCACCTCGCCGAGCAGCACAATAGGTCGATAAGCAGAGGGCATATCAGCCGGGCGTCCGTCTTTACGAAGGAGAACGAGTTTCCCAGTCTTCCACGCCTGCGGGAACTGGCCTCGCTCCAGACATGTTGTGAACAGGGCCTTCACACAGTCTCCCATTCCTCCCATCGCAAGTACCAGGGCGCGTCCTGGCACGCCATCTAGACCAGGAGCAGTGTTCTTCAACTTTAGTTTCAGAACAGCTGCTTCAATCTCCACATCAGTCACCGGGGGGACCCCATCCTCCTCGCTATCTCTTGCTGGCCCAGGTGCAGCCATTGGTGGTGGCACCCACTCACCCCGTTGGGGAAAGAGAGTGTCTACAACCCGCTCTAGAAGTTGCGGTTGCAAAGTACTCGTCAGTGGGGGCGCCCAGGGTCGGAGTTTTTGTCGTATGACACGGTACGGTCTTCCCCACGGGTCCCTGTCCAGCGTCGCCAACCACTCCTCCCACGCTTTTTCCTTGGCCTGTGCGATTCCTACCTGCAGGGCTATACAAGCGGACCTGTAAGTCTCGTACAGGCTGTCCTCTTCACTCTCATTACGGACCCTTCTCCTCCTTTGTCGAGCGTAACGGCGGCGCGTGACTACGCAGTCTCTACGTAAGTCACGAAGCTGTGAGTGCCACCAATGCACTTGACGCCGCGGAGGAAACGATTTAGCTCTCGGCATCGACGCATCGCACACGCGAGTTAAAGCAGCTTCGAGCCAGTCTGCCTTCTCGTTCACCTCTTCAACCACGTCAGGGCCAGCTGTCCAGGCCTCCACTATAGCCGCCTCTTTCGCAAGCTCCCGCTCGAGTCGTCCCAACACCCATCGCGGGCCACCCCTAATAGGAGAGCGAGTTTCTCTTCTTTGAGTAGAAGGCGCTGCGACACTGTAGCGGATGTATCTGTGGTCCGACAGCGTTTCTACGTCCACCTCCACTCTCCAATCTTGGACGCGGTTGGCCAAGTTTGGGGACGCAAATGTGAGGTCCACGATTGAGCCTCCATTCCGTCGCACGCACGTATTTTCGGATCCTCGATTGAGTATCGCTAAACCCAAGGATACCGCCCACTCTTCCAGCACTTCTCCCCGTACGTCTGTTGCTGGGGATCCCCACGCCGTTGACTTGGCGTTGAAATCACCAGCAACGAGCACAGGGTAGGAGGATACCTGCCTAACCAAAGCCCCGACATCCACGAGCATTTGTTCGAATTCGGCGAGGCTCCTATTCGGTGAGAAGTAGACTCCTATGACCGCGATTCCGCCCATGACGGCCAGCACGCTTCCCCTACTCTTTGCTACTCTATCAAAAGGAGGGGAGTCAGCAGCAGACGGGGCTATGATGGCCACCAGTCCGTCGTGATCACCCACCCAGTCGTCCCGGGGGGGAATCACATACGGCTCGGCGACTACCGCTACTTTAATCATGCACTGTGCCATGCTCTGGACCAACAGGTCCTGAGCCCTGGCACAGTGCATGATATTCGCCTGCATAAATGGGATAGCCATCTAAATAACGGTGTCCATCAGATCCTCTTCCGCACCTGTAGTGGTGCGCTGGGACGACTGTGAGGCCTTAGAGGCCCCCTTGGCTTTCCCCCCCTTCCCCCGGCCTCTACGGCTCCTTTTGGACCCCTTGGCATCAGGACATCCTTTCCCGCCTACTTGATGCGACGCAGGCTTGCCTGCTGCAGCACACACTGTGCAGTGTGGCTCCTCTTCACAATTCCGAGCCCTATGACCCGGTTTGCCGCAGCGGAAGCAAAGTCCATCTACGCTTCCCTCAGCCGTGCATTTGCTGCCGACGTGGCCGGACTCAAGGCATCGAAAGCACCTCATCGGCTTAGGGTCAAGCAACGACACCTTCGCTTTAATCCAGCCTACTTTAACCCGGCCAGCTTGGACAAGCTTATTTACAACCGCCACAGGGCAACTCAGCAGTATCGAGCCACTTGCGGATATCGTACCGGCTTTAACCGCCTCAACGTCGCAGCCTCCTTGCTCAGCAACGGCAGCTGTTACTTCCTCCACTGTCACAGAGTCGTCTAGCTGAGCAACCCGTATATCAGCACGTTTTACCGGCCGCTGCACTCGCACCGATTCAGGGCTCAGGACCTCTCTGAGCTTTCCTGCCAGTGAGTCGGCTTTTTCAGTGCCCCCCTCACCGGAAACTTCCAGGAGCCGGGCGCCAGTTGCCGTTGATCTAATGCGTAGATCATCAATGCCTAGGCTCTTGATGTCTATACGCTGTCTGGCCTCTCTGAGTAGGGTTTCGTAGGTGGCACCTTTTTCCACTGCACCAGCCTGCAGGGTCAGTGTTATTGCCGCTGACCGCGGGGAGCGGAGTTTCACTTTCCGCGGCGCTGCGTTTTTCTGCACAGGGGCACTTGGTGCCGGAGCGCTAGCTCCCTGTTTGACCGTCCGCTTTGGTGCCGTTTTAGAGCTTTTCCCAACTACCGTGGTCCACGCTTCGCTTTTTGGGGGCGCTGTGGCCTTTGGGAGCGCTGCAGAGGGCATCGAACTTTGTTCTCGTGCCAAGTCTGCCTCTTCAGCTGCCAGGTTCCCCTTTCCTCTTCTCCCTTTGCGGGGCTTAGGCACAGACCCAGCCGAGCTTCCACTAGATGTGGATGCCTTCGGTATGGGTCCACTGTCAGGCCTAGAACCACTCTCAGGTGCTGTGGATCCAGCATCTGCTCTCCGGTTCCTGTCCGCAGCCAGTGGAGGCCGCAGACGAGCTTCCGGAGGAAGCCGCTCCTCAATCACCTCAAACCGGGCATTCATCATAGTCCCGACTTGGATCATGATGTTGCGAGACAGTTCCTGCACATCCAACTGCTGCACTCTCTCCACAGGTTCAGTCACTGGTCGGGACTGCCGCAGCTCTGCTCTTAGTTCCGCGAATTCCCTGCGGAGAGCTGCAAGCTCTGTCTGCAGGCGCGTGTTGTCAGCCTGCAGCTTGGCTGTCTCTTCGGAGATGGAGCGCTTACGGAGCACGTCCACGGCCTCAACAATAAATTGAGTCGCCTCATTGAGTGACCTCTGAAATGGTCCACTCAGGTGACTGGACTTGCGTGACACCGTTTTGATGATGTCCACGCAATCCAGCACTTGTTTGTTAAGAGATGACGCCAACTGGTCATCAATCTTACCCGCCAAAAGTTCAGGCATGCAGGACGGGCGCGTCACTCTCGTGTTCCGCGTCTTCTCTATTTTTTGCGTCACCTCATCCGTCGCATCAAGAAGAAACTCCTCTCGTCTAGCGACCTTCGAAGCCTCCCTGGCTTTGGCCAGCCCAACGAACTTCCCAGAGGTGGGCGGCCGGCCTCTACCTCTTCCCGTCACCGACCTCTTTATCTTAGGTAACGAGGTACTATCACCAGTCACAGTGACATCCGACTCCGTCTCTGAGTCCTCCGGGCCCGACGGGCCTGGCCTCTTCCGCCAAAATCGAGCCGGCGAAGCATCAGATGCGACCGTCTCCAAACTCTGGTCAGTGTCTGACGCCGACAGACGCTCCACCACTTCCAAGGGAAGAGGTTCCAACGTCACACTACACGAACTCATAACTGAGCTCTCCTCATCGTACGCCTTCTCGGCGATCGCCAGCGCAGAAGCGCCACTACTTTCCTCTTTACGCTGATTTTTACAGCCTCCTCTTCCTCTTTTGTTTTTTGTTTCAAGTTCCATGTTTAGTCCCACGAGTATAGAGGATATGGTCACCCCGGGTAGAGCCCCTTTACACCGGAGAAGGGTACATACTGCGAAGGTCCCCAGGTATTCGCAGGTTTTTACGTGTTTTCTCACGGGTTTTGTATCGAGTTTTCCTTACTCAGGCCGGCCAATTAAGGCAAGCCACCGTCGGATCCACCCAACAACGACGTACCTTCTTAACGCCCAGAAGAAGGTCGTTGAAGTCGAAGGGTGGACCCGGTTGGAGAGTGGCGTAACTCCCCGGCGACCCTGAGCGATGCGGTAAAACCGTACCTCCCAGTCCGCCAAAACCTCCACACGAGCTCTAAAGCCCGTACATAGCCCATACCGGGCTCCACAAAATGCGCTGCACTAATCCCTCCCCTCAAGCCTTTCCGTATGGGTATACCTGCGGTATAGCCTTGAGGATCATTGGGATGCGCGGCCCTCCTCCTCAGGCAGAGTAGGAACTCCTTTCCTCTGCCTGGCTCCAAATCCTGGAGCCAAAACCCAGTTCCCCCCCAGTGTTTTGTCCGCGCCAGCATGCCAATAAGCCCCTAGGGACTTATCAGCACGCCAGGACCCCCTATCCGCAACCCGGGGACGCGCCACGTCGGAGTTCACCTCTCCGCCCACTGGGACACCCCAGCAGGTCCGTGGAACCTAACCTAACCTAACCTAACCTAACCTAACCTAACCTAACCTAACCTAACCTAACCTAACCTAACCTAACCTAACCTAACCTAACCTAACCTAACCTAACCTAACCTAACCTAACCTAACCTAACCTAACCTAACCTAACCTAACCCATTCGCGCTCCAACCGCCCTTGGAAGCGCCACGAAAAAAGCCCTCTCCTCACGCGAAAAATCGCAAAAATAGTAAAAAGTGCTCCAATTTTGACGTGTGATACACCAAAAGAAGCGGAAAGTGACGGCGCATCCGGCGGT
This sequence comes from Eulithis prunata, assembly GCA_918843925.1. Lineage (NCBI taxonomy): Eukaryota > Metazoa > Arthropoda > Insecta > Lepidoptera > Geometridae > Eulithis > Eulithis prunata. Next base: position 6,790,999 of record OU974030.1, on the reverse strand, counting down.
GAAAACCGTTTGGGCCTAGGTGCAGTGTGCAAAAAGTTATCAGTGAAAAACCAGTTTTTAAACACAAAAAGTGAAATTGCGAGAGTTTTACAGTGGAGACCTGAGCTTTTTATCATACCACAAGAAAGCCCTCTTGGAGCTCTACAAGTTGGCATTTTTCGGTTTTTTGTTCTGCGCATGGGTGCGGAATAAAGAGCAAAAAAACAACTACCACGTGGCCACGTAGTCAACGATCCGGAGGCGCGCGGGACGATTTGACACCACCATCGGCAGCGGAGTATCGAGAGGACTTCGGAGCCGCTTTCAGATTGGAAGAAAGTTAAGTGGAAGTCTTGTTACCACGACATTTAGTTTTTATGCAGTTGGACTTTTATTTTAAAAATTTATATTTTAAAATCTACAGCGGGAACATATAGTTTTTAGTAGCCTAGTTTATAGATCTTTAGTAGTAGTTTCTGTAGTAAAAAATTTAGGTAGGGTTAATGCTAAAAAAATTTGAGTTATTGAATTTACCGATTGTAGGTCAACTGCAATTGTAGAAAAAGCCTTGTTTCTCCTAAACGGCTAAGAATTTCGCATTTTTAACACAAGTTTGGGTATCTAACTATTGTTAGATACCTAACAACTTCGGCAATTGTTAGTTTGATACATTCCCGCAAAAAAATCATCATCATCATTTTTGGAATTCAAATATTTTTTCTAAGTCCAGTAACTGTATTACGGAAGCTCCGAGTTGGACGCGGATTTTGTGTTAGTTTTAAGTAAATTGTATTCTGACCTAGTTTTGGTGGTTTTTAAAATAGGCGGCCATTTTGTTCCGCCATTTTGAATAACTGTAAAGCTTCATATCTTTATAACCAGTAGTTCAAATTTGACAGGACTTTTTCTATATGGTAGAAAATTTTTATGCCTACCGTTTCGCATACAGAGACTGACTCTACGTAGAGCGGAAAATTTTTAGTCGATAATAGGTTTTTGCGGACTAAACCAAGGAGTTGGTTATATCGAGACTAGATAGAGTGCTGCTGCAATCAGCAAAAATCTGGTAGAGTCCTACTCTACTTATAGTAAAATTAAGACTTACCGTGTTTCTTCTCACGACGCACCTCCCCGCTGGAGCTGAACCACCACCTGAAACAAAAGAACACGATTAGTAGGTATAGAGCAGGAACAGTTTTTAGGCAAGTTTATTCTTGGAGACCTAACCAAAGTTTTGGTTGTATTTATATTAAGACCGACGTAAGTGCAACTGCACTACTGATAGAGCTCTACTCTACATAGAGCTTAGGAAAAAATTTACTGTGCTTCTTTTCTTTCCGCGACGCGACGCTTTATTGAAGCTCGGAACACCATCTGAAACAGAAAAGAACACGATTAAAATAGTTTAGGACATTAAAAAATTTATTTTATTTTAATTTTATTTTAAATTTGTACAACTTTTACAAACTTATATACTTATATACATTTGTGACGAATTCCTTTGACGGCAAAATGTTTGCCGCCCTCCACACACCCATCAAGAAGACCAGCAACAATAAGTTGACTGAACCGGACTCCCAGAAACATTCTCCGGAAATAGAGCAAGCAGGGCCCTCACGACGAGATGATGAGCAGGCTCAGACCTCGAACGTAAGGCGGAGCGTAGGAGAGTGGGAGCTGGTAAAGAAGAGGAGGTCAACCTCGCAACAGCCCAAGACTCCGACCCCACCAAAGAAGACCGCAGTAATAGCCCCCCCAAAGCCAAAGCTATTGATTTCGCTTTCGCAAGAACGCAAACTGACAGGGCGCAGGCTGCAGGTAGACTCTGGGAGTCCACCGAAAGTGGACAGGTTCTCGAGCAGGACAGCCGAGGCAAGAGCCTGCCTCTGCAAAGCTAAGACCAATCTCGAACTTTCAAAGAACCTGAAGACCGATATTAAATCGAGTGTCATACAATCGATAAATCGACTGTACGAGTTGGTCAAGGAATGTGAGGCAGGCAACTCACTCGATAAAACAATAACCATAGGAAAGGAACCCAGAGGAAGCCATATGGAAGAAGTAAGAGGGCCGGAAAAGACAAGTGAAGAAACTGAATTGAAAAAGCAGATTGAAGAACATAGCAAGCTGCTGAGAGAGAATAATGAGAGGATGGAAAGCTTGAAGGAAGCAATGGAAAAGCAAAAAGAAACCCTTGAGAAAATCTCCTACGCGAGTGTTGCAGCGGGCCCACCAAGAAGGCAGCCCAATCAACAGGTTGCGTTGCACTCGGTAGTGATTTCCTCAAGGGATGAAAAGGAAACCGGAGAGGAAGTACTGGGTAGGATAAGGGAGGCCGTTAACGCCAAGGAAGGCGGAATAAAGGTGGACAGAGTGAGAAAGGCGAAGGACGGAAGGGTTATAGTGGGATGCAGGACCGAGGAAGAGAGACAAAAGATCAAAGACAGACTCAAAAAAGCTGAGAAGCATCTAAATGTCGAGGAAATCCAAAATAAGGACCCTCTCTTAATCCTCAGAGACGTCCTGTCATTCCACAGTGACGAAGAAGTCCTCAGAGCACTCAGGAGCCAGAACGACGAGATCTTCAAAGGGGTGGACAAAAAAGAGGATAGGATTGAGATCCGTTACAGGAAGAGGGCCAGGAACCCCCACCTCTGCCACATCGTGGTGAAAGTGTCACCACACATATGGAATTTGATGGTGGAGGCAGGAGAGGCCCACATCGACCTCCAAAGAGTAAAGGTGACAGACCAGTCGCCACTTGTACAGTGCTCCCAGTGCCTCGGATATGGCCACGGTCGACGTCATTGCCAGGAGAGCACGGCGAAGTGTAGCCACTGTGGTGGCCCGCACATGAAGACCGAGTGTGCGGATTGGCTTGCTGGAGAAAGACCCTCGTGCTGTAACTGTAGGCACGCAAAGCTGGAAACATCGGAGCACAATGCGTTCAGCCAGGAATGCCCCGTAAGGAGGCGGTGGGACGCATTGGCGCGAGCCTCTGTGGCATATTGCTGAAGGCTCCACGGATGGCAACCCTACAGTTACACCAAACAGTAAGAAGCTCTACCGCGTCCTCCAGGCCAATCTGCAGAGAGCAAAGACCGCCACAGATGAGCTTATCATCGAGGCCGACAGGAGAAAGGTGGCATTTGCTCTGCTCCAGGAGCCATATGTGGGTGGGATAAATAGGATGAAAGGGTATAAGGGTGTCAGAGTCTACCAGAATACTGAGCATGGGGAGGGCACTGTAAAAGCGGCGATAGCCGTCTTCGACCAAGATCTGGATGTGATACAGTGCCCAGAACTCACCACGAATAACATCGCAGTGGTGAGGATTCGAACCAGTGCCTGGCAGATTACTGCCATTTCATTCTACTTCGAGCCAACCCAGCCCATCGAGCCATACCTGGAGCAGATCAAAGCAATTGTCGACAAGATGGGACCTAGGAGAGTCATAGTAGGTGGAGATGCAAACGCAAAGAGCACCTGGTGGGGCAGTAACACCATCGATGACAGGGGTGAAGATGTATCAGGTACTCTTGAAGAACTGGGAATGCAGGTGCTGAATGAAGGTGACAGACCAACCTTTGACACCATCAGAGGAGGAATAAACTACACCAGCCACCCTGACATAACAGCATGCTCTGTTGACCTGCTGGATCTGGTGGACGGATGGAGAGTGGTGGATGACCTCACGAGCTCGGATCACAACGGCATTGCTTTCAACGTTGCACTCACGAAAGCAAAAGGAATCAGTGTAAGCAGAACAACTAGGCTTTACAATACAAAAAAGGCAAATTGGAGCCAGTTTCATGAGAAACTGACCCAATTAAAAATAGAAAACCAAATAACCACCGCAGAAATAGAGAAATTAGAGAGCAAAGTAGAGTTAGACCAGGTAGTAGAAAAATTTACAAACATAATTACAAAAACATGCATAGACTCAATTCCTAAGAAGAAATCAAAAGAAGCACTTACCTTGCCGTGGTGGTCCGAGAAGCTCGCCGTGCTGAAGAGGAAGTCCATCACCCTGAAGCGTCGAATCAAAGGTGCAGCGCCTGCCCGAAGACCCAGAGTTGTTGAAGAGTACCTGGAAGCAAGAGAAACATTCTTAAGTGAGGTGAAATTAGCACAGGTTCAAAGCTGGAAAGGTTTCTGTGAGAAGCAGGATAAGGAAGGGGTCTGGGAGGGGATCTACCGGGTGATAGGAAGAACCGCCACAAGACAGGAAGACATTCCACTGGTGAAGGATGGGAGGCAGATGGACCCTGAGGAATCCGCCAAAACACTGGCATGTACCTTCTTCCCGGAAGATAACGAAGATGAGGATAACGCCGACCACCAACAGACCAGGAACATGGCAAGCCGAGTAAACGATCGGGTGCATGATGAGCTTCATGACCCGCCGTTTACATTAGAGGAGCTAAGTGCTGCGGTGGAGAGCTTTAACCCAAAGAAGGCTCCGGGAATAGACGGCTTCACTGCTGACATTTGTAGCCATGCAATAGGTAGTGATCCAGAGGCCTTCCTCGCACTGGCCAACAGATGCCTGGTTCTCTCACACTTTCCGACCATCTGGAAAGAGGCCACAGTCGTGGTCTTGAGAAAACCAGGCAAGGACGACTATGCAAGCCCGAAGTCGTACAGGCCTATAGGACTGTTGCCAGTACTGGGGAAGGTCTTTGAAAAGATGATAGTAGGACGGATGAAGTGGCATCTCATCCCAAGGATGAGTACTCGCCAATATGGCTTTATGCCCAAAAGGAGCACCGAAGACTCCCTCTATGTCTTAATCAATTATATCCAGAGTAAACTTGAGGAGAGAAAACTGATAACAATGGTTTCGTTAGACATAGAGGGAGCCTTCGACAGCGCGTGGTGGCCCGCAATTAAGGTTAGGTTGGCTGAGGAAGGGTGCCCAATCAACGTAAGGAGGCTCGTTGATAGCTACCTTCAGGATAGGCGAGTTAGAGTGAGGTATGCTGGGGAGGAATACGCGAAGGATACCAGCAAAGGATGCGTACAAGGGTCGATAGGGGGTCCCATCATGTGGAATCTCCTTCTGGATCCACTCCTAAAGGGACTCGAACAGCGTGGCGACTACGTACAGGCTTTTGCGGATGACGTGGTTCTGGTGTTCGATGGGGAGACAGCTCTAGAAGTCCAGCGACAGGCGAATGCCGCCCTTGCCTATGTTAGGGAGTGGGGTATCAGGAATAAGCTCCGTTTTGCGCCACACAAGACCAACGCGATGGTCATAACTCGCAAGCTTAAGCATGATACACCACTCCTGCGCATGGGCGGGGTCGACATTGGCATGTCGCAGGAATTCAAGATCCTGGGGCTCACAGTGGACAACAAGCTAACCTTTAATGCTCATGCTGCAAATGTTTGCAAAAAAGCATTAAACATTTACAAGCAGTTGTCCAGAGCCGCCAGGATCAGCTGGGGCCTTAGTCCAGAAGTCATCAGGACCATATACACGGCCACAGTAGAACCGGTCATCATGTATGCCGCAAGCGCATGGGCACCTGCAACTAAGAAAATAGGGATCCAAAAACAGTTAAACGCGGTTCAAGGAGGATTTGCCCAAAAGCTTACAAGAGCGTACCGGACTGTCTCCCTGAACTCAGGACTGGTACTGGCCGGGATACTCCCTCTTGACCTCAGGATTCAAGAGGCAGCCGCCCTGTACGAGGCAAAGAGAGGAGTGCCCCGGCCAGAGTTGAGGGACAGGGAGGTAGAACGGCCAACATCCTACGCTCTGACCAAGCATCCGGCAGATTACACGTCTCTGAAGTTCGAAAGCCTGATGGACCAAGAACAAGTGGATGCTCACAACGTCCAAGCAGTGCAAATTTATACCGATGGCAGCAAGATTGAGGGTGAGGTCGGAGCGGCACTATCTCTTTGGAGTGGTGAGGCCGAGATCAAAGCCCTCAAGCTTAAACTGCCATCATATTGCACAGTGTATCAGGCCGAACTTCTAGCGATATGTAGAGCTACACGGGAAATCCTCAAGCGCTCCGAGGGAACATTCGGGATTCGGGAAAAAAAAAAAAAAAAAAAAAAAAAAAAAAAAAAAAAAAAAAAAAAAAAAAAAAACCTAACCTAACCTAACCTAACCTAACCTAACCTAACCTAACCTAACCTAACCTAACCTAACCCAGTACTCACTCTGTATCGCCATTATCAACACGTCGCTCCGCGATAAAATTAGTTAAAAATTATTTACAATTTAATTAGAACAGTGAAAGTGTTGTGAAGTGCTCCAATATACTCCAATTCGTCAGGATTCGCGTTTTCAACAACATTCGACGACGCATCCCTGAGCCACAGCCCTCACAAATTCCCCAAGAAATAACTCAGCAGCGGTAAGCATCACTCGTATGCTACTTACACCAACACGTAGCTGGTGCCAAGACGAACATTACAGCAAAAGTTCCAAGACGATCCGACATCAGGAACCAAAGTTATTAGCTGCCGAAGTTCTAGTTCCAGCTCCTTCAAATCCGTGGTGAATTAGCTAAAGTAGGTCAAACGTGCCGGCCGTGGTGCGACGCGTGACATACTTGCACGTACATCGGACGTGACTGCCGCGCCTGACGACACCTCCACCGGCTCGAGGACTGCGCCGAGCTGAAGAAATCCATCATCACGGAGACAAAAGGCACCACTAGGGATCTCCTGGACCCCTTATCCTAGAACCACCGAGTTTGGACTCGTTTAATCGGGAACAGAGGCCCCCTTTCGTGGCACCTCATCACTTAGCCCCTCACCCCCCCCCGGCATCTTCCTTCAAACTCAGAAAGTATCCTTGTGACACTTTCACCCCCCCCCCCCTCCTCTCGGAGGTATTTCACCCCCTCTCTGCCACATCTCCGGAACCCATAGAGATAGACCCCTACTGTTTCGGGTCATTCGAATCGGGAAAAGGAAAGGAATTTTTTGGCTGTGCCAGAATTCACTCCCCCCCCCCCCAGCACACCCTTCAGTCTTACCTAACCCCTCTTGCCATATCTCCGGACCCAGAAGAGATAGACCCCTACTGTTTGGGTTCATTCTGATCGGGAGAAGACAAGGAACAAATTGGCTCTGATAGAACCTGGAAAAGTCGCAACACCAACACCATAAAGAAATAATTTCAAACCATACCCAAGAAAGAACATCAAGAGTACTCAAATCATCAGCGTACCCCGTCGCAGCAAGCGGACAACACCTACGGGAGATCCAGAAGAAAGCATATTAAGGTTTACTATACATAACTATTATTGCAACTTAACTTTTAAAAATTTTTTTTTTTTATTTATTTTTATTTCTATACTTATCTTATTGTTAGTTATTTAATCGCATTAGTTAAGATTCAAAATTCGAACGTGCATTTTGTGTCTAGGAAAAACTAGTTTAATTCACAATGTCGACCACATCCAAAACCGTCAAAAAAGTAGTTACCGAGACTGCACTGCCCACCGAGAGGACTACGGTGGCTCGCTCAACGACGTCACAGCGAACAACACGATCGCTTAGGGAAAAGGTCCTCACCAAGGCCATCTCACGCAAGGCAACCGATGAACCAAAATCGGAAGCGCCAGAGAAAGCTGAGACGGCCTTGATGAGACCCACCGACTCGGATGCCAACCTATCCGAGAACTCGTCCAAGGGAGCTGCCTCAGACAGAGCGCGTCTTGCCGATTCACCGCGGGAAGTGACGTCGCAGAAGCTGGAGGCATCGGGGTCTGTAGAGGAAAGGGTGGCAGCTTGGGCACAGACTGAGATTCCCCCTAGGCCCATTGACTCTGATGACGAATCTGCGTCTTCGTTCCCTGAGTTGGCAGCCCCGGAGACGCCATCAGTGAAAGGCAGACAGAGCTTTATACTCACGTCCTCAAAGCGTAGGGCAGGCGTCGAGATGGATATGGCGAACAAGTTAGCAAACGAAATGCTTCAGAACGGGAAAGAGGCTCTCGAGCAGGCTGGGAACATGAAGAAGGAGTGCAAAACGATTGCTCTGGAAAGTCTGCAGACGATGTACGAAACGGTGCTGGCGATTTCCGACTCCAGGTCTAGACACAAATTTAACCTGGAGAAAGAGAGAACAAGGCACGCTCAAGAACTCGTCAGAGTAGAGCGTGCCCACAACAAACAACTCGCGGAAATGAAGAAGGACCTGACCGCAAAAGTACATGCAGCCAGTTTAGACATCGAAAGCACTATGAAAGAGTCCAAATCCATCAGGGACTGGCTAAGTTACGAGACAAGGAAACCCCACTCCCAGATAGCAGAGATGAGCCAGGCAATGGCCAGGCTAGAAAAGACGACAAAAGAGTTGACCGAGAGCGCAAGTTTAGTCACAAGCGACAGACCCAACGAAGCCGGAAGTGTTCTCCTCGCAGAACAAAAAAGGCTGACATGTTGCATGGAAAACATATCGCGACAGCTAGACGCTCTCAGAAGGGATACGACTCAGTTGTCTGAAAACTCATCGCAAGCGCAGACGACCAGCGCAAGAGTAGTGGAGCTCCTGGAGTCTCGTCCGGCCGCCTCGACCAGCATCGATGGCCACACACACCGCCTGGAGCAAGAGGTGGCGGAACTGAAGAAAATCGTGACGGATCTCAGAGATGAGATCCACAACAAACTAAATGACACGACCTCCATCAACACTCCCAATGTAGCACAGACTACGGAATTGGCTGAGCACCTCCAACCCATCACCGAAAGGCTAGAAGCGGTATCGTCGGAACTAAGGACGATGCGCGAGCAAAGGCAGCGTACACCACCACCAGTGCGCAGCCTCGAAGCCGAGCTTACCCAGGTGGATGAAGTTAAGGCGCGGAAGCCAAAGACCCAAACATACGCTCAGATTGCTGCAGCAACCCCAACCCCTCGACCGAACCACACCCTGATTGTCTCCTCAGCCGATCCCAATAAGACCGGGGAACACATCATTGAGACGATCAGGCAGGCTCTGGACAACCAACAAACCGGAGCTAGAGTGGACAGGGTTCGAAAGGCAAGGAACCAAAAAGTTGTACTGAGCTGCGGTACAAAGGAGGACCTGGCCCTAGTGAAACATCAAGTGGGCGCAAATAAGGGACTAAAGGTTGAAGTAGCAAGAACAACGAACCCCCTCATCAAGATAAAAGACGTTCTCGCCTACCACAAAGACGAGCAGATCATAGAACATCTCAAAGCCAAAAACAAAGAAATCTTTGAGGGCATAGAGAAGAAAGACGATCTAATCCGAGTGCGGTACCGGAAAAAAGCGAGAAACGCGTTGGAGTGTCACCCCGTGCTAGAGTTGTCTCCAGTCCTATACAAGAGATTCATAGAGGCAGGGATGGTCTATATTGGGATTCAAAGGAGACCGGTTGAAGACCAATCCCCCTTGGTGCAATGCGCCAGATGCCTGGGATATGGGCATACAAAAGCGGTCTGTCGGGAGGATGCGGACCTCTGCAGCTACTGTGGAGGAGCGCACTCCTGGGAGAAATGCCATCGCAGGCAAGAGGGCACCGCCCCCAGCTGCAAAAACTGCATTAGAGCCCAAAACACCTCCACATCCCAGGCACATCCTGCCTACAGTATGGATTGTCCAGAGAGGCAAAAGTGGGACGCTATAGCGCGGTCCCGAATAAGCTACTGCTAAGGGCGACCCAATCTCTTCAAGCTCATCCCCTCAAAGTACCAGTCCCGGAAGCAGGTTGCAGATCATCCAAGCAAACCTGCAGCGCTCCAAACTGGCGACGGAAGAACTGATCCAAGTCGCAAAGGGAAAAGGTATCTCAATTGCACTCGTACAAGAACCCTACGTGGGTCGAAGCGGCAGTATGAGTCACTATCCTGGCACGCAAATCATCCAGTGCACCCTAAACCGTGTAAAACCAGTTAAAGCGGCAATCATCGTATTCGGCGACCAACTGCAGGTAATTCACGACCCGCAGATGGTGACCGAAACAGAAGCTGCAGTGGTTTTGGTGGCGGGGACCCTAAAAATCGGAGTGCTATCGGTATACTTTGAGGGAGACCAAGACATTGAGCCATATCTCGGCAGAACGCAAGCAGCGTGCAATAAAATATCAACAAACAACATCTTGGTAGGGGGAGATGTAAATGCGTGGAGTCACTGGTGGGGCAGCAGCTCTGAAGACCAGAGGGGTGCAGCGTACAACGCCTTTCTTAACCAAATGGATTTCCACGTTCTCAATGTCGGGGATACCCCCACATTCGAAGTCCACAGGGGTGAGAGGCTGTGCACGAGCATAGTCGACGTCACTGCGTGTAGTCAATCTCTGCTAGGGAAAGTGGAGAACTGGAAGGTGGACCGAAGTCTCATAACATCAGACCACAATGCCATCACTTTTGCCTTACGACTCGATGGTAAACTAGAGTCGCTAAAACCTACTACGACTCGAAGGTACAACACAAAGAAGGCAAACTGGCCAGATTTCGCTTCACATTTCAGAAACTTTCTCGTGGAAAGAGACATCACACCAGAGACTATCGATGCAATAAGCACTCCCAATGAACTGGACGCCATGGTGGAGGCATACACAAGCGCCATGCAGGATGCGAGCGACAAAGCCATCCCGAAAATTGGAAATCGCAAAATGGATGCTAAACCGCCCTGGTGGTCACAAGCTCTTGACCAGCTCAAGAAGGATGTCTTACGCAAAAAACGAAGAGTACGAAACGCGGCCCCACACAGAAGACCGGCAGTAATCGAGGACTACGTTGCAGCAAAAGAAAAATACGCAGCCAAAGCAAGCGAAGCCCAAACTGAGAGCTGGAAAGAGTTCTGCTCGACGCAGGAAAGGGAAAGTATGTGGGACGGAATATACAGGGTCATAAGGAAAACTGCAAGAAGGCAGGAAGACATGCTTCTCCGGAACTCGCAAGGGGAAACCCTGAGCCCAGAGAAGTCATCCGAACTTCTGGCCAGCACCTTCTATCCCGACGACACTATAGCGACCGACAACACCTATCATACTTACCTTCGAAACCAAATAGACAAAAACACTGAGGAAATACAAGAGCTATCGGAAGACGATCCGCCATTCACGGAAGCCGAACTGGAAATGGTGCTGAAAGCACTAAATCCAAAAAAGGCACCGGGACCAGACGGACTTACAGCCGACATATGCACAGTGGCTATCCGAAGCGAGTTAGGGGTCTTTATGAAGCTTGCGAACAAATGTTTGCACTTGTCATACTTCCCTAAACCGTGGAAGGTAGCCCACGTTATTATCCTTAGGAAACCGGGTAAAGAAGACTACACTCAACCCAAATCCTACAGACCGATAGGATTATTGTCTATTCTTGGAAAAATCGTCGAAAAACTCAAAGTGTGCAGACTTCAATGGCACATCCAACCCACTCTCAGCAAAAGACAATACGGCTTCACGCCGCAGCGTAGCACCGAGGACGCTCTCTATGACCTCATAAAACACGTGAAATCCAACCTAGAAGACAAAAAGATAGTGTTGATGATCTCGTTAGACATAGAGGGCGCTTTCGATAACGCATGGTGGCCGGCGCTCAAACAACAACTAGTGGAGAGAAAATGTCCCAAAAACCTCTACGCAATGGTATGCTCATACCTTCAAGACCGCCAGATCATAGTCAACTATGCCAGAGCAACAAGTCAAAGGGAAACCACGAAGGGCTGTGTTCAAGGTTCAATCGGAGGACCGACCTTCTGGAATACCATCCTAGACCCACTGCTACACAAACTGGAGGATGAAGGAGCATACTGTCAAGCGTTTGCAGATGATGTGGTGCTGGTGTTCACCGGTCATACGATTAGCTGGATAGAAGAGACAGCCAACTCGACACTCGACACAGTGGTAGAATGGGGAGTACAAAACAAGCTAAACTTTGCGGCACATAAAACCAGTGCCATGGTGTTAACCAAAAAGCTTAAGTACGATTCACCACAGCTCACCATGTCGGGAAGTAGGCTCAATCTCGTAACAGAGATGAAACTTCTAGGTCTGATCATTGATCGAAATCTCACCTTTAAAACGCATGTAATCGCAAACTGCAAAAAAGCGGCGGACATTTACAAACAACTAGCCTGTGCGGCCAAGGTGACGTGGGGACTGAACAGCGAGATAACCCGCACCATATACGTCGCGGTCATCGAGCCAATCATCATGTATGCCGCTAGTGCGTGGTCTCATGCGACAGAGTTCCAAATGATCCGAGATCAGCTGGATTCACTGCAACGAGGCTTTGCACAAAAGATCTGCAAGGCATACCGCACGGTCTCCCTCACGTCAGCGCTAATCCTCTCAGGCCTTCTGCCATTAGATCTAAGAATAAAAGAAGCAGCCAGTCTATACTCTCTCAAGAAAGGCATCTCCACAGACTACATTCCACCGGGCAGACGACTGGAGCAAAAGCTGAGTGTTGCAAGCCAACCACACCCTTCCCAACTCATAACAACAGAGTATGAACTCCTGGAAAACATGAGCCCCGAAACTCTAGAATCCCACAAAATAACCGGACCACAAATCTACACGGATGGTAGCAAAATAGAGGGCAAAGTCGGAGCAGCTCTCACGTGGTGGGAAGAAGGACAGGAGCACAACTACTCAACCTTCAGTCTACATTCAGCGTGTACTGTGTTTCAATCCGAACTGTATGCACTCCATAGGGCGGTTGACCTGGTAAAGGACAGCAACAAAAAGCTAGTCAACATTCTCAGCGACTCACGATCTTCGCTCGAGCTACTGGGGAACCCTAAAACCACCCACCCACTAACCAGTGAGATCAAGGAAAGCATCAAGAAAATCAGATCGGAGGGAAGAGAAGTACGGCTGTTCTGGCTCAGAGCGCATGTGGGAACTACCGGAAATGAGAGAGCAGACGAACTTGCAAAAAAAGCGGCCTTAGAGTCAACGTGTAGCCCAGACTACGGTGAAGTCCCAGTGTCCTACGTGAAGAAAAGGATCAGAGAGGAAACAGTACGTGTATGGCAAGACCGTTACACTTCCTCCAGCACAGGGTCAGTCACGAAAATTTTCTTCCCAGATGCGGCCGAAGCGTACCGCACAGTGAGGAAAACAAAACTGACACCCCGACATGTGCAAGCCTTCACAGGACACGGCGGCATGGCGGAGTACTTGTACCGGTTCAGGTTAAAAATCAGTCCCGAGTGCGAGTGCGACCCCGACACTAGTGAGTCAACTTGGCACATAATACTAGAGTGCCCTCGTTTTGAGGCAGCCCGAATGGAACTGGAATTTCAGCTCAACACCGTGCTAGAAAAGTCTGTTCTAAGTAGGGTAGTTTCAAACGACGGCATGAGACCGCATTTCTTAAAGTTCGTGGAGAACTGCATTCGAATAGCAGCCAAAAGGAACTCAACACTCACTACAAATATAGAATCAGTCCCAATAACCCAAACACAACCAACACAATCCTCCTTAGCCCCAACGCAAACACAAAGTCAAACCACCCCGATGCAATATCACCTGCTCGAAAACGGAGAAATAGGAACACCAGGCATAACCATAAAAGGCGTCGCAACATTCATGGACGACAGTACAGAGAGGCTTGGCATATGCTTCTGCAACGCCAGGCGACGAAATACTGTCACCATCTCCCCCGGCCTCGCCCTTCTTCTGAAGGGAAGCAACTTTAGAGCAACAATGCGCAAAAAGATCTTTGAAGCATTGGCCGAAGTTACCATAGCGGATCACCGCTGTCGTATAGTGCGAATAAAAAACAAAGTCATAGCACTATTCGTAACCGGCGACGATGCTACAGAATTCGCCCAGGCGTGCTCGTTGCTTTCCACTTTCGGGAGAGAGGAAGACGGCCAAAGTAATCCACCAAGGAAAATCAGCGTGGACGCTATGGTAGTCGCCTTCGAAAAAGCTGAAGCAAGAGACTACATGGGAGTCGTGCGGGCCTCCAAAAATCATAGGTTAGTGGTATACGAGGACAGAGGTCAAAATCTCAGTCACCTGAGACCGTACCGACCTGATATCGAAGCCGCAACGCAACCTATTGACAGCTGGGGCCATCCCATAGGAAATCCAGAAGACCTGAGTGGATCCGAACGTCTCCAACACAAAACAGCAGAGGCCAAACAAGAACATCTAAAGCAAAAGCGAGAAAAACAGCCCAGAGACGTCTTGAAGACGGTAGCTGGGGTGCTTTCTAGTGCATTGCACAATGTCGTGTCAAGGCCAACAAAAGGAAAAGTCGAGAAAACTCGAGCATCGGAGAGGAAACCCACGGATGTAACACGCAAAAAAAGTGAAAAAATCATCACCTCAATCCGAACAAAAGCAGAAAAGGGTTTGGTAGAGCCAGCGAAACTCGTTGAACCGGAGAGCGTAGCGGACCATCTGTCAAATGCATTCCTTGAGTACCAAGCTGTTCTAAGAGCCACACTTGTTGTTAAAAAGGAAACCTGCAAATCCATTTTGCAGACCTTCATCAAGGGCAACGAAAGACAGCTGGAGATGGAACTCGAAGAATCAGACGCCGCGGTGTACGACAACAACACATCTCGGGTACTGCGAGGGAACGTGGCAGGGCAGTACATGGCGGCGTACAACCTCACCAGTGGGTTTGTGCCGCTCGACGAAGAAAAGACACGGCAAGTCGAAAGACTTGTCTTTAAAACCCCCCAAAACGACCCCATCGTGGTAGTTGCTAAGTGTACGAAGGTAATGCTGGAAGAAAGGATCCTGGAAATGGCAGAAAGCCTGTCCGGAAGAATTGGTACCAGCGGCGCCTCTAAGCACCAAGCGACTCCAAAGATAACCTGGATCAACGGAGTTCCGGGTTGTGGAAAAACCACGTGGGTAATAAACAACATCAAAAGTGACGAGGATATAGTAACAACAGCAACCACAGAAGCGTTACGTGACATGAGGGAAAAGTTGACCCCCAAGATGGGTACAGCCGTAAACACCAGAGTGCGGACCATGGCCTCGTTGTTGGTAAACGGACAGAAGGGAGACGGAGTCTGTAACCGGGTGATCATAGACGAGGCCCTGATGAGTCACTTCGGGGCAGTAGTGATGGCAGCCAAACTAACAGGAGCCGCAGAAGTCCTACTCCTCGGAGACTATAACCAACTACCCTACATAGACCGTGACAACCTCTTCGCCATGAAATACACCCGACCCAACCTGGCTACCAAAATCACACAGGAGCTGCTCTGCACGCGTAGAAACCCCCTGGACGTAGCGTATGTGCTGAACGAAATCTACAGCGGCATATTCTCAGCAGTGCCAAGAGTGAGATCCTTAAGCCTAGAGACCTACGACGAGTCACGGATCCCAAAGAAATCGAACACCCTCTATCTTGTTCACACCCAGACCGAGAAGCTAATGTTGATCGACCTGGGCTTTGGCAAAGTGGAAGGTTCGCAGGTCCATACCATCCATGAGGCTCAGGGGCTCACCTTCAAGAGTGTCATAATCGTCAGGACTGCCAAAAAGAAGACACAACTACACAGTAGTGTCTCTCACGCAGTCGTGGCGATCACAAGACACACACACAGCTGTGTGTACTACACAGCTGGCTGTGAGGATGACGCAACGGCTAGGTTCATACAAAGGGCATTGTCAGCAACGTCAAGCCAAATAAAGGACTATAACATCAACATGGCGATCCGCAGTCGCAACCTAGTGGTCGCGGACAGTTTGCTGGAAGTCGGAGAAGGCGAAGTACCGGGTCAATAGATCGGGGATAGTGCAGTCTCTACTTAAAGTACCGTGTAACTGTCCCGACAGCTCTGACACAAAATAAACTGACGAAAGATAATGTAAAAATAAGTTTTATAACAAATCTGTCTAATAATAAGCATGTAACTAGATAAAGTAAGAAACTAACAAAAAAAAAAAAAAAAAAAAAAAATTAACAAACAAAAAAAATAACGAAAAAAAGAAAAAAAAAAAAAATATGACAAGAAAAAAAAAAAAAAAAAAAAAAATATGACAAGAAAAAAAAAAAAAAAATTATTATATATATTATAATTAAGTTTATTATATCGCATGTTTAGAATATAGTAGAAAAAGTTAAGTAAGCAATATTAGGTATAGAACATTTAAGAACAATTTGTAATTATAAAAAGCTTTCATAATTGTAACAAACATTTTGAGTACTCCAAAACGGAGCAATAGACGTGATAATTTAAATTATTTAAGTGACAAAAATTATGTAAAACTAAAAAAGGGTATGGGCGCTTATGCCTATAGAAACTTGTAATAGATTTAAAAAAAAAAAAAAAAAAAAAAAAAAAAAAAAAAAAAAAAAAAAAAAAAAAAAAAAAAAAAAAAAAAACCTAACCTAACCTAACCTAACCTAACCTAACCTAACCTAACCTAACCTAACCTAACCTAACCTAACCTAACCTAACCTAACCTAACCTAGTGTAACACAGCTTAACCTCGTCAACTTTGAAATAAATTATTTAAAAATAGTTTAACTTATTAAAGTGAAGTGGAAATATTTTATAAATTATTTATAGTCAGTGCGTGATATTTCTGGCTTTTTAAAGCCACCCGGGAAGCCTCCGGGACCCTGGAAAGGTCTTTGTTTTGAAGTGATGTAAAGTTGGTTTATATAAACGTTCTTAGCATACACAATACTGTTCCCGTTATCCCGGAACCATCAAGGAAGGTCACAGGTTAGTGTGGTTTAGTTACAAAGGGAGATACTTTAAAATATTTATTAAAAAAATTTTAGTAAACAAACATAATTTTTTGTTGTTTTGATAAGACTAAGTCAAGGTACCTAGGCACCATAAGGTACTATAAGGCACCTACAGTTAGGTATTTTAAATAGTTGGTAATATAAGGAGTAATTAAGTATAAGGGGGGGATAATTATCTAATTGAGTTTATACTTATCGTAAAACATAACCTCATTATATCTGGGTATGAGTGCATTGAGTCAGTGATAGGTGGCAATTACGTATAACGTTCATACCTACTTGTACTACATTGTTTGCTGAGGATAGGAAGAGAGGGGTCTTGTGTATAGGTACTATTGGTTCATACCTTACGCTCTATTTGGATGTTTACTATGCAGAGGGTCTTGTTTTTAAAACAATAGGTAATAATTTGTGTACTAATTACAGAAACTTACGTGTTGGTGTCGGGGTGCGTTCTGTTTGAGGGGAGCGCTGCCTACTGGGGACTGGTGGCAGGTCATCCTTGAACGAACTAACAAACCCAACCCACAATAAAATTTTGATTAAAAATCTAGATTCCTTTCCTTATTTTAGTAATAGACTTGGAGTATTTGTACAAGTACTGTTGTTTTTATTTGCCACCTACATACCTACCATTAATCTACCTAGTCCTAGCACTAGTGAACATAGAATCAGATATATTACTAGGCTCATACCTATTGCTATTTAGATTGTTAGGTCGAGTAAGATTATTTTAGATAGGAAATAATAAATAAGCAGTTTAGCAGGAGACGATTTTATTGTTGCTTAGTAGTTGCAATGGCAAGCCGACCGAGAGCTATGACCATGCCTAAGGTGAGGGCACTCAAGCCAACCAAGGTGATGGAAACGGTACCAGCGGGAGTTGCCACTGCCCCCCGCTCGGCCGACATACTCGCGCCGCCAGGTTTCTTCTCGCAGCCGCACACCTGTCCGGCTGCGGGGGCTAGTCGGGACCACGCGGGAACCTCTACACCAACCCCACTCACGGGGGAGCTCCCCGTCCGGAGCCTAGTGAGCAGCCTGCGGGCTCGGCTCGAGTCCACGAAGGCGATCGATGACCCGCCTGCGCCGTCCGGTTCGATGCAGCTCGGCCAGGGTACGCCCGCTGCTGCTGCCGAGGACCTGTCGTCGCCAGGACTCGGGCCGAGCCCCCCCGGACGGGTAGATGTTGACTCGGACGGCTCCCCTGAGGGCCAGTGCCGGTTTTTAGAGCTGTCGCTGATGTCGCTGGGGGAGGGTGGGCCGATTCACGAGGCGCCGCGCCTCGCGAACCGCCTGCTGCAGAGCACCGTGGCGGAGCTCGAGAAGTCCCGCAACCTCAGCCGGGACATCAAGGAGGCGATCCTTGCGGGCCTGCGCGGCCTCTACGAGATGGTGCTGCGCCTCACAGACTCCCGCGGCCGACACATCGCCGAGAAGGAGAGGGTCCGCGCCAGCGCCGAGCGACACAATGCCCTCCAACAGAAGATTCACGCCGGTAAGTTGGAGGCGATCAACTCGTACGTGCAGACCAACCTCGAGGAGCTGCGGCGGGCCGGCGCGAGGGCGCTCGAGGAGGCGGAGGCCGCGGGCCGGCTCCTGCACGACCTCAAGCACGAGCTCAGCGCCCGCCCGCCGCCGGCCGCTGCGGCGCCCGCGCAGGACACGATCGACCAGCTGCTACACGAGGTGCGCGCCCTGCGCGTGGAGTGCCAGCGGCCGGAACCTGCGCCTGCTTCCGGTGCTGCGGAGCCGGCCGCGGCGGAGTCTACCGCCGCGAGACCCGGGGGCCAGCGCGGCGCGGGTTCGTATGCCGCGGTGGTGGGTAGGTACCCGATCATCGTCGAGTCGAGCGACCCCGCTCACACCGCCGACCAGATCATCGGCGCGATCAAGGACGGGGTCGACGTCATCGGCATGGGAGTGGGAGTCAACGGCGTCCGGAAGTGCAAGAACGGTCGCGTCGCGATCTCCCTCGAGTCGGAGGAGGAGCGCGCCGCGATGGGCTCCGCGATCTCTGAGCTCGGCGCGCGCTTCACCGTGAGCGAGCCGCGCGCGCGGGACCCCGCGCTGCGCCTCGCCGGCGTCATCGCCGACCTCTCCGACGCGAAAGTGGAGGAGGCGCTCCTGCGGCAGAACGCCTCGCTGCTGCGGCACATTCCTGAAAACGAGCGAACGGTTAAGGTAATCAGACGAGTCAGGGGACGGAGCAGCGCGCTCAACGGCGTCATAGTTCAGGTGAGTCCGGCGGTGTGGGGTGCCCTCAGGGAGCAGCGCGTGCGCGTCGGGTACCAGATGATATCGGCGGTGGATCAGTCGCCGCTGGTCCAGTGCTACCGCTGCCTCGGGTTCGGGCACCGCGCGGCCGCGTGCTCGGCGCCTCGGCCGGCGTGCGGGCACTGCGCGGGGGAGCACGACACGCGCGAGTGCACCCAGCGAGACCGCGCGCCCGAGTGCCTCAACTGTCGCGCGAGGCGCCCCAGCGCGCCGCACTCGCACCCCGCCTACAGCGCCGACTGCCCCGAGTGGAGGCGGTGGGACAGGATCGCGAGACTGGCCGTGAGGTACTGCTGAGGGCACCCAACCCGTCCATCTTAGAACATTAAAGGTCCTTCAGTACAATCTGGGTCGGGGTTGCGCCGCCACGCACGAGTGCCTGCGGGAGGCCACGCGCCGAGGCATCCAAGTCCTGATGCTTCAGGAGCCCTACGTGGGCGCGCGAGCTCGCATGGCGGTTCCCTCGGGTTGTAGAGTCGTTCAGAGCACCATCGGGAATGTTGATCGGCCGGTTCGGTCTGCAATCGTTATCACCGATCCCGAGTTGAAGTATGTTGAGGACTCGAAGCTCGTTACCGAGGATGTTGTAGGGGTTATTTTAAAGATTAGTAACGTGAAGGTAGGGATTGTTAGCGTGTACTTGGATAAGGAGGTAGATGTAGGAGGCAGCTTGGTGGTGGTGAAGAGGATCGTGCAGGCGATGGGAGCGGACCGGATGGTGGTGGGCGGAGACGTTAACGCTCGGAGTCCCTGGTGGGGAGGCGATGCAGAGGACGAGCGGGGCCGGGCCGTCACGGAGGCGTTCGCCGAGCTGGGGCTGGAGGTGCTCAACGAGGGCCGCGAACCCACTTATCGAGCGTATCGCTCGGGGCGGGCTTGCACTGCCATCATCGACGTCACGGCGTGCTCCGCCGCCTTGCTGGCTGCTGCGACCGGCTGGCGCGTCGACGACGCCTGCGGTACCCTGTCCGACCACCGCCCGATCTCGTTCACCCTGCAACTGCAAACACGGCACGGGTTAGAGGCTGAGGACGGTAACGCAACGCGATTGTACGACACCAAGAAGGCGGACTGGCTGTTGTTTAGATCGGAGTTGGAGCGAGAGCTGGACGAGCTCGGCTTGGAGGGCAGCCTCGCCGAGGTGGAGGATCGCGAGGGAGTGAACGAGCTGGCGGATCGATACACGGCGTGCGTCATCAAGGTTTGCGAGAAGGCCATTCCTCGGATTCCTCGCAAGAGAATTGTGAAGGCGTGCAAGTGGTGGACGGCCGAGCTCCTTCAGTTGAAGGCGGAGATGGTGCGTCGCAGGAGAAGGATCGCCAAGGCCAACCCGCGAAGAAGGCAGCTGGTGGTCGACCATTACTTGGAGGCTCGAGCGGAGTACAAGACGGCCATCGACTCCGCCATGACGAAAAGTTGGATGGACTTCTGCACGGGGGAGGAGGTTGAGACGGTGTGGCAGCGCTCCTACCGGATCATGAAGGCCTGCTCGGCTCCGGTTCGGGACCGGTTGTTACGGCTACCTAATGGAACGACCTTGGATGAACGCGAATCCGCGTCACTCCTAGCGGAGACGTTCTATCCCCGTGATGATGCTGCGGGGGACACGAGCGAGCAGAGTCATCGGAGAGCACGAGTAGCTCGTCTTGTAGCGACCATCGAGGACGAGATGCGGTTGGTGGACGTCGTCGCCTTCACGGAGACGGAGCTTGAGGCGGTTTTGAGAGCCATGAGCCCTAAGAAGGCTCCAGGAGGAGACGGTCTCACGCTGGACATCTGCCTGACCGCTTACAGCTGCAATAGGTCCCTGCTGCTCGGACTGTTCTCGCAGTGTTTGCGGTGGGGTTGCTTCCCGCGGATCTGGAAGACAGCCGTCATAAAAGTGATCCCCAAGCCAGCTAGGGAAGACTATAATAATCCAAAATCGTACCGACCTATTGGACTGCTGCCGGTCTTGGGGAAGATGCTGGAGAAGCTGTTTGTCAACAGGCTGCAGTGGCAGCTGGGCAGGAATGGGCTCTTGAGTCCGTTCCAGTACGGGTTTACTCCGCAGCGCAGCACCGAAGACGCTCTCTTTGATGCCATGGCCATGGTCAGAGAAGGTCTGGAAAGCAAGAAAATAGTGGTCATGGTATCGCTTGATATAGAGGGCGCTTTTGATAATGCGTGGTGGCCTGCCATCATCGACCAGCTGCATACTAGTGGGGTGGACTTGAGCGTGGTGCGGCTCATTGTTAACTATCTTTCAGAGAGAAGAGTAAGATTAAGATATGCGGGAGAAATTGTGGAGAAGGAGACCAACAAAGGTTGTATACAAGGCTCCACCTGTGGCCCGATATTGTGGAATCTTCAGTTAAACCCATTGTTGGAACAGAACCAGTATGGAGGAGTGCGGGTACAGGCTTTCGCTGACGACATTTTAATGATTGCGGTTGCAGCTAACGGTGAACAACTTGAAGAGAAAATGAATAGAGCTCTGGCTGTGATAGTTCAGTGGGGAGTGAGGCTCCGACTCAAATTTGCACCAGGAAAGACGCAGGCTCTACTCATCACTAAAAAGATGCATTACTACACACCCAGATTGATTATGTCTGGTGATGAGATATCTTACAGTGCTAGTCTTAAGATATTAGGGCTGACCATAGATCCACTGCTCAATTTCCGACAACATCTGGAAGTCATCAATAAAAAAGCCATCTCATTCTACAAGGTGGTGGCAAGAGCAGCACGTGCGCAGTGGGGTCTAAACTCTGATATCTTAAGACTAATTTATATTTCGGTGGTGGAGCCAACTGTCTTATATGCTGCGAGCTGCTGGGCGGAGATATCTGCGAAGGTGTATGCTGAGAAGGTGCTCAACAGCCTAACTCGGACCTTCGCCATTAAAATTTGTAAGGCCCACCGTACAGTTTCATTTATCTCTAGTCTTCTGTTGGCGAGGTTAATGCCTCTTTCACTTAGAGCCAGAGAGCATGCTCAAATATATAAAATAAAAAGAGGGAAGTCGCTCACCTGTTTGCCTGGACGTAGCATGGAACTCAGAAGGAGTCCGTTCTCCCTTCCTCATCCGGCTGAGAGGAAACGTGTGGAGTTTGGACTGATCAGATCGCAGGAGGATGCAGAGGGCCTGGGAGGTGATGAGCCCATCCTTTATACGGATGGCAGTAAGCTGGAGGGGAAGGTCGGCGCAGGGGTGTCCTGCTGGACTGGAGGAGTGGAGGTTCAGCATGCTAGCTTTCGCCTTGAGGATTTCTGTAGTGTGTTTCAGGCTGAGCTGTCGGCGATACTTCGGGCACTGCATGTCACTGAGAAGCTGAAAGTCACAAAAGTCCACATTTTAAGTGACTCAAGATCAAGTTTGGAGGTTATCAGTGACCCTAATACAGTTAATCCACTAGCAGTCGATATTAGGGATAAAATCTTTAATTTGCAAGAAGGAGGCAAAGAAGTTGCTCTGCACTGGGTGAAGGCACATTGTGGTATATTGGGTAATGAGAGGGCAGATGAGCTTGCCAAGTATGCAGCACTGAATAATAGACAACAGCCTAAGTACGACCGGTTTCCCTTGTCCTTTGCAAAGCATTCCGCCAGGTCTGATTCATTAGAAGAATGGCAGCACAGTTACGAGTCAGCAACTACAGGGGCCACTACCAAGCTGTTTTTCAAGAATGTTGTATTAGCCTATAGAGTATTAGCCAAATTTAGTATAAACAATTATATTACTCAAATTTTAACGGGACATGGGGGGTTCAATTATTATTTGCACAGGTTTAAGCTGAAGGAGTCTGCATTGTGCACTTGTGGAGTGGATATCCCACAGACAGTACAACATTTGTTAGTTGAGTGCTCAAAATTTAATATGTTGAGATATGACTGCGAGTGTGCAATGCAGACTGACATTAGATTAGATAATTTGGATGGGATTATGCTTGATAGCGATTGCAGGCCGTTGTTTCTTAATTTTGCGAGGACCGTTCTTCGCAAAATTGGGAAAGAGAATGGCTCCATTGTGGAGGTTGATTAGTTTAGGTTAAAAAATTTATTTAAATGTTTTATGTACCTACCACGTAACTGAGTTGAGGAGTCCAATATTGTTTTTTATGTTTGTCATGATTGTCGAATGTCAAGCTATATTTTGTGTAATAATTCATCTATCTAGTCTTTCTTCCTGTTGGGTTATTGTAGGTTATTGTTTTGATTTTGGTCACATATTTACATACATCCACAAACATGATTTATAAAAAGCACATCAAAACACTAACAGACAATCACTCAGTCAGGTGCATCTGGATCTTTTGTCGAGTTGTTCGTTGGTTATTGTTTGATTTTGGTCACATAATTACAAATAACATAATAAATTAGCAGAGTTAGCAGATTGCACATAAATACAGACAATAACAAATGAACAACTCAACTTCTTTTATTTATTGTTTGACATCCAGCTATAAATGACATTGGGTTGCCTTGACATTTGACATTTTAGACATCGATTTTTATACAGATCATATATGGACCGACCAGTCTACCTGTGAAATGGAAATACATGGAAGGGTACTAAGTGAGTTATATTCCACCTTACTCCATATTTTGCCTTAATTATGTACCTATTTTATTCGTGGGTGGATTGGTCGATTTTTATTTTTTATTTTGCACTTCTAATTTATTATTGACTAAGATTGTGTCTCCTATGTCTTATAAGATTAGTGGATAATTGATTAGAGTAATTTGGGTCTATGTAACTTTATTTTGTGATTGTTAGTTGCGTGTGGGTACCTAAATATTATGTTCATTGCCTATGCTTCCGGTCAGGTCGATAGACTAAATCTTATGATTTATATCAGTGTAGACCTGATCGGCAGTGTAATTGTATTTTATTGCTGATAGGTATCTTAGTTTTATTTTTATTTTATTTTATTTGTAAGTTAATTTTTAAATGTTAGTTGTAATTACTTCAGTAATTCATTTAATTATTATTATTTGTTATTAATTTATTTTTTCAATTTTATTTAAATTGTATAATAATGAATTATGTAGGTAAATGTATTTTAATTTAATAATTGGGAATTTTAAAAAAGTTAAGATCTAAATATTTAATAATTGATATTATTGTCTGTTTATTATAAAAATAGAAATAAGTAAAGTAAATAATGTAATGTGTAATGGGAATAATAAAAGAATTTAATGATGTTGCAAAATCACAGCAACAGAAAGTTCCAGGGAAAAAAAAAAAAAAAAAAAAAAAAAACCTAACCTAACCTAACCTAACCTAACCTAACCTAACCTAACCTAACCTAACCTAACCTAACCTAACCTAACCTAACCTAACCTAACCTAACCTAACCTAACCTAACCTAACCTAACCTAACCTAACCTAACCTAACCTAACCTAACCTAACCTAACCTAACCTAACCTAACCTAACCTATACAAAAAACGTGAAATTTTGTTGAACTGACGTTCTATACAAAAAACGTGAAATTTTGACATTTTTCGCATAATTTTATAGGGACTTAGTACAATTTCAACAAATTTATTTTCAAAATTATTTTTACAAGTGAATAAATTATTTTAGTAGCTTAAAAATCGTAGTTCGACGTACTGGTTGCGCCCCGGTGGCGAAGTTTCGTTTTTGATAGCGAAAAGCTATTTACTTAGCGTTTTTACGCTCAAAAACGCAATTTTGTCTTAGGCGAAAACTGAAAATATTTTTCTCGACTCCAACTGTGAGTGTCCATAGCCGTGCGTTACATCATTAGAAGCGGCTCGACGCGCTCTGTCCGTAGAGCGAGTGCATTTGGGCACTTGTCTTTGAAAAATATTCGAAAAACTGCGATTTTCCGTAAATTTCGGTACATTTTGGGCTTTTTTGAGCGTTTTTGAATTTTGTCTCGTCCATCTTGCGTGTTTCTGCACATCCCGTGGCTGGTTCACCTCTGCCCGACGTCTCCGCACGTACCTGCAACAGAAAAAACACGATTATCGACAAAAATCAAGAAAAATTCGAAGATTGCAGTTACTAGGGTAAGAAAAGTGGCTTTCCACAGGGGAGGCCACCTTCAAACCTTAATAACTTTTAAACTATCGCTTACAAATTGACCCGGTTTTGACAGTGACATTGTATAACAATACGCTTTTTAATTAGTGTCATCAAAGAGTCAAATATTGACCCCACTTCCTTTTGACTTTTTAAATTTTGGTTTTTACCAAATGTATGTTTATATAAGACTGTTCTTCCAAGGAACTCAAAATTAGGTTAGTGTTTTTGTTAGGATAGGATATTTGACTGGAATTTTTACACATTTACAACTTTTACAAATATTTTTAATTTTATTTTTAATCTTTATTTACAACTTTTACAAATTTACTTAATATATAATATTATTTACAACTTTTACAAATTTACTTTAGATTTTAACGTGTCCCTCAACCCCTTACCAACATGTTTGGTTTCCGCACCCCTGCCAAGAGCAGCAAGACCTCCAACGAGTTCCCCAGAAGAACCTCAACTACACCACCAGCTGTGCACGAAAACGACAGGCCTTCAACTTCTAGCGTCCGCAGAAGTATCGGGGAGTGGGAAGCTGGTAAAGCTGACCCACTTACCCCAACCACCCCGAAGAAAGTTGCGCCGGGGGACCCCCCAAGGACGAAAAAGGTGCTTTCACAGGGAAGTAGAGTGGGTGTGAAAGTACCGATTGAGGCCGTGAGGAGTCCACCGACGCAGCCCAAATACACCAGCCGGCTTGCAGAAGCGAAGGCCTGTCTTACGAAAGCAAAGGTTAATATGGGGAACTCGAGAAACATAAAAACGGAGATAAAAACGGAGGTGCTTCACGCCATCGAACGCCTGTATCAACTGGTGAAGGAAGCGGAAAGTGAGAAAGAAAAACGGAATGATAGGATAAACGAGCCAGAGAAAGAAAGTGAACCAGAGAAAGGAAAGGAACCAGAGAAAGAAAAAGGAAAGGAAGAAATAGACCTTATTAAGAGGATGGAAGAGCACGCACGGCTCATACGTGAAAATAGTGACAGAATGGAAAGGTTACAGGAGAAAATGGAGATGCAACAGGAGAGGATGGACAAGCAGACGTACGCGAGTGTAGCAGCGGCGCACCCTGGGAGGCAGTTCCCTGAGCGCGCCGCGCTATACTCGGTAGTCGTAACATCAAAGGACGAGGTAGATTCGGGCGAGGAAGTAATGAAGAAGATAAGAGATACTATTAAGGCAAAGGAAGGAGGAATAACTATAGAAAGGATCCGAAAAGCAAAAGACCAAAAAGTGATTGTGGGGTGCAGAACAGAGGAGGAAAGACAGCAAGTTAAGGAAAGATTAAAGGGTGCGGAAGAGTTGAATGTGGAAGAGATGAAAAATAAAAATCCGTTGGTTATTTTGAAAAATGTTTTTATTTATAATAGTGATGTAGAAATCATGGAATCACTCTGGATACAAAATGAAAAAATTTTAGAAGACATAGATAGGCAAACAAATAAAACAGAAATAGCATATAAAAAGAAAACTAGAAACAACCAAACGCAGCACATAATCATGAGGGTGTCTCCCGCAGTTTGGCAGCGTCTGGTCCGTGCTGGAACCGTCGTCATAGACCTCCAGCGAGTAAAAGTGGCTGACCAGTCACCACTTGTGCAATGCTCGCTGTGTCTCGGCTATGGCCATGGGCGACGGTTCTGCACGGAGACCACCGTCAAATGCAGCCACTGTGGGGGGCCCCACATGAGAACGGAGTGTGCTGATTGGCTCGCCGGTGCGACCCCTTCCTGCTGCAACTGCCTGCACGCAAAGGCTGAAAAGGCAGATCACAGCGCCTTCAGTCCTGAGTGTGCAATCAGGAGGAAGTGGGACGCACTGGCGAGATCAACCATAGCGTACCATCGCTAAGGTGGCCCGGACGAAGACAGAAGAGCAATAATAGAACTACTAGCTGTCCAAGTAAACGCCCTGGACCATGTTGACCATGGTCCACCGCTTACCTCTGAAAAGTGAAGAATGCTCTCGGTAATAAAAAGTCCGCGAGCGGAAAAACCAAAAATTAGTGATAAGAAATTTAATCGGTAGGTAAAATAAATAAGTCAAAATTCAAAACAATAGTTAGATAAGTCTTGTTGGAAATTTATATATTAATGTATATAAAACAACTAGCGATAACATAATATTAGAATTAGCAAAAATAGTATAAAATATAGGGTATTATTAGATTAAAATAACAAGCAAAACATGAACAAAGTAGGTAATTGATTATAGTTTCTGGATTCCAGGTGAAAACCATTTTTTATACACTCGAAGAATTGTGAAATAGTAGATGAAAGTAGAAGAAAGCAGATAAAACAGAATAGATAAAATAATAGTAAAATATTTGGCACTATTCAAAATTTGTAAAAATTCAATATGCAAATTTTTTTTTGAACACGAAATTGTGTAAATAATAAAAATCGTATTACAAAAGTCTCGGACCACCATGTCTGAGGGACACTTTTAAAAAAAAAAAAAAAAAAAAAAAAAAAAAAAAAAAAACCTAACCTAACCTAACCTAACCTAACCTAACCTAACCTAACCTAACCTAACCTAACCTAACCTAACCTAACCTAACCTAACCTAACCTAACCTAACCTAACCTAACCTAACCTAACCTAACCATCACCGAAAGGCTAGAAGCGGTATCGTCGGAACTAAGGACGATGCGCGAGCAAAGGCAGCGTACACCACCACCAGTGCGCAGCCTTGAAGCCGAGCTTACCCAGGTGGATGAAGTTAAGGCGCGGAAGCCAAAGACCCAAACATACGCTCAGATTGCTGCAGCAATCCCAACCCCTCGACCGAACCACACCCTGATTGTCTCCTCAGCCGATCCCAATAAGACCGGGGAACACATTATTGAGACGATCAGGCAGGCTCTGGACAACCAACAAACCGGAGCTAGAGTGGACAGGGTTCGGAAGGCAAGGAACCAAAAAGTCGTACTGAGCTGCGGTACAAAGGAGGACCTGGCCCTAGTGAAACATCAAGTGGGCGCAAATAAGGGACTAAAGGTTGAAGTAGCAAGAACAACGAACCCCCTCATCAAGATAAAAGACGTTCTCGCCTACCACAAAGACGAGCAGATCATAGAACATCTCAAAGCCAAAAACAAAGAAATCTTTGAGGGCATAGAGAAGAAAGACGATCTAATCCGAGTGCGGTACCGGAAAAAAGCGAGAAACGCGTTGGAGTGTCACCCCGTGCTAGAGTTGTCTCCAGTCCTGTACAAGAGATTCATAGAGGCAGGGATGGTCTATATTGGGATTCAAAGGAGACCGGTTGAAGACCAATCCCCCTTGGTGCAATGCGCCAGATGCCTGGGATATGGGCATACAAAAGCGGTCTGTCGGGAGGATGCGGACCTCTGCAGCTACTGTGGAGGAGCGCACTCCTGGGAGAAATGCCATCGCAGGCAAGAGGGCACCGCCCCCAGCTGCAAAAACTGCATTAGAGCCCAAAACACCTCCACATCCCAGGCACATCCTGCCTACAGTATGGATTGTCCAGAGAGGCAAAAGTGGGACGCTATAGCGCGGTCCCGAATAAGCTACTGCTAAGGGCGACCCAATCTCTTCAAGCTCATCCCCTCAAAGTACCAGTCCCGGAAGCAGGTTGCAGATCATCCAAGCAAACCTGCAGCGCTCCAAACTGGCGACGGAAGAACTGATCCAAGTCGCAAAGGGAAAAGGTATCTCAATTGCACTCGTACAAGAACCCTACGTGGGTCGAAGCGGCAGTATGAGTCACTATCCTGGCACGCAAATCATCCAGTGCACCCTAAACCGTGTAAAACCAGTTAAAGCGGCAATCATCGTATTCGGGGACCAACTGCAGGTAATTCACGACCCGCAGATGGTGACCGAAACAGAAGCTGCAGTGGTTTTGGTAGCGGGGACCCTAAAAATCGGAGTGCTATCGGTATACTTTGAGGGAGACCAAGACATTGAGCCATATCTCGGCAGAACGCAAGCAGCGTGCAATAAAATATCAACAAACAACATCTTGGTAGGGGGAGATGTAAATGCGTGGAGTCACTGGTGGGGCAGCAGCTCTGAAGACCAGAGGGGTGCAGCGTACAACGCCTTTCTTAACCAAATGGATTTCCACGTTCTCAATGTCGGGGATACCCCCACATTCGAAGTCCACAGGGGTGAGAGGCTGTGCACGAGCATAGTCGACGTCACTGCGTGTAGTCAATCTCTGCTAGGGAAAGTGGAGAACTGGAAGGTGGACCGAAGTCTCATAACATCAGACCACAATGCCATCACTTTTGCCTTACGACTCGATGGTAGACTAGAGTCGCTAAAACCTACTACGACTCGAAGGTACAACACAAAGAAGGCAAACTGGCCAGATTTCGCTTCACATTTCAGAAACTTTCTCGTGGAAAGAGACATCACACCAGAGACTATCGATGCAATAAGCACTCCCAATGAACTGGACGCCATGGTGGAGGCATACACAAGCGCCATGCAGGATGCGAGCGACAAAGCCATCCCGAAAATTGGAAATCGCAAAATGGATGCTAAACCACCCTGGTGGTCACAAGCTCTTGACCAGCTCAAGAAGGATGTCTTACGCAAAAAACGAAGAGTACGAAACGCGGCCCCACACAGAAGACCGGCAGTAATCGAGGACTACGTTGCAGCAAAAGAAAAATACGCAGCCAAAGCAAGCGAAGCCCAAACTGAGAGCTGGAAAGAGTTCTGCTCGACGCAGGAAAGGGAAAGTATGTGGGACGGAATATACAGGGTCATAAGGAAAACTGCAAGAAGGCAGGAAGACATGCTTCTCCGGAACTCGCAAGGGGAAACCCTGAGCCCAGAGAAGTCATCCGAACTTCTGGCCAGCACCTTCTATCCCGACGACACTATAGCAACCGACAACACCTATCATACTTACCTTCGAAACCAAATAGACAAAAACACTGAGGAAATACAAGAGCTATCGGAAGACGATCCGCCATTCACGGAAGCCGAACTGGAAATGGTGCTGAAAGCACTAAATCCAAAAAAGGCACCGGGACCAGACGGACTTACAGCCGACATATGCACAGTGGCTATCCGAAGCGAGTTAGGGGTCTTTATGAAGCTTGCGAACAAATGTTTGCACTTGTCATACTTCCCTAAACCGTGGAAGGTAGCCCACGTTATTATCCTTAGGAAACCGGGTAAAGAAGACTACACTCAACCCAAATCCTACAGACCGATAGGATTATTGTCTATTCTTGGAAAAATCGTCGAAAAACTCAAAGTGTGCAGACTTCAATGGCACATCCAACCCACTCTCAGCAAAAGACAATACGGCTTCACGCCGCAGCGTAGCACCGAGGACGCTCTCTATGACCTCATAAAACACGTGAAATCCAACCTAGAAGACAAAAAGATAGTGTTGATGATCTCGTTAGACATAGAGGGCGCTTTCGATAACGCATGGTGGCCGGCGCTCAAACAACAACTAGTGGAGAGAAAATGTCCCAAAAACCTCTACGCAATGGTATGCTCATACCTTCAAGACCGCCAGATCATAGTCAACTATGCCAGAGCAACAAGTCAAAGGGAAACCACGAAGGGCTGTGTTCAAGGTTCAATCGGAGGACCGACCTTCTGGAATACCATCCTAGACCCACTGCTACACAAACTGGAGGATGAAGGAGCATACTGTCAAGCGTTTGCAGATGATGTGGTGCTGGTGTTCACCGGTCATACGATTAGCTGGATAGAAGAGACAGCCAACTCGACACTCGACACAGTGGTAGAATGGGGAGTACAAAACAAGCTAAACTTTGCGGCACATAAAACCAGTGCCATGGTGTTAACCAAAAAGCTTAAGTACGATTCACCACAGCTCACCATGTCGGGAAGTAGGCTCAATCTCGTAACAGAGATGAAACTTCTAGGTCTGATCATTGATCGAAATCTCACCTTCAAAACGCATGTAATCGCAAACTGCAAAAAAGCGGCGGACATTTACAAACAACTAGCCTGTGCGGCCAAGGTGACGTGGGGACTGAACAGCGAGATAACCCGCACCATATACGTCGCGGTCATCGAGCCGATCATCATGTATGCCGCTAGTGCGTGGTCTCATGCGACAGAGTTCCAAATGATCCGAGATCAGCTGGATTCACTGCAACGAGGCTTTGCACAAAAGATCTGCAAGGCATACCGCACGGTCTCCCTCACGTCAGCGCTAATCCTCTCAGGCCTTCTCCCATTAGATCTAAGAATAAAAGAAGCAGCCAGTCTATACTCTCTCAAGAAAGGCATCTCCACAGACTACATTCCACCGGGCAGACGACTGGAGCAAAAGCTGAGTGTTGCAAGCCAACCACACCCTTCCCAACTCATAACAACAGAGTATGAACTCCTGGAAAACATGAGCCCCGAAACTCTAGAATCCCACAAAATAACCGGACCACAAATCTACACGGATGGTAGCAAAATAGAGGGCAAAGTCGGAGCAGCTCTCACGTGGTGGGAAGAAGGACAGGAGCACAACTACTCAACCTTCAGTCTACATTCAGCGTGTACTGTGTTTCAATCCGAACTGTATGCACTCCATAGGGCGGTTGACCTGGTAAAGGACAGCAACAAAAAGCTAGTCAACATTCTCAGCGACTCACGATCTTCGCTCGAGCTACTGGGGAACCCTAAAACCACCCATCCACTAACCAGTGAGATCAAGGAAAGCATCAAGAAAATCAGATCGGAGGGAAGAGAAGTACGGCTGTTCTGGCTCAGAGCGCATGTGGGAACTACCGGAAATGAGAGAGCAGACGAACTTGCGAAAAAAGCGGCCTTAGAGTCAACGTGTAGCCCAGACTACGGTGAAGTCCCAGTGTCCTACGTGAAGAAAAGGATCAGAGAGGAAACAGTACGTGTATGGCAAGACCGTTACACTTCCTCCAGCACAGGGTCAGTCACGAAAATTTTCTTCCCAGATGCGGCCGAAGCGTACCGCACAGTGAGGAAAACAAAACTGACACCCCGACATGTGCAAGCCTTCACAGGACACGGCGGCATGGCGGAGTACTTGTACCGGTTCAGGTTAAAAATCAGTCCCGAGTGCGAGTGCGACCCCGACACCAGTGAGTCAACTTGGCACATAATACTAGAGTGCCCTCGTTTTGAGGCAGCCCGAATGGAACTGGAATTTCAGCTCAACACCGCGCTAGAAAAGTCTGTTCTAAGTAGGGTAGTTTCAAACGACGGCATGAGACCGCATTTCTTAAAGTTCGTGGAGAACTGCATTCGAATAGCAGCCAAAAGGAACTCAACACTCACTACAAATATAGAATCAGTCCCAATAACCCAAACACAACCAACACAATCCTCCTTAGCCCCAACGCAAACACAAAGTCAAACCACCCCGATGCAATATCACCTGCTCGAAAACGGAGAAATAGGAACACCAGGCATAACCATAAAAGGCGTCGCAACATTCATGGACGACAGTACAGAGAGGCTTGGCATATGCTTCTGCAACGCCAGGCGACGAAATACTGTCACCATCTCCCCCGGCCTCGCCCTTCTTCTGAAGGGAAGCAACTTTAGAGCAACAATGCGCAAAAAGATCTTTGAAGCATTGGCCGAAGTTACCATAGCGGATCACCGCTGTCGTATAGTGCGAATAAAAAACAAAGTCATAGCACTATTCGTAACCGGCGACGATGCTACAGAATTCGCCCAGGCGTGCTCGTTGCTTTCCACTTTCGGGAGAGAGGAAGACGGCCAAAGTAATCCACCAAGGAAAATCAGCGTGGACGCTATGGTAGTCGCCTTCGAAAAAGCTGAAGCAAGAGACTACATGGGAGTCGTGCGGGCCTCCAAAAATCATAGGTTAGTGGTATACGAGGACAGAGGTCAAAATCTCAGTCACCTGAGACCGTACCGACCTGATATCGAAGCCGCAACGCAACCTATTGACAGCTGGGGCCATCCCATAGGAAATCCAGAAGACCTGAGTGGATCCGAACGTCTCCAACACAAAACAGCAGAGGCCAAACAAGAACATCTAAAGCAAAAGCGTGAAAAACAGCCCAGAGACGTCTTGAAGACGGTAGCTGGGGTGCTTTCTAGTGCATTGCACAATGTCGTGTCGAGGCCAACAAAAGGAAAAGTCGAGAAAACTCGAGCATCGGAGAGGAAACCCACGGATGTAACACGCAAAAAAAGTGAAAAAATCATCACCTCAATCCGAACAAAAGCAGAAAAGGGTTTGGTAGAGCCAGCGAAACTCGTTGAACCGGAGAGCGTAGCGGACCATCTGTCAAATGCATTCCTTGAGTACCAAGCTGTTCTAAGAGCCACACTTGTTGTTAAAAAGGAAACCTGCAAATCCATTTTGCAGACCTTCATCAAGGGCAACGAAAGACAGCTGGAGATGGAACTCGAAGAATCAGACGCCGCGGTGTACGACAACAACACATCTCGGGTACTGCGAGGGAACGTGGCAGGGCAGTACATGGCGGCGTACAACCTCACCAGTGGGTTTGTGCCGCTCGACGAAGAAAAGACACGGCAAGTCGAAAGACTTGTCTTTAAAACCCCCCAAAACGACCCCATCGTGGTAGTTGCTAAGTGTACGAAGGTAATGCTGGAAGAAAGGATCCTGGAAATGGCAGAAAGCCTGTCCGGAAGAATTGGTACCAGCGGCGCCTCTAAGCACCAAGCGACTCCAAAGATAACCTGGATCAACGGAGTTCCGGGTTGTGGAAAAACCACGTGGGTAATAAACAACATCAAAAGTGACGAGGATATAGTAACAACAGCAACCACAGAAGCGTTACGTGACATGAGGGAAAAGTTGACCCCCAAGATGGGTACAGCCGTAAACACCAGAGTGCGGACCATGGCCTCGTTGTTGGTAAACGGACAGAAGGGAGACGGAGTCTGTAACCGGGTGATCATAGACGAGGCCCTGATGAGTCACTTCGGGGCAGTAGTGATGACAGCCAAACTAACAGGAGCCGCAGAAGTCCTACTCCTCGGAGACTATAACCAACTACCCTACATAGACCGTGACAACCTCTTTGCCATGAAATACACCCGACCCAACCTGGCTACCAAAATCACACAGGAGCTGCTCTGCACGCGTAGAAACCCCCTGGACGTAGCGTATGTGCTGAACGAAATCTACAGCGGCATATTCTCAGCAGTGCCAAGAGTGAGATCCTTAGGCCTAGAGACCTACGACGAGTCACGGATCCCGAAGAAATCGAACACCCTCTATCTTGTTCACACCCAGACCGAGAAGCTAATGTTGATCGATCTGGGCTTTGGCAAAGTGGAAGGTTCGCAGGTCCATACCATCCATGAGGCTCAGGGGCTCACCTTCAAGAGTGTCATAATCGTCAGGACTGCCAAAAAGAAGACACAACTACACAGTAGTGTCTCTCACGCAGTCGTGGCGATCACAAGACACACACACAGCTGTGTGTACTACACAGCTGGCTGTGAGGATGACGCAACGGCTAGGTTCATACAAAGGGCATTGTCAGCAACGTCAAGCCAAATAAAGGACTATAACATCAACATGGCGATCCGCAGTCGCAACCTAGTGGTCGCGGACAGTTTGCTGGAAGTCGGAGAAGGCGAAGTACCGGGTCAATAGATCGGGGATAGTGCAGTCTCTACTTAAAGTACCGTGTAACTGTCCCGACAGCTCTGACACAAAATAAACTGACGAAAGATGATGTAAAAATAAGTTTTATAACAAATCTGTCTAATAATAAGCATGTAACTAGATAAAGTAAGAAACTAACAAGAAAAAAAAAAAAAAAAAAAATTAACAAACAAAAAAAATAACATGAAAAAAAGAAAAAAAAAAAAAAAAAAAATTTATTTAAGTATAATTAAGTTTATTATATCGCATGTTTAGAATATAGTAGAAAAAGTTAAGTAAGCAATATTAGGTATAGAACATTTAAGAACAATTTGTAATTATAATAAGCTTTCATAATTGTAACAAACATTTTGAGTACTCCAAAACGGAGCAATAGACGTGATAATTTAAATTCTTTAAGTGACAAAAATTATGTAAAACTAAAAAAGGGTATGGGCGCTTAAGCCTATAGAAACTTGTAATAGATTATAAAAAAAAAAAAAAAAAAAAAAAAAAAAACCTAACCTAACCTAACCTAACCTAACCTAACCTAACCTAACCTAACCTAACCTAACCTAACCTAACCTAACCTAACCTTCGCCCCGGTGGCGAAGTTTCGTTTTTGATAGCGAAAAGCTATTTACTTAGCGTTTTTACGCTCAAAAACGCAATTTTGTCTTAGGCGAAAACTGAAAATATTTTTCTTGACTCCAACTTTGAGTGTCTATAGCCGTGCGTTACATCATTAGAAGCGGCTCGACGCGCTCTATTCGCAGAGCGAGTGCATTTGGGCACTTGTCTTAGAAAAATATTCGAAAAACTGCGATTTTCCGTAAATTTCGGTACATTTTGGGCTTTTTTGAGCGTTTTTGACCACCCACCCAGATTGCAGTTACTAAGGTAAGAAAAGTGGTTTTCCACAGGGGAGGCCACCTTCAAACCCTAGTAACTTCTAAAGTATCGCATATTTTTTGACCCGGTTTTCGAAATCGTCATTGTGTTAGTATACTTCTTAACTTTATATATTCAATACTTAATTAAACTAAGTCCTTATAAATTTGACATTGACATTTTTGTGTTTTAACTATTATTGGTGCTTTTTTAACGATATAAGGTTTATTGACCTTCTTTTAGTTTTTGTTAGTTTTAAGCTAGGATAATATATACAAATTGACACAAATTTTTTCTTATATACAACTTTTACAAATTTTTTCTTATATACAACTTTTACAAATTTACTATCTAGATTATACGTGTTCCTCGGACCTTTTTCCACGATGTTTGGATTTCGCACCCCAGCTAAGGGGACCAAGACCTCAACTGCCGCACGCAGTTCAAAATCACCGCCAGCTGTGCAGACGTCGAGTGCACACAACTCTCGCTCCCACTCTACTCGCAAGGCAGTAGAGTGGGAGCGAGAGTGCCAATTGAGGCCGTGGTAAGTCCGCCGGCGCAGCCCAAGTATACCAGTCGGTTGGCAGAAGCGAAAGCATGTCTCACTAAAGCCAAAATAAACCTTGGGAATTCCAAGAACATCAAAACGGAAATAAAAACGGGGGTGCTTCATGCAATCGAACGCTTGTACCAGCTGGTGAAAGAAGCAGAAAGTGAGAAAGAGCAAGGACAGAGTAAAATTAGTGAACCAGAGAAGGAAAGAAAACTAGCAAATGAGAAGGAACCAAGAAAGGAAAAGGAAAAGGGAAAAGAAGAAAAGGACCTGATTGAGAAACTCGAAGAACATGCCAAACTGATACGTGAAAATAGTGATAGGATGGAAAAGCTGCAGGAAAAAATGGAGTTACAACAAGAGAGAATAGAGAAACACACCTACGCGAGTGTAGTGGCGGCACAGCCCAGGAGGCAACTCCCAGAACACACCGCGCTCTACTCTGTTGTTGTAACTTCAAAGGATGAGGAGGATAAAGGAGACGAAGTGATGCAAAAGATAAGAGAAACAATTAACGCAAAGGAGGGAGGTATAGAAATAGAAAGGATCCGGAAAGCGAAGGACAGGAAAGTGATTGTAGGGTGCCGAACAGAAGAAGAAAGACAACAGGTTAAAGAGAGGCTAAAGAAAGCGGACGAATATCTAAACGTGGAAGAAGTGAAAAATAAAAATCCTCTGATTATTTTAAAAAATGTTTTCATGTACAACAGTGATACAGACATCCTCGAATCCCTTTGGAAACAAAATAAAAAACTATTGGAAGATATGGACAAACAAACAAACAAAATAGAAATAGTTTACAAAAAGAAGACACGAAACAACCAAACGCATCACGTCGTCATGAGGGTGTCTCCCGCAGTTTGGCAGCGTTTGGTCCGTGCAGGAATCGTCGTCATAGACCTCCAGCGAGTACAAGTGGCTGACCAGTCACCACTTGTACAATGCTCGCTGTGTCTCGGCTATGGCCATGGACGACGGTTCTGCACGGAGACCACCGTCAAATGCAGCCACTGCGGGGGGCCCCACATGAGGACGGAATGCGCAGGCTGGCTCGCTGGTGCGACCCCTTCCTGCTGCAACTGCGTGCACGCCAAGGCTGAAAAGGTGGACCACAGTGCCTTCAGCCCAGAGTGCGCGATCAGGAGGAAGTGGGACGCACTAGCGAGATCGACCGTAGCGTATCAGTGCTAAGGTGGCCCAAGACGAATGCCGAGAAGCTCTAGAACTAGTAGCTATCCAAGTAAACGCTCTGGGCCATGTTGATCATGGCCCATCGCTTACCAATGAAAGGCGAAGAATGCTCTCGACAAACAATAAAAAAGTCATGGGTGTGCAAAAACTAGAAATAGCCAACTGTAGTAAATTATGCAAGTAAAATATAAATTAGTAAAAAATTAAAGTCGTTAAATAAGCCTTGTTGGCGGTTATATATTAATGTATATAATGCAAACCAGCAATAACGTAAAAAAGGATTAAGTAAAAACAGTATTAAAAACAATAGAGTTGTAATAAATAGTATGACAAAATCTAATAAAATAATAATATAGTATGAAAATAAACAAGTTTAAAAATTAAAAAGGCGTACCTGAATTCAAAGTGGATAATAAATTTTTATTAAATATTGTACCAAAAAGTAGGAAACAATAAAAATAAATATTAGTTAAATAGAATTTTAGGCAAGAATTAAAAAGTAAACTAAAGTAAATAAAATCTTAAAAGCAATAAAGTAAAGCATGCATAGTAAATTTAAAATGCAATAAATTTGCAAAATCTTGGCAAAAATTTGAACATTTGGTGTAAATAAAATGTTAATTTTCTTTTTTTTTATATAACACAAAACAGTAAAAAAGTTAAACAAACCGTAATAATAAAATCTCGGACCCCCATGTCTGAGGGACACTTAGGAAAAAAAAAAAAAAAAAAAAAAAAAAAAAAAAAAAAAAAAAACCTAACCTAACCTAACCTAACCTAACCTAACCTAACCTAACCTAACCTAACCTAACCTAACCTAACCTCTATAAACATGTCGTTTTGTGATCTCATTTACGTAATTTATTTTAAAAATTAAAAAAAAAACTAAACCTAACACAACCTAAAAGAAACATATCCTAACCTAACATAACCAAAAAAAACCTTACCCTCGATGGACTAAAAAATTTTATTACATTAAGAAACACAAACTCGTCAAAGTAAAACAGAACGAGAATACGAAAATAAAAAAGGCAAAAACCAACCTTCAAAAATATATTAAGCTAACCTGAACTCGTACTTATAACTCTTAAATATTGGATATCGTTTTGTGATCTCATTTACGTAATTTATTTAAAAAAACTAAAAAAAAAAACTAAACCTAACACAACCTAAAAAAAACATATCCTAACCTAACATAACCAAAAAAAACCTTACCCTCGATGGACTAAAAAATTTAATTACATTAAGAAACACAAACTCGTCAAAGTAAAACAGAACGAGAATACGAAAATAAAAAAGGCAAAAACCAACCTTCAAAAATATATTAAGCTAACCTGAACTCGTACTTATAACTCTTAAATATCGGATATCGTTTTGTGATCTCATTTACGTAATTTATTTAAAAAAACTAAAAAAAAAAACTAAACCTAACACAACCTAAAAAAAACATATCCTAACCTAACATAACCAAAAAAAACCTTACCCTCGATGGACTAAAAAATTTAATTAAATTAGGAAACATTTTATTTTCGGTAGAGTTAATGAGAAACAGAATATTTAAAAAAAAAACATTCTAACCTAACATAACCCAAAAAAAAACCCTTACCGATCCTAACCTCCATAAACGTAACAATTTAATTAAAAGAAGAAACATTTATTCTCGATAGAGTAAAAGAGAAATGAAAATATTAAGAAAAAAAAATCGATTCTAAAAATAAGTGTTCGATCTAAAGAGATCAAACACTTATTTATTTAAACGTAAAAAAAAAAAAAAACTATCATACCATCTATGATCTTTATTGTTTAGGTAGTTACCGACCTATACCTACCTACTGAAATTATTAACATTTTTATGAACTTAAAGTAGTAAATCAATATAAATATATTCGAGTGATAGTAGAGTAGGTAGAGGCTGTCTGCGGCATGCATGATAACTAGTCAAGGTACTGAGGAGAGGAGGTACATATAGGCTTCATATAGGTACGTAGAGCGTGCTTCTGGTGTCTACAGCATGTCAGGGGTCGTCCACGTAGAACGCCACAGGAGACGGCGACGGCGGCGCGTAGTACGGTCCTGCAAAACGATACTTACCACTGCATATTCATTAAACATGCAAGTACGCTGTCTGTATTTTAGCTACTTAGGTACTTAGTCAATCTTCTTACTGAGCAATGGAACTGAAATTTTATCTGACCTGTATTTAATTGCTGGTTGCTAAGAAATGGCAATATTTCTTTAGGTACCTACTTACTTTTTTTTATTTGCTTTATTTTCTTTTGGGAAAATCGCGAAATCTCAGATCATCGGGGCAAACTGCTGATTTTTAAGTATCGTGGTACACGATACTTAAAACAATGGGAATTCTTTCTTACTGGTTGTGGTCGGAGGCGGCGGTGGCGGCGGGCTGCTGGGAGCCGACGAATGATCCAATAAAAAATTCTCTGAATCAGTAAAAGTATAAGGTGAAATAAAATTAAAATCGGTCAAAATAGCTACAGCTAAACTGAAAGTTATTAGATAAAAAAAAAATTTGAAAACCTTTCCATAAATGGATGAAACATTAAAAAAAATACAACCGAATTGAAAGAATTCTCCTTTTTTGAAATTGGTTAAAACCAAAACTTCCTTAGAAAACGTACATTTATTTATTTATTACATACCTACTTTAAATTTCCCGTTTAATCCTTTCATCGAGATAGAATCTTAACAGGAATCTCCCACCTTCAATAACGACCCGACGATTTTGGGGGGGATTTTCCCCAATCTGGCATTGCTAAACAGGGGGTGCCAACAATACGGCATAGGAACTATTTGATGAAACGCACTCTACTAAGGCAGTCCGCCTCCCGCCCGCGGAATCCCGAGACGAGAGAGTAGCTTCCTTGTTGCGCACGCATAGGTACGTATTTAGATACCTACCTATTTGTTATTGTATTTCCTTTTATTTGTCCTGCTTGTATTAAAATTATATCTAATTGTAAAATTTTCTAATTTTAAGAAAATTGATTGGAATCATTGAGGAACTATTACTAGCGTACTATTACTAACGCTAGTAATATTAATTCAATGATTGGAATGTACCCTTTATTTTTATGTAGGTAGTTAAGTAAGTTAGTTACCATTGGTCGTGAACTGTGTTTCCAGTTCGGGCTCGTCCGGCGTCGTCGTCTCAAGCTCAGCCGTCTGTGGCGGTAACGTGTCTACCAAACAAATTACTAGATAAGTACCTTTGTCATATATGTATAGGTACCTACTAGCTAGTGCCCGCGACTTCGTCAACGCAGGATTACAAGTACAATTTGCTATGCGAAATCTTCTAGGCGTTTCTGAAGAGTTCGCGTCCTGTTGATTTTCCGGGATAAAAGTAGGTAGGTAGGAGCATAAGTGTTAATCCAGGTCACGGACAATATGTATATTCCAAGTTTCATCATAATCGGTTTTCCGTGAAAGAGGAACAAACATATATCCATAGGTAGGTATATGTTTGTTCCTCTTTGTACCTATACCTACGTAAATCTTTCTTTACAAACTTTCGCGTTTATAAATAATATTAGTAAGATATAGGTAGGTTAGGTACCTAAAAGTTTACTCGGAAGTAGGAACAGTACCTACCTACATTGTTTCAGCGTGATTGAAACACAAACATCCAAACTCTTGGCAAACTTAAGTTGACACTTACGGTTGACGCCGGCTGTGCATAGAGTGGTCGAGAACCCTGTAAACGGAGTTTTGACATAACATAGGTTTTAGGTACCTACTTATATTTTAATAGTTTTTTTTGTGTTATTTTGAGTAGTATTATTGTTTAATTTTAGTGGAATTTTAAAGAATAATGCTTAGGTCATAACATAAAGTGTGAGCCATTGGAATAAATGTGTGTAGGTAAAGTGGTTTCTCTGCATGTGAAAATTCGTTCCAGGTTTTGAAGAGAAAATCCACCATTTTCTCTTCAAAACAAACGACAGCCGACTTGACTTGACTTATATTATTTCAAATTTATCACTTGACTCTGGCAAAATTGTCTGTCGAAATGACGGACACGGGCCATATTATATTAAAAGAAGAAGAACCCTGTAAACAATGAAACATGACTGCAGTGTATTACGATAGGTAGGTACCTACCTATGTAAGTATGTAGGTAGATACCTAGGTACTAGGTACCCAGTGTCTGTGCAGTTAAGTGACGCATTCCCGATTTTCCCGTTATGCCCGTTATTGGGGAGGTGTTGTGATATTTTCGGGCTGGCTCCGTTACGCAGCGTGTTACTTGTTGTCGTACTTACATGCTGGTAAGGTATTCCGTGTCGCCGGTGAAGAGCCTGCTGTAATAAATTAATGTACCTAATTGTTAATCTCACAGAACATTACATATACTTAGGTCAAACTACAAAACGCATTCCGTACAACGAGATGCTTGTGGATACGAGTACAACATTTTGCGGTTTCTAACTAAATCTTTCATTTCCTCCTATGTATCTATGTAGGTAGGTAGGTAGGTACCTATTGTGTTAAAAATACTTATTGCCATCTATACTTTCAGGGTCTGTGGAATCATTCGGGGTTCGGCAGATTACTTCTCAAACGCCTCGTTTTGGGCCAGTTAGTGGCCTCGTTTCAACAAGTTTCATAAAATTATTGTAGGCATATGGTACATACAGGGTGTTACCAGACCACTTCCGAAAACGAAAGGGGGAGCTATAACACACCAAAACCCAACCAAAAAAA
The DNA here is from genome assembly GCA_918843925.1 of Eulithis prunata. Classification (NCBI taxonomy): domain Eukaryota; kingdom Metazoa; phylum Arthropoda; class Insecta; order Lepidoptera; family Geometridae; genus Eulithis; species Eulithis prunata. The sequence continues at coordinate 6,749,061 of OU974030.1, read as the reverse complement.
AAAAGTTATCCTGAAAAATAATTATAGCCGGAGAAAACAATGTTTAAAGATTTGTATTTATTTCGCCAGCCCGCAATGTACGCATTCACGTAGGTAAGGTCGAGGCGTAGTACTATTATTTATTCTGTGTCGTAAGTGCCTACTAACGTAGGTAGGTACTAACGTAGGTCGCTCGCACGTCGCGTACTTGAATGACCCGCGATGAACTCTCAGCTGTTCATGCTGTAGTAGACGTAATCTGCGTGCTGCGTGTACATTGCTGCTTTAGTTATTTTATTTGTTTTTTTGCTTTTTTAAATGAGATAATTAGGTAGATATGTCTTATTATGTTGTACTGTGTGTATGTAACTAGAAAAAAAATGAAAAAGAGATAGTCAAGGCAATTTTTTTTTCGCGATTTTTTTCGCTTAATGTTTTCAGTATCATGGTCTGATTGGAACCTCCAAGTTTTCGGAAGTGGTCTGGTAACACCCTGTATATAATATTGTACACAGATCCTAAACCTACCTACTTGATAAAAAAAACTAAATAGGTAGGTATGTACCTAAGTAAAAAATAAAGGTAGGTACATAAAGGTAAATTGATCTAAGTTTTACTTACCGAGATTAATCGTAGAGTTTTCTTCAACTAAATTGAAGCTATGTTCACTTTCACCTCCAGAGCGTAGTATTGCAGTATTAGCCTCGGAAGTGGCATCATTGCCAACTAGTTTTTGTGTTCTATTATATGTAATATTGTTCGCGACAGTACCAGCACTTTTGTCTTTTCTATTAGTAGTACTGTCGCGTGGTAAACGTCCAGCAGGCGTGTACTTGCGCCTGCTACTAGTAGTATTGTCGGTGACCGGTGACGTCACAGTAGTACTAGTAGACACAGCTGAGAGGGGAGGGTGAAGTAACGCTGACGTCACCGCCGCCATCTATACTTAGAAAGGAGACGCTCGTTGTTATAGTTAGAATAGGTAGGTACGTCTAGGTAAGTAAGAACATATTATATAATACATTGTTACAGTAGGTAGGTAGGTAGGGTAGGTATGCAGTTGGTTGTACTGACCGCCGCTACTGCCAGCAGAGGGAGTGCGACCGCGGCGACACTGCACATGGCGCGGCGTTGCACTACACTACACTACACTAGGTACATATCTAGGTACACTGCATGCACATTGCACAACACTACCTACATACATTACATCTAGGTACTAACTATACTTTACGTTCAAATATTATTTATTCTCATAAAACATAAAAGAGTTACCTACCGAGTTATTTTACAATATGATAAAAAAGTGCTTAAAACTATAGGTAGCTTGTACCTTGTAGGTTGCCTGCCTACCTACTCGTAGCTCCGATAACGGGTAAATGTTGCCTGCCTACCTACTCGTAGCTCCGATAACGGGTAAATGTTGCCTGCCTACCTACTCGTAGCTCCCATAACGGGTAAATGTTGCCTGCCTACCTACTCGTAGCTCCCATAACGGGTAAATGTTGCCTGCCTACCTACTCGTAGCTCCGATAACGGGTAAATGTTGCCTGCCTACCTACTCGTAGCTCCGATAACGGGTAAATGTTGCCTGCCTACCTACTCGTAGCTCCCATAACGGGTAAATGTTGCCTGCCTACCTACTCGTAGCTCCCATAACGGGTAAATGTTGCCTGCCTACCTACTCGTAGCTCCGATAACGGGTAAATGTTGCCTGCCTACCTACTCGTAGCTCCGATAACGGGTAAATGTTGCCTGCCTACCTACTCGTAGCTCCGATAACGGGTAAATGTTGCCTGCCTACCTACTCGTAGCTCCGATAACGGGTAAATGTTGCCTGCCTACCTACTCGTAGCTCCGATAACGGGTAAATGTTGCCTGCCTACCTACTCGTAGCTCCGATAACGGGTAAATGTTGCCTGCCTACCTACTCGTAGCTCCGATAACGGGTAAATGTTGCCTGCCTACCTACTCCTAGCTCCGATAACGGGTAAATGGCTTGCTTGGGAATAAAACAGCGGCAATATTGTCCAACTTTTTATGTTCTAGGTATTTTCAATTGAATTTGCATTGTTTTTCAGAGTTGGCTTGTCGCCGACGCGATGCATATCACTAGGCATACATATACACGTAACTTTAACTTAGTTGACGAGCTCGCTCGCCCTTTACAATACAATACAACTCATAAATATAACATACGTATACAATTATAATAATGTACAAAAACAATAACAAATAATTTGTCGCATTCCGAATAGTTCATGTGATGCGGTCACAGCTCAGGGCACGCGTCAGCAGCGCACTTGCACACCCGCCGGCGCCGAGCTGCGGCTTGCATCACATCACTAGCACCGCCACTTTACATCCCCGAGAGGATCCTGTTACATTGATCGCTTCCATCCACACCATACCATAACATAACATAACAACACAACACAACACATTTATTTAAAAAATATTTAATACAAACATTTATCGCACATACCATCACGTTACGATCTGACGGGATGTTGCTCGCTTCTACATACATACATACATTATGTATTATCGGATCCTTTTCTACCGACCGCACGACATTACAATGTAATGCAAACAAACATGACATGTTAGGTACCTACCTACCTGTACGTACATACTACATACTGCTTATTCTGTGCTATTAGTACTAGTCACTTAGATTAAACACGCCAAAACATTGCCAGTAACGTAACGAACAATTTGAGTCGCAGCACAGATCGGTACAAAAGTACCACAATTATATGTATATATATATATATATATTTATTTATTGAAATATAAACGGAGTCGCTTCGTGCGTCTGCGCGTAGACAATATGCGAAGCACGAAGCGACGACGCGACAGACAGACAGACAGACAGTACCTAGATAAATGATTATCGTAAACGCTGAACGACACAACTTCTATGCCTGTGGCTCACATCACGGACTTCTCAAGAAGCGGCGCCGGCGCCGGCTTCACTATTTTAACTTAACTCATCGCAGTTGTTATAGATGGCGCTTGTGACGCTCTGCTTCAATTGAACCCAGTTATGCAAAAATAATCCACGCTTTGATCAAAAACTAGTTACGTGACCAGCGAACTACGCTTTAATTTGATGACATGTAATATAGGTATGTATAATGTATGTACGTATCTGTAGAGTGAGTTGATGTGCGTTGTTGCGTAAGTACGTCCGGTACGTAGGTACTGTATGTATATATGTATGTATATGTATCGAGTGGTCCGACCGCGTGTCGTCATTGTTCCTAAGTAAGTATGCGACTGTTATACAATCGCTCACGTCACGCTCACGCACGACACGATGCTGTACTGACTAGGCGTACACGATTTACATATTCTCACTCACGCACTCAATAACTTTTCATACAATATCATAACTAACTAACTAACTATGCTAATCTCACTAGAGTCGAAACAGCATCTCACTGTGTACGCTTGCGAGCCTAAACTACGCGCTCTATATATACATTTATGTGTTTAAATGTATGTACCTACTATTGATATAACAGTTATATACATAATTATCCCTTCACCGGACATTGTTGTGATTTCAGAGGCATTATATTTTATCGCCAGAAATGTCATACCTTATCCGAAAGGACTTTCAAATAACCATCAAAAACAATATCGCAACTGAGAAATGAATACAATCTAAATAGGTACCTACTTGTATACGCATACGCAGTAGGTAGGTAGGTACACAGCACACTACACTACACTACACTACACACCCAATAGGAAGGATATTGTTTGTATTGTTGGATTTAGGGACAAACGCAGGCAATGTTATTTGGAAAGGTCCTATCGATGTAAGTTATGTTTGATTTCTGGCCACGTTTTACAAACTACACGTCCAAACAATAAAAGCATACGTAAATATAAATGACTGAACATGAATCCACGTGGAACTCATCGGAATGCTAGATGCCAAACGAAAATCCACGTGGAACTCATCGGAATGCTAGATGCCAAACGATATTTATAAACAATTTCAAATAAATACTATTCATATTTACAACATAATTTGGAATTTTTACAATAACCTCATTAGGAGGTCCCAATTCTATAAGTACTTAATTATGTCGAAAAAAATCGAATTATTTTTAAGAAAAAACCTAGTACAGTTGATGTCTCAGTGGTACAATATGGCTGGTTCGCTCTCACTCACACACGTACACTCGCTGTGTAGCCACAACACGCACACACGCACAGATTGTGTTACATTAGAATGCGTGTTGCTACATTCTTACCTACTAGTAATTTATATACATCGATCCTTTCAAGAATCGATCCGACTCGCGGCTCCATTATACAAATTAAACTAATACTTACATAATTTAATGATTTTTACGTCGTTCTAATATTAATATCCAAAATATCGTTGCAGAGATTGGAATTGGCCGAGCTTTAGTGTCTTTTGAGACAATTAACAACAAGTAACCGGAGCGCATACACTAACTACACGTGTGCCTCGAGCGGATCCTGACTCGGTGACGTCATACACTAACCAAAGGATGCTTCGAGCGGATTCTGACTCGATGACGTCACTCACATACACTAACTACACGAGTGCCTCGAGCGGATCCTGACTCGGTGACGTCATACACTAACCAAAGGATGCTTCGAACGGATTCTGACTCGATGACGTCACTGCGTTACCTTTTTTTACATCCGGTCTTACTTGCAATCGCGTCTCCACCTTAACACTGTTCCAGATACCGCTCAAGACTCGAACCCGAACGATAAAACCGGTAGCTAACTTTTCATCTAAGTCGAGAGGCGATCGCAAGGAAGGTCCGCGAACTGCGGGCGCGCGATCCAAAACCGAAAAATAATAAAAATAGGAACAATTCGAATTTAGAATATTGTAGAACCGAAACGCTGCATCGGCGCGCCCCTACTCGGTGCATGGGTTCGGTCGAGCCGGGATCCGATGCGATGCGATGCGATGCGATGCGATGCGATAGTCTAGTTCCGTGTGAGTGTGGAGGCGGGGCGCGGCACGGACACGTCGCCGGACGCAGCGGCGAGGCGCAGCGCCGCGAGCCGAGCCGGCGTCGACTCCTCACTGTATCCGTCCACCTGCACGTATAACCACTTACACTTACATTATAATAACAAACCGGAACCCGCATCCGCTACCCTACCACTGCACTAGTCTACACTCTAGACCATGATGCAGTGCGGATAGTTACCGTGAGCAGGGCGTGCTTGAAGCTCTCGTACGTGAGCCAGCAGATGGCTGCAGCCGGCATCTGGTAGAGCATGATGCAGTGCGGATAGTTACCGTGAGCAGGGCGTGCTTGAAGCTCTCGTACGTGAGCCAGCAGATGGCTGCAGCCGGCATCTGGTAGAGCATGATGCAGTGCGGATAGTTACCGTGAGCAGGGCGTGCTTGAAGCTCTCGTACGTGAGCCAGCAGATGGCTGCAGCCGGCATCTGGTAGAGCATGATGCAGTGCGGATAGTTACCGTGAGCAGGGCGTGCTTGAAGCTCTCGTACGTGAGCCAGCAGATGGCTGCAGCCGGCATCTGGTAGAGCATGATGCAGTGCGGATAGTTACCGTGAGCAGGGCGTGCTTGAAGCTCTCGTACGTGAGCCAGCAGATGGCTGCAGCCGGCATCTGGTAGAGCACGCGTGCAGATGCACCGCGCAGGAAGGCTCGTGCACGTCCGTGTCGCCACACCGCCGCCGCCGCACGACCCAGGGAACTGACACCCGCCTGCAACAACACAACGTCCCGTCATCCATAATGTAGCACGCCCGCATTCTGTAAGGTGGTACCGGGATTAGTGGTGATGGTGATGGTGACGAGTGAGTGGTACCTCTTGCGTGTTGAGTAGCGTCTTGCAGACGTCGAGCGGCGTGGTGGCGGCGGCTGCCACGGCTCCGGCCACGGCGCCCGCAGCCGCGTGCGCGCGCGGGTCATACCGCCGCAGCGGGTTCAGGCGCGCCGTCGCCCACTCGTACGCAACGAAGTGAAGCGCCTGAAACATAACATCACATCCTGTAACCTCATCTAGTACTGCACCTCTCCTCCCCGCACTGTGTCAGCTCGGCCGGGGCCGGGATCGACTCCATTGCAATGTTCATCACATCACAACCATGTTTACTATTTTTGGACCAACACCTACCTTTTGGTAAATGATAATTTAAAAACAAAATTAGATGTCTCTGAAATGCTGAGAGTTTTACTGGTTTTACGAAAACTTATTAGTGACTTTCTAAGTAACAGCAAACCAGGTCTAAAGCTGGATAACTATATCGAGGAGCAACTTGTAACTTATGATGTTCCCCAAGGTACTATCCTCGGACCCATGTCATTCATTGTTTACAATAATGACTTTTGCAACGTGCAAAGTCACGATTTTAGACTTTCTGAAGTCCTAGCTGTCAAGTGATGAATGCAAGCCGGTGGAAACGAGGTTGCCACTTATATTTTTGATAGTTTTGCGTTGCAATTAACAGCCCGGGTGTCAAATGCAGTGCATTTACTACTAGAAGGTCGTACACCGTTTATGCTCTTAATGGTTTTGTTAAAACTGTTTTTGTTGTTGTTGTTCAGTGAGTATAATTTTATTATAAAATAAAGATGTACTCGCTAGTATAATAGTATGTACATAGTTACCTGGAAGGGTACGTTCATGGCTAGTTGCGTGGGGTAGGAGCGGTAGAAGGCTCGCAGCCCCTCACGGCGCCACACGCCGCGGACACATTCCCACACGCCGCGGTACGGAGAGTGCAACATCTGCAGTCTCTGCTTCACCACTAGAACACCACGCTACCACATTACTCGACGCCACATCACAAGCACAACCCAAATCTAACAGTCACCTGCTCTAACCTATTCCAGATAAAACATCGATCACAACACACAATCAAGATAAACAAAACTAAATATTTAAAAAGACCCCGCAGAATATAGACAAGAAGAATTCAGTGCAAGCCAAAAAAATCTTCTAATACATCTGCAGAGTTGCTTCATTTTCGTTCAAAAAAGCGTCAGTGAGCAATATCAACTGTTGATATTGCTCACTGAGGCTTTTTCGGCAATTGTTGATAAGTAACAAAGGTACGGCAACTCGCAATAACAATGATACATTTATGGGTGTCGTGTCGTGTCGGGTCGCAGCGCAGGCTATCGCGGTCAGTGACAGCTCCGTACTAACTACACACAGACTGTGGCGCTACATCAACCACGATAACTGACCTCACCATCACCACGCTAGTGCCGCTATCGTATCGTATCTATGTACACACTTGTTGTTATTACTTCTCACTGATATAATTATCATTTCACTATTCATTATAGCATAGGTAATGTGCTCTCGCTTAGGAATCCCTGACCCAAGAGTTCGAATCAGACCAACATAATTTAATATTGTGTGAATCAAACAACAGAATCTAAGTATTAATAGAGTACTGCATTGATAGCAACGACCTAGATAGATATGACACGATCGTACATAGGGCATAGCGCAACTCTGAATACGAGTGGACACTGATAATATTGAACCAAGCCGCCGTTGAAGCGAACATTTGCAGTCCCAGTTGAGCATTGCTAACATAACTATCAAAAGGTAGACGAAGAGACTGGACTCCTTGAAAAAATGAGACTTTGATCCAATCCAACTAATATTCAATGTATTGCATATCGAGCGCGTTATTCACAAGCAAGACATTCACAACAGACGTTGCGAGATATTATAGGAATGGTGCGATATAACGAAGCCAACCACTTCAAGGTGAAGCAAGATAAAACAATACCGTATGCATTTCGTATTCCGTTCTTTTACACATCTCAATATCACACAGAAGATTTACGGAAAATACGGTTGCTTAGTTTGAAACTAGTTTGAATTGGCATTTGACACTATCACTAGGTACCGGGTGGGTTGGGTACAGTGCAGGTACATATTGTATTCATCAATGTATTTGATAGTAACAGTATCATACTGATACTATCAAATACATTGAGTCAGTATGTAAACTGCATTGGATGGGCCTAAGCAGCCACAGAGACCGTGCGCGACACAGTCAACTCGAATCTAGTAGGTAGTCATTAGCACAATGTAATCTCGGAGAGCGAGTGCACCGGCCGGACGCACTGGATATATTAAGTCGGGGGTTCCCTACGTTATTATTATATTCATAATTTTACCTTATTCTATTCCTCGAAGAAAATAGCAGATTATTATAGTCCTTGTGCATGTAACACGACACTAGGCAATTTAGGTACTTTACTTTCGTATACAATTTTTTTTTTTTTTGCGCTGATTCTATTATCTTGTACTCCTTTTGTGGTTTGCTTTGAAACATTATTGATTGAGTGAGCGAGGCGAACGAGAACTACTAGTTTATTACTAGTAGTTCGCCCCGAACTGAGATCTCTCGATGGTCGGAGGTTAATAAAACTCAAACCATTTTTATTGACCAATGGTTGTAATAAACTTTGCAAATCGCTTCGAAATCGCCGTCTAGCTATGTACCAGTCTTACTTGAACTATAAAATCATTGAAACTCTAAGAAATGGTAGCTCACGTTATACTGGGTTTGCAATTTTATAATTTTTACAACTCAAAAACTATTAGACCTAAAATAAAAATTAAAACGGTTTTGGAATGTCTAAACAAAACCCTATTATATGACACCCTACTTGATATATTGTAAGCCTTTTTTTTTTACTCCCTTTGGACTTGGACCCACATAGCTTCACGACCCCTTGACCGATTTACTTCATTTAACAAACCAGTAAAACTTAAGAGTACTATCCGTATACCTACCAAATTTTATGAAGATCGGATGAGCGGTTTAAAAGATCTCGTCGAACAAACATACAAAGCATTTTTGTCCAAGTTGTAACTAAGATCTCGTTCGCTTCGCTCACTCGATCAATTACATAGTTACTTGTATAGTTTTATGTGTCAGCTACCTACATTTCTTGTTTTATATTGGAAGTATTTGTATAAATAGTTTTATTATTCGTATTGAGTATTGTGTTTATCGAGACACTTTCTAGAGGCGACGACGCGCGCGACGGCTTATTTTATCAGCTGCTATGCTAATTACTTTAAATGCATACAATTGTATAGTTTTCAAGGCTGATATATTATACTATTCTTATGTTGTTTAGCAATATAACGGTGGCTGGACTAAGAAGGAAAATGTTAATTATTCATTCCACTGATGTCGGATTCGATCGGTCTCCTGCAGGCTTACGCCAACCTACCGGAGACTAGCATACGATCCTAGTCCATCTACATAACACTCTACAGTCTACAATTAGAATGTGACTAGCAACTAGGAGATCCACTGAGGATGTCGTCAGACCACATTCCCTGAGAGCCAAAGACAGACTCCCCGGCCGAGTCAACAAGGTGGTGGGTACGGGTACGGCACCAACCGATCACTTATTCATCCAAGTTCACGTCATCAAATTCCACTGAAGGCACAAAATGAATAAGCTGTTGTTTGAAATACTAAGACTACCAAATATATAATAAGTTTCGTATCGATGACCGGTTGTTATGAATGAGACTTTCCGGGAGAGTCCTGAACCAAATCATACATGGCTAATGAAGACATCGTTCTACAAGGGCAATCAAACAAAAGCCGCACAATTCAATAAAATAGCACGCGCTTTCTCAGCTAGAAGCAGTAATAACAACAAAACTAATTGTTTACTGTAAGAACGACGAGTCCTTGTGTATCTGTCTGTACTGTAAGTAGTGCTCAAGGAAGACAAGACCAGAACAAAAGCACACGAACGCGTCACAATAATAACACTGATGTAGATGATCGCACACAATGTACTTACGTACATCATGTCATTAAAATACTTAACACACTACATTATTATGAACAAGTAGAATCCAAATGATGGTGGTAGTTTCGAACGAAATAAAAGACAAATACCCTCGATACCCTATGATCAATCAAGGCTCCCATCCCCATCCCCATCCCACCCAATATCGATACTGTTATTCGCACCTTGATCATCTTATAAGTTGTATTGACGAAAAGCACACCATAGTTAGAACCTTTAATCGATTTCTAATTCTATAGAATTTAATCGCATGCGTATTGCGCTCGCTCGAAAGTATTGAGCTGATGTATACGACAGTACAACTTTCAACTTACACGTAGTTCATAAAAATAAGCACAAAAAACGGCAAGATCATCATGAATGTTAGTTACGAAATAGCGAGTAGGTACTACTGATCGCTGACGTCATTACATTTTTTTACCATCTTTTGTCGGAGGCTGGGTTTGCGCGCCATCTTATAGTGTAGGTAGAGTAGCGTTGATTGAGGGCACAATGACTGAATACCAAGACATGATGTAACAGGAAAACCACTGGTTATTGAATAACTAGTAGGTATCGCCTGCCTTGCGCTGCGCTCTCAGAACATTACAATGCAATAGAGCTACATGTGGTTTACAAGTACAGAAACTAGACAATCGAAACGAACGCATAAATCTTTATCACTCAAATATACAAACTTGGACAAATGAACCAGAGGTAGGGTTCCATAACAAGAGAGAGTAAACTATGAAACGAGAGGAAGTGTAAGTTAGCACTACCGCTGGACGAGGCAAGGTCGCTTGCATTGCATGTTAGCTACTGTCTATTTGCCGTGGGAATAATTGGACGTAAACAATAAAAGTTCAGAAGACGATAAGAACGAAATGGAAGAACAGCTTCAAATTCAAATCGTTTATTGCACTTATGTTGTTTTAAAGATGTAATTTATTATTATTATAATTTATTAAGATTTTTAAAGATGCTTGGACCAATAACAAAAGGATTTATTTAATACAACTTCATTAGAAACAATAACTTTAGCAAACATGGCTGGCATGACACGAAACTTAGATTGCAGATTACTAAACCCGAAAACTCGTGGACAAGTGAGTGTTCTAATTAATTTGTTTGCATCTGAATATTAATGACGCAATCTTCAAGTGAAGTATAAATACTCTTGTAGATCTCCTTGAGGAGGTTTAATTAATAAATTGCATTCTGAGGGTATACAAAAGTATAGAACTAAGAAACAGTACCTAGGTACAAGTTAATAGCTTTTGATTTCATTCATGCCATTTCTTAGAGGTTCTTGGCAACCTCGCTGTAGTAGTACCTACTACCTATATGCTGACAATATATCAGAGAGAACTGGAGTTGTGCTACCTTTATTCAGGCATCAACCAGCGAATTCATATTTTAAGAGCCTTCAAGAACCCTACCCCATCATCCAGTGGCATTGCAATATTACCTGAAGGAGCCAACTGGTCCTAGAAAACGAGCCCCTATCTAGTTGACTGTGGTCGTCTCTGTAGGCTTCGTAGCGGAAGCGAAATACTATACTTACTTGAGACCTGGATAGGAAGAAAGCAGTAAACTATGCCGAAATGTACGTAGGTCACATTTAACTGTTAACTTGCATAAGTAGGTACAGTAGCAAGGACAGTTAACTGCGCGACACACCACAACTCGACGGGGCGGCGAAGCGCTGCCTCGTTGCCGTTCAATGTAACTCTACCCGCTCGCTCTCGCTACCACTTGTGGCCAAGTGTAAGCCGGCTCCTGGCGCATGGCGCATGGCGTGAATGAAATGAACAGGACGCTCACTCGTGCTCGTGCGTTCACGGTTACTTGGCTCAGTGCATGTCTCGCTCATCACGAATTGCGCGAATGTCACTCCACTGATAACGTCAATTGATTGCATTGAATTTGGGACGCGTCATTTTATATGTTACTCCATATAATTATGGGTCCGTAGAGGCGAAGCAATACCTAATATGGGTCGTTATCGTTTATAAGAGAATTCAATTAATTAATTGATCCTATCAGTACAATTAATTATTAACCTAACCAACAGCTATTTATTTGTAAAGTTAAAAACTGCTGTTGTGGAATAACTTCTTGTTCTACGAATATAAGGTTTACATCGGAATGACTCACCTTCTGCTGGATTTGAGACGGCATCGTGTACAACTGACGCTATGCACCCGGATAGACCTGGAAAATAACAATACATTTTTGGAAGTAGGTACATAATCCGATTCATTCTCGTCCCCCAGACAAGTTGGAAGCTGGATAGTTCAGAAAAGCTGGTGAGCTCAGTAGGGCTACAATCTGGATCCACGGATTTTGACAGAAATACGGATCCCGTGGGTGATTATAGGCGCGCGCTGCAGCTATATATATATATATCGAGAGAGGTACATAGTTGTTAGTTACCGTGCACGATGTGGTCGTGCCGATGTCGTGTGTAGTGCGAGAGCGAGTGTTTGCAGTGCTCGTACGTGGCGAAGTAGAAGGCGTGCGCTGGCCCCGCGCCCAGCACCACGGCGGACATCCCGCGCACCGGCCTGCCAACAACAACACTACCATCAGACTTGCCAATAGGTACACGTACACGTACACGCCACTGGGCGATACATAATGTAATGTAGCCGTGCAGCAGCGCTCCACACCACCAGCCACTCGCTACGCTACGCTAGGTAAGGTACCTACCTAACACTCCACTCCATTGTATCCTATGTAAGTCGATTGTAGGTCGTCCATCCAACATTAGATGCCACGTAAACGCGCACACAGTCAAAAGACTGCGTTTAGAAACGAAATAACGAAAACCTATCCATGTAACAACGCATTGAACACTAGACCTTCATCGAGTCCTGCAGTAGGTAGGTATAACTAGTATTTTTGTTAAAACAACAAAGCATATAAAGATGGAGCCCCATTGAGTCCCGAAGGCAGTGAGGAGCCGCCGCCGACCTTCGCAGTTCAAGGTACCCGCCGCCCACAGATACAATAGCAGTATGTACACGACACGACACGTGCCGCCTTTACGTTTACCACCATCAATATGCTCGACAACTAGGTTCTTTAGGAATCGATCGATATAATTATATCTATTACGGTACACGCAAAGAAACGCAACGCTCTTAACAATTAATTAATTGTCCAACTGGATACCAACTTGTGCTAACTAATAATGTAAGTTCTGTAGATGCGAACTTGATCAATATAAATATTGCAGCAGGTAGGTAGCCGGTAGCCGCCGCCCCTCGCCGGCCATTCAGGAGACGATGCTTCAATCGGATTACAATTAGGTAGTTTAAAGTAAAATGTATTTATCAGTAAACCAGTTGAAATGAATTGCCAGCCGATGTAGATTATCCTTCTCCAGCCTATTTACATGCCATAAGTGATTGCAGGCTTTTACCATGTAATAAAAACTGTGGGGTAATACATACTAGGTGGTACCAGAGGCTCAAGTATGAACATTGAAATATTAAAATAAACGGTGCCTTCCGCGCACTAGCACACATAATTTATTACCAGTCATCATCAACTATGAATATCAAACAGGCAAAGCAAAAAGTAAGCAAACGATTAAGTGTTGGCAACTTGTCACAATAATTGAACACGGTATTAATACATTTGAGAAACTATCACGATGAGACGAGGCTTAACATGCACCTAGATAAGTAGGTACTTTACCTACCTACATACATACGAAATAACACACGAGCGAAACTAACACGACGTGTTCACTTCAAGGAAACGAAAGTTCCTGTAGATCAGAGGAAGTAAAGCAATAACCTGATGATTTATCAATAGGAAGTTGGTATGACATTGAAATAGACAGTGATGGGAAAGCAATGGCAGAGGATGGCGTGCTGCAAAGCGAACGCATCCGGCCGTGAAGCAACCGGTTATTATGGATTTCCACAGATAAACAATATTTAGGTACATGTATGTATATCCTGTTATAGCTCAACTATCATTAATAGGTTTTGTTCTGGTTATTTTGCTTTATTACTTTTAAATTAAATAAAAAAACTTAATATAACTTGATAAACATTGCAAATGACATCGATACCGCGGTTTTACGTAGATGCTCTCCGCGGCCGATATTCTAGCTCTAGCAGATACTTATAGGTAGATCTACTACCTAGTACCTCGGCGTTCGGTTCCGCAATGGAACAAACACGAATATTACAGCTACTGTGTTTAATTAAACACTTATCAAATTTATTGATACAGCGAAATGTAGAGAAATACGTAATTGTGGTAAAAAGAATAAGTAAAGAACACAGCAATGGAGAAAAACAAACCCTTGTTCTAGGTAAGTACTTTATATCAGAAAATCTTACAATCTACAAAATCATTTTTATCAAACTCCTATCGCTAAACTAAACACACCTACGATATTTAGTTAGGTTCTGTTTCATATCATTATCAATAGCAAGCAAGTAAACGCATGCAGTGCAGCTGATAACGTTGATAAGGCTTTCGAGTTCAAACTAAAATAATCTACTACTTGTATTGAATAAGCATTATTGCATCGAGTTATGCAACGTTCATCATCGTAGGTATTATTGTCTGACCTTTTCCGTGTTCGCTTCAGAAACTTTATGTAAAATATATTATATCTGCTCAACTGTAGGTATGCAATGCAATGCAATGCAACCAGGTTCTGTTCTGTGTGCGTTCTTCCACAAAACGTCATGACAGCAAAAGCAAGACCACACCTTTATACTAACTTAATGAAATATGTTTTGAAATGGATAATAATAACAAAATAATATAATGTACTCATTAGCAGTCCATAGATCAGATTAGTGTAGGTACCTACATACTAAGTTATCATAATAATTAATATTTTGTCCCCGCGCCAAATAATACTATACAACTATTGACCTATTCCAGATATACAGACAATTAGATGAGAATTTTTGACCCCTTGGCATTTCCAACACACAATACTAAGATAACCAAACTTTTAAGAAGATTAACGACGCGTTAACTTGTCACTTGTCCAATTTATTTTATCTAGCAGCACCCCTAGTTATCCGTGTCAACTTTTTTCCAAAAAAAAGTTTCGATAGCACCAGCTTATCTTGGGAGTGACAAGCAAATGTACGTACGTGTAAGTGTACAGTCGCATTGAGATGTGAACCCGCAGCTGAATAACATCAACAAGCTACGCAACGCGGCTAACCACAGGGTTAGTCTCATCCTCAACCCCTTTCAGTTATACCCTTCAATTGTGTAGGTACCTACATATTATATACATATATAAAGCTCGAGTTTGCAAGTTCTAGGTACTGGTTAGGAGGCTACAGCGCAAACTGCACGGATTTCCACAAAACATAGGCATTCAAGTTGGAGCTTCCGATTTGGAGATAAGCTGCCGCAAACAAAAGTGAGAGAGCCTCAATCCAGAAGTAGCTGCAGAAGCAAGGAACTACTAACTAACAAGTCTCCGGCTTGTAGTCGCCTGTTGAAAATACTACGGGCCCTGCCTGTCTGTGTCATAGAGAATGATCGCAGGCATGCAGCATGTATGTACAATGATATAATGTACCTACGTACTTACTATGTACATAATACGTGCCATAAATCTTATGTGATGTATTACAAATTGACATTTGTAACGCCGCTATAATACTACTATTGAAAATGAACCACCACCCATACAATACAAATGTAAACCAGTACATACCTACTAAATCATTTATTTACCATTTACGTTGAAAGCAGTAGCACATTATCAATAGAGCTATAAATAATGCGACGACGAGTAAACTATGTACCTAGGTACAATAGTACTCTAGTAGGTATACAATAATACAAGCTGGTTGGTATGGTGGGTGATGTTTACAATTGAAAACATCATTACTTGTAAACACTAGCTTTCGCCTGCGAATGAACCTTAGGCAGAAGTGACAGCGCTCTGCCGTTGAAGCGGAATGAATATTCACAACCATAGTAGGTACCTTACCTAGTGGGTAATCTGAAGTACAAGTAAGCTCGTGTGAGGTAGAGCCTAGACTAGACCACTCACTATTTTTCATTATTTATTATTTATTTTTCACTATTTTTCATTGTTTACAATTTACAAAAGTCCTTGAGAGGACTTGCTCCAAAGACAAAACCTTCCAAGTTAACAAAGAGACAAACATTGCAAATTATAGAGTTCTTAATCAGTTCGACGAGTGTCAAAAAAGTTGTTGAATATTTCATACTATTTGTGAGAAAAGATACTAGATAAATATCGTAGGTCAGTCAGTACAGTATCTACCGGTAAATCAATATAGAAGCGGCGGCGGCAAAAAGCGGCGTGCAGAAGCACTTAGCATTGCGTGGAGTAGGTGAAGTTGCCGAACCGGAACACTGGTGGAGCACAAAACGCGACCTCGCCGAGGCCGTGTTAGTGTTACGTAATGCAATGCAGGCTCCAACGACAACACGATAAGTGTAATCATCTAACATCATCTCGCTCAACTCATGCATCATGTAGAGTGTAGTCGGCGCTGACGGCCAGCGGCGGCATCTTACATAATGCCAAAATGTCTCATTTAACTTGTTTTGCGTCGTGTAGGTTTCCTTATGTCGTGGAAGTCAGCGCTACGAGTACAACACCCAGACGCCCAGATACAGAACAAATATTTAGATGAACATGCAATCATTGTGTCCCGCTGCTGTCCGAATCCAGCCTACACCTGCAGCAGTCGACTCAAACACTACTAGATGTACTGTGGCTTCTTAGCTTTGTTTACTCATCAGCTCTATTGACTGTGGGTCAAACAAGAATGGAAGAAACCATTCAGTGCAGATGCCGACTAACAGTTACATGTAATTGTAAGTGAAAGTTCCAGACAGTCAGTTCCACTAGCAGATACTGAAGCTTAGATAGTTTACCTATAACGACCTTGATCTCCTGTTTTACATTGAGTTTGTAAGTAACGGGATCTGGGATCTACCTATGAACTCTGGGTTTGCAAGTCTCCTCGCAGGCACTACATTTGACAGATCGAAGGCTCCGCTAAACTGGTTACGTGCCGGCAATCAATTTACTTGTAGCGCATAACTACCAGCTAGTAACTAGTAGCTCGCAACGGAAGCAAGGTACCTACCACTAACTATCATGCCATGCCATGACATAAACATAAATAAGTATAAGTACTCATTTGTATTTATAAGTGCCTTGCCTATACAATACCTAGGTACTGGCTCGAGGAAAAAAATGCAAGTTCATTGCTGAATGAATTAACCCACTGTTTCATTATTCCACCTACCTTGCATTGTTAACTGTTACATAATGCTGAGAGAAAACTTTTCATACCTACTTAAAAAAAAACTATTAAATGATGAAACATTATATCTATAGTATAGACAGCAACCTGCTTCTTCCAGGAGAGTCAATTCATTGCAAAATATATTAGATGGGACCTTTTTTGCCATTATGGAGGCCGATCAGATACTAGCCAAGCCAGATACGTAAATTCTGATAGCACAGAACATAAAGACTTATTTCCAGTTTTCCCCTGCGTGACTTCCCTGTGGCTGCGTGGGGGTTTCTGGAACTTTTGTCCAATAATCCCCTTAGCAACCCCTGCGATTGCCGAGAGGAAAAACTTTTTCCGGTCGCTGCTCGCATATATTTGGCCAGTACAGCATTTTCGATTTATCTCGAAGAAAGTTGTCAAAATAATGCTCAAATTTCCAAGCATGTTTGAGAAAAGTACTATAAAAGCCTTGGCCACAACTAGGCATTGATGGACTTACGTATGTGGGCCGAGTCGAACATGATTGCCTCATAGACTGGCTGCTGCAGTAATGTACTATTCTAGTGCTCCACCAAGCTTTTATTGGCACGGTACGAACCAAAACCAATCAAACGTGTTATCACGGTACACGCACCCACTTACTCAAATTAATGATTTCAATTACAAGAAGGTAGGTACGTCGCTTCAGCACGTTGCCCAAAGCCCATAGTCTGAGTTTTGTCATAATAATAATGTATGTAGGTATGTTGATTTGCGAAAATCGAGAATCGACAAGTTTGCTGTTTAATGGTGAAAAATGGTTTGCAAGTCTCCCGCTAGAGGCGCTTTCATACAAAATAATATCTCAGTCGCTTCTCGATATTAGTTTCGTTCGATCAACAGACGTCAGGCTCAAATCGGATGACGCGCATGCGCATAATGCGTGTACGTGTACATACTAATAACTTTAGTGAAAGTAGTATGAAACGTGAATAGGTACGTCATTAGTCGTCAACAAGGAAAATGGAATTAAATAAGAGCATAATAGACTTGACTTGTCCTAATAATAAATTATCTCAGATATCTCGCTATACCTAGGTAGTATCATCCATCACTACATAGTATAAAACAAAGTCGCTTCCCGCTGTCTGTCTGTCTGTCCCTATGTATGCTTACATCTTTAAAACTACGCAATGGATTTTGATGCGGTTTTTTAAATAGATAGAGTGATTCAAGAGGAATGTTTATATGTACTTGCATAATATAGTAGAAACACTGATAATTTTAGAGGTTTCTAATGCGATGTCGTAATTAAACACATTTTTTGCGCTTACATTGCAAACGCTGGCTGAACCCTACGAGATTGCACCCGTGCGAAGCTGGGGCGGGACGCTAGTGATATTTAAATTAAAAAAATCTAAATCAAAAATGACTTTGTTAGTTATTATCGGCTGATTGTGGCAAGCACACACGTGTACCTGAGCATGCCCTCTCGTTTGACCATGTGCCGGAATGTCTCCGAGATGGAGCTGTTGTGTGCCGTCCGTAAGGACTGCATCCGCGTCTGCAACAAACACATTCATTCGCTTATTATTTCGCATTTTTCGCTGCAAAACCTTTTGACATAGATATAACTCAATAGAGAGAGATAACTCAATCCGGTGGTACCACTTTGAAATTTTTATCCCCGCCATTTTTGACCTTTTGATAATGAAAATTAAAAATAAATTATATTTCTCACGTTCCATACATGCTGACAAATAAGATCTATTTCAAGTCAATAGCTTGAATAGTTTCTGAGATAATACGGATTGTGACAGACGGACGGACGGACGTACAAAGTCGCACCATAAGGGCTGATAAGAATTTCAAAACCCTACGGGATCGTAACTCTAAAAACGAACACACAATAGCAACAAGTTTGACAATAAGAACCCAATATTAAAGTAAACTGTTGATGATGCAGCATTTAAACAAGTACCAATTATTTGCCATGACGGGAAAGAGCCAACACAAAAATGACAGTTTAGACAAACAAACAAGCTGGTACATTTGACAAACAACATTTATAATGAGTGGATTTTTATGAGATGCTCTATAATTATGAGTTGAGTGTGATAGTTAGAGTTAGCCATCACGGCATTCAGGAGGGATATAAATATGGAGCTTTATCTTCAAACAAACATCAGTCTGAGACACAATGGTGCAAATACTAGCAGGAAGCGTGCTGCTACTTCTAGTGTGGTCCCAGGCGCTCGGCCTGGACGACGATATGGCAGAGTTGGCCAAGATGGTGCGAGACAACTGTGCCGGGGAGACGGGAGTTGACATCTCACTTGTGGACAAAGTCAATGCAGGAACCGACCTCATATCCATCTCTGACAAAGTTCTCAAGTGTTACATCAAATGTGTCATGGAAACTGCTGGAATGTTTGTGGATGGGAATGTGGATGTTGAGGCGGTGATCGCTCTACTGCCCGACGACTTGAGGAAGAAGAATGAGGTGTCGCTACGAGCTTGCGGGACCAAGAAAGGGAGCGATGACTGTGACACAGCGTTCCTGAGCCAGGTGTGCTGGCAGCAAGCCAACAAGGCAGATTACTTCCTCATATAGGGAGGCTCTACACCCATTATGTTTTGAAGATAAGCATAAGTTCAAGTAGTATGCACTTATTAAGTTGTTCTTTTGAAAATTAATTTATTATGAGGTAGGTACCATAAACAATACAAATAATTGACCTAATTGTTTAGAAACCCTTTAATTTCAATAAGAAAACAAGAAACAGCTAGGTTTATATACAAATTACTTTATAAACCATAATAAATACAATTGTTGTCTAGTTATTTTTTTTATAAAAAATTATAATGTCATCAGATGATGATGATGAAGCTGGCAGTTCAATGGATTATTCTATTGACCATAAACACTACTGAAAAGTAACAGGAAAGAAAAATAAAATGCAATGTTGTTTATGTGAATGAATGAGGTGGTATGTATGACATGAATGAGGTGGTATGTATGACATGAATGAGGTAGTATGTATGACATGTCAAAAGAGGATCACCTGAGCTATGTTGGATGGAAACCAGCTACTGGTAAAAGACAAAGTCCACCTGGACAGCTGTATTGAACCGCAATATCAAAGTATGCAATGTTTCTGAAGACCAGCTCATGGATAGGGCCAAGTGGAAGAAGAGTGTTAGGAACGCTAACCCCACCGCTATGTGGGAACAATAGTTAGGAAGAGAGAGGGATTTATAAATATCAGAGTTCTGAAGTAATATAAATGACAATACAAAGACTTTGAGAACATACCTAGTCTTTTTTTTTTGAAGTTGGTTAAAACTAGTCTTGCTCATCTTTCTCTCTGTGTTAGTTTACGGTACCTACATCTGCATAAACATTTAAACATTGGTACAGTCAGTACAATGCTGTTTACATGTGGAATACATGAGTTATTTTGGCTGGTGCTTCAGTTGACATTTGCTAGCCAGTAAATACAAGTTTAGCCGTAGTATGTAGGTAGGTACATATTGTGCCTGTGCTGATATTTGATAACAGTTAACATTTATAGGGATACCTACAGACTAGATTATTATAACCTTTTGGTGATCAAAACAGAAACCAGTTTTAGGTTAATGATTGATCCTATTCCTACTGAGATCATATTGTAAACTCAAGAATTAGGCAGCATTTGGTTTCCAGTGTTGTTTACCTACTGTGGTGGGTAGATGTACTGGGAGGGAACCTTCCTATGTACCTAGGTTACATTATGAAAACATTTTTCTATTCTTTGAAGATAATTATTACAAAATCTCTAGATCTCAGGCATTAAATCGATAATTGAGAAGTCTTTACATAACCCTCAAGTGGCAAATGAGTGGCGTAATAGGGCAGGCGTCGAGCTGTCAGAGCGCTAGGTTATGTACGCTCCGGCAGCGAGTTGGCGGCGGCTGCGTCCCGCGGAGCTCACCTTCACCGAGTCCAGGGGGTACATTACGCAATGCTCCATCACCCCCGCAATCGCTCCTGCGGTCATGTGTGTAACAAAGTTTTGGGTCGGAAGGGTTTCATAGTCCTCAAAGTTCATAATACTCACTGAATACTGACACTTACACGAAATAAACACAAATTTAGGACAAATTAAAAAGGGGTTTACTTTTGTTTTACCGAATTAGAAGTATCATTTTTACCAACTATTTTCGTCACAAGTCATCCGTAATTTAGAACGATCGAAATTGATTTGATTCCATCAACAACGAGCACGCACGGCACGACTTTTCTTTTGTAACCACAGACTAAAACAAGACTAAACAAGTCAAGTCAGCTAAGAGTCAGCCAGCGACGACAGCAAGCAAGCGGGCCCTTGACTTGACTTGACTTCTTGGTTTGTGGCTAGTTGTCACAATTCTGCCAGTGTCGAGTTCGCTAATGCTAGTGTCATAAACAGGAGGGGAGTGCTGATAGAAATATGGTCAGTGTACAGAGGGAGGTACAACCAAAATTTTGACAATTAGATTGATCTAAGACAGTACAACGCTAATATTAGTAGTTAATAATATTTGAGCTTTATTTTGGTTTCAAAAATAATAATAAACCACTTTCATAATTTAATCTTATTAATATGGATAAACTTACATAATATAAGCGGGCCCTTTGGACAGAGAAAAATCTCGCGGGCCTCTTACTGACACGTGTCAAGAGACATTGATACACTGTTCTTCTTCTTCTCTTCAATAATGGCCTCTGTCCGTCATTTCGACAGACAATTTTGCCAATGTCAAGTGTTAAAATTGTAATAAATAAGTAAAGTCATTTGTCAAGTCAGCTGTCGTTTGTTTTGAAAAAAAAAATGGTGGATTTTCTCTTCAAAACCTAACACGAATTTTCACATTCAGAAAAACCACTTTACACACATTTATTCCAATGGCTCACACTTTATGTTACGACCTAAGTATTATTGGTTAAAATTCCACCAAAATTAGACAACAATACTCACAATAACACAAGAAAAACTATTATAATAAAAGTGCTATGTGTCATTTAAAAAAATGTCAAACCTCGTTTCCCCATTGATGCACTGATTTACAATTTTAACACTTGACATTGGCAAAATTGTCTGTCGAAATGACGGACACAGGCCATTATGGAAGAGAAGAAGAAGAAGACACACACACATACACACCCTCTCTGTCGAAATGACGTGACGGACAAGAATAAATATAAGAAGAAGATGGTATTGCCATTGCCAATGTCATCGTGACCAATGTCATATGTAGCGCCATCTAGCACGCTATAAGAGAACTATTCTAGATCGCGCTGAACATTTGCGATACCTGGAAAAGGTGAATAAGTTTTAAAGTGCCGCCTACAGATAAGACCAAATTGTAACACTTATTTATGCAAATAAACATCTTGAATCTTGTATCTGATCGCGCAAACGAAGTTGTCCGGAGTTTGAACCATGTTTGAACAGTAATGTGGTTTGGTGGTAGTAACTACCAAAGCAGTAGGTACCACAGATCATAATTATAATTTATTAATTCTTTATTTCAGATATCAGCGGTCCATAAAAAATTAAAATTAAACCTTAATTAAAATTACACAATTATGTGAGAGCCTCATTTGGCTCTTCTAGAAAACTAAGATAAGATAATTTATTTAATTCATTAAAGCACACTCTTATATTACATGTATACAATATAGGTGTGTTGAAGTGAACGGCTTGGTACCTAAGTATATTTTAATACAAAACGTACACTAAGTTGTAAGGCTTGTGTTGTAGGTTCTGCGAATCTTCCAAGGAATTTAAATAAATAAATATTCACGGACACTTAACACAACGCCTTCTAGCCCCAAACTAAGCAAAGCTTGTACGATGTAAACTTACAATTACCATACGCCATTATGTATCTTGATAATTTTACATTATAAAAAATTTTTATAAAAATAAGTGGTAGTTATTGATCGAGTGAGCGAAGCGAACGAGATCTTAGTGACAACTTGGACAAAAATGCTTTGTATGTTTGTTCGACGAGATCTTTTGAACCGCTTATCCGAACTTCACAGAATTTGGTAGGTATACGGATAGTACTCTTAAGTTTTACTGGTTTGTTAAATGAAGTAAATCGGTCAGGGGGTCGTGAAGTTATGAGGGTCCAAAGGGAGTAAAAAAAAAAAAGTTGTACAATAATATCAAGTGGGGTGTCATATGATAGGGTTTTGTTTAGACATTCCAAACCCGTTTTTATTTTGATTCTAGGTCTAATAGTTTTTGAGTTGTTGTAAAAAATATAAAATTGGCAAACCCAGTATAACGTCAGCTACCATTTCTTGGAGTTTCAATGATTTTGTAGTTCAAGTAAGACTGGTACATAGCTAGACGGCGATTTCGTAGCAATTTGCAAAGTTTATTACAACCATTGGTCAATAAAAATTGTTTGGGTTTTATTAACCTCCGACCATCACGAGATCTCAGTTCGGGGCGAACTACTAGTTATCTTGGTTTTAATACTAAGAATGGTTGGGCAGTGATCGGTCAAATATGTTTTAAGTACAAATAGCGATGCATAAGTAGGTAGGTACTTACTTTTTAGCATAATGTGATAAAGGCATCTATGCCCCCGTGTTGGTGGTTGTAAGTACTTGTAGCTAGGAAGCAGTCCATGGGAAGCTAAGAATTCTATGCCATGACCTAACACCATCGCCAACACCATCTAGCGAGTTCAAGAAGTTATCAATGTTATAAAAAGATGGCGACCTGTAGAGCGCTACTATTGGCTATGTCTCTCTCTACCTATTCTTACTAAAATACAACGAAATAAACAACGAAATATAGGTAAGTATGTACTCTAAAAATAAATAAGATCAAAGAAATATAATGAACTAGGTACCTTTGTAGGTATAACTAACTTAATCCAGTGAATGATAATTGGAAAGTCAACCTTGTCCGCAATTAATTTCAAAATGCCATTAGGGCTGTTCCTAATGCGCCCGAGTAGCGAGGCTATTTTCTTTCGCATAATCGCCTGAAAGCCGTCAGTTCTATAAGTACTAGGCAGTACCTACCTATTATCATGTTAGCGACCAAAAATAAAGAAGTGATAGATAGTACCTACTTTGGCTTTGTAGGGCAGGGCGCACTCCGACTGCGAGAGTAGCAGCAGCCTGAAATGAATGCATAGGTGTCTACTAGTTAGACTGACCTTACCACGCACTCCACATGCCTACTATGAAAGTGTGAGTGGGGCGCATGGCGGCAGAGGAGTGATAGGTACTCAGGCAGGGTCACTCAGGCTCAGGCATGACAGGGACGACCATACCTACACATTAGTCTCAGAAGGTAGGTAGGTACTTACTTACCTACTTACATAAAAATCCACTGCTAGGTAATTAGGTAGGTAGTTAAAGGTAACCAAAATAATTATGCACTAAATAACCGTGACAAAACACTAATTAACTGAAAATGAGTTTACCAGCGAACGATCATCTTCTTGACATTCTTCCTTAGTTTCAAGTCAGAACTGTACTTGTCAATACTTACCTACTTGGTAGTAGGTACGTAGGTACCTAATTCGCAATATGAAATTACTGCTCTTTACGTTTTTAACTGAAATATTTTACATGGCTTACCGTAAGTAGTATGATCTAGGTTATTTGGTACCTACCTACTACCTTCATAGTTTTATACTTTTTTATATATTTTGTCGTTTCTGTATTTTATCCAGTGTTTTGGGGATCTGCAAATGCACAATATTATGAAGATCCAAACATATATTTCCAGAAATTCGAATTCGACATGACGAACCGAGGAACGTTCAACATTAGCCCATGCATGACGGATTTTTTAAATTGTTTGGAACTCGTAACGTAAGTAAATAACCTTCCTATCCTACCTAGGTACCTGACTGTTGTAGAACTTCGCACCGGGTTCAGTGCTAGAAATGGGTGTACCACTAGGGATCAATACTAAGAGCGTTCAATGGTTCAACCTGGGGTGGTAAGAAATGATCACGAGATCGGGCGCTAGCTGGATGCAAAATCGGGCGTGCAAATCCAGCAAACTACGCCAAGCCTATTCATTCATGGTGCTTTTGCATCGTGAATCGTGCATGGCCATATTGGCCATGGCGCATGGCGGGACGTCCAACGAGCAAGATATATCTATCGTTTCTATCGTGCATGACTACGAGGCAATGTTTTGCTATAGGTGATGGTTACCACTTAACATCAGGTGGGCCATCTGCTTGTTTCATCAGCTAATAGTATAAAACAATAAAACATGCAGAACTGTGTGAGGATATCAATTTGCGTTTCCACTTGTACCGCCAAACCTGGTGCATCACAGAACACTATTAGCTGGTACTTTGCGCATGTTTCAAATTTCGAATGCTGTGCAGATTGTTTTGTTTTGGATTTTCTTGATTGTAAACACAAATCGATGGTAAGGATGTGTTGTGTTGTGAAGGTTTTATTGTGAATGTTTTTGGTGAAAACCTACTCCACAGTAAAAAATTACCTATAGATTTCGTTTCCAAGTTTTGAAGGAAAAGTCCACCATTTTCTCTTTAAAACAAACGAAAATGTGTTCAGTTTTTCCAAAACTGGACCGGAACACTAAAAACTATCAAAAAATGTACCCTATAAGGTACCTACCTACCTATGTTAGTTACGTACATACGTTTGTTTCAGTGGCGAAGTAATCTGCTCAAATCATGACAAGAACCCTAAGATATATACGGATCCGTGCTCGAAGGCACGCGCGTTCTGCCACGACTATAACGAGGAGTACGATAGTTAGTACCTACCTATACAACTTAGCTGTACGAACCTTACATAGGCTACTTTTTATCCCGGAAAATCAACGGGATCCAATGGGACGCGAACGAAGTCGCGGGCGGAACTTTGGACCCTCGTATCTTTACAACCTCTTCACCGACCACGAGATCTTAGTTCGGGGCGAACTACTAGTTTATTTGGGATGGTTTATTAATACAAAACTAAAGATCAAATTTCAGTGGAGGTTATTTGTCAAGTAAACACTGCGTGTTCCTTTCAGATTACTACGGGCCTATGTTTCATATGGAGGAAAAGTTTTGCACGGATAATAACCAACGGACGTAAACTAAACGTTCGTTTCTCTTCCCCGCACCCCGCACCCCGCACCCCGCTGCTTCACAAGAGAGCACTTATAACTTTTAAAGCTACCTAGGTAGGTACCTACTAGCTAGTTGTTTTTTTTATGGACTTTGTTTAGTTAGGTCGGAAGTGGCTCACCTCGTTCGGCCTCGATTACACCTACTATGTATAACTTTATATTATGTACCTTACTTATAGCTAGGTACCTAGTTCACTCACAGCTTTTTAGCCATTCTAATGAAAAGTGAAATAACAAACATTTTAATACTATTTTTAATGAGTTACCTAATGGTGATAAAAATGGTTTTTACCTACCATAGTTATTGATCGAGTGAGCGAAGCGAACGAGATCTTAGTGACTACTTGGACAAAAAGGCTTTGTATGTTTGTTCGACGAGATCTTTTGAACCGCTTATCCGAACTTCACAGAATTTGGTAGGTATACGGATAGTACTCTTAAGTTTTACTGGTTTGTTAAATGAAGTAAATCGGTCAAGGGGTCGTGAAGTTATGAGGGTCCAAAGGGAGTAAAAAAAAAAAGTCGTACAATAATATCAAGTGGGGTGTCATATGATAGGGTTTTGTTTAGACATTCCAAACCCGTTTTTATTTTGATTCTAGGTCTAATAGTTATTGAGTTGTTGTAAAAATTATAAAATTGTCAAACCCAGTATAACGTGAGCTACCATTTCTTGGAGTTTCAATGATTTTGTAGTTCAATTAAGACTGGTACATAGCTAGGCGGCGATTTCGAAGCGATTTGCAAAGTTTATTACAACCATTGGTCAATAAAAATTATTTGGGTTTTATTAACCTCCGACCATCACGCACGAGATCTCAGTTCGGGGCGAACTACTAGTAATAGTATAGAAAGAATAGATAGATACCTACTAGGTAGGCGCCTACATAATAAACATCACGTTTTTATTCAGTTGTTTTCGTACAAAAATAAAACAGCAGTAAGTACTTAGTCAGAAATGCAAGTTTATTAATTCCAAAATATAGACATCCAGATACAATAGAAGAGGAATCGCCTCCAGCCGCCAACAATGAATCGCTCGCGGGGGCCGGCCTCTAACAAAGCGAGCCTCTGCTAATATATGTAATAATACAATGTCAACCTATCTACCTAATATGTTACTTTCTATGCAAAGCAAACGTGTCATTCAGTTCACAATCTCCTCACTTTGGTAGACACCAGCCCTAGCTCCCTAAGGCATACCTACATTATGTAAATTGATCGATTTAATATATTTGTAGCTACGAGTAGCTAAATACCAAATAAACATTAAAGTTGTAAAATTGCTGTGCTATACAAATAGGTACCTTGTTAATAAGATCTCGTACGAGTACGAGTACGAGTACGAGTATAACAGCCAGTTGCAGTTGCTTATTCCACACAACACAATATTACAGAATAACTTTTACAATTATCATTCAATTATTCTAAGCTTTAATACGATTCAAATCCGATAAAAAGTTTAGTAGGTAGTATACCTTAGTATATCTAATATTGAAAATAATCATTATATTATTTAAAAACGCTCAAAGATACTGAGTCGAACGATATCCGATGCCGGCTGCGCCAGTGCAAGCGCCGCGCACTGCAACACTTTAATAAATGGTAACAAATTAGGCATTTGATTGAATAGTTTCTAATGTAAGCTTCTATCTATCCCTAGGCTAGTGTTACTTACGTCTAGACATCGATTAGCTCAAACCACCGTTTCCAAATAAAAATACTATCTAATAACCTATTGCGACCAAATAATATCAGCCTATAATAAAATTAAAAACAAATAATGTACCGTTACACGTCACTGTCGCACCAGATGACGTCATCAGCTGCACCCGAGCGACAGTGACGTCATCAGCTGATCACACACGCACACACACACCCTCTCACACATGTATCTTTTAGATACGTATCTACATTATGCGTCGGTAGAATGGGATATTATATTGTTTAATTGATCGAGTGAGCGAAGCGAACGAGAACTTAGTGACAACTTGGACAAAAATGCTTTGTATGTTTGTTCGACGAGATCTTTTGAACCGCTCATCCGATCTTCATAAAATTTGGTTTGGTAGGTATACGTATAGTACTCTTAAGTTTTACTGGTTTGTTAAATGAAGTAAATCGGTCAAGGGGTCGTGAAGTTATGAGGGTCCAAAGGCAGTAAAAAAAAAAGTCGTACAATAATATCAAGTGGGGTGTCATATGATAGGGTTTTGTTTAGACATTCCAAACCCGTTTTTATTTTGATTCTAGGTCTAATAGTTTTTGAGTTGTTGTAAAAATTATAAAATTGGAACATCCAGTATAACGTGAGCTACCATTTCTTGGAGTTTCAATGATTTTGTAGTTCAAGTAAGACTGGTATATAGCTAGACGGCGATTTCGAAGCGATTTGCAAAGTTTATTACAACCAATTGGTCAATATAAATTGTTTGGGTTTTATTAACCTCCGAGCATCACGCACGAGATCTCAGTTCGGGGCGAACTACTAGTATAATACTTTACATAATGTTACAGGTTTGAGACGATAATACCCTCTTAGCTAGTTATTAAAACATAATGTCAGAGCTAACTGTTGTTTATATTTAAATGGGTAACGTTTTATAATTATATGCAAGTCAATAGTTAAATGTTAGTGCATCCAGTGGTCTGCCAGTAGGTACCTAGCACCAGTAGTACCTACCTACATAATATGACACGATGTAAGCAAACTGAGTTATTGTGTTAGCTATCTGACTAATGTGAGCCGTACCTATAGCACCCGCGATACAAATCAAATGTAACCTAACCAAATGTGGACCTACCGCACACCGCCATCTACATACATACATACATACAAGCTCACCGCCATCTACATACATACATACATACAAGCACACCGTTATCTACATACATACATACAGACGCATAGCTCCAACTAAACCTAACATAACACGTACCTATCTAACATACACACAAATATTTGGTTCTCACTAAATTAAATAAGTTTGACAACGCTCACACAAAATCACAATAATATAGAACAATATAATTATGTATTACATATGTTTATCTAGGAAAGGCATCGATATATAACTATTTTTATATATAAATGTGCCGGCAACCGGCCGCGTCGAGTACCGGCCGTGCCATTAGGTATCTACATTTATTCAAGTTATATACAACTAGGTAAATAATAAACACTATCGATTTATAAAATGCAAAGTGATGTACTAACGAGTAGTTACGATAAAACAAGAATATATAAAATGAATGGCCGATATCAGCAGCAGCAGGGAGGCGTACGCAATGTGCAGGCGCCGCTTCCGGACTCCGGACTCCGCACCCCGGAGTGCCGAGTGCCGAGTGCCGAGTGCCGAGTGCCGAGTGCCGAGTGCCCAGTCCGGCCTCACAGAGCTAGTTCTACGAACCACTGCGCTACAATATATAATACGTAGCTACATCTAATATAATAATATTATTATGTAAAAACTTATTACAATAATCATCATTATTTAAAATAAGAGGTTGTTACATAAAATACAAACTAGAAAGTTTGACCGTTCTTATAAAAATGTTTGTCAATAAATAAGTGACTAATGTCAAATGGACATTATTATAAGAGGACATCTAAACATGGGTCGAATCGAACTTAAACTAAGTTAAAACATCTGTTAACAAATAATAAAATATTAAATTATGCTGAATAGGACGCCCTGCGCCAGCGCCTCCATACCTATAATATCGATTCAAGATGAAATAATTCAGTAAATAGCAACCGCACAATATAAAAGCATCCATTCTATCAGAAGGTGTTCAAACAAAACGCAAGATACTGAACTCCAACGAGAACTAACTATTCTGATGGAATAGTAACGAACAATCCTCTCACTGATGCACTGACTGATAGCAGGCACACGCGACGCATTACATATTACATTATAATCATACATGGATGTATGTTAGTTACGTGGATGCATCGATGGTTCCCCACCAGATGGATCACCTATACTTCAAAAATGGTAAAAATGCGTCACCTAAGCGATAGATGAACAAGTTGATAGGTGTTCACGTGCGACGTGTACGTGTACGTGTACGTTTCGAGTTTAGAAGAGGCGAGCTCGTCGCTTGAGTTCGTTGCGGCGCCACTGCGGCAGGCGATAGAACTCGTGCCGCGTCACCTGCAGGATCGCCTCGAACTCCGCGTCTGATAAATGTCGCTGCAATGCAATTACAAAACATTACATTACAGCCAGCTCCCTCCCTCACTCGCATATCTGTTAGGTTACAGGTTTCACAAACAAACAAACAAACAAACACACAGCGCGTTCAGTTCATTCTACTATAATAGTATTAAGTGAAGCGAGTGGTGACCGGTAGTGCCGTTACATTGTCGGCGCCGGTGCCGAGCTCCGTTAGGGAACCTACCTCCAGGTTGAGTCGGTCGACGTCCGGCGGCAGTCGGTAGTTGGTGATGAGCAGCAGGTGGTACGGGTACAGCTTGGCAGGCTCGTGCAGTAGATGTCCGGTCGCCATGTTCGGCAAGGAGCGTCTCACTCCACCCGTGTACCCGCCCGTGTACCCGCCGCCGGACACGCACGTGTGTCGTGCACCCAACGTACTACCACCGCGGATCATCACTCCGCCATCTGTTGTCTGAACGTACACGAACAATATTCAATATACATGTGCATCCTCGAATGTATGCAATCCTACTATCTACCTACTAATATTATAACCGCTAAACTTTGGATTGTTTGTTAATCTTTCGCGCAGAACCTACTGATCCGATTTAGATGAAACTTGGGATATGTACTGTCCGTGACCTGGATTAGCACGTGTGCTAATTTTATCACGGAAAATCAACGGGATCCAAGGGGACGCGACCGAAGTCGCGGGCGTAAGCTAGTAAAATATATATTGAACGCGAATAAACAGTTGAGGAGCAGATAACTAACTCACCACAGCACTCCTATCCACGTCCGTTATGGACCCGGCAGATACTGCAAATATAAACGTACGCTATTAGGTACCTACTTATACATAACTAACTATGTCAGGTACCGGCAATGATCAAGCATAGGTAATGGTTATAAAATCCTGGATACCCCCAAAAAGTATGTACATTATCGAAAGCAAGCCCGTTATTAATGTAATAACAATAAAACTAAGTTTAAACTTGCCTTGGATGTGGTGACGTGAATGCGTGTGGATAAATACAGTTGTATTCAACGAGTTTAATAATTATTTTACTTAATCTAATAGCAAATGTAACAACTCCGGCTGTAACAAAATATGAATAAAAAGAAAGCTCGGATGGGCTCTGTTCTGCTCTGTGTGGTACCCGGTACAACCTATGTGAAACTAACGCGCGACTATTGTGATATGTAACCTTAACATAGTTAATATAAGGTTCAAATCGAATAGAAGCTTGGACCGTAGTGCGTTGGCGATGTAAGCTCAGCAAGCTCAATACTCACCGCACAAGTCCGTCCGCACTGCGCACAAACCAACAACCCCATGTCAATATAAACTAGACCTTTATCTTATACACATAGAACGCATATTTGTATCTAGTTAGTGTCACAGCTCTTAATAGTAAAAATTTTTTTTGTGACTTGATTAGTTAAGTAGGAACCATATGTTGATGCACATAGAGCACAATATAGTAAGGAATGGGATATTGACTCACTATCTGATTTGCCGCTACTGAAGTCGGTGCTATGAGTTTTGTCGCCCATCCCGCTGAATGTGAAGTCTCCCTGGAAACATGAATACCTTATTATAGCCAACTATAACACTTATACAACTAATAACTAAACTAAATCAAAAAAATAATATCTAAAAAAAGTTTTACCAAAACAAGAGGTAAGCCTCCTCCCACTAGTGACCAAGCGCGGTATTACTTAGAGCCCTTCCTGAGCGGGCCACATGCGATGGGTAGGGTACGTCCCCATATCGTATCACTGTACGTGTACGTGTACGTGTACTGTACGTGTACGTGTACGTACAGTGTCGCAGACAAGTGCACGTATACGTGTTGCGTCGGGATCAACACGGCTGGCTGCACTCTGCATGGAAGGTGACTAGCTTCCCACTGGTTCTGTCGGGCCTACACAGTACAGTTGTATTGTAGAGTAGAGGCGAGTGGTGTGTATACTCACCGCAGTAGAGGAGGAGAAGGTGTGTGACCTGGCGGCCAGGCCGTAGCCGGGACGCGGCGCGCTGCGCAGGGACGACACCACTGCAACATCACACTTGTACCGCCTCTACCCCACCCCACCCCACTACACCCCACCCCACCCCACCCCACACTACCGTGCACCGGCCCCACCCTATCGCCTACTTATACACGACGTCCACTCCTAATTATATCTTACAGGCTAGTGCCCTTATTCATATTACCCACGATTGCAATCAAAACGGAGCTCTGCGATCTGTTTTGGTTACCAATCTTACTACAGTTTTAAATTGACGACATCAGCACCCAGCCTGACCTGACTCAACCTTGTTTGTACTGACTAAGTAATTAGCTCGTTTTAAACAGTTTCTTTAGAGCCGTGAACGTGAACATTATAGATAACTTCTCATCCAAAATAAAGTATGAGCAGAGACTGAAGGTGAAGGTATTATACTCTAGTCACCGAGTTCCGAACTATTTCAACTATATGTATGGGATCCATCCTCGCCTTCCGAGTGAGCGCGCGGAAACCCACAAGGAGAGCAAAGCGATAATCGACTTTACACTAATATTTGTTGTGTGTTCAAGCTGAGTACCTGTCACCTGTATGTAGTATACGTATAGTATAGTATAGTATATGACGTGTACTCACGTTGGTGCGATGTTCGTGGTCGGTCCGCGCCGGCAGCGTGGCGGAGCGCAGCGAGTAGCCCGGCTGAGGCGCGCCGTGCAGCGCTGCACCACACATACACACATACACATACACACTACTACATCATACAATCTACAATACAACTACAACTACACAATACTACACTACTACAAGCGTGCTGGCTGATGGTTCACGTCACATCTCACTCCATCTCTATCTCACTCGCACGTACTAATGCGGTCACGTGTCACAAATGTGTTTACAGTTCTACAATAAGCTAAACAATTATTGCACTTATATTATGAAGCGCAAATGTTACTAATTGTCTAAATGTATACTTATTGTGTTGTCACATGTCATGACATGTTCAAAGAGCTAATCATAATGAGGTAACACTGGAGTGAACAACCTCGTGTCGAACAATACCATGACCTTAACCTTGTCATTTCTAAGTCTAAAGGTTCATCGACTGAAAAAGGTTAAGAAGCTCTGCTATAGAGTATCGCGAAACAACCATCAACAGTATTGCAAATAAAACTAATAATATATAATCTCATAGCAAAATAGACAATTACAACCTACCTGCAGTCAATCCATTAGCAAAAATATGCGTCAAATTGATCAATTCCTTATTTTAAATTAAGATAAAATATTGTAAATGCAACACGACTAATGACTACCACCACACTGGTTGTTTCATGAATTGGCTGAGAGTGAGCAAGATCTGCTATTTCATAAACCATCACCAATAATATAATGAACAAAGCGTGAAAAGATATAAAATGAATATATAAATACTTGTGTAATTAGTAAATAGGTATAAATTGTATAACTACTTAGATATTACAGGCACAGATAATATTATAATCGTATTATATAGGTAACTTCATGCTTTTTTCTGTTAGTATAATGATATGCCCCATGAATAGATATTCCAAAAATTATTTAGACAGTAAGTAATTATGAAAAATGAATATAAAAAGAGCTTTTCAAAAATATATAAATTCAATACAAGTTGTATACAAGAAGCTTTAAGCGGTTAACGATAATATCACGATAACAAGTGAAGCAGGAACATTCACGACGCCGCATTATAATTATTATATTTACAACTTTGATAACAACTTAACAACACTATGATTTGTTTTGTTTCTTTTCTAATTGATGCATTCTTTTCTTATTGTAATATTGCAATTGAAAGGAAACTTTAAGCCACATAAATAATTAAATCCAACAAATAGTAAATAGTGTGAGAGATGTTAATTATATAATGCGGCGTAGTATCTATCAGGCCGACTATACGATAATACCAATTAGTGTAAAATTGATTTCAGCTCTCACCTGTTTCAGAAGAATTTTTCGCGCCAAAAACCACCAACTGACCTCCGCGATTCGAATAGCTCTCTCAACCCTAGGCGCACCAACTGTATATCTGTCCTTTTCTAACTATGTTGGAGTGGAAGAGACAGATACACTGATGATGCTTGCCGGAGGTACGGTCACCTCACCACAAACGCTTCACATTATTTTCACAAAAAGAATTCAGATCATCTTTATAAAAAAATATTATATAAAAGATATCCACGTTTGTGATGACGATTAAATGTCTTAAAACAAATAAATATCAGTAGCTTATGATTATGGACGCAATAACAGGCAAAGCATGTTTTGTTAACTAAATAAAAAAGTGATATTCAATTATTCGAATGCTGGTACAAATGCGGCATGACGTCAAAATGTCGATATAACATGTACGTACGTACTTAGTACAAAACTAATACCGTTACTTACCATTTTCAGTATAGTAAGTTTGTGCTAGTACTGTAAGAGAAATTGCACAAAATATACTCTGCTCCGTATGCCCTACGCAATAAGAACTATTCTCAAAGAACCCATGAGATAACCAGGGAGCTGTGAACCGGTGCACGTTAGTAATTGGTTATTGCAGATGTAGGTAGGTACTTAGGGATATTATTAAACACACTTATTCTAGCATGTCGCACTCATTTATATTCAAATTCGTATTTACCGTCAAAAAGTTTTGTCTGTGGTCCAGAAAACTGGCGCAGCCGGCACGATAAGAAGTACTATTTAGTACATATTTTGGTAAACAAGAATGCAAATTCTAAATGTGTACGATTTCAAAAATACTGTTAAATAGAATAGCAATGGCTGGTATCATTGAATATAAATATTAGATGGTCTCTCATCTCCAAAGATATGTGACTGTTCATTTTTTGGTACCATCAGACCACAGAAGTAGATTCGTTAATAATCGTGTAGTCAGTAATGTTCTCATCAATACGTTGCAAGGGTGTGTTTTTGTGTATTGCATGTGATTGTGGCTGTGAGGGTGTGTAATGAGTGGTATAATATAATGTAAGCGTACAATTGTATACGGACATGTGACCGAATATGTAACTTACATACGTACATATTATAACCGTGGATTATGTGTTGCGATACTGTTGGTTGTGTAGTGTAGTGTAGTGTAGTGTAGTTATGTACGTACCGTTATAGCTGGGTATGTGGGTGGAGGCGTGCGTGTGGTGCAGCTCGGTGTCGAGTGCGGGTCGCGGATGGTCGCGGTGCCGCGAGGGCGAGGCGCCGACCGGCGACGTGTAGCGCAGCCGCGGCGCCGCCTCGCGGGACGCCGACGGAGTCCTACGTCACAATACTAACATACACACCCGCGCCCTGCCTGCCTGCCTGCCTGCCTGCCTGCCTGCCTGCCTGCCTGCCTGCCTGCACTAACACACCCCTACTAATATTATAAACGGGAATTACATGTTTGTGTTTCAATCGCGCTGCAACTATTGCTTCGATTTGGATGAATCTTGGAATGTAAATAGTTTGTAACTAGGATAAACAAATAGGCTACTTTTTATCCCGGAAAACCAACAGCATCAAACGGAACGTGGAAGAAACCGCGAGCAGAAGCTAGTATATCATATACTAGCCGTCGCCCGCGGCGTTGCTCGCATTCTACCCTTTAGAGTGTAACGTTTCAAACTTCCTTTCTTAGTACACCCCTACACTATATAAGCATGCTACCCTCTAAATGTCATACCTCTAGGACTTATAGTTTAGGCTGTGCGTTGATTCTCTGTCAGCTTCAAAAGAGTTTTATAAATATTAATGATGATGTAGATAAAAAGTATTCTATTCTATTCTATAACGATCTATTTAGTTGACGCAGCCGCCATTCGGATATATGTTTGTGTAAGGTAGGTACCTGCTCGCGTTCCTCGGATCCAGATTTTGTTTCTTCCATTGTTGCAACTTTTCTCGTTCCTTCACTTCCTTGAGGAACACCTGCGAATCAACATCCTGGTATTGCACGGTATGTAAACTTTAGCAATGGGTGACCGTTGTTAGTGGCATTTACATTTACATGTGAGCGCTTCCGTGTTTCGGAGGGCACGGTAAACTGTTCCGGCTCTAGCAGTCGTTAAGTCACACAGGAGGCCTTGAGCGGCCTAAAAACTCCGTCACCAGAGTTGTCCACTAACTCATACCAACTTGCTTGCTTGTAAAGTGGCATGTCATTACAACTTTGAAATATGTTATGGATCTCATTAAATAAATTCATAACTCAACGCTTGAATGAATGAAGATATGTTTTTTTTTTTTTAATACTACTAAGTAGGCAAACAGGCGTTCGGCCCGCCTGATGGCCTGAAATGTGCTGAAAACTCTAATTCTCAACAGTAGAATATCTAATTGCCTAATAGTAGTAGTATTAGTAGTATACCTGTGCCATTCCTGTGTGTATCTTGGCGAGTTCGTGTTCCTCTCGCCTGAGTTGTCGATGTCCGTTGGTTCCGTTGAACACGCCGTCAGTGCCGTCAGTGCCGTTGGTTCCGTTGACGGCGTCCGTCTCGTCGTCACTCTCCGGGACACCCTTGTACGTGTCCGACCAGCGACGACGACGCTCTACAACACACACTACACTACACACACAGCCTGAACTGAACACACATCCAGGGTGCCAATGTAACTCTGCCAATATCTACTATTTCATACTAAATGCTAAATTTACTAGGTAGGATCAGTCCATTTTTTTTTGTAGTTGGTTCATAATTAGTTTAAACACTTGAGAAACCCGACTTCAGGTTGATCCAGCTTCATCATCAGGCGATGGTGGGAGGTCATTGGGGTCGTTCCATCGACCGTAAACACCATTGAAACTGAAAGGTCACAGGAAAGCAAAATACGCAATGTCGGGGCCGTGGATGACGTGTTTTTCCATAAATAAAAAAATTATGAAACTAATACTTTAAAGATCCAAAAAAAAATTGAAATAGGTGCGGTACCAATAAGGAGAGTCGGATGCGTGTATTCAGCAGTGGTGATGTTGTTACCTGGGTCGGTGGACGTATGTTATTACCTGGGTCGGTGGACGTATGTTATTACCTGGGTCGGTGGACGTATGTTATTACCTGGGTCGGTGGACGGATGTTATTACCTGGGTCGGTGGACGGATGTTATTACCTGGGTCGGTGGACGGATGTTATTACCTGGGTCGGTGGACGGATGTTATTACCTGGGTCGGTGGACGGATGTTATTACCTGGGTCGGTGGACGGATGTTATTACCTGGGTCGGTGGACGGATGTTATTACCTGGGTCGGTGGACGGATGTTATTACCTGGGTCGGTGGACGGATGTTATTACCTGGGTCGGTGGACGGATGTTATTACCTGGGTCGGTGGACGGATGTTATTACCTGGGTCGGTGGACGGATGTTATTACCTGGGTCGGTGGACGGATGTTATTACCTGGGTCGGTGGACGGATGTTATTACCTGGGTCGGTGGACGGATGTTATTACCTGGGTCGGTGGACGGATGTTATTACCTGGGTCGGTGGACGGATGTTATTACCTGGGTCGGAGGACGGATGTTATTACCTGGGTCGGTGGACGGATGTTATTACCTGGGTCGGTGGACGGATGTTATTACCTGGGTCGGTGGACGGATGTTATTACCTGGGTCGGTGGACGGATGTTATTACCTGGGTCGGTGTACGGATATGGCGGCGCGGGGAAGTCATCTCGTTCGATCCTGCACTGCGCGTCCGGCGCCGGCTTGTACGCGGACGGATAGTGAGACAACTCGATCGGCTCCTGCAGACACATGCATCCATACATTACAATACTACATACATTCTACATTCATAAGAGAAGAACAACCGGTCGACCCTCTCATCGGGGGTGAGAGAGATGTGCGTTCATTCGCGGAGTTTCTTAGTTGGGGGTTCTAAGGGTACCCCACGTTACCGGGCAGGGTACCTACAATGCAATAAATGTTGGATACGATCTATTGTCACGCGGCGAAAGCTGCATTATTTACACCGCCAAGAGCTGAGCTCGTAAGTTATAAAAATATATACATGTATATAGTTATAGTATGTTGTTATACCTCGTTGTTCATCTTAGGTGACTTGGGTCTGGGAGTCTCGCTGCGGATGGAGTCGACCAGCACGCGCATGCCGCTAGGCCGCGAGAGCCGCGAGCTCGCAGCCGAGCCGGCGCCGGCGCGGGACGGACCACGAGTCGACGACGACGCTGTAACAATATTATATTATATTATATCTATAGCCAGCAGGCAAGAGACCCGGCGCAGGTAGTTGTACGCAGGTAGTTGTACGCAGGTAGTTGTACTTACAGGGGGGTCGATGGAAGTGCGGCGAGGCCGGAGCCCTGTCGGCGGGTCCG
The DNA here is from genome assembly GCA_918843925.1 of Eulithis prunata. Lineage (NCBI taxonomy): Eukaryota > Metazoa > Arthropoda > Insecta > Lepidoptera > Geometridae > Eulithis > Eulithis prunata. The sequence goes on along the minus strand of OU974030.1, from coordinate 6,710,310 downwards.
AGAGGCCGGCGCAGGTAGTTGTACGCAGGTAGTTGTACGCAGGTAGTTGTACTTACAGGGGGGTCGATGGAAGTGCGGCGAGGCCGGAGCCCTGTCGGCGGGTCCGAGAGGCCGGCGCAGGTAGTTGTACGCAGGTAGTTGTACGCAGGTAGTTGTACGCAGGTAGTTGTACTTACAGGGGGGTCGATGGAAGTGCGGCGAGGCCGGAGCCCTGTCGGCGGGTCCGAGAGGCCGGCGCAGGTAGTTGTACGCAGGTAGTTGTACGCAGGTAGTTGTACTTACAGGGGGGTCGATGGAAGTGCGGCGAGGCCGGAGCCCTGTCGGCGGGTCCGAGAGGCCGGCGCAGGTAGTTGTACGCAGGTAGTTGTACGCAGGTAGTTGTACTTACAGGGGGGTCGATGGAAGTGCGGCGAGGCCGGAGCCCTGTCGGCGGGTCCGAGAGGCCGGCGCAGGTAGTTGTACGCAGGTAGTTGTACGCAGGTAGTTGTACTTACAGGGGGGTCGATGGAAGTGCGGCGAGGCCGGAGCCCTGTCGGCGGGTCCGAGAGGCCGGCGCAGGTAGTTGTACGCAGGTAGTTGTACGCAGGTAGTTGTACTTACAGGGGGGTCGATGGAAGTGCGGCGAGGCCGGAGCCCTGTCGGCGGGTCCGAGAGGCCGGCGCAGGTAGTTGTACGCAGGTAGTTGTACGCAGGTAGTTGTACTTACAGGGGGGTCGATGGAAGTGCGGCGAGGCCGGAGCCCTGTCGGCGGGTCCGAGAGGCCGGCGCAGGTAGTTGTACGCAGGTAGTTGTACGCAGGTAGTTGTACTTACAGGGGGGTCGATGGAAGTGCGGCGAGGCCGGAGCCCTGTCGGCGGGTCCGAGAGGCCGGCGCAGGTAGTTGGGTTCGCACGTGAGGTAGGAGTAGGTGGTGATGCGATGCGGAGAGCACCCCCCGGAGCCGTACTCCCGCAGCACCAGCCCGGGGGACGCGCACCCACTGCGGTACCCACACTGTAACACACACACACACACACCCTCACACATCACAAAATGTTACTCTCATCTAATTAGGGGGCTCACAATTTAAGCCAGAAATATAATATTATTTCCTAAACTAAATGAAATAGAAATTCATTATTAATTCTCCCAATGAAAATTCATTTTGTGTATTTGACTACAAAGATTAAGTATAAGTAGTACGGTGTACACATCCACATGCTTACGACATGTTGCGACGTACAATAACAGCGATGTTACAACTAATAAAAAAACATATTCAAATCATAAGGAAAAGAACAGAAACATGTAAATGTGTAAATAAATACTAAAGCTCTTGAACGAGAAACACTTCTAATATAGTCATAATAATTCCTAAACAACCAAGTCCTAACCAAACTAAGCTAACTACGGCGAATTAGTGCCATTAAGCTCAGTGAAATGGCAAAATATTAACAATTACTATACGTCAGTAGGAATTGAACGTACAACGTACAGTGCAGAAGGCAGAGCTATACCAAATTACGAGGTCAAGCATCAACTTTGGTCTTCTATTTCAAATCAGAAAAAAGGTCAATAAGTTTAAAAGTGTCTCATATCTTAAGTTAAGGCCAATTTGTAAACACTTAATATGCAACTAAACGTATCTTGTATCTTAAAAAGATTTTCAATAATTTCCCGTTCAAGAGCAAAATGAAAAGAACTAAAAATAATAAAAAATCATAAATGAAAGAGTAACCTTTCTGTTCAAGCTACTGTAGGGGCTGCAGTAGGAGCCGTTGGCGCTGGGCGTGCGCGAGCGCAGACTGAACTACGAACCAACAACCATGCAACTATATCAATAACTTGGCTCACACACACACACACACACACACCACACTATAACAAAGCATTTCTTTGAACATTATTCAAGTATTTTACATCGACATGACACCGGATAACAATAAAACGTCGTGACTTTGTTTATCAAGAATAACTCGGACAAGACTGTAAATGCAATAAGTAAATATATACAGACAGCGTCAGAATGATATGAGCGTCTAGAGGAGTCAAAATGATATGAAAAACATAAAAGCAATTTGATATACGCAGTTGCTTTTATGTTTTTCAGATCATTTGGCTACTCTAGACGCTCATATCAATTTGACGCTGACTATATTAAATATTGAAAACGGTTGGACTTGAGTATTTGGTAAGTAGTTTATGCTTTTATATCGTGTCGTGTCGTGACGCGCGTAGACAGATAATATTATCATTGTGACCTCCTTGCCGATTATATCATTAACATTAAACGATCGGCTAGTTGAGAGTCGAAATAAAAATATTAGCTGCAATGCAAATCATAAGAAAACATAACTGAAACAAAAGTAACATTTAACAGTGAATATTAGCTAATTTAAATAAGTATCATTTTGATTTATTTCAAAATAAGTACATTTACGTTCAAATTAAGTATATATTTAACTTGGACAAGACACATACTAGAGCTTACTTTGAAACAAATTGAGTAATAAAATGTGCACGAACATCTACTAGCGCAGCGTGACAACACCAATATGCAATAATATTATATTCTCAAAGTAAAAATAAAACTAAAATACTCATCAATATATACAGGGTGTTACCAGACCACTTCCGAAAACGAAAGGGGGAGCTACAGCACACCAAAACCCAACCAAAAAAAAATCAGTTACCCTGAAAAATAATTATAGCCGGAGAAAACAATGTTTAAAGATTTGTATTTATTTCGCCAGCCCGCAATGTACGCATTCACGTAGGTAAGGTCGAGGCGTAGTACTATTATTTATTCTGTGTCGTAAGTGCCTACTAACGTAGGTCGCTCGCACGTCGCGTACTTGAATGACCCGCGATGAACTCTCAGCTGTTCATGCTGTAGTAGACGTAATCTGCGTGCTGCGTGTACATTGCTGCTTTATTTATTTTATTTGTTTTTTTGTTTTTTCAAATGAGATAATTAGGTAGATATGCCTTATTATGTTGTACTGTGTGTATGTAACTAGAAAAAAAATTAAAAAGAGATAGTCTAGTCAATTTTTTTTTTCGCGATTTTTTTCGCTTAATGTTTTCAGTATCATGGTCTGATTGGAACCTCTAAGTTTTCGGAAGTGGTCTGGTAACACCCTGTATAAAACTCTTTTGAAGCTGACAGAGAATCAACGCACAGCCTAAACTATAAGTCCTAGAGGTATGAAATTTGGAGGGTAGTATCCTTATATAGTGTAGGGGTGCACTAAGAAAGGAATTTTGAAAAGTCGCACTCTAACGCGAGCAACGCCGCGGGAGACGGCTAGTAAAACATATATAAATGCCGTTGTTGATAAATATAGCAGACCATACAATTATTTCGTTCATACAATACTTTTCCAACCATGTTTTAGTAATTATGAGACATGGTGGACGTGTCGGGTAAAGGGTGTGAAGTTGTGATAGAGAGTTTAAGTGTGAGAGAGGGTGAGAGAGAGAGAGAGAGGGTGTGTGTGTGTGTGTGTGTGTGTGTGTGTGTGTGTGTGATACCTGCAGTTCGGAGGAGGCTCTGTCGGCGAGTGTGTCGTTGGGCGTGGGCGCGGAGCTGCCGGCCGCGTGCGGCGCCGGCCCGCAGCGCGGGTGCCAGATCGCAGCACCCTAATAACAACCTTATTCAAATGCTAACAGGGCACAAACTATACTAGCATTTTGTCATGCGATTACATAACTACAAGATCTCAATCCCCTATAATGAACATTATTATAATGTTGACAAGGTCGCAATAAACTAGCGTCCAGTATGTAGCGAGTACATCGTCGGGCGTAGGTGCCACCCAATAAACGTATTACTGATGAGGTTTGTCTTATTAAAGGAGAATATCAGATTGGCTCTCACTATGAAAGTATTTAGAGTTGATATTGTACACGTTTCAATTAGCTATAACGATGATGTACCTGTAAGAACATTTCTTCGCCGTCGCCGAATGGATCTCCGCACTTGGAGCATCGCGCGCATGTTGGATGGAAGTGATGGTTCTCGCCGGCTTGTAGCACCTTCAACAACCAGAACAATATACACTTCCGCAACTAAACCTGTTTAAATGTTATTAAATATTGAAACGACAGAAATAGAACATCAACGTAATCTACTAAAACACAGCGTTTTTACAGCGTTCGTGACTTTTGATCCAGGGCCGTATTTACGCGACGCTGTAGTGTTTGGTACATTATTGTGATAAGTATATAGAGAAGTATTATCCAATTTATTCAAGATGTGTTACAGCGTCAGTGGCTATAGGACGCTGTAGAATCCGATTCAAAGTAGTAGGTTAGGTATGCTTGACAGGTATAAGTACCCCTTGTCAGGATTTATCGTAATTAATAGTAGTAATGAGCAGTAGAGTATATATTACCTTGCCGGAGATGTACCGTGCGCAGTAAGCACAGCGCACTCCGAAGAGGCGCTGGTAGTCGCGCTCGCAGTAGAGTATATATTACCTTGCCGGAGATGTACCGTGCGCAGTAAGCACAGCGCACTCCGAAGAGGCGCTGGTAGTCGCGCTCGCAGTAGAGTATATATTACCTTGCCGGAGATGTACCGTGCGCAGTAAGCACAGCGCACTCCGAAGAGGCGCTGGTAGTCGCGCTCGCAGTATGGCGCGCCGCCGCGACCCATGTACTCGCCCTGCAGCACGCCGCCGCACGCCACGCACGCGAAACACCATGTGTGCCATTGTCTGTAACATTACATAAACACCACGTGTGCCATTGTCTCTAACATTACATAAACAATACGCACATAAACGAGCGCTCACACTATGGCTACGACGCCACTGCGTCCATTCACATTCAAAGCGTCACTGCACTGCGTAAACACAACACACAAAATACTCGGTGCGTGTGCGTTTTCGGTGTGCGAGCGAACGCAAACGAAGACGAAGATACTAGCTAGCCTAGAGGTCGCGTTCCTAATGTGAACATGTGCCGGAGACGTTCTACGATGCCCATCAAAGTGTTTTGACAAATTCCCAGAAGCAGTTGACAAATGAAAGAGCGCAAAAAACGGTTATATGTATAGGAAGTGTACATCATTGCCTAAACTACAACATTCAATTAGGTGCTCTACTCATTTAGATAAAGTTATTGAGGGCAAACTAACGTAATATTAGTAAACGTTTATAATATTATATTCTCACCTGTCTAGAGCCACCAATGCCTGTCCTTCTGATAGTTCGTGTCCGCAGCCCGCGCACTCTATAACACAAAACGATTACTTCTAAACGTAGGCGTATCCAGCTCCCTTAAAACATATCCACTTGTTTCATCAAGTATTTCCTACGTCGACCTTATTACCGTACCTATCGCATGAGTTCGTTGACTCCGGACCGGACACATTGTTTCAAGTTTATTTGACAACAGTCAAGGAGTTCCGTTACATGTACGTACATCCTGTCCAATGTCAAAGTTCATCCGCTAGTTACATACATTATTCAAGGCGCGATCTTTGCAAATTGCTGCTTACGAAATACCAAGGATTGCCGGTTCTGTCAGAATTCTTAACAATACTAGGTAATTAGAATGCAAATAGATACGAGTCGATGAACTGCAAATTTCCACACAAAGTAAATTTTTACGTCGAGTGTTTTGGCAGAGTGATGTCACTCTGCAGGTTCTGAAGGAAACCCGATACTACTGTGTACCTAAGTAGTTGTGAGAATATTTGACTATTTTCACGACTGATAGAACGTGAAGGGTGACGGACGTGTTCGACGTAGCGTCGACAGAGGAACGGCTACAATAGAAGAGAGTCATTGTGCCGATTTCAAAGTTATAAGGACAGAGGCTTGCCATTAGGATTCCAAAGACTCCATGTTCGATTCCGCTGCAAGAGTATTGAGCGCCGTCAGAAGTGCACGGGGGGGAAAGAAATAACCGTGTGCCGACTGCCGACCCTGTGATGCGTGAGGGTTTTTGTACATTATAAGATATTATCCTTGTGTCTTATGAGAAATGTCTTAAAAGACATTTAGTCGCTTGAAACTATGATACCGTACATATATTATACATATTACAAGATGTTATTTCTTATGTCGGATAAGAGAATCGCATACAAAATGTTTCTTGTCTTGGGTCCATGTGCAAAAGGCGTGAGGTTATATGACTCACCATTAGGATCTCCCGGTGCTCGTTCTATATCAGAGTCCGAGACGGGCGTGTCGGGTGCGGGTGCGGGTGCGGGTGCGGGTGCGGGTGCGGGTGCTGGCGCGGCGGCCGCGCGTGCAGTCTGCCGCTGCGGACCCGCGTCCGACACGCAACCCGCGCATACAACCTCCGCGCCCGTGTACGTCACCTTCTCGCCAGATGGAAACGCACGTCTGGAAACAACAACCACAAACGTCACATCATCACTAGACAAGGCTGACTTCACTACTGACTCCCCTTATATAAGTTACTCTATGCTACTGACTACCAAGTCATAGGAAACCGGAAGCTGAGCCGCCTTTACATAATCCATCATACAGAAAATATACTATCTCGGTCCTCACTGTTGCTAAATAAAATGTTTTTTTGCTTGTGAAACGCTATGTTTAAATTTGTTATTCGCTGTGGTGTAACCAATGCGTATAATGCTACAACGCATTAGCCGTCTCTCAGGAGATGGGTCTTGATAAAGTCTACATACCTACTTGACCAAGTCTCATATTAACTTCTAATTGCAGTATTCTGTTAACACCTGGTAGACACCTGGATGTATTGTCATCAAAATGTACAGAATAGTCTGTCAGTGAACTGCTTCAGACTGTAATAATGTGTGTACTCACTTGCACCTGGCACACGTGAAGCATTTCTGATGGTAAGTGTTCCCGAGCGCGGACACCACCTCGCCCTCCACGTACTGGTTGCACGCCGCGCATCGCGTGCCGAACGCACGCTGGTAATCCTGGAACACAACAACAGCTGGATAACGTTACGTACTAGAACTAAAGCACTAGCCCGACTGCATCAAGTATAATGAGATATTAGGCAAGAAGAAAGGAAAAACTGGTTGTCGAACATAGGTTAGCAGTAAATACAGTGGTAGATATACCTGTGGGCAGTAGTAGTAGGAGTCCTTGCAGAAGAAGCCGCCCTTGGCGAGCGAGGCGGCGCACGAGCGGCACGTGAAGCACGCCGTGTGGAAGTACTTGTCGGAGACGCGCAGCACCTCGCCGCTGCACTTGCCGCCGCATGCGCCGCACACCACCTTGCCTGCAACAACACATACATACATACGTCAACACGCTGTACAAAAACAGGAGATTAGCGACTATACATGTGATAATATACTCCGCAAACCAAGTCGCAGATTCCATCTGGACATATTTTGTCACATGTTTTGGCACCTGGGGTCGCGGGTCGCTAAGAAATGAGCTCCAGAGTTCTCAACTAATAACAATGCTTTCCGGACAATGAAGTATATAATTGTGAGTAACCCCAAATTGTAATGCCCCTGGCCCCCAAACAGCGAACCTTTAAAACTAATGGCCAATAAAAGCGATTGTTATAAATTAGAATTAATCGTGAGGGTCAATTGGAGGGCGGCTTACGAACTTGGTCGGGTCGTGTCCACTGCGCGCGTTATCATATCGCACCACTGTGCCTGGGAATCCCCATGACATTCAATTGATAAGCTACATTCGAACAAGACATTCGTAAAAACAAAAAAAAAATGCATTTCTAGGCGACTGTCTCTCAAGTTCATTAAAACTCCTACCTTAACTAAGCAAAGACATAGCACAAATGAAATCCTCCAACATTTTGTAAAAAAAATTAAACACTACACTATAATTACACCGAAGCACCCTTTACAATAATTTTTCGGAACAAGGAAGCAAAACAAGAGTTGAGTTTCCGCAAACGTGCAACACGTAATTGGGTCAGACGACTCGCCCCTTCCCGGCGCCGCGGCTGGAGGGTCGGAGGCCTCCGTCCCGGGACGCAATGCATTAACTATACTGCAATGCATGCATTACATCCACTGTAGATGTGTAGAGAACATCTTCTGAACTACCTATGGAGTATGGAATAGTAGGTACTAGCATTCACATGAGTAGAGTCATCTGATCAGGGTTTCATATCATATTGCCCCGTACAAATAGAAGCAACAGAATCATTGATCCGGCTAAATCAAATGACGTAGCTTGCAAGTTTCATAAAGTAATTGACAAACGAAATAAGTTCCAGTCTAGAGATTTTCGACCACAAAATCATAAAGCAAGAGAACCAGTCAGCCGTAGCAAGTCGGATCTCCAACGCAATGCACAAAGCAAAGCCTACAAGCAGCGTCGCGCATCGCGTATTGGGGTCACTTCGCCCTGCCGCGGACAGGTCGGGGGGTCACCTGCACCGCAATGCAACATTAATTAAATCAACCTATCCTAATTATGCACGCACACGAGATCGACTAACAAATTGTGTAACTGGTTATACCAGCTTTGGGCTAAGCTCCGTGAAAATGTGAGCGACTAATTAGCAGGAGATTTTTGTTCAATTTGCTGACTGACCCTATGCAGTGACACAATCATTATATCTCGGGTGGTCGGGTCTGGCTGTAAATTGACCGGTTGATCCTTGTGCCACATTTCAGACCTCGGCCATGTGACATCATTTGCATAGTGCACCACCCACATTCAATCTACCTCGCTAGACGTCTAGCCTAGCGCACATGCCAAGTGGTTTGTCAGTATGTCATGCTTACATCACGTGAAGAACCGCATAGGTACTAAACTTGCTTAGTACTTAGTACCTACCTATTAGTACAGTGAGTGATAGAGACTATCACAGGAGTGACCGCGTGTTGCCTTACAAATAATTATGGTGCGGTTATGTGACGTAGTCACGCGCAGAGCTGCTGACCTCATCGTCTGGTATCGACCGCCTTTCAGGGCGGGTTCATGACCGGTGCCGTGACTGCTCGTGTCGTGAGCGTGACAGACACAACAATACCAATTACCACACTAATTTCAGGCCAGAGGGATCTAAAAGCTTCATTGTTGGTAAAATACTAAACACCCATCCGTTGATAGTACAAACTTATCCGCAAAGGGAGTCATCACGAAACCTGGACAAGACACAAAGAAGTACCAATACAGGTTAGAACAAGTATTAAAATAAATAAACAGAGTAAGTACTAAATGGAATCAGTCGGTAGGTTTAGTTGAACGGTCAGATGACCATGTACAGAGCGTTAGTTTCCTAATGCGGCTCACCATCACCAGGCAGTGCGCGCCGTGTGATGCAAGAGCTACGAAAGTGCATGTTGCACAGACGGAAGCAAAACTGGAAACAGCACATACCTACTCGTAACACAAACATCGAACCAGTGCCGGACTGCGGAAGTTTACACGCGCTGGATGGAGAATGAAAATAAACTCACTAAATCACAAGTTTATTAGTTTTGTATGGAAACGCGAGTTGTGCAGCTGTGAGTCTAGACATTCACTTTTATTTAGCAGTTATTGATTCCCTACAAGATATCGTAACCTAGGTAAAACCTATAAGTGACTGAAGCTTCCGTTGTTTAGTTTAGTACAGTTGGCCGGCACATCAATGCCTCATGATAATCTGATGGCTAACATCAACGGACACACATGTGGCGCGCGTTAGTGCGCTCGTGCGCCTGCGAGTCTTGATTAACTAATTACCTATTTTACGGTACAATTTGTCCGTAGAAAACACGTGCCTCATTTAGATGTAGGGTTTTTGAAATCTATTAGCAAGAGGCTATTTTCAATGAAAGGATTAGAGCTAAATGATAGATGAAATGGCTCCTGGTTGATCTTTAGCAAGTTCAAAATGAAAGATGGCAATTGGCAACGGTGATTATGTCAATAATTAAAATTTATCTAATAATGTACAAGACACTAAACATACACAGTTGAAATTCAAAAGAGGTGCGTATGAATCAACCAACAGCTCTTGGTAATATTGAAAATCCTCACGATGGCCATAACTCTTCATCTAAAGCACATCAAAGTCCAATCAGATTAACGGCGTGCACTTAACCCGTTAAGAGCTGAATGAAATAGATACTCTCGCCCATTAACTAACAGCTGAACATTTCTGGAGGAAAGAGTCCGTTATGTGAACGGATATTAAAGCTTAAGCTATTTTTATGGGACAATTCATATGGAGATACAAAAATGAAAGGAGCAATAGCGTCATAGTTATAATGGACATCAAATAAAGAATAATCTGATTACATTTGGTAAGTATTACTAATGTTACATAAGTTTTTATTTTAAAAGGTAATTTTTAAAAACCAGCTTCTATTTTTGCGTCGTTTAATTACAGAGTTCCCATGGCCGCCTGGCGGCTCGTTATGCAAATTAATTAAATATTAAAAATACCTTGCTCTTAAAATAAGAATCCAAAAATCTTAAAAGCAGAGACCATTGCTAGTAAGCCTGCCTATTGTAGAATACTTGCGTCATGTGATATCACAAAACTGCGCCAGAGAACGCCTGTTTCAAGTAGTTTCAACACGCTTCGCTCGCAGCTGTAGTAAAATAAAACATGCGCCTAGCATGTATGAAAATAATACATGAATTAAGATGATAAGATTCTTGGTTAGGCAGTGCGGTGCGGTGCGGTGCGGCGGCGCTTACAAGGAATTCGTGTAAAAATAACGTCCCGCAGTTGGCGGCGCGCCAAGCCCTGGAGTACTGGAATACCGCGCGTACGGACAGTCAGTACACTCGACGAGACCATCTGATTTGGATACAAAAATATGAACATCATTTTATTCCGAATCTTTAGGTTTTTGGGAAAACCTGAGTATTGGTTTGGGTATTTTGTTATTGGGCAGTTTAGCCATTATTATCCAAAACTTTAATCTGTTCTGTGGTACTTTTATGTGGAGCTATCAAATCTACAAAAGGTTTAAGAGTTCTATACTTGTTTGCAATAACATCACGATCACAAAGTATTATTGTGTAGATTGGCTTCAACTTTAGTGTGCGTCTCGACGTCTCGCTATGCACCCTCGGTTTCCGCGTCTCGTCTCCTGAATAGCTTACATTCTCGGACACGACACTTATAGACATCATGCCCACTAAGCTTCATCTGACAATTTAGAACGTAAAAACGTTTTCAGAGTATTAAATGTAGAGCACTCGTTTGCTCAACAATTTAATTAAACCATTGAACAAGAAAATTCCTTCAGGCGTGGCGTTCAATGCCAGAAATCAGCAAATTCCAGCGCAAATCTCTTCAAAGTGAGAACGGTGATTGCCAAATAAAACAATTTAGCAAATTGGGTGTCACACGGGCCAGAGTAAACACCAATTGATCTCGAGAATTCGACTCAAATAAAAACCAATTAGGTACCAGCAGCGTGCATCGATCACGGAAACAAATAAATAAAATGATACCAGAACAACAGTGACTCATAATCACAGCAAGAACCAGACATTTGAAATAGTTGCTACTAATAGCAGGTGTATTATAGTTATTTGATTATGACAAGCGTAATTTAGGATCGTTACATGCTGAGCCCGGGTTATTCATTTAAGTTGCGTTTTTTATCGGTGCCTTGATGCTTGTTTGTGCGCATTCCGCGAGTACTTTTAGAACTGAGGAGCTTTTTAGTGGTACAGCCCCATCACATCACATCACATACCAGATAAAGTTAGCGTTTACTATTTATTCACTTTCGGTTAATTCAAATACGCTGTATCTGTGGGAGCGAAGCATTTAAAACAAACCGAAATAGGCAGAATGGTTTATAAAATTTAACAAAATTTGCAACTTTAATTTAGAGGGTGATTAGTATGTGATGTGACATCTTCCGACAAGAAAAGCCGGCGTACATTAACAAATGTGAACTTCATAAATCAAGTGATTTCTCCCAGATTACATGGACTCGGCTGAGTGGGAAATCTTGCTCAACCAACTCTACAATCAACGTACCTACGAATAGTACCTGCCTGTTTCGCAATCTAACGATATCTCAAATTAGACTTCGCAGCAAATATCTAAATTACATAACCCGATGGCTGGTCTAGCTCCAGAAAGTCATCATTCATCAATTCTCCTTGCCACGGCATCCTGTCTAGCAGAACATCATTAGAGTTTACTTCTGTAATTATTGAACGTTTCTTTGATAGAAGCTCGTTAGTTGCTCGCATCGGAATGTCTGGGAAATAGGTTTAACTTCAACCAGTAAACTATACCTATTCTGTGAGCATTTTATCATTACTTGAAGTTTATTTATTAAACCAATTTGTAAGTTTAATTGAACTCAATAGAAAGTTCACTACTTTTTAATCTCACTCAATGAATCCTTGTTGAACCCGTTGACTTGAGCGATGTTGTAGGTACTTTATTGATTCCATACAACTTTAAATTAAGGTTTGAAAGCTTCTTTAACAGAGGATGCCTGATTAACAACCTACCTAGCTAGCAGCAGTTAAAGAAAGTCAAATAAAACAATCAACGAAACTAAACATGTCGATCGACAAAGATTACACGCCACATCACTTGTCGATCTCGACAACCGATCGCTGATCTACGACATGCTTAGTGCTACGAGTACTTCTGTCAAGTATATCCTGCAAATATCTCTATGTTAAAATAGTAGTCCTGATCTGATCGATAACAAAACTTATAAAAGGTTATATGCTAGATCCAAATTAGGAAGAGAAAGGTTTGATTTTGAAAAGGTTTGATGTTAATTCAGCGCATGATACTACGAGTAATAACGAACAAGAAGCCAATTACACGTGATTCGGCAGCAATTTTGCAAAACTAAACAAAAAACAAGCAGAATAGTCAGTAGAGATGCAAGATCACGGCCGGTCAATGCTATTTTGGCTGTCAATCAACAAAGTACCTGATGCTAGTGCCTCTGACGCAAGCGATCTGTAATTTAATGATTGTACAGGTGTCTGCCTTCTCCTCGCCAAAGGTGCATATCACCACGTCCAAAACGAGACACTCTTTGTTAGGGAACACATAATGGCACTTTAATTTTGTAGCCAAATAAATGAGGAGAATTGGTTCGAGACCCGCGGCGTATCTGAGAATATGGCTGATGGGAACAAAATTGTAAATAATATCACGAACCTCAGCTAATAAGGTCTTGATTAAAATACATGAAGAGAAATTTAAACATACGAACGGAAAAGTCTTCCTTCCAATCTAACTCATTAATAAAACTACACAGGAGAAATGCACCAGCACTCGGTAAATCTATAGACTACAGTCTACAACAGATATCTTGTTCACTCTACCTACATCTCCAGTACCCATCGACAAATTGCAATCTTGGCTGGTGCTGACGATGTAAACAAAGCGATCGAGCTGGTCACCATAAGCTGTGACAGTCGCGAAAGGGAATTTCTCTCCCATATAAGGCCTTATGCGTTTTGCGGCATTCATTGCATTGAATGTGATTTGTGGGCCGATTAACACCTCCCTAATGAGACATGGCGGCTACTGGATACACAGCAAGGAGATATACGAGCCATGAGACTTAAGAATATTTTTCTTATTTGGTAAAGCAAAGGAAGATCACGTCGGTGTATGTGCTAAGTTTAATGTTTCAGAGTCTTAAAGATGTTTTGTTATAAATTCTCTAAAAGCAATTACAGTTATCTCTTTTATACCCATCGCTACGATCTACGAAAAATATATATCAGCTGCTAGTGGCTGAGTCGTGAGGTGCCCATCAAACTTATCGCATCGTCAATTAACATCACTTAACTCTTTGTCTGCCGGCGCACTGGAGCTTTCTCAGGGTTATACAATAGTGTTTTGATTTATTACCACTTCCGCATCACAACACAACCATCATCCACGGAAACCAGAATTAACTCAAAGTCACTCTTAAATCTGAGCTCAAAGATAACGGAAAAAAGCTTTTAGGTCTTATCAGTTACTCTCAGCGTTCAAGTCGCAATTAATTAAATTGGCAAATGTCCAAGTGAAACCATTTTCTACATAAAACAATACGGTCAGTTCAGTCGACATAACAAAAAGATGAAAAGCACACTTTGCATTACTAATGTGCATGTGTCTGTGTCGTCTTACATACAACCCTTCCAGAATATCAAACGATGTTGCACTGCGTGTGCGTGCTGATATATTTGAATATCCCACGAAAGCCATGTTTGCGGAACGACAGACGAAATGACCAATTACGGATAACGAAGAGAAAACTTGGACATTTGTTGGTGAATCGTGAGCTCACATGTTGACAGGTCATGCTACGGTTTCATTGTAACTACGAACTTTAGTAGAACGTGATAGAGGCTATATTCCAACGACGAAGTCGACAATTGATGCGTCAATCAAAAGCTTTCTAGAGATTTTGATAAATTGTCAAGTCTTGTCGCTGCAGTGAATTGTTCCCATCTACCAGCTCTTTTAGCTATTAACCTTTATTATCTTATGCAAAAGGTTCAAAACAACATGGTACATTCAGATGTCGTTTTGATAACGGCGTTCAGTATCGTGCTGCAAGTGCCGGCTCCATCGAAAACCAACCAATTCATTATAATGCTTTCAAGAAAGTTGCTCTGAGTTACGAGCGGGCCCTTGAAGACAATGGACTTACTTTTACACTCGACAATCACAATGTGCATTGTATTAAATTAATGATAACTCTTTCGTAACAACACTTTTTAAGCTTCCTACAATGTTCTAGCACATAAAGTGTTCAATAAAGAATTCTTATATCAGACTATAAGAAATTAGTCATTACGCAAAAAGAGTAGGTAGGTAGGTATCTCTCGATTCCGATATGAACAAAAGACTCATTGGTCTACATAGTCCAACACTAATAAAAGGCAAAACCCTTCGCAGAATACCTCCGTAAACAGAAATGACACAATCCTCTCCCATTTCTACAGATGACGACCGCTGTAGATGATCATTTCAAGGAATCAATCTGTGCTGATTAACTCATCTCAAGAGAGAGGGTAAAATGTAGGCAGGCCCCTCATCAGATGAACCAACGACATTGTCAAGATTGGAAGACGGTAAAAGAAGGCCCGAATTAGTTTTTCCGAGAAATCTTTAGAAAAACCTATCACCTACAGGCTGGTATGACGATGATGGTCGGTCTATTAGTTAGAGGACTATAAGAGGCATGACCTTGACACAATAGTGCAAATGCTGAAACAGTGGTCCCGAGTCCCGGCCCCTATCGCAGGATGAGAATGATTGAACAGGTCCGACCTCGCTCCCACATGTATTACGTGGTGATGAGCTGCTCTGTCACGCGCTTAAAATACTCCAACTACATTCTATTAGAACGAGTAATGCGTGACTCAAAAGCAGTTCCTAGACAAAGATATAATTTACAAACTGGACTTTCATAACGGAATAAATCATTGAAAGAATTTCAACAGTAAAAACTTCAGCCTTTACAGCCAAGTCTGTGTAGAGCATCAAGCCTGCTCTACAGAGCTCGAATGACGAGCAAAGTTTGAAAGGAATCCGAGGAACGATCTCATTGAAAAGCTATTCCGTGCTCATAATCGGAGCTTTGCGGAAAACTGTACTAACTTCTGCTGAAAATTTACTTCATAGCCGTTCCGTGTCGGGTTATTTTTGCGTGAAAGCCATGTTTTATTTCAAAAGGTTACAATCGCCAGTATTTGACGTCGTCGATCGGAATAATAAGCAATGAATGGAGAAATGGCAAAGCTTTCGATAAACAAGCCTGAAATTCGATTAGGTACGTGCGTAACAACCACAGATTATACAACGCAATACAGTATTAGAAAAGCGAGTGATTGAACAACGGGTCCACGTTTAAAGCTCATTTCATAGAAACATTAATCAGTGATTTTAGAATTAAAAGCATTGTGTTTGCAGGCAGTAGGTACTCGGCACACAGAGAAACTTTCAGGAAAACAATGGCGCTGCCGTTAAATTTTAGATTGCGCCGCTCATTCTGTGGAATTTGGCTATTATAAACTAAACTGTTGCCCGGTGTTCATACTTTTTCCCGAAACCCACTTGTACTAATAGCGTATGCTATACACAAGTATTGACATAACGTATATTTGATCTAAGTCTAGTTGTTCTATTTGTATTTGCTATAACTGGTTTGTTAGTTCTAACACTTAGTTATTCTAATACCATGCTCCATAACGTCATTTTGCTATAACGTTTGTTAAACTATAACACTGTTTTGTTATATCGTACTGGTTATCTAACTATTATAATGTATAACTGATATATTACATAACATCAAAATTTATAAGCGTACTCTATCTATACTTTTTATTGATTAGGTATTTTCTATAAACTTTCGGGGATTGAACCACTTGGCTAACAGTGCACTAGAATAGGTTGCGAGGAGCGTTAGCGACGAGCATGGTTTGAATAGTGACCAAACTACGCACGAGCCGAGCGAAGCGTGCCGCGGCAGCGGCCGGCGAGTGCCAGAACAAGTAGGCTGGCAAACGCCGGCCGCTGCCGCATACCTAATTGTACCTAATGATAATTTGCTATGATTATTATGTATATTATGATTATTTAAATAGTAGGTATTAGTACATTATGGTACTAGTGTGGTACATTGGTGATTACCGCCGAGGCGCCATTGAGACCCGAGCCGTAGGCGAGGGTCTTAAGAGAGCTGAGGACGGTAATCATCAATACACACGTGTATCATACGACGTTTTTCAACACACTTGTGAATAAAATAACTATAATTTCAACAGTGAAAACGAGTTGTGAAAAATGTTTCGCTATGGCGGGAAAAATTAATCAGTTTTCCTATGCGCGCGCATTGCGATCGGCCACAGACTAAAGGGATGAGGTTTTTTTTTATTTATTTTCCGCGCTTAGGGCTTGCGCCTATTCTGCCACGTAAAAAATGGGGAATTGAAAGTTTTCTTTTATTACAGAGAAAACAAAAGTTATATTTGAGTGAAAGTTTTATTTATTAAACACGTACGAGTTAAAATTATCTATTTAAATAAGAAGTTGCATGAAATGAGCAAGCAATAGGAACATTCATTTATTTGTTCTATTGAACACGATCTTTTTTTGAATAAAAACTTTTTTAGTAACAAAGCTACTCAACCAATAAAATTAAAAAAAAAATCTATAACTCACTAGTGAGTTATAGCAATGAAAATGTCACAGTTTGATTATGGGTGTCATTATGTGCCTAATTGCGGTGACCATAGAGCCACTTTATGAGCAAGTGTGTTGAAAAAATTATAACAAAATAGGTAGCTAGTCAATAATACTAACGTTTGCAATGTAACTTATTTATTTATACTAAAGATTACTTTTATAGCATAACATGATTAGTGTTATTGAAATGTATGTATGGTAGATTGTATAGCATAATTAATGTATGGCCGATGATTGTTATAATAATAAGTTTTATGTGTAATAAGATTATAGCATATGGTTCAGTTATATAAATCACAATTAGTCAATGTAGTTTTATATTAAAATAAGTGTATATGAATTGAACCATTATAGCAAAATTATGTTATAGGTACTGGAGTTATAGCAAACGCAATTAGTACATGTGGTTTTAGGGAAAAACATAGCGCACCCTGTTGCCCAACACTTTATTAAACTTTGGAACCGTGCCTTTTATGGTCTCTGGTACTCTTGCGTCATCCAATACAAGGGAGATTTAAAAAAGCAGACTGGCATAGTCAATAATCATTGACTAATGTAATGTTTCTTCTTATTCTGAGTGGATACTCTGGATAGAAACCTAATCTACAATACCAATTACGAAACGCAATACGCAATGCAATTCTATTAGGTAGAGAATTACTCTACTTTGCTCAAACTGCACTGACCTGCTCATTACTGAGCAGTTCCATCCAATCGGCTCCGAGCGCATTCCTTGGTAACTATTACCATCACCGCACTCCCCAGATTGCTCATGCACAGCGATTCCAATTCCAATTGCTTTGAAAGCTTTCGAAGTGTATTGAGTAATACTTGGATGGGAATCCATGTTATCGTTGAAGGAGTGGAAACATGTCTCGTTTGACCTGATGAAACTAGTGCTAAGGGGAAACATGTCTTGCTTTACCTGATGAGATTAGGTTTTCATCTCGGCAGTAAGCTCTTTTCAGTGTCGCTACACCATTCTACGACCTGGTCATTGACCTGACAGAGAGAACTAAGACCAAGAGCACAGAAGTAAACCTAACGAAGAAACAGTTAATTTAGTGCGACAGAGAAAAAAACAGATTTAGGTCCGTATAAGAGTATCGCAAGTTTGTGCAATCAAACTCAATGATACTAATGTAGTGTAGATACTGGAAAGCCGGTAAATTAGTTTAACTACCATCTAGCACCGCAGCCTAATCGTATTTTGATAGCAGTCTCTGGCATTATTACAAAAGGGCATGCAGGCGAGCTTTCACCGACAACGAAGGTATACTAGAGCAGTAATTGAATTATACGTGGAAACTGTACGTAATAGGCACTTTATTATAATGAACCAGTGTCTGAAGAACTACTTGGTCCCAAAATCTGCTTCTACGACGGCATCATAAAGATTCAGTTTTGTGTGATGCTTGTACGCTGTTAGTTTGAGTTACAGAGAGTTTAGCCCTAGAAATCAAATACTGAAAATGATAGTTTGAATTGAGGCTTATTAGTTTGTCTACCAGCGAGCTCTAGGTACTAAGTAGATATCACGAACGTCAATAAGCACAATACCAAGAGCATTATCAGAATCAGTAATGGCATTCGAAAGCGATTCAGATGAGCGAAAGTTCCCGCAAAAAATGCATTTAATTTGAGAATAGAATAGCAACGAACTAATCAACACGATCGCCCCATCAATAACCGCCGCCTAATTCTGACGAGGTAATTACCTAGTGCTTTCTAAAGCACACAATACCCGCTGCGGTACCGTTTGTAATGAATTTCACTCATTTAATTTACATGACGATAAACACGCACGACACGAACGGCAAAATCGGAAGCTAATAAAGATCTTGCCCCAGCAAACGTAAGCAATAGCGGAGATTCGCACTAAGATATTCGCTCGCTCGATCAAATAGAGAATCACCATAACGCATTCAAATATCGCGACCCGCAAACTACCGAGGGTGCTTCTGACTCAGCATAATTACAAAACTAACCTGAGGTGCTTATTTCTAGAGACATACGCGTTCAAAAGTCGCGAGTTAGAAACTAGTGGTACAATGAGGCTGCCAAACATAGAAAGCGAAATGCCTCCGAGATACAATCTGATGCGACCCTACATTAGCCTTTCACTGCTCCGTGATTGAGATGGATGCCGCCTGTTCACTCATTTGTATTGCATTATTCTGCAATTTGTCAAAGATTTCGTTCAAATGGATAGGTAGAGCAATTACAAGAACTCAGTTATTGAAAAGGTAAGTAGTAGAGAAGAGCCGAACAAGGTACAAATATTTGCATAACATGACAAATTAAGAAGTAAGAGACGGTTTTTGATCAAGAAAAAGTACTTACTTTTTCAATTTAAGAATTACTCAAGCCAAACAAAATACATAAACAATGTAATAAGAAAAACACAAGCGAAATGAAGACGGCTAATGTCTGTAATTGAAGTAATTTGAACACGCAACACACGTTACCGCAAAACAATCAAAACACATTCGAAGCAATTTCATATGACGCGGATGTACGAACCACCATTCTCGGTGAGAACTCTGAAGACGACCATATACCAGTGTCCGGGATTGATCATTGCACTTCTGATTCTACGTAGTGATTATGATAGACACGAAAAGGCAACGGCCTTTAGACTGTCACGTCTGTTGTTTCTTATAGAGTGCAGGTAGAGGCATCAAGATACGGATGTAGATTAGACTTTCATTTAGGGTAGCGCTGAGCTGAGCGAGCTGACGTGCAATCAAACTCAAAATACTAAGTAATCATCATTAGAAAAACTTTCGCGACTCACTTTAATGATAGGAAACATTCGTATGACCATGTTATTAGGTGTATCAAATTTCATAGATCATGCTCATAAAACAGATAGAAAATGTGTCTATTTGTGGTTATTCTTTGACTTATTAGTTATGCAAGCAGGATGTGTGTTTGATGAATTTAATAAGTAAGTATACTTAGCAAAAGTATACATAAATCAGGTTTGATCAAATATCCGCATGACTCATATTTGTAAATGGCCGATGGGCTTGAGAAGAGACGCCGGCGAGACGACACGACAGACCATACCGATTAGCTAAAGGGCACAATCACCATTCTCACGACATCACGAGCATCGAGAAAGCAATAATGCCGTCATCGACAGATACCGGTCAAACCAGACCTTGAGCTTGATACTTTCGATCGAAGACGCAACACAAATGGTGAATCAGATCAGACCGGCTGCATTCAGATAAATTGAATGCATCAAGTGGCTCACACTTTTCAATGACGCCAGTAATCTCATAAATCAGAAGATTGGAGTAACGAGTTTGTTTGAGCACACGACCGCGATCTCAACAGTGACGTGTTCTTAAACTTGTTTTATTAGCGTTTATAATAAAGTCAATATGGAATTAGCGCTTTACGATCTTTTTAAGTTTCCGTAAATTGAATATTCGTGTTTTTAGTTTTTATGCAGAATATCTTTTGGGTATTTTATTAGTCGGCTAACTGCCGTGCTTCTACTTCTAAACTCACTCATCTGTTTACTTCTCACCAAAGTAGATTCAAATGCTTTAGTTACCTGAAAGCAAATAAAAACAAATGAGCATTCAAGTCACAGTCAATACAATAACTCGGACCAGCTCCTAGTTCAATATTATACGAGGAAAATGTACACAAATGACCTAAGCTTCGGAAAATACGAGAGAACGCTGTATTTACGTGCAGAGAATGTATGAATGTGCGCTATAGGTAGGTGACAACAGCTTGTATAGATATATAGAGTTGTTTGTTATACAGGTGATAGCATAGTTATAAGTGATTACGGTGTTAGTAGTGAATCTATTGTCTCTCTGGGATCATGTTTACTAGTTCAGTAATGGTATGACGGTCAGACATGTGGAACACTCGTACAACAATAATAGAAGAGTCGAACACGACCCTTGCTTTGTGAATGAATACCGATGAGTACACGAAGCTATCATTCAGATTGTTCTCATAACTAAGAAAGAATTTAAGGCATAGTTAGATCGAACAGAAGTTTATATAACAAAGGAATCACATGAGTGTTTTATCCTAGAGAGGTATGTGGGTATATATATAGTAGCGATGAATTTATATAATCACCAAGTAATAATTTCGATGAAAATGTAGCTAATAATCAATTCAATAAACAAACACATGCAGATAAACTTTGTAAGGATCACAACAAACGTTTTCTAAAAGTATAGAATGTAAACTTTCCAAATATAAATGGCCTCATCAACTTTAGGAGCACATCTAAATATTAAAATTAAATGTTTATGGCAGGAAGCGTTGATGCTCGTGCAAGTGATTACCACATAATTAGCCAAGTCAAGTTTACGATGCCAAGGCCATGTGTATGTTAAAAGACACAGTTACTAAACATGTGACACAGACGATCTAATACTATGTAAGTAGTATAACACGGAAAAGTTGGTAGACAAAATGATGAATCCACGTATTAAAATGCAAATCACGTACAAAAAGATTATGTAACCGATTTTAATGAATGGCTAATTTGATGGAGGTAAATAAATATTGATGATACATGTATAATTGTATATAAATTATCTATTTATTGATATCATTAATTAATACAAAATCAATTTATGTATGATTTGTACGCTCAATGCGGAATTGAATTTGCAATTCACAAAAAGTACCATAGGCAATGCAACGCAAAATACCCGCAAATACCAAAATAGTGGTAACCCATTCGGCAGTATTGAACACCGGGACACATCACACTGCGCTAGACAATATTGAAGTGATCGGAGACTACAATACAACCCCGACAAAGGAATAAAGGATGCAGTAGACCGTCTCTATCTCACGATGCCATCTGATGATTGTGGTGACTACAATTAATGGCTATTTGACGAAGCTTCTTGTCAAACACACAATTACGAACGCAATATACACTGACCTAGCTACAGAAACCTGGATACAATGCAACGTAGACAGCCATGTACACAACCTAGCAAATCTATGACAACATTATATCCTAAATAGAAACTAGACAACATCAAAGCAATACAAGCTCAACAAAGGGTGCATCAGACCGTCCCTATCTCCCGTGTCATCTGGTAATAGTGGTGACTACACGCTACATACAAGTAAATGCACATTTTAACAATGTATATTTTAATCTACGTACGAGTACATCATAACAAAAGCATACATAAGTTAGGTAATAAAAAAAGATGCTTCAACAACTCTAAGACTATTAATGCCAGTTCCTGTTAAAATAGCTTGAAAACCTACTTTGTAACACGCTAAAACCACAAAGCGATTAGAGGAAATTTTCTACAACCGCGGGCCCGATGTGTAATAGTTGTGTGCTATTTATTGTAGGTATTGCACTAAATTAGTCACCGCAGTCGCCGGCACGCAGCTTTGTTGACAAACAACCCTGCAAGTGGACAATGCTATTCAGAGGCGATATTTATAAACATAAAGATTTGTCATTTATTTGCAAAACACAATGGACTTGAGAGTTGAGAAACATACGTTACCCATCAAAATGCCTAAACTAAACAACAAAGTTTGCGTACGTCGATCAACAGATCGGTAAGCAATAAGCTCGCAATATTATAGCCGAATAGTTGCAAACTGATGTATATGACAGCAGGGAGGGAGGTTGCCAAACACAACTGAAGCCCTGAACTAACTCCCCGGAATAGTATCATTCACACGAAAACGCATGAACACACCGTTTAGAAATAGACGAATGTAAACAAGAGAGCTTTTAAAATAACTGAACAATAAATAGATTGGAACTGTTTTACTGTTGGTTCAATAACATCAAACATACATGGAGAGATCATTTTGAGCGTAAGGTTATGATAAAAATTTAGCAATTTATAGCAGCAAACATAAGAGAAAACGTATAAGTCGATTATGAATCAACCTTTTGCATTCAACTACGCTGTTTGCTGACCTACTATCAATTGAAAGCTAGTACCAGCTGCAACGAGCCCAACGCAAGGGGCAGGGAGGACGAGACGTAACACATCGCCCGCCACTACATCAGATAGCGTTCTATTCATTGAAGAGCGTGACATTGTGTGAACGACCACGCTATTGAAACTGCGAATTGTAGATGAACCACATAGATTGTAGATTGTAGATTGTAACAGCAAGGACAATGTTTTAGGCAGGTTATTTAGGTTGAGGACATTACATTGCCAATTACCGTTTCCTGTTACAAAACCGCTTAATTAAGTGATAAATGCCCGTAACTGATATAAATGTTGCAATTTTTCTGCGCTGTTTTTTAAAAAGACCATTTTATTATTAAAACAATGATCGGGAGGTCGAACGACTAATTTTATAAGCATTTAATTTTATGGTTTTGCTTCTGCCCAAATGATTGGACATCGATCCTGAAATTGTCCAACAGTACAATCAACTGAATCATTCCTAGCGACGGTAGAAGCAACCGTGAAATCATTGTTCGCTCAAAGCGAGGGAGCATCGCTCGAACTACAACGTCGCAGAATAAATAATGTAGCAATACAATAGATTCAATAAACCGAGTGATAATGTCGATGCCATCTGTTCGGGGGAAGCACAAATAAACACCGACGGCGACGGCGGCGGCGGCGGCGCACTCGATACTTTACTCGCCAAACACGATTCACTGCGGTAGAGCAAACCGATGACTTCATTTCTCTTCTAATAAGGAAAATCATAATACCTAATACTTATCTACACCGAGAAGATTGCCAACAAGTCTCTGGATATTGAATTCAGGCTAAATGTACAAATTACCACGAACAAGAGTATACAGCGTGAGAGAAACATGAGCTAGAATAATAAAACAGTTACTATAAATGGAGGAAAACGCGACAATATTTAGACGCGATGACATCAGACTAATAGACTGTGCAAAGTGTAATCTCGAGGTAAATACACATCCCGCACTTATCAGCACAACATTAAATAAAATGTAGATTACGAACTCTGGATTTGATGCAAGGAATTATTGCGAGTAGGGTCGAGACTGAAAAGTTAAATGTCAATGCTATGGTGAAGCTATTTGGAACTAATGACCTCCAATCAACTAGTAAAGCAACTCGTAATAATGTGAGAGGTATTCAGAGTAGCGACGTGTTCCCAGCACCACGCTGGTCTGCGGCCATAGCGAAACGCGAAGGGCGTAACGTAACCGTTACTAAATAGTTTTCCACCGCGAAACCGCCGTAAAAACGAGACATTACAAATAAATGGCCGGTAAACTGTACATTTCAATGTGCTTTTGCTACTCAGTTGGAAATACACGCGATCGTTTGGATTTTAACGATATCGTCAAGTTCATAATGTTTTGTGTCCATTTGCAATGCCTCGAGCCCTGATTGCAATACTTTTGGTAATCTGAGTTGCAATTGCAATGTAATGACCGGTTATTTGCATCTGCAGACCTTTCCATCGTTTAGCTCCATATTTATCTACTCGACTGAACACTCTGCTTATATTGTCGTTTAGTTCTTCAGTTGTAAAAGAGGCTTAGGCAGTATTAAATTTTCGACTTTCAGTACCAATTGCTATTAAACTATTTGCTAATCTCAAGGAAAATCTCTATTTTATTGAATATTACATCTACCTCTTACCAAATTGAATATTACTGTATCATAAAAGTTATTGTTCGTACAAATGCACAGCTAGAGCCGAACCCACGTGTGACATGCGACGCGCGGCGAGCGGCTGCGATGACATCACCTATAATAATGCCAAGGGCAATCGCGTCACCGTCACCGCTACGCCGAGTACGCCGCGCTAGGCTCATCTCCATTCATTCTGATAGCGAGCCCATTATTTTGGAACATTATCAAAAAAAAATCAAGAAGTCATTTTGTCACCGCTGTTCGTTTCATAATAAGATATTATTGACTAGGGGGATAAAGCAGTGTCTTATGGGGTTCTTAAATCCCGAGGTCACGAATGATCTCAGTGTTTATGTTTACACCCGAGCCAAACGAGTGTTATAGGATTCGTAGTAACAGAGGGATTAAAATTCGCCTAAGACTAAGTCAGCTTTGCAGTGCAAAATCGTCGTCGTTAGGACGATAGGTATTTAGAAAAGTTTGAATATCGAACAATCCACGACTGCCTCAAGTTTTGATTATGTTACCCGCACATACACAACACAATGAGCAACAAATGCACAAAGAGAATATGATAAAACAAGTAATTGTGTTGTTGCTACTCAATGTACACTTGACGCTCAGAAAACTGGTGAATAAATATTAACAGATTAACTAACACGCAATCTCAGTAATGTAAATAACGAAACTCGTGACTTTGACCCTTCTCAGGGGCAGGGCCCCTCAGATTAACAAGTTTCAGACAGTTTTCATAAATAATTCAGCACGCACTAAAGTAACCTTCAAGCCTAATTCCTATTTATGACGCAGAATCTCATTCCAGTCTGCTGTAAATCACTCAACATAATGGAATTATTTGTAGATTCAGTTGGATACAGTAAGCCCGTATATGAAGAACAAGTACATATGTATAATGAACATGAGTCACATTCGGAAGGCCCAAGGAGGTCAGCGCAGTTGATCGGGCCTAGCGGGTCACGAGGTCCACAAACTATTGCATAAGCGAGAATGAAAGTGCCAACACTGCGAAGCCAACGTACTCTCATCGTAAGTACTAATACGTTTACTTACGCACGTTATACTACCAATACAAATAGTTATACAATCAAAACTAAACAATATATCGAGCCATGGATGTTGTATGTATTCAAGAAAAAACAAAACATGTTTATACAAACCAAGCCAATTCACAGAAATCATATAGAGAGGTTAAAAAACCCATCACGGAACGTGATGAACTTAAATTAAAAGAAAGGTTAACTAAACAGAGAATTATAAACATAGTTTCAAACTAAAGGCGGCGTTGGAATGGAATGCCCGGATTACGAACTCTGTCATACATATATATGAAAAACTTGATTAAATATGGTCACAATAAAAATGTTAGGTAAACAATCAAGAAATAGCAACCATTTTAAATCAAATAAACAATTTACAAGAGATAATACAGACACACGACACAAGTAAGTGATTGAGTCATCAACACATACACCGTGCACCTATTCAAACAGAGGCACCTTTACGATACGAACATCAATGAGACGAAGATAGACTTGAATCAGATAGATAAGGTGATTGATGAACTAAAGCTAATTTGTTTGTACCAACAGGTACTCATGGTAGTGAACTTATTAGTTCAGACATACAAATTGTAGTTGTAATAATAAAGTAGAAAAAACCAATTGAAATAACTGAGGCATTCTAACAATAGTTCACAAGTAGACACTTTATAATATAGCAAATACAGTTTAATAGCAGAATTGTGGATCAATCTATTGAGCAAGAGATTATAGGAGCCATTACAAGTGGCAGTTAAAATGACCATTGCGGTTTGAAGGCAGCGTCTGCTGCTGCAGCACTAGCCTCTTTTACAAAATACCATTTACGACGAGAGTTGATCCACTTTTGACGTGACTATTCTGAGATTTGTGGCATTCATATAATTCCATCTCTATGTATTCGTACTCGTTCCATAGAGATTACACTAAGATATAATAAATCAAAGAAACAGCTACATGGTTCTGCTACATAGATTAAGTAACCTCTATAAATTTAGAACAAAATATAAGGAATGAGTACATCGAGTGCGATGAACGAGGCGCCAGAAACCAGACATTGCGAAACAAAGAGGGCCCAATCTCCGAGTGAGTCACTCGAACTAGTGGAGCTCGTCTATTAGAACAAAAGCAAAAGTCGGTGATGGCAATAACAGGCACGTCGCGGGGTCGACGACTCTGCACCAACTGTTGCCTACTCTGTGACAGCTAGGGTTGATCACCTACCGCTTTTTATGATACTCAGATGTAGCTCCAAATGCCTACAATTAATAATAGATTTGTCGTTTTGTAATAGGGGACCAAAACATGTTAAGTGATTTATTTTCCATCCATCTGATATACTGTACCTACTATAATAACGAATGTAGAGTAGCAGCCCTAGTGTCAGCTCAGGCAGGCAGGGGGCGTTGCAGACGAACGGATAACTGCAGATAATTGCCTGTGACGTCGGCAACTGATGCATGGATAACAACATTCACAACTGGGACATCGACAAAGATAGGAAAGGTTCAAGAAAATAAAGCTTCTGCACTCATACGAACACAATTCGTTTCTATCTCATCCAACTTGCCAAAACGTACTCCGTCCAAAAACAGTTGCAGTTCTGTAACAGGAATATATTAGTGCTAGCGGATGTATAACGTGCGTTACCGCATATGAATGCGCATAAACTGCTAATAGTCAGGCGCATGCGCTTCCGGCATTTACTTCGATGTAACAGGACTTGGAGTATTTGCCACGGAATATGCAAGTCTACCAGCTAGTTCAGTTCAACTACTTTAATATACTGCTACACTGGACAGTAGGGTACCTTACCTACTCTGTGTAGAATATACACGCATTATAGTAGACTTTAAAAGCACTTATAAACTATCACTGTTGAGGTGTAGTATTGTCAGATACAAAACGATAAGTTCTATAGGTAGGGTAAGGCACATCACATACATCATGTCGATTACGATTACGACGAAATATTCCGATGAATATAAACCACGAAGTCGAAACGAACCAAATTGGAGCTTATCAGTATAGAGGAAGTTCCGTAATGTGTGGTATGTATTTGAAGGCCACATTCTACGCAGATCGAATAAGTGGTGCCAAAGTTATGCTCAAACAAACATATACAGAAACATATATAACGCCGATTCGCTCAAAATCTGAAGGTTAGAGAGTGTACGAGGACAAATTGGTACAGTTCACCAGTCTCCACACGACAACTAAAAGAAAATGTCGAATGGAACTGTTAATAAGTTTACTATACGAAAAGTGTTACACAAAACAATGTAGCAAGCTGAACAATAATGACAAGCCATTATCGTAATGGCGCAATCGAGCGATCAACAATACAAGTACCATTCAAGAACCACAAATCGATTATGTATTCATTGCATAAGAACTACGAGAACACATTGATCGAGACAATACGCGTGATCCGTTACTCATCTAAGGATCTGTCTTAGTTCGAAAATTGTACCAATACAATACCAACAACAACAAATCTTGTGTGAAAACCAACTTCCTTATGTTTTGATGAACTATGATTGTCTCAATTGTCTTTCACCTTGTTGCTCTTCGTCTCCTGAAACTGGGAGATGTTATGGTAATCAAGTGACAAAATGAACAGGTGATTAAGATTAACCCATCCCTAGAGCCAATTTACATTTCCATAAGTACAGTGGACTTGAACGTGTAAATCGGCTATTAGGTGAAGCGAGTGACTTAGATAAGCTTCTGTGAAAGACGAGCGATTATTGCCTTATCTAGGCTCATTACAGAATTCAACGTAGGTATATTGATAGCTTCGATTTGATTTCATAGTTCAGTATCACTGTGTAAGTATCCAATAGTTCAAGAGTTTTTGGCATTAGTAATAAGAAAGAACCTATCCCACAATCTGTCTCATTTATCTCGATAAAGCGACTCGATACAATCTGTGGCATTAAGATAATTAACTGTACTGTCTGGTACATGCACGGCACGTACTTTATCTAATGGCCTGTTACTTATTGCAATGAGCTGGCTAACGGTTTATGCAATGCTTTTACTTGCCCTGCTTTATTTACTCGTATGTTTCCAGAATAACGTTCATAGCGTGAAGACTTTTATTGTTTGCTATTGTGTTTAATTTGTACCTACTTAATAAATAAACTTGACATTAATTTAAATAAAATATTTATTGGACAAAACTGAACGAACGGCGGTATCGAACGGGAGGTACCTAATTAGAGATAGCCAGCCAGTAGCCCCATAATGAATGACTTTTTGAGGACACAAGACACAACTGAAGAGAAACAAACACACGATCGGTGCAGAGAATTAGTAGAACTTCTTGGCAAGGAAGAACTGACACAAACTCAACACGAAAGACTCTCCCAGTGTATTATACGTACTACTTTTAAAATAATACACGTCACAGCCATTACCTTTGATAGCCAACCAAATATCAATTATGAGGCACCAGGAAATACTGTCCATTACAGAAACACCGAAGGTAATTAAATACTGCCATACGTACTAACAATTACATTCAGTTCTTCCACGCCCTTGCACAGGCGAGTAAACAGAGCATTGGGCATCCGACCGAGGAGTGCATTAGGCGAACAAAGGAATCGGTGTACGTTTAGTGCTAAGTAAGGTAAAACAAATAAGATAGTTCAAATGCACTGTGTATTTGGACTTGGAGCTCAAATCAAATTCAAAAACAGAGATTCTACGACCATTTTCTGTTTTCATGTGAAAGGCTGGTTGTCTTCGAGTATTACAGAAACTTCAACGGTCTTGTGGCAAACCGAAACAATCTATTAGTCTGTGCAAACGGTAGCCAGTAGCCACACCGCCACGGTAGCCGGAGATAGCGCAGTTCTCACGCTTCTCGTGCTACCTACTATTGTACTATCCACATCCATCGCATCCGCGTTAAACGAAAATGAACATGCATCGCATTTATCATTTTGTCAATAACATACACCTACCTAACTACTATGTTCCGGTCAAAGATTTTACTAAATCTGCCGCGTCCGAAATTAGAATAACCTCAAAAAGATACGAGAAATGTAATTTAAAGAAATCAGAAATCGTGCACCTGATCCCCAATTTAAGCCAGCCCACAACTAATCTGTAGGAATCCAGCAATGTGTAGGAGTTGAAAACTAGGTCCATAATGCCGCACCCGCATATGCACGAACAGCGGCGTACGTACGTAGCTCACATACTCGCAATGGCTCATTTCCCCACATTCCCGCACCATAGGTTACACGCGCGCGCCCGTGTCCATGTGTGCCAGTGAGTGACAGCGCTTACATAACTCGCTCAATTGACCCGGATGACGCATGCTTTGGAGTGACCGCTCGGCAATACATCTGTACTTGCTATAAAACTGATGTATGGATAGACGTAATAAAACTATCCTATTTCTGTAAGATTTTTACTGGCTCAAAACAACTGAACTGCCACATGATGCCAGAAAAGCTGAATGTCAACTACGTTGCGTGGATTAATGAATTGGTCAAAGCATTGTGATGGTGACTGACCGACTATGCACATACCTACTCAGAATATGAATCTCTCGGTACCTACTGAAATAAGCCAATTCAGTACATTTGAGTCACGGGAACGTTACATGCAATGCTGCCGAGTCACGTTATATTTAAAGGAGAATCGAGATTAGTCAACGCAACGCTCACTCGATCAACTATTTCAGATATATTTATTTTCATACCTCAGCTAAGTTTCAAACATTCAAAACCAGCAACCAAACTAATATTAGGAGTAGTCTAGTGAATCTCGATGTACGACTACTTTAGACCAGATTTATGAATGTAAATACTTAAATTAAAGTCACATTTAATGTAATTTATCGCAGATAAACTAGCTTACCTAATAAAAAGTTGTTATAATGTTGAAATTTTATGACTTCATGGAAATTCATATATTCAACAGGAAACACAAATTCTGCGAGTAACGGGAGGGAGGAAAGGTTTAGTATTGATTAAAATGTGTCCTAATTCCTAATTAAATGCGAAAATATCAAACCTCCGAGGGTTTTCCTCCAAGGACAGTTCACTCTAAGTATATCCGAGGATCAAAGTGCGTTCACGTCACGGCTCGCCTCTGGCGATCAAAGCGGCCGGAAGGAACGGATCGTCGCCGGCGAGGACCACGAGCTAATTGCCCATCTGTTAGAAAATTGTCACGAGATTTCACGTTATCTGATTCTCATTACACGCTTATTGGACTATTACCAGAATTACCAGACTGGGAAGTTTGAGTTTGCTCTCCAAAATTAAGGATACGAAACGCTGTTTTTGTGTGGAGAAAAATCGTCCTCGGTTCAGTTACTAAAGAAACTTATCGTGACGAAAATGAAACTCCCCAGAGAAAGCTTCTTACTTTCCGTCACCGCGCCGTGCCATATGTTTATGATCAATACTAATACTGCTGTAAAGGAAAAAGATTCAATAATCATACCCTACACACGTCGCACGCAATATTAATATCCTTAAAGGACATTACAAACAAGAGTCGACCTAAATCTCCACGGACCAGGTCATCAGAGTCAATTGGACAAAGTTGCACAACGCTAAAGACTTTACCGATGTTGAGTGCTTCTTCGGGATAAGTATTTACAGACAACAGAATATTGGCGTACAAATAATAAAATGTTTTTGGAAATGAATGTTACTATAGCAGTTTGGACGAAATTCCATTAAAAAAAAAGTAGCCAGATACTTATTCACGAAGGTAAAGCTACAATTAAAAGTAACTGATCAATTCAACCTAATACAACAAGATAAAGTATTCAAACAATGCCTTAATCTTATCACCAGTTACGTTACCAACCACGTGATAGTGAGTCACCAATCACCACCAAGACAAACAAATACTAACGACATATTAATGGTGTCATCAGCTTGACAAACTAATTTAAATCAAATCAGCCAGCAAAGTAATGGAAACTACAAAAAGCAGTCGTTGAATCAGATTGAGAAACGACAGACGCGCTGGTGAATGACACGCGATAGATAACATTCCAGACGACTTCCTAAAATAACTTACCAAAAGTATACCATCGCAGTTTATTTAGAACCGTTCTTGACAGTAATCTGGCACGAACTAGTCGAGAGATCAAGTACTATGGTAATAACTAAAGCAGAGGCTGATATATGAATAACAGAATTAACAAAGCACGCAACCTTCAATAGTTATGGGAATTAGATTTCCTATTGTTGAAACGATCGTCGATAAGAAACGAGAAGTAATTACGATAAATGCATTGTATAACGTACAGATAACGAGAACTGGACGAAAAACAATATTCTAAACATTATAATGCTCGCTCGTGAACATAACTTTGCTGTTTCTCACAGTATCATGTTAATTGTTGTTAAAGATTGGCGCTGGCATGCGATGATGCATGAGGGAAGACGTGGAGCCACACGAGACTGGCAGCTCGTGACGTCACGAATACAATGCACAAGATACAATCATTTAACGACATCACCACCGTCAACAACTTCTAATAACACGCTATCCACGAGGACATAATATCACTCCACTCGCATCACAACCTTTTGAAATTCTAAGAATTTGTCTAAATTAGATCTAAGATGAACCTGATTCAAGGAAAGCCAAGTATGGATGGAGCCATAGAATAACTTCAATTTGCATTACGCCTTGTCGACGTAGCAATTATGTAATGTAACCAGAGCTGGCTTGAAGCAGGTTGGACATACCCAAATACGCGCAAAATGTGGTTTTGACATTAACTGGTTTTTACGAGAGTACGTAACTACGTAACCGTTTCGCCAATTAGGAAGCCTCGGAATGGACCCGTCCCAATTAGCCGACCTTCAGGCTCGCGTAGGTCGCCCGCAACTAGGGGACGCGCATCCTTTTGCGAAACAATTCGAGACCAAGGTCTTGGGACTGCTAGTTATCTGTGGTCGAGACCGGGACCTTGATTATATTCTATTGCCTTCAGCGACTCCAGCCAGGTGACAATGAAATCTCAATCTTTTAATCAGATACTTTTGCAGAATTGCATATTGCAAAAATAGCAATCAGGGAGTAGGAATCCAACTGCCAATGCCCTTGCTTTACATAAATATGAATATTAAAATGACCAATAATAGATTGGTTGGTTCATCCACCGATTGCAATGAATAGGTTGGTGAACCAAATCACACGGATGTGAATTGGAATTAGAACACGAACACGCGAGTAGCGAACAGACGTTTCTTCAAAACATCCGCAATCCACATTTTTACACACTATTTTGGTTTCACTTTACGTGAATACCGCGATTATACTAAAATAGAAATGATGGCATATTAAGAAGAAAATTAAAAATCAAACGAGAAGAAAATTTTCGACAACAAAGACAAACTAAGAGAAATGCCAACTCATTGCCAAAAGTATTGTCACAAGAATTACACAAAGTACGAGTAAAGACAGTTTTACTCGTTTAGCTTAGCTACCAAACGTTTCGGCTTCGGTTGTACTTATAGATGCTAAAACATCCGCGCCGCTGAATAAATAATCTAGAATAGATGCGTACCTGACTGTTCTAGTGTTTACTCTTTTGCAGAGTAGAGTCCGATCATTCATGGCAACACCTTTTGCACAATTACGCAGCCCTTTCTCCAAGCAAATGCTAAAAGGTATACAATAAAATCCTCAGCAACGTTTTTTATTTATTCAGCACAAGAATATAAAGTCGTTGACACCTCATTCTCGCTGTTGAAATGTCCAGTCGCTCGCTATGCACACCCTTGAAGTAAATAAAGGAACATTTTGTAATGACACGCCAGTTTAATTTATGCAGACGTTTCGACGATGCTCGGTGAAATGCAAATACTTGTCAAGTGTAAAAGTCTCAACATGAGGCACCTGGCAAGTCCGTGTTCGCGCATCCACCGAATAACAAAGGTAAAGAAGCAGCTTCTAAGGAACAGCTGGCTGATTTGAGAAAGTTTTAGGGTTTTTCTCACTTCCCTGTGTCAGTGAGTCATAACAAGCTGGACAGAGAGGCGGTGCGTGCCGATATAATACGGAGTTCGGATCAGACCCTACGCAGATGTTGTATGAATAAGCAACAAGCGTCTCTCTCGGGGTGAGAGAACAAAGTACGAATCAATTCGTAGCTGATCGACCCATAGAGCAATACAAACGCGTATATAGGCTATGCCAATAAAAAGGGTTCTGTCACATGTCGCAGTGCGGTCGCGCATACAGGAACAGGTTTAGCATATTTGCCAAGACGGAGGCATTACTGCCGTGCAATGATAAGTATCATAACGACTAAAACGTGATCATTTGCGTATCACCCGCTAAAATCTCATGTTATCACCATTCAAGGGATTAATACAGTGTCGATGATTATCGAGAATCTGGAGGAAAATAAATCCTGTCATATTTGATGATAACGAAATATCAAACGAAAGCAAATGATCTTTAGCAACCGACATTCCATTTAGTATAACTGAGTAAATCGAAATCCCCTAACATATCCCTGTAAAGTGAGCGAGCGACGGAGCGATACCTAAAACAACTCTAGTTTAAAATAACATTGAGTCACACGAGTGTCAGAGAGACAAAGCACACGAACGCGATACATAAACAAACAAGTGGACCTCTCACATAGTGACAACAACAAACATTTTGACATGGATCATATTGTCTGACTAAACATTGGAGACAAGAGTAACCTTGACCTTGCTCGATGTACCGACAAAATCTACGAACTAATGGAAAGAAGAAAGAAATGAAAGATGAATGAGAGAGCGATAAACATAATACTGCCAGAATGGAACACTACGAACAAAACACCAGCAAAATTGGGTAGTTGACAATAACCTTTAGTCTACTAGAACTAGACACTAGAATCGCAGTATCAATTTCGTAAGCGTCGCCGATACGTTGTGCAATGCTATTGACGTGTCAATGTCAACCTTATCGTGGTGAGAACAAGTGCTCACCTCGTTTATCAGCGGCCTCATTTAATACTTATAACGCAATTAATAATGTGGCGAATCCAGAGTTTGTAATATTGATTTCATAGTAGGTTCAAGTACTATTCCATTCAAACCCTTTTGTAACCGCACACACTCTCTATTCGTATAGTAATTCTTTTAAAACAAACTTACAATTTAGCCGCCGGAATACGTAGTCGACGTAGTCGTATAGTTGCTATTGGTTGGTAACTTACCTGTAAAGGAGAAATCATGTTAGTTATTGTGTGACATACAATTAATAAATAGATAAAAATGTAATTGGTAATCTCACAAAGCTGGTGATAAAACTTTTCGAAAATAATGAAAAGGAAGTAGATATGTGTCTGGTTATTGACGTTTTACAACAGTAAATCTCCTCATAAAAGAACTACAGACCGATCACACACGCGTCCCCGATAAAGGGCTAAAAGAATCAGTGCCACAGAGGAATGTACCGACATTCACTCCCCTTTAATCCTACTCCACACCTGGAGCACGTGGCCTTCTTACTCCACTTTATTAATAGAATGGGCTAGAAAAATATGTGAATGCAACGCGCGTGGCTCGTCCATTTTTATGGAGGCCATAGATTTTAATATTTACGATATAATTTTACAGCTAGTCAATGTTTTACGAGTTTTGAAAGGTACCAACCAAGGACAAAGACACAGTCAATTTGGCAAGGCTCATTCATATCTTTGCAACACGATAATCTAATGAAAGAACAACACGAAACGAATCAGGAGTACGAACAAAAGATAAAATAGAACAGAAAGAAAACGTAAATATGTACTAATTGTACTATGCTTGTGTTGTATATATACACTTCTGTTCTGAAGTACAGAATATAGAGTAAAAAATTCAGCGATTCAATGGATCAGATTTCAAAAGCGATAAAATCAAAGGCAAATATTTATTGAAAACCAAAGACAATGCGAATGAAAAGCGTCGTACGGCCGAACCGAGAATAAACGAAACATGAGCAGGACCGAATGTCGACGATCGATCACGCAAACGTGCTATAAATCTAAACACCGACACAGATGGAACACTAGTTACTAAAGCCGGAGCCAACGCGACAAGGAGTCAGTGACCACACCAAGGAATACACACCTAGTGAACATTGGAAAATACGATGTTTATCTGCGATAACTGTCACATCTGAAAACTACATCAACATAATTCAACATGCTATTTTTGTACCTATATACTATAAAACCACTTCGAAGCTAATGCACTGACGGATGGAATTGACAGAGAAATTCTATGGTGGTGTGAAACTATTCTGTATATTTTGGTAAGAATCAGATACCACATGGTTATATCTGAAGATAATAAAAGTGTCTTATCTATTGCCAAATCGGCATGTAGATCAATGCCAACATTCCTCGCACGCACGATGATATGCAGACGTGGCACATCGCGCCTCAAACAAGCACACCTACGGAATCTACGGATAATTAAAAGGAACACCCCTACCCTGTCTATTTACGTCCTCGCACGAGGCCTAATTACCGCGCATCCGGCCTACCGACTACTGTACAATCTGTGACCGGGCGCCTGCGAGCCGACCGCGCCCAACATATCCAACAGACATGCTTTACTAACTACTCTACCTATAATTACTGCGAAACTAGAGACTTCTGAAGAGATCTGGATAGTCCTAAAGTACAAACCTATTTGAACGCGAAAAATTTTTTTTCACACGTTCCTAGAGATGAGGTCGACAATATTAGCAGTCTGAGAAAAACAAAAGTGGCCTGACACGACACAAAGAGATTGGAAGCAAATGCTTGCAAAAAGTAATATCAGAAGTAATATTATGGCCTAACCTGCATGGTTGAGTGCGCGCCGTGACCCGGATGACTTTGGATAAGAATCATTCAAGTCAATGGCAACTCCTGTGTCACCTCAGCAACCGGTCCCACACGACGACCGTGACGCCTCCACGAAGGTCAAGAATACATTTTAATTTGTAAGTACAAAACACAGATCTCTGATTCAATGTCAAGTCGATTCGTACTGTACTGTACTGTAGGTATAATTATTCAAAAATGCAGACGCCATAACAATTGGAACACAATGCTTCCATTAAAAGTTAAACGCGAACTTTCTGGAAGTATAAAGCGTTCATGTCTGGCGCACTGGGAGGCACTGACATTCACTCACGCTAAACATTAATATAGGTAAGTACGTAGGTACCCCAAGCATTTTCAGAATATATCGTGCATATTTTGAACAGGTACCTAGGTCTGTAAAGGATTTCAAACATTAATTTTTTTAAATTTCAAGTAAGTACTTATACAAACTTGCTAATGAAATTGTAGATTGAAGAAGTCAAACATTCTACCAGCGCCAGCGTCCAGCATCCATCGTCTATCGAACTATAAAATGGCGCCAGTTAATTAATAAGAATATGTCATATGGACTAACTAAACAAAATTGATGAGTTAAAAAAACTAACAGGTGTACAATAGCTAATTATGGCAGTCAACATCCCACTGGTCGAGGTCGTTGATCACATCGTCTTCAACTAGTTTTTTGCTGATGAACCAGTCACATATAATGAGTAACATCTAACAGTTATCAATACTGTCACATATTATCAGCTCGACGGGCGACTTCCAAACATACTGTAGATTAGACTGTTAATCTGTGGTTAGATTACATATTAACTGTTAGAAATGTTGGATAATCTGCGTGGAAGTGCTAATCCGGAATGAAGGCGCACGCAAGCGAGGGCTGAATCACGCCAAGATGATTATCGTAAAAAATATGTAAATACGACTGATAGGATCATTTTCTAATAATAATGCAGGGATTTATTAATCTTATCGAAATAGATAATGTCGAACTGTCTCTTGAAAAGTATCATCATTCATCAGCTAGTAAATTCTCCAACAAAGGTTTTCGCCATCAAACGTTACAGTGAATATTGCATTGTATTTGACCATTTGTAAGAAGCATTACACTCGAAATATTTTATAACTCATTTTCCTTGTATTTATATGCAAAGAGTTTTCCTATCCTATAATCACACACAATACAATTTTTTTGTTATATACTGCACACATTCAACACGATTGTTATCGTCACACTGCTCGAATAAAATAAAGCTTACTGGTTCAGTGACGAACATCTTCCATCTCAAGACAACAAATTCGACAAAAACGTCTGAGAACTTCCAGCTCCAACTTTTTGTGTTGAATCCCCACCGGACTGCGTAATTGCGGCGTATTTCGGTCGACAGTAACTTACAAGTTAAATGCGAACCGGCGAGACTCGTAATTCAACTGGCGATTATCTGTTTCCGGAGAAAAAACTTGCAACTCAACGCAGATTATCTAACAGAAGAAAAAACTAAATGGACATGAAATACTCAGTTCACGAAACCGCAGGTCGAGTGTCGCTGATACCAGCGAGACCAAGTGAGACTCGGAAACTGAACAATCGTGGTTAAATATTCAAGATTCATCATACGACGAGATTGAAAAACTTGGCTTTGTTATATTTCCAATTAGCGAAATGAAGACACAAGCGACAAATGATAAGAAATAGGTACAACAATAAACACAAGAAAAAAAATCGTATAGAATGTTCATAGCGAATATTTTAGTTTAACGATAACTCAATAGCATCATATTTGAGTTATAGTTAAACTCAAATATGATTTTATCGTCAGTTAGTGAATTGTATGAATGCAAAATGCAAGAAACAAAGAGCCTGTTACAATACAATTAAGCAATATGCAGATTATGCAGTCATATTTTGTGTTTCTGTTCGTTTTAAAAGAGCAAAGATAAATTTAAATGAGGGCGATAACGAAGCTGTTGATGTTTAGTCGGTCAGATGCTCAACTAGTAAACAAACTAATGAGCTATCAATGTCGTATGATGTCACATTATACGATCAGAATAGTTGGGAATAGTTACGCTGGGATAAATGAATATTGCTAGTTTTAGTATAAGCTTATTGTCAAAACAAAATTGAGATAAATTTCGTTAGTACTAACGTACAGAAAAGCAGCAAATTTAAATTTTAGTATAAGTATGTCGAATTTATGTTATTAAATATTACAAAATTCTGGTCAAAAAATTAGAGCTACCAGAATCAATAAAGACCCAAACACTATAGATATCACTTTTATTTTGTGAATGAATGATTTTTCTATAAAATCGAACACCGATAATGAAAATATAGGAAACATTTATGACATGTATTGAATGTATTCCAAACATAATGTATTCAAAGGGACTGGACTGACAAAACGTCCAACAGGTCACTTCACAAGTCGCTGGGCAACTCGGTCAGATCTTATCTTTTCGAACATTGTTATAATTCGTGTAATTTATTTTAGGGACTTTAATTATGTTCAAAACAGTACAAAGAAGAGTTAGTGGTAGAGTTACATATAAATCAACTAATTGAAAAACAAATAATAAGCCAGGTAATACAAAAAACAGAAGAGAAAACGCAACATTGCGGTGAAAACTCGCAAAGTGTGGAAAGAATTTGATACCTAATATAATAATGCTCACAGGAAACTAACAACATGTGAAAGCAGTTTCTATTATTTTAGCCAAATAAGAATATCTGAGACGTTCTAAGCTAACTGCTTCTTATGGCAGCTTCACCTTCATTAAATGAACAAGTCGTGACAAACAATATGTAAATGAGTATTGTAAATCTGTTGCGAGCGATATTATTCCACAGTTTGTCCAGTTTGCATTCGCACCAAGTGAAACACGAGCACTACAAATCCATAAATGTTTGAGCAATTGATTGAAAGAGAAACCATGCATTTCAAGTGTTACGTGTTCGGCAGAAATAATAACCATTGCAGTTATAAGCTTTTGAATCGAAATAGGAACTCGTCGTAAGCTCGATTCCGTGAATCCAATCTATAATATCGGCCAAACTGGAAACCTTTGCGAATTCAATTTGTTTGTGCGGAACGAATAGATTTTTGCTTTAGAAAACGAGTTCTGATGGAGTTCTATGAAATTCGCAAACAAAATGTAAGATTATATTAGTTTAGCGACATTCCGAAACGACAGAGATTGCACGAGTGCCAAAAACGCGAGCATTTCCAGACAAAAGTGTTGAAATGTTTAAACAAGTTCGTTTTTTCTCAGAATGCTGAGGTAAATGACATATGACCTGGTAACTTTGACGGGAGAATATTAATTTACCAAAGTTATGTTGTAATTCTAGAAGACTAAAGATAGAGCAAAAAAACAAACAAAACTCGGTAGAGGATACAATACAACAGGTGTTTGTAATATAAGTTCAGGACATTAGACAGTCTTAAAAAACATTTTTCAATTAAATTTTTGGATTAATATACATACTCATAGCTACCGCTCTAGCAAAGATATTTTCGTTGATGCTATCATGTAACCTAAGTCTCATATCTCGTACAGTGTTCGCATGCTGATAACGCGCAGTGTCAGCGGCTATGTTTAATCAGCTGAAATATTTAATGACGTTCAAGGTCAGAGCAGGCCTAATGATGTAACCGCAACAACAATAGATTTCAATTCTTGTGAGAACCGACGCCCTGTAATGGCCAAGCAACAACGAAATTTTATAGCTTCGACGTCAACCGTAAAGCAACCTTTAGCCGCAAGATGACATCATGATAAACGCTACACGATAATACATTCCACATTCTAAAATACCTCTTTTCGCGTGCTTCTCGCGTTCCTTTTCCTTTTCTCGCGCCTTCTTCTCCTTCTTCTCGCGCTCCTGCTTTTCCTTCTCCAACCTCTTCATTTCCTTCTTGAGTTCCTTCTCGCTCTTCTTCGACTTGGAGTCGTCGATTTTCTCAGAGAGGATAAACGTCCCCGTCTGAAGCTTCACGTCCTCCTCCTTCGGCCTCATCGTGCCACGCTCCTCGCGAGGATGACGCGAATGTGGAATCCGAAATGCACTCGCGAACGATGTACCAGGATCGTATTTCGATTCGGCACAGATCGGCGCGGTTATCGCACGTAGGCGCGGGCTCGCTATCGGTATTATCACTAGCACTCTTGACGATTTCGACACTGAAGAGCGCGATGATAGGATCGCTTAAGGGAACGGAGCAGCGGCCGCGACCGAGTCTCGAGGAGCACTGCGCCGGCACGCCGGCTCCGCGCGCGTCGCCAGTGCGCCTGCGCAAGCGCCGTTACCGCCGCCACTTCTCCGCGCAGCGACGCGACGCCGCCGCCGCCGCCGGCGCGGACGCGTGCCGCCTCCATCTCTATAAATAAGCCTCATTTCCTTACCCAATGGAATCACAAAACGATTTATGGCCATTGAACCCATGAAAGCTTCAACTGATGACTAATCTGTGCTTTTGATCAATCATATTATGCTCCGAATAGTTCCGTTGTCGCTTTGTGCGGGTGCATGAAACACTGGCGGCTGGATGTTTACATTCGAATGCGACACACTCGACATGGTCGATGCCAAGGTCTCGATCTTGAGTAAGCGCTGCCGCCTGCCGAAGCTCGAACGTACGACGGTATTGCGAAATTCGAACAATTTTAGTTTAATATACTGCAGACAACCTTGATTGCATGTAGCTGTCCGAATCATTTTAAGAATGGCCGCTGCGAAGGGTATTTTCAACGGAGTTGAAAATGCGACGCATGAACGCATAAAAATGCGGTGGTCTTCAATGCGTTCCCTTTACGAAACCAACGAGCCTTGCCCAAAGATGGTGTTCTCAATGAATGGAAGACAAAAAGCCGCTTTCGAAACTGTCGCGACCCCAAAACAACATGAAAGACACCGTGAGAAAGGAGACCTTTTGGCAATTTATCTGAGCTCGCGGAAGAATCATCCACATTGCATTTACTATAGCATATTTTTGGGTAACCAGCAATAGTTGATTTATGATTTAGAATACTAAGCAATCGTTGACATGAGTAATCACGTGTTACGTAACGCAAGACAAGCTAGAGGTGCTTAGGGACAGCAGTGCTGCACAACTGGAATATTAAATGACAAATAACTGTACTATCGGGGCACAACAGCGCGTGATGACAACATTTTGCCTTCAGCAATGTGTCACGGAAGGTATCGATCTATAAGCTTTACCGCTACTCTATGGTATTAAAAACAAATTTAGTAGTAAAAAGCATAACATATCAATGATCCATAGTCACATCGTGCTTCCTCTACTCTAAACAGAAAGTGAAGAAATCCTCAAACAACAATGCAAACACCAACTTCGTTCTATTAGTTCCGGAGTCTGTGGACTCAAAACAAGGACACAGCAAGAAATTAGAAGGTAGTTTGATTATAAAGCAAATGTGCAGATTCGCGTTAACTGCAACTGGATCATCCAGCTAATTCAGGCGACTAAAATGGATGCTTACCTTTATTCGTTTTAGATGGACGGTCTTTACCACAGAAACATTGATTATGGGTAGCCTCTACCCTAACATTTACTAGCTTTCCAAGAGCTTAAAAGGTTAACAAAGGTATAATAAATAGAGGTCCTACAGTAAATTCATGATTTTTATTGGTCGTATTTAAGGTGAACTACGCAACAAAGTCTGCCAACAGCAAATTGTCCATTGTAAATAAGGTATTCCCAAGACGCAGTGGTGCGTGGCTGGGCACGGTTGAGTGCTCGTGTTGAGTTGAGAGCCGTCTCAACGGTGACCACCGACCATCCTGGGAAATTCTTGCGATATCCGACACTTAGCGACACCGCGAACGATCCACTTACACAATATGGTCACTACCCCACTTTAGATTGACCATGATCTTTGTATTAAGCTAACTTTTTCGGTTCTTTCGTTACTACAAGGCAAGAGTGAATAGGTTTATCGTCATCTCGTCGTTCACCTGAAGATGGATAGATAGTTCACTAAAGCATAATACCACTTACAACTTTTCCGGTCTTCAATTACAAAACACTTGCACCACATTATTACTTTACGACTGGCGAGCTTAACGAAAGCTCAGCGTAAATGTGATAGTTCCGTAACGAGGCTCAGTGAAAGAGCTTAACCTAGATGCTGATGCCTAAGTAATTAATGATAAATGCATCAGCGCTGATGAGACCACTGAATCACGCGCAAAGCTCAGGCTAATGAGGGAAACCGACTCGCCAGGATATAAAAAATAGTGCGGAGCGCCGGGTACTAGACATTAATAAAGCATTGCTTTTATTCGTCTTTGTTGTCACTTGTGTACAGTTACCTAAAGCTCTGAAGAAGTCCGTTCATTTCTTTTGAAACCCGCATCTCATTGTTATTTTCTTGTTTGAAAAGCGCAAATAGAAATGGCGGGCGATCACACACAACTTTATCTTCTGTTTGTGCATCATCTGCACGTGAATAGAAGAAATATCACGCGTGATACGCACGTACCCTGCGTTATTCCACCTCTAGTTTTATTTAATCTCGTAAACTAGCGGTTTGTAATTTCAGCCGGAGACTAATAGCGTCGGAATACTTTCTGAATTCGCTAAGTGAAGCGTGGCGGGAAGAGCTTCAACTTTCCTTGGCTTTCCTGTGGCCTTTCTCGATGTCAATTACACGGCTAGTTCCTGAAGCACGCTTTCTTGTAGCATCCACAGTTTGTAGCGTAGTTGGTATGGCGCAGTTCCTGTCTCGTCGGGAAGTGAACTCTAGGGCAAACTGGATTGCATTATGCACGCGCTGTCATGTCGGATGATAGAGCGCTGTAGAAAGTGGCCTCGGAAAGTCCGATGGAACTAATGCTTTAGCTATCAGATATTACGCCGAGATTTTCATTTGTAGGCTTTAGTTTTTATTGTAATTATTATTATTATTTTATACACAGGCAGCTTAAAGCTGATACGTGTATATCACTTAATATTGTCTGTGAACTTGGTTTATCCAGTCTGTTTTTAAATGAGTTAACTGTTGGAGCACTA
Organism: Eulithis prunata; assembly: GCA_918843925.1. NCBI lineage: Eukaryota > Metazoa > Arthropoda > Insecta > Lepidoptera > Geometridae > Eulithis > Eulithis prunata. The sequence continues at coordinate 6,666,647 of OU974030.1, read as the reverse complement.
ATTATTGAGGAAAATCTTCTCAGGCGCGCGGAACAAGCCAAAGTTAAAACGAAAACCATGTACGAGGGTAAAGATGGCGAGTGACGTAACATAACGACCTGTGGCTAGGAAGCCTTCAAGTTTATTGGTGAGTTGGCAACCTCGTTGCGTTGCGTAACGTAAGTTACACAAACACACTGTGTACTATCAATGGGCGGATTGTATTCAGCTAGTTTCGACTGTTCAAATCAAATAATGGTGAAGTTGTTCGTTGGGGAAACAGTAAACGCTTATTGGCATGATGCAAGGCTTTGGTGGAACATTTTATTGGGATTTAGGCGTAGGCAAAGCAAGTGAATTTACGATTTTGGTAGAGAGAAGAGTCGACATAGATTGATGAAATTCCTACTTACTTAGCAAAGTCAGAGGTGCACTTTTATGGATTGGGTTTTATCGACGACAAAAATAGGTTTGTTTGGACGATTCTCCGAAATTAACATAAAGATAACAGAACAAAGTTACAGATCTAGCAAGTGATTGGTCTCAATTTAAATATTTATGGTGCAGATATGACCTGTTTGTATGATTTGAAATGATTGGACGTCCAAGGTCGGCGTGATACTGCACGTGATCACATAGAAACTTGCTAATACGAGTACAACTAGAATATACGTCTAATCGTGACTCAGACCACGACTGATATAATCGTAAATAGATTTCAGATTGCGACGAAACGGAGTTTAGGTAAAGGTATTGAGTAAGAATAACATTAATTCGCTTAGTTGAATTTAAGTTAACTTTTTTAGTGTTACGAAAGCAACGGCAGAGTTATTACAAACTTCTAACAGGAAAGTTGAGAAACGAGCACGTAGATATTCAAATATGTTGTAGTATAACAATGTTACTGAGTAAAGCATTACTTAGCATTAAAACAAGAGTCAGAACAGAGCTTGAAAAAGCTTTCATCGAGCGATCATCAACCAAATCATTAGTTCCTCAAGGAATCTAATCCCACGTGGACAATCCCGCGATTAAACATCTCGTTTACAAGCTTTAGTTGGCTTTTGACAAAGCTTTAGCTCCCCAATACTCCCCATAATAGTAAAGCTGTACAGCACATTGTCGCCGTCGTTCTATATACGGAGCTTCCGGGATCGCCGACCGACATTCCCGCCCGCCAGCACTTCCACACCGTTCCTTCTCACATCAACTTGTTTACTGCCAGATTAATGCCCGTAAAAACTACATAAATAACACGTTAAATTGCGTCACAGACCCGAAAACTAATAGTTATTACAACAAAACAAACAGGCTAAATACATATTGCTAAGTCAATGGTTAAATTCTTCTTTTGACGTGTGCGGGATTTGCGTTTCCAGGGGGTAGGCAGAAACAGACCACGGTTCGCCACGATTCGTCTGGTCTTCAACTTCCCCCACCTCTGTTTATTCCAACTCTACCATGCAAATCATAATGATATCTTTCGTCATGCTTCCTCCTTCCCATTGCATATTAATTAGATATTTTTCGCGCGCAAAATAAAACTAGTTGCGCTATCCACAAATCGATTGCTAGGCGGAGCGTGACCGGTAGTCTGGGACGCTCCCTTTCTAAAGCTAGTGTTCATCATTTAGATTTATAGAATATTTTGTTGGCAGATGAGATTTCATTTACTCACTGGTGGAAATAGGGGGTATTTGCTCAAAAGCCCTGTTGACACTATTCACAAAAGATCGGACAATAAAGACAAATAATGCGATGAAAACATCACGTTCCGCTGATGAACTTGGGCTTTTCATATTTGAATGTTTCAACCAAAAGGCGCGGCTGTTTGCCTTCACCCACTTATGGAAATTCGTAACTAGGGTTGGCTCTCGTTATAAGCGTTTTAGCCATATGGGGCTGATATTGGCATAGGTTGGGTGCCCTACAGTGCGTTCACCTATCACGTGAGTTCATATTCATAGCTAAGGTATTGAACTAGTGGCCAACATTGATGGAAGTCTTTAGACCGCCAAATCAATAGGCTTAAAACTAGGGGATTCTAGGTGCCGCCGCGCCAGTTCCTTGGAGCCCGAAGGCATCTGCAAAACCAGCTTAATATGGAGTCTAAGCTTAAAGTGAGTGACTCATCGCACATTATATGCCTGACCTGGGCCATAAATCAACACCATTAACCAGTTGAAAGGAAAAGTGATTTGATACAGCTCGTCAAACGGATGACGATACCTTTTAATGGGCTAATCGGCGGCGCCTCGCCCGCCATGGGCGACTGTCGCTAGTTCCTCATCTATGTGGTACCAAAGATCCCTGCGGTCAAAACGGTATTCGAACAGACGCCGCCAGCAAGGCACACTTTGGTGGTCCTCATGATAAATGTTGAATCAAAGCGCTTGGTGCGAACAGGTGGCATGTCGACCAAGTATGGGTGCCGCGTTTCCGTACCTCTGGTGGTCCGATGGAATGGGGATGGTGGAACTGGCTCATAGTGTTCTATAGCAAACTTTTCAAAATGTATCCGGTTGAAGACCAAGATATGAGGATATTTATTAGAGCTGTGATGACCAGCAACGATGAAGAGGATCCGAGTTTTTGATGAGCAGGGTTTAAAATTTTGTAAAACTAAGTTGTTAGTATGAATGTGTGTTGACCTTGAATGTGTAACAACGACATGGACGGCTGATTATGCAGGTCCATCCAAGGTCATGTGAGCGCAAGTCAAACACGACTGATAACTCTACCTTTCGTTAGCATAACAGTACCTAGTGTAAAGATGCATGTATACATGACGTTGTCATAAATGTCAACTGTCATCTGCGTGACAGTAGAAACTGAATGATACCTAAAAATAAGAAGAAGCAGTGATATTATGTGGTTAACCTATGAGATATTGAAAAGGATATTAATTAGAGAAATGTATTTATTATTCTGAATAGAGCTATTGTTTTTAAATGAGCCTGAAGTTTGATTTACGAAGTAACAATGTGACGTGCAAAACGACGACGTTACACTAGGTAGGTAAAGTACCTACTGTTTAGCTAACTAACTGAAAAGCAGGTTGGTAACAGCAGCCAAGTCACTGGCCTTAGGGCCCTACTTCTGACATTATGCCGCCTGGCTCTAAGTCCGGTACCAACATCTGGCAAAATGGTATGCTAAGGCTTGCTGTAGGCGGATCTACTGTTCAGAGGAACCAATCACGATCTCTGAACGCTCAACAAAGTCATCAACCAGTTAACAGTTCCTGTGATACACGGCAATCGCATCTAAGAGCCGTAATTTAGCAGATCTGTTGATGGTAGGGTTTGTATGCCTGAGGCTTCGACGGCCAGAGAGAACCTATCCTTTGCGTATAACTACCATAGAGGTAAGGATCAGAAGTAGAAACTGTGTCAGGGTTTGACTTCATTTCATCACATACATTATTTTACTTTGACTAATGCTAGATTTTACTTTTAAGACTTATTACTTTCAAGACATTGCTACAAAACGAATGTCTTTTACGAGTACTATCGTCTATTTTGTAGACTATCACGAAATAATAGACAACTGTTATAATATTCATTGTTGTGATGTGTGAAACTACTGACTATTTATGATCCCGGTCCAGGCTACAATTTAACATTAGCAAAGAGCATCAAATGAAAATGTATGAGTTTACCTAATGTTATGTGTTGTAAACTACGTTACGTCACATGGGAAGTTAGGTTACCTATAATTTGAAGTACCTACCTACTACATATAAGCTAGCATTATGAATCAATCTTACATTAAATGTAATTTGGGGTACGCTCTAAACTGCATTGCATACTTTACTTATAATTTAGTTTTGAGTGGAGAGAAGCTGCGGATAATACTAGGACCCCGTTAATATTTTCACGGTAGGTATGTAATTTAACTTAAATCCAGAGTTGTAATGCTTGTGCGTTTAAATGAGCTCAGTTTCACGTATCTTGCAACACAGATGTTGAAACTGTCATAAACGTAACCACTAATAGCCTCCGATGGCGAATCAGTGATCGCCATTACATTTAGTACGCATATAGCATGTTACTCTACCGCATACCATAACGACATTTTATAGTTTTGAATACGGCCTACATACCTACATGTTACGAATATCATGTGATACATAGTCATTCAGGTTATATTTGCAACTTATAAAGTAAAATGTAGGTACCCCAAAACCTGGTTTACGTGCAGAATCAAAGAAGCTAGCAAAAACGAGAGGTCTACCAACGTTTACCGGGTTGATGATGATGGTCATACAACGTTATACTCTACAATCCAGTCTCAACAATACAAAACAATGCCGTAGGGCAGAAGAGTGAAGCACATGACCCACCCGATATTGTGCGGTTATAACAATTGCATTACCTTACAGAACCGTGACTGTTGTGTTTTATTTGGAAATTAGTTTTATTTATTCACAAAGAAAATTACAACTAATACAGTATTTACAATATTTACAATATTTACAAAATACACATGAAACAGTTGAGCTATCTACAAACCGTTGCAAACGATTTATAGATAGCTCAACTGGTCCAAATCAGTACCAATCGGTATGTTTTATTTGTGTATGTAGGTATAGCACTAGACACTTCTCATTTAGAGTGTAGTTGTTAGACCGTACGTACACTGTTTGCGCAAGTGTTAATTGTGCCATTTTGTACGCTTCGTCCTTATCTACCTAACAACGATGTCGTTGGTAACTAGCCACAAATACTATATTGGGTTTAGGTACATGTAAGTAAAGTACTCGTACCTTAGCGTTACGTTTCAAAGAAAAACTTAGTTTTGGAAGAATTACGCGTCCTTATTAATTAACCTCGTATATAACTGCAGCTACCTACATAATTTAACAGAAATTCTATCTAAAATTTTCATAGAAATTCAACAAGAAACCAGGAAGATCTCAATTTGAACTCGCGCTCAATTTCACAGACTGAACATTGCGTAAGATCTCAAAGGCGTTGTCCTAAAGTCGTATCGAGTTATTGCTGAACCCAAATATTCCTTTCTGAAACCGCCCTTTTATTATTCTGCATTGCCGACTTTGCAGAGCTATGCCGGATCTCTAGAGAGTGCGCGGAATAAGAATCGAGGTAGGCACTTACTTTTGGAGTTCACGGCTCGAAAGACCAATAATCCGCAAGCAGCAATATTGTCGCATTCCTAGGGACTGTCCTGAATAAGAATCGAGGTGCTTTTGTTGTTTACGGTGCGAAGGACCAATAATATGCAAGTTTACGTGAAAAACTGTGACTGTCGTGAGCTATAAAGAAAATGATCTAGAGTCTTTTTAATAAATGCGATCTATGTCCGGTAGGTATTGATCGTGATCACCAGTAACATACACTGCCTGCTGATTCTAAAATAAATGGCAATCAGCAATCGCAAACGATAATCGACACGAACGAACTCAATGTGAGGGACGATCACCAATGTCAAGGTCGACGCCTGCCACCTTTCTTTCGCACTTTGCCATTTGTTGATTCACACGATATCTTTCCCTTCTCATTCAAGCTTAGGCACAGAATATTAGTACAAGTACTTATTAGGTCAGTAGTCTGAGCTAGTGACCGATCCATAGACCAGCACTGACTGGCCATCAAAAAGTTATTGAAAACTAACCGTGATATAGTAGAGAGGTGGTGGGGAATAGTAGGATGAAACCGGTGATCGTTTAATTACTATTTTGATAACTAGTGAACATTGCTATGTACAGTGTATTCAGTGGTGCTGGACAGGGCGTGGCGGGGCGATGAAGGCAGCCGATGGAGCGACGCGGTGTCCGGTGACGGTGTCGATGCCAGGATCGCATGCTCCGCCGCTTCCTCGGATTACGATACCTCGTCCGTCATGCTTCTGGTTCTCTTCTTGCTGCCATCGTGAATATCAACTAAGGGCTTGCTGAATAGCGTCTTCACTGACTACTTGCCTGACTACTTGCCTAGATTGATCTGTCGGTGGCAAGGACGCTCATGCTGCCACCGCCACGATCATTGAATCATAGATTCTGTGGCGTCCTGTACTATGGCAATAACGGCCTATGAACCAATAAAGTCACGACACTGACACAGGACACTACTCGCGACATTAGGTTTACTAGCAGTGCAGTCTCCTATTCTTCCAGTAACAAAACTTGGTCACACTGACACTTGGTGAGGTAAAAGTGATGTACTGTGACACTCAGTTTTGTTTCGACACCGAGTGTCGTAAGTGTCGCTGTGTATACTAACTTGTTATTACAAACCTGCTGCTGGAACTTTGGCTTAGCAAATAATAGTTTCTAGTATTCTAGCAAGTCAGTATTGCATTCAAAACACTAATTAAAATGCAGGACAATACTATATTAGGTAGGTACAAGTGCATTGGTAATAATTGCCAAACTGACCCACTTGTGCATGCCTTGCACATACCTCGGGCCAGTACCTACTGGGAGTTACTGAACTATGCACTGAATTTAGATAAAGAGTTAAGTTGATGATTCATAAAATATGACCAACTACCTACTCAAATAACATTTGTTTAGATATTCTTTGTTGACCGTAAATAAATTCTGATTAAAAATAGATATTTTGGTATCTATTTTTAATCAGAATTTATTTACGGTTGGTCAAGGTAGATAGGTAATTCAGATAGTATGCACTGTACATAATGTAACAACATATAATGGGCAGGTAAGTGGCTTAGATAAGATAGTTGGCACTTAGAAATTAACACTTCCTTAGGTGCTGAGGTGATAGTGAATCTAACTAAACAAATGCATAAACAAGGAAAAACCTGTAGGTGCAGTTGGGTGGTCAATAGATTAGTATTTGGGGAAGTCCAATCAATCCTATATTAACCCATCGTAAGGTCCAACTGTTATACAACCAAATATTTCAAATAGTGATCATCAGTTTCCGTACCTATAGAGCAAGGAGAGAATAATTATCGTCTGGAGTGTAATATTATCACAACCGCACTGCTCTTGCTAATTACTTCACACTAGCACCGTGTGACTTATTGTGTTTCAAGGATTTCTTTATAATATCTATACTTCAATTTTAATGGTAATACTGTGTTGCTAAGCTGCTACTAACTATTCAAAAGTAAAGAAATATAAAGTTTCTACGCAAAGTACAGAGGTAAGTACACCTAGGTAGGAACTTACTTTTTACTCTTATGGTACAATGTTCCGATAAGAAAAACCGTGCTATTTCAGCACCTTAACGTTATAACGATAAGGGTTATCACTTATTAATTACAGCCTCGCTATTTACGTCGAGAGCGTGAAAAAAATCGATATAACTTCCAAAAACAAGACTGAAACCACTCCACTACGATTCCAACTAGATCGTGAATCTCAACGAGACTCTTTCCACCACGGGATTCGATACAGTAAGATGATCAGACATAGTGCCTCAGTCAAGGAATTCCTAAAAAACTTAGGGAATTGTTCAAAGCCGGCGCGTAGGTACTCACCCATTTTGTTTCGCTTGCTCGAACTAACTCCGATGCACAATCACAAAGGCTTTTCTCGGTTTATCGTTTTCCCATAGTCACACCATCGCTTTTTAGAATGCGCACCCTGTTTTTTCAGGCCTGTTTTAATTTAGAAAATCACGAAATTGCAAAGAAAACTTAAAATACGCGAGACACAGCGACACCGCACGGCAGCTGTCAGAAAGCGCGCGTGCGTTCAGAAATTGGCCAACATAAAAACAGAAATTGCGTTCAGAAATCGGTGTCGATACGACTGCGTTCATGCGAGTTGCAATTCAAACTGAAAAGCTTGAGCTCGAGCAATACGTACAAGTACATACATACGTATGTACTTACCACTATGTTATTAAAATTATTACATAGTCAATAGGATATTATATTTCATGTTAGGATGTTACGTACCTACATCATAGGCCTTTACATCTATTGAAGATGATGATTTATACAGCGTCAAGAGGCAACCTATGCCTACACTCAACGGGACACTGTACCTACATAAAGCTTGGCAAAAGTTGATCTCAAGCTAGCACAAAACGCTAATATCCTAGTGGAATGCCTAACGGAGAGACTGGCACCTGTATTTTACGATTTAGGTATCTAAGGTAGCTAGGATTACGTGTACCAAAAAACCAGTTTTTTTTATACTTCTAGCTGATGAAACAAGTAGATGGTCCACCTGATGTTAAGTGGTAACCATCACCTATAGCAAAACTTTGCCTCGTAATCATGCACTATAGAAACGTGCCCTACGATGCACTGCTCCGCGTCCATCAACTTGAGGCAAACAATTTTGTGCGGCATACCGCAAAGGTACCTATCAGTAGGGTTGGGTCTGCCTCCCTAAAGAGAAATCGTCTAACCCTATGCACCAAGTTCACTAAGTACCTACGTATATCTGTGAGGCAGTTGGATGGGCGAGCATGCCTATTTAGCCAAAAGGAATACCTATAGTCAATGTCGTAAAATAAAACAATAAATTAGGGAACGGCTTCATAAAATAAGTGCTTTTTATTTGATTAAAATTAGTAAGTAGGTACATTATTCCGAATGAAAACGTTAGGTCTAGCTTGTACAGTTCTACTGAAGTGAACCAAAACATATTTACAGAAATTAAGGGAAAATAAACAAAACAATATTCTAAAATATCAAAACGAACTATCATTATAGATCAACTCTGATTGTATAGTTTGGGTATTTTTGTTGTACTCACTGCCAACTATATTGATCCTAACCACAGATTATTGATGATCTGTAGTCTGTGGATCTGCCTGCTATATTATTTTACATAAGTGACAATCGAACTTTGCAAACGAAAATGAAACACTAGCTTGTGTCTTGGTTTTACATTTAGCTTGTCAAGAATACTTTTGTATGGAACAACATCTTACTAACCGTACTGTATATTGTATAGTACAAATAAAATATCCAAACACCTCGTATTCTACGCGCAGTAGGTACCTATAGCAACCGCTTAACAACCAAATAACTTAGATCCCTGTCCACTAGTGGATATAATATAACATATCAGTACCGAATTAAATTCACACAACTATCTATAAATAATATTCCTTCTTGTCTCCGCTTTTATCTACTCCCGGTACTTACGGCCAATGAGGCCTAGTAACAGTTAAGGTGTATGAAACCGGTGTTAGGTGTTTTGCACCTAACACACTAGCGTGCAGTAATCAGTTTGTTTGGTGCACGTGCCGGCACGGTTTATTAGCGCTGAAGTTGAATGAGCAGAAGTCGAATTTTAGCTGCGCAAACCACCCCACCACCTACCCTCCACTTTCGCCAAGCGCTATAAATCCATGACGAGACATGCACCAACTGAAAGCCTAATTATATGCGTAAACTAAAAGTAATTCATAAGCGGTATGTAATAAAACAATGGGTTGCTAAGAAATAACTGGAGTAGATAAAAGAAGACATTGTTTAATTAATATCACTACTTATACTTTTTAATTTAATAACTATGAGAAGGCAGACAATCAGCGTTCCGCACTAACCAGCGCGATCTATATCTATACCTTGTTATACGAGACGAGAATATTATACATTGAACACTTTAGTTTGTAAAGTCGTTCAAATTGCAACTTTATTAATTTGAATACAATGATCAATTTCAACGAAATGTCTCGTCTCATACAACATCTATGCAAAATATCTTAGCAGCTGAATACCTCGTATTTACATTAGTACTATATTTATATAAATATTAGAACCTTACTCTCTGTACATTAATTTTAATAGACTCTTTAGTAATAGGTTTCAATTTTAGAACTATTCGAACTATCGTGTTTCTATAAGAACTTTGAAAAAATTTAATGGGTATAGGGCTGGCGCAAAGATGGCATAGATTTGGTTTTACAGAGATTTTATAATCAGGAAGCTAGCGACTACTATTTTACTTAGTAGATAGTCAATTGCCTGAAAGAGGTTGATCTTAGTCAAGGTAAAATTGTGTATTGATTCAGTCAGTTTGTGATCCAAACTCCTAGCAAATTGTTCTGAAATTAGAATACATAAGTAACACGCCAGCCCTTAGTTAAATTGACCTATGTTTATAGTCGACGTCCATCTCGTCGTTGAATGATTACCATTTTTATCACTTTTATGTTTTAATACAGAATATAACATAGTTTTTAGGACAGATAAATAGACGTTACTTAGAACGTAGTTTACCAGGCCATATTGTGCAGCAAAATAGGGTAACGTCTATTCCTCCATTTTGTTTTGCAAATATAACTATATAGCCGCCATTTTGTATCTCTCTTTTGATAGATAATCAAAATAGCGTCTTGAGTTTATAATTTTTTTTTGTTTTATTCTTTAGTACCGACTATATATATTGTCGATAAATGGTAGCTTTTGTTTAAAATAAGAAATTCGTTCTATTGATAGGCAATACAGCTTTGTGATGGTTAAAAATTGACAAACTTGATAGATAGAATACATTTTGAATAAGCTTCCAACATTATCCGGTGATCAAATAAGCCTTAAGAGAACAAGAATTAATAAATTACTCGATTTCAAACGAAGATTGAGCCACACTAATACTTATAATCTGATGTTACGGCTTGAGGGGTAGTCATAAACAAATCTGAGTCGCCGCGTTACATCATTTGAGTCATAATGCGCGTCAACGCCAGCTCGACTGTCCAACGTTGTAACGTTACCGCGCAGTGTAGCTCGAAGAGTCTGTTCATTCGTAAGCGTATCCCAACAGTGAGAAGAAACCCAAGCTACCAAATTCATTCAGTCATAATCTGAGATATCATTACCACGAATTTTTTACCCATTTACCTACTCTTGCGGTAGGTATGGGCAAAACATGGTAAGAATTTGTTTCCTTCTAGTACAACACTATTTAAATAGCTGTCGTTATCTTATATCTATCAATTCACCAAATCTTAGATTTCTAAAGTTATTGCATTCGTCCCAATAATCGACTCGTTCAATATCTATCTACAGATATAGATTTGTACTAAAGTTTAGCAACGATCTATCCTAAGATAGTAAGATTAGAAATGTTATAGATTTTAAAATTAGTACCGGTTTGGTAACTAGATGGCGCTGTTTAGTGAAGATATTTTTTTCATAACTTGTATCTGCAATTACTGAGATTTCTACGGTGAATACTCCAACTGTATATATATATATATATATAATATCTGTAGATAGATAATGAAAGTAATTTAGTGTACGTTGAGTATGTAAGGCACAGGGGTTGTGCGTGAGTCTGTATGCTTCATCTCAATGCAAGCATGCAATGCCCTTTTCAAGCATTTACCAAGTTATTTGATTAAACAAAACTCTCGTTAGGAGAATAGTGCAGTGGGGGTCTTAAGCTGAACCATGAATCCAGACTTAGGTTGAACTTAAACATGGATTATTGAAACTTGTCAATTAAAAACTGCTATCAGTTCGTATGTAACATACGTTCAGTTTGTTAATCGGCTTTAGATAAAGTTTGAAATATTGGACATTTCTATACAGGATTGTGCACATAGCCACGTGCAAAGAAAAAAACTAAATTCCCCACACCCGGGGGTACCCGAGAATACCCCATGTATGTTAGCCGATTTTTTGTATTTCTCGAGTATGTTTTTTTTTTCCACAAATTTTGCCCGGAATGGATAAAACCTTTTTGGTGGCCGTAAATGGTATTTACGGTGGTTTTTTTGTAACTTGCACTAAGGAATGCTTATGCTCGGAAGTCGGTTATTTTATGCATTAAAGTATTCATAAAGATCATTTTAAGAATAAACCTTGAAAATTTTTGAGTGGCAATTTTACATGATTAAAAAATAAAACCTCGAAAAATACAGAAAATTGGCGAACATACATGTGGTATTTTTAAGTAAAAAACTGAATTTAGTTTTTTTCTTTGGACGTGTCCAAGTGGATTACACAGATGAAAAGAGAATGCATACCGACATATAGGCTGTAAAAGTATTAAAAATGAATATAATGTTGCAGCGGCTTGTAATGTAAGTGTTAGAGGAGTGTTAGTTATTCGTCTTCAGTGTCGGGATCGCTGGAGTAGTCCGCGGCCGGCTGCAGTCGCGGCGGGAAGGGACCCTGGATCTGTTGCCTGCGGAGTAACAACGTCACAATGCACTACTCACCCGGACATAGTGTGCCACGTGACTAGTTGTACAAGACTAGTGTAGATACTCACGCGAGCCTGCGGTAGTGGTTGAGCCACTCCTCCAGCATCTGCGCTTGTAGAAGAGGTCGCGCGCGCGGCAGCGTGACGCGCGCCGACAGCGTGCCGCCCGCGCCGCGACATGACGTCACACGCACCCAGCCGCGCACCACGCCTTCCGCGTCACACATCTAACGATGTACATCGTATACAATATGAACCTGCACGTCAACGACACACCCACTCCACACAAAAATGAAATGTAAATACAGAAGTGTATTTTTACTTCTTTTTTGTGTGGACTGTGTGTTTATCGTTGACGTACACTTTTGTATTGTATGTTGTTTTACTCTTTTTTAAAACTTGCAGAGACTCTTAAGCTTTTATAATATTACAAGAAATGTGCTACCTAATAAGCTATTCCTTATTAAAATCGACCTTTAATTGTACTGAGGTGAAAATTCCCAAAGATAGTTAATTGGTTAATTGTGAATTTTTATTGCTTGTTTTATCATTCGTAAAACTAGTTAAGATAGGGGATGCCTCAATTTCAATAAATAAGCTTAAAATGATCTTTTAATCAAATAATCTAAGCCTGAAAACTTATTTTGTACATTCATGTTCAAAACCATAATTTATTCAAAAGTCGGGGCGTAAATATCATTTACGGCTCAATGGCCGTAAGTGAGTAAATTTGAAAATAGAACGAAACATTACACATTACTCATGTTATGCTACGATAAATACTAATAAATATTTTTTTATTTATTTAACCTATTGTGTCCCACGGCTGGGCAAAAAATTCAATTTTTTATTTTTATTTTTGTCACTAAAAATAAATGAAGAAAGCATTAGTTTCAGACTTATTTAATTGAACAATCTTACTAATATTATAAATGTGAATGTAAGTTTGTTTGTTACGCTTTCACGCGAAAACTACTTAACCGATCATCATGAAACTTTGTACACATATTCTTGGAAGTATTAGAAGTAACATGGGATACTTTTTATCCCGGAAAATTGACGGGATCGAATGTGAGGTAAACGAAGTCGCGGTCGGAAGCTAGTATATAATGTTGTTACCTCCTCCATAGTAAGGAAGTGCACGGGCAGCAGCTTGCCGCTGCAGTCGGTGAGCGGCAGGAAGATGGCGTCCTTCTCCTCGCCTTGACGCTCACTAACACAACACACAAACAACATTCAGTTATGAAATAATACGCGAGGCTTTTATAAACACTTGATATTTTATTCACAATAAAATGTATGTGAGAGTACAATGCACCGGACACGTATTGACCTATATTGTCTGTGGCATGGAACGCGGTTGATTCTGTTAGTTTGCGTCCGTATTTCCAACATTCAGTTATAGCTGATCAACTCTCTATCAACAGACAAGGATACACTTGAATTTGAATTTCACAATTTTCATTTTTTATTTTAGAACATTTTACAAACAGTAAATTTGCCTAAAATTTGCAAAAGTACAGAGAAATTTCTGAAAAATAAATAAAATATACTAGACAATGGCGCCGACTCTGTTGTTGCTTTTTTTTTTAATTAAATTTGACAGCCCTTAAAAATGTTGCCGCCCCTTCCACATAAACTGAAAGGAAAATGGCGGCGCTGTGAAATAGTTTAGTTTGTAATGCCACATCAGAACTGTCACCAATAGAAGACAGAATGGTGAGTAGATAGTATTTAAATGAGACCTGCATATATAGTCGTCCCGGAGTGAGTAGGGCTCCAGCGGCACTAGCGCGGAGAAGTGGCCGCGCGTGTAGCCCACGCACAGCGGCGACTTCACGCAGAACGACGGCTCCCATAGCAACGGCAGGTAGATACCTACACAACAATATACATACATATTAACATGTAGCGCCATCTAGCTCGCTACCTGACAACTATCCTAGATCGCGCTAACGAACTTATCACGGAGTTGGAACACGAGTAATACTACCGAACACCATCCATTGCTCCTCGGAGCCCGAGACAAAGGTCGCTCGGCAAGGAAGATCTTCCCTTTTCGTAGGAGGACACATATCCTACCGTGTTATCCTCAATATACAAGAGATAATATGATATATCCTCTTATAAGATACGAGGATATTCATATTCTATTAATTTATTAAAAGGAGTTAGTACCTATGTTAAAATAATACCTTGAAAGCCCGCGTATCCGAGTGCTTCCCCGCGGAATGAGTTGACGACGTCCACTCCGTACACTATGATGGGACGACGCATCACGTGCGCCAACACGAACACGTGCAACTGTAACACGCACACATGCACACATCAATATTATAATATCAGTTACCTAACTACTTTGGTGACGTCATTTTTGTGACTTCAAGAATGTTAGAGCCGGGACCGACAGCTTAACATAGGAAGTGTTTAGATGTAAATGACACTAATAGTCACCTATTCAAATAGTGACCGCGCAGAACGTAGCTTTACAAACCAATCTTAAATTGACAATCAACATATTTTGATGGTATTATTTATAAGTAGTGGTTATTAGGTACCTGATGTAAAGCGGTGCCAGGCTCCGGTGCGGCGGCGACTAGCCTCGCCCATTCGGCGCGGAGCTGAGATTCCTCCGGCACGTAGTCTAACCGCTGCGCCTGCACATATCAACATAACATTATTGTAAAAACACGGATCATTTAGAATCATCTTCTGTACTAGGTGACTCTTAAATCTGAAATTCATAATCAGGTAGAAGTTACCCTAGGGGTAGATTCATCCCCCCTAGGGGTTGCATGTTTGTGATGTCCAGCGTGCCTCTTCCTCGCGACAAGGGCCTAGAATAACGGTTTGATTCGTAGCACATGTTTATATAATCGTCGTTACCTATTTGGTCGTTCGACAGGTTGTACAGTAGAGACGTGAAGGTAACAAACAATGTACCTGCAGCCTCTCCCAGGCGGTCCAGCGCACCATGAACCCGCGCGGTGCGTGGTGCAGCGTGTCGGCGAGCGCGGCGCGCAGCGTGTTGTCGCGGTCGAACACGCCGTACGCCGCCTGGCACACCGCGTCCGGCAAGCAGTCGCCCGCCGACCGGTTCCACAGCGCGTACAGACGTGAACCTAACATTATCTAACATTACTACACTACACAAACAACACTACATTATTAACCTACCTCACAAGGCACTGTCTTAATGTCGAGTGCGCTCTTCAATACCGAACTCACCAAGGATCCTAGTATTTCACTAGGATCCGTACTGACAGAGGGATTCAAGGTCGCCCGAGACTAACACAGCTTTGTCCTCGAGGATAATACTCTACTTTTCACACAAACTGCAAGACAACAAAAAGCTGTGCAAATTGGTCGTGGATGTAGGACGTAGGTCGTTATTCAAAAAGTTTGAAAATCGAACAAACCACTGCACTACCGTAGATCATAATACTATCTACTTAGTACCATACCCAATACTATCTAAATATCTTCTTTTTTTTAACAATGACTTCAGCCTCACCTGACCGTCACAAAAACTGTGTACTAATAAACAAGAAGAAAAGATAAAAGAGTCAATGACCTCCACGCATCGATTTGAAATAAGGATATCTTTGGTTTCAATATCTATGCTAATTGCCACTAATTGCTAACAGGTTTTCATACAAATTTTGACGTTCCAAATTGAAATCTCATTACTCCCTAGAGCTTTAAAGGATTTTCATACAGTATTAAATGCCTGTAGGTCACAGAATACATGACAGTTACTACGTAAGGAAAATAGCGGCAAATAATGACTTGCTTTCTGTTGAATGTCCATGACATGTAATCGGACATTGTTGAGCAGCAAGTGTCAAATATCTATTATTCACAAATATTTATGACCTTCTAGCTTCCGCCCGCGACTTCGTTCGCGTCCCGTTAGATCCCGTTGATTTTCCGAGATAAAAAGTAGCCCATGTGTTAATCCAGACCACGGACAATATATAATCCAAGTTCCATTTTTTTTATATACAATATAGGAAACCGTTTAACCACAATCTCACCTGATGTTAAGCAATGATGTGGTCGACGATGTAGCACCATTTAAATTGGATTAGTAGTTTTTGCGCGAAAAAGTAACAACATACATCCATACAAACTAAAATGTCGATTATGTGTTAGTACATTGTACTAGGCGTTGGTACAATGTGTATGTATGTACATGTACATTGTACATACCGAGCCTGACCCTGAGATCGCTGTGCCAGTTGATGAGTGGTGCGTCTGAGTTCTCGAGCGTGTCCTGCACATCTCGGTCCAGCAGCTCCGTGAATAACTGCTCCTGGATCACTCCGGGTAACTCCTCTATATCTGTTACATACAAATATACATTCTATTAATATTTATTTATTTCTCACATTAAATGTAAGTAAACCTGTGTTCCTTTATATATTTAGCTACCGACCAAAAAACAGAAGAAATGTTATAAGTTTGTGTTAGGATGCCTTCTGGTAAGATCGGCGTAATTATAAGTCCGGATAGATCACGTAACTAAGCAATTATCATTTAAAAATATCGCCGAATTGCTTAGCATCCGGACTTCCTATTACGCCGATCTTACCAGAAGGCACTGTATAAGTTAGGTGTTGTGTGTCTGTCTGTAGCCATAAATATATACAAATGTTTATTTGCAACACAAAACAAAAATAATGCAAACAATTAACTAAACCACGTTTTACGATTCGAGTTGTGCCTAAATAAGCAATGTTGACAAAAGATCCCATCTCAGCATGTGCCGGTTGCACATGGTGAGACGCTCTTACGTTTGTAAGGGTGTAAGAAGTAGGTACATAATGTATAGCTATACTGTTACTGACCACAAGGCAGCGAGAATGTGTTGAATTCGTTGATGAACCTGCACGGGAAACTGCCCTTCTTGTATCGCACGCAACCCGCCAGGTGAGACCTAATGCCGCGAGCTATGTCCGGAGCTAAAACAATACAACATTATACATTATATACTAACAAGTTAACCCACACATACATATTACTACGACACACATATACAAATTGCAGGTTATTTATACTTCACTCCACTAAATAGTTAGAAATTGAGTACAACCTCCATTTTTGAAGCGCTCGTGGGAAGGCTTGCTTAGTCAATATTCACCGATTATATAAGTTAAGCGACGTTCTGTGCGGTCACTATTTGGATGGTGACCGTTAGTGGCATTTACATCTGAGCGCTTCCGTGCTTCGGAGGGCACGTTAAACTGTCCCAGCTATAACAGTCGCTAAGCTATGACGGAGGCCTTAAGACGGCCTAAAAACTCCGTCTCTAGAGTTGGCCACTAACTCATACCAGCTTGCTCGCTTACCTCCAGTTTTAATAATTTCTAACACTATTTATTTAGTAGGAGGAATGATACCTTCTGTGATTGATTCGAAAGTGTAAAGTTACCTATGTAGGAGGGAGATCGCTTGAGTCCCGGCCCGCCGCCCGATATACCCGACAATAACGTCGCTAGGATCTCTTGCCGTTTGAATCTGAAAATATATTATATTCCGGTATAATTTGAACGATATAAGCACTTGAATAAGCTTAACTAAACATTAAATAAGTTAATTCGCAATAACCATTAGTGAGTAAAACCAAAAGAGTCATGATAATCGTATAATCGTGTATACAGGGGCCTTATGCTCAGTTCGGCGGATATTTTACTCTAATAGGGATGACGTCATTTCTCAACCGAAATCTTTATCCACAAATGAGTCGAGTAGAGAAAGTGTCTGCTCCTCTGAACGAATGTGCCAGAAAAGCAGCGGTTCGGGAGGAATGGCGGAAGATTGTAAGATGGGTTACTGCTCCAATATGACGACTACGACCACTCTGACAAGAGTGATAGGACAAAGAAGAAGATCTGAGCATTAGGGCCCTGGTGAGCAAAGTTTAGTTTGGTGTAAGATTAAGTATAGTACTCTGTGGATAAGTAAGATAAGTAAGGTAAGGTAGGGTAAGGTAAGGTATAGTAGGGTATGGTAAGGTAAGGTAGGGTATAGTAGGGTATGGTAAAGTATGGTAAGGTAAGGTAGGGTAAGGTAAGGTAAGGTAAGGTAAGGTAGGGTAAGGCAAGGTAAGGTAAGGTAAGGTAAGGTAAGTTACCTGATAGCTAGATGTACGAGCGTGTGTCCCGGGTCGAACGCGGAGGCGCGGTTGAGCAGCGCGACCTCGGGCGCGGTGAGCGCGCGCGCCGGGTCGCCGCCGTGCGCGAGGTACTTCTCCACGCACTGCGCAGAGTTCTCCACCACACCTGACGGACATAGTACATACAACATCATCAATATATTGTAACAGAAGACCAGAGCAAGAGGGGCGTGGCCTATCCCCGCACCACCGGCAGACGGCTGACGTCACGTGACGTCACGAGTTTGCAGCGGGGCGCATCGCCTGACACTTTTGCTCGGACGGTCGGAGAGTGCGGACGTATTAGGCAGCCTTAAGCTATTCTGAGTTGTAAATACTTACCTGTTGATTTTTATTTCGCTAAAGTTATAAGAGTTCTAGTTTTTGTTCAGTTTTGTATTTTTTTTATTAAATTTCGCTTCTGGTCTATAAAAATATATAAAACTCTTTTGAAGCTGACAGAGAATCAACGCACAGCCAAAACCATAAGTCCTAGAGGTATGACATTTGGAGGGTAGGTTCCTTATACATATAGTTTAAGGGCGCACTAAGAAAACAATTTTGAAAAGTCACACCCTAAAGGGTCTAGAACGCGAGCAACGCCGCGGGCGACGGCTAGTACATAATATACATATACCTATTTGTTTTACAAAATATTTACTCATAACCCTTATGCCGTTACGTCCACCGCACGCCGCGGCACCGGTAATGCACTACCAGGGGAATACCCACGGCACGGAAGGCAGAGCTCCTGAGCCATGACGCCTGTCACATTTCTCACGATTACTTTACCTAAGCAGGCTTGCAACCATATCCAGTCGATGTTCTTATGCGGACGTTTGGAGCGACGCACCGGGTTGTTATCTGAAGGCTCCAACAGCGTTACACTGTTGCAGATGTCATTTATACCTGGAATTAACCAAAAATACATCTTGTTTAAAACCTTGGAAGCAATCGTTTAGTGATTGTAGCGCCATCTATCTCGCTACATGAGAACTATCCTAGATCGCGCAAACGAAGTTATCACGGAGTATGAACATAAGTAATACTACCGAATACCATCCATCGGTCCTCGGAGCTCGAGCCAAAGGTCGCTCGGCGTGGAACATCTTCCCTTCTCGTAGGAGGACACATATCCTACCATGTTCTCCTCAGTGATCGTCGTTATCTTTACCTAATAGCTTAACATGAAAAATGTAAATGCGTTATTGACTATTGGATGAATTTTGGAGATTCCTAAGTTTTTACAATTTAAGAGCTGTGGATTTTGTTAAATAAATAAAATAAAATCCGTGTTCACTTTAGTAAGCGTAGGCCTGCGACGGATCTATCGCGATTGCCAATTTGTTGCAGAATATTCTAAACCTACTGCCAGGGGTAAAATGTTCATCTTCCGTATAAAGCAATCACATATTACGAGCAATTGTGCTAGTATGTAGTATGTCATGTACATAAATGTGTATAGTATACCTATGGTTGGCTTGGCGGGTGTGGGAGCCGGCGCTAGAGGCGCGTCGGGGAGGCAGGCGCCGCCGCCCGCGCCGCACATGGCACAGCGGTGCGCACGCGGCCAGTTCTCGTATGTACACACCTGGAACATACATATTTACTGATCATTCATACTAATAATGCACATTTACTAAAATTTTATAGCTCAAGATTTATGTAAAAAATATTATAAAGATAAGTTTGCCCGGGAGCAAAGGTTCAGGGACTCGATTCTACTAAGTTACAACAGTTGACGTTTTATTTAGTTCCAACTAAGATTCGATCGTTCTTCAGCTTAGCTGAAACATCACTGTGCAGCACCATGCCACTCAAATGTCCCTAATGATCCTTCAGTAATCGTATCGCAGAGTAAGCCGCCGAACTATGTATGTGGTGTTGTCTCACCGAGCACGTCCACTTGTTGGCGATAGCGCTGGAATGGCCGGTGGCGTGAGGCGTGGCTAGCGGGGACGATATCCGCAGGGGCTTCAGTCGTTCTGCCACTGCGTCTACACCTACAAACAAACATACCGTCACACTATCTATAGCAATCGTAAGCAATGATCATTGTAAGGCCTTTAATAAATGTGATAATCTTAGAACGAAACTAGAAATAGTAGTAGAGTTAATCTAATTGTATCGTGTAAATACTATGGTATAGTATTATATGATCTATGGTGTAAGTTACATCCAGGTGCTATGATACGTACTGCAAGCCTCTGGTGACGGCAGCGCGCTGGCGTGGTCCTGCAAGTTGAAGATATCCTCGCCCAGAACCGGCTTCGCGGCGCGACACATTGTGCACTGAACAAACAACATAACGAAATGAATACCAATGTATTTTCAAAGAAATTAAATTAGTATTAGACCAAAAGGACGCACATCAGTTCGTCAAGCTCTTTACAAGATCAATAGGTTAAAATGTCCTTTGTAAATGTATAGGAAAGACGTATTGCGTATGGATTCTATGGCTCTATTAGCAGTGGACTCCATAAGTAGGCAGTAGACTCGATAGCCTCTAGCCGGCGCTGATGTAGTTCGTGTCTGTTCTGTATAAATGCTTAGAAATGTCCTTCCGAACTCTATAGCTAAGGTTTGCCTTCATATTTGGGACAATATCTACATATTTCGCAGTGAAATTACAAAGTAAACATAGTTTCGATCCAACAAAGTATTGTTCGTGATGTGTTTCCTCATCAACAAATCCAAGGTGAAAAATGTAATATAATTTTCATGATAAAAAGCTATACAAACCAGGTTGAAGATTTTGTCAGTTTGTTTCATAGAAAATTAAGCCATAACGTTCGCGTGATTCCAAAGCCTCGTGGAGAAGGTTGCGTCAGACCAACTTTTGCTTTGTCGCGTATTTCTATAATCGTGCAAATATTATGGCGTGCCTCAATTGCCTAACCACAGCATTGTGAAAATATGTCTACTAATAACTTATTTCAATCTATTCCAAGCGCAAGTGAAGCCTTTAGCGGCAGCTGGTACCAAAACCTACAATGAATACCAAGTCTATGAGCTACTTTCTAGACATCATGACGACATATACACTACTGATTAATTAGCGCTTTGAGAAAGAAATGACGAGCTTGAGAGCGTCGTCGACTAACAATGGGAGGTACCAGACACAAATGAATTGAACTTTTGCGTTTACCTGCTTACTCATAATCGTTGCGTAACTTTATTAAGCTGTTTAATCAACTGTTTAACTATTCAGCTTCTATAAGTATGGCCCTTAGTCTGTAACATCGGGAGTCACCACCTTCTCGGGTATTCGAACTCAGTGCTAAATACAAGATGAAACTTGCGTTCCTAGAACAAATACTTAGAGGTGGTAGGTAGGTACCAAAATAATAGTATGAAAGTGTTTATTTATTAGAGCATAGAGGTATATTGTGACAATTCGCCATTGTCCTCTGAAGTGTGCTATGGTAGCAACTAACGGTTGTTTTCAAAAGGGCTAATGCTGGTGGTTACAATGACTCTTACAGCTCTACCGAACCATAGCGACCTCTAGCGGCGGGCGCCCAACCAGATAAATGTGTAAACTAAATAATTCTACTATTATTTTGTCAATGGCAATACTTGGTGCCTAATAAAATAAGTATATGGATAGTTGATACATTATTAAGAGTGCTGGAAATCAATAAGTTCTGGAACCAAAAACCAAGCTAAGTAGACTTCAACAGGCAATGATGATTACTTGATAATAAAGATCTGTAGATACCTTTCTAGAGAGGGGGTAGTTCTCGTAGGTGCACGTCTCACAGCGCCACTTGGCATTCTCAGCAGGGGGAGTGGAACTTGCTGTCATCTGGAACAAGTCAATAAAATGAGTTTAAAAACTCGAAACAGACTTTAATTTGACTATGTTCTGACTTCATCATATCATAGAATAACCCAAATTAACTGCCACCATAGGTAGTTCATTGGAATTATTCTATTGTTGATCATTAACATCAATGAAAACTGCCAAACTAAAAACAACTGAATACTTAGCAGTTTTTTGTTCAATTAACAAATTTTTAGGAAGAAGTGATGGAATAAGCAGGGATGCATACAGGATAGTTTTCTTATTTTCCCCACAGTACTTTTTGCTGACTAACAAACAAACAACATAGCATGTTTGATTCTGAATGAGGACCTAAGATAATAGAAACTTTTCATTTTAAACAATTCACTTTGTGTTAAATTATAATACAGATACAGATCATTGTCAATGTGTGCGTGGAATGACCTATTTACAGTACCTATCAGTTCACTCACATAATGATAAAGTTGATAAGGTCAAATGCAATATAAAACTTGTTGACAAGTTCAATAAGTTATTTATCTTACTGTTGTCAAGTGTCTATGGAGTTACTGTTAAGTTTAGGTAAATAATATGGATTGAATGCCTTCTACAGAAAGTGAAATAGTAGATATTATAATAGAAAAGGATTATTTTAAAACATTTCTGTGCATTAGCGCGATGAAAACCGGGTCGAGCCCTATCACCAATATTGCCAAACTAATTCATTCTAAGACTATTAAACCATACAGTAACATAATAATTGTGCATTGTGTGAGTTCTAGCAAAGTTGATCAGCATGGCCGTTCATGGAGATTGTAGATGCAACCAGCAGTGTTATTCTCAAGACAATTTGTCTCTGAGTATTGTCTATCTGACAATTCATGTGCAAGTTAACAGAAACAACTCAACAATTGGTGATTTGTCACCTAATACTACTGAATACAACAGCATGCTCCTGCAGCCAAATGAGCATTTGTAAAACATAAAGCAATCGTAGGACAATAACAGAAACCTTGGATGCATTGCCTTGTTGACTATTGTAGTGTAAACACTGAGCATGAATACTTTGAGTGAAACAAGTTCTAGGAGGTGCAGTATTGAGGTAGTTAGGTACCTGTGCGATGTTGGTCTGCGAGACGGCGGTGGAGGCGTCCTGCGCGGGGCCCCCGGCGGCCTGGCTGCCGCGGCTGGCATGACTCGCGGCCGCGTGCGCTTCCTCACTCATCCTGCCAATACCATCGGCCGTCAGCCGTCACCCGACCGTCACTCGCACTATCACGAACTCATCGCTACGAGCGCTCCGACACCCCGTGACACCGTTCACACGCGCAACCGCGACGCTAATAGAAAGGAGACCGTTTCACCACCTTCCTATTGGTAATTTCGAGAGATTTAACGCGAACCTGGCAGACTTAATTACCTTGAATAGATCGTGAGGTTGAAGATCCGAAACTTGGCAAGGCTCGCTTTAGAATTTTGGCGTCGTTACACAACATAAAACACTGGCGATGCCATAAGGTCAAGACTACTCGAGCGACACGATTCACTCTTGGGATTCGGCCCGGGAGGTATGACGACGACGACGACGTCGGTGATCTCGTGGTAGGTATCTACCTATCACCCACCGCGATATCTAAGATATTTGACGATTTGATGGTCGAAATAACCCAGGGTGAGATGAACGGGGGAAAAATAAAATAAACAATCAATGAAAGTGAAGATGAGATGAGTGGAACTGTGTTTTATTTATTTTATTTTTGACTTTTGGTTGGTTGATCATTTTCATCACCGTATGTCAATGTCAAATTCACGTTCACGTAAATTTTCAGTCAAATTTCAAGCAGTCAGATACTAGCCACAAAAGCCACAAACCAAGAAGTTGAAGTTGAAGTTGAAGCAGTCGGGGACACGAGCAAAGAGTATAATAAGTGGACACGAGTTTTGACATTTTTTGAAACGACACATAGCACTTTTATTTTAATAGTTTTTCTTGTGTTATTGTGAGTATTGTTGTTTAATTTTGGTGGAATTTTAACCAATAATACTTAGGTCGTAACATAAAGTGTGAGCCATTGGAATTATTGAAGAGAAGAAGAAGAAGAAGTTGAAGCAGTCAGCGATTGGCTATACGTATTTTTGTGTGGATAAAACAAATTTTTTTGCCAACATGATCATGTTGATTCAAAAAGTTCTATGTAGGTATTTCGTCAAAGTCAAAATAGTCACTTGCACAAGTTGCAGCAGGCTTTCAATTTTTTTTTATTAGAATACAAAATGGAAAGCCTTGTATTTACATACTGTGTAAATACAAGGTTTCCATTCTATAAATAAATTATGTAGTTATTTATTTACTTAGGTATTGATTAGGCCTGAGCAAAAGTTTTTTACAATAATAATAAGCTTTTTAAAAAACAAAAAATCATCGTCTGTGGTATCGTCTCCCAAAACGTTACAATACAAATTGTCTATGAATTGTTGTATTGCCAACTCAGCTATTTCACTGTTCCCTGTAATTAAGGTAGTTCTATGAATTTCTAACTTTTCTTCATTATCATAGATTGGTGTTCAATCGATTGTGCAGTGTACGTCGTTGACTAATTTTGAGCCATTTTTGAAAGTTAGGTCTCAGTCCTTGGCACAAACACTTATGTAGTTAGGTAAAAGTGGATGAATTTGGTTGGTTTAATTATCACAACGGCCAATTTCCAGCTCCACCATATTTTATGATCCTGGATAATAGCTAGACCATAATACTTGTGCAGATTAATCAAACGAGCCCAAACTCGATGAGAATGCGGCGTTTTAGTACGCAGAGTTCTGTCACCTTCCGTCTCCATCATCAGATCAGCTCGCTATCACCATACTAATGCATTTAGTAGGTACATACTAAATGCATTAGTATGGTGATAGCAATATACATAGTAGGCACCTAGGTTATTTACATATCGGGAATCGGACCGTGACGTGTGGTGGGATGACAGCGGCGGTGGCGCCACCGGCGACAGCGGGCGGCACGGCTACAGCAGACAGTTCAGTTATCCTTAGGTACCTATTGGTACTTTTCTACCTTCCTAAGCTGGCAACATTTATTGTTCTAGATTTGTGAGTGCCGGCATCGCACGTGAACGTGTCGTAGAAATCTAAATAAATTAGTGAAATCACGATGACGGACGAATATTTCTATGGTAAGTTAATTTCTTCGTTTTATTGTAAACACACTGATGTTCATATTTACAACCTAAAGTGAGTACTACATGTTCAAATATGTATTTGAAAGAGACTGATGCGTCCGCTGAATACCCGGCTCGCCATTTTATTTCGCTGTATCAATAGCTTTACTGGTGGGTCAGTTGTGCTAGATCAAAATAAATGTCGACTCAATATTATCGCATAGTTCAGTAAAGTTCTCATCCTAAAATCATTGTTGCGCCAATGTATAAGCTGTGTTGCCGCCATTTTCGATGTAGCTAATCGAACTGTAACATTCCTCTTTTCTATGGAAATGGCGTTAGCTGAATTACAAATAAACATCAGTGGGTACATAACTCCCGCTAGAGCTTCATTGATTTCACTTGGTGGTGTGATTTCTCAAGAATGTGCGTTGTCAGAGACGGTGGCGCGTAATTTTAAATTCCAAGCGTCCAAGCGGCTTTTGAATGCTTGTGTCAAGTTATTTGGCTGTGTTTGCATCATGGTAGGTTCATAGCTATATTCTGAGTAGCACACTGTATGTAGGATGTACTTGGGTACTATATGTGTGTCTTTGTTTATGTTGGATGGCATCGCCGCTATTACCGGTGATGTTGGTTTTGAGGTTATGTCCGACCCCAAGGACATGGCACGCCTAATCGTTGGCCGTTATACAGACTTATACTCCATCTACCTACAAGTTCTTCACCTTCCGTATCTGCCTCGTAAGGTCGTAGAGGTAAATGACCTCTTTATCCGCCAAACAACCTAGGTAGTTATCCTCTTTCGTTTTCCTTTGAATTAGTCTGAAGGTTCATTCTATGTGATGACTAATATTACCATGTGTTTACACATTTGACGGGCGTGCGACGTCGTTTTGACTGTTGCATTGCTTTTTGTGATTGCTCTTGAGGCATTTGTCTGATTTTACTACAACCACTTCAATAATTTGCTGGTGTCTTAAAGTTTCATGCTAAAGAAACAATATACTACTTCCAGGTGTTACCTTGTCGGATGCAAACAAATCAGTAACATGGGACCCCGAGGCCACAGACTACAATCCCCGCAACAACAAACTGGTGATCCGCCAAGCACTCCTCGGACCAGACGCTAAACCCGAAGAACTTAATGTCATCCAGGTTAGTCATCCACATTGTTTTAAAAATGTAGGGAGGTAACTTTTGTGTAAGTTGGTGATAGATTTGTGACGTAGTCTCAAGCAAGCATTTTTTAATTTTGAGCCTAGTGTTATGGCATGTGTTTACCAAAAAATAAATGGTTTCCAGGTAGAAACAATGTCATTGCAAGAGGCCATCAAGATTCCCATAGCAGTGTTGAAAGCGGGTGAGACGCGGCACGCCCGCCTCGACCTTGAGTTCCCAGATGCCCCTGTCACGTTCACCATTCTGCAGGTAACACTTGTTGAAAATTACTAAAAAAAAGTTTTGATGTAGGTAACAAATTAGATAAAGTCTGGGTTAAACTAAGGCAAATGCAATGCAAAAACTTTGCAGTAACTGGACATTGAAACTGTAGATTCCAAAGGTCAATGACCTCCAGACATCTTACTAAGTAGGTCAATCAGTTCAATGTCAACTTTTGGAAATATGATCATAGTGATATGGAGTCCACAAAGGTTTAAGGGCTAAAGTGGTCAAGGTCAACATTTCGCAAAGGTCTCATTTTAGTTATTTGACTATTACAAATATTTCTGAAACCTAAGATCCTCAGTTGTGGGTTTGACCCCACTGATAGCTAACATCTGTAGAAAAAATTTATGATGATAAACTTACTTTGTATACTTTGATGGGCGCGCGACTCCGTTTTGGTTGTTGCACTGCCTTCTCATGATATTTTTCGAGGCATTTGTCTGAATATACGTCATACATCTGAATTTGATTGTGTTTAGTCATGATTTGTGTTTAAAGTTAGTCGTGTGTGGTTCCAGGGCTCAGGACCAGTGCATATAATTGGGCATCATCAGCTCACTGGCCCTATTGAAGAGTTTGATGATATGGAGGAAATGGAAGAGGAGATGTTGGATGAAGAGGAGGGTGATGACTCTGAGCTGAAGGTCAGTTGAATGACTAAATGAATACACTAGCATGCTTTTGTTATTACTAAAGCTTTACACAGGCAACTAGAATAAGCTGCAGTATTGAATTTCATTGCCCAAGTTTCTGTGGCATGTTTCTGATTTTTTGTATGAGGAGTCTGCAAACTACTATGTTCATAGAAAGTATAACCACCATATTGAAGTGGTGAGGTCAGTGCACAATACACCACAACGCGGGATGTCAGTGCTGATCTCACTCCCCCATGATGAATTATAATTAGAACCACCATATTGTTTCATTATACATACCTATCTACAATGTAGTAATTGGCATGTATGAAGCTTTATTATTGATGCCGGTCACATTGAGGTACATGACACAAGCATGTACTCAACACTTGTGTACTACTTACAGCATGAAATAAGAAAGTTTGCATGAAATGATTTACAAAACTGAATTAGAAAAGTGTTACAGTAACAAATGAATTTGCAGGAAGCTATAAATAAGAAAAAAGAACCTGCCGGCAAGCGAAAGGTGAATGAGGTACTGAAAACCTTCAACTAATAATTTTAAAACTGGTGGTACACCACAGGGCAAAGGTCCTCATCCCAGTTTGAATGACAGGCACTTAATTATATTCTAAAGGCTTAAACTGGCAATAATACCTAATGCAAAAAAGTTATTAGCATGCTATTGAAATAAAATAATTATAATATTATTTACTAAAGTTAAAGTTGCTATCAAGTTTTATTTCTACTTTAGCATTAGTATTTTTACCTTTTTTATGATATTGTAGAAATGTAGTTCTATAACTTGTATATTATGTGTAAAGTAGCTTGTGCTGTCATTTAATATTTGGATATTCACTAGGAACAAGACAAGGCTTTCACATAGTGTGGTTCTTTGAAAATCAAAATTACTTGGTTCCTAAACGCATTGATTGTTTCTCGGTGAATATTATATGGCTAAATGTAACTGGGTAACAAAATTGGTTCTGAGAATGAAATAGATAACGAAAATTGGCTGGTGGTTTTCTGTACTCATTCTGTGTTCTTTTCCTTGTGATTAACACCAAATATGAGACAATATCCCATACAAAATAAGAGCCTAGTTTGCATGTATATCTGAGAATCAACTGTTCTTAGAATAGCAGGATACATAGTGGTACTGGAATTTATCATCTGTATTTAGAGTATTAATCAAAAAATGCTAGCTTACAATATGTGAACAGGAACTGAAAATGGTGTCAATTCTGTAGTGTAGCATTTTCCTAAACTAACCTAATTTGACAGCGCTAAGACTGTTGCTGTTCTTTCGTTATAAACTGAAACTACAAAGACTGGTAGTATTCAGTATGCGCTGTCAAATTATGTTAGGCTTAGGAAAATGCAACAGCATAATTAATAGTACATTTATGTGTGTCATCAAGTATTAGTGGCATTGGATGTATCATTATTTCCCTGCCCTTATCCCACGCTAGGTGGGGTCGGCATTGGATGTATCTATTGCTTTATAAGTGGGGCATAGCTGCATGCATGATAGTATAAAGTTGTTTGTTTGTTTGACAGGGAGAAGATGAAGAGGAGCCCAAGGGCAAGAAGGCGAAAATTTCAAACAACGCCAAAGGCAAGGCTCTTTCGCCCAAGAAAAACGCCAAGAAGTGAAGTCCGCCTGCGGTGGCGTCTGCGTCTCGGCCCTTGTCCGCACCCGCGACACACGGAGCCGCGAGGGCGGGCGGGCTGCGGTCGGACGCGCTAGTTGTACGATAGTGTGGTAACTAGGTTAGCTATGTATCGAGCGAGCGAGTGCGTGCCAGTGATAGTGTGGTCCGGTCTGGTGCCTGCGACCGCGATCCAGTGTGATTCTCTTCACTATTATTTTTATTATTTTCGATACTAATTTTTGTTCCATTCCTTACTGTGGTATAGAGTTATGGATGTCAAATTTAATGAGTAAGTTTTGGATTCACGCAGATGTATTTTTAAGTTAAGACATAATTTAAGCATAATCAGTGTGTGTGACATTGATCGTTTTGTAACGAATAACCGCCGTCGATATGTCATTGAATTTGCTAACGATTTCTCAATTCAGAATGAAAAAACTGATCTATTATTAGTTTGTTTGTACATATACATTTAAAGGCATAAGAACGGTAACAATAAAATAAAACCATTTCTAAACATTACTTCCTGCTTTTATTTCTAAACGGCGTACATAATCGCACACACTTATTCCTAAGATCTACGTAATTCTGTAGTCATTCACGTAACTGTAGGACCGGACGTAAGGTAGCTATATCTATTGACTGAGCGCATATGGCGGTGAGGTCACTCTGAAAAGGTCAATCTCTGACCATGCATAGAGGTGCTATAGTAGGGGTCACTCTAAGGTCATCAAAGGTCAAGAATCTATGGTTAGTGTATTGCATTTACTTATTATTGTTACAACATTAATTTGACTGAGCGCATATGGCGGTGAGGTCACTCTGAAAAGGTCAATCTCTGACCATGCATAGAGGTGCTATAGTAGGGGTCACTCTAAGGTCATCAAAGGTCGAGAATCTATGGTTAGTGTATTGCATTTACTTATTATTGTTACAACATTAATTTGACTGAGCGCATATGGCGGTGAGGTCACTCTGAAAAGGTCAATCTCTGACCATACATAGAGGTGCTATAGTAGGGGTCACTCGTAAGGTCATCAAAGGTCGAGAATCTATGGTTAGTGTATCGCATTTACTTATTATTGTTACAACATTAATTAGCTATCTTACGGACTCACTCTTTGTCTTTGAAGTAGTCTCTCTAAAATCTTATTGCGTTGCTTTTGGATATCATTGGCTTCGTCCATAGCGGCTATCAACCTGTCGAAGTTATCATCATCCTTCTTACAATGAGCCTGCTGTACAACCCTCTCTATATCACAAATGGTTTCTTTGTCGAGGCTGACCCTAGAAATTCTGTTAGGGGAAGGCTTGGGTTCATCAAAAATTCTTTCGAAATATACGTAATACGGCCAATTGCTGATACGGCCAGTTAGGTTTCTCTTTTCTTCTAATCTTAAGTAAGTTTGTTTCAGATTCCGAAACTTTCGATCGCATTCTTCGGGGCTCAATCCTATTTTGGACGCGAGTGATTTCCACACGATTTTTTTCTTTATTCGCTGATCTCGGAACTTTTCTTTGTTTTTCATGTAGAAGTTCAAAAGTTGATTCACGTAGTCTTTATCGTGCGTTCTTATATTAACGTATTCCCAGCGATTGGCGGGGTTGTAGATGCTCTCGAAATCCTTGTAATATCTCCATTTGGTGATAGCTCTACCTGCATTCGCTCTACTTTTTAGCTTTAGATAAGTCTGCTTCATATTTCGAAATTTCTTGTCGCAGTTAGCGGGGTCTTCGCCTACGACAATCGATATTTCTTTCCATAGGTCTTTTTTCTGATATCTCGGACTCTTAAACTTATCTGCTATCTGAAGATATGCATCTACGAGTTCTTTGGTTTTAGCTCTGTCCCAAAGAGCACTGTTTGGGTTGTACTCGTAAAATATGCGCTCGAAGTACTGATGGTACGGCCATTTGGAGGGTTTTCCTGTATCATGACAGCGTTGCATCCATTTGAAATGGGCTCTTTTTAAATTCTTGTACTTGTGATAGCAGTTGTACTCTGTAGTCCCTAACTGCGACGCGATGTCCCTCCATACATCTTTCTGCAAACATTGGGAACTGCGAAATCGGCCGAGATTATCTATGTAAAGGTTCAATAAATCTCTTACTCGGTCGTCATCCCAAGGCTCCAGTATTGAAAGGGGCAGCGATTTACATTCGTTGAAGACTTTCTCGCAAATGTCATAGTGGACCCATTTTATTTCTTTCCCTATTCTTTTTTTCTTTAATAATCTTATGAATGTTCTTCTTAGATTCTTGTATTTGGTGGCGCATTCGTCAGGAGATGTACCGACGCGTCCTGCGATTCCGTCCAAAAGGGTTTTATCTTTGGTGTGGTTCCTGAAATTATTTTCTAGACACAGCATGAGGAGCAATTTTATTCTATTTCTGTCCCAAAATTGGTTCTCTTCCTTTTTATCTTTGTCGGTGTCGACGTGGTGCTCGGTGATATCTTCCTGTGAGGCGAGGGGGTCTTCGTTGATTTGTATGAACTGTCGATCTCCCGTCTCCACAATGTATTTGGCTTCTTGGCCTGCAACTGATAATTAGAAAATAATTAGGTACCTATTTAACAACGAACACCTTGCGGATCTTGATAACCGCTTGTAAAGCTTACTCGACTTAGTAGGTAGGTACCTAATACCTACCTACTATGGTTACGGACAATTAAATGACATCGTGCATGCAGCGTCAAAAGCGATGCGTTACCTACCTACTCGTTGTCAAGGTCAACATAAAAAAACAAAAGGTCATTTGAGGTCATAGTAGGATGATCTTCGTGATTTAATTTTAACACCAAATTTAACACTTGTGTCTATGAGGTATGACCTCACAGAAATCAAGAAGGTAGGGTATACGTAGGTACCTACTTATCTAACCTACTCTCTACTCACTTTGTGGGTTGTGAGTCGTAAAGTTGTTGCTGCTGATTAGCACATTGCTCTGATCTTCTCTGACGACAAACCAGTAACTTTGACTGCTTTGACTATGAGGATTATTCAAATTCATATTTTCCTGGTTAACAACCTACCTATAACAAAAATAAAAACAGTTGAATGCTATGTAAACAAAAGACGAAAGCCCTCTACTCTACTCAGCCTGCTATAATATATTATACAGGGTATTACATTGGGATGGGTCTGAGGAGAAATTCTAAACGGTAAGAGATATCTAAAACTGTTAAAAAAACTCGTCACAAAAGTATCTTTTTTGTAAAAAAGAAACCGTTGTTTGTTTTTACCGGAAATCGTGTTATCACAGATTACTAGGATGCTAGCTAGCGCAGAGATTATAATTTCTCAAAAGAAATTTATATATTTTTCTATGGTAAATACCCTGTATATCACGGCCACAGATTACTATTACAATGTCATTTTGACTGTTGACTCAACTCATTAAAAAAAAACAAAATGGCGCGATTGCGTGGTGGTTGAACGTAAAAAGAGAATCCTCGCCAATGAATGTGGTTGAAGAAAGGTTGAAGCGGTTGAAGATTGTGAGTCCGCTAGGATATAGATAGGTGTTCGGTGATCGTGAGTGAGGCACAGACCTTTTTACGAGGTGCTGAATGATGGAAGTTCATAGACTTCGGAGTGGAGTGTAGAGGAGGTCAGAGGTGTTGAATGGAGGAAGGTAGACTAGGTTGGACTGCGGTGGCTGAATGAAAAAAGAAATAACCAGTGGTTTTTAGTTTTTTAGGCTCCTTTTTGAGAGGAAGGCTAGGATTTAACAAGAATGCTAAACAAAACTCAACTCTAACCACAGATTATTAAAACTAACTCGCACTTGATCGGTCTTATTTTCATTTAATCTGTGTTTTTTTTTGTTCTGGCTCTGGAGGTTTGTCTTTTTGCCAAGTTTTTTTTGGTTTTCACCTTTTGTAATCTGTGATTAATAAGCCAGTGTTACCAAAGTATTATTTCTGCTGAACGTTTGGTTGCAAGGTTTTATGGGGCTGAATTCTCGCTTGCACATTTCTACGAATATGAAAAATCGCACAAATAGTGTTGTGTGCAATAACATTACACAAGGTTCAGCATACATGGTTTTTATCTGGTTGTGATCCAAACAATCACAAGGTGAATAGTAGGTACTATCAAGTTATTTTTGGCACGCTTGTTGGCAGCACTGGTGGCAGCTGCAACCGCCGCGCTGTGCCGCCCGCCAACGCCAACCAATCGCCAGACGCCATAGTCGCCACAGAGTACATAATATCTTTATAGATCATTTTTCAAAGTCTATTCGTCAAATGTCGTCAATCGCCATATTTTTTTGATATTTTGCGCCATATTTGTTTTTGATCCGCGTTTGGCTGGCTTGCTTTTCATCAGCTTTTTAATGCATAGACCTCCGAAGAGAATTCTTTGCTGTGAGTGATTCTTCGGTAAAAAGACTGCTTGCGACTGAGAATCTGTGTAAAGCTAACGCTTTAGTCGTAAAAGGGATTCTTTATGTCTAAACTATGTAGTGTTTTTCAATTTCGTTCATCCCGGATTACACTGAGCATATGCCGGAATACGCATACGCATCTACTTGGAGAAAAATAGACGGAGTACCTACCTACCTATCTGAAGGTAAGGTATAAATAAAATAATGTGTTGTTTATGTGAATTACAAATTTCACCTACACGGTAGGTATCTATTTACAAATTTCACATGCCTTCTTCAGAGCCGAGTATGTAGGACCTACCTATTTAATTTTTGTTCTACTTCTGAATAAATTGAAATTGAAGCTTAGCTAGCTGCCGGCAGCAGCAGCGCAGCGTTTTCTGTTATTCTATACGACCCACCGAGGCCAACGAATCTGTCAATATGGCTTTGTATTGTAAACATTGACGGTTAGGGCGGGAAACTTGTTTGTTTGGATTCTGTATTCTTCCTTCAAGAGTCAAGTTAATCATTCATCGTATTGTTTCGTAGCAAGATGTCAGGCGGTAGACTAGTGGTAGTGGATCGAGGAGGTCGCGACGTGAAGCGCTACACGCTGGCGAGCGGGCTGGCGACGCTGGGCTCGGCGCCAGCATGCGACATCCGCGTCATGTTGCCCTCCGTGTGCGCACATCACGCCACTATCGCCGTTCATAATTCACAGGTAATTCCTTCATACCTGATGACAAGGAACAGGGTACCTAGAATCATCTAGTATGTTATAATAAGACAATTCATCAATCAGCTGTATTCAATGTCCCTGGATTGTAGAATCAGATCAGTACATATCTGGATCAATATCAACAATCCCGTCCATGGTCCAGTATCAGTATTCTCCTCTTGAGCATGATGATGGATCATGAGAGAAATCACTGGAACTTTCTAGCAGGAAGAGAACAAAATGTTGTAATCACTTCCATACCCACATTTTGGACTGATAGAACTTTGAATATTCTTGTAGCAGTCAATTATTTAAGCACTTACTCCATTTTGTGTGTCATATTATAACACCTTAGAAAAAATTACCTAAACCTTTTGTTATTGGCAGACTGTGATCCGCAATGTAGGCGATGGAGAAACTATAGTGAACGGACAGAGTGTTAGTGTGGCAGCACTGAAGCACTGCGACATCATTACTCTCGGAGACCGCTCACTTCGCTGGGAGTATTCTGCTCCTAATAAGAGACAGCAAGGTGAGTTCCAAGATAGTGGATCTGTTGTACCTAAATTTATTCTAATCTAAACAATATTGTGAATTGTTGGTATTATGTTTGTATCTCCATGGTCTTTTAATATGCAATGCAAAATACACATTACTACTACAAGCATGCAAATAAAACAATATAGGCACTAAATTACACACAATATTGTTACTATCATAGCTACCAGAAAAAGAATTGTAATGAATAAAAATATAATTGTGTTTGAACAGGATCCCCGGGCTTACCCACAATACCGGTATCAAGCCGTGGGACCCGCGGAGCCCGAGGGCTCCGGCGCGGGTCCGCGGGCGGCGCGCCGGCGCTCCGCGACCGCGCCTTGCAGCTCGCCATAGAGATGACGCATCGCGCGTCCATGCCAGGTATACCTTCTAGCATGATCCTATATCTAACTATGCAGGTCTATATAGACACGGAACCTGTTAATTCCACAGTGTGCCAGGTGTCAATCATGTTTAACTGTTTTTGTTTGTTACAGCCAGCTCGGGTGGTAAGCAAGTGGCCATAGTACAGCCACAGAGAAGAGACAACAATGAACAAGCTGGTGAGTGACATAATGGATCACAACATGAGTGCTCATTTAGACTTTCATTCTAAAAAAAAATCGACGATAGACTTCAGGGGATAGACCACGTATAATATCTACTTTATTATACCTCAATAAAGGAGACTAGTAGAAATAGGTCATACACCATAAAAGTATTACAAAAAAATGGCACTCTGTACTGAGTATTGTCATCATTTACAGCTTTAAGATGTCCACGTAGATATCCAGAGTTATGTTTCTTTCTCAACCAACACCTCCCAGGTCATCATTCCATCTAGTGTTCCCAGATTAATATAATTTAGAAGTTTTCAAGAGTAGAGTAAATAGATATCTTCTAAGTAAATATTCTACATCATCACATCATTGCTTAACATCAGATGAGATAGTCAGTCGTCAAACGGTTACATATGTTGTATACAAAAACATCTAAGCTGCACTTTCTAGTTGGTTGTATCACTCAATAACTTTTCTCTAAATAGAAATCCTTGGGTTGGTAATGATTGTGAAGTATATTGAATGTTTGTTATATTCCAGGTAACATAACATCGGTACCCGCGCGTCGCTCTAAGCAAGACGTTGATTCGTCTGTTGACAGCGAATTTGAACCACGCACTACACGGATCAGTCCTAAGACAGGTTTGTATTCTTTAACACTGGAATGAAAAAAGGAGAGATGTTATAAGTTATAGGCAGTGCTGTGTATGTGTCTGTTTGTGACCTCGTAGCTCTGAAAGTAGGTCTCTGATTTGGATGCAATCTTCATTGTAAAAAAGCTGATTGATGTGGGTTTTTTCTTAGCTATGTTTAGTGAAAATTGGTGCAGCAGTTAGTTATGAGGATCCATTTATCAGCTCTGGACCTTAATTGGAAAAATCTTATAAATAATTACATTTGATTTATCTCAAAGCATTTTAGATTAACAAACTATACTCCAAGGTTTGATGGTTACCAGCATACTATTATGATGAGGATCTAGTGTGATTTTGAGGGTCGGAGATTAATATTATTGTAAAATAATTCTACCGCGCCTGGGGATAAAGTCTATTTCATTTAATTTGTGTTACAGTTCCGTCAAACACAACAAAAGCGACTCTCTGGATCGAGTCCCGCAAAACGAGTCCACGTCGTAAGGTACCGACGCCCGCGCAAGTAATGCAAAGTGTGCGCAGGACTATGTCCGCGAAGAAAAGCACACCTCTGCGGCTCACTGTACTCAAGAAGGCACAGAGCGCTCATAAGAATAGAGTGGTCAAGATAGAAGCTCCATTGAAAATTGGTGAGTTTTATATACCAAGATTTTTCCAGTTATTCCTATTTCTCTCAAACTACTGAACCGATTTTGGTAAAATGTTTACGGGGCCAAAATGGAAGCATACATTTCAGATAAAAAAATAATAATTTAAAATCGGTTCATAAATGACTGAGTTATAAAACAACCACATTGAGAACCTCCTCCTTTTTTGAAATCGGTTAAAAAGCCAAAATTGTTAACAGCATTTTCTCCTGTATCATTTTTAATAGTACTCTGACGTTTGAATAGGATGATTGTGATGATGAGTGTTATTGCAGACCACACAAAGCAAGCAGCAATAATGCTAATGACCGGCCACACTCCTAAGTCTCGTCTCACACTCAACAACTCTAAGAAAACCCCCTCATATGTTGTGAAGAAGCAGAGTCCAGTGCGCAAGACCCCTGCTCGGAAAGCTCGTCCGTCGGCCCGGGGGTCTGGGGATACTGGCGACAGTGTCACGCCCAAACGGACGTCTACGTACTCCGATACTAGGAAGAGTAAGCGGGACTCGGCTAAACAATCTGTAAGTATCTCATAATTTGGACCATTGACAAATGTAGTCTAAAATAAAATCTCAAGTTTTCAATTCTCAAGATTCATAAATAGGCGTTTTGTTAACTTTGTTTTTTACAGGCAATCTAGACAAACCCAAATCCTAAGAAATGAGTCTATGAGTTTATGTTGGCAATCCTTCTTTTTATGACCCCTGCAGACTGCAGCCTTTCTACAGGCTGCAGATCGGGCTCTGATGAATTGAAAAGCTGTACATTTGTACATGCCCATGCCTCCTTCGATACTAATAAAAATATATCTTGTCACTCAGGTATCAATTTTAGAAATATCGGATTCTACTCGCAACGCGTCCCGCGGTACCGTTTCCACTCGTTCCACCAAAAGTCCTAAAAAATCACCCTTATTGCCGAGCCCTAAGAAATCTGCACTCAAGGACCTCACTAAGAAAGGCAACCGGAAAACTGAATCCATCAAATTCGACCTCAGTAACCTAGAAAGTCACCAAGAATCTGAAATAACTAGTAGATTGGATAGCGAAGATAGCTTATCGGAAGATGAGTTGACCTTGCATTACTCCGAGTCGAGTAACCAATCGCCGTCGCCTAAGAAAAGTATCAATTCTCGAAGTAGCAGGATGTTAGAGAGTCTGGGAACTAGCTTGACTCTATCGCCGTCAAGGACTTTGACCCCAAGTTCACCATCTTCGAGAAAATCTGCGCGAACCAGCTTGATGGTCAAACGAGCGTTGGATAATTCAGAACTCTCCGATTACACTAATACCGACCGCAGCGCGAATACTGTCGCTTCCGCGTTCAAAACCAGAACCCTAAGTCCTAGATCCAGGAACTTGGAATCCTACTCGATCGTCGATTTAGTGTCGATTGACTCGGACACCTCAAAATCTGTGTACAACTCGGCCGATTCCACTAATACAACATACGGAACTCCTAACACTACGCGCCGGAATACAAGATCGACGATCAATCCCACTTTACTAGGATCTAGCACCCCTTACATCGCTCACGCGAGATCTACGCGGTCCAAATCTAGCCCTAACGTCAGCAAGCGAAGTACCAGAAGCTCAGCGAGCACTAGGAGGTCTAAGTCGCTCTCAACACCAGAAAATAAATACATATCGGTGAACAGTACTAAGATATCGCGCGCGTCTCGAAGCCGGTCGAGGATCAACGACAGTGATCTACTGCTCTTAGATGATACAGAACTCGAAGATTCTTCACCGAAAACCTCCAGACGGACGAGAACTAAATCTAACATAATGGATAATTCCAAGAATGATAACGTGACCGACAAGGACGGAACATGTACTCCGGAGAACAGACACAGTCCGGTAGAAGTAAGCACTCCAGTCCTGAGCATTCAAAGCTTATTGGACTCGAGTCACAACAGCTCCCTGCGCTCGCACAATTCCACGATGAAGGGAAGAAACTCGTTCAGTTATAAGAGGAAAACTATCGGAGTCCTCTCTGAGCCGAAACAACGAACGGCTATCAAGTGTAAGTCGCTAGGCATGTCTGCCAGACAAACTATTCTAAGATTGAGCAAGGATTCGTCCGAAACATCCGATAAAACCGACCCGGGAGCCCCGCAGCCCGATAACGAGGACACGGTCACACCGAAGAGCGCCGTCAAACTAGTCCCAGAGGCGGTCAAAAACAAGCATTCGACAGCTAAGAAACCGCAGTCGAAGCGCTCCATAATCGACGACCTCAACCAATCGGACATCGTAAAACAACTGTTTAACAGCCCGGTCAAGCGCAAGCTATCGCAAAGTATGACGGAGTACAGAAAACACATGCTCGATGATGACGAAATGGCGGTAGCAAGGCGACCGACGCGAAGCA
Organism: Eulithis prunata; assembly: GCA_918843925.1. Taxonomy (NCBI): domain Eukaryota; kingdom Metazoa; phylum Arthropoda; class Insecta; order Lepidoptera; family Geometridae; genus Eulithis; species Eulithis prunata. The sequence goes on along the minus strand of OU974030.1, from coordinate 6,627,839 downwards.
CTGTCGCTCCAGGACACATCGCTGATGACTCGATCTCGGATCATTCGGGAACGTTTACGCCCGAAAGGTTCGTCAGTCCGATCAGTACGCCGAGCCACAGCCCCAATTTGAGCGGGATCAAGCGACTCTTCCAGAAAAATACCCCAGAGAACGACCTCGCCAATGTCAGAGGTGTTAGAAGCTTGCTCCGGACGCACAGGACGAGACGATCAGCTAAAAATGATCTTACCGACGTAACGGGGTTGAGAATAATGTTCGCTGACTCTCCTAAAAACCGTCTCAGTGACGTGAGGGTAAAGGAAGTCTTCAAACCGTCGCCGAACAATGATCTGCGTCGCGTGTCCGGCGTCAAATCGCTGTTCCGAGAAGCGTCGCCTAAGAACGATTTGACGGACGTGAGAGGAGTCAAGAATCTCTTCAGAAAATCTCCCAATAATGACCTTAGGAACGTTTCTGGCGTAAAGCGAACGCTCCGAAACTCTCCCAGAAACGATTTGACCGATGTTAGAGGTGTGCGGAAAATGTTTAGAAACAACAAAAATAAGGAAAGTCTCCACGACGTGAGCGGCGTCGAGGAACTATTCAACACTTCCTCCCAATCAACTCAAAACTCGGAGAGCTTGTTCGATCAGCTGGTCGGGAAGCCGAATATCAGAAATGTTTACTCCACAACGTTTTCTACAAAACTTAACCAAAAATCTAAGCACCGAAAAGCGAGGAGCCTTCACACCTCATTAGATGTCATAACCAATAACGTAGAAGAATGGTTGGAGAAGGAATTACAGAAACGGTTTCATAGAGACGAACCTTCCACTTCTAAATCTAGAAATACTACAAGAAATGCCACAAAGGAGTTGCAAAATCTAGCAACCTTCACGGTAGAGGGGGGAGAGCCAATCAGAGCGTCGAGAACTAGAAACAGTTCTATGATAAAGAGATCTGCGTCTGAGATCTACAGCGCGCATACTTTGCCGATAAAAAAGCGATCTTTGGTGGAATCGTCGATGGATGTCGGTAAAGTAAAGTTGCCTATAAAGAAAAGGGCGGTTGTACATTCAACGCCTGTGAAAGGAAGGGTTAATATAACAATGAATGCTTCAGAACTGGGCCGGGTATCACCGATCGCAGCCGTTAATAATGTGGAGCACAACACTTCTCTCACTAGGTAAGTTGTTCTTATCCGTGTTACAGTAAAACAAATTTACAAACTCGCATATTTAGAAAAAAGTTTTGTTAATTTTTCAGAACAGGTTTTGGATGAGTTACATAAGACCTACTAGATTTTGACGTTAGTAAAATAAAACATCATATATTTGATTGATATTAAAATGCATGTTACTTTACAGGACGCGGCAAAACGCTCTTACGCCTAAGAATAAAGCCTCAAAAGCCAATACTCCGCAGAAGACATCGGTTAAATTCAGCCCCAAAGCTTTGACTACAACAACTACTTCGAAAGCATCCCCTAAGACAAAAGCCAGTCCAAAGATATCTCCTAAGAAAGTGGACAGAAGCCCGCCGAAACGCGTAACCAGGAACAGAAAGAATATCACCTCTGAGAACGCAAAGAAACGCAGAACATCACTAGTGATCAGTAAGAAGGCTCCCGTCATGAGTCCTAAAGCCCAAAAAATAGCCGAAGAAAGTCCAAAAAAACGCGTCACCCGCGCCAGACAAGAACGGAAAGTAGAAACACCAAAGAGGACCAGAGTAAGAGCTCGTAAAGCTAGCGTCGTTGTACCAAAACCTTCGCCGAAATTGAAACCACAAGCAAAGGTGCCACAAGTAGAAGAAAAGACACGACGAACTCGCAAAAACACAGCTCCAGAACTAGAAACCGAATCTCTCAAGGAATCTCGGCCGAGGACGCGCGGAAAGCAAAACGAACCTAAAGGCAAGGAGAATAAGGACGATAACGTTGAAAAACCTAAGCGAGGCCGAAAGGCCGCCGTTCAAATCGAACCACCCGGCCCGAAACGTGATCGTGGTAAAGAACCTGTGCAAGAAGTCAAAACTCGAGGCAAATCTGTGACCAAAGCTGATTCTAAACCAAACGAAAAGCAACCTAAAACTCGAGGCAAGAAGGTTGAGACAGAATCCGTTCAATCAGAGCCGATTACGCGTCGCACTCGCAAAAATACTGAAAATATCAGCATCGAACCTAAAACTAGGGGAAGGAAGGCAGACCCAGTGGATAATGAACCTAAAACGAGAGGCAGAAAGATCGAAACTCAATCGAGCGTCCAATCAGAGCCCGTCACTCGCGGCCGAAGAACTAAAGCCGTTGACAATACCGTGATACCAGAAACGAAGGGGCGTAAGAGGAAAACTGCCGCCGTTGAAGAGGTTCCACCAAAAGTATCTAAAACGCAAACTAGGAGAGGGAAAAAAGCTGATTTGGAACCTGAGAAAGAGATTGTGAAGACGAGAGCAGCGAAAGACAAAGCTGAAAATAATAAGGAAGAGGTTAAAACAAGAGGACGTGCTCAGAAAGTAGAAGTTGAGAAACCAGCGCCGGTTAAAACTACTAGAGCGAAGAAGGTTAGTTCAGTACGAGTCAATTATAACTACGAACACAACGAAATGATAAATATCTGATATTATTCCATTGTTATAAATGCTATTGGTCCTTATTCTGAGTTCAGAGAATTGAAAATGAATGTTGTGTTTCAGGTTGTAGAAGCCAAAGACAGCCCCGTACAAGACAAACGGAAGAGAAAAACCAAAGTAGAAGCTTCACCTAGCAAAGGTATACTTGTGAGAACGCCTAATAATTATTCACTTAACTTTTCGACTTTGCCAAACTGTTTCATAACCACTTGTCTACTTGAAATGTATAGTTGGGTGAACAAGAAACATGTATTGATTGAATTTGATTGCAAAATCTTCTTATCTTGGCAATTGCTCAAACTAGACCAATCAATTCGTTTTGACGGTCACAATTTCAAAAGAATTGCAAAGTAATATGTGTATACTTAATTTCAAATGCGATTGTAAATAATTGTAATTGAATGAATAAATTAAACGACATGTGTTGTATAACAGGCAGGAAGCAGTCGCCCCTAGAGGCCAAGAGAGCGCGAACCACTAGAGGGAACACTACTCAAGGTAATATACTCATAGCATAAAATACCTATTGCTATTCACTATTTCCTTGCAAAACATCAGAGGCCTTATGCTCAGTTCGGTACACATTTGGCTCTAATTGGGATGACGTCAAAAGCTTGAGTCTCTAGTGCGAGTTTTCGGCAGAGATATGACGTCATCTCCGAGTTTTGCTCTTTATCTCTACTTTGTCGGAATACTTTCCACTCAAAATGACTATATTGAACATAAAATAGATTGTGTTGTTGTGTTCTAGTAAGTACAGCGGCGGCCGGGCGCAGTCGAAGGCGGTAACGAACACATGGACACGACACGACAGTACAAAATAGTAACGTAAGGTATGTCTGTTCACACTACACATATAAACATAGGTGCATTCATTGTCCTATGTGTGCTACTCACATTATAAATGTCAGTTTAGATATTTGTCCCTCAATCACTTTAATCTAACGTATTCGAGTCATATTGCGCGTCGAAGTCAGCTCGACTGACGTACGTTGTAGTGTCACCGCGCAGTGTATCTCGGACACTAGCGTTACTATACGTTTACGACTGTCACATTTATTCGTGATCAAGACTATTTTCAAGCTCAATAAGTAATTTCATCTTTCCAGGTGCATCAGTATGCCTGAGAAGATTTTAAAATAATTATTTATCTTTATTGTGCTATGTTTATTTAATTATTTGACAGTTATTGTTAACCTTATATCAAAGGTCCATATTCTGAAACACTCGAGATGAAGTCGCATGGATTAGTATGCAAGTCTCTAATCGATATCGCACAATCTCCCTATAATAGGACCCGTTTTAGATTTTTTTACGTTTTAGGAGTTTCATTTACTTATCTAATTATGATTTTGTGTATAACAAACGCGATTGAATCGCTATGACGCTAGGAGTAAGGTAAAACCTAGGTATTACCTCAAACTAGCCGAAATGTACTTCGAATATAAAGGATGTTTTGAAAGTACAAAAGGTTATCGATAGTCTTAGAACTATTTCTTAGCAAGTGCTAAGTGCTGGACACAATTTTTGACAGAGCCATAGAAATTTCTTTGTGAAAATATTATTTTACTCCGTTACTTTAATCTACGAGCTATTGTTAGTAGAACTAATCGGTAGGGCCATTAATCTCATTTCTATCAGATTTGACATTAGCCAATGAGTTGAGACTGAAGTCCTACTAACGAATGTTTGTAGGTCATGTTATAGAAACTGGACATTCATCTTGAAACAGATATATACAATTTGACAAAATAATGACGTTTACCCAATTGTAGATTACGTAAAGTAATTTTTAAATGACTTAATTAAAAAGACATATTTTTCTGAAGTTTTGTCACAAACTTGAAATATTCAAGACTTGGTTCTGTGACTGTGCCACAGTATAAATCCTTGCAGTATCTCATCTGAACTAAATCATGTTAGATTTATTGCTAGTTTTACTAAGCTAGCTAGAATTAGCTTATATTATTTTAGTTTCTACTTTTTTTTTTCCGTTTTACTGATTATGCTGAACATTATGGTTTAAGTTTTTTTTATTTAAGTTTTTACTGTAGCTTGATAATATTTTTCAAGATAATTATGTTTTGTAGTTATGGTATGTAATTTTCTTTAAAGAAATACCGAATGTTTTGGATAGTTAGTTACAATTTCATTGTTATTCGCTCAAACAGTTCTTGTACTTTTAGCTCAAACCTTGTTATTTTATAACTATCCTTTTGCTCTGCGTAGTCGGGTAAAAGTTATGTCTAGTTGCACCAATCTACCTAGACCTAAGTTGACTTGACGCACTAACAATTTTTGTGACGGATTTTTATAAAAACTTTGACATGAATTTACGGTATGTTGGTGCAAGTAGAAAGCCAAACTGGATGCAAATCTTGGTGCTTAGATAATGCACAAAATAATAATAATTCATTCAGAAAACAAATGCATAAACGGCAATACAACGAAACATTGTCATAAGACCAACCTCTATCTTAAATTTTTTTTTAAATTTATTTTAATGCCTTCTAGTTTTGTTAATTTTTAAAAGTCGTGATAGTTTTCATTTTAATACCTTCCATGCAAGATTTGGTTTATTTTTAGTAGTTTTTTCACCAAATGCAACATAATATATGTATTTAAAACCTATAGTTCCATGTACTTTTTGAACAATAAAAGACGATAATAATATCCTGTTTGCCAAATTATGCAGTAATATAAAAACAGAATTATAGAAATTTTAGATTTAGATAATTATGTCATGATGCGATAAATTTATGACCAATGCAAGCTGGAGTTTGCTACTTTAAAATATTGTTAATAAATTGTGATTATGCAATATTTTATTGTATTTCATTTATTGTTGAAATAGGTATAAACCTCCATAATAATATGAAGTTTCTTCTGTACGATAGGAAGTTATTATTCCTAAAAAAATTAATACAATAGTTTTTAAAGTTATATCACATCGTTTATTTACTTATACTTACAAATAAATAACTTAAAATAAAATGATTTGATGAGTAAAATAGGACTAACTCACAAAGAATGAATACGATTATAAATAGTTCCAGCTGAATTCGCTTGACAGTTTGTAGACTCGTTTATCGTTCCCAATTTTGTCTTATACCAAAGAAAATCACAAAGATTTACCAGTTTGATTCACAACTTTTGGGATGTTATGAAACCATATAAGTGAAACCGAAATGACTCATTGCACTCTCGTATTCAAAGGCGGACAAAATGTACATTTTGTGCATGTCCTCGTAGGATCTTCATATAAAATAACTTCAGTACGTCATCAGTAACCGTTTGTAAAACGAACACACTAAGCATGCTGAGTTTTATTAGATGTAAATGATTCTGATTGTTACATTCTATGAGTGAGTAGGTTGTCGCATCTTGACCGGGTTAGATATCCTGAAGACAGTGGGCAGTAGTGAGGCGAGCGCCGCGAACACGTCGGGCCGAGTGCCGCGCGGCAGCGCCGCCGTCAGCGTGCGCAGCTCGGCGCCGCCCCAGCCGGACATCTCCAGCATGAAGCCCTTCACGCACTTTAGCACTAGTTCCGCACGACGCACGCACCATGATACTGTCATTTCCTGAAAAATTATATATTACGTCTAAAATCTGGTAATGATGGATTCTCTAAGGTCCACATGCAGATTTAGCAGCAATTTTAGCTAGCGGATCGGAATACATAGTTTCAATGTTTCAGACGGTTTTTGATCTTCAATGTTTGACCAAACAGTTTCATATATTTGTAAAATCGCATAGGTAATATAGTTACCTCGGTGAGTTCATGCCTGAGTAAGAGAGGCAGGGCCAGGCTTGTGACGTCATTGGCGCAGGCTGCCTTCAGCACGTTACGAAGCCCGAGGATAGCTGGATGTCGAGATGTTATATCCCCTGCACAAATACAACTTAGTTTATTTACGATGCTATACAAATTATACATAAATGTTCGTTCTGTGTCTGGGTGTTAGGTACTATACAGGGTGTTACCAGACCACTTCCGAAAACGAAAGGGGGAGCTACAGCACACCAAAACCCAACCAAAAAAATATCAGTTATCCTGAAAAATAATTATAGCCGGAGAAAATAATGTTTAAAGATTTGTATTTATTTCGCCAGCCCGCAATGTACGCATTCACGTAGGTAAGGTCGAGGCGTAGTACTATTATTTATTCTGTGTCGTAAGTGCCTACTAACGTAGGTAGGTACTAACGTAGGTCGCTCGCACGTCGCGTACTTGAATGACCCGCGATGAACTCTCAGCTGTTCATGCTGTAGTAGACGTAATCTGCGTGCTGCGTGTACATTGCTGCTTTATTTATTTTTTTGCTTTTTTAACTGAGATAATTAGGTAGATATGTCTTATTATGTTGTACTGTGTGTATGTAACTAGAAAAAAAATTAGAAAGAGATAGTCAAGGCAATTTTTTTTTCGCGATTTTTTTCGCTTAATGTTTTCAGTATCATGGTCTGATTGGAACCTCCAAGTTTTCGGAAGTGGTCTGGTAACACCCTGTATACTAAAAAAAATATAATAAGTATTCTATCAGCAATCTAGTTCTCATCGTACAAGCTTTGTTTAGTTTGTGACTAGAGAGCGTTGTGTGATATGTCCAAGAATATTTATTTTATCTTATCATTGAGTGAGAAGGTCTTACCAGATCTAAGTGTGGAGTGGTCTACAACGAGATGGAACACGACGTGCACGTCGGGCAGATTGCTGTGTGTCGTGAGGAATACATCTCCGGCTTGGAGGCTGCGTTTGTTCCTAACGCGCGGGGCCGTGCTGCCTTCCGATTGCTCTTTAATGCGCTGCGCGTTACGAGCCTCCACCTTATGTACATCCATTTCAATTAAAGTAATATAATAAGGACAACTTTGAAATATACAATGTAATGTGTGAATATCTGGTTAATATTACAGTTATCATTGGAATTTTTGGTGAAAAACCATTTGTAAAAGCGATTTGCAGGTTAAAGTTGCAAAGGTACGTCTATTAGACAAGGGTTAGTCTCATAATCCCCTTAAAGCTGTCCCCTTCAAGGGGAACGTCACTAGGTACTTGCAATTTTGGGTGACCAGTTTTTCATAAGGCTCTTGGAGGTGATTTTGAACCTTCTCCATCCAACGACTTTCGCGATTTTCACACTTTGTACATCTTAAAACGTGTTTGACAAGACTGACCGGCTCTTGCACTCTCTCGGCGATATTCCTCAGCTGCTGATCAACATGTGTAAAGTGATGGTCGGTGCTGGTCGCCGCAGCCAGCGCCAGCGTGGAGGTGGGCGGCGCTGGCCGGCCGACCGGGCTGTCGGTCACCAGCACCACGCCGGAGAGCTCGCTCGAGTACAGGGACAGAGACGCTTGCAGGCGGCGAGACGATTCCGTGCCACTGGACGTGTGGAGGAAACTCTACTTTATTGATAGAGTTATAAAGTTCAATAAGAAAATTAAAGTGCAATTACGAGTCTTTAGTGGGTAAACCAATCGTTCTGAGGGAATGTATACAGCAAATATTCTCGAGGCTAGAGAGCTAGGGTTTAGCTCATCTTCACTTCGAAGACTTGGACTATCTTTCTAGCCTGTGTTTTAAGGGGGAGTTGCTAGTAATGACTTATTTTAAAGGAGAAGTAGATAGAAATGACTTCTTTTAAAGGGGGAATTGCTAGAAGGGACTATTCTTTAAGGGGGAGTAGCTGGAAATTACTGCTTTTAAAGAGGAGTTGCTAGAAAGAACTGTTTTTCTAAAGAAGGTATTACTGTTCTTATAAGGAGTTAGTAACAAAGGGTGGTCTATTAACGGCAGAGTTGCTGGAAAGACCTGTGTTTTTAAGGGAGGAGTTACTAAAAAGGTCTGTTTTGTAAGGGGGCGTTTCTAGAAAGGATTGCTATTCAAGGGGGGAGTTGCCAGAAAAGACCGTGTCATTTCAATTGAATTGACTGTCTTACCTATCAGGGTTATCGAATGCGCACAGCTCGAGTAGATCAGCGGCCACGATGCGGATGTTATGCGTCTGCTTGAGCTGGCTGCCGAGGTGGATGGTGAAGCTCTCCTCCAGCCGCGGCGCGCGCGGCGCGGGGGGAGGCGCGCCCAGAGGGGAACTGAACGTCGCCAGCGGGGAGTTACTGGAACACGATGTTTACTAAATCAATTGATGCTCAAATTCATTAAATATTCTTGGACGTTATACACAACGCCCTCTAGCTCCAAACTAAGTGTACCTGTCAATTTCACCGACACATTCTAAATTTATATAAACACTTAAGACTACCAATAACCCATATCTAAATTGTACCAAATATTCATTACTCTTAAGTCCACATCGGTTATTCTCCAAAAGAGTAACACTAAGCAAAGCTTGTATTATGGGAACTAGAATGTTTGTTCTCTGTGGGGATCGAACCCATGACCCATAGCACGGACGGCATAGTTATTACGGACTGAGCTGAATTAAATAGGTAATTATGTGTACACAAGGCAGTTTTCATACCTAGGCGTGCTAAGTGCTGCAGTGCTCTGATACTCCTGCAGAGTACTACAAAGCCAGGCGCGGTACTGAGCCCGCTGTGTTTGCCACAGTGCATCTAACTGTGAGCCCCATCGACCCGCTGTTAGGGATTGTTCCTCGAAGTGCTGGGTGGCGAGCTCATTGATCTGTTCTTCAGTTGTTGTGATGTTTAGCTGACGGACTTTCTCTTCCATTTCATCTGTTTGTCTGTTGGCAGATTAAGTAATTAATCTCCGACCTTCATAATACGAAATCAAGTTAGCTCTAAGTCGAAAATCGAAATGAAATAGTTTATTTGGTAGAAACATGGTCAAAAAAGCTCTAAAGGTTTTTTAAAAAGTTTCACATGCAAATATTATAATAGGTACAACTATTTAAGTAACATGGTTTCTGTATGGAAAAATAACGATACAAGATGAACACTTTTTGATAAAAAAATGGTTCTCGGGCCTGTAGAGGCCCTTATGAGGGACTTTCTAAAAACATTCTCGATTTTTTGGAATGAAACTAAATAAAACAACTCTTCACTGTTCCTAGTTAAATGTCATAACTGGTGAAACTATTTCTTACTTCTGTGTTAGATGCTTGATATCCTCATCTCGGTTAATCCGGACCTCGCTGAATGTCTTTGCATAAGAGTTCTCAACCTGCAGGATCGTCTCCAGCGCTGGTGAATGCACCAACTTGTGGTAAGCAGCCGCAAATACCTATGAACATCACGTCAAATCACAACAAAAAGTGATGGATAAATTACAAGCAATACCTCTGTCTGTCATATATAATCTACTAGTGACTCATCCTGGCTTTTCACGGATATTTTCGCAGCGCACGCGATGTAAAGAATTTTTTAGGTAATTTTTTACACCTTGGGTTTATTGAATTTTAGTAAGGATCCCTAATTAAAAAAAATAATAATATAGCCTGTCACTTGGGGATAGTGTAGCTTCACAACAGTGAAAGAATTTTTCAAATTGGTCCAGTAGTTTTTGAGTCTAATCAATGCAAACAAACAATCAAATTTTTCCTCTTCTTAATATTACTAAATGCCAAATGGGCAGATCGCAAGGAAAGAAGGATTTAAAAAAAAAAAATATTACTATAGATTAACTTTTATACGTATTTGTATAGACATGCATTACTTCACTGGACATGTCCACATTGTCCACTGAGGATTTGCCTATGAGGCATTGTACTTCATCCATCACTCATTACTACCCAACTATACCAATCATTGTTTTATAGAAACGGTTCCAACATCTCACCTCCTCATCCGGTGTTCCTTTCTGCTCGGCAAAGTCCATCACATTATCCTTGAACAGCTTCTCCCAGTTCTTAACAATGCCTTCAGAGTTTAGTTCACTGTTTTTAAGCTGGTTAAGTAGCTTCTCGTCCCGTTCGTTGTGGAATGTTTTGGTTTCCTCTGCTACAAATTTTGCTAGTTCTTCGTTTAGCTCTGAAAAGTATTTATATTTTACTGTTTATTTATTTATTTAATAGGCAACGCCAACGGCACATAGTGTACATTACAATAATCACTTTTAAATAATATTATTCTATAAAATGTGTGCCAATTACAGGCATGCACAGCAAATGTAATAATATTTTATTGACTATAGACAAAAGCAAAAAAGGACTATTTAATCAGCAGAATTCTGCAGTTAGTGAGAACAGAAGTGGGCGTATACTTTTACTTCTAATCCACAGAATACAAGCTGTAGACTGTTTTTAGGATCGCAGACAATAAAGAAGATTGTTCTACAATTTGTTCAGTGCTTTTAACGAACAACACAAAGATTTATAGGCTTACCGTTTTCTAAATAGACTGGAATGTGAAACATGTTCAGAACTCGCTGCACGAGCTCCCGCGTCGAGCCGCTGTGAGGAATCTCCACGGGAACCTCCAGCTTGAACAGGATCTTCTCGTTGGTACACGTTGGAAATGAATATTTGAATGTTTTTGTAACATTTTGCACTGTTCTTATTTCAGCGGTCATTTTGTTTGCAAAACTAACAATGAAAACAAAACAAGCCGTCGTCGGCTAATGTCATGTCAGCTGATTGTGACATTGAAAGAAACAAAATTTGACGTTGGACAACGATTTGTCTGTGGAAATGATAGTCAGAGGCCATAAGAAAAAAAAGTGAATCCAAACAATGAATAAATGACGGACCGAGCCCGAGGCCATAGAAGAACAAGAAGAAAAAGTGGACACGAGTTTTGACATTTTTTGAAACGACACATAGCACTTTTATTTTAATAGTTTTTCTTGTGTTATTGTGAGTATTGTTGTTTAATTTTGGTGGAATTTTAACCAATAATACTTAGGTCGTAGCATAAAGTGTGAGCCATCGGAATAAATGTGTGTAAAGTGGTTTTTCTGAATGTGAAAATTCGTGTTAGGTTTTGAAGAGAAAATCCACCATTTTCTTTTCAAAACAAACGACAGCCGACTTGACAAATGACTTGACTTGACTTATTTATTACAATTTTAACACTTGACATTGGCAAAATTGTCTGTCGAAATGACGGACACAGGCCATTACTGAAGAGAAGAAGAAGAAGAAGAAGAAAAAGTCAAAAAACCACATCCACGTGACCTCCACCCGCCTTGTTACAAATTAAAAAGCCCGCGAAGTGATTTATCAGTATCTTACTCCTATTTAACTTTACTGCCACTTCCACTCCATATCATTCCACATGCGCTAGCATTTACTGCCGCTTGACTGCCGCCGCCGGTGATTGGTGATGATTGCTACGCAACCTCATCGAGACCTAAAGAAGCAGTGTACAAAGAACATGTAATACTGCACTGTATGGTACGGTTAGTACCTACTTTATAGACCTATGTATAGGAGGTAGCTAAAGACCTAAGTTTCCGGAACTGAGGCAAATCTGAACCGGATCCATACATATATAGAGTATATATATCCATACATCATTATAGTCGTAAATATTTAGTTATTTATGTAGATGCTTGCACCGTTCGGATATCAAAGATTCCATCCCACCTATTTCGGCTAGGTATTTTAAAAACCTATGCTTTTGCCTAGGTAAGTAGTAGGTACCTACCGTACGTGGCCCACGTGGTCTATCCGTAGAACTACCTTGTTACTGATGCCTCTTTCAGCTCTGTGTAAAGCTTTAGGTAAGACTTTAGTTTCTCTCTCGTAGGCATTGAATTAATATTACTAGCGTAAATAGTTCCTCAATGCTCGTAGGTAGATACTTATGGTAGGTAGGTACCTATCTTCCTAAAAAACGTATCTCACAATGGCGACAACTGACTCGTATGACGGTGGTTAGTATCTAGTACCATAACCAGGCGCTGCCCAAGTTACTTTACCTAGGTTGGGGTCACCAATAAGGAGAATATCGGTCGGGAGGTAGGTAGGCATAAGTGTGTGCTGTGGGCTCTCGTACGAAAAGAGAAGATACTTACCTTAGGATATTTTCCCGTGGTCCTCATCCCTGTCTGAGCATCACTTATGGTTTGGATTTATAAGTAGGTAGGTAGGTTAGGTATCAATTAAATAACAAAAGCCAAGGTTATGTATAAAACTGCGACCCACTTGCACTGGGCCCACGTCATTCAGACTTTTTCATAATTTATTATATTTTGTAATTGTAACGGAAATAAAATGAAAGATACACAACAATATCTAATAAAACATCATAATAGATAACAGTTTACTTTACAATCTGTTGCAGAGCACATTTTTGGGGTCAGCTTACTATACGTTTTTGGTAACAGTAGGTAATTTAGTTACTTCATTTATTTATACTAGTTTATTTATATAAACATAAAATAGAAATAATTACATATCAAAGAAATAAAAAAGTAGTTTTGGTTCATGTTGGTTTTAATGAACCTTGTCGGCCGGGTGGAGCGGCGACTGCCGTGGATTAGCGATCAGTTAGCCATCAGCGGGTAGTGTTACGCGGCTTCACCGCCCTCCGCTGGCGCCTCTTCCTCAGAGCTGGCGGTCAACAGGGAGATTAGCTTCTGCGTGTCAATGAAGCCATCATCATCGATTTCCATCGAATCATACGCGTCTTCAACCTCCTTGTCTGTGAACTTATCGCCCCAGGTCATTAGAGCGTGTTTGAGCCTCTCTGAGTCAATTTTGCCTTCCTCGTCGAATGTCTTGAACGCAGCGATGACGACGTCGTCTTCGTCGGAGCCACCGGACATGCGCTTGGCGAAGAGGGTTAGTAGTTGGGTAAAGTTGATGGGACCGGAAGCCTCGTTGACCATCTCATCGAGCTCCTTCTCGGAGACGAGTTTGCCAAGCGAGTCCCAGGTGGCGCGGAGGTCATTTTTACCAAGGATGCCGTCTTTGTCGTGGTCCATTAGCTGGAAAGCCTGGGGGGGGCAAATAAACAAATGTTAAGAACTATTCTCACAGCGCGCTAAAATAATGAAATAAGCCTCGGTCCTTGGTTAGAAGTATAGCCATATAAACTATCCGCATAGGAATTAAGCTTCTATAAATTATTTTCTATACTTAATTACGAGTGTGTGTATCTTCAGGCTGAGATGCCACAATATTAAAAATTAATCCTTAGGAAGCAGCTGCTAGTCTTAATTTTTGTGGTCCAGCTTAGGTTTAGGTAAAAGAAAAAGCCGTTGTGTAAAGCGTTAGGTATGTTGCAAGCAAAAGTTATAGACAAATAAATAATATTTTGTAACTTACGTGCTATAATTACTAGGTGATCCCTACATAAATGTAATACCAAACATATTCTTAGGCAAAATATTATTTCCAGAGCCTGATACTAAGCTCCTTAGGTTTGCCTCGTTTAGAAGATTGAAATCTCGTCTCGGTGAGCTCTGTGACTACAGAGTCAGTCACAGAGTTCACTGAGACGCGTTGATCTGAACTCATGTCAGTGGCACCCATCAGCGACGGGTAATTTTCTCCCTGTTCTTATTCCCTTGCATGTGGAATCGGTACGTGTATTTCATCTCCTCTTCTCTGTTAGCCTTCTTTGGCCACATTTTCTTCACCCATGTCATCTTTCACACAATCCATTTACACTCGTATCTTTTGTCTACCCTACTTCTATTCCATCCTCATTCATACGTAGCACCGTATTTGATACATTACTTTCTCTACTGACCCGGCCCATAAAATCAACCATGTTATCGAGTTCTATGCTTAACAATAATTGTTTTATCTCCTGGGTTAGACCTAGCCCGCCGGACAGTTCACATTTAGGGTTACTTACCCGCCCCAATTCATCAAAAGAGGTTGATCAGAATGATCAGTCCGCAAACTGTTTCAACCAGTATTCGCCTGACGCAGCGCCTAAATCCGCCTTTAAAAGAGTCCGCCTCAACATCGTGATGATACCTCCAATTTCTCAGTGGATTCTTTTCTCAGATTTGACGGCGTTCGACACTGGTGGCAATTGTCCATCATAGATGCAAGAGATTCGGGTTCGATTCAGAGAAAGGTTTCATCATCTGCTGAAGCTGTTTAGCAGTACCTCGGTTTAGTTGTTGCAGCGTTTCTTGTACTCATAATTATCATGTCATTTGTCTGTCAGCCGTCGTCGACGGTCCGGTCGGATTGGACATCGTCTCCGGCCAAGTTCTCATTTCAAGATTTTTTTATAGAAAGAGTTGGGTGTCCTAAATCGTTCAGGTGATCATTCTGAATAATGTGTTACTGTATAGTGTTCTGTCCCTAAAATATGCGTGCCTATAAGCTAAGTAAAAGCGTTTATATTTTGTAGAGTTATCAACACTATCTGTAGGTAGTGAAATATCTGCTAAATGCCTATGTACTATGGTTCTGTTTGGGGATGTGATGTGGGTAGATGGGGTGTGTTGGTGTAATGTAATGACAAAATCATAGTTTTTATAAAACTTCGACCCAAGGGTCCATGTCATTTCATTCAGACTTCTTCATCATTTATTTTTTGTAACAGAAATAATATGAATACATAGTATCCTTTACAAAATATATTAAACGATCAGTTATTCGATCTTTACAATAGTACGGGGAGAGTACTAAACATTTTTGGAAATAGTACTTATTTATTAATAAATAAAAAATGGAAATAAATTATTAAATAAATAAAAAAGTTGTTCGGTTCATGTAGGTTTTAATGAACCTTGTCGGCCGGGTGGAGCGGCGACTGCCGTTGAGTTGCGATCAGTTAGCCATCAGCGAGTTATTACGCGGCTTCACCACCTTCTTCCTCCTCAGCGCTGGCGGTCAACATGGTGATCAGCTTCTGGGTGTCGATGAAACCCTTGTCGTCAATCTCCATCTGGTCGTACGCCTCGTCGACCTCGTCGGCGGAGAACTTGTCTCCCCAGGTCATGAGGGCGTGCCTGAGCCTTTCGGAGTCAATCTTGCCTTCGTCGTCGAAGCTCTTGAAAGCGTTGATAACAACGTCGTCATCGTCAGAGCCGCCGGACATGCGGTTGGCGAAGAGGGTCAGCAGCTGGGTGAAGTTGATGGGGCCTGAAGCCTCACCGACCATCTCGTCGAGCTCCTTCTCGGAGGCGAGCCTGCCGATGGAGTCAAAGGTGGCGCGGAGGTCGTTCTTTCCGATGATACCGTCCTTGTCGGCATCTATTAGCTGGAAGGCCTGGGTAAAAGAAAATAAACAATCTATTAGTTACTTACCCATATCATGCTACTTATTTAAGTTCGGGATATAGGAATGTTATCGCGGCTCGCTACACTCGGCTTTAAAGGCCGGTATTATTTTGCTTGTCGATGGTTTCCTCACGATGAAAATATTAGGTAAATATAAGTGTAAAATTGCATTAGGTATGTTAAAAAGCATAAAATATGGTACTTACATGTCCTTTCTAGTTTACACACTTTGTTTCTTGTTTGCCATGCAAAGTTAAAAAGCATCAGAAGCAGAAGCACAGAAGCATCATTTATGATTAGGTAACTGTTGATAAAAATGCGTTAAATTGATTAGAAACTGCTGTGAAGATTGAATGGCATAATTTTTTGATGAAAGGGAAAACAAGATTTTTCGTCGTCAAATGTAGGTATCGCTGATGTAACGCGAAGATGCGGGTTTGTTTTAGTTGATTCCATGTTTTCTCATTTGTGATAGATTAAAATGATAGATAAACTAAATGTCTTTCAGTTTAGGAAGTCTTCAGACTGTGATGTCATCGCGGCACAATTTTGAAAATGAAAACACGGCATTGGAGATATTGTTTACCAAATATCTCCGAGCACGAGCTAAAGCTAAACATTGCCTGACAGAATCCGCGTATTTCCAACGAATGACGCACATCTGAAGATCACAATAGATTCAAACACAATAAATAGTGTAAGTTCAGGTTGGCTCCTTGTGGTACACTCTTACTGACCTACACAGATTTACTGATGAATAATGTAGGTTATTGTAAAATTGCTTTAGAGCTCTACGAAATAGAGGTCCACGTTGAGTCCCTGATTGAAAATAGTCGTTTCTTCATTCTCGGTGTACACGATGAAAGATCAGTAAAAAGCTGCAAAAGTTACTGTTGATGATAAAGCGTGTTAAAAATTGCGATAAAATTAAAGTGCTAAAGCATAAAGATGTGTGCTTGGAAGATCAAGATTAAGTAATCTTTATCCACCTTATTAATAAGCTTAAAGTTATATCAAATTATTAATGAAAGATAGATGAGCTCTTGATTCTTAGATTGAAGTCTAAAAAATACACGCCAAACCAAAATTCATTTATTGAACGTCATTTGATTTGGTGACCTTAAATTTTCACGACTTCGTGTCAACTCATATCTATCAGAAAAATGTTTTTGATTGGTTGAAGTTTCGTCATCCGTCTTCTGATTCTTACCTCTTTGAATTCAGCGACCTGCTTCTGTGAGAACATGGAGAAGACATTGGATCCAGAGCGCTTGGCGGCCTTGCGGCTGCCGCGGGAGGATTGCCTTTCGCCAGCGGCCGCGGGGGCTGCGGCCGGGGCTTCTTCGGCGGCGGGGGCACCTTCTTCCTTGGTGCTCTTCTTCTTCTTGATCTTCTTTTCCTTGTCCGCCTGAGGATAGAGATTGTTTCTTAATCACTGTTGTATTATTTGAACTGAGGTTTGAAGAATATTATGAACATCGATGGACCTTTCATCTTCCAATCTGTTTTGTTGGAGACTAGAAATTTACGCGTAGGTTTATTTGAATTGACTTGAGTATATAAATGAAAATATCATTACTGTTCTGTCTAATTTAGATTTTAATCAGTCGCCCGAATTGATTTTCGTAATATCATAAGTCCTCGTATCCCGAAAGTATCTATTATCAGTTTATTTTGGTACGTCGTTGTTCCGATACTTCGGCACCCGCGGCCCGTTTAGGCGTGGCGCGCCCGCCTCTATATTTAGTTGCCGGCGTCTGCTTACCCTATTTCATTACGTAAATCTTTATTATTAGATTCTAGTCGCGTTCCGATTTCTGTTGCCTTGCCAGATTTGAAATTAAATTTAGCTGCACTGATTGATTGTAATGAGAATGTTTAAAGTACTTATTGTTCAATTAGTTAATTAACTCTATTTAGATTTTGTTGCGTTCCTGGTTCAAATGCTTACTAAGTAGCTCTAATAGATTATTTGATTTGTAATTCTATTGATACATTCATTTAATATTATGTCCAGTTGCTATTAGAAAATATATTGCACAAATTGCATTTTGTTTTTGGGAAACAGATTGCAAATGTTTTTGGAATAACCGGTCTAATTTAGATTGAAAATACAAAGGTCAATTTTGATTTTCTGCTCACTAATTATGTCACAATTTCCATGACGTGTTTGATAAGTTTTCACTTCAACGTATGCACTTTCGGTTGCACAGTAAGAAAGTCCATTATGATCGCGTCCGAATTTTCCGTTTGGTTTTCATTTGCTTGTTCCACGTTATCTTTCACATTTCCACAGTTCACTTTATTATCACTACACTTCACTAACTTACCATTTTGTGCTAGTGTTGGTTCGACGAAGGAGTGACTGTTTCGCTCGGCAGTCCCACCCTGACTCCGAGTCTACGTTCCCACTCCCAGGTCCAGAAATTTCCCTTCCCCCACTCCTCTCTCCCAGCTGGCTGCTGATTCCATATTTAGTTCGACAAATGCGGGCAGAAGCCGATACGACTTCACAACCGTGCTGTCTTCCCGTTGAGCCGAACGCCTCGATTGTTTTATTTTTAAAGTTATCGGCCCACCTGAACCAGTTTTCGTTTTCTGGGTTTCCATGCCGGCCGGAATGCTATCGATGTATTTTGAAACGGCCATTGCAGCGCGGAGCTTTTCAGAAGTCACGTAATGCGGGTCACCCGGCGCCATCGGTTCTACGTCAGTCTTTGACATAGTATCTCCCAGGGAAGAATCTTCTAATGACTCCTTCCTTACTTCATCGTTAGTGTGTTGACTCATTTCCTCTGCCTCCTGATTTCCGAATGTTAGTTTAATAATCGTTCAATTCATAGTTATTGCGATCATGATTATGTAGGTCAAGGCTACCGGGACGTTCAACTTGTCGAATATGTTGTACAGTCTAATGCTAGTAATGTGTTCTTATTTTCATTTTATGATTCTAGTGTATCTTCACGCCAGTCTGCCTGCCTTCTACTATGTGTTTTATTGCTTGTGATACTACCATTTTAATTCGTATTAGTACTCAGATGTTTTTCTAAATTCATATTCAATACAAAATGTAGCTTCATCTAGATTTTTCTAAAAATGTAAAAAATAATAAAGGTTTGAGAAATAAAGCTGAAAAAATGAAATTGCTCAAACAGATTTGGTAATCTGTAACATTGTACTTACGACTACGCCTCGTAGAAAGTAGGTGACGAAGAGTTTTTCTTCTGAAGGTTTTTTAGTACTTACCTACCTTAGGTTCTGTCGAAGGTTAGAGATATCAAGTTGGTAGGTACCTAGGTATCAAAGTTGCATTAGATCTAATGCCACCACTAACACCCATATTCCAGACGTTGGGCTATTTTCAGGCTACACAAACAAATAAGTTACCCACGAAGGCTATTTACATACATTTCAGTACACATTCCAATCTCATCTGATCGCAAGGCCACCTGTCCAAAGGGGTAATCACGAACGATCGCTGCGTTTCGTAAACCTAACGTATTCGAGCCACATTGCGCGTCAACGCCAGCTCAACTGTCAAGCGTTGCAACGTCACCGCGCAATGTGTTTCGGATACGTAATCGTTACGATACGTTTTTGTGATTGTCACATTTCTTCGTGCTGAAGCCCCTGTAAACACTAAAGACTACGTCACATACTGCTCCCGCGCATACAATAAGTATAGCGCACTGACTCACCCGGACAGAAATAAGGTCATTGTAATCCGAGTCGGGGTTCGATTCCCGGGCTGCGTCATCACTTGGCCTACTTGTATTGTGCGTAGCATGGCAAGCATCGTTACTGGTTTTATTCGGAAGGGAATAAAGTAACGGGTTAAGTTTCATTTGTAAATCATGTTTTTTGTTTATTTATACTTCGTAGTCACCTTGTGTTATTAGTTGAAATCTATGACCCTGAAAATGACCTGGAAAGATTTGGGTTTTTCTTGGATCACGAAATTCAATCGTGACTCAGTGACAGTCACCAAGAAACCACGTAGAATCCTCATTTAGATTTGGTTCTATCTGAGCCAGTAGGGACCAATTCGACCAACCCACAATTATATTTGTATACGCTAATTAGCAGGATCTAGAAATTCACCCTATAACTACTCACCATCTATACAGGGTGTTACCAGACCACTTCCGAAAACGAAAGGGGGAGCTACAGCACACCAAAACCCAACCAAAAAAAATTCAGTTATCCTGAAAAATAATTATAGCCGGAGAAAACAATGTTTAAATATTTGTATTTATTTCGCCAGCCCGCAATGTACGCATTCACGTAGGTAAGGTCGAGGCGTAGTACTATTATTTATTCTGTGTCGTAAGTGCCTACTAACGTAGGTAGGTACTAACGTAGGTCGCTCGCACATCGCGTACTTGAATGACCCGCGATGAACTCTCAGCTGTTCATGCTGTAGTAGACGTAATCTGCGTGCTGCGTGTACATTGCTGCTTTATTTATTTTATTTGTTTTTTTGCTTTTTTAAATGAAATAATTAGGTAGATATGTCTTATTATGTTGTACTGTGTGTATGTAACTAGAAAAAAAATTTAAAAAGAGATAGTCAAGTCAATTTTTTTTTTCGCTTAATGTTTTCAGTATCATGGTCTGATTGGAACCTCCAAGTTTTCGGAAGTGGTCTGGTAACACCCTGTATAATACCGGGATTTACAGACAATAAAATGATTTATGTTTCCTTCTGTTGCCAAAACATTAGGTACCTACCTACCTAAACCCTAAACCCGGACCGGCATTTAAAGACCATCGAATGTTTGCCCTACTGTAAAAATCAAACCCGCTACGTCAAGCATTGAGTTAGTAACCCACTGCGCGCCAGAGGTCGTCAAGATCAACGGTGACGATTCGTAGGTCAAATGTTATCTTATGACCACTATTAGTTCCTAAACACTTAAGTACATTGGTACTACATACCTACCTGGTTTTAATAGACAATATTTACAACCACACACCGGAAGCACAGAACTCCCAACAGTTGAAGAACCGGCCTTCGTGACGTCATTATCTTCCACCTCTGTCTACCATTGCCTTCTCAAGTTGTACGCCTTTCACTTACCAAGTTGAAGTGAAACTTAGCGCTATGTTAGAGTTGAATTAAATTACGAAAAATGTGATGTGACAATGTGTACCCTGTGTAGCCAGATTATACCAAAGTTATTGTGCTTAGTTTATTTATTGTTATTACTTAGTGGTAAGTAAATAGATGATTTACTATTTAAAGTGTACAATAAGTTACAATAAGCTCTGATAGGCTTTACCTTATGAGGATAATAAAAACAAACCTTTTTAGAACACTTCACAGTATTCTAACTTTACTAAAGCAGTATGTTTGGGTTCATAAATAATAACATGTAGCATAATTAATCGATTTTGAAACCTATCAATTTAAAATCGAAAGTTGATAATTTTACCGCGCTTTGTCATGGTAGAGCTACACGGCTACAGAGAACTCCTGATAGGTACCTAGTAGTACTTAACACGTAAAGTTCTCAGTACTATCAATTCCATTGTAGCTAAAATTAAACTACTTACACGACTTACGGTAAAAGACCTCACCTATTAAAGAAAAGACGAAACTCTATCACATAGACATCTCTCCATTTCTTTCGGCAGTGAATGCCTTGAGTCTATTTTAAAAAGTGTAGCGTTAAGTTATTTGAAGCTAATTGCCTTTCGTAGTTAGTGAAAGAGATGTAACGAAAATATTGACACTTCACAGACACCTCAAACTCCCTGGTCCTCCGCGCCTACGTCTCACAGCATGGCCTCCACGGCGAAATTGAGTTCTCCCACAAAAACGAGACACTTATCAGCATCAGAACCAACCTGAAAACCACGCTGCAGTACCCTGATGGGGTGTTCCGATGGACGATCCATGAGTTCCCTGTTGACTACCGAGACCTGACTAATGATAGATGCTCCGAGGCTAATTTAGGAAAGGAGCTTATAGATTTGACTGAAGAACTTGGCTACCTCATCATACCTGGCAAGGATCACGCGGAATTCGAAAGCACAAATACACTCACAGGCAAAAATGGACTTTGGGGAAAGAGTATAGTCTTTGAAACAGCTGAAAGAGATCGAGTTATATGTGCTTCTATACTCTCAACAGAACAGATGTACGAGAAACATGCAGTGGCGAAGTTCACTGCTCCAGTAGCCGGTACATTGCACTTCAGATGGCTATCAGCTAGAGAGTTCGATGAGACAGACTCATACATCCAAGCTGACTTGTATCACGCAAAGGTTGTATCAGAAAAGGTGGAATATACAGAACACAACTGGAAGTTATTCGTTACTGATATCTTCGACTCAGACAAAGGTAACTACGAAGATAACTGCAATGTTCTTCAGCTAGTGTTCGATCCGGAGAGCAGCGGGGATGGAATGAGTGTTGGGGACTTGGACGGTCGATTAGGAAAGGTAAAGGTGGCTACAGATGCTAATGTAAAGAAAGTGAAGACGTTGTATAAGAATGAAGTGATAAACGTGCTGCGTAGTGATATGGAGGTGACGAAGAGGAGCCTGTACGTGGTGATCTACGACAGTAAACATTCGGAGAGTTTCCTAGCTTGTGCAAAACTGAGACTGGTGCCGCCGAAAAGTACAAAGTAAGTTTAAACATGTTAAAGGTGAAATGCTGTAGAAGTAAAAGGATTACGTTGGTACGAGCACTTTAGGAGTAAAAAAAAATCACCGTAGCTCTTCAACAGCCCTTAGTTCGAGTCTGAAATTACAATGCTGTGCAGTACTTACAGAATTAGGTGTATGAATATTGATAGATCGTGATAACCAGCTTTTTTTCCAGGGTTTTAATAAACTCGGACGGCATCAGAGGCACCATAGACTTCACACAGCGTTCCCCATACGATCCCACTTGGAGTAATATCCAGCTCGGCACCGCAGACATGGACTACGAGTCCAACCTTCGCTTCGTCAGTTCCGTGGCGAAGTACACCATCAGGGATCTTCCTCCGAAGAGTTCTGAAATAGGGAACTTGGAGAAGTACTGTAAAACGACCGGAGCACTGTATAACCCGACCAAGTTGGATTTGAAGACTGTTCCTCCACCAGGTAAGGTATCTTGGAGGCATTTTTTTTGCCGATTGTCGTCATTTATTTTTCTTCTTATCAATTATTAATTAGCTATTGCTGGCATATTATATCTTTCTAGCCTGACTCGTTGTCCATAGCGTTAAGCAGAGTGTAGGCATGGAAAGAAGGGGGGAGGGCATCATAAATGGGTATAAGGTAGATGGCCGTTAATAATATTTAGGGTTCTCTAATTGCACCAGCTTTGTCATGGAGATATTTGGACAGCATATGAACTACGTCACCAGAGTCATCATCAGCTTTATCCACTTCTGGACGTAGGCGTCACCAGAGTGGGTCAAAAAAATGCTTAAGTGGAAAAACTTTGGTGGAATTCACTAATACATCTCTCACTTGGACGAATTAACACATCTCTCAATATCAACATTTACAATTTCTTGGTACACCGCCAATGATCGTGTTTACGTTCGACTGTGAACAATACTTGGCATCTCTGAGGAATTCGCTACGTCTGTTTCATCTATAGAAAGTAGAATCTGAGAGAGCTGTCATGGGTTTTCTGATGTTTCGGATAAGATGAGATACAATTTTATACCAATAACAGTAAAATAATCTGGTAGCTTTAGTGATAAGATAACCAAGACGAAAAACTCAAATACGCAGCAGAATAAATAAAATCAAGAGCTAGCTAATGACGGAGCTTCGCCATGGCATAGCTTGACAGGGAGGATCACCAATAGCATATAATATTTGGTTCTTTGAAGTAAGTTGCAAATGTTTGTGGTAGGTCAAAACAAAACGACTATGTATTGCACACACGAGATAGTAAGATTAGCGTGACAGTGCTTGAACTGCTCTGTCGCTTTATGTCGTGACAGTTTTCAAAATCTCTTCCAGGGTTGAGCACACAGGACCAATACCCAGTCGGGGACCTCTTCGGCAAGTACAAAGACCGTACCGAGTACCTGAACCATAAGTACCTACTGCCAGGGCTGGCTAATGAGTTGAGCGGGGCTTACTGGGACATCTACCTTCCTTTACAGGGTGTCAATAGCGTGGTCCATCGAGCATTAGTTGTAGAGAGGTGAGTAAAGATTTTCTGTTGTCATTGAAAACCTGTTCAATGAACTATGAAAATAGTTTTAGGTTTTGTTACATAGTTAATCTCTCATGGAATTTCTATTAAGTTCGTAAAAGGGGTTAGAAAGCTTTAGAAGATTTCCCTTTGGTAATGGAGAAGGCTTCACGGTCTCTATTACAATGATCTTTCTTCAAAAATTCAAAGTGATCAACGAAACTTATTTCGCTTTTAACTTTTCAGACGATCTCCTAAACACGACATCTGCGGTACAATCTTGCCTTACGAGTACGACACGGAGTATCAGACGGCCATGTCCTCAGCGCTTGTGGTGTTCCGGTACCCTGTGGTCGGGCGGGTCATCTTCAGACAGCCCAAGGATAGGCCCTGGGAGGATACTACTATTATTATTGAGAGTATGGTGAGTATACTATTACAACGTGGTTCGGATCTATGCATTCATTTTATTCTTTTATGTCCTCTTCGTCTTTCGTTCGTTTCTGCAGCCTTTGTCCTTCCTTCGTTTTTTCTTTAGTTTTTTCTTTACTCTCTTGCTTCATTGTTCGTTCTTTCTTCATACTTCCATTCTATCACCATATACTTACCGATTCCATTAATCTTTTCCCTTCATCCTACTAGTTCTTCTTCATTCGTCCGGTCTTTCAACCCTTCTTTCTTGTGTCTACCATCTTTGTCCCTGATTCCTCGTCTTTTATCCCCTCTGTTACCTATAGTCTATCTTTCACTTCTACCATTACTCATTCAATACTCATTAACTTCCCCAGATCCACGCAGACGGTTCCAACGTCAACAACACCCACGCCCACCGCTGGGCGATCCACGAGAACCCCCCGGGTGGAGACTACTACAACTGGACCGGACGCTGCCTCAGCGCTGGAGGAGTCTTCGAGCCGTACAACCTGGATATTGATACAAGGCATCCGGAACAGTACTGTAGGCCTGGACTGGAAGGGCTTTGCAGGCTTGGTGATTTTACTACCAGGTATTTTAACCTTTACTTGATTGAACCTTTGCCTTGAAGGAGTCTTTTATCCTTACAAGCTGCAGGCTTGGGCTTGGCGGACTGTTAAGCCTCTGTTTTTGATTTTATCCAAATTCCGAAGAAGGGTTATATATTTTGCAATGCTTCCAGACACGGCATGCTCTCGGTGGCTGGTAAGAAGCGTGACAGTGACCAGCTGACGCGGCGTCTGTTCACGGACTCGTCCATATCTCTCGGCGGGAAGCACTCCATCATGAGGAAAACGCTGCTGATATATGATGACCACGGACCCGTCGCACGAGGGGAGAGGATGGCTTGTTCTATGTCAGTTAACATCCTATAAGTACTCGGTTTTTATATAGGACTATCTTTAGCCAGCGACTTCGTTTGCGTCCCGTTGGATTGCGTTGATTTTCCGGGATAAAAAGTTGGTCATGTGTTAATCCAGGTCATAGACAATATATATTCCAAGTTTCATCCAAATCGGATCTGTAGTTTTTGCGTGAAAGAGTAACAGACATCCATCTATCCTTAGAAACTTTCTCGTTTATAATATTAATAGAATTGGATAAGATTCTTATTTAGTTTGATAAAACACAAATATTTATTTTCGGTGGGGATCGAACCCACGACCCACAGCACGGAAGGCAGAGGTACTACCGACTGAGCCATGACGCCTGTCAAAATTCTTCTAAAATTTGTTCATCAGTGTGTGTTCACCAATGTTCACCAATGTGTGTGTTTGTTCACCAGTGTGAGTGGATACCCTCGTCGTAAGGCGGTGGTTCGCGATTGGTTCGGTAACGGCCACTCCATCTCCATGAAAGGCAAGATGGAGTTCATCCAGCAGTCGGAGTATGACGTCACTAATGTCCAGGTCTCATTGGACGGCTTGGAGGACGTCAACAACTATAACATTCATGTTGTGAGTTTACTTTACTTTAAATGTGTAATATATCTTCATTGTTCTTCTAAGCCAGTGTTTGAACTACATTTGGCAGATGCCAATGTATGTAATGTATCAATGTAATGGGGGACTATCTAGTCCCCCACATTTTTTTATTTAGCGTACATGTACTAAGCTTTAACCCACACCGCACACAAGACGTCGTTGTCGTGTCCGTAGTGACATGAAAATAAATATTCTTTTAAAAAGCATGCTGTCAAAAGAGGGTTTTCGTTATTTTTTTCTTCATAAGCTCTTTTCGTTTGTAACTTTTATACCGTTTTGCTTTAGTTATAACTGAAATAGCTTTTAAGCAAAAGCATATTGTAACGAAAGAGCTCTTAAAAAACTTTCTTTTCAAATTTTTTTTTATTTTCTCTCCCTAACTACACGACGCGACATCTTGTCGTCTGATGTAGTTTGACGCTAACAGATAATATTTATACCCTAATTATATTATGATCTAGCCAAAAGGCAGTCTAATTAGTAATTTAACATTGACATAAATAAACATAAAACAATAAACCCTCACATAACTCGATGATCTCCTACACACTGCTTGGTTAATTTTTCAGGCTTAAAACTGTATAGGTACTAGAAGCTTATCATTATTCAAGCGAATGAATATACCTAATTTCCCAAAAGAACGGTTTTGAATCTTCTACATTGACCACCTTTCTCCGATCACCATAACATATTTTGTCCATCAAATGAATGACAGGTTTTTTTCTTGGTTTTGGTCCTTATTCGAGAATATCTTTTTCTAAATCAAAACTGAACGCTTCTGTAAGTTAATGTGATTTGCTAATGTTCATAGCCATGTGATGTTACTTCTTCCACTCGATTTTTATTATAAAGTGATGTTGTATTGTCAGGCACCAGTGGAGAAAGATCTGGAGTTTCCATGTGAAGCCTCGACCTTGTACGACACGTACAATCCATTTAACGTTAGCAAAGTAAACTCACCGCCTCCTCTGAAGGGTAAGTACGACTGTAGGTATTCCTAGGTAGATATACTCTTACCCCCAACTTGAAGCGCTCGTGGCTAGGCTTGCTTAGCCAATCTTTACTGATTATCTAAGTTAAGCAACGTTCTGTGCGGTCGCTATTTGGATGGGCGACCGTTAGTGGCACTTACATCTGAGCGCTTTCGTGCTTCGGAGGGCACGTTAGACTGTCCCGGCTCTAGCAGTCGTTAAGCCACGACGGAGGCCTTAAGGCGGCCTAAAAACTCCGTCACCAGAGTTGGCCACTAACTCATACGAGCTTGCTTTTACCCCAAACTTACAGAGGCTTAACAGTCCGCCAAACAATTTCAAACCAGCATTCGCCTAACGCTGGAGTTCGCCTCTAGAAGCACCTCCACATCGTTTATGAATTTGAGGGTCAGTCAGAAGATCTTTTCATTTAGAGTAAAGTAAAAAGAAAAAGAATTTTGATGATCAAAATTTAGGGAAGTTTGATAAATTTAATCAAAATTTGTTGATATTTCAGGAACAGCAGATCAGTATCAGCTAGGTGACTTAGGGAATAAGTACGGTCTGGTGGAGACGAAAACTTACTCCAACAGTTACAATGAGACGCAGGTCTCCGTGTTCGGCGCTTACAGCATCCTGGGACGATCTGTGGTGCTGCATAGAAAGGTAACGGCTCTGAAGACATTAGAAATTGAAGAAATTTATGGTTAAATTATCCAAATTTTAAAAATTTGTACGCTAATCATCCAAGACTCGTGAGTTTTCAAAAAATCTGTAAAATTTGACTTTAACTTCCTTCCCCTACTCCAGAGTAAAACTAATTTTTATAAACCATCTAATATTGCTCTAAGATCATGTTTTACATCTAAAATCATCAACATTTTAGGAAATTTGTCCATAAACCCATCTAAAATCTCTGAGTTTTGTATTGGAATTGTGCAAATCCCAAAAGTTGGTATTAAAACCATTGAATATGCCAGAAATTTGCTCTAAAATGACCGGTAATTTCAGAGTACCTACAAATCCTTTCATTCTAACACTTCGGAGGGTTCTTAAATTCCGAAACTTAGATCTGCAAGCATCCAAAAATGTTATGAAGCTATATTTTCCAACAAATTTCACTCTGACACACATGAAAATAGCAAATTTTGTTAAAATTTGCAGAGTAGGCGAGGTCGGTGGTCGTGCTCCGGCATAGAGCGCGGGTACAGCCCGTCCGAAGCGCGCGAGATCCGAGGCATTGCCTCCTTCCACCACCCCGGGGGGTTCGCCTGGGGATACGTCAGGATGACGCAGCTCATACACAACGACGGCTCCACCAGTGATACTATTATTGAAGTCAAGCTCAGGCATCCTGGGGTGCGGGATCGGAACTTGGTAAGACCCTCATAAATCACCTTTGCGTCTCCAAGACCTTGGACATGTCCACCAGACCTCTGGACTAAACACCTGGACGTCTACAGGCTGATATAATATATCTTAAAGTGAAGGACGTAGATAATCTTTACTACATCCATGTCCCACTGAGTAGGGCTCCATACTTTATCAGTTTTACTCGGAATTGAGCCAAATTTAAAAAAAATCAGTGACGTCAAGATAAAATAACACCTTTACACCTAAAATAATGGAAGTAACGCAATGCCATACAGAGCACATCCTCAATAAGTGCGCCTGTGTGGTAATGTAATTTTTTCTCTAAAACTCTCAAATCATTTTTCTATGGTAAATTTAATTCTAACCATAAATCTTGCATAACCAGACACACAACCACAATTGGAACATCTTCGTGAACCCAGTAGGAGTGGACGCAGCTGTACTAGTCACCAACACGCGCTGTGTGGCCGGCGGGTATCGCTGGAACCCATACTTCACGCAACTAGCTGATCCACTCAATGTGAGTCATTTACAAGCCAAACTAACCTCTATATTACAAGCATAAGAATCATTTTTACACTACACCTGGAATAAGCATAAGGATCATTGTTACACTACACCTGGAACCCACACTTGATACAACTAGAATCCCCGATCAATGCAAGTCACACCAAACTAACCTCTATGTCATAAGCTTAAGGTTCATTGTTACTCTACACCTGGAACCCATACTTCACGTAACTGGCTGTGAGTTACTTGCAAGCTAAACTGTGAGCAAAGATGCAGTTTTTTGATAACATCGCAAGATCTCAGTTCGCAGCGAACTACTAGTTTAAATGTATGATTTCAGCGCGACCTGTACGAGCAGGAATGTGGCGCCGACAACCCACTGCGATGTGACGTCGGCGACATTACCGCCAGACTTGGAACTATCTGTAAGTACCTTTATACAATCTTGTAAAGGTGTCTAATGATTCGGGGATTCCCATGAGGAGAACATTGTAGGATATGTGTCCTCCTACGAAAAGGGAAGATCTTCCGCCGAGCGACCTTTGGCTCGGGGTCCGAGGACCGATGGATGGTATTCGGTAGTATTACTTATGTTCAAACTCCGTGATAACTTCGTTTGCGCGATCTAGGATAGTTCTCACGCAGCGAGATAGATGGCGCTACACCTAGGAAAGGGGTTTCCACGAACCTCTTAGTTTGCAGTTTCTATCATTTGAGAACACGTCAGATCCTCTAACCCTAAATGCATAAACAGAGGCTGAACAGTCCACCTAAGCCTTGATCTCATGCATAGTGAGGATTTCTGGAAAACAAACTTGTAACTCCTACTAGTGGGGTTTACTTATTGGCGAATTCTGGAATATACCTAACCTACATCTTCTTTCTAAATATAAAATTCTTTGAAGTTGACTGACGATCAACGCACAGCCTAAACTATAAGTCCTAGAGGTATGAAATTTGGAGGGGAGTATCCTTATACAGTGTAGGGGTGCACTAAGAAAGGAATTTTGAAAAGTCGCACCCTAAAGGGTCTAAAATTAGGATCAAAGATTTTAACCAAATAATGCGGATGCTATCAAAGCCGCGGGCGACAACTAGTCGTTTATAAACGCGAGGGCTTAACTGGTCTTAGTTTTATGAAGCCACCTTAAGCCGTGTACATATTCCAGCGATAGGAGGTGAACGTCAAGTGTTCATGGACAGTAACTTCCCCCTGGAAGGTACAGTCAGCGCCATGGGCCGGTCGCTAGTTATCTACGGCCCGGACCGGAGTGGTGAAAGGTTCGCCTGCGCCAACATCGAACCGGATAAGGATATCATCAAGTTTGCTAATATTATGAAGCCGCCGAGATTTGTATTGTAAGTACTACGGTCATTGTTACTTAGGTAGGTTTTTATTGTATAAGCTTTGCTTAGTTTGGAGCTAGAAAGCGTTGTGTGATAAATAAACCTTGTGTCTAAAGAGTGTGAGTTATAGCTCCGAACTTTGACACACTTTCAGTTGAAACGGGCCTCTCTAAAGATAACTTCAGGGACTAGTCTGGTCCACTATGCTGAATCTGTCTTTAATTCTATTTACCTTGGAGTGAGACCCTGAACTTCAGCTTTGAAAATCTTTACAAAACTGGGAAAAAATCCTTCACAACATTCACAATGGAATTGATAAATAGTGGCTGAACAGTCCATTAAACAGTTTCAACCAGCATTTGTCCAGTAAAGTGCCTCAATCAATCATTCATGAATTCGTTGGTTCATCGAAAGCATACCGTAAATACCGTACTTTTTATCGTATTTTTATTTGTTTGAATTGAATGTGAATTTTGATGATCATGTACTTACAGTTGACATCTGTAATCTATGTCTCGCAAAATAAATTAATTTGAATTAGGTATTAAATAGTTTAGCACCTCTGGACCTCTGTCTGAGTCAGGTATAGTCTGTGAAGCGCAACAGTTAATAATGTGTGTTGTTGCAGAGGTCAGTTCCTGTCGGAGGTGCGTCGTGTGATGGGAGTGCCGGAGTGGATGGTGAGCGTCGACTCACGGCGCACGCGCACTCTGCACCAAGCCGCTTGTATTCAGGTACACACTCTCTTTTTACTAAACTCTCTCTCTCTCTCTCTCCTTATTCAACCAGGGACCAGTTTCTAAAAGCATTTGCACCAAACCACTTGTATTCAGGTTGACATTCTCTTTTTGGAAAACTCTCTCTCTCTCTCTCTTTATTCAGTGACATTGTGCGTCCAAAAGCCAGTTTCTAGCAAAGTATTGAGAAGTCTTATAAATAAAGTTAAAAGCAAGATTAGTCTCAAAAACTCTTTAAGAGTTTTCACCTATTGAACTTTTGGTGAAAGACATGCATTTGGGTTTTAATTAATATAATTTTGCAGGTGCTTTTACACTTCACGGGACCTCACGCCAGTCGTCTTGAGCTCGACTTCACCAAGTAAGACCTAGCTAATGTTAATTTAATTTTTTAACCAAACTACCAAAAAAGACAAAAGGAGGTGGACATTTTTGAACAGTCAAACTGAGGTAGTACTTTTCTATTTGTACAGATTATTGGCATCAGGAAGGCTGGATTCTCCAAGTATCTTCATCCCAGGATACGTGAACACTAAACGGAAAGCTACCATCTCGTACCGACCCTGCGGGGTCAGTGACCCTAATGAGAGGAAAAGTAAGTCTAAGTTAAGATATTCAAATACACTCTCTTTTTAGAAAACTCTCTTGTTTTAATTTGACAGAAATGTATACGAACTACAAAGTATTTTTTTTGTTCCAGAAAATAACTTCTTTGCATCATCACCATCATCATCAGCTACGAGAAGACTTTCATTAGGCGTTTGCTTACTCACATTCGTAACGCTACTGAAAATGTTATATTTATAAATATTGTTAATAAAAAAATACAACCACTATGTTTCATTGACTTGTTTTACCTGGAAAAAGTTTGATGCAAGTAATATTCACAGCTGAATCTCTGTTTTTCAAGATAAGTATCTAAGATAAGATAATGATCTAGAAAGTCCTTGTAGGATCCAAGTCCGTATAAAAATAAATGAAATGAAATATGCGTTTACTTTGCTTGAATTTACCTACCTATTAAGGTTACAAAAGTTAACAAAGTAGGTACCTACTACTTATGTTTCATAATCTCATACCTATACGTCGGAGACCAACATGCAAGTAGGTAACTAGCCCATTACATTGTAAAAATGCACTGTGGTCCCACCATACCCAAATGGTTGAAATGAAATGAAATGAAATCGTTTATTTTGCTAGAAGTATGATTCTTACAGATGTAATTCTATTCCTAATATATAATATATCCTAACTCGTAATACCTATGTATGTCCTAATTCATTTAAGTTTTACACACTTCGACAATTAAGTAGGCTTATTTTAATTATTTTGTATTTATTTATTTTACTTTAGTAAAAACGGCTTGCGCCAATTCCAATTATTAAAGATAACCAAATAACAATTACAATTATTAAGATAAACGATTTAAAAATAAACATTCCCGCCTTTAGTTCTAAGCTACAGTTTCACAGAGTTTTTCTTTACGTAACATCGCGCATGCGCGAGAGAAATCAATACCCACCCTCCGGAACTGTACAAATCTACCAAACAACACTATTCCCTTTAAAATGCGATTTAAAAACAATTTCCTCATCTTCTTGACCACAATCTACTTCGCCGAAGCTAATTTAGAAGGTCCCTTCTTATTCTTCGGCCCAAAATCCCTTGAAAAGTACCGAAGACCAGCTCTAAAATACTTGGAGCAAGATGACTTGATGAAGATATATGGGGAACAAGCGGCTATAGTGGTGTTCAACAACCAGGATTCTGTACCCCTGTCCAGTGGGTACTTTCCACGGCTGCGGAAGATGGTGGAAGGTCAGACTACGCTGGTTCTGCCTCAAGACTTCTTGGATGTGCATCCAGATTATATCAGCAATGAGACACAGGTAAGATCTCCTTTAATGTTCCTTAAGTAAGTTTAAAATTGACAATGCTTTCAGCATTAAGTCCACCCTTTGTAACAAATTTATAATCTTGTGCAATAAAGTAAATAAAAAAGGTAAATAAAAAAATAAGACTAGCTATTCTTAAATGCGTAAAGTCACAGTGTACTTGACTTTCGACCTATAAGTACCCTAGAATACAGTTGTAAATGGATTAGGTACAGTATTTGTGCCGAAGTAAGTAATTAAGTGCCTAGTTCCAAGGGCTATCGTAAGAACTGGCCTTTAGTTCTTAGCAACATCGCAATTACTGATAACGTGTTCGGCAGCGTTCATTTACGAGTACGTGCGAAATATTGTTAACCTGTATGATAGCTTCCGCCCGCGACTTCGTCCCCGTAACGTTTGATCCTGTAGATTTTCCGAATTAAAAGTAACTTATGTGTTAATCTAGGTTACGAACTATATACAGGGTGTTACCAGACCACTTCCGAAAACGAAAGGGGGAGCTACAGCACACCAAAACCCAACCAAAAAAAATCAGTTATCCTGAAAAATAATTATAACCGGAGAAAACAATGTTTAAAGATTTGTATTTATTTCGCCAGCCCGCAATGTACGCATTCACGTAGGTAAGGTCGAGGCGTAGTACTATTATTTATTCTGTGTCGTAAGTGCCTACTAACGTAGGTAGGTACTAACGTAGGT
Source organism: Eulithis prunata (assembly GCA_918843925.1). Classification (NCBI taxonomy): domain Eukaryota; kingdom Metazoa; phylum Arthropoda; class Insecta; order Lepidoptera; family Geometridae; genus Eulithis; species Eulithis prunata. The sequence continues at coordinate 6,594,465 of OU974030.1, read as the reverse complement.
CGCGCGCACGTCGCGTATTGAATGACCCGCGATGAACTCTCAGCTGTTCATGCTGTAGTAGACGTAATCTGCGTGCTGCGTGTACATTGCTGCTTTTTTTATTTTATTTGTTTTTTTGCTTTTTTAAATGAGATAATTAGGTAGATATGTCTTATTATGTTGTACTGTGTGTATGTAACTAGAAAAAAAATGAAAAAGAGATAGTCAAGTAAATTTTTTTTTTCGCGATTTTTTTCGCTTAATGTTTTCAGTATCATGGTCTGATTGGAACCTCCAAGTTTTCGGAAGTGGTCTGGTAACAGCCTGTATACTCCAAGTTTCATTCAAACCAGACGAGTAGTTTCAGCGTGATTGAAAAACAATCATCAACATCCACACATCACTTTCACATTTATAGTATTAGTGGGATAACTCTAATGCCATCGTGATAGAGTTCATATTAGTCCAACTTTCAACAGGTACTGACCCTCCAAGGTCCCTGGTCTGAGCGTGACGCGCAGATGACAGAGACCTTCGCTAGACTACAGGATATCTATGGAGCTGGCAAAGTGCTGGGGATTTTAGGTGAGGATAGTTCACCCGGGATTTCTATCACAATAGTCATCATAATACCACGAAGATCTCGTGGCTAGGCTTGCTTAGTTAATCTTCACCGATTATTTAAGTTAAGCAACGTTCTGGCGGTCACTATATGGATGAGTGACCGCTAGTGTCATTAAAATCTGAGCGCTTACGTGCTTCGGAGGGCACGTTACACTGTCTCGGCTCTAGCAGTCGTTAAGCCACGACGGAGGCCTAAAAACTCCGTTACCAGAAATGGCCACTAAGCTCATTGACATGCTGACTCCGAGATCTTCAAGTTTCTTTAATTTCCCCAGGAAACTCAGTCTCTCAAAGCCAGATGGAGTACGCAGACGGCGAGTGGGTCCGCGTGAGGCGCGAGGCTGAAGACACCACCACCATTGGCCCTCAGGAGGAAGATAAGCCAGCGAAGGCGCTGCCGAAATACGCACTGTACAACGCTACTGGTAATAACTCGAATGCATAGACGTAGGTATGTGTCGACTCTTCTAGATGTATCAGGCGCGATTCTTGGCGAATGTTAGTTTACAACAAGCTCTACTACAGATCCCGCCACTGTTTAATAGTGCTCGGCGTAAGTATAGGGATAGTAGAGGGATGCTTTGCGCAGCCAAACATATCTAAAATTCGGCTTCTGAGCATAGGTCAGCGCTCTTAATCCGTGACGGTACCAAACATAATGGAAAATGCTTCTATCGTTTCCAGGGCCACCAGGTAAAGGAGCCCTACTGTACTCCTCCGGCTGGCCAGAACTACGATTCGCGAACGGTTCCACGACGGTGCTGAGCACTCCCGTCGGAGAACCCACTGTGAAGCCCACCAGGCTGTATACTATCCTGGTGGTCAGGTTTGCTGATGGAGATAGTCGGGATAAGGTGACTAGCATAAATTAAATGATAGCTTTTAGTAATGAAATTAGTTTCCAAGGAATATCAATAGGCAGGCCTATAGACATCCGGCAAGGTAGGGCGACGATCTGAGACATGTAGCTGGCAAACACTGGATGAGAAGAGCCGAAGACCGGGTTCAGTGGCGCGTCTTGGGAGAGACCTACGTCCAGCAGTGGACCGATATAGATTGATGATGATGATGATGATGAGGAATACAGAAGTGGTGGAAAAAAACTAAATCAGACGATTAGGCTGGATAGAAATTTTGAAGATAATAAAGTATGAATGAATTTTCTAAAGAAGCTGTTTGTTTTAGATAACTCTTGAGTTCAGCTTCAAGCAGTCGGCTGGTTGGTGGACCGCAGTCGGTGTGGAGGTCAAATTCGGACTAGAAGCTACAGGTGAGAATTTACCAGAAACCTGGCCTATAGAGCCTTTATTTGTTTGTTTATATAACAGTCTTATCAAGGCACTACAGTGTGTCGTTAAGTGTAGGCATAGGTTGCCTCCTGACGCTATATAAATCATCTTCAATAGATGTAAAGGCCTATAAATTAAAGCTATAACTAATCTAAAACTAAGGCTGTTGACCAAATATTTCGCATACCGAGAAGTTTTTTTTATTACGGGGGATAAAAACTCGATATAGATATAAAAAATCTCTCTCTCACTTCCCGACTATTGGTCCCACATGATGGTGAAGTCAGCGTTCCTCACATTCTTCCTCACCTTCGCCCTATGCATGACGTCGTCTTCGGAAATGTTGCACGCCTTTATTATCGTGGTTTAACACTGAAAACAAAAGTGTAAATATGCTGTTTGTCTCCAGGCCTAAACCTACAGGCTCCAGCATCTCCGGATGCCCCAGCAGCTGTCCTCGGGAAGTCGTATCACTGTCCACTGCCTCTCATCTACTCCTCAGAAGATGCTACCCTCACTCTACCTGATGTTCAGGTAATTTTACTCAATGGTCACTACGATGATGTTTCTTTTATCTTCCACCACAGGACCAAAGAATAGAGAGTCTTCGGATATAATGTCTCCAGGCTTGACATAAGCTCCAAAAGTAAGATCAAACTCGTTCTTTCCAGAAGCCTATTATGTCCAGCTGTTGACTTTCCAACTGCAACGAATATTGACCTGTTTTGTGTTCCAGATGCAGACGTTTATGGAAAGTACGGAGAAGTTTGCAGATGCTTTCGACTGCATCACATTCACATCTGTTCCTATCTGGTGAGAAATATAAGCTAGTAGATAAATAAATTACCAAATTCTTGCGAATCAGCAAAAAAGCTGAGCACCAAACTTGATAAAAAAAGATTTGTAGAAATCTCGGTTTTGAATGACAGCAATAATAATGTTTCTTGGTTCTTTTGTGTTATTTTAGGCATAATTTTGGGGGTAGTTTTGGCTTTTTACACCCTGTACTTTAAGAGTCTGTTACATCCTGTTACATCAGACTAAAAACACACTAAAAAAACCTGGTAAAAATGTGCGAAAAAATGACGCACGTTCATGTCTTTTGTATAGAGTGTAGCCAAAAGCTACGAAAAATAATATGTAAAAGATTTGATAAATCTTGAGGATGTTATCCTCTCGGGTATCACTGAGTTAAGGTCGTAGTCAGAGGCTTATCCAAACATTGATCACACCAAAATCTTTGACACACTGACGTAAAATACTTCAATTTTATAGATACAACTGCAAAATCTGTTCTGAAAGTGTCAAAACTATTTTTTTTAAACTAAAACTAAAATGAACTGATTTTTTTTCCAGGTCCGGTCTTATGGTGACGTTCATAATGCTGATCGGATTAGCGATTTCCATCATTATGATCATGGACATAAGGACCATGGATCGGTTCGAGAATAATCGTAGCAAGCAACTCACTATCACAGTCACTGAATAATGTACCTCCTGTGATGTTCTGTGCGCCTGGTAGATTGAGTTCACACGTGACGTAGTTTTAAGGCCTCCTGCAGGCCTCTGTAGGCCCCTTTTGAGTCCTAGTGGTCCTAGTAAATGTTCAGATTGGTTAAAGCAAAAAACTAGGCACCCATCCAAAAGTGTTCGCGCTGATCGTTGCTTTATATATTGTAGTTACGTTACTACAAGTTCCAGGGGAAGCAGACAATTATTAGTCACCCATCGAAATATTGAACGTTCTGAACATTGCTTGAAAACTAGTTGATAATTTGGTCATTTTTAAGACTGCAGATGCACTGACGGCATAATCAGTAAACTTCATAGTCGCTGGCCTCTTGTTTGGCCGCCAAGTGCGCCTGCAGCCTAGGACGTTGGTTGTAATCGCAGGTTCGATGCCCCTTTTGACATATCTTTCGTTTGCTATGTGTATTAAGTCGTAGCAAATAAATATCAATGTTTTAATGTTACCAAAATCTATTTAAAGTTACAATATTTGAAAGTAATAAATACATATCTACTTACTTTTCTGATTTTTATTTTATTTAATATGAACTGCGCTGTATTCTAAGCCTTTTTAATATTTTTTCCTCAGCTCATAATAACTTTATTCTTACCTATTTAGTGCCTAGTTAGTTAGTTCAATTTAACAAAATAAATAATAAATAAATATTCACGGACATTTAACACAACGCCCTCTAGTCCCAAACTAAGCAAAGCTTGTACTATGGAAACTAGATGGCTGATAGAATACATATAAGCATATATTTTTTTTGTAACTTCTAATACATAGAAATACGTAATAGTTTTTTTTTTAATTGAACTGCGCTGTATTCTAAGTCGCCACAATTTTTTTTCTCAACTTATACTCACTTTATTCTTACCTACGTAATAGTTAGTTACCATTATTTATTTTGTGATTTAAGTTTACAATTTTCATGTTTATTGCTTGTAAAAATAAAACAAGAAAGAGTAGGTCCTTTATTTCATAAAATAATTGAAATAGATGCTCAAATAAGTCATAATTTTTTTTTTCTATTTTTTTTATGTTAAAAGTAATGGAACAAGCTGATAGCTCACCTGATGTTAAGTGGTTACTTCTGCCTATAACAATGCGTTACCTCACAGAGCAAGTCCAATGAGGACGTGCCCTGTATGGCAATGCACTGCGTCCAGCACTCTGAGACATAAAGATCTTGAAGTGTCATGTGCGTGTAATTACAGCGGCGCCTTTACCCTTCAAACTGGAACCCAGCAATGCGAGCACTTAAAGAAGCTGATTAATATACAAATAATAAAAATACCTAATCCTCAATAATGCTGTCCAATAAATTCCTAAGTATAGTCTAACTAGGTCTTGGAGGTCAATGTGGCTTTCTATACCTAGTTACATATTATGGCCTAAACCTGTTTCTATTAGTGTAACTTGTCGAGGAACTACTAATTTCATTATATCGAGTCCAGTTTGATCGTTTTGTAGACAAATGTACATCGGGAATAGCGTCGAAAGTTTAAAAAAAAGTTTTGAAAAAAAACCTTAGTTCTGTAGAGTGATGTTTGAGAGGAGATGGCTAGCAGTAGATAGACCGGCTTCGTCCCGGACGACCACGACTTCGGAGGACCACCATTTTATAAAATGTACTGTTGGAAAGAAAAATGCTAGGCGCTTAAAGACCACATAAAATAATGATGTAAGCTTTTATTTATGTGTGTGATAATGATAACACAGAAGAAAGAACTTTAATTCGTAAACATAAGGGTTGCATATCGTGAAATCCATTTTAGGCCAAGTTCAATTTTATCTACACGTACCAAAAACAGTAGAAATTCTCGTTTAACTTTTAGTTATCGATATCGATTTGTCTACCGGATCTATGTACTTTTACTTTTTGCCAAAATTTATGATACATAGATATTTGGAACGCGAATAGAAAAGTAAAAGTTGATACAAAAGGAATAATTATACAGTATCATGTGTCATTGGCAATGACATTTTGAGACGAGATAAAAAAGCAAAAACACACAAGAAATCAAAAACTAACTCAATTTTCAAAGATTTGGCGTTATTTGTTGATCCGAGAGATGTCCAATAAGTCATAAATATGTATACGATGAACGGTCTTGAGTGCACGTCACCGATCAATCGACAGCTTCCGTGGCTTAGTAGTGGCGTGGCTAGACAGGCGGAGCTGAGGCGCAGATCGTAATTTGTATATCAAAACACGAGGAATGCTATAAATACATGAAGTAAAACGGGCGGTCTTATCGCTTGAAGCGGTCTCTTGACTACTCCATGAATAATGGATTGCTTCACGCCTGATATACCTACTATCTTTTGCATTGTACTATGTTAGTGGTGGTTAATGAATATCATATATCTATCTATCTAGTTATCTAGATAGATAAATAGATAGATAAACACTCAAAGAGAAACTACATAAGTACAGGAAATAACATAAAACAGACAGTACAATGGGCGGCCTTATCGCTAAAAGTGACTTCTTCCAGACAACCTTTGGATAGACAGAAATTACGAAATCATAAGACGGTAGTGTACCTATCTATCTATCTATCGACCTAGGTATCTATCTATCATAAGTATTTTGAAGAATAAAATGCAAGTCTCCGCGTCCAAGACATAGCAATTGGCAATAGTTCAAGCATCGCTTTGTGAGGTTTAAAATAAAGCTGTAATCTGAGTCACCAGCTCAAGTCTGGGGCCTCACACTAGCTTCTACCAGAAATAGATTAGGACAAAGTTCAGTAGAACATTACCGGCCGGTTACTATAACCATCTGTTCTGACAGCTGCCGGTTATGTAGCAGTAGGTTTGGTTAGCACACTACTTTCACATTACTATGATTATTGTCAACGTCAGCCCGAAGGAGTGTCTGGGTGTTATTATGTATTAAAAGTACCTATGTATTTCCAAAAAAAAAGTATCTAAGTATTCTATCAGCAATCTAGTTCCCATAGTACAAGCTATGCTTAGTTTGGGACTAGAGGGCGTTGTGTTAAATGTCCATGAATATTTATTTATTTATTTTATCTATTCTGCTGGTGATGGAACCTCAAGGTTTGTTCTTCTAAAATTGCTAAAATGCGTCCTTATTCAAAGTGTATGAAACCAAATTAACAAGAGAGAAGTCAGAAGATAGCCATGCGTTAGATCGCAAAAATAACACACCTTTGTGTGGTATTTATTGGGTTTGTTCATTTTTACCATCAACATGAAATAAATCATGTGGAATTGCCACAAAAACAAAGCGACGCCGAATCGTGCGCCGCGGCGGAAGAGATAAAACACATGCAGTACAAAAACCATGAAACATGGCGAAAGTTATGGCGAAACATGGCTGCATTCACGCTGCCTCTGTACCGGAGCTCACCAACTCTTAACTAGCCGTTAGGTAAAGAGTATCTATTCGCAGATAGGTGGTTTTACACAGTGTTACGAGGAAACTAATCTATTTGATGCCTATTGTTATGTACTTGTACCTACTTACTGTATATAAATAAACTAGCCGTCGCCCGCGGCGTTGCTCGCGTTCTACCCTTTAGAGTGTGACTTTTCAAAATTCCTTTCTTAGTGCACCCCTACACTATATAAGGATACTAGGTGCCATCCAAATTTCATACCTCTAGGACTTATTGTTTAGGCTGTGCGTTGATTCTAAGTCAGCTTCAAAAGAGTTTTAATATTGATTGATAATTATTATTATTTACAGGACGGTTAGAACCTCTACCTATACGCTTTACCATAACCTCAAACTCGGTCTTATTTTTATTCTAATCTAACCGTTTTAACATTAACATTAACCGCATTAAACGTAAGCTTGTTTTGGTATAGGTAACTTCATATTATCATGTCGGGTTTCAATAATAAGTACACTCCAAAAATAATCCATAAAGCGCCAACAGTTCGAGAGAACTAGACATTTTGTTGGACGGTTAAGATTTTGGTGGCACTAGCCTACTGGCATGGGTGCATGGATGCAAACGTGCTGATATAAGATACCACGCCATGGTTTTGTATGGGACATGATAATGGTCCATGGTGCAAGAGACAGCGGTTATAACCAGAAAATATACACTGAAAGAATGCTATGGTTAAATTTACCAAAGTCCCAACGGTTGACAAAATTTACAAGATTAATGATAAAAATTACTAAATCTTAACTGTTCAATTTACAAAACAATAAAGGTTGATGACGAAACAAAAGTTTACTAAGTTTTCTACGTGGATTTAACAATTGCTATGGTTGAATTTACATAAGTCGCGACGGCTATTAAACTTTTCAAGAGTAGCAGTAAAAGTTACTAAATGTTAGCAGTTAAATTTATAAAACATTAAAGGTTGATGAAAAAACAAAAGTTAACCACATTTTTATTATTGAATTAACCATTTCAGTTTGATACATTTTCTAAAATTTATTAGTAAATGACGTTGTAACAAAAAAATAACAAAAGAATTAAGTAGATTATACAAAAGTGTTAGTTTCATAGAAATTACAATATTCCTATTGTACATTTCACAATTAATTTACGTTGAATTGACAGGAAATTATTGTTGTATTTACGAGTTCACTTTAGTAGAAAAGTTCCCACTTTCACCGCAGCGAGGCGCTTTATCCGTTTCAAAACTTAAAGTTGAAATTACCAAATAATTAGGTAGAATGTACAAAAGTGTTAGTTTAATAGAAACAACAATATTCCGTTTGTACATTTCACAATTTATTTACGTTGAATGGACAGGAAATTATTGTTGTATTTACGAGTTGACTTTGGTAGAAAAGTTCCCATTTCCACCGCAGCGAGGCGCTTTATCCGTTACAAAACTTAAAGTTGAAATTACCAAATAATTAGGTAGAATGTACAAAAGTGTTAGTTTAATAGAAACAACAATATTCCGTTTGTACATTTCACAATTTATTTACGTTGAATGGACAGGAAATTATTTTTGTATTTACGAGTTGCCTTTGGTAGAAAAGTTCCCATTTCCACCGCAGCGAGGCGCTTTATCCGTTACAAAACTTAAAGTTGAAATTACAAAATAATTAGGTACAATGTACAAAAGTGTTAGTTTAATAGAAACAACAATATTCCGTTTGTACATTTCACAATTTATTTAAGTTGAATGGACAGGAGATTATTGTTGTATTTACGAGTTCACTTTAGTAGAAAAGTTCTCATTTCCACCGCAGCGAGGCGCTTTATCCGTTACGAAACTTAAAGTTGAAATTACAAAATAATTAGGTAGAATGTACAAAAGTGTTAGTTTAATAAAAACAATCATATTCCTGTTGTACATTTCACAATTAATTTACGTTGAATTGACAGGAGATTATTGTTGTATTTACGAGTTGACTTTAGTAGAAAAGTTCCCATTTCCACCGCAGCGAGGCGCTTTATCCGTTACAAAACTTATAGTTGAAATTACCAAATAATTAGGTAGAATGTACCAAAAGTGTAAGTTTAAAAGAAACAACAATATTCCTGTTGTACATTTCACAATTAATTTACGTTGAATTGACAGGAAATTATTCTTGTATTTACGAGTTGACTTTGGTAGAAAAGTTCCCATTTCCACCGCAGCGAAGCGCTTTATCCGTTACAAAACTTATAGTTGAAATTACCAAATAATTAGGTAGAATGTACCAAAAGTGTAAGTTTAATAGAAACAACAATATTCCTGTTGTACATTTCACAACTAATTTACGTTGAATTGACAGGAATCTATTGTTGTATTTACGAGTTGACTTTGGTAGAAAAGTTCCCATTTCCACCGCAGCGAGGCGCTTTATCCGTTACAAAACTTATAGTTGAAATTACCAAATAATTAGGTAGAATGTACCAAAAGTGTAAGTTTATTAAAAACAACAATATTCCTGTTGTACATTTCACAATTAATTTACGTTGAATTGACAGGAAATTATTGTTGTATTTACGAGTTCACTTTAGTAGAAAGTTCCCACTTTCACCGCAGCGAGGCGCTTTATCCGTTACAAAACTTAAAGTTGAATTTACAAAATAATTAGGTAGAATGTACAAAAGTGTTAGTTTAATAGAAACAATCATATTCGTGTTGTACATTTCACAATTAATTTACGTTGAATTGACAGGAGAATATTGTTGTATTTACGAGTTCACTTTAGTAGAAAAGTTCCCATTCTCACCGCAGCGAGGCACTTTATCCGTTACAAAACTTAAAGTTGAAATTACAAAATAATTAGGTAGAATGTACAAAAGTGTTAGTTTAATAGAAACAATCATATTCCTGTTGTACATTTCACAATTAATTTACGTTGAATTGACAGGAGATTATTGTTGTATTTACGAGTTCACTTTAGTAGAAAAGTTCCCATTTCCACCGCAGCGAGGCGCTTTATCCGTTACAAAACTTAAAGTTGAAATTACAAAATAATTAGGTAGAATGTACAAAAGTGTTAGTTTAATAGAAACAATCATATTCCTGTTGTACATTTCACAATTAATTTACGTTGAATTGACAGGAGATTATTGTTGTATTTACGAGTTCACTTTAGTAGAAAAGTTCCCACTTTCACCGCAGCGAGGCACTTTATCCGTTACAAAACTTAAAGTTGAATTTACAAAATAATTAGGTAGAATGTACAAAAGTGTTAGTTTAATAGAAACAATCATATTCGTGTTGTACATTTCACAATTAATTTACGTTGAATTGACAGGAGATTATTGTTGTATTTACGAGTTCACTTTAGTAGAAAAGTCCCTATTCTCACCGCAGCGAGGCGCTTTATCCGTTACAAAACTTAAAGTTGAAATTACAAAATAATTAGGTAGAATATACAAAAGTGTTTGTTTATTACTAGCTGTAGCTATAATATTGACTCCTCTTGAACCACTCTATCTATTAAAAAAACCGCATCAAAATCCGTTGCGTAATTTTAAAGATCTAAGCATACCCATGTACAGAGTCAGACAGCGGGAAGCGACTTTGTTAAAAACTACCTAGGTACCTACCTATCTATGTGGTGATGTAAACAAGTAGGTACATGTAGGTACCTATAAGGTAAGTGTAACGTACGTATGCCTTTACCTACCTTACCACCTTGTCAGCTTTCTGGTTCCCATAGTAGGTAGGTACTTACAAGCTTCGCTTAGTTTGGGACTAGATTAAATTGCCACGGTAATGTTATAGAGAGATAACATTAGGTAGGTACCTACCTACCGTGTTATTGCTGCGTAGAATGTCCATGTCCACCAATATTTATATAGTACCTATCTACCTAACCTTACCTAGGTACCTACCTACCTATTATTTAGTTTATAGAAATGTATTTAGGTAGGTAGATACCTACTATTTATTTATTTAGTTGTCCTGTAGATTCTTTTGTAGGTAATAGCAAGGAAGCTCGTATGAGTTAGTGGCCAACTCTGGTGACGAAGTTTTTAGGCAGCCTTAAGGCTCCTTGAGCCGGGACCTACAGTTTAGCGTGCCCTCCGAAACACGGCAGCGCTCAAACGTAATGTCACTAGCGGTCACCCATGCAAATAGTGACCACGCAGAACGTTGCTTAACTTAGATAAACGGTGAAGATTGACTAAGCAAGCCTAGCCACGAGCGTTTCAAGTAGGTAATGAGAAATACATACCTAAATTCAGAAATAAATAATTCATAAATTCATTCAATACATTCAGATACCTACCTACCTACTTTGTTCTAAGTATGTATAGAATAGATGCAGTAGTTACCTACCTTTTATAGAATTAATAAAGAAAGAATAGAATCTATGCATACTATGATAATATTATGATCTAGATCATCTAGAAATTCTAGAAAAAAACACGCATAATATGACACTAGCTGATACCCGCGACTTCGAACGCGTGCGAAACTTTCCACCAAAAAATATCTGTCAACCAGTGTCAACCAGCATTACGATGAACCTCGTATCAAAGGCTGCTTTTGGTTTAGAGAGGTCAAGCTGTATCTAAGAAAATCCAGGACTTTCATTTCAATAAAATCTGACCTATGTTTCAATCCGGGAAAAGGGCTTCCTATTCGTATAAGTTTCGTCGAAATTGGTCCAGAAGTTATGGCGTGATCCGCGAACAAACAAACAGACAAACTCGATTTTTGGAATCGGAATCGTTTATTTAGTAGAAATAAGAAACATTTATTGTAGAACTGTGTACAGGAGATCTTAACATAAAATAGTTTCAACAGTGTGCATATATTTAGTTTATCCATACCTATCTTTAGTTTTAGTTTTTGGCTTTCTTACAGTTTTATAATAGTATAGATAGATAGAAGACAGGACTGACTTGGCTTTGTCGTCAAGAGTTAGCATGCTCAAGTTGGTAGTATAGGATAATGTCAATATAAGCTCAATATTTTTATATAATAATGTTTAGATGATAAAAAAAATATCGATAATTTTAATGGTTAATTTATACGTAATAAGTGAGTGAAAAGTCTAAATAAATGTTCATATCTTAGGTCATATTAATAATAAAACATAGCAATTGTATTCATGATCCTTGGATATAAATCAATATTGTGTTTTATTTTAACTAATATGAAGCATACAATTGAATGCAGGTAACTTGTTAAATTTACACAACGACTTTTTGGGCAATTATAAGATTCACTCTATATTATGCTTTATCACAAAGCACATAGAGTACAAAATTAAAATGCAGGATGAAACCGAAAAGAGGCGTTCCTAGACCGCGCGGCAAGATTTGCTATTGGCTACATTTCTCAATCGTACCATAGTAATAAACTTGAATTTGCGAGCGAGTTGTGTCTAGCTTGCTTTTCCATTTCCAAATCTCCTTCATCTTTCTTTTTAAGCTCGTAGCACCGGTGGCACGTTTACTCACCGAATTACCGACACACAGCCTGCTGCAATATAATAAGCTGTTATTGATAATTATAGTAGGTACCTACATTGCATCGGAACGTTTCTTGTAGCTAGCATAGCGATTCTCGGTTGTGTTTGTGGCTTGTGGAGAACTGGAGACTGTGACTTGTGTGTGTTAGTGTTTCGCTACCTTCGCTAGTTTACCTAGTATTATTAGGTACCTACCTAGGTACCTAATATGTCAATTAATAGCGATAGTGATGATAATACGACAGAAGAGTTCATACCGGAAAATTTTGTCACAGACCTGTTGGAGTCCTGGGAGGTTTCGGCGAGGGTTCAAGAAGTATTCAAAGGTGAGTATTACCTGCAAATGTACCTTTTCAAATTTATAAACTAGCTCCTAGAGTTACTACATAACCTACCTAGGTTACAATAAAAAATGTAAAAACTACCAGATTACTTTGGTAGTTTTTACATTTTTTATTGTAACATAGGTAGGATGTAACCTACTAGGACCTAGTTAAATGTGTAGAATACCTAACCTACTTATGCTTAGGTACCTACCTACTAACAGGTTGTTATGTATTTTTAGAGTTCCCTATCAACCTCTTCCATCGATGAGTCCGTACGCTCGGCTCGAACGAAATCCAAAATTGAAGATGTAAATGTAAGTATGAATCCATAGCTTTTTGTTTGGTAGGTAGGTAGGTAGGTACCTACCTCCAGCTGGAATACACCAGTAGAAAATCCAACAAGTTCGGACTCGCCGGTTGATCGGACGTCATCGGGCGTATTCACGATGGCAGTTATTGTAGTGTAGGGCACACGCTCCTATCTTTTACGTACCTACCTAGTACCTACGTTTGATTTGATCAGACAACTTCGGCCGATAACGGTTACTTTTGATGTCTTTTACAGGAAACATACTATATACCTAGCCAGAAGTATGGCAAAACTAAATACTTACCAGCAAGAGGCAAATTGGTAGATAATACAATAGCCATAAAATAAAATTGTGCAGTCTTGGGATTCTACAATCGAAAAAGCAGCTTGTGCCCATACCCAAAACCATAGATTCTGAAAATGAGGTTTATGACAGTAAGTATTATTAAATATATTGACTATTAGTAGGAATAAAATACAAATTGTTTGTCCCATGATCAGTCTGAAGCACTTCGTACATAGCTTTGTTTCGTTGTTCGTTCACTAATGAAAAAGATAACAAACTTTAGTTTTATTTCAGTTTCCAAGTTTATTACAGCCTGATAGTATATTTTGCAACAGTGTGTGTAGCATAAGCATAAGGGCTCAATTATGGCAATTTATTACAAATTACATATTTGCATATTATTATTAGGTATCGAAGAATAAAATGTGGGCTCATGCAGATTTTTATTTTTCAGATGTTAGGGACTACTGCTTTGCCGCTTTAATTGGCCACAATCACCACTACAATAAAGGTGTCAACACTCAGACGAAACCATCAATAGCAGAATAAAAAAAAAATGTCATTCTCCATGTACCTACAGGTATGTTTTGCCAATGTTCACAATAATAGTAAATATTAATAATATACAGGATAAAAAATTGAGCACCAGTGGTCTAGTCTAGTGGGAGCGACTATGCTTTCGATCGGTGAAGGAAAATATCGCGAGAAAACCTACTTTCTATCGTGGATACTTCGCTAAATCTTCAGATAACTTTTTCCCTGTTGCATTGCTAACCTTCATTTATTAGTAATTTATACACAAAGCAACAATAAGTAAAAATGTTTGTTATTTCAGAATGACAGCGAAATAGTTACCCGATTGGACACAGGAGAAAGGTTCAACTCGAAAAAGGAATGCAATGTCAGCCGCTCATCATTGGGGTCGGCGCAACACAGGACAAACTAAAAAAATTTTATGTGTCGTGCGACAACATTCTGTATAAGATTGACAGTTTTCTAAAAGCCTTAGATATACAAATAGATAGGTCCATTGAGGCAGTTGTGGTGTATGCGATTTGAATAAAATCACTACGTATTTATGAAAAATAGCAATCAACAAAGTTTTGTTCAATAAAATTGCACATGGTTTTGCAATGCAAAAATATTATTTTGATCCAAATAAGTTCTCCTATCTAAATGTTGTTTATTTTAACTAACTTTATTGTTAAGATGAATGCTAATACAACTTTGTTGAATGCTGATTTCATAAATATGTTCAGTGATTTATATGTTCAGAAATGTTGAAATATGCGAGTGAGAACTTGTTTGACGGTTGTCAGTCTAATAATCCACTCTGTATAAGGGTACAAGATATACCCCGGGAATGGTAGTCATTAGGTACCTACTAGTAACAAAATGTTTTTTTATTTTATAAGTTATGTTAGGCCTCAACCGCACTAGCGGCCAACCGCGCGGCTAACCGCAGGGGCGGCCAATCGCGCATTTGCAGTTGGTATGCAACCGCAACCGCTGTACGCAGCGGTTGCATACAAACTGGAAACGCGCGGTTAGCCGCCCCCGCAGCCAACCGCGCGGTTAACCGCTGGTGCGTTTGAGGCCTTACATTTTACGTTATAAATCTGCTTCAAGTTTATATTTTCTGTGTAAAAAATTAAATTGGCATATTAGCTTAATAAATGTATGAACCTTTTCTAATGTTTCAATTCAATTTGTTCTCCTTTTTATTTGCTCGGTCTATCTTAAGGTTTTGTACTATAAACTGATGTTTTTTTACTAGAACACTTGTATTTCATCTACCTAAGTACTGTGGATTCTACAATGAACTGCGGTAATTTTTGCTAGGAAGCTTTTGTGTTGTCTATCATAAGGTTTTGTATTATATTAACCTAATTATGTACTCATGTAGATTGTACTATAAACTGATGTTTTTTTACTAGACAACTTGTGTTTTATCTACTGTTAGGTTTTGTACCTGTTATCTACGTAAGTAGGTTTTTATTGTAGATTTTACTATGAACTGTGGTACCACAGTTCATAGTAAAATCTGCAGAAGCAATATAAGTACTTACGTAGATAATACAAAACCTAACAGTAGGTAAAACACAAGTTGTCTAGTAAAAAATACCTTAGTTTATAGTACAATCTACATGAGTAATTAGGTTAATAATACAAAACCTTATGATAGACAACACAAAAGCTTCCTAGTAAAAAATACCACAGTTCATAGTAGAATCCACAGAAGTACTTCGGTAGGTGAAACACAAGTGGTCTAGTAAAAAATACCACAGTTCATAGTAGAATCCACAGAAGTACTTAGGTAAATGAAACACAAGTGGTCTAGTAAAAAATACCACAGTTCATAGTAGAATCCACAGAAGTACTTAGGTAGATGAAACACAAGTGGTCTAGTAAAAAATACCACAGTTCATAGTAGAATCCACAGAAGTACTTAAGTAGATGAAACACAAGTGGTCTAGTAAAAAATACCACAGTTCATAGTAGAATCCGCAGAAGTACTTAGGTAAATGAAACACAAGTGGTCTAGTAAAAAATACCACAGTTCATAGTAGAATCCACAGAAGTACTTAGGTAGATGAAACACAAGTGGTCTAGTAAAAAATACCACAGTTCATAGTAGAATCCACAGAAGTACTTAGGTAGATGAAACACAAGTGGTCTAGTAAAATATACCACAGTTCATAGTAAGTTCATGGTAGAATCTACAATATTAATTTGTTAAAATATATCAAAGGCGTTAAGTAAATAATACCATTTCATTACAGTTTTACCAAAGGGTTTAGTAACTATCCTGTCAGTTTTACGGATGTTGTTTGGTAAAAAATATCAAAGTTCATAGTATAATCTACAATATTGATTTGTTAAAATATATCAAAGGCGTTAAGTAAATAATACTATTTCATTACAGTTTTACCAAAGGGGTTTAGTAACTATCCTGACAGTTTTACGGATGTTGTTTGGTAAAAAATATCAAAGTTCATGGTATAATCTACAATATTAATTTGTTAAAATATATCAAAGGCGTTAAGTAAATATTACTTTTTCATTACAGTTTTACCAAAGGGGTTTAGTAACTATCCTGACAGTTTTACGGATGTTGTTTGGTAAAAAATATCAAAGTTCATGGTATAATCTACAATATTGATTTGTTAAAATATATCAAAGGCGTTAAGTAAATAATACTATTTCATTACAGTTTTACCAAAGGGGTTTAGTAACTATCCTGACAGTTTTACGGATGTTGTTTGGTAAAAACTATCAAAGTTCATGGTATAATCTACAATATTAATTTGTTAAAACATATCAAAGGCGTTAAGTAAATAATACTATTTCATTACAGTTTTACCAAAGGGGTTTAGTAACTATCCTGACAGTTTTACGGATGTTGTTTGGTAAAAAATATCAAAGTTCATGGTATAATCTACAAGATCAATTTGTTAAATAATACCATTTAATATGTTTAAATATATGTTTACCGAAACCGTCGTACATAGGTAAAATCTATCAAACCAAATTGGTATCAATATACCAAACTACTTTGGTAATCAGCCAACCGTCGCCGTATGGTAAATTCAACTTAAGTCAGCGGTAGGACCTCATTTAAACGTAAAATTTGGTAACTTTAATCTGGAATCTGGTAAATTCAACCAAAGTATTTTTTCAGTGTACCCAAACAAATATAAGGTGGTATAGCTAGAACCAATTCTTGATAAGTCTAATCTAAGAATCGAAGAGTTTATTTAAACCCTCTAGAACGGCCTCCCACGGGACAAAGGTAAATTTAAGCACCACATAAAATTGCTCTGCCTTTGTTTGACATGACTCATTTGTAAGAGATGGCAATAACTTAATTTAAGTGGCGTTTGAGTATTCGGCCGTTAATCCCACTAAAAAGTTGTCAAGGGCGTGTGTACCCTTAAGTGACTTTTCGCTTCGTCCATGATAATGAGCCATCCATCGAAATTCTGTTTCCATTACTGGACTTTCACTTATCGGAGACGAGTTGATGGGGCTAATGTGATTATTCAGATTTTATTGGAATACCTCACCTCATAGCACACTTCATTGATGGTGGGCGGCGCAATGGTTCTTTCTTGAGCTTGTCTTGACCAACTGTAGCTACGAACTGTCTAATAATAATAAGCATGCTGCTTTTGCAGCTAATGTAAATCAATATATATAAAACTCTTTTGAAGCTGACTTAGAATCAACGCACAGCCTAAACTATAAGTCCTAGAGGTATGAAATTTGGAGGATAGTATCCTTATATAGTGTAGGGGTGCACTAAGAAAGGAATTTTGAAACGTCACACTCTAAAGGGTAGAACGCGAGCAACGCCGCGGGCAACGGCTAGTGATTTATACAGCGCCAGAGGGACTTTTGACCCATGCCCGATGAACGGGACGCTGTAATGTCTGGGACATGTTCTATACCGCGTTCACACTCAGCTCATGTCGCTGCCGGCATTATTGCCGCGGACTTATTGCCACAGCAACATCGCCTTTATTCTCATAGGGAGCAGGGTCATGAACTTGGGCCGGGAGCCGGAACAGAGGCATTATCGTGTTCACACTATGCTCGTGCCCACTTCCCTGCCCAAGTCCCTGCCGACTGCGGCATAGTGTGAACGCAATATTTGTTAGATGTAATAGATTTACCCAGCACATATATTTGTCAGCCTTATCCATAGAAAAGGCAATATCAATAAGCATGGCAGCTGACTAAGTCGAGGGTTTCCTCATGATGTTTTCTTTCACCGTTATGTCAGCTTTTTATGATGTATCTATCCTGTCGAATTTATACATTGTTATTTGTGTAGAAAATCGAATATCGTTTGGAAGGTATCAGTATTCAAAGAATTCTTGATGTTTTTCACCACTCTTTGGGAACATTTAGCCTCTTTCTATTTTGTACATGTAAATGTAGGGTTTACTATGTAGGATGTTTGCGGTGCAGTGACCTCCCAGCTCCATTGTCAACCACAATGACCACAAGAATGCTGCTACCGTCTTCTACATTGAGCATTGTAAATATGTTTCTAAGGCGTGGGTTTTCCGCGAGGCGTTGGTCGTTCGTAGTAGCTCGTAAATCTACTACACTAGAATATTATTGTAGGACCTACATCTTCTAGATTCTAGAATTCTAGATTCAATCACCTACAATCTGTTAAGACTAAATTGTAACACTTATTTATGCAAATAAACATCTTGTATCTAGGTGATTGAATCTAATCTTAGGATTGGATTAGAATAAAAACTCTAATGCAATCCTAGGTAATTATTTTAGACCTTGTTTCGCTTGTTTACATACAAAAATACGAGTACCTGAGAGCTTATATTGACTCTAATAAATCAGTTTTTTTAGATTTTTCCATTATATTATGAAATCGAAAACTTTGTAAGCCGAGACATTTTTTATACAACTAAATGATGAAACAAGCCGATGGCCCACCTGATGTTCAGTACTAACCACTGTCGTAATATTATACATTGCCTCACTGAGCACATCCACTGAGGACGTGCCCTGTAATAAGCACTCCCTGATTTTCTGCTTCTTACTACTAGCATGGTGACAATAACTTGGATTTCTGGTCCTTACTATTAGTTATCTACTATTAAGCCACCACGGAGGCCTTAAGGCGGCCTAAAAATTCCGTCACCAGAGTTGGCCACTAACTCATACCAGCTTACTTGCTTATCTACTACTTATAACACCTCACCGCTAGATGGTAAGTACATCTATTTACGCCGACATGTCCTGTCACCAGACCAGTGACCACCTCGTTTGGTACTGTTATGTGGTAAAGTTCTTCGGTTAGACTAAGTACCGTTGACATGTTTCGAGTATATTGGCACTCACCTAAGACGTGAGTAAATAATCCGTGTAAGTAAATATGTTTTGCATAATACAATCTAACGGTTACTTAGAATCGCCTCTTAACTTATACACTGTTTAAAGATTTTCCCTGTCATTTCCTCATTCCCTCCTCGTCTATTTGTCACTGTCACAAAACGAGGCGTTCAATATTTACAATTCATTTATTTATCAACGTCAATAGGACACATTATAGTGAATATTACAAAAATCACTTCTAAATAATGTTATTCTATAAAATGTGTGCCAATTACAGGCGTGCACAGCATTGGTAATAATACAGTGATCTCTAAATAAAAGATCATTAATTGAACGGTGATTTTTGGGCTCACTCTAGTTTTCCCCTGGACAGAAGTTGAGAGATTCTAATTTCTAAGTTAAACCGTAACTAAGTGAGCACCGTGTTTTCAAACTGTCGTATTCAGAATGACACTTATATAAACGACTAGCTGTCTCCCGCGGCGTTGCTCGCGTTAGAGTGTGACTTTTCAAAATTCCTTTCTTAGTGTAGGGGACACTATATAAGGATACTACCCTCCAAATGTCATACCTCTAGGACTTATAGTTTAGGCTGTGCGTTGATTCTCTGTCAGCTTCAAAAGAGTTTTATATATATTGATTGATGATTGATGATGATACGTCACGTGACTGATCCTACACGTTAAGTCACGTGACTAGTCCCATAATATTACATCCTTGACGTTTTCTCTCTACCGACTGTGTGCGGAAATTGGGACTCCTCAGTTTAGCTATTAGAGGGGCAATACTATTATTATAATTCCATTTAGAAAAGCAGTTACTTTTGACAGATGTTTCACACGTTAGCTGACATTCCATTCACTCGTTTGCAATTATATATAACCCACAATTAAAACACTTTTACTAGGTAATATTAAAGACATTGAAATATGTTTGAAAACGCCACAAACCTGCAATTATTATAGAATGCAAAGAGCTGAGGACAGTCGAACACAAAACAGGGTCATCTGCGAACGAACGGATTCTAATAGGCGATAGAAAAGAAAGCTGTTATTGTTATTGCAGTTATTGCTACAGTCGTGGAGAAAAGGGCCTTTGAATTTTTACGTTTCTAAAAGTAAAATAGTCATTATAACTGTTATTAATAAACTCGATGTAAGCTTCGAAAAGTTACACCGTGTTTTGTCTTTTGCATTGACAAGCAGATTCAAATTCGATCGAAAGAGACAAAACACGGTGTTACAACTCCAAGCTTACATCGAGTTTATTAATAACAGGGTGAAGGTCTAAAAAAAGGATTATCCTTTTTTTAGAAATGGCAACAAATTACTATTCTTCTTTTTTTGTTCTTTTTATAATTTACAGTTTTTTGAACTATTTGATGACATATTAGACCTTGTATTAGGAGTTAAAACTAGTTCAAATAAGGGATCGCATTTGCTCAAAGAAAGGCTAATTTATTTCGATCAGACTTTGAAAAAAAAATTAACAAATCAACGTAGTAACGTAGATAATTACAAAAACATTGCAAATTAAATAAAGCTGCAATTATAAAATAAAAGCTCACGTGTTTAACGAAAATGTGATTATGATTTAAAAAAATGGAATTAAGTTATGTGGCTGACTGTACTTACAATTAAGGCTATCTCTATTAGGTAGTACACCTAACAATGCCTACAATAAGAACAGATACTACCTCTTAGATTCTATACGTACAATCAAGTTTTTGTACTGATACCACAGTGTACTTGGGCCTCTACTCATAATGATGTTTGTGTTACACTGCGCGGTTGCTTCGTCAGATGACGCGAGCTCTTCCTAAGTGACAGCGTCACTGCGCAGTGTACAAACGTCGCTACAGAATAGTCGTTTCATTATCATTCGGAATAGAGGCGATGATACCACAGACTGATACAATGATGGAACGGTAGAATATTGCGTGTAAGTTTTTTTTTTTTTTTAATAAAATAGAAGTAATGGAACAAGCTGATAGTTCACCTGATGTTAAGTGGTAACTTCTGCCTATAACAATGCATTACCTCACAGTGCAAGTACAATGAGGACGTGCCCTGTAAGGCAATGCACTGCGTCCATCACTCTGAGACGTAAAGATGTTGAAGTCTCATGTGCCTGTAATTACACCGGCGCCCTTACCCTTCAAACCGGAACACAGCAATGCGAGCATCGCTGCTTGGCGGCAGAAATAGGTACGGTGCTAGTACTGAGCCCGGACGAGCTCTCACAAAGAGCTCTACTATTATAAAATTATTTCTAATCATTTCTGCTATTGTCCCTGGAACCATTGTTGAGTTCTTTGAAGTTGTTGTGTCTGAAGTTTGCTTTAGCAGTAGTTAGTAGCATCAGCATGTGCCGTGGGACAAACAGAAATAAATATAATTGGTACTAACTTTTTATGACAGTAATTTATTGACAAAGAAAATGACTACTACAGCATTTACAATATTCACAATATTTACATCAATATATATAAAATCTTTTGAAGCTGACTGACAATCAACGCACAGCCTAAACTATAAGTCCTAGAGGTATGAAATTTGGAGGGTAGTATCCTTATATAGTGTAGGGGTGCACTAAGAAAGGAATTTTAAAAAGTCACACTCTAAAGGGTCTAGAACGCGAGCAACGCCGCGGGCGACGGCTAGTAATTTATAAGTTTAAAAAAACTGGACAAACCGACTTCAATTTGATACGCCTTCATCATCAAATGATGATGATGATGATGATGATGGCAGTTCATTGGGACTATTCTATTGATCGTAAACATCACAGAAACGTCACAGGAAAACCAAATACGCAGTGTCGTGTACGTGTATGGCGTGTTTTTTCGAGTTATTCTTATTTAACTGCAAAACTACTGAACTGATTTTGATAAAAAAAACTATGGGACTAATCTGGAAGCATACCCTTTAGGACAAAAAAAAGATTTTTTAAATCGGTTCATAAATGACGGAGTTCTGAGGTAACAAACACAAAAAAAATATAACCTCCTCCTTTTTTGAAGTCGGTAAACAATACCTTCAGAATAAACATGAAACCGTTGCAAAACTAACTTTCAGCTTTCCCATTCGTCCACCAGTGAGACGAAACCCAGTGGAACGAACGGGAATGAACGAAACTTTTTACCCAAAAGCGTTTCCCATTCACATGCATTGTACTATACCATACCTACTTGTTGCTATAGGCTCGAACACTATCTGAAATCAATCTCCTTTCACTGAATACTCGATTTATTATAATAATTAATAGCTGATGCTTTCACGAGTAAACCTGTTTGTGAGGGGCCGGTCGGGACGTGTTGCGTCATCGTCTCCTCCTGCTAAATGTGTTGGTGGGCAATTGTTGTCTCATAAAAGCCTGCTAGGTTTAAGCCTGGCAGGTTTTCTGAACTGTTTTCATACTAAATCATAGGTATTCTGTGACTGAATAGTGACATTAGCGCGTTTCAGCGCGTTTTTGCCGTCAAAAGCTTCTTGTTTTCGTATATCTGTAGCCACGTCGCTTGACATTATGCTGGCCAGCGAAAGCAGTTCAGAGCTTACGATACGGGGGCTGGTGGATGACTTAGGGGAAAAACATTGAACTTACTACGCGGCCACGGTCTAAAATTATCGTTATAAAACTATGTAGTTGCTACTAATACAGTGTTTACAATATTCATAATACTTACAAAATACACATGAAACAGTTGAGCTATCTACAAACCGTTGCAAACGATTTATACTTAGCTCAACTGATCTGAATAAGTTGCAATCGGAGTGTAGTTGCTTTAACTCCATCTCATAGATCATTTATCTTATGTAGGTACCTACAGCATACCGTCAGTACGTTCATGGTAAGTAGGTACCTGGCATTTTTTCCAAAGTAAAAAGAATCAATCCAGGAGGCTTTGTTTGAGATTTTTGATGTAAACTAGTATCAACCGGGCCGAAGTTCTTCGTATTTTTGACACCACAGTGGTACCAGCTCATCAGTAAGGTGCATTGTAGAAAGTGAAGGTTGCAGCGTGTCTGCGCGCTCCGTGCCGGAGCAGACATGATCGGAAACATGCCTCATCTCGGGCTAGGGTTCCTTATGACATAGGGTAGACCGAGGCGATTCGGATCACAGGGCGAATCGGATCAAGATAAGAAATTTAAAAATATTTCAATTTACGCACGTTGCCGAACGCATCCATAGCTGCACATCTCTTCCCCCTTCCCCCCCGCATCTATTGCTACCGGGAATATTCCATTCGCACTCGCGGTTTAGTGTCGGCGGCGCTCGCCAAGGAAGTGGACGTGAGGCGATTTTGGTTTTCGCGCCAAAATCTAAGGTACGTACTTATGTTTCCTTATAATTTTGTATCAAGCTTGTGTCGAATTGTTTTGGTTTTTACTTTATTATATTAGGTATGAATGTTATAATCAAAATTCAATTGTTTTTTAATGATTTTGCTACAGATATTTTGACAAAAAGTAATTTTAACGGCTTAGTGATATGGGGCGAATCGGATCATGTCTTTCGGGGCGATTCGGATCAGTACCTATAGTAGGTAATAATTTGCTTAAAGTTTATTTTTTTTTGTTTTAGATGGTTCGAACCTATGTTAGAAAAACTGACCAAGGTCAGTGGTCTCAGGAAGATATGAAAAAAGCTGCAGAAAAAGTTCTGACTAAACAACTGACTATACGAAAGGCAGCTGACAAGTATCATGTGCCTTATACCAGTTTGCATAGAAGAGTTACTTTCTCCCGGGGTGTTATCAAGAATCGAGGCGGTCAACAAACAATGGACAAGGGTATTGAAGATAATTTTTCTGATCGATTGTTACATTTAGCTAGTCGCGGCTTCGGCATAACTCCAAAACGCGTTCGTAAGTACGCTTTTTCTTTTGTCGAACGCCAAAATGTAAAGCATAACTTCAACACTGAAGCTCGTATCGCCGGAGAAGATTGGTTTCATCGCTTTATGAAAAGAAACCCACACTTGAGCATTCGCAAACCAGAGGGGCTGTCCAGAGCAAGGATTAATGGTATGAAGAAGGAAATAGTTGCAGAATTTTACGAAACTTTAGCTAAAGTGGTGGACGATAACGACTTGAGAGGAAAACCTGAATGTGTTTACAACATGGACGAAACTGGGGTCCCACTTAATAACCGTCCGCCTAATATTATAGCACAGAAAGGATCAAAAGATGTGGTTAGTATGACAAGCGTGGAAAGAGGACAAAATGTGACAGTTTTAGCCTGTATGAATGCTGCAGGACAGTACATTCCACCGTTTGTACTCTTTAAAGGCGTGCGCAAACGCGATGATTTCATGTTGGGAATGCCTTCGGGTACAGAAATTGCCATGACAGAAAAGGGCTGGGTCACAGAAGAAGCATTCAAGCTATGGCTGAAACATTTCAATAGATACCGGACTCAGGGAAAAGTCATTTTAATTTTGGACGGTCATTCAACTCATAGAAGCTTTGATGTGGCTGATTGGTGTGAATCTATGGATATTGAACTTGTGCTGCTTCCTGCGCATACATCACATGCCCTCCAACCACTGGATGTATCTTTCTTCAAACCACTCAAAACTTACTACAACCAACATGCAACAGCATGGCAACACGCACACCCACACCAGGGAATAACCAAAGTTGCGTTTGGTGGTTTGTTAAAACAAGCTTGGAACCAATCTGCAACAGTTGGGAATGCAGCCAAAGGCTTTGAGAAGACAGGAATATTTCCTCTTAATCCTAATGTAATCCCAGACCATAAGTTTATTGGGGACACTGTGGACCAACTTGACTCAGTTGAAGCTAATAGCCCAGTTCCTTCCACGAGTGCTCAACCCACTCCTTCTATGAGTGCTCAACGAGCAGTCATTCCACAAGAGGCAGAACCACACCAAAACCAGATCGAGAATGTCGTTAAAGAAATAATTCCTTCTCCACTGAAAAGCCCTGTAGTAACCAAAAAACCTCGCCAGGTTACTAAACCCATTTTGCATTTAACCTCCCCACAAAGCATGGACATTCTTCGTGTAAAAGACTCCAAGAAAAAAGCTGAAACAGAAAAGAAGAAATCTAAACTAGAAGGAAAATCAAAAGGCAAAGAAAATATGACGGTTAAGAAGAAGAACAAAGCTACACCTGGACTGAAAGTAAAGAACAGCAGTCAGTCAAGAGATTGGCACTGCATTTTTTGCTCGGAAAAATTTTTACACCCGCCAAAAGAAGATTGGATTCAGTGCAGTGCATGTGAAGAATGGTGCCACGAGAACTGTGCTGATAGAGGAGGTGCCAAAGGACCTTACATTTGTGATTTATGTGCCAATAATGATGACTGATCTCATAATTAAGATACTGATTGTTTTATGTTGATTATTTTGTAATTGTTTTCGTTTTTAATTGATTTTGTGATAGATTTATGTTTGATCCGATTAGCCCCCGAATTTGGGGCGAATCGGATATTTCTCAAGTTTTGATTTTTTTTTTGTGAAAGGAAAGATTTAAGTTTTTTTATAAAAGATTATAACGTGTGGGTATCTACAATAAATACTGATTGTTATCTAATTAATAAATGTAACTAAGTTTAAACAGAAATTGCTTTTTTTAAACCTTAAAGTCAAAATGATCCGATTCGCCTCGGTCTACCCTACGTACTACAGTACTATGACAGTTTTTGTTTGTTTGTTCATTGTGATTGCCAAAGAATAATACACATAATCAAAAAATATCTATAAATCGTTTGCAACGGTTTGTAGATAGCTCAACTGTTTCATGTGTATTTTGTAGAGATATTGTAAATACTGTATTAGTTGTAATTTTCTTTGTGAATAAACTATAACTATAAACTAAACTTAAACAGAACGATGTCATGCCCTGTGCTTATCCACTAAAGGCTTGATTTTAGTCAAAAACTTAAAGAATTACAGAGCTTTTTTTAAGTTACCCGTCATCTCACTTGTCACTCCTTTCTTACCCATGCATTATATGATCTGTGCCCATGTCATCTTTCACGCAATCTATCTATCTTTTCGTTGGCTTACCGCTACCTCTTCAGTAAATCAGTCAAGAAACTTATCATTCAGAATTGTCATTCTCATACATATTTCTCAGTTCTCTATTTTCTTGTGAAGTGGAATGTTACCTCTTCTGGGGACCTACTTACTTACCTGCCTATTTCCTCATAATTTTTTAGTTTCTCATTGTGTAATTATTTTACTGTGTTGTACTTGTATTGTGTTGTGTGCCAAATAAATATTTAATTTTCTCTCTATCTCTATCTTCTGAAAAATTTCTTTAAAAAAGAAACACATTTAAATCGGCGGAACCCACACCAAAAGCAGACAACTCACGCATTATTGAAGAGCATTATGCAATACAGTACATAAAATAATCATTGAACGAATGAAAGTTATTGAGTAATGGAAGTTAACTCATTAGTTTTTACAATTTACACGACAAGTACTTTTCAAAAGTGTGGGTGTTAATTTGAAGTGTTTGTTTCGTTAAAATATAAACTTAGGTAGGCACCTTACGTAACGGCTTAAGTATCATAATATAAATCCGATTTACACTTCTTACAGGGTTACACTTCCATAAGTGCAGTAGTGAGTACAACTACACAGAGCTTTTACTATTTACCCTCTGACAGAATTGAATACAGACTACTAGGCTTTATTCATTCATAAAGAGAACTACAACTAATATACAGTATTACAATATTTACAAAATATACATGAAACAGTTGAGCTATCTACAAACCGTTGCAAACGATTTGTAGATAGCTCAACTGGTCCAAATCAGTACCAATTAGGCTTATATTACTGTTACTTATTAAGGTGTATATTGACTCCTACAAAAAGCTGTCATTGCTGTCATTACGAGGACTCTTCTAACAATATTTGCACTAGGTTTTATTAAGAGAATTGCCCTTTGATTACGATAGAATAAAAAAACAAACAAACTATTAAGACGCGTTGCGTTCTTCACACAGTAGCACAGAATAGATATATGTAATACTACCAGTAGGCACTGTAGGTAGCTCTCCCAGCTTTTCCGAGGTTGTTACACTGTTTATGGCTAGACGTGCAGTGCCCGGCCGTTGCCGTGGCACATCATAAAAGTGCACTAGTGCGTAAATCAGTTCAAGACCCTTGCAGGTATAAATGAGAAAACATATCGGTTCTAACTATTGATCCGATTTGGATATTGTGTTTTTTTGTTGATTTTTCTTATAATTTTGCTTGGATCCAAATTCTCCACCGATCATTACTTCTCACCACCGGTCATTCTCCATCGTGCTAAGGTCTAATAAAATGTGACATTGGCAAAATTGCGGGCAACACTGCAAAGGCCATAGACAAGAATTGAATAATCAGATTTGGATGAAACTTGGAATATATGGTCCGTGACCTGGATTAATTAACATATTATATTTATATGCTACTTTTTATCTCGGAAAATCAACGGGATCCAACGGGACGCTAACGTAGTCGCGGGCAGGAGCTATAGTATA
Source organism: Eulithis prunata (assembly GCA_918843925.1). NCBI lineage: Eukaryota > Metazoa > Arthropoda > Insecta > Lepidoptera > Geometridae > Eulithis > Eulithis prunata. The sequence continues at coordinate 6,566,885 of OU974030.1, read as the reverse complement.
TATATATATCGTTCATGTTCCACAGAAAAGACTGACTTAACATTTTGGAGGAGACCTTTGCCCTGTGGTGGGACTAGAAAAGGTAAAAAAAAAAAGTAGTATTAAAAATATTACATCAAATACAGATGTGCCAGAGTATCGGCCGCCATCAGACCATTTATTCCACGAAGTACGCATTCAACACAATTTAGTTGGAAAGTTCTTTCATTAGCACTAAGAATTAACACGTGCCACAGAATATAGAGTTACCTTTACACAATGCACTTTAATTCATGAAAACAAACAATTTGACCACATTTTACTTGAGAACTATTAAATCGTGTCTGGGCCTTACCTACTTGACTTGACACGCGTCATGGCTCAGTCGGTAGTAGCTCTGCCTTCCGTGCTGTGGGTCGTGGGTTCGATCCCCACCGAGAACAAACATTTGTGTGTTGTAAACATAGATGTTTGTTCTGTGTGTGGGTGTTTCTATTTATTATAAGTATGTATTTACAACAAAAAAAATGTATGTATGTATTCTATCAGCCATCTAGTTTCCATCGTACAAGCTTTGCTTGGTATGGGACTAGAAGGCGTTGTGTTAAGTGTCCGTGAATATTTATTTATTTATTTACTTACGGAAGCGCTCGTGGCTAGGCTTGCTTAGTCAATCCTCACCGAAAGTTAAGCGACGTTCTGCGCGGTCACTATTTGGATGGGTGACAGTTAGTGGCATTTACATCTGAGCGCTTCCGTGCTTCGGAGGGCACGTTAAACTGTCCCGGCTCTAGTAGTCGTTAAGCCACGACGGAGGCCTTAAGGCGGCCTAAAGATTTCGTCACTAGAGTTGACATACGATACGAGCTTGCTTGCTCACCTACTTATTATTAGTTTTACAGAGAAATTAAGTTTTTGACAAAGTATTCAACTCTTTCAAGTTCGTTTTGGTTCAGTATGAATATAATATGGATATGAACATTATTGGATATATCACACAACGCTTTCTAGTCCCAATTTTTTTTTTTTTTTTTTTTTTTTTTTTTTTTTTAATGATAAAAGTAATGGAACAAGCTGATAGCTCAGCTGATGTTAGGTGATAACTTCTGCCTATAACAATGCATTACCTCACAGAGCAAGTCCAATGAGGACGTGCCCTGTAAGCAATGCACTGCGTCCATCACTCTGAGACGCAAAATAAGCAAAACTTGTACTATAGGAACTAGATTCCTGATATAATACTTTTAAAGGTACTTTTTTCAGTACTAGCACCGCTCTTATTTCTACCCCTGCACTCGCATTGTTGTGCGTCAATACGAAGGTGTCTGATGGGTACAATACGAAGGTGTCTGATGGGTGCCGGTACAATAACTCCTAAGATCTAGGTTCCCACAAGTCCCCAACCGTGTAATGTACATTTAAACAGCTCCGGAGCGCGCTTAAACTCGCATCACGGCACGCAATCGCTTCTCTCGTGTTATCTCACAAATTATTCATATTACATGCATTGAGGTTCGTTTACATTCATTTAGTAACTAGTTTACGTAAACGTCGCTAAACCCAAACGTCAAGGTTTATACAACCCGGCCGAATTAACATGACACCTGGCTCGGAACCGAAACTCGATACTTCCCCCGCTACACCGCCTAATTCGGACGGGTTGTATAAACCTTGACGTTTAAACCGTGACTTTCTTTAGTCCCCGCTCTGGAATAAGACCGTAGGGCTTTAGAACGAATAAATGTGACGATGGTAAACGTATCGTATGTGACGCTAGCGTATCCGAGATAATATGGTGTACCTCTATCACGAACAAATCTGACAGTCGCCGTGTTAATGTATTCGTGTTACATTGCGCGTCAACGCCAGCTCGACTGCCAACCGTTGTAGTGTCACGGCGCAGTGTATCTCGGATACACTAGCGTTGGAAAGGAACGAAACCCAGGTTATGATCGATAGCAAGTTTATAGTTAAAGTATACATCCGATCTTATGATGTAGGTAAGTTACTCAATTTGAAATACTTACAAAATCTAAAACCCTCTGATTTCCATAGAATTGAAAGCCAGAAACAGGACTTAGGCACTCGTTTCCAGGAGAATGACGAATCTACAACAAAAATCCTAAAATCTGTTGGATTCCGTTATAAAAGCGCGACTACATGCTTAATTATTTCTTTTTCTAGTTATAAAATTTTTAGCCACTGGCTCCAGCAAGTGGAGACAGTAAACGAGGCTTTATTGATTGTGTCCATGGGAACTTTGTCCATGTGCTAAGTGTCTGTGGGACGATTTAATTCTTAAACAAACTAATGCCTTATTTGTCTCAAATATAGAGTGAAAAAAAGATATACTCTTAAAACTTTAACAAAATCATTGCAAATTACCATAAAAAAAAACAAAAATTAGTTTAGTCTTGTTGACATCTTCATAATTTTCCATTCAAAAATGTTTATTCTGTGTGGGGATCGAACCAGCAACCTACAAGGCGGAGAACCAACTGAGCTGTCCGTCAAAATATTATAATGGTAAATCTATCTACCAACGACGTAAAGACCTGCTTATTTACCGATGCGGTACATTACATAACTATGTACATAATATTGTACATAAAGAACCTCGTAACGAGGTTAATCATACATTACTAGAGATTACCAAAGCAATGCTATTAAGTTGGGATGTGCTTATTTTGATGGCGTTTCCTGTGTATAATAATTGCTTCCTTAAGATATGATTGTAAGTAGTTACTACCTATTATACTTAGTTAAGATGTTATAGATATTATATTTTTAGGATTGCGTACTTTAACATGAGAAAATAAACCCCTAAATAGCTTTGACAATTAACTCAAATAATTTTTTTAGCTATTTCTGTGATAATTGTAAGAATAGTTTTTTTTCCGCAATTTTCTCCTAGTAAATGTTTGAAGGGAAGCGAACCTGCACCTACTTGATATATCTTACGGTTGCTTACAAGAGAGTAGAAACGAACAATAAATCAACAGAAATCTACTGCGGAAGCTTAACACCTGTCGCTGGACGGTGTTATGCATGATGGAGCTACTAGAGTCATACTAAAGAGTATATTTTTGGTCTTCTAAAGCTGAGCTAACTAAAGTGATTGCTAAATCTGTTGCCATCTCTTTTCGTTGTCATGCAAGTGACAAAGGAGGGGTTAAAATCTAACTTTAGGTAAATCGTTTGTCAAATTGGATATGCTTAATGAACTACATCAATCGGGAGTTGTTGAGATATCAGGGTAAAAGGGGTGGGAAAATATTAGTAAAGTTACTCAGTCTGGTCAAGTAGGATAACATTGACGAGGCTTTGTTAGAACATAAATTAATTTTTTTAATATTCTATTTAAGTTTTTTGATATACACTAAACGTAGGAATGTAAATCCGTTATAACTAGTTTGAGCTCCCATTTGATGGAATTCATATGAAGGTACTCACTGGGTAATTTCTAGAATTTTTGCGTTATGCTTATTTTTTTTTGACTGCGTTATACTAAACGACCGAGATTGAAAGTCAAAGCCAATCATTATTACTTTAGGGTTATTCCCATCGTGCCCACCGGCTAGTACACTGGTGGACTAGATGGGAAAAAAACCACAGCGATCCCACTATGCAAATGAGTGGGGTCGATAGGAATAACCCATTATTTATTCAGCACATTATCACAATTTATCAAAATTAATTAGCACAAGGATCATTTATAAAAACGAGGTGAAATTAGTTTAACGCTCTCAAAAGTAATTTCTAGAAAATAATATTGTCTGATTGATCTACTTCGCATAACATCGTCCAAGCTTTCACAGCGCAGCGGTTAACTCGCTTGAGCTTCACATTTCTCGCGTTCTCGATGAGCGCTGCACGTGTTCACACATCACATTCCATTCCGAACTTTATCTATATACACATAACAACTATTTTTCAGTATCCTGAAATAAACTGAACTGGAGAGTTGAACTGTATGCCGCGGGAATAGAGACTAGTTTTGATAGATTTTTTTTGATATTTCGCGAGGTTTTTGAACCTGAAGTGTTGTGTTTGGATTCTTGTGACTGTGTTTGTGTTATTCGGATTTGTCTTATACAAATGGTAAGTTTATTAATTATACTTTTAGCAGAATTACTTACGAGATATAATTGTGGAAATCTATGAGATGCTAAGGTAAGTACAAAGTTCTCCGGCTGATATTTTTTTTTTTTTTTTTAATAATAAAAGTAATGGAACCAGCTGATAGCTCACCTGATTGGTAACTTCTGCCTATAACAATGCATTACCTCACAGAGCAAGTCCAATGAGGACGTGCCCTGTAAGGCAATGCACTGCGTCCATCACTCTGAGACGTAAAGATGTTGAAGTCTCATGCGCCTGTAATTACACCGGCGCCCTTACCCTTCAAACCGGAACACAGCAATGCGAGCATCGCTGCTTGGCGGCAGAAATAGGTACGGTGCTAGTACTGAACCCGGACGAGCTCTCACAAAGAGATCTACAAAGAGAGATGATGCACTAATGGAACAAAAGTCTATTATTTAACTCTTTATTGCATAAAATGAACAAAATATACAAATAGGTGGGCTTAATGCTTGATGACCACCACGCAGTGTACATAAATTACGAAAAATATGTCAGTCAGTTTTGATACAAGCACGTTCGGGACCGTGAAAATTCCGGACGGAAAGACGGACGGACGAAAGACCTTAAACTTATAACACCTCTTGTTTGTTCAGTAGGTAGTACTCTCAGTAGGGGAAGACCTGTATGCAAAAGGTCCAAAATAGACACGAGTAGCGTTTGAGGCTTATGCCCAGCTGTGGGTTACTACAAGCTGTCCATGATGATGATGATGATTCTCAGTAGCCAGAGCCGGTAGATCACAATGCAACCTCCATGTTCCCTGATGCATGTCATCACGCTTCACTAGACACCTTTGTTTGGATGGTCATCATCAGTAAACATGAGTCATGGTATTCTTAGTCTTGAATCAAGACCAAGAAAGTAATAAAAGCATGCTGTGTTTACTATATTACAAATTACACCGAAAATGATTAAATTACAAAATGTGTTTTAAGTTAAGTTAGTGTATATTTCAAGTTGTAAACCAAATAATAAAAAAAAAGAAAAAAAAAAGTTAAGTGAAAATAATGATTAACAATATGATAAGAAAAATTACATATAATATGCAGGATCAGTCTTAGATGCAAAAAAATAACTATCTAGGAACGTCCAAATATCATACCTAGTGGGTCAAAACAAAATGGTAGGCATTTAATAATGAAAAAAATGGGAAGTTTCTGAATGTAGGTAGAAAAAAGCTCAAAAAAAACCTCCCAAAAAGAAATTGATCTTGAACCCACTACCATTTACAGCATTGCATGTTGATACCCTTCCTTCCTCATTCTAAGTCGGTTAATAGCTTCCTTACTAATTAGTAATTACTAACAACTTTGCTAATTTGTCAACATAATTTTATTACAAACAGTTTATCAAAGAAATATGCAAAGAAAAACAGCACTTTCTATGTTTAAACTTGTATTTTCCTCACATATAAAGCTACGTTTAAACTGACGCGGAAAATCGTGCAGTGTTTTCCAGTGCGCGATACATCTGTGCAGAAACTATAAACGTCAACTCAATTTTGTTAGTGCGAAATAAGACGAAACTAAGGCTGAGCGCAAACGAGCCACTAACCACAGCCACCGGTGGCCTGCGACAGCCACTTAGTTTCCTTTCATTTTGTAGACGGGTGGTCGGTGGCAGCCACTCGCTACACTATGTGAAACTATAAAAAGTGGCTGACGCAGGTCATCGGTGGCTGTGGTTGGTGGTCTGTTTGCGCTCAGCTTTTGACAACTTGTCCTGTGATATAAAACCTAGTTTAGACCAACACCTTCTTATAGAAGTGAAATCACTGGTAAATCAAGTTTAAACTTGTCTCACGAGTTACTTGTCAGCTAGTTTTGGAAAAAACTTCTTGTGTCGGAGAAATTGTAGCAATATAATTATGTCGGAGCACTTATGAAGGAAAAGTGACAGAAAGCAGATATAACACTTATAGTTATGTGTTACCTCATCCTATTAACAATAGCATTACCTCACAGGGCACGTCCAACGAGAAAGTGCTCTATGTGTAGTTGCACAATGATTTTTATGACGTCACATTGGCGCTGACAATCAAAAATCAAAACTTTGCAAAGACAATATTTTTGACAACTGATGTGACGTCACAAGCAAACAGAATGTGTCAGTGAGGTTAATAGGCTTAATACCAACGCAGGTCAATGACCATAGCGGGCATTAGGCAAACAAAGCACGTCTGAGGACAATCCACTAACACCACAGTGACAATAACATCATCAGTAGGGCAACAGCTTATGCAGAAATACAAATTTGTTGATCCTAATTTTGTGATTTTTGAAACTGTATCAATATGTATACTCATTCAAGTTCTTTGGCCTGGAGCGCCTGATAGCACAAGGCAGGATGGAAGGCAAGAAATCCCGTGAATCTCCGACAAGATGGTCAAACCTCATCAAATCGATTACAGATCATTTCGTCATGGACATGACGGAATGCTCTTCCAAAGCCACTAATAGAAACTAATGAAGACGCATCGCTATAACCACGACCTCTCTTATGTGACAGAAGTTAATTCTTCAACACTTTTAAATGCAAAGTTATGAAATAATAGGCACTAATCATGCACTGCTGAATGTAACGTCTCTCCCAAGATGTACCACTGAGACCAGGTTTTCAGTCTTCATATCTAGTGATTGCTATCTACGTTTTGTAAAACGCTGTCAAATTTCAGGATTCTAAATGGCCTCAGGATTATACCCAACGCCATTTTGTAAAAAAAAACTAATAAATATTCTTGAATATTTCACACAACGACCTAAGCCCAAAACTAAGCAAAGTGAGACTTGGAGTGGCCCCTGGTGGGTTACTCTCGAACACAGTTCCAATCCGGATCCATAGATTTTGACAGAAGTCCTGTCATTCTTCGGTACAAAATGACACAAGATGTGTCAAATTCCGTGAATCCGGATTTCAGGGTTTTACATTTTGTGTGAATAAGCAATTTTGTAAAAAAAAAACCATAGACGTTCCACTTGGCAGCAAATAAGGTAAATATCAGTCTAGCACAAACAATGTATCGTATGTAACCACAGTGTTAATAACATGATCAGCTCAGTAGGACAAATCGATCACAGAATCACAAGTAGGTAGGTACATCAAAATCAACGGTGAAAAATCGAGCGCACTTGTCATCCAAAGGTATTTAGTGCAATAGGCTAATCTGTCACGTACAGAATACCATGGTTTGATAATGGACTGTATCACAATGGAATAAAAGTTATTGAAATGAGACGTCATCACTGGTTTGCCCGATCGAGCCGACAAGATCATCCGAGACGTGAATGAAGTCACGGGTGGAAAGCTAGTAGTGCATAATACATCTAAGGTTCCATATTAAGCGGTACTTTGAATATCACACTTCGTGGATTTAATTTTGAACTGTCACGCAATGACTAAGTTGTTCTCAATTCCAAATTATAGGTTACAAATAACTTTGTCATGTCAGAATTATTCTGTACAAGTGAAAGAGGTCCACATCTTTATGGAGATCAAGACAAGAGTTCTATAGGTAGGTGCTAAATAGAGCTATCATCGTTATGACAATGACTTTTATTTTTACACTACTTGCCCTACTGCCCCGAGTTATCAAGCTGTGTCCAAGCTGACTAATGAATGACAGACAAAATTTAAAAAAAAATCTATTAATTTAGTACATACGTTTCCATAGAGAGAGCGTTTTTAAAAACCTTAAGAAAATTACTAATTACTACTACTACTACTAATTACTAATACTGCGTACTAATTAGTCTCTATGATAATCTCAGAAGAAAAATCAGTTCTTAATATGACCCAACAAATTAGGTAGGTATTAAGTTTTGTATAAAAATGACATTTTAATGTAAGGTTTGGAATACAAGGTTTTCGTCAACATTTCTATGTCTCCACAATAATGTCAGGAGGAATTACGCATGTCATTTAGACTGCCATAATTACATCGCACCGATTTTCCGCGTCAGTTTAAACATAGCTTTACTATATTGAAAAGCGTTTGTACGCGAGTGTTGAATTCAAGAAGAGTCCGTTAAGTAACGGACATACAGACAAAAATTTATGCTGTCACCAGATTTGATGAACAATAGTGTAAAACGCGCTTAATTTGGTAGGGCTGGTCAAGATGTAAACTTTTTTTGATAAAAAAGCGTGTTATATAGCATTTTACACGTGATAAGTATTTTTGTTTAAATAAACAATAAATACTAAATGAATGGACGAATGAAATTTCAATGTATGATACATTGAATTTTCATTCATTCATTTACCAATGACAATTTCAATTTTAGCCTTTGAATGTTCCATGACAGAGTAGGGACAAGTGAAAAGTGTGCTTAATGTGCTTATGCACTTTTCTAAGCATAGTTTCATACATCCATGTTTAAAATGAGTCACTGGATTTATTTATAAAGTCACAGACAAGTGTGTATCGAATACACAATAATAATAACTCATCATCAATGATCAATAACTGTTAACTAATATTTCTAATTAAGTTCTTATAAGTACCTTTAATACTGATAAGTTTAATAGCAATCTAAAGTAACAACCCTAAAATACTAAGCAACTTTTAACCCACTTCGGAAATGAGACAAAACTGGAATAAAATGTCACTTTATTTTAATGCACTTTTAGATTAGAAAATAGCTGATAAACCGGTTAATAATGCAAGTATTTTTGGGTTAATTGTTCGAGTTTTGAACTTGGCCTAGTGATCGTTATGTAGGTGGCCACTCTGTCAAGTGTACTGTTAAGTGTAGATATCTATGAAATGGCGCGTTTAGATTAGGCGGCAGTGGGCAGGGATCTGGGCAGGGAAGTGGGCATGAGCCTAATCTAAACACAATCATGCCTCTGTCCCGTCTCTTGCTCATGTTCATTGCCCCTGCTCCAATAATAAGAACAAAGGCGATGTTGCTGTGGCAATGATGCCGGCAGCGGCATAAACTCTGTGAAGTGAACGCGGTATAAGATTAGCGTTTTGTTCCGTACATTTTTCTTTTCGTGGTTCCGCTGGAGGAACTATTGAGCCTAGTAGAGGGGAGTACCTTAGTTTGACAGCTGCAGCTGTCTCTATAACTTCATAAGATAGTACCGGTGTAACCTGAAGGTCTATAAGCAGACAAATCTCACCGTAGACTGGTTAAACTAAAAAATCAACCATGACTAAGAACCATCCTAGATCCTAGCTTTAAAAAAAAGGCATCTTCCAACGTACTTCCAATGTTTTATGTATGAACTAAAGCAAACCGTGTCCAACCGAACTTTTTGTTAGGTATTTTGAGACGGCGGTCCTCCGAAACCGTTGTCGTCCGGGATGAAGCCGGCGGGCCTCCTCCCTGATGGATTCCGTCGGTTCAGACGCTGTGATGAGTCATTGTGCTTCAGTCGCAATAATGCGAACAGTTATAACCAGACTGTATGGTGCAAGTTATAAGATATTTAACACGAACAATATTTTAAATCAGCGCTAAACTCCTGGGCTTGAAAAATCTGGAGATTTTTTTTTTAGTTTGGAAATTTGGTTTGTAAGCGATCAGTTTTACGTCACCTCATCTCAACTGGCCATAGTGATCTTTCTAAACGTTGACTTCCCGAGGTAACTGCGATCAGCGATTCCATGAGGTTTCTATACATTTTTATGTTTACTTTCTAGCGATTCTATCATCATCAATATATATAAAACTCTTTTAAAGCTGACAGAGAATCAACGCACAGCCTAAACTATAAGTCGTAGAGGTATGAAATTTGGAGGGTAGGTTCCTTATATAGTGTAGGGGCGCACTAAGAAAGGAATTCTGAAAAGGCTCTAGAACGCGAGCAACGCCGCGGGCGACGGCTGGTAGTGTTATATAACTTGGCTTATCAGAATATTGAACATAGTTGTCTGGGATTGTAGATCTAAAAGACAGCGTCCGCTTCATCAAATAACTTGGGCCACGTTTGATTCAGACCACCTGTCGTATCGTATTGTCAATTTATTTCTTTTCTATTCACTCCAAAGTTGGAATTTATCTTATAGCTGTCCACAAATTAATCTGTACATAACGGTCTTTTATGTAATGAAACGAAAGCATCACGGGATCAACGACCTTTTGGGAATTTCTTCTTCTTTTAACTAAATGATCTTCTTGAAGAAGACGTTGATTTCTCTCTTTGAAATATTGCTAACGGTTGTATTTGTCCTGCGCTGCGACTGATTTGATTATACTATTCAAATAAATCATTTGACACTGGCAGAATTGTCAGGCGATATGATAGACAAGTCATAATTAAAAAAAAAATCTAACCTAACTTTTTCTTCCACAGATAACTTACAAAATGGGCTAGCACAACCTCCAAAATGAACGAAAGTCGCGAGCGCATCCGCCGGGAGAGGGAGAGAGAAAAGAACACGTACACCTCTCCTCGTCTCGCCCTCCGCCGGGTTCTCCTATTGGCTGAAGGGAGACAGTTCAGGGAAGCGGCCGCCATTTTGGCTAGACTTGGACCTGGAGTACTACAGAGCGTGGCTGCAGAACTGCCCATAGACCTGCTGGTGGAAGCTCTGCCACATTCTGCGCATCTTATCGAGACGCTTTTGAATCGGTAAGCTTAAAAAATGGAGAACAAAAAAAGTTCGAATGATAGATGTTACTAGTGAGCGAAGCGAGCCATCTGTAACTATTAATGTGAAGAAAGTATAATTAGGTTAACGAAGCAAGGAGCCGTGGTATTCTTAGTAAGACATAAAAGTCATAAAAGTTAAAATAACGATAAAAGATAGAAGTACAATTAAAAGAACGTCAATTGGTATAACGTTGTTCCAAAGACTTACAATAAATAGTGTTCGAATCAATAATAATTAGAAAACCCACGCGAGAAATTAAAATGTTTGTGTATTCTATTTTATTACTCAACTAAGAAATAAAAATAACCTAGCAGCAATTAATAAACGCCATAATAATCTCTATCACCCTCGTAATAAAGGTCAAGGTGAAAAAGTAACCGGGAATAAGAAAGTGCAACCAGTCTTTGGAATCCGGTCCTGCTTTCTCGTGATTAATGTTACTATCCATATGTTTATTACGAGTACGTAGCTCAAGGACATAGCCGGAGACATTATTCCACTCTCGTGGACTCAATTACTTTGAAAAGTAGTTGGAATTCGGGGTTTTTACTTAGCTATAGCTTTGTGATAATGTCTCTTTTATAAAACAGAAGCTATGGTGTTGCCTGAGGGTGCACACGGGCCGGTACCGACACGTTACCGACGACATATCAGTTTCTAGAACAGTTTTGAAGGGAAAATCCACCATTTTGCCTTCGAAACAAACGACAGCTGACTTGACGAATGACTTGACTTGACTGATAATATTTCAAATATCTCACTTGACACTGGCAAATATGTCTGTTGAAAGGACGGCCAGAGGCCATAATTGAGGAATTAGCCATAAAACAAGAAGTAAGAGATGTAGAAACAAAATAGGGTATACTAAACAACTCAAGAGTTGTTATCAGCTCCGTGGACAGAGTTCAAGGGCCTAGTAACGGTTAATAATGAGTGGAGTAGGCCCAACGTTTTCCATGCGTACTAATGCGTACAGGCTTGAATTATATCCAATTAATTTTAATGTGTTTGTCATTATGCACGTAATGGAAGCTCAGGGCACGACGATAATTTCCATGCATGGGAGGCGTTTCCTCATAATCTAAGAGATGTCTGACATTGGCGTTGTAGTTCTGAAAGTACCAACCAACTGAGAGCTCGGTCAATTGCAATAGCCTTAATTTGTATTTATTTTCGTTGACAGTATAGGTATTACCTATGTAGCGGTAGCTATAGTAGCAATACTAAGTAACATGCATTAAGCAGTCAAATCTACCAAACGTTGTATGCACAAATAGCGTTGTTTGACAGAATGTCATTGCACAACTTACAAATATTGCAAACTGTCAAAAAATAGTACCTCTACCGTATTGTTTAGTTAGATGTTATGTGTTATTACCTAACCTGTTGCGTGCTGTCAGTTTGACGTGACGAAGTGTCAAGAGGTCAAGCCTCATCGTATTTACCTACTAGCCATTGTGTAGTTATGGCATTTATGATCTGACTCGAAAAATTCACGTCCGTGGCACTGTTAGGTCACGAAATAAGTACTACATTGTAACTAGGTGATTACTTTTAATTTATGTAATCATGTAGGTATCTACTATTTAAGCCTACTTTTGTAGCTTGCTTAATCTTATCATAGTTGTCTTTCCTTGGTCATTATTGTGTGTAGCTATTAAATAATGCTGGGACCATTGTATTCCCTGGGGTACCCCGTGCTACCTCTGAGGTTTAGAGCAAAGCTAAAATGATTGTCTCAGTTTTCACTTTTAATAGTCCTATTTATTAATACACGTTAATATCAGCTTTTATGTATCAAGGTTTTAAATAATTTAGCTAGATAATTATGTATCAAAAGCTTTTGCAAAGTCCAAATAACTACAGTGTAAATGTTTTACCTAAATCTCCTTTCTCTGGTTGTTGGATTGTGAAATGCTAAGTTAGAATGATAGTTATTAATCTCGCAAATTAACAGCGCTGAACCACACAATGTAGAAAGCTTAAAGATAAAGATTAATTATTGCATTACCACGCTTGGATGAATTCCATTTAATCATGAAGCTGATCATCAGACGTTTCTTATTAATTTACGATCAATGACCCCGTCGCAAGATAACTATTAGTAACCTCGCGACGCAAACGAAGCCGCAAACATACTCGTTGGTATCCTGTCAGTTTTGACATTTTGTTTTTCTCCTGTCAAGCTTACGAACGTTCATAAAATAATATAAGACACGGATTTGGATAGATAGATAGATATATTCTTTATTGCACACCAAGAAAAGAAGAAAAACAATAAAAGTGATTCTTTATTTAGATTTTTTTTTCCGTCAGTGTTACCATTCTTCCAGCTGTTCGTGCTCTACCTTTGTGGTACACTCCAATGACGCTCAACTCACGTAGGTAATTCCATTCATGTGAGTTGCAAGGGAAGTCGAATACCCAGGCAGCAGGCTGTTCAGCATGATTTAACGTTTCTGCTTGATTGATCAATGAATATTGATGTATCCATGTTCAATCGACTTCCGCCTCAGCCTGTGATTAGATCTAAATCTAGGACAATTCAAGAATGTCAGATAATTATGTACCTAATTAAATCAATGTGTAGGAAGTAAGTAGTTTTTTTTATAATTACAAGAAGAGAAGAAAAAGATAGTAATAAAGAGAAACCTTGCGTGAATGCTAGTTTATTAGATATAGAAACTATTGTGCCATGGAGACGAAAAATTAATAGATGTAAAAAAGTAACTTGGTGAGATCCTACTCATGAGGTTACTGACCGACTGAAATCAGATAAAAATCATCTATTATTAAAAACACATTATCAGTAATCTGCCTTATACTTTCAAGTGGATATAGGACCACTTTACTTTATGACTTTAAATCTTGTATCAAACAAAAATCACACTAAATGTGCCTTATCCCTTAACGTGGAAATAAAAAATTGACGGGACATCTGAACCGAAGTTCTACAGTAAAATCAAACCTATGAACTATCCCACGTCCCAGCTGGCTGCATCACATCTATTTCATCACAGACATATCGTCTTGACCTCACGTTACCTGCGCGCACGCATCGTAAGAGTCAAGTTTTTGTGATCATGTTACAAACATGATTTCAATTTCGTGTTTCTAATGATCATACATAATGCATAAGTGATATATGAGTAGGTATCTAATCACAGTATCTTTGCAATTAATGGCAGTAATTTATGCTTTGTTGATTGTAGTAATGTCCTCACGCAGGGATCAACTATTGGGCCTTTCTTGTTCTTAGACTGCATCGAAGTTTGGTTACATAATTTGGATAACTTTTTATTTTATCTCTTAACAAATATATTATACAATCGACTTAGACAATCGAATATTTTGGTGCGGAAAGTGGAATTCCTTGTCATAGCTAGGCAATAAAAGCATTCGCCTAGAGTCACCTAAAACATTTAAAAGAAATTCTTGTGACAATATCACTTTTAAATTTAAATGTCACTTATAACAATAAACTTTTTTTACAAAACAAAGTGCCTCTATAATTGGTTTGATGCCGGCATCTTAAAAAGGCGTCCAGGGGAGAGTGAAGTCCTGGGCGCGACCGGTGTGTTCACTTTCACTACAAATTAACAGATACGTGGAAACGACGCCTGTGGCGCGTCTGACTGACATTGGTGCAGGTTCCTGGTATATTTTTCTGTTCTAGAAAAAATAGCAGGATTACTCTCGACCTCCGCTACAACCTAGGTCATGAGATCCATAGATTTTGACAGAAATTAAGAAATTATATCATTTTTCAATACAGAATCACGCAATTTCTGTCAAAATCCGGATCCAGTTTGGAACAGTGCTCAAGAGTAGCTCTACTGCCCTTCCTATCTGATATGCTCTACGTCCATCATAATAAGGTGCAATGTGTTAAGTGTTATGCATGTGCTTGTAACATTGCACTGGCATCCATCGAGGTGCCCTCACTGTTTACAATGTAAAGATCTTTATAGGACACTAGCCATCGCCCACGGCGTTGCTCGCGTTCTATACCCTTTAGGGTGCGACTTTTCAAAATTCCTTTCTTAGTGCACCTCTACACTATAATTAAGGATACTACCCTCCAAATTTCATACCTCTAGGACTTATGGTTTAGGCTGTGCGTTGATTCTCTGTCAGCTTCAAAAGAGTTTTATATATACGACATAATATGAGCTGGTTTCTTTGAAAGATTTTTTACGAAGAGTTCTACTTTGCCTTGTGCTTTTGTGTGCAACTTTGTACATTCTAACTCATCATTTCCCACATAACAGTTTCTATGAGAACAGTATCATGTAGTATTTGGACCGTTCTTCGCTGCGCATGCGCAGTTATTCTTTGTTTGTTAAAGATGTCATCTCATCTTCCCAGTAACGCAACCTAGGTATGGTAGGTAAGGTCATGGGTATTCTAGGGAATTTCAGTTATCAGTAAGCACAAACTAATTAAACAGTCGCCGTGTTACGTAAACTTAAAGTCGAGTCACACTGTCCGTCAGCGCCAGCTCGACTGCCCACGTTGCAGCATCACCGCGCAGTGTATATCGTTACGATACGTTAAGATTGTCAATTTCATATTCTTGTAGATTTGACATTTCAGAATCGGTAAAGAACAGAAAAACTAATTTTAAATGAATGGGAATTATCCCCCAATCTTTTAATCTGTTTTTAGGCATTTTTTCTTTAGGTAATTGTAGAATGAGAACTTGGCTAAAAGCTAATCATATTATTTTGTAAAAATATGCTCAAAATCATAAGTTAATATACCTAGAAGTGGATGTTATTACAAGTTGTTATAAAAAAAACTAGCACCAGTGTTATGATTCATAGTCTTCCGTAATCCAATGGCTTCACACTATCCGACATTGATACCTACTAAATCGTCGGAAAGCTAGGTACACACAGTACTAGACGCCTTCACCTTGTTCCAGCCACTGCATATCGTTATCGTACCTATAGATGTCGGGTCGGACAATGTGCAAACACCCAATTCTGTAATACAAGAAGCACAATGCGTATCATAAGGCCTTACTAACGAAATACTAATTATAATGCGAGTATTATAATTAAATAATAAAACCGTTTTGTAATCAAAGAATATTCTTTCAAATAATGGAATGGTTGGCTGAACTTCATCACAGTTGAGCTAACTGAGACAGCTGGACAGTAATACCACAGAGGAAAAATTGTGTATCTATCTGTGGCTCAATTCTACTAATTTACAGCGGTTGACGTTCTATTCAGTTCCAACTATGGCTCGATCGATCTTCAGTTTAGCTGAAATGTCATTTTGCAGCTGGATCGGTGTTTAGACGTAACAGCCTAAAAGCTAACTGCGTGTTTCCACTCAAAACATTCACAACACAATCCTTACCTTAAAGCAATCAGCACAAGATTCAAAATATCAAACATGCACAAGGTTTGACGGTGGAAACGCAAATCTTCACAGACTTGTACTTGTTTTATTGTGAACTAGCCGTCGCCCGCGGCGTTGCTCGCGTTCTACTCTTTAGAGTGTGACGTTTCAAAATTACTTTCTTAGTGCACCCCTACACTATATAAGGATACTACCCTCCAAATTTCATACCTCTAGGACTTATAGTTTAGGCTGTGCGTTGATTCTAAGTCAGCTTCAAAAGAATTTTAAGATATTTAGAAGATGTTTTTGAGTGGAAACACGAACTGTGAATTGGAATTATGCTAAAGCTATCTTGCATACTCGCTGTTTAGAATAAATACCTACAACGTAAGTTTAGACTAAGTAGTAATTTTTCACTAGGTATGTGAAATTGTAAATTTATTTTGAGAATAAAGTTGTTTAACCACATCCTTGTAAGGAAAAAAAGATAGTGATTTAAAATTAAAGAAGTGAACACTTAAATACGATATCTTACAATCAAACATCCAGTTTTAAAAGGTTGTTGAACCGATTGCAGACTTATTGCGTAACTTTATGGTTGCAATTCGAAACCACCTGTCATGTCAAAAACTTAGCACGAATGAATGTGAGAGTCGTAAACGTAACGGTAGCGTCTAAAATACACTGCGCGGTGACGCTGCACCATTCGGCAGTCGAGCTGGAGCTGACGCGCAATATGATTCGAATACGTTAAGTTTACGTAACGTCACTGTCAGATTATTCGTGATAACTTTAGCTTTCGGAAGTTGATGAGAGGTTTTACGACTGACATAATAAAAATGAACTCGAAAGGCTTTCGAGAACATGTTGTAAACTTTCGATAAATATTTTAGTTCAAATTAATAGATTGATGAATATGGAAGCAACTTTGTATCAACTGCATCTAAAGGAAATGTGTTAGACTGTCATCTACTCATTATGGTTAGAACATCTAATGGTAAAGCCCTAACTCAAGGCCTAGGTTTACTGAATTAACTCGAAATTGTTTTTTTTTTTCAAAGATATTTAATTGTTAATTAAGTACTCAACGTCAAACTTGAGTCTACCGTGTATTTACGGATCATATCTTCAAGAACAGTTTTTATTTAGTCTCCCTGTATACTTCCTGCAGTCCAAGACCCTTCATAAAATACCGTACCTAGGTACCCATAACTTAAATGACATCAAATTATCTTCAATTATGTTAAAAATACTCTTCTGCCCCTAGGCTAATATCACTGGACATATCCCCCCGACCGGACATCCAATGCGACGCGGTAGCATGGCGGCTCGTCGGTCTTCTCGGAGTAGACCAGGGTACAGGGCTCCGGGCCAGAACTGCTCGGCTGGCGAGCGCCCTGGTGCACTACACCCATGACTCAAAGGATACTGTTGACAGTAGACGGAGGCAGCTCGATGCAGCAGTACAAGGTAAGTTGACAAAAGAGCAGGTCTTAGATGACCGAAGTATTATGAGACTAGTATTTTTTTGCGGATGCTCTCTCTGTGTACCTTAATTACATAAGACTCGCAGACCAAAAGAACAGTAAACCATAGACTAAAGGTCTGAGTATAGACGAGATAAAACAGGTCTATTCTTAATTACATTGCTAGTTCTTTTGATGAAACTATTTGGAACAAACCTTTAAGTTACCTTAGTGCTTAGGAGATTGCTGAACCATGTTAGCCTCTGTTATCTATATTAGCCGGAATTTTCGAATTCTGGTTGTTACTAACGGTTCTAGGGCCATTAACACGTGCAAAGAGTCTAGATCTAGTGCCATCAACCCGTGCAAAGAGTCTAGATTTAGTGCCATTAACCCGTGCAAAGAGTCTAAATTTAGTGCCATTAACCCGTGCAAAGAGTCTAAATTTAGTGCCATTAACCCGTGCAAAGAGTCTAGATCTAGTGCCATCAACCCGTGCAAAGAGTCTAGATCTAGTGCCATTAATCCGTGCAAAGCCGGAACAGGTCAGAGAGTGATATTACGAAATACGGGAGCCACTGTATTTCAATCTACCAATTAATCTGATAATTGCGATTTCGTCAGCTCGTTAGGCGCATCATTACGCCCAACTGGGGCTCAGCCTGCTTATACACGCATGGAGGCACATTTTGTGAACCACAGAAAATAATTGAACTGTGTTAATTGCTTTTTATAGGGCTGTACATAAAGATATTGCAAAGAGTTTAAATTATAGTTTCTAAGTAGGAAAAAAATGTCAAAATATCCACATTATCAAGGGGCAGTCGTAATAGGTCAGTCGGTTTGTCAATGGCATTGTAGCTCCGAAAGTAATGCTTTGAATGCAATACGGGTTTCTTATGAAAGCTGATTGTTCTCCTATGATTCTTAGCTACGAGTATGTTTGGTTAAATAGCACTCAGTAAACAAAAGTTCATATTAAAAGATCAGTTGATGACCAGAATAATGAAGACGTTTGAGTTTTTCCTGACCTTGAAAATTGAGACTTCGCAGGGTAGGTATACCTACTAAAACTGCTTCATATTTTGGTATTGAATGGAAATCGCAAAAGACAGTTGCATGCAGACATATAGAGGCAGAACCCAGTGGCAATGACACTGAAAGTGGTTCACGCACTGTTAAGCTGCGAAATAATTAATAATTCAGCCTCATTTGCGACTTTATGACAAGGCGAAAAAGTTCATAATCACACATTACTTTACACACTACGATATAATAAATCTACAGATAGAAGCTGTAGAATCTGATGTTCCATTTTGCCAAACTTAGTTTCTCTATTATCCCTTCATTGGGTTTCTGGGCATTTTTTCTGATGGGAAAATCTGAGTCTTTCCCTCTAATAATCCTCGCCTCGACTCGACCTCGAAATCTAGCTTCGTTTGTTGTTGTCAAAATGAGCCAACTACCAAAGCTAGATTTAGAGGTCGAGTCGAGGCGAATATTATTCGAGGTAGGCTACTAATGGTCTATCTTTTATAAAGTAAGAGTAGACTTGTCTTTATGACATAATTTTTATATTTTTGAGACTATGTCTTGTTTAACATACGTAATCAGGACATAATGACTATTTTAACTTTTTATTAGTTAAGGGATAGGAATATAGACAGTGCCTCTATGAATTAGTTACTTTTAGAGCAAAAAATATGCTCTTTCTGATGGATTTTTTGAGCGGAATGAATTAGCATTTGTAAATGAAACAAAGGTTATAAAAAAAATTTGATAAACACAAAGATCATAAACCAATTATGGAAGGTAACTCGGAGTTTCCTTTAAAAGCGGATGTTATGATTCAGATCTGATGCAGGAAGCAGTATGACTGTAATTACATTGATTTCCTCTGCTCGAGAAAGCACATTTACTGGACTAAGTCCACTGCCCTCTGCCCATCTACTACTTACTATTACCACAGATCATATAATACTATACCTCTTATTATGGAGGTAAATTTCGTGATTTTGTTTGTTAGTAGAGACAAATCTTCGGAGCTACTGTACCGATTATAAAAAATCTTTCACCAATAAAAAGCTACATTGTCTCCACGATAAAAGATAGTTTTCGATACGAAATGTCAGTAGGTATTTACCATTTGTAAATCAAGTCTAGAGAAATGCAGACGAAGTCGTTGGAACAGCTCCGAGCAAGTGGTTATGCAAGATGTTAGCTTCGGCTTAAATTACTGACAGGTTAAAATCGTAAGAGCTTTTTCGTTGATTGTAACTGAGAGAAAGGGTCAGTGACCTCTTTAAAGTGGAAATGTCTGAGCACCTGGAACACGAACTACCTACTGAAGTTGATCCATTCTGAACAATACCTGCTTATCTATCTATCTATGTGACCTATCTGATCTTCTATACCTACCACTTGGAGAATATAGCAAAATGCAGTTTTCGAAATCAAACTATCCAAATCACCAGTTATTTCAATTGCCTCCAGGTCTTGGCACGCATGGCCTGACAGCAGACTCCAGTGGAACCCTCATATCTCTCCACGTGGCGATGAAGAACGAACTGCAGAGGCATGTGGAGGTCTACAAGCAGGCTCTGCACAAACTTGAAGAGTTGGTAAGTGTGATCCAGATAGACCATGAATCATGATACATATGTGTGCTCTCTGTAGGAGCTCTCTGAAGTCATGTAGGGTCACGTCTAGTTTTTATACTACTAAGTAGGCAAACATGCGTACGGCCCGCCTGATGGGAGCGGTTACCGTAGCCTATGGACGCTTGCAACACCAGAGATATCATATGTGTGGTGCCGACTCTTGAACACTTTTAAAACACCCTTTTGAAGTGTCCCGTTGTAGTTAGGGAAAACCTCAGCAGGAAGATTGTTCCACAACTTGAGTGTTCACGGGAGGAAATACCTCTGAAACCGGACAAGATAGTTGCTACCAAAAGCTTAACGTCTCTCCTCCAGAAGACGAAAGATCACGGTCTTATAGAAACAAACCAGCTCTGTAATAATCACGAACGTGGATTTATTTCAGTCCCCAGTAACCATCAGCCAAGACCCAGCCTCATCATCCCACCAGCGTCTTCTAGCCCTCTCCCATGCTGACGTAGAACGGCGACTGATCGACAACAAGAGCCTGCTGACGATCGTAGACAAACCAGCTCTGAGGCAGCTGCCGACCCTGGTGGCGGCATTAGCTGCGAGGGTCGAGAGTGATAAGGCGGTGCTGGCGTGCGTGGGGCAGATCAAACGGAGTGACCCTACCTTGGACCTCAGTGACACAAGGTCAGTACCTACCCTGTCAAGTCAGTTTTTCCCTTTCCATAAGCGACTGATCGATTACAAGTAGATACATATCTGCTGATTGTGTATAAGCTTGCAGTGCGCAAAAGTGCACCACTGATCTAGATTATTTTTTTTATGACTTATTCCTTAAATCCCTGCGAGTTTCCCCTGCGAAAGAGATTTCTAAAGCCTTTGTCGATTAATCTCCTTAGCATCTTCTGGGATTGCCGGCAGGAGATTTTTGGTTAAAGAGTGCAGACATCTCCTGATGGGTCCATTTACACTGTTATCCCCATCCGTGCCGTTTACCTTTGGATCTCCAGTTGCAGGTCAAAAATTTGGTTTGCTCCTTCCCAGCCCTCAACACACATAGCTGTGTTCACTATCATAGATTTTCAAACATAATCTCTACATAATTTTACCAAATGAGTTCACATTCGGCGACCTTCTCGCTGTAATTAAAACACTCAGCATATTTCCTACAACAGGACGCGATACGATCGCAGGAAAGGGAAATTTTCCACATAATTCTAAAATCCATGCTTCCGACTCAAAGCGTTATGTGATGGACGCATGCGATACGTTCGTTAACATTTTTAATACCATTATTTTCTTCAATGAGTATGAGCATAGATGGCCATGGTTTTTTTTATGATAAAAGTAATGGAACAAGCTGATAGCTTACCTGATATTAAGTATAAACTTCTGCCTATAACAATGCATTACCTCACAGAGCAAGTCCAATTTGGAAAACAATATGAGACACATGGCCTTGTTTATTTCAATGTACTATACCTAATTAATGTGTAATTTATATATATAGTAAAAGTTATACATACCTATAGATAGATAGTGAGTGAGATGACTTGGTTTAATGACGCGTCAGCATGTTTCATGACGCGTCAGCATATTTCGTAGTTTTCGCACACAAATCTCATCCTCACCCAAAAACTCATTACGAACCCAAACCCAACTAGTTATTGCATAATATTTTACGACAACGTCAACAATTTACATGATTTCTCTAAACACATCCATCTGCAAATATTGCATAAGCTCTCTTCTGCTTTCACTCAAAATTGCATCACGTCAAATGTGTTATCAGCTAAAAGTTACTTTTATCCTATCAGAGTTGTATCTTGATTGAACTCAATTTTTAGGTCATATAAGATCGATGGCCATAGATACAATGTTTTAAGATTTAATCTAGAATAAAAACTCGGTATAGTGCAGTCGGTCTACGCCGCTGAGACGACTTGCTGTAGAGCTTCAGAAAATATAAATAAATAAATAAATGAATATTTTTAGACATAATATCACACAACGCCCTCTAGTCCCAAACTAAGCAAAGCTTGTACTATGGGAACTAGATTGATGATAAGATATTCATAATATAATTTTTTTTAAATATATTAAGATAGTAATAAGAGAGAAGTATCTAGTTAGTTTATATTATTTTATGTAGTAGAAATAAAGCCTTTTTTATTTTATTTATTTATAGTGCGGTTGGCATAATACTTGTAAGTAATCGTGGAGATAGCCATTTACGTTGCACAAAAACAATTTAGTTTAAAAAAAAGCTTCACAATTTTATTTCCTACGCAATATAAAAATAAGCCATTTTAGTCTGCATTATACTGACAGTGATAGTATATAGATATAGTGACAGTAGATAATCGAACCAGCACTAAAATCTGCTCCATAGAAGTCGTTTGTTAATTCGCTTATTTCAAATTCAATCTTCATTTACTTCCGTAAGCTTAAAACAATAGAAATACCACGAATTACTGAGTTTCATCGGAAGTGGGGTAATACCTAATGACTGTTTCCATACTACTAACGACACGACACCTACACGATATCGTCGGAGACATACATACATTTTGACAGGCGTCACAGCTCAGTCGGTAATAGCTCTGCCTTCCGTGCTGTGGGTCGTGGGTTGGATCCTCACCAAGAACCAACATTTTGTGTGTGGCAAACGTTGATTTTTGTTCTATGTCTGGGTGTTACTAGGTATTATAAGTACGTATTTACAAAAAAAAAAATGTATACCTATAAGCATTCTAGTTAACATTCTGGTTCCCTTAGTACAAGCTCTGCTTAGTTTGAAACTAGAGAGCATCGTGTAAAATGTCCAAGGATATTTATTTGTTTTGTACTAGACGCTTTCACACCGACAGCGACAGATTTTTGTTGGAACCACTGAGATCAATATCGTGTAGTTGTCGTATCGGTATCGGGCAGTGTTAAAACGCCCTATGACGAAACAAAGCTCAGTTACAAAATTCCCACATTTCTCAAGAAAGCCGTTATATAATTTTTTTATTACATTTAAAAAGAAAATAACATTGTTTTATGACTTTTTACACCGTGTGACAATTAATTTTAAGATTATTACGTCTAGAAAATAACAACTACTAATCACACAGATGAACGTTGTCAGTGACTAATCACATAGGTATCGTGTAGGTACTTACTCGTAGGTACCTACCGATTTGGATTTCATTATGAACTCTATAACTAGTAGTTCGCCCCGAACTGAGATCTCGTGATGGTCGGAGGTTAATAAAACCCAAACAATTTTTATTGACCAATGGTTGTATGTAACAAACTTTGCAAATCGCTTCGAAATCGCCGTTTAGCTATATACCAGTCTTACTTGAACTACAAAATCATTGAAACTCCAAGAAACGGTAGCTCACGTTATACTGGTTAAGCCAATTTTATAACTTTTACAACAACTCAAAAAGTATTAGACCTAGAATCAAAAAAAAACGGTTTTGGAATGTCTAAACAAAACCCTATCATATGACACCCCATTTGATATTATTGTACAACTTTTTTTTTTACTCCCTTTGGACCCTCATAACTTCACGACTCCTTGACCGATTTACTTTATTTAACAAACCAGTAAAATTTAAGAGTACTATACGTATACCTACCAAATTCTGTGAAGATCGGATGAGCGGTTCAAAAGATCTCGTCGAACAAACATACAAAGCATTTTCGTCCAAGTTGTCACTAAGATCTCGTTCGCTTCGCTCACTCGATCAAATACCCGAAATTAGGTCCATTATCATAATTTAGGATCGCGTCGGCGACGTTGGGTTGAATCACTATCTATCAAAACTCTATCATGATTTTCTTTACTCTAAAAAAGTATTTTCTGTGGTCTTTTTCTAACTTTTGGTGTGGTTTTGAACAGAAACCACTGGTTTTAGAACATCAAAATCTGAAAACCAAACAAACAGACGACCAAGCATTCCGAAAAAGATACCAATTAAGGATTTTTTAAAATTTATTCGCGAATGTATTTAAATTTTTGATTGCTCGTGGGAAGCTTTATCGTGTCGAATCAATGGCTTGTTACGTCTGGAGTCTCATAGCATCTTATGAGTTTTGGGCTTTCCTTTTCATTTAATAACTCTTGACCAATCGATAGAGCGTAGAGAATGTATTGTGAGATCGATTCCCACAATTCAATTAGCCACGGTGACTCATGCTAAAATTGAATAGAATAAAGTGCAGAATGTTTCAGCTGTATCTAGTATTTTCAACTGTTTCCAATATGAAAGGCAAATTCTTTGAGGCTGTGATGATTTTAAACAGCACCTCTGGGCTTCTTTTTATCCATTACTTCGATAAGCGGGACACTGTTATGCCTGGGAAGTGTAGTGGGCTTGCCTGTACCTATACCAGCCTCTCAGCATAGTCGGCCTAATCCACAGTAAAAAGAAGGTTAAGTGCGGACTTGACTAAGCCGCAGGTCTTCGCGATGTTTTCCTTCACCGTTCACCTGGAGATCTCGGCAGTAAGTAGGTAGTGCTATGCGTAAAGTATCCATGCTTAATCTGCTTAAATGGTAGAAGAGGTCTTAAGCATCATTTTCAAAAAGACGTCACAAGACTTTCCAGCTCAAACCAGCTTCTAAACATCCTTCATTCTCTTTCCAGGCCAGTAGCAGGAGTCCTAATGAGCTACTCCCGTGGCTGCGCAGCCGTCCTCACGCAGATGACTGATGGAGAAGGCGCAGAGAACACAGTCACCCCTCGGTCGCCGACAGACTCAGCCAGCGATGGATATCATTCAGATAGTGATGATTCGCACCATCCTGACAGGTATGCAAGTCACTTATTCATTACTGGAGACTGTTGGCTATATGTGGTGGCGGAAAAAGACAGGCATAAAGGTTCAGATAGTATCAGGACTTTGAGCTTTCTTACGGTAAGAAATAAAGTCTTTATTCATGTATTTCAGGAGTAAGCTGGTCTCCCAGTACGCGTCCGTGTGGGCCACAGCATCTGACGAGGCACTACCAGCGCTGGCTGCTTTGGAACCATTGCGGCAAACTCCACATCTCAAGTACAAGATCGTCTTCTCGGTCGTTGTTGTAAGTTCTTCACCGTTAGACTTAACCGGCATCAGTATCTCGTCTGGTCTTTCAAGTGTCCATGGGTGCCAGTGAACACTTTCCATCAGGTGGCCTGTTTACTCGTCTGCCGCCTTTTATAAAGTTGTCAAAAAAATTAAAATGCAGGAAATCCTTGGTTGAGACTCATAAATCAGAAGAGGTTGGCAAATTAAGTAAGCCTGTACCCACCTGTAGTGTGTGATACAGGGCAAAGATGATCATGAAGACATGGAAGTGAAAATATACGTCTTCAATACTCTTTTCAATTTCCCAGCTATCATTCCGTGCTGCGATCAGCCTCCGTGACCGACGCCTTAGTGAAACAAAGGCTCTACTAGGCGTCACGGACGAGGGCGCTGAGCCGTGCGTGACGCGCCTGCTGGCCGCCGCGACCAGAGTGCTGGCCGAGACTGCGCACAGCTTCCCGCTCGGGGAAGCAGAGCGCACTGTCGTCAACCAGGTACGAACTAAGAACTGATGGCAGCACCGATAAGGTCTACTTCTTCTGAGGTACACTGTTTCACAGTATTCCTTCACGTGGGCACTAATAATACACAAGGCCAAGCAAAATAACTCAGAATATCAGTGACAATTCTTTAATCACACAGCAGTACTGATGTTCAGATTCATCTGTAGCAAAACTGAAAAACGTTATCAAACTAGACTTTGCGTCAAAAATCCACAACCCAGGCTTTAGAGAGCTGTTTTGAAGATTTAGAATGACAGGACCTCATAGTTTCATGTGTTTGTCTGGTTCTACAGGTGCTAAGCACACTTCGCGAGTACCCCTGCCTGGCAGGATGTGCGCCACTGCATGCACTGGTAGCTGCTTCTTGTCGAGCAGCTTGGACCATCAGCCTGCATTCTCCACCGTTGAGGATCGACACCGATTTTACTCCAGGTGAGATGAATAGGTAGGATGCTGAAGGCTGGAGGCCTATGCCCACCGGTGGGTAAAGTCGGGCTGTGGATGATGATAATGATGAAGGAGTTTTGACCTGAATCACAAAACTATCTACAGTTGCCCTACAAACCGCTGTTTGC
Organism: Eulithis prunata; assembly: GCA_918843925.1. Lineage (NCBI taxonomy): Eukaryota > Metazoa > Arthropoda > Insecta > Lepidoptera > Geometridae > Eulithis > Eulithis prunata. The sequence goes on along the minus strand of OU974030.1, from coordinate 6,540,581 downwards.
TGCTGATTTTATGCAATCACCGTTGGCAAAATGGCCGATTTTAGACTCGAGGTTAATTAGAAGCCCATGCTCTTATATTTTGACTCTACTCAGCACAATTACCACTCAACTAAGTGGCCATTTATTATCTAAGCTCTCTTAGGTTCGTATGCCGATACAGATCGTTACTCAAACATAGAATTGAGTAGATATTTTCATACAAAAACCTATGCTTGAGTCCGTCTCAGTGCTTGAGCAGTAAATCGGCACACAGGCCTTCGATTCTAAGATGTGCTGTTTTTACCCACGAGATATATTCAAATTTCTGTGCTTCCTCTTTTCCAGTGCTGATGAACCCCGAAAGACACGTACGCTACTCGAGTGACGGCCGTGACCGTCGCTCCGACCTCATCAAGTCCTTCGTGTGGCCGGCGCTGATGGACGGCAGCCGCTGCGTCTTCCGAGCTGTGGTGCTCACGTGAATGTCTAAGCCTCAATAGGTTACTTTAGGTTTCTGTATATTCTGGACTTATTTATTAAATCGTATGATATTGTCAGTGTTTGAGCTCGTTAAGCACCCCCAGGGGACAAGTACAGGGTTGTGAGAGGTAACTCCTGCGGACGCGAGCATAATCGTCCCTCTGGACTAATTAGCACAGAATGGCAGTCACTAGTGGCTAATGGCAACCACTTTTAAACACTTCTTAGTTGACTGGAGTTAAGTGGTGGTTATAAACAAGTCACTTACTAAAAAAGTGGTTGTTTCTAGCCAGTAGTAAATGTGGTAAGTAGTACAGAGGATTTCTGGAATAAGCCACCGTTTGAAGCCCTTATTACACTCGAATTTGAGTTTCCAGAACTCAAGATCATTTTATTAGAACTTATCGCAAGGGACATAATTATAACTGTGAAATGCTTTATTTATTTCGATTAAGCATATCAGGCATTCATTAGATACCAGTCGACTTATCTAGAAATTCTAGAAGGACGTCGGTGACTCATTCAAACCACATTTAAAATCAAACACCTGGTTTCTCTGAACGCTTACGTACCTAATAAGTACCAGTTATTTGAATAAATAGACAACTTATACAATTATCTATAACTAATTAACATTATTTATTTTTAGTTTTAAGTCTGTACAAACATTCCATTAGTATATTTACTTATTTTTTTAATTTCAATAAACCTTTATCGCTGACTCGTTGTTTTCATGACTATCCAATGACTCAAATCCTATCGGAGTATATCAGATTAGATAGCGTCTATCATATAACAGCACAATCTACCTTTTCCTTCAATAGTTCGAAGACAACACTCATAATAACGTTTGATTCCCATCAGCGTCAAGTTTAGCAAGTGCCTTATTTCATCGAATTCCTAGAACTTCAACGTTTTCAAAATGAGTGGACACTACCCAGGATATCCAGGAGGACCACCACCGTACGGTCCACCACACGGACCACCTCCACCCTGGGGCCACCATCCTCCACCACACGGACCACCTCCCCCATGGGGCCACCATCCTCCACCACACCACTACCCCCCCTACGCACCACCACCAGACGGCGGACAAGTCACCGCCTCATCGTACCCTCCACCAGACGGTGGTCAGGTAACAGCTACCCCATACCCGTACCTGGTCTCTGGCGCCATGATGATCCCAGTTCCCATGATGCCGATGCCCCAACCCACTCCAGCCCCAGCCCAGCCGGAATCCCAGCCCACGTACGTAACAAATTATATATACCACGGACAAACAGAAGCCCAGAACCAAAACCAAGTGTCTGTTGTTGAAACTTCCGGAGACTTCGACTGGCTACCGATTACAGCTACGACCGCGCACACGTTGACGGGCAGAGCGGTTGTTGGAGGTCATGAAGGCTGGGATGGAAGTCCGTTGTGGGTGATCCGAGCGTGGCATAATGGGGATCTGATCCCCGGGAAGCTGTCTATCAGACATAACGCAGCATCCATCATGTACGATGGGAAGGAAATCGCTAAACAGAACATTGAAGTTCTCTGCTCGGCGCCGGAGAATCTGCGCTGGGTTCCAGCTTCAAACGGCAACGTCCCTCCTGGAGCTATCCCCGGTGGAAGAACCAGTACTGGAGAGACCCTCTACGTTGGAAGGGCAAAGTACCAGCTGTCGATAACACCAGGGAAGATACACCCGAGCCACAAGTCTTGTTACATTGGTTTTGGGGGTCAAGAGGTTGCGCATAAAATGTATGATGTTTTATGCAGAATCAGCTAGTTTACTGAAGACTACTTCGGCACGGTTATGGACTTTGAAAATGTGAAATGCTCGGGTTTTCCGATATTTTTTGATTTAGAGAATCAAAACGTCGGAACTGTACAAACTTAGCATAAGTACTCCATGTAATTGAATTATTGGTTACCAAATTATAATGTGTTATAGTGAGAATTGACCAATCCAGTGACAAAAAAATGACGTGGTCTTTTAACCGACCAATAAAATCGCATATAGATAACGTGATGTAGGTGCAGGATTATAAGCACGACGATATACTCATTCAAAATATACAATGTTTTGTACCTTTGTGTTTTATTTATCACTCACGTACCTTGAATGGAATCATCGATAAACAACTGATAAGTTACTGATAAGGTATCGACTAGGTACCTACTTGTTTGTTCCAATAAAGATAACTAGAGATATATTCTAAGAATTATTAAGCCCTTTAGTTGACCTAAAACTAAGATGTTTGCTGACTTTGCATACTAACGAACAGAATTTGGGACCAAACAGTAAATAGAAGTATTAATTAAACTAAAAGGTAATGTTTCGTCCCAGTGGGACCAGAGATCAGTAGTCCGAAACTAAATAACTGAACAAATGCCGGGTGTAAAAAGACCACTCCTGGAAGCTTTGGGGGAGTAAGTACCCACCGATATGAATAACTTACCAATATAAACTTTATTTCAATCGGGGGAGAACGGACCGGGTTAATACGGGATCGGGTGAGAACGGGCCTAACCCGACAATATTATGCTGTTCTTTAAAGTATCACTGTACTTACTACTAAATCAGCTGTGACTAGGGGCAATCAATTTCTTCCCAGAATAAAACAATACGTCACCTCAATTAACACCCATTTTGCAACTGACCGTTTAATTGACTAGCTATTAAGAACCTTAGTACATTGCAATAAAACCTACATTGTACTATAACAACATCCTTTCAATTTGAAGAGGCAATTTGAACTCTACACTGTTAGTATAAGGTTGAAATAACGCATGCGATAGTAGCAACAGGTAGGTAACGTAAGATCGCTAATAACTCTATTTAACCTCGTCAAATACGGTCCTGAGATGAGGCGTGGTGGGAATAATAGCGGATGGTCAACCAATAAAAAGTCCTCTATCTACGTGCCAGTATTATAAATTGTATATTAGATAAGATACATAATATGTTAAGCTATTAGATTAAGTTTCTTGTAAAACAGAACGCGTGTCGCAGAGGCTGTGCGCCACGCCCCTTCATTCTAGGCACTCCTGAAAACCAGCGCTAAAGGAGCCACCGTGCACCTTTAGCATTTGCTGAGCGAGTACCCTTTTTACGCATCATTCTCTTTAATTTAATGCTTATTTAGTTGTATCTTTGTGTTTTTGCGTAAAATAAATAATTTCTATTTCTATTTCTATCTTTTGAACACGAACCCGCACCTCATTACCGTTTAATCACCAAATGCGCAACAGAAGTTGTTCCATAAACCTTAACATTATTCACTTTAAACTAAGCCGCGACTAAGCATAAACGAATCTAAGTAACCAACGTAGGCGTACAAGTGTTCACCTTACTTAATCCTAACTTAGAGGTGTATGCCGCCCTAAGTAAACTCAAACTATTTAGGGATATCATCTCACTAATACGCTAAATAACTTTAAACTGGTTCATAACATTAATCTGGGTGAAACTTTAGGGTGCGGTCGTAGTGTCAGCGAGTTTGGGTGATATTCGTAAACTTTGTGAAAAGTAGGTAGATAATGGAACTTCGACCTCAGTGAGGTGGGTTCATCAAACCTTTATTTTAGGGTGCGGTCATAGTTACAGCGCGAACCAGTATACATCGGCGGGATCGAACAGGACGCGAATGAAGTCGCGGGCAGAAGCTAGTAAATAATAATAATAAAGTCTACTTACTGTCGCTGACTCCACCATAAAGTACCCCTGCGAATGACGTAATAAATCTTGCCAATGTCAAATGAGAATGATCATTATCATCATCATCAACCTATATCGGTCCACTGCTGGACGTAGGTCTCTCCAAAGACGCGCCACTGAGCCCGGTCTTCGGCTCTTCTCATCCAGTGTTTGCCAGCTACATGTCTCAGATCGTCACCCCACCTAGCCGGAGGGCGTCCTACACTACGCTTGCCTAAACGCGGTCTCCACTCGAGTATTAGTTTGCTCCAACGATTGAGAATGAGAATGATGTGGATGCATATATTTGACAATGCAGCTTTGATTCTTTCCATCACTGTTTGAGAACACCAATTCTGTACACATTTAACCTGTATAGAATGAACCTTTTAATAAACTCAATTAAGAACGATCCAGCCAACAGATGTCGACCACTCTCCGCCGATTCACAACGTTTCATAACAACAGAGATAGCACATTGTGTTAGAAAGAGGAGGAATATGAAAAAGTGAAAATTGTTTCGTTATTTTAATGTTTTCAGTGATTGTGTACGTGTAAATTGTGTTTGTGTGCAAACAATAGATTTTTGCAGAGGTGTGCTTTTTGCAAATCAAATTGAATTCTATGTTGAATGTGTGAGCGGACTGTTTTGGGGTAGGTAGTTAATTTTTAACGCAACAATTAACTTGAGATGAGATTGAAAATGGAATTATTTTAACTTCAAATGGGAATAAATAGAATATTAGTTTTAACAGACTCTTATTATCTGTTGCTTGGCAAATAATTCCAAAGTTTAGTATCTGTGGGTTCAAAGTTTTTTTGTTAAGAAGTACATATAAATAAACTAGCCGTGTCCCGCGGCGTTGCTCGCGTTAAAGTGCGACTTTTCAAAATTCCTTTCTTAGTGCACCCCTACACTATACTCGTATAAGGATACTACCCTGCAAATTTCATACCTCAGGACTTATAGTTTAGGCTGTGCGATGATTCTCTGTCAGCTTCAAAAGAGTTTTATATATATTGGTGATGATGATATTCTTGGACATATTACACAACGCCCTCTAGTCCCAAACTAAGCAAAGCTTGTACTATGGGAACTAGATTGCTGATAGAATACTTATAAGCATTTTTTTTTGTAAATACACACTTATGATACATTGTAACACCCAGACACAGAACAAACATCTGTTTAAATTTTATAATCTGTGTTAGCAATCAAACCAAGCTAGCTGAACACGATGCTGAAAGTAGTATTATCCCTCAAAGTTTCCCTATTAGTTTTGGTCCTTCGAGCCGATTGTTAGTATGGCTGTGCAAATAAGGTGTTATTAGAGTGAGGGTCAACACGCGGGGTCAACTCGCTTTTTCCTAATTTTCATACTGGTGTGAAAGAGTTGCAAGAAGATAAGTTTTCCGTGGACCTTATATTATTACCTATGTTGTGAGATCACATCTCACCATCCCACTAATATTATAAATGTCAAAGTCAAGATGTTTGTTACAATCACGCTGAAAAAACTGGTCCGATTCGGATGAAACTTGGAATATAACATAGTTCGTAAGGATTAACACAGGTTACTTTGTATCCCGGAAAATCATCAGGATCAAACGCGGACGAAGTCGCGGACGAAAGCTAGTACCACATAAAATAGCCCATCACTAGACACTACTTTATCCTTGGTGCGCAAAAGAACAGCGTAGGTGCGGAAACTTTTGGTGCCGAAAGTGGAATGCCTCAGTTAGGTATAATATCGGTTAAATTCTGTAACTTGCACACACATCTAATGGTGATCCTCACACTCTCTTTCCATGTTTAGAGATGTAAGTGGAGAGTGAATAGGTATCTTCTATAGGCAAATTAAATGTGCTACATCATCACTTAACATCAGGTGAGATTGTGGTCAAACGTTTGCCTATAATATGTAAAGGAAAGGAAGGAAAGGAGATTCAATAAGGCACGAAAATATATTGAGAATGAAATTAACCTGGAACTAAAACAATTAATATGAACAAAACAATAAAAATGCATAAAATTGAAGACCTGGACAATAAGAATGTACAGGAGTTGCTGAGGACCAGCGCTATGGAGGAGTTCCTGGAGTTCGCTAAAGAGAAGGAGCTGGATGGAAGGAAACTGATGGTAAGTTGATGATAGATAGCGATAGAGAAACATTTATTTAGCACACAACACAACACAGGTACAACACAGTAAAATAATTACACAATAAGAAGACAATAAAAAATTAGGTGATTAAAAAATAAAAATAAAATAAAATAAAAAATTGAACAGATCAGCACAGAATACGTAATATTAACTGTACTACCTAAGCTGCCGGTGCAATTACCAGGCTCATGAGACTTCAAGTGGTGGGCGTAGTGCAATGCCTTACAGAGCACGTCATCAGTCATAAGATGCCTGGTTAAGTACGTGCATGCCCATAGGCAGAGGCAACCGCTTTAGCATCGACGCGGGATGTTTATTTTGAGTTTATTCTTCAACACTAACTTTCTGTGGTACTCACAATGTCGTCGGTGCATTGGACGAGGGGCCGTCAGTGAGGCTTAATACATAGAACTATCATTCATTCTGTGGTTACCCCCTGGATAGTTGGGGCAAGATTTCATGACGGGGAGCATCCCATGAGGACCCTTCATTATAAGTTTGTGACAACTATTGCAACTGCCCATGAAAATAGCTGGTTCAGTTCTCATTTTATGGAAACAACCGTATTTAATTTTTATTTTTAAATTTTTTTTTTTTTTTTGGAAAATTCACAACATTAAAACATAATTAAAATGAAGCTAATATAAAGCGTGTAAGAAACTCGGAAACAGACTAATACTTACTTAATATTTAAATTAAATTTATTTTTTATAGATACTAAAGCCGCTCTCAGACTGCAGACTTTCTGTCACCACAGTTAACCTGTTTATAAATAACACTGAATAGCTAAAAACCTTGTTGTAGTTCACTAGCTGTTCTCCCAAAGCTGTGCATTTCTGACATGGCAAGCAATTACGAAGGGCTTTCACACCTGTTCGAATTAGTGAGAAACTTAGAGCAAGTTATAGATAAGAATGTAGGCAATCGAATGTAGAATGTGGTAATCGTAGAATGTAGTAATATTCTAGCATGCAAACTAGAATCGGTGGGAATAAAGAGTCTTGAGTGACGCTCACGGACAGGAAGGCGCGTCATAGGAATGATGCCGATGGATAGAGAAGGCCTTATATTAAACTATTCTTAGCTTGTTTTAAAAGTCAGTAGGTAACAATGATAAGTCACTAAAATATGTTTAAAACTGCGACATGTTTAAATCTACTAGGTAATTCAGAGCTCAATTACAGATTTAGTTTTTTCTTTCGTGTTGCTAACACTTCGTAATTGGACGAGCATTAACGGCTTCTCAAACAACTGCCGATAAAACTAGCTAACAACCAAACTTTTTTAATTCTAACTCAGTTCTCAACCCAATATAACTCTTACAACCTTTGAATAGAGCTCAAATTGAACGTGATTTTTCAGAACGTTACCGAGGGCATAGTGAAAATGTGGAGACCAAAAATAAATGCAAACAAGCTATTGCTTTTTATTGAAGATCTAAAAAATAATCCGGATAAATACGAAAATCTGAAATCAGACTTGAAAGCAGATACTTATTTAGCTGAATCAAAGGAAATCGAATCACAACAATCATTAGAAGATACAGAAATTGAAGTCATTGATAAAGAAACAGTTGCATACGCTACAACTGAACAAGAAACTATAGTCTCCATCGAAAATCAATATCAAACAGTCAAAAAAATAAGAGAAGACCCTCAACCAAATGAAGAATATCAAGCAGTTAAAAAAACCAAAGAAAACAGCCTTAACTTCAATAATATAGAAGAGTTAATCAAAAAGATAGTTCCAGCTAAAAGCTTTCTGTACAGAAACCAGCCAAAGAAAACGGAAACAACTTCATACCTACCAATGGATGCAGGTACTCCGAAAAGAAGAAAACTTTTCAGACTTAGCAGTTACGACTACCCAATATTTGATATGAAAAGATTTTCTAAACCAGAAGGTGACCGAGGCTACTATCCAATGAAACGAAACAGCAGATTCTTTATACAGAAAACCAAAAATCCTGAATCGAGAACCAAATACAACTCTATATCCACAACAGAAGAACTAAAGTACCCTGAAGACCATTTTTACGAAGACCTTTGCTACAACGATATGGATAAAGAGAAAAGTTCTACATCAAGCGCTCAAGCTAAACCTTACAAGGTGAAGATACAAGAGTTGTTTCAATCCTTCAAAATGCCGTTCTTTAAGAAATCCGAAGACGTTTCTGAAGATGTTAAAATAGAGGAAGAAAAAAAAATGGTAGGAGATAAAGAACCAATGTACGAAAATAGTGACAGCATGGCTAATATGTACGATTCTGTACACGTACATAATAATGCTGATGGCGTCAAAGAAGTTGAGAAGGTAACTAACACAGCAGGTAATGCTATGACTGTTAGGTTATGTACGCACTGTCCGTTGCGGCCACCCGGACGGCTAACCGCAGCGGGGGCAGCCGCACAATACCCTTATACCGCGTTCACACTATGCCCATGCCGCTGCCGGCATTATTGCCACAGCAACATCGCCTTTATTCTCATTAGAGAGCAAGGCCATGAACTTGGGCCGGGAGCCGGGACAGAGGCATTATCTTGTTCACACTATCCTCGTGACCACTTCCCTGCCCAAGTCCCTGCCGACTGCGGCATAGTGTGAACGCAACATTAGTCAGCTAGTATTCGCGTAGGATGATATTACTAATACTAATAAAGACTGAAGGCCATCCTAACAATATGAAAGAGTAAAATAAACAATTGAATGATGACGTTTACCAGTTTTTTCCAGTATCAGTAAAATCTTCCAAAGACCAAATAGCAATGATGATTAATCAGATGAAAGCTTAGAATCTATTCGTCTAGTAAAAGCTTTTATAGATTACATAAATGTTACAGACAAAACTACCAGTGGAAGATTATCTAGAGCCTGTGCAGTTATCAAAGGACTACTGTGACGTCAGCTACAAGCAGAAAGACGAATCTCTTCTTGGGTATATCATGAGTATACTTGAAACTCGCTTCGGGTACAGACGAGGTAAGATTTACAGATGATTGGTTCAATTAGCTTTAAGCCGTGTTGGCCGAGTGGGATTGCACCTCGATTTTCGATCCGAAGGTCGTGGGTTCGAATCGTGAGGAAACCCTTGGTTTAGTCATCTCCGCACGTATTGACCTTGTCTTTCCTGTGGATATGGCTGACTAGGCTGAGAGGATGGTATAGGTGCTACAAGCATACTCCATCTAAACATTGTCCCAGGTACTACAGTGTGTCGTTAAGTGTAGGCATAGGTTGCCTCCTGACGCCGTATAAATCATCTTCAATAAATGTAAATGCCTAGCTTTAAGATAGGCATCATCACATCAGCCTCAGTAAGTCCACTGGTTACCTTCTTGACCGGTGGTCGATTTTGCGAGTCGACACTGTTAGTCTTCTATCTCCCTATCAAAATTGAAGTTAATGTTTCGTCCCAGTGGGACGATATACCGGTAGTCCGAAACTAGAATAACTCTTAGTTTTTTTGATATTAGGCTCCAGCCACAAAACTGAGTGGAACTACCCAAGATAGGTAATAGGCTAGGATTATGTATAGCTATAGACAAAAGACAAGCGTATTCAAAGCTTCACTCCACGTTATCGGGCAGGGATCTCTGCGTCGGATATGACGGCTGACGGGCCGAGCCGTCACGCCGCCGTCAGACTCGTCATAATGACGAGTAATCTCATTCTCCGTCATTTCCGACGTCGATTTAAAGTCGGACGCTTTTAGACCGAATGGTATTCATGTTTAAAATTACTTCGATTTGCTGCTTTAAACAGGCGTCATGGCTCAGTCGGTAGTAGCTCTGCCTTCCGTGCTGTAGGTCGTGGGTTCGATCACCGCCGAGAACAAACATTTGTGTGTGGCAAACATAGATGTTTGTTCTATCTCTCGGTGTTACTATGTATTATAAGTACGTATTTACAAAAAAAAATTATATTGTCTAGTTTCCATAGTACAAGCTTTGTTTAGTTAGGGACTGGAAGGCGTTGTGTTAAAAAAAAGCGCTATTCAATTGGCAACACTAATTGATTATGCAAATGTCCACGGGCAATGTTGTCAGATGTCGTGCAATATGGCAACAGTTGATAAGTAAATCAAAGTTGCGCGTCACTCGTAATATTGGATGGACTACCTTTTGAGTGACATGTTTTTCGCCCACCGATAACGACAGCTTATTCGCGATGATGTGGGCGCATTGTAGTACATTTTCCTAGAAAAAACCTATTCAATCTCCTTTTGTAAACATCTAAACTATGAGTATCTATTCAAGCAAGGAGTTTGGATATAAGTAGGTACCTACCTTTAGGGTACCATGTTGTTATTGCGTCTTTTACAAAAAAAATATGCACGATTGTGTTACTCGTGGTAGAACCAGCGTGCAAAATTAATAGCTTGCCACTAACAATAGAATTCTTTTTTTGTGGCATGGTGTTGTCTGAGATACGAAGCAATCGGTGTGAATCGTCACCAATTCCCGTGTGCCGGTCGCTCGCAATGGAATTAGCGTATCCAATAAGTTCTCGTGATGCCCTGACGAATTAAACCGTTAACGCTAGCGACAGGCGCGCCAACGATAGGCTTTTACTTACGGTGGTATACAAATTCAGTTTTCAAGTTTTAACTAAAGACAATAGTGCGACGCTAATAAATAAAAAAAAAAACTAAAGACAAAAAAGATCATGTATTGTAACTATTGGTCAAAAAGTATTTCAAAAACTTCCTCGTTCCATCAGTATTATTTATCCTGCGAATTTTATGGAGATATATTATCTCTATTGTAATTGTACGAGCCCACTGATGGGGCTTACTCCCATCGAGCCCACTCATTTGCATAGTTTTTTTCATATTTTTTTTTCCTGTTGGGACGGCTGGTGGGCTCGTTGGGAACAACCCAAATATTCGAGAATAGTCACGTGACTGAACGCTACCTAACTTGGTCAGTATTATTTCGATTAGCTTTCTGTTCTAGCGACTGTAGAATGTAAACAAGGATAGATGTGGCACATATTTTCTCGTAAAATAATTATTTTTGTTCAAACTAAAACGGCAAATAAATGGCGACATTCCTCATAATATATGAGTGCTTCCACTTTCTCATAAAGCTTTTGTTTTGTTTTATTTTTTAAACATGTGCCGTATGGATGCAGTCACTAGAGATGAGACACATTAAGTTTTATCGATAAATACTTTTATCGATGTTTATTAAGTTCTATGCTCAGAATATTGAAGGTGATATCAGGTTCCAGCAAATGATCTTCAACTTCTTGGCTTATGGCTTTTGCAAATTCTTGTCTAAATGTCGCTTTTTGTCAGTTTTAAGCCAGAATTTTTTGACAAAAAATTAACTATCGCAAACTGACAACTCTCTTATTGGCTTAACTACGCCATTCTCTTGTGTTTCAATTTTTTTTCCAGGGGGTCAATCGCGCTAAGTTGTAACAGCTCACCAGTTACTGTTACTGTTACGTTATGGCCAATTTTCACAGTGTTTCAGAGAGATTGGCTCCCAGAAGTTCTTTCAACTAGATTGATTCACAATGTAAATCGGCCATAACGTAACAGTAACAGAAACTAATGAGCTGTTACAACTTAGCGCGATTGACCCCCTGGGTACAACCTTACTTATGTTTAACGGTAGACGATTATGCGGAGTAAAATGATAAGATTAAAACTGTATCTATCGATAACTTTATCGATAACTTTCCCATCTCTACTTTCACCGCATTAATGTCGTTCTCGAAATAAAAGTAAAAGAAATTGTTTTGTGGGACGCTTCTTACTTTACATACTAGTTACATTTCAGTGTTGTAGTGTTGTGTTACAGTCTACTGCTATGTCTTTGTACCCCTGCCTAGTCTTAGAAAAATATGTGTTTTGAGTGATAGTAAAAGTATCAGTGTGGTATTTATATAACTAAGATCTAAATGTCCTATATGCTAGTCAGTTGATTCACGGTTTCGAGCTTCCGAAGTTTTTCAACTATTTTCATTGATCTAGAGTCAAAGTCAAATATCTTTTACTAGTTGCTCGCGTTCTAGACCCTTTAGGGTGCGACTTTTCAAAATTCCTTTCTTAGTGCACCCCTACACTATGTAAGGATACTACCCTCCAAATTTCATACCTCTAGGACTTATAGTTTAGGCTGTGCGTTGATTCTCAGTCAGCTTCAAAAGAGTTTTATATATATTGATTCAGTAAAATTACGCGGATCTTTTCGAACCCTCGTATAAACTAGTTGATTCTAATTCCCGTTCGTGACACTGAACATGTTAGTGGGACGGACAGGAAATTATTTTGAAAACTTACCATTCCCGGACGACCCAGTGGGACGAACGGGAATGAAGGTATGTGTCAGTTCCTCGCGACCAGAGCCACATCTAACGATGCTACCAGCGGGGTTCAAACCAAAATATTATTATTCTTATTTATCTTTCGTCTTATCATAATTAAGAGACGAAAAGGTCCCGGGTTCGGATCCCGGCTGATTCATAGCTTTTGGGATGTTATAAAAATATTTGTGATTTTTCTTAGTGTACAAATAGCACTTCAATACAACTTGTGTATGTACGTTCTGTCTTAGTTGTCTGTGGTCATAGGTTAACACTGTCAATCCTAATTGGTGACTTGGCTGAGACTATGACTCAGTGTCACAAATTAAACCAATTGAACGAAATGATGACACCACTGCTTTTACGCTGAACTTATTACAAACTGTTTTTTTCTGTATAAAGATCCACATTTCAAATCGATTGGTGCGCGTAAGTGGAATAGCGTAGGTGCAGAAATTTTTAGTGCGCATCTATTTGGTGCACATAAGTGGAATGCTTCTTTGTGCTGGGAGGGAGGGAGAGGGGGGGGGGGAGTCTTGACGTGACAGTTATTTGTGGTTTTTTCTGACATATCCAAACAAATCCCAAGGTACCAACCGTGGGCTCTAGAGCTTTTGGGGCTTAAGCTCCGGATCCATTAGTCTTTTTACAAGACGATAGGATGAGAAAGTAGCATAAACTATTTTGAATTTAGAACAAACAATTCTTTTTCTTCTTCTTCCTGCCCTGATCCCTTTAGGTGGGGTCGGGCCTTTATCCCACTAGGTGGGGTCGGTACAACATGTTCATTTCTTCCATTCTCCCCTATCATTCGTCATTTCAGTGTTCGCTCCTCTCCTATGCATTATCTTCTTATACGCAATCCATCCATCTTTTCTTAGGCCTATCTCTTCTTCTATATCCATCCACATTCATACTAAGCACTCTAGGACAAACAATTATAATTCTAAGTGCAAAATGATCTGAGATGTGTTGGTGGGTCGAAGTGAGTGCGTCTTTGATTCTAAACCTGGGCCGAAGAGCTGGAGACCAGGTGGCTGATGTCTTCTGTAAGATGGTGCATTGTCTGACTGATGTGGTGACAGGTAAGCTGAAGGATGGCTGGGAAGCTTCCAGAAATAAACAAACTGAATATTTTTATGACTATCTGTTACCCGCGACTACGTCCGCGTGAAATTTTCTACCAAAAGATCTGTCACCAGCATACGATGAACCTCGTAGGAAATGGCTGCTTCTGGTTTAGAGAGTTCAAGCTGTATCTGTCCACAGTTCAAATTACATTGGAAGTCTATCTTTCTTCCACAGAAACAAACGACATTCAAACCGAAGACTCGGAACCAGAATCTCCAACTGAGAAATGGATCGAGCCCCATCACATGGCAGATCGGCCTCTGCCGGTGCCAGTGGAAAATGAACCTTACTACATGGACATAGACCGGAATGAGGCTGAGAATCTGCTGAAAGGACAGCCTGATGGGACATTTGTGCTGCGACCCTCAAGTCAGGTCAGTCAACTTCAACTTCAACTTGTTTAAATAGCTTCATCCCGGGTTTCGGAGGACCACGGATTAATCTTCAACTAACATCCGGTCTAAAAGTAATAACATAAAAAATAAGAAGTCTGGGGGGCAATCGTTGTCTCATAAAAACCTGCCTAGTTTAAGCCTGGCAGGTTTTATGAACTGTTTTAATACTAAATCATAGGTATTCTGTGACTAAATTGTGACATTAGCGCGTTCCAGCGCATTTTTTGCCGTCAAAAGCTTGTTGTTTTAGCATAGGTAACGTCGCTTGACATTATGCTGGGCAGCTTAAAGCAGTTCCGAGCTTACGATATGGGGGTATACCTACCGTAAAATTACGCCTTAAGTACTTTAAGAGACTAATTTGCGGGTTTTGTAATAATATCTTCTTTTGCGTGGTCACCATTTTTTAGATTACTTACCATATTTTGGTTCACCTCCTGGCGATAATTTTCATAAAGCTTTAGAATGTTTAGTGCGCTCACGCATTAGCTTACACCAAAGAAAAGGTTTACCCCGACCAAATACAGCGCAAAAGACGCAGAGGCCGATGATGGTAATGATGATACAACGTTTTATTTATTTATTTAACTCTTTATTGCACAAAATGAACAAAAATGTACAATTAGGTGGGCTTAATGCTATAAGTATTTTCTACCTGCAAACCTTACAGGTCGGGAGAATAGTTGGCGTGCAAACTTAAGAAATGAACAGTAGCTATTCAAAACAATCAAAATGAATGAACAGGGGACAAGAACAAATTACATTAATAATATGGGTTATATTTTGGGTAACGTTTCTTATCACTTTTTAGTAGCTAAGCCATGTTACCCATCTAAATATAGTACTCCATTCCATGTTGCCAATCCCACAATATCCTCATGTGATTTAGTTTGATTGTTTGAGTCGTGTGTCTGTTTACTTAGTATTAGCATTAGTGAGTAGGTGGATGAATAAAGCGATCGAGTAACAATGTCTTATGAAGTACACTTGCGAGCAATTAATCGGGGTCATATTAATTATTTAAATATTCCCGAAATTCGGAGCAACAGCCTCTCTATACACGTGGCAAAATCTTTATATCCGAAGTTCTGCCCCCCTCTAGATAAGTTGAAATTTTTTCTAACTTACCTATGTAAGTAGACTTAATTTCTTTTAGTGGCATTTGATACCTAGTGAATAAAAATTATATTGAATTTTCATAAAAAAAGTAAGTGAAAAAGAATAAAAAATAACAAAAAAAACGAAGTACCTAGAGCGGATTCAGCTATGAAATATTTAGGTAGTGTCTATTTCAGTCTTAGCTTTCTTATCAAAGCTTTTTTGTTTGAGATTTTTTTGTTATGTTTCTTATTGTGTAATTATTTTACTGTGTTGTTCCTGTATTGTGTGCCAAATAAATATTTCACTATCTCTCTCTCTCTCTATCTCTAATTCATTGCTCTCAAGTGTACCATTGCCAGATACTAATCAATGCGCTGTACAAAGAGTAGATAGATATATATCTCAGGTAAATCAGATGATATTAGAGATTAGGGAAACCCACATGCTACAGATTATATGTTATACCTACCTGTCTAAGTACCTACATATCGACAGCTTAGTGAATTAGTGATCATCAGCGTAATTTGCATTGAATATATTTTTAACCAACTTCAAAATTAAGAGGAGGTTCTCATTTTCAATAGTATTTATATTATTAATGAGGATATTGACAAATGGAAATAATATTATTAAATAACTACTCTATTGCATTGGGTTGAACCTGTTAATATAGATGTAAGTAAATTTTTTTTTTTTATGTTTGTTACCTCAAAACTCCGTCATTTATGAACCGATTTGAAAAAATATTTTTTTAAACATTAAAAAAATACAACTGAATTGAGAACATCATCCTTTTTTGAAGTCGGTTAAAAAGGATTCTGTCTGGTAGCAACACCAATGATATCTTTACTGCAGAAGTTGAATAGCCTCAATCAAAAAGAGGGAACATTTCGAACCATAAAGGTTGACATGTCTCCGCTTTATCGGTCTATTAAAAACTAATTTACCGTAAAATTATGCGGAACCGTTAACCTTTCATAGCCCTTTTGAGCGATCCACGTACCTATCTGTAGATAGCTTCTATTGGAAATATTCATTGCGTGGAAAAGTCGAAAGGATTTCGTAGCGCGTCCTAAACGATTTGTTCTGTAAAGTATTATCTAACATCAAGTATTTGTTACTTTTTAAGCCCCGACTGAAAACCGGAAGGGGTGTTAAGTTTGACGGCGTTGTCTATCTGTATGTTTGTCTGTCTGTGCGCTCGTAGCTCTGAAAGTAGGCTCTGATTTGAATGCAGTGTTTTTGTAAAAAAAAAGGTAATTTATCTGGGATTCTTATCCATGTTTGATGATCTTTTCTTCCAGGCAAATCACGCGTATACGCTGAGCGTGTCCTGTGCCTCCGCTGTTCACAACGTCGGCGTGCGGAGACGTGCTGACGGACGCTTGGCCCTTGGATTTGCGAGAAAAGGTACCTACAAAGGTGTTTTTTTTAGGCTAAAGTTACTTTTCGAAAAAAAAAATTGCTGTGTTGCAATTTGATGGGGGTACGGGGTATTGGTAAGCTTTAGGGCATTTTGAGGAAAGCTCATATCATTTGGCTTAACACTTCTTGAGTAAAAACTCATGGAAACGGGCACCTGATACAATTAACTGAAGACTTAAGTTATTTTATTGTGAAATGGTGGTACCTATATACTTCAATCTGCAACCTATTATCTAGGTATTACAAGGCTGTTAAAGTGGCATGTCTAAAACTATCTCAGTTTACGGATTACGGTTACTTTACGGTTAAGTTAGTTTACGGTGTAAAACTCGTGAACACCTAAAGTGTTAAAATTATTTAGAAGACAAACTAGTTTGGGACGAACCAGCTCATTCAATAAAAAAATTGTAATCATACAAAACCTAATGACGACTTAAAGTGATCAGTGCGATTTTATTGAATAAAAGCTTTTTTGACTTTGACTATCCCTTCAGGAGTTTGATCTGACGTTTTTTCTCAGGTGAAAGAAGCTTCGCTGACGTCACCGCCCTGCTACGTCATCACAAGAAGAGGCGACTGCTGCTTGTTGCGAACGGAGGCGTGCTTGGAGCCACCACACTGAACGATACCCCGCAGTACTACCAAACACCTTGCAATATTCCTGTGAAATGTTTTGATACATTTTAACAGACTTATGGCCGAATACTCAAACGCGACTTAAATTAAGTTCACGCTTAAATTATTGCCATCTCTTACAAATGAGTAATGTCAAACAGGCCGAGCAATTTTAAGTGGTGCTCAAATTTGAGTGACGTTTCAGTATTCCAGCCTTAAAAAAAGGATGTGGTTCTCGATTCGATTGTATTTTTTTAAAATATTTTTTACTTCAGAACCCCGTCATTTATGAATGGATTAGATTTTTTTTAAAGTAATGTAATTTAATATATTAAGCTACTCGTCAGATAAGTTAAGTTATTTTAGGTTACAAAAATATTAAATTCTTCAACATTAAAGAGTATTTTTTTATCTTGGTCAAATTTGTCCTAGTTTTCCCCATTATCATCATGAGTAGGTATACCTAATATTATGTAGTAAATAAGTACTAAGTAGGTACATACAGTCTTGAATGTGAAATATAGAAAACCAATCAGAAAAAGATTTCGCTAGCGCCTGCAAAAATACAAAAGGCAATACGCAAAAGTATTATTTTCCTCAAACATAATCTTATCAGGTAATGAGATTCCTCGTATTCTAAGCCCGTTTTTGCACTGAGAAGTACTCAAGCTCGTCAAGTCGAGTGGAACTGGCCTAGTTCACTTAGTTTTAGATTCAATTCATTTGTAGCGATCCTAGTTTATATTGGACCATAAGTTCTTGTGTCTGAGCATCTATTTTTGATCACTAGCCGTCGCCCGCGGCGTTGCTCGCGTTCTACCCTTTAGGGTGCGACTTTTCAAAAATCCTTTCTTAGTGCACCCCTACACTATACATAAGGATACTGCCCTCCAAATTTCATACCTCTTGGACTTATAGTTTAGGCTGTGCGTTGATTCTCTGTCAGCTTCAAAAGAGTTTTATATATATTGATGAATGATAACACCAGGAGGCAATCACTGTTTCATAACCTGCTAGGTTTATGCCTGGCGGGTTTACTGAACTGTTTTCATACTAAATCATAGGTATTCTGTGACTAAATAGTGACATTAGCGCGTTCAGCGCGTTTTTTGCCGTCAAAAGCTTCTTGTTTTCGTATATCTGTAGCTACGTCGCTTGACATTATGCTGGGCAGCGAAAGCAGTTCAAAGTTTACGATATGGGGGCAGAACTCTTAGAACGTCTAAGGACCAAATTTTTTGGATCATTTCGCAACTTCTGTCTGTGCGTAAACGTAAAAAAACTAGTATTTTCAGAGCGTCGTCGTCCTGAGCGGAAACATGCATTTGTTCTAGAATACGTGTATAAGCACTGTGTATTTTTGAGCGATTGTTTTGGCAAAGGATAATAAAACAAGAGGAGCGTTCATTGATCATGATTCTTGGCTGATTAGCAATTCCTTGTAATTCCCCCTTTGGCATTCTAAACGCCGCTCTACTGGGACGGATTGAGGCTCCTATTCCGATTATTTCTGGTAAAGAAGTCGTTGCTGAAGAGATCATAAATCATAAATCATTTTATTGTTTGATAAAATAGATTTTATTTTATTTTATTGTTTGATTGTTTGTAGATTCTCATAAAAAATCTATAAATAAATGAAATAAATATTGATGAACTTTTGACACAGCGCGTTCTAAACCCAAACTAAGCAAAGCTTGTACGGGAACTATATTGCTGATAGAATTATATTTCTTTTGTATATCGGTATACATAGACGGATCAGGGGGTCAATCGCGCTAAGTTGTAACAGCTCACCAGTTACTGTTACTGTTACGTTATGGCCGATTTACACTGTGAATCAATCTAGTTGAAAGAACTCCTGGGAGTCAATCTCTCTGAAACACTGTGAAAATCGGCCATAAAGTAACAGTAACTGGTGAGCTGTTACAACTTAGCGCGATTGACCCCCTGTGCTTGTGCAGTACGTAAATGCAAATAGGGGTGCTGATGCGGTTTCTATAAAAAAACTGTGTTGTGGCATTCCGTTCGTGTGCTTTGGCCTTTGTCAAGAATATTAATTCTTTTCAGTCTGTGTTTGCGCGCCAATTTGAACGGTCGCAAAGAGCGTACTCGCCGCGAAAATGACGGTAAACGTGCTGAAATGTAACTCGTGCAATATTGTTATTAGTGAAATTCTGTCCTTTATACAGAATAAAATTGAAGTAATGGACAATGAAAGCCTAATCAGGATTTGTAGTACAGCATTTACTACGGAGGATGTTGATGCTTCCAAAGTGTTGCTATTTGCGTCGATTCCGACTTCAAAACGGAAGATAACGAGAAAAAAAGTGGATGGTAAAATTCAAAAAGACCTACAGGACATCATACAGGTATTCAAGGAAACGGATCCAGAGATAATTCCCATATTTGTGGATAAAGACCTTTTTAAATTACCACCGGTTTTGTTTGATCATTTGGATGCAACGCGTCTACTCAAGGACTTACTTTTGGTACAGGAGGATATAAAGTTAATTAAAGAGTCGTATGTCATGAAAACCCAACTTGAAGAATTACTGAACTCTTCAAAAGTTCCAAACTCTATGGGTTTATCCACTGCCATACCTACATTGCAGTCAAGTACGAGTACAACGTCAAATGCGTCAAGATGTGTTAACCAAAACGATGCAGACAATTTTATTAGAAAAGTCAAGCCAAAGCGCGGGAAAAAAGAGAAAGTTCATTCACCCGACAAGGACCGAACGAACGGATCGCATTGCGATAGCATCCCTATCTCGCTCACTCCACTCTCGTCGCGCGACTCTAGTGGCACGTTCCCAATCGGCCCATCAACACTAGACACCCCGGTCAAGTTAACGCATCCGAGTGAAATTAAGCAACTAGGTGAGGGATTAGTCACCCCCACGCTAGTACCGCTTGTTAGAGAAGTCAAAAATATGCAGAATTTTAAGATGGCGGAGGTAGTTGGTAGTCATGGTGAGTGGAAGCAGACTAAACCATCTGATGAATGGATACAGGTACAAAGAAAACGTTTGAGAAACAGATTTGCTGGGCAGCAGGGTAAAGCCCAAAACGAAACGGGTAAATTTAAAGCGGCAGAAACCAAGGTTCCGGTATTTATCTCGAATGTACATAAGGAGACAACAGAAAATGATATCATAGAGTATATTAAATCAAAAACAAATGAAACGGTTACTTTGATGAAAATGAAAAGTAGCAAGATGAAGGAACACAATGCTTTTAAATTGTGGATTTCACAGGGTAAGACGGAAAAATTCTTGGACGATAAGCTATGGCCTGAAGGCATAACTTTTCGGAAATTTATAGATTTTCGGTGCCCGAATACTGAGACAGACTCCAGTAAAGATTTTTAATGATGTATACATCATGTAATCAAAACTTTAAGTTCGTAAGTTTTAACTGCAAGTCGGTTAAAAGATCGATGGAGTGCGTGAGGAATCTGTGTAAAAGCGCAGATTTTGTGGCGTTGCAAGAGACTTGGTTGTACCCGTTTGACATACCAATATTAGGTAGTATAGATCGTGACTTTGGGTATACTGGTGTATCGGCCATTGATATCGGTGCGGGGGTTCTCCGTGGTAGGCCGTATGGTGGGGTGGCACTTTTATGGAAGAAAAGTGTTTTTCAAGACGTCACTGTGATACATTGTGATAACAATAGGGTAGTGGCGATTAAAGTTTCAGTGAGTGGTCGTGCATTTTTAGTATTTAGTGTTTATATGCCAACCGATTCGAATGATAATTTATTAAGTTTTACAGACTGCTTAGGTAATATTCGTGCCATAATTGAAAACAATGACATAGAAGCAGTGTATATTTTAGGAGATTTTAATGCTCATCCAGGTCAAATGTTCGGTAACGAGCTAACTAGTTTTTGTGAGGAACAAGAATGGGTTTGTGCGGATGTAGATAAGCTAGGTGTACAGTCGGGAGCGTTTACTTTTGTCAGCGAAGCACATGGTACACGAAGTTGGCTTGACCATTTGATAGTTACTAGAGCTGCATGGAAATCTGTTGTGGAGGTGAAGGTTCGATATGATGTTCTCTGGTCAGACCATTTTCCGATTGAAATGGTGTGTAATTTAGAATTTATTAGACCAAAAACTATTAATTCATCTTTTTTCTGTAATAAAATATTGTGGGGTAATAGAGACTTAGATCAGGAAAATCGCTACTATAACATTTGTAAAAGTCAACTTCGCGAGATAAATTTCCCTCCAGAGTTTTCAAACTGCTGTGATCTTAACTTTTGTAATGCGGTAGACCATAGAATTGTCATTGATAGTTTGTATAAAAGCATAACCGATTGTCTAATTAAAGCCTCTCAAGATACATGTAATAAAAACCAGGTCATTAATAGTAAAAAGAAACGTAACGTCACAGGGTGGAACCTTCACGTTCAAGAGGCTCATAGGAATGCCAGACTTAGTTTCCAGGTTTGGCTTGACAGCGGCAAACCTTCTCATGGTCCATCTTTTGTAATTATGGCTCGAGACCGTAAAATCTTCAAGTCAAAACTTAAATGGTGTACTTCAAATCAAGACCAAATACGTATGGATATACTAGCTTCACTTCATAAAAAGAAAGACTTTGGACAGTTCTGGAAGTCCACTGCTGAGCTGAATGGTAGGCCTGGTATTCCAGTGAGCGTAAATGGAATAAATAGTGCCGGTGGTATCGCTGAGCTCTTTAAAGAGCACTTTAGAGTTCCCGCCTTAGCTCTTCCACTATCAGCAGAGGACCATAGTAAATTAATTGTAAATAGTAGTACTGATGGTGCTAAACTTGGTAACCATAATAATATTCTCAGAATCACTGCTAAAGAAGTAGCGAAAACTTTAAAAATGATGAAGAGAGGCAAGTCCCCTGGACATGATGGACTTAGCATAGAACATTTACAGTTTGCTGGTAGCCATTTGCCTCGTGTTCTTGCTATGTTCTACTCTTTTTGTATAAAGCATACTTACCTTCCACCTGATCTAATAAATACAATAGTTATACCCATAGTAAAGAACAGGACCGGTGATGTTTCCGATAAAGAAAATTATAGACCCATATCCTTAGCTACTATACTCGCCAAAGTACTAGATAGTTTAATTAATTCTCACCTTAAAAGAACCGTACAAATTAATGATGCCCAATTTGGTTTTCGCAAGGGCGTTGCCACGGAAAGTGCTATTCTTAGTCTAAAACATACTGTTAAATATTATACTACAAGAAAAACTCCAGTGTATGCGTGCTTTCTTGATCTGTCCAAGGCGTTTGATAGGGTGTCGTATCCTATTTTATGGAAAAAACTGGAAGGGTTGCTGCCTGAAGAGCTATTAAATGTTTTCAAGTTCTGGTACGCAAATCAGGTAAACTCTGTCAAATGGGGTAATGAACTATCAGAAAAGTACAACTTAGAATGTGGTGTTCGGCAGGGTGGGTTGACATCTCCTACCTTGTTCAACCTTTATATAAATGAACTGATTGAGGAATTGAATAGGACAAATGTCGGCTGTTCCATTGATGGGACAATGATCAACAACATAAGCTACGCGGACGACATGGTCCTGTTGAGTCCCTCGGTCAGCGGACTTAGGAAATTGGTTTCACTATGTGAATCATACGCAGAAAGACATGGCCTTAGATATAATGTTAAGAAAAGCGAGATTTTAATTATTACGGGTAACAATAAAACTCCTGATAATGTACCTCCTGTAAAACTTTATGGCACATCACTGAATGTTGTTAAACAATTTAAGTATCTTGGGCATATAGTAACTAGTGACCTAAAGGATGATGCCGATATAGAAAGGGAACGAAGAGCGCTGGCGGTAAGAGGGAATATGATAGCACGTAGGTTTTCTCACTGCTCTGTAGAAGCTAAAATCACTCTGTTCAAAGCGTATTGCCAGTGTTTTTATACCAGCAGCCTATGGGTTCAATACACTCAAAGATCAATCAGCGCTCTTCGCGTTCAATATAATAATATTTTCAGAATGCTATTAGGGCTACCTCGATTCTGCAGCGCGTCTGGTATGTTTGCAGACGCGAGAACTGACGGCTTTCAGGCGATTAGGCGAAAGAGAATAGCCTCGCTACTCGGGCGCATTAGGAACAGCCCTAATGGCATTTTGAAATTAATTGCGGTCAAGGTTGACTGTCCAATTTTCATTCACTGGATTAAGTTAGTTATACCTATGTAATTATTGTTCTTTGATCTCATTTAATTTGGAGTACATTTATTTCGTTGTTTAATTTGTAGTGTTGTTTAATTTAGTTGTTTAATTTGTAGTGTCTAGACTAGCCAAATGAGGCTCTCACCTTCTTGTGTAATTTTAGTTTAATTTTAATTTTAATTTTGTATGGACCTGTGTAGTCTGAAATAAAGAATTAATAAAAATAATAAAATAAATTTACTCAACCATAATTAGTTAATAATACCAGGTTAGTTGGTAGATAATGCTAAATAGCATTAAACTCGCCTCTGTACGATTTTTAAAGTGCAATAAAGAATTTTCTAATTCTAATTCTAATAATTTTCTCAGAAACTAAGCGGCTGTCAAAAAAATAAGTTTGATATAATTATCTCGAGTGAAACAATAGATGGCGTAGCTATTTGAACAAATTACTCAAATGCTGGAAATTAAACTCGCAATTCGTCTCTGCCATCCAACAATGACGTCTCCTAATTAGTAATTGAAGACAGCGGCGTCGGAATCCGTTCTAACGACAGCGGTAACGAACGTCGCACACTTACCATTCTATACTCAAAAAAAACTCAGTCTCAAATGTGACTCAAGCGTTTAGTGTAAAGACTCGAACTTTTGAATCATCATCAATATCAATACTCAATACCTATATATAAAACTCTTTTGAAGCTGACAGAGAATCAACGCACTGCTTAAACTATAAGTCCTAGAGGTATGAAATTTGGAGGGTAGTATCCTTATATAGTGGAGGGATGCACTAAGAAAATAATTTTTAAAAGTCACACTCTAACGCGTGCAACGCCGCGGGAAACGGCTAGTCTTGTTAAGACGGTAAATGATAAAACATTCATTCATTTACCGTTTTATAAGTAGGTACCGTCTTATTTATTGAATGAAATATTTTTCATGATTATGATTTAACAGCGTGGCTACGAGTTATTTAGGTTATTTAAAACTTCATACAAAGTTGCAAAAAAATCTATGCTTTACAGTATAGTATTATAAGATCTGTGGCTTTAGTCTCGACTTTAAATTCTACCATTAGTATTGCTACTAAGTATAGTAAAAAAAGGACTACCTACAGCACTTAGCTTTAGGGCGCCTACTCTAATAGATTAAGAATGAGCCTTAAATACTACACTTCAAAAACTGTTTAGTTTTTGGAAACTAAAGATATTATTGGTACCAGCAGATAAAAAAAAATTGTATCTTCTCTCTAATGTGCGGCTATCCTAAAAGGAGCCTTTCAATTCTTTATATACCATTCAAATTGAACGAAAGCAATTATTTAAAGGTATTATTTAGCTAAAGGGATGGGCGTAGCTAAACGTTTTATATGATATATCTTTATCTCTTTACTTACCAAATTGCTTCGAGTGTTGCGTACTTTTTATCATTCTACTAGTTTAACTAATAAACAGCCTAATTGTTATATTTTTTTTATACTTTTAGAGACATTTTAGGCTGTAAATGCAAGAAAGATTTAGGGTTTTTTGCGAGTTTAGATTTTTCAAATTTTCCTGCTTTATGCGGCCACCCTTATGTTACACTCATTGAAGCCACCAAGTGCAAGAAAGATGTCGCTTGCTTGTCCGTCGAGACTTTTCTAATAGATTTTTCGTGCAATGTGCGAGCGCTTTTATGTAAGTATTTCGTTTATGTCTTCTTAAATATAACTTATGACCACATTAGTCGGTATCGCGCGGCGCACACCTATACTAAAACACATCGAAAGATACAAATCAACGTAATAGGTAGTAAACAATGGCCTTTGCCTTGGTTTCACCGTTAAATGAATAATACTCTATTTTACGGTCTAGGTAATAGGTAGGTATGGTGTCTCGATCATCATCATCATCATCATCATCAACCTATATTGGTCCACTGCTGGACGTAGGTCTCTCCCAAGACGCGCCACTGAGCCCGGTCTTCGGCTCTTCTCATCCAGTGTTTGCCAGCTACATGTCTCAGATCGTCACCCCACCTAGCCGGAGGGCGTCCTACACTACGCTTGCCTAAACGCGGTCTCCACTCGAGTATCAGTTTGCTCCAACGATTGTCGGTTCTGCGGCAAACATGGCCGGCCCACTGCCACTTCAGCTTACTAATCCTCTGAGCTATGTCGACCACCTTGGTTCTCTGTCGGATAACCTCGTTCCGGATTCTATCCTTCAGAGAAATTCCGAGCATAGCTCTCTCCATAGCTCGCTGAGTGACTTTCAGCTTGTGGACCAACCCTACTGTCAGTGTCCACGTTTCGGCAGCATAGGTCATGACAGGTAGGACGCATTGGTTGAAGACTTTCGTCTTCAGACATTGAGGTATGGGTGACGAGAAGACCTGTCGGAGTTTCCCAAACGCTGCCCAGCCCAGCTGAATTCGCCGGTTTAGCTCTTTCTCAAAGTTGTGCCTACCCAAACGCAAGGTCTGCCCGAGGTAGACATACTCCTGCACAACTTCAAGAGGCATTCCGGCGACAGATAAGGTGTCTCGATAAGCTACCAAAAATATGAGTTCGAATTGATAGCAGGTTCAAACCTACAAAACACCAGAAAACTTTTTGCGCTCCAAAATTTTTATTTCCTCTCATTTTATACAGAGCGTTACTTTACGTTCATTGTTATGTAAACCATCAATCTCATACATATCTATGGCCTTTTTTATGCTGCAAAATAACAGTCAGCGAAGTCGTCAGCCATTGGGAAACTCGTAAAAGAATTAAGAGCGGCCATTCTCGCTGCGAGATAGAAATCAAGTGCTAATACAATATAGGGATGTGTGCGTACTTGAGAGATAGGGAGGGGAGGACAGGCACGAACTCAGGTACTAGTACTTGTATTAATATTCTGTGGTAATAAGTAAGATAGAATTGTAAAGTGGATTCTAATGGTTCCATGAATTACAACAAAAACAAAAAAAAACAGTAAGTATGGTAAATGACGTGTATTTTTCATTGTTGGTCTTGATTTGATCGGCTATTACAATCTAATCTTCTTCTTCTTTTTATATAAATATATAAAACTCTTTTGAAGCTGACTGACAATCAACGTACAGCCTATAAATCCTATAGGTATGAAATTTGGAGGGTAGTATCCTTATCTTATAGTGTAGAGATGCACTAAGAAAGGAATTTTGAAAAGTCGCACCCTAAAGAGTCTAAAATTAAGATCAAATATTTTAACCAAATAATGCGTATGCTGATACTACGCGAGCAAAGCCGCGGGCGACGGTTAGTACATTATAATTTTTTTTAAAATTAATTATGTCCAAGAATTTAGCATTTTTAAATTAGACAGTACAATCAATCACAATCAAATTAATGAATAAAAAAATCCATAAAATTATTTTAGGATTGAGAAGTTTATATGAATGCAAAAAGTACAGTCGCAAAGACAACGTAAATTGCATAAATCAGATAACATTATAAATCAGCGGGAATGGACAACTCATGCGTGTCGATTCAATTGTAAGACTTATAAGTCTGCGCGCACTCGCGTATATTTCCATGAGGGAAGACGCTCTATGGAATTATTCTTCGGAATTGAATTAGGAAAGTTGTTGCTATAGCATCGTACTGTCGACCGCGTTCTGAATGATGAAATTGTATTTAGTTAGATTCGTTATTTTGGTACGTATACAAAAGAAAAGATGGATTATTCAGATATGAACTGTCATAATTGGTACGGAGCGGGTAAAGCGTTCGTCATTTTTTTTTAAAGTTTGTATTGAATGTCATGGACGAACTTATCCATTGTTATAATAAATAATAATAAATAAATATTCACACACACTTAACACAACGCCTTCTAGTCCCAAACTAAGCAAAGCTTGTACGATGGAAACTAGGTGGCTGATAGAATACATACATACATTTTTTTTTGTAAATACATACTTATAATACATAGAAACACCCAGACACAGAACAAACATCTATGTTTACAACACACAAATGTTTGTTCTCGGTGGGGATCGAACCCACGACCCACAGCACGGAAGGCAGAGCTACTACCGACTGAGCCATGACGCCTGTCATTATGACGCGTTGACGTTTACTTTGTATAATTATGAATCTTTTAAACAATGGATTTTTGTTCGATTACGAGCATAATTTCACAAAAAATGCAGTAGTGTATAAGACGTAAGTATACACTACCTACTGCTACTTACTACTTGTTTGGTATAAGACCAAGGTAATACCTACATTCGCCGCTGGTTCCAAAGTCCCGGGTTTCGCTGACTTCCACGTGCTATGGTGAACACAGAAAA
The DNA here is from genome assembly GCA_918843925.1 of Eulithis prunata. Lineage (NCBI taxonomy): Eukaryota > Metazoa > Arthropoda > Insecta > Lepidoptera > Geometridae > Eulithis > Eulithis prunata. Next base: position 6,512,808 of record OU974030.1, on the reverse strand, counting down.
TAGATAAAAGTACATATAAATACTTGATACCCTATGCTTACCCCAACTCGCCTTGTCTTCTCGGAAATGGCCACTTCACCGCACTCACAAGGTTCCGCAATTTATAGTTTTGTTTGTAATTTTACACCGAGAGTTAGTATTTCATCATGCTTTCCGCCATGATCATTTTTCGTAAGTGCCGTTTTGTTCCGTTGGCGGCGTAGGCGTCGCCACAGTGCGTCTCTCCCGCGCAGGCTTGGCCATAGAGCCATTGACACTGATATATCGTCGAGGCAGAGTATACCCCAACCCCAAGAGAAATAAGAGGGCCAATAAAATGATATAGGTACATAAATATTGAGTGTGGATGTGTCTATTAAATTGCGTATATATTAAACACTACTACTACTACTACTTAGGAATATTTTAAATTAATCTTTTTAAAATAGGTATTTTACAAGTATTTTTAGTACGTAGTAGACCAGGTACTTATTGTTAAACAAACCTTTAATTTTATTTCGTTTCTTATTCGTTTATATGCCAAAAGATTGATCAAGCCTGAATTCCAAATATCAATAGTCATTGTTCAAAAGAATTTTTAGAAGAAAATAAAAAAAAAATCAAGAAGAATTAAAAAAAAGTAGCATATAAATGGGAAGTTTATTTACGGTCACTCAAACAGTCACTCGCTTGTGGTGTTGACTGTACACGGACATTAGCAGTATCCGTTTTCCGGTACGCAGAACCCACTTACTGAAGAGACTATTCTGTGGTAAAGCCGGAGCCATTGGATTCACAAATGACCCATGTGGTTACTAATGAGGTTCTAATTCCGTCATAATAGATTATATAGAGAGATAGAGATAGAGAGAGAGATAGAGAAACATTTACTTGGCACACAACACAACACAGGTACAACACAGTAAAATAATTACACAATATAAGAAGACAATAAAAAAAATTAGGTGATTAGAAAATAAATCTGTTTCTGTCAATTATAGTTTCCGATAGCGGAAGTCGCGTAATAGTAAAATCACAGATTATATAAGATACTAGTTCCTTTATTCAACTGTCATTTTGTGCGACGCCAAAACAAAAGAAAAAAACTGTCATCGTAAAAATGCTCAATTCAATTCTTGTCTATGGCCTTTGCAGTGTTGCCCGCGATTTCGCCAATGTCACGTTTTGTTAGACATTAGCACGATGGAGAATGATCGGTGGTGAGATAAAAAAAAAAGTTCTATCATAGCCACTCGCGTGCCAACGAAATGAGATGACAACAGATTTAGCCAAGGAATTAGTATCATTCTTCCAAGGATTTAGCAATCATTTCAGTTAGCTCAGCTTTAGAAGGCCAATAATAATACCTATAATACCCCTAGTAGTAGGTATAACTAAATAAGCGAAGTGGTGATTCTCTTGACAAAATTATAAAATCCTTGGAATTTTGTTGCGATGACGTCATGAAAGTCACGAGCTCCAATTTTATGACTTTCAGATGTGATTTTATCAAAGTTATTTTTATTAGATTTTATTAAGAGATTTACCCTTTGATCAAACTAGATACTTATAGGTGCGCAAGTTTTTGGTGCGCAAAGTGGAATGCCTCACCTTACTGAAAATATTCTCATTAATTATTTTTATGTACGAGTAAAGTAACTCGGTCATCAGTAACTCGGACTTTATCATCAAGCTGTTTTTATTATTAGTACTTAATCTTACTTAATTATTATTTATTTACTATTATTTATCAAACTTTTTACACCTAAAGTGACACCTATGAATTACTTCAAAAATACTTAAAATAATCTCTCCCCCACTCCATATTGTGTGAATCACAATCATGTGGGAAAGAGTGAGAAAAAGACAATTTTCCTCACGCCAGCATTTTCCGCACGCAATCTTGAGACAAAACTGACCTTCAGTATTTTCTCTTCCTGTCTACATATACATAGGTATGTGCCTTGAATAATATTATATAGGTACCTATTTTGTTTTGAACTGGGTATATTCATATCAACACTACAGGGTGCAGCAAAATTGTCCGCGATAACCCGCGTCCATGCTTTTTGATCTTAAAAAAAAACTAAATGCTACTTAGAGCAAAAAAATTTCCCACAAAGTTGCAGTTGATTACTCTAAACTCTAAACTAAGGGTTTTAAAAATAGTTCAACATCTAAACGGGACGCATTTGGTTTGGTTTTAGAATTTCCTTTAGCAGAAGCATAGTACCGGCAAGTAAGACGTATCGTCCCTGGCAATTGTCATGGCTCAGTCGGTATAGTAGCTCTGCTTTCCGAGCTGTAGGTCGTGGATTCGATCCCCACTAAGAACAAACATTTGTAGCAAACATAGATGTTATAAATGTTATGTTATTATGTTATGTTATAAACATAGATGTTCTGTCTGGATGTTACTATGCATTATAAGAATGTATATAAAAAAAAGTATATAAGTATTCTATCAGCGATCTAGTTCCCATAGTACAAGCTCTGCTTAGTTTGGTACTAGAGGGCGTTGTGTGATACGTCCAAAGGTATTTATTTGAAATTTTTGACGATATTTTAGTATTATCGTTCACTAGCGCGTTTGTTTCTTGACCGTTAATTGGTTAAAAGTCTAGGTACAAGAGGGCCTAGTACGAGTTTTGGTGTGTAAACCTGGTGTGTAACGTCTGACGCCCAGCACACCAGTGGCCGCTGATTTGTATGGAGACACTGAACAAATTATTTGAGAAGCTTGGTCTACACCAAGCCCGTACTCGCATGTCGAGCTTCTCAAAGAACCCGCTCAGTGTCTCCATCCAAATCAGCGCCCATTGTGCTGGGCGTCAGACGTTTCACACCCACACTATACACTAAAAACTCGTACGAAGGCCTATGATGCATGCTTCAGTTTCCAGGAGTTGTTTTGTTACAGCGTGTAGAATAATCATGATGTTTTCATATGCTCACTATGATTGTGTAATGTTTAGTCTGATGCAGTGACCCCGAGATAATGCACGACCGATGGAATAGCCACTTATACTTACTACTTGTAATAATATTCTGTGCTACGAAATATACAATCAGAAATTTAATTAAATATAATATTTAGTACATTTACCTATAGGCTTTTATGTACTCGCAACGTAATATATAATTTAAACGTAGTTTTAAGTTTTTTTGCTATAAGTAGGTATGTAATAAACTAATTTCATTACATTTTTCGATCGGTGGTTAAAAAGAGCATTAAGTTTAATGTAGACCTTAGAATATTTGGGATACAATATTTTACCGACTGAAAAAAAAGATCGACGTTTAAAAGAAAAGTGTGGTTTTTTTTTTATAAATATTCATGGATATTTCACACCACCTAGTGTAGTAAGTATTATATGATCTGTGACACAACTAAATCAGATTAGATTTGTCAAAGAAGAACCAGGTTCATTTTCTTTGTACATAATACATTCAGTTATACCCCATAGCTAACAATAATGCAGGACTGAAAGCCCTATTCACAAACAGTTCAATAGCGGTTGTAGTTAGTTACATCCTGTGCAGCACACCTTTATTGCTAAACTAGTTTCCCATCAAACGCTATTCCGGCCACATGGCGGGTCGTTATCATAACGCGCGCTTTTGTTTGCAACTTCAGCCTGTACAGACAGCGTCAAAAATATATTACTTTTTTTTTTAATAACAAACCAACATCATAACTGAAATCCCCACTGGTAGGGATTTCTTAGTGGGGATTTCTGGAATATACTAAATTAAAACAAATTATCTAGCCAATTACAGCCTAAATATAATAACTTTACTGTGTTCCGGTTTGAAGGGTAAGAGCGCCGCTGTAATTACAGGCACATGAGACTTTAAGATCTTTACGTCTCAGAGTGATGGACGCAGTGCATTGCCTTACAGGGCACGTCCTCATTGGACTTGCACTGTGAGGTAATGCATTGTTATATGCAGAAGTTACCACTAAACATCAGGTGAGCTATCAGCTTGTTCCATTACTTTTATCATAAAAAAAATAAAAAAATGTGAATTGGGTCATTCCATAGAGGTCTACGAGACGACCACTAAGGCTCTAGCTAGGAAAGTGTTTCGGTCCGAAGATACCTCAATTTGTACCAATAAAATGAGCTTTGCGTGTCTAAGCTTCGGCTCTAGGTTTATTTAGTTAACTACAAGTAGACATTTTTCATGAAAAAAAATTCTAAGAGAACTTTTTACGTGCAAAAATAGCGTTTCTAAGCACCAAAAGATAAAAGGAGTAGCTGGAAGCCCGCGCCCTTCAACGTCCAACTTTATGAAGTTTCCCCCTCCAATATACGCTGGTAATATTCCCCGCCAATATCTTTATTTTTATAATATCTCCCTGAAGCCACATTGCCACTTATCTAAGGTGTCCCGACCGCTAGACCTCTAGGCACAGTATCTTAATAATACAGTAGATTTGTTTCTCTTTCTCATTTCAAGGTCACTACTGCGTGCTTAGTGTGGTGTGTTCGATATTCTCGAACATTTCACACGACACTCTACTAAGCAATGCTTGTACTCTGGGAGCTAGATTGCCGCATGCTTAGAGTGTTTGTTTTACGTACAAAGTTGACGTAAACTATATTTTTGTATAGAGATTGAGCAGCGCCCCCTAGCGGGTAGTTTTCAAAACTGACGATTCTCCATACAAGATTATAGTATACGTGACTTTGCAGTAAACGTCAAACGTAACACACTAGTGTGCTGACCGTATATTATTAGCCGTTTCTATTATTAATCGTACGGTAAGTTTACGGTAAGTATTCTTACGTCAATAGATTCATCTTTGCAGTGTCACTAATGATCAAAATTCTATATTCCACAACAAAACAATGACGGACATGACGGAAATGACGGACAGAGGCCATAAATAGAAGAAGAAGAAGACTTTCATTGAAAAGTGTCGGATTATAGTAATCAGTTTTACTACTGTACAGTCAGATACTGTGCATATTTCGTTCAGTTTATCAACAGAATAAAAACATTGTTTATCTCGCTGCGATGGGGTTTATTTTTTGTAGATAACGCTGATATATTTCAGGGACTTTTGTGATTCAAACTTTAAAGTGTTTTGTTAAGTTTAAGTGATTCGTGAGTTGAGTTTTTGTACGACTCGGACCATTTGTCAATGTCACACTCTAGATTCGAGACCTGTCGATTCAGCTGGCTTTCGTACATGATGACTCTTTATTGAAATATTGGTTACTATCCGCGAATTACGTGATATTGTATGCGTGTAGAAAAGTTAGTGAAAAGCTTTCGGAAAGTTTTCAAACTTACCTACCCAAATGTCACAAATATATTTGGTCGTATTTATCATCTATCGACTAAGACATCTCTCTCTCTTCCCGACTATTGGTCCCACATGGTGGTGGGGTCAGCCTTCCTCACATTCTTTCTTTTTCTATCGACTAAGACATAAATAAAAGAAATAAAAAACAGACGGATATCAACTTTATTTGAAGCAACCAGTACAATGTGGCAAGCCTACGACATCTCCAAAAGGTTTTGAAAAGTGACGTTTGCTGGTCACTACTGCCTGCTGGCGGATTCTACAGTCCGTGAGTATAAAAGTCCTTAATACTGAAGTATTACTTACTGAAGTACCTAGTACTGAAGGTTCTTCCGAACCGAAGGGTCTAGAATCTGAGCACAGGTTTCAATTTACATTTTTTACCCAGAATTCGTTCTGTTTGTGGAGTGAATTTCGCAGAGAAGCAGAAACTGCGACAAGTGAAAGTACAGTACGTGCTTGATATATTATGTCTTCTTCTTTCTTCTTTTAAACCTATATGGCCTCTGTCCGTCATTTCGACAGACAATTTTGCCAATGTCAAGTGGTAAAATTGTAATAAATAAGTCAAGTCAAGTCTTTGTCAAGTCGGCTGTCGTTTGTTTTGAAAAGAAAATGGTGGATTTTCTCTTCAAAACCTAACACGAATTTTCACATTCAGAAAAACCACTTTACACACATTTATTCCAATGGCTCACACTTAATGTTACGACCTAAGTATTATTGGTTAAAATTTCACCAAAATTGAACAACAATACTCACAATAACACAAGAAAAACTATTAAAATAAAAGTGCTATGTGTCGTTTCAAAAAATGACAAAACTCGTGTCCACCACTTTCTCTTCTTCTTCTCTTCAATAATGGCCTGTGTCCGTCATTTCGACAGACAATTTTGCCAATGTCAAGTGTTAAAATTGTAATAAATAAGTCAAGTCAAGTTATTTGTCAAGTCGGCTGTCGTTTGTTTTGAAAAGAAAATGGTGGATTTTCTCTTCAAAACCTAACACGAATTTTCACATTCAGAAAAACCACTTTACACACATTTATTCCAATGGCTCACACTTAATGTTACGACCTAAGTATTATTGGTTAAAATTTCACCAAAATTGAACAACAATACTCACAATAACACAAGAAAAACTATTAAAATAAAAGTGCTATGTGTCGTTTCAAAAAATGTCAAAACTCGTGTCCCACTTTCTCTTCAAAACAAACGACAGCCGACTTGACGAATGACTTGACTTGACTTATTATTATTTCAAATATATCACTTGACACCGGCAAAATTGTTTGTCGAAATGACAGACAGAAGCCATTAATTTACGAGAAGAAGAAGAAGAAGGACCATATAAACTGGAAGGTCTATAAAGCCGTGTGAAGAGTACATATACCGGCACGATTTAATAGCACTGACCTTGAATGCACAGAAGGCAAACTTTAGTTCTCTGTTTCTGTTTGGCTGAGCACCCCTTCACTTTCGATCTACCTCCGCCCAGCGCTATAAAAACGTGACGGGACTTGGTACCTACATTATGATGAATGTGTGTTGAAGGCACCTTGATGGTAAATGTGAATGGAGACAAACACGTAATCAGTCAGTTAGGGGTTAAGGGACGAGTCGGGGGTATCAACCACAGGGGTCGACAACATTTTGTAAAGTTAAGTCATAAATAATTTATTAAATTCAATAAACTTTTAATTAACTTTTGTGTAACACTTATGTTATATTTTTTTAGTTTTAATTGAGAGTTGTTTTTTAAAATGGTGTTAGTGATACCGATTATTATCGATTTGTTGTTGAGCAGAAAATAGCTACAATAATGTATAATTATTATTATTAAGGTAAATAGTTTCACTTCAAAACTTTCATAATGCAAAGGAGAAAAAATAAATTAATGTTCCGACAAAATTATTATTCAATTTTAGCCAAAAGGTTTCATAGCTTCTCCTGCTATTAATTTGTCAAAGATAAAATCACATTAAACTCTTTAATCTTCGGTTAGCTGTTGGCTTATAATAATTATGTTTATTCAGAGGCCTTTGAATATCAATTTATCAAAGATAAAGGAAGTTGGTCGGATTACAGGCGATGATGGGCTCCTTAATTTTTTTTAATCATAAAATTTTATTAAATTATCTTCAAAAAGGTATTTTGATCTAAATACAATAATGAAAGTAGCTAGATCGCTCTTAATTACTCGGCAATCTATTCGATTAGTATAAGCATAAGATTCAGCATTGTAGATATTTTTGTTTATTTGATTCTAAGTCCACTTTTTTTTCCCATCGAGCCCACTGGTGGGCCGGCTGGTGGGCTCGATGGGAATAAGCCTACATTCAAACTTACTTAATTCTTACTTATCTTACTACACTTACTTACATTTCCAGTGGTGATCCTGCAGTTGGCCCAGCCTCCCCTCTAAAACAAACTAGTCCCAGCAAAGAAAACGTTAATTATATTTATTTGAGAGCCACGCCCGCGTCGGCCACTGATGAGTTTATAGACGGGAAAATGAAACTAGAATTATTCAACATTTAATTACGTTTCAAGTTGAAGAGTAAACCTTGTTTGTCTTCGGCGAATACTAAACAGATCCCTTTGCTAAAGTAAACGCCTGTCAAGAAATTACTAATACTATTACATCCAATTTACTTGACAATGTCTAAGAAAATATATTATTTGGGCTACAATAACGAAATACGAGCTTAAATTTAATCCGGAACGAGGAAATCCGTAGAACCAAGGTCATCTACACAGCATTCCGTATTTACAAGCTAAATGTGGGAGAAGGCGGCTTATTTTCAACAATTTCTGGATGGAGGTTGAAAACCCGTACAAAATAAGAAAACCGGCAGCGAATTGTTTACGAAGGAACATTTCTGTAGCTAAGTGCTTGACTGTTTCTTTCTTACCTACAACTTCTTCAGTAGCACCGCCGGCTCACCTCACTATGCGTCTGTAGTCTGTTGTCTCAACGTTCATATTTATGAGTATATTATGTTGCTTACTGTGAAAACTTTCGTATGAGTCATAGAGTTATTCTAAGCAGAAAGAGAGGCACATATTTTCGATAATTTCTCAGGGAACAGTCAAATGAAAGCCTTCAGCTTTCAACTCCGTTAAAAATCAATGTAAGCGCTTTTTTATTGCAAATATCCTTTGCCGTCTGTGCGATGTTTGTGCAGGTTTCAAGAAAGTCTGTGCAAACAGTCGGCTATCTGCGCGTCGCATTGCGATCGTGTTTGCCGACTCGCTGACTGTCAACACAATCTGGTAGATGGAGCTCTGGTATCTAAATACATACTTAACCTTAAAAATTTAGTCATAATAATATATCACAGGCTGAATATGAGTAAATAAACCCTAGAAACGGTAGACTCTCATATTTATTGATATTCTTTAGATCGTTGATCATGTCTAGTCAAGAAAAAAAGGAAAAAAGAACTCTGGGAACGTAACTCTTGTAGCTCGAGGAAAAAATAATGTTAGTGTTATTTCCTTCGTAAAAAAAAACTAATGTGTGATATTATCTATTGAGTAATTTTAGGCAAAAAACTCGGAAATAAGACGTCGTCGTCGGTGGAGCACCTAGGGTTATAAGTTTGAGTATTTGGCGAATTCTCCTTTAAACTGTCAAGGTTGATATTAAGAGTCCGGTGCTTGTACTACACCGTACGTACACGCTTATGAATATTATTACGGATGTGGAATTCTATTTCGGGAGAATATCGGAGGGAATTTGGCAGGATTTTGTTATGAGTTTTGGTACCCTTATTAATTTTTGGAGTAAAAGTACGAGTACATACTCTCTAGCCAAGATTTTACAACACCTAGAAAAAGAATACGTCAGCAATATACAGGGTGTTACCAGACCACTTCCGAAAACGAAAGGGGGAGCTACAGCACACCAAAACCCAACCAAAAAAAAATCAGTTATCCTGAAAAATAATTATAGCCGGAGAAAACAATGTTTAAAGATTTGTATTTATTTCGCCAGCCCGCAATGTACGCATTCACGTAGGTAAGGTCGAGGCGTATTACTATTATTTATTCTGTGTCGTAAGTGCCTACTAACGTAGGTAGGTACTAACGTAGGTCGCTCGCACGTCGCGTACTTGAATGACCCGCGATGAACTCTCAGCTGTTCATGCTGTAGTAGACGTAATCTGCGTGCTGCGTTTACATTGCTGCTTTATTTATTTCATTTGTTTTTTTGCTTTTTTAAATGAGATAATTAGGTAGATATGTCTTATTATGTTCTACTGTGTGTATATAACTAGAAAAAAATTTAAAAAGAGATAGTCAAGTCAATTTTTTTTTTCGCGGTTTTTTTCACTTAATGTTTTCAGTATCATGGTCTGATTGGAACCTCCAAGTTTTCGGAAGTGGTCTGGTAACACCCTGTATATGGGAAAATTGACGTTTTCTCTTTTTTATTGTTAAGAAAATGTAATGTCTATACATTTTGATCTTTTCTTTAGTGACTCCACTTTTTGGCTATACACAAAGGCTGAATAGTTAATCAAACAATTTTAAGCCGAATTAGAATCCACCTTTAGAAGATCCTCTACATCGTTTATAAATTCGAGTGTTCATATAAAACGAAACTAATTAAAACTTATTGTTTTTTTTTAAATAAAAGTGCATTGATTAAAAATGTTGCGCATCCCTGATATTTTTATTTCTCTGCGCGACTGATAGGAGATGACGAGATTCAGTGAGTCTGACCCACAGATTCTGAAGCGTTGTGCTTTCTATCAAAAGTTATAAAAAACTTGTGTTTTGAAATAAAAAAAATCATTTTTATCGGTTCAGTGATTGTGCGACACGAAGTAAGTGCTTAAATAAATAAATAAGTATTTATTTTTATATAATCAGTTGCGTGAATTAGCTCTAAAGAGCATCGGCAGTCTACGAGTAGTGGTAGCGACTAGCGAGCCTGGCTTCCGATCGAAGTCGTGGGTTCAAATAAGCCGTCTACAATTTCACATTTGTATAATGCTAGTGACGAATATAGTGAAGAAGTCTGTACAGCACATAGTGACTATGTTTCTTCTGTGGCTAAGGCCGACTAGGCTAACAGGCTACTAAAGGATGGAAAGCCTATATTCTTATTATTTTTTATTTATTATTATGTATTTATGATCGTAATTACTTTTATTACCCCCAAGGATCGCAGGGTTTTTGTTACGCTACCTTCATTTCTTTTGTCATTTTCTTCTTCTTCTCTTCAATAATGGCCTGTGTCCGTCATTTCGACAGACAATTTTGCCAATGTCAAGTGTTAAAATTGTAATAAATAAGTCAAGTCAAGTCATTTGTCAAGTCGGCTGTCGTTTATTTTGAAAAGAAAATGGTGGATTTTCTCTTCAAAACCTAACACGATTTTTCACATTCAGAAAAACCACTTTACACACATTTATTTCAATGGCTCACACTTTATGTTACGACCTAAGTATTATTGGTTAAAATTCCACCAAAATTAAACAACAATACTCACAATAACACATGAAAAACTAATAAAATAAAAGTGCTATGTGTCGTTTCAAAAAATGTAAAAACTCGTGTCCTGTCATTTTCTTAAACTAATCTAATCTGACAGCGCTAATATTGTTGCTTCCCTTCATGAACTGAAGCGACACTGACAGCTGTCATTTTAGTGCTGTCAAAATAGTTTAGAAAAATAACCCAACAAAATTACCTAGGCCCACTGTGTTACATAGATTGGTTTTAAAAAAGAATGCGATTTCTGAAAGAGTATATTTTTTTATTTAGGTAAGTACGGTATAATAGATATTAAGGAGGTTTTTTTTTTTTAATTTTTTTTTGTTTTAAAAATACATTATGACTTATTTTGTACTATAGCACCAAGGAAACCACAAGGTTTATATATATGAATAAATGCTACATGAGTCTTAGCGTCGATAGCCTTACATTAGGTAGGTAGGTAGTTACTAGATTAGATAGGTAGGTAGGTATTATATTATTATGTAGAATAGACTATCTTCTGATTTCAATCTCATCTGATGGTAAGCGACAACGTTACGTACGTTTACGGAAGATAGTTGTAGATACCTAGAGATTTCTTAATTACTGCCTACAGATACTGTACCTAGGTATGAACTTTATGGGCGAGTCTATATATATATATATAGTTTATGGCGTTATAGCCTCAGAACTAAACTAGTAATATTTGATAATAAATATTCATGGACGTTACACATAATTAGAGGCGTGTCTTCTACTATCGTGTATCGTATGTTTTCATAATCTATTGACCTCTATTGACCTAGGCAAAGTACATACCTACACTACACAAGTAGGTACCTACACAAGTAATGGCTGTAAAAAATAAGTTTAACATCTTATATTTCAGAATAAAAAGTTTTGCTTTTGTTTACAAAATGCAAAACAAAAACAAACCGACTGCATATTCTTTTTAAATTAATAAATATTCTTGGATATATCACACAACGCCCTCTAGGCCCAAACTAAGCAAAGCTTGTACTATAGGAACAAGATTGCTGATATAATCATTATCATAACCATCATCAATATATATAATAGTTATTTGTTATACAAGAGTGCAAAGTTGCTTTTTAACCGCGTGTTCAATTTTGATGACCGAGCAATCGAAGGATTCTAAAATTGAATCACGAGCGCAGCGAGTGATTCAAAATTAGAATCCTGAGCGTTAGCGAGGGAATCAAAAGAGCACGAGGTGAAAAATCTTTGCACTCGAGTGCAACACGTAACTTTTCATTCCACCTCAGCGAGGAAATGACTAATTTGCGCATTATTAACAGTTTCAGTCAATTCTGTTGGCGTCAAACAAACTTCCTCGTCGCTAGAATCACTCATTTTAGTTTTTTCACTTGTTTTCAAGTTTCTTGTTTTTAATATAAGGTTTAACAATGACGTGAAAAAATGCCGCGTAAAGAACCGCGTACAAAGCAAATTGAAAAAAGAACACCAAGAAGGTTCCGAGTCTGAGTTTTTAACAAATTAAAAAAAAGTTGTATGATATATTCGGCACCATAGAGGTAGCAGTAAATAGGTTTAATGTTTTTTTTAATTCACAAACTTAGTGCACACGATGTTCTAAATTCAATTTACTTTATCCTCTAGAGAATAAAAACGGCTTTTCCACTCAGATATTGAAGATTAAAAATACTCTTTCCGAGATGGTGGGATGAAAAACTCTTTTGAAGCTGCCTTAGAATCAACGCACAGCCTAAACTATAAGTCCTAAAGGTATGAAATTTGGAGGATAGGATCCTTATGTAGTGTAAGGGCGCACTAAGAAAGGAATTTTGAAAAGTCGCACTCTAGAAGGTCTAGAACGCGAGCAACGCCGTGGGCGACAGCTAGTACTTATATAATTTTTTTTTAATAATACATAGTAACACCCAGTCATAGAACAAACATCTATGTTTGCCACACACTAAAGTTTGTTCTCTATTATTTAAGACCAGTATTATTTATTACCATTAGTCGCCTAATGCGTTACCATCCTAACTTATGGAATAAAATGTAAACAATATCGATGTTACGAAATTGTTTGTTTGTTTTCTGACGACAAGAAAACATAAGCATCTACACACACGCGCGCTGAAAGCAAAATACTTTATAAATATTCCGTATTTTACTTTGAAATTGTTTGCACACCAGTCAATTTACCATGATGGATCGCGGGTTTGGTTCCCGAGCGGACACTATCTGTAATTGACATTGATATAATGTTTTACATCAGTGATGGGAAGGTAGTTTCAACTTTTTATCTTGAAAATGATTTTTATGTTTTAAAAATATAAATCGGGATAAAAAGGGAGGGAAAGCAGGAAGTGGAAGGTCCGTAACTTAACTATCAGGGTTTTCTCTGAAAGAACCAGGAGGGCAGTCGTTGTTTCATAAAAACTTGCCAGGTTTAAGCCTGGCAGATTTTCTGAACTGTTTTCATACTAAATCATAGGTATTCTGTGACTAAATAGTGACACTAGCGCGTTTCAGCGTGTTTTTTGCCGTCAAAAGCTTCTTGTTTTCGTATATCTGTAGCCACGTCGCTTGACAATGCTCGACAGCGAAAGCAGTTCAAAGCTTACAATATGGGGACAAGTCCGTTCTTAGGTACACAGAGCTTTTGAGATAGTGTCGCTTGACGATCACTATAGTAGGCACGTCCTTAGAGGACGTGCTTTGACATGTAAAGCAAGTTAAGGACCTTCTATAAATATCAGTGTAAATACTAAGAACTGAAGTCACGAGCGGATACTCAGCAGATAAAAATGTTCGAGCAGTTTTCATATAATTTTGCTTCAAAAACAATTTAATAAAATAAGCTCAAGCTAAATTCGTTTTGAACCGGACTTCTGCTGGAACTGCCGGAAACGCTACATACATTGGGAATAGGAGCATAGAGTTTAGAATCTAACTGAACCGCCTATAGAAGTTGACGTTCTACGATTGCCAGGGAATAGAAAATGTCAAAAATAGTCGAGACTGTTCACGTGACTTATTATTAGAACTGACATTTTCATTTCTATTTTTATGTCTATTTTCTTTCTTTTTTTCAGCTTCAATTCAGCTAGAAAATTTTCATTAAATTTGTAAATAAATACAAATTACAAAGTAATAAGTACAAATGATTAGTTCGTTTTCTGAAGCTTTTATTTAATATTGATCGGAATTTAAGAGTTGTGACATATTGTTAAATTGTTCATCAAATAAATAAAAAAAAACTAAGTAACCATATTGTATCATTTCAAAATGAGCAATTACATAAAATAGATTGAAATTGACTAAAATAGTCAGAACACAGCTTATCTCCGAACTATTTTGACTAATAGCTTATCAATAGCACTTTGCAATCGCATTCAGTTGCCAAGCACTTATCGAAATTGAACAGAAAATAGTTTGTTATTGAACATTTATAAAACATTGACAATGTAAGCACAGAAGTACTAAATTAAAATAAAAAAAATATCAGTGGTTATATTTTATCACTTTCTTTAGATCAATAACCATCATGATCTTTGACGGCTAGAGTTACTTAACACACTGTTTACTTTTTACAAATAAAAAACTGTTTATGTTGACCTGAGATAAGCAACGTTCAAAATAATATTAGTCGGGATTTTATCTCTTATGTAGCTCAATGTCTCTACATAATATTATCAATTTATTGTACCAATCGGAAGCGTGCCCAAGACACTGGCTGCATTGCCGCGCTGAACAGCAATGCTGATACGCTGGCCTAATAGATCACCAGCCCTCGATACTCGTCGCTTCGACTAGACGGCCTAAAATAATTTTGAAACCCCAAGGGCCTCGGGTTCTGATTTGGACCAGTTGAGCTATCTATAAATAGTTTGCAACAATTTGTAGATGGCTCAATTTACTGTTTCATAATATTATGTATTTTGTAAATATTGTAAATACTGTATTAGTTGTAATTTTCTTTGTGAATAAATGCTGTTTTGTCCATTTATTCTACTAGAATAGTAAGTCTACGCGACATAGGTAGAGCAAGGCACGTAAGGTCCGGCAATCTGCGGCGTCTTGTGCTCCACAAATAGTTTAAAAGACCACCGTGCTGTAGGTAGGTCTTCGACATGGAATACTTCACTCTCCATCGACAATACTTCGGTTCTAAATCCGTTTATGTCTTATCTTTGACAGGCGTCATGGCTCAGTCGGTAGTAGCCTTCCGTGCTGTGGGTCGTGGGTTCGATCCCCACCGGGAATAAACATTTGTGTGTTGTAAACATAGATGTTTGTTCTGTGTCTGGGTGTTTCTATGTATTATAGGTAAGTATGTATTTACAAAAAAAAAAAAAATGTATGTATGTATTCTATCAGCCTTCTAGTTTCCATCGTACAAGCTTTGCATAGTTTGGGACTAGAAGGCGTTGTGTTAAGTGTTCGTGAATATTTATTTACTTTAAAAAAAAAAAAAAAAAAAAAAAAAAACATCTTACGATTGCTTGTAGACTTGGTTTTTGTTGTGGACTGGTCTCTTGGACCCTCTAGATCCGCTAGTGCTTTGGAATATCAATCACAGTAGCTCCATGCAAACAAGTCTAAAAGAAAATAAACCAGACCCTCGTGATCTAGACTAGAAAACTATCACCCAATGAGATTCAATTCTTACCTAACTTCTTGCAGTGGACGAGCAAAGCACCTCGACACTCGAGGTGGCCCTCAACAATGGTGAGGTCGACGACGCCCGCAACGGCCACAGCACCAACAAGGCACTGCGGCGGCTGGACACGGTGCCGGACATCAAGAGAGATACCTCTGGTATCACCACGCAGTATATTGCTACTGGGATAGGTAAACTTTCGTAATTTATTGTACTAAACCAACAATTACTATTAAAACACTGTCATGTGTAAGTAAACCTATGCACAATTGCACACTGGTGGTCTCACAGACCACCACGATAAACCTTTTATTTACAGTTTAGGAAAAAATACCTCAAAATCCAGCACTTATGTCTCTTGAAATTGAAATAACAAGACAGTTTATCATTTTGTCTTTTTTTTGGTATTATTATACCTAATACCGGAAAATTCCACATCTAACTTTGCTTTTGAAACTGCAATATTCACTTATCTTGAAATACATTTATGTATTTCGCTACACAGCGCACAAATCATTTGCCAGACTCTAGGGAGCTTATTCCAGTGTAAAATTTCCATAGCAAGTACGTTAAATGATGGATTTTAGGGGGTTTGTTCACTCTAACTACTACTGAACAAACTGTGCATCTGCCAGTGCTAATGAGATTTTTAATCTTCAGTAAACTTGGGAGCCTTTGCTGCTGGAGTATGCATCGCGTGGTCTTCATCAGCTGTTCCTCTCGTGCTGTCAGATGAGTCATCTGACGTAAGTTCTATGAAAGCACCGTGCGAGGCTAGTGGCACTTCAGATGGCTAAAATTAACATGGTGTTGCTATTTCATTTTGTTACACTCTCGTTGCTATGTTTCGTTTCATTTATGTCGATAGTGGGGGTCATCCCGACAATAATAATGATAGAATGCATGTCCGTCTGAACTGAGGTATCCTTTAATCCCACGTTTGTTACTACGGTCTAGTAGACCATCGATTTTAAGTGACATGTCAAACGTGTTATTTATTTTAACAATAATTTGCTTATCAATGGCAACCTTAACTTTTAACCTTGACAAACAAATCGCGATAAAACCATTTCACAAGCGGAAGGGCAGCTGCAATATCACTTACACTTCCTCTGATAACAATTAGTATTTCTACCCCAAAGTACTTGCAGCGGAAGTTGACGGACCTAACAGATGATATATTGGGGTCAAAAAGAATTTTGACCTAATGTGAAGGTAAAGGCATAAAATGATGCGACCAGCAGATAAAAAGTGCTGAAAAAAAGTGATGAAAAGTGATACACTCTGCTTATAACAATGTATTGCTTCACTGAACACGTCCACTGAAGAAGTGCCATGTGAAGTATCGCACTGCGTTTCTTTGAGACTTCGAAATTCATAGCGAAGAATACAAAGTACCATGAAATGATGTAGGTACGTTGATTAGGTAGGTAGACTCGTCTGGAACATGTAGAAGTCACGTTGATGCATCATATCTATGCGTAGTCGGATAACCCATTTTATTAATGCGTTTCAAAAATGTTGGTTTCCGAGAACAATCTGCCACGTCTGTAATTTAATTCGCATTATGAAACAAGCTTCATAAAAACTCTGTTAAAATTAAATGGAGGCCGTAAAATCATGTTTTACTGGAGCATTTAATACTTTGTGAGCGAGATTGTTCATATTTTATTACTTATGTTTATGAATTTCAAAAGGTTTTTAGTAAAAATTATTGGAGCAACTTTATTGTGATCTATTTTGTGGTTGAAGTGTTATTTCAGTATTTTTATAGGTGTTTCATTCAAGGCTTCTAATACGTACCATAATTAGCACTACGTAGCGGTTTTATTTTATAAAAACACTTTTACCGTTATGAATTTTAAACACTGGTTAGAGTAGGTACGCCATTTGTAATTTATCTTTTTTTTTTCTTCTTTTTTTTTAATACAATATAGGCAACCGTTTACCCACAATCTCACCTGAACTTTTTTTTTTTTTTTCTTAACCCATGCTGTCCCACTGCTGAGCAAAAGTCTCCCCCATATCCCTCCAGTTTTTACGATCACCGGCTGCCTCCCACCAGGCTCTGTGGAATGTGTCGAGGTCATCACGCCAGCGCTTCTTCGGTCTGCCTCGGCTTCGTCGCCCATTTGCAGGCACCCATTGTGTGACGGCTGTTGCCCACCTGTCCTCATGCATTCGGCTGATATGTCCCGCCCAATCCCATTTTAGCTTAGCAGACTTTTTGCCAACGTCAGCGATGCGTGTCTTCGCCTGATCTATAAGTATAAAATATTTTTACAGCTATGTTTGTGTTATTTTTAAAGAATAACATTGTATTTAAATAATC
This sequence comes from Eulithis prunata, assembly GCA_918843925.1. Taxonomy (NCBI): domain Eukaryota; kingdom Metazoa; phylum Arthropoda; class Insecta; order Lepidoptera; family Geometridae; genus Eulithis; species Eulithis prunata. The sequence goes on along the minus strand of OU974030.1, from coordinate 6,495,037 downwards.
AAGGTATTACACCATAAAAAACGATTCAGTTATAATAATACGAATACAATGACCTATTTCGTACAGACCGACAATACAATAAGATAACGTAAAAACGCGCCATTAATTCTCAATGAAATTATTCCCATCATAAAGGGAAAGCAACATAATAGAACTGAATGAAGTAAGCCCATTATAGATCGAGAGATAGAAATTCTATTTTTACATCAAGCTAATTTGCAAAGCGCATTAAATAAATAGTCATTAAAAGTTGTACGGACACGGTAAATAAAGGTTCAACTATTATAAAGCAATAAAAAACAGAGCAACAAGTTAAATCAGCTCAATATTTGACATTGGCTCAAAAGTTATTCCTTGTTATTTTTTAATAAGTACGTACTCTATATATTTAATGTTGTACTTTCACAACTATGGACAGTTAAATTAGCAATAATTTAAGCAACAAGATTTCATTATTATTTCATTATGTTGCGAAAAACAACATCTTGCAAACGAACCCGCTACTCATGGTATGAAGTTCCATTACTGGCATGGTTTATATGACATAAAAAAACTACCACCAGCTCCAGAACTAGGGTAATGAAGTCAGTCCATAATGTGGGACGGTCGACCTCTTTAGATAGGGCGCAGACATGTCTACCTTTGATAAAGACAAATACTCGTAAATAACTGTAATTTTAGATAAACATATTGCTACATGACAAAGAGCATGCCTATCTTTATTGAGAAATTACAGAAGCTTTTGACTGAACTGACGACGACCACCGATTACATAAAATAAAAAAATCTGCTACCTAAGTATCTCATTTATATTTATCCCTGTATTAATTTACTTCGAATGAGTTTGTTTACCAAATAAGTACGTGTTTAAATATTTAAAACCAACTATTACATAAATAAAAATTACCAAGGTACCGCAAGGCTCTATATTTGGTCCTGTGCTATTTAAATTATATACGAAACAAACTATACTAAAGGTATATTTAAATTATTACTACCAACAAAGTTGGCCACTAAAGCCTACTTTCTCCTACCTCTGTACACACTACACTGTGCGGTATGTATAAAACAAAAAGCAATTCAAACTACCCTCGAAGCAAAGTAATTCATCGTGAACACGGATTATCGTAAACTCAGTAGATAAGCTGTCTCATACGTTTGAACAAAATGAAACAAAATCACATTCGCGTGGACAGTCCCTCTGATCTATCAGTACAAGACCCTTGAGGATAGCGATGGACAGCCTGTTTGAATAAAACACCTAACACGGATTTTCTGTCAATGGGTCTCACCGACTATAACGTGCATGTTCAGGGTTAAATAAACACAGTGACTAAAAACTAGTGAATGGTGTTTGTTCATGAAAAACCGCTGTTTTTGTGACTAAGTGGTCTAACAGACCTATTTTAGTCAGTGTGTTAAAATTGCAACGGTTTGATGGATGGAAAAGACTGCTAAGCATGCCTTGCCAAAAAATGACTAAGAATCTTCACTTTTGGTTCATACGGTTTATATGCCAGGGTCTGACAGACTCTGCCAAACATGCGAAGGGTTAAAAAGACCCAAAATTACTAAGAAAGAACCAGTAACATTCGTACTGAAAATGTACTGTACTGTCGCGAATTATGCCAAAGTTTCTGGAAGTTTCGCCGCGTGACAGCTAGTTGCATGCGGTGACTACCTGACTTATGATATTAGAACTTTTAACGTGTTCCTTCAAATGCGAAAAAAGAACCTTGATTCTATAGCAATAGAGCCTATTTTCGCTAGAAACGGTTATTGCAAAATGCGCAGTGCGGGTAGTATAATATTTCGGCCTATGCATCTGTTATTCTTCATTTGCGAGGCTTATTGAGTTAGTGTTATTTGATTTTGTACAGAACAGGAAAAACCGACTTGGCGCGGACACAGATCATATAGTACTATACAAGGATAAAAATACCGTTTTCACTCACGTTTTTGGTAACAAAATACACGTTATTATTTAGTTTTGGTAAATGAAATCTAATTAAACCCGCGACTGTCAGCGACCACTTGGTATTTTTAAATGTTTCTGAGTTATTGTTATTCTGAAAAATTTAGAAGCGACTGGTTTATTGTGGAAGTGAATACCAAACGGGAGAGCCTGAAAAGTCGCGTCCTAAAGGGTCTAAAATTAGGATCAAAGATTTTAACTAAATAATGCGTATGCTGTTGCCACGCGAGCAAAGCCGCTGGCGACAGCTAGTCGTCTTATAAACGGTGATTCTAGGTGCCAGTTTCCAGCGATCAATTCAGTAACTTGTCTACTTCAAACTCAAAACAAAGGGCCTACAACAATTCGTTCCGAAACCACCGAAAACTTTGAATCAAACCTCAAACAGAGCTTATCCTACGAACTTAGGTATATATCTATTAAATAACGAAGGTTTTTATCACGGTCCAAAGTTAAAGTTTAGCGGTTGGGGTCGGTTTCAAATTTTGCGAATCACAGCTCAGAGAAACAGCTGGTTTACTCCAGAAAAGACTACACTTCGTTGTGAAATTTTGATACAGGAGAAAGTAAATTGGTTAGTTGAATATTTTTATGGCTCGCTGGTTTTATAGTAGCTTTAGCAGTAAGGTAGTAGTATCATTTACTTAACCATTTTAAATTTAAATTTAATTTAGACAGGCGTCATGGCTCAGTCGGTAGTAGCTCGGCCTTCCGTGCTGTGGGTCGTGGGTTCGATCCCCACCGAGAACAAACATTTGTGTGTTGTTGTAAACATAGATGTTTGTTCTGTGTCAGGGTGTTTCTATGTATTATAAGTATGTATTTACAAATGTATGTATTCTATTAGCCATCTAGTTTCCATCGTACAAGCTTTGCTTAGTTTGGGACTAGAAGGCGTTGTGTTAAGTGTCCGTGAATATTTATTATTATTATTAAATCACGTAGTATCAGTAGGTATGTAATTTGAAATGTAAAAGACATTAGTTCATAGAAGGAAAAAATGGTCTAACATCGGTGAGCTGAGTGGTACTAAAAATATTTACAAAATACACATGAAACAGTTGAGCCATCTACAAACCGTTGCGAACGATTTATAGATAGCTCAACTGGTCCAAATCAGTACCAATCGGAAGCGTGGCTAAAACACTGGCTGCATTGCCGCGCTGAATAGCAATGCTGGACGATAGGGTTACAGTGACGAGGTTCTATACGAACCTAGTCTAGAGAAGTTGTTGTCCGCACCATTGACACGCAAGAAGAAGAAGATAGCAATCCTGATACGCTGGCCTAGATAATCACCAGTCCTCGTCACGCGTCGCTTCAACTAGATCTGAAATAATTTTAAATACTCTGATTTACTATTTTTTAATTTAAAAAAAAATAACCTCGTTACTCTATGGACTAGTTTTGATCCCAAAGGGAAAAATGAGTGTACCAGCTGTGTTTTTATGAATAAGTTGATGCGCAAGTTGGTCCAAGTTGGAAATTTACGGCATTCGGAGCCGCGATACGGGAGTTTTATGTGACACATGTTAATATCCACTTTAATATCAACTTCGGCTATTCTTAACTAAATTATCATAACTTTCTAATATCGGGCGTGTTTTGTAAAACGCGGGTACTAGGGTTCCGTACGAAGAGGTCTAGCAGGGGGTTTTCTTTGAGTTTTTTCGTGTGTATTTTTGGTACTGATGCAAAAAGTAAAGGATGGAGCGAGGAAGAATGATGCCGTTGAGAAGTCCTCTTTTCATCTCTCACGGCGGCTATAAAATAAAAATAAATAAATAAATATTCACGGACACTTAACACAGCGCCTAATCCCAAACTAAGCAAAGCTTGTACGATGGAAACTAGATGGCTGATAGAATACATAAATACATTTTTTTTTGTAAATACATACTTATAATACATAGAAACACCCAGACACAGAACAAACATCTATGTTTACAACACACAAATGTTTGTTCTCGGCGGTGATCGAACCCACGACCCACAGCACGGAAGGCAGAGCTACTACCGACTGAGCCATGACGCCTGTCATAAGAGAGTTTACTGCCTCTACAATGGCTCTATAGAAACTGTCAAAAGTGAACTGCACTAATATCGTAAGCTCTGAACTGCTTTCGTTGCCCAGCATAATGTCAAGTGACGTGACTACACAGATAGGTATACGGTGTAGCTAGTCATGTATGTTGTTTCAAGGGGTTTCAGATATATAATAATATATAATAGGGCTTTACATCTATTGAAGATGATTTATACAGCGTCAGGAGGCAACCTATGCTTACACTTAACGACACGCTGTAGTGCCTGGGACAATGTTTAGATGGAGTAGGCTTGTCCAGAAAAAAGAACCCGAAAAATAACATAGTTACAATTAAAAAAGTAGTCTAAACTATGGGTTAGTCTCATAATCCCCTTTGAGCCGTCCCCTTCAAGGGGATTATGAGACTTTTTGTCTCATAATAAACCGTAAACTAACAAATTATATGGATCTTGACATCTGAGAAGTAAATTTGAAAAAAACTTGTTATCAACATCAGTCGTTGACAAACCACCTGAGCAAACCACAATGACGCTTTTAGGGTAATTTAATATGTTGTGGAGGAGTCTTCTAATCTTCATACTAATTCTTCAGGATGTAATGATAAACTTCAGTGTTCCACATAATTACTTATTTATCTCACCAACGAAGTTACATGTTTATACTGTGCGAGCGGGGAGAGACGACTGGCGACGCGGGACACAAAACTATCGCGTCAGCCCGATTTACTTACTTGTGGCTAGTCGCCACAACGCTAGTGGGTCATAAATTGCAAGTAAACTAATGCTGAATTACAAAGTAACACAACACCACGTAAAGCAATCTAGCCCCGCGGCTATCTCGCTGAACGATACTAAATTATGCTCACACTAGCTGATACCCGCGACTTCGTACGCGTGCGAAACTTTCCACCAAAATATCTGTCAACCAGCATACGATACGATGAACCTCGTAGCAAATGGCTGCTTTTGGTTTAGAGAGTGGTGCTGTATTTAAGAATTCACGTCTTTGATTTCAATAAAATATGGCCTATGTTTCAATCCAGAAAAAGGGCTTTCGAATGGTATAAGTTTAGTTAAAATTGGCCTAGTATTTTAGGCGTGATCCGCAAACAAACAAACAGAAAAACTCGATTTTTGGAATCAGAATCGTTTATTTAGTAGATCTGCATATTTAGTTAATCCATATCTTTAATTTTAGTTTTTTGCCTTTTTTACAGTTTTATAATAGTAATATAAATAGATAGATAGATTAGCTTATAACTATGGTGACATATAGGCAGCAACTTAAATATAAGTACGCGTATACCACATGAGTTATGCTATCTAATTTCAAATAGTACAAGCTTGGCTTAGTTTGGCGCTTTAAAAATGTGCATGTTCCATAAATCTTCATTCCTTTATCTTTGATCGTTGTTTCTCTGTTTCATTAATTAAAGTTAAATGAATGTGTGTTTAGATGTCGAGTCACATAATGAACGAGAATGCGACACCGCCCTCCATCATCGACCAGAAACTTGTGGTGAGTGTAACTACTGCTTTGTACTGTCGACGTGGTAAAGTGTTGATCCTGGTTTTGTGGTATTTCTTTGTACTGAATTTAGATCTTATTGCTTAACAGATTCAAGTTTCTAACACGCAGTGATGCTGGCAAGAGAGATGAATATCTCGTTTCAAAACTCCTTTGAACTTTTCCTTTTCATTTTATTTATAAAAAATATATAACTAACTAGGTTTCACCCGCGACTTCGTTCGCGTCCCGTTAGATCCCATTGATTTTCTGGGATGAAAAGTAGCCTATGTTTTAATCCAGGTAACAGGCAATACATATTCCAAGTTTTATTTTAATTGGATCAGTAGTTTTTGCGTGAATGAGTAACAAACACCCATACATTCTTACAAACTTTCGCGTATAATATTACAAGGATTATACAAGCTATTTCGTTTTAACATTTCACACAAACAAGTAGTGCTAGGAGGACTTAATGCTAAGAGCATTGTCTACCAGTCTTCCTGGGCGTGCAAAAAGAAAATTTGGCGTGTTTTTATAGGTACCAAACAAGTTCCATGAACTCACCAGCTTATATTCTCTGTTCCAGCACTTATCACTCTCCCAGGCGTCATGGGCGGCCTCCCTGCTGTGTCTAGGTGCGTTGTGTGGTGCTGTGCCTGCTGGTCTCATCTCTGAAAACTTCGGACGGAAGAAGACGCTGCTCTATCTTGCTCTGCCATTGCTGGTGTCTTGGATCCTGGTCGCTTCAAGGTGAGGCTCTTGAAATATAACTAGAAGGGCATTTTATATAACAAAAGCAAGTTTGTATGAGTTAGTGGCCAACTCTGGTGATGGAGTTTTTAGGCTGCGTTAAGGCCTTTGTCGTGGCTTAACGACTGCTAGAGCCGGGACAGTTTAACGTGCCCTCCGGAAGCACTCAGATTTATATGCCACTAACGGTCACCCATCCAAATAGTGACCGCGCAGAACGTTGCTTAACTTAGATAATCGGTGAAGATTGACTAAGCAAACCTAGCCACGTATATATATGATACACATTATATACGATAGATAATTTAGAGTTGATCAAATCTAAACTGGAATTATGAATTGGCTTAAAATAATGTAATCTTCTTTCAACTAAATTACTAGTGTAGTCGTTATAGGCAGTGGCTACCGCTTAATAATAGGTGGGCCATCGGCTTGATACATTATTAATTAAGTTTGATTTCACGGTTGCTTGTTACAGTTAAACACAATCAATTCAAGCTAAATAAAAAAAAATGCAATTTTGTCTTCATTCAACCTTTAGTTCCGACGATTTTTTTTTTTTTATGATAAAAGTAATGGAACAAGCTAATAGAGTTCACCTGATGTTAAGTGATAACTTCTGCCAGAACAATGCATTACCTCACAGAGCAAGTCCAATGAGGACGTGCCCTGTAAGGCAATGCACTGCGTCCATCACTCTGAGACGTAAAGATCTTGAAGTCTCATGTGCCTGTAATTACAGTCACATGGCAGTTTTAGATTAGTTTAAGTTCGATTATTAATCCCTTTATAGTTACATAAAGTTATTTATCGATGATTATCCCGTCAAAACCACTGCTAGTTATGTTAACACGACATTTCACTACCATCCTTACACTGCCCGACACCGATACCCACACGATAAAATATCAATGGCTCAAACTATCAGGGTCGATTCCGACGCGGTGTAGAAACGTGTACTAAATGTATGAGATTATCTCTTCACACAATATCGTGTAATAGGTAGACCAAGTAGGCGTTGAATGAAAAGTAATTACTACGTACTTGACCAAGTAGACTGTGGTGGGCGTTGAATGAAAAGAGAGTGCCTGGGAAGTATGTACAGCTGGTTCGGGCTATGTATAGCCAAGCTAGCACCCACGTCCGGTCAGAAGCTGGCGTCACCGACAAGTTCAGTGTGGCTGTAGGCTTGCACCAGGGATCGGCACTAAGCCCTTATTTGTTTCTCCTGATTATGGATGCCTTGACATCGGACATACAGGAAGAAGCACCCTGGTGCATGCTGTTCGCCGATGACATTGTCCTTGTAGGTGAAGATGCGCTTGAGGTCCAGAGCAGGCTGGGAAAATGGCAGGAGAGATTGGAGAGTGTCGGACTGAAGATAAGCAGAACAAAGACAGAGCATTTGTTTTGCGACTTTGGTGGTCCATCCAATTTCACCCCTATAGCCTTAACTGGTGTATCCCTACCAGTCTGCTCCGACTTCCGGTACCTTGGCTCATCAATTCAGAACGACGGCGAAATTGACCGGGCTGTGAAGAATAGAATAAATGCAGGATGGATGAAATGGCGACAGGTCACCGGAACAACGTGCGATCCGAGAATGCCCATTAAACTTAAGGGGAAAGTATATAAAACCATCATTAGACCTGTCGTACTGTATGGATCAGAATGTTGGGCAATGAAAGGGACGGATGAGAGAAGAGTGCATGCAGCAGAGATGCGAATGTTGAGATGGATGTGTGGAGTGACAAGAATGGATAAAATAAGGAATGAGTATATAAGAGGAAGTTTGAAAGTAGCGCCAATAACGGACAAGTTGAGGAGTAATAGGTTAGCGTGGTATGGGCATGTCATGCGGAGGGAAGAAAGCCATATTACGAGAAGAGTGCTAGACATGAATGTGGACGGATGTAGAAGTAGAGGTAGGCCAAAGAAAAGATGGATGGACTGTGTGAAAGAAGATATGAGTAAGAAAGGAGTGAACATCGAGATGACGGCTGATAGAGGAGAGTGGAAGGCGAAGACATGTTGTACCGACCCCACTTAGCGTGGGACAAGGGTAGGAAGATGATGATGAGGTAGACCAAGTAAGTCAATCTACTCCCTGCAGGGGTGAAGGACATGTACGGGGGGGATAGATAGATAGATAATAAATAAATAAATATCCTTGGACATTACACACAACGCCCTCTAGTCCCAAACTAAGCAGAACTTGTACTATGGGAACTAGATTGCTAATACAATACTTATGATACATTTTTTTTTTGTAAATACATACTTATAATACATAGTAACACCCAGACACAGAACAAACATCTGTGTTTGCAACACACAAATGTTGGTTCTTGGTGGGGATCGAACCCACGACCCAAAGCACGGAAGGCGGAGCTACTACCGACTGAGCCATGACGCCTGTTATCATGTCTGTTTAAAGCAGCAAATGATAGATGATTTAGTGTGTTGTATATACCTGTGTTGTGTTGTGTGCCAAATAAATATTTCTCTATCTCTATCTATCACTCTCTATTTATTTGGCAAACACGAAATTAGGGTTCATTCCAGTTTTCCCCTGCGTGGGTCCCGTGCGTAGGGGATTTCTGGAACTTTTGTCCAATAATCCCCTTAGCGACCCCTGCGACTGCCGGCAGGGGAAAATTGGAATACAAATTCAGAAATCCTTAGCAGTGATAAATCTAATTAGGTACACAAAAAAAAATCCGTTTGCTTATCAAACAAAATCACCTGCCCGTGCCACTGTAAACTACGTAGACAGTGATCTCATATAAAATGTTTGTTTATATCGTGTCTCTGGAACTATGAAAGCCACAATACCTATAACATCCACTCTTGCAAACAAATAATCAAGATGCTGTTACGTTTGTAGTTCAGAGATGCCTATCTCATTATAATTACCAATATTCATAGTTTCTTGAAGCAATCTCAGCCGAATCTTTGATATTATCATTAAGTAATCCACACGCGAGAAATCCCCCACAAACTAGTTCAATCATTGGCAAACAAGCTTGCCGAATAATTACAAGCCATAAAGGAACGTGAGGCTATAGGTACCTAAATAATTTGAAGCCGCGTACGTAATTAGACAGTCGATTCGATAACTAGGTAGGGAGGTTTTCTAGGTATAAATTAGGCCTTAGCATCCCTACTTAATATTATAAATGTGAATGTAAGTTTTTTTGTTACGCTTTCACGCGAAAACTACTTAACCGATCATCATGAAACTTTGTACACATATTCTTGGAGGTATTAGAAGTAACATAGGATACTTTTTATCCCGGGAAATTAGCGGGATCCAATGGGATGCGAACGAAGTCGCGGGCGGAAGCTAGTATTATTATAAGAAAGATAATTTATACAGCGTCAGGCGTTTTTTATGCCCTAGGGCTTATCCCAAATATCCCCTGCGATTTCCCCCTGAAAAAGGAATTTCTGGATTTTTCGTCTGAAAGTAGTCCCCTGTGACTGCTGGCAGGGGACTCGAGGATGTAGCAATAAACTCATTTCTATAGTTTGTCGAGTCACAAACCGATGGAGATTATTCCCTACTTATGCTAAAGGCCGACCAGCTGTTAATCGAAGCAGGTTAGTTTTGGCTGTATTTGTAGCGAGCCAAAATCTGAAATCAAGTCAAAGGAGGACAATGAAACCTCTTCCATATCCAGCCACTCCAGCCACTTCACAGACTCGGTGGTGGATTTAAAGTAAACAGGTTATTTCTGGTTTCAGTCCAAACGTGTACGGTCTGTACGTAGGCCGCTTCGTTGGAGGCATTGCTGTCGGAGCCTTCAGCGTCAGCATTCCGCCTTATGTCGAAGATATTGCAGAGAAGCAGATTCTACCAGCCCTGGCCAATTTCTACCACGTGCATCTGAGTTGCGGTGTGCTTTTCGGCTATATTATTGGTAAGCATTTACCATGCAGTAAAAAGATTGTGAAGAAACAGCTGTTATTTTTTACCAGTACTCTGTCAGGGACCCCAGTTGTCATGATCAAAAACCAATCTTTAGCTCACACAATATTATTGTTTCCTTTCAGGTATGGTCGAGAATCAAACATGGTTTGTAGTACTCTGTGCAAGTATACCGATAGCATTCTTCATCGCATTCATTTTCCTCCCCGAATCCCCAGCCTACCTGATGTCCCAAGGCAAGTTCCATGAAGCCAAAGCTGCCCTACGCTACTTCAGAGGAATTGACTACGACATCGACTCAGAAATCAAGTCTTTGAAGGAATACCTCAGAAACGCTGTCAAGAACCGGGTCACCTTTAAAGATTTGTACAAAACCAGAGGAACAATCAAAGCTCTATTAGTCTCTTTCGGGCTCATGATCTTCCAGCAGATGAGTGGGATATACCCTGTCTTGTTCTACGCGAAGAAGGTATTCGAGACGTTTTCTGTTACCCTGAATCCACCAGGTGCTGCTATAATTCTTGGATTCTGCTTGGTGTCTTCTACTTACTTCTCTACTATGCTTTTGAAGGTCGTCCGGCGAAGAGTACTGCTTCTTATTTCATTTACAGTAATGGCATTGAGCTTAGGTTGTTTTGGGGTTTACTATCATATGCTGGAGACTAATGGAAATCTACCTGTAACAAATACATGGATCCCACTCTTCAGTCTGTGCGTCTTCGTCAGTTTTTACGCCTCTGGTGCGGGTCCGATTCCCTGGCTGATGCTTAGAGAGATCTTCCCCGCAAACGTGACAAGACGAGCTACAGCGATCACTGTCGGCTTCCACTGGTTCCTCGCTTTTGGGGTGACCAAGCTGTATCAGAACTTGGTAGCCACAGTGAAACCTGGTTGGGCTCTATCGCATTTTGCTGTAGTGTGCATCGTAGGTGCCATTTTTGTGTATTTTTTCGTGCCGGAGACTAAAGGAAGGTCTTTGAGTGATATCCATGATGAGTTTGATGGGATCCATAAGAAGAAGAAGCATCGGCATGTTATTGAGGTGGAAAGTTTATCAGAAGCGTAATCTAGTTTTTATTGAGCCAGAGAATTTGATATGTAAGTAAGTAATGGTTAATGAATGTGTCAGTTTGTGAAGAGTTGTTGATCTAAGCGTGGTTTTGGGACAATGTTAGCGCGCAGTAAAGGCTAATTAGTTTTAGGATATCTGTATTTATTTACGTAATTTAAATAATTTTATATTTCTTTTATGTTTCCTTCACCTTTCTAAACCTATGCTTTGGCGTTACTTTATTGAAAATTAATCCTACTACCTCCAACCATTTCGACAGTATTTGTGAATTTTAGGACATCCTATCTAGCTACGAGTATGTACATCATTTTTTTCAAGTATAATTTGCTACAGCTAAATGTCCCACATATAACTCTGTTTAAGACCATTCAGTAGATTAAAACACACACTCTAAACAAGTATGTTTAACTCGCTCCCGGACTTTACAGTCTCAACTTAAACTTCCAAACTCAAACGAGTTCACTCGTGTAATCGTGATTGGTTTATGTCCCCAAGTTCGGCAAAGAAGTATAAATAGAATCCTGAGCACGTATGTATTGGATTTACGAATTAGCATGCCACCCGCGTGTTCTCACCCCTTTTACGAGGCGTTGAGTTTTGGACCGGAATACAACCGCCGCTATAAAGCAAAGCAATGGTAAAAAACTTTAAGGAACTCTCTACTTGTAGTGGGTTAATCCAAGGACGAATTATAATTCGTCCTTAGGTTAACCGAGCTACTTTAAATCGTTTTGTTGTTGGAACCATAGAATGTTGAAACGTTTTTAGTTTCATGTTTACCTACAACTGACAGCAGATGGCGTTGTCATGGAAAATAACTTTGCTAAGATTTCAGGTTTTTGGCAAACGCGATCGTCTAAAAAGCTGTCACCATTTTCTTGGATAACTGGTTCTATGCGTTTCTAAGCTGAATAAAACGTAGGGTCGGTAAGCTAATTTGTACGTCTTTGGAAATGTTATAAAAGTGCTGTAGAGACCAACTTGCAAAAGGAAAGACTACTTTTTAGCTTAAAACTGAATATTGTTGTTTTATAGTTCTGTTATTTTACTCAAACTCCTTATTTCCTGTCTCCCACTGTAAGAAAGTGCTAGAGAAAGCTCCAAGTAATTTTATTTCCCTGCCGTTGACATTCAAAGCTATGGAGTTGACTAACAGAGACATCACTCATGATCATGAATCTTCTTAAATAAATAAAACTCTTTTGAAGCTGACAGAGAATCAACGCACAGCCTAAACTATAAGTCCTAGAGGTATGAAATTCGGAGGGTAGTATCCTTATATAGTGTAGAGGTGCACTAAGAAAGGAATTTTGAAAAGTCGCACCCTAAATGTTCTAGAACGCGAGCAACGCCGCGGGCGACGGCTAGTAAATAAATAAAACTCGAAGCTGACTTAGAATCAACGCACAGCCTAAACTATAAGTCCTAGAGGTATGACATTTGGAGGGTAGTATCCTTATATAGTGTAGGGGTGCACTAAGAAAGGAATTTTGAAAAGTCACTCTCGAAAGGGTATAGAACGCGAACAACGCCGCGGGCGACGGCTAGTAAATAAATAAACATCCATAAACATACCACACAACGCTCTCTAGTTTCGCTTGCTTATACTGGACTTAAATAGTGAATAGAGTGAATACTAATCAAAATGAAGGTAGCACTTGACTATGAGTAGCGACAGCAATAAAAGAACGCGCAATGTAACTACGGAACGGACGGGTGTAAATGAACTCGTAAGAAGTTTTCTGCAGTTATTATCCAATTATCCCCTGCCAGCAGTCGCAGCGGATTTCAGGGGATATTTGGACAAAAGCCCTAGAAATCCCCATCGCAAGGAAAACACGTAGGAGATAACTGGAATGAGCCGAAATAAACATCTGCTTGGGCTGCAGCCAGGGAAAACATGCAAAGCCAAATTGGGAAGATAGTAGCCTTTTCCGGCGTCCAGTGGTGAACCCCTCCGAGAGTGTGGACTCGCCACGCGGCGGGAATGGTAAGTCGGTAAGAAATTAACCATTCTCTAGAGGTAAACTTTTGTAGTTGCGTGCGCGCTCGGCATACGAATGCTGTTATGTCCGTAGTACACGGTCGCGGTCGCGGGCGGAAGCGAAACTGCGGAAAAACTGTCAGTTGTATTGTCAGTCAACGTTTCGCATGCTGTGTCTCGTTCAAACTACAGGGGGGCGATCGTTATCTCATAAAAACCTGCCAGGTATAAGCATGCCCAGTTTTCTGATTTGTTTTCATACTAAATTATATACTAACTAGGTATTCATCTATACTAACTAGGTATTGTCAGGCGTCATGGCTCAGTCGGTAGTAGCTCTGTCTTCCGGGCTGTGGGTCGTGGGTTCGATCCCCACCGAGAACAAACATTTGTGTGTTGTAAACATAGATGTTTGTTCCGTGTCTGGGTGTTTCTATGTATTATAAGTATATTATGTATTTACAAAAAAAAAATGTATGTATGTATTTTATCAGCCATCTAGTTTCCATCGTACAAGCTTTGCTTAGTTTGGGACTAGAAGGCGTTGTGTTAAGTGTCCGTGAATATTTATTTATTTATTCTGTGACTAAGTAGTGACGTCATTAGCGCGTTTCAGCGCGTTTTTTGCCGTCAAAAGCTTCTTGTTTTTCTTTTTCCTCACGATGTTTTCCTTCACCGTTAAGCTCGTGTTAATGCGCATATAAATTTTCCGAAACGAAAAGTCCATTGATGCACCGGAATTCGAACCCACGACCTTCGGATCGAAAGTCGAGGTGCAATCCCACTCGGCCAACACGGCTTTTTTACTAAACTAATAGGCATAAAAACCCGTATTGTACCCTTATAACCCAACGCGTAATTATCTGTAAACAATACTCCTAACTTGTAACTTCTGACCCCGCACTCCCCTTCGATGTATTTTTGATGACGATCACACCCAGTCGTAATTTTCTTAAAGCCAGCTATTCATGAGTGATAATGATATGTTTCTTAGGCCCGCGGCCCGCATGCTGATAAAGAAATCATTGCTCAAGCATTTTTTTTTTTTTTATGATAGTAGTAATGGAACAAGCTGATAGCTCATCTGATGTAAAGTAGTAACTTCTGCCTATAACAATGCATTACCTCACAGAGCAAGTCCAATGAGGACGTGCCCTGTAAGGCAATGCACTGCGTCCATCACTCTTAGACGTAAAGATCTTGAAGTCTCATGTGCCTGTAATTACACCTGTAAGCATACGTTTGAGTGGATATTTTTATACAAAAATCTATGCTTGAGTCCGGATCGGTAAGGTCGGGCTGTGGATGATGATGATGAGTCCGGATCAGTGCTCGAGCAGTAAATCAGTATTATATGCCTAAGGTTTTTAAATACATTATGTACTAGTTCATCAAATCTCAATGCGCTAAATGAACTTAACGTTTCAATTCAGACTGCAATTATGTTTCAGATTTCTCAAAACTTGTGTTCAGAGCTGATAAATATACTCATGTTTTATGTAGTACATAGTTTTTAGTTTAGTTAGCATTTAATTAGTCTGTATTTGTTTCTTGTTGTTTCTGTTCTAGTATGTGTCGTATGTGTCGTAAATAAAAAGTATTCTATTGTATTCTATTCCATTCCATTCCATTCCATTCCATTCCATTCCATTCCATTCCATTCCATTCCATTCCATTCCATTCCATTCCATTCCATTCCATTCCATTCCATTCCATTCCATTCCATTCCATTCCATTCCATTCCATTCCATTCCATTCCATTCCATTCCATTCCATTCCATTCCATTCCATTCCATTCCATTCCATTCCATTCCATTCCATTCCATTCCATTCCATTCCATTCCATTCCATTCCATTCCATTCTATTCTATTCATAAATTAGAAATGGTAACCAGATAAATTACCTTTCTTACAAAAAAAAACCGGCAAATTGGAGCAATACTTTTTGAACTACGAGAGCATAGATAAACAGACACACAACGTCGTTAGTCTTGTCCACAATCCACACCCCTTCCGTTTTTCGGTCCAGGGTTAAAAATATTCTTTATTCTTTATTGTACACAGATAAACTTAACTTAAAACTTAAACTTAAAACATGTACATACAAGCGAGCTTAACCCTAAAAAGAGTTCTCTTCCAGCAAACCTTAGGATGAGAGATGGGAAAATGAAAATGAAAGTGGGTACGTGTACAACACATATAGATGGGCGAATAGAAAATATAAACAATATAAACCTACAATAAAATAAACCTACATACAAATTAATTAATAAACCTACACATATACCTAGCACAACTAAATTACACTATACATACATACAATACACATAAAATATAACCTGTTACCTAAAAATAATATGTTAGTTATACTTACACAAAAGTCGCTCCGTGAATGCCCGCCTTTACAGATACAGGCATTGTTTATAGAAGTCGAAGCTCGTTTCTGTGTAATGAACTGAAAATTATAGCAATCAACGCCAAGACAACTCCGACACCATTTCAGTAATACCCTGAAATCCTGAAAAACTTTAACCGTCATGTAGCGACCGCTTTTTCTTTTGCTTGGGGAATAACGCTATTCCACTTTTGCACACTAACCGATAGAGTTTTACTCATTTTGTTTGAAATAAAAATAATTTTTTTAGACAAATATTTTCTAAAATGAAGCTCACGGAAGACTCCATGTTGAAACTAGTGACATGATCCATGGTCGTAAGTTACATGATCCATGATCACGAGTTACGTAATCCATGGTCACGGGTTACGTGATCCATGGTCGCGAGTTACATGATCCATGCTCACGAGTTACATGATCCATGGTCGTGATTTACATGATCCATGATCACGAGTTACGTAATCTATGGTCACGAGTTACGTAATCCATGGTCATGGGCTACATGGTTCATGGTCGTAAGTTACATGTTTCATGATCACGGGTTACGTGATTCATGGCCAGGGGTTACATGATTCATGGTCACGGGTTACGTGATTCATGGTACATGGTCGCGAGTGACATGATCAAACGTCCATAAGATATCTTAGTTAGCTCTGTTAGTTGAGCTACTGGTGTTATTGAAAAACTGTATCTGCGTGAGCCCTATCGGTACATAATCTAAACGACACGCATTTTGGTAAAGTGTTTTTAGTAATTAGTAGTGTGGCGGATATTTATTGAAACTTTTTGTTATAATACTGGTTTTATGGGTAATTTCCGCTATTTTATGGAAGCTACAACATAATTTTAATTGTGCATTAAAGTTTTTGGAAGCCAAGTTGAAAATCAATATATATAAAACTCTTTTAAAGCTGACAGAGAATCAACGCACAGCCTAAACTATAAGTCGTAGAGGTATGAAATTTGGAGGGTAGTATCCTTATATAGTGTAGGAATGCACTAAGAAAGAAATTTTAAAACGTCACACTCTAAAGGGTCTAGAACGCGAGCAACGCCGCGGGCGACGGCTAGTGTTACAGAATATAATAGGTGGCAGTAGGTACGAATAATAAAGTTGTGGTACTTTTAAATTCACAATTTTTTCGGTCCATCTGGTAGGGGACCGTTTCTTCTTGTATATCAAGATTTTAGCGAGTACACAAAGTCCAATGGACTTTATGTACCCTTGGGGAATTTATCAACGTATTTTTTACTACATTTTCAGACGATTTATTGTACACTAGTCGTCGTCGCCCGCGGCGTTGCTCACGTTTTAGACCCTTTAGGGTGCGACTTTTCAAAATTCCTTTCTTAGTGCACCCCTACACTATATAAGGATACTACCCTCCAAATTTCATACCTCAAGGACTTATAGTTTAGGCTGTGCGTTGATTCTCTGTCAGCTTCAAAAGAGTTTTATATATATTGATTGATGATGATGATGATTTAGTAAAATTTATCTCTATTTCAAACACGATTTGTAAACGACTTCCAAGAATTACTTTAGTCGTTTTTTAGATTTTTGTTATTCTCAATTGAGAGTGCTATCAAATTACATAAGTATTATAAAATAAAGAAACCACAAAAACTCAAAGGAACTGAAATCAGGCATGAAAATATTATAAAAATATAAGTAAATATTGTATTACAGAAGTATTTTAATAGGAAGCAATCCCTGTCTCATAAAAACCTGCCAGGTTTAAGCCTGGCGGGTTTTCTGAAATGTTTTCATACTAAATCATAGGTATTCTGTGACTAAATAGCAGAGTTTTACCTACCATTAAAACTCTTATTATGTCCGGAGCCTTATTCGAGGCCTTATAAACATATTTTGAGATTTATCCACTCATTTCCGGCCGTATTTATAATATTCGTCGTTGTAGTTCCACTATTGCTCGATAGGGGGCGTCACTTCCGTTCCACAGTTCACCAGTTTGCGCGAGTACATTTCTCATCATTGCGGGTCTCAAAATAACTAATGTTACATAGAAATCAAATTACACCAGGCAGAACTGACTGTAAGGCCTCGAATAAGGCTCCGGACATAATAAGAGTTTTAATGGTAGGTAAAACTCTGCTATTATGTCCTTCCGCCGTTATTCGAGGCCTTATAAACATATTTTGAGACTTTGTTTGTTCTCGCCTGGTGAACGGACGCCAATGTGATAATTATACTTTTTTATAGGAATATTTTAATGTAATCATATTAAATCAACAATATAATACAAATAATTAATACAAACTTATTCTTACTGAAATTAGAAATAATAAAAACTATAATCTATTCACTATTTATAGTACTGGTTCAAAAAGAGCCCCCAGTGAGGTACTAATGGATGAATTACAAGGCCTAGACTGGATTTCTTTTCTATAAAACTTTAAAAAAGTATTTTCTGATCTCCAATTAGCCCTCGCCATGATCTTATCTAATGGTTGATTGTCTATCCAACCCCTAGAAGCCACAGCAGACCTGACACTTCCAGGAGTTGCATCAACACCAGCTTCTTTCAAAACAGATTTTACCCAACTTGCGATGATAGTTCTAGAAGCAGCTTTAGCTGTACCACGGGCAGCTACAAACAAATTTTCAATATTAGCTTCTTCTCTTCTAGTCTTTCCTAGCAAAAGTAACGTTTTGACCCACAAAACCGGATTTAGATTCGGATTATCTTCATTAGAAAATAGTTTCCAACCAGACTGAATAAAAGAAGCCGAATCCGTTTTCGATCCAAATCGGGGCCAAAGCGTCACAGAGTTTTCTTCATTATTCATCACGAGTGATTCTTTACCAACGCTTAAAAGCGTCAAGTCGTGAACTCTACGCCCTGAGCAGAGCAACAAGAGGATAGCGCAACGTCGTGAGACTTCGTACAAGCTCTCAGAATTAACAGAATGGCTTGATAACCAGGAAACCAAAATATTAGTGTCCCATACACTCTGGTTGGGACGTTCTCTACAATTATTAGACGCAATAGACCTTAAAATTTGCTTGACTAATACATTTGAACTAAGACGTGAGCTATCCTCCGTTCCACACAGGGTAGAGACAACTGACTTATGGACTAAAATTGTTCTATATGCCAATCCTTCTTTTAGATGTAGGTCAGCCAAAAACCTTGCCAAATCAGAGCCCGACGGGTTATTGGTCTCAACAGAAAATTTTCTGCACCATTTAACCCATCGCTCCCAAGCCGGTTTGTACGTATTGAGAGTGGACTTTCGCCACCCTGCTCGTAACAAAGCTTTTTGTCGATTTGACCAGGATTCTACAGCCCGAGACCACCCCCACATTTCCAGACCTCTAGTGTTAAATCGTGAACCTTCGGTGGAGGATGGCCTGTTGACAGATCTATGAGGACGGTCTCGAGCTGGTGAATCGTGAAAGGTGGCGCAATCGCTCGAGCTTTGAGGTCCGCTCTCCAAAACGCTTGAGGCCACTTCGGTGCTACTATAAGAAACGTACCTTTTGCTCGATTGAGATGCATGAGAACTCTCGGCATCAGATTTGGAGGCGGGAACACCCAAGCCAGGTCGAACTCCCATTCCCAGGCGAATGCATTGTGCCTCCACGCTGCTGGATCTCGCTGATCTAGGCTGACATACCTTTGTACCACGTGAGCTCGAGCCGACGCGAACAGATCTACTTCTGGGGTACCCCATTTTGCAAACACTACTTTTGTCAGCGAGGGAATTAAGTGCCACTCTGGGACTATTGATTTCCGAGAAAGTCGATCGGCTACAGTGTTGTACCTTCCCGGAATGTGATGAGCTACCAGGTGAATATCGAAGCGATCTAGAATTCCGTAAATCTGATAGGTCAGATCCATCAGCGCAGCCGATCGACTTCCTCCCTCGTTCCTCAGATACGCTACGACTGATTTGTTGTCGCACTGCAACAGCACAGACGAATGACTCAGAAAAAGACCGAATCGGGACAAACATTTCAGAATAGTCAACATCTCTTTGTGGTTCGAATGAAACTGCTCTTCTACGTCTAACCAGTCTCTCCCCATTTGTATTCCGTTCAACTCTGCTCCCCAACCGGAGTCTGCTGCATCCGTCGTCAGAAAATGTGTATTGGCAGGAGGATGGAGCCTGGATGGTGCTGTGCAGTTCTTCATCCACCACTGGAGCTCTTCGATAGTTGGAAGTGGAAGAGGGTAAGGGCTCCCTGGATGATTTTGGAGGAGACTGTTGCAATGAGTCAACAAGTAGCGAAAGTTTAGGCGACCCTGTGGAACGACCAGTCTGGCAAAATTCAAACTTCCTACGACACTCTGCACTTCTCTGAGGGTTGCCTTTTTTCGTTTTAGCAACTTTGATATGGTCCCCTGCAGACCAGAAATTTTCTTGGGAGGAAGAAATTTTTTGTTCTGCCACGTGTCCCACACCAGACCTAAATACTCCAACGATTTTTGTGGGACTAGAATGGACTTTTCGGTATTCACTCTCCAACCTAGTTCCTGCATAGTTAAGAGGACAGTTTTTGTCTGACTGACTAGTTTCGACCTGTCTTGGCAAACAATCAAAAAATCGTCTAGAAATAGTGCTATTCGTATGCCCTGCTCTCGAAGGATTGATGCAGTCCAGTTCGAAAGGGAGGCAAAAATTTTGGGCGACGTCGCAAGTCCAAATGGCAAACAGGTCATCTGCAGCAGCTGATTTCTGTAAAAGAGTCTGAGAAAGCAACGATGACTCTGAGCAACCGGCACGTGATAGTAAGCCTGGGTCAAGTCTACCTTTACCATCCAATCGTTCGGCTGAAGAAAGTCCGGGATACGATGGACAGAGATTAGTCTGAATTTGGTTATTTTTACAAACTGATTTAATCGTTTTAGATTGAAGATTGGACGCATGGAACCATCGCTCTTGGGGGTTAGGAACATGGTTGATAAAAAGCTGGGCGTATCGGGGGCACATTCTAAGACCCTTTCCACTACCATACTGTCTATAACTTGGTCCATCTGAGGAGATGGCGCAGTCTGGTAACGGGAACTTAAGAACTGGGGTGAAACAAGCGGTGGTTTGGCTTGGAAAGGGATTTTGTAACCGGATATTATTTGTATTAGAGCACTGGGTGCATCTCTCTGTTTCCAAGCATCGACAAAAAACTCTAGCCTGCCCCCCCGAAACGCCCGCATCGAGTCAATATTTTCTATCTCCTCTACCTTTGCCGCGAGTGGCACTGTGCTGGGTGTATGGTCCCGGTCGACCAAACGATTTTCTAGTATTTGCCGGGGCTTGCTGACGTGAGGCAGATGACTGTGGCCTAAATTGTGGCCGAAAGAACCGTTCATTATTCCCATACGCTGGGAATTCGTAATTGTAAGCATGTGGGTAGAAAGGTCGTACCCCTTGCGGTGGAGGATACCTATTTGTGTAAAGCGGTGCCATGGAGCGACCGGCTTCACTATAATTATAACTACTGGGTCCAGGTTGCGCAGCCTGGGACCCAGATGCTGCTCGCTTCTCTTGCGCAGAGAAGGAGGTTTTTGGAGTAGCAAAGACTTTACTGATACCCCCATTATTTTTTAAAAATTCTACAAACGGTTCCTTATCAAACAAATACTCGCATGAAGGGGGTATCTTTTTTAAACTAGCTTTCAGATACTTTTCTTTTACCAAACTAATGAATGCATCGCGTCTTTGTTCGATAATATCGGCCCTGCGGCCACACACTAGCTGTAAACAGTCAAGTGAGATTTTTTGAAAATCTCCTGAAAAAATGTCTTTAATTTTAGAGACCAATGACTCATTATCTAAACTATCTGTTTCGCGAGTCCATTTAAGTAAATCAGACACGCCTCTTTTCAAAGCATCGCTTTGCATAATGACCGCTCGGGTTATAGCACCCAACGACTTATCGGTTGCAGAAAGACTACTAGGTTTTTCAAATTGCTTAAGTTCATCATTTACCTCCAAGTCAACAAACCCTGGCCGTGCATTGTATGATTTCTGAATCTCAGAATAACGGACATTTGTCCAATTTTCAGTTTTAAAATGTTGCAATGACTCTAACAATTTCAAATGCTCGGCAGAGGCATTTGCAACAGCTGGCTCTTTCAAGTTTGTAGCCAACTCAAAATCAAACTTGAGGGTAGACTCAAAAGTTTCTTCAGGAAGAGCCGGCTCAGCGGCGGCGGGCTCTTCGTTTTGCACAGAAAAATCGGTAGGGTGCCAACAGCCAGGTGGCGGGTAGGCATTCCATGATAAAAAAATTTGAATTTCACTTACTTGTTTGGCAAGGTGTTTCAAAACCTTACCATCCTTGCGCGACCTTTTTGCCTGCCGTGAATCAGCTTCGCACGCACGCTTGCGCCTTCTGCTTCTATCCACGCCATAATCGTCATCCTCACTTGACGACGAAGATGAGGGGCAAGCCCGATCACGCTCAACACTGTCACCATGGTTTGACATAATTAATAAGAACTACGAATTTTCTAAACCTTATTTTTCACTTTTAAACTAAACGAACGCTATCAGCGTTTAGATTTTTTTTTTTTTTTTTTTTTTTTTAAAGACAATTAATTTAATTTAACGACAACTTTTTTCCGAGCGCGAACTGCGCGTCCCGCACGTCTTTACGGCACGAAAATCAGGACGCCAATGATGAGAAATGTACTCGCGCAAACTGGTGAACTGTGGAACGGAAGTGACGCCCCCTATCGAGCAATAGTGGAACTACAACGACGAATATTATAAATACGGCCGGAAATGAGTGGATAAATCTCAAAATATGTTTATAAGGCCTCGAATAACGGCGGAAGGACATAATAGTGACATTAGCGCGTTTCAGCGCGTTTTTTTGCTTCAAAACCTTTTTGTTTTCGTAATATCTGTAGCCACGTCGCTTGACATTATACGGCAGCGAAAGCAGTTCAGAGCTTACGATATGGGGGCCGCTCTCCATCGGCTTGTTCCATCATTTTAGTATAAAGAAATAAATATTCTTGGACATTACACACAACGCCCTCTAGTCCCAAATTAAGCAGAGCTTGTACTATAGGAACTAGATTGCTGATATAATAGTTATATACTTTTTTTTTGTAAATACATTCTTATAATACACAGAACAAACATCTATGTTTGTCACACAAAAATGTTTGTTCTCGGTGGGGATCGAACCCACGACCCACAGCACGGAAGGCAGAGCTACTACCGACTGAGCCATGACGCCTGTCAAGTTTAACTCAAGAGTGTTTGGATTTCCAGTCAATGATTTAACTCCAAAAATCTTCAATACCAAGAATTGATTGATGGATGTAGTGCATAGTCAGGACATAGTCATAAACATCAAATGGACAAAGCTCTACCCAAGTTGATAATTCACAATCCCTAGAAAATAATAATGGAAATACTGTCATAAATTATTATTGACTAGCTTTCGCCCGCGATTTCGTCCACGTCCTGTTTAATCCTGTGGATTTTCCGAGGTGAAACTAAACTTTGACAATAGTGGCATGGGATGGGATCTATTCTCCAGCAACCGGTGGCCTAGAGAAGCCAGAAATAATTATTTAGACTTTATTATCTGTCAGAATCATCCGATAATAGGCCTTAAAAAGATCAATGCCTTTAGCCTCCATTTTGATTTTGTGAAACAATTCAGTGAGGCAATGAATGGAAATGGGGTTTTAATGACGGGCCGAGAGTTCAATCCACGGTCTTGGAGTAAAGAAACTGGCTATGGGCTATTCTAATCCAGCTTTGAAACGGGTTAGTCTGAAAATCCCCTTGATTTCGAAATTTTGAAATTGGCAGAAGCAAGTCTTACTGAAAAAAAATTACCTATATCTACCTAAAAATAAATAAATACAAAATGTATTAGATGCCTACTGTTGATGTAATCGGCGGCGGCGGAGGCACTGTGCTTTGATTTCGCAATCGTAACGCACAACGCTGCGGTATGCGGCTCAACGCAGCGTACCGCGTTTGCTCTTCGCCGCTGACGCAGACTGCGATGGAACAAGATACCATTCTAGACGTTTTCCATACGATTATGTGTCCGGCGCCGCATGTCGCATACCGCAGCGTTGTGCGTTACGATCGAGAGACAAAAGCTTTAGCCGGGGGCACTGATACTTTAGTCCAGCTCGCAGTGTACATTCTTTCATTCATTTCTCGCATTAACAAATACTGAATATTAAAAAAAAAATCTACTTGGACTGCTTTTATCCAGTTTTTGCGCAACATTTCGCAAATCATTACATTACATTGCCGGAGGGCGTGTTATTTTAATAATGCTCTTGGCGGCAGAGATGTTTCCAACAAGGGAAAGTTTTCTTTCATATTATTACTCTAGGGAGAGCAATATTTGGGTATTTGGGTCAGTAATTATTGGGAAAATTACCCGTTTGTTTAAGTGAAGCCACTGGGCGCGGTTAGATTTTAAATCTGTTTTATAGCATCGCCTACCAAATTGGCGGGTTTTATGGAAATAAGATAAGGGAACGTAGCTTGCGTGAGCTTTTACTGAGTTTTTGAGGGTAACCTTCATTGGGGTTAGAAAAATAAGCTGTAAGGGAATAATACTAGTACCTAGTATTCTGTTGCGATCCTCCTACGCTGATAGACGTCGGTCGATCGTACGAATGACAGTTCTAATACGTAGGTAGCGACTTCAGTGTCACAGAGCTAATAAAACATTAGTTAGGCATACGTGCATACGACCATTTCGACCGACAACAGCGACCGATGACGTCAGCGTAAGATGAAAATTCTAGTCTAAGATTTTTTTAATCTTCTAACTTACATTTTTTCTGTCTAAGTACCTACTTATACTTTGCAAGCTTTTAATAGATCAAAAGTAAAAAAAGTATTTGAACTAAAATTAAATACATTCAGTTGAACATTCGAACTGTAAAACCGGCCCCAGCGCCCCAAAGACCATAAAATGTCACATCGTATGATAATTCACTGTGGAATGTACTGTCACTGTAGATAACCTTCGAAAAACGTGAAATATTCCAAGTTATTCATGAAACTGTAAACGCAGCGCGAGTTGGAATGGATGTGCTTGCATACAGATCCTACTAATATTATAAATGTGAATGTAAGTTTGTTTGTTACGCTTTCACGCGAAAACTAAAAAACTAAAAAAAATCAGAGTCATCAGTCTCAGTGCAAGAGCTCCGATATCGTGAAGATGTCGTGTCGGTGACAGTGTTCAAACAGCCATTCTCACTATCACGTAATGTATATCAATAATTCAAAGTTCACCTCTAATCCACAAAAAGCAAGGATTCTCGATGTTTCTTCATTCCACCTCGAGAGCGAATCTTCTGAATAACAAATGTAATGACTTGAGTGTCATGTCGTAAAATATGGTTTCTTACACATGATTACGTTTTGTGATGCCGCATGTTCTGGTGGGTAAACACTCTTGCAGGCCTAAGTTATCTCCTAGAATAATGGGGAAAGGTATAGATAGATAATTAGGTAACTCTTTATTGTTCACCACAGAAACAATAGTATGTACCAAGATGCGCCTAGTTATGAGTAGTAGGTAGTTGCAGTATTATACAGGGTGTTACCAGACCACTTCCGAAAACTTAGAGGTTCCAATCAGACCATGATACTGAAAACATTAGGCGAAAAAAATCGCGAAAAAAAAATGTACTTTTTAATTTTTTTTCTAGTTACATACACACAGTACAGCATAATAAGACATATGTGTAAGAGAAGACGTACTGGATCTAATAAAAACATGATCAGTCAATACTGACAAACTCTTTAATCAGTCAAAACCACAACAAGATAAATTAATCCATCTCTGAAACTAATTTACACACAGGTCACTCTTCACTAACCGAGTACAAGATCACTTAACTTTGAAACAAACCAACTAACACTAAGCCAAAATAATATGTAATCAATTTACAAATAAATAAATCAACAACAAGTCAACCCGAGAGTTGCCTCAGTCGTTGTGTTCGCTCCGAGCGCCGGCGAGCGAATGGAATCCGTTGAGCTCGTCACTCGGTTTTATAGGCAGCGCGTAGTGGGGCGACCGCTGCACGTGCGCATTGCAGGTGGCCTTGTTTACGAAGTTGTGATTGTGACGTCATCAGTCGGATCTTTCACCGCCCGCTTGCGTGTTATTGTCATCGCAATGCTTGCGCCGATACGGCCATACTGACGCAGGCGCGTCCCTGCGACTCGTTTTTTAAGATGAATCTGCATAAAAACACATAAGCACATTATAACAGCAAAGAGAACAGTGAACGCGTTTTGATCTCATAGCCTCGGGCGCAAATTTTAATCAAACTTGTTCACTCGTACCAAAATGCGACCTCATAGCCTCAGCGCTAATTTTGGTCAAGCCTCAGAGCCTCAGCGCCCATTTAGCTTCGTATTTCATAATACGTTTATATTTTCCACCTCACCCACATAAACTCGTTAATTTTCACAACAGACACGTTATCACAGTTTAAGTTTTACGTTAACACCCGTTTGCACATTGATAATCAATCGACACGTGAAAACTCATTTGTCATCACATTGTAATCGGGTCTCAAACCTCACAGGAATCTCATAATTATTAGTAAACAATTTTACCTTTATTACTATTACACATCCCGATACGGTCACGTCACACTCAGATGTGTCTCTCAACGGCTAACTATACACCGTCTGGCTCAAAGATATACACAATTAATAAATATCATAGGGCAACACTAACTTTCACTCAATATGAAGCCCAAATGTAGTTGATCTCATGTAATCCCCATGTTCACGTTCGGAAAAGAGAAAAAATAATAATCACTACATTAAAATCACATGATGAATCAAAAACAGTAAGGACCATATAAATTTTGTATCATCGTTATACCATCATAGTAAACCTTACCAAAATACGGGTTGACTAAACGGCCCGATTCAGCAAGCAGTCGGTCTCGTGATCGTTCTGCGTTTAACCTTACTCGTCTTTCACACACATGAAGCCGCTAGTTTGATCACTGTAAAATTTCAAAATCATTAGTAGCTCATCCGCATATTTCTGAAGAGAACGACATTGCTGATATCGTATCGTATTGCAAGATTTAGGCAACTAATAATTCAGAAACATTGGTTATTGCTTTGAAAACTAAACATGAACAGACGCATGAAAATACTTCTCATTGAGTCTCATTATCAAAATAACAAATAACACCTAGCGTTCACAGTTTCTTTCTTCCATGTGAATGTGCAGTCAAAACTGAAACTTATCGTATCGTCATCAATTTGAAGGAATTCAACAGTCTCGATACACAGAGCTAACAATCTAAAACAAAACTTGCTAACATAACACTCGAAACCGTAAGGAGCTTAGCTCTGGTCTGCAACACCAAGCGTATGTACGAATGTACAATCACCTAAGAGTCAAAGAACAGCATAAATTGAATTCTACCATTGGTAAAAAAAACACGAATTAATACTGACGCCGCAAACAAGTTAGCCAAAACAGGAAACATAATGAAAAGAGCTAACTTCTTCGTTTGTTTCTCAATTCCGCACTTACATGTGGTTATACCCCATATACTGGACCAAACTGGAACTGGTGACCAAATACACTAAGAAAATATCAGCCATAGCACCATTGATTAATACATCGACCTGAATCGTAATCGTCTAAGCAAAGAACTTCTAGGCAACTCTCGGCCATTCCTTCAACCAAAGTAATATTCACGAATAATTGACTACTTTACACGGAAACATGAGTTACCAACAATCGGTGCCTACTGACAACCAGTTCAGTGACCGAAAATTCTACGGTCAGGCCTCTGAAGTGGAGGTAAGTTACTTACTTCATTCAGGAATCTCATTACGTTAATTCTGGCTTATTTTGATTCAAAGCACGATTAAACGACAATCTGTAATAAGAACAGTTCATCACAAAATTACAACATGAAGCACGGATAGATAAAACACAAACTACAGAAGAGAAAACACGAAAAACATATTGCACGAAAAACTATAATCTGCATAAAAACGGGTTGGCTCGGACTGCAGTTCCGACCATACAACATGTAGCATAAATAAATGAAACACAAGTTACCTGAATGTAAATTAAAACGTACTAAATTAGGTACTGCTGTACTCCAAACTATCATAGTCACCCAGTGCATAGAACAAACAATGTTCTTACTCACTATACTGCGTGAACACCTACAGCAAGAGGATGAAACTTTCGTTCATTTGACTATGAAACTGCATCAAACTATGTTGGGATTTTCCAAAATGAAAATGACTCTATTTAGCAAAATCTTACGGATCATATGGAACCGTCACAGATAAGTGACCGTAGTACTAAGAGCTCAATTCACAACAAGTTTAGTTTTATTCAGTTCCAACCACGGTTTGATCGATTTTAGCTCAGCTGAAACGTCACCGTCAAGTCGAATCGAAATAGCCCAAAAACAGATGAAAAGCTAAGGTTCAGCTGCGTTTAGCTGACAAGTTCGTTAGTGGAATTGAACTACAGTGTTTCGCGTTCAACGCACGACATCTACACTACATCCATCCACAAGACAGAGGCACCCAGTTACCATGTCAAGGCGTTCAAATGACAGAGGCGCCCAGTTTGCTTGTCACGGCAATTACCTGGAAACTCAATTACAAAATTACACATTAGCATAATATGAAAGAATTCGAGTCAGAACAAACTAGGTTACAAAATTGCAACACAAAAACACAAGAATCGCAACACCACGACTCAGGGATTCACTGCCTTTATCAAGCAACCATTTCCCAGCCGCAACACCAGTTGAACTAATCGCTAATTAACTGTACCAGTATCTGCCATCATGAAACAGATGTTTCATCTCAAGATACAAGCCCTTGTACCGGGGCCTTAGTGTGTACGTTTGACGTTCACCGCAAAGCCACGCAAACTATAACTTCGCATGGAGAACTATCAGTTTAAAACTTCCCGCTGCACAACCTCCACTCAAAAGCAGAGCTCACGCAAAGCCTGCAGCATACCTTCATAAAACTAACACTGAATCATAACTGTCCACAACACAATTTACACCTATCCAGCTACGTATATCAATCACACCTGTGACTGCAATAACTAGCCAACTACATCAACTTATGTTTACTACTCCGTTTGTAACAGTCGGTCAAAAATAACAAGCACTGGCTCGTAAGTATTTGACACCTATCAAATTTTATGTTACTGCAAGTAAGAACTACTATCAAAGTAACTCAATCATGTACCTAAACATTCTGAGGTACTATCAACGAAGCATCCAACAAGACCAACTAGTGCATCTGCATCATGTCTGTCAAGGTAGTCTGTAAAACTTGAACTCTCGCTCGGTCTAACCTGACATTCAAAACTTTTACAACCAAATACTGCTTCTATCTAATCACACGCTAGAGACACTCATAATCCATTCATTGCATTATTCAACTGCGTCAACTGTTGCCGTGCAATGCACTCACGCATTGGCTTATAAAGCTGCTCACTACAGAAAATATTCACCTCGACCAAATACAGGCACTATTTAACAAAGACCACAAAGATACTTTTCTCTAGTTGATAGAAAAACTAAAAGATTCACGACTCCTCCACTAAACGAAACCGAATGTCAACTTTCCATTCAAATTACAAAACAAAACAGCAAAACTTTGCTCAAGCACTTTTTCAGCTTTACACTACCGCTAGAACTTGCTCGATCGTTGAACACTTCGAGAGGCTAGTGTCAAAGGCAATGCAAGAACCACTAAGGACCCTATTAAACTTCTCCAAAACATTTTTATAGAATAATGTCTTACAAAGATTTATCAAAGATGAAAGTATCACAATAAACCTTGCCACACTTGAACTCACCTGTAATCACACATTTCACTTGTATAGCTTCAAGTACTCGTATCATAAAAGAAGCACACTGCTGTATCGGAACGGGTAGAAAGAACCACAATGGCTCAACTATTTTGGAAAGCTTAAAACTACAGGAACACGAATAAACAATTGGCAACAACAAACAATAAACAGTTAGCAACACTAATCATCAGAACTCAGGTCCTACTGACTGAAAACATCACACCTTTATCTGCTGTACGCATGAATTCCAGACATTAGACAATCTGTTATACGTAGATCTGCGTTCCGGCATACCAAAGTTCAAATCTGTTTTGACAGCACTAAATGAATAACTGCAAAACGTAGAAAGTATGTAATTTTCATGTACCACGCGCATACCATGAACTTTGAAGCGAACAAAAACTATTCGTACTGGACACACCGACACAAGAAGTAGACACACAGTGAACAATTAAACCCAAACACAGAGTTAAAGACAGCTATCTTCGTCTATTGTAATGAAAAAACATTTGCAACGTTTTTAATATGATACCAGACTATACAACGTGGTTCACAGCTGAAAAAACGTCAAAAAAAATAATAATTAAGAACCATTGCCTCACGGTGTAAGATTGAAACACTTAATTTAACAAAAAGATAAATAAAATGCATCATCTGGTATGGTCCATGGTGTCCTCGAAAGTGTTCACTGAAACAAAATAGTCACGGGTTTAGCAATGCCAAAAGCAGGAGCCGATGGTCGTTGGCGTTGGCTCAACCTCACTTCCGATGTAAGAGAAGACGTACTGGATCTAATAAAAACATGATCAGTCAATACTGACAAACTCTTTAATCAGTCAAAACCACAACAAGATAAATTAATCCATCTCTGAAACTAATTTACACACAGGTCACTCTTCACTAACCGAGTACAAGATCACTTAACTTTGAAACAAACCAACTAACACGTTTTTGAATTTAACCTAATTAAAATAATGAAACTCTTTCTGAAATACAATACAGAATTACTTTGCTTCAATATAAGCCAAAATAATATGTAATCAATTTACAAATAAATAAATCAACAACAAGTCAACCCGAGAGTTGCCTCAGTCGTTGTGTTCGCTCCGAGCGCCGGCGAGCGAATGGAATCCGTTGAGCTCGTCACTCGGTTTTATAGGCAGCGCGTAGTGGGGCGACCGCTGCACGTGCGCATTGCAGGTGGCCTTGTTTACGAAGTTGTGATTGTGACGTCATCAGTCGGATGTTTCACCGCCCGCTTGCGTGTTATTGTCATCGCAATGCTTGCGCCGATATATGTACCTAATTATCTCATTTAAAAAAGCAAAAAAACAAATAAAATAAATAAAGCAGCAATGTACACGCAGCACGCAGATTACGTCTACTACAGCATGAACAGCTGAGAGTTCATCGCGGGTCATTCAAGTAAGCGACGTGCGAGCGACCTACGTTAGTAGGCACTTACGACACAGAATAAATAATAGTACTACGCCTCGACCTTACCTACGTGAATGCGTACATTGCGGGCTGGCGAAATAAATACAAATCTTTAAACATTGTTTTCTCCGGCTGTAATTATTTTTCAGGATAACTGAATTTTTTTTGGTTGGGTTTTGGTGTGCTGTAGCTCCCCCTTTCGTTTTCGGAAGTGGTCTGGTAACACCCTGTATATAACTGGCCATTTAGAGTGCGACTTTTCAAAATTCCTTTCTTAGTGCGCCTCTACACTATATAAGGAACCTACCTTCCAAATTTCATACCTCTAGGTCTTAAAATTTAGGCTGTGCGTTGATTCTCTGTGAGCTTCAAAAGAGTTTTATATATATTGATGATGATTGATGATGATTATGATTGATTGATTGATAATTGAGAATTGATAATGATCTGTGATAGTAGTTAAATACTCCCAAGGTGGTTTTTTTAATATGACGTAAGTATTATTTAAGCATTTGGCTAGCAGCACACCTAATAAGTGTAGTTGCAGCCTAAGGTGAAGCACACTTAGCCATAATCCACTTCAAACTGTAAATGCGGCATGTCGTAAACACAAAATCGTATGCGAGAGATACAAAGGCAGTACGGATGAGATATTATACATGATGAGGAAAGAATTATGAGAGATGATAGGAGGTAATCCGAGAAGGGGGGTTGGGGGGGAAGAGGTGGTTATTGGAGGGGGATAAGACGACTTTATTTTACCAAACGTGTAATCGGTAGGGATATGAATGTGTGTGAACCTGTTTGGATATGAATCAAAAAAAGCTGATGATATTATTCACTCGTCATAATTGCTATAGAGACTATTTGATTGAAACTTTAATTAAAACATCACCAAAGATAGATTAGATTAGAAAATTCTTTATTGCACTTTAAAAAAATTGTACAGAGGCGAGTTTAATGCTATTTAGACATAGACATAGACAGACATTTATTTGCTTATAAAGTAACACACAAAATACACGTACAGAACTAGACTAACAACACTACAAAGAAATAAAAGTTACAGAGAAAGAAAAATGAAATGAGTGGATTGAGTAGGTAGGTGGGTAAGCTGGCAAGTGTTTGTGTGCTACAGCAGCAAACGGGTTTCGACTCAGCGTATGCCTCACCACCCAAAGGTAGTTAGGCGCTGTTATTCTGTCGAAACCATCAGCCAATAGACCCTGTGAAAAAACCATTGTGTAGTGTTCATGAAGTGTGTTGAGGTTTGAAAAAGTGTCGGGATGTGAAAAGTTATAATGTGTCTGGAAGGTTCTTCTGGTACGCCAGTCTCTTGAGAGTCTGGTTATAGAGAAGAAACCCCCCAGGGTGTGTTGAGGCATGGTGTTGGTATGTGGGCGAGGGTGTGTGTGTGATTTGTGTAGAATGTGTGAAAGAGGGTTAGCATTATCTACCAACTAACCTGCGCGTAGCGTGGAGATGATGGTAGTGCTTCTAAGGGAAAACTTCAAAAAGAAACAACAACGCCCTTAAAACTACATTAACCTACAAAACACATACATCACATACATACCTAACCTAAAACCAATACATAATAGACTACATAATTAAAGATAATTAGAGTCTTCCCTTCTAGGTACATACTGACGTCACCAAACACAATGCAATTAATTATTATCTAGTAGCAAGCAAGCTCCTATGAGTTAGTGGCCAACTCTGGTGACGGAGTTTTTAGGCCGCCTTAAGGCCTCCGTCGTGGCTTAACGACTGCTAGAGCCAGAACAGTTTAACGTGCCCTCCGAAGCACGGAAGCGCTCAGATGTACATGCCACTAACGGTCACCCATCCAAATAGTGACCTCACAGAGCGTTGCTTAACTTAGATAATCAGTGAAGATTGACTAAGCAAGCCTAGCCACGAGCGCTTTATTATCTAGTGATTGTAGAATATTGGCTGGAGTGCGGTCAAAAGTTCCAGAAACCGCCCACGCAGGGGACTCATGCTGGGGAAAACTGGAATGAGTCAATAATTTGGATGGGTGACCGCAAGGGTATTCTCATCTGAGTACCGACTAGTAAATATATCGGTCTCGACTATAAGTTATGTTATGACGGAGGCCTCCAAGCGGCCTAAAAACACCAGATTTTACCGCTAATTCTCAGTTTTACGGTCGTAATATTACGTCCCCCGCATTTAAAAAAATTCATATTAACATACAATAATGAAAACGTATGTAGAAACATCTGTCTTCCCTACAACGTTGGGAAGCCGTCAAAAAGCGAAAAACATTGAAATTGATGACCAATAAAGGCGTTAGCGTACAAACATATATTTAAGAGAAGGAGATATATTAAAGGCGGCGAACAATGCTGATACATGTGAAATATCTTCTTGTTTGTCTGGTGGACGGGAAGCCTAAAGTAGGACGGGTACGTGCAGCTATGAAAAGTAGAGGCGGTAGTTTAGATAAACCAAATTTGGTGGGAAGTCCTCATCGTATGGATGTAAAAGGCCCAACATTTACTGTTATTACGAGTTGGTTATAGTTTTAGTCGTTATAAGCCTCATCTGTCCGCTGTTTCTTTGTAAAAAGAATCTTGATGGCTTGTGAATAAAGTTTACTATAGCTTAGAAGAGTACCTATTATAATTAGATAATTTCCTACTAATATATTGTACGTCCGGAATGGGTAGGCTGTTGAAACTATTATATTTTAAGATCTCCTGTACACAGTTCTACAACAGAGTGTCAATTTGGTTTTCGAAAAGAAAGATCAACAGAAATGGCCATTCGTAAAACCGTATACTTTATACTAGAGGCTATGGATACGTCGCAGAAGGTATCCAGTATCTTTTGCGACTTATCTAAAGCGTTCGACTGCTTGCGACACGATATTCTTATGCGCAAACTCAGTTTTTATGGGTTTGAAGGTACGGAACTTAATTTATTACAGTCTTATCTTAACAACCGAGTTCAAATTGTCAA
Organism: Eulithis prunata; assembly: GCA_918843925.1. Classification (NCBI taxonomy): domain Eukaryota; kingdom Metazoa; phylum Arthropoda; class Insecta; order Lepidoptera; family Geometridae; genus Eulithis; species Eulithis prunata. The sequence goes on along the minus strand of OU974030.1, from coordinate 6,461,100 downwards.
CATGAATAATACTAATTCAGATGAGGAACATAGTAATATAGGTGTGCCACAAGGTTCCATACTGGGGCCACTACTGTTCTTGATTTATGTCAATGACTTGGGAAATTGTTTACCGGACTGGGCATTTGTAACCTTGTTCGCGGACGACACTCAGGTAGGTATAAAAAACAGAGATTTAGAAGTGGTAGAAGAACGAAAAAAAGAAAGTTTGAATAAATTAAAAGATTGGTTTGAATCTAATGGGATCATATTAAATGCGGACAAAAGTTCTGTTTTAAACTACTCATCTAAAAGAAACAGTAAATTTGATATCATTGAAGAAGTTAAGTTTCTGGGTTGCACTTTAGACTCGACCTTAAGTTACGATAGCCATATAGATAAACTTTGTAAAAGATTAGCCAGTGCTAATTATGCACTGTTCAAACTGAGACCTATAATAGACAGAAAAACTCTATTCTCAGTCTACTATGCTTATTGTCATTCTATTATAAATTATTCTATAACAGTATGGGGAAATGCTACTCAAATTGAAAAAGTTCTCATCTGTCAAAAGAGATCAATTAGAATCATCTACGGCCTACATAGGTTAACCTCAGTTAGAGCATATTTTAAAAAGTCAAAAATCTTAACCGTTATATCTCTTTTTATATTCAACTCGCTTTTGGAAGTACATTCACAAAAGGATAGCTTACCTATGAAAATGACAAAACACCATTATAATACCCGAAATAAAGAAAAGTTACACGTACCAAGAACCAGACTGGTCAAGACATACAAGCAAGGTTTCTGTCTTAAACTGGATATGTACAATAAATTGCCTCTACAAATTACAAAACTTTCATTAAGTGAATTTAAGGTTAAGCTACTGTTGTTTTTTGAATGTCACCCATTTTACCTTGTCAGTGAATACATGGGATGTTCATTTTCATAGTTGCACACATGATTTTTAGGTTAGAATAAGAATTACTTGAAATTGTATAAAATTGACGTGCCAATGTTATGTATATTATAACGAAATGGTTAAATAAATAAATATCAAAATATCAAATAAATGTTTCTTATTTCTTGAAGAAAAACATTAGACTTTGGTTGCGATGAAGAATTACTACACCTATTTATGATGATTCTAAATGATTTTTGTGATATCACTGCTGTAAAAAGCCACTTTAAAAATGTATTCTACAAATTTTATGGATGCAATTAACGAGCATTTTTACTTGAAGTATTTTATTTAGATGTACTTACCTACTATGTTGTTATCATTTTGTTTGCATTAATTAGTTAATTATCTTAGTTACTATAGATTTCTTGTGAAACGTGCGAACCTCTGACTAGGTCTGTAAAGTTAAACCAGTGCTTAATCAAATATTATGTAGAAGCTGTTGGTTTTCTAAAAAAAATAAGATACCACATCCATTAAATTTTCTTTGTCTCATCCATTCGGTGATGTATGCCGACGCTGCCTCTGCTTCAGCACAAATATTATTCACTTATTTGGCTTCAGAACAGGCTCCACTTTTCTATGACGTCATAAAGATATTGCCGTCTTGTTATTCACTAGCTGTTATCCGCGACTTCGTACACCGACTTGTTTCATACATCAGCGTCATTTCACTGAATAAATTAAATTAATATTCACGGACATTATAACACAACGCCTTCTAGTTCCAAACTAAGCAAAGCTTGTACTATGGGAACTAGATGACTGATAGAATACATTATATACTATTCGTTGCAAATACATACTTATAATAAATAGTCACAACCAGAACAACCATTTATGTTTGTCACACACAAATGTTTGTTATCCGTGGGGATCGAACCCACGACCACAGCACGGAAGGCAGAGCTACTACCGACTGAGCCATGACGCTTGTCATTGAATAAATATTCTTGGACATTTTACACAGCGCCTTTTAGACCCAAACTAAGCAAAGCTTGTATTATGGGAATTCATATTGAGTTGAATTTTAGTGCTCCATCACTCTCTTATAGAGATGTAGCTTCTCTTTGGCTTCCCGAGAGACGCGTATTCAGATTTCTACCGCAAACCGCTAAAATGAGCAAAATAAACTTTAGTGTAAAGGACTTTGAGCTCAAAATTAAATACTAAATACCTCGAAACATTGCAACATCTGTAACAAATGACATACGCAGCTGCGTTGACGCTCAGTTGAACATTGACCGGTCTACTACGTAAAACGATTATTAGACGTACACTGCAGGCTGCCTTCTACAGCTGTGCAAAGCCTTGTATTGTTACCACGTAGTGTAACTCAAAGTGACCTCCAAATTTGTCATAGTAGCTACTCTCAATAAAAAGCCAGTGAGAGGGTTTAATTAATTTTCTTAGTAAGAAACCATAGTTTAATACCCTCGTTTCGAATTTAGCGAAACAAATTGGCTAGTAATTTTTTTATTACTCAAATAAAAGCTCGTAGCTCTAAGCCGAGAGGTACAGTCAGTAACATAAGTTGATGAGGAATATATTAACTTGTGCTGTTATAACTTGTAGGTTTGGTTGTTGTCTACGTCTTTTGAGCCAAATATACTTTTAGTAGGTAGTAGTTTTAAATTTAATAAAAGTGTAGAGAAATGGTGACACTTATTTGGTAACTTTTACAAGATTTTAGATAGATCTTTATATCTTTATACTAATTTCAGTGACAGAACCGATTTCAGTGCAAATTTTTTTCGACTGAACTTATTTAAATTTTAAGAACTAGTTATACGACTTATGCTGCCAACTGTACTTTTTAAATTGCCTACCTACTTACTTAGATCGATAAAAAGACCTGCTTATATTCTTATGTACTCTTGTCAGTGAATAAAACTCAATTAAATGAGAATCATGTACAAAAATACCACTAGACGCAGAATATTACAAGAAGTCAAATATTTATTATCTAAAGTATCAATAACACTCAAGGTCGTAATTCCCATGATTTATGTTATGGTGTGACGTCACGGGAGCCTTAGACCTTCGGGCAGACTTCCAAACGGGCCGCGACCAATATCTTTAACTGCCAAGGGGACCCTGACACAAGGAACTGTGGACCTCGGCCATTTATAATGAGACGACGTATTGACGTCGTCTATTGAGACGTCGTGAATAGACGTCATACTTAAAGGTTATTTTATATGGTGTTTCCACGGAAAAAAGTGAAGAGTAACAATTAACTCATGTTTTTGCTTTGGATGTTGTAAACTGGAGGAGGGCGTTAATATTCGCGACACAGTTTTTTAAACTTCTGCGGATGTTATTTTTTTCTACTAACATGACGTGCATTATTTCTGTTTCAAAAATAAACTTATTCTTATAATTATTTTTATTTGCGAATTCAAATTAGGTACTCTTTCCTTTTCGGAAGTCATCTAAAACAATAAGCTCTATCAATTTGCAGAATGAAGTGGACTCTGAAACGGGAGTCTACCTAATGCGATGCCAGAAAGGGTGTTTTAAAATTCTTCAAGGGTCGGCAACGCGCATGTGATACCTCTGGTGTTGCAGGCGTCCATAGGCTACGGTAACCACTTCCCATCAGGTGGGCCGTACGCTTGTTTGCCTACTTATAGTATAAAAAAAAAAAATTTACCCCCGAACAAGCCTATTTGTTTAAGTAATGCTAAGTCAGCCCTGCACGTATTGACGATGTCTTTCCTGTGGATATGGCTGACTAGGCTGAGAGGATGGTATAGGTGCTGGGCCTACTCCATCTAAACATTGTCCCAGGCACTACAGTGTCCCGTTAAGTGTAGGCATAGGTTGCCTCCCGACGCTGTATAAATCATCTTCAATAGATGTAAAGGCCTATTAGTTACACTTAAATAATACTGTCAAAATGTTCCAAGTCCATAGTCTTGGCAGTGATCAGGTTTGGCATTGTCTGCAGACATGGCGTCTCAGGCTCCGGCGCCGGCGGCGACCACAGATAAACAACCCATGGCATGTCGAATCGATGCAAATAAACGGATCTGGATAATGTCTTGACATTTTATTTATGCCACTTGTACGTATATCAGTCTGTTCGTTAAGAGGCATTATGTTAAGAGATTTGTGGCAGCATGAACAAATGTGACGATCGTAAACGTATTCGAAATATACTGTGTGGTATCTACATAATATATTATGTATGTAAATAATAATATAAACGTAGTAATTATCTGCAATATACATCAAGAAAATTACAACTAATACAGTGTTCACAATATTTACAAAATACACTTGAAACAGTTGAGCTATCTACAAACCGTTGCAAACGATTTATAGATAGCTCAACTTACTGGTGTATGTATATTTTTGAACATATCACACAACTCTTTCTAATCCCAAACTAAGCAAAGCTCTATGGGAACTAGATTGCTGATAATATGAAATGAAAATAAAGTTGAAAACATCATTTTTGTAGAGGAAAGCAGAAGAAGGTGGTTAAATTGTGTGAAAGAAGATATGAATGTGAGAGTAGATTCAGAGTTGACGAATGATAGAAATAAGTGGAAGAAGAATACATTTTGTGCCGATCCCGCACCTAGCGTGGGATAAGGGCAGGGGAATGATGATGATGAGTACAAGTTAGTAAAACCGCATACGAATATGAAACCAAAAACATTTAGCAGTTACTAAGTGCATTGGTATATTTTACAAAGAGATTCTGATGAGTGATATTGAATGATATGCTATCATGCAATATGCATTAAGTATGACGCTCGTTTTCATTATTTCAATTGATGATTGCTGGTTATACATTAAAATACGATTTTTAGGCAGCATGTGCACTTGCAACCATCTGTTACTACATATCTAGGCCCATACTGAAATGTTTAGCCTATAGGCGCACTTGCGGCCAAAAACACATTTACGGGTTTAAACCACCACTATCACTTATCTGATTTATATTTCAACTATATGTAATAGATAATATAATTAATAGAAATTTCAAAGCGTCGGAAACTAACGTGTTTCTCGCAATATTTTATGTGACAAGTTGTCAAAAACTAACCTGAATATGAAAGAATGACTTCTTATCTAAAAAAATAACACCAAAATCATGTCTAATTTCCAACACTAAGTGTACGATAAACCATAGTGCGACGGCCTAAACTAAAAATTATTGAATTTGTAAGAAAATGTAAACTTTATAACTTTATAATCATCTCTTGGTTAATCGGTTTTACCACCAAGTGCGCGCGTAGCCTAAAGAGGGATAATAATACTCCTCATTTGAGTCCAAGGTTAAAACCGCGTCCTCACATTTATCCCCCATCAGATGGTAAGTTCTGAAGTGGGCCAGATCGTGTTCTCCAAATGATTTTGCTTATTATCTCACTGTCTATTGTTTTTGTCTACCAAAGGTGTTCTGATAGACACTGTAGTATTTTTCGGAATTTCATTTTAGTGGGATAAAAATTATAATGACTGTAGGTACTTTATAGGTAAAAATGGGTGACCGTTAGTGGCATTTACATGTGAGCGCTTCCGTGCTTCGGAGGGCACGTTAAACTGTCCCGGCTCTAGCAGTCGTTAAGCCATGACGTAGGTCTTAAGGCGGTCTAATAACTCCGTCAACAGAGTTGGCAACTAACTGATACGAGCCCCACTAACCCGAGCAACTAACTGATACAACTAACTGATACCAGTGGGCCTTACCAAGGGCCCACTGGTGGGCCAGATGGGGAAAAAAATCCCAAAGAGCCCACTATGCGAATGAGTGGGCTTGATGGGATTTTTTTCCCATCTGGTCCACTGGTGGGTCGGCCGGTGGGATCGATGGGAATAACCCAAATTTTCTGGTGTAGTCGAGAAATCCCTAACAGTGGAGATTTCAGTAGATGTGCTCAGTGAGGCAATGCAACGTTATAGGCAGTGGTTACCACTCAACATCAGGTGTGCCATCGGCTTGTTCCATCATTTAGTTGCATAAAAAAAGGTCTCACGTCAACTTTTCTTCAAGAATTAAATGTACTTTATTCATAAAAAAAATTACAACTAATACAGTATTTACAAAATACACATGAAACAGTTGAGCTATTTACAAACAGTTGCAAACGATTTATAGATAGCTCAACTGGTTCAAATACTTTTCTCATAAAAAATCACCGAAGCTAAGTTTAATAATCATGGTATTATTACGGCAATAATAGTACTTTACGGCGAAACAAAAAGCATTGGTTGATTAAATAAATTATGCAAAGGAACTCAATAAAACCCGCCATCTTGCTTTGACGTAGCACATCTACGCCTACTTTCGTAGACGCGTAGCTAGGGTCTACGAAGGTCTACGCGCATTGTAAAAAGTAACGTACTAATAAAATAAAAGGCTTATGAATAACCCATGCATGTAAGGAGGTTTTACCATGGCATGTGTGTATTTTAAGTTACACTACTCGGTATTGGAGCAGTGCTTGCACTTCTAGTTGTTGCTGCCGCGTAGTGGAACTCAAAGTACCGTATTGGGTAGAAAACGTGCAGGTTTTTTTGTGGATTAAATGTCATAGTCAATATTATATTTTGATTCAACTTGTGAGATCACAATATAATTTGAATATTAATTTTGAATCGCGTTTTCTTTGATCTAAGCGTTCCTTTGTAAAGGAATTAAACGTATTTCGAGTTTACAAATAAAGTTTGAAAACTAAGTCTGAACTTAACCAATACAGCGTTATTCATTGGATTGAAATATTTCCGTTTATGTATAGGGATAGTATTGTATCTGACAAATTTTATAAAAATCTTTACCAATATTTTGAGTTGGCAATATGTGTTTCCAACATACTTAGGATGGATATTACTTAGGGTAATATCCATCCTAAGTATGTTGAAAACACTTGTGATATTACATGGACGTTGGTAGACTTATATTTTGATAAATACTCGTATTTACCAACGACATTTACATGGACGTTAAATTGGCGTTCTAAAAAGGGAACAGAATAAATGTGCTCAGACGAAGGTGTGAACACATTTTTTAGTTAAGTATACATTATAGTTCGACTATCTAACACTTTGAAGGGCTAGCGTATAAAACTGCAATGTATGACAAACTCTGGCCAACGTAATAAAGTTGCCAATTTGGTGTTTTTCATATTGAAATAGTGGTTCTATTGTGTAACTTAAATCTTCAAGAAAAGAGTGAATAGGTGGATTATAGCTAAGCGTGCTCCATCCTAGGCTGCAGCTACACTTACCACCAGGTGTGCTGGCAGCCAAATGCTTAGCTATTATAGATCATAAAAAAAAAAAAAAAAAAAAAAAACTCAATGGTATTTATATATCTTTCCGTTATTTCCATTCAAACATTGAAATGTCTCAATTTATGTCGCCTATCAAAAGAACACGTCTATAAAGTGAAACGTACAAATAAAACGTTTCATTTGCCTTATAAACATTTGTGATACAAAAATGGCCGATTTGCCGATCTCAATAAATATCCAGGGTAGATCTACCTAAAACGATAAACGACTCGTTTAAACATTTTGAAATACATTGCACAGCGACACGGTGACTTTGCAAAGCCCGCGCAGAAAACACAAGGCAGCTGCGCGATGTAAGTTAAATATCACTAGCGATAATTTTGCCGTTTGCCGCAGTAAAAAGATTCTATATAAGAAAAATCTTTGACATTTTTCTCGCTTCGGACGCCAATAATTTATTTACGGCTGAGAATTTCCAATTGTTTTTTCTATTCCATAAATCCAAAGATACATTGCTGGGTAAATTTGATCGCAAAAAAAATCTTTACCTTTTTCTAAGATTTTCTTTTTATATACATAGTTATTTTCTTTATTTTATTAGCTATATCCTTAAGCTCATCGTCTTTGTGGCATATTTCAAACTATAGTTATTAATTTAGGGTACCTACCTATGTATTACTCCTTAGTTTTTGCAGTATGGCATCCAATTTTATTAACTTTGTTTACATATTTTTCACTGCGGTGTTTTAAAGGTGGCCATAATATTATTGTGTCTAGCTGTCAACCGCGGCTTTACTCGCGTGGCAGCAGCATTATTTGGTTAAAATCTTTGATCCTATATAAGGATACTACCCTTAAAATTTCATACCTCTAGGATTTATAGTTTAGGCTGTGCGTTGATGTCAGTCAGCTTCAAAAGAGTTTTATATATATTGATGATAAAACAAAAAAAATCGGGTTATAAATGACAGAGTTCCGAAGAACCAAACATTAAAAAAAAACAACCGAATTGAGAACCTCCTTCTTTTTTGAAGTCGGCTCGGGGCAAGATGAAATCCCATTCTTGTATCACCTCCTTTATCACTGCTCACTACCGGCACCCTACCTTGGTAATAAACGAGCTGAACCTTTCTAATTGAAATATTAAGTAGACGCTTTAACTTATTCATAGGATGGCGATACACAATCGATACTAACAGCGGAGGCGGATGTACCTACCTGAATATCTACAACCGAATTGCTGGTTTGTTTTAAATATTTTAGATGAATGTTGTTGGAGTTAGATTTGTTAGTTTCAAATAGTTTAAATGTTATTAATCGACATCAATAAAGGAGGAGGTTCTCAAATCGGTATGTTTTTTGATTAATTATTATTAATTATCTTAGTGACAACTTGGACGAAAATACTTTGTATGTTTGTATGTTTGTTCGACGAGATCTTTTGAACCACTTATCCGATATCTTCACAGAATTTGGTAGGTGTACGGATAGTACTCTTAAATTTTACTGGTTTGTTAAATGAAGTAAATCGATCAAGGGGTCGTGAAGTTATGAGGGTCCAAAGGGAGTAAAAAAAAAAAGTCGTACAATAATATCAAGTGGGGTGTCATATGATAGAGTTTTGTTTAGACATTCTAAAACCGTTTTCACGAGATCTCAGTTCGGGGCGAACTACTAGTTATTAATGTTTGTTGCCAGGCAATGTTTTTATGAGACAATGATTGCTCCCCTGTTGAATGTCAAATTTCCAATATTTTCCAAAGCTAAACATTATGTAAAGGTCGGTTACCCAACCATCCGATATCTTTTCATATTTGACAAACAAACAAACAAGTAGGTATATTTTTACGAGAGCGAAAATGTTTTTTTCCCAAAGCTAAAGTATTCGGGCGACGTTGTAGATTTACGACCACTATGTTTTCAATATGTAAGAAGGTTCTGTTTACGCAACCAACGACACGACTCACGCACGATATCGTTGAAAATAAAATACATAACAAATTTTAGACAGCCCTATGTCTTCTAGAACAGACATAGAAATTATCTATTTTACGCAAAAACACATACAAAGTCACAATGAAATAAACATTAAATTATATGCGTAACAAAGGTACTCGCTCAGCAAATGCTAAAGGTGTACGGTGGCTTCTTTGGCGCTGGTTTTCAGGAGTGCCTAGATTGAAGTGGCGAGCAGCCTCTGCGACACGCGCTCCGTGTTTTTTTTTTTTTAATGATAAAAGTAATGGAACAAACTGATAGCTCGCCTGATGTTAAGTAATAACTTCTGCCTATAACAATGCATTACCTCACAGAGCAAGTCCAATGAGGACGTGCCCTGTAAGGCAATGCACTGCGTCCATCACTATGAGACGTAAAGATCTTGAAGTCTCATGTGCCTGTAATTCTGTATTTCTTCAATATATATAAAACTCTTTTGAAGCTGACAGAGAATCAACGCACAGCCTAAACTATAAGTCCTAGAGGTATGAAATTCGGAGGGTAGTATCCTTATATGGTGTAGGGGTGCACTAAGAAAGGAATTTTGAAACGTCACAGTCTAAAGGGTAGAACGCGAGCAACGCCGCGGGCGACGGCTAGTAAGTAAATATGTAAGGTTTTGTACCTATTCAATTAGTACTGTAAGTTTTATGTTTTACGATATTTATTTTTCTTCGTCTAATGTCATTCTTATGTATACCTACTTGATGCCCTTGTGAGTTGATGCTTAGTGGCTATCTATTATCTAATTGCTAACTTTGTAATAATTAAGTTGATTGAATGTATAATAGATCGCTGCCTAATAATCCTACTAATATTATAAACGCGAATGTTTGTAAGGATGTATGGATGTATGTTTGTTCCTCTTTCACCCAAAACCTACTGATCCGATTTGGTTGAAACTTGAAATATATGTCCGTGACCTGGATTAACACACAGGCTACTTTTTATCCCGGAAAATAAACGGAACGCGAACTCTTCGGAAACGCCTAGAAGATTTCGCATAGCAAATTGCACTTCTAATCCTGCGTTGACGAAGTCGCGGGCACCAGCTAGTTAAACTATAAATATGGTACTGTACCCTGCTTAGAACAAAAATAATTTTTATTAAAAAAAACTTTGTTCACAAGAAGTACTCAGGTAAATACTTTCCGTCTCGTACGTTTTCGTGTAGTTGCTGTCACCGATATTTCCGTTTGTCACTGACGATATCGTGTCGGGCAGTGTGCAAGCGCCCGACATCATGCGTCTGAAAGAACGGGTAAATTGAGACGGGGCTTTTATGTTTACCTATGAATAGAAAACTAATACTAAGCCCTGTTTGTAAGCTCGTATTTTTTATGAAAACGTGACAGGACAACGAAGTAATCCACCTCATGTTAAGCGGTTACATGCCCCTTCTGTATTTAGCTACAGAGCAAGTCAAACTCAATCTTTTATTCAATGAAATCACAAGGATCATTTAGAATCATCTTATATCGTGACTACGCGTCGCCCGCGGCGTTGCTCGCGTTCCAGACCAATTAGGGTGCGATTTTTCAAAATTCCTTTCTTGGTGCACCCCTACACTAATAAGGATACTACCCTCAGATTTCATACCTCTAGGACTTATAGTTTAAGCTGTGCGTTGATTCTCTGTCAGCTTCAAAAGAGTTTTATATATTTAAATTTAAAAAAAAGAAAAGATTAATAGGTGCTGGTTCCTCGCGCTAGAAGTCTACTGAGTACGTGCCTTGTAAGGCATTGTGTCGGAATATTTACAAACATTTGGGGGTTTCCTTTTAGTCTCTCAATTTATTAAAAGTTTACCAATAATACAAATGTCACAGTTATTAATTATTATGTTTGTTTTTCAATAACGCTGTAACTGCTGGTCTGATTTGGATGAAACTTGGAAGATATATAGTTCGTAACCTGGATTAACACATAATAAAATATGCTACATTTTATCCCACAAAATCAACAGGATCTAATGGAACGCGGACGAAGTCGCGGGTAACAGCCTGTGTATCTAATAATATATAATAATAATCGAAACTCCGTCCTTTATAATGAAAACACTGTTGACGTTGACGGTCTTGTAACTGATATAACAAAACCAAAAGTCTTCAAAAGACTGTTTGAATACTAACCCCTCATTTCAAATGCCACCCCACGCATTCGCTAATAAGGCCTCCGTGAAACCCGCATGTATTAAATAACAAGTACATTGAAAGGGGTAGGTACAGGGGTAGGTAAGGCTTCTTCTAAGTAATTAAGTTTGAGCCTGTTAGGGGATGGAACAGTGTTTTGGGGTTGATTTACGGAATATAAATGGCGTTAGTGAAAATAATAATTTTACATCAAATTTAATATGTTTATTTGACAAAATAAGAAAAAAGAGATATATTTTAGACTGCGTAAATAGCTCAGTCGGTAGTAAATCTGCCTTCCGTGCTGTGGCTCGTGGGTTCGATACCCACCAAGAACAAACATTTAAGTGTATGGCAAACATAAATGTTTTTTGTCTATATCTGGGTGATACTATGTGTTATATACTCGTACGTACCTATGTATGTATTTAAATGGAAAAATGTAAGTCTTTTATCAGGAATCTAGTTCCCATAGTACAAGCTTTGATTAGTTTGGGACTAGAGTGCGCTCTGTGAAAATGTCCATGTATATTCATTTATTTTATTTATTTTAGTTTCACGCTGAAATCGTTACTGAATAACAATCTGTTAGTCTGGGTCCAATAGTAAAAATAAATGTTGGTACACAATGCTACAGCATTCTCGCGCTGCGGTGAATGTTAGAATTTGGGAAAACACGTAAAAGTTCAGTTCCCTGGAGAAATTATACGTTACTGGCTAAAAACAATACAGCATTATAGCTAGACATAACAGCTCGCTCAACCGGTGGGGAACAAAGTTAGTTAAAAAATTAGGGAAACATATATATGTCGGAGAAAGGTTATTTTTCATCGCCAACATCAGATATGGTTAGACTAGACTGCTTTTCTCAGTGGGCGTAATACGGGTAGGAGTCGGTACAAATGAAAACGCATGATTACAAATCAAATTAAAATGGCTACGAGCTAAACAAACAGGAATAGCACTTCTAATATTCTACGACTGTATAACTAGGTAGGTATTCGCAACTACGGAACGCGGACAGTTTCTACACGACCGCACGGTTCGACCGATGAAGCAAGAATGTGTTGCGCCCGCCTCCGAGCGCAGCGCTCGGTCGCTTGTGACGTAGACTCCGTCGAGCGCCACCTGTGGTGCGCCGGCGGCGTTCCGAATAATCAAATGAGTGACCGTGTTACCAACTTGATTACGACAAATTAAATTAGAATTTTTAAAAGTAACTTAAAGGTAAACAAATAACATTAGAAAAGCAAGTAATCAACAAACAAATAATGTCAGAAGTAAAGCAAGTAGTCAGATTTATAGCTTCCTCCGACATATATTACAAAAAAGCGCGGGATCTGACATGCGGGTTAGGAAGACGGATCAGCCAGCAGGGTTAGGGATACACAAATACATAAACTTAGTATTCTATCTGCAATCTAGTTCCCATAGTGCAAGCTTTGCTTAGTTTGGGAGTAGAGGGCGTTGTGTGAAATATCCATGAATATTTATTTATTTATTTTACTTTAAGCGTACTAACATGTTATATAAATCATTCAGCTGTTTCAGTCTGAGCTGTGACATGTTTCAGTATGCAAATGAAAAGTTGACTAAGCGTTTTTTAATGTTCTGCGAAAGCGTACCTACTGTTAATGTTACTTACTGCGGTTTTGATTACGATTCTATGAATTCGGATGCTAAATGTCACCCATTTTGCTTGGGTGACCGTTTGTCGCATTCTTCATGTTAAAATATACTCTGTTTTTATTTGTAGAATACTAAAAGCATTTAACAGATTGGTATTTTGAAGGCACTTTACATTTTTTAAAGATAAAAAGGCCAATACACCACTGCATTTAGGTAACTTTTGCATGAAGCAGTTGCATTATCTCATTGCTCGTCCGCAGATTGTTCTTCTCTGCAGTTTCTTCTAGGCTCTAGTCTAGGAATTGGCACCTAGTATGCAAGACCTAGATGCAAAAAGTCATAAGTCATAAGCATTTATTAGTAAAATATACTTTACAGGTCATACGTAGCTACAACATTCATTATTATAAAAATAATGGTGGTAATATAAAAAATTAAATAAAAATATTATTTAAGTATCGTGAGGATAAAATCCCACAATAGACACGAGTTGCGTTTGGGCTTATGCCCAGCAGTGGGTTACTACAAGCTGCTTATGATGATGATGATGATATAAGATCATAACTACTATAAATAATCCTTTTGATTTCACTAAATATCTATTGACTGTGACTGGATTCAGTAGCTAACAAGAAATCTTTTTAAAGCGAGTTTTGTCTCAAAAAGTTGATTGCGTGAAAATCACTAATGAGACAAAAGAATCACGAATAAAAACAAAAGAAAAAATAAATAAAGGAGCACAATTTTCAAACATTCTTTTTATCGACAACTCCAAGGCCGTGTATAAAAAAACATTACTAATTTACGAGTGAAACAACGAAAAGAATTCAAAACACAGATAATTGAGGCAAATTCGTCAATAGTCGGAAAAAAGTATTTTTTCAAGTTACGCCGTCAGCTGACTTGGCCCAGTTACTGGCTTTACGGCACTTTGTTATTGGTGCCTTCGGATAATGTCTTACAGGTTTGGTGGAGTGTTTACACGGAGCAAGTAGTAATAATAGTATTAGTTATCTATGCTATGATATGGTATCAACCTTTTTGGTTAGGCCGCTTTTTGAGTTTATCCGAAAAACGATTTTTCTAAATCACATTATCTACCAAAGAACTTACCTATACTATAGTAAATATCAGAATATTAGACTTGAGGCACAGAAAGGCACAAAATCTATCCTTGGAGTCCATCCTACCTTACTGTCCTTGGGTTGTGTACAATATAATTTCTTACATCATCATCATCATCATCATCCACAGCCCGACTTCACCCACTGGTGAGTATAGGCCTCCCTTTGTTTGTGCCACTCCTCACGGTCCTGTGCCGATCTCTTACATATCAATTTCTTACATACAATTTCTTACATATTGGTATATATTTACAATTTAATGGGAGTTTGATTTTTTCCCAAAAAATTGGCACAATAACTGCATTTTGGCACAAATGAATGTTGTTTTGAAACATTTTCTTTGACACCGCATTACATTACACCACTGCGTCATGACGGTAGATGACAGAATCATTACACTGTCAAAATAACTACACTTTACTACTGACCTAATGAAACCAGAGCAAGTGTAACGACCTCATACTAACTAATATAAAAGCGAAAGTAACTCTGTCTGTCTGTCGCGCTTTAACGCCAAAACTACTGAACCGATTTATTTATCTATTTGAGTCCCTAACATCATAATATACACTGAGTCACTGAAATATTACAATAACATAATAGAGGCATACCAAGTGTTACAATTTTTTATTTTTTATTTAACCTATTGTGTCCCACTGCTGGGCAAAGGTCTCTAAAATTTGGTACTCAGAGAGTCATAAGAGCCTGAGAGACAACATAGGCTACTTTTTAATGCGAAAAAAGGGTTCTAAGGAGTTGAAAGGGGGGGGGGGGGGAAATGAAAAGTTATATGGAAGTATCGTCATTTTTCGATATAAATAAAAATGACATTTAAAGATTGTAAAAGTTTTACCCTATGCTACCCAAAAACACTATTCCACGCGGACGAAGTCGCGGGCACAGGTAGTAAATAAATCATTCGTACAAAAACAGTATCTTTCATCAACTCCACAATAACAATAAACAGTAAATGTTAACAGAAGGTTAAACCCTGGTTAATGCCTATTAATCTCCCAACTTCACAAACAGGTCGGACACCTGATAAATGTAATTGGATTTAAAAAGAGGCAGTTATTTTATTAAATTAATTTGGTTTTTACAACGTTTACAAATCAGTCGAAGTCGAGGCGACTTATTGATCGGGTGAGCGAAGCGAACGAGATCTTAGTGACCACTTGGACGAAAATGCTTTGTATGTTTGTTCGACGAGATCTTTTGAACCGCTTATCCGATATTCACAGAATTTGGTAAGTATACGGATAGTACTCTTAAGTTTTACTGGTTTGTTAAATGAAGTAAATCGGTCAAGGGGTCGTGAAGTTATGAGAGTCCAAAGGGAGTAAAAATAAAAAAAGTCGTACAATAATATCAAGTGGGGTGTCATATTATGATAAGCTTTTGTTTAGACATTCCAAACCCGTTTTTATTTTGATTCTAGGTCTAATAGTTTTTGAGTTGTTGTAAAAATTATAAAATTGGCAAACCCAGTATAATGTGAGCTACCATTTCTTGGAGTTTCAATGATTTTGTAGTTCAAGTAAGTCTGGTACATAGCTAGACGGCGATTTCGAAGCGATTTGCAAAGTTTATCACAACCTAATTACAAGTTCACTTTCAGTTATTTGATTTTTACAAAGAAATACTAAACAAATATATTTAGCTAATACGTAATAACTACTTTGTACTATACTACTACTACTAATAATAAAGTAACTACCATATTAGTAGTTAATCTCCAGTGTAAACGAGGCATAAAGGCTTGCTCTTTCCAACTCACGCCTGGGAAATATTTCGCTAAACATTTCGTTTCATTGCTGGTATTGTTTGTTTCGTGCGTTTCGTGTTTATTTGTGGATGTAATAATGTACATGACTATTGCGCGTTATGTGGCGAAAGGTTTATTTGGTGTCGCAAGAAATATTGAAATGTATTAGGTACTATTTTAGCAGTTACTTATCTTGACCTACGTGATAAATTTGACAGCCCTTTTCCCTGCCCAGCATAATGTCAAGCGACGTGGCTACAGATATACGAAAACAAGAAGCTTTTGACGGCAAAAAACGCGCTGAAACGCGCTAATGTCACTATTTAGTCACAGAATACCTATGATTTAGTATGAAAACAGTTCAGAAAACCAGCCAAGTTTAAACCTGGCAGGATTTTATGAGACAAAGATTGCCCGTAGTTTGCAGTTAAATTGTTGTAGAAACCGCGAACTGCGAACTAAATCAGGCAAATGAAAGTTCAGTTGAGGGTTTTCCATTTCATAAAGTTCCAGACGTTATATCTCGATCGAAACCTTGTTGCACCTTGGGGCCGTATGCTCACTTCGGTACAAATTTAACTCTAATAGGTATGACATCATATTTCGGTCGAAAAGTCGTTTCACCCTGAGCCACGAGTCTGTCCATTTGTTTTGATTTTCAACTCGAGTATAGCACACGCAAACGCATTCGCAAAGCCAAAAATTTTGTATGAAACCCGGATAAGCGCCTCTAGCGGGAGATTTGGGACTTGTGCAATTCCCAACAAAATGTCTCGCTTTGCGAATGCGTTTGCTCGTGCTATAACTCGAGTCGAACGTTAAAACCAATGCACAGACTGGAGGCTGTGGTCGAGTTTCGACGTTATTTCATCGAAACTGAGTTCATAATTTTTTGGAATATTTTAAATCCATTTTTAGTTTCCTGTAGATAAAACTGATAATAACTCGGTTATATAAAGCTTACTAAGCGCTTTATAATAGATCTATTGTTAGGCTGTAGTTTGTGACGTCAGCAGCTAGTTAACAGGGCGGACGGCAGCCGCCCACGCTAGGTCAAGGGCGGAAGATAGGCTAGTGATGATTTCACTGAGAATGAATGAAAGATAAGATAGCTTGTACGTTTACGATGGTAAAGTCACTGTCCTGGTAAAGTAAGTTCGTAAGAGTTTTTAGGCCGCTTTAAGGCCTCCGCCGTAGTTTAAATGTTCTGATATTTTACATCCTTTAAGTTATTAAATATGCTGTGTTTATTTTTGTAGCGACTAAATAACTGTCTGTTATGAGTAAATGTATTTAAATATTTTCGAAATAAATTTTTGTTCTGTACAATCCTTACGATAATGTTGATAGTAGATATTCAAAAGTGGGCCAAGTCATGCGATTAAACTAGCTATCCGGCGAATATCCCCACAAAAGCGTAATTAGCAGTCCAATTTGTCCGCAGAATCTTTAGATATTTCTTACAATAGAAGGAAATAAGGGTAAGCGCACACCGAACAACAAACTACACAAATATATAAAAATCATCATCATCATCATCATCAGTTGAAAAAAGCTCTGCTGCTGTTATCTTAGTGGTCATTATACAAATAGCTAGATGATTAGGAAACGTCAAAATTGTATAGGAAATGGTCACGTGACTGCTCACGTGGTATGACATTTCTTGACTATGAGCTAGTACTCAGACTTAGGCATGAGTTCAGACCTTTATGTGTCAGAGTGATGGGCGCAGTGCAATGCATCACAGAGCACTTCCTCAGTGGATGTTCTTATTGAGATAATGCATCGTTATAGGCAGTGGTTACCACTTTCAGGTGCGCCATCGGCTTTGTCCATCATTTAGTTGTATAAACATTACTATTATATTTTTTAACCGTCGCTTCTCATTCTGCATCAACCTTTAGAAGATATGAAAAGATTTTTTTTTAATTTTCAAGAAAAATGTTTGTAATTTATTGTTGGTATGCTTTTTACAGAAAAACATAGAATCTCAGCGCTAATAACGGTTCTTTGTTGTTGTAACATCTGTCTAACGGCAGGGCAAAGGCTTTTGTTAAATGTTGCAGGAGTTATACAGCCCCCATATCGTAAGCTCTGAACTGCTTTCGCTGCCTAGCATAATGTCAAGCGACGTGGCTACAGATATACGAAAACAAGAAGCTTTTGACGGCAAAAAACGGGCTGAAACGCGCTAATGTCAGTATTTAGTCATAGAATACCTATGATTTACTATGAAAACAGTTCAGAAAACCTACCAGGCTTAAAAACCTGGCAGGTTTTTGCAGTAGTAGAGCTCTTTGTGAGAGCTCGTCCGGGTTCAGTACTAGCACCGTACCTATTTCTGCCGCCAAGCAGCGATGCTCGCATTGCTGTGTTCCGGTTTGAAGGGTAAGGGCGCCGGTGTAATTACAGGCACATGAGACTTCAAGATCTTTACGTCTCAGAGTGATGGACGCAGTGCATTGCCTTACAGGGCACGTCCTCATTGGACTTGCTCTGTGAGGTAATGCATTGTTATAGGCAGAAGTTACTACTTAACATCAGGTGAGCTATCAGCTTGTTCCAATACTTTTATCATAAAAAAAAAGAAAAAAAAAAAGGTTTCATGCTTAAACATTTTCTCTTATACTAAAGATACCAGACACAAGATTAATTAAATATTGTAAATACTGGGTAAAGCAAGCTCGTATGAGTTAGTAGCCGACTCTGGTGACGAAGTTTTTAGGCCGCCCTAAGGCCTCAGTCGTGGCTTAACGACTGCTAGAGCCGGGACCAACAGTACTGGGTAAGTCCTCTGAATCCGCTAGTGCTTAAGATGATCTGTGATTCGAGGCTGAGGGTCTTTTGAAACCTGACCATCATAAACAACGCATGAGTACACTACTATAGAGGTTAGACTCTCAGTAGCCATTTAATTCAATTGCAGGGGGGTAGGGGGTTAAGGGGGTGGGGGGGAATTGAATGAGCTATCAATAATTCATGGACAGTACCCACTTGGGCAAAATCTTGCAAACCGTAGGATTATTTAATTCAATTCTAAAGGATCTCTAATTCTTTATTGTTCTAGAAATAAAACCGCGAGGAATTCGTAATAGGATGATTTTGATATGTTTTACTTATAACTAGGGTAATTCTCCAAATCAAATAGCTCGTGGAAAGCATTATTACGATTTTGGAATGACATTTTGTGACTGTTATGACAAGTAATTTCACTAAATGATATTTTTACTCATATTAGTCCATCCATTATTTTTCTTCGGGTTTCATGTTGATTTTATCTATTATGTATCATGTTTTAAAAAACTATCATCATCATCTCAGCCCGGTATCACCCACTGCTGGGTATAAGGCCTTCTTCGTGCAATGCTAAAAAAAACTATATAAAATAGTGTGAAAATATTAATATTCAATCGCTAGAAAACAAATGAAATGGACAATGATTAAATTAACTTTTGCAGATCACTAATGTAAGAACAAAGAAACTACAACCACAACCAATTTGTTTTCTAACAGAGTTTTTCCACAATATTTTCCCTCCAAAATATCTGGGTAATTGTTATCCAAAGCTGGAGCCCAATTCTCGTATATAAAAAGTTGTCATAATAAAATCTAGCCACAATTTCTAGAAACAAAACGTACGTAGCGTGGGATAAGGACAGAGAAATGATGATAATTAATTCCTAGAAATAATTAAAAGTATTTTTTTTTTCTTTTTTTTTATGATAAGAGTAATGGAACAAGCTGATAGCTCACCTGATGTTAAGTAGTAACTTCTGCCTATAACAATGCATTACCTCACAGAGCAAGTCCAATGAGGACGTGCCCTGTAAGATAATGCACTGCGTCCATCACTCTGAGACGTAAAGATGTTGAAGTCTCATGTGCCTGTAATTACACCGGCGCCCTTACCCTTCAAACCGGAACACAGCAATGCGAGCATCGCTGCTTGGCGGCAGAAATAGGTACGGTGCTAGTACTGAACCCGGATTGTATTTGATAAAATACAATGTCGATGTAATATTTTTCAAAAACGCGATGATGACGCGCTTGATAAATTAACAAATGGTTATATTGTGATTTGATCGAAATATGATTGAAAGTTGAACGGGACTAAATCGACACTGTGGTTACAAAACAGTTGACAGGCTCATAACTTTGAAAGCGTCAAGTTTACACGAATAACAGATGATTTGTTTAGTGTTTTTTTATAAATAGGTGCTATTTTATTTGAACTAATAGTAGGTACTTGAGGCCTCTGACCAATAGTACCTACTTAAGAACGTAGCATAAAATGGAATAAATGTGTAATTTAAGTGGGTTTTTTCATACTATGATGTAATTAGTTTCCAAGCTCTGAAGAGAAAATCCGCACCATTTTACATTCAAAACAAACTGACTTGACAAATTATTCGACTTAATTTTATATCTACTATTCAATAATACACTTAGAACTAGCAAAATTGTCTGCTAAAATGATGGACAGAGGTCATAAATAACAGAAGAAGATTCCAACAAAAAATATGACTTAAAATATCACAAATTATAAGTCAAATTATATTGCAAATTTGCTCAACTTTCAAGAAACATACATGAATTGGCCTCCTGTTTGTGTTTCATCACAAAGCCATTTTGGCACAAATGTTTTGAGGGAAAAATATATTTGCTAACATCAGCGCCTAATTTCTTATTACTCGCCAAAAGGGCTGGCGTTTTTCCATATATTTTGCTAGAATAAATTGCTAGAAAAAAAAGGGGTTGCAAAAATGTATAAAAATTCTAGAGCAAAGAGTTTACAGCATATTTTGATGTACAATAAAGATATAATCTATCTATTTATCTATCTGTAGTCAAGTGACTTATCACTTCTCTTTTTTCTTCTTCTTCTTCTTCTTCTTTTTCTTTTATTTATGTCCCCTGTCAAGTCAAGTCAACTGTCGTTCCTTTTTTATAGCTTGTCTATGTTATGTCAACTTTATTAAAATGTCAGAAATAAAAAAATACTGGTCATGAATTTATTAAGTTCTTGAACCCGCACTCCATCTTGCGTCCACTAACCCATTATGAATAGCTGTAATTACAAACCCATGTCTGTCGTCTGTCTGTCACTTTTTAAGTTAATAAAACTAAAACGTCTTGCCTGACTGACTGTATTTGCTTTAGTTTAATTTAATATGTAAAAAAATGTAAAATCAATATAATATAAAACTCTTTTGAAGCTGACAGAAAATCAACGCACAGCCTAAACTAAATGTTCTTGAGGTATGAAATTTGGAGTGTAGGTTCCTTATATAGTGTAGGGGCGCACTAAGAAAGGAATTTTGAAACGTCACACTCTAAAGGGTAGAACGCGAGCAACGCCGCGGGCGACGGCTAGTGGCATATGTATGCCATCTTGATGTGCAGTGCACCATGCTTGCACCATGGTTTAAACACCATTCAATATTTACGTCACAATTAAAACGTTAAATTAAAAAATCAATGGTTTAGTTAGTTAGTAAATACATGATAACTAAATTAAAAAAAAAACTATCAAATTTAAGATTTTTTTGGCAAATGAAGACGCAGAAAATATATAGTCTACTAGATACAGGGTGTTATAAATTAGAAGGTAAAGTTCAAAGACCACTGAAATACGCGCTGTTAATGACCTCAAAGGGACCTTTTAGTTAGAAGGGTGACCAAAGTTTTGAATGAATACAGAATATAATGAATATAGTTGTTTCATGAAAACCTGCCATGTCAGCAATGTCATGTCTGCCATGCCTGCCAAGCCTAGCAGGTTTTCTGAACTATTTTCATACTAAATCATTGGTATTCAGCGCGTTTTTTTGCTGTCAAAAGCTTCTTGTTTTCGTATATCTGCGGCCACGTCGCTTGACATTATGCTCGGCAGCGGAAGCAGTTCAGAGCTTGCGATACGGGGGCAGGATACTTGTATGGGGATGTCCAAAACTATGAAAAAAGAAAGAAAAACGTTGTTCTTCAATAATAGGTAACTAAATAGGAAATTATTGTATTACACGTACCCATCCAGGGGGTAGGTAGTAGGCGTACCTAACTAATACCTAGGTAAGAAATACCTAGTATCAGTGTATCTAGTACCGATATTTATAACTGGTTATTGTTTGTAACGGTTTTTTTTGTGGTAAAAGTAATGGGACAAGCTGATAGCTCACCTGATGTTAAGTGGTAACTTCTGCCTATAACAATGCATTACATCACAGAGCAAGTCCAATGAGGACGTGCCCTGTAAGGCAATGCACTGCGTCCATCACTCTGAGACGTAAAGATCTTGAAGTCTCATGTGCCTGTGTTCAGAAATAAACGATATTGATTTTGATTTTTGATCTAGTAACGTAGGTACATCTTTTTTATTTGTAAATAATAAGTTCCGTAAAATATTACATACAAAAAATCTGTTCTATCAATACTAACAGTATTTACTCAATTAATACCACCATGGACTAATATTTATTATCATTATCAATATTATATATCAATTATAAATATAAAACTCTTTTGAAGCTGACAGAGAATCAACGCACAGCCTAAACTATAAGTCCTAGAGGTATGAAATTTGGAGGGTATTATCCTTATATAGTATAGCGGTGCACTAAGAAAGGAATTTTGAAACGTCACACTCTAAAGGGTCTAGAACGCGAGCAACGCCGCGGGCGACGGCTAGTTAGGTATAATTATGTACATACTATACGGAGCGGTTCTAAAACAGAAAGTAGGTGTAAACCGCAAACATTGTCCTCCAGTGGAGATGCTTCACTTTGTAACGACACACAGCTCAAAGTGAGTAAACCACTGCAAGTTCAGTCGCTTTTAGACGGGGACTTTAGTTATGACTAAAATAGTCTAATCAAAATGTAAACAAATATTTTGTTAAATCCATTATTTACGTGACACGTCCAACACAGTTGCTTGCTAATTGCTTAGTGTGTTAGTTTTTCGTATCCTACACAGTTGTAAATTATATTTTTGTATAGAGATTGAGCAGCGCCCCTAATGGCTAGTTTAGAAAACTGATGATTCTCCACACAAAATTCCGGTGAAGGTTCTTAGGAAAGAAAATTGTACAGAAAATCAGAAAACGACTACCTTTATTACAAACTTTTTTATTGTAACCTTAGCCTTCTTCTTCTTCTTCTTCTCTTCACTAATGGCCTCTGTCCGTCATTACGACAGACAATTTTGCCAATGTCAAGTGATATAATTGTAATAATATAAGTCAAGTCATTTGGCAAGTCGGCTGTCGTTTGTTTTGAAAGGAAAATGGTGGATTTTCTCTTCAAAACCTAACACGAATTTTCACATTCAGAAAAACCACTTTACACACATTTATTCCAATGGCTCACACTAACTCTTCTTTGCTAAGCACGTTTGAAATTGCTGTCAGTTGTTTGACAGTAAGCGTTTGAATTGAATGACAGGACAACGTCTGTCGGGTCAGCTAGTGATTATAAATTCGAGTGTTTATTTTTTATGTTAAAAATTTTGTTTCTCGTCTGAATGCTGCTTTATAGCGAGGCATTTGTATAAAGATGACGGAGGGAAAGCTGGATTTAGGTTCCGCTGCTTTGTAGAGTTGTGGACAGTCGCGCACTAAAGTGAAACGGATATAAAAATATAAATGATACTTTTATAGTAGGATTTTTTTAGTAGTATTTTTTTTACAGACGTGCTTGTGTGCTTTTCATTAAAGAGATCTTCTCACTCCTCACTATCTTTGAGGGCTTTGTGTGGAATGCCCAAGCATATTTATTTATTTATCTTTGGCATACCTGCCCACTGATTGTAAGCTCGGAACTGCTTTTGCTGTCCAGCATAATGTCAAGCGATGTGGCTATAGATATACGAAAACAAGAAGATTTTGACGGCAAAAAGTTACTATTTAGTCACAGAACACCTATGATTTAACCTGGCAGGTTTTTATTAGACAACAATTGCACCGCAGGCCTATTAATTCTCATGTAACATAGATTGTTTTGTACAATGTCTGTCGGAAAAAATTTTTCACCCTTCATCGACACACAAAGCTGCAGAAATAAATTTTTAACAACTAACACTTTTATGTGCAAGTATACCTCACAAACTAGCTTGAGGCTATTCTAGATCACAATACGTTGCACACACACAAAGGCAGGGAGTTTTTTTAAAACTCGTAAATATTGCCTTCCATTTTTAAATTTTCAAATAGGTAAAACGATGAGAAAAATCATTCTCGCAGTGATACTTAGGTGGTGGGTTATTTGTGGTTGGCCACTAGTGGCTACCACGTGGCGTTAGTAACTTAGAGGTTTGAAAAAGTTACTAACATTCCTTTTAGTTTTTTTTACCATTTTTTGTAATTCTAAACCAGGTCAAAAATGAAAGGCTTTTAATAGGGACCACATGCTTAATGGGGATTTGTGGAAAAAAAACCAGAAATCTCTACTGCTACGTCGTAGACATGCTATATCGTAGCAGTGGGGATTTTTGGAATATATCAAAGTACTAGCCGTCGCCTGCGGCGCTGCTCGCGTTCTTGACCCTTTAGGGTACGACTTTTCAAAATTCTTTTCTTAGTGCACCCCTACACTATATAAGGATACTATACCTTCCAAATGTCATACCTCTAGGACTTATAGTTTAGGCTGTGCGTTGATTCTAAGTCAGCTTCAAAAGAGTTTTATATATATTAATGATGATGACTGATAATAAAGATGTTTTTTTTTTTTTTAAAAACCTAGTAACTTCTTATGCTGACAGTACCACATTACTAGTTATAACCAACTCGTGTAACAAATAAACACGCAATAAGCGTCCGACAGCTACTAAAGAGATACTAAGGAGCAGGAAATAGCGGGAAATAGTCGAAAGTGTGCGAAATTGCTACCAGATTATTGTTATGTTTACACAAGAGTGATTTTGAAGATCTACTGGAAGGAAGATCAGCTAGTCTCAAATATAGGCAATGTGGAACCTTCAAGAAGTAATTAAAAACATAATCGGTCTTATTCCAGAACGGGGACTAAAGAGAGTCACGGTTTACACGTCAAGGTTTATACAACCCGGCCGAATTAAGCGGTGTAGCGGGGGAGGTATCGAGTTCCGAGCCGGGTGTCATGTTAATTCGGCCGGGTTGTATAAACCTTGACGTTTAAACCGTGACTTTCTTTAGTCCCCGTTCTGGAATAAAACCGAATGCGTCTTCTTCTTCTTTTATTTTATTTTATTTTTTTTATTAAAATAGGACTCCCAACACGGGTTTACACATAATAAACAAAGAATTAGTCTAAAGGTAACATAATATAGTGTTCCCATAATTATAGGGCGTCACAGCGTGCGAGGAGAAATAAACAACAACTTACTACTAATATACAAAGAAATTACCAAAATAAAAGAGAAAATCCATAAGTAAACCAAAAGATACAATTAAATTACCAAACAAAAAAAAAACCAAAAAACAAACATAAATCAATAATCAAACATAAGTCAAACAAAAAGATACAATTAAGTAGGTAGTAAAAAAGAAGTTAATAAACAAAATAGGGACTACCTATATGGCCTATGTCCGTCATTTCGACAGAGAATTTTGTCAGTGTCAAGTGAAATATTTTGAAATATAAGTCAAGTCAAGTCGTTCGTTAAGTTGGCTGTCGTTTGTTTTGAAGGGAAAATGGTGGAATTTTCCCTTGAAACCTTGAAAACAAAATCTATCATTTCAAACAAAACACCTTAAACACATCTATTCCAATGGCTCACACTTTATGCCACGACCACAAGTATTGTTGGTTAAAACTCCACCAAAATTAAACAACAATACTCACAATAACACAAGAAAAACCATTAAAATAAAAGAGACGACGTTTCCCTTAAAAATTACAGAACTCTAATCCCAACACAATGCGTCAAGTTTAAATTGTGCTTTGAGTTATAATTTGAAAAAGTTTCAAACGAATAAGTTTCATTGGTTATCCGTACGCGGGTTATGCGAAATCTTCAGATCACTAATATTCTGAAGAATTCCGCCTCATTAGTCTGCTATTACCCTAAGTCTCTACTTGTGGGTAGGTTTATCAAAAAATCGCCGTAAAATCTGTCATTGATCCAGTTCATTATGAAAACGGCAAATATTTCCACACAGGCGTAACCGCGTGATAGAACTAGTTCAGCTTATCAACAGCCATTAGCTAGGGGATGGCGAACTGCTGCGCTGTCAACAAACACACCCGAGTTTTATGTACACTGCTGGTCAATATTTTGATGCGCTTTCTAGAGAATTCAGCGCTTTGAAGGAACATAAATTGTGTGAGGGTAGGCAAGCGAATGGTTTTTTTTTAATTTACTTAGTTGTGAAAAAAAAACACCCACCCACGCCTCTGCGAGTGATCTAATTCAATGATTTACCTATAAATCGTGGTTTGATTTCGAGATCGAGTGGACTTCTACACGCTGATGATAATGATGCAGCTAGAAGTTGATTTTCCAGGATAAAAAGTACCCTATGTGTTAATCCAGGTCACGGACAATATATATTCCAAGTTTCATCCAAATAGAATCAGTAGTTTTTGCGTGAAAGAGTAACGAACATCCATACATACATTCATCATCCTTACAAACTTTCGCGTATATAATATTACTAGTAAGTAGGATTAGTCGAAGTGCTCGTGGCTAGGCTTGCTTAGTCAATCTTCACCGATTGTTTAACTTAACTTTAACTACGTTCCGCGCGGTCACTATTTGGATGGGTGACCGTTAGTGGCATTTACATCTGAGCGCTTCCGTGCTTCGGAGGGCACGTTAAACTGTCGGTCCCGGCTCTAGGAGTCGTTAAGCCATGACGGAGGCCTTAAGGCAGCCTATAAAAACACCAGAGTTGGCCACTGACTCATACGAGCTTGCTTGCTGGTAGGATTCGTGTGAGAGCATTGTATGTATTGTATACGTTTCATTTTAGTTAACCGACTTTAGGTAGTAAAGTTGAGCCATTGTTTGCCGGATTTGTCGGTGCACTTCGAGTGTTTACTTAAAACGGTTAAGACAAGTCCCAAATACATAAATTCAGCACTTTATGTTGTATTTCGTGGTCTTGCGTGGGTGCATTTTCCTTGGAAGTCATGCAATAACATTCTCTACCCGGAGTCAACGTTAAGAAGGGTAGGATTACGCTTCAAATTAATTTAAAGTGGTTGGCGACTGTATTTTGACTTTGATACACATGCACTTAGATAGATAGATTGTTTATTTGACCTAAACTTATGCAGTTAATAGTCTCCACTCGGAGTCAACATTGAGAATAGTTAAATACGCTCAAATAGAATTAAATTAGCTGTCTTTCGATTTTGATTTAATTAATGAAATGATAAAAAATTACGCACTTTAATTTACATTATCCACAAAACTTCTTTGACTCTAAACTTTTGGTCAATTTTTTTCTATGCTTAAACGAAGAGTCACAAAATCTCCTATGATGGTCCTAACGAGGTCTTTCAAATAAAAAGCCAATACTTTGTTTTTTAATAAATTCAAAAGGATTATTTTAGATCTAGAGTTATAAAAAAGCTTTATGACGCATCTATGATATTCACACTAGTTTTGAAAAAGCGTGATCCCCCGTTTTGTGACGTTTACTCCAGACAACTAATTTATACCCAAGTTAAGGTCCAACGTTGCCAATTCCTACTTGGCTTTAGCACAGCGTTGAATGTCAACAGTTTTGTTTTGCTTAGTTAGAAGTTGAGTCAGAATTTAAACGATTTTAAAACAAGTATATACTTTAACCATTTACTTTGTATTAGTTATACAAAGATTTATTTGAACTCGCAGTTTTTGTATGAAGAAAAATAGTTTGCAAATCTCCCGCTAGAGGTGGTTATCGGATTTTTAAAAAAAATATTTTGCAAGTCGCTTCTTGATATGCGTTTTGATCAACAAAACGAAACTTAGACTACGGTCTTAGATACGTAACGGTTACGGTACGTTTACGGTTGTCACATTTACTTGTGATCAAGGCACAGATACGCAACGGTTACGGTACGTTTACGGTTGTCACATTTACTTGTGATCAAGGCACAGATACGCAACGGTTACGGTACGTTTACGGTTGTCACATTTACTTGTGATCAAGGCACAGATACGCAACGGTTACGATACGTTTACGGTTGTCACATTTACTTGTGATCAAGGCACAGATACGCAACGGTTACGATACGTTTACGGTTGTCACATTTACTTGTGATCAAGGCACAGATACGCAACGGTTACGATACGTTTACGGTTGTCACATTTGTGATCAAGGCACAGATACGCAACGGTTACGATACGTTTACGGTTGTCACATTTACTTGTGATCAAGGCACATAATATACGCAACGGTTACGATACGTTTACGGTTGTCACATTTACTTGTGATCAAGGCACAGATACGCAACGATTACGATACGTTTACGGTTGTCACATTTACTTGTGATCAAGGCACAGATACGCAACGGTTACGATACGTTTACGATTGTCACATTTACTCGTGCTTAGAACGCCCCATAGCTTAGTTGATGGAGAATGAGCTAGCGACAAGCATTTTCCACGCACTAGTGAGGTTTGTCGTTTTGAGAGGGACGGGTTTAATGTTGCGGAAGAATTGGGACTAGCCCAGTGCCAGTGGGCTGGCAGCCGATAACGGACTGTGTAGACTGGCGACTAGCTGTGCGACTTTTGAAAAAAAAAATATTTGCAAGTGACAGTATAAATTAAAAATGGAAAAATTAATTACGCAAACATAAAAACTTTTTTTTCACTTAAGGCAAACGTTTGATTACAATCACACCTGATGTTAAGCGATGATGCGGTCGACGGTGTAGCACATTTGCCTAGAAGATACCTATTCACTCTCCTCTTGAAAACATTCAAATATAGTTTTTTCTGAGAAAACTGTCATGCTTGAGTTCCAATGGTAGATACACACACGTACGTAGGTACATTTTGGAATCTTTTTATAATATAAGTAATTTACCTATGTGATTCTAGGTGCCAGTTCTTCGCGAGCAGAGCTTAGAAGATCGGGCAAGAAACTACAGCCTGGTTCCTATGTTAACTTATTATTATATCTATAACTGCATTATTAAACAAGATAGTCACCCGTCTACCAAACCTAATGTGGTACTTAAGATATAAAAGGTTCCGTCGACAAATCATGCCAACGTGTACCGACACGACGAAATCTAGGAAACACTGTTTCACACCCTGCAAAGGGGCGCAGAGGGCACCCCCTTGGGTGACTATGACTACCCCAAGGGGCTTCATCAGATTGCATAACATGTTGGATGACTGATGAACTGCCTTTCCGTACCCATTTTAACTCTGATTGCTGTCATGCCCGGTTACTATAATCTACGAACATCCGTTAGTAGAAAATGTAAGCTGTCACTGTGACATTGAATGTCAGATGAGAAATTATAAGACAGACAATACTACCACAAATGAAAAAGAAGAAGAAGACAACGCTACCAAAATAAATAGAATACTCTTAACGCTAAGGAAAATGTATTTATGAGGGTAGTTCATAAAAAATCTTGACTACCCACTCTTGGCGTAAATTGTGATCAGCACTGTATTTTTTCTTTTAATTTTAGCTAAGTAGCTAAGTGAATAAAGCTACATAGGTAAATTTAAAAGAAAGTAGCTAAACCAACGTCTTGCTAACAAGAGTAACAAAAACCACTAAGTTAATAAACCCTTCAAGTTATTAATAATATTATGCAACAAAATAAAAATATAAATTGCTAATTTAGACGTGAAAGACAAGAGAGCAGTTTACGGAGCGCGTTTATTTCTAAACTTTACTACTCTAGCATATAAAGGTATAAAAATCCCTACTCAAATTTATACTTGAGTTGCAATTTCTCTATCGGAATACGGGCCTTAGATCTAAATGATTTAACTGAAAAATTGAGAACAACGCACTACATAATGCCATCTCAATCCTAAGGGGACTTCTGGTATTTTTTCCAATTTTCCTCTGCCGGCAGATGCAAGGGTCGCTAAGGAGATTATTGGACAAAAGTTCCAAAAATCTGGAAACTGGAATAAGCCACAGACAGACAGAGAAACGTTTAAAAATATGATGGAAAATCTACTAAGAAACTCTTCTCTTTATTCAGCGAGAAACATTTTATATCCACTAGCTGTAAACATAAACACACACGCAAACACTTTGACATCGTTCAACAATTCATTTGGAGTCATAAAAAGTTTGAACTCAACCCGAAGCAAGGCTCTAACAAGCAATTTCGCGTAGAGTTTACTTACTCGTAAAATCCCCCAAACAGAAAGCTAAAAAATATCATCGGACGCGATTAAAAGTCGCTCCTCGCTGTACAAACCGTCTCAGAAAGAAAAACGGAAGAAAAGAAAATTAAGATGCTCTCTAATGATCTGCAAGAGATGTTAGCTGAGAATACTGGCTGAGAAAAAATGAAGCCAAAAACTCAGTTTAGTCAATGCAGCCGATAGTACCATCAAAATAGATAGATAGATAGATATATTCTTTATTGCACACCAAGAAAAGAAGAAAAACAATAAAAGAGAAATAAGTTTTAAGTATGAGGTACAATGGGCGGTCTTATCGCTATAAGCGATCTCTTCCAGACAACCTTAAAAGCAAAATAGCAAGTCCACATTTGGTCACTATCAAAAAATTGTACAACAAAATCACGTAGCTAATATCTTTGTCA
The DNA here is from genome assembly GCA_918843925.1 of Eulithis prunata. Lineage (NCBI taxonomy): Eukaryota > Metazoa > Arthropoda > Insecta > Lepidoptera > Geometridae > Eulithis > Eulithis prunata. The sequence goes on along the minus strand of OU974030.1, from coordinate 6,430,541 downwards.
CTTTTTAGTCAGCTGAAGTCCGGTACCGCCGAGAATTGCGAAGGCTCGAATACTTCTTACGCTAGCGTCGGTCACTGACAAGGTCAAGCGTACGACTAAACGTTGTTCTAATGAGGCGTCGTATTGTGACGCTGAACCCCGCGGATGGTGCCTTATAAATCTGTCACTTATACGCTCGACCGAACGTCAGCGACCGAGGACGTCAGCGACCGATGACGTCAGCGTAAGAAAAAATCCAGCTAAAGTCGCGACCCACACTTTTTCCAGCTCAAAATCCGTTGAGACAATCCTACCAATACACACATGCTAAAATTCAAACCCAGTCACGTCTTTATTCAACCGTCTTCGCAAATCAAAACCCAACCCTTTGTATTTGAGATTAAAAGTTATTTCTGCTTGTCAAAGGCACCTGCTTTGAAAGTTAAATAATAGCGTTGTAATTCACAATCTCCCCCAGTCAGGGGGGGATAAGGGATTTCTTTGAATAAAAACTTTTTGGCGTATGCTTCACGTCAAGTCGGCGAAGTATTCAGAATTCCTTATTCGTAATCGATTGGTGTGGCTAAAGCCGGAATACTGAAACGTCACTCTTTAAACATCACTTAAAATTGCTCTGCCTCTGTTTGACGTTACTCATTTGTAAGAGATGGCAATAATTTAAGCGTGAACTTAATTTAAGTGGTGTTTGAGTATTCGGCCATAAGACTATATTGTGGCTTTCGAATTGTGTACCTAGGTCAGTAGCTGTAAGTGGATATGGTCACGTGACTTTTCGTTTGGAAATGTCTTTTCTTTACCATCCGTCCGAGGTTATCTGGTAGAGATCATTGATTAGCGATAAGACTCATTGTACTGTTATTTTTTGTAGGTAAAGTATTTTCTATAGGTATTAGTAGATTGTGTTTCAATCAGGCGAAATCCACTGAATCAATTTGGTTGAAACTTGGTGATAATTTTGTACGCGCGTACGAAGCCGCGGGTAACAGCTAGCAAAATTATTTCAAGCATATAAGAAACATTTCGAAAAGACCACCCCTTACTTAGACTTAACAAGAAATGATCTTAAAAGATTATTTTGTTCAACTGTTGAATAGAATTTAAGTTCAAGTTAAGTTACGTTTTGTTAAAAACTTAGTTTAACTTAGATGTAGATTGTTAAGAACTCACCTGTAGATATTTTATTGCGGGTAATTAATCCAGACAAAACGTTAACTTTTACAATCCTTTATCCTCCTATTCTATGTTTATACAACAAAGTTTTTTTTAACATTGTCTCTACCGTGTTTTAGCGTTATTAGTAAGAAAACTACCCAGGAAGACTGGTAGACAATGCTCTTAGCATTAAGTCCTCCTAGCACTACTTGTTTGTGTGAAATTTTTAAACAAATAGGTAATCAATATATATAAAACTCTTTTGAAGCTGACTGAGAATCAACGCACAGCCTAAACTACAAGTCCTAGAGGTATGAAATTTGGAGGGTAGTATCCTTATATAGTGTAGGGGTGCACTAAGAAAGGAATTTTGAAAAGTCACACTCTAACGCGAGCAACGCCGCGGGAGACGGCTAGTCAATATATATAAAACTCTTTTGAAGCTGACTTAGAATCAACGCACAGCCTAAACCATAAGTCCTAAAGGGATGAAATTTGGAGGGTAGTATCCTTATGTAGTGTAGGGGTGCACTAAGAAAGGAATTTTGAAACGTCACACTCTAACGCGAGCAACGCCGCGGGAGACGGCTAGTCAATATATATAAAACTCTTTTGAAGCTGACTTAGAATCAACGCACAGCCTAAACCATAAGTCCTAAAGGGATGAAATTTAGAGGGTAGTATCCTTATGTAGTGTAGGGGTGCACTAAGAAAGGAATTTTGAAACGTCACCCTCTAAAGGGTAGAACGCGAGCAACGCCTGGGCGACGCCTAGTTAAATTATATAATCATAGTTGAAGCCGATGGACCGACGACACTGTTAGGCCTGGATTTTTATTTACTGGCTCAAGCACTGAACCGGACTCAAGCACAGATTTTTGTATGAAATCTATACTTAATCTATGCTTGAGTAACGATTTCTGTATTAGCATACGGGCTTAAGATAGCTAAAATCATGGGTAGATAATATTTTTGTACGAGTTCTGTGAGCCTAAGATAGCTAGAATGGGTATAGATAATATTTTTAGCTATGTAATTTTATTTATCTTGCGTGTCAGTGAAACTTGTAACAATTTAATATGTGGAAATATTTATTTATAATAAGAATAGATAGGCAAGTAGGTAGGTTTTGTATAATTTATATTAGAAATATGTACGTACGATAACGTATACGTTAAAATATAGTGTTTTTTAGCTAAAATTAACGTAAAATAACAGTAACGTTTTTGTTAAGAACCAGATTGGTAACTTAACATTTATTAAGTTAGCAATCTGGTTCAAGTTACGTCGGAGTAAGTTAATTTAAGTGAGTGTTGGATTTACCTCGGATAACTTACAGGATAATTATTTTATTGGTGAGTTATTTTGATGTTGATAGATTTATGAAGTAAGAGAAATCATTAGAGATGGAATACAGTATTTACAATATTTACAATATTTACAAAATAATGAAACAGTTGAGCTAATATACAAACCGTTGCAAACGATTTATAGATAGCTCAACTGGTCCAAATTACCAATCGGATTTTATTGTATTTGGTTACGTGTAATTTTTGAAAACCACTATTCTTTTTCGTGTAAATACTTACTATAATCTCTTTTAAAATAGCAATTGGTAACTCGGCAGTAATTAGCACAAAAGAATTAAACTTAATTATAGTTGACCACTGATTTTAGTTTTTTGGATGAGAAGAGCCGAAGACCGGGCTCAGTGGCGCCTCTTGGGAGAGACCTACGTCCAGCAGTGGACCGATATAGGTTGATGATGATGATGATGACGATGATAACTCATTTTAGTTTTCTGTATACGTATTAATTTTTTTTTTTTATGGTAAATGTAATGGAACAAGCTGATAGCTCACCTGATGTTAAGTAGTAACTTCTGCCTATAACAATGCATTACCTCACAGAGCAAGTCCAATGAGGACGTGCCCTGTAAGGCAATGCACTGCGTCCATCACTCTGAGACGCAAAGATGTTGAAGAAAACTTAAGATTACAAAATATAATGACAAAGAATTCACTAAAAATACTAAAAACATATAACTTTTTTAATGGAAGAATGTAGACTATTGCAAAGCCTATTGCAAATAGCTAATACCTTTTTATAATTGCTTTCTGTCTCTCAAGAGCTTAAGTCCTCTTAAATAAAATTTATTGTATCTTTGTCCCAAGAGGGTTGCATTTAAGAGGGAAAGGGGGTCAACAATGGTCAACATTTCTTCACATTTATTTTAAAGCCGGTGTGTCCTTGTTTGCCAATTTTTTGTAATAAAAAAAAGAAATGTACGAAAGATACAATATTTACTAAGAACAGTCTTAAAAACTTCAGGGCCTAATAACCATTTTTTTTTACAACTTTAAAAAAAAATTATATATTCAAAAGTGACTGTGAAAAATAATATGTTGTAAATGCGGTACCCATTTGGCAAAGATTTATGGAACAACTGGTTTTTTAGCTCTAAATATAGGTACTTAGTTTGATATACGAAAACAAGAAGCTTTTGACGGCAAAAACGCGCTGAAACGCGCTAATGTCACTATTTAGTCACAGAATACTAATGATCTTGTATGAAAACAGTTCAGAAAACCTGCCGGGCTTAAACCTGGCAGGTTTTCATAAGACAACGATACCCCCACTGGATACAACTCTGCAGTATAATGTTGTAAGGTGGAAGGACGTTTTAAGGATTTATTTTTCGCTTTTATCGTGACCGAAAGTAAAGTTTTGCCGATTAGCAGGATTAGTGAGAAATTGTTTTAAGTAAATGTAACCTACGGTCTTAAATTCCAAGAAAATGTCTTAAGATTTTCTTAAAACATTTTTCTTCTAAGCCGTGAAAATCGCCAAAGTTTTTAGACTTGAAAATATTTTATCCTAAGTAAAATAACGGTAGGGAAGACCGGGTCAAAACCGTACAGCTAAAGGTCTTGATGTACAGAACATTTATTTTAAAAGGTCTTAAGAATAAGAATAAGAATAATTTGTATTGCCAAAACATAACACAGGTTATTGGAAAGGTGAATAACAGTAACAGATTTAACAGAATTAATACGTCTGCCTTTCGTAGTTTCCATTCGACAGATCTGCGAGCTGTTTTATGTTACAAATTCAGATTTTTCTACAGATTACGAACTTGAAATATCCTAGAATCTGATCATATTTAAATAATAAAAGCAGTCTGCTCTGCTTAATTACACATCAATGACCCACGGAAGCTATAACAATGTTAATTCAGTCGAGTCTGGTTATGATGACCATAAAGATAAGAAAAACAATGGATTTTTATAAAGATAACATGATTATGCGATATGCCAAAGAAGAAACAAGGTCACTGATTGCTGGGAAAATAATAAAAGCAAGCCTTTGCCATTTAGATGACTTATACAACACTTTTTACCCATGCCCCGATGAACGGGACACTGCACTCCCTGGAATATTGGGGGCGCACACTGTGCACACCTGAGTGTATTTATGGTTATGCTTATTTCTAATATGGCTGTAATACCTATTTATCATATGTATGAATGGCTGAAATAAAGACTTTGAATCTGAATTTGAATTAATACACCTGGGGTAATTCACCCGGGTGCACTAAGTACACTTTTAGTAGACTTCATTCACCGATGTTTTTAGATGGAGTAAGCCTGTAGCACCTTTTTTTTTTTTTTTTTTTTTTTTTTTTTGCGCTGGGAAAATGCATGACGCATCCCCCCTCCACTAGAGAGCATGAAGGGGGGTATGTGGGACTCCCCGGCCCCCTCACAAGGCCGGTATACCCACTAAAAACCCAGCGGCGCTCCTGCGTCGCCTTAGTGGGGGGGACTGGGAAACCGGCAGAGCCTTTACGTCCAGTCCCCCGCCGACGAAGCCCGCCATTACAGCGGGGCCCGCACGCCCCTCCCCTTGCAGGGTGGGGCCTGGGAACGGCAAGCGGCTCGGCCGTTCCCGTCCGCTGGTGGCGAATGTCTGCTATGCGGGGCCGGTGCTCTACTGCGGTCCCGCCATTCGCCACCATGCGTCAGAGCGGCGCGGGACAGTTCCGCGTCGTCCCGCGCGCTCTCCCCCGCTCGGGGGCCTAAGGCCCCCGTCGTCCGGGCCACCAAACAAGGGGGCCCGGACCCACCTGGGTAGACCGAAGTCTACCCTGCCTCATCACGCAGTGCCCTCTGCTTATCAGAGGGACACGCGGAGAGGCCCACCGTGCCGGGTTACTGGCCACCATGAAACACGTCCACAGTACTCTGCGGGCGTGTTTCATGGTGTTTCCAGGGTGCACCGCGTGGAGGTTACCCGGCCTAGCACCCCAAGCCTGTAGCACCTATACCATCCTCTCAGCCTAGTCGGCTTTATCCACAAGAAAGACAAGATGAATACGTGCGGAGGTAACTAAGTCGCGGGTTTCCTCACGATGTTTTCCTTCGTCGTTTGAGAGCCTCTCAAATGAACAAATTTTTATTCAGATTCCAAGCTTATTCAGAAATCATCATCATCAATATATATAAAACTCTTTTGATGCTGACAGAGAATCAACGCACAGCCTAAACTATAAGTCCTAGAGGTATGAAATTAGGAGGGTAGTATCCTTATATAGTGTAGGGGTGCATTAAGAAAGGAATTTTGAAAAGTCGCAATCTAAAGGGTCTAGAACGCGAGCAACGCCGCGGGCGACGGCTAGTCGTCTATAAATTTCATGAACTGGTGCCAATGGTGCAGAGGATCTGTTTTAATCCATGGAGTGCCTTATTTTGGGAAGTGATTAAATCAATAGTGATTAACGAATCGACTGGAATCAATAAAGGCTGGAAATTGGAATATTTTATTGTTGATGTTGTAAGACCCAAAATTTTGTGATAGCATAAAGTTTAATGTAAAATATTAAGATTACTTCAGCATTGTTGATCTATAATTATTATTTTCTAAGCGTTTCAACGCTTTTTTTCTGCTTTTTTTTTAAGCGAACAAAGAATCAGTTTTCTTTCAGATATCGTAGGTGGATTTAAAAGTTTCTATTGTGACAATTTCATTTTGTCTATAATTATAAGTATTCTTAGTCCATATTTTAGTACATTTTATAATAGCTAAGTTATACTGAACTAGCTGTCGCCCGCGGCTTTGCTCGCGTGGTAGCAGCATACGTTAATTCGTCCAAGCAGCATACGCATTATTTGGTTAAAATCTTTGATCTTAATTTTAGACCCTTTAGGGTGCGACTTTTCAAAATTTCTTTCTTAGTGCACTGCACACCTAAGGATACTACCCTCCAAATTTCATACCTCTAGGACTTATAGTTTAGGCTGTGCGTTGATTCTAAGTCAGCTTCAAAAGAGTTTTATATATTTAGAAAAAGATATGGAAGTTAAGTGGCTGATACAAAAAACCATTTGACAAAAAATAAATGATCAATTCATTTACTAAGGCCCGAGCCAGGCGTCGTCCTGGGCCGTATTTTCCGCCGGGCCGTAAGTGCGCCTGCAGCCTCACATTACACGTACCTAGTCTCAGCTGTCCTGTTGGCAAACAAGCAACATTGTCAAGCGTACTGTTTGAACTACTGTGTACTACATGTTTAACTTCAGCTCCTGTTTTTAGTTTATATTTACTCTGTACTTTATGCACTGCAATGCAATGGCGTAGTCGTGATCCTTCTATACTCAGTAGTGGGTTTAAATCCCATTTATTTATCAGTTGTGTGCTTTCAGCCAGAAGATGTAGAAAAATATTTTGAGAATGAACCATTTTGAACACGTGTTTTTTTTTAATTCCAAATTTTACAATATCGGTGGGTTATCTGGTACGCTTCGTCGTCCAGTTCAGGTTTACCATTCTCTAAGTTTAGATAATGGCATATGATTTTTACTATATTTTTTTTAAAATAAAATTTTAAGTATTTACTTTTATGTGCGCCCCGTTCTTACCTAATCGACATCCTTCTGTCCATCCAAAGGTTGTCTGGAAGAGATCGCTTATAGCGATAAGACCGCATATTGTACCTCATACTTAAAACTTATTTATCTTTTATTGTTTTTCTTCTTTTCTTGGTGTGCAATAAAGAATATATTATCTATCTATCTATCTATCTATCTATCTATCTATCTATCTATCTATCTATCTATCTATCTATCTATCTATCCATCTATCTATCTATCTATCTATCTATCTATCTATCTATCTATGATTGAAGATTTAAACGCAAGTTTTTTTTTAAATACCAACCTTGTTAGTTATAAGCTACGCGATTTAATTATGGTAAGTAAGATAACTTGGAAATCGGTGAATCAGTTGATTACATTGGGTTTCTCTTGCGGGAGAGCAATTACCTTTTTCCGATGGACCCGTTGTAGTCAAAGTTGGAAAATGGTTTCTTGTTATATACTTAAAGATCTAGTATATGCTATTCACAATATTTACAAAATACACATGAAACAGTTGAGCCATCTACAAACCGTTGCAAACGATTTATAGATAGCTCAACTGGTCCAAATCAGTACCAATCGGAAGCGACCTTTGTCTCGGGCTCCGAGGACCAAAGGATGGTATTCGGTAGTATTACTTATGTTCAAACTCCGTGATAACTTCGTTTGCGCGATCTAGGATAGTTCTCATGTAGCGAGATAGATGGCGCTACAAATATTTACATGATTCAGTTGAGTTATCTACAAATTGGTGCAAACAATTTATAGATTACGTCAAGTGACTTCCTTTGAAAATGTTTGATTAGCTAGCCTTTTCTAGCGATTGCCTAGCTCCCAGCGGTGTTCATCGAGGACTCTGTTAGGTACTCCAAGTAATGAAGGAAAAAACTATGAAAACCGAGTATTCCACTAGATAAATAAGTGGAGTGTGCCACCTGTGAGCAACTGTCAGCTGTGGAATATTTGTGCAATTTGTCGCCAATTAGTGGAATATTGTATCAAAATTAGTCATTGTTGATATTGGCCAAGGTTCAAACCATGACAGGGTACCGAATGAAATTCATCCTCAATTCTATTTTATTTACAAATTCAAAATGTTTTGAAAAGATCTTTTATTAGCCACAAGAATTGGTTCAGGTAAATTGGCTTTTCAGCGAATACTTAGTCGTTTTAAAAAAAATATTTTCTTTCGCTTAATTTCAGAGTTCGATTTCTTTAGAACTTTTTATGGTTTTTTTTTCAGAAATGCGTATTTTTTATTAGGTATCTTTGTTTATCACAAAACCATCTTTTAACTTTGGCTTTGTGATCGTCAAATTAATATTTGTGAGCTACAACAGTAATAAACAGAGCTTTAGTGTATTAATCATAGTATTTCCATAATAATTCGTATTTCCACATCCACACTTATTTTTCATTGTTTTCGACTGACACGTCTCGCTGCCTTCACTCGTCGCGTCATCCATGGGTCTTCCATTTTCAAACACTGCCGGTCAGTGCGAACCAATACTCTTTATAACTCAAAGAGGTTGGTTCTACGCTGCATTGCTAACATATTCCTCTTCTGTATACAATATAGATCGTTTGACCACTATCTCACCTGATGTTAAGCGACGATGTGGTCGACAATGTAGCACGTTTACCTAGAAGATATCTATTCTTTTTACTTTCGAAAACTTCCAAATTATAGTCATTCCGCAACAGTCCTTTTCTATGACTAAACTTACCGCTGTATAAATGGCCGTAATCAGGTGGCGAAGGGTTAAAAATGTTAATTTGATTTTGATATTGGCTCCAAGGGAGGAAATATCTAAGAGCCTATTTCTTTTTAAATCCTATTTATAAATATTTTTGCTTTGAAACATTTCTTATTTTTAATCTAACAGAATCAACGCTGACGTCACTTCCTATTAATTTACTCACAGGAAAATCGCGTAATTCTTAGAAACCATTGGCTCCGATTCTTAAGTTCAGAAAATCGCAACCTTTTACGCCTGACCGATGATGCTACTAACCCTGGTATTAAAAATAACTAGATCTAAGTCCTTCACCCCTGACTCTTGCATCTGAAAAACGCAGGTACACTTAGTACTAAAAATACTTCGCGCATGCGTTAGTTCAAACGTTCAGTGGCGGTAAACCTGTCGAGGAGACTACGCGCTTTCCTCGCAGAGAAAAAACTTTCGTACGCTCTGTTTGAAATTCGAACAGACGTTTTCGAACGTTCTTGTGACGGGTTTATATTTTTTTTTTGTGGACAATAAAAACTTTTTAGTTATAAATTAGTGATACGTTCTTGTGACGTGATTATATTTTTTTTTTGTGGACAGAAAAACCTTTTAGTAATAAATTGGGATATAAATAAATAGTTAATTATTAGTGAGTAGTTAAAGTATTTTTTTGTTGTAAAAATGTTTTAAATAGTTTTATTCGGAGTAAGTGAAGTGTTAGTGATTTTTCATAGGATATTTTATAAGGTAAGAATTTTCTTTGAATTTAATTTAATTTATTTTGAATAAAGTAATTAGTACATATAACTAAGTTATAAATACCCAGAATTACTGCATTTTTACAGGGTTGTAGTATTTACCTATAGGTAATTAAAACGTATTTTTTTATAATAAAAAATCACTTTATTTTCTGAATACTAAATATTATGTAATTTTTATGATTACACAAAAATGAAAACTCCGTGGCCAATAAACTACATAACTTTATTTGTTAAATATTCATTACATAATAAAATAACCATTAATTACCATACCCTTTCATGGTTTACCCAAAGCCTGAATTTTATATCTTAGTAATGTAAACCCTTTTAGGATTATCACACATAAAACCAAACTAAAGTTTTGCCAAGTACGTGACTCTTATGTAAAGTAAATACGATTCAAAATGAATACTGTAATGTAATAATGCCTAATGGTGACCAAAAACTGAAGATGAAGCGTAAAACAGTCATCTCATCTCATGGAGTGACAGCATTATAAAAGTTGGAGGATAGCGTAGTCTCAAAATAGTTTGCTCTAGAAATCAATGCTTTGGACTTTAGGCATTTTGAAGATAATGAATTCCTTTCGTTTCTGTAGTAGGTAAATAACTCACTACCTATAATTTTAAACATGTCCATAATTATGCCCAAAATGTGGAAACCGTCTTCGATTTTGAACCTGTCCATAATTGATGCCCAAAATATGAGAAATGGTATCCGTCTTCGATCCATGCGACAATGTGATTGGATACATCTGGTGATAATTACTTTGTTCTCACTTGTGGCAGTGATATTACGCCTGGCCTGGAAGAGATCCCTCATAGCGATAAGGCCGCCCATTGTACTTCACATAAGAATAATGAACTGTGTGTTTATTTTATAATTTAAATAAAAGTGGGGTACAATGAAAAGTTTTCTATCTGTCTATCATCATCAATAATATAAAACTCTTTTGAAGCTGACTGAGAATCAACGCACAGCCTAAACTATAAGTCCTAGAGGTATGAAATTTTGAGGGTAGTATCGTTATATAGTGTAGGGGTGCACTAAGAAAGGAATTTTGAAAAGTCGCATCCTAAAGTGTCTAGAACGCGAGCAACGCCGCGGGCGACGGCTAGTGTAAAATAAAAATGAATTGGATAAACCGGTGGGCCAACTGAAAACAAAAAATATTCAATCTCAAATAAATTTAAATATTTTGGCCTATTTTTTTTAATGAATCTAGCTAATGGATCTATCAGTTCTAAACGTAGATCACATAAAAAACGTGGGTAGAACCTACGTACCTAATGGATTTGGATAATGGATAAAAAGACTGAACGAAAACTACAGCAAAAGTACCTAATATTTTAACCAAAATTGGAACAAAAATGTTGCTAAACCCTGGCCATTTTGAACTAAGATAAAACCATGAACATTTTAGAAGACTTATAAGTAGTGTCGTTTACACATCAACATAAAGTTATGTTCAGACCTTCAAGCTTATCAAAACCTGACGCTGAAAATACAATTTTAGTAATGCGGTCGACAACGGTGTAGCACATTTCCCTATACCTTGTACTTCTAAGAAGCCTTGTACATAAAGATATCATAGTAGATGGTATATAATACTTGGTGAAATCTATTCAATTTCCAATACAAAACATAAAAATTTGTAAGCTTTTGTCATCTTTTCAATAACTTAGGCCTTTACATCTATTGAAGATGATTTATACAGCGTCAGGAGGCAACCTATGCCTACACTTAATGACACACTGTAGTACCTGGGACAATGTTTAGGTGGCTTGTAGCACCTATACCATCCTCTCAGTCTCTAGTATCTACAGGAAAGACATTAACACGAGCTTTACGGTGAAGGAAAACATCGTGAGGAAATCCCTGGCTTAGTCAAATCTGCATGTATTGACTTTGTCTTTTCAAAAATGTACAAATGAATAGCGAAGTTATTTTCAAAGCCAAAATATGAAAATAGTAAAATTTTTTAAATTAAAATACGTAGTTTAACCCTGGTATTTTTAGTTCAGATTAAAAAAAATAGTCCTTTACTTCACTTGATACCTACATCATACTTTCAGTCTTCTTAAGCTTGATAGAGTAGCTTGACGTTGTAAATATTGCCTTATCAATTGTCATCATTTTATCTAATTGCCTGAGACTATTACCCAAACGACATTGCTGTACGCAGTACTTTAGATTATAATGTTTTATTGAGGCGGCTTCTTTGTTGATCTATTTTTTAACCTCTGACCGAGAAGGAAGGGGTGTTATAAACTTGACGGCGTTGTGTGTCTGTCTACTTGTCTATATGTCTGTTTGTCTGTACCTTCGTAGTTACGATTTATATGCGGTTTTTAAAGAAAACTGGTTGATCTGAGATCTTAACATTAATAATTTTTTTTGACAAAGGATATGCCCAGGTTCCTAACAGATACCTACCTATATGCATACTACCTGGTGATCTAGGTGATCTTAGTGATCCAGGTGATCTACCTGGGTGGCTGTACTTTCCTGCTACTTTGTTTGTATTTTCTTATCGTTTTTTTTTATTTATTTATTGTTTTAAAAATACACAATAACTTATTTTGTACTATAGCACTAAGGAAACCACAAGGTTTATAGGAATAATGCTACATGAGCCTTAGCGTCGATAGCCTTACATTAGGTAGGTAGCTACTAGATTAGATAGGTATAAGTAGGATGACAGGCGTCATGGCTCAGTCGGTAGTAGCTCTGCCTTCCGTGCTGTGGGTCGTGGGTTCGATCCCCACCGAGAGCAAACATTTGTGTGTTGTAAACATAGATGTTTGTTCTGTGTCTGGGTGTTTCTATGTATTATAAGTATGTATTTACAAAAAAAAAATGTATGTATGTATTCTATCAGCCATCTAGTTTCCATAGTACAAGCTTTGCTTAGTTTGGGACTAGAAGGCGTTGTGTTAAGTGTCCGTGAATATTTATTATTTATTATTATTATTATTATCTAGCAAAGTGCATTCCATTTACTTAGGTAGCTTGTTTTAGTTATAAATTTGTTTACCTACTTGCTAGTTAGTTAGGTATCTGATACATACTTTTAATCATTGGTATCTTTTTTTTTTTTTATACAACGCCTTCTATTCCTAAACTAAGCAAATCTTGTACGATGGAAACTAGATGGCTGATAGAATAGATACATATATATATTTTTTTTATGTACATGATGTACCTTATTAATGTGTGTGTTAAATAAATGTATGTCATCTTATTTCATTATTTTCTAAAAATCGTTACACAAATGCAAAAGAAAATTGAAGAAGAAGAAGAACACAAGGACGTAGAAACAGCTTGAAACATATCAGTTGAAGAATTGACGTGCAAATTCAATCAAAAATGTCTTGACAGGTGGCAAGCTGTAGGACTTATCGCGTGTGGCAGCACCCTAATGTGGTGGCTGTTCGCTGTCATAGATCAACTGATAAGGCAGATAAGACTAGATATCACAGTTGGTGTACCTATTTCCCTACACGTGCAACCATGTGAGGATTTGATAAGGTATGCAAATAATTACTACCTAATACTTTCTTTACCCTGACTATAAGTTGCAATTTTTAGATTAATATAAAAGCTTACTTAGCATGGACCACTTAGAAAAAAAAACTATGAAATGACATATACAAGTGTTGTCTGAAATCCGTTTTAAAGTCAAACGTCTAAAGTTTTCGTGTATGTTCCATCTGGCTCTCGACTCAACTGCTCTATAAATAAAATAAATAAATAAATATTCACGGATACTTAACACAACGACTATGTTTGCCATACACAAAATGTTTGTTCTCGGCGGGGATCGAACCCACGACCCACAGCACGGAAGGCAGAGCTACTACCGACTGAGCCATGACGCCTGGCTATGCCAGATTTAAACACACAATCGAATCGTTGTTTCAAAGCTCAATTAATACATATCCTAGAGATTACTTACTGCCTAATTTTTTGTCAATTTTGGTTTGACCCTTCTGTCCTGCGAGTGCGTACTCTTTGTCGCAATACGGTAGATTTAAGCACGCAATCAAATAGTCGGTAATCGATTGCAGCCGCGGCTTGAAATAGCGCTCAATGCCTCGACTGAACTTTGTACCTACCCTGATTTAGTGAGGGTTGCTGTATACTGGTCTCATCCAGTATCCAGTTTATTATATAACTAGCCGTCGCCCGCGGCGTTGCTCGCGTTCTACCCTTTAGACTGTGACGTTTCAAAATTCCTTTCTTAGTGCGCCCCTACACTATAAGGATACTACCCTCCAAATTTCATACCTCTAAGACTTATAGTTTAGGCTGTGCGTTGATTCTAAGTCAGCCTCAAAAGAGTTTTATATATATTGATGATGATGATAAAAAAAAATTGATAATGATAATACTAGCTTCCGTCCGCGACTTCGTTCTGTTGATTTTCCGGGATAAAAACCACCCTATGTGTTAATCCAGGTCACGGACAAATATTCCAAGTTTCATCCACATCGGATCAGTAGGTTTTACGTGAAAGAGTAACAAACAAACCTCCATACTTACAAACTTTCGCGTTTATAATATTAATAGGAAATAGGATATACAGGGCGTCCCACAGCCATAAGTACCTTAAATAGTGTAGATAGAACATTTTACTAAAAGAAGGATTTTTTTTAATTTAAAAAAAAATTAAATTGCATTCAAATAATTTTCAATAATTGCCTGTCTAAACCGGGAATCGAACCCACCTAATTGTAAAACAAAATCCCTGTTATTTTATGGTACCGATCCAAAGGATCAATCGTAAGGATTTTTTTTTCCAAATAACATAGCATCTTAAATAAAAGGTAGTCCATGTTATTTTACATTTATTTATAACAAATAAGTTATGTTTTATATAATGTACAGTAAATTTACATGAGGTTTTATCATAACCCTGATTTATGCTTCGCTGTAGTCGGGTAATAGAATATAGCGCATCGTTTGAATGCTCCTTCAGATTTGACCAGACGCCATAGAATAGTACAATAATAATAATAAATATTCACGGACACTTTTTTTTTAAATGAAATACATTTATTCAACCAATTGGGTACAAACACACAGATACAATAGAGAGAAAAGAAAGTAAGTCAGACAGGAAGGAGCAGAACAAAAAAAAAAAAAAAAGAACAGAGTAAGTGGTAGGACAAGTAGGTACAAAAGTATAGCAAATAAAAAAACAAAATAAAAATGATGCTAGTTAGTCCTGTCCTGTTCTATAAGTACCCTTGTGCGGTTGAAAAGGACACTTAACACAACGCCTTCTAGTCCCAAACTAAGCAAAGCTTGTACGATGGAAACTAGATGGCTGATAGAATACACACATTCTTTTTTTTTTGTAAATACATACTTATAATACATAGAATAGATATTTAGTTAGTACCTACTTTACACCGACGCATTTTTTTTAATTTAAAAACCATGTTTGAAAATTCTAAAAGCACTATCGCGGGCCATAAATATCTCTTCAATTTCCATTTTTTCACCCTTAAAATAACATTAAAATCCGCGCTCTTGAATAAATCAACCCTCATTTGGTGGTCGAAGCGGTTTTGAAGAGTCCGAGCGATGAAAGATGGACTTTATTACTAGGAATGAGAGTTCAAAATGGGGGATGGTTTTTTTTTAAAGGTAAAAGTCTGAATTGTGGCCACAAATGGACTTCGGTTTGTGTAAATTAGTCCCGGGAAGGGTTGATTATTTCAAAGGGTTGAAATTAAAAAGAGGCATTTTTGCGTTTTAAATTGACAGGTGTGTCAATTAGGCAATTTTTGATAATGGAATATTATTGATTGTTGATATCACACGAGTTTCGACATTTTTTGAAACGACACATAGCACTTTTATTTTAATAGTTTTTCTTGTGTTATTGTGAGTATTGTTGTTTAATTTTGGTGGAATTTTAACCAATAATACTTAGGTCGTAACATAAAGTGTGAGCCATTGGAATAAATGTGTGTAAAGTGGTTTTTCTGAATGTGAAAATTCGTGTTAGGTTTTGAAGAGAAAATGCACCATTTTCTTTTCAAAACAAACGACAGCCGACTTGACAAATGACTTGACTTGACTTATATTATTACAATTATATCACTTGACATTGGCAAAATTGGCTGTCGAAATGACGGACAGAGGCCATTAAATGAAGAGAAGAAGAAGAAGAAGATTGTTGATATCTTTTATTTCTAAGGTCCGTATTCCAATGGAGAAATCATTACTCAAGCATAGAGTTGAGTGAGAAGAGATTTTCATACAAAAATCTATGCTTGAGTTCGGATCAGTGTTTGAGTAGTAAATAAGGATACGGGCCTCCTGAGCCCGTAGTCTGTGCATTTGTTTTACTTTCGACTCGATTGTAGCACACGCAAACGCATTCGCAAAGCGAGACATTTTGTTGGGAATTACACAATTCCCAAATCTCCCGCTAGAGGCGCTTATCCGGTTTTCATACAAAATTTCTCGCTTTGCGAATGCGTTTGCGTGTGCTATACTCGAGTCGAAAGTAAAACAAATGCACAGACTACGGGCTCTGCTGGTTGGTATTAAATGAAAAAAAAATTGCAGAAAAATACAGTAAATACTGACTAGGAATGAATGAATGAATGTACAATACTTTAATGCCCGTCTGCACTAAACTTTGACAGCTCCTAAGTTCATGCCTAACTCGCTAAGACTGACTTAACGTTGTAAAATGCGTTGCACCAAACTAGGATGTTGCCTAAATGCGTTAAGACATGTCCTAAAGTTACGACATCGATTTTGCGGGTCTTAGCGCTAGGCAAGTGCCTAAGAAGTGTCAAACATGACAGTCACATTGTGTTGTAGGTTATCAGTACCTAGGTAGTTTCAATCATGAGTGAAATCGGCGATTTTATGGGGTTTCTTGAGTACGTTGATGACCTGGATAATACACATAGCAGACCACGAATTCTAAGAACTCGACAAAACCCGCTTGAAAGCCTGGATGAATTAGATTTTTTTAAACGTTATCGGGTCTCAAAAAGAGTATTCCTCTTTATACTTCACCAAATTGATGAAAGCCTGGAGTACGAGAGTGACCGGTAGCGTATTTTCTCTATTAAAACTTTATTTACATGAATTAGTAGGTATAATAGGTGAGTATAAAAATTACATTTCATTGTTTTGATTTTAGAAATTGCAGCATTTGTCCGGCGGTCCAGCTGATGGTGGCACTCCGGTTTTATGCAACCGGCAGTCACCTTATGGCTATCGGTGATATACACGGCATTTTTAAGCGCATCGACAGTTCTAAAATAAATTAAACATTAGAATTTTAAAATTGTTCGGAGCCAATTAATTTATAAAGGTGATATATTTGATTATGGGTAGTCATTAATTATTCAATTTCATAATGCGTTGTTATCACTTACCTTAGTACAAACCCACTAGAGTTTAGGTCCCGACAAATTGCTTCCCATGATTGTTCTTTTAGTTTATTTGTACGCGTATCATGCGAAGTAATTTTACTTATTATGACGTGTCCTTTTTCTTGTATCAGCCGAACAAATCGTAACTTCTCCTCGTCGGAGAAATTCGTGCCCCTTTTTCTCTTTTCTATTTGCTTCTGCATTTTATATACCTAGTTTAGATTATTCGGAAAAACACCACAACTCCGGAATTCAAGAAAGGCGCCGAATGGTCTGTCTGCTGCTGCTGTCAAAGTGTCAAAACACAACAACAATCATAGACAACCGTAGAAAGGTTCACTCTTTCATTCTTTTACTTACGAAAAGTCAGTTGTAGGAGTCACCTAAGTAAACTTGTTGGCGCAGAGGAAGTTGATGCCTAGGGATGCCTATGTCAGACTTAGTTTAGGTGTTGTCCTAGCTAAGTTTTGGCTTTGTTGACTTTAGTGCAGACGGGCATTAGTATTGTCATTATGTACACTTGTACACCTTACAAATTAATAGGTATACGAAAAAGCTTATACAGAAAAACAATGAAGCTACGAGTATAATAAATTGCCTCACATATTTTTAACAATTGAAATTTGTGTTTTTTTTTTAATGATAAAAGTTATGGAACAAGCTGCTAGCACATCTGATGTTAAGTGGTAACTTCTGCCTATAACAATGCATTACCTCACAGAGCAAGTCCAATGAGGACGTGCCCTGTAAGGCAATGCACTGCGTCCATCACTCTGAGACGGAAAGATCTTGAAGTCTCATGTGCGTGTAATTACACCGGCGCCCTTACCCTTCAAACCGGAACACAGCAATGCGAGCATCGCTGCTTGGCGGCAGAAATAGGTGCGGTGCTAGTACTGAACCCGGACGAGCTCTCACAAAGAGCTCTACTACTACTAATAAAATAACAAAACTCAGTTACAATATTAGTTTGGTCACTAAAGTTTTATGTACGTGTATTTATGAGTATAGGTATATATATAACTATACATAAAACTTTAGTGACATCCCGTTACGGTTGTTTTATTAATAACCAAGGTTTTGTTTGATAATAAATAATATAGCGAGATACCACATAATTATGTATTGATAACCTTGAGTGGCTTCTACAGCCACACTCACAGACGTACGGTAAAATATACCTATCAACGAAAAATAATCATCATCAATATATATAAAACTCTTTTGAAGCTGACAGAGAATCAACGCACAGCCTAAACCATAAGTCCTAGAGGTATGAAATTAGAAGGGTAGTATCCTTATATAGTGTAAGGGTGCACTAAGAAAGGAATTTTGAAAAGTCGCATCCTAACGGGTAGAACGCGAGCAACGCCGCGGACGACGGCTAGTTATGTATATTGTCATCTTTACTAATTAATCAATGAACTTGGTAGTTGAAACTCAGCTGAACAAGCCGGTGTAATTACAGGCACATGAGACTTCAAGATGTTTACGTCTCAGAGTGATGGACGCAGTGCATTACCTTACAGGGTACGTCCTCATTGGACTTGCTCTGTGAGGTAATGCATTGTTATAGGCAGAAGTTACTACTTAACATCAGGTGAGCTATCAGCTTGGTCCATTATTTTTATTATAAAAAAAAAATATGTTTTAGGTTATTTCGTACTAGCTGTGCCCGTGACTTCATCCGCGTAGTAATGTCTTTGGGTAGCAGGGTAAAACTTTTATTAACTTTGAATGTCTTATGTTATGAATTAACTTATGTTAAAGTGACGTCTCCGAGTGTGGTTTTTAGAATTAAAGATAACGTTATCTAATTATTATACCTAAGTACCAGCAGTTCATTCAACAATACTTATCATTAACAAGTAGGTACATAGAGCATAGATGGGCAACCCTCGGCCCGCGGGCCGCATCCGCCGTGTGTAAGCTTAAACTATAAAAATTGGTACTGATTGGAGTGCTGGTAGACCTAGGTAGGCTACGTTTTTTTTTTTTTTTTTTTTTTTATTATGGCAATCGTCCAGAGTTGAACATTTCTGCCAGCGTCACGTCATTGTAGGTTACGTTCACTGAACTCAGCAAGATATAACCATTCGTATAAAAATAATGTCAATCATAAAAAGGTTAAGTTTACTGTAGAAAAGCCAAAAAGTAAAATTAAATATAATATTATTATGGATAAACTAGATATGCAGATCTAATAATTAAACGATTCTGATTCCGAAAATCAAGTTTGTCTGTTTGTCTGTTTATCTGTTTGTTTGTTCGCGGATCACGCCTAAACTACTGGACCAATTTCAATGAAACTTATACCATTCGGAAGCCCTTTTTCCGGATTCAAACATAGGCTATATTTTATTAAAATCAAAGCCGTAGATTCTGAGATATAGCTTGACCTCTCTAAACCAAAAGTAGGATTTGGCACGAGGTTCATCGTACATTGGCTGACAGATATTTTTGTGGAAAGTTTCGCACGCGTACGAAGTTGCGGGTATCGGCTAGTACATATTACTATAAAAGTGGTTTTCTAAACCTAGCAGAGCATAAAACCTAGACGTTAAACTATTGAAAACCACTTAGGTCTTGTGATTTTTCATAAAATTCTTTTGCGCATAAAAATATCGTTAGGTCAATACATTTTCTCGATAAAATTGATGAATGAAAATATTCAGAGTAATTTAGGCTTTCATATTCGTAAAAGAAAATTTTAGCGACAAGTAGAGTTTCATTAGTTTTGTTAACCGTGACATTTACGGCCGAATACTCAAACGCTATTTATATTAAGTTCATGCTTAAATGATATAAAATGCAACGAGGGTTATTTCTTCGAGTTCTATACTAATTATTGTGACGGAGTTAATTCATTATAGCATGTCACAGTTCGTAGGTTAAAATGCTTAATTCAAATAACTCATCAAGTTAATTCGTAAGGGTTTATGTTTGGTACACTAACTTTTGTACAACATCTTTAAAACAACATAAGTGCAATAAACGATTTGAATTTGAAAAATTATTGCCAACTCTTACAAATGAGTAAGGTCAAACAGAGGCAGAGCAATTTAAAGTGGTGTTTAAATTAGAGTAACGTTTCAGTATTCGGCCCTTAAAGTGTTAAAAGGGGTTTAAACTACACAGGCTATAGTAAAACTATTGTCAAAAACTTCTAGGGGTTAAAGTAGGCATATAGAACGACTTTTCCTATGGAAATCACAAAAAGCTCAAAAATATCAGCCGTTTCATACAATTTTGTGTTTCTTCCATAGATTGTGGTCAAACGGTTGCCTATATTGTATAAAAAAAAAGAAAAAAAAAAAAAAAGGGTAGCAATCATGCTCGTATGAGTTAGTGGCCAACTCTGGTGACGTAGTTTTTAGGCCGCCTTAAGGCCTCCGTCATGGCTTAACGACTGCTAGAGCCGGGACCGACAGACCGGACGTGCCCTCCGAAGCACGGAAGCGCTCACATGTAAATGCCACTAACTGTCACCCATCCAAATAGTGACCGTTGCTTAACCTAGATTATCGGTTAAGACTGGCTAAGCAAACTACGCCACGAGCGCTTCAGAATGAATCAAATACGGGGTTCGTATTACCTCTAAGTGGTCTGATGATGGATTGAAATGTTCGATGTTTGTTTGACCTTGCGCCGTCTAATAATAACACTAGCAATTATAGAGACTCGTACAAACTAGCCCTTAGCACTTGTTCGTACGATTTTATGTAAAGTAGCGTTTTGAACACTTTTTGAAGTAACATTTTTGTTGGTAAGCTGAGGACAGTCGTAAAGCATTCGAAGTCGTATTTTCTAGTTTTTAAACTTATAAATTACTAGCCGTCGCTCGCGGCGTTGCTCGCGTTCTACCCTTTAGAGTGTGACGTTTAAAAAATCCTTTCCTAGTGCACCCCTATACTATATAAGGATACTACCCTCCAAATTTCATACCTCTAGGACTTATAGTTTAGGCTGTGCGTTGATTCTAAGTCAGCTTCAAAAGAGTTTTATATATATTTATCTACGCGTCACTACAGAGGGCGCTGCACCGCGACCTTATAAGGCGTTGCACGAGTCACTCGTCCTCTCATTTGCGCATTCTCGCCAAGACCATAGGTGCTTGCTAAAAATATTGTATTTTATTGAAATTAAACTGATGTACTTTTACTAGTATTCTCAATTATAAGCTAGATAGCAAAGGATATTAAGAACCAGCTAAGTAACGACAATCAGTCGTAGGGCTAAGTAGGCCGCATCATTGCCGTAGGCTAAAACAATATTGATGATTTGAAAACGTTCCACGTGCCATTTTTATGTTTGTAACTACACCATACTCATCACAACCACAGATCAATTATGCAAACCACAGCAATGTGAGCATTAACGTTTGTCGACAGAAATAGCAATGGTGGTCATATTTGGTGGTCATATTTCCCCAGACGAACTTTTTCACGAAACCACTAAAGTAGAACTAATGCTAGTCAAAACTCCTATGAAAGTTGTGGTCAGTACTTGAGTGGCACAGTTTTCAGTGTTCCGTATAGTGCTTAGAGTTCGGTATCGGAACTACATTAGCAAGCCACTTGAAATGAATTTCCTAGCCAATATTGACAGACAGGCAAACACACATGTGGGTGGCCGCTGTAGATAAACGTATTTAGTATTACGCTATCAGAATCAAAGCTACTTGTTACCTACCTAGATAAACAAAAAGCCAAAATAGTAGATTGTTACACAAGACGAAAAAATATTTTTTTGAAGTTATACCTACTTATAATGCGACTTCCAATTGACAGCGTACAAGATTGCGTTAAACGGGAAGCGTTAGTCTCTATCTATTCCCCCGAATAGAAGGAGACAGACTAGCGAGAGTGATCGCATACGGAGACCACCAAAAAACCCAAAACACTTCGATAGCGCGTTGTAGGATCCGGACAAACTTGGCAGCGCCATCTAGTTCTGATTTAGGCAACATGAGCATAGAACCTTTTCTAACTAAATAAGTACTGCATATTGGTTAAGTACATAAAAATAAATACTAAATTAATTTCACATTAAAGACAGAGCGAGAGTGAATGCGTGCCACTCGAAGTATAACTTTCTTCCACGCGGAGGGACTCCACGCACTGTTTTTTTTTTCATCTGTCTTTTTTACTACATTTGAGATCTTCACTTGTTTATTCTTTCACTCCTCTGTTATGTCATTTTCACATAATTAATTTGTCTTTTATTTGACATCTTTTTACCTACATTTTTACTGAAGCTGAAATATTGTTATTAGCGAGTGAAACCATCAGTTTTTATGTCAAGTGATTTTTTGTGCAATAAAATATAACTCTAAAAAACTATTCACAAAATAAAGGTTCAATGGACATAAACACAAAGATCGAACGTTAAACAAACAGCTATAAAATTGATATTAATATTTATTTTCAGCAGTTTTGTACAAGGTGGATTTTATGGATATTTGATGTATAACAAATATTTGAAAGCAGATGGCTCTAATTTGGATGTTAACAACCTTTGTATGACAGCTACTTACTTTAAAGTCATCTAACTTAAGCACTTTGTTTTAGTGGTTTATGCCTTTCTTTCAAAATTTGTTTGTGACAGGTGTCACAGATCTTGCTTTCTGTGCTGTGGGTCGTGAGTTCAATCCCCACTGAAAACAAACATAATTTTGTGTATGGCAAATACCTATAGGTATATTTTATTCTGCCTGGGTGTGTGTAGTATTCTATCAGAAATCTTAGTTTATATAGTACAAGCTTGCAGTTGGAACTAGAGGGCGTTTTAAAATGTTGTGGGATATTTATTTATTTATCCATTTTATATTAAACAGATCAATGTAGTTGATTAAACTCATTATAGTACTAAGTAGGTCTTTTCTAAAGTCACGTGTGGGTCTATCTCCTCTTAAAAGGCCGGCAGCGCACTAGTATCACTTCTGGTGTTGCACGCCGGCGATGACTACTTTCTATCGTGGCCCGCATGCTCGTCTGCCAGCTATGGCATAAAAAAAATCGCCTTCACTTCAAAATCGCACGCTAAACTAAACAGTAGTTTACAAACGACATCTATTGAGTTGTTCCTTCCACCTGCAGTTTGCAACATTTCATTCTTTTGTCCTGAAGCATTCTTTATCCCGTTGTACTGAATCCGTAGATGAACGAAGTACGGATAAATATACGGACAATATCTCCGGATAACAATACAAACGCGGCAACAAATACATCTGTCAGCTATCTACGCAGCGCGGGCCGTGGATTTAGGTACTAGTGATGGGCTATTGTGGTACCGGTTATGGCTTCCAGAGGGCCTAGTACGAGTTTTCAGTGTATAGTGGGTGTGAAACGTGTGACGCCCAGCACACCAGTGGGCGCTGATTTGTATGGAGACACTGAGCAGATTCTGTATCATAATGGTATTTAGAGTAAGCGAGAAGGGGCAACACTGGAGGGAGAAACAATATGGAGGCCGACTAAGCAATTTGTAAAAGTAAAAATAAAAGAGTGTTCAACATAATTGTATTTAATTAAAAACATAGATTATCATACAATACATGGCGCAGCCGATGAAGAACCGCATCTAACATAAAAAACTAAAAAAAACTAAAATTAACATTCGAACACAAGCACGAGGAGACAACCACATGGTGGAGAGGTTATTCAATGAGCACGGAACCGGCGTCTAAGGTTGTGGATGCACAGAAGGGTGAGAAACAAGTGGAAGAACAAATAGAAGAAAAAATGGCTGGAGTGGAATTTAAAATGCCCGAGGGCCTACGACTTGACTGTCAAGTGGAATTGCAGCCGCAGTGGTTGCGATTTAAACAGCAATTTCAAGTTTTCCTGACAGCGGCGGGGTTCGAGAGATTGTCGGAAGCTAGAAAATGTGCTATTTTCTTGAACTGTGTGGGTCCAGAAGCACAGGAGCTCTACTTCAATGTACTTAAAACTGAAGAAACTCTAAAGTATGAGGAACTACTTCAGCGTTTTGATGATCACTTTGCACCAAAGCAAAATGAATTGATATCGACGTTTAACTTTCACCAAAGAAATCAGCAGGATGGAGAGAGTTTTGACATATTTTACACTGAAATAAAGAAACTAATAAAATATTGTAACTACAAAGAACATGAAAGAATGCTGAGAGATCGAATAGTCCTGGGGGTGCAAGATGTGAAACTTCAACGGAAACTCCTAGAAAAGAATGATCTGACCCTTCAAGAAGCTGTAAACATTTGCAGAGCCTCGGAACTTTCTAATGAACACTGTAATGCAATGCAGAAAAGGACACAGATTCTTTGTGAAGCTCGACATGCGAGTACGGGCTCTGTGTAGACCAAGTTTCTCAAAAAATCCGCTCAGTGTCTCTTTACAAATCAGCGCCCACTGGTGTGTTGGGCGTCAGACGTTTCACACCAGATTTACACACCAAAACTCGTACTAGGCCCTCAGGGCATAGTAAGAGTTTTGGTGTGTAAATCTGGTGTGAAACGTCTGACGCCCAACACACCAGTGTATATTAAGTTGCTAGTGATAAAAAGCAAGCTCGTATGAGTTAGTGGCTAACTCTGGCGACGGAGTTGTTAAGCCGCCTTAAGGCCGTAAAATAAGGTATATCAGATCGGTGATATTTTTTTTTAACTGTTAGTTTTTTTTTAGTTCTTACCTAGGCTGTTGGTGGTTTGAGCATATCCCCATCACTACCGTAGCGCCGTGCTAAGGCATAACAGATATACACATACAGTGTCAATCTCATCTTCTATTGTTGTGGACCTCATGTACAGCAATATAAGCTGGATTAGGTCAACAAATAACACATGTAAGAACTAACATATTAAGACTCTTTGAAAAGTAGTTCGTCAGAAAAGTATACTATTTTTGTAACTATATATGCCGCAAATCAGTTTAAAGTTTACAGGCACATTTGTCTTAATACCAAGGCATTCCATTTTGCGCACCAAGAATTTCTGCACCTACGCTATTCCACCAATCGATTTTAAGCTTGGTACGCAAAAGTGAAATAGTTTTAATATAAATAGTCAGGGACGCAATACAATGGCTAACAAAGCACGTCCTCAGTGAACCTCCCCTGAAATACTGATCAAATTAGTGCGATTGCCTCCAGGCTTGAACAAGAGTTCTAAAAGATCTGGGGACTACGAACAGATCAGACGCCATGTTAATCTTAATATATTTGAGTTATATTGCGCGTCTACACGGCTCGACTGCCGGGCGTTGTAGCGTCGCCGCGCAGTGTATGTCGAATTAGGTATAGCTACAATACGTTTACGATTCTGATATTTATTCGTGCTGAGACCTCAGGTGGGAGCAGTCGCTGGGAGCAAGTGATTCCATGAATAATTCATGGATCGTGTCCGAGCACTAACTTTCAACCGCCTACCTTCAATTCAAATGGGGTGCTGTTTTGTTTTTATCTTTTTGGAATCAAGAACTTCTGAGATGTATAAGTACCTATCTAAAATACTTCTATAGTTATACTCATAATATTACCTCGGTGGTTATAAATTACATTAAATGAAATTAAATGAATAAATAAATATTCTTGGACATTTAACACAACGCCCTCTAGTCCCAAACTAAGCGAAGCTTGTACTATGGGAACTAGATTGCAGATAAAATACTTATGTACATTTTTTTTGTAAAAACATACTTATGATACTTAGAAACACCCAGACACAGAACAAACACCTATATTTGCCACACACAATTTCTCGGTGGGGATTAAACCCACGACCCACAGCACGGAAGGCAGAGTTACTACCGACTGAGCCAGGACGCCTGTCTTTAACATTATATGGAAAGTTAACAACATAAAATGAATGAGTCATGAATGAATGAATGAAAACACTTTTTTGTACACCTTACATCTAATAAAAAAGAAAAAAACGACATAAGAAATTAATAGGTAATCATAAATATATGTACAATGGGTAGTATTATCCCATAAAGAGCATTCCAATTTTACACCAGAGCATTTTTAAGGCATTCCACTTTCCGCAACAAAATTTTGTGCACCTACGCTGCTCCACTTTTACGCACCAATCTATTTCAAAAGTGACTTGATTTGGGCACTTTATGGTGCTCAACGCAAGTGACAGTTATGTTATGTTATGTATTTAGGTGCCTAGGTAATAACCATCCGTACCTTCAAAGGTAGTGAGCAGTCGAGTCTTTCCACATGTGTGTATGTCAAATAAACGATCTATCTATCTATCTATCCACACTGGGTATGGAGATCTGCGCTCAAAGCCAGAAGGTGACTTTTTTTGAGCTGTTAAAAGTAGTTTAGTTATTGTTAGTACTCGATGCAGAACTAGATGGCGCTGCAAAATTTGTACGCATTGTAGAACGCGCTAGCGTTGCGTTTTGTGCAACGGGCCGCTATGCTAGTAATATTTAGAATAAATAGACCCACAAGTGTTACATACACTCCCTTCTCTCGAGGCCTACCTATTAGTCCAACCATCACCAGCCAACCTCATCGTTAAAAGTTTAGCTGTGTAATAACCCGTCCAGCTATCCAACATAATCCTGTGCAGTGACCTAATTGTAAAAACAGAGGGTTTTAATAAAAACACAACCGAAACTGTGCCTTTACGTATCCGACTTATGAATTTACTTATTTCTAAAAGTTACTACAGCAAAAAAATAGTACAATTTACTTGGTAAAAAAAGTAAAAAGTAGGGCGCCATTTTTGTAAAAAAAACCATTCATTCAACCGACCATTCATTTTTTATGAAGATGAATGAGCGGATATTTTAGTTCCATATTCAAGCCTTTTTGCCAAGCTTTGAAATTCAAAACACATTTCTTTTTGTGTTCTGCAAAAACTCTCAAACTAGACTCGTGCTATCGAAAAACGAAGAATGTATGAAACGGGGGTCAAAATTTTAATCACGTTTCATACAAAACGAGATTTTCAGTGTGTAATTTTGGTAGAATGGGAGTCCCGCTTCTTCTTACGTAGGAACTATGTATTACCACAGATCATATAATACTATGTATTACATAATTCTTTGGTGTTCTGTGTCTAAACTGTTTAAACATTTCGCGTGTGTACCCAACCTCTGCTTTTTTGGCATCGCACGGTTTACTCATCTTACTTTTTATGCAAACCACACACATTCTTAAATCACGTACAAAGCAATAAGGCTGGAACACGTGTACGTATAAAACGCTTGTAATAAATAATGGACTATATCCATAAGCCGTTCGGAGTTCGCAGAAATTGATCGCAAAGTCTTGAATAAAAATCCTATTGCCTTTTACGCATCCGCATCTTTTATACCCTTTCTTACAGCGTGTGGGATATAGCTAGCTCACTGCAGAGATCGTACGTAACAAACTGAAAAGTAATAATTTAACTAATATTTCTTTAATTGGGTGTTACAAAAAATTTACAAAAAATGTATAAGTCTTCTATCAGCAATCTACAAGATACAAGATGTTTATTTGCATAAATAAGTGTTACAATTTGGTCTTATCTGTAGGAGGCACTTTAAAACTTATTCACCTTTTCCAGGTATAGCAAATGTTTACATAGTAGCTCTGCTTAGTTTGGGACTAGATGGCGTTGTGTGAAATGTCCAAGGGTATTTAATATCGTCTAGTAATACAGTAAGTATTATAAATATTTACAAAATATACATGAAATAGTGAAAAAATAACAATATGCAGTGTGCCTGTTTCTTGGGAAATTTAATGTACATAATATTTTTTTTCTAAAGTCTATTAATAATGTTCTACAATCAAAAAAATAATTAGAACCAATAAAGCATTTATTCCGATGTTTACAATACAAACTAGTTGAGTTATAAAGCTTTTTGAGATCAAAATAGTTCAATGCCCTGTGACCTATTCTAAACGATACAATACGATACCTATACCTACCTATACTAGGTACCTCAAATGTCATAAGCTCATTGACCCATCACTCAGACTGTCGACTATTGTCAGCAACGTCATTGAAATGTCCTGACCTTGGAAGACTTGACTTATATTATTACAATTATATCACTTGACATTGGCAAAATTGTCTGTCGAAATGACGGACAGAGGCCATTAATGAAGAAAAGAAGAAGATGAAGACTTTGACTTTGACATAGAATAAATAACCCAGCTGTAGTTTTATTCCTAGCATGCTTAATCACACGGCAAATGAAAGAGCGTCAATAAAATAGTATAGTGGGTTCGATTCCAGCAGATTTATCGCTCGTAAAGACGAACAAAGGCCCATTGTGGACGATCTGCCACAATGTTGCTTAATTGTCGCTTTATATGTCGTGTCGTGGGAAGCGAATTGCAATTTGTTATGTTTAACCAAATTTTGATGTTATTAATATTTCCTACAAAAACCCCCTGCGCAGGGGGAACTCACAGGGGATTTCTGGAATTAACCAATATGAGGGCTCAATGGGAATAACGCAATATTTCAATCGTCTTCTAGATTTTTCAATGTGAAAATTTGAAAAAAACTTGTCAGTGTACACAGTACAGACAATTTTTTTATATTGGTGTTTTTATTTTTTGCATTTTCTGGGTTACATCAAAAATATAGTAAGTAACAGCATTCATGAATAATTTTCTACAACTTAGTGTTCTGATAATGACAAACATTTGTTCTAAACAAGCTCTTACGACCGGTGTTAGCAGGTGCAAATACATCAGAATTTGCGGTTTTCCTCGGCGCTATAATTACCAAATTGTCGCCAGAATTCCTATAAATACCCTAGAATACTTGGTAGTTGCCATGTAATCCCCAGACCCCTACCGCTGGAATGGAAAGCTATAAGTAGATCTCACAGAGCGGTAATACGTAATGTAGAGCATAGCTATCGTAAGACTAAGCGTAAGCAAATATGTGATTTGTTAGTACCTACTTATTTCTATTTGAAGGCACACAGTGAAGTCGATTCTTGTATTTTTCTAAGCTAACCTAATTTGACAGCACTAAAATACTGTCTCTTTCTAATAAACAGAAATGATAGAGATGGCTATAGTTTTAGAGCGGTCACATTCAATAGGCATTTACATCTATTGAAGATTATTTATACAGCGTCAGGAGGCAACCTATGCCACATAACGACACACTGTAGTGCCTGGGACAATGTTTAGATGGAGTAGGCCCAGCACCTATACCATCCTCTCAGCCTAGTCAGCCATATCCACAGGAAAGACACCGTCAATACGTACGGAGTTGACTAAGCCAAGGGTTTCCTCACGGTTAATGTCACATTAGGTTAGTTTAAAAAATGTAACAGCAGAATTGACCCCAATAGTAAAAATAACTATAATTAGTTTTCAGAGATGATAAATATATCCTCTTATCTAAGAAACGGCATCACAAATTTTCAGGACACAAAAAAACCACATTCAAATTGGAGCTCCACCTTAAGAGCTACGAAGGCACAGACACACAATGCCGTCAATCTTATAACACATCCTTTTCTCGGTTGGCGGTTAAAAACCTAGATTGGTAGAGAGTTGTTAGGTATGTCTTTACTACTCCATGAGCTTAACGACTGAAATGATATATTTGTATGTTAATTTGGGTAGAAAATGCTTTATATTTTCTGGAATTGTTCTGTAGGGATAAAGGGGATCGGAATTGTGTCATATATTCAGATAAAATAAAATTATGGTTATTTAATTTCCATTTGTAATTCTCTAAATGACCGGAAATAAATATTGTTTGCTTTTTTTATTGATTAATAGTTAAGCAGGGTTATAGATTTGTTTTTGTTTTGTTGCTTAGTCATAACAAAGAGATATAAAATAAAATTCTCTAGTCTTATCCAAAGAGTATGTGTCACTTCACTGCGTTTTAAGAAGTGGGACTCTCATTCTACCAAAATTACATACTAAAAATCTTGTTTTGCATGAAACGCACTTCATTTCATACATTTATAGTTTTTCGAATGTTCGAGTCTAGTTCGAGAGTTTCGGTTGGTCCCATCAACCCAGCGGCAAAAACACTCAATTGGATAATTAATGTACTGAATGTGTTTTTTTTAATAGAGTACTTTATATACTGCCTCTTTACGTCCAACGATTCCATCTCTGTCAATTAATAACCAACGATTGTTTTTTGTTGTATTTGTATTAATTTATCGAATGGGGAGAACGGGCCATTACAAAATTATTTACCATCGATTTCGAATCGATAGCGTGACAATGCGATGGTCATTATTCATTTGTAAAGCCTGGAAACAGGGCCATGCTTATTTGTACCTTTTTGTACACGTTCCTAAGTGCTATTTTTTGATGACTAGAGCAAAACCTGATGGGATATCTACCGTGCCGTGCGTGCTCACAAAATAAATCTCAGAACCCGTAGTATGAATTTTAATTCGTTGATCTCCGAAAAGCGAAAATGGAGAAAATCGCAGTTTGTATGCGGAGAAAAATCATTTGCACATCCTCCGCTTGAGGCGCTTATCGGTTTTTCATACAAAAAAAAAACTTCTACTTACAAGCTTTGATAACTTTTTTTTGGCACCTACAAGTAGCTCTTTAAAAACTAATTTTAGTTCAAAGTTAGGAGTTACTCACACTTGACCAGGACCTACTAAAGCAGGTAATTTGCGCGACAGGTGTACTAAATGACTGTTAAACCGCGGTCCACAAAAAGCTACCTCATTTACTTTACGGTTATATTATACAGCGGCGCGGTTTCGTCGAGAAGCTCAGAATATTTGAAACCTCATCAGAGATATAAACATTTTGAGTTACATCACGTGTTACATTGAGTAAAAACGCGCAAAGCGACCATATAGTTTCGCTTTGCGCCACATATCTATATATTCTATTACAAAACTGTAAAATAGCCAAAAACTAAAATTAAATATATGAATAAACTAAATAATTATGCAGATAAATAAACGATTCTGATTCCGAAAATTTACTTTGTCTGTTTGTTTGTTCGCGGATCACGACTTAGCTACTGGACCAATTTCAACGAAAATTTTACTATTCGGAAGACCTTTTACCGGACTGAAACATAGGCTATATTTTATTGAAATAAAATACGTGGATTCTTAGATACAGCTTGAACTCTCTAAACTTAACCATTTGCTGCGAGGTTCATCGTATGCATAGTGACATATATTTTTGTGGAAAGTTTCGCACGCGTACGAAATCGCGGGTATCAGGTTGTTCTCAATATCTTTGTATATTGTTTATTAGCTAAAGCAACTCTATTATGCAGTTGAATTCAGTCCAATCTTGTATATATTACGGTGGTAATTACGACGTTTGCCGTTTTGTAGAAAACCAAAGTTTGAGTTTACGCGTCCCGTGATTTACAGCCAAACTGTGAGCATTACTTACCTGTGGAAGGTAAAACTTATGGTGCAGTAAGAAATACGCAGGAACGTTAAATAGGCAGGAAGGTAAGGCAGGTAGGTACCTAAGGCAGTGAGTTGTTTAACAAGCAGTAAAAATAAGAATGTCAGGGTTAGAATTCACGAATCCAGCCAAGATCTGAAAGCCAAAGATCTTTATTTAGTGAACAAAGTGAAGTTTAACAATGCCAAGGATCAATAAATGTGCCGTACAAAGCCCATTTCTGCTTCTTTGTATAGGTAGTTATAATTAGTTATTTATACTAACAAATCTGTCTAGTATTTTGCTACTAACTATTTCCAGACACGATAGTCATAAAACCTATCCCAAAGTCACGACACGGTCGAAAAAACCCCAAAAAAACCACATGACCTAACCCACACGGCACGAATCGGTGTTCACGACAATCACCATACATCAACGCTGAATGGTGGGTGACCGTTTCGTATTTCGCAC
Organism: Eulithis prunata; assembly: GCA_918843925.1. NCBI lineage: Eukaryota > Metazoa > Arthropoda > Insecta > Lepidoptera > Geometridae > Eulithis > Eulithis prunata. The sequence continues at coordinate 6,398,751 of OU974030.1, read as the reverse complement.
TTCACTGCCTTTATACTGTCTTGTCTCCGAGATAATGATAAATCTTCACGCATGGAGAGAAAAACTTTGGTCCAAATCACAAGACATAGATATTCTCTTTTATGAGAAAGAGAATTGAAACTAGCGTTGGCCCAACTGATGTGATGCGATTACTGTTGCCTATAACAATGAGCGTTAGATCCAGGATTTCAGTTTCGGGAGGAGTTTGACCCGCTATGTAGAGTTTTCACTAACAAGTCCAGTCGACCTTTTTTTTTCTATTTCAATATTTTTTTTTTATTTCACTCTTACAGCTTCCGAACAATTAGTAGTCCAGTTGGATATACCCAGAGCTTTTAGGGGGAGAAGGAATTAAGCCCCCTAACCCCCCTGGTTCAACTAGTAAGTCAAGTAACATGCTCTACGAGGCATAGCCTGCATCCATCTATGACACTTATGCCCGTCTGCACTAAACTTTGACAGCTCCTAAGTTCATGCCTAACTCGCTAAGACTGACTTAACGTTGTAAAATGCGTTGCACCAAACTAGGATGTTGCCTAAATGCGTTAAGACATGTCCTAAAGTTACGACATCGATTTTGCGGGTCTTAGCGCTAGGCAAGTGCCTAAGAAGTGTCAAACATGACAGTCACATTGTGTTGTAGGTTATCAGTACCCAGGTAGTTTCAATCATGAGTGAAATCGGCGATTTTATGGGGTTTCTTGAGTACGTTGATGACCTGGATAATACACATAGCAGACCACGAATTCTAAGAACTCGACAAAACCCGCTTGAAAGCCTGGATGAATTAGATTTTTTTAAACGTTATCGGGTCTCAAAAAGAAAAAAATTGTTCGGAGCCAATTAATTTATAAAGGTGATATATTTGATTATGGGTAGTCATTAATTATTCAATTTCATAATGCGTTGTTATCACTTACCTTAGTACAAACCCACTAGAGTTTAGGTCCCGACAAATTGCTTCCCATGATTGTTCTTTTCGTTTATTTGTACGCGTATCATGCGAAGTAATTTTACTTATTATGACGTGTCCTTTTTCTTGTATCAGCCGAACAAATCGTAACTTCTCCTCGTCGGAGAAATTCGTGCCCCTTTTTCTCTTTTCTATTTGCTTCTGCATTTTATATAGTTTAGATTATTCGGAAAAACACCACAACTCCAAGAATTCAAGAAAGGCGCCGAATGGTCTGTCTGCTGCTGCTGTCAAAGTGTCAAAACACAACAACAATCATAGACAACCGTAGAAAGGTTCACTCTTTCATTCTTTTACTTACGAAAAGTCAGTTGTAGGAGTCACCTAAGTAAACTTGTTGGCGCAGAGGAAGTTGATGCCTAGGGATGCCTATGTCAGACTTAGTTTAGGTGTTGTCCTAGCTAAGTTTTGGCTTTGTTGACTTTAGTGCAGACGGGCATTAAAGGTGTAGGTATGTATGTCTCATTTCAAATCAATGTCTTTTTTTTAATGTATTTTTATTTCTCTATAATTGCGCTGGCACCACCAACAAACCGAATCGAATAAAATCTTTGAAGATGTGGTTAGGTACGTAAGCCAGGCGTCATGGCTCAGTCGGTAGTAGCTCTGCCTTCCGTGCTGTGGGTCGTGGGTTCGATCCCCACTGAGAACCAACATTTCTATGTTGTAAACATAGATGTTTGTTCTGTGTCTGGGTGTTTCTATGTATTATAAGTATGTATTTACAAAAAAAAAAGTATGTATGTATTCTATCAGCCATCTAGTTTCCATCGTACAAGCTTTGCTTAGTTTGGGACTAGAAGGCGTTGTGTTAAGTGTCCGTGAATATTTATTATTATTATTATTATAACTTTTGCGGTACTAAAAGTAGGTAGCTTCTACCTAAAGAATATCCTAAGATATTCCCTCAGTTTGTAACACATACCTCGTCCCAAGGCATTACCTATAATATATCAATTTAGTTGAACATCGTCAGCTCCTACCACGACCCGTCGAGGCAATTCGCTGCTGGAAATATTCTGATATCCCATCTAGGTCTAGTGAATCCAGTAAAGCAAACAAACTCGTATAAGTTAGCGGCCAACTCTGTTGACGGAGTTTTTAGGCCGCCTTAAGGCCTCCATCATGGCTTAACGACTGCTCGAACCGGAACTGACAGTAACGAACACATTCAGATATAAATGCCACTAGTGGTCACCTATCAAAATAGTGACCGCGAAGATTCACTAAGCAAGCCTAGCCACGAGCGCTTCCAGTGAGTTCAGCGGTATCGTGTTACTATATCTTTTTTCCAATCCTAAGCTCGTAAGTTCAAATTCTGTCGTAATTTTCGAGTGTTACATGAAACTTTGTTACGACCTCTGACTAAAATTCAATAAATGCTTACTCTATTCTGTTTTGGAAAGAAAAACAGAATCCAAATCGGTGTACAGTCGCTGTGGTGAAAAAATGACTTCAAAAAGGTTTTATATATAGAAAAAGTTACGTTAATTGATTTTCAAAGTTAAAGCGTTATAGTGTACAATAACGAATTTACCCGAAGAACTCGTCCGAGATGCTAATGTATGCTCCATGCATACTTTGCCTAATGTAAAGTGATTTTAGGTACACTGTAGTGCGATAAGTGCTTTTCGTGCAGAAATAGGTCACATAAAATGAATACTGTGCCTAACCTGGCCTATTTTACCAAAATTAAAAAAAAAATAAAAAAAACATGTGTAAGTAATTCACACGTGGTAGAAGTGAAACCTTCAAAAAGACTTTCAAATCACAACGATGCGAAAGAAGTTTTCACTTCAAAAAAGTTGCGAAAAGTGAACGAGTTTGCTCGAGACTTGAACCCACGCACTACGAGCTAGCGCTTGGCCAGCAGTCTCCTTTGAACGCGTGCGAAAATTAGGGATCTCTCTTCTCGTTCCTCGCTTTTTCGTTTCATCGACTCTCAAATCACAACGGTGATAAAGAAGTTTTCACTTCAATAGAAAAAAGTCAACTTGAAATACTTACAGAAAGAAAGTAAATTTGACTCAAACAAACTCAAAAAAGGTTGCATGCTTTGTCATGATGGTCATTCTAGGACTTGACCGATTTACACAATCATAAGTGGCAGTGTAGGTAGAACATAACGGCACAATATGTAGCTCCACAAGCGAGTCGAAATCAAAATCAGAAAATTCAATCACAAGAATCATTTGACTCGTAGTCGCTGTTTCTGTACTTGTGAGTGTAAATCGGCTCTAAACTGAGGACTAATGTAAAAACTAGAAAAAACAACCGACTTGCCCCCGTATCGCAAGCTCTGAACTGCTTTCGCTGCCCAGCATAATGTCAAGCGATGTGGCCACATATACGAAAACAAAAAGCTTTTGACGGCAAAAAACGCGCTGAAACGCGCTAATGTCACTATTTAGTCACAGAATACGTATGAAAACGTTTTTTAGTTCGAAAACATTTCAGAAAACCTGCTAGGCTTAGACCTGGTAGGTTTTTATGAGACAACGATTGTCCCCTTGTAAGTTTAGTCAATAGTAAGTATAAGTAGATACAACTCTTTAGTTTTCTTCTGCACAAGTTCCACATAGCAACGGTAACAAATCCTCGAAGTATAAAGTTGCTGATACAATTTGTGAGTTGCAGTTCCAACTTTAAGGTTGAAACTTGCAACTCGAAGTTTGCAAAGCGACCGCGTACTTGGATTTATTACTTCTTGAAGTAGTTCTCTGACTGTTCCTTAGATATTTTGAACTTAAATTTACTTTTAAATTTTTTTGAACTTAATTTTGATGTTACGTGCGCATTATACCGCGTTCGTGCTCATTTCGCTGCCGGCATTATCCCCGCGGTCTTATTGCCACAGCAACATCGCCTTTATTCTCACTAGAGAGCTACGGCATGAACTTGACAGAGGCGTTATCGTGTTCACACTATGCTCGTGCCCACTTCCCTGCCCAAGTCCCTGCCGACTGCGGCTTAGTGTGAACGCAACATTATAGGAGCTAGGATTGCCAGTGGCTACGGAGTCACTTGTTCTATTTTCAAACTGTTTTGATCGTCGAATTGTGAATTAAGCCAGAAAGAGATCGCTCTCAGCGATAAGGCCGCCCATTGTATCACCTATTTTTTAAGTGTTTCCTATTTACTGTGGTGAAAAAATAAAGAGTTATCTATCTAATAAGACGCTAAGAAACGTAATACTTTTGTCTTTTGTACCGTCCATTGACGACGTAGTAACTATTTGGTAATGAATATCGGGGACAGGCCAGTATGGGGTCAGGCCAGACTAACCCATACAGTTTTCACTCGAACATTTCGACATTTTTGAAAATATAAAATCACTGAAGTTGTTTCATTTTATGAAAAACTCGCAAGGCATCTACGTCACAAGATGTACTATAGAACTAAAAGATTGAAATATTCTTTTATCCCGGAGGTACGCTGAAATCGGCTTATCTCTGCCATTCTACCTTCCGAGACCCTAGCACTGGTTACCTAGACGTACATGCGCACTAGATGCACCAAGTTTTGAACTAAAAAGTCCCATTTGTAGTCATCTTCATAGTGTTTTGTTGATAACAAAATTGTTACAGGTCACATAATATGTAGGTACACACAAGGCTACTTTACATTAATATAATTAACTAACTATCGCCCGCGGCTTTGCTCGCGTAGAAGCAGCATAATACGCATTATTTGGTTTGAAAATCTTTCTTATTTTAGACCCTTTCAGAATTCCTTTCTTAGTGCACCCTTACACTATAATATGTATAAGGATACTACCTTCCAAATTCATACCTCTAGGATTTATAGTTTAGGCTGTGCGTCGATTGTCAATCAGCTTGAAAATAGTTTCATATAATATAGAACATTATTATTTAAATAAATAAATTGAAAATAAACGTAACAATTGTTTGAAATAATCCTCTAATTTGTATTAGTATTCTGATTTGAAGAAGTAGAAGTCCCCCTTGGTCTGACGAAAAGGGGTATTTTGAAATACGAAAGTTTTTTTTTAATTAACTTGTCTTGTTCCAATCCTGATTTTTTTTTTGAACCAATCACTTCCCAGATAGCTACTGTCGACGTCACTAACATATTGAATAGCTCAATTACTAACGAGAGATCTGATTAAGCCATTCCAGAGCTGTTCACACAGCAAACATCAAAGAGTGGTTTCAGTGACTGTGACGTCATCACTCCGTCACTAATTAGCGCCAGTCACAGCGGAGTCAAACAGAAGTGACTTACTGTGAAACGGAGTTTGTAGGCCGCTCCAAGGCCTCCGTTGGGCTGATAGAGCCGGGATCGACAGTTTTACGTGCCTACACAGAAGTTTTCAGATGTAAATGCCACTAACGGTCACCCATCCAAATAACCGCTCAGAACTTCGTGAAGAAGCTCAAGGTAATGCTACTATTACTAGGTTTTTTGTTCTGAGCTGCAATTTACGCTAGATATTACGTAACTTTTTTTCTAGAATATTTTATTTATTTTTGACTACAGTATGGGGCACTTCAATGACGGCATTTGCATGTGATAGGTACCTCTGGTGTTGCAGGCGTCCATAAGGCTACGGTAACCGCTTACTATCAGGCGGGCCGTATGCTTGTTTGCCTACAAAAATGAAAATTACAACTAATACAGTATTTACAATATTTACAATATTTACAAAATACACATGGAACAGTTGAGCCATCTACAAACCGTTGCAAACGATATTTGCGTGTGTTAGATATGTATGCAATATACATACACGTACCGTGACGTGTTTGTACTTATGTCAACTAAGTAACTAACTACCTATGTCACTAAGCAATAAATTTGCTGAGTATTCAATTAGTACATAACTAGCGCTAACCCTAGTCTATATGGCTAACTAAGTGTACGCTCGTTATGCGTCGAGGCGTCTAGATTTGATTAGTCTCACAGGCAGGCTTACGAGGCGACGATACGTACGTACTTAGTAGGTACCGAAGCGCATACAAGGGTATCTTAACACATACTTTGCATAAGTTGGCATGGCATGGCATACGCATGCATGGCATAGGTTGCCTCCTGACGCTCTATAAATCATCTTTAATTGATGTAGGTCGATTAAAGATGATTTACGAAAGAAGATCTTCCTTGCCGGCGTCTGTGTCTCCGAATACTTATAATTTGAATGTTTTCAAGAGGACAGTGAATAGGTATCTTCTAGGCAAATGTGCTACACCGTCGACCGTATCATCGCTTAACATCAGGTGAGATTGTAGTCAAACGTTTGCCAGTACTATGTAAAAAAAAAAATTAATTAAATTAGATTTTTTTTTTAAATTGTGTTAATATAAATTTGTATTATTCAATTTGCATGTTACTTAATATTATTCTATTTCAAAATTTTAAAAATAGTTACGCTTTAAGGAATAAAGTCTATTTTATTTTATTTATAATGTAAACAAAAAAAAAAGATTTTCATATCGGTAAAAGTATTCGGGAGTAGTCTTTTTACACTTTGTATTCTATGTTCTATGCATTAAGTCGTGCACTTAGGTACTCTACGTCATAGGCCAGCATTATCTTAACGCTTGAATACCGTATGAGATCAGACAAGTGAACTGACCTGGAAGAAATCGCTTCTGTTGTTATCACTGCTTGTTAGATTGTGAAATATAAGACACATGCAAACCCCATCTTGCTCGTTCAAAAACATTTAGTTTTATTTTTTTTGTAATTTCGAATAGAAAACGCTCGTATTTTGATAGCTGATACCCGCGACTTCATACGCGTGCGAAATTTTTAATTATAATATCTGACATCAGCATACGATGAACCTCGTAGCAAATGACTGCTTTTGGCTAAGAGAGTTCAAGCTGTATCTAAGAATCCACGTCTTTGATTTCTATAAAATATAGCCTATGTTTCAATCTGAAAAAAGGGCTTCCGAATGATTTGAGTATCATTGAAATTGGTCCAGTAGTTAAGGCGTGATCCGCGAACAAACAAACAGACAAACTCGATTTTCGGAATCAGAATCGTTTATTTAGTAGATCTGCATATTTAGTTTCTTCTTCTCTTCAGTAATGCGGCCCGTGTCCGTCATTTCGACAGACAATTTTGCCAATGTCAAGTGTTAAAATTGTAATTAATAAGTCAAGTCATTTGTCAAGTCGGCTGTCGTTTGTTTTGAAAAGAAAATGGTGGATTTTCTCTTCAAAACCTAACACGAATTTTCACATTCAGAAAAACCACTTTACACACATTTATTCCAATGGCTCACACTTTATGTTACGACCTAAGTATTATTGGTTAAAATTCCACCAAAATTAAACAACAATACTCACAATAACACAAGAAAAACTATTAAAATAAAAGTGCTATGTGTCGTTTCAAAAAATGTCAAAACTTGTGTCCCATATTTAGTTTATCCATATCTTTAATTTCAGTGTTTGGCTTTTTTACAATTTTCATAGTAAGTTCTCGCGCCGAAAAAATGTTTTACCTTTTAAACTGTCAGTGGTTCTCAGTCAGCTGTCACACATGTCAAAGTTGTAATTGCATTCCGCACTGGCACGCGATTGTAAGCTCTAATTGATAGGGGTAGATTTGACAATCGATTGATTGACGGTAAAGTACTTGGTATGCTAGTTGGCTGGCAAATGCTCCTAATTGCATTTCAATGATTGTGGTTTTACTTCGATGGCATGGAACTTGGAAGGCATTGGTACCGTTACGAAAAAAAAATCAAAACTATTTATTTACGACCGAAATCTTTACGGATGCTTCACGTTCATCCCACTGGAAAGTTTTCAAAATAACTTCCCATTCGTCCCACTAAATTCCACCAAAAAATGGTGTAAGTTATTAAATATTTTACCTGTGTGTTTTAGCAGCCAACCTGTTGCGAAAACTTCAAACACATCCACATCATCACTTAACATCAGGTAAGATAGTGATCTCACGGTTACATACATATATCAATATATATAAAACTCTTTTGAAGCTGACTGAGAATCAACGCACAGCCTAAACTATAAGTTCTAGAGGTATGACATTTGGAGGGTAGTATCATTATAGTGTAGGGGTGCACTAAGAAAGGAATTCCAAAACGTCACACTCTAAAGGGTAGAACGCGAGCAACGCCGCGGGCGACGGCTAGTAGTATATATAGTACCTATATATAGTATAAAAAAAATTAAAAACCATTTTTTTGATGAAATTACCTAAGAAATGGTTCAAGCTGATGGCCCACCTGATGTTATAAGCGGTAACCTCTGCCTATAATAATGCATTTATAGATCACAAGCATTCCACATTAGCCTATCTTCTATATCTATATCTTAGTAGATACATAAATGTACCTACAACATCTCAATATTAGTAAAAACATCCAAAAAAAGGGTAACTTCGAACCCTGTGACCTTTCCACTCATTTCGAATAATGAAGCTGCTATCTGGCAATACCGACATTATCAGGGTATCCTGCAAATCCGCGATGATACAAAAGGGTAACCTTAAGCCGCAGTTCTGAAAAATACGACCACCGTCACGTCACTGCAGTGCAAGTACCGTTCTTATCGATCGCTAAAGTCGATAAACGTATCGAATCGTATCGTTCCATGGTAGTACGGATCTCTTGTCGACAAATTTTAACGATGCCTTACGATCGTCTAAATAAGGTTCACTTTCGTTTGTCAGAATCAAAACATATTAAACATACACCATTGCCAATTCGTTACAATTTAACGAATTTGTCTACCGATCGACTAAGTTGGTAACCTACCCGCAACTGTCGATAAAACGAATTTTGACGATTCTAAATGTCAAATTATGCGATCGACAAGAACGGTACTTGGGTGGCTGACTTGTAATTCCGAGCCCACTATGCAAATGAGTGGGCTCATCGGCCCCACCAGTGGGTCAGCCGGTGGGCCCGATGGGAATAACCCTTCTGTTCAGTGATTATAACAACTGATCATATTTTTATTCCCAAAATTATCTAGAGTCCTTAGGTATGTAGATTAAAATTCTTCAAGGGTCGGCAACGCGCATGTGATGCCTCTGGTGTTGCAGGCGTCCATAGGCTATGGTAACCGCTTTCCATCAGGCGGGCCGTACGCTTGTTTGCCTAATAAGTAGTATAAAAAAAATAAAAAAAATCGCCTTTCGTGATATTAAAAAAGGTAATGATTTTCTACCGCATGAAAAATCATTTGATTTCTTTTTCTCAGACGGGCTAGAATGTATTTATGATTGCTGACACAGCGTTACCAGACTACAAAAAAAAATTGAAGAAATTGTATGTCTCGCTCTTTCTGCATTTTGTGTTTAATATCAATTTTAAGTAAAACACATTACTAAAAATTATACATTTCAATTATGCCAATCACCAAAAAATAAGAAAAATCTATCCCGCCCACGGATTACACGTTACGATTCTACATCCAACATCACTTTCAGTACGTATATAAACAATTACGCTTTTTAAACACCGTTTTATAGCGGTAGACGTTTTCCACAAACCCGCGACCCAACCCGTTGCTTCAGGTCATGCGTGAACATGTTTCATTAGCTTGGGTTCCGCACAAAAGATTTAACGGTCCATTTAGACGCGGAAGGTTTTTAATCAGTTTCAGAATCTTGTTGATTGCCCTTCGATAATTGGCTGATAAGCTCCATAATTTTGTTAACGTGAACCTGTTTTAATTAGTACATAGAATTAGAATTAGAATTTCTTTATTTGCTTGAAATAGGTACACAACAGGTGGTAAACAAATTTTAACTAGATCCATTATTTCGCTATTTTCTTATGCATGCAAAAATTTTTTACAATAATAGTTAGGTAGGTCTAATAACAACTATACAATTTACTTAAACTTTATGAATTCACGAACCGTGTAAAACCCATGATCCAGCAACCAGGTGCGTAATACATAGAAGGTTGCAAAGTATTCAAGCATTAAGGGTACTATGACCTATACTATGACCTATGATATACCTCTACCATGTATTATAAGTAACTAGCTGACCCGACAGACGTTGTCCTGTCATTCAAACTCTTACTGTCAAACAACTGACAGTTATTTCAAATGTTACATAAAAAAAGTTTTCATGAAAAAGGTTAAGGAACTTTCACCCCCCCTTTCAACCTCTTACAACCCTTTTTTCGCATTAAAAAGTAGCCTATGTCCTTTCTCAGGCTCTATATTATCTGTGTACAAAATTTCATTCAAATCGGTTCAGTAGTTTTGGCGTGAAAGCGAGACAAACAGACAGAGTTACTTTCGCATTTATTATTAGCATGGATTATTTAACCAAGTTCAATACAGGTACGAGTAGAGCTGGCTAAGTTGCGTTTTTGTTTACTTTGACTTTTAAAAGAAAACGGTGTTAGTGGACCCATAAAGGGGATTTCTAGAATTGTATTCCAGTTTTCCCCTGTCGGCAGCCGCTGAGGTCGCTAAGGGGATTATTGAACAAAAGTTCCAGAATCTCCTACTCAGGGGACTGACGCAAGGGAAAACTGGAATGAGCCAAAAAAAAGATGTATATTACTATTCTATCACTCATTTAGTTCCCTTGGGACAAGCTTTGTTTAGTTTGGGACTAGAAGGCGTTGTGTTAAATGTCTGTGAATATTACATTATTAAACGGTATTTTTTTCTTATTTTACTTGTTCCCTGGGGTGAGCTAAGCGAGCTCGGACATTGACAAAATAGTCATGAATAAACATTAAGCCACTAGAACATAATCTACCGCTATGATTACAGGCACATGAGACTTCAAGATCTTTACGTCTCAGAGTGTTGGACGCAGTGCATTTGCCTTACAGGGCACGTCCTCTTTGGACTTGCTCTGTGAGGTAATGCATTGTTATAGGCAGAAGTTACTACTTCACATCAGGTGAGCTATCAGCTTGTTCCATTACTATTATCATAAAAAAAAAACTGAAACTCGTATTCTGAAACAGCGTTAAAAGAAATTTTAATGAGAATAAATGTTTTGACAGAGTTTTAGTGTAAAGTGTAAAAAAATCTGCTTTGAGACACACTTGATTTTGAGTTTTTTTGAGCATACTAAGCCTGTAAATTAATACACTGTGCAAGATAATGGAATGATATTATGCTTTGATAATAAAGAAAACAGAAAAAGATTTTATCTTGTTTTTCTATTTAACCAGCTCAAGGCAAGTAAATTTCATTATAATACATAAAATCTCTCTTATAAAATACGTCATACAATTATGATAACAAAGATTTGACAATTACCTGCAGGCAGAATCTCCAAAAATGTATTATGACTCTGATAAGGACCGTAAAATGTAACAAAGGAAATTAAATAAATCACATTTAAGGGCAGATGAAATCTTTTTATCTAGCTTAAGGCGTTTCTAAAAAAGCGACCGCTATAACGGAAGTAAGGATGATGAGATTTTATAGCGCGTGCACACTACGCCCGGCATGAATGCCGCGATTAATTCCGGAATGATTGCCACAGCAACATCGCCTTTATTCTCACCAAAGAGCTAGGGCATGAACTTGGCGATGTTGCTGTGGCAATAATTCCGGCAGCGGCATGGCATAGTGTGAACGCGGTATTACGTTTCAAACGTCAGATTACAGACACAATAAAACAAAAGTTTTTAAACTTGAATAGAAAAAAGTTATTATAAGGAATTTTGAAGCTTACTACAGATTTACGTTCACGCACACTAAAGTTGTATGTTTTAACACTATCACTTATCTTATCAGCAATCAGTTACTGTCATCTTCTTCTTCTTCTCTTCAATAATGGCCTGTGTCCGTCATTTCGTCACACAATTTTGCCAGTGTCAAGTGATATATTTGAAATAATATCAAGTCAAGTCCTTCGTCAAGTCGGTAATTCTAGAAAGAATGACTGACAATGGGGACACGAGTTTTGACATTTTTTGAAACGACACATAGCACTTTTATTTCAATAGTTTTTCTTGTGTTATTGTGAGTATTGTTGTTTAATTTTGGTGGAATTTTAACCAATAATACTTAGGTCGTAACATAAAGTGTGAGCCATTGGAATAAATGTGTGTAAAGTGGTTTTTCTGAATGTGAAAATTCGTGTTAGGTTTTGAAGAGAAAATCCACCATTTTCTTTTCAAAACAAACGACAGCCGACTTGACAAATGACTTGACTTGACTTATTTATTACAATTTTAACACTTGACATTGGCAAAATTGTCTGTCGAAATGACGGACAGAGGCCATTATTGAAGAGAAGAAGAAGACTGACAATGGTAGAACTTTGATGGCTTTCTAGTGTACACTAAAAAAGTACTGATGATCACTGATTACTAAACAGTGAATACATTAGTGATCGCTCTACAACGTGTCGAGTGTGTACGTTTGACGTTTACTACAAAGTCACGCAAACTATGTTTTCGTATGGAGAAACATCAGTTGGATTCGAGTTTTCACATTTTTTGAAACGACACATAGCACTTTTATTTTAATAGTTTTTCTTGTGTTATTGTGAGTATTGTTGTTTAATTTTGGTGGAATTTTAATAATACTTAGGTCGTAACATAAAGTGTGAGCCATTGGAATAAATGTGTGTAAAGTGGTTTTTCTGAATGTGAAAAATCGTTTCGAAGAGAAAATCCACCAATTTCTGTTCAAAACAAACGACAGCCGACTTGACAAAGACTTGACTTATATTATATAAAATTCACAACTTGACACTGGCAAAATTGTCTGTCGAAATGACGGACACAGGCCATATAGGGTAAAGAAGAAGAAGAAGAAGAATCATCAGTTTTGTAAACTACCCACTAGGGGCGCTGATCAATTTCTATTCAACAATATAGTTTACGTCAACTTTGTAGTGTACGTAAAACGAACACACGAAACATGCAGGTCATCGAAACGGTGGCCGTTTGTTTAGAAAACTGGGTTTTTCTTTATAATTCTATCAAAAGGTTACGCAAGAACAAACGTTTTATCCGCGTGAAGGCGGAACCCTAAGTAAATAGAGCTGAGACAGTCGCCGAAAACGCCCACTATAGATAAAAGGTATGAATATAAGAAGATTTTACACTTGGAAAATTGTTGTCACTTAGTTTGTTTTGCTTATACACTATACACGGGTTAAAAAATGATACGCATAAAATTAATAGTTATTTGTTATACAAGAGTGCAAAGTTGCTTTTTAACCGCGTGTTCAATTTTGATGACCGAGCAATTATTGAAGGATTCTAAAATTGAATCACTCGCTGCGCTCGTGATTCAAAATTAGAATCCTGAGCGTTAGCGAGGGAATCAAAAGAGCACGAGGTGAAAAATCTTTGCACTCGAGTGCAACACGTAACTTTTCATTCCACCTCAGCGAGGAAATGACTAATTTGCGCATTATTAACAGTTTCAGTCAATTCTGTTGGCGTCAAACAAACTTCCTCGTCGCTAGAAGCACTCATTTTAGTTTTTTCACTTGTTTTCAAGTTTCTTGTTTTTAATATAAGGTTTAACAATGACGTGAAAAAATGCCGCGTAAAGAACCGCGTGCAAAGCAAATTGAAAAAAGAACACCAAGAAGGTTCCGAGTCTGAGTTTTTAACAAATTAAAAAAAAGTTGTATGATATATTCGGCACCATAGAGGTAGCAGTAAATAGGTTTAATGTTTTTTTTTAATTCACAAACTTAGTGCACACGATGTTCTAAATTCAATTTACTTTATCCTCTAGAGAATAAAAACGGCCTTTCCACTCAGATATTGAAGATTAAAAATACTCTTTCCGAGATGGTGGGATGAAAAATAAATATATTTATTAGGTATATAATAAATACGCGTTCGCAACAGTATACTGCGCTCCAAAACGCAAATCGCAGATGTCGGTCAACATGTGGGTAAGTTGAAATGGGACTGGGCAGGCCACGTCTGCCGCATGTCGGATGCGTTATGGGCTAAATCCACTACAGAATGGATGCCCCAAAACGGAAAACGACCTCGCGGCAGACCACGGCGAAGATGGAGGGACGAGCTTGATGCCTACCTCAAGGACTGGTCCACAGTTGCCCGAAGCAGAGAAGACTGGCGAGAAGGAAGGGAGGCCTTTGCCCTGCAGTGGGACACTACGGGCTCTTAATAATAATAATAATAGGTATATAATATTTTTTTCGTAATTAAAAATTTTTGATGTAATTATGATTTTTTTGGGAAAATCACGCTCAAACATCTAGTTACTAAATAGAAAATAATAAAAATGCCATGTTTTATCATCTTTTTAGTTTAAATATTTTGTCAAAGTATATTCCAGCAAAGGAATTTAAAATAAGCTACAAAATAATAACGATAATATTAAAATTAGAAGCTTATGAAAGCTCTTACCCGCAATCCAACCTGATGGTACATGGTCACGTTACCAGCCAGTAAAAAGGCATTAGCTTGCCAAATTTATGACAAGATTACGAGTATATTGACGGTAAAATTTTAGTCTGAACTACACGCTAGTCGCATGTTAGTTATAATTCTACTACACTAACTTATGTACAACTATTTTGTAACCGACGACTTTACGACGTACACGCAGTAGTTTCTTGTCCATTCTAGGCTCTGGTTGTAAGGAACTGGCATCTAAAATCAGCTAGTTTATAAGGCTATTCTATATAATGAACCTTGTGATTTTACCGAATACTTTGACTTTTTACAACATGCCTTCCCTCAATCATCTTAGCGTATTTTTAACCAACTTCAAAAAAAAAAATGTCAAGATATAAAAAAAAATGTCCATATTATTTATAAAACATCTGATTCAAATTAGTCCTGAGGGGCAACTGTTTTCATACTAAATCATAGGTATTCTTTGACTAAATTTGTCTTAGTTTTTTTGCCGTCAAAAGCTTCTTGTTTTCGTATATCTGTAGCCACGTCGCTTGACATTATGCTGTGCAGCGAACGCAGTTCAGAGCTTACGATATGGGGGCTGTCACTAGTTGTCAGTAAAGATGGGAATAATTTCACTTTTTGACAGATTTTTATTAAACAGGCAATAGTTATAAGCTTCTATATTTTTTGACACGTTTTAGTAAGCTCCTTAGTGTAAATGCTCCTTAACGGGCCTAAGTTAAGAGGATAAAACATTTTACGTGTTATTCTACTTCATGAGGAAAAAAGCCAGCGGCGTCGCCAAATCAACGGCGACGTGATTGGCAGGCCGTGAAGCTTCGACCCCATAATGATACTTAGGAGAGATTTATTTAACTAAATATTTAATGAGAAAGTTTGTTGGTACTTGAGAGATGAGTTCAAAAATATGCTACAATTTCGAGTGTTATTTTTCTTCACAAAAAATGCAGAGATGACAACATTATTGTTCATTAGTCATAGTATTTTATTGATAACAAAAAATTGTTACGGGGACATAACAGGTAGGTGGGTACACACAATATAGCTACTTTACACAAATATATTTCATAGATATTTAAATAAACAACATTGAAAATTAACATCATCATCATTATCATCAACCTATATCAGGTGACTGCTGGACGTAGGTCTCTCCCAAGATGCGCCACTGATGAGCCCGGTCTTCGGCTCTTCTCATCCAGTTTAAATTGAAAATTAACACTAAATTAATACATGAAATAATCCTCGAACTTCTATATCTCTTAATCCACAAGCCATATTTTGAGCTTTTTTTATCATTACTGTTTCAACTAACTTTATTATATCTAATAACACTAATCATCATCATCAATATCAATATATATAAAACTCTTTTGAAGCTGACAGAGAATCAACGCACAGCCTAAACTATAAGTCCAAGAGGTATGAAATTTGGAAGGTAGTGTCCTTATATAGTGTAGGGTGCACTTAGAAAGGAATTTTAAAACGTCACACTCTAAAGGGTAGAACGCGAGCAACGCCGCGGGCGACGGCTAGTCTAAGCATAAAATAACCCGAGAAATGCTTCGTGCGTGAATTACAGTCCATCTATTGAAAATAATTGTTACAGATAAATGTAATTACCGT
Source organism: Eulithis prunata (assembly GCA_918843925.1). Lineage (NCBI taxonomy): Eukaryota > Metazoa > Arthropoda > Insecta > Lepidoptera > Geometridae > Eulithis > Eulithis prunata. The sequence goes on along the minus strand of OU974030.1, from coordinate 6,382,801 downwards.
ACAATATTCTATCATTTGCAGCGCACTGTTTTACGTGACGTCAGAAACAGTAATTACATTATCACAGAACCCTTTGATATAAGTACAGGGTGTATTTTGAACACTCCTCCTTTTTGAAGAGTAGAGTGAATAGGTATCTTCTAGGTAACCGTGCTACATCGTTGACCCCATCAGGTGAGATTGTGGTCAAACGGATAACCGTTTGACCACAATCTCACTATAGAGTGCTTCCTCGTTCAACCCACAATTTTTCTACCCAATAGGTATTTTGCCTCGTTCGACCCAAAACGTTTGATTTAAGTTCCTCTTTCAACCCACACCTACTTATTTCCAATTTCTATTGTTTATATTCAAATAAATGACACAGTGAAACACCGAAGTAGTAGGGTCAGCAGACAAAAAAATTGTAGACATTTATTATGAATATTTTTATTTTAAAAAATCAGTCATTTATTATTCAACAGAACAGCTTACACATTTTAAATACAGGTCTGGCAAGTAGATATAAATTTGAATAATAAACATTTCTTAGCTATCTAGGTATATAAAATCAGTCGTGCAAAATCACATTTCTTAGCTATCTAGGTAATAAAATCAGTCATGCAAAATCACATTTTTGAGATCGAATATTTAAAACATAAACAGCTACAAGTAAGTACACGTTTTTGATAAAAGAATATAATTATACTTACATTAAATATAAATATCAATGCAAAATAAACTATTAAGCCTATCGATGGTAACATTTAATATTACCATCTTATTTTTGAATAACATAAATAAAAATCTAGACACCTACGTAAGTAGGTGTTGAATAATGATGATTATTATATTTAAAATACAATTATAAAATAATTATAAACAATTATAATTAAAATACCTTCTTGGGATGCAAATATTATGATTCTATTATCATCACTTTGATAGTCGCACAGTACGAAATCTTCATAGTCTTTTGGGATTTCCACTTCTTCGATATTACGAAAATTCGTTTTCTTGACTCCTTGACTTTTGTTGCGAGCATTGTATAATTTGGTTTTTTTACATTCAAATGACGGTATGCTTGTGACTAAATTCAATCCCTTTGTATGAAGGGTCTGAACGGTTTCTCTATACAACTGTGTGTGTAACCGGTATCCCTTCTGATGTTTTCGCTTTGCTCACGCATTTGTCTATTTCAATTAACACTTGAGTATCTGCTTCATTGACTCGCTCGCAAACGTGAACAATTTCTTTAATAACACTTGTTTTGTGTACATTTAAATGCACACAACCAAAACACCTGGGTGCTTGTACACACCGCCACACTGTATCTCCACCACTGTTTGCTCTTTTTTTATAAAACTTATAACCATCGTGCATTAAAATTTGTCCGCCACGTTTTGACTGTATAAAGTTTAAATTGTTCTCACTATTCGAACTTGGACTCGCCATATTTGATGTGAACCTTTAGGTTAGAAGGTCTAGGAACTACTGACAGGTGTGACAGGTAAGATAAAGGAGTAGAAAGAGACCTAATGATAAAAGAAAAGGATAGGCATAAACTTACCCCAATAGATAAGAAAAACAATGGTAGTCCTTACCGTTGTTGATTGGATTATCTATTGTACAAATAGTTCTAGGAATTGCACGTGCATTTGTTTGAAGAGACCATAAACATTGTCATAAAATATTATTACCTCCATATACGTAATTTGAAGCTACTGTGAGTAATAATTTCAGCAAGTTCGATCTTTGATTAATAACACAGTGTCTGTACTGTTTAGAATACACTGTGACTGAGATTTTTGGATTGGGTAGAACGAGGCATATGTTTTGGGTTGAACGAGGAAAAATAAGATTGGGTAGAAAAATTGTGGGTTGAACGAGGAAGCACTCTCACTATAATTATAGGTAACTATAATTATTATTGTACTAGCCGTCGCCCGCGGCGTTGCTCGCGTTCTACCCTTTAGAGTGTGATGTTTCAAAATTCCTTTCTTAGTGCACCCCTACAATCTATAAGGATACTAACCTCCAAATTTCATACCTCTAGGACTCATAGTTTAGGCTGTGCGTTGATTCTAAGTTTAAGATTCTAAGTCAGCTTCAAAAGAGTTTTATGTATATTGATAAAAAAATCTCCCGAAAATGAAGGTTTAAAAGTATCCATCAATACAAACCACTTTTTCTACGAAATGTGTTTAGAGCGAGATAGATAATACTATACCTAGAGTATTCAAATTTGCCGTAACTAGATCAATATTCAAAATAAAAGTTAAATATATTAATAACAGACTTAAAAAAAGGAGGTTCTCAATTCGGTTAAATTTTTAAATGTTTTTTTTATCTCAGAACTCCGTCATTTATAAAATGATTTGAAAAATTATTTTTTATCTAAAAGAGTATACTTTCCCTGGCACCATACTGAGTTGTGGCCATTTTTGTTATTCCATTAAATTTTAAGTAACACTTTTATAACATTGTCAATTTTAAAAATAACAAAATAAATATTTTTCTTTCTCCTTTCTTTCTTTCGGATTAGTCCCATAAAAAATAATTGAAAATATCAGTGCAGTAATTTGGCTTTTAAAGAAGAATAACTAGAAAAAAACATGTCATTCACGTGCACGATATTGCATAATTTACTTTTGTGTGACATTTTAGAACAATCCCAATGAACTGCCTCATCATCATCCGATGATGAAGTCGTAAGATAGTCAAATTGAAGTCGGTTATAGCAATAACTAGCTACTAGTTATAGTAGAACTAGCTGGGAATTACTGGACAAGACTCGCAAGGGACAGAAAAGAATGGCGTATCTAATAAAGAGGGGGCTATACCCAGCAGTGGGTGCCAACGGGCTGAAATGATAATGATGATAGCAATAAGGTTAATTATACCTTACTGTTATCTATATATTTTTTTAATTCAACAGGTTCAAGTTGGAATATCGTTGGATTCAAGTCTTAGATAAAAAATAAATCTTTGCCCAGACTTGAAGTTTAGATGGCGGCTATGGCATTAGATTGCTTTGCAAACTTAAATCGAATTTGGTTCTACAATATAATCTCAGACAGCTGTCTGTCTACGTAAGAATAAATTCACACTGTGGCAGCGCCCAGCAGATACTGATTATAAATTGTTTAGCAGAATGAATAAACAGGTTTTTTTAATCAGAAACTCCCCTTTATCTCTAGACAGTACATCATATACCCTCCGATTTGCTTTGCCGTAGTCAGGAACAAAAACAAAAAAGTATGGATTGTTCACGTAGGTAATTATTACACTTTTGAAGTATTTCTATTTATAGGGCGTGGAATACCAACTTGGCTCAGAGGCCGATCCAAAGTGATCCACAACGTTTGATCTGATAGTTAGTCTGTACGCAAACGTACAGCATTTTTGCTGCAGTTTTTTTCATCAGAAAATATGTTCAGATATTTAGTATTTGAGTGCCGCCTTTGTGTAAAGGTGAGTAGCTTCTAGAATTTTTCATACTTACGTAGATATTTGATATATTTATTCTAAATATAAAAAAACTTTTTTAAAGCTGACTGACAACCACAGCCTACATGCACCCCTACACAATATAAGGATACTACCCTCCAAATGTCATACCTCTAGGACTTATAGTTTATTCTGTGCGTTGATATCAAAAGAGTTTTATATATTTATAAGATGTGGGAGACATTTTCACTAGTAAAATTTAACCAAAACCCTACATCATTAATGAAGCCAAATTTTTTCAAACGAATTTTTTCCAAAATGTAAACTGATTTTGAAAATCTCTAATGGTTTATCTACAAACACTTCAAAGTGATTAAACATCTTAACCCTTAACTTCAAAGACTTTGGGGATATTAAAAATATGAATTCATTAAGGGGCCGTCCGCACAGGTGTCTGGGTCGAGTGGGCGGATGTACAGTACAGGCGCGACCTTATTTCCGCTCTAGTTTAATCCACGAAGCTTGTGTAGTCCGGTTTAAGGTATAAACTTTTGGGCTTTCAAAGCGTCAGAAGGTTATATTTTTAAAACGGGCTTATAAATATTAACCTAGTTTATCAGTTCAGTAAGAGAAACTCTTCATCATCATCATCATCAACCTATATCGGTCCACTGCTGGACGTAGGTCTCTCCCAAGACGCGCCACTGAGCCCGGTCTTCGGCTCTTCTCATCCAGTGTTTGCCAGCTACATGTCTCAGATCGTCGCCCCACCTAGCCGGAGGGCGTCCTACACTACGCTTGTCTAAACGCGGTCTCCACTGGAGTATTAGTTCGCTCCAACGATTGTCGGTTCTTCGCCAAACATGGCCGGCCCACTGCCATTTCAGCTTACTAATCCTCTGAGCTATGTCGACCACCTTGGTTCTCTGTCGGATAACCTCGTTTCGGATTCTATCCTTCAGAGAAACTCCGAGCATAGCTCTCTCCATAGCTCGCTGAGCGACTATCAGCTTGTGGACCAACCCTACTGTCAGTGTCCACGTTTCGGCAGCATAGGTCATGACAGGTAGGACGAATTGGTTGAAGACTTTCGTCTTCAGACATTGAGGTATGGGTGATGAGACGACCTGTCGGAGTTTCCCAAACGCTGCCCTCTTATCTGCAGTCAAGTAACGTGTTTGTAGGTTATGTGATTATTATTGTGTGTGTAGCATTTTGGCTCTACACTCATTATGCGAACTGCCGAGGAATGGAACTCGGTGCCGTCTTCTGTCTTTCCTGATTAATACAATCCGGGTTTTTTCAAGGCTAGAGTGAATAGGTGTCTTCTAGGCTGTTCATCTTCATCGTTACTTACCGTCAGGTGAGATTGTGGCCAGAGGACAATCTATCTCAAATAAAAAAAAAAATATATGTGACTGTGTTGCTAAATTTGCGTCTGTATTGACTTTACTGCGCGACAGTATCGTCACAGCATCGATTGAAGCAAGTAGGTATAATAAAAAGTAAAACCTCAGCGGTTCTATTGAAGCTGCATTGTGACTGAATCGTTGCAAACTCAATCGTCATATTATAGATTTTGAAACGAAGAACAGAATACGGAATTATTATTTATTTATTTATTATTTTATTATATTTTCAGTACCTCTAATAGTTTACATTTTTTCGGCAAATCATGTATTAAATTAAGATATTTTAGGTAACATATTTCCCCATTTTTATTCAACCCTCAACCCGTCCTACCAACATTTTACTTGCGCCAGTCACGGGTTAAAATTGGGGATGAAAAAGGCCTTATGCATCGCAAGGGTATGTTTTATGATTTCCGAATCAAAGTTGGATTAGGGTTGAAGGGTTTTTATTAGATGGATTTGTTTAATGTTTTGATTGAGGGGGTGGAAAACGAAAGGGCTTGAGTCAAACGGCGGTTTTTATATATAATGATGTTGCTCAGGGGTTGGTCTTTAGTAATAAAAAGGTTCTTATTAGTATTTGAACTGACTTCTAAAAAGAATTAATTTTACCAATATTAAGATTATTATATCTGTTTTATAATATATCTTGTTTCTTTGTATAATTAAGCATAAGTTTTAATGTACCTAGTCAACACTTTTGCATGTCGGTCTCCGACGATGTATGTGCCTTAAGAAACTAGGGTAGGTATCATGATGTACTTTTAAAGTGAAAACTTCTTTAGCGCCGTTGGGATTTGAAAATTTGAAAATTTAACCAGCGCAGCAGAGGTACTGCTGGCCGAATAGTGATAACGTAGGATTGCGGTCAGACCGACAACGGGAGCTAGCTCAAATCCAAGGTGACCTTATACTTTTTGCAACTATTTACTTTTTATTTTGAAGTGAAAACTTCTAAAACTAAATAAGTACTGCATATTGGATAAGTACATAAAAATAAATACTACGCACTGGTTTTTTTTTTAAGGTTTCACGTCTACCACGTGTGAATTTCACACGTGTTTTTTTTTGTTTGTTTTTTTTTTTTGCCGATAGCTCTGGTTAGTATTATTTTTCCAATTTCCATGAAGAATTAACTGCTATACCGGGTGCTGTCAGACCATTCTTAAAAGCATCGAAGGGTTTAATAGTCAATCAGTATAAACTACTTTTCCTTTAAAAACATCTTTTTTTATTTATATTATTAGCCTGTATACAAAATTATTAGCTAAATCTATTTATTAATTTAAGAATAACTGTGTTTAACCGTGTATTAAGTTAAAACCGTCTATTTTGTATTAAGATATTAAGTTTATTCCTGAAGCGTCCTTAAGATTAAGGTACTCATTAAGGTGTTTCGAGAAGGTCCTCAGAGATAATATCGTCCCAAGATCAACTTTACAGCCTATACGTTTTCCAATCTTGCGATTTCTTATCGGAAAATGTAAATCTGTACCTTTAGCACTAGTTACTGATACTCTCAAAACGCTAACGTTCTTACAGATACGCCTTTCCACTTAAATCACTTATTCCACTTATAGCACTTATTCCACTTAAAACACTTATTCCACTTAAAACACTTATTCCACTTATATCACTTATTCCACTTTAAGCACTTATTCCAATTAAAGCACTTATTCCCCTAAAAGCACCATGCATAAAAGCTGATCGGTGCTGAAAAAGAGAATAGCGTTGCTGGTAATGGCGGATGCTGTAAGTGTCTTTCAACTTCATCTGTTACGAGTATAAGTTAATCACCATTCAAAAAATCTATGCTATCCTGTTTTTTTAATGTCTTAGTGACCTATCACAGCGAAGCCTGCACTTCCTAATACTCGTATGCGTGTATTTTTGAGGATTTACAAGCCGTATATTGACGTAGTATTAATTTTAACACTAGTAGTTCGCCCCGAACTGAGATCTCGTGATGGTCGGAGGTTAATAAAACCCAAATAATTTTTATTGAGCAATGGTTGTAATAAACTTTGCAAATCGCTTCGAAATCGCCGCCTAGCTGTGTACCAGTCTTAATTGAACTACAAAATCATTGAAACTCCAAGAAAAGCTCACGTTATACTGGGTTTGCCAAATTTATAATTTTTACAACAACTCATAAGCTATTAGACTATTAGAATCCAAATAAAAATGGGTTTAGAATGTCTAAACAAAACCCTATCATATGACATCCCACTTGATATTATTGTACGACTTTTTTTTTTTACTCCCTTTTGACCCTCATAACTTCACGACCCCTTGACTGGTTACCTTCATTTAACAAACCAGTAAAACTTAAGAGTACTATCCGTATACTTACCAAACCAAATTCTGTGAAGATCGGATAAGCGGTTCAAAAGATCTCGTCGAACAAACATACAAACATACAAAGCATTTTTGTCCAAGTTGTCACACAAGTTGTCACATAATTTCATAGAGATAGAAAAGTACCTATAATAGTCTAAAAGTAGATAGGTAGTAGGTATGACGAATACTGGCTTTCATCAGATCTTGATTTTAAGTTCTATGATTCAAGAAAGAAATAAAAATTGCTTGTCAGGTATAATAATATAATTTTCATCCCACCATCTCGGAAAGAGTATTTTTAATCTTCAATATCTGAGTGGAAAAGCTGTTTTTATTCTCTAGAGGATAAAGTAAATTGAATTTAGAACATCGTGTGCACTAAGTTTGTGAATTAAAAAAAACATTAAACCTATTTACTGCTACCTCTATGGTGCCGAATATATCATACAACTTTTTTTTAATTTGTTAAAAACTCAGACTCGGAACCTTCTTGGTGTTCTTTTTTCAATTTGCTTTTTTTGCATTTAGTCATTTCCTCGCTGAGGTGGAATGAAAAGTTACGTGTTGCACTCGAGTGCAAAGATTTTTCACCTCGTGCTCTTTTGATTCCCTCGCTAACACTCAGGATTCTAATTTTGAATCACTCGCTGCGCTCGTGATTCAATTTTAGAATCCTTCGATTGCTCGGTCATCAAAATTGAACACGCGGTTAAAAAGCAACTTTGCACTCTTGTATAACAAATAACTATTTCCCCAAATTGGTAAAATAAATTAGTATGGAAATCGAACCACCTTAATGTAACCACACGCTCGCAAAGCAATTTTAATAGTTATATCATATTTTGCTTAAAAATTGTTTACCTGACTGTACAATGCAGCTGTTTTTAATGTTGTCCGAATCGTCACAACAAAACTGATTAAAATCAAAAGTGACAATTGGGACAATTTTGTCCGTATATTTTGTCCGAATCGTCACTAAGTCGGATTAACTCTCGCACAAAGAGCTGTATGTACCTACTACTAGTACAGTATTATTATCTGTGGTAGATACTCTTAATCTACTCTAGTTTGGTATGCAGGACTCCGGCAATTAGATATGCCCAAAATTTTGCAGTAGTGTCAACCCTTTATCAATTTTGACAGAAACTAAACAGATCCTTAATATTTTAGACATGATTGAGATGGAGAAGGCATGCCATATCTATCTCTAGAGTCCGGTAGATAGGCTGTCTGTCTATCCTATCTATTGGTTGTGAAAAGTAGGTACCGATCTTCGGTACTTTCCAGAGCAAAAAATATTACAACATTTGTATTTTATATTAGGGTTGTAATTATACAAAAATCTTTACGTCTCAGAGTGATGGACGCAGTGCATTGCCTTACAGGGCACGTCCTCATTGGACTTGCTCTGTAAGTTAATGCATTGTTATAGGCAGAAGTTACTACTTAACATCAGGTGAGCTATCAGATTGTTCTATTACTTTTATCATAAAAAAAAACATTTTTGTTTAGCTGTATTCGCAAAATGATGATAATTTTAGAGAGCACCAGCGAGTGCGTTATCAAACTAGCTTAGATAAGTCTACAAACTAGTGCTAAGGGCACTGGGGCGTAAAATTTTCAATTTTCAAGATACGATGAAACGACGATTATTTTATAAGGATCGATAAAAATCTTCGAGATGCAACGAAATATCAAATTATTAAGAATGCGTAAGTAAGTAGTCAAATTTTGTAGCGTGATGAGTTTGGCGCAATAATAAGATAAAATTAGTGAGGTGGGGACTATTGACCCACTTTTTTTTCTTTTTTTTATGATAAAAGTAATGGAACAAGCTGATAGCTCACCTCATGGTAGTAACTTCTGCCTATAACAATGCATTACCTCACAGAGCAAGTCCAATGAGGACGTGCCCTGTAAGGCAATGCACTGCGTCCATCACTCTGAGACGTGAAGATCTTGAAGTCTCATGTGCCTGTAATTACCACTTGTCTTTTTTAATAGTTAAAATTTTTTTCGATCCAAAAAAATAATATTGGTCAAATTCAATAAATAGTCAAACTCAGAAATATTGCATAGAGCATGTCTCGCGGCGGGGTTTGAACCAGAACTTGTTTTTCAGCTAAACTCCCACTGCGCTATGAATGTCGTAAGTAAATTGGTTTCCTTATAAAGCCTCTAACTAGTAATAGAAAAATCTCGAGTCAGAGCTATTCATTACAAAGACCTACTTCTCTTACTTTTGATTGACTATAAAACAAATCCTGTCATTCGATTTTGCGCTCTGTTCCCTTGGAATAAGCAGGCTAATTGCGATCGAAAAAACTCGTAACTGCTTTAACTTTAAACGAACTAAGCTAAGCTTTCTCGGTGTTTCTTGTTTCTTTTTACTTTTGTACTGTCGGGGAATAAATAACACACCAGTGGAATAAGGTATAATATACAAATACAGACTTAAGTAAACAACAGCAAAGGACCGTGTGCCCTTAGTGGACGTGCTCAGTGAGGCAATTAACTACTGTAAATACTATATTAGTTATAATTTTCTAAATAAGATGATTTATAGCTACTTATGCAGTATAAAAAAATATATATAACTACTTAACAACAATCTGCCATTCCCATATTATTATCATTCCCAACCCGTAGTAGAAGCGAGTGGAAGTGACGCAAGCAAACCGTTAGTATTTTTTCCTGTTGAAATGATTTTTTTTACACGCACATTTTGCACATTATTATGAAAACTCATTCATTCATACATTGAAATGTTCCTATTCATAACTCCCGTACCATTGACAGGTAAAAAGAAGTTCATTTAGCATCCCATTCATCGTTTACCATTCAGTCTCGTGAACATAGGATATGAACTAGATGGCTTGAAGCAAGTACTATACCTACGCACATTTGAAGTTCAAAAGTTTTTAACTTGTTTTTTCTTTTGATGACAGCTAAGCAATCCCGTATGCATGCATGGTACTTATAATGAGATCTTGTTTGGTCCTAGGTTTTAGTTGGTCGACTCGACCATAGTCTCATAATGCTCAAGCCTGATTTACATCTACAATTGACATTATTAGATCAAAAAAAAAAATATCTTAACCGAAATAGTATTTTTACACCCGAAATAAAGCTTTTACTTCGCATAAAAATCCTGTAAAAGATATCTCAAACATATACCTACCACTAAAAAGCGCACGTAAAAGAAAATGGTTTATTTTATTCCTCAACAGTACCAATAAAGTACCCCTTGTTACTGCTTTCTTATATTTGGTACCTGCAGCAGCAGTTTTGACGTTATCGTTTCACTACTACCGGACGTGCCTCTGATTACCCTCTACAATACTTACATGGAAAACGTGGTTGGTGAGTAGGTAATAAAATACTCCACAGATAAAAAAATGAATTTGGATTGTGTCCAAATGAGGATATTTATATAAGAGGGCTGCGAAGGACATTCAGACATACGTAGAAAACTTTTGATTCAAGCATATCTGTACTATATTGTGATATTATTTAGATTTTAATAGTATTTTTCTATGTTTCTTGTCTTATTTTGTTTTTAAATACATAACTTAGGTAGGTACTTATCTTAAAATTAAATGTAAGGAAGTTAAATTTCGCGCATTGTTTATTTCTTAGGAAAAACAACGATCTTCTTCTCTTCTTCTTCTCTTTAATAATGGCCTGTTTCCGTCATTTCGACAGACAATTTTGCCAATGTCAAGTGAAATTGTAATAAATAAGTCAAGTCAAGTCATTTGTCAAGTCGGCTGTCAATGTCAAAACTCGTCCTTCTTCTCTTCATTAATGGCCTGTGTCCGTCATTTCGACAGACAATTTTGCCAATGTCAAGTGTTAAAATTGTAATAATATAAGTCAAGTCAAGTCATGTCAAGTCGGCATCTTATTATTCAGCGCGGATTTTTGCCGTCAAAAGCTTATTGTTTTCGTATATCTGTAGTCACGTCACTTGACATTATGGGCAGCGAAAGCTCATAGCTAACGATATGGGGACAGGACCCTTAACTAATATTTTTACTGCATACGTACGTATACTCTTAACTTATTTTGTCCTCCGTCCTTGTTTTTTAACAAACATTAATCGCTCTATTTTAGTATTAAAACCTTGTTTTTCTTTTCTTTTATATATATTATGTGTACTTGTCTAACTAAAGTCTACATCTACCTATACTTAATCTTTTAACTTTATCTCCTACTATAATCTTGTTTATATAACGTTAAATACCTACCTTTTATTTGACTACTTACCTAATTGCCTTAAGCTTAATTTTGTTTATGTGAACTAATACTTTATTATTTTTCCTACTTTATATTATTGTATAAGTTGCTTGTTCCTATGCGCATGATGTGGTACCCTGTAATTATGGGAGCACCTTGTTTTATTTCCTTTTATATGTACTTTGATTTGTTATGTGTAAACCTGTGTTGGGTATCCATTCTTTTAAAAAAAAAAAAAAAAAACTAGTATTTTTATTTTTTACTGCAAGCGTTTCCCTGCAATTTCCCATAAAACCTGTAATATTGATCTTACTACAATATACCGAGATAACGAAATCTACTTTATTTCAGTAAACAAAGCCGAAAAGCTTGTGAAAGCTTTGGCCTATCTCATAACAGAGTTACAATAAAAACCTGTTTCGAAAATCACGTTAAAAATCTTTTGCCAGTTTTAAAAAGGTTTTGAACTTTGCAGTATTTTTTTTTAATGAGAAAATTGATCAAGTAACATATTAAAACCTAACTTTGCCATAATAATTAATTATTTAGTAAGTACTTATACATTGTCTTGTAATCACAAGACAAATAAAACTTTTAATGGACGATTTCTTGACAATTTCTGTTTAATTTAAAAATATTCCCCAGACTAAATAAAAAACCATTATTATTATTAGTTTTCGCACGAATTTCACTTATTAGATTGTGTCCCAAATGAATTGCTTTTTAATTTTCCTAAGAAACTTGTATAATTCTAATAGCTTTTATTATAAATTATTGTACACTAAAAAGAAAAATAATAATGAAGATCACAAAAAGTTAGTTTTTTGAAGTCTTATTAAAATTAATTCGTTTTAGTTGAGAATATTGAAACTTTCTATTGTTTACAGCCAAAAAAAATCAGTTATCAAAGTAATTACTATAATCCATTCTTTGCCAAAAGGTAACATAAAAGTGTGAAAGGATCTTGATCTTCTCTTCTTCTTTATTTATGGCCTCTCTCCGTCATTTCAACAAACAATTTGGCCAGTGTCATTTGAGATAATTGAATATTTTCTTTAAACTCTACAAAGTTTCGCAAATTAAGCACCAGCTGTCAAGAAGAACGCCATCAGCTATAACTTCACTATATATATACCTAGCTATAACTTCACCGTCTAAAGAAGGTTTAAAACATAAACTTCGAAAATCAATCAAACTCAAAAAGAACAACAATTATTCGGCTCAAACTAAAACAATCCATTCAAATATAAACCTTTTCCCAATTGAAATATAACTGAGTTTCGAACACGGTTCGAAGCAATTTGATTTTTTCATCGGCTCCCCGGTTCGAATAATTAAGTTTCAATGGAAATGTTCTTTAGGACCACTTGAGTTTAATAATTCCTACCGCTACAGGTTGGTAAGGGCTGTATTCCACTGGCAGAGAAGCGAATTCAAATATTTGTAAGTTTTTATAAGTGGGGTTTTATGTTCGTCTTTTTTTTTTGGGATCAGAACTTTTTATTAGTCGTCGCGTGATAGCAGCATACGCAATAAGCACAAACACTTGCCAGCTTACCTAGCTACCTACTCAATCCACTCATCTCATTTTTCTTTCTGTGTAATTTTTATTTCTTTGTAGTGTTGTTAGTTTTGTTCTGTAGGTGTATTTTGTGTGTTACCTACTTTATGTCTATTTGGTTAAAATCTTTGATCCCAAATTAAGACCATTTATAGGGTGCGACTTTTCAAAATTACTTTCTTAGTGCACCCCTACACTATACGGGTAGTATAGTGTAGGGGTGCACTAAGAAAGTAATTTTGAAAAGTCGTATAAGGTATAAAAGTATAAGGATACTATCCTCCAAATTTCATACCTCTGAGACTTTTAGTTTAGGCTGTGCGTTTATTGTCAGTCAGCTTCAAAAGAGTTTTATATATTGGTTATTAGTATACTTAAATAAAAGAAGAGATCCCAACCAAATTACTTAAAATATACATGACAAAGTTTTAATTATTATTGTCCGGCTGATTTGTTTGAAAATAGAGTCAGAGTGAATCCCTCTCTAAAAAGATTTTATTACTTTCTCGCTCTTGATAATAATCTATAGATATCATTTTTAGTTTATACATCATCTTACTTGTTAAAGATAAAAATCTACAATTAAATAATAATTATTAGTTATTTTAATCTTTTATTAGATAGCAAGCTTTAGTTGATATTAATTCATTGCCTCCAAAATTAATGTAACCGTTATCACGAGTGAGATAATATATTATGAATATAAAGTGGAGTTTCTATCACCGTAGCTATTTGGCAGTCGATTGAAAATGGTACAGTTAGCGACAACAAGATGTTTTAAATCATTATTTTGAAAGATATTTCCGTTACAAGGTTTTATAAAAATTTATCCAGAAGAGAGTTATGTCAACTTATTCAACTTCAACTTGTTGTGTCAATTTTGTCAAGTTTTTATGGAGCTCTCACCTGTAAAACGATGACAAAAAAAATTGTCTACATCTTATTGTCAATGACTGTACCTACCTAGGAACAATTCTGTGGTTCTACTGATTAAATGAATATTGATTATTAAAATCATCAATCAATCATCATCATCATCAATATATATAAAACTCTTTTGAAGCTGACAGAGAATCAACGCACAGCCTAAACCATAAGTCCTAGAGGTATGAAATTTGGAGGGTAGTATCCTTATATAGTGTAGAGGTGCACTAAGAAAGGAATTTTGAAAAGTCGCACCCTAAAGGGTCTAGAACGCGAGCAACGCCGCGGGCGACGGCTAATATTTAATAAACTTAGAATCAAATCGCCTTTCACATTCCGTGCTATAAAGCCAAGAACCAAGTTTAGTTATTCAGCGCAGCAATGCAGCCAGTGTCTTGGGCACGCTTCCGATTGGTACTGATTTGGACCAGTTGAGCTATCTATAAATCGTATACAACGGTTTGTAGATACCTCAACTGTTTCATATGTATTTTGTAAATATTGTGAATATTGTAAATACTGTATTAGTTGTAATTTTCTTTGTGAATAATTTTATCTCGTTATTCCAACACTATTTTATGATTTCGTCACTGGCACCTTGTACTTACCACAATTAATAATATACCCAAGCTAAGTACTGGCTAGCTAAGTACTAAGCTAAGAAACACAACACGAACAGCTACTTCAGAACACAAAGCACTGACACCTAGGTAGTGTAATGTATAGCTCAATTTGTAGAACCTAGAAAAAAGCGTCTAGCTAATAGATACTCAGGATCTGCCACAAAAAGACGACCCATTTCTGCCCAAGTTTCTATACAATATACAAGGTGGAGATGTATGTACCTAAGACATTTGTATACCAGTAGATATGCATAGAAGATAGATAGAAGATAGAATAGTTATTTGTTATACAAGAGTGCAAAGTTGCTTTTTAACCGCGTGTTCAATTTTGATGACCGAGCAATCGAAGGATTCTAAAATTGAATCACAAGCGCAGCGAGTGATTCAAAATTAGAATCCTGAGCGTTAGCGAGGGAATCAAAAGAGCACGAGGTGAAAAATCTTTGCACTCGAGTGCAACACGTAACTTTTCATTCCACCTCAGCGAGGAAATGACTAAATGCAAAAAAAGCAAATTGAAAAAAGAACACCAAGAAGGTTCCGAGTCTGAGTTTTTAACAAATTAAAAAAAAGTTGTATGATATATTCGGCACCATAGAGGTAGCAGTAAATAGGTTTAATGTTTTTTTTAATTCACAAACTTAGTGCACACGATGTTCTAAATTCAATTTACTTTATCCTCTAGAGAATAAAAACGGCTTTTCCACTCAGATATTGAAGATTAAAAATACTCTTTCCGAGATGGTGGGATGAAAAATACTTTATTGCACACCTTAACCTAGGAATTACAATAAAATAAAAAAACAAAACTTAAATTAATTTTACAATGGGCGGTCGTATCGCTATGCAGCGATCTCTTCCAGACAACCTTGGACGGCAAGGACTTCAAGATATAATACAAGGCATAAGGCTTTACGCACACGTGCTCACCAGACACAAGCAAGTGACGCTAGTTTTCATTATTTTACACTCGACGATGAAACGGTGTATATGAACCTAGAATTTTATTCCAATTTCCCCTTGCTGGCAGTCGAAGGGGTAAGGGTGTTATTTGACAAAAGTTCTAGAAATACCCCACGCAGGGGACGTACGCAGGGGAAAACTGGAATGAGTCAGAATGATGTCATTCAACGATTTACTTCTTACAGATCCCATCCCACTTATATTCCACTTATCCCATCCCATCCCACTTATATTCCACTTATCCCATCCCATCCCACTGATATTATAAATGTCAATGTTTAGATGTTTGTGTTTTAATAACACTGCAGTTTTTTTTTTTTTTTAATTGTGCGGTTTCGATTTGGATGATTTAGGCTGAAATACTCAAACGTCATTTAAATTTGAGCACCTCTTAAAATTGCTCTCCCTCTGTTTAACATTACTCATTTGTAAGAGATGGCAATAATTTAAGCGTGAGTTAAATTGAGTGGCGTTTGTATTCGACCATTATACAGGTACATTTTTAAATATCCCAAGTAAAGCCGCAGTAGGAAGCCAGTTGCGTGTATCTAGGTGTCAGTGGTCCCGAGTAGTGGCATTGTCTCGCTCGAGTGGGCAGCAGACTTAATTATCTAGCGCAGCCATTGTTTTGGATGGAGGCAATTTTTGCACAGTAATTTTGCTTTCGTGCCAGTTTTGTGGGTACACTAATGCTGAGCTCAAACGGGCTACCGACCATAGCCACTAGTGGCCTGCAAAAACCACTTTTTATAGTTTCACAAAGAAAGCGTTGGCGAGACCATGCGAGACGAACTTGACGCCTTCGACGAAGCTCGGGATAGAGAACATTAAATAAATAAATAAATATTCACGGACACTTAACACAACGCCTACTAGTAGACATTGGAAGTCTTTGGAGCGGCGGCGGCGGATCTTTACAAAATGCATGAAGCAAACTAGCTGTCGCAGGCCACTGGTGGCTGTAGTCGGTAGCCCGTTTGCGCTCAGCCTTATAATTGAACAACCATGGTATCATGTATCAGGGGGATGTAAAAACGACATTAACTTAGGAAAAATGTTCGTTATTACTAAAACCATTATTTTTCAGTACAGTCACACTGTTTTATCATTTGACAGAACCTCAACGTTTTGCAATACATCGTTCGCTCTATAGATAAATAAAATGAAGTTATTCCATTCCTAACAAGCTCAGCGTTCAATCTAACCTCCGTATGTCCCCTAATTGTCATTTCGGCAACTTAAATCAGGCGCTGAATTCTTAAGTTAATTACTCGTGGGGCGGGATTATCCCCGACTTTAGGCAAGGAATAAATATTAGGAGGTTTCTACTAATGATTCACTATATTATATAAAAAAATCTTTTGAAGCTGACTGACAATCAACGCATACCCTAAACTATAAGTCCTAGAGGTATGAAATTTGGAGGGTAGTCCTTATATAGTGTAGGGGCGCACTAAGAAAGGAATTTTGAAAAGTCACACTCTAAAGGGTCTATTTAGAACGCGAGCAACGCCGCGGGCGACGGCTAGTTCACTATAAAACTTACATTTTAACCACTCATGTGCCGTCATTCCAGGATTAAAAAATGTATTGTGTCTCGTGTGGATCTGCGTTCGGGAATACCAATGTTAATACACTAGTGATGCTTTTCTGTGTTCTGATTTGAAAGATAATTTGAAGGACGATGTGTGCCCAGTGCTAGTAGGTACATGCACATGAGACTAATACACTTTTACATCACAAGGCACGTCCTCTGCGGACGCATTCAGAAAATAGTAGCTTATAGTAACTAAGTTTCAGACGATTACAAAAAATATTTTCCGAGGAAAAGATAACCTTTCAAAGATAATATTATTTTTCTAAGTTAGATATTATCTTTTCCTCGAAAGAATACTTTTATACAAAAACATGGTCTGCAACATTTTTTTTTAATCCTTATTTGAACATCAACCTCTCCACAGATAACTACCTGATTATAGCATTGTTAAAATTAAAAAAAAAAATTAAGTTTGGTTTTGTTCTAGCATGAAAAACTTCTACCTACAATAATGTATTCTGTGCGTAGTGACGCATTGTATGTGGTAGCTAATATATTATTCTGTGCCGGTGTTTAGAGAGGGCAAAATACGAGGACTAGGGGATTTGAGGTGAGTAAGCGTGAAATATTAATGTTTTCGGGCTCCGTTATAAAATATACAGGATGTAAAAAGATTTAATACTTACTTCTGAGGGCCTAGTACAAGCTTTGGTGTGTAAGTGGATTCTTTGAGAAGCTTGGTCTACACCAAGCCCGTACTCGCATATCGAGCTTCTCGAAGAAACCGCTCAGTGTCTCCATACAAATCAGCGCACACTGGTGTGCTGGGCGTCAGACGTTTCACACCAGAGGGCCTAGTACGAGTATTCAGTGTAGGTATACACTGAAAACTCGTACTAGGCCCTCTGGTCATTGATTTTATTTTTCTGAGTTAAACAAAAAAAATTTTTTTTTTTTTACGGTAAAATTAATGGAACAACCTGATAGCTCACCTAATGTTAAGTAGTAACTTCTGCCTATAACAAAGCATTACCTCACAGAGCAAGTCCAATGAGGACGTGCCCTGTAAGGCAATGCACTGCGTCCATCACTCGGAGACGTAAATTATTCAAAAGTTTCAATTTTTCTTTTTTATCTATCCTGTCAAACTACTGGCAACAGGTTAGTGTCACTGGAAATTTTCTTTTACCCGTAGCACCACCAGTAGTGTCGTTGGGTACAACTTTATAATACCATGTTATTTTATTCCATGTACTGTCTTAATACACCTTGTATAAAACCCACAATAATTTTATTAGTATTAAAAGGACATAAACACTTGAAAATTTCAAACTCTCCTGTGTTATTCCAATAAAAAATCTATATCTACAATCATAAGTAATTATGAAAAACATATCTATGTATATTAAACTTGCTTTTAGACGATTCCACATACAACTCTACTTTCAGCACCTTTATATTTTTAAAGTAATTTTCTTTTTTTTTATTTGTACAAAAAAAAAAACAAATCTGTCAGTGAAACTGATTTATATAATGTAGATGGTATTCAAAGTCTCCCCAAATCCGTGGAGAGCCCATGAAGGTATAAAACTTTGAATTCTGGTACCAACCGAGTAAAACGTGAGTTTAGTTGATCGAGTGAACGAAGCGAACGAGTTCTTAGTGGCAACTTGGACGAAAATGCTTTGTATGTTTGTATGTTTGTTCGACGAGATCTTTTAAACCGCTTATCAGATCTTCATAAAATTTGGTGGTTAGACGGATAGTACTCTTAAGTTTTACTGGTTGGTTAAATGAAGTAAATCGGTCAAGGGGTCATGAAGTTATGAGGGTCCAAAGGGAGTAAAAAGAAAAAAAAAGTCGTACAATAATATCAAGTGGGGTGTCATATGATAGGGTTTTGTTTAGACATTCCAAAACCGTTTTTATTTTGATTCTAGGTCTAATAGTTTTTGAGTTATTGTAAAATTATAAAATTGGCAAATCCAGTATAACGTGAGCTACCACTTCTTGGAGTTTCAATGATTTTGTAGTTCAAGTAAGACTGGTATATAGCTAGACTGCGATTTCGAAGCGATTTGCAAAGTTTATTACCACCATTGGTCAATAAAAATGGTTTGGGTTTTATTAACCTCCGACCATCACGAGATCTCAGTTTGGGGCGAACTACTAGTGTTTTCCGCTTTGAAGGGTGTCGGTGCAATTGGTACATGAAACTTGACATCTGTATATCTCAAAGTGATGGATGTTATTGCATCGACTCACAGGGTAGAGGTTATGCTTCAAATCAGGTGGGCCAGTTTTCATTACATTTTCTCTTAAAAATAGTAAGTCTCTTAGGCCGGAATACTGAAACGTCAGTCTTTGAGCACCACTTAAAATTGCTCTGCCTCTGTTCGACATTTTATTTACTCATTTGTAACAGATGGCAATAATTTAAGCGTGAACTTAATTTAAGTTGCGTTTGAGAATTCGGCCATTGTTCCATAATGACAATGCTTTTAGGATGAAGTCCTTACAGCATTACTTGTTTCTGTGTCAAAATAAAAAATATTAAAGCAAGACATGAAATACGTTTGAAGACGACTGTATCACAGTGACAGCGGTCAGCTGGTGGTATCGATTGGCACCGGCCTTGCCGCATCTGTTCAATACATACGTACAGTCAGCAGAAGTAGATCACATCTTCAGAATTTAACAATATGCTTACTTAAAAATTATAATAAATAACATTCACGGGCATTTTACTCAACGCTTTCTAGTCTCAAACTAAGCAAAGCTTGTGATATGGGAACTAGATCGCTGATACTTAGAATACTTAGATATATACATTTTTTAAATACATACTCATAATACATAGTAACACCCAGACATAGAACAAGCATGCATGTTGCCACACAAAAATGTTTGTTCTCTTGAAAGTAACTTAATACAAATTTATGAAGCCAATGTATCTAACTTTAATTAGGCGAGTGAATCACGACGAATAAATATCAGCGCGCCAGAGGGAGTTGTTGAAACTCATTCATTTATGGGCAATTTATTGCGGGCTGGTTTTACTGATAGCGGAGAGTTCTGATTTACAGTTGAAATACGTGTAACTTTTATTTATAAGTGTCTTTCTGAAAAAAGGTTCTATAAAGTGTATAGACGCTGTCAATAATTTATTGAAAAACACTTCAATTTGATACGCCTTCATCATCAAAATTATGATGATGGTGATGGCAGTTCATTGGGACCGTTCTATTGGTCGTAAACACAAAATGTCGTGTCATTATTATTAGACGTACATACAATTACGTACATAACCAGGGGAGAATAAAAAAAAAGTTAAAAAGTATAGCCGCTCCTACTACAGTCAAACCTTATTCGAAACAAAACAGAACAACTTGTTACTAACACCTGCGCCATCTAGCGATATTATTCAGGAGATTTGATGAATAAAACCTCACTGAAGTTTACAAGCACATATTCAATTGACTACCTTTTTGCGAACTTTAAAAAGATAAAATAGATGAAAAAAAAATGAGTCGTACCTACCTACCTTTATTATTTTCGTAGTTCGTAGAGCTAGCCCAGGAAAGTACCTCCTAGGTACCACCGTACCCAATTTTTGACACAAGGCAGCGATGCTGCTTCTGGCCACGTGGTTCGACCGCATGGTTCGATCAATCTGTCTACGTGAACTTTTTTTTCCAGTTGGTCTCATTAATCGAACCGTGTGTTTTGCGCTCGCATTTCTGCGTTCTGACTTACTTGTATATTATGTTGTCCTGGTTTGACAGGTATGGGTGCTGGTGCAATTACAAGCACATTAACTTAACATCTTTACGTCTCTGAGTAATGGACGCAGCGCATTGCCTTGCGGGGCACTTTCTCAGTGAAGTTAAAGTCATTGTTATATATAGGCAGAGGTTAGCGCTTATCATCATATTTCTATTATATTATATTTCTATCAATGTGAACAGAGGTGCAAGAAAAGGTACTGCGTAGGAACTATTATTTTTTACAGTCTAATAACAATAGATACATTCAAAAAAGAATAGTGTTGCCAGCTGATAAGAGCTGGACTCGGCCGAGCGCGGCCATTGCAGACATAATTGAAAACTGTAGAGTTTTGCAGCAAAAAATTAAAACTTTTGTAGTTCGGCAGGTTTATGATGAATCAGAAGTCTGTGTTTTATAAAACACCGTGTATAAGTTGTTTTCCAACAAGTTACACTCAATTTGCAATAAAAAAAACAATTTCATAGTGTTATGTGACCGTGGTATACCTTATCAATATATAAAACTCTTTTGAAGCTGACTTAGAATCAACGCACAGCCTAAACTATAAGTCCCAGATGTATGAAATTTGAAGGGTTATTTAAAGGAGTTTTGAAAAGTCACACTCTAAAGGGGCTAGAACGCGAGCAACGCCGCGGGCGACGGCTAGTTTGCATATACATATAAGTGTTACAATTTGGTCTTAACTGTAGGAGGCACTTTAGAACTGAATCACCTTAACTTAGTTACTTATTAAAATTAATAATTTTGGGTACATTATATGGTTGAGATTGATGTTTTTGATCGAATCCTTCCTTATATTAGGGTTAGACATAGACATAGACAGGCATTTATTTGCTTATAAAGTAACACACAAAATACACGTACAGAATTAAACTAACAACACAATAAAGAAATAAAAATTACACAGAAAGAAAAATGAGATGAGTGGATTGAATAGGTAGCTAGGTAAGCTGGCAAGTGTTTGTGTGCTACAGCAGCAAACGGGTTTCGACTCAGCGTATGCCTCACCACCCAAAGGTAGTTAGGCGCTGTTATTCTGTCGAAACCATCAGCCATCAGGGTCCGGTATAAAGTAATTTTTCTCTAAAACACCAGTCATTAAAGACCCATTAGAAACCAGCACCGTTGAGATGAATACCACTTGATATACCTACAGTAATCTCAGTGCTAAAAGGCTCTTAGTATGCAAATTGTCTCCGTAATGAGATCGAAACCCTTATCAGCTTTTCAGACTGTTAGCGTTAATAAAACTGTCCTTAAACGGTGTTTAAGGAAGCTTATGGCTTGCTTACTCTAAACTTTAGCAGTAGAGCTTTTATAGAAAAGTGTCACAGCTCGGTAGTAGCTCTGACTTCCGTGCTGTGGGTCGTGGATTCGATCCCCATCGAAGGCAAACATTTGTAGCAAACATGGATGTGTTTGTTCTGTGTCTGGGTGTTACTATATAATTATAATATGCTATATATTAAAAGTAACTTATGTATTTACAAAAAATATGTACTTACTTATATCATCATCATCAACCTATATCGGTCCACTGCTGGACGTAGGTCTCTCCCAAGACGCGCCACTGAGCCCGGTCTTCGGCTCTTCTCATCCAGTGTTTGCCAGCTACATACTTACTTATATAAAAGTAAGTATTCTATTAGCAATCTAGTTCCAGTACAAGCTTTGCTTAGTTTGGGACTTAACGGGAAAAGTTGTGTGAAAAGTCATAATATTTCTAATCTTCTTTCTAAATATATAAAACTCTTTTGAAGCTGACAGAGAATCAACGCACAGCCTAAACTATAAGTCCTAGAGGTATGAAGTTTGGAGGGTAGTATCCTGTTATAGTGTAGGAGTGCACTATGAAAGGAATTTTGAAAAGTCGCCCCTAAAGGGTTTTAAATTAGGATCAAAGATTTTAACCAAATAATGCGTATACTGCTACCACGCTAGCAAAACCGCGGGCGAAATAAATATTTTATAAATATTTATTTTTATTTAGTCTCGCTTAAGAGCTCGTCCGGGGAAGTTTTTAGACGCAACAGCCTTCATTCCTCGAGCTTTCACGATCAATGTCTCCGGTCGTTTGAAGAGCGGTACAATGCTGGTTCAATAGAAGTTATTAATATCGAAGAGTTCTTTTACCTCCGAAGTTTTCGGGAGTAGAATACACCCAATAAACGATTATATTCAAAAGGCCAGATATTCGACGAGGGATACCAATTAGTATAATCAATTTAACATAAAGCCAGCGATTATTGCGATCAATTTTCATTATTTCGTAACCACAATAGATTGTATTGTACCCTTTTACAGCTGCAGTTAAAGTTGAAATTAACTTTAATGGGAACTTGTTATAATACCCAGTTGTTTCTTAAAAATAAAATTACTTTATATAAAACTTTATAAATCTCTATAGACCATTTTTAAAGACAGGCGTCATGGCTCAGTCGGTGGTAGCTCTGCCTTCCGTGTTGTGGGTCGTGGGTTCGATCCCCATCGAGAACAAAAATTTGTATGTTGTAAACATAGATGTTTGTTCTGTGTCTGGGTGTTTCTATGTATTCTTGGGGTGCTGGAGGTCCTAGTTGGAGAGATGATTGAAAGATGACTGCGAATTTGTAACTGAATTTATTTGGAAAAAGGTCTTACTTTTATACTAAATCTAAGAGGTCACGTGACAATGTCCGTTGCCGGAGGCAATACCCTACGGAGAACGGCGTCGCTATTTTCTAGCCTTCTAATTGGCTGACTGCACGTTCCTTACAATCTTTATTTATTACATCTAGTTTATTTCTATCTTAATTTTAACCTACCTAGCTGTGTTATGTATTATTTACTGGCTTATAGCTAACCTACCTAATTGCCCTACCTATATTAAGTTATCAATATATATAAAACTCTTTTGAAGCTGACAGAGAATCAACGCACAGCCTAAACTATAAGTCCTAGAGGTATGAAATTTGGAGGGTAGTATCCTTATATAGTGTAGGGGTGCACTAAGAAAGGAATTTTGAAAAGTCACACTCTAACGCGAGCAACGCCGCGGGAGACGGCTAGTTATCCTATAAATTCCTATTTTACCTACTAATGAAACGACGAAAATTCTAATATTATATTGATTTTGACAACTTAAACTATTAACAAACTAAATGCTACCTATTTATTTATCCTATTATGTACACTACAGTATTATAATTATGTATTTACAAAAAAATATGTATGTATGTATTCTATCAGCCATATAGTTTCCATCGTACAAGCTTTGCTTAGTTTGGGACTAGAAGGCGTTGTGTTAAGTGTCCGTGAATATTTATATTTATACATTTCATGTTTATCAAAACGATACATTTACAGAATCAAAATCAAAGAAAACATTGCGACGACCAATATAATAATAAATATTCATCTTCTTCTAAGTTTGTGTTATTTATTTTTCTAATTTACACTAGTGGATCTAATATATACATAATAATTGAATACAAGGAATAAAGTACATATTTATATCTTCGAAAATGCGAATGTATAATTTTTTATCAATGTTATATTAATGTATCTATTTTCAACTCTATTCTCTAGAGAACCAAACTCTAAAGAACATTGGTTCGGGGAAGTGCCTTAAAAATATCGAAAATACTACCAACAATTTTCACGTACTTGCATGAACTATTTCGCATGGCTTATATTTCGCTTCCCAACATTCGAAGTGACTTAGGCCAATACTTTTCCAGGAATCAAAATAAAAGTTGTTTTATTTATTTAAATGAAACAAAACTGAAAGCAAATCTGAAAAGGGCAATCCTTTCAACGCTTTCCGATTTTATGGATTGTTTTTGTAAATAAATGGTAATGTCTTTACCTGGGAACTGTTGCACGAAACTAAAACAGAAATCCAAAGTTGAGACGATCTTATTGTTCTTCTTTTAATTTCTTTTGTGTACAGAACAAGAAAAAACACTGTTTTTCGTTTTGTTCGCTCTTACATTTAGAATATTTTTTATAGTCCTATCAATCTACACTATCGAGCTCACTTTTGATTTTTTTGTAATTTCTAGTTCATGTCGTTTTTGACAAAATTCAAACTTTAACAGTAACAACAATACATAATACTCCGGGACAAAAACAGAATGTGGGTCAAAGTGGTTTAGATTCAAAGGACGAACAAATTATATTGAAAAGGACAATTGTATGGCTTTTTGCTTTATTGATTGGAAAACTAACAATGAAACCAAATATTACTTTTGAAAGTTTATTCAGCGACCTACTACATTTATAGGAGACACGCGCATTTGAGTGTCAAATAGGTGAGCGACTAAGGTCGAATATTCATTCTACATTTTTACAACTTCAAGAACTTTTATATCATCGTGGTAGAGTATTCTTTTTTTTTAATACAATAATAGTAAAAGTCAAACTAATCATCACGTGATAAACACGGAACCCGCTTGCAGGTTAAAGATCATTATTTTGCATATAGAGCCTCTATATCGTAAGCTCTGAAGTTCAGAGATTACGACAGCGAACAGCGATACAGCGAAAGCAGTTCAGAGTCTGAACTGCTTTCGCTGCCGAGCATAATTTCAAGCGACGTGGTCACAGATATACGAAAACAAGAAGCTTTTGACGGCAAAAAACGCACTGAAACACGCTAGTGTCACTAATTAGTCACAGAATACCTATGATTTAGCATGAAAACAGTTCAGAAAACCTGCCAGGCTTAAACCTGGTTTATATAACCCCGGGATATACTTATACATACTTAGCTAGCTACGAATATATATTGTATGTACTCGCATATAATAATAATGTATTTGAGCTATCTATAAATCGTTTGCAACGGTTTGTAGATAGCTCAACTGTTTCATGTGAGTTTGGAAATATTGTAAATACTGTATTAGTCACAAAGAAAAAATTACAACTAATACAGTATTCACAATATTTACAATAACTTGTATTAGTTGTAATTTTCTTTGTATTATATGTAAGACGGGGGATGATCGAACAGAAAACCAGGGGTAGCTCCAAGACACACTTTTATTCTTCTTTTGCTTATCCAAAAAGTACATCAAGATCCTACACCTCTCCATTCGATCACCGCTTCCATAATGCCCATTCACTCCGTTCTTTTCCACTCATTCATCGATTTCACTCTCTCCGCTCACTCGGTCCTTGCGTTCCCTTGCACCCAGAATCATAACGTTCCATTACCACATATATGTAATGAGTCTGTTTTGTTATTGTTACAGATATAAGTAATGCAACACGGCCCGTAAGGTCGGGCGATGCGGCGCGCGGCGCGGCTCGCGGGCGGCGGAATATGCCACTGAACGCTACAGCGTGCGCGGCCCTACACGACCAAGTATGTGCACATTGTGCACCCTTGTAGTCAATGTACTCTACTGAAATGTTACATTCTGCCTTCCGTGCTGTGGGTCGTGGGTTCGATCCCCACCGAGAACAAACATTTGTGTGTTGTAAACATAGATGTTTGTTCTGTATCTGGGTGTTTCTATGTATTATAAGTATGTATTTACAAAAAAAAAAAAAAAAAGTATGTATGTATTCTATCAGCCATCTAGTTTTCATCGTACAAGCTTTGCTTAGTTTGGGACTAGAAGGCGTTGTGTTAAGTGTCCGTGAATATTTATTTATTTATTTTATTTATTTATTTATTGAAAGTCACCGTGTGCGTTTTATCTTATAAAGGAAATTTTCCAAATCCATAAACTTTTAGTTTTGGGACTGATCTTTACCAGATAAAATGAAATCATAGAAAAAAAATTATACTTAAGTGTTATTTGTTCACAGGTGCGCTGGGACGAGGTATCCAGCTTAGTCAGTTTGGCTATACTCGCCCTTATTGACGTACTCGTTATAGCAGGTAAGTCAATTTTTCTAACATCCCACTGCTGGGCATATTTACCCTAAAAACTTCCACCTCTCTAAATTGTCATCTCTTTAAAATATTGGATCACTATTTTCTATCTACTAGTTTACTGTCGAGCTTCATGCAAATCGCTCACGGAATGCGGAAAATTTCTATACAGAATCGTAGCACATTGCTACGGATCTCGTAGCACATTGCTACGGACCTCGTAGAGCGTGCTACGATCTCGTAGAGGTGCTACGAATACGTGCATCTGCGGATTACAATCAAGGTTTAATTTATCAAATCTTTTAAGGCTGGTTACATACTACAAGCTTAGCGATAAAAGCACCTGTTATGAAACGCGTTCTTGTAAAGGCAATTTATGCTACATTACCCAAAAAATAATTGCTTGGCATAATTCAGATTAAGGTTAAAATGCCTGCTCAGTAAGTTTTTTGTAAGTTTTTAACAATCAACGCACAGCCTAAACTATGAGTCCTTGAGGTATGAAATTTGAAGGGTAGTATCCTTATATAGTGTAGAGGTGCACAAAGAAAGGAATATTGAAAAGTCGCACCCTAAAGGGTCTAAAATTAGGACCGAAGATTTTAACCAAATAATGCGTATGCTGCTTCCACGCTAGCAAAACCGCGGGTGACAGCTAGTCAATTATAACAGGTAACAAGTAGTGACGCAGACAAAGTCGTCAGCATCTACTAGTAGTTCTCCAAATTAGGAAAATCCGTGTCAGATACTCAAAATATATTTGACGAAGGAGTGATAAATGAAAAGGTAGATTTTCACGGTATTAGTAAATGACAGACGCCTGAAATTCAGGCCTTATTGACTGAAAGGGAGTATAGCAGGCCCCAATTTCAGATTGAAATCTTTGCCAATATTGAATTGTTAATGAATTTTCAGTCAATCGGAGGAAACGAATATTGGAAAGAAATGTTCGCTGACGAAAGAAAGTAAATTTTACAAAAAAATTAAAATCCATGATCATGAAAGTTTACTTAGATCCTCTTCAGTATTGCTAGTCATCATCAGACCTTGGAGTTATCTATATTTCAAACTGCAATTAAGCTAAAACTGGTTTATTTCTCGGTTTTTTTAATTTTATCTTTTTTGCAATAAAATTTTTGGACATTACTTTCATACATGGTATTGTAACATACGCTATAATAAACTATCCATCATCTCCCGCGGCTTTGCTCGCGTAGTAGCACAATACAAAGAGTAAAAAAAAAATTTAATCCTTAATCACGTGTCGTGTATAATATGTGTATGTGTCTTTGAGGAATGTATAATATATAAATTTTCAAGGGTCTTCGGGTGTGACTTTTCAAAATTCCTTTTTTAGTGCACCCCTACACTTATAAGGATACTATTCTATTACCAAATTTCATACCTCTAGGACTTATAGTTTAAGCTGTGCATTGATTGTCAGTAAGCTTCAAAAGAGTTTTATATATAAAAAAAAAAAGATACCACTTAACATTGGTGCATGAGCCATCTACTTGCTCCAACACTAATTATTCTCAAAAAGTGTGCATTCATTGCATTGCAATTAACTCTCGAAATAAAACTCTATAGATAAGCAACCACAAAATGTCAGAGAAAGAAACATATTTACAAATATTTCCCGGCTTCAATTACTGCGCGAAAAGGGTTCTCATCCCTCAGCCCTAGGTACCTGACTATTCTCACCTAGCGTATTCATTTATACGGCGCCACAGGTAAGGGAACACAGCTGCCCCATATCTCAAACTCTGAACTGCATTAAGCATAATGTCAAGCGACATGGCTACAGATATACGAAAACAGGAAGCTTTTGACGGCAGAAAATGCGCTGAAACGCGCTAATGTCACTATTTAGTCACAGAATAACTATGATTTAGTATGAAAACCGTTCAGAAAACCTGCCAGGCACCTGGTAGGTTTTTATGAGATGAAGATTGCCCCCTGGTACAATGTTACTAGAGTGATTTTGTATAAAATTGACTATGACAATTTGGGTCAAAGATAGACGTAGGCACTAACATAACGAAACATATAACGAAGAGAGTTATGAATATGAGTGTGGCTGAGTGTGCAAGTAGAGGAAGACCGAAGAAGAAGTGGTTTGATTGTGTGAAGGAGGATATGAATGTGAGAGGAGTAGATTCAGAGTTGACGAATGATAGGAGTGAGTGGAGGAAGAAAACATGTTGTGCCGACCCCACCTAGCGTGGGATAAGGGCAGGGAAATGATGATGATAGACGTAGGCAATACAGATATTATGTCTATTCTCAGTTTACAGTTAATATTAAAATCAAAATACATAGTTTTTTTTGGAACAAAAAACAAAAAAAAAAATTGAAAGCGATTATTTTTTGTTACAAAATAAAGTATTTTGATTTGATTGATTAAATATTCATTTCATTTAGTATTTTATAAATCTAATAAAAATTAGTGAAGACTATCGTCGTGCTCGAGTTTACTAAGTGCTAATATTTAAGGCGGGTTTATCTCCTCTTAAAAGGCCGGCAGCGCACTAGCATCACCTCTGGTGTTGCAGGTGTCCATGGGTGGCGGTGACTACTTTCCATCAGGTGGCCCGCCTGCTCGTCTGCTAGTTATAACATAAAAAAAAAAAATCCTCTTAAAATACACATAAATAGATCTAGCTATTTGCGTATAAGCTGTACCCCCGTATTCATTTATACTAAGCCGTGGGAGGTCCATTTGCCGATTACATCGTACCTCAATGGCGTTAGCTACGATTCTCATAAAACGGCGACCGTCAATGACGGCAGTGATATTGGAGAAGATAAGATTTAACAGAAACAGGTAATAAAAGTGACCTAAATAATGATCGTCCGTTTTTGCAGTCAATTTGAAATAGAAATAGAAATAGAAATTATTTATTTTACGCAAAAACACATACAAAGATACAACTAAATAAGCATTAAATTACAGAGAATGATGCGTAAAAAGGGTGCTCGCTCAGCAAATGCTAGAGGTGCACGGTGGCTCCTTTAGCGCTGGTTTTCAGGAGTGCCTAGAATGAAAGGGCGTCACAATTTTAGATTAATACCCTGTTCTTTACTCGTCTAAGGAAAAAAAACATGCAAACAGTTGTATGTGCGTCATGCTTAAGCGGTACGTGGATAGGTCTCACCTCCGTACACCGTAACGGCAGCAGTATTTTGAAATCATAGCTCCGCGAGCGCTATTTCAAAACAACCACAGAGTGCTACGTGAGTATGTGACAAATGTCGACGGGATTCTGTTTGTGGATTTGAGAATAAGCCACTCTCCGACATTGTTTCACTGTTTCTTTTGGCATGTTCGCAACAGTGGTTGTGTAACGTAAGGGGCTTATTATGATATGTTAAGTGCAGCTTATAAAAATATGTTTACGTATAGATCTTAATTTTTTATGTAACCCTTTCAAAGGCTTCTTTTTTTTTTTGTTATTGGCGTCGCTTGCTTGTGCATTTGCCATTTTGCGTAAAAAAATTAGGAACACATATATATTATAAAAAAGCGCGGGATCTGACATGCGGGTTAGGAAGAAGGATCAGCAGGGTTAGGGATACACAAAAAAAATAACACTATAAACAAAGGTGAAAAATATATACAAAAGGGAAATATGTACAAAGTTAAATTTCTAAAAGGCTTCTTTTAATTTCAATTCCATTTTCAAAAACTTACAAGACGCATGACGTAATAGATTTTAAAGTTTGTATGTGCACTGACGTCACTCAACTGACAGATAGATAGATAGATAGTTTATTTGACATACACACAGTAAAATGCAGAACGAAAATACAAAATACAGATTTTAAAATAGTGGATTTTTTCAACATTTCATGAAAACTTGATTTAATTTTAAAATAAGCCACAATTGTTTGTTTTGGTAAGTAACAAACCAATTTTATTTTTAGTTTTGTCCGCTTCTACAAAATAATTGATTTTAAAACTAATTATTTTAGATAGATAGAAAATACTTTATTGCACACTTATATAATGTAGGGGCGCACTAAGAAAGGAATTTTGAAAAGTCACACTCTAAAGGGTCTAGAACGCGAGCAACGCCGCGGGTGACGGCGGCTAGTCACCTAGGGATTACAAGAAAATAAAAACAAAACTTAAATTAATTGTACAATGGCGGTCTTATCGCTATGCAGCTATGCTTTTATTGCATCTCATTTTGATTCCACCTACCCCTTTGCATGGGAAGATACTTTTTTAGTAACATCTCTGAGTATAGCAATAAGTAACTTACCTATCTAGTTTCTATGGATGTATCAAAGCCCATATTTCAAGGAAAACCCTTCAAAACTCCCGTATTACCGAAACTATCATAGTATCAGTAAATTATCACTGTCAGCTCCCCTGGGGCACAATAGGCCCTACATTATTCCTTATCTCTCGCACAATATCAATAACACTACCCACTTTAACCCTGCATGATCCACTTAGGCCGGGCGGACCGAAAAAGTAAACTTATTCATAAAAACTTTTTGTGCCGTTGGTGTTTTCTAGAATTGAACAATTTGCTTCAAATAATTAAAAATATTCTATACAGGAGCTTTTTCTAAAGGTTAATTTAAATATAACAAAGTTACCTAGAACTAACAAAATTTCAAGTTTTTAGTAGTTTTACTGTAACAACGTAAACTACGTTTAAACTACGTATTTTATTGATATTTTTTAAAAGTGGGTACATACATTTTTATGTTCTTCAGTGATTGAATAATGTGAACTTTGACTCGAAAACCTATTCTTTTCCATATTCAAAGAAATTCGATGCGCGTCAGTATGATCATAGTTTCATGCATACGAGTAGTAATACAAATGCAGATAAAATAAAATAAAAAATTTAGAACGTCCTCCATTTGTAAAATCGATAAAAAAAAACATATCTTTCTTCTAAAACCAAAAATAGTAGTTTTTATCAATGCAGGGTTAAGTCGATCATGCGGCGCTGTACGCGATAGTACTCCCGATAAAGAATCACTTTTGGAATCCCGCAGGAAGATGAAGAATTTTTCTCAGTATAATGGAGGCTGTAAATAAAACTCCACACAATGTCTTCTGTAAGCCTAAAGTATAATACATACATCATCATCATCATCATCATCATCAATATATATAAAACTCTTTTGAAGCTGATAGAGAATCAACGCACAGCCTAAACCATAAGTCCTAGAGGTATGAAATTTGGAGAGTAGTATCCTTATATAGTGAAGAGGTGCACTAAGAAAGGAATTTTGAAAAGTCGCACTAGAACGCGAGCAACGCCGCGGGCGACGGCTAGTCAATATATATAAAACTCTTTTGAAGTTGTCTTAGAATCAACGCACAGCCTAAACTATAAGTCCTAGAGGTATGAAATTTGGAGGGTAGTATCCTTATATAGTGTAGGGGTGCACTAAGAAAGGAATTTTGAAACGTCACACTCTGAAGGGTCTAGAACGCGAGCAACGCCGCGGGCGACGGCTAGTAATACATAATTATACAAGGTAGCAAAAATGTTACAAGAATGGGGTTTTTAGACCCATTCTTCTAACATTTTTTACACGACATCGTGGAGAGCTTAATATTATTATAGTTTTTTTTACAACTAACGTACAGCCAATCTGATGAAGATGTAGGCTGAGCGTAAACGAGCCACCGACCACAGCCACCAGTGGCCTGCGACAGCCACTTTTTCATGCATTTTTAACCGATTTAATAAGAGAGAGAGGTTCTGAATTTGGTTGCAAGTTTTTTATGTTTGCTACCTTAAAATTGCGCCATTTAACAAACGATTTGAAGAATTCTTTTTTTGAAAGAATTACCATCAGAATTGATGATGATGATGAAGCCGTAAATTGAAGTCAGTTTTTTCTAGTTTTTAAACTAGAAGTGATGTTTTGCTACACCATTTGAACCGCTAGCTGTTATGTACAACTTTGTTAGACTAATATTATTTTGGATTCGCCTATGTACCTAAGTTTATAAAAAAAAGTAGAAAACCTAGACTCAACACTCAAAATTCTAAGCCCGCTTCATCATTATGAGTTGAGTAAAGTTGATTAATGAGAATACCAGCTTAAAGTTCTCGTGAAACTCCGAAAGGCAAAATTAATATCCAGAATCTAAGCATCGCACTTTCTACCCAAAGTTTTTTTAAAAATTCCTTCCTCGTCCCGGGATAATGTACAAAAATAACAATATCCTCGAGCCAATAAAACCTCCTTCGATACCACAGCTGAAGCAAAAACAGCTACATCACTTTAAAAATTCATTTCTTAGTGCACCCCTACACTATATAAGGATACTACCCTCCAAATTTCATACCTCTAGGACTTAAAGTTTAAGCTGTGCGTTGATTCTAAGTTAGCTTCAAAAGAGTTTTATATATATTGATGATGATAATGATAATAACATCGCTAGAGATTTAACACTAACGAAATGTGCAATACATTTATTGCTCTCACATGGTAGGTACAGTTCATAACGATGCTTTGCCTCACTTAGCACGTCCATTGCGCCCATCACTTTCAAAAAGCAACGAAATAAAACTTAGACTACGGATTCTGGAGATGAGTTGTTTAAAAAAAAATTAGAGATCCTTACTATGACTACTAACTTCAATAATGTGGTTACATTATTGATTTTTACACCTTAGGTTTAAGGTGTAAAAAAATTACCTAACAAATTCCTTGCCTAGTTATCATTCAAAAACTTTTAACGCCAGCTCAGGTTTTACAAATTTTTGGATGAGTGCTATCAATTCTAACTATTTCGTAATATTTTCCTTGATCTTGATCTGAGTATAGGATCCCTCAATCCAGATGGGCATCGTAAAACGTGCACCAGCTGTGTAACTATAAGCTGTGATAATACTTAACAATGGATTCGACCGCCGCAACGTAGGAACCTATATCTGCAATTTTGTCAAAATAGGTTTTTGTGGAAATTAGGTGTTAGGGGATGTCATTTGTAGCAACCCTTTTAAGGGTTTTCCAATTTTGCATAGCTCGCCAAGATGTCCTCTAAATGATTATTTTCTCGGATTGTAAGGATTGAATTGTCAGCATTTTGTAGATTACATTTTCTTGAACAATAATGTTGAAGTAAAATAGAGTAGGTATCGCTTTTTGGTTATTAGAAAAGGTACATAATAGGTAAAGCTCAGCCTGCTTATAATAGTACTCAAATCTCAAGCTTTAGTTAGTTTTTTTGTGCTTTTAGTCTGTTTTTTTGAATACCTAATGCTTTTAGTTACTTAAGAATCAACATGCACCTACCTATATCTAGTTTTTTTATGATGAACTAGCCGTCGCCCGCGGCATTGCTTGCGTTCTAAACCCTTTAGAGTGCGACCTTTCAAAATTCCTTTCTTAGTGCGCCCCTACACTATATAAGGATCTACCTTCGAAATTTCATACCTCTAGGACTTATAGTTTAGGCTGTGCGTTGATTCTCTGTCAGCTTCAAAAGAGTTTTATATATATTGATGATGATGATGATGATTGATGAATTATTTGGATGACACAAATCCTTACTTAGAATTATAAAACAATTTGTTTAATTTTTTTCATTGGCAAACAAGCAACAGAGCTGAAATAAAATGTCACGCGAATATAAACAGCGTTTTGTTTTTATTTTAATTTAAGATACTACATTTTTCCTTCTCCCTGTCGACAAGCTAGTTGCTATAATTCAGAAGTTGTTCAATATCGCCGTCAGTGACATCTGGCGGTCACTTTATAAAAATAATTGATTACACTTCCGGAGTTTGTGAACTATTACGTATGACAAATGAGGTTTTTTAGTATTTTGTATTTTTTATAGATTGCTGATAGATTTTTTTTTTTTGATTAATATTTAGCTCGCATAATGGTTTGGGCATATCTCTAATAGGACATAATCCTGCGTAGTAAGGGTTAGAGGCAAAAAGATAATAATGATGATAGAAGCGGAAACCACAACCGAAAAGCGAGGTCACCGTTATTAGACCACCATTCTCCATACCACGTTAAGGTAAAATACTTCCCAATTTGAACCCTAAAAGGTCTCAATTTTGTCGGGTCAGCAAGTTTATTTTAATAATGAAAATTCCAAAGAAAACCGCGCTCTGTAGTTTAATTTACTCGATAGCCTGTGTTTTCTAAAAAACAGTGAAAGGAATAACCGGTAAAATTTCATTTCATTTCATTTTATTTACAAACAATCATCAGACTTGTATAACTAAAGATATACATAAATAAATAAAATAAAATAAAAAAGCCTCTTACTCCCAACTATTTATATTAAACTTATAGGTAGGTTAGTATTCAAATATTAAAACAAAATTTTAAATTAGTTAAGACCCCTCTTGAGTTCTCTTAGGTCTTCTTCGGAAGAAGCCTAAAGATACATAATAACAGAAAAATGATTTTCTAAAAAGTATTTTTTCTACCACTTACTGCTCTTAACTAAATGTATTGTATACTTAACTGGCTGATACCCGCAACTTCGTACGCGTGCGTAACTTTCCACCAAAATATCTGTCAACCAGTATACGATGAACCTCGTGTCAAAGGCGGCTTTTGGTTTAGAGAGGTCAAGCTGTACATAGGAATCCACGTCTTTGACGTAGTTCTGAGGTAACAAACATAACAAACCTATTTTTTGAAGTTGGTTAAAAAAGCTATGCAATGTATGCGCATATCGCATAGCATGTTTTTCAGATTTCGTAAAAAAAATGTCTGAATTTCATTCAGAATTCCATTCCGAGTGACAAATGATAAAAACGAAACAATTCGATTTGAGCGCCAGTCATCGGAATCGAGTGATTTTTATTCGATTCATACTATTTGAATGTCGATTAAATCGAGCTTTATTTTTATAACCTCTGTGTTATACTGGACTAATAAAATGCTGGGTTGTTTCGTAAAATAGAGCCAATTTTTCTATTTCTATATATTATATTTTTTATGAGAAGCGTCGGTGGAACAAGCTGATAAACCACCTGATTTTAAGCGGTTACTTCTGCCTATAGTAATCCATTGAGGACGTGCTTTGTGAAGCAATGCACTGCGTCCATTTGTTTTATCTGCAATTATTTTGGTACGCGCTAATTACGGTTCTCTTTACGTGTCAATTTGTGCTATACATTTTTTTTATAAAAAATAATACCTACTACTTCAAATTATAGTCTTCAGTGAGTGTCCCACTGTTGGGCAAAATGTTTCTCCACTATCATTACAATCTTGTATCTTAGCCCTCAGGCATCCTATTGATCCACAGCTTCATGTGTTGTCTTATCCATGCACTAATTAGTGATTAAGGTAATTGCAGCATACAGATCATCAATCTTAAAAACCATCACTTCTTCCAGGTAACTGCTTGGTGATAGCAGCGGTCCTCTGCTCCTCAAAGCTGCGAAGTGTGACGAACCTGTTCATCGTGTCATTGGCGGTGGCAGACCTGCTCGTCGGCCTCGCTGTTCTGCCCTTTTCTGCCACTAGGGAAGTTTTTGAGGTAAATTCTTCTGCCTCATAGTTTTACACCTTTACCTATTCACAATCAACTGTAATTTTAGAGCGGCTTTAAAAAATACTCTATCATTGTCAACGAAAAGAGATGACAACAGATTTAGCAATCATTTTAGTTAGTTCAGCTTTAGAAGACCAATATGAACATATACCCCTTAGGTATAGCATTATATTATTTGTGCCCTAGTATATAGTAGAAAACTTATTAAAATATGGGAAAGATAATCTTTAATGGCGTGAATTCAATATATATAAAAGATTTTGAATTAAATAAATAAATGTTTTTGGACTTATCACAAAACGCTTTCTAGTCCCAAACTAAGCAAAGCTTGTACTATGGGAACTAGATTGCTGATACAATTACTTATATACATTTTATTTTGTAAATACATACTCAGACTACATAGTAACACCCAGACACAGAACAAACGTCTATGTTTGCCACACACAAATGTTTGTTCTCAATGGTAATCGAACCCACGACCCACAGCACGGAAGGCAGAGCTACTACCGACTGAGCCATGACTCCTGTAAACTACTTTTAAGTCTGTAAATCGGTTCTAAAGTACTGTAAAAATAGTCCTAATTCGGCAATTAACTAAAAGTGCGTATTTCATCCCCCTCTATAGTTATATAAGTAACTCCCGACAACGTAAACCCAATATTTCGCGC
Source organism: Eulithis prunata (assembly GCA_918843925.1). NCBI lineage: Eukaryota > Metazoa > Arthropoda > Insecta > Lepidoptera > Geometridae > Eulithis > Eulithis prunata. Next base: position 6,345,936 of record OU974030.1, on the reverse strand, counting down.
AGAAATAGGCTCTATCTTAAAACCCCCCTTATCTTATAAGAGCCATCATTATTTTTTACTCTCCTCATAAGACTAAAAGAACCGGTTTCTTGAAAAACGGCGAACGTCATTGTGACGATCGTGAAAAAAAAACAAAAAAAAGCGTCTCAGACTAAGCTTTGTATTTGCAAACAGTGCTCAAATATGAATCGAGGCTCAAGTATTGATATTTTGACAGATTTTTCTTGAAAAGGGTCAAAATATTGATATTCAAAGTTTTTATGGACATTCTTTGTGTCTGTGTCATATGACTTTATGATAAGCGCCTCTAGCGGGAGATTAGCAAACGATTATTCTCCATACAAAAAACAAGTTACTCTATTCTCACTTTTCGAAAATCAACAAAATAAAACTTAGACTAGGGTATCAGTTGCGTTACGTATAATACGGACGTAATGTTACGGGCCCAGTTTTCATGAAATCCAAAGCTACGTAAGCGTTTTTATGACGTCATAATATTACTTCTAAAGTAAAGGTCTCACTGATGAGTCTAGAAATAGCTTCATAGACTCTCCAAGTGTCTATAGAAACGTTTTTATGACATGAAAAACAAACTTTATCCCATTACGTTAGAGTTTGAAATTCTCTGGCAATAATTTGGAAAACTTTAAATCTCAAACGAAAACAACTCCTATTATTACATGCGACAGCGTCTGAAATATCTATGAGTTATTTCCCTATTCATATCAAACTAAACTAAGCTTTCGGTGCATAATGCTAAGGTTTAAATTGGCATTGTGTTAGGGAAACCCCTTTAGCAGTCACATCTGCCGTGTTCTGCCTTCAAGTACCTAATTACCGGAATGGAAGAGTTTAGTCACAGTATAGCAAATCAGGATGCAGTAGAGTTACTACACACAAACACTTTCTCAAATATTTTAACGGCTTAAAAGGACTTAAATAGAAAGAAAATATTTGTGATTTTACTGAATCTTCTCTAAATATATAAAACTCTTTTGAAGCTGACTTAGAATAGACATAGACATAGACATAGACAGACATTTATTTGCTTATAAAGTAACACACAAAATACACCTACAGAACTAGACTAACAACACTACAAAGAAATAAAAGTTACAGAGAAAGAAAAATGAAGTGAGTGGATTGAGTAGGTAGGTAGCCAGGTAAGCTGGCAAGTGTTTGTGTGCTACAGCAGCAAACGGGTTTCGACTCAGCGTATGCCTCACCACCCAAAGGTAGTTAGACGCTGTTATTCTGTCGAAACCATCAGCCAATAGACCCTGTGAAAAAACCATTGTGTAGTGTTCATGAAGTGTGTTGAGGTTTGAAAAAGTGTCGGGATGTGAAAAGTTATAATGTGTCTGGAAGGTTCTTCTGGTACGCCAGTCTCTTGAGAGTCTGGTTATAGAGAAGAAACCCCCCAGGGTGTGTTAAGGCATGGTGTTGGTATGTGGGCGAGGGTGTGTGTGTGATTTGTGTAGAATGTGTGAAAGAAGGTTCTCCTGAATCAACGCACAGCCTAAACTATAAGTCCTAGAGGTATGAAATTTGGAGGATAGTATCCTTACATAGTGTGGGGGTGCACTAAGAAAGGAATTTTGAAACGTCACACTCTAAAGGGTAGAACGCGAGCAACTCCGCGGGCGACGGCTAGAGATAATTTACTTAGAAGAAATTTAATTTAATACAATAAAAGATTTATTTTACTTTTAATCAATAAGTAATCATTTGTAAATGTTTTTTCGTTTTTTTTTATTTGGGTCTTGATTTGTTTCCTTTTTACTTACCCAATTTTTCAAGTTTAAATATTAGTTCAAGTAAATTTTTTTACCCTAATTTTTCTTGTAAATATTTATCTATGGATTTTTTTAAGCATCTAGTGGTGGTCCAAATAGTGACTTCAAATAATAAAACAATTCTAGACTAGGGAATATCTAAAAATACCCCAGGTATATTCCCCAACCTTTTTGAAGTATATTTTTAAAAAATGTTGAGTGGATTTTTTTAAATCTTTTTTAGTTTTTTCTGTAGTGTAAGTATTTAATACTGTTACCTACTAACGCTATGTACTTACCTATGTACTGTGGTATTGCAATTTTTGTCTAAAGATGCTTCCAAGTAATTAGACTCGGTATTTTAGGCACAGAACCTTTTTGGTTGGCGCTGATTAAATTTAGAAGTAGGTCGAGAAGGTATATGAAATGTTTTTATGGCTTGGAGGTTATGAAGTTCAAAAATCATGTATTGAATAGTTTTTTCATAACAAATAAATCGTTATAATTTTTATGATGACTTTTTAATATACAGGGTGTTACCAGACCACTTCCGAAAACGAAAGGGGGAGCTACAGCACACCAAAACCAAACCAAAAAAAATCAGTTATCCTGAAAAATAATTATAGCCGGAGAAAACAATGTTTAAAGATTTGTATTTATTTCGCCAGCCCGCAATGTACGCATTCACGTAGGTAAGGTCGAGGCGTAGTACTATTATTTATTCTGTGTCGTAAGTGCCTACTAACGTAGGTAGGTACTAACGTAGGTCGCTCGCACGTCGCGTACTTGAACGACCCGCGATGAACTCTCAGCTGTTCATGCTGTAGTAGACGTAATCTGCGTGCTGCGTGTACATTGCTGCTTTATTTATTTTATTTGTTTTTTTGCTTTTTTAAATGAGATAATTAGGTAGATATGTCTTATTATGTTGTACTGTGTGTATGTAACTAGAAAAAAAATTAAAAAGAGATAGTCAAGTCAATTTTTTTTTTCGCGATTTTTTTCGCTTAATGTTTTCAGTATCATGGTCTGATTGCAACCTTCAAGTTTTCAGAAGTGGTCTGGTAACACCCTGTATTATGACTTAATTTTTTTTTATACAACGAAGTAGATAACCAATTGGCATTATTTGATGAAAACATGATTGTTTATTGTCACTCAAGAGTGTTTATTCTAATTTGAACTTTAGCATAAACATAATATATTAAGAGCTTTGTTTTAATTAGTAAGATGATTCTGTTGTTTACCTACAACAAAGTTAATCCCAGTGTCTCTGTTCGTCATTATACTTATTGGTAAGATAATAGGGCTTATTCCACTAATCCCCGTTGACAGTCCCGTCAACGGGGATTAGTGAACTTTTTGTTCACTAATCCCCGTTACGAGTTCGCATCGGCGTCAACGGGGATTAGTGAACTAAAAAGTTCATTAATCCCCGTTAGCTGTGTCAATAGACGAAGCATTGGTTATCTTTTACTTAAGGCTCTGAGTGAAGCGGTGAGTATTTTAGAAAGAAAGATTCTTACCTACTAAATTTTGTTAGAAACACGTAAAAGACCATTTGTATCGTAAGCCCTAAAAGGGCTAAAAAGGGTTACCCGAAGGTTTACTGAAACTCGCGCTGGCGTTTAACCCTAAAAACCTCAAATCATGATGGACATTCTTGTAAATCGTTCAGAATGTGGTCAAAAACAGTGTTCCGCAAAAGGTCCCTTCGATATATCTCTACGCAAAGCCTGTACGGAAAGTACGGAACCCAAAACGTATAAAAACTATTCGACGACCGGACGCCCGTGTATCGGCTTTATTGACTACCCTCCATTTCAGTGAAACTTTTTTTTTCAGGAAATAGAACATGGGGTTTTGGTTTAAGGTATAAGATTCAAGTTATAGGCTCGTATATTTACTGATAAAAAAAAAAAAAAATATCCTTGGACATTTCATACAACGCCCAACGTCCCAAACTAAGCAAAGCTTCTACTATGGGAACTAGATTGCTAATAGAATACTTTCTTATATATGTAATAAATACTACTTATAATACTGTAGTAACACCCAGACATAAAACAAACATTGCCACACAAAAATGTCTGTTCTTAGTGGGAATCGAACCCACGACCCACAGCACGGAAGGAAGAGCTTATACCAACTGAGCAGTGACGCCTGTCAAATATAAAGAAAGCGTCACTCAAGCATAGATTAAGTAAAGATTTTTATACAAAAATCTATGCTTGAATCCGTACGGGCCTAGAAATAAAATGGCTGAAGAAAAAGAACAAGAAAGCCCTACATCTAATTGTTTGGTAAAATCTGCATAAGCTTTGAATACTTAACCGTTATATGCTTGTAACTTGTACCACACACCTCGTCTCAGCCGACTGCGCCCGCTCGACGGCAGTAGAATGTAAATCTGTTCGATCACAGGAGCCTTTGCTTCTAGATTACCTACCTACAGTCAGACATCTTTCTTTTTGTTATTTTGGAATAAATTAGGGTACTTTAAGACTTTTATTCGCATCGCTGTATTCAGAGTCTGTTCAATGGTATAGAATAGAAAAACATCTTCGCAATGATTGGTAAAATTGTCTAATTGTTTCCAAGTTATGAGGATATCCATCAAAACTTGGAAACTCTCTGAAAACCAGTTTTCAAGAAACTCAGCCATGATTTCAGTTAGATAGATAGATAGAAAATTCTTACTTAATGCTAAAATTGCATTCTCTACCAGCTAACCTTTGGGTAGTGGGCATAACAATTTATTAGGGTAGTGCGCATAGGTGTATATTACTAGGAGTCAATTATGCTACAATAGTGACTACAATATGGGGCACTTCAAAAAGGGTGTTTTAAAATTCTTCAAGGGTCGGCAACGCGCATTTGATGCCTCTGGTGTTGCAGGCGTCCATAGGCTACGGTAACCGCTTCCCATCAGGTGGGCCGTACGCTTGTTTGCCTACTTAGTAGTATAAAAAAAAATGCTAAAACTTACATCAAACCTATCTTAAATAAACATAGGTAAATACGCTGGTAATAAAGTAATACATATAATATACATAATATACATACCTACTATAACCTAAACTCGCTTTTTTTAAAGTCAGTTTGAGAGATTATGTTCATATCAATCTACCTGATGATGACCAGCAATGATGAAGAGGATCTAAGAAGATCTTTATGCTTGAAAGTTTTTAAAATTAACCTTATAGGCTAGGAGATTGTTTTTTCTAAAGAAATAATAAAGTGAAACCAAATGGATGATTCTTACGACCAAAGGGATTATTCTAATGGAACCGCTGTCGGTTTTTGTTACTGCGATAAGTAGAGTAGGTAGGTACTACTCGGCTTAGCTTTGACAAGGGTGACCTTTGGATTTATGACGGATTGTTGTGTTAGCCGACTTTCGAAAAAAAAGGGTCTATTCTTTGATGAATTTAATGCTTAAAAATGACTTAGTGACGATTCGGACAAAATTGTCGCAATTGTCACTTTTGATTTTAATCATTTTTGTTGTGACGATTCGGACAACATCAAATTACATCTAAACGGATTAAACATAACGCCATCTAGTCCGATATTGGTACCAGTTTTTAACCGACTTCAATAAAAGAGGAGGTTGTCAATTAAGTTGTATTTTTTTTATGTTTGTTATCCAACATCATCAGGGATGCTGGAACATTGCTGTCATCAACCCAAGTCCTTCTCCGTTACTTTAAGGAGTTGGGCTGGTTGGGGTGAGGTCAGCATGGGGACAATGCACAATACACCTTAACGCGGGACGTCAGTGCCAGATCTCATTCCCCCATGACGAATTAGAATTATCCAAAACTCCATCATTGACAGGCGTCATGGCTCAGTCGGTAGTAGCTCTGCCTTCCGTGCTGTGCGTCGTGGGTTCGATCCCCACCGAGAACAAACATTTGTGTGTTATAAACATAGATGTTTGTTTTGTGTCTGGGTATTTCTATGTATTATAAGTATGTATTTACAAAAAAAAATGTATGTATGTATTCTATCAGCCATCTAGTTTCCATCGTACAAGCTTTGCTTAGTTTGGGACTAGAAGGTGTTGTGTAAAGTGGCCGTAATTTTTTTTTTTTTTTTTATTTACGAACCCGCACCTCTCGCTTCTAGACAGCCTCCCGTTGTGTTATAGAAGGTCATGGTAAAGGTCATGTACATGTACAATCTTAGTCCTGAGGTCTGTGTTCCTGTACTAATTCGAATCTGATTGCCTGCCACAGTGGAGAAAACTTAGTAAGCAATGCATAGTCGGTGGCACTTGTGGTAGCAAATCCAGGGATGAAGGGGGGAGGGGATAACTATCCGCATACCATCATTATACTTGACTAGCCGTCGCCCGCGGCTTTGCTCGCGTTCTAGTGTGACTTTTCCAAATTCCTTTCTTAGTGCACCCCTACACTATATAAGGATACTACCCTCCAAACGTCATACCTCTAGGACTTATGGTTTAGGCTGTGCGTTGATTCTCTGTCAGCTTCAAAAGAGTTTTATAGATACCTATTGAGTATTGAGTAGTAAACTTTTCTTTATCATACTTTTCTAAGTGGCCAGGTACCGTGTGAAAACGTCACTTAGATGACTTAGCCCTGGTGAATTAAGTCGACGGCACCCATCAATTAGGTAGGTACCTACAATCAATATTTCTTTGATACTGGATAGTAGTACCTCGTATCGCGTAATACAATTAAAAGTGTCTCGTCATATCCCAAAAAATGCGCTGAATATTCCTTTCTGAAACGAATGTTTAACATGTCGTACAGACTTCACTGAATATTCTTTTCTGAAACGTTCAACAATTTTCCTGTTAAAATTGAAACTCACATAGACCGACTAGTTCAATAATAATATTTTATTCAAAGCAACACGATGTCATCGGCCGATATTTAATGCAACTGTGCTACTAGACCGAGTCGATAGGACAAATTGAAAGTAAACAGAGCTGTGGAAAGAACGCTCCCAACTTAAATAAAACATTCATTCAGTCATTTTTACCAATAAAAAAAATTCAGTAGATAAATAAATATTCACGGACACTTAACACAACACCTTTTAGTTTCAAACTAAGCAAAGCTTGTACAATGGAAACTAGATGGCTGATAGAATACATACATACATTTTTTTTTGTAAATACATACTTATAATACATAGAAACACCCAGACACAGAACAAACATCTATGTTTACAGCACACCAATGTAACGGACAGTAATTTTTGGGAAACATGACTTTACTGCACTTAAAAAATGCACTATATTTGCTTGTCGCTTACCAATCTCTAGTTGTATAATCTTATATTAATCACATTCGCAATAGGACTGCAACAATCGTGACGTAAAACAATGTTTACTTTGCTGTTTTCCCGTGGTCCTACTATTTTGTCCTACTAGTAGGACCACGAGGGAGACCAGTTTCTCTTCGTCCTACTACAAAAAAAATATACTACCACCTAGATAGATAGAAAAAAAACACTTGATTATACTTTATTCAGTTGAGCTAACTATAAATCGTTTGCAACAGTTTGTAGATAGCTCAACTGTTTCATAATGTATTTTGTAAATATTATGAATATTGTAAATACTATATTAGTTGTAATTTTCTTTGTGAATAAATAACTATATTGCACATAAAACAATTACAAATAAAAGGCAAATTTACCTACTGATTTTACTATACTGTCTCGTAAATCCGGTGCGATTAAGTCACGCACTTGGCAAACATAACTCCGAGATTTCCGAAGTTATCGTCGAGCGAAAGTAGTACGTATCGATTGCTTTTCTTGCCGGCTAAAGTAGGCGGTGGCAGCCACTAATGGATCCAGGTCGGGGGTAAAGGCTAAAGGGGCTCCCCTAAAGTTTCGCGTCTACCAAGAGTGGACCAGGATTTGTCAGGAAAAACACTAAATCGCTGCGTCAAGCCTCCCTCTGATCAAAATCCTAGATCCGTCACAGCTTTTAAGGAAAGGGGGAAGACTCAACCTTAAAAGAATAGGCAAAAAACATGACTCCATTCACCTAAATTTTATTTAAAAAAAAAATTATTATTTGTTATGAAAAGAATACGATGACGAGAGAAAAATGCGCGCAAAAATTCCGCCAATGCGATTTTTCCAAACACAGGAAGACTGGTAGAAAATGCTCTTAGCATTAAGTCCTCCTAGCACTACTTTTTTGTGTGAAATTTTTAAATAAATAAATAAAAACACATTTTTTCGCCTCATTTTGTTTTGTTTCATAAACTACTTTGTACACGTTACGCGACTTAAAAACCAACAACTTAGTCCTAAACCAAAATTCCTAACCACTTAAATTCTGAGAAACTATAACAGAGTAAACTGCTAAGTCTACGCACTTACTAAAACCATATTTTCTTAAAACTAGGGATATAATAGTGTACGTCTTTAGGACACACCCGATAGCTATTAGTGTACATTTCTAATAACACAGATTATATAACTGTAAGCCGTGTTGGCCGAGTGGGATTGTACCTCGACTTTCGATCCGAAGGTCGTAGGTTCGAATTCCGGCCGTGCACCAATGGATTTTTCGTTTCGGAAATTTTATATGCGCATTAACACGATCTTAACGGTGAAGGAAAACAGCGTGAGGAAACCCTTGGCTTTGTCAGCTCCTTACGTAGCTATTGACTTTGTCTTTCCTGTGGATATGGCTGACTAGGCTGCATGAGAGGATGGTATAGGTGCTGGGCCTACTCCATCTAAACATTGTCCCAGGCACTACAGTGTGTCGTTTAGTGTAGGAATAGGCTGCCTCCTGACGCTGTATAAATCATCTTCAATAGATGTAAAGGCCTATTATATAACACTATACCTAATACTAATACATAAAGTTAGGTAGTAAACTTAAAGCCTAGTCTAAGTACTTACCTACACAATTCTATGAAATTCTGATCGACCTCATGATTACGTATCTCAAAACAGGTTTGTGACAAGTGACCATTATTGATGCCCGGGTTGCTGAAAAACTAAAATTTGTGTACAGAATGATCGCGTAGAAGAATAAAAAGTAAAAAATATTTTTCATCCCACCATCTCGGAAAGAGTATTTTTAATCTTCAATATCTGAGTGGAAAAGCCGTTTTTATTCTCTAGAGGATAAAGTAAATTGAATTTAGAACATCGTGTGCACTAAGTTTGTGAATTAAAAAAAACATTAAACCTATTTACTGCTACCCACCATAGAGGTAGCAGTAAATAGGTTCGAATATATCATACAACTTTTTTTTAATTTGTTAAAAACTCAGACTCGGAACCTTCTTGGTGTTCTTTTTTCAATTTGCTTTTTTTGCATTTAGTCATTTCCTCGCTGAGGTGGAATGAAAAGTTACGTGTTGCACTCGAGTGCAAAGATTTTTCACCTCGTGCTCTTTTGATTCCCTCGCTAACACTCAGGATTCTAATTTTGAATCACTCGCTGCGCTCGTGATTCAATTTTAGAATCCTTCGATTGCTCGGTCATCAAAATTGAACACGCGGTTAAAAAGCAACTTTGCACTCTTGTATAACAAATAACTATTTTTAATTTTGGATACCTATATTCATAGGTAGGAAAGAGGTCTGTCTATAGGTCCTCTTACTTATGGAATTAACTTTATTGCTACTTTTAGTATCTCTGAACTTTGAGAAGGAATTAGCTATCAAACATTCCATGCATAAGAAGAAGATTGTGCTGGCTTTGACTGATCTATTGGTTAGTGAAGTTGGTGGTTGTTACAATAATTTTTTCAACACACTTGCTCATAAAGTGGCTCTATGGTCACCGCAATTAGGCACATAATGATACCCATAATCAAACTGTGACTTTTTCATTTTTCAGATTTTTTTTTAAATTTTATTGGTTGAGTAGCTTTGTTACTAAAAAAGTTTTTATTAAAAAAAAAGATCGTGTTCAATAGAACAAATAAATGAATGTTTCTATTGCTTGCTCATTTCATGCAACTTCTTATTTAAATAGATAATTTTAACTCGTACGTGTTTAATAAATAAAACTCACTCAAATATAACTTTTGTTTTCTCTGTAATAAAAGAAAACTTTAAATTCCCCATTTTTTACGTGGCAGAATAGGCGCAAGCCCTAAGCGCGGAAAATAAATAAAAAAAAAACCTCATCCCTTTAGTCTGTGGCCGATCGCAATGCGCGCGCATAGGAAAACTGATTAATTTTTCCCGCCATAGCGAAACATTTTTCACAACGCGTTTTCACTGTTGAAATTATAGTTATTTTATTGTTATTTTATTCACAAGTGTGTTGAAAAACGTCGTATGATACACGTGTGTACGGGTGATTACCGTTCTCGGCTTTCTTAAGACCCTCGCCTACGGCTCGGGTCTCAATGGCACCTCGGCGGTAATCACCAATGTACCACACTAGTACCATAATGTACTATTATTTTAAAGCCTCATTTTAAGCCAATCTTTAAAAATAACTTTTGCTGACTCTCGAGCCCACTCATTTGCATAGTGAGCTCGATGGGATTTTTTTTTCCCATCCGACCCACCAGTGGTCTGGCCGGTGGGCTCGATGGGAATAAGCCCATCTAAATGATAACGTAAAAACTAAACGTCTCAAAGCTATCAATGTCAATTTTATATGTGCCCTTGTGCTGTCGCGAGTTTAGTAATCAGCGGGCGGAAATTTTACACAATACAAAGGAATTAACATGCAGAAGTAATCCAAAACGTGACATCTGGAAACATGTGCTGTTTTTAACATTTGTATGCCCATCAAGTTAACAAAACGAAATTAAAGCGAGCCTACCTATACTATAGAATAGAGGCCCTACTATAGGTAAGGCTAACAGAAAACTATTTTAGAATTTTAGTCTCAAAAATTAAATACAAATTGTTTATTTTACATACCTATAGATGTTTCTATAACAGTGGGCCTAAACCGATAACTCTATTAACAGAAGAATGTAACATACAAAAAACATAAATAATCGAGGCCACTATGCAAATGAGTGGGCTCGATGGGAACTTTTTTCCCATCCGGCCCGCCAGCAGGCCGGGTGGTGGGCTCGATGGGAATAAGCCATATTTATAAGTACCTACTTACAGGGAGGCAATCGTTGTCTCATAAAAACCTACCAGGTTTAAGCCTACCATGTTTAAGCCTGGCAGGTTTTCTGAACTATTTTCATACTAAATCATAAAAGCAGTGATGCTCGCATTGCTGTGTTCCGGATTGAAGGGTAAGGGCGCCGGTGTAATTACAGGCACATGAGACTTCAACATCTTTACGTCTCAGAGTGATGGACGCAGTGCATTGCCTTACAGGGCACGTCCTCATTGGACTTGCTCTGTGAGGTAATGCAATGTTACAATGCAAGGCAGAAGTTACCACTTAACATCAGGTGAGCTATCAGCTTGTTCCATTTATTATAATTTAAAAAAAAAGCCTGCATATTTTTCCGCAAAGTGACAATGGTGATGGAGTTCAAAACTTTGGACGCCAAATTAACGGTTTGTTGATAGCTCAACTGTTTCATGATTCTTTTGAAGATATTGTAAATACCTATAGGTAGTAGGTATTAGTCGTAATTTTCTTGGTGAATCAAAACATTTTAAAATGAAACAAGGGTTATTATAGTTACTAGAGCATGGTTTAACTTATCAAGTTAAAAAAATTGTAGATTTTTCTAATATTGCAAAAAAAATTAAGTTTTTTTGATTTTTATTTACCTACCATTTTGCTTTGCGTTTTGATGCAATTTATTTGAAAGCGTGTGGAGAAAATAGTTATTCAATTGATTGGAAAAATAACAGTTTATGTTAAAATTACGGAATCTGTTATTCTCGACTCACTTTTTAACATTTAACTATTAGCCAGTTATGAATGTTAAAAAGTGAGTCGAGAATGTATAGTACTAGCTACGGAAGCGTCAGATGTTGCTCCGATCCAATTTAATTATAATAATATCTTTAATTAATTTCAGCACTTAGCAAGGAGTTTTCAGTGTTTTATCATTTTGGACGAAGATAAAGGAATATATTTTTCAACACACTTGCTCATAAAGTGGCTCTATGGTCACTGCAATTAGGCACATAATGACACCCATAATCAAACTGTGACTTTTTCATTGCTATAACTCACTAGTGAGTTATAGATTTTTTTTTTTGAATTTTTTTGGTTGAGTTGCTTTGTTCTTAAAAAAGTTTTTATTCTAAAAAAGATCGTGTTCAATAGAACAAATAAATTAATGTTCCTATTGCTTGCTCATTTCATGCAACTTCTTATTTAAATAGATAATTTTAACTCGTACGTGTTTAATAAATAAAACTTTCACTCAAATATAACTTTTGTTTTCTCTGTAATAAAAGAAAACTTTAAATTCCCCATTTTGTACGTGGCAGAATATACGCAAACCCTATGTGCGGAAAATAAAAAAAAAACCTCATCCCATTCTTTAGTCTGTGGCCGATCGCAATGCGCGCGCATAGGAAATTTTTCCCGCCATAGCGAAAGATTTTTCAAAACTCGTTTTCACTGTTGAAATTATAGTTATTTTATTCACAAGTGTGTTGAAAAACGTCGTATGATACACGTGTGTATTGGTGATTACCGTCCTCGGCTCTCTTAAGACCCTCGCCTACGGCTCGGGTCTCAATGGCACCTCGGCGGTAAGCACCAATGTACCACACTAGTACCATAATGTACTAATGTACCTACTTACCGACCTCTCTTATCATAAAAATAAAACAAAACATACCAAGAATTTTAATAAATATTTTTACTTTTAGATGTACAAAAGGATAAATATTCTTTTTTTTAATATATCAAACTCTTTAGATGCTAACTGTCAATCAACGCACAGCCTAAATTATAAGTCCTAGGCCGGAATACTGAAACGTCACTCAAATTTAAGCACCAAATTGCTCTGCCTATGTTTGACATTACTCATTTGTAAGAGATGGCAATAATTTAAGTGACGTTTGAGTATTCGACCGCTAGAGGTATGAAACTTGGAGGGTAGTATCCTTACATAGTGTTGGAAAGGAATTATGAAAAGTCGCACCCCAAAGAGTCTAAAATTAGGATTAAAGATTTTAACCAAATAATGCGTATGCTGCTACCACGCGAGCAAAGCCGCGGGCGACAGCTAGTACGGTATAAACTGTAAGCCACGAGCCATTAGCGGTCACCCATCGTTAGACCCCGCTAAACATTACTTACAAAAGTACCAGGAGAGCAGAATTAATGAAGGAGTTCGGTAAAAGCTACAACCTTCATAGCAGACGCTTGTCGGAAACTGAGGGGTCAATTAAATTATGCTAATGGGTCCCGAAAATTGTGGTGAAGAAAATATTGCTAATGATAATGATGTTAGAATTTATTACACGTTCTGAGAATTTTCCTAAAACATTTTTAGAGTAAGGCTACACGCGCACTATGCGGCCAAACTTTAATACTCGCAGCCACCGGTGGAGTGCAATCATCAGTCGTTCTTTTGTATCGAAGTGCAGGTTTAGTCCCAGTCCTATTGATATGCTTTTATCTTCTTCTTCTCTTCAATAATGGCCTGTGTCCGTCATTTCGACAGACAATTTTGCCAATGTCAAGTGTTAAAATTGTAATAAATAAGTCAAGTCAAGTTATTTGTCAAGTCGGCTGTCGTTTGTTTTGAAAAGAAAATGGTGGATTTTCTCTTCAAAACATAACACGAATTTTCACATTCAGAAAAACCACTTTACACACATTTATTCCAATGGCTCACACTTTATGTTACGACCTAAGTATTATTGGTTAAAATTCCACCAAAATTAAACAACAATACTCACAATAACACAAGAAAAACTATTAAAATAAAAGTGCTATGTGTCGTTTCAAAAAATGTCAAAACTCGTGTCCGACAGATGGAATCGTAACGTAACGTGATACGGGACTATCTCTATCATAAAATGTCAAACGATCGGAGCTGACACTTGGAATATCCTAAGGGTCAACCCTTCCTACAAAATACCCTTTCCCCTTTTAGAATTTTATCACTCTGTTCTTAGCTTTAGCAACAAACACAGGCGATTGGATACAGGTATTATTGCCCAACCCTAGCCCGTCACACATTTTCTCCCCTTAAATTCGACCTGCACTTTTTTATCCCAAAATATTACATTGTATCCGATATGATACCGTGCCGGGTTTATTATACCCGGGTCAATATTCAGGAAATCCAAATAAGGTCTCTCGGACCCATTAACCCTTCTCAAGGTGACACTTTATTTCCGAGCCTTTGAAGCCACTTTATGTGTTACGTGTAGGGTCTTCAATTACCCATGTGGTGTACGCACAGAGTTTTAGGAGTCTTGAGAAAATGGGGGCTGGTCCAAATGACTTAAGATTCAAGTCTTCATATACTACCAAGATGTTTGTTCTGTGTCTGGGTGTTTCTATGTATTATAAGTATGTATTTACAAAAAAAATTATATATATATATATATATATATATACAGGGTGTTACCAGACCACTTCCGAAAACGAAAGGGGAAGCTACAGCACACCAAAACCCAACCAAAAAAAAAAACAGTTATCCTGAAAAATAATTATAGCTGGAGAAAACAATGTTTAAAGATTTGTATTTATTTCGCCAGCCCGCAATGTACGCATTCACGTAGGTAAGGTCGAGGCGTAGTACTATTATTTATTCTGTGTCGTAAGTGCCTATTAACGTAGGTAGGTACTAACGTAGGTCGCTCGCACGTCGCGTACTTGAATGACCTGCGATGAACTCTCAGCTGTTCATGCTGTAGTAGACGTAATCTGCGTGCTGCGTGTACATTGCTGCTTTATTTATTTTATTTGTTTTTTTTGCTTTTTTAAATGAGATAATTAGGTAGATATGTCTTATTATGTTGTACTGTGTGTATGTAACTAGAAAAAAAATTAAAAAGAGATAGTCAAGTAAATATTTTTTTTCGCGATTTTTTTCGCTTAATGTTTTCAGTATCATGGTCTGATTGGAACCTCCAAGTTTTCGGAAGTGGTCTGGTAACACCCTGTATATGTATGTATTCTATCAGCCATCTAGTTTCCATCGTACAAGCTTTGCTTAGTTTGGGACTAGAAGGCGTTGTGTTAAGTGTCCGTGAATATTTATTTATTTAAGGTTGATTTTTGTCATTTTTTGTTTGGGAGATTATCTAAAAGTAGGTACCTATATCAGTATGTAAGTTATTAAATGAAATGAAATGAAATGTATTGAAATAACAACAGACATTAATATTACATTTTCAATATTGTAAATCGGTTAACAGTCTTGTATTCTGTGCCAAAAGGTAGAGAAAAATAAAGTAGAGTAGGTAGGTACCCACTTATAAGTACCCACTCTAAACAGGTTATATCAATTTTTTCAATTTCTAATATATGCTGTATCAATCTATGCATAGTATGCAATGCATGCCTCTAAATTTTTTTACAGCAGCAAAATGAACTATGTACCAAATGACCTAGCCCGGTACAAGTTAAAGTACCAAAAACATACCATGCAAAACCAGGGTTAAAATTCCTAACCTAAAAATTGTAGAGTCGCTTGTCGTCTCCATCTTTGCCTTACGCCACAATAACTCAGAGTCAAGTGCGTAGTTTACACACCCCGCAAACTTAACTATTGTTACGGTAATATACGATTACTTGACACCCTTTATTAAGTACGCTTTAGTACGGGCATTTGCACGCGGCTCCGTTCTAATCGAAAATTTTCTGTGAGAGCGCCTTGGAAGCGTTCGATTAAAATGTCATCGGAGAGACTATTCGAGATTTTATTATGAGAAAGGGTAATGGAACCAACATAATGTTAAGCAGTTAGTTCTTCCTATAACAATTCATGATCTCACAGAAGTGTGCCATAATGAAGGCATGACATCAGCGCTTGGGTAAGCTCTTTCTTCGAATATTCTTCTCTTTCGGATTATCTTCGGAGATAATTGGAGCTTTTTGTAATTATTTTTTTTGTTTTTTTTCGTTACTTTCTTTATTTATTAGGTACTTTATTCATGAAACTCCTCTTAACGTCAAAGTTTAATCTTTCTACAGTTAGTAACGAAAACATCAAACCCTTTTGATCGTACTAAGACAGGTAGATACCTACTTATTATATCTTATCTAGTATGCACGTAGTCAGTAGTCATCACCTGGGACTGGCAATAAATCTCCCCCCTACTAATCTAGGCAGCTAGGCTACATTCCAACGAACATGCAGTGCATAAACTAATTAATTTAGTACCTAGCCGGCTTTGTCTTAGTCCCAGGAATGTCCAAACTAACTGAAAGACAAGTCAACTGTGGCAAAGTGTTATAAACGGTGGAAGGGGAGACCTGTGGAGACCTACTTTGAATGTTGTAGTCTGTTTCTACCAACAGAATAAACAGTTGTTTAGTTATACAGTTTAGTCTTAATTTTTACAACATTAGGGCCGATGGCTCGGATCAATGCTTGAGCATTGATTTGATTCAGAAATGTTGCTTGGCTTCTGGCCACGTGGTTAATTGGTAGTGCCACTTTAGGACCTTAAGGTTAAGGTCCTAAAGTGGCACTACCAATTAACGACTGACTGGATAAATTAATTTTAATTTTGCAATCTTTCCAGATATGGATATTCGGCGACGTATGGTGCTCGGTATGGCTGGCCGTGGATGTGTGGATGTGCACTGCATCCATCTTGAACCTATGTGCGATCTCCTTGGACCGCTATGTGGCTGTTACCCGTCCGGTGTCATACCCCAGCATCATGAGTCGGCGGCGAGCGAAGGCGCTGATTGCTGGTCTCTGGGTGCTTTCCTTTGTGATATGCTTCCCGCCTCTTGTGGGGTGGAAGGACAAGCAGGTTGGTATTTCAATGTCTACTTACTAATACCAACTATGCTGGTAGATATCGAGTTGGTCGTGTGCACCAGATCTATCTAAACCGTTGGTTTCATAATCAGATGTTTTTTGGCCAAGGGTTAAACATGGAGCGTTTTTTTTCTGATCACCGTTGAACTTTTGACTCTGGTTAATGGGCACTAGGACTACACGAGTGAATGATTGAATGAGTGTATTGTAATGTATGTAACTAAATAGAAATGTAGACCTGCAAGATGAAAACGCTGGTTTGGTAATTGCATTTAAGAGTTGGTTCCTATTCAGGCATCAGTAGATTTGGAATTGGAAGGTCTAAAATGTACGAAGAAGTCGATTCTTTGTCAGAATTAAACCTGTCCAAAGTTTTTATGTACCTGTGTCCTATCCAGCACTTTTACTCGTGTGACGGACCATAAGATACCCCTGGACCTCTATGGTCTTCTGTTCAGTTTTTAACCTATAGACAAATAGTGCAGGGCTTAGTATTATCCAAGAGAAACCAAGCTTAAAATCAAGAGGATTTACACGTGACGACTCTATTTTTCACAAGGACTTTACACAAGTTTCACGGCGTTTCCAGGAAGAAGGCAAAGACCCCGACCCCCCGTGCCAATGGACATGCGAGCTGACCAACGACGCAGGATACGTGGTGTACTCAGCCCTCGGCTCCTTCTATATCCCCATGTTCGTGATGCTGTTCTTCTATTGGAGGATCTACAAGGCAGCTGTGAGAACCACTAAAGCTATCAACCAGGGGTTCAGGACTACCAAAGGTGATCATATAAAAGAGCGTTAGGAGCAAAGCCGTAGTTTCTTAGCCGTTCTTCTAGGTTTTGATGGTGAGGAACTGGCAGCTACAATCACGTAGATTTTTTACTTTGTCTTTGGATGAGACGTAATCACTTTGTTTGAGCTCTGAAAGATGGGAGTCCAAGGATCTCTCTCACTCATTGGCCTTTGCGTCTTTTATAAACGATTTAAGTAGTGACTGTACTTGGCCGGGGTATACATTTTCTTAGGTGGCTGTATAAGCCAATGCGTGAGCGCACTGCACGGATTGTCAGCAGACTTTGGTTAATTATGGCAAGTTGCAAAAACCCATAAACCAAGAAGTTGAATATACTGTGTCTGTTTAGTTACCTGTATCATCTTCTCTGCAAAATCACAGTTGTCAACGGCTTTCAGGTAAAGGTTTGGGCAACAGGTTTGATGACAACCGCCTAACCCTGAGGATACACCGAGGACGAGGGTCTAACCGACCCCACGGCTCCCCATTGTCTACTGCCTCAAACCATTCTACCAGCACCTCGCTTAGTGCTTCTCCTGAGAGGCTTAGAAGGTTGGTTTTATATTCATAACTTACGTAGGTAGGTACATTCAACAACACGTTCAATGCAGGTAGTGAGGGTATTTACGATAGGTACCTACCTACTCTTTCTGTTGCTGGTTTAACTAGAAGTGTTGACAACAGAATGCTTTACTAACTATACTAACTGAATGATTTATCGAAAATCATTGTCAAGAGGCCAACCTATTTCACTTCAGTCTCCCCTCTTTGCTCAAGGCATTTAAGAATTCTCCATTCACCAAACCCTTTTATTTTGCACACGTCCACGTTGGACCTCACAAGTTGATCACTGTTTGACAGACTCAGTAAAGTCCACGTTAAAAGGTGCAATTTCTTTAGTTCCATAAATGACTTGTCAGTCGACCTGCTTGTTATATTGGCATCAACAGAATAAAGTCGTGAGATGGCACCTGAATTGATTTGTAGCCTCCTCGTTTCCAGACACTCCAGCGCAAGGCGAGCGCACGAGAAGGTCAAGATCTCAGTATCCTATCCATCATCAGAGCAAATCTGCACGAACCATGAGAATTCTCGATCCCCAAGCAGATCTCCGAGCCCAAGGTGAGGAGTTTGTTACTGTAGTCTGTTCTTCTACGAATAAACAGAAACCATGCTACAAAGCATGAAATCTAATGTGTTAGAAACACATTCGATCTTTATTCATCCAAGAACATTGAGCAACTACCGAAATTCCTTGAAACTTTGAAAGCACTTTCCTTCTCTTTTTGATTTTTATTTAGGTTGTTTCAAACACCTAGGTAGGGACGTACTAACCCATTTCACCTAAGATGATCGTTAGTTACTGGCATATCTACCAAATTTAAATACCTAGGTGCCCAGCCCACGACAGATAGCCTAGGTACCTATGCCTATAGGTATTCAAAGTTTTTGTAGAAGATCATAATCGGCATGGAAAATACCACGATTTAGCGCAGGCTGCCTATCAATGAAGAACGATCTTGAGGCTTCTCCATCAACCTCCTGTAATCTTCACGATGTCGTTTTTCCATCGAGTGAACATACTCTCTGTACTGTCCTGAAGCTGAATGATGACACTCGTTCCTTCTCTTTCAGTCTGTACGCCGTCCACTACGAGAGAGACGGTAGAGAGCTGACGGAGAGCCGGCTGAGGGTCCGAAGCCACCATCTGACACCAGCACCACTGTATGACGATTACGATGACAAGCCTAGGACGAGACGAATGGGCAAGAGGAATATCAAAGCACAGGTACATACCTAATCAATATATAAATAAAACTCTTTTGAAGCTGACTGATAATCAACGCACAGCCTAAACTAGAGGTATTAAATTTGGAAGGTAGTATCCTTATATATAGTGTAGGGGTGCACTAAGAAAGGAATTTTGAAAAGTCGCACCCTAAAAGGTCTAGAACGCGAGCAACGCCGCGGGCGACGGCTAGTTACCTATACAGATCACCAGCTTGGAGGGTTTACATTGGTTCTTTCAATAGGGCTCTCTTATGTGATTGGCACTCTTGGCATGCCAGACGAATTGCTGCAGGAAAGCAAGCTACTCGTATCAGCCGATGCCGGCCTCCTTAGATGACCCTGATGTTCTAAAAGAGTATGCTAGCTGAGATTCTATTGCACATAGTACCTAGTAACATTACGTTCGATTTAGAGGGCTGCCTGATAATAGGTAGGTAGATACCCTTTATGTTTAGTTGACCTCAGAATAAGCTGTTCCTCAATTCATATTCCACATTCCAGGTGAAACGATTCAGAATGGAAACCAAAGCAGCTAAAACACTCGGCATCATAGTCGGCGGCTTCGTGTTCTGCTGGCTTCCATTCTTCAGCGTGTATGTGGTGCGAGCCTTCTGCGGGGAGTGTGTACCTCCACTACTGTTCTCAGTGCTGTTCTGGCTTGGATACTGCAACTCAGCGATAAACCCTCTCATATACGCGCTTTTTTCAAAGGACTTTAGGTGGGTTTCCTTCAAATACCATGCACAAACAAACAGGCATCTATTTCACCTAAAAAGTTATCGACGTTTGAACCCACGACCTTAGAATCAGAAAGACTTCTTGAGGAGTCAGTTCTCGGATTACGGCTTAATTGACGAAACTATTAGGTCGGTAAATACAATTTCTTGCACGATCGCACAAAACCACAAATAGAGCGCTAGATCCACCCCACGACGTACCACCTAGGTACCTAATAAATAGGTAGTTTCCTTTCCACCAAGCACAATCGTAAGCCGAACAAAGAACGCTCCAAAAAATAGACGATAATTGTAAAATACGATATTGACGACCGTTGTATCCTGCCAAATCGGTGTCTGGAGTGCCTAGCTCTCCCTAGATATCTACGGGAGAGACCTATAAGTACCTAAACTAAACCTTTCTCTCATTCCCAGATTCGCGTTCAAGCGTATAATCTGCAAGTGCTTCTGCGGCGGTGGCGGCGCGCGGCGTGAGTCTGAGGAGGGTGGCTCCAGGCGCGCTCCGAGGCCACAGCACTCACACTCATTGGAAGAAGAGCATGCTTGCCAGCCTACTGCTGCTGAGAGGTAGGTACGCAAGTCATACCAGTCAACCAAAAGCGAGTCTGAAAGGAGAGGTAACCATACCTACTAGCACTCGCTTAAGAAAACCGTAGATAACTTTCCTACCAACCTGTTAGAAAAACTAATTGGTTGGAGGTGACTTTTCTCATTACTTTAATAAATAAATGAGGGTGGTGAATCCACTAGTGGAAATGAGACGAATGATAACGAAATAGGGATACCTTCTAAAAGTAGAAACTGCATCAGTTTTGTGTGAGATTTGAGAATTTCAGTGAACCTTCTGAATCTTATTATCTCGTATACAGCGTCATCTATTACACTTCGGGAAAGACAGCAAAGAATAATTTTGATTTCAAACAAGCTCTCTCAATAGGTACCTAGATGGCGCTTTTTTTTACTTTTTTTGTGATAGTTCCACGTTGCTGCTCTAGGTACCTACACCATAATTATGACCATAGTATTTTTAGTCTTTGGTTAAGCCCACGACCATTATTTAAATTTATTTTCATGTTTCAGGTGACGTCAAACGATGCGACGGCAAAAGCCGCAGTTCCAGTCGACCGTCGCATGTGTCTGAAATAAAAAAAAACTTGATAGTGATGGGTGTATCTAATCTAGTCGTCAACTGTTATCAAAATAACGGGTTCCAAAAATATAACGTTATTGCAATAACGTGTTACGCTTGTAATGTTATTTCGTAAGCGTAGCTTATCTCAAATTTATTTACTATGAAATCTGAGCTATATTTATATTAAATTGGAGCTATTAGGATTATTTGTAGAAAATGTTTTATGAATATTTTTATTGAAAAGACTGTCTGAGTATGTAATGTTTTTTTATTCTAATAAGTTAGTAATATTTAGGTATATTATAATTATTAAATAAAATTATTATTCATGGGTATTGTACTTAGATAAATAAAATAGGATGAAACTACAAAATTGTTATAAGTTTTTGTATAGATTTATGACCTTGTAAAATTTATTAAGAAGAAGATTATAGTGTATTAATAAATTATTGATGTCTTAAATAGTATATACCTATTCCTGAATCTTAAAATTATTATTATAGAGTATGAAGCTATTGTATACTTACGTAGGTACCTACTTTTATAAAATGTCCTAAATGTCCCAGTAGTATTTTAAGTAGATAAGCTAGTGGCCCTATGTAGTTACCTAAGCTCTTCGTTCATATTATGAATATTTCAAACTCCTTTTCTTCCCAATTTTTGCAAAAACGTCTGTAAACATCAAAATACAATGTCACCAAAGTTTGTGATAGTAATTAGAATTAAGTTTGTCTAGTCTGTCCAACTATAGAACGTATTCTACACCAGTAGGTAATTACTTTTATTGTGATAATCAAATTATTTGTCAAAAAGGATCACAAATTTTCCCTTATAGGTAATACCCACAGTCTTACACTTTAACTCTTTGAATGGAAAATATAAATTAGATTGACAATAAAGGCACATTTCTGTCTTATTTATCGGAGCTGATACTTTGTAGAAAATATATGATTTGGAGTTTTATCAGCTAAAAGTTACCTATTTAATTTTATCGAAAGTGTTAACTTCAATCTTTCATAGGTATTCGATGGTGTATTCATTCGGTGTTAAATAATATAAAACATTCGTTAAGTGAGACGTAAATTATGTGTGAATGAACTTATACCTAGTGTGAAATTATACGAAATGTTACATAATTTTCAATAGTTTTATTTCATTAATATTCCTTTAACTGTAGGTGAAGTTTGGACTTGCCTCTGCTGCCCTTCCCTGATTAGTCATTATACTGTATGGCATAATATACACTTAGATAGGTAGTTACTTTCTCGTAACTTTATATCAACTTGACGACAGAAATACTTATCTGGTTAACGGTATTTTTGATCAAATAACGACCACGGACTATATTAACGATGAAATAAAAAATAAAAATATGAATCTGTCAAAGTCATTTGACTTAATCAAGCACGTCAAGTCAATCATAAGTCAAAGCTTCAACCACTGGTTGTTCATTCATTCGTTTCATTCAGTGCGAGGGCCGCGTTGGCGAGGAAGTACGTGTGGAGTTTAATAATAGAACCATAATATTATTGTAAAGTTTGTTTGTATTTCAGTTTTAATATTTATAGAAAAAAATATATAATAATGTACTTCGGAGGCGTAGAAGGGTGAGTAATGTATTGTTTTAATAACAATAATAGTATTGTAGTCTTAGGCGTAATGTAAGAGTAGAAAGGTTTACCTTGGACCATTCAGTGTACCTACCTAGTACACGTTCATTATTTCTTAATTAATTTATCATTAGCAGAACATTACAATACTAACTCAATAAATAAAGGTATATTACAATAAATATTGTTAGAAGAATTAACGTTCAAAACAAGTAGGTAGGTAAGTTTTTTAATGTTGTGATGTCTTAAATGCCAATGTCGAATACAAATTATTGTAGATAAATAAATCAATGATTTCAACACACCTTGCTATGTAGATATGTATAACTCATTGGCAAGAGGAAAATAATTAGTGTACCTATCTACCTACTTACCTAAAGAAGGTAGGTATACCTACCTACATTTATGACACGTTGATAGAGCAGGATCAAAGTTTACAAAAATAAAACAATACCACCGTACGAATACCAACCCATTATTGCATAAATGCACATGCTTGCAATCAGCAATAAAATAACCAACCAATCAGAATGCATTATTCAATCGGCTTGTCAACCACACCACACCGACTAAACACCGATGAAACACTGTAGTGTAAGCCCTATTTGCTTTAGCGAAGGTTGAAATCAGATTGAGTGGAGTGTAGGAATGTAAACAATTCATACATTTTTGATAGGTTGATGGCCTTGAATTTTTATAAGTTTACTCTCGTGTTGAATTTATGTTAATGTCAAACAGGCAACCTGTTTTGTTGCACCCAGGAGCGTGCCATTTGTTGTTTCAAAGAATTTATCACTGCTAAATTGTGATAAGAGGCTTCTATCATAATAATAGGTACCTAAGAACCTTTCAAAAATATTGGTTCTTATATAATAATATGAGCCCATTGGGGTATCAGGCAGAACTGATGGGCCCAATTACTAACTTACCTTACAAAACATACCACTGTTTTAGACTAAGTTAGCTTAGCGTGGTTTTATTCTTGATGAATAAAGCTAAGTTATGGCATAGCTACTTGGTTGTAAGAAAATAATAACAAGTCAACTAACACTGGTGTATTTTATATTTATAAGGTACCTAAATACATATTTGGTATCTCGATAAACACCGGGTAAATAAAATAATGTCAAATGTAAACACTGTAAATATACCTACGTAGCACCCTCGCAAAAATCGATAAAGGTTATTTCCCTGTATGATTGCTATCACCCACATCATCCAAATATATAGTTACTGCGATAAGAAAGTAAGTACATTAAGTCTGCCGATAATAGTAATAACAAAACAATGTCTTTTACTTCTTATCTACATGAAAGTTAACAAAACAAACATTATACAAAACACAGTACTTATAATAGACAATCTAACAATTCAAGGATTATTGTGATGATACGTGTCAACTCATCAAATGTACCTACTTGTCAAAATCGCTATCTATCTAATTCCGATAACGTTTTCGCTGATAAGACATGAACTTGACCTATGATCGTTATATTATTATTAATGTTAGATATTTTAAAATACCGGGGAATAGATATTACATTAGTTAAGCTATTGGTAGATTAAAGTGATTAAAGATTAAACACACAATAAAGCTACAAATGAACTTTTAGAAGAGTAAAAAAACTTTTTGTACTATTCAGTCTATTGGTACGTAGGTCACATTTGCAGAGGTTGCATAATTATACGATTATTGGACAAAAGTTTAATCCCCCACGCTCCTGCGTGGGGTACTCACGTAGGGGAAAACTGGAATGAGCCCCTGTACGTAATAGACCATTACAAATTTTCTAACACGAAGATAGTGCAAGACAAAACTGCAATGACAGAACTTTTCCATAATACGATGCAAATCGTCATGACTGTTGAATCTTAACTAGATCAAACCAGTTTACTTAACTGCAAAAATAGTGCTAATACTAAGTTATTTGGTTTCTAAATGAAAAATAGATATCTACACTACCTATCTATTACGAGTCCTAATCATATAGTTATCAACTTGTAATCGATTTGTGATAGAGCCAGATAAGATAGTTTAAAATCAATAACGTTTGTTGCTCTTCCGCCATGTTAATGAACTACTAACCAAATAAAGTGGGGTAAAGTCGAGTGTCAGAGAAAGAAAACTTTGGACACCCAGTTAGATTGTATTCGACTTAACCCGGTATTCTGTTTTCCGGATAATCTAACGTATGGTAAAAGCAATATAGTGTTATGTAGGTAGCTAAAAGAGACAGTATTATAAAGAACTAATCAGAACAAGGCTAGACTAACCGGAACTCGAATGATCGAATGGAATTCTTGATAAATAAAATTCTCTGGACATTATTCTAATCCACAGAGGAGCAACCCACTCCAATCTCGTTATCTGCAACGAGGATGGCGTGGTGGTGGGAAAGTCAAAAGGCCCTGGCACCAACCACTGGAGCATCGGCATCGATGAGTGTGCCAACAGAGTTCTAGCTATGCTTCACACTGCTAAAGAAGATGCTGGTATACCTATGGACAAGCCATTAGACTCTTTGGTAAGTCTGTTTTCGTAGGATTATGAGTCGGGTCGAACTACCTGATTTGGTTTTATTCTGCTGTTTTGTTAACTTTTTTAGTAAGTTTCAATCAATATTCAATGAATTAGTAAATAACAAAGACAATGGAGTCAATTCCCAGTAGTTACGATCAGTTTATAGATGTTTTTATAACGTCAGTAGCATCTTCGTGCTAAACAAGCATTATATCATAAGAAATCATAATCTAAAAATAGGCTATCAATTGACTTCAATAAGCAAATTACACTCGTCTTGAACTAGAGACTTGGGACTTTGGAGGGTATTCCCACAATGCGACGAGACAAAATATCCTCATCACCAGTTTTTTTTTCTCTAGTTGTTTATGCAACGATACAAAGAATTGCGGTTTGACTTATTTTGTCTCTGTTGAGAACGAGACCAATAACTGATTTCCTTCACTTTTGTTTAACTATTGTAATTACAATGATTTCTAACTTTCCCAGGGCCTGACACTTTCAGGCTGTGCACAAGACAGCAGTAACGCTGAGCTAGCCACTCGCGTTACTGAGAAGGACGCGTCATGTGCCAATGCAATTTATGTGGCGACCGACACAGCTGGGTCTCTCTTTACTGCAGCTCCTAATGGTGGCATGGTTATCATTGCTGGTGAGTTACTTTTCTTAGCTATTATTGATAGTATTGGAAAACTTAAAAAGCCTGCTTAATTTTGTACATTTAATTTGCAATATTATAATAAATTATTTGTTTGAAATGACACAGCAAAATATGGTCTTGAAATTATCACTCTTGCCTTCAAGAGACAGATTGAACTTTGAGTTACTGCTATCATTAATGAGTAGGATTATATACTAAGTAGAGTTTTTCGCCACAACATTGACATTTTATTCCACGTCCCAGTATTCGTAGGTTGTTTTATTGACGATGTATAACATTCGTAAACGTCGCTCTAAATCAGGAAGTCACTAAAATCGACCCTGACATCTTTCGAATGACTGCTAACACACCAATGTAAAAATGCCTACAACTACAACATCCTAAAGCTAATTATACAAGCTACAAAATCTTTTTCATCTATTTTTAAATTCTTTTAACATCATAGTGGATGTGTCACAATCACAACTACATTGTTCTCACGTTGCTTTTAAACATACTTTATTTATATGTCTGTCTGATTTGACATCGTCAATCCTGAAAAATCCATGTCATAAATTGTAAACAATTTAAAATAGGTCGAAAAACGAGGCCGTACAATTAGGTCTTCAGATAACCTTTCACCCTGGTGGAGGCTGAGTGATGTAAACATTGATGATTAATGAAAAATGTTTTATCTGTAGACGACGACAATTTTGTATTTCTTCGATAGCTCTAAATTTATTTTAATAACTAAACTAATAATAATGGTTTTATAAATACTTACTAAAATATTAGGTACTTAGGTAAAACTAATTTAATTTAGTTATTCACCTAACGTGTCTGCCAAGGAGGCTGATTGCGTAGTTTAGGTTGAATTTTTGCTCTGAATAATTTGTGATCGGTAAAACTTACGTTAGTAAGGATAATGATTAGGATTTCAGTGTCATTAATCTACTGTAGTATCTAAAGTGTCAAATATTCTAAATTCAATGAATCTACAGATCTTACCTACTAACTCCTTCGAATGTATCTGTTGATGGTTTTTTAATTAAGTGAGACACGTCCTGGCATTTAATTTTCCCATAGTTTCCAATAGGTACTAATGCCAGTTTGCCGACAACTGCGCAACAACTCTAGTGAAGGCAATGTACCCAATGTACTAATGATAACGTTTTATACAATACCTACCGGTTTGCGTCAGATGTATGTGAGGTATAGAAATGGAGGTATCTATGCAATTGCCTACTTTCTCTTTGCACGCGCTGGCAAAGACTAGCGGTTCTTTCTATATCATATTTTCAAAATATGATAGATGTATAGCAAAGCTTAGGGACATTTTACTGTGGTATCAAGATACCGTAGCAATATTTACGTGCGTACTGTTTATTAGCAGTAGTAGTATTATTTTGAAACTAATATATTATTATATATATAGGTAAATCAAATTTTGTTGATTATTAACTTTAAAAATATGTTATGTTTTAGTTTATCTTCTCATGGTAAGAAATGAATTTAACCTAAGTACCTACCTTGTTTTGTATATTTGCAGGTACGGGCTCGAATGCTCTTCTGTTAACCGCAGAAGGTCTAAAACGTGGATGTGGTGGATGGGGACATTTACTAGGAGATGAAGGTGGCGGTAGGTCATGTTCTTCAACTTCTTGCAATCCCTTTAACTTTACTCTCATAAACTTATTATCATACGTTGTCTGAATGCTATTGATCTTATTGGGCTGAATTGCTGTCGACTAAACATAGGTCTAAATTAATTATGTTTGCTACTTACAGCATACTGGATCGCCCATCGCGCAGTAAAAGCAGTTTTTGACGAAATGGACGACTTACGTACAAGCCCTCACTCAATATGCGCTGCCTGGGAACTTATCAAGGAACATTTTGGAGTGGACAACAGGGACGACTTGCTTCCACATGCGTACAAATCCTTTGACAAATCCAAATTTGCTGGTGAGTGTATCGTGAAAGAGCAGTGCCAATGCTATGTTTGCTTCAGTTTTTCTCCGTATGACAGACCGAGTGGGTGGTGATGATAATTAAGATTTGTTTTTTAAATAGTTTGGGTTAGGTAGCTCTAGTTCAATCCTCTGATCTGGATTGGAGAGTTTGATACATCGTTTAGGTACGTAATGTTAGGTAGGTTTTTGTGGTTACAGCTATTAAGCCAGGTTCTGGTTTAAATGCAATAGGTTGGGATTTCAGGATATGCTCAAATTCAATCCCACGCGTACAAATCAAAACTAAATTTCAAGATATTGTTTTTATTTCAGCACTGACTGTAAAACTCTCGTCACTTGCATACCGTGGTGATGAGCTATCCCGCCACATGTTTGCCTGCGCTGGTGGTGCATTAGGAGCTCACGTGGCAGCTTTGGCGAATAAGGCGAAGTCACCTCGACTGAGAGTCGTGTGCGTTGGCTCAGTTTGGAACAGCTGGGATTTGCTGAAGCAAGGGTTTTTACAGGAGCTGAGCAGTCGAAAGGTGAGATTTGGGCAAAAAAATTGTACCTATCTAAAAACTACATAAAATAGGTGTAGAAAACATTTAAACTTTAAAAACCAGGTAATCAAAAGAAAACCGCCAGCAAAAATAACGCAAATAGGTATAGGTACTTGCTTCGTGTTTGGTAAACAAAGAAAAATAAAAGTTTAACTGCTGTAATAATACTCTTCGTACACAAACACTTAAGTCTTGCTAGATAATAATACAACAGTATTACCTACTGATTAAAAGACATGGGCATTAAAATTATTTTCAGGTAACAACAGAACTAGAGCTTGTCAAACTCCGTGTAACCAGTGCCATGGGAGCCGCGTGGCTTGCTGCCCGACATGTCAAATATTCCTTACCAAGAGACGATACAGCATTGTGCCAAGTATTCTACACATACACACCTAAAGCGGAGCATGCAACCTACACGAATGGAACGAGTAGTAACACAAATGGGGTTGAAAATAACACAAACGGGGTTAAAAGTAACACAAATGGGGTTGCAAGTAACACAAATGGAGTTGCTTGTAACAAAAGTGAGGTTGATAGTATAGCAAACGGAAATGGATTCAATGGGAAGGCAGAAAAATCTAATGGTGATCATCAGAATGGCGTAGATTGTGGATGTGATACGTGGAAGAATTGGAGTTTACTGTAACATTGTAAATAAAAAAAAATTATTGGCGCCCAACATAATCTACCTGCGTATACATAATACGTATGTAAATTAATAAAAATTTAGAGCTTTGAAGAGTCATACTAAGGATCTGATAAGTTGTGCCAAATTTTGTTTACTGTTTTAAATATTGAATAGACTTGGTTTTTATTTTTATTAAATTATCTTTAAAAGCTACTATTACCTATAAGCAGTGGCAATCCTTACCTATGTTAATATAAAATGAACTTTGAAAAGTTCCTATTTTTTAAGATTACTTTTGTAGATACGTAGTTAAAAAATTAGGTACCTATAATATTATTATTACAAAACATAATGTTTAAATCAAATTATTTTAGTCTAGTATCATTTAAAGGCCTACCTAACCTATGCTATGTATCAGGCATAGGTAGCTTACCTACATATTATTATTCTTGCTAGATCATTGTTTTTGTAAGTTTTTAAATAAGGGTGTTAGTTTAGGCCGTAACTATTAGATGCTATTAGTTCATCTCGTCATACTTTGTTTCTTTGTATCAGGTGAGATTGTGGTCAAACGGTTGCCTATATTGTATAAAAAAAAAACATTTTGAAAACAGTTTTACAGTATATATCAAAAATTCACTTGATTTGTAGGTAGATATACAAATCAAGTGACGAGTGTGTAACCTACTACCTACCCAATACCTTATTAATTAATTTATTGATAATCTAAATGATACTAGGTAGGTAGGTGGGTAGAGCAGGAGTAAAATTTTAACACTATGAAATAAATCAAAATTATATTATTAAACATTGCATTACTTATTTAGTGCATTGTGAATGTTACGAATTTTCTTAGGTACCTAGGTACCTAATGTAATAAATATCCTTCCAAGGTAATATCCCAGTAAGCAGGTACGCAGGTGCTTAATATTTATAACGAAACGATACAACCAATAACGATTAGTTTTATCCAGCCCTTTGCCAAAACGCTAATGTCAATGTCAGTTTAGATTATTCATTCACTCGCGTCAATAAAAAGTTGTTCATTCACCTGCATTCACCTCAAAACTCAAACAAGAGAATCCATTTTCGCGACATCAACAATGATATTTTTACGATTTTTTCGCTTTTTCAAACTAAAACCTGTGCAAAATGTGAATTACAGATGTGTCTCCCGCGTATCCCCATCCTTTAACAACCAAAATAGAGACAGTGGTCGAGAAAAACGGATTTATTTCGGTGGTGTTTTGGCGGTGGCCGCAGGGCTTGTAGGCTACGTTAATTTTAGGGAAAATATAAGTGCCGCGTCTGTTGTAAACGATTTAAAAGGTAGAAGGCAGAAGTATAACTTTATTGCGGATGTTGTAGCAGTTTCTGCGCCTTCAGTAGTGTACATAGAGATCAAAGATGGGAGACGATTGGACCTGTTCTCTGGAAAGCCTATTACTCTATCAAATGGGTCTGGCTTCATTGTGAAGGAAGATGGGCTGATCCTAACGAATGCCCATGTGGTGGTGAACAAGCCAAATGCTTTGGTTAATGTTCGGCTTCTCGTAAGTTATGTGGAATTATATTGTGCAATGATTTGTGAAAGTACTCAAGCAATGGTTATGAAATCGTTTTGCTGTCATAACTGAGGCTTTTAGATCAAGCCCTTGAATAATCCAGTCTAGAAGACCTGTACAATAACTTTGTCCTTTATTCACTATTCTCAGAAAACTAAATTTGGCTTTTGATATGTACCTACCTAATACCTTAGACAAATTTCGGTTTAAAAAACTTTAATATTAATATAACACAACCTTATACCTACCACTTATCAAGTACCTACCACTCAGATATTTATAAAGAAAAAACAGTACCTACTTATTTCAATAGCTTTATTTTAATTAGTTTGTATATCATCTTTCAGGATGGTTCCAACCATACAGGGTTTGTCGAGGATGTGGACCTCAAGTCTGACCTGGCGACTCTGAGGATACCAGTCAAGGGACTGCCGACCATGAAGCTAGGTTCTTCATCAGACATACAGCCTGGCGAGTGGGTTTGTACAGCGATCTAATTCTAATTTGTTGTGGGGTAATGAGATCTCCACTGACATCCCGCGTTGGGGTGTATTGTGCATTGTCCCCATGCTGACCTCACCCCAACCAGCCCAACTCCTTAAAGTAACCTTGAAGGACTTTGGGTTGATGACAGCAATGTTCCAGCATTCCCGATGGAGTTGCGGATGCCAAGGAGTTGTACAGCGATATTGTGACATAACTTAAATCTGACCTTGCAGTACTTTTCTACCTTCAGCGTTGTATGTGGCGGTTTGATGTCCACAAAAAACAAACATTAATGTTTGTACATAGGTACAACAATTTTATTGCTGAATTAACTTATATTTTTGTTCCTTTATACATACGAAAGTAAGTGGTATAGCTAGTATGGATTTTTGTAAAGTTTTTTATATCTACTCAAAGAAAATAAGTTTTTTAACTATACAAGCTTATGAGCTTAATTATTCCATCAGTCATGATCTGGTTCCGATAGGTTTTAGTTTGTTTGGTGCTAGATAAAGCTCTGATAGTCTTAACTGATCTTATCTTATCTTATCTTATCTTATCTTATCTAGGTGGTTGCGATGGGTAGTCCTTTGGCTCTAAGCAACACAGTCACAGCGGGAGTAGTTAGCTCTACTCAGCGAGGCAGCGAGGAGCTTGGCTTAAGAGGTAAATCATTCATGTACTGATATGTATGGATTTGCTTGAGGCTGTTACATGTATATAAGAGTCCATTTGTGGTAGTAAAAATAAACTCGTAATATCTACATGTATAGGCCTTTACATCTATTGAAGATGATTTATACAGCGTCAGGAGGCAACCTATGCCTACACTTAACGACACACTGTAGTGCCTGGGACAATGTTTAGATGGAGTAGGCTTGCCCAGCACCTATACCATCCTCACAGCCTAGTCAGCCATATCCACAGGAAAGAAAAGGTCAATACGTGCAGAGCTGACTAAGCCGCGGGTTTTCTTACGATGTTTTCCTTCACCGTAAAGCTCGTGTTAATGCGCATATAAATTTTCCGAACGAAAAATCCATTGATGCACGGCCGGGATTTGAACCCACGACCTTCAGATCGAAAGTCGAGGTGCAATCCCACTCGGCCAACACGGCTTCTACATGAACAAATAAATCCTATCCTACTAATTATTATAAATGCGAAAGTTTGTAAGGCTGTATAGATGTATGTTTGTTCCTCTTTCATGCAAAAACTACTAATCCGATTTGGATGAAATGTGGAATATAAATATATTGTCCGTGCCCTGGATTAACACTTAGGCTACTTTTTATCCCGGAAAATCATCGGGATCCAACGGGACGTGAACAAAGTCGCGAGCGAAAGCTGGTATATGAATAACATTTTTTTTTCATTTCCAGGCAAAGACATGGTCTACATTCAAACAGATGCGCCGATAACATTCGGTAACAGTGGGGGACCACTAGTGAACCTCGACGGAGAAGCAATAGGCATTAACAGCATGAAAGTTACGTCAGGGATATCGTTTGCCATACCTATTGATTACGTCAAGGAGTTTCTAGCTAAAAGTAAGTTTTTTTTCACCGACTTCAAAAACAGAGGTTTTTTTATGTTTGTTAGCTCAGAACTCCGTCAGTTATGAACCGATCGGTCAGAAGTTTCACAGTTAAATAAGAATAACTCGAAAAAACACGTCATACACGTACACGACACTGCGTATTTTGCTTTCCTGTGACTTTTCTGTGACGTTTACGATCAATAGAACAGTCCCAATGAACTGCCATGTTATTAGTATAGATGTATCATGCTAATGTTTTTATTTTTAAGGTGTTCTAGGGTAGCCTAAATTTTAATTTAATTTAGGTTTAAAGAATTTATTCTCAAAAAGACAATAGTCACTTATGAGAACATTATTTAATAGGGAGGTTGGTTAGTCGTTTAGCAATATTTTGAAGGTGGGTGTAGGTACAGTTTATCCACTCATTCATCGCATAGGTAGGTATGTAGGTATAGTCAGCAGCGGCTTAGTAAATGATGATTGTAGGTACACTAGGTGATGATAGTAACTAGTTAGTTTACCTACTGACTTGAACCAGTTTAGTTCATTTTCTGTTACAGGAACCACAAAATCACCTGAAGTTTCAAGGCGATACTTGGGCATCACTATGCTATCTCTAACACCAAACATCTTGATGGAACTGCGAATGAGGAATCCAGAGGTAAGTCATTATTACCAAGGAAGTGCTCGTAGCTTGCTTTGGGTCCGTTCACACAGACCGGCTCGGAGAGGAGAGCAGATTCTTATCATGTTGGAAACAGAGTTTTTAAATAGATAGATAATACTTTATTGTACACAAGGGTAAGGTACGTACAAATTTTAAAACTAACTTTGTATAGTACAATGGGCGGCCTTATCGCTGAAAGCGATTTCTTCCAGGCAACCGTATTATGGAAAGTAACGAGCGGAGCGGTAACGGAAGGCGGTGCACAAACAATGTAACGCTAAAAACTACATTATTACGCAATAATATATACTACATAAATAAAAAATAGAATATACTAATACATAATACATACTTTAGTATCAAATACACTTTAATATTAGTATTTGTAGTGAGGTTTATTTTTGCATGTGCACTGCTTTTGTCATTAAGAATGCTTGAATGCGCTTGGTATGAAATAATAAGAGGAGCTGACCGGCTCCGAACGCGTACTTTTTCTCGTTCGCGCATCCACTGTCAGATTGCTTCCAGCCGGTCTATGTGAAATAGTTGGCGGCTTCGCTCCGACCAACTCCTATACGATCCGGTCAAAGTGTGAAAAAAAAATGCGCGCCGATGCACTCCGAGCCGGTCTGTGTGAACGGACCCTAAGGCTAACTTCACGGATTATCCAAGTTAAATGACGTTCTGTGTGGTCACTATTTGGATAAGAGCGCTTCCGTGTTTCGGAGGGCACGTTAAACTGTCTCGGCTCTAGCAGTCGTTAAGCCACATTGGAAGCCTTAATGCGGCCTAAAAACTTCGTCATCAGAGTTGGCCATTAACTCATAAGATCTTGCTTGCTTACCACATATTTCTTGATATTTTATAAATATAAGAATACGAATAAAAGACATTTATTTGTGACAAACAAGGTAGAATACAAAGAGGACACACTACAGAAAAGAGGTAAAGAGTAGTAGAAATAGCACAGATAACAGATGAGCATACAGATAACAATGATGACGGATACAGATTGATAGAGACTAATGCTAGAGCTACAAACGAAACAATTACAGTGCTAAAATTAATATTAAGCGAATGTGTGTTCCCCAAAGTCCACGCTTCGTCACAAAATGGCGGCCAATTCAGCATTTAATATAATTTTTTTATGAAATATTCGTTATTGGGCATAGATATGGCAACCCCTACCCTTTATTATTTTGATTTGCAGATGCCTACAGACATTGAGCATGGAATACTTGTGTGGAAAGTAATCATAGGATCACCTGCTTACAAGTAAGTAACTTTTCATCAAAATCTATATTAATTATACAGCGTCAGCGTCAGGAGCCAATCTCCATTAATTTCTAACCTAACCCGGATGGAACATAGGCTACTTTTTATCCCGGAAAATACAGAATCAAACGGGACGCAGACGAAGTCGTGGGTCGATGCTAGTGTTAAATAAAACTCTGTTTTTTAATTTTATTTAGTCCCCAACATCCAATTCACCGAATCACTGAATATAACAATAGCAAAATAGAGGCATGCCAAGTGTTACAATAATTATAGGAGACAGACAACAAGCTATAAAGATTAAAAATTTCACTATTTAATTTATTAACAGTATTTTAATTTTATTAATATTTTAATTTATTAACAGTATTTTAATATAAATTATAATTTTCAGTGGCGGTCTCCAGCCCGGCGACATTGTGACGAACATAAACGGCAAGCCGGTGCACACCGCTAGCGACATCTATGCGCTGCTCGAGAACACGAGCGGGAGCTTGCGCGTGGACGCCGTCAGAGGGCGCCAAAAAATAGTTTTAACGGTTTCACCGGAAATACACTAAAATATACTTGGACATTACACACACCGCCCTCTAGTCACAAACTAAGCAGAGCTTGTACTATGGGAACTAGATTGGCACACTTACGGCCGAATACTCTAACGCTACTTATATTAAGTTCATGCTTAAATTACTCCCATCTCTTACAAATGAGTAATGTCAAACAGAGGCCGAGCAATTTTAAGTGGTGTTTAAACTTTAAACTCCAGTGACGTTTCAGTATTCGGCTTTAACCTGGTATATTTCCGGTGAAACGGTCAGAAATATATATTTGCGCGCCCTCTTGTGGCTTTAAAAGCCAGTTTTGACAACTTCATTGATGCTAGGACGAAAATACAACACTATATTCATTATAGGTAGGTAGGTAAAGTTTTTGAATGCACAGGCGGTAAAAATTAAGAGAATAAAGTTCTTGAATGGCGACCACGAACCGGACAGCGTAGATAGGACGGCCCCAGCCAGACCGACGATATGGTTATGGGATAGTCGATGGATGACTAAAATAGTTTTTTTTTTAATTATATGCGGAAGGCTTGTATCCAACTGTGGACTTCTACAAGCTGTATTGATGGTGATGATACAAAAAGCTACAAAAGATATATTTGGATAGTAAGTAGTAGAGCAACAGATTACGAAATACTGGGACTATTATCCCCAGATGAGTTAGATAAAGGCGTGATAGATAAATAGAATAAAGAAATGTTTTATTGTGCTTACACCACATAAATACACAATAAAAAAACTAATTAGCAATACAAAAAAGAAATGTAGGTACAAAGCCTGCGGCCTTATCGCTGAAAGCAATCTCTTAATATTCCTATACTTTGAGAACGTGCAAGGTTAGTATAATAGGCTTCGACATGGTTTAATAGCTCTGTAAAATTAGAGGCTAATATATTTTATTATATCTTTCGTGGTGCAAAGCCTATTTCCCCTCAAATCAAGGCCAGAGCTATTAAACCGTGTCGGGACGTGAGGCAAGTCCAAACGCATTTAGCTCCTGCCCACTTAGGTCAATATCTGTTAATTTTGTTACTAGTTTTAAATGTTATTGACAATTTTTAATAAGCTATCAAATAGTAAAACTCCCATCAAAATGGGCTCAGTAAATGCACTTATGAAATTGTAGAATACTATAAAATATAGTTTTTGTAAATAACATTAATTAATTTGTTAATTTGACTAAAACGAGCAAACAGTGTCTTGATCACGAATAAATGTGACAATCGCAAACGTATCGCAACGCTAGCGTATCCGAGATACACTGCGAGGTGACACTACAACCGGTTGGCAGTCGAGCTGGCATTGACGCGCAATATAACTCGAATACGTTAACGTGGCGACTGTCAAATTTGTTCGTGATAGAGGTACAGTTGTTAAAAATTAAAAGTAAAAAAAAAAGTTTTAAGAATGTTGTGTTTTAGAAACAAATATGTTGTTATTTATTTAAGAATGTTTGTACATTTTTTATTTTCAATATAAGACAATGAAGTCTGAAAATTGTTTATATCTAAACCAATTTTTTTATACCAAACACTGATTTGACTAGTAAGGTATTCATGTGTATATTCAACTATCCACATTAGAAAGATTTAACTATCGAATGTCAATAGGTACAGTACCATAATAGTCAAACCACGCTACGTCTGCAGCATATAAAATATGGGAGATTTTGAACAGCGAATAGTTCAAAGCACAGTCTGTATTGCGAAAACGATTAGACTCTAATAGATATTTATGGACATTGGACATGTTACAGAACGCTCTCTAGTCCCAAACTAAGCAAAGCTTGTACTATGGAAACTAGATTGCTGATACAATACTTATATAATTTTTTTTTTAGAAATACATACTTATAATACATAGAAACACCCAGACACAGAACAAACATCTATTTTTGACACACACAAATTTTAATGTTTGTTCTCGGTGGGGATCGAACCCACGACCCACAGCACGAAAGGCAGAGCTACTACCGACTGAGCCATGACGCCGGTCTGACTATGAAGGTCACTGGGGTAAAATTATATTTTTGGGGTTGCCCTTACTCCATTGCAGAGTTAGCGTGGTGACTGTCTGTGAATCAAAAAAATTAGTGATGGGCGTAAATAATAGGCCATGCAGAATCAGTTTTACTGAAGAATCATGTGTGATTCATTATTTTTTTATGGATTTCTGATTGAGTTCTGTTTTGTTAGATCTTCGTTATGATAAGGTTATTGGTTCTAACTTTACTGACGGTAAGAAAATAATTATTGATATTTAGAAAAGAAACTTAGTTTTTTATCGTCGAAAAAGAAACTTAGTTTATCAAGTTTTTATTTAGGCTTAAATCTGAGATGGACTCCGCCAAATGAAAATGCTAAAATGCAAAATAACGACGTATTTTTGCTCACGTCTCTGTGTTTTTATATGCCTACCTACTTATAATAATATGTACTGTTGAAAGTAGGTATACTTAACTATTTAATCTACCTTTTACATAAGTTCTCATAAAAGTGAAAAAAAAAATTCTTTTGAGAAAAATATAATATCTAACCATATTTTTCAAAATAAATGTCAATGCCGCATCGGACACGTCCTTGCACATGATTGATGAGTAGTGCAATTGTCTTAGGCAAGTTTGGTGTTGCTGGGTCATCCATTATTATTATTTATTATTTAATACTTTATTGCACAAAATTATAAATTTGTTACAAAGGGTGGACTTAATGC
Source organism: Eulithis prunata (assembly GCA_918843925.1). Lineage (NCBI taxonomy): Eukaryota > Metazoa > Arthropoda > Insecta > Lepidoptera > Geometridae > Eulithis > Eulithis prunata. Next base: position 6,308,122 of record OU974030.1, on the reverse strand, counting down.
TGAAAGCAAAGCTGTTTAGAATGTCAATCCGTCTTTGGCTATCGGCTTTAAAATTAAGATTTACCATTATTATTCTTAAGAGCTGTGGATTTTATTACTCAATAAAATAAAATAAAAATAAAAACAGCCAACCATCACTGATAGTGAGGGTAAAATTTTCTAATGAAAAAAATATTGTGTGATTTTAGTCGCCAATATGCTCCAAACCTGGCTATCGATCAAGTAAGTACATTTTAAATATTATCAAAAAAAACACCAGCCAAAAAATAAGAGTTTTTTTCATATATTTTTCACCTACAGATGTCATGTATGGTGAAAGACCCATTCTTCGATTGGGGCCTAACGAGTCTGAAAATGCAGGTAAAAATAAAAACTCCTTATGTATTTATATTGTCTTTATAGTCCCACTGCTGGGCAAAAGACATCCCTTTCTATGTTTGATTGGGATTTCGAAAAAAAAAATCTACTTTTGGATATATAATAAAAAACTTACAAATAAGAGTGATCTAAAAACCTTTATTTTCTCAGGCACTACCGCTTGGAACTACTAGTAGAGTGAAGGGAAATTTTACTTTCCCGTGACACTATTGGTAGTGCTACGGAAAAAAGTAAATTTTCAGTGACACTAACCTGTTGCCAGAGCCCCGAGTCTGTGCATTTGTTTTGACTTTCGACTCGAGTATAGCACACGCAAAAGCGAAAAATTTGGTTGGGAATTGCACAATTCCCAAATCTCCCGCTAGAGGCGCTTATCCAGGTTTCATACAAAATTTAGCGCTTTGTGAATGCGTTTGCGTGTGCTATAATCGAGTCGAAAGTCAAAACAAATGCACAGACTCAGGGCTCTGTAGTTTGACAGAAAATAGTACTTAGATAAAAAAGAAAAATTGAAGATTTTGAATAAATTTTTTGGTTAACTCTCAAAAATAAAATCAATGACCAGAGGGCCTAGTACGAGTTTTCAGTGTATAGTGTGAGTGTGAAACGTCTGACGCCCAGCACACCAGTGGGCGCTGATTTGTATGGAGACACTGAGCGGATTCTTTGAGAAGCTCGACATGCGAGTACGGGCTTGGTGTAGACCAAGCTTCTCAAATTATCCGCTCAGTGTCTCCATACAAATCAGCGCCCACTGGTGTGCTGGGCGTCAGACGTTTACACCAGATTTAGCCACCAAAACTCGTACTAGGCCCGGCCCTCAGCATTTTGAAAGCATTTCAAAATAAATAAAATGTTTCTTATATCTTATTTCTTAAAAGTTCAGTTACCTACCTAATTTCATTTCAAATCTAGGTGCCCCAAAATCTAAGTTAACAGAGCCCCTTTGGGTAACGAACCTGCGAACCAACATCCAGCAGGAAATCAAGGAATCAGGCCTTGAGAACGCGAAGCCTGTTATCAAAAATCTTATTGACAGTGAGTTCTTAAAGTTACGCAAGATAAAACTAGATGGCGGTAGTGATAGTTACACAGCTTAATTTGAAAAATCTGAAGAATAGTCCTCTGAATGTAACCAGACCATGAAAATACTATGAAAGTTTTATTTGGTTTTACTCTCTAAACAGTGGATTGAATTCAGAGTTTTCGTTAAAGTTATCAACTCATTCATCCGCTATAAGGGCGCTTATCGCGACTCACACTCGCAACTATTTTAATACCGCGTTCATTATGCCCATGCCGCTGCCGGCATTATTGCCACATCAACATCCCCTTTATTCTCACTAGGAAGCAAGGGCAAGAATTTGGTCCGGCAGACGGGACAGAGGCATGTTCGTGTTCACACTATGCTCGTGCCCACTTCCCTGCCCAAGTCCCTGCCGACTGCGGCAGTGTGAACGCAACATAAGAATGAAGCGAAAAAACTCAGGCTCGGCACTGGGGTCACCGCGATAATCGTATCGTACACTGCGCGGTGATGACGATTTCAACTTCGGAACGTTGCCGCGTCACCGCGCAGTGTACCTTTGCACGCTAACTATTACGAATATTTACGTAGAATACGATGCTCGGTTTTGTAAGGATTATAATATTTGTTTATAGGAGCAACCGGTGAAAATGGTCCAGGTAAAATTATACCTTTTTACAATACAATTAACTAGCTCAGTGTCACTACAGTCCGGCAAGTATAACTTGGCGCGGCTGTGCTCCACTGTGTTCAAAACGAATGTACTTTTATAACTGCTTCTCTTGTACCACTTTTTATCACTTTAGGCGTGATGATAGCCCAGTAGTTAGCAAAATATTCGCAACGATGTTTACTATGAACTCGGAAGTGTCAAAGTGAATTTTCAAGATAGCTGTTTTAGTTCCTCAAATCGCCACCGCCAACTTATACTTGCCGGACTGTACAAGTCAGCGCACACTAGTGTGCTGCGCGTCAGACGTTTTACACTAGCTTAATACCAAAACTCGTACTAGGCCCTCAGCAGTGGATACACGGGTTGATGATGACGATGCGTCCAAAGGTCCCGTTTAAGTTTTTCGGAGTAGGTACCTGTAAGTTACGTATTTCAGGCTGATTACTGCGGCACAAATGTAGGGTTTAATGGCCCCTTGAATCGAATGGTGCGTTAATGCAACTCTGTGTCAAAAGGGAATGACGAAATAGATTTATTCCGCGGTGCCTTGCATAGTTTTAAGAATAATTTGTTTAAGTTATAATGAATTGCTCTAGTAAGTTTACGAAACTCACTAAGGACAAAACTCGTGCTAACCCTTCTCTGCTTGAAGTAATCCACCTACTAACGTAATCACATGGCTCGCTGGACACTTACAAAGTTTGATTGAGTTCTTGTGTCTATTATTAATTAGTAGGGTTAGGTAGAGAAGGTTGCAATGGTATTATTTTGATATAGGATAGCCTATATTTGTTATTCACTTCCGCCTGTGACTTCATCCGCTTCGTTCGTCCTATACTTCGAGATAAGAAAAGAAGTAGCCTTCCAATTTTGTGCTATAGTACAAAATAAGTTATTATGTATTTTTAAAACGATAAATAAATAAATAAATAAAAAAAAACCGGACAAGTAGTTGCAGCGTAATTGAAACAAACATCTAAACTTTCACATTTATACCTAATAGTAGTAGGATGTTAGGATATTTACTGCACCTGATTTTTTTTTGATGATGTTTTTTTTCTTGGCACAGGGGATCAGTTCCAAGTAAAAAGCCCACTGAGAAGCGTTTATCAATCGGGTAAGTTATTATAATGTTTGTATTAATAATACCTACTACTACACCATAATGTGTTTATTGTAGAAACCGGATATTATAAGATACTCGTAGAATATAGAAACTGAGCGTTGAGGACACTCGTAGAATATCGACACCGGGTATTCAATTTGCAGAAAACCGGAACCGGACATCGCAGATAGGTTCAGGGCTCATAAAATTCAGGGTTAATTATAGATGATCTAAAATACCGGTAACCGAAAACTGGGCATTGAAAATCCAAATTAAAAAAAAAAAAAAATCCTAATAATATTTACTGTTGGACAGGTGTCGTTGATTGGGAGAAAGACCTCAAGGATTATGTCAAGGAACTCGTAGGAACGGTTGATAACAAGCAGTTGGAGGGCTACGTCAGACCAGTCATAAACTGTAAGTTATGTAAAAAGCGGAAGTAGTAGCAATTTTAGTAGTAGACCTTCTTGTGAAAGAGCTCGACGGGGCACTTCCTCTGTGGGTATGCCCAGTAAGACAATGCATTGATATAGGCAGTAAAAAGCTGGCCCACCTTGTGTTAAGTAGTAACCCTACTTAACATAAGGTAGGCCAGCTTGTGAAAACATAGTATTCACGTACAAAAATTTTGGTACTCATGTGATCTTTTTGGTGCCTCTTCACTATACTTTGGCAACCTTCGTGTCGTTTCTCTTTATCTAGGGTAAGCTGTTTTACTTCCACCTTCCTGATGTCGCAAAGCATGTCCCAAGTAAATAACTTTTTCTGCTTACTGTCCGCACGATACTGGACTTCGTGATAACCATTCATAGAATCATAATTTTATTGTGCAGATATAAAATATAATATATAAATTTAACACTAGAAATTTTATTTTAGCCATTGAAAAAGCACACCACGTGGTCATAAACGATATTGATGGTAAGTTGCTAAACTATGCTAAAACTATATTTTTTGTAGGTACTACCTAAGACGATATATTAATGCAGTGCTTACATTATTTTATTTTTAGTAAATCCATACGGTAAGTCTGCACTAATTATAAAATAATAAATATAAATATTAACGGACACTTAACACAACGCCTTCTAGTCCCAAACTAAGCAAAGCTTGTACGATGGAAACTAGATGGCTGATAGAATACTAACATACATTTTTTTTGTAAATATGTATATACTTATAATACATAGAAACACCCAGACACAGAACAAACATCTATGTTTACAACACACAAATGTTTGTTCTCGGTGGGGATCGAACCCACGACCCACAGCACGGAAGACAGAGCTACTACCGACTGAGCCATGACGCCTGTCAATTATAATATTAGTAATAGTTAACAGTGGATCATATTTTTAAGTGATGGACGTAATGCCACACCGCACAGGTTAAGTTCTCAGGGGACATGCCCTGCAAAATGATGCAATCATTATAAGTAGAGCATTTTTTATGTTTTCTTGTTTGACACTACCTACAGGTGAAGTATCTGTGAACTACGTTCGAAGTGGCCGCGAAAGTAACTCAAGTAAGACTTTATTAATTTATTTTTTGAGACACTGCGCCCAGAATGGATTGCTAATAGAAAGAAACAAAGAGAGAAAAATATTTATTTCGTTATTTTTAAAATTTACAATGTTATAGTGAAACTTAAAATAAAATTAAAATAAAATAACAAAAATGGCCACCACTCAGCATGGTGCCAGGGCAGGATGTGTGAATATCCTGCCCAGGCGCTGGTTTTTAGTAATAGCATCCTCATCTGGGTGTTTTTTTTAAATATTAATACCGTAGCGATTTCACTCGTGGAATAATTAATATTCTGACCTACTCCGATAACTTATGGTGTCAACTGCGTTGGCTGATTAAATTTCAATTGTGTTTTAACTTCTACTATTCCAGACTTTCCCAATGCAAGATTTTTCCAGCGCGAGGGAAATAGACCTGAGTTTGAAGGCCGATACACTAGAAGTCCTGAGTGATTAAATAAATACATTCATTAATTCAGATATTATTTCCTCAAAATAATTTATTTCTACTTCCCTACACGAATTACAATTTTTTTTATGATAAATGTCCGTGATTCGTCGAAACCGGACATAAACTCGTAGAAAGAGGACAAATACCGGGTTTTCGTAGAAACCGGATACACTACTGCGTTACTAGTATTCGGTTAGTACGCAGTGTCGTTATAAGGGTTAATCTTTTATTTCTTGCCTATTACTTTTAAATTAGCCAATGAGTTTATTTTATTATTTTAATCGCTCTCTGTGGCTGTGTTGGTAAATTATCCCTAAAACAAAGGCCCTGTTTATTAAAATTGACAAAAATAATTCCTAAAGCCTTGTTACAATTAGCTAAAACATTGCCTTGTTACTGTTTCAAGTAAGATAGGAATTACTGAATTTACCTTGAAGTATACCTTCCGGGTATAATGTTAAAAGGCCCATAATTAGTTAAATTAAGGCTCTACACGGCACCGTACAACGGACCTCTAATTTTAAAACAAAATACATTACCTACATCAAAATGGCCCAAAGTCTTTTTGATATAATTTTTGTGCTTTCCCTCTTTTTCTTTCGTTTTAATTTGGTACCTGAATAATTAATTATGCTTTATTCTAGGTCACAGACTATACTACAGATTATATCTTAGTGTAGTTTCTACATAACACTAAGCTATGTACAATGTCAAAATTACGAATTGTACACATTCTAGTGCAGCTGACTGTACTTAAATTTTTTTTTTCTGAATACTAATAAGTAGCTCTACCTGTGTGTCAATTTTTTGTCGCCATTGTAGATACATGCTGTATATATATGCTTTATATATACTCTGTTTAAATGATTTTACAAACAAATAAACAAACTACAGCAAATTGTTAGTAGAGGTTGCTACGAGCTACGATCGCCAGCTACGGCGTAGCATGATGTCCTACATATTCATATCCGTAGCACATCGTACACAATGCTATTATGTCATATCGGACACGCTGTGTACTGACGTCACACTGCATGCGGTTTAATCGACTGTACACTTGCGTGCAATAAAACGTAGCATCCGCTGAAATTGCGGTCATAATTTAATTTGTAAAAAAAATAGAACTTTAAAATTGAAACGAATTACCAAAACTGGTTTGGGCAAAAACTAGACACGTGTAAATATATTAATATTCATAATAAATATATAATCATTTTAGAACAACATATTAATGATTTGAATTTGGAGCAAATTACCAAAAGCTTATAAATAATTATGGTTCTAGATATGTTTCGAGAATATTCGTACTGCGATTTCTATGTAAATAACTCAGTCTTTTGTAAGATTAACTTGATTTTTTTTGAGAAATAAGTTATCAAACTATGCATTGCCACACAATGCCTCACACAGCACGCCTACGAAGTCGTGCCCTGTGATCATCGCACACGTAAAGATGTTCTCATAGGACATGCCCGGCAATTTATCTCTTGTCCAATTTTTTTTGTCCGCTAGTGTAACTTACTGCAGTGGCAATACAATAACTGTTGTCAAAGAACTTCCCGTGAGATGGAGTGATGGTGACAGTTGAGCCCTGTGGACACGTGCCAGCAAGCTGCGGACATTGTAGTTCATCTATAGACTATTGGTCTATCTTATAAAAAGTTAGAGTGGACATTATGTCCTGATTACGTATGTTAAACAAGACATAATGTCTACTCTAACTTTTTATAAGATAGGGGGTATTTCTTTGATAAGCATTTTACACATAGGTTAGGTAAATATACAAGGTGTAACATAATTACCCTGTAAGTCCGAAGGGGGCGTAATCAGACCGACCACCTGAGTGCTTGGACATGTGCGAACGGTCAATAAATCGTAATTAAATTTTTCATACAAAAGTACAACTTTTATTAATTTATAAATTTGCGACAACCAAATAAAAAAATATATTTTTTTTTTTTAATTTTTTTTTATTTGATAAATTTGTGTTTGTTTACTTCTTGCGTAAACCTTACACACGCATGCATACGTAGGTACCTTTCTACCGCGTCGCACGCACACACTAGCTGTGTGTAGGTACATTTTAAGTAAAAGTTACGAGCTCATTTGATGAATGAAAAACTTCGAAATCTCAAAAGTCGTAGAACAAACACTGTTCGCCATGACCTGTAAAATACCCCCCTTTCGGACTTATAGGGTATTTATGTTACACCGTGTATAGGTAGGTGGTACTATAGCTAAAAAAAAAAGAAAAGCAGTTTTCTTTCAAGCACTTTTAAGGGATCATAAGTAGGTAGGTACTCTGTTGATGGGTTCTCGGTCATTAATCAAACGTCTCCTAAGGACTTGAGCTGTCGGGCTCCTGATGTTCGTAATTTATGATTCCAATTGAAATGTTGGATGTTTTTTTTATAATAATGAAGGTTTAATACATAATAATTCTAAATGATCCGTGTGATTTTACTGAAGAAAAGATTTTTGACTTTTTATATTTATTCAAAGTCAAAAAAAATTATAATTAAAACAGTTGAAGACTTAAACCATGCTTCTTAACGATTATCACCGAAAAATACATAATTTATAAGTTTAAAAAAATGAAAAAACCGACTTCAGTTTGATACGCCTTCATCATCAAACGATGATGATTCATTAGGACTGTTCTATTATCGTAAGCACCACAGGAAAGCAAAATACACAATGTCGTGTACGTGAATGACGTGTTTTTTCGAGTTATTCTTATTTAACTGCCAAATTATTTATTTAGCTGCGTCATGGCTCAGTCGGTAGTAGCTCTGCCTTCCGTGCTGTGGGTCGTGGGTTCGATCCCCACCGAGAACAAACATTTGTGTGTTGTAAACATAGATGTTTGTTCTGTGTCTGGGTGTTTCTATGTATTATAAGTATGTATTTACAAAAAAAATAAAAAATGTATGTATGTATTCTATCTGCCATCTAGTTTCCATAGTACAAGCTTTGCTTAGTTTGGGACTAGAAGGCGTTGTGTTAAATGTCAGTGAATATTTATTTTATTTATTTATTTAAACTGCTGCACTGATTTTGATAAAAAGATTATAGGACCAATCTGGAAGTATACCAATTTAGATAAAAAAAAAATTCAAATCGGTTCATAAATGATGGAGTTCTGAGGTGACAAACAAAATAAACAACCGAAGAAGCAAACCTCCTTCTTTTTTGAAATCGTTTAAAAATAAAAAGATGTTTGTGAATTATTTTTTTGAAAATATTATTGATACCTTTCATATCAACTGAAGGTTTTCTAAAAGCTGTTACAAAACTTTGAAGTGTCACAAGACTAATGACGCGTGGTATTTTAGTCTTGATTTTCTATAAATCGGTGTCCGTTTTTTAACGAACGTCTTCATCCTCTATTCATTGGCGTCATACGTACCACAGTTATTTGTACCCCTATTTTCTTTTTTATTTGTTACTGTTTACATACCCTTATGGTTTCGTGCTTACTAATGTGCTAAATACCTCAATGTTTTTTTTTTTCATTTTTCAACTAAAAATAAGTATAAACAATTATTGTCTTTTTTCTATGTAAGGATTACACTACCGTTTTGTCCGTGAAATAAAATGTCTTTCTTCTACAACTTATGAATGAATGAATTAAAACGCTTTATTGTACACTAGCCGTCGCCCGCGGCGTTGCTCGCGTTCTACCCTTTAGAGTGTGACGTTTCAAAATTCCTTTCTTAGTGCACCCCTACACTATATAAGGATACTACCCTCCAAATTTCATACCTCTAGGACTTATAGTTTAGGCTGTGCGTTGATTCTCTGTCAGCTTCAAAAGAGTTTTATATATATTGATGAAGAGTTTTATATATATTAATGATTGATGATGATGATGATGATGAATGAAAATGCTTTATTGTACATAAATAACACTGAAATATATTCATAAGATATAGATCAAAATAGTTTGCATTTAATGAACAATGGACGGCCTTATCGCTCAACAGCGATCTCTTCCAGGCAACCTTTGGATGGAGAGGATTTGAATAAATTTAGAGAAGGGGTCTTATGTTACGGCCGTCATATCACTGGTGACTGTATTTTAGGGAACTGCACCCTAAAACACTCTTGTCTTTATGTTGGTGACGGTAAGTGCTCTTTGATAGACTTGAGTCTAAAGTTACAAGCCACCAGCTTTATTAATCTCTTTCTGACGACTCCTGTGACGTAGTGGTAACTAGTCGAAACAACAGCGCGGAGCTTTTGCACGCATCATGATAGGTAAAAAGTTTTTTTTTAATGATAAAAGTAATGGAACAAGCTGATAGCTCACCTGATGTTAAGTAGTAACTTCTGCCTATAACAATGCATTACCTCACAGAGCAAGTCTAATGAGGACGTGCCCTGTAAGGCAATGCACTGCGTCCATCACTCTGAGACGTAAAGATCTTGAAGTCCCATGTGCCTGTAATTACACCGGCGCCCTTACCCTTCAAACCGGAACACAGCAAGCGAGCATCACTGCTTGGCGGCAGAAATAGTACTACCTAATTTTACAAAATAGTTTTTAGCAGTTATGTAGTGGGACCTACTTATCGCCTCTCAACTTCTCATAACAGCTAGGTAATCATTTAACATAGTACCATCTCGTTTCGTTTAGATAGTGATGAAAAGTGACAGAGAATTTTAACTTGTGTTTAAAAACGTCACCGTGTAGTTGTGAAAGAAGTAAAATTCTTCTGCCACAATCAGTTGCGGGTAAAGAATCATATTTCCGCTTTCGCAACTGCAGTGCAAGTACCGTTCTTATCGATCGCTTAGTTGTCGATCGCTAAAGTCGATAAACGTATCGAATCGTATCGTTCCATGCGAGTACGGATCTCTTGTCGACAAATTTTAACGATGCCTTACGATCGTCAAAATAAGGTTCACTTTCGTTTGTCAGAATCAAAACATAGTAAACATACACCATTGCCAATTCGTTCACGAATTTGTCTACCGATCGACTAAGTTGGTGACCTACCCGCAACTGTCGATAAAACGAATTTTGACCATTCTAAATGTCAAATTATGCGATCGACAAGAACGGTACTTGGGGGGCTGGTTACGAAAATGAGGTGCGAAAACGACCGGAAGGGTTTAAGCATTGTTAAAATTGGGAAGCGATTATAAGTAAGCCCGTCAGTGTAGGTAGATAGCTGCTTAACCAAACACTAGAGCGAGCCAAGTGCAAAACAAGCTGACCGGCTAATGGCGAGGCTATTCGATAACTTTGTTTTACAAACATTTGCGTTTATATACGAGTAGCTAGTTCTGTTTGGTTGAGTTTAGGAAAATATCACGATGTAGGTACCTGAGATGATAAAAACTAACTTTGTATCTATTAGGTAAATATATCAAAAATCTATCATCCTAAAATCTACTCCGGTAGCAATATCTACCGGATTTGAACCTAAGACTTTAGAATCGGAAGACGGTATTGCTACCATTAGACCATCGGTACTTACCTAAAATATTGCATAGAATATTACTTGTAAATAATGAAAAAACTTTGCAATAGCTCTAACTTTCTGTTGTTCCTGATATTTTATTTTTTATTTAATAACTTGCGTCATCAATTTTCTTACAACCTTCCAACATAGAAGTCTATTTCATTTCTCCATTAATAAAAAAAGAAAGTTGTTCCTTTGTACATAGAATGTCAGTAGAGCACCTAAAAATTTGAAAATTATTTTGATTTGGTTACTACGCCGTAGCACTTATTGTAGCACCGCTACGAAAAATCTAGTCTTGTAGCAGTGCTACGAGATTTCATAAAAGCGATACACAGAGCCCGTAGTTCTTAGTTTTGTTATGTTGGTTTGCGACAAGCGAGAATCGAGAAACTAGCAGTTTTTTGTATGGAGAAAAATAGTTTGCAAATGTCCCGCTTTAGGCGCTTATCGGATTTTCATACAAAATATCTCGCAAGTCGCTTCTCGATAAGCGTTTCGATCAACAAAACAAAACTCAGACTACGGGCTCTGAAGAGATTATCCGTGTACTAGAACCAATTCAACTCGTAAATATCTTGCTCTTATTTCTACCACAAACATCTAAAGTGATTAAGTTATCGTAAAAAACCATTGAAATTGAAGCATTATTGAAAAACCAGCTCGCTAAAGGCACTAAAACAATAGTTACTCTTTTTAATCTCACCACTACAAGAATAGTTACGTCACAAAGTACCTACTTAGTTACATACAAGTTACTTCATAGTTACGTGTAAGTTTTAGTACAAAACGAAACCACACATTGCAGGCTTCCGAAACAGAAACCAAGTTAACAAGGCATCGTGCGACGAGGCTGTAGCACTTTTGAACAAACTTTTAACAAGTGCGGGGCGTGCCTCAGGTTATCTGGTTTATCTTTGTGTAGTTAAGCTACACGCGCACTTGATGGCCAAAGCAGTAACAAGCAGAGGTATGCAGTGCACTTTGTTTACATTTTCAAATTTTATAGAAAAAAATCACACAAAAAAAAACAAAGTCAAAAATTTGTATGACAAAGATAAATAATAAATATATATTATTTTGTTTTTTCTTCTTATTAAGACCTAAACAAGGATGCCCACCTGATGGGAAGAGGTTACCCTAGCGTAGAGCCTGCAACACCAGAGGCTTCGCTGCGCGTTGCTTCATCGTGTTAAAGTTCATATTTTTATTTTTACTTTAGTCTTCTTTGAAAGATTTTATTAACATTTAGGAATGATCACCATTGCAAATGCGCTTGCAGCCTTTATCTAAGACGAGAGAAGTGCAGGTTTGAAAGAAAACTTCCATAAGTCGATATTGACTGAAATATGTTAGGTAAACCTCTCAAATTGCGTGGCCTACTAACGCATCATCATATCAGCCTATAGAAGTCCATTGCTGGTAACTCCACTGCCTCCTAGAACTCCAGAAAGATCAATTTTGGTCCTTCTCTAGCCACTTTCTGCGATCCTAATAATGTCATCGGTCCATCGGACAGGCGCCGTACACTGCCAGTTTGCCTACTAACACTTATGTCTATTGTTATTTGTAAGCCTTTTGCAGCGAAACTTTTGTTATTCCAGCGCCCTCTGGTACCAAAAAACTGTAGCATTGCCTCTAACGACTTCCTCTTGGCAAATTACAAAAGTTTGAAGTGCAAATGTGGAAAACAAAATGACTCAACGTTAGTCGTAATTTGTTTGGTAATTTTGGGGCAGACGAACGTTGTACAGTCGCCGTCAGTGGCGGATCTAAGTTTTAGAATGGATTTCGATCTAAGAAATCGATCTGATTCATTTGACTCAAAGGTTCATGAGACTTCAAGATCTTTACTTAGAGTGATGGACGCAGTGTATTGCCTTACAGGGCACGTCCTCATTGGACTTGCTCTGTGAGGTAATGCATTGTTATAGGCAGAAGTAACTATTTACCATCAGGTGAGATATCAGCTTGTTCAATTACTTTATTATATTACCAAAAACAAAAAAAAAAAGTTGCGCTCAAAGGAACGATAAGGCCGCCTATTGTACTCAATATATTACATTATTTCTCTTTGTTTCCTATTTCTTTGTGTACAATAAAGAGTTTATCTAACCATCAAAATTGAGACCGCGAAACGTCCCAAATATACCTAAATATATTTTAAAGCAATTAGGCCTACTTTGTTATCGGTATAATAAGAGCAGTTTAATATTATTTATTAGCGCGCAATGCAGATATTCCGGTCATTATTGTAATTAATATCGAGCTATAGCCTATCTCGCCACTTGTTAGCCGGACACGTTCCCATAAAGGCATATACACACGGGATTCCCATCAACAACTTATTCCCAATGACCCAACAGACCGCCGGCCCATCAGTTGTGAAAACCTTTTAAAAGATAAACGCTTGGAATAATCGGGAATAATCAATTTATTGGTTTTGGTTCACATTTATCATGATAAAAAAAAAATAAGTAGCTATTGAGTTTTCTGTTGAGAGTCAAGTTTTGTTTGGAGTAGACTTACCTAATCTCGGATTCCCCCGAATTTTATTCTGGAACCCGATCCTACCTGGTTTGGAATAAAATATTTTGTATTTGGACTTAGTCTGTTTACGTAGGAAGCTGCCTTAGATGGCAGTTTCTCACGATGAGTTACGTTTGAGTCCTGGCACTGTCATAAATCTGAATTGAACAACCTTAGGTGACTGATTTGAACCCACGACCTTGGATTACTCCGCGCGTTGGGAAGTGCACTAAGCAACTAAATAAAAAAATATATACCTAGAAAGGGTTGCTACCTATCTACCAATAAAGCCTGCTGACCAATCTTGTACACCACTATTTTTTTTAATTAGCCTGATCTGTCCTTCTTTAGGGCAAAGGCCTCCCTCTCTTCTCTCCACTCGTCACGATCCCTCGCTAAATTAGGCCAGACATTCTTATACACGTCTAGGTTTTCTCTAGGTCATTACTATAGATGTCTAGGTATTTCATCTTGGTATTTCGTAAATACTTACCTACCTATCGGTACATATACTGTTTACCTACTAGTCGGTAAATATGTATCAACCCTAAGCTATTTAGCCATGCGGTTTTAGAATATACGAAGTGCATACCCTAGGGTAATTATTGGCACGCGTGTAAACAGCGCCTAACTTTTGCGATTCAGAGGATTGTAAACTTTATCTGGATATACAGAAGGATTAAATTAGCTTGGATACTCGTTAGCGCTTAGCATGTTGACCCTTGTTGCAATGATTATCCTGAAAGTGTGAAATTTACACATGAAAATAAAAACGGTTTTGTTTTGAAAAACATGAATTGGAATAGATGAATCCACGGACCCCAATCTATTAAATGAGTGGGCTTGATGGGATTTTTCTCCCATCTGGCCCACCGGTGGGCTCGTTGGAAACAACCCAATTAAACGACAATACAAAAAAATATTATTTTTTAACCTTAATTAGGTACATTTTCAACTAAAGGTTGGAGCCATTTGACCATTGGAGCATTTATTCATTTTACCAATTCTTTGTGGTCAACGAGTCATCTCTATAATTCATATGCAAACTTAGAATTGTGATAAACCAAAGTAATAGGCTACCTCAAACATACACAAACTAAACTGGTGAGTGTTTCATACAATAATGAAAACTACCAAACTAATATTTACCCGAAACTTTACAGAAAGTTTGACGATCCCTGAAAATATTTAGCTGAAAACAGTTTTGAAATCTCATTAGTAAATTAGTTACACCTGCTGGGATGGACAGGATTGTTAAAGTAAGGTCCGATTACCAAAACTAATCGGCATTTAACCTTTAGTACCTACCCCGGAATGCAGATTTACACAAGACAATAGATTTTTTACTGTCTGAAATTCAGGCATTCAGGCCTGATTTGCCCCTGCCGGCAGTCGCAAGTATCGCTAAGGGGATTTATGGAGAAAAAGTCCAGAAGTCCCTACGCAAAGGGAGCACGCAGGGGAAAACTGGAATCATCATCAATATATATAAAACTCTTTTGAAGCTGACTTAGAATCAACGCACAGCCTAAACTATAAGTCCTAGAGGTATGAAATTTGGAGGGTAGTATCCTTATGTAGTGCAGGGGTGCTAAACTTGAGGGCACGTTAAACTGTCGGTCTCGGCTCTAGCAGTCGTTAAGCCATGACGGAGGGCTTAAGGCGGCCTAAAAACTCCGTCGCCAGAGTTGGCCACTGACTCATACGAGCTTGCTTGCTACTTGCTTCAGGCGAATTAAGTAAAAAGTTCCTTCTACAGGCTGATTATGATGATACATTTCACGACTACATTTTTACCATCACACTGCAGTGTCTCAAAGTATTAAAATACTTGTGCTCCCAGAGGTAGGTACAGTAAAACTGTTTATTGGACACTTGAAGCTCGTAACCCAACGGGTTATGTTTACGCGAGCAAAGTAGTGGGCGTGTGCTAGTTATTGCTAAGCTATGAAGTCTACCCGTTCCGTGAAATATATCTCACATCTTAATTCTGGTACCACCACGCACACTTTCCTTTAGATGGACACACGGTCTCAAAGTTTGTTGAACAAATTTTTGGGTTTCGAGCAGGACGTGTTGTAGTCGCTTAGCCTTTGTCATAGCATAGATACCATTGAGGTTCAAATATGGGCCATTATTACCATGGCAACATATACCTTGGACTAGTTGAGCTATCTGTAAATCGTTTGCGACGGTTTGTAGGTAGCTCAATCATTGAAAATACTGTATTCGTTGTAATTTCCTTATTACTACTTAGCTAGATTCAAAAACCTTGTCTTGACATAGACTAGTCACAGAAGAAAAAAACGAAGTCTATCCCTTGGTCAACCCAAGATGTACCTACTGAAGTTTTTTTTCTCAAAATATTTTAGCTCTTCTTTAAGAATTTCCTTTCTGGCTCTGTTGGTGGCTATAATTCACCGTGCTAGTTACACATTTCAAAGTAATTTTTTGAATATTTTTTTTAAATTTCGAAAACCATCAAACTCCTAAAATGAGCTTTTGGCTTGCCATCTTTGTTGTCATTCTCATTTATTTATTCAATAACAATTATTTACAATCGTATTTGAAATTAAGTAGGTACACAAGATAAAAGGTAAAGTTCATGCAATAAAGTTAAAGTTTTGATATAATAATAACAATTGTAATAAATGAAAATTAGATAAAATAAAGTCAAATTAATAAATAGAATTAAAATAAGATTATGATATCCGTGCGTATCATCCCAAAATCTCTTTCGGCGTGTCTACCAAACATCTAATTTCCGGCACTGGCTCCATCCATTTGTGTAAACGGACCCCGGGGTGCTCAGAAAGATATCCTGTTTTGCACAGCTTCGTAAACACCGCGGTTTCTTTCAGCTTTTAGGTTTTTTAATTCAGACCTGTTTTAATTGTTCACCTGCTACTTGGCGGTAGTACCTACATTCTATTTTAACAACGAATACGCAACAGAAGCTTACTTATAGTTGAAACACTATTTAAAATCTCCCTGCCACTATCAAAACAAAATATTTTAAATCGTATTGTTTTAAACTTTTGTCATAAGGTGAGAAGCAATGAAGTAAGTCCCAATAAGTTAATTTGTTTGAATAAATAAATAAATACCTAGATGTCTATAATAATGACTGGCCTAATTTGACGAGTGAAAAAAAGAGGGGGAAACCTTTGCCCAGCAGTAGGGCAGAACAGTAGGGCTACTCTTGACCACCGCCGTTCCAAATTGGATCCGGATTTTGACAGATCTTGTGTCATTTTGTACTGAAAAATGACATTACTACTGTCAAATCCCTTGAATCCGGATTGGAACTGTGGTTGAGAGTAACCCACCAGGCTATTAAAAAAAACCCTAGTGAGATCCTGGGTTTTCTATATAGCAGTGAAATAAAAAAACATCACAGAGTCTAGATACAAAACGCGCTTAATTGAAACCATTGCAAGTCTCCTAAAAAGTATTTGATATAGCTATGTCCAACTAAGTTATGTTTTGTAGATAAAAAAAAACAAAAACAATCCAATTCGTAGACCCCATAAATATTATTTAGTATCTCGTTCCTTGATTATCTCATCCCGTCTATAGCTGATTTCACACTTCCACCGACACGACACTTACACGATATCTGACAGTCGCCACGATACGTAAACCTAACGTATTTTAATCATATTGCGCGTCAACGCCAGCTCCACTGCCAAACTTTGTAGCATAACCGCGCAGTGTATATCGGGTATCTAGCGTTAGAGCAGTTACACACTCAGTCGATCCAAATCCGTTCCGACTTGTGGGAAATATACGGAAATAAGGATATAGGCATACCCAAGAGGAGTCCTAAGTAATTTAAAATTTATTTTCTTTAATATAAATATTTTAATTTAATTTAATTATTAATTTTAATTAATTATTAATTATTTATTTTAATTTTAGTTAGAAGAAATAAAAGGCTTTTTTATTTTAATTTTATTTAATACGGATATATAAAACTTGGACCAAACTCAGATATTGCTTTACGCACTATAACCGATTAGAATCCGTGAAAATACGGATCTACCGTCTAAAAAACTCTGACTGAATGTTGCTAACTGTTACGTTTACGATTTGGTATATTTATTATATTCAGCCCTCCGAGTCCCACTGCTGAGCAAAGGCCTCCTCATTCTTTCCACACGATCCGATCTTGGGCTACGCTTTGCCAGTCGGTCAAAAAGTGGTCAAGTTCGTCCCGCCATCTTCTTTTAGTTATGTAAATACTTAAATTTATTAGGTTATAGCTAATTTGACTAGGTAGGTATATACGTTAATTTTTTAATTACCTACTTTAGTCACATGTATATTTGTTGATCAGGGCCCAGTTGTCGGTATCGGCTAGTATGCAAGAGCCTTATCCGTGGTTTGTGGGACATTTGAATATTACATTTTGCTCGGAGCTATTTTCCATACGAAATTGAACCAATTCGAGATATTCGTACGAGACTCTAATTGGGTTCCTGATTTGATAAGACAGAGATAAAATTACTGTCGATAAAGGATCAAATGTCTTGCGCCTTAACTATATAAGTACAATGGATAAAGACCACATACTTTGTGCGGATTTATGGTAAAAAAATTAAAATCCTTAATGCTTCACCGTAGCATGCTATACGTCCTATTCAGTGAAGACTTCTGAACATTGTTTGGCTATATTATACGGGCCTGTGTTTGGCTATAAGTACAAATCGACTTATTGTCGTTTTATATGCCGTGCGAATAAGTTCTAATACCTATATTTCCTTATAATATAATTATTAGTATTTGCTAGATAAATCGTAAGCTTCTATACTGACCTACATCAAAAGTTTATAACCTGTACCGTGAAATGTATTAAAAGAAATCGCGAGGGATACATAAAACGTAGTTAAAAGATATTTTACGGTTTGTTCATCGTATCTTGCTTCTGTCTTGGGGCCAAAATACTGAACTACCTTAACTTTATTACTCTTAATATTAATTTATTTTCATTTATTATATTTTATGATATTATGTCCACACTATCTCGATATCAAAAAAAATAAATAAATGTTCATAGACATTCACACAACACCATCAAGTCTCAAGTTAAGCTGATAACTACTTTTCACTCGCACATTTTAACGTTACTGAAGATATAAAATCACTGATATTATTTACCTACATCATAATTATAATATATTATTATTATATGCTGAACATTGTGCAATGTGCGCACAACATTGTTGTTTGCGATTTTTCATAAATAACTTCAGTGATTTTATAAGTATCTTTAAAAAGGTTGAGATGTATGTGTTTGAGATTATTGTCTGACGCTTGTCGGTAGCAAGCGTAATGGTGGGTACACACGTACGTACACCCTCGATGAGAATGTTTCATCCAACCATGGCTATCTACAAAATATGCTCGACCCTGCGTCTACATATCGAACGTTTGTCTCGAGGCTTGCATGTACACATGCTCCTACTTGCTCGAGATCGACCAAAATCATCGAGCATGTACGTACATGTATACCCATCGTGTGGTGTGAACCAAGCATAATCACCAAAGCTTATTTTATGAGAAAAACCTTGTATCAACGTATTTATTACACCCTTTTAAAAATATTTCACCAATAAAAAGATATATCACCACCTGAACACCTCAGCTCACAGATACGCCCAATAAATATGTCAATTCCAACAAGGGATGATTCATCCCTCGAGTGAACTTCCCAACCCTTTCCGGGGGTTGAAAAGAAGCCTTTCTGAATAATGGTCTGACTTGCTAAAAAAATATTACTTTTTAGTAACTTTTACGTGTCTGGTAACTGTAAGGAACTTAACTCAAATATGAAACCTTGTTTTAAGAATCACCAGTCGAATTTGCAGAGAAACGGCGTTAGTAAGAAAACGAACGTAATCAAATAACAGACGATTTTATATAGATAGATAGATATACTCTTTATTGCACACCGAGAAAAGAAGAAAAACAATAAAAGAGAAATAAGTTTTAAGTATGAGGTACAATGGGCGGTCTTATCGCTATAAGCGATCTCTTCCAGACAACCTTTGGATGGACAGGAAAAAAAACTATTGGGTTTGTCTGGCCATCTTTTTCAATTACGTAAGGTGTGAATTTACTGGGCGCTGTTATCTAGTGCCTGAGACATTATTATTAAGAAGAAGTCCTAGAAAGTCTGAGTTTAAAAAAAAATTGAGTGGTCTGGTCACGTGATTTTCAGTTCAAAATCAGAATTGTCATTAATTTAATTTAATTTAATTTGATTTTGATGATGATTTTACACATGAACATGATTTTAACTTCAAAAAAGGAGGAGGTTCTCAATTCGGTTGTATTTTTTTATTTTATATTCTCTCGCGACTGGGACATGTAATAAAAAACAAACATATCAACTTGGCAAAGAAACCAACAACATTAAAGATTTCTATTTACCTTTAAATCCCTTGGGTTTTTTTATGTATCTTTCTTTGTTATTTTCAGAACATTCCAATAACAAAAACCTATTTATCTTCACATTAAAGGAAAACCGTTTCCCACTAAGCCTCACTTGTTAATACCAATGGGGGTTTTTATCGCAGTCGACCCCCCTTAACCCCCCTTGATTAGGGCAGCCAGCCCTTACTTTATATTGTTATTTTTCTAACCCGTAGCGATGTTTTTCGACATTCTGTTTTATGTTGTGACTTGCATCATAGTTTTTGAGATAAGATAAGATAATATGTTTATTTGCAAGAATATTGGTCGAATACTCAAACGCCACTTAAATTAAGTTTACGCTGAATACTCAAACGCGACTTAAATTAAGTTCACGCTTAAATTATTGCCGTCTCTTACAAAATAATGAGTAATGTCAAACAGAGCAGAGCAATTTTGAGTGGTGCTCAAATTTAAGTGATTTTTCAGTATTCCGGCTTATATGTTACAGATTAGATTCAAATGGTTTTCTTGGATTAAAAGCTTAATTATCTTTAAGGGTTCATATATTTTTGAAAAATACGTAGTACCCATGTTAACAGCCCTGATGCTAAATGGTTACCATCAATTATCAGCAAGGTTTGGAGATTTTCGCTTCACTGCCTATCCAACTCTTTTTATAATTTTTGAAGCGGTTAACTGGTGTATTTTAGTAGAAAACCCTCGGAAGTCTCTTTTTTACTGTTTGAAAGAAAACTCTTAATTCTGAAACTGTCTTCCGTGACTTTTAAAATCGTTTTACCCTTCTGGCGGCTTCAGAAGTATCCATTTAACCGGATAAATACTGGGAGAACTTTATTTTTATACAGTTTGATAAAGTTAATTATTATTTGTTCAAACGTTATTAATTTTGCCGCACATTTGGAATTTGAACCAACAGCCTCTTAAAAATACCACTACACCACCATCAGAGAAATATCTTATCAAAATACCATCTAATTAAGTAATGTTAGTGATCAAACAATCAATTATCTAAATAGTTCTAACCATTACCGAAACATGCCATCAACCAGTATAGCTAGACCCCGCCCTTAATGTGGCTGTATCACTTCGAAAGATGCCACAATATTTTACGTATGTCACGGTATATTCTGTTTGTCTGTGGTTTTTTCCAGCACAATTTTTTTGTTGATCATTTTCAACCGCCGCATTAAAAAAAAAGGAGGTTTTCAATTCAATTAGATTTTTTTAGAAAAATAATGTCTACGCAAATTGCTTGTGAGTTGTATCTTAGTAAAGAAGAAATAACATAGAACAAGTTAAGTAAATAATTCCACAGTTATCTATCGCGTACAGTTAAAAGATTGAATCTAGATAACTAATAATAGTGTAAAAAATTCGAGCATGCTGATTAAGTTCTCTACATACATGCAAATACAAATGAATATTCAACACTCGTACTTCCAAATTACGTGAAACTACAAATCAAATCAAATCATCTATTTAACGAAACATTGGTACAGTAAGATATGATGGCTTGTTTAAGGCATCATCACACTTTAGAGTCTCTTATAGCACACGCAAACGCATTCTCAAAGCGAGAAATTTTGTATGACCTGGTTTCATACAAAATTTCTCGATTTGCGAATGCTTTTGCGTGTGCTATACTCGAGTCGAAAGTCAAAGCAAATGCACATAGACTCGGGGTTCTGTTCATAAATACTACTACGCATTCAATGGCAGTGGCAAAAGCCTTACCAAGCCTGCATACCGAAACGCAAAGCTCTCTCTACACTGGTCTGAACCACCCCTGTTCAGTGCCGCGATACCCTTTACAGAGGCTACACGTTTGTGAGACCCCTGCTTTCTACCGCATACGATAAAAAAAAACTTTGTGGAAAGTGTCCCAAAGTTGTGTGCTGTGTCGTGAAATAAAAAAAAATAAGGTAAGTTTTTTGTTGGATAAAGTTACGTAAAAAAAATAAACAAAAAAAAATTGTGATGGAGACAATTGGTTTAAAAAAAATCAAGATTAAATATCTTGGGAAGTTCTCCATTAGTTGTTACCTAGTTAAAGATATTTTTTTTTATAGAATTTTCACGATTATCCATAAAATACTTATAAAATACAACAATTATATATAGGACAATCCGATTTGTATGATAAATCATCATCTACTGTATTTACATACATTCAAAATGATAACTGGTGAAAAAACAAAAAAAAAACAAAAATTGCACCTATTTATTTTTATGTACGTGCCTATTCAATAGTGACCATAGAATTGCAGATTTAAAAAAAAAACGTGTAATCTTACGTCGGTACTCACCCTAAACCCAAGTTTCTTATAATGAGTAATCCAAGACACGTCCAAACGTTTAATTAGAGCCTTAGATAGGTTGAGATCTTATAGTCGCTGCAGAATAATAGAAAATGAATTAAAATGTTTTGAAAACCCTTCTTCTTTTATTTCTAGTCCGTCATTTCGCGAGTGTCAAGTGAAACGTTTAAAAGTCACGCAACCATTTTCACATTCTAACGTTTATTCTCTAGGGTTACCTAATTACACCGTATAAGAAAAAAATACTTTACGCGATTGAAATAATAATTTAAATAATTTCACAATATTTAAATGATGATTTAAATAAAACATTTCGGAAATGAGAATGTACAAATAAAACTCAAAAATATCTTTAAAAAAAAATATAAAACTATAACTATAAAAAATATAACTAGATATATAATGTTACCTAGTGCCTATCTACACCTCAACTAATAGCTGTGCCCTAACAGGGTTTATGTTTGCTACACTACCTTTTGTACAACATCTATAAACGAAACAAAATTTATTCACAAAGAAAATGACAACTAATACAGTATTTACAATATTCACAATATTTACAAAATACACATGAAACAGTTGAGCCATCTACAAACCGTTGCAAACGATTTATAGATAGCTCAACTGGTCCAAATCAGTACATCTATAAACAACATAAAGTGCAATAAACGATTTGAATTTGAAAGCCAAAACTGTGATAGCTATAAAACTGCCAAACCGCACAATCAGTCGGAAAAAACGGCCAAGTAATCATTCGTGCCGATGCATAAATATACCGATTCGAACTTTTTGTAATTTTGTTAGTAGAAGAGCTTGATTGAGATCAAAGCGTTTTTGTATAGTTGATCAAAACTGCTTCCTATTTTACCTCAATGGCCATAAAAAAAGAGGTAGCCGAAGTAAAAATGTAATAAAAGAATTTATAGCCAAATTCAATTTCTTTAGCATACTACAGTCGAGACCAAAATTACCAGTCATCTATAATAACTTGAATATCGTGAAAACCATGAATTTCAATTTGGCGGTTATCTGGTCCAGCGTATCAGCATTGCTATTCAGCGCGGCAATGCAGCCCGTGTCTTGGGCACGCTTCCGATTGCTACTGATTTGGACCAGTTGAGCTATCTATAAATCGTATGCAACGGTTTGTGGATAGCTCAACTGTTTCATTGTGTATTTTGTAAATATTGTAAATACTGTATTAGTTGTAATTTGCTTTGTGAATAAAGTACCTCTTGGACGAATATTTGTCCAAATTAAAATAAATTTTGTTTAGTAGACGGTTTAAATTACTCCATACTAAAAGTAATTGTTGAATTGCAATTAGGTTGCATATTTTGTCTAAGCTAGCATTAATAGTTTTTAAGATGTTAAAGTTTTTATAGATGATTCAGAATGTTTGCTCTCGAATAGATTAATTTTTTTTTTATTATTTATACATTTTATTATATTCACGAGATCAAATCAGATTTGACTACTTTAATTACCCTCATTCATACCCTACCTATGCAGCGATTGATACAAAATAAACATTGGAACTCTTCAAAGGCGTTTTTTGAAGCAGCTGCAAGCCCAGCTCATCAAATAAAGAGCTGAGCGCTCGCGGGCGTCTAAAATCACATCGGCCAAAATGTAGCTCAATGAAAAGGCTCTTTCGCACGTTCGTAAAATATTCACCCCTATGGGGTGCATAGGGTTGAATGTCTAGGAGATGCTCCAGTTCGGGAACTGTTGGATGGGCTGCGGTTCTGTGGCGGAATAGTGATGGGGTAAATGTTAGATGTCCTACGATCGATTGGTATTTAAGAAATGTCCCCTTATAGATATTTTGAGTCTTGTTTCACATTTTTAAGTAAATGATTTGAATTTGAATTTGGAATTAATAAAGTCTTTTTAGCTCCGTGAACCTATAGAAGTAGAAATAGATTGTTGAACTGTAAAAAACCTATATAGGTAATACTCAAAATTACGAAAGGCAAAAGAGGTAACAAAAAATTTAACAAAAAAACTTGAAAAATATGAATATAGGTTTATTTTTGGTAAAATTATTGCTTATCAGTAAAAATAAGACTAGCAGCGAGAAACTATGCAGTTTAAAAATTCAGTTCTTTTTTTTCTTTCGCAGCCCGCTATAGCTCTTTTAGTGTTTCATGAGGTTTTCGTTTATTTGTGGCGTGGCCAAAATGGAAGGCTATCCCATCTCTAGTGCCTGGTATTAGGTCAGATGATAGAGGCAGCAGATGCTCACCGTGGGAACTTCCTTTGATTGGATGCCAACTGCCAGAGATCCCCAAACTCCCAAAATTAGCGAATAACTAATTGGATTACCGCACTAAGACAAATCGAGTTATCGTGGTATGATTTATCAAAATCACAGGAACAATGAATTGTTTGATAGACCCGTCATTTGGCGTAATTGCTTCAGTAAATATTGGTAGGTTAATAAGTATTATTTTATCAGTTTCCTTACGAGAAACCGGCGGCTTAATAATAGGTCTTTACTCTATGAAAGATGATTTATACAGCGTGGCAACCTATGCCTGCACTTAATGGCACACTGTAGTGCCAGGGACAATGTTTAGATGGAGTAGGCCCAGCACCTATACCATCCTCTTAGCCTAGGCAGCCATATCCACACGAAAGACATCGTCAAATGGCAGTGGCTAATATTATTTTAATATCAATTTGTTGATATAATATTATGATAACAGGCTTTTTTTTTCTAAATACGGTTGGTATAAAGCGGTACACACATTCTAGAGAATCAAATCTCTGGTACAAATTACTCTTTTAACTCGAGGACACCGGACCAACTCTCTCCCCATTTTTCACCAATATAAGAAACTTTTGGCCATTTTCTCAGTGTCGTTGAGATATATAAAAACTTGGTAAGTTTGAGCTGTTTGTATTTATTGAGAGTTCCGCATCAATCCAATGCAAAAACTAAATATATTGATTGTCGTAAACTTTGACAGCTGGTTATTTCTTTAAACACGAGTCATGACTGTGTCCCAACTCCCAACCTTCAAAAGTGTAGCACACTTTTACAAGCAAATTCCACATTAGTTAATTTACATAAATTAAAGCATTCGTTCAGAACCAAGGTCCAAGACATAGGAGATTGAATTATGGGGCTCAAATGGAGTTGGGCAGGACTTATTGCAAGGCGTGGTGATAACAGATGGAGTAAGGCGACCACTGAATGGTGGCCAAGATGCGGCTACAGAAACGTACGACGTCCGGCAGCGAGATGGGCAGACGACATCGTCAAAATCGCAGGACGGACGGAGACTAGCTCAGGACCGCAGTGGATTGCACAAACTTGGGGAGGCCTATGCCCAGCAGTGGGTAAAGTCGGCCTGTGGATGATGATGATGATGAAAGCGTTCGTACTAACAAAATAAATGTATGATAGTGTTAGGCTCACGCCAGTTAGTGACTTTAGAAATGAAAAAAATAATGTTTATTTTCCTTGAAGTATCATCTCATCGTATCTCGCACACTTTGTCGGAGACCAACAAGCAAAAACAGTACGAAAATACCGAGGATTAAATTGCCAGGACTAAAGCAGAGCCCTAAAAGTGTTTCATAGATAACTGGACAAGGAACTCGAGGCGGCAGAGATTCGATTAATCTTTTATATCGGGTCTGTCCGTAAAATATATTGATAAACAACTCTTAACACCCATTTGATAAGATATTGAAGACATTTTTCTTGTCACCCAAGGGCTTGAACCCTGGGTAACAAGATACGTAATTATACTACCTAAGTGTATTGTAATAAGGTATCAAATTGCGTAAATTCATCGACACGTAAATTGAGAGTTTTTGTCGAAGACAAAGAGCATAAAATAGAGAATTGAATAAGGCTCCGTATTTTCACATTGTTTCTTTTTCGTTTTTTAAATGAAAGCACTTATGTACCTAGCTGTCTTGTTTTTGAATAATGAAAACGCTTGTGTACCTAGTAAATTGCCTGCAGTAGTTACCCATCCATTAGTGATTGTGTTGTCTTGTCTATAGTAGTTTATTTTGAACAAATGCAATCCTACCTACACCACAATCTGCACTATTTTTTACCCTTACACTAAGCAAGCAAGCTCGTATAAGTTAGTGGCCAACTCTGGTGACGGACTTTTTAGGCCTCCTTAAAGCCTCTGTCGTGGTTTAACGACTGCTAGAGCTGGGACAGTTTAACGTGCACGGAAGCGCTCAGATGTAATTGCCACTAACGATTACCCATCCAAATAGTGCCCGCGCAGAACGTCGTTTTAATTAGATAATTAATAAAGATCGACTAAGCAAGCCTAGCCACGAGCTCTTCACACTCTCACACTGTTGGATCCATTAGAATCAGATGTTTTTCGAGGTCCCATAAGTTATTAAAACCGCCCAGTTTTTTTTTTTTATGGTAAAAGTAATGGAACAAGCTGATAGCTCACGTGATGTTAAGTGGTAACTTCTGCCTATAACAATGCATTACCTCACAGAGCAAGTCCAATGAGGACGTGCCCTGTAAGCAATGCACTGCGTCCATCACTCTGAGACGTAAAGATGTTGAAGTCTCATGTGCCTGTAATTACACCGGCGCCCTTACCCTTCAAACCGGAACACAGCAATGCGAGCATCGCTGCTTGGCGGCAGATATAGGTACGGTGATAGTACTGAACCCGGACGAGCTCTCACAAAGAGCTCTACTACTACTACTACTACTTATTGGAAGTGACTCTGTATACAGTATTACACCTTATATAGTATAAATAATAGCTTACTTTATTGGTAGGGCAAAATCGTCGTAAACAAACAAATAAACAAAATTACCGCTACAATAAACAACTTAAAACCACTTAGGGTTACATCGTCTTAAGTTACGATTTCCGAAATGCGGCCACATGTTTTATAACGACCGTAATTTACGTTTTGAGACCTTTTCTTCAAACTTTTCGACATTTTAGATTCTAAAGAATAGTAGTCAGTGCGAAAAGTAGTCAGTGCGTCCAAAGATTACATTTGTACCATGAAAAATATTATAGGTACCCGTTTTTAGTAGATTATGTAACAGTAAAACAACTGTCAAATGATGCTCCATTTTTAAATTATTCTAAAATAAAAGAAAATGATAAAATGTGACCTAGATATAATAATATCTATGTTCTATTTTTGAAATAAATTGTATAAAATTGTTGTTATAATATCGGTCGGCGCTTTCTAGAACCAGCCAGTAGCAAAAAGAAAAAAAAGAAAAAGCTTCTAGCGCCCTCTGTAGTGTGTTGACGTTATCCGAGGAAAGTACTAATGAATCAGTCATGCCTCCTTCGGCTGGGCAAATGCTGGCTTAATAGAAATCTTTTAATTAACCATATCTTTAAAAAAACTGGGTGCTACGTAGCGCTATTGAACACCGCCATCTTTGTTTTTGGTTTTAGTTCTTTTTAAAGAGTTTTCAATCAAATGGCAAACTTTTCTATCTAAGTTGACGTATTTAGTAACTGTAGGCGTAGTAGGTAAGACTAATGGTCTAAGTTAGAGTTGATATTATGTCTTGTTTAACATAGGTACGTAATTAGAACATAATGTCTACTCTAACTTTGTATAAGATGGGGGTATGTATGTATGTACTTATTAAATAATGTTTGAAATAATTACAAAAGTGTGCAAAAAGGGTTCGTAATGAAAAAGCGTACAAAGAGTTTTATAAAAGCGAAGAAATTCTTCACGACAACAAATTAAAATTCCATTAAAAAAGAAAAATAAGTGGAAGCTAACGAGGGAATAAAAGAATGCTTGGTGTACAGCTTTAATAAAAATAAAAGTAAGCAGGAAATCATTATTAATAATCAGACATCTAATAATTATTTTTAAAGTTTTTTATTATAATTTATTCTATAGATATGTATGTATATCTTTTACAATAACACACACTTTTTACGGAACGCTGTAGTTTCTAGGACATGAAAATCATAATCAGTAAGATGTCCTAGGATGATTAAAACATCCATTTAGCATTGCATTTAGTGGGGCTTAAACTGTGTGCAAGTGGAGGCGTCTTCACGGGCCACGTTGCTGATAAATTGCATAATTACTGCGATTCCCGGCCGTCCCCGTTTCCTCTATCAGAGCCCGGTTTTCTTGCTTGCTGCTACCGTCTTTTAACTAACGTTAGTATAACGCTATCACTGTAGTAATGACAAAACACACTAGCAATGTTTTTGAGAGACAATTTAGTTTCTTAGTACTCTATCCACTTTAAAAAACCATCCCGTCGAGTCTGAGTTTTTTACAAGAACATTTCCACTTGACGCTCGTATTCGATTCAATATTTGTAAAAAACTCAGACTCGCTCAGACTCAGACTCAACTCAGACAAACTCAGCTCAAACTCAGCGCTCATAGAGGATAGAGATCTACCCATATCCTTTACTCCTTCTGTCAGAGAGGGATGACAGATGCTATCATTTGACAATTTCCTCAGTCCATTAAATTCCGAATGAATATTCGAAATTTATTGTAATTTTTGTGCCTTGGTGCTTGGTTTTTATGCAAAGGTCGTGACACGGGGGTCCCCAACCATTTCAAAATGTCTTTGTTTAATGGGCGTTGTTAACGACAATCATTAATCCTATGTGAGTTTATTTCGGTTTCTTTTACCAGTAGGTAAATATGTTAGTAAAAATTTGCAATCCTATCGTAATGCAATCTGAGTCAATGCAAAACTGCGCTGAAAAAATAAGTGGGACTCAAACTCCCTACTGTCACGAATTAGTCATTTACACCAAGCTCTCTGTCCAAGCTTACATAACTATTCCGTGTCTATTGGTAACTAGCCGTCTCCCGCGGCGTTGCTCGCGTTAGAGTGTGACTTTTCAAAATTCCTTTCTTAGTGCGCCCCTACACTATATAAGGAACCTACCCTCCAAATTTCATACCTCTAGGACTTATAGTTTAGGCTGTGCGTTGATTCTCTGTCAGCTTCAAAAGAGTTTTTGATGATTGATTAAGCATAAAACAGACGAAATCGCGCTACGTAAACCTTGTAGTGTAGCCGGGTCACTGCGAGTTTATACCAGCTCTACCACAAAACGTTGCAGCATTACCGCGCAGTGTAATTCGTCACTACTGGTATTTATTTTATGCTGGGTACGATTGCGACTGTTTCTTTTTTGTATTAACCTTACAAAACTGAAGTTTATAAAATAAAGACTCGCAGAAAGTGAATCACAAAATATGTCGCAGATAATGATTTTGATTATCATAGTTATAAAAAAAACGCAGAAAATAATATAAACCACATACTATTTTGGGACCATGCTGAAACATTCCATAACTAACATCCATCTAGTATCCATTTAGCAGTCGTTAAGCCATGACGGAGGCCTTAAGGCGGCCTAAAAACTCCGCCACCACAGTTGGTCACTAACTCATACGAGCTTGCTTGCTTAATTAGTATCATATTATCTAGTTTACTCTATCTAAGTATCTCAAAGCTGTTCACATCTCGACCTCGTTGCAAGCACGTAGGAAGCTTAGCTACTTACTAAAAAAACTGGAAAACTACTAAAATTTTAATTTACACGTCCAAACTCGGAATGACCAAATCCAAATGAACATTCCAATTAAAATTGCTATTCGATTTTAATCCTATTTTCTAGACCTAATAAAACTTCCATACCTGATTGGGTGGGTACAGTCGGCTGCAAAAGTTTTATAGTAAACTGTAAAAAGCATAATGTAAAATAAAGAATCTATGAATTTGAATGTAACTGAAAAAGTGCTACTTAATTAGAAGTTATACATAAAAAATCATGAAAATAAACTTTTTGTTTGCAACTTACTTTTTAACGCAAAACAAAACATTTTCATCATCATGATAGTGAGACGTCATTTCCAGGTGTCACAAAAAGGTTGACAACACGTTGACTTCTTCGAAAAAAAATTCAGTGCATTTTCCATTCCACAATAACGTACTTAAGTATTTTCTGCGTATCAATAACCGTTTTCTTTTCTTTGGCAGAACAGTTTTCTCTTTGTTGATTAAATTGAACCGCTTTTTGTCGGCGACTCTACGCCCACCGGGCCAATTACCTGGCCCTCGAAAAACGAAGAAAAATTCAAACCGTTCGTTCAATACGGACGTTTTTCTGGAAAGTTTTGCATTTTCCCGCTCAAGACTTATTTGTGGAAATAAATGGCGTTTTGGAAAAAAGTATTCTTACAGCTGTAATCACTGATTCACGGTTGACATCCGTGTTTCTAGTGAGCAGGGCCTCTTGCGTGAAGGTTCAAAACACAGTAAACGTAGGTGCCTAAACTTTGTAAAAGCTGTGTTGGCCGAGTGGGATTGTACCTCGACTTTCGATCCGAAGGTCGTGGGTTCAAATCCCGGCCGTGCATCAATGGATTTTTCGTTCGGAAAATTTATATGCGCATTACCACGAGCTTTACGATGAAGGAAAACATCGTGAGGAAACCCGCGGCTTAGTCAGCTCCGCACGTATTGACGATGTCTTTCCTGTGGGTATGGCTGACTAGGCTGAGAGGATGATATAGGTACTGGGCCTACTCCATCTAAACATTGTCCCAGGCACTACAGTGTGTCGTTAAGTATAGGCATAGGTTGCCTCCTGACGCTATAAATCATCTTCAATAGATGTAAAGGCCTATTAATTATATTTGATCGAGTGAGCGAAGCGAACGAGATCTTAGTGTTCTTAGTTATCAACTTGGATGAAAATGCTTTGTATGTTTGCATGTTTGTATGTTTGTTCGACGAGATCTTTTGAACCGCTTATCCGATCTTCACAGAATTTGGTAGGTATACGGATAGTACTCTTAAGTTTTACTGGTTTGTTAAATGAAGTAAATCGGTCAAGGGGTCGTGAAGTTATGAGGGTCCAAAGGGAGTAAAAAAAAAAGTCGTACAATAATATTAAGTGGGGTGTCATAAGATAGGGTTTGGTTTAGACATTCCAAAACCGTTTTTATTTTGATTCTAGGTCTAATAGTTTTTGAGTTGTTGTAAAAATTATAAAATTGGCAAACCCAGTATGACGTGAGCTACCATTTCTTGGAGTTTCAATGATTTTTTTTTTTTTTTTAGTTCAATTAAGACTGGTACATAGCTAGGCGGCGATTTCGAAGCGATTTGCAAAGTTTATTACAACCATTGGTCAATAAAAATTGTTTGGGTTTTATTAACCTCCGACCATCACGAGATCTCAGTTTGGGGCGAACTACTAGTATAAACTTTGTAGTATGCGTTGCGAAGTACTCGCTGGCTTAACATGAGCTGAGATCCATTAGACAACGATTTTCCTATGGAAAAGTAGATATAGAACTATTACGTCGCTTTTTCCGTTGACTGAAAGAAAATATGAAGTAGGGTATCTCTTCTCTTCAGTAAAAATTGAATTATGCTAATTGTTTTTTTTTTTTTATGAGCTATACTTAAGCATTTGGCTGCCAGCACACCTGGTGGTAAGTATTGGTGACTGTGGTTCACATTCTATTACTATTTCACTACGATAGTTTTAATAATACGATGAACTTACAGGATGTTTTCTCCAAATATTTACCATCAACGTTCAACGCTTCAAAGTTCTGTAGTTTAATTAAAAGTTCCGCCATTATGTCCTAATGTTTATGCATAAAGGAATAGTCAGTCCTCGAGAGTGTTGTTTGGGTAATGTAATAGCCTAGAATGGAGGACTTTGGGTTGTTTGTGACCTGTATTTTTCTATAGTGACCGTCGACGACCACTGTAAAGTTTGCAGGAAAAACCTGGTTGAGAGACGTGTAGCGCCATCTCTCTCGCTACATGAGAAATATCCTAGATCGCGCAAACGAAGTTATCACGGAGTTTGAACATAAGTAATACTACCGAATGCCATCCATTGGTCCTCGGACCCCGAGCCAAAGGTCGCTCGGCGTGGAACATCTTCCCTTTTCGTAGGAGGACACATCCTACAATGTTCTCCTCAGACGCTTGAGACAGAAGTGGTTGGCATACCCAGTAAAGGGTAATACCGCGCTAAGATGTTGATGATGATGATGACTATCATTCTAGGTTATCTAGGCCCTAGGATATTGCAAAAACAACTACGCGTTTGAAATTAATCATTAATCAATATATATAAAACTCTTTTGAAGCTGACAGAGAATCAACGCACAGCCTAAACTATAAGTCCTAGAGGTATGACATTTGGAGGGTAGTATCCTTATATAGTGTAGAGGTGCACTAAGAAAGGAATTTTGAAAAGTCGCACTCTAAAGGGTCTAGAAAGCGAGCTACGCCGCAGGCGACGGCTAGTCATCAATATATATAAAACTCTTTTGAAGCTGACAGAGAATCAACGCACAGCCTAAACTATAAGTCCTAGAGGTATGAAATTTGGAGGGTAGTATCCCTATATAGTGTAGGGGTGCACTAAGAAAGGAATTTTGAAACGTCACACTCTAAAGGCTGGAACGCGAGCAACGCCGCGGGCGACGGCTAGTACTAGATAAGCCCTCTGCCGTTTTTCAGTAGTCGATAAGGTAAAGAAATTACTGATTATGTGATCCAAGCGAGCCGCATTGTATCAACGCTAGTGAGCAAAGCGAGCCTCCTTTTATATCTTGAACTATTATTGCTCTTTTTAATTATTTTTTATTTCTTAGCACAAGTAAGACTGATATATGGTCTCACCATATCACTCTTACTTGTATTGTATAGCGCGTGCACACTATGCCCAGCATGAATGCCGCGATTAATTCCGGAATTATGGCCACAGCAACATCGCCTTTATTCTCACCAAAGAGCTAGGGCATGAACTTGGCGATGTTGCTGTGGCAATAATTCCGGAATTAGTCGCGGCATTCATGCCGGCAGCGGCAATGGCATAGTGTGAACGCGGTGTAGGAAAGAAAGTAAATAAAAAAATACAAAAAGCACCAAAGTGTTTATACCAAATGTTCTTTATTTGTAAAAAATACAGTAAAAGCTTGCGAAGCTTTTTCACACAATCAATCCTATAACGCTTCTTACACTCTTTTAAACCGAAAAGTTCGCGTCATCCTCAATTCATTGTCGCTTCGGAACTGCCTCTTTGGATCCTGCATCGTCATTGTTGCGTACAGTCAGCGCTGAAAGATAAGATTTACGTCTCACAGTGCATTGCCTTACAGGGCACGTCCTCATTGGACTTGCTCTGTGAGGTAATGCATTGTTATAGGCAGAAGTTACTACTTAACATCAGGTGAGCTATCAGCTTGTTCCATTACTTTTATCATTAAAAAAATATATTTAAAAAAAAAATGCAAAACAACGGTCAAAAACGTATATAGGTATGTACGTTTCATAATGAAAGCTTAGACCTACTTCTATGGAAACGTCGGTTATATCGGAATAAAAAATATTACTATCGGACGTCAAACGAGGTTTGGAAATGGTACTGGATTGTTAAGCCTTCATACGTAGACCCATTTTGTATGACACAAGATAATTTTATTTGCAACGTATTACGTTTGTACGTATACATTACATTTAAACGTTTCATGATAACATAGTGTCAAAAATTTACCATATTTTGATCAGTATAATCAGTATCAGTATTTTGACAGGTGTCATGGCTCAGTCGGTAGTAGCTCTGCCTTCCGTGCTGTGGGTCGTGGGTTCGATCTCCACCGAGAACAAACATTTGTGTGTTTGTTATAAACATAGATGTTTGTTCTGTGTCTGGGTGTTTCTATGTATTATAAGTATGTATTTACAAAAAAAAAAGTATGTATGTATTCTATCAGCCATCTAGTTTCCATCGTACAAGCTTTGCTTAGTTTGGGACTAGTTGGAACGCCAACTAGTCCCAAACTAAGCAAAGCTTAAGATTTAGCAATAAGATTGACTCACGATTGTTATAAATATTCACGGACACTTAACACAACGGTGTTAAGTGTCCGTAAATATTTATAACAATCGTGAGTCAATCTTATTATTTCTCTCAACTTGGCAAAAGACAAAAAAAATATTTGAAATATTGAAAATATAGATAGAGTACTAACAGATGTAGTAATAGAGTGGTGGAACAACGTCAACGACCGGGACCAGTGGAAAATTTTGGGCGAGACCTTTGCCCAGCAGTGAGACACAATAGGTTAAATAAAAAAAATAAAAAAATTGTAAATATAGATTACCTTATGACACTGACTGTACCACTCTGCAAAGTTCTGATAGGATTTGTAATGACCGAGCTTGGGAGATGTGGTAACGGTTTTCATAGAATTTGTTACCGTCTTTTCCAAACCTACTTATTTTTAGCGCTTTTAAAAAATAGATGTTCTTTTTTTAAAATGTATTTCGAAGTCAAAATATTACTAAAAAGAAAAAAACTATCATCGGTCTCTGCTTATGAAAACCTTATATTAAAATCAACTCAAGCATTACGTAAAAATAAAATAACCTATGCGGTGAATTAAATAGGTAGGTATAGGTAACTACAGATCCTTCTTTTTTGGTTGTTGGTCAAAACTGTTGGTTACAAACAAAACTGTTAGAACATATGAATCTTCCCACGTCTAAAAATATAACACAACTCTATCTCGATCGAAGTTCGGCTATAACAACAAAATCCCCGAATCAAGACGAATTCAACGTATCAAAGTAACACTAGACTTTGATCACAAAAGTCCTATCTCTTTTACTGGCATTCAGCCAACTTAGATACAAGCAACTGTGCACTTAGACACTTTCTGCTAAGGTTGGTAATCCTATGAAAGTTTCAAAGGATTTAGAGTAAGTGATTGGCATAGAGCACCTTTCAATCTGGGCTATTCATCAGTGAACTATTGATGGGTGTTGTGGGGTGTGTGACAAATGTACGGAATCTAAATTCCCCTGGAATCCTCTATATTTATTTTCTGAACAGCTTTAAGATAACATTCGATACAGAAACCAATAGGGTTCCGTAATTTCCGCATGGCGAGAAGAAAAAACGGAAGTCTTTGTTTCTACTAATAGTGACTAATAAAATCATGCGGACTAAATATTGAATCTAAATGATCTTTGACTTTGTTATTTTACTGAATAGACGTTCATTGAGTTTAATTTTTGTAAAAATATATTTGTTGTTAATTAACAATTTTAATTCGCAATTTTTTTAAATAATAAATCAAAATCACTTTGATAAAACAAAGAATTATCATTGTTTCGAACAAAATATTAATGGAGATGAAATATTCAATACATTTCAAAAAATTATATAAATAATAATATAAAACGTTCTTATCATTACTCTAGCGATATCTTCCAGGCACCTTAGAACTACAATTGAACAAATAAAGGAACCTTCTACAGTATTTCTTCAATAATGAAGGTATTTTTAAAGATTTGCACCTCTTAAGAATCTCAACAGTCGTGTTGTCTCGACATTGTGTTGCATTGTTAGTGAACACGCCACTCCACACCACTCGGTCTCACTGCAGGAATAATTAAAAAAAATCCAGTTTCTGTGGGCTGTGGAGCTCGTATATTTTATTATCAGTATTATGATTATTTATATGCATAATGCATAATAATGTACCTACTGCATATCTACTATCTACTTCATTATTCGTTACCTACCAAAAATTCCTATTTTTTTTTAAAGTTGTTTGACCTGTTACGTGATCTGATAACTATGACGTCACATTTTACACAATAAAATGAGACATTCGATGTACCTAGTACGTATCTACTAACTCAATAGTGTCGATTTTGTTGGTACATTTTTCTAAAATGCCCTATTTTGAATATAGCTGTTTTTATGGTTGCAGTTTATGATAAAAGCTCGACAATATAGTGCTGTCAAATTAAGTTCATCATCATCATCATCACTATCATTTCAGTCCGTTTACAGCTGAGTATAGGCCTCCTTTTTATTACGCCATTCTTTTTGGTCCCTTGCAAGTCTTGTCCAGTGATTCCCAGTTAGTTCTACGATGTCATTTGACCATCGGGCGAGTGGTCTGCCTATTGGTCTACGGGCATCCCTTGGCCACCATTTTGTGACGCCTTCGTCCATCTCAGGTCTAAATTAGGTTAGTTTACAAAAATGCAACAAGAGAATCGTCACCAATGTTTGACTCAGACCTTTCATGTCACGGCACAGAGTATAAGTACAAGTCACGGTCCAACCAATCACGATTGTGTGAGTTGACCAATCACAGCTCTGTTATTTTGTCATGAAATGTTGATGGTGTGCGGTCTGGCGGACTGATTTATGGCTTGCAATAAAGGCACGTTGGACACTTTTATAGAGGGTAGTTATTAAAGTTGCTATAAATAATAGGCACATTACAGGTTCATGAGACAACACTTTTAGGTCTCAGGCATCACCCTGAGACCTAAAAGTAGTACAATGCATCACATGGCACGTCCTCAGTAAATATGATCAGTGAGACAATGAATCGTTATAGGCACAGGTTACTTACCATCAGGTGGGCCATAGGATTGTTCCATCATTTAATTCTATAAAAAAATGTACTGAGAATGAACGCAATAAATTTTGGTACATCAGGGATAATTGTATATTTAAGAATCACTTAAAACCAATTCTAAAAGGTGAGATTTCTCCTTAGCCTCGGAATTGCACGAGCACCTCAATTAAAATACGAGCTAGACGGTCTAGAAGACATCTATTCATTCTTGCCTTGAAGACATTTAGATTATAGTAATCAGCCCCCGTATTTCAAGCTCTGAACTGCTTTCGCTGCCCAGCATAATGTCAAGCGACGTGCCTACAGATATACAAAAACAAGAAGCTTTTGGCGAAAAAAAACGCGCTGAAACGCGCTAGCGTCACTATTTATATCACAGAATACCGATGATTTAGTATGAAAACAGTTCAGAAAACCTGCCAGGCTTAAACTTGGCAGGTTTTTATCAGACAGCGATACCCCAACAGGAAAGACAGACGCCGATAATGTGTTTCCATTAGTGATTGTTTAGCGGTTTGCAAGATACAACATAGGCCTTTACATCTATTGAAGATGATTTATACAGCGTCAGGAGGCAACCTATGCCTACACTTAACGGGACACTGTAGTGCCTGGGACAATGTTTAGATGGAGTAGGCCCAGCACCTATACCATCCTCTCAGCCTTTAGTCAGCTATATCCACAGGAAAGACAAGGTCAATACGTGCGGAGCTAACTAATCCGAGGGTTTCCTCACGATGTTTTCCTTCACCGTAAACCTCGTGTTAATGCGCATATAAATTTTCCGAACGAAAAATCCATTGATGCACATAAAAAATAAAAATAAAAGATACAAATAACAATTATATTATTGTCCACAGAACATGTCTTACACCCGGCTGGCTACTGTTGGTATCCTCCTCTCCCTGACAGCTGTCACAGGAGCCATCAAATGCTGGAAATGTGGGTCGTACAGCGATGGTGTTGGCTCCATCACCCCTTGCAACAATCGCACAGCCACGCGTTTAGAGGCCTGTCCGGCGAACGCTAAATATTGCATTGTAAGTAGGTACTATTAACACAGGACAAAACAGCAAAAAGGAAACTTATTTTGCTGCTTAGGTATTAGTAGGTGGGTACCCAGAGCTAAGGGGCTCAGACGTGATGCTCGCGTTGCTGTGTTTCGGTTTGAAGGTGCCGGTGCTATAACACATATAGCTTAACACCTTTATGTCTCCATCAAGCCCACTGGTGGGTCGATTTTTTTTTCCCATCAGCCCCACCAGTAGGCCAGCCGGTGGGCTCGATGGGAATAGCCCTCTCAGAGTGTCGAGCGCAGTGCATTACATCACAAGGCACATTCTCAGTGGATGTGCTCAGTGAGACAATGCATCGCTATAGGCAGTTACCACTTAACATTATGAGGACCACTGGCTTGTTCCTTATTGAGTTGAATAAAATTAAAAGCTTGAGATGGAATCGAATTTCGTCAGTCTGGAGCTGAAAACGACTCGACTGAACTCGTTAATCCGAATCTATTATCGATCTGATATAAAGCGTCATTTTACGGACACTTTTTATCCCAGGAGTGCCAGGTGACGGTAATCGACTAAGCTCTTCTGATGAGCTGTTAAAAATACAGCAGCAAAATAGCAGGGAAGTTTTAGGTTTAGATTTTGTACTCACACCAAAGATTCTTTTAAGAAATCAATTTTTTTATTAAAAAGTGCGGTTTACTTTGAATCGTTACTCAACTTCTGTGAAAAGTTAATCACTGTTTAAAATAGTGCCATTTACTAAAAAAAAGTGATAGGATAATTTAAATTGAAGTGCGATTCTAAATACCGTAGAAATTTAAGAAGTAACTTTAACTTTTAACCTCAAAGTTTTCGAAAGTAGTCTTGTTACACCCTGTAGAGAAAGTAATCTCGAACATCTAAAGGCTATAACAGCATCCGGGCGGTGACGTCATCAATGACGTCTTATCTACAATGGAGTTTCCAGTTATCTAAATGTTTCATTGTCTCCCGTCGTTTGATATTTGCCGAACAATTTCGTTAATTTAGTTCGCTCTGATCTTCAGAGCGAACGATTCGATTGATTTCAGTATTTACATTTATCTAATGAACCTATTTTGAACCGACTTATAAAAATTAGGAGGTTCTCAATTATTCGACTGTATTTAAAAAAAATCTTAGTTCCCTCAGAACTTTGTCATTTATAAACCGATTTGAATTATTATTTCTGAAATATATATGTTTTCAGATTGATCCCAAACTATTATCAAAATTGAATGAATGAATGAATGAATGAATGAAAATACTTTATTGTACGTAGGTACACCTTACAAACTTACAAATTGGTTTTTATTTTTTTTATTTTATGAGCTATAGCTAAGCATTTGGCTGCCAGCAAACCTGGTTCAGTAGTTTGGCAGTGCAATAAGAATAACCGGAAAAAGCACGTCATCCACGTACACGACATTGCGTATTTTGCTTTCCTGTGACTTTTCTGTTGTGTTTACGATCAATGGAACAGTCAAATATTATTTTTTATGGAACCAATCCGAATGTATACCGATAAAAAAAAAATTCAAGTCTCAAACCTGTCCGATAAAAAAAAGAGTTATGAAATGAAATGTATTTATTCGCAAGAAGTATGGTCGGATTACAAGTTCTTAATAATTTTAAGATAGTTTCACATACCTACTTCATCGGAGATCGACATGCAAAATATTTAAATTTAACAAGACTAATATATAAAATAAAAGAGAAACACATTAAGAGAACAAAATAACAGATTGAAGATTAAAAGAATAAAATACAAATTCAAAAATTTCAAATCGGATCACAAATGACGGAGTTCTGAGGTAACAAACATTTAAAAAAAAAATACTACCGAATGGAAAACCTCCTCCGAAGTCGATTAAAACTCAAACTTTGACATCTACCTACTAGAAAACTATTTCTGCCGCTAAACAGAGATGCTCGCATTGCTGTGTTCCGGTTTGAAGGGTAAGGGCGCCGGTGTAATTACAGGCGCATGAGACTTCAACATCTTTACGTCTCAGAGTGATGGACGCAGTGCATTGCCTTACAGGGCACGTCCTCATTGGACTTGCTCTGTGAGGTAATGCATTGTTATAGGCAGAAGTTACTACTTAACATCAGGTGAGCTATCAGCTTGTTCCATTACTATTATCATAAAAAAAAAAAACTGAGTAGAATTGTTATACTGGACAAAATCAATGTTATTCTCATGTTCATAAAACCGTTCCAGTAAACAGGTTTTCTATTACGTAACGCAAAGAGACCCCTAAACACACAAAGTATAAGGTTGCAAATATTTGAACCTGTACACCTCATTTACGTACAAAATAGGTTACCAGCGTGCAGGTTTGTATCGTGCACGAAGTAACAATAAATGAGAATTTTTTTAAGTGAAAAAAAATCTATATAACTACTTGCATAAAAAACATTAATGAACAGTCTTAATCATCTAATTATCTCACCACCTAAATTTTTTTAAATATCCATAAAGTTAGATGAAGTAACTTTTAGAATTAAAAAAAAAACACTCGAAAGTTTTTTTTTTTCAATATCTTTCCGCTCATGCCGTTTTGACGCGATTCTGCTGTTTTGAAATGACAGATAATAAATATCTAAAAAATATAGTACAAAATGCAAGTTAACAAATTTAATGAAAATGTTGGGATACTGCTAAAAGCTAAAATAAAGTTATACATAAGACTTTTTATAGAAATGTACAATTAAGTTTTTTAATGATATAAGTAATGCAACATGCTGATAGCTCACCTGATGATAAGTAGTAACTTCTGCCTATAACAATGCACGTCCTCATTGGACTTGCTCTGTGAGGTAATGCACTGCGTCCACCACTCTGAGACGTAAAGATCTTGAAGTCTCATGTGCCTGTAATTACACCGGCGCCCTTACCCTTCAAACCGGAACACAGCAATGGGAGTATCTCTGCTTGGCGGCAGAAATAGGTACGGTGGTAGTACTGAACCCGGACGAGCTCTCACAAAGAGCTCTTCTACTATTAGTTTTGGTCAAAATGCTAGTACGTCCTCGTAGTTATTATGGGTATTTTGCTAGACTCTTGCTTGAAAACTAATTCAGACTCT
Organism: Eulithis prunata; assembly: GCA_918843925.1. NCBI lineage: Eukaryota > Metazoa > Arthropoda > Insecta > Lepidoptera > Geometridae > Eulithis > Eulithis prunata. The sequence goes on along the minus strand of OU974030.1, from coordinate 6,267,630 downwards.
AGCATAAATAAAACAGTTCTAAATATAAATGAAAAGCTGTCAAACTATGCTTGAGTTGTTATTTGTTGAGTAATTTTGTCGCATAAACGGCCCTAAGACTTAGGTAAGATTTAAGTGAATGATTTGTATTAATTTGACATGCCAAAGTTATGTAATGTTAAAAACTGGTTAATACATGAAATATCGAAATGGACAGAGGCCACATAGAAGAAAAGAAGAAGGTAGTAACCGGTTTTTTGTGTAAATGCGTCCTACCCTAAGGTTTTATTGACTTCAGCGGTAAAACCAATTTAATAATGGATACTTAATTATGAAGAGGTTTGTTTGATTTAAAAAGTAATCATGAGATTCCTATAATGTTTAATAATTTGGTCTTTCAATTTACTTTTTAATCGTTAATGTTCGTAGCTTTGATAGTTTTAAATTCAAAATAGTTGATAATTATTGTATTTACCTAATTAAGATAGATAGATATATTCTTTATTGCACACCAAGAAAAGAAGAAAAACAATATAAGTTAAGTAAAGTTAAGTATTATCTAAAGGAAAATAATTTATAAGTTTAAAAAAAAACTGGAAAAACCGACTTCAATTTGATACGCCTTCATCATCAAATGATGATGGCAGTTCATTGGGACTGTTCTATTGATCGTAAACACCACAGAAAAGCTAAATACGCAATGTCGAGTACGTGGATGACGTATTTTTTTAATTACTCTTATTTAACTGCCAAACTACTGAACCGATTTTGATAAAATATACATTAAATATAATATAATATACAGACTACCTCTCTAAAGTGTTTTTGTTTGGAATCTAGCAAACAAAAAAAGAATAATTACAATTATGAATCGATTTTAATGATCACCTAACTAATTGTTCTGTATTTTAGGGATAATTAGCAATCACCACGAATCGTATGAACTCGTGTAATGGCTGACAGCCAACTGTCGGAAACATACCTACCCGCACTTAACATAAACTTCACATACAGGGTGTTACCAGACCACTTCCGAAAACTTGGAGGTTCCAATCAGACCATGATACTGAAAACATTTAGCGAAAAAAATCGCGAAAAAAAAAATTGACATGACTATCTCTTTTTAAATTTTTTTCTAGTTACATACACACAGTACAACATAATAAGACATATTTACCTAATTATCTCATTTAAAAAAGCAAAAAAACAAATAAAATTAATAAAGCAGCAATGTACACGCAGCACGCAGATTACGTCTACTACAGCATGAACAGCTGAGAGTTCATCGCGGGTCATTCAAGTACGCGACGTGCGAGCGACCTACGTTAGTACCTACCTACGTTAGTAGGCACTTACGACACAGAATAAATAATAGTACTACGCCTCGACCTTACCTACGTGAATGCGTACATTGCGGGCTGGCGAAATAAATACAAATCTTTAAACATTGTTTTCTCCGGCTATAATTATTTTTCAGGATAACTGATTTTTTTTTGGTTGGGTTTTGGTGTGCTGTAGCTCCCCCTTTCGTTTTCGGAAGTGGTCTGGTAACACCCTGTATACTACACTAACATACATACAAATAAACACAGTCGAATTGGAAACCTCTATCTTTTTGAAGTCGGTTAAAAATAGATCACTTTCTGTAAAACCAACCCCTAATTAATTATTTATGTAACCACAAAACAACACGACCATAAAAATGTTGTAAACAGCATTTTGAGCGGCGCCTGTTCCTCTCGATAAAAACTGACAAACCGTAACTTTTTAGTATAACGAGATGGGAAAATACGTAAATAAGCTTGTTATGTACGCTTGTGGTGGGGAACATCGTGACTAGCGCCCTCCCGTTCAGACTGGCGAACCTCTCGAACTAGACTCGTGCTTTCGAAAAACTAACAATGTATGAAACGGGGGTCAAAATTTGAATCTCGTTTCATACAAAACGAGATTTTCAGTGTGTAGTATTGGTAGAATGGGAGTCCCGCTTCTTCTTACGTAGGAACTACTAGGAACTACTTATTACATATTCTTTGGTCCCGTTAGTCAACTGTCTTCACTGTAGAGGAGAGGATTGTAGTACTTCTAATAAAAGAAAAGAAAGATAATTTTGGACACGCTATACATACATACCTACATAATAGCACACCAAAAAAGAAAAAACAACATAGGTAGAAACTTATCAGTTCTTCTGCTTCTTCTTCCTGGTGGGGTCGGCACAACATGTTCTTTTCCTCCATTCTTCCCTAGCATCCGTCGTCTCAGTACTATTAGTGTATAGGTACAAAAATTTTACACGTCATACATTATAATTTTTTTTTTATCTAAGTGGGTTATGTGAAAAAAATCGATTTGATTCGACTCGATGGGAATTTAGGCGGGCTCGATGGGAAAAAAAATGTCTACAGTGGTCCGCTTGGCTCGGGGAGGAAAATGAAATGGGCAAAATAGAATTATTTGAATCAAATAACGATTTATTACGATTTACATGTAGCTGGCAAAAACTGGATGAGATGAGCCGAAGACCGGGCTCAGTGGCGCATCTTGGGAGAGACCTTCGTCCAGCAGTGGACCGATATAGGTTGATGATGATGATGATGATTAACGATTTATTATCCATGTCCTTGGTCCGCAAGGTCGTCCAGGTTAAGGCATTTTTATTCGAGAAACTTCCATAGGTAGTTCGGTTCCTGCTTTATATAGGCCATGAGGTATTTTTAGACCGGAGTTTTACCAGAGATGGCCACCCTCATACATCTTCTGACAAACTGGCCACTTGCTTCAGTCATCATCATCATCATCATCAACGTATACTGGTCCACTGCTGGACGTAGGTCTCTCCCAAGACGCGTCTTTGAGCCCGGTACTTGGCTTTTCTCATCTAGTATTTTCCAGCTACATTTCGCAAATCGTCACCCCACCTTGACGGAGGTCGTCCTACACTACGCTTACTCGTACCTAAACATGGCTCAGTAACTTTTCATAAGCAGCCACGAGTGGCCAGTAACAGCCACTAGTGGCAGTAGCGGTTCTTTATATGCTTGCCTTTACTGCTGATAGTACATTCTGTGCCAAAGAGCTCTGAGCTCAGTTAATGAGACAAGAGTCAACACTGACGGACCTCTTTGGTCGATATTAACACAAATCGCAGCAGTTTTTCAACGCGACTTTGAACTCTACCGCTGTGAGAATAAGTATGAGTTCCGATGCAGGTCAAGCTATGACGTGCACCGATAAACTATTTTAGTAAATGGGGCATTTTGAATATGGAATAACGGAGTTACATTTTGTAGGTTGTGTTTTTTCTCGAGCATTTTGAAAATGGAATCACATTGTATTCCTTATTTTACAGTACACCACTTCTAAGACTAACTAATCAAAATACCAAAATTGGTAATAAAAAATGTTTTAGGAGGTAAATACAATGGGCGGCCTTATTGCTAAAAGCAATCTCTTCCAAGCAACCTTTTAATGTACAGGATAATGCAGTTCTTACAATCTACATAGACAGTACAGGACGTGTTCGAAAAAAATGCAAACTTTTTTAGTCTAAAATCAACGAATCTGCATTTAAATTAGCAACTCTAACAACTAGCAACATTCTCACTAGCGAAGTAAATATTTTCACAATAACTATTACACGATAAACGGAAGCAGAGAACACACGATAAGTTAGTTAGCCACATAGTGCTTTCCTGTGTTGTTTGTACTTTTTATCTAGGCCTAAAGCACGCTTAAGTTAGATAAACTGGGACCAACCCAGTTTATCTAACTTAAGCGTGCTTTAGCCGAGGAATTATGTTTGCATGCTAAAGCCTCATTTAGATTATACTTTACCCCTTCTACTGTGCAAGCTTGTTTAAATCTTCTAAATATATAAAACTCTTTTGAAGCTGACTATGAGAATCAACGCACAGCCTAAACTATAAGTCCTAGAGGTATGAAATTTGGAGGTTAGTATCCTTATATAGTGTAGGGGTGCACTAAGAAAAGAATTTTGAAACGTCACACTCTAAAGCGTAGAACGCGAGCAACGCCGCGGGCGACGGCTAGTATTCAATAAAATATGTTTTATAATTTTTAAAACACTATTTTACAGATTTGTTACCAAAAAAATTAAAAAACGTGTAAGTAGGTTTACTTAAGTACTAAGATTTTGTTTGTGGATTTGTTAGAATTTCTGAGTATGTAGCTGCTTGAGTTTTGTTCTTTTTTTTTATGGCAATCGTCCAGAGTTGGACATTTCTGCCAGCGTCACGTCATTTTACTATTACATACATAGAGACGGGGCAAGTTCAAAGTCGCCGACCAGCTGAAAATAGTATAGTTCATTACAAAGTTTTGTTATGTATGTGTGTTTGTAATAACATTCTAACATAGTGGTGCTAACAAAAAATTCCGACTTCTCAAATTATATCAGGTTATTCTCAGAAAACATCGTTCCCTGTTCGTCCCACTGGGTTTCGTCCCACTGATGGTGCGAATGGGAATGCAATAAATAAGTATCATTTTAGTTCCGTTTTATGAGTACCTACAATTATTATTTGTAGTGTTGTAGTTCGTTTGATTATACCTAGATGTCGCTAGTCTATAGTTACTCCAATTGTCCCCAAGACCGTTCACTAGGCAGTCATTAATATATCAGGTGACAAACGGGTAACCAATGGGTCACGATAATTTGTGACGTAGGCTTCTAGAATTTCTGATTTGAGGCCCAAATGCTGATTTACTGCTCAAGCACTGATGTGGACTCGAGCATTGATTTTTGCATAATCTCTACTCAAATCTATGCTTGAGTAATGATTTCTGTATCGGCATACGGATCTGAGTATTCCTTAAGCACTTAAAATCTAGTGACTTTAGGTAAGTATTATATAAAAATAACTAAAATTTGTTGCCTACAAAATATTTATAAAAAATGTCTAAAGTATTTGTTTTTTTTTTTTCAGAAATACGTGAGCGAGTTGACCGTTGTCCGAGATTGCGTGCCAACCTGCAATGAAAAAGGTACATTATTACAATAATCATAGCATTTAAAATTGAATACTTGCTATTATAATTATCATTTGGTATTCTGAGTATTTTTTTTTTGTAATCGAACGTGTCACGAAAACACGTAAAAAGTTATATTTTGAATATTATATACCACTTATCAATAAAAGAAAAAATATCGTTATTGCAAAATTTAGTGACTTACTATCCCGTCGCCCGCGGCTTTGCTCACGTTCTACACCTTTTAGAGTGTGACTTTCAAAATTCCTTTCTTAGTGCACCTCTACACTATATAAGGATGCTACCCTCCAAATTTCATACCTCTAAGACGTATAGTTTAGGCTGTGCGTTGATTGTCAGTCAGCTTCAAAAGAGTTTTATATATTTAGAAGATTCAAAATTTAAATCTACCGGGAGTAATAAAATGACGGCCCCAAAAATATATCCATATTGTTAAGTACTCCCTCAAGTTTTTGAGAGTGGTTTTATAACCCCCAAAACTCAATTTCAGATTTCCACAACGCAACTTTCAATCAACCCGTAACTGCTCAACAAAACACTTTGCAACAGATTTATTTATCTCGTTACCGCGATGAAAAGGGTTCAGTATCCCCGAGTGGTACAGATTTTTATGCGGATCCCCAAAATAAATGTTCCCACAATAAAATAAGAGGGAGTTTAGTCGTTAGTTCGGTTCATGGTAACTGAGCGGGCGGATTTTATTTGCCCTTCAAACCTTTGCGTTTTGGCGACATAGTACTTTTAGATGCAGTGCGATAAATCTAGTGACATAGTGGAGCATCGATGGTACAGTTGGAGTATATTTAACCGATTTCAAAAAAGAAGAAGGTTCTGAACTCGATTATATATTGTACATTAGTGACTAGCTGATAGCGACTTCGTACGCGTCCAAAATATTCCACAAAAATATCTGTCACCAGCATACGATGAACCTCGTAGCAAATGGCTGCTTTTGGTTGAGAGAGTTCAAGCTGTATCTAAGAATCCACGTCTTTGATTTCAGTAAAATATAACCTATGTTTCTATCTGGAAAAGGTCTTCTGAATGGTATAAATTTCATTGAAATTGGTTCAGTAGTTAAGGCGTGATCCGCGAACAAACAAACAGACAAATCGACAAACTAGATTTTTGAAATCAGAATCGTTTATTTAGTATATTTCCTTTTTCCATTTCTTTAATTTTAGTTTTTGGCTTTTTTTACAGTTTTATAATAAATAAAAATAGTAGTATAGATAAGTTACAACACTGACTGATATACTATGTCACGGATCAGAGTGCCACCGTAACGGCTCGCAAATCACGTTTTATATCGGGTACAGACAAATACTGGGCCCAAACACCGATTTTCACAAACATTCGGACGAAATACTGGTTTTTACAGACATTGGGACGAAATAATGTTTATTGCCAGCAGTTACTTTAGGAATAAAATACCCTTAAAAATAAAAATAATTGATTGGGGTTGAATTTAAAATAGCTTAGGGTAATTTACAATGTAAATTAATACAATGTAAAGTAATGCAGCTTAGCATGAGGTGGGCAATTAGCTTTATTTTTTCTTAACTAAGGTAAAAATTAAAAGTAATAGAAAAATGTTTATTACAGAGAAAAAAATTACCAAATATCACCAAATAATATCATTTCCTATACAAAATCGTTTATTTATATAAAGGTGTAAATGAGATGAACTCATCCATAGGCATTCATAATTAGGTTGGTAGGTACATATATTTAGGTAAGTATATGTAGATACATGCATAATATAATATACTTACCTACTAACCGTCGCCCGCGGCGTTGCTCGCGTTCTACCCTGTAGAGTGTGACGTTTCAAAATTCCTTTCTTAGTGCACCCCTACACTATATAAGGAACCTACCCTCCAAATTTCATACCTCTAGGACTTATAGTGTAGGCTGTGCGTTGATTCTCTGTCAGCTTTAAAAGAGTTTTATATATATTGATGATGATGATGATTACCAAAAACAAGTACACAAGCCAAATTACCAGAAGGTATGGTACCTAGGGAAGGGGAGTGGAACGCTGCCATGTACAGAGTCCTAGAGTTTTCAAAAGAGGTAGTCTCAGGCACGTCCAAACTTCACATCTAATTTGGACCATACGTCCAAATATCTATTCTATCTAGATAATAAAACAATATAGTATTTCTACCCAAAGAAACATTCCATTCGAATTTTATCTCGATTGTTTCGACAAAGGAGATAATTAAATTGAATTATGTTTAGGTGCGATCTCATTTACATGATATTCAATGAACAAATTAGATTACATCAAACTTTAAACAATGTTGCCAGTTCCCGACCGAATTTTAGATTTTTTTGTTATCAAAATATGGAAAATCTTTTTGTTTACGGACTTTTGCTGCCCTAATGTTCGTTGCATGGTTATCGGCAGTAGTAACCCATCTGACGTCAGGTGGGCCATCGACTTGTTTCATCATGTGGTTCTATAAAAAGAAAACTATGTATTAGTCGATTTCTGTATTGTAATAACAAGCATAATGTTATAGCAATAAACACTTAGTTTATTTTAAAGATTTTTATGATATTTATCAAGTTAGGAGTTAGGTTTGAATCCGCAACCTTCCCCTTGATACAAGTGTAAATTAGTAACGCATCCCTGCTTGAAAGGGATAGGACGCGGGTTCGAATTCCATCCGATTTTTATATTATAAAAAATTATAAAAGTTTTTTTTACTTATTAATTATTCAGAGACTTTTTTCACACAAATTCGTCGAAATTTTGCCAGATTATGTACAAAGAAAACATAAAATACTAAATTCGTAGTGAGCTCGCAGCAAGTTCGTAGCATTCGTAGAGGGCGCGTAGCAAGTTCGTATCATTCGTAGTGAGCTCGTAGCGAGTACGTAGGATTCGTAGAGGGCGCGTAGCAAGTTCGTATCATTCGTAGTGAGCTCGTAGCGAGTACGTAGGATTCGTAGAGGGCGCGTAGCAAGTTCGTATCATTCGTAGTGAGCTCGTAGCGAGTACGTAGGATTCGTAGAGGGCGCGTAGCAAGTTCGTAGCATGCGTAGAGGGCGCATAGCAAGTTCGTAGCATTCGTAGTGAGCTCGTAGCCAGTACGTAGCCAGCCAAAACTACCTCACGCACAAATTACTTTGGATTCATTTGAGTAAACTGGCAGCATACGAGCTATGATTTGAAAAAAACTTGAGTTTTTAATAAGAATACTACGCTAAAACCCTGTGTGTGGTAATCCTTCAACTGTCAGTCACACGCCTTATTAAAATCATCATCATCATCAATCATTATCATCAATATATATAAAACTCTTTTGAAGCTGACAGAGAATCAACGCACAGCCTAAACTATAAGTCCTAGAGGTATGAAATTTGGAGGGTAGTATCCTTATTATAGTCTAGGGGTGCACTAGGAAAGGAATTTTGAAACGGCACACTGTAAAGGGTAGAACGCGAGCAACGCCGCGGGCGACGGCTAGTTTAGTACAAATGACCCAAAACCCCAAATCTTTGTGCTTTGTATTTAAATCATGACAATAACACATTAGTAAAATAATAAATAAATTAGCCCTTCTTTTTCACAAAACACGAATAACGTCAGGATTCTTTAATAATATTACTTTTTGTTGTTATGGACAATGAAAATATTGTGTTGTACTTAGATACAAAAAAAAAATTGTAAATGGTTTATAGCTAAAATTACTTACAAATATAAACTGAGAGATAAGAGTTTCTACTGATTTGATTATCTTCACTAACATAATCATTTTCGTTTTGTGCCAACGATATTGTTTTTAAACTTCTTTGGTAAAGGTAATGAAGTTATAAAGAACCAATATTCAATTTAAACAACAGTTAAATAAGTTTTGAAGTATATAAATTAAAAAACATCTATAAAATTATGCAAAAAGTATTGTTTCCGCCCGGGATCGAACCGGGGGCCTTGTGCGTGTGAAGCACACGTGATAACCGCTACACTACGGAAACTCATGCACAGATGGTTGAATATCTAAAATTAAATGTACAAACATTGATTATCTGCGTGTCATAACTGTCACAAGCCTATTTTGATCCCTGTACTACCACAGATCATAATTATAATATTATCTGTACTAATCCAAGTTATCATTTAGATTCGAGTTTTCACATTTTTTGAAACAACACATAGCATTTTTATTTTAATAGTTTTTCTTGTGTTATTGTGAGTATTATTGTTTAATTTTGGTGGAATTTTAACCAATAATACTTAGGTCGTAACATAAAGTGTGAGCCATTGGAATAAAGTGTGTAAAGTTATTTCTCTGAATGTGAAAAGTCGTTTCAGGTTTTGAAGAGAAAATCCACCATTTTCTCTTCAAAACAAACGACAGCCGACTTGAATTGATGAATTAATACTATGACTTTTTTTATTTAACCTATTCTATCCCACTGTTGAGCAAAGGTCTACCCCAAAATAATAAACAAAAAAAGTACAAAAGAAATGAAAAAACATTAAATGTACAATGGGCAATATATACAATGTTAGTTTTTTTTTATTGCTAAAAAAAAACATTGTTTCAGAGTGGTGGGGAGCCCGTACGTTTTGCTGCGAGACAGACGAGTGCAACAGTGGCCTTCAGACGAGTGCAGCAATCACGATCGTGGCTTTAGCGCTGAGTGCGATTGCGCTCGCGCGCTGACCTCGTGTGGACGAGCCTTTACTTTGGGTTTTTGTTTGAATGCATTAGTTTAGACCAGCAAGCCAATTGCGCTATTCTCCATTCTTATTCAGAAATGAAGCAGATTTCAACTTGAAATTTGTATTGTACTACAAAAATCATAGTTTCCTAAAACATATATTTTCATTTTATTTAAGTATTTATTTGACTATAATAGGACGTCTTATTTATTCTAAAAAGAGACACGATAAAAATTTACTTTTTTTATTTACTTTTGTTTTGTTAACCAACTTCAAAAAAGTAAGACCATTCTCCAATCGAGTGTTTTTTTAAATAAATCTTCCATGGAAGTAGTAATAAGCTTATTATGATGATAAAAAATAAGTATCTTACCATAAGAATCACACATTTTTTAAAGAAAAATGTGAAAATATTCAGAAAAAAAGTCAGCCACAGAATTTGATCTAACTTCAGAGTTAATGGAACAGTCCTTCTATACATTACTTTTCTGTGAGATCGAACGCAGTCGTCCGTTCAAATCCTATCTCGGGATGGATAAATAATCATAGATCATATAGGTCGTACAGAAGCGTCACAGTGAAATTAAAATTAAAATTCAAGCAACTTTGTTGAGTAAACGCTTTACGCAATAATTGAGCCTGTCGGCTATCCCACCAGTGGGCTTGATGGGATTAAAAAATTCCCACCGCGCCTGTCGCGCCTTTATATTATGCTAGGGCTGTCACAAAAAGGAGTGACAAACCAGTACGACAAAGATAACATGAGGATGAGATTGTGGGTTGCCTTATTGTCATGTAAACTGCTTCGCAAATGATTTTACTGCCCTAAGCTGGCAGAAGGCCACATCGTGGTCGACCATGGTTCTCTATACACAATCACCCGCAGTTACGCCTGTGAAAGTGCCCGGATTCCAGCCTAGTGTACGTAAACTAGGCTGTTCCAGTCCCTCAAAGGACAACCGGTTGAGCTTGGCTGTGCCAAGTGCTACCACCGACCTTCCCCACGAGCAAACCAATCCGCTTCCTCTCAGAATGGTCGACCACAGCCCTATGGGCCACGCAGTGTCTCTGATCGATACTTCAGAGGCACATCCTTCGGCTACGCTTGGACCCTTAGTACTCGTGAGATCTGATGGACTCTCGGAGCCGGCCGAAGTCCATCGGTTTCCCAGCCGGCTATACCGCGGGACCCCAAGTACTAGGTAACGTCCTTGAGCCTTCGAGCCGATGCTCGATGGGCTTCTGAACCAATTCAGAAGCCCCGGTACCCGAACGTATACAACGTTCTTCCCTGATCTACCGAACTAGTCCATGTACAAAGGTACGCAAGTGGACTTTCAGATTAATTATCGCGGAGGGTAGATTTTAACACGGAACTGTCTTCCCAAAATCTCATTAGCCTCTAATAGCAAGTAGCAAATTAATCGCTAGCACTCACCCTGTGGCCGTGGGCTAACTTTTTCACCACGCCAGTACTCCTCTGTACTTCTACACTCGAACAGGGTAGTTGTTGCACTCCACGATGTCTCCACTCACCCTCAGACCTTCTCTCCTCGGGGCCAGGCTTCGCTCCCCGTGCCGCGCAGTTTTTGCGGTCAACCCTACGAAAAAAGTATTACCAGCGAGAAAATATACCCGCCTCTTGTCAATTCAGAGTTGCCATCGTACAAAACTGATTTTAGACAAATTAAACTTACTTTTTTGTCTGTGACCTCGTGCATTGCGCGACACACCCAACAAAACAGAATTTTCACTCTAGCAGGGCAAGCAGATGACGCGTCCATTCCAGGATTTTCTCCCTTGCACGAATAGAGGCGCCCCTTCTGCTTCTTCCTTCTACTTCTGTCTCCTGCAGAGATTTTTCTTCAGCCACTTGTCCTGGGCTGAATTCTTCTGGCGGTAGATTTTCACCATTGACGTCATTACTTCGTCCTGAATCATCTGCCTCACAGACAGGTTCGATCTCCATCTGAGAAGTCTTCTCAGGACCACTGGCTATTGTCTGATCATGAGACTGCATCTCACTTTCTTGAACCCGAATTGACTCCAAGTCTGGGTTTACTTCTTCAGCCATACGTCCGCTGTACTCCTCTGGTTCCTGCTCTACTGTCTGTAGAGGCTGTGTATTCTCTTCAGAACTCTCTTCCAAAGGATAGAGATGCCCTAGAGAACGAGTGAAAATGGAGTCATCAACTTTTACTCTCGCTACTCGACATGCGCCATCTACACCTTCTAATAGGTCGACAATTTTACCAACTTTCCAGTTCTGTCGGTTCTTAGAGTCAGCTTTAATTTGCACGACATCTCCCACCTGTGGAACTCGACTGGATCTGATTCTGGGCTGCTTAGGCGAATGCTGTGATCTCTCCCTCAAACAGGTGAGATACTGCCCTATAAACATTTTCTTAAATTCTTCCAGAATCTTGATTCCCTTTTTCCAGCTTTCTATCAAGTCCGATCTAAGCCTTGATCCAGTACATGGCGCTTCTACTGGTGAAGGTTTCACTGTCAAACATTTTCCTAATGTTAGGAAGTCCGCTGGACGCAGAATGTGCTCCACTTCAGTGCCGACTCGGGTTAGAGGTCTTGAATTAATGACCGCTTCTACTTCCTTCATCACTGTAAGTAGCTTACTGTCACTCAGTAAGTGTTTTTCCAACGTGCGCTTTAGGCAATGCTTGACAAGACCAACCAGGCGTTCGTAGAATCCTCCATGCCATGGAGCTAGTTGAGGAATAAATTTCCAATGGATTTCCTTGTCTACGCAGTATTGACTTGTCATTACCTCAGAGGTCAATTTAAAACAAGTGGCATTGTCAGAGTACATCCTTTTTGGGAATCTTCTTGTGGCTGCAAATCTCCGCAAGGCTAGAAGACATTCTTCTGCAGAAAGATCTTTCACAATTTCAAGATGAACTGCTCGTACAGTCAGACATGTGAATAAGGATACCCATCTTTTTTCCTTTCCATTTATCGAACTCACATACAATGGCCCAAAGTAATCTACACCAGTAAATGAAAAGGGCTCGCTGAAGTTCACTCTTTCTGGTGGCAACGCTGGTGTATCTGGTAGTTTGTAAGGACCTCCTCCATGTTTCACACATTGCTGGCATGTCTTGAGCATCTTGGTTACTTTTGCTCTACCTTGCGGTATCCAGTATCTTTTCCTGATGATACTCAACGTGTGTGAAGCACCAACATGGTAATTACTCTCATGAGTTTCGATAATAATTTTATTTGTAAGCTCACAGTCTCTTGGAAGTAGCACCGGATACTTCATGTCGTAATCCCATGTCGTGTTAGCCATACGACCACCGCAACGCAGTAGACCCTCAGAATCTACAAACAAATCTAAGCTTCTTACAAGATGAGTCTTCTTGCCTGCCAGTTCATCAGGGAAGTGTTCAAACTGCAATTTTCTAATTTCTACAGTGGTATTGTCGTGTGAACTGTCATTACTAGTATCTTCTTGTAAGTTTTCGATTTCCATAGGGACTTCTTGGATTCTGGTTAGTTCTGACCAGTCATGAGGTTCCAACTCACCTGGACTCCCATCCAGGACCTCCCCAAACGAAACGAAGGTTTTGTTCGTACAGTAATGACGACTCTCTGGCCACTGAGAGTCTTCGTCTTTAAGAAATTCGGGTCCGTTGTACCAAAGCTCTTTCTTTTGGTCCCAGAGTTCAGGTTCGGGTCTGGTAGCAATATCAGCAGGGTTAGATTTTGTGTTAACATAACATATCTCTGTATGTTGATGAAGACGCTTAATCTCATTGACTCTGTTTGCTACAAAAGGTGGTAAAAGTTTGCTTGACTTAATCCATGCCAGAACTATTTGACTATCTGTCCACAGATATTCCTTTTCAATTGGTAAGTCCACATTCGTTTTCACTTACTTCAATAGCCTGCTTCCTATCAGGAAACCTAGTAGCTCCAGTTTGAGTATTTTCAAATCATCTCTGTCTTCAATTTGTGAAATGCGAGATTTTGCCATCACCAAGGAAACTGAAGTTTGCTGATCTCCTTTTGTCTTCAAATAAACGACTGCTGCATAAGCGTCTTCTATTTGTAATCCAACTTGAAGAAAAGCCTTTTCTACATCTGCAATTATACCAATTCTCTTCGTCCGGAAGTTGAGAAGGAGCGCTGTCAAATCTTCCAGCATCGAAGGTCCACTGTAAAGGCATTCATTGATACTCTTCTTTCCTGTTATCTTTGCTGAGGCATCATAGACAAGCCGTCCTCTTTTGCCCTTTTGTTTCACCATATGATGAGGAAGATAATGAATAGGATGATCAGTTTGGCTAGAGCTTGAATCAATCACTTCTATGATTCCAAGATCCAGCTGTTCCTTTAAGATGCTGTTGTATTCAGCCAAAGACTCATCATCCAACTTCTTAATTAAACTTCTTAATCTTCCTATGGCAAGTCCCAAGTTTGACGGAATTTCAGGTGGGTACTGTATCCAAGGCCACTTGACTTCATATCGTCCGTTTCGGTACTGTACAGTTTCATTGAAGTGACGAACTGCTTGCTCCTGTCTCGTCGCCTTTGGTGAATCAGTTATGCCAATGCTTTCTAATGACCATAAAAATTTTATATCTATATTTCTCAATGGTAGATCTGGTTCAGTCAAATATGGACAACTAGGTATGTGGCAGTGGCAGTAATAGTGACAGACAAAACGTCGCTTTCTACCTGGCTAGCGCTACCTGACAGCACCCATCCGAAATCTGTATCAAGTAGGTATATGCGTTCATCAACATTGATTCTATCCTCATCATGCAAGAAGGAACAATAGAGGTCATTGCCCACAAGTACATCAATCTTCTCACCTACTGTATCATCATCAGCAGGTATATCCACCTTATTATGTTTGAACTTTGCTACTGGAACACGATCCGTTATACGTGGCACAACGTTTACCTGTATCTTCCTACTGATACCACGCTTGGTTTCTATGATGATGTTACCAATGGGGCTGGACATTTCTCGTGGGGTAGCAGCTCCGAATGTATATACCAGTAGTAGATCCTTCCTTTCCATTGAAAGTCCGAGGTCTCTTGCTGCCTTCGCTGTAATGTAGCTGCGTTGGCTTCCACTGTCCAGAAGAATTCTGGCACTTATATTATGCTTCACGTTGTTCGGGTTCTTTATTGTTGCTACTGCGGTCTGTAAATAGGTATATCTGTTAGATGCATTGAATACTATCGCGGGTACCTGAGCTTGGGTAGGTACATTATAATTCTCACCTACTGGACACAGTAACCTTAGGTGATTCCCTTTACAGTTAAAGCATGATATCTTCCTCCTGTATTCTTTAGATTTATGACCCTCTTTCAGACATTTAAAGCACTTATTTTTAAGTTTCTCTCTTCGAGCTTCAATGGTCTTGACCGTCCTGCATTCTGAACTGACATGGTTAAACCTACCACAAAAGATGCACTGCCGTTTAGGTCTTTTATTTTGTGGTTCCTTATTTTGTTTCAAATTGCTGCTTTTTCTTTTGTAGGTATTTCTTCGGTTATCTTGATCAACACTAACCTGCAGTGCCTCGGTTGTTGTTGAAGAAAGGTTATTGGCAGGTCTAGTATCACTGTCCAATCCAGACCTTTCCATGGCAGTGATAACTTTGTCCAGACTAGATCTAAGATCAGGTACAGAACAGTCATCAGAAGAAAGTATATTCACCTGGTACATAATTTGCTCTGGGAATTTGCTTGCGATAACTGTCCTCAAATGATTGCTCTCCATACTCTCACCCAATGTCTGTAACACTCGGAGATGCTTCTCGATAGTATCTAAAGTCAATCTGCAGGATGCAGGTTTATCGGTGGCTCCCTTGATCTTGCCGATTGCAGAGTGATGGGCATCGATCACCCTGTCCTTGGATCCAAACCGCTTTTGTAAGACTTCTAGCGCAATAACATAATTTGAATTGGTAGTCGATAGACCGCTTACAGTTTCCAATGCTTGGCCCTCCAATGAACCGAGTAGATAGGCCAACTTCTCGACATCTTTCAGTTGCCTTTTCGAATCAATGTTGGCTTCGAACCTGTCCCAAAACTCATTCCATTGAAGGATGTCGCCATTGAATTTGGCCAATTCAAGTTTTGGTAGTTTGGAGGAAGAGCTGGGCTTAGGATCACTAGTCTTGGCATACCTCTCCGCAACTGAATTGAGGTTTATCTCTAATTCTTCGGCATCAAGCTGGTCTTTCATATAATCTGTGAATTCTGCCACTTCCAAATACTCAGAACTCAACCGCAGTTCCTTGTCAAACGCTTCAATAAACTGTTTTAATTTCAAGCGGTTCAACACGAGGTCTTCTTCCGTAATTTGTCCTTTTTCAAAGTTGTTTCGTATCTCGCTAATTATTTGTGTTAATTTCTCATGTCGCATTCTCAGGCGGATTTTTGAAATAGCTTCCATAGTTCCCAAGTTAACGAGATACTCTTCGATCGGTTCACAAAATCTAAAATCAAAAAACCAAGTTCAGCCGAGATAAGTACCTACATAGATACTTACGTTAGAAACGTTTGCGGAATCATCACTACCTGAAAATTACGCACTGATATATCACTTGGATTCAATTTCATTTAGCACACGAAGAAAGTTATCCAAAATTACCGAACTCGACTTTTCCTAGCAAAATTGGCAAAATAGAAAAACAACTTTTTGGGCGGAAACGGAAAACTAAAACGACGCCGAACTTTGATAAAACATGGCGGCAAATTTTAAAACTTGTATTTTCCTTCCTTATATCTACTTAATCTTTATTTCTTATAAGATATAGCTTTACCAATAAACTTAACTAGGATAACAATGTATATTCTCAAATACATATGCTTAATTTAAACTATATTCACTAAATAAAACTAAATAATAGTAACGGATATAGGTATCCGGTGAACGGAACGTTACGAAATATTAACCATAGACAAAGTAGATTAGCTAAATCAGCCATAGACCCGTCGGTCTTCTACTTTCCCTTTTTTTTTTTCTTAGGGGAAACGCACACTTTCAATAAAAACTGAAGTCATTGATAAAAAATATAAAACGTAAAACCGCAAACGCGAATGTAAACGCAAAATATATACGCAATGGAAAAAAAAGGATTAGGTTAAATAAAACAACATACACTTGTACCAATATTTTAATAAATCCCATCTTTTCTTTTGCAGGGTATTTAAAAATAAAAATGAAAAACTTTTATGCCGGGAGAGAACCCGAACGTATCAGGCTGCTCCAAACATACGCTGAACCAACCCTGTGGTTGGGACCAGAAAAAAAAGAATCTGGCATCCAAGGGCTCCAACATGAGATCCCTGCATCTCCACCATTTTTGTCGCGCCTTTATACTATGCTAGGGCTGTCACAAAAAGGAGTGACAAACCAGTACGACAAAGATAACATGAGGATGAGATTGTGGGTTGCCTTATTGTCATGTAAACTGCTTCGCAAATGATTTTACTGCCCTAAGCTGGCAGAAGGCCACATCGTGGTCGACCATGGTTCTCTATACACAATCACCCGCAGTTACGCCTGTGAAAGTGCCCGGATTCCAGCCTAGTGTACGTAAACTAGGCTGTTCCAGTCCCTCAAAGGACAACCGGTTGAGCTTGGCTGTGCCAAGTGCTACCACCGACCTTCCCCACGAGCAAACCAATCCGCTTCCTCTCAGAATGGTCGACCACAGCCCTATGGGCCACGCAGTGTCTCTGATCGATACTTCAGAGGCACATCCTTCGGCTACGCTTGGACCCTTAGTACTCGTGAGATCTGATGGACTCTCGGAGCCGGCCGAAGTCCATCGGTTTCCCAGCCGGCTATACCGCGGGACCCCAAGTACTAGGTAACGTCCTTGAGCCTTCGAGCCGATGCTCGATGGGCTTCTGAACCAATTCAGAAGCCCCGGTACCCGAACGTATACAACGTTCTTCCCTGATCTACCGAACTAGTCCATGTACAAAGGTACGCAAGTGGACTTTCAGATTAATTATCGCGGAGGGTAGATTTTAACACGGAACTGTCTTCCCAAAATCTCATTAGCCTCTAATAGCAAGTAGCAGATTAATCGCTAGCACTCACCCTGTGGCCGTGGGCTAACTTTTTCACCACGCCAGTACTCCTCTGTACTTCTACACTCGAACAGGGTAGTTGTTGCACTCCACGATGTCTCCACTCACCCTCAGACCTTCTCTCCTCGGGGCCAGGCTTCGCTCCCCGTGCCGCGCAGTTTTTGCGGTCAACCCTACGAAAAAAGTATTACCAGCGAGAAAATATACCCGCCTCTTGTCAATTCAGAGTTGCCATCGTACAAAACTGATTTTAGACAAATTAAACTTACTTTTTTGTCTGTGACCTCGTGCATTGCGCGACAGCGCCCACTATGCAAATAAGTGACCTTCATGAAATCTGCTTGCTTGGAAAGGTAAAAAAATTTAACCAATTTGAACCAAATACACACCATTTTTTTAAATTAAGTATTATGGTTCTAACAATAGTCAGATACTTATAAAGGTAAAACATATTAATTTAGAACCTAAGAATTACTCAATTCTTCACTGAGGTCATTTACTGTACAAAATAAACCAAACTAATTCATGGCATAAAATCCAAGGTGAATATAACCTTCCACGCCAAGCAAAAAAGCCCATTTTTCACTAACAAAAGATCCACAGTGATATAAACCATTAGATAGGTCGATGAGACGAACTGAGAGAAAACGTATCGCTTTGAATCAAGCTATTTGAAACTGATACAGTATTGTCACGCTCGCCGATTCAATGAGTTCGGCGATAAACAATGAAAACAATAAAGCGCTCGTGGCTAGGCTTGCTTAGCCAATCTTCACTGATTATCTAAGTTAAGCACCGGTCTGTGCGGGCACTATTTGGATGGGTGACCGTTAGTGGCATTTACATCTGAGCGCTTCCGTTCTTCGGAGGGCACGTTAAACTGTCTCGGCTCTAGCAGTCGTTAAGCCACGACGGAGGCCTTAAGGCGGCCTAAAAACTCCGTCACCAGAGTTGGCCACTAACTCATACGAGCTTGCTTGCTTTAACAATGAAAACCGCCAAGTGCGAGCTGGCTATTACTTTGTACAACTTTGTTGGAGCCTGTAAAATAAAATAAATATCCTTGGACATTACACACAACGCCCTCTAGTCCTAAAATAAGCAGAGCTTGTACTATGGGAACTAGATTGCTGATATACCTAGTACTTAAATTTATTTTTTTGTAAATACATACTTATTATACATAGTAACATCCAGACATAGAACAAACATAAATGGTTGCCACACACAAATGTTGGTTCCAGGTGGGGATCGAACCCACGACCCACAGCACGGAAGGCAGAGCGACTACCGCCTGAGCCATGACGCCTACCTATACAAAATCTTCTATAAAAACTTGAATATCGTGGAAACCATAAATAAATTGGGTTTGATACACGTTAAGTAATTAAACCTGCCAGGTTGTCTCATAAAAACCTGCCAGGTTTAAGCCTGATAGGTTTTCTGAACTGTTTTCATACTAAATCATAGGTATTCTGTGACTAAATAGTGACATTAGCGCGTTCCAGCGCGTTTTTTAGCGTCAAAAACTTCTCGCAAATGTATTTACAAGAATACAAAACATTATATTTACAAAGTGATGTTTATTGAAATCATGTCCAATACGCCTTCTGACTTGAACTCCTATTTTAGTTTGGTTTTTAGTTCGTAGAGCCGAACTAGTACCCACCAGTGGGTCGGCCGGTGGGCTCGAATAAGCCTCTTTTTCTGTGGCAAAACTTGAGTCAGTACAGTCAAAGTGAAAAGTAATTAGCAAAAATCAATGCTACTTTTTTTTACGTTTTATTTTCATAAATCATTGTCCATACTTATAAATGGTGAATAACTATTTAAAACTTATACATACAACTATTGTGTATAAGTCCGATTCAAATTAGTCATATTATCACAGTGCCTAGATTAAAATGTAATGAGTAAGAGTATGCATTATTAAACAATACACGCAATACAAATAGTTATTTAACTAATAAGTACATAGTATTAAATTTTATCTAATCAAAATGAATAAATTTTCATAGTAAGTCTAAATATTTATTAAAATAATATTTTATTTTATTAATGTCGATATTGATAATTATAGTGGAACGCGACGTGACTTTGATAATTCTCGATTAAAATTATACATTATTTTGCGTTGGTAGTACCTATGTCATCTTCTTGGGTACCAAAAAATAATAATATGCTAAAATAAAAACGGAAAAGGTAGATATCCATAAATTTTATTTTTAGTCGCTATTAAACAAGATTTTGACATACCTGTCAAATCATTTGACAGATACGAAAAAGAGGTACCTTTTAGGTATATCTAATAATCTCGAGGTTTTACTAAATCTAATTACTAGTTTAAAAAATAACGCTTTATAGTACCTAATACAGTAAGTATCACAGATTAACCTAAAAATATTCTAAATTAATATAACTAAGCGTTAGTATTAGACGTTAGTGGAAGTAGAGTCATTTTAAGTCTCACTTTACTAAAATACATACTTTATCAATATTATTGAACCTAATTTTACCCTATAATGTAATCTATGTGTCAATATAATTTTATTATTGTATTAAATTAGTAGAAACCTAGAAAAAAGCTCATAGAGAATGTAATAATATTCTAAAAACTTTGAAACTATTTTTAACCATGCTAATTGTAACAAAATAAGCGTACCTACTTTTTTTTGTAAAACTCTAGATTTTGATATATAAACTTCTTGGACAGTCAGCTTCATGGATCAATTTAGGTTTTTGCTTGGTCTTATTAAATGAATTGCTAAAATTAGTTTAGTAAAATTAGTTTATTGTAGTTATTTTATGTTCTGATATATACCTTTGTACCTAAATTACTTTTACTTACCTATCTTACTTTTTGTAGCTAAATTATATTTTTTTTTATCTGTACCTACCAACTCATTTTAAGTTTATGTTTAATTTTATTATAATAGATCGCAGTACCAGTGCCAGTAAAACAAGCGCCTGCGCAGGATATTCACATATCCTACCCTGGCACCATGCTGAGTGGTGGCCATTTTTGTTATTTTATTTTTATTTTATTTTAAGTTTCACTATAACATTGTAAATTTTAAAATAACAAAATAAATATTTTTCTTTCTTTCTTTCTTTCTAAAACTTCTCAGTTAAATTTTGTATTCCAATAAAAATTGTGAACCACTTGTATCGTTGACTGTCCTTGTGACGTCATGTGTGATGTCATGTCATACAAGTATATGATTTTCATTACTATTACGCTTCGCGGTAGCGTACTTGTGTTTTATGATAAAAACTTGATAAATTGTTAAATTTATAGTAATAAGTAATTTATCTCATTAGTTACCGATAAGGTGTTTTGTTCTTAGCTAAATAAAGACCAATTTTATCATTCATTGAAATTGTGCTTTTTTTTTATTATAACGACACTGCAAGGCCTCACAAACGTTGTTTTTTTTAATTCAAGTTAAGCTATTTTTTATTACCAAGTTATTTGACGATCTTTAACAATCGCTAAGTAATTCAGAAACAGTGTGTCTAAAGATTAATTTCAACTGGGTAACAAAAGTTACAAAACAAGTAGTTAAAAGCCCCCAAAATAATCTTAAATTGGTATGAACTTAGTTGTTGACTGTACCATGTACCTACATACCTAGTTACGATATCAATAATTGGAAAGTTAATAGGGAGAAAATTATTAAAACTGTTCAAGGCGTGTCGAGTCAATATATTTGAAGGGTTCCGTAACACAGACGAGAGACTTAGTGCTGAACAAGACGGTAGGTATACTCAATCTAAATAAAGTCAAAAGCTATAATATTTAAGTTAGTACTTAGTAGAGCTTCTTGTACATACTCATTTCAGCCACGCGATACTTGCATTGCTGTGTTCCTGTTGTCAAGGCAATTATGGGCACGATGGACCGCAGTGCGATGCCTCAAAAGGCACGTCCTTAGTGGACTTGGTCAATGTGTCAGTCTTTGGAATAAAATTATTGATACTATTGATACCGTCTAGCAATCAGCGCGCTCGCCAGCGAGAACGAGTACCTATAGATTTGAATAA
The DNA here is from genome assembly GCA_918843925.1 of Eulithis prunata. Taxonomy (NCBI): domain Eukaryota; kingdom Metazoa; phylum Arthropoda; class Insecta; order Lepidoptera; family Geometridae; genus Eulithis; species Eulithis prunata. The sequence goes on along the minus strand of OU974030.1, from coordinate 6,245,835 downwards.
AAAAATAATAATACAAAGATAATCATTATAAGTTTAAAAAACTGGAAAAATCTACTTCAATTTGATACGCATTCATCATTGATGATGATGATGGAAGTTCATTGGGACCGTTCTATTGATCGTAAACATCACAGAAACGTCACAGGAAAGCAAATACGCAGTGTCGTGTACGTGTATGACGTGTTGTTTCGAGTTATTCTTATTTAACTGCCAAACTACTGCACTGATTTTGATAAAACAATTATGGAACCAATCTGGAAGCACACCCTTTCAGATATAAAAATATTTTTCAAATGGGTTCATAAATGACGGAGTTTTGATTGTACAAACATTAAAACAAATATGCAACCGAATTGAGAATCAGTAGATATATTAGTATTTGTGCTTTAAAAATATATGTTTAGTATTTTTAAATAAATTAGATCATTCTAAAATCGCTACCGTAATATTATTGGGAAAAAATGTTTTATGACTTTAGTAAAGAGCAGCGGAACCCTGATACACGCGGCGTCTCTATTTACAATTTGTTTTTAACATTATTGCACATGTTCAAAGTGATCGAAAATAGAATCTGAAACTTATGATTTTAATTTTGACGTCATAACGCAAAACGTAACTCACCTAATAAATAAATATCTAAATTGACAATGAAAAAACTGTATGGCACTTTTATCGCCTAAAAATCAAATAGGTTCTTTATTGATTATTTTCCGGGTACAAGCCGGTATAACACAAAGTAACGTAAAAAAATATTTATACTTCCTTATTAAAAAGTGATGTTTACTTACGCTAGTTTTCTCTCAACAATATCAATTGTTATTCTGCAAGCTTCTCCTTGTGCTATCGTCGGTAACAACAATTTTAATGATGGTAATAAACGCACTGAGATTAACATGGCATGGTACGAGTATGGTAACAATAAGCACATTGGTGAAGAGGGTAACAATACTCATTACAATGATAACAAAAATATACATAAAGACGGTATTAACAAATATAATAGCAACAACAAAAATGTGGATGGCAGCAGTATACAAGTAGTCGATAAAAACAAAACTAAAAAATATAACAATAAACATTTATACGGTAAAAGAAAACGTAAGAACGGTGCCAGAAAACGTGAACATAGCAACAAAATACTTGGAGAAAGAAACAATAATGAAGACGATAACAAAAAACTCGATAATGGTAACAAGGAACATGAAGACGGTACCAGCCACTACGGTAACAAAAATGGTAACTACAGACGCTTCGACGGAAGCTTTGCTCCTGCTCCTCCTCCTGATAAAGACAATCTAAATCCAACAGAAAGTTGGGCGGAAATAGTGAAGCAGTTAACAACACCCACGTCTCGTAATAACAAGTAAGTTTAAGTTTTTAAGTTTTTTTTTTTTGTAAGGGGTAAGGATAACAAGTAAGTTTGAAATAAACCCACTTATCATAGCTAAACGATAGTACACCTCTCACCCGTCAAATTGTTAAGCAGAGTCTGAACCTTCCGCGTAATTCCAGCATTCACTAGATACCGAAATATAGAAAATTCTAGAAGAACCTCTACCGTATATTGTGTAAAAATTCAAGGATTACAGTTTCATATTATGATCACGAAGAAGCTCGCTTAAGTTCATATCTATATAAGTTTCATATCGGCTTCTGTGAAATAAGCTAAGTAATATTCTGCCCCAAGGAATTAGTTAAAATATTTAGATTTTGGTATGAAAATCAACTTAATAGTGTTAAGTGGGCAAATGGTACTTCAGATATTATGTATGGGCTGGAATGCGGAGTCAGTCAGGGTGGACTTACACTACCAAAGCTTTTTAACTTATATATGAATGAACTGATTGTTGAACTCAGCAAAAGGCATGCAGGTTGTTCTATTGATGGGATTATGGTTAATAATATTAATTACACGGACGATATGGTTTTGTTGAGTCCTTCAATCAGTGGACTGAAAGACCTTCTGAAGGTTTGTGAAGACTATGCTGGGAGGCACGGATTGTTGTATAACACTAGTAAAAGTGAGGTGATGGTGACCACGGGGGGAAATAACAAAGCTCCAGAAAGTATTCCACCAATTAAATTATTTATGGGAAAGAACTTAATATTGTACTTAAGTTTAAATATCATCATCAATCAATATATATAAAACTCTTTTGAAGCTGACATAGAATCAACGCACAGCCTAAACCATAAGTCCTAGACGTATGAAATTTGGAGGGTAGTATCCTTATATAGTGTAGGGGTGCACTAAGAAAGGAATTATGAAAAGTCGCACCCTTAAGGGTCTAGAACGCGAGCAACGCCGCGGGCGACGGCTAGTCTAGGATATATAAGTACAGCTGATGTAAAGGATGACTGTGATATAGAGAGGGAACGTAGGGCGCTTGCGATCAGAGGAAATATGATAGCCCGTAGGTTTGCACGATGCTACACACATGTAAAAGTTACTCTATTTAAAATGTTTTATCAAAGTTTTTACACGTGCAGTCTGTGGGTAAAGTATACAACGAAGTCTCTCCTTGCGAGTCCAGTATCTTCCAATATAATCAGAATGTTGTTGGGTTTTTCTCGCAACTGCACAGTGCGTCTGAAATGTTCACTAACGCGCGCTCTGATAGTTTTGCAGCGATAATGCGTAAGCAAATCGCATCAATCATGAGTAGAGTGAGAGGAAGTAGCAACAGCATTTTGAATTTATTGGCTGATAAGTATGATTGCCTTATACTTCAGCACTGGATTAAGCTTGTTATAAAATGGCCTGGGTTCTATTTGAATAAAATAAATATAAATAAATATTCACGGACACTTAACACAACGCCTTCTAGTCCCAAACTAAGCAAAGCTTGTACGATGGAAACTAGATGGCTGATAGAATACATACATACATTTTTTTTTGTAAATATATACATACTTATAAAATACATAGAAACACCCAGACACAGAACGAACATCTATGTTTAGACAACACACAAAATGTTTGTTCTCGGTGGGGATCGAACCCACGACCCACAGCACGGAAGGCAGAGCTACTACCGACTGAGCCATGATTTGAATTTTACTACTGTTTTTTTTAGTATGTGTTTTATTGTGTTTTGTGCCTGCTATGTACTGTACTACTTATTGATCTCGTTGTCTGAAAATAAAGTTATTATTATTATATTATTAAGTTTTGTAGTGAGAAAGGCGATGGAACACGAAAGCACATCCACTGAAAACATGTGCTTGGGGCATTGTTTGTCGTGGCCGAAAGTAAGGCCTGTATAGTATAATCTGTATATGTGTATTTTTACAGATTCAACCAGACTCAAGAAACAACAGTAGTACGCAGGCGTACGACCCCGTATCGAGTGTCCCTTGAAGAGGATTGCGATTATCTAGCTTACTATTGTATGAAAGCTTATAAGTAAGTGCGGTTCACGGACATCGGATATCGCTTACGCTGACTTGGTACTCAAAAATCCCCTGCTGGCAGCCACAGGAGTCACTAAGGGGATCTTTTGACAACTACAGAAATTCCTTTCGCAGGGAGAACTTGCAGGGGATTTCTGGTATGAACGTTCCCTAATCTCGCAATGTGCCCAAGTACACACTATCGTGGGAAGGATCCCACGATAGTTTTTTACGAGTAATTTAATCCATAAGTCTTCAGGTTTAAATAGAGAATCATTGTAAAACTAACCCCAGCCGTAAAATTTACGTATTTATTTTGAAATTAGAACAGGTAAGATATGCGCACGCACACTGTACTATAACTACCGAACGTTCGATAACTACTGCATGTTGGACTACGTCAATTGTATGGAGAGGTATGAAGGTATGTAATATTTTCATAATTTTTTGAAAGTTTTTGAAGTGAAACCTCTAATGCGACTTCCAACAAGGAGGGACTCCACGCTCAATTTTTTTTTCTATCTATACTATTACTAGTAGTTCGCCCCGAACTGAGATCTCGTGATGGTCGGAGGTTAATAAAACCCAAACAATTTTTATTGACTAATGGTTGTAATAAACTTTGCAAATCGCTTCGAAATCGCCGTCTAGCTATGTACCAGTCTTACTTGAACTACAAAATCATTGAAACTCCAAGAAGTGGTAGCTCACGTTATACTGGGCTTGCCAATTTTATAATTTTTACAACAACTCAAAAACTATTAGACCTAGAATCAAAATAAAAATGGTTTTGAAATGTCTAAACAAAACTCTATCATATGACATCCCATTTGATATTATGGTACGACTTTTTTTTTTACTCCCTTTGGACCCTCATAACTTCATGACCCCTTGACCGATTTACTTCATTTAACAAACCAGTAAAACTTAAGAGTACTAATTCGTATACCTACCAAATTTTGTGAAGATCAGATAAGCGGTTCAAAAGATCTCGTCGAACAAACATACAAATATACAAAGCATTTTTGTCCAAGTTGTCACTACCAGGGGTCCACGGGAGACCCCCAGGGGCCCACGGGAGACTCGGCGGGGGTCTATGTGGGCGTGACACAAAAATGGGGGTTCACAATTCGTAAGCGGGGGGTCCACGGAAATGCTTTCGATAGTAAAGAACTAAAATGTTAGCTTGAATTCATATGTAGGCAGATAATATTTTAAGAAGCTGAACGACTTTTCCTTGTAAAAACTTGGATATTCAATAATCAGTAGGCAGAAAGTGTCGAGACTTGCAAAGGGACAAAATACGACTTGTGGTGTGTGTGATATTGTTAATCAAAATAGACGAGAAGACAGGTTATGTAGACACGTCTCTAAAACAGCATTACTGCGAAAAAGTATCATTTGTATGGCTCCGATCCTTTTTAACAAAATACCCAATTGTATTAGAGATTTAAATGTAAATAAATTTAAAAACAAATTGAAAAAAAATTTAACTGAGAAATGTTACTACCATATTGACGAGTTCCTAAACGATAAATTATAATAGATTTTTTATTTTATTTTTATTTGATTATGTTAATTTGTAATTTAACTGTTGACTAAGATATAGGTAGTTAGTTATAATATGTATTTCTCTTTTCGGATTACTTCGACATTTTGAGTCATCTCTATTTGCACGCCAAAATCGGCAAGACATGTTGTGTCAATTTATGTACCTACAACATCCATATTTTACACATGTTTTTACAAATAAATTATCTTTATCTTTATCTTTGTGCTTGTCGAGTTTTGGGAATATAGTCGAAATGTAGCTGCAGGGGGTCCACCGAAACCAGTTAAATTTTGAAAGTGGTCTGACAAAAAAAGTTTGGGAACCTCTTATTTAGTTTATTCATATGTTTAATTTTAGTTTTTGTTTTTTTTACAGTTTTATAATAGTATAGATAGATTGCATTGAATAAGTAGATTATTTATTAAATAAAATATATTAATTATTTAATTTAAACAGATTTTTTAAACAAATTATAACATTTTATATTTTTTTTCAGTTTGGCAGATAACTCATATGGGTGAATGTTTCACTATAAGTATACTACAAGATTACCAACGTGAGTATTTTTTTATTTAATTCAAACCCGCATTAAAGATCTCGATACTATTCCTCTAGCCAAAGACATTCTACAAATTTTAAAAACATTGTTACAGATTATGAGTACCAAGACGACTCCTTCTTGGACCAAGTCTATGTGATTCAGGAATAAAAACAAGAAATATACAAATATTATCATTTAATTTTATGTTCTAAACAAAAAATTTTAGACACACGTGGTGACTAAATAAAGAACTGTTTCAAAAATACTATTAATATAATAATTTGATAATATTGACACGTACGTAATAAGGTTCATTATAATTTACAATAAAATTGAATTTAATGAGGGTAGAACGATAAAAACATACGTATTTTTATTTTTTTATTATAAATAAGTCTTATTGTTTTTTATTTCGGCTGGTTTACATTGAGTGCACATACTTATTTACTGCTCAATCATTGATCCGGTCTCAAGCATTTTCTGTATAAAAATCTCTCCTCAAATCTATGTAGTCCGGTCAATTTAGACATTCGAAGGTGCATAAAATCTCAACAAGCTGAAAATCGGTAAAATTGTTCAAAACACAATAATAAATAAAATGTTTAAGTTCCCCATCATTCCCGTGTATGGAAAAAAATTTACTCGAGGTCAAAGGTAAATAAAATGAGTTTTTCGCGATTTTCAGCAAAACGGTGAGTTTTATCATAAAAGTACTTAAAAAAATTTGTAGATCATGAAATTATCTATAAAAAATGTTTCAATACTTTTTTTCTTACGAGCCACCGTTTCTGAGATATTAGAAGATAATATAAATAAACGATTCAAAAAGTTTTATAATTTTTACTACAACTCAAAAACTATTTAAGCTACAATAAAAATAAAAACGGTTTTAGAATGTCTAAGCAAACCCCTATTTTTTTGTTGGGATTTTATGCAACTTCACTCTCATTTTTTGGTCTAAATTGACCGGACTAATGCTTGAGTAACGATTTCATTATCAGCATACGTGCCCAAAACTACTACTAGGTAATTTGGTCAATCTATACTATTATAGTCGGTCATAGGGCGGTACACCTCAAGTGGAGTTGTGCAGGACACCTGGCTAGACGTGGTGATGGCCGGTGGAGTAAAGCCTTGACGGAATGGTGGCCAAAATCAGGCAGAAGGAATCTGGGTCGTCCGAAAGCGCGATGGGTCGATGACATCGTCAGGGTCGCAGGAAACACCTGGTTGCGGCACGCACAGGACGGAGGAGGCTGGCATAACATGAAGGAGGCATATACCCAGCAGTGGCTGATACCGGGCTGAGATGATGATACTAATATAAAACTGTAAAAAGCCAAAAAGTTAAATTAATGATATGGATAGACTAATTATGCAGATCTATTAAATAAACGATTCTGATTCTGAAAATCGAGTTTGTCTGTTTGTTTGTTCGCGGATCACGCCTAAACTACTGGACCAATTTCAATGAAACTTATATAATTCGGAAGCCCTTTTTTCAGATTGAAACATAGGTTATATTTTATTGAAATCAAAGACGTGGATTCTGAGATACAGCTTGAACTCTCTAAACCAAAAGCCGCCTTTGGCACGAGATTCATCGTATGCTGCTTGACAGACATTCTGGTAGAAAGTTTCGCACGCGTACGAAGTCGCGGGTATCAGCTAGTGCAGAACAATATTAGTAGGTATATTTAGTAGGAAGAGCTATTAAAAAAAGCTGAAAACCCTTCCCTGCACTCTAAATGTGCAATTTTCTGCAAGAATTTTGTGTTTCCACCATCTTGAAGGGAAAACATTTTTCTTTTTAATTATACGCCGGGCGGTGTGCTAAGTAGGCTTACAGTAACCTGAGCACCAGTTTTTCCACCACCTTTCCGTTTATACAACCAGAAGCGCTCGTGGCTAGCCTTGCTTAATCAATCTTCACCGTTATCTAAGTTAAGCAACGTTCCGTGCGGGCACTATTTTAATGGGTGACCGTTAGTGGCATTTATATCTGAGCGCTTCCGTGCTTCGGGGGGCACGTTAAACTATCGTTCCCAGCTCTAGCAGTGGTTAAGCCACGACGGAGGCCTTAAGGCGGCCTTAAAACTCCGTCACCAGAGTTGGCCACTAACTCATACGAGCTTGCTCGCTTTTCCAGTTGGTTGTACGACAGGGCAGGTTCTTTTTATGAGAAAAAGGATGGAAGCAGATAACCGAGCTGATGTTAAGCGGTTACCGAGGAAATATCTTAGAAGTAAGTGAGTATGTTCCAGGGGTATGACCTTCGTGGTTGTGCCGTATGATTCTGATGGACCATCACGTTATCGACATGCTGACCAATATTGCCAGCATGTCGATAACGTCAAAAACTGATGCTAAAGGTCGAGTACCTAATTCAGCGTATACAAGCAACATTAGAGTATCACTTTAGAGTGTACGATTTGTGTTTATGCGCTGCGTTTAGTTTTTCATCTTGGTTTTCTTATCACTAAAGCTACCAGGGCTTCGCCTTATAGTAGCAGTGATACATTTGAATGATGTAGACAAATTAGACCAGCTTGGCTAGACTGGTTTACCTCGGAGGACTGACCCCAAAAAAAAAAAAAAAAAAAAAACTCTGTAATAAAAACTCTATTTATATCTTGATTACTACGTCAGTGTCATGGCGTGTAATTCTGGCGGCTTCTTAGTCGTCATATATATTAAAAAATAAGTTAGCGTACAATTACTTACTTATTAGTATTTATGGCTAGATCTTAAAGCTGCTAGAGAACCCAAATTTTAAGTTAAAAAAAAATCGTGGATTTTCTCTTCAAAACCTAACACGATTTTTCACATTCAGAAAAACCACTTTACACACATTTATTCCAATGGCTCACACTTTATGATACGATTTAAGTATTATTGGTTAAAATTCCACCAAAATTGAACAACAATACTCACAATAACACAAGAAAAACTATTAAAATAAAAGTGCTATGTGTCGTTTCAAAACATGTCAACACTCGTTTCCGCACCATGCTTCGCATTCCTCCGAGTCACACTACGGTAGCTTGACGCGCCCTGAGATTCATGGCGTCCCGTTATGTCATCTTGACAGCTCAGCGGATTTATTGGACTCTTGCGAATAAGTTTGACAAGGGTTAAACTACAGTGCCTTGATCACGAATAAATGTGACAATCGCAAACGTATCGTAATGCGAGCGTATCCGAGATACACTGCGCGGTGACACTACAACGGTTGGCAGTCCAGCTGGCATTGACGCGCAATATAACTCGAATACGTTAACGCGGCGACTGTCAGATTTATTCGTGATCAAGGCACAGATCATGACTGCTTCAGCGTTCGTGTCCATGTAAAATAGTGCTTTGCATATTCTGAATAGTTTTTGTGGTGATCGTTGGCGATGATAGATCATGAAATCTTTTGTAATGATAACCAAATAATTTCCTAATAAATTACGTACATGATAAGTTAACTGAATTATTAATTTTCATGTTAATTGATCCTTGTAGCTATTCTCTAGTGAACTTTTTACATTTGGTAATGATTTAATCATATATTTTGGAAACTTCTACAGTTACTTATATTTTGTTTGCAAAAGTATGTACCTAACTTGTATAACAAACTGCGTCTATCTAACTACGTAATTTGGAGTTAGTTTGAGAGTACATCCACAAAGCACATTCCTCGGGAAGGTAGACCACAAGGGCAACTGTATCTGGCACCTGAAACTCGAAATATTAAAATAAGTTGTGCATAAGTTGGATACGTTCAACTTAAGGCGCGGAAATATGTTTTAGTATGCTGCTGTTTTACTGTTAAACTACGTTTGTTATTTCCACATTCTAGAAATAATTTGTTTCTAAATTTTGGACGAGTCCTTTTGTTTGTGTTTACTGTTTCTGTTTAGTTTCTTTTTATTACCTACTAGCCGTCGCCCGCGGCGTTGCTCGCGTTCTACCCTTAAGAGTGTGACGTTTCAAAATTCCTTTCTTAGTGCATCCCTACACTATAATAAGGATACTAGGTACCCTCCAAATTTCATATCTCTAGGACTTATAGTTTAGGCTGTGCGTTGATTCTAAGTCAGCTTCAAAAGAGTTTTATATATATTGATGATGATGATGATTGATGATTGATGATTGAGATTGATGATTGATGATTGATGATTGATGATTGATGCTACTACCGAATACCATCCATTGGTCCTCGGACCCCGAGGCAAAGGTCGCTCGGCGTGGAAAATCTTCCCTTTTCGTAGGAGGACACATATCCTACCGTGTCCTCCTCAAGTTATAGTGTAGTGTTAATAAAAAACACATTCATGAATATTGTATTACAATATGTTGATATTTTTTTGTGAAGTTGTTGAACTAAACAAATACCCCGTGTTCTAGGAATTAATCTATACAGAACAATATCATAGGTTCAGCTAGAATATTTTTTTTTCACCACAAAACCTTTCCACTCTTGGTAAGAAAAACAGTTACCTACCACTGGTAAAGTTTGATAAAAAAGTTAAACATTACAGTGTTGTTTCCAGTGGCGCATGGTGCCACAATTGAAAGAACAACAAATGCTACGAACAAGTGTGTGCTATAAGATCGAAGTGCTTAAGCTAAAAACACCTCATATACTAAACAAACTACAGATATACTAATCTAAACATACCTAGGTAGATAATCCCCTGTTTGTCTGATAGTGAAGTTTGACTGCAACTTGGCGCGGCAAATTGAGCAAATCTAGAATTTTTTATGCAACGAAAATCTGCGCTGAACTGTACCAAAAGTATTGTGATGTACGAATGGGTTCGAAATTTGAAAGTCAATATAAAAATCACATGGAATTCATGAATCTCAATGTAACAAAGTAAAATGTTGTTATTGTTTCTATCAAGCCTTTTTGATGTAAAAAGATTTGTTTTTAATTTTCTTCTCAAAAAGGTCTTATACCACTGAAAACAGCGCACAAAATAGGATAAAAAATTCTCCGTTATTTGAATTTAGAATAGGCCTATAAAATCCGTGTTGACCACTGAAATAAACTTACCATCCCTCCAAAATTTACTTAATAAAATGAACTTGAATTGAATAGGTATCTAAAATACCTCTTTTTATTTGAACCCACAAAGGGTTGTGTGGTTCAGAGGTGATAGGTGGATAAGTACTTACAAGGGACGAAACTACTTTATAAAAACTTTAGGTTACTTAGAAGCTGATACTGAAGGGTTGATGTAGGTTGGAATTTTCTGAAGATAAAAGATTATATAGAGTAACTGAAAAAATATAAAGATTCGTCAAAGAATAAATAAATATTCGTGAATATTATACACAATCTCCTTTAGTCTATCTTCTTTTTTGTATAAACTTTATAAATTCATAGTAGGTACTACCCAAACACGAAGAAGCAAATAGGTTTTTGGTGGGAATCGAATCCACAACCCCAACTCAGAAAATAGCAAGTTGTGTGCCTGTCAAAGATAACAATAGGTACCTACCTTAAAAGCTTGTAAAACCATTACCTAACTTATTTAAAATCCAACTAAGTAGGTAGAAGCTTCGTTTTCGCTAGCGTTTTTTGTTAAACGCTATCATACCGCTTGGTAAAATGTCTACGTAAAAATAATATTTTCCTTCGCTAGGCACGCAACTGCAGAATAAAATAGAATTAATTATAAGGGATATTGGACCCATGTGGCCGAGGAAGTCAGAATTGGCTGTGCATCTGAATTATAGACTAGAGTTTTAAAATTCCACGCTTGCTTTCGTATTTTGCTGCCAAAAACTGGCAAAATTGCCGTTAAAATTGTTATTAGTTTGAGGTTGTAAAAATGTCAACAGGAGTGTTACAATTTTGGTGAAAATAATAGCCTTTTTAGAGGACACGAGTTTTGACATTTTTTGAAACGACACGTAGCACTTTTATTTTAATAGTTTTTCTTGTGTTATTGTGAGTATTGTTGTTTAATTTTGGTGGAATTTTAACCAATAATACTTAGGTCGTAACATAAAGTGTGAGCCATTGGAATAAATGTGTGTAAAGTGGTTTTTCTGAATGTGAAAATTCGTGTTAGGTTTTGAAGAGAAAATCCACCATTTTCTTTTCAAAACAAACGACAGCCGACTTGACAAATGACTTAATTTGACTTATTTATTACAATTTTAACACTTGACATTGGCAAAATTGTCTGTCGAAATGACGGACACAGGCCATTATTGAAGAGAAGAAGAAGCCTTTTTAGATGAAACTAAGGTTTGTATCTCATCCGATCCCACCTTCCGCCTTAATAATAAGTTTAGATGTTTGTTTCAATCACGCTGCAGTTACTGATTCGAGTTGAATGAAACTTGGAATGTATAATATAGTTCTTAACCTGGCTTAGCAAATAGGCTACTTTTTATCCCGATATTTTTTTAAATTAACAGGATCAATCGAGATGTATACGAAGTCGCGGGTGATACCATGGGATATATTATTATATAAAGTTAATAATGTGAAGTGTATAACAAATTAAGAACAGTTAAATTTATATCACACCACTATGACAACACTGTAGCTAAGTCTTTGTACTTTTACATTATTGCAACACAAAGTTGATCTGTACGACGTTCACGTTGGTTGCGAATACAATAGTATTTTACATTACATCATCAAAAGATCTCGTCGAACAAGCATACAAAGCATTTTTGTCCAAGTTGTCACTAAGATCTCGTTCGCTTCGCTCACTCGATCAATAACCTCTTATTTTATATATATACCATAAATATAACACGGGCGACAACGACGTAGCTTACACAGCTTCGTCGTCGTTATATGAGTAAAATACTGTCGTCAAATCAGCCGAATCGAGCTATGACCAATCTTGACCTACAAGATAACAATACAAACCCACCCCATACTTAAACGGGGGTGCGAAATTATTAATGAAACACGATATAGGAGGGTCGTTATCGTAAGGTCATTCAAATTAATAGACCTTTGTCATAAAGAAACCCGTGAATATGTTTTTATTGCTCGTTTATGAGGCGCTAGATGGCTCTATTATGGCTTAAACAGTATAATATCTAGGTACTGCGTAAAACGTGGGTTCAATTCGTATAGGGTAGGATTTTTCATCATTTCCCTACAATTTTTTTTTTAAACTGAAATCTAAGTTTTAAGGAAACAGGTATTTTCGTGTTTTTTTTCTAGATTTTTCTAGAAACTTACAAACGATACCTATAAGGTATCTCATGAAGTTTGTATTTATTTGCTGTTTGTTTCGGTTTACTCTTTTCGTAAAATCTTCTAAATAATACATGATATGAAAAACCTGTTTACATTATGAATTTATTTTTGAAGTGAAAACTTCTTTAGCACCGTTGTGATTTGAAAGTCGATGAAACGAAAAAGCGAGGAAACGAGAAGAGAGATCCCTAATTTTTAAGGAGACTGCTGGCCAAGCGGTCTAACGGATTGGATCAAATCGGAACTAGCTCGTAGTGCGTGGGTTCAAGTCTCGAGCAAACTCGTTCACTTTTTGCAATTTTTTTGAAGTGAAAACGTCTTTAGCATCGCTGTGATTTGAAAGTATTTTTGAAGGTTTCACTTCTACCACGTGTATTTTTTTTGTTTTTCTTTCCTTGTTGGATAATATTTATAGAAAGTTCATGGTAAAAAGGTCTTGTTTTTATGCCGAAGCGTAAGTTAAATTAAACGAACATGAGTTGAGAGAACCTATATATCAGCACCATGTTCTGACTCCGCATCCAGAGGGCTACGTGCTCCGCATTCATGAGGAATCCTAACAGATTTGTGCAGAGATATGGGGAAAAGACGGGGAGGTACTGAAACAATTTGACAAAACACTAACGTTTAGTAAGAGTAATTTTATTCACAAAGAAAATTACAACTAATACAGTTTTTACAATATTTAAAAAATACACATGAAACAGTTGAGCTGTCTACAAACCGTTGCCAACGATTTATAGATAGCTCAACTGGTCCAAATCAGTACCAATCGGAAGCGTGCCCAAGACACTGGCTGCATTGCCGCGCTGAATAGCAATGCTGATACCTACGCTGGCCTAGATAATCACCAGCCCTCGAAACAAAATACATAAGTGAATAACATTATTTTTATATCCTATATTCATTTTGTTGCCTTCAAGCTCTATTTTCCCGATTCCTATCCAGGAAAAATTGTTGTGTGAAACAGATTTTTGTTCTGTGCAATGTTTTTTGTGATATTTTCAGTCCAGGATCAAGAGTACCCATTGACCTAACATTTTTAGGTCTTACGTCAAAATCCGACCCAACTAGTAGTCAATTTGGTAAAATATTCACGACGGCTTCATAGTAGGTACCATAGACTAAAGTACTAAAGCTTTCCCATAAATTGGTGGCACCTTGCAGCAGTAAAGGATTTAACATAGTTTGTAGTCTTAGAAAAATCTTAAAATATTTTAGTCACACTAAAATATTCTGGAAAAACTTACGATGATGAAGGCGTATCAAATTGAAGTAAGTTTTTCCAGTTTTTTTTAACTTATAAATTATTTGGTGGAAACTTTCGCACGCGTACGAAGTTGCGGGTATCACCTAGTAATACATAATAACATATACCTACTTGTATCTATGTATCACATTTGAATAAACCTAATCTAAATGTTATGACATCAGTGCAGCTGGGAATATGTATTAAGGTGAACGGGAAGTTTAATTTATACGTCGACGTCTCCACATCAATCAAGTTAGCGTTGTAAAGGTATATCCACACTTGCGCTTTTAACTTTATTGCTTTCGATATAATACGATAGTACGAGTACGATAAGGTTTATAATAATGGATTTATCTTGACCTAGAATTTTTTAGCTTTGCGTTGACGGATCTGAATTTTTATCATAATTATAAAGATAAAAAGAAAAAAAATGTTTATTGCGTAGTCTTAAAATTAACATTACATCTTACAGTATAAATTAGTAGACGGTGGAAAATACAGTAGGCAACTATATTAAATACCTACCAACCATTTGCAAACTGCCATTTTAAGTCAGCAAAACCTTGGGTTAGTCGTAGTGTTGAGTTCCTCGCTCCAACTAAGCGCATGCTTGTATATAGAGACGAGGGCTCCTGCTCTGGCTATATATTTAATTTATATCATTGGTCTACGCTAAACCAAGAGTCTTTGGTTTTACACTAGGTTTATGCTGAACTACGCTTTGTCTACGTTAGTGTCTGCCGAAGAATAAAATATAAACATCACTTCATGTCACCTGTCAAACCTGTCAAACATAGGCGATGATGCGGTCACAGTGACTTCAAGACTACAGAGGGTCTACGTTGGGTCTACGCTTGGCCTCCGTCGGGTCTACGCTGTACCTACGTTTGGCATACTCTTAGTTGTATGTTGAGAACTTGGGACTACGTAGAGTCTACGTCAGGTTTACATTAGGCCTACATTGAGTTTACTCTTACTCTTGCTGTACGTGAAGCTTATGTTGCGTTCACACTATGCCGCAGTCGGCAGGGACTTGGGCAGGGAAGTGGGCACGAGCATAGTGTAAACACGATAATGCCTCTGTTCCAGCTCCTGGCTCAAATTCATGCCCTTGCCCTGATGAGAATAAAGGCAATGTTACTGTGGCAAAAAGTCCGCGGCAATAATGCCGGGAGCGGCATGGGCATAGTGTGAACGCGGTATAACGCTAGGTCTACACTGGGTCTACGTCAAACCACCGCTGGGTCTCACTAAGTCAACATTAGGTCTAAGCTATCTTTACTCTGCACCGGTTATATGTTTGATTTTTCTGTTTATCTTGTTGATTGTAGTCTTGTTGTACATGTACGCAAGCAATCCATAGGCCATGAATAAATAACTCCAAAAAAAAATCAGAAAATATCCAATCTCTCGCAAAAATTGCGAAAAACCATCCCCGAGTGTGCATTTGTGAATCACGTCGAGTATTGCGGTGATATTACAAGCGATACGATGTACGTGCTCCATTGTTCTGGACACGATGTATCTTGTGGATATGTAAGCCGAAGTCGGGGGAAATCAGAAACTTGCTATGATGGATCGTAAAGTATTGTAGACTAGTGAATTTCCCGGTTCCGGTAGCGAAGTGCTTTTTTCTTTAGTTTAAAATTCGTTGGATTTTTAGAAGTTCAAATTCAATGTTTGGAATGTTCTTGTTTTCTAATATGATAAAATATATGCGCCAGTCTCTGGCTTTCTCTTCCCAACTATTGGTCCCACATGGTGGTGTCGTCAGCCTTCCTCACATTCTTCCTCCACTTCGCCCTATCCATGACGTCGTCATCGGAAACATTGCATTCCTTCATGTCACGGTTTAACACCGCTGTCCAGGTGGTTTTTGGTCTCCCTCTAGGTCTTAAAATATATGCGCCAGTGTTATGTAAAATTTTGCAATATGGCTATCGCTGGCCTCCAGTAGCTGTGGCGGATTTCTCGTAGCCAAGGATTCTTTTTAATACAATTTGAAAGCATCTTTTCTATTGTAGGAACTTTGATTCAGACCGCACATTGAGTCAGACAGTAACGCAAGTTTTGTATTTTATATAGAGATAGAGTAATACTTTAGAGTATCGCTACTAGATTTATATGGATGATGAGTTCTTAGGTTGCCTTTCGGCCTTCTTGGGTTAGCAAATTTATAGCTGGTACCGACATTAAAGAAGAATTGAAGCCTACCCTTGCTAGTTAAGAATATTACTGAAGCCACCTATGCTCGTTTAGACCTACATCCAATCTGTCAAAAGCACCTGAAATTCCTGGTACCTATGATAAAATGGAAGGATGAGATTACTTCATTCTGAGGAAGATGAACCATTTTGACTCTGGGGAGAGAAATGGAAAAAAAATATAATTTTGGTTTAATTAAAAGAGTTTTCTCTGTGAAATACTTATTCATTATTGGACCAGTTGAGCTATCTATAAATCGTTTGCAACGGTTTGTAGATAGCTCAACTGTTCCATGTGTATTTTGTAAATATTGTAAATATTGTAAATATTGTAAATACTGTATTAGTTGTAATTTTCTTTGTGAATAAATAAACTTATTCATTATCTAAGACTTATTAATGCAAGCAAAGCTGATTGCATTGCTGTGTCAGTAGAAGGGTAATGGGTGCCGGTGTAAACAGTCAGATGGATATTTATTTATCTCTTGGAATGAAGAACGCAGTGCAAGAGCCGATGCAATTACAGTTGCATGGAAATTTATTCAGCTGTACGTCTTAGAGTGAAGGTTGATTACAACAGGCGAGCGAATGCTCATTCTATCTATTTATTTATTTATTACATAGTTGCTTAAATAAAACCTACAGTCTAAGACCAAAACGTTTTATGAGCCATAGGAGCCTTTAGATTCTTTAAAAAATATACAAAGCCTAATAAATTGCCTTAAATCCTATCCCCATTATGTCAAATTATTTTAGTGTAAACAGGCGTAGAGCATTCTTTTGTTGTTCTTAGAGCGTTTGCAAAGATTCTAGGAATATTCTAAGAATGCTCGCTCGCTCGATGTAAACGGCGCTAGAGCGCGCGAACCAGCCCAGCGGTTCGCTTCCAAGCGGTCTCTTCACGAAAGCAAAGAACATTCGTTCAGATGACTAGCTTTTTACGAAAGAATGCTCTTGTTCTAGCTCTAGCTCTGTGTTCGTTTGGTTAAAATCAACCTTGGAGACATAGTATCAAATAGGACCTTCTACTCTTCTCGATGTAACCTTGCAGTAGTTACACCCCCTATCCTATAAAAAGTTAGAGTAGACATTATGTCCTGTTAACGTATGGTAATCAAGACATAATGTCTACTCTAACTTTATAAAAGACTAGCCGTCGCCCGCGGCGTTGCTCGCGTTCTAGACCCTTTAGAGTGGGACTTTTCAAAATTCCTTTCTTAGTGCACCCCTACACTATATAAGGAACCTACCCTCCAAATTTCATACCTCTAGGACTTAGGCTGTGCGTTGATTCTCTGTCAGCTTCAAAAGAGTTTTATATATATTGATGATGATGATAGACCGATAGTCTTTTGTCTTGTGCATAGACAGTATAATTCAAATTAAATTGAAAGAAACCAAACACGGTGTAACTATTCTAAGATTATTTTGAAGCCACCTCAACTTCACTTCAGTCGGATCATCTGCCTATTCCATTACCTTTTTTCATAAAACTTAGAAGCAGGCTCTTGCCTACCTGTGGACCACTGACAACTGATCTTTAATAACGATCTCTGAAGTTGGCGACGTCTTGGCGATGTGCCATCTAAGCCGAAGTTAGGATGCTTGTTTGTTCCTCTATCACGTAGTTGATAGTTTTTATGAAACTCTGGAGCTAAAAATAGAAAAAAATAAAAAGTTTGGAGATATTTTGGTTAGTACAACTAATTAACTAACCATTGTACAATTAATTTAAGTTTTGTTTTTTATTTTATTGTAATTCCTAGGTTAAGGTGTGCAATAAAGTATTTTCTATCTATCTATCTACAACCGGGCAACTAGGTAAAAAGTAGCTATTTACAGGATGCATTTTTTGTAAGTAGAGAGGTTGTAAAAATGTAGGTGATCCTGCAGCGGGATGGATAGACGATATTTTGAAAGTCATAGAGCCATTATAAAAGAGAATGGCACAGGGTTGAGATGGATGGCACGAAGGCCTCATCCTGCCGTGGGTCTGTCGATGATGATGAAGTATTGTGAAAAGAATCAGGAGGAAGTCATTGCTCAGCAGTGAGATTTAGAGGGCAAATCATATTTTTCAGTTCATGCCTATAAGACTCACGCACTCAGACATAAACCTGAATTTTAGTTTTAATAATTAATTTTTTCCATGTTCACGCTTTTCACGAATGCGCTTCGTTAATGAATAGAAATAAGCTTTGAGTAGTTTATCTACTCGAGCTTAACCAATGAAATAAATTCCGCTCAATTCCATATTTTCTTCCTATAATAAACAAAGTTTTTTTTTTGCCTATAGAAATGATCATTCATTTCAAAATTTCATCCACATCTACGCAGATATTTTGAAATTACGTTATTAAAGCGTATTCATTTTCAAAATGTAGTTACTACTAAGTAACGTTCTGAAGAAAATGACTACAATTTTCCTGTATAATCTTGTATAATACAGATTGATGCATTTACACAATGAAAATTGCTCTACCAAACTCTTCTTGCTAGTTTAAAATGTTTGTGACTGTACCAGAGGCTACATAGACATGTTAACTTCAGTAATTCTTCAGACGAGCTTCGATAAAAAAACAATTACGCACGAGGTGGGTAATTTGGGACGCGGCACGGTTGTGAGGAGCCGGGTGTCGACAGTTTGGCGACGCGCCAGAAGGGCAGGTGGTGATACGTAACCCGGACCACAGCGCAATAGTACTGAGCCCCAAGTCTGTGCATTTGTTTTACTTTCGACTCGATTATAGCACACGCAAACGCATTCGCAAGGCGAGACATTTTGTATGAAACTCGGATAAGCGCCTCTAGCGGGAGATTTTGGAATTGTGCAATTCCCAACAAAATGTCTCGCTTTGCGAATGCGTTTGCGTGTGCTATAATCGAGTCGAAAGTAAAACAATTGCACAGACTTGGGGCTCTGCAATGAACATTTTTGGGTCCGTAACATGCGCATTTACCGACACTTTTTTACGAAAAAACGACGGCGAAGCTCTGCTTAATTTGGAACTAGAGGGCGTTGTGTGAAATTTCCAAATATATTGTCAAAGAATATTGTTCAAGGGTTATCGTGCACCACACATTACACTACGTAGAGACATAAGTACCTACTAAGATATGTACAGATGTAGAGCATCATTTCATACAAGAACTTATGGAAAATGAACTCATACTTTTTACTAAATCACGAAATTCTCTTATTAGCACCCCGATCCCTTCTCTAAATTTATTTAAATCCTCTCCATCCAAAGGTTGCCTGGAAGAGTTTGCTATTGAGCGATAAGGCCGCCCATTGTATATTTAATGCAACCTGTTTTGTTTTTTTATCACAAGAATATGTTTCAGTGTTATTTATGTACAATAAAGAATTTTTATTCATTCATATTATGTCTATTCTGTGCTATTAGTGAATCGTATGTCAGTTTTTTTTATTTTTTTATTTTTACTTACTGCGTGAAATGAAATGAAATGAAAACCGACTGAAAACTTAGCAGCTGTCATGACCATGACGTCATGAATCATATACACAGTTTATCCTACTGCATTGTCAGTACTGTGTACCGCTGCGATATTACACTAGTCAGTATTGAGCTAGGGCTTTAGGCTTCGGCTTTGCTTGTTTTAATCTTTGTTGGCGGATGTGGAAGCTTTACGTAAATGACAACCTTATGTGGCGTAGTGGGTGACTGGTAGGCATTGATGAGAAAGGTTGAATAACTTGACAAGGTTGAAATTGTATTTATTTAACTTTGGATCAGGGTTTTTTCAGCTAATTCCATGATTTAGTTGCATAAAAAAATGTAAAGTGGTAACCACTGCCTGTAACGATGCATTGCCTTACTGAGCACATCTGAGGACGTGCTTTGTGATGCATTGCACTGCGCCCACCACTTTGAGACATAAAGCTTTGCAGTGTGTTTAAACTTTAAGTACTGCAGTTTTTATAAGTAGAATTAGAATTAGAATTAGAAAATTCTTTATTGCACTTTAAAAATCGTACAGAGGCGAGTTTAATGCTATTTAGCATTATCTACCAACTAACCTGGGCGTAGTGTGGAGATAAGTAGAGCCTATTATCACCTAATTTTTTTTTACATAAAATAGTGGCCAACGGTAATACTCTCATATTTCTTAGGACTCCACATTTTTAGGATGTCTAAAGTCTTAGGCAAGTCCTGTAGGCCTAGCCAGCCCTTGTAGAGTACTAACTCCATATGTGACAGGTTGCACGCTCATCACTGCTAACGATTCCTATTGAACAAACAGTCAAATACCCAAATCGCGTTAGGTATTGTAGGGGAGATCGTTAGGAAGACATTAGGAGCCCGGCAATTGATTGTAGGTACGATGGGGTACTAAAACGCACATCCGCTCAGATTGCGGACTGTGATGTATTGGTTTGTACATTAGCCCTATTTATAAAGGACACAATGGATTTTTGAATACACTTGCTCATAATGAGTTCATTCACAAAGAAAATTACAACTGATACAGTATTTACAATACTTAAAAAATACACATAAAACAGTTTGAGCTATAATAGGTAAAGTGATTCTTATAGTAACGCATTTAGGTTCATAATTCAGTTTTTACTTGTACAATACTTTTTACTTGTGTTTTATACTTTTTTTTTTTCAATTTTCGCTCTGCTTTTATGTTCAAAAACATTGAATATTTAGACACTCATACATATGGTACATATAGTGGTAAAAATTATAATAACCTTCTAGTTGCTTCGCCGTAGTCAGGGAGTATTTTTGTTAGTATACATAAACTACATATTTTAGGTTAGGTTACGTCATGTTATAAATCAATCATCAAAATTACGATAATTTCATGAAATTATATACTTTTTACTCCATACCTATTAACCTTAATTTGCGCAGTCAAAAAATTAATTTCTGTTTATTATATTTTATTATACTTCAGAGAAGTAGCCAGGTGTGTAAAACCTTCCGCTCAATAAGCACTATTCTCGATTTTTAACTAGTACTAGCTGATGCCAACTGGCCACTATCCAGGTAATACTGTTCCTTTTTTGGGCACTGCTCGTTCTTTTCACTAAGAATTGGGTAATAGAGAGGAGCTAATATACAAGGTGTAATAAGATCATTTCTGAAAACTTTGGTAGATTAAAATACCCATCATCTCTGAGATTATAGGTTAACAAAGAAAGTTACAACTAATACAGTATTTACAATATTCACAATATTTACAAAATACACATGAAACAGTTGAGCTATCTACAAACCGTTGCAAACGATTTATAGATAGCTCAACTGGTCCAAATCAGCACCAATCGGAAGCGTGCCCTAGACACTGGCTGCATTGCCGCGCTGAATTGTTGGTTTACGAACAAATAAACATAACTAATCCGTAAAATCACTAAATTGGTTTTTTCTGGATACAAAACCTTTTCCTCGTCCAATAAAAAAATGAACGGAAATCGCATTGTCTTGGCTTGAGTAATAGCGATTCAGGTATATGGCGCTCCGCCAAGTCCTGTCTCGTTTGAATACTTCCGATATCTTATTCGCAGACGTATTCACTGTTTCCGAAGCAGAGAAGCCCCCGTATCGTAAGCTCTGAACTGCTTTTGCTGCTCAGCATAATATCAAGCGATGTGGCCACGTATATCTGTGGCCACATCGCTTGAATATAGTAGTAGTAGAGCTCTTTGTGAGAGCTCGTCCGGGTTCAGTACTAGCACCGTACCTATTTCTGCCGCCAAACAGCGATGCTCGCATTGCTGTGTTCCGGTTTGAAGGGTGAGAGCGCCGGTGTAATTACAGGCACATGAGACTTCAAGATCTTTACGTCTCAGAGTGGTGGACGCAGTGCATTGCCTTACGGGGCGCGTCCTCATTGGACTTGCTCTACGAGGTAATGCTTTGTTATGGGCGTTACCACTTAACATCAGGTGAGCTATCAGCTTGGTCCACTACTTTTATCATAAAAAAAAAAACTCGAAGAAAAACTCCAAGAAAACACCTCTAAAATTTCAAAGTCAAGCAGTCACCTTTAAATTTGACTAATAATACAAATTTAATTTACACCTATATTTAAAAGCGCCTTTATTTTATAGTCAGCCAAAAAGAGGAAGGATTCGCGTTGAAATATTGCAAAATCTTAGAATACTCGGATGCTGAAATAAACGGAAACATGTTTCACTTTCAAATGACAACCTCTCAGCGAGTTGTCAGAGGTGCGAGTTCGATATATGCGAAGTGGGACAATAGCTCGAATGATAAGCTATTCAAGCTTCAAGTTTATAGCAACGGCAATGTGTGTGCAACCTCTGACATGAGTTTTACGTCCCCAAAAGTAAACGAGTAAATTTTCCCCTGCCGACAGTGGCAGGGGTCGCTAGGGGGATTATTGGACAAAAGTTCCAGAAATCCCTCACGCAGGGGAATGAGCTGACGACAGGCAGTTGGTTCATAATTCTTCGTATCAAAATGACGGCTGTGGTAATGATTCTAGTTTAAAAAGAATCTCAAAAAGTATTTTTCATTATTATCTTGAGATTATTCTTTGATATTGGAATGTTCAGTGTTTACCAAAAAATCCGAGATAGTGTCAACTTATTATTTTCATCCAAATATAATCAGAAAATTCAATCTTTGGCGTGAATTTTAAAAGCCTTCGTACAGTGGAGTCCAAAAACAACACAGTGAAGCGAAATGCGAGGTTCATTTGCGTTCCTCTCACATACTCGTCGTAGTACGGGAGCCGACAGTAAAATATCAACGCTATCTGATACAAAGATGAGACCTATGGCGACAGATCCTTAAATATATGCTAACCTCCATAAAATCAGAAAGAACAATCAGATTTGGCCGAAAGCACCAGAAAATCCCGAAGTCGACTTGATCTTTTCGACAGGTCTAATGAAGGGCTATTTCAAGCGAACAATCTCATTCTTGTATCAAATCTGATTGTTCTTTCTGATTTTATGGAGGTTAGCATTATATTTAAGGATCTGTTGCCATGGGTTTCATCCTTGTATCAGATAGCGTTGATATTTTACTGTCGGCTCCCGTACTATCGTGGTCTGGGTTTGGTCTGCGTTTCCGGCTTTTATAAATCTACTGTAAAACATTTTTTCAACTACATGCTCCAAATTGGTTTAGTAATATTAGCGTCTTTTTATTTTATATTGGTATATACTTAAATTTATCCACAAAGAAAATTACAACTAATACATTATTGACAATATTTACAATATTTACAAAATACACATGAAACAGTTGAGCTATTTGCGTCTTCTAATCTTGCCCCTTTTTTCATATTCAACTGTCGTTGTAGCGCGGTTTTATTCACAGATTTAGCAATCATTACCTACCCCTTTGTTTTTAAATATTTACCTACGATTGTCCGTCTTGAGGACAGGTGAATGAGAAAACATTTGGCATCAACCAATCAGAGAGCAATGAAAGTAAAGCTGTGGTGTACCTACTTAATTTAAATTTTAAGACAAAACTATTATACCTATATCGGATAAATAATAATTTTTACAACTCAAAAACTATTTAACCTATGGAATAAAAATAAAACCGGTTTTGGGATGTCTAAATAAAGCCCTATCATATGACACCCTACTTGATATTTTTGTACGACTGTATTTTTTTACTCCCTTTCGACCCTCATATCTTTACAACCCCTTGGCCGATCACGAGATCTCAGTTCCGGGCGAACTACGTTTTTTTTTCCAGAAATGTAGTTTTGTCTTTCCAGCTACCTGTATTTGCTAGAATTAGTTTGCCGGTTCGTTTTGCACAACTCTAGACGTTGCTAAAATATTTTAGCGTTGGGAAAAAGCTGCATAACGGAATGGAATTCATACCAGTCTGCGTTCACTGCGGGGAAAACATTTGGGACTTTACTCAGGAACAGTAAGCCATCGAATTTTCAAAATGTCTTTCTAACTTTAACTTAATGTTTCCGCATACAAAAAACTGTTCAATAAACCTCACGACTAAGTGTCCTGGGGGGCAATCGCTGTCTCATAAAAACCTGCCAGGTGTTCTGAACTGTCTTCATACTAAATCATAGGTATTCTGTGAAGAAATAGTGACATTAGCGCGTTTCAGCGCGTTTTTGCCATCAAAAGCTTCTTGTTTTCGTATATCTGTAGCCACGTCACTTGACATTATGGTGGGCAGCGAAAGCAGTTCAGAGCTTGCGATATGGGGGCTGAGCAGTTAATTAATCCTTGATAATGATAAAATATTCCTTATTCATTATTTGGATGATAAAGTATTTGATAGACTGGCTTACTAAACAGGGCTTTACACGTAGATGTTGGCAATCAAAGCCTTTTCTTTTAGGATAACCTTTGGTATGCTTGAACGTGGATTGCGAGACATAATACATTTTCTCTTGTGTCTAAAATCCACACATACCTACCTACTGAGGGCCATTGTGACTTTAGGTGTTGAACTTAGGCTCAAAAAACTTAAACTTATCATTAAAAATTGGAATATTCCAACCCGCTACGTGTTCGCTACGAGTTCTCAAACTGCTATTTGTTTCACTATTCTGGATTTCAATCCAAACTTTTAAACATTTTCAACTTTGTAGACTCGTGGTTCGGTAACGATATGAGGGTGTTTGTAAAGGCTGTGACACACTGAACAGGAAAACGTTTTTTGATAGAAATCCCCAGCATCTGAGCTCTGAGAATCTGAAAGCACATGATTTTTGACAGCGTTCGTCAAAAAAAAAACTCTATTTTCATACTTCATAATTTTTACCAAAAAAGGAAGGGCGGTCTTGATTTAGTTTCGATGCAGAAAGGTATTGCTTAGTCGAAGTTTTGTTTACTTAGCTTAGTGTGCCGAAGCCTTTTTGAAGAATTTCGTAGAAAAGTTGTAAAATTTATGATTTGCGAATTTCAGTGAAAAAGATTTGGATGATGGGTTTAATAAATGAACTGTCCAGAAACTTTATGCTAAAACGTTGAACATTTTACAAAGGAAGACAAGATCAAAGTAACTAGCTAGGTAGTTCAAATCTAAAACTTCGTCCGTGATATTTCATCTCACTGGCGTAAAATTGACCAATGGAATAGAAGAACATGGAAAAATTTGAAATATATTTTCTCTCTTTCGTTTTATGTCTGGTAGTTAGGTGCTATGTAATATGTATTTACAAAAAAATTGCAATCGAGTTTATATAGTATGTAGGTACTATATAAACTCGATTGCATTTTTTTTTAGCAAAGCTTGTGCTTTGCTTAGCTTGGGACTAAGGGCACAGAATATTTGTACATGCGAAATGTGTGCGCTGCATGCGAAATGTCTATGGGGATTTTATTTATTTTAAGTAAGTACATAAAACAAAATAAAATGGTGTGTGGTAAAAAATCTACTACCTAAGCATAATCCTAAATATACGGTCTACTTACCAGGTAAAAGTGATAAAAAAAAATATTGTGCAAAAAACTATGTAGAATGTAGCAATCGATTCATTTAGGTAACAAAGAACGTTTTATATTCTTTGCCTTATTCAAAAAGGTCATCGGTATTTTGACCATTGAACCCTTTGTTGACCCTTTCATCCTTTGACGACTCTAATTTGCGGATCGGTACGTGATTTATCCTTGTGAGATCCAACTATGTATACATTACGTTCCTATTTTATCTATACTGAGTTTGATTCTAACTAAAAAGTCAAGATACTCGTAACTATATTAGGTATTACCTTTTTTTTTTTTTACGTGAGGAAATCCATCATGGATACCTATTGCTTGTTAGAGCAGTAGGTTATGTCAGACTGTACTGACTAAAACCTCACGGTCCGTCGGGCACTTTTACCGGGGGACACGAGTGCGCGTTAGCATTCTTCCGCGATCCCAGCCGTGTTGGCCAGTGACTATAATGGCCCCTGCACTGTTACTCCGCCGAGCAACCCGCTATGGGCGCAGAAAAACACCCGAAACGAATACTCGATCCACCTACTGGGGACAGATGTGATGACAACAGCTGAAAACTATGTTTGGTAAAAATAGTACCTAATAAGTTTTCTATCGATTCATAAACTTCAATTTTGAAGAGATTTCCAGCATAAAATTACAGTAAAAAAAATTGTTCTGCTAAATGCTAACACAAAAATATTTACGTTGCCAAATATTACTGCAGAAGACTTCAAGCATTTCCAAAGAAAATCTTTTGTGAAACTTAAAATGAATGGACAAATATTATACGTTGCCCAGCCACGACCAGCGTAATAGTAGCTACCAGAAAACAGCGTTTAGTTTGACTTCTACTGTGCATTTTGTTTCAATTTCTCACTAATAATATCTCACACAGTATAATTATCTCGAAAAGGTTCACTGTTATACAAACTCTTCTCCATAGATTTCCAAGAGGAATGAAACTGGGTCTCTTTCATGTGCCAATCTTGTCTATCTAATGTCGTTGGGTCGTCAAATGAGGTCCTATGCGCTTAGCTTTCCAGTTCATGGTCGACTATATGCATGAATTTAACTTATACTCCCAGTATAAGTATTACTTAGTTCTGTAAGCTTCTTATGAACAACCCAGAACAGATCATCATTTCAATTTGCTGCTTCTAAGAGCTATTTCAGTAACATTGGTTGTTCTACTTTTTTTCATGTTTTTTATAAATTGTGACTATTAGTCCCGTCAGGTTGACCGCAGCTTTAAATTCCCATCACTGGAAGTGTACACTTGGGGACAAGTTAAAGCTAACATCTCAGCTTCGGTTGTAAAGTAAACAGTATCAATGTTTCGCTCGTGAGTGTACAAAGTGTAAAGTAAATTACTCACGCTGTGAGCTTGAAGATACGACGGCTAAAAGTTTAGGTAATTTCGACACTCCCTACGTATCTTTGCCTAAGTGCCAGATACACACTTATACGTTTTATGCATTTTTGGCATCTACACATGTCAATCTATCATAATAAAATTTAAAAAAAATAAAAAGTCTACTCTAAGTACCTTTTTCTTGATCGTATAACTGTCCAACTTCATAATTTGCCCGATAGACAATGTTCTATCTGCCTCATACACACTTTAACGCGGGGAGGATGAGGTGCGGGTGGCGGGTAATTGCCTCTTGCACAGTTCTTGCGCGGACAGCGAGTACAATGCGTGTGCGATTCCAAAATATTTTATTGTCTCAACTATGACCAGTGAATATATATTTTTGATAAGTTCATATTTTATTTTGATTATCTACGTACAAATATGTAACTACGCACTTACATATTTATACATCGGGATTCAGTATAATCATAAAGTGTATATAGGCACTTACACGGTTATGCTTCGAAAAGATGTTAAATCATAATTCGGTAACTTACTTTTACATAATTTTACATCGGAAATATATTAAATTAAATTTGTAGACACCCATGCACTTACATAGTTCTGCGTTTGTTTCTTCATGTTATTTTAGTAAAATTAACAACTATTTTATTAATTTTTCAGACTAGTTGATATCCACGACTTCGTCTGCATGCGAAATTTCTACCAAAATATCTGTCACCAACATAAATGATGAACTTTTTTTTGCAAAGTATAGGCAAACGTTTGACCACAATATCACCTGATGTTAAGCGATGGTGCGGTCGACGGTGTAGGACATTTGCCGAGAAGATACCTATTCACTCTCCTCTTGAAAACATTCAAATTATATATAAGTATTCGGAAACACAGACGCTGTGCTGGCAAGAAGTTCCACTCCTTAGCGATCCTCAAGATGAAAGTTGAGGCAAAGCGCTTAATGCAGAGGTGGCATGTCAACCATGTAGATATGGGTGCCGCGTTTCCGTACGCCTGGTGGTCCGATGATGGCGGAACTAGCTCATAGAGCTCCATCGCACACTCTCCAAAAGGTATCCAGTAGAAAACCGAAAGACTTGCAACTTTTCGCCGATGCTCGAGGCTCAGGAGCTTAGCCTTTACCAGCGCATCATTACTTATGACCCTCGTCTGTCTATAGTCCCCAAGGCCTCAAGCTGGTATTTAGCGGAGCCATCCCAAAGGTGAGAGCAGTACTCCATACACGATCGGACTTGCGCTTGGTACAAAATAAGAAGCTGTCCCCGTGTGAAGAACTTCCTCACCTTCG
The DNA here is from genome assembly GCA_918843925.1 of Eulithis prunata. NCBI lineage: Eukaryota > Metazoa > Arthropoda > Insecta > Lepidoptera > Geometridae > Eulithis > Eulithis prunata. The sequence goes on along the minus strand of OU974030.1, from coordinate 6,217,572 downwards.
ACAAGATGGCCTGCTTTTTTGCAGCTACCTTGGCCTTAGACTCAATAAACGAGCCAAAATTTAGCTTAGGTGTGAGCAAGAAACCTTTAAAGCTCAAGCTGGTCGGAGATCGGTACGGATACACCTTGGAAAGTAGAAGTTAGTTGAAGTTGACTCTTCTTTGCGGTCAACAGACCCGCCTGGGTTTTTGAAGCATTTAACTGGACAAGGTTGGCATCGCCCCAATCGTCTACGGCTTTTAGGGTTAAGTTTAATTGATCCACTACGGCCTCTCTGTGTGACTGGATTTGTGATTCACTGGATCGTGCTGCGGGTATGTATCTATCAACAACTGGGCAATCATCTGCGTACCCAATGATACCGGGCCTAAGGAGATCATTAATGTGTAGCAGGAAAAAGTGTTGCTGAGATAACTGACCCCTGGGGGTCTCCAGCATTAATTGCCAAGAGATCAGACGAGCAACCGGCAACTACGTTCTTTCCTGCTGGTGTCACCGGCCACCGCTACAAAACACGACAAAGTCGTTAGGCGTTGCGTCTTTGACAGGTGGGTGGTCACTAACCACGGCCACAGCCTTCCACCATTGTGTCATCTTCTTTGCACCACCCAGGGGCCACGTGTAGGGTTTCATAGGATATCCTCCTACGGACGCGGACGACTAGACGCCCAAAATATAACAACTCAAAAATTATTTGACCTAGAACAAAAATAAAAACTGTTTTGGAATGTCTAAACAAAGCCCAATCATATGACACCCCACATGACATTTTTGTATGCCTTCAATTTTTTTACTCCCTTAGGACCCTCATAACTTTACAACCCCTTAACCGATTTACTTCTTTTAACAAACGAACATTTAAGAGCCAAAAATAAGCTTTATTTCGTAAGCAAGTGAGGGAATTAGGGCCAGGTGACCTGTAATACAGGTCACCTGGCCCTAATTGTCGAAACAGATGTAGAAGTATATTATAAGATTATATGTTTTCAACGTTAAAACATGTAAGTACTAATTAAACAGAATAGATCTACGAAGTATATCCGTGTAACAGGCAGTTACGATATTGCCGTTCTAATAAGCTCCCACGAAAAAGTATGTATGTGCCACATACGACGTTCTAAGCTCCATGTAAAAATATGTACGTGTAATAAAATCTAAACCAGTAAATATTAAAATAAAACATAGTATCCATCTTAAACTTGAACTACAGTAAGAGCCTCTCGCCAATTTTCACAGCAATATCTCAAAAAGGGCTAAAGTTATAGCAATTTCAACGTTTTCAAATCTTTAAAACGCTCTCCTGTAAAATTTGTGTTTTGCAGATACACAACTGTACGTAGGGAGTGTCGATTTAAAGTTAGCTAAGGTAAGTTTAGAACCTTGATACTTAGGTAATTATTGATTAATAATTAGGGAGAGTTCGAAGGGCAAGCATTATATTGTTAAAAATGCTTGTAAAAAAAATAGAAAAGAATAGTACCTACCTACCAGCTCCCGTATCGCAAGCTCTGAACTGCTTTCGCTGCCCAGCATATGTGGCCCAGATATGAAAACAAGAAGCTTTTGTCGGCAAAAAACCCGTTGAAACGCGATAATGTCACTATTAAGTCACAGAATATTTCATACTACAATGTTATTACGTGACATTGGCGCGTTTTAGCGCGTTTTTTTCTGTCAAAAGCTTCTTGTTTTTTCGTATATCTGTAGCCACGTCGCTTGACATTATGCTGGGCAGCGAAAGCAGTTCAGAGCTTGCGATATGGGGGCTGGGTATAATTTACCCAATCGGTCTTTACTTACCTTAGTAACCCACTGTATCTGATTGTCATTTTTTATTATTAGTTGTAAAAGTTGTGGCGTGCAATAAATAAATAAAATAAATAAATATTCACGGACATTTAACACAACGCCTTCTAGTCACAAACTAAGCATAGCTTGTACTATGGGAACTAGATGGCTGATAGAATACATTATACACATTTTTAAAAAAGTGGTTTCTATCCATCTAAGTGGCTACATGGTAGTTTTTACCTAATATCTTTGTGTATCTTTTGTGTCGAGAATCTCTAGAAAGGACGCAGGCAGTAAAGAAACCACTGTGGTGAAACGATTAAAAAAAACATTGCCTTTTCCAAAATTGCTTTATCGTGATACATACCTAAGTAAACAACGGGGCTAAAATTAAATATTTAGGTCGCAACACCTGGGTTTGGCTGGTTCATTATTTATCAGACAGGTCGTTCGGTTTGACTTATTTATTTTCTAATTTTGGGAGGCTCTGATTTTGCAGCGCCATTTTCAAAAACGCACGTCATGTAAACGTGGCTTTTGTTTGCCGCTTCGTAATTGTTTACGGAACTGACAACCGGTACTGACCGGGGTAAAACACAAACCGGGGGCAATCGTAGTCTCATAAAAATCTGCCAGGTTTAGCCTGGCAGATTTTCTGAACTCTTTTCATACCAAATCATCGGTATTATGTAACTTAATAGTGACATTAGCGTGTTTCAGCGCGTTTTTTTGCTGTCAAAAGCTTGATTTTACGTCGCTTGACATTATGTGAGTCTACGATGTTATAAATATCCTAAACGGTTGATAGAGATGCCTTGAAATTATTTTTTCCGGAAGAATAAATCCAAATGTGTGGAAATGACACATTCCCACACGAAAAGTCACGTGGCCAATGTGACAATCGCATGTGACATTTTCTATTCTTGAATGGCAACTTGTGGGACGAATGGGAAATCCAAAAAAAAAAAAAATTTTTAAATGATATGATTGTACGGTTTCATTCATTTAGGCCCTTACAATGATAATACTTTTATTTTAATTGAGTCGATAGAGTTTAAATCTAGTGGTAACCTCAGAAGCGCAGTTATTAGCTGAATGTAAATCTGTCTTAATTTGCAAAACTTCAGGAATTGACGCCGAAAAGTTTTAAACTAACTTAGCAATGGCAGTGAAGATTGAATGGAAAAGTTATTTTCAACTTTGAAACTTCATTTTGGAAGACAGTTGCTCGAGTATCAGCTTTGAAATAATTCTGTGACCGTCTTAATCAATATATATAAAACTCTTTTGAAGCTGACATCGAATCAACGCACAGCCTAAACTATAAGTCCTAGAGGTATGAAATTTGGAGGGTAGTATCCATAAATAGTGTAGGGGTGCACTAAGAAAGGAATTTTGAAAAGTCACACTCTAACGCGAGCAACGCCGCGGGAGACGGCTAGTTTTACTAATTAAATAGGTACTTAAGTACCTATTTAATTAGTAAAACCACAACTCACAAGGATCATTTACGCCGAATTTGTAAACAGAGACTGAACAGTCCCACAAACCGTTCTCTGCCAGCACATGCTTAGCGCAGCACTTGAATCCGCATATTGTCTATGGAGGAGTAAAGAGGATATTTGCGAAGTAAATTGTACCTTAGTTTTTGGGGCTCATCTTTCAACCTACTGAAGATGATTTATACAGCGTCAGGAGGCAAGCTATGACTACACTTGGGATACTGGTAGTGCCTGGTAAAAGGTTTTAGAGGGTGTAGGCGCACCTATACCATCCTATACCTATATATATCTTTCAGCACCTTCTAATGAAAGCTGGCAAATCCGATTTGCAGTAAGAATAACAAAGGGTCACCTAGGCGACCCCAGCGACCCCTAGCGTCGGTTATTGTACCATTCAAGAAAATAATCTTAATTATGATCAGCCTTTTGCAATTGAGCTTGGAGGTAGAAATATTACCCGTGTGCACAAATTTTTTGTCTGCGTCTGTGTTTGATAGTGTCATAAGCCGAAATAAATAGGTTGGATAGAGGCGACAAGCTACATTAGATATTTTCGAGAGAAATTTCTTGATCCAGCTTTCCCTTGCTAAAGTATTTTTTCCTGGAACTCGTCTCTATAGTTTATGGGTTGAATCATAAATGAGTCTGTAGTTCTTGGATTTGAGGATTTGCAAACGGAGATTGGAATGTACGAGTGATGCGGGATAAACTGGTAAAACTATGGTTTATGTTGATAATTTAATTATTTTTAACTGTATTTTATTGTAAAGACAAAAATAATAAAATGGAGATTTACAGGGCACATGCTCCGAAAAAATTGTGTAAAATGCATCGGGTATAATATCAACTGAACTCCTCGAGTGTCCAAAGAAGACAGTATGGCGACGTCAGACGATTTCAAAAGCAATTGTAGGCCCGCTGCGGGCAAATAAAAACAGTGTAAAGAACTGAAGGAGGCCTATGATAAAGGGAGACGCTCCATTCCATCACCGGACCACTAGGCGTACTGAGACGAGACAGCCGTTCATGGTTGATAGGTATGCCACCTATATCCGCACTAAACGCTTTGCGTCTACATTTATTATGCGGACAGCCTGAGAGGGGAACTCGTTGCCGGCGTCTGTGTTCCCGAATGACTATAATTTGGAAGTTTTCAAGAGTAGAGTGATTAAGTACGAGTATCTTTCTTTATTCTTTATTCTTTATTGTACACAAAAAGTAATGACTAACGGGAATTTAAATATAAGTCATGTACAAAGGTGAGCTTAACCCTAAAAAGAGTTCTCTACCAGCAAACCTTCCACGATAGAGAGGAGAAATAAATTATGATGGTGGGTGCGTGTACTCAGAGGTTATTACGTATCTTCTAGGTAAGCGTGCTACATCGTCGACCGCTAACATCAGGTGAGATTGTGGTCAAACGGTATGGTATGTAGTGTGTACTCAATAAAGCTTAATTTTGTCAATAAGTTGCTATAAAAATATCCTCAATTTCCAGACTTTTGGCACGATCTCCTATTTGTCGAGCAGCGATGGAAAATTCACGATTTAAAAATAAAAAGGCTCCGGCATTGAAGGCTTTTACAATGACAGACTATGACACGATACCTGCATGATACCGAGTTAGAGACTTAACAAAAATATCGGGGTTGAGGCCGACGTGGTATGAAAACGTCTAATACCTACAGGGTTCTGGTAATTGATACAACGATCAAACTGATGCTTTGTCATCGGACCTCGAAATCCGAATTCCGAAATCCATTTCCGAAAACCGTTCCGTTGTCATACAATAAATCCCAGAATAGCATTTACTAAGGTCTCCAATATCGTGTAGGTGTCGCGTCGTTGGTAGTGTGAAAACAACCATTAAGTACCTTTCCGTGTTCGGGCCATTTCCACGGGATTAACTTTTTGATTTGAAAATACGAAGATTTTCTGATGAGTTTATTTTTAGGCGGGTTGGGAATAATCTTGAAATCTTAAAATAATCTGAAGTGGTCCGCTTAGGAAGTGTCTGAATAAGATCTGAGGATTTGAACCAGTTTTCATTACAATTTTTTTTTTTTTTATAGAACAAGCTGATAGTTCCATAATTATGTATGTAGATATACCATGCATTATGTATCTACCTACACCATAACACCTACCCTATAAACATGTGACGTGGGTAAAAACATTGATTTTTAGGGGTAGGTATGTCTTAATCTTAAAATAACAAACTCTATGGAGGTACCAAGAATACATAAATACATTTAATTTAATTTTTTGTAAATTAATTCTTATAATACATAGGTACTCATAGCAACACTTAGATACAAAACAAAAATCCATGTTTACTAAAACAAATTGAAAGCGTGACTCCTGCTACTAGAGTCATAACAAGAGTCTCAGATCATACAAATGTCCTAGTGTGGAAATTGAACCCGAACCTCTACCATCCCAGCTGAAAAAAAACCCACAGTGATATCACTTCACCCTGGCCTGTTAAGTACCACTTTAACTAAATTAGTTGTAGCATTTCGGAGAGCCCCAAGAAAACACGTTCGTAAATATAGTGGGGCTGAGGTCAAGTGATAAATTGAGTGGAAGACCACTAAGGGCCGCTCTAAGCGGGGCACGCTTATTAGGGACGCGAAACTACCCTATACACTTGCGTTACTAGTTGGTATCATGACAACGTGCAGCTTGGACCAAAAAAGAGATCGCCGCTTTCCTTGTAAAATATTGCAATTTGTTACACATCATATATACACTCTTTTTAACTGACTTTAAAGAAGGAGAAGGTTCTCAATTCGGTTGTATTTTTTCTCTATATTATCCACAGGAAAGATGGTCAATCTTTCCTGTGGATATGGCTGACTAGGCTGAGAGGATGGTATAGTACTACAAGCCTACTCCATCTAAACATTGTCCCAGGGACTACTGTGTGTCGTTAAGTGTAGGCATAGGTTGCATCCTGACGCTGTATAAATCATCTTCAATAGATGTAAAGGCCTAAGATGATATGCCGTCATCATGTGATGATGATGAAGCCATGAAGTTTTGAAACTCAAAGGTAGATTATTTCACTGGTTCCTGTGGCTAAAAAATAGTAGTTTTCAAACTCGTACCCGCACGGGTCTCAAAATTACGTAAACTTTCAGAAGTTGTCTAGTTGAAATGATATTCAAAGTTCCGCTGCCACGGGCTTTTTCCTAAATACAAGTTTATAGAGCTCTAAGGCTACCCGCACATTGACTTTAGACATTCTACAGCCGCTAGAGAATAGGGAAATGCCAAAAAAGTCAACTTGGTTAAATAGGGGTCTTGACAAAATCCATGTAAACGGACACTGGCAGAATTGTGACACCAAGTTGCAAAAGCCATAAACCAAGAAGTTGGAAGTTGACAATTTGATCCATGATTGTCTGCATGAATAAATTTGTGCGAATATGAAGTCACTATAATATTGAGCAGAGTAGTAATTTATCATTTATTTAACGGTTATAAAAAATAGTTTAGGTATTCTAATCTTTTCGCTAGGCCTTTAGCTTCTCTATAGACCAAGGATTTTATTACTTTAGTTCAATATGACTGATTAGTTTAATTAGGATTAGGCGGTGTCACTAAAACTATACAACAATGCTTTCTTGTGTGAAGTGAAATATGAAATCAAGTGTGCGCTCAGCCTAAACGGCTGTATCCCCAGGCGGAAACCAGTAATTTCATTATGTTACGAAATATTTTAAGCAGTGTATCTGACAGGGGTATTTTCGTTACAATATCAAAATGTCCTCTTTTTATAAGAATTTTATTATTTCCCAATGTTTGTTGTTTAAAAGTATATTCTATCTTCTAAATATATAAAACTCTTTTGAAGCTGACTTACAATCAACGCACAGCCTACACTATAAGTCCTAGAGGTATGAAATTTGGAGGGTAGTATCCTTATATAGTGTAGGGGTGCACTAAGAAAGGCATTTTGAAAAGTCACACCTTAAAGGGTCTAAAATTAGGATCAAACATTTTAACCAAATGATGCGTATGCTGCTTCCACGCGAGCAAAGCCGCGGACGACAGCTAGTTCTGAATATAGGTACCTACGTAGTGACAAATAAATGAACAACTCTCCAGTGAATTGCGGGGCAATTTCGAGTGTCGGTAATAAATTTAAGTACATAAGTAATTTAATTTTATTACTTACGGAAAATATCATTTTTATTAAAATTAAATTAAATTAAAATTCCTCTGAGAGTGGGGAACGTGAGGAGTGTAATGTTCTGCACGTGTTTTTCATGCAAATTAGGAGACTATCTGCAAAACTAGTTGTGGATGGAACGTAGTCAAAGAGCTTAGTACACCACGCCTTATTTAGCCAACCGAACAAGGCCCGTACGATGATACAGAAATCCTTACTCAACCATAGATTTGGTTACAGATTTTCATACAAAAATCTATGTTGTCCGGATCAGTGCTTGAGTAGTCAATCAGGCCAGGAAACGTCACTCAAAATTTAAACACCATAATGAAATTTATTATTTCAAATTGGACACGAGTTTTGACATTTCTTGAAAGGCCCCTGTCACTTTTATTTCAATAGTTTTTCTTGTGTTATTGTGAGTATTGTTGTTTAATTTTGGTGGAATTTTAACCAATAATACTTAGGTCGTAACATAAAGTGTGAGCCATTGGAATAAAATTAAATGTGTGTAAAGTGGTTTTTCTGAATGTGAAAATTCGTGTTAGGTTTTGAAGAGAAAATCCACCATTTTCTTTTCAAAACAAACGACAGCCGACTTGACAAATGACTTGACTTATTGTATTACAATTATATCACTTGACACTGGCAAAATTGTGTGTCGAAATGACGGACAGAGGCCATTAATGAAGAGAAGAAGAAGAAATTTATTATTTGTCTCTTATTCGTTGTTTTACGGAACCCTAATAGGGTATCTAAATGAGATACTATTGACAGCCATAAAAGTTTTTATGTGGCAGTTTTCAGTGTATCTGATCATTGATTCCACGTTTTGCTGAGTAGGGTCACCTTTTGGGTCATGCTACACTCTTGACATGCTTCATGCTGCCAATCCGCGTCGTCTTATTGTCAGTGGTGTGATAAACATATACACATTGTTATATAAAAATTTTTTGCAAAAAGAAAATAGAAAATAGCGAAATAATGGATCTAGTTAAAATTTGTTTACCACCTGTTGTGTACCTATTTCAAGCAAATAAAGAAACTCTAAACTCAGTGATTCGGTGTATAATTATGATGTTGGGGACTCAAATAAATATATAAACATCAGTCGATCGATCAATTTCTATTTAAATTTCAATAAGTCTATTTATAAACAAACAACCTAGTAGGTATATTAGCCAACGTCAGCGTTCCAATGTCCAACGTCCACTACAGACTAGTCTTTATATTATTTAAGGAATGAATAATATAATGACTATAATGAAAATAGAAGTTCCTAAACAATTTTCTAAGTAACTGGTTCAATGTCTTAATTTTTGGTTAGATATTATTTCTCTGTGGTGTGATTACAGTGTAGCTTACCCTCCATAATAATCGGATGGAAATCTCGATGAAATCAGATTAAGGAGTTTTATTTTTATAGCAGCAATTAAATCTGAATTTGTTATTTTATATCTTCCAGTTTACGAGCCGAGCTACTACACTTCTTTCAATAAATATTTTTGCCCAAATTTCCAGTTTAAGGCTCAAACGTGCTCAAAATTAATACGAATCATGGTACAGAATCAGAATTAGTACCTTCTTCCTGTTGGTTTCGAGAGAATAGTCTAATAGTGTGTAGGTAGTAGGACATCTTTCGAAACCTCAAGAAATACGTAGAGTAAGATTTCTATCATACATCGTCGTATGATACCTAAACTAGCTGTCGCCCGCGGCTTTGTTCGCGTTGTAGCAGCATACGCATTATTTGGTTAAAATCTTTGATCCTAATATTAGACCCTTTAGGGTGCGACTTTTTAAAATTCCTTTCTTAGTGCACCCCTACACCCAAGATTACCCTTCAAATTTCATTTCTCTAGGACCTGTACGTTGATTGTCAGTCAGCTTCAAAAGAGTTTTATATATATAGATAGATACTTACCTATTACTCATCCCTATAACTTTACGGTAGGTAACAAGGACAGTTTCTAGTAGAACGTTACAAAGTTGGTCTAAAAATATTAACCCGCTGTCGGCAGTCAAGCAAAAAGTTCCCGTCGAAGAACCCACTTAATTTACAGTTTGTCCACATCGACGCGGCACGGATGGCCTGAAATCCCGGTTGAAAAGGGTTGATTTCTGGCTTCAACGGAAATCTTTGAAGTAAAATGGAACTCTAGAATTTTTGAAATCAGTAGCAGATTCAGGAACTTGGTTTAGGGTGGGCTACTATGATTTGCCCTAACAAATCCAGTCGCCTGTTTCTTTTTTTTTTATTAACTTTTAGCTGCTGTCATATCACTGCGGCCTGACAGGCCTATTAATTGTGATCACCACGTGTGTAGATGTTGCCCCTATTTGGTGCGTTCACAGTTCACCACTAAACCCTGCAGCTGTTATGAACTGAAGCATTCTCTTAGGGATGAGGTTAGGTTAGGCGCCTGATTGTTAATCTTTTGATCTATCTTTTTCTATTTTGTAATTACAGGCACATGAGACTTCAAGATCTTCACGTCTCAGAGTGATGGACGCAGTGCATTGCCTTACAGGGCACGTTCTCATTGGACGTGCTCTGTGAGGTAATGCATTGTTATTGGCAGAAGTTACCACTTAACATCAGGTGAGCTATCAGCTTGTTCCATTACTATAATCATAGTAAAAAAAAAAAACAGAATCTGACCAACTATAATAATATGGGAATAACATTAGTGGGAGCAACCCTGATGCACAATTGACGCACGCTTTGAAACATTCACAGACCATTTCAAGGTGAAGTGGGTCCGCTTTTCAAGTGAGTTAGGTCACTTGGCTGACTTCAAGATTATATTCGAATTTTTACACAATGAATACCTACTGGTCCGCGCATGGGTAGAGCTTTTGGAGGGTAGGGGAAGATATAGTCCTTTAGACATCTCCTGGATTCGTTAGTGTTATAAAGTAGGTACCTATCTGTTAGTCTTGTTCAATTATTGCATGAAGGTTTTGTGTAAGTTTTTGACATACCTAGATATATTTTAGGTAGTCTTTTGTGTGTGTATTGCTGGTTTAGTCAATAATTCAATATGTACCTAGGTAATTTTTTTTTTTTTATGTTATAACTAGCAGACGAGCAGGCGGGCCACCTGATGGAAAGTAGTCACCGCCGCTCATGGACACCTACAACACCAGAGGTGATGCTAGTGCGCTGCCGGCCTTTTAAGAGGAGATAAACCCGCCTTTTGAAGGACCCCATCTCGAAACTCCGTGGGAAAACCGCAGAGGGAAGTAAATAAGATATTATTTATTCAATCATGATAAAATAACATAACCAAAGCTCAATCTCCGTTAGGTGCCTCAGTTAGTCATTATTCCCTCAGATTTTCAATGATGAATCTCCAGCTCCAACTATGGGATACAGACCGTCGTCAAAATACCTTCACCGTCTAAAGTAGGAATCACAGTTTAGCGCCATCTATCTCGCTACATGAGAACTATCCTAGATCGCGCAAACGAAGTTATCACGGAGTTTGAACATAAGTAATACTACCGAATACCATCCATTGGTCCTCGGACCCCGAGCCAAAGGTCGCTCGGCGGAAGATCTTCCCTTTTCGTAGGAGGACACATATCCTACAATGTTCTCCTCAACAGTTTTGCATGTAGGTACAGTGTAACCCACCGTCATAAGAGTTCGTAATTCCTGTTCATATAAAAGTTGTCTGGAAGTGATCACTTTTCGTGATAAGACCGCCGATTGTATTTTATGTTCTTTCTTTCAAAGAAACTTTTGTTATATATAAAAATGTATATCTATCTACATTTTACGTGTATAATTTCTTTGATAGTGGTAAGTTTACGTGAGTTCAGAAAAGTCAGCATAAAGCAGTGTTTTCCAACCTTTTTGGGACTGTGACCCTTTTAGAATATAAAAATCGGGCACCACCGCCCAGGGGGTCGCGACCCACAGGTTGAAAAACACTGGCATAAAGTATGACAGCTTATAATAACTCTACCCATTCCTCAAACGCGATATTCCGTCCGCAATTTTTCAGAATCCTAAGCTATGAGCTATCCAGCACGGTACAACTTTGTATTTAGGGATTTAAAGTTGGGCGTCGAGTCGGCTATCTCCAACTTACTTTAACTATGGGAAGTCGATCGGCTTTACTATGAATAACTCATCAAAATGGTAACAGGATTGCAAAATAAGGTACCCGTTTTGAGAATGGGTCATTTTGCAAAACGACATTACGAAATCCCTCTCAGCACTTACTTAGGTAGTTAGTGGGTACCTAGACCTACCTACTTAAAAGAATGACTGTAATTGTTTTTTTTTTTTGCTGTATACCCACTGGCTACGTCGTAGCAGGCTACGGTGTAGCAGTGGGGATTTCTGGATTTTTCTTCCAGATATGCCTAATCAGTACATGCTTATGCTTGGTTTTTGTATTCTACGATTTCTCTTCTCATTGACTAGGTACCAAACTAATGTAGAAGCTTATTTTGACTTCGTATTCGAGTTCGTAGTAGTAGCTACGCCGTAGCAGCTCGTAGCAGATCTGTCTGCCCGCATTCTGCTACGGAAGTTGATAGTGAGAAATTGTACATTGTGTCTAATGCTGAAATAATAGAGGGAAAATGAAGCCTCCGAGTAATCTCCGAGAACTGTATCCTGCTATAAAATAGATAAAACAAAACCTACAGGGCGGGATATCGAGTTTTCAAGACCTTCAAAATACTGACGTAAAAATAGACTTTGCAAAAACGTAGCTGAAGTATAAGTAGGTAGGTAATAAGGTACCTATGTACCACCGCAACCTATTTGATGTAGTATCTCCCTACGTGAGAGGCACGGCTTACCTACGCCCACGCTTTGTTTGATATCTAGTTTGTAGGTAGGTAAACCCATGTACTACCTAATAGTTGGATTAGTTGGTAAGATGCAAACCGCTTTAGATTTTAACGAGCTCAAGATTTCCACCAGCTCAACGCGAAACTCAATACAATTTACAAGCAGCATCCACTTACTGAAATGCCTCAACTTTAATTACCAACTTTGAGGGATTAGGTACGTTCCAAACGCCTGTAAAATGCTCAGAGCAAAAAGCTTTGAGAATGTAGCTATTCAAATAATGGCAGGCGGTCGGATCGACTTTGCATGTCGATGTGAAAATGATTTGGAATGGAGTGTTTTCTGACGATTGGGCATCGATTTGAGTGGCAATGAGATTTGCATTTCTTTGTTATGAAACGGCTCGGGACAAAATTATGTAGGTAGGTAGGTTTATATAAGCATACCTATAGGTACCTAGGTACATACCTACCTAAGTATCAAACTAAAATAAAATTAGGTATGCTGTTTGTTATACCTACAAGATAATTAGGTACCTAGGTAGGTGCCTAGGTCTTTAGTAATAGTAAACCTCAGAAATTGGCTCATTATAAAGTTAACAACCCCCTTCTAGGTACCTAAATCAAGTTGACAAATTGAGCCTAAAACGGTTGCGAGAAGATTTCATCTGGAACCATTACTCACAGAAGGGCACTGCGAGGAACGGAGATTTGTTGCACTGTGGCTTTGGTAGTAGATTTAAATAGCTATAGTAGGTACCTACCTACATTACTGCAGCGGCCCGCAACATAACAGAGGCAATTTCGACTCGGCCCACATGTATACGTGAGTCCATCATTGCCTAGCTGTGGCCAAGGCTTTTATAGTACTTTTCTCAAATAATGCGTGGAAATTAAAACTAAGTACCTAAGTACATAGGCAAAAAATTACTTTTCAAAATCAATAACGAACAACGAAGTCACAGTGTTCATTTGTTAATAATCAGCTTTCTACATATTTGAAAGCCTGTTCGAAATTTTAATAAAACCTTTGTTAAGTTACATCCTGGGTTGCCATGTTGGAGTATAATATCGTTCCATTTTTAAATTACACGACAGATTGAGTTTTGTATGTAATTTATTTTGGCCGCTAAATACGACAGAAATGGATTTTCATACATTTTTATCTGACCGCTGCTCGCTGTATTTTACCAGTAGGTACCTACCTACCTACTGCATTTTCGATTTGTCTCGAAGAAGGTTGTCAAAATAATGCTTTAATTTCCAAGCATGTTTGAGAAACGTAGATTTTTGTACGTACTTAACAATGCTCGAAGACGTAACAGGTGTAGGTATATGTGTAGATAAAGCTCAAGTGCCACGGGTTCTCGTTTCGTTCTCGAATATTTTGTGTTACCTACCTACTTAATGTACGATTTCTATTCACCAAAAACAACGGTACTTCAAGCATGGATTTTTTGCAGTCAGATGAGAGATGGAGTACCTTTAAAAAGCTTACAAAAAAACAATGTACCTTTTTAGGTGCTTTTTAGTAAAACGCTAGCATTAACTATAGCATTCTTTTTCTTCTTTTAAACTTAAGGCCTGTGTCCGTCATTTCGACAGACAGATTTGGTTTTTTGATTTGGCAGCACTACGTAGTATGTCTGTCAAGTGTCATTTACTAATAGATGTCACTGGCAGTCAGTAGTACGTCAGTAGTGTCAGTCATCAAATCAAGAAAATCCAATCGGAGTGCGACGACACGAGTTTTGACATTTTTTGAAACGACACATAGCACTTTTATTTTAATAGTTTTTCTTGTGTTATTGTGAGTATTGTTGTTTAATTTTGGTGGAGTTTTAACCAATAATACTTAGGTCGTAACATAAAGTGTGAGCCATTGAAATAAATGTGTGTAAAGTGGTTTTTCTGAGTGTGAAAATTTGTGTCAGGTTTTGAAGAGAAAATCCACCATTTTCTTTTCAAAACAAACGACAGCCGACTTGCTTGACTTGACTTATTTATTACAATTTTAACACTTGACATTGGCAAAATTGTCTGTCGAAATGACGGACACAGGCCATTATTGAAGAGAAGAAGAAGAAGAAGAAGAGTGCGACGCCAATAACAAAAAAAAAAATCAAGTCAGTCAGTCATTCAGAAATTCAAGGGAGCGAGCTAAAAAATGACGATTTTCACAATTTTCGATTGAAAAAGAATTAGGTACCTAAATAATTTGTGATACAGCATGACTGTTTGGGAGAAACTCGAAAATGAAGAATGCTACGCTGTCGGTGAGTGTTTCAGCTTGTGTTTTAGTACCTTGAAAGTTTGTTTGAATAAGTTGTGTGGTGTGTTACCACCCGCGAAGTCAGGATATATAAAAACATTGCCTCAGAATGCGTGACAAATACCTCCTGCGACGCTCCTCAACCGTCAGGATACACCTAGATTCCTTGTAACCTCAAAATGTAGGGTGTAATGATGACCACTCCCCGACGCTTGATGATTGGATAGTTATCTCTATGTAGGTACCTATGCCTCTGTAATTGGTCGCTCCGACCGCGTATCTTTATTTTAAACGTTTTCTGTCCTGGCCATCACTATACAGGTAAACAAAACCACAGGCTTCAGTCTAAGTCATTCAGTAAGGGAATTTATAGTTTAGAAAACAATAAAAACTCTTTCCTCATAAAATCTATTTTTACTGTCCAAGTAGAAATAAAACCTAATGTATGTGGTCACCCATTCAAGTACTTACATTATTGTTATAGTAAAACTATAAAGCAATAGAGCTATTTATTGCATTCTTCTGGTTTTATAATGACGGGTAAGTTAAACGATTATGGAGATGTTTGTTTAAATAGAGGAAAGAAACTATGGAGATGTTGGTTGAAATCAGCATCGAAACAAGCTGAAAACTATTATGTATGGACTATATAATCATCAACCTATAACGGTCCACTGCTGGACTTAGGTCTCTCCCAAGACGCGCCACTGAGCCCGGTCTGGCTCTTCTCATCCATTCTCTATATAATAGGATCTATATAATAGGATATAAGCAGAGAGATTTAACTGTATTCTAGACTGTCTGTAAAGTCTAGTTTTGAGACGGTCAAATACAGCTTTTTAAATTTTTGTATCTTGTAAGTTTCACTTTAAAATCTTCCAAAAGATTGGTTGCGTCAGAAAACAACAAACTTAACTTTTAGTTTTGAAAATTAGGTAAACAAATGTAAAGCTTTTGAAGTTTGTATTCTGAAAGAAATTGATACTCAAGCGTGTATTTGAGTAGAGGTTCTCAAACAGAAATGTAGGCTTGTAGCACCCCTTGTATTATACCTTGAAGTCCTTTCCGTCCAAGGTTGTCTGGAAGAGATCGCTGCATAGCGATAAGACCGCCCATTGTACAATTAATTTAAGTTTTGTTTTTTATTTTATTGTAATTCCTAGGTTAAGGTGTGCAATAAAGTATTTTCTATCTTCTATCTATCTATCTAAGCTTGAGTCCGGGTCAGTGCATGAGCAGTAAATGCAAATACCAATCTCTCTTAATCTAGCAAGGTATGGATCGTACAACATACTAAGAAAGCTTTGTCTCTGACTACCCCGAGAAGCAAATAATTTGTAACATAGCTTTATAAAACTTCTAGTACCTACCTAATCGAACAAACCCAATCGAACCTAATGAAGCGCTCGTGGCTAGGCTTGCTTAGTCAATCTTCACCGATTATCTAAGTTAAGCGACGTTCTTTGTGATCACTATTTGGATGGGTGACCGTTAGTGACATTTACATCTGAGCGCTTCCGTGTTTCGGAGGGCACGTTAAACTGTCGGTCATAACGGAGGCCTTAAGGCGGTCTAAAAACTCCGTCACCAGAGTTTGCCATTAACTCATACGAGCTTGCTTTTAGTACCTAATTATAAGTTGGTCTAAAAACTGTAGTTTACACATTAAGACACAAGAATTGTTTTAAGTAGACTTGAATACTTACACAACAGATAAGTTGGTAGGTAGGTCGAACTATCGAACATAGTTCAAAATTATTGAGGTGATTTATTTCATAGTGAAAAATTCTGATTTCCTTGTTTGTAGTTTCCTCATTAGTTTATTTAGACAAAGCATCCTTGTAGTTATTTGTTGTTCATCAATAAATAATTTATAAACACATCATCATCATAAACCTATATCAGTTGACTGCTGGACGTAGGTCTCTTCCAAAACGCGCCACTGAGCCCGGTCTTTGGCTCTTCTCATCCAGTGTTTGCCAGCTACATTTCTCAGATCTTCGCCCCACCTTGCCGGAGGGCGTCCTACACTATGCTTGACTACTGGCGGTCTCCACTAAATAAATAGTCATTAGGTACCTACCTACCTACACTAGCTATTTATGTGTATGTAATGTAGGTAGCTATAAATCGGAGGACTTAGTGAAAGACATTTAAAAATTCTCAAGAAGTATGGATAAAGATTTTTTTTTTATAGTTATAAATTTTAAACTGAAAAAATGGGTACCGCAAAGAAATGTCCTTATTGCATGCCTCAGCCCTTACAGACGGTTACAATGATTTGTAACAAATAAATAACATTTTAAATATTATCAAGTAGCTCTACAAAAGTTATCATGAGTGAGGAAAAATGGTGATTATTTTACAGATAAGTTGCATTGATAACAATAACTGCAATGAGACTGGTGTGAAAAGTTAAAAAGATAATGAGGTTGGTAGTCAGCAGTCCACTAACTTACCCACTTAATAGTCTTATATTATTTAAAAAAAGGTGCCTGTAGATCAGATAAGTAAAGGAGATAGATTATTCAGGCATAAGGCCACATGTGGCCATTTTCGCGAGTTCGTTACCCTCCATTGCAACATTTGTTTATTTGATTGTAAACATCTGCTGTACAAAAGCAACATATTTTTTCATACATTGATTTAAAAATTATGCGATATTTTTTGTAATTTTGCTGACGCATGGACTTTATTGCACATCGATGCCTTTTTGCGCTATATTTTATTATTCATTTATTTGTGACTAGCAGCTCGTCCGGCTTCGCACGGATATTTTCGCAGCGCACGCGATGTAATGAATTTTTTAGGTCATTTTTGTATGTTACCCGGGGATAGAGTAGCTTTAATGATGAAAGAATTTTTCAAATCGATCCAATAGTTTCGGAGCCTATTCAATGCAAACAAACAATCAAATATTTCCTCTTTATAATTTATAGTATCGATAGTATAGAATATCCTTGGGGATAACTCTCAAACCTCGTGTCAAACCACTAGAAACCATAATTTTTCAACGCACGTCAAATAATCTTTTGACATCATCAGTCCACTAAGAGGAGCAAAAAACGGGAACAAAAGCCATCTCTTTAAAATCCATGTTTTATCACATGTCATGTAATTACTTGTTCAGTTCAGAGTACTTCAGAGTCAAAATAAACGAGGTAGCCTATGGTTTGATTATAGCAGTAAGCACAGCTTCGTCCAAACTGCTGTGGTGTTCATAACTGGCACACGTTTGCAGTGATCTGCAGCTAAAATTATTTACTCCAAGAGCTTATAATGCCTTGTTTTGAAGATTTGTCGTTGCAATATTGTTATGACCTCGCTTTATCGCGAGTTCAATAATTGTCATGGGAGTTTTTGTTCATTGTTGCTTGCTTCATAAGTTTCATAACATCGGGTCTCTGAAAATTTATTGTGATTTGGATGGCGCTAGAGCACATGATGTATGGTACAGATTCTATGTCTTAATTGTACTTACGTAAGACGGCACAGACTTGCTGTGACGTCTTAAGTAATGGTATGTCTAGACTAAAGCGAGAATATATTTTAATGACGATCTTAGGGTACTGGGACATTATCGTTTCACAGACTCGCTGCAGACCTTCGTCTTGCAGTTGAACAATGCTAGCAAAAAAATATAATAGCTCCTGTTTTAGTGTAGAGGTGTACTATGAAATGATCGATAATCAACGCATACCTAATGTACGAATATAACACCGCGTATCGGGTCATTATTAATACATCCAGCCAATCACAATCCAGTTCCGAAAAAGGTTAGTCACTTCGCAATATTGTCGCCGATTCCCCTCCTTCCGCTAACCTGAGGAAGTCCAATTTGCGTTGTCAAAACACGGTAATCAACAATTGATTCCATATGCGTCGTTTGTCTTCTTTCATGGTCTTTATAAACCTGTGGTCTAGTTTTCAAGGATTAGTTTGAAAAACGTTTACTATCAAAAATCTTACGTAGGTATCCCAAAGGAAGGAAGACTCGTTCCTTTGTGATACGTTTCTAATAATAACCAATGACGTGTAGGGAACTTGACAAACGTGATATTAACCCTGATTACGGGTTGCTGTGACCATTGTAACGGAGTATTACGGACTTGTCAAATAAACAAAAGGAAGTAATAGATTTGCTTCCTCCTGTTCGCACTTACCATGAGGATGTTCATTCATCTAGTTCTATGAGGTAGAAAACTACAAATCATCCCGTAAGGGTGTTGGGTGGTCAAAGAATCTCATAAAGTCCATTTCCACAATAAAATTGATATTTTCCCAACTCTAGGGTCGGCCGATATCTCGTTACGGTGTCGTGTGACAGGTGTGTCGGATATCTGCATAGAACTACGAAACTATAGACCAGATGAGACTATTGCTTATATTATAACCCTAGCTTCTTATGTTATTCATTGCAGAATTGACAGTAATAAATAGATCCACAACTCATTTTCATACTCAGCAGACCTTCATTTAGAACTCTTGAGTGCCCAAAACAGTTAAGAATATCATCATCATCATCGCCTAACACTACAGTCTTGGCCTGGCCCACTTTGCCTGGTGCAGCTTGCATAGACGATATGCCAAGATCTAACAGACTCTTCTGTACCTAGATGTCTGCTTCTAACAGTAGTTTGGGCAGTCTCGGGACTTTACTGCACTAGGAACTTCTATTTTTCTACCGACTATTAAATGCATAGTACGTTATGTAGTGTCCAATCTATGATAGCCTAGCTCTACATCGATCAGTAAGCGCAGTGCGATTTTGGTGCGTTCCGTACTCGGCCGCTGACTCACGCGTTCTCGCATCGAAGTAGTAAGTAACTGTTCATTTGTTAATTTGATTCAATCATTCGCATTACGTGTCACCAGTGTCACTAGTTATTTCTTCTACTAATATTCTGAGTATTACTACAGTAAAAACCTTTTATTATTAACTGTGTCATTTTAGGCTTCTTTTATTTAACTACTGAATCAAACATTTGATATTATTTCATTGCGAAGTGATAAATAAATTAAAAAAGGGAGTTAAATATAAACGTCAAAGTTTTTACAAAGATTTTACAAGTGTCTATTAAAATACGCAAATTTTTTTATTCTTTATGCTTTATTCTTTAATTGTACACTAAAATAACACATAAACAGAAGACAAAAAATAGATAACATGTACAAAGGCGAGCTTAACCCTAAAAACAGTTTGAACTTTGTAACACGAATAACCCTCCTTCAGCCAGCAGTTGAGTAAACGCATTAACATTCACTGCGGCTCTAAAATGCATTCAAATGAAGTAAAAAAAAAGTATGTTTCCGCGATACTATGAATATTGGAAAGGAAACAGCATTATTTCTATTTACATACAGAACTCGGAAACAACACGGTATAGAGTACAAATACCTAGTTAAGTGATCATTAAACATACCATCGAAGAGTTGGATAAAATACATTTTTTATAAAAGGTCAACATTCAAGAAAATACTTAATACTTTATGTAACTGAATGATTATGTAACTACTCTTTTGGTAATAAATTGAACGAATACTTTTTCTAAACTACGTCAAAAGTTAGGAGGAGCCAATATCGTTCACTAAAAAATTAAGATCGAAGCTAAGAAATTAAGCTTGTATGTGTTAAATAAATAGCTGAGGAAAAATATAACAACCATTTGACTCATTAGTTACATTCAATACAAAGACTTCACTTATAATATGGAAATTACTAGTCATCGCCAGCGGCGTTGCTCGCGTTCTAGACCCTTAAGAGTGTGACTTTTCAAAATTCCTCTCTTAGTGCACCCCTATGTACACTATATAAGGATAGGTACTACCTCCAAATTTAATACCTCTAGGACTAGTTTAGGCTGTGCGTTGATTGTCATTCAGCTTCAAGAGTTTTATATAATTATTTAGATAAGAAATTATAATTTTTTAAACTCGAGTTAGAAGTAAGATATAATTGGTTATAGTATACTTACCAAGAATACTAAGTGCGTATAGTCAAGTACATTTTTTGCAACACAAGTGGCACACAGGATGTACCTACTTAAGTTTATTTACATGTTCAGACTAATTACAGCCATTTGAAATCTAGCTTGACATGCCTTCTACGTTGAAGTACCTACTTATTATGGTCTCGGCTCCTTAAGGAATGTGTTTACTTATTTCGAATGGGCACTTGTATAAGTCACCAAAACCTATAGGTAAGGTATAATAATTTTTGGTAACTGATGATGAACTTGATCTGCAACGTACGTGTACTGGTTGTATCACAGAGTCAATATATTAAGTATTTAATCTAACTAGAGTCTAGATAATTTTACTGAAGCTTTTGAACTTTGGAAGGATTTTTTCTCAAACCTTCAATAAATAGTCGTATGTACTCATCAGAATTATTTCTATGAACTCCTTGCCAAATGAAAGCGTAATCGCTTCGAACAAATCATATTCATCGAAATATACTTGCACTTCTGTATCTCTATCACGAACAAATCTGACAGTCGCCGTGTTAACGTATTCGAGTTACATTGCGCGTCAATGCCAGCTCGACTGCCGACCGTTGTAGTGTCACCGCGCAGTGTATCTCGGATACGCTAGCGTTACGATACGTTTGCGATTGTCACATTTATTCGTGATCAAGGCACTGTTTTGGCAGCTCATTGTTCCAAATTAGAAAGGTGACCACAAATGGCACAGTAGCAGGAAACGACATAGAATTTATGCGCCTGTTATGTCAAAACTTGACGTACCTGCCCAATTACAATTCATAACGGATCGATTTTTAAACTAAACTGTTTGTTTAAATGATAATTTAATAGTAAAAGAAAAAAGGCTAACGACCACAGATAAATAAATAGAGGAGATAGCTTAAAATGGTGTGGACCGGTGGCGTGTGGCCACAACATTCCTGAAGTGTAACTTATATTTATCTAAAATCACCATACTTCCTTACCTAAGGCTACGACCCGTATTCTAATTTACTGCTCAAACACTGATCCGGACTCAAGCATAGAGTTTTGTATGAAAATCTGAAAATCTCTGCCTAGATTGACAGGCGTCATGGCTCAGTCGGTAGTAGCTCTGCCTTCCGTGCTGTGGGTCGTGGGTTCGATCCCCACCGAGAACAAACATTTGTGTGTTGTAAACATATATGTTTGTTCTGTGTCTGGGAGTTTCTATGTATTATAAGTATGTATTTACAAAAAAAAAGTATGTATGTATTCTATCAGCCATCTAGTTTCCATCGTACAAGCTTTGCTTAGTTTGGGACTAGAAGGCGTTGTTTTAAGTGTCCGTGAAAAAAATTAAAAAAAAAAAAAAATTTAGATCCATGCTTGAGTAACGATTTCTGTATCGGCATAAGAAACTAAGAGTAGGCTTGAAAACTAGGTAGGTACTTTTTTTTCTTCCGAAGACAAGACAAAATTACTTTCATCCTTTTCTTTGAACGAAAAGGAGACAGATTATTTTTTTCTTTCTCCCATGCTAAGCAGGCAGGCGTTTTCCAGAAACTTCTAACAGAATACCCTTTCCCAGCTATATACAACTTCACGGGCAAGTCCGAGGCCCACCTCTCGTTGGAAGTGGGCGAGCTGGTGCATGTGGAACGGCAGACCCGCCACTGGTACTACGGTTCCAGTCTCAGGAGAGACGCGAAAGGTGCCTTCCCTAAGAGCTACGTAACTATCCGCGAGTGTGTGGTGGACAGGTGAGTTGACAGCAAATTGCACTTCTAATCCTGCGTAGACGAAGTCGCGGGCTAGCTAGTGATAAAGAAATAAAAAAAATACTTCTCGACTTCTTCTTCTTTGTCGTATCACTCTTGTCAGAGTGGTCGTGGTCGTCATATTGGAGCAGTGGCCCGTCTTACAATCTTCCGCCATTCCTCCCGAACCTCTCTCTTCTCTTTTTTTCTTTTCTTTTTTTTTTTCTTTTTTCTTTCTCTTTTCGACTTAAATGTCAAAAAAGCAGGCAAGCCCGAAATGGTGGCAGGACAATGTGACCATGTCAATGACCGCCCATGATTATCATGGTCAGCTCCCTATGACATGATTCACATCGCCAATCACGGGAATTCCAATCTTATTATCCAACACATTGTACTCAATTCAGAATGGTGAATGTTTCGAAACAATTAGTACCTTATTAAAGGGCGATAAGGGTCACAGTTGAATCACTTTATTACTATTTAATTACATTATTATAGAACGGCCAATCCTTTGGTAGTAGTTAGTAGAGCTTATTCTAAAAGAGCGTGGAATAGTGTCTTTGAGTACACCTTTTTTTGCATTAAAAATGTCCTTTCTCAGGCTTCAAACTATCTGTGTACCAAATTTCATTTAAATCGGTTCAGTAGTTTTGCCGTGAAAGTGCGACAGACAGACAAGAGTTACTTTCGCATTTATAATATTAGTTAAAAAAACACATTTACAATAAATAACCGCTGATTCATTCGTTACTGATAAAATGATAAAATCGAAGCAACTTTCTGTGCGGTCTCCAGTTGGATGGCTGATCGCTATTAACACTTTTAAGCCAGTCTTACCGTGCTTCGAAAGGTTAAAAGACGATTCTAAATGATTGTTGTGATTTTACTGAGTAAAAGACTGACATGACAAGCTTGCAATGCATCGCAGTGCACGTCCTCCGTGGATGTGCTCAGTAAAGCAATGCATCGTTACAGGCAGTAACTACTTAGCATTAGGTTGGCCATCGGCTTGTTCCAGCTTATAAAAGGCATTCAATAAAGAAATTTACTGGAATAAAATAATCCTTTACACAATGAATGAATTGTGCCGATTGCTACTGATTTGGACCAGTTGAGCTATCTATAAATCGTTTGCAACGGTTTGTAGATAGCTCAACTGTTTCGTGCGTATTTTGTAAATGTTGTGAATATTGTAAATACTGTATTAGTTGTAATTTTGTGAATAAATCTTGGTGTTTATGAGTGAATGAATGAACGTCAATAATTTGACAGATGCGGCGCGACAGTAGTGGCCTCTGCCGGCGGTACTGGTATAGTTCACGATATAGCGGTAACGCTCAGGGAATGGCTGCCGCAATGGAAGAACTTGTATGTTGTAAGTGTTTTATTATCCTTTTAATAGTATTAAAAAAAAATAGTTTTTTTTTCTTTTTTTTTATACAATATAGGCAACCGTTTGACCACAATCTCACCTTATGTTAAGCAATGACGTGGTCGACGATGTAGCACGGTTAGTTAGAAGATACCTATTCACTCTACTCTTGAAAACTTCCAAATTATAGTCATTCGGGAACACAGACGCCGGCAACGAGTTCCACTCTTTGGCTGTCCGCATAATAAATGTAGACGCAAAGCGTTTAGTGCGGATAGGTGGCATATCCACCATGAAGTACTAGCTTCCGCCCGCGACTTCGTTCGCGTACCGTTGGATCCCGAGATAAAAAGTAGCCTATGTGTTAATCCAGGTCACGGACAATATTATATATAAAAAAAAAAGACAATAAGAAAGGTTTACAAAAGCAATCTAAAAGATATTCCAAGTTTCATCCAAATCGGATCATTAGTTTTTGCGTGAATGAGGAACAAACATACGTACTTACATCATTGCTTAACATCAGGTGAGACTGTGGTCAAACGGTTGCCTATATTGTATAAAAAAAAACAGACAACCTAACACTTTCGCATTTTATATTAGTGTAAAAAAAAACATCATATTAATATCAGCCTGTATATAGGTAGGTTACTACTGGTCATAGAGTTAGGTGGAGAAATTAGTATAGAGTTTCAAACGAATATAAACTTTCAGAACAACGATGGAAGGCTCAAATTCATGGAAGTCAGTATGCTATCACTGTTGGAGCTTCGAGCGGAATGTGCTAGTGCCGCTTTGCCTCAAGACAAACTGAGAAGAAAGGCTAGAACAGTCATTTTTACTATTGATAAAGAGAATAGGTAAGTTTATACCTTAATTCCAACGCTATAAGAATCAAAGTAGATTGTACCTTGTATATAGACAAGCTGGGAAAGCTAGGTCCGTCGTCTTTGGTATTGGTAAAGAAAATAGGTGAGTTTATACCTTACGTCCAATGGTATAAGACTCAAAGTACATGTCATGATGTTTTTTCTAAGGCTGGGTGTTACTACATATTACTTTGTATTAACAGCGATGCTCGCATTACTGTGTTTCGGTTTGAAGGGTAAGGGCGCCGGTGTAATTACAGGCACATGAGACTTCAACATCTTTACGTCTCAGAGTGATGGACGCAGTGCATTGCCTTACAGGGCACGTCATGATTGGACTTGCTCTGTGAGGTAATGCATTGTTATAGGCAAAAGTTACCACATAACATCAGGTGAGCTATCAGCTTGTTCCATTACTTATATCATAAAAATAAAAAAGTATTATGTATTGTAAGTATTCTATCAGCAATCTAGTTCACATAGTACAAGCTTGGCTTAGTTTAGGACCACAAGGCGATATGTGGAATATCCAAGAATATTCATTTACTAGCCGTCGCCCGCGGCGTTGCTCGCGTTCTACCCTTTAGAGTATGACGTTTCAAAATTCCTTTCTTAGTGCAACCCCACACTATATAAGGATACTACCCTCCAAATTTCATACCTCTAGGACTTATAGTTTAGACTGTGCGTTGATTGTCAGTCAGCTTCAAAATAGTTTTATATACATACATATATTGATTTATTTACCATAATGTTTTTGTCGACAGAGCATTAGGAATGGAATTAGCAGTAAGAAATCAAAACGGCCAACTAATTGATCCCACACAAATATCTGCGTACAAACTCAACGCGTTACACGATGAAGCTAACACAAGAATTGATAAAAATATGGTGAGTTTGATAAATCCACTTTAAGTTATCAGAATCGACTGTTTCTAGCTCAGAATAAGCAAGTGGCAATAGGCAAGCCATATAAACAAGCATGACCAACTCTGGCGACGGAGTTTTTAGGCCGCCTTAAGGTCTCCGTCATGGCTTAACGACTGCTAGAGCCGCGACAGTTAAACGTGCCCTCCGAAGCACGGAAGCGCTCAGATGTAAATGCTTGTAGCGGTCACTCCTCCAAATAGTGACCGCGCAGAACGACGCTTAACTTAGATAATCGGTGAAGATTTACTGCGTTATTAAACTTTTTACCGACCGTTTGTAGAATTCCTTTGAATGGTAGTGTAGCGCCATCTATCTCGCTACATGAGAACTATCCTAGATCGCGCAAACGAAGTTATCACGGAGTTTGAACATAAGTAATACTACCGAATACCATCCATTGGTCCTCGGACCCCGAGCCAAAGGTCGCTCGGCGTGGAACATCTTCCCTTTTCGTAGGAGGACACATATCTTACAATGTTCTCCTCATATGTTTCAGGAAACGACCCCTCCAGCTCCATCTCCGACCCCTATCGGAGCTCGCACATACTCCGTGGTGGTGCGGGTTCACAACTTCGTGTGTCGCATCAACTCGTGCGCAGAGTTAGCGCTGGCGTTGTACGACGCTAGTGGCAACAAGCTGTCTGAACACTTGCTGTTGAAGTGGCCGACGCAGAACTTGCATTCTACTCTTGCATGTGCCGTGTTCACTGTGAGTATACTATACTGTGAGTTAAAGAATAATTTACAAACACAGAAGGAAAGAAAGAAAAATAGTTTATTGCCTTATACATAAATTAGTAAGCTACATAAACAGCTAGGTATAGGTAGGTACATAATGTGAATGCGAAACATAAATGTACCCAGCTAGAATTAATGATATTTCAAATTTGGGTGCACTCGTAGCGCACCCTAACAGTTCGCCATGACCTGTAAAATACCCCCCCTTCGGACTTATATGGTAATTATGTTACACCGTGTATAGCCTTTGCTACGTCATCATTTCCCTGCCCTTATCCCACGCTAGGTGGGGTCGGCACAACATGTTTTCTTCTTCCACTCACTCCTATCATTCGTCAACTCTGAATCTACTCCTCTCACATTCATATCCTCTTTCACACAATCAAACCACTTCTTCTTCGGTCTTCCTCTACTTGCATACCCAGCCACACTCATATTCATAACTCTCTTCGTTATATGACTTGTATAGCAAAAAACTAAAAACCTAACCTAAAAACCTAAAAACTCCGTCACCAGAGTTGGTCATACGAGTTTGCTTGCTTATATATTGTATAGTTATATGACGTGTATAGCCTTTGCTACGTAGGTGTCTAATGCAGGGGGAGGAAGAAATCCAGACTGTGGAACAATGCGTATATTAAAATAATTAGGTATAAAAGTACAGCTGTCCAGTATGGCTGCCGGGAAAAGAGAGCGAGCCGCGGGCATGAAACGCCTTTTATATGCCGGAACAGCGCCCTACAGTGGCGACTGTCCAAACTAACTAGTTAGGTAGGTTAGTATTGTATTACTCGAAAGATTATTAGGTATCAACTTAGTTATTTAGTTCAGCCTTTGAAGCACAGATGGTGCTGTGTTCAACAGTAGGTATGTAAAATAATAATATATTGTTTCAGAATTTTTGATTTATTAAATTTGTATAATACGCTTTTTACAATATTGCTTATAATATTATTTTTTTCAGGATTTTGGCAGTGATTTACTGAAAAGTGAGAAGATCTACCTAGCGTGTAATATAGTGAGAATAGGATCTATGGAGGCACAGAACGTCGATCATAGGTAATGCATAGAAACTTGTGTGAACGAGGTAACGATAACAGACGAAGCACGAGCGAAGCCGAGAGAACACACTTGTATGCTTTTGTACGCTTGTGTTCGCTTCGTATAAGAGCAGTTGTCACAGCTCAGTCGGTAATAGCTCTGCCTTCCGTGCTGTGGGTCGTGGGTTCGATCCCCACTGAGAACAAACATTTGTGTGTGGCAAACATACATGTTGGTTCTATGTGAGAGCGTTGTGTCATACGTCCAAGGATGTTTCTTTGACCAATTTTGACCGACTGGCAATGCGTAGCCCAAGATCGGAGTGTGGGAAGAATGGGAGACCTTTGCTCAGCAGTGGGACACAAAGGCCTGAATCTATACTATTATAAAACTATAAAAAAGCCTAAAGCTAAAATTAGAGATATGGATAAAGTAAATATGCAGATCTACTAAATAAACGATTCTGATTCCGACAATCGAGTTTGTCTGTTTGTTTGTTCGCGGATCACGCCTAAACTACTGGACCAATTTCAATGAAACTTATACCATTCAGAAGCCCTTTTTCCGGATTGAAACATAGGCTATATTTTATTGAAATCAAAGACGTGGATTCTTAGATACAGCTTGACATCTCTAAACCAAAAGTCGCCTTTGGCACGAGATTCATCGTATGCTGGTTGACAGATATTTTGGTGGAAAGTTTCCCACGCGTACGAAGTCGCTGGTATCAGCTAGTATCATAATAATAATAATAAATATTTATCAATATATATAAAACTCTTTTGAAGCTGACGGAGAATCAACGCACAGCCTAAACTATAAGTCCTAGAGGTATGAAATTTGGAGGGTAGTATCCTTATACAGGGTGTTACCAGACCACTTCCGAAAACTTGGAGGTTCCAATCAGACCATGATACTGAAAACATTAAGCGAAAAAAATGGCGAAAAAAAAATTTGACTTGACTGTCTCTTTTTAATTTTTTTTCTAGTTACATACACACAGTACAACATAATAAGACATCTACCTAATTATCTCATTTAAAAAAGCAAAAAAACAAATAAAATAAATAAAGCAGCAATGTACACGCAGCACGCAGATTACGTCTACTACAGCATGAACAGCTGAGAGTTCATCGCGGGTCATTCAAGTACGCGACGTGCGAGCGACCTACGTTAGTACCTACCTACGTTAGTAGGCACTTACGACACAGAATAAATAATAGTACTACGCCTCGACCTTACCTACGTGAATGCGTACATTGCGGGCTGGCGAAATAAATACAAATCTTTAAACATTGTTTTCTCCGGCTATAATTATTTTTCAGGATAACTGATTTTTTTTTGGTTGGGTTTTGGTGTGCTGTAGCTCCCCCTTTCGTTTTCGGAAGTGGTCTGATAACACCCTGTATAGTGTAGGGGTGCACTAAGAAAGGAATTTTGAAAAGTCGCACTCTAAAGGCTCTAGAACGCGAGCAACGCCGCGAGCGACGGCTAGTTTATAAATAAATGTACATTTGCAGACGAAGTTCAATAGCAATGGCGCCGCCCGTACAAACCAACATGCCTCCGGGTGCAATGCGAAGGCCCTTTGGAATCGCAGTCGCAGACATCAAACGATCTCTCATAGCCGATAGTCCGGATAAACATAGACAATTGCCATTTTATGCGTGAGTATCTTCTTTCTAAATATATATAAAACTCTTTTGAAGCTGACAGAGAAACAACGCACAGCCTAAACTATAAGTCCTAGAGGTATGTAATTTGGAAGGTAGTATCCTTATATAGTACAGTATCACACAGTGTACTGGTTCTAATGAATCTTACTTATATAAGTAACTACGTCCACTTAGTTTAATATTGATTTATTTAGTTTAACTTGCTAAGTTCTCGTGGCCCCAGCGGAAGACCAGCGCAGGTTGTAAAACCTGCACATGCTGAGATGGGGCCTTTCTGCAACACTGTATATTTAGGCACAATTCCTAAAACGTGTTTAGTTAAAATGTGCAATGTATTTTATTAAGTTGCAAATAAACGTTTTGTATTGTTGTATTGTATTGTATTGTATATAGTGTTGGGGTGCACTAAGAAAGGAATTTTGAAAAGTCGCACTCTCAAGGGTCCAAAATTAGGATCAAAGATTTTAACCAAATAATGCGTATGCTGCTACCGCGCGAGCAAAGCCGCGGGTGACAACTAGTATATAATTATACTGCTCTTTGTCGACAAGGGCAAGGAGATGGTTATGATGATAAAGTATCTATTTCAGCCGCGATTTAGATGTTTTTTTTTATTTTCAGACTAGAAAAGGAAAATCTAGATTCTTTACTAAAGAAAGTGATAATAAACAAAGATATAAAAGACGCGAAACACTCGCAAGGACTGTGGGTGTCGCTACAACTTGTCGAAGGAGGCTTGAAACAGGTAAATTCTAATTTAATCTCTAATCCCAGAGACTAGGGTTCAAATTCTATCGTATACATGTTTATTGTGGGAAAATCAAAGCAGAACAATCCACTAATTAATTTGAATAAGCTTATACCACTCGGAAGCCCTTTTCCGGATTAAATCATGAGCTATATTTTATTAAAATCAAAGACGTGGATTCTTAGATGCAGCTTAAACTTTCTAAACTAAAAGCAGCCATTTATTACGAGGTTCATCGTATGCTGGTGACAGATAATTTTGTTGGAAAGATTCGCACATGCACAAAGTCGCGGGTATCAGCTAGTCTGCAATATTTACAGATCCGAGACGAAAACCCCCACCTAGTAGTCGGAAACGTTTGCGAAGCCCGCAAGATGGGCTTTCCCGAAGTAATCCTACCGGGAGACGCCAGGAACGAGTTATATGTGACGATATGCCACGGGAGCTTCTCTAAAGGAGGGGGGAAGTCATCGGAACGGAATATAGAACTCACGGCCAGAGTGGCCGATAGCAAAGGGAATACTATGCCGGTTTGTAACTATTAAGTAACATTCTGTAGGTAAATCTATCTCTTTACAGGTCAATCTTACTGTGAAACTATTGTATTTTAGATCAATTTTACTGTGAATCAATCTTACTTTAGATCAATGTTACTGTGGATAAATTTTACTGTGAATCAATGTTACTGTGAATCAATCTTACTGTGGATCAATCTTACTGTGGACCAATTGTATTGTGGATCAATCTAACTGTAGATCAATTGTGACATCAATGAATCAATGAATGACATAAAAAATGAAACAAAAATAAAACCATTCATAAGAAAACTAAAATCATACCTAGTCAAAAAATGCCTTTACTCAACTGAAGACTACTTTGAAAAAGAATAATACCTAAAACTAAAGTGATTAAAATATTAACTTAAATACCTACCTAGTCAAATTAGCCATAACATATTTAAGTATTAACATAATTAGTAAGCACCCTAAGTAAGATTTGAGTAGTAAAAAAAAATGTTTAAAAATTTAGGGCATGCCCAAAGGTATGTATCCAGAATTATTGTTAATAATTACCTACCTAAGTTTAAGTGCCCAAAACATTTGCGATACCTGGAAAAGGCGAATAAGTTTTAAAGTGCCTCCTACAGATAAGACCAAATTGTAACACTTATTTATGCAAATAAACATCTTGTATCTTGTATTGTGGATCAATCTTACTGTGGATCAATCTTACTGTGGATCAATCTTACTGTGGATCAATCTTACTGTGGATCAATCTTACTGTGGATTAATTACTGTATTCTATTCGAATTTACTGTTCAAGCACTGATCCAAGCTCAACCATAGATGTTTGTTTAAGAATCATTACTCAAATCTAAGCTCAAATAACAATTTCGCTATCAAATTACGAGTTTAAGGCGTAGGGTAAAGCCAGACAACCTTCTCGCTCGCACATTTCGACATTTTTAAGATATAATATAACTAAATGTAATTATGTGAAATTGCAGAGCGTCAGGGTCGAGAGAACAACAATGCAATGGTTTAATAAAAATATCGCATTGATTCAAACAAGTTTTCCTACCAAAAAACTTGTACTAATGCGATAAATTAAAGTGCACATTTTTTGGTTAGAAAACTTATTTGGATCAATGTGATGTTTTTACTGAACCTTTGCATTGTTGTTCTCTCGACCCTGTAGCTCTGCAATTTTGACATAATTACATTTAGTTATATTATATCTTCAAAAATGTTGAAATGTGCGAGCGAGAAGGTTGTCTGCCTTTACCCTACGCCTTAAAGGTGAATGTTTATATTTCAGGGCGTGATTTCAATAGGCGCGGGAGTGCCATTAGTGGACGAGTACACATCCATAGTGTACTATCACGACGACCGACCGAGATGGCAGGAAACTTTTAAGGTTAAACTCATCTCTATTTACTTGTCTTTTACCTTGACAGGCAGATTCAATAAATTCACAGTGTAACTCCAAGCTTACATCGAGTTTATTACTAACACTAGCGAACCGCCCCGGCTTCGCATGGGTGCAATCTCGTATGGTTCGGCCAGCGTCTGCAATGTTAGCGAAAAAAAATGTGTTTATTAACGACATCACATTAGAAACCTCTAAAATTATGAGTGTTTCTCTACTATATTATGCACTAGCCGTCGCCCGCGGCGTTGCTCGCGTTCTACCTTTTAGAGTGTGACGTTTCAAAATTCCTTTCTTAGTGCACCCCTACACTATATAAGGATACTACCCTCCAAATGTCATACCTCTAGGACTTATAGTTTAGGCTGTGCGTTGATTCTAAGTCTGCTTCAAAAGAGTTTTATATATATTGATGATGATGGATCCCAACCGAGAACCAACATTTGTGTGCGGCAAACATGGATGTTTGTTCTGTGTCAAGGTGTGACAATGTATATGTGATATGTGACTATGTATTAGAAGTATTTATTTACAAAAAAAAAGTATGTATTCTCTCAGCCATCTAGTTCCCATAGTACAAACTCTGCTTAGTTTGGGACTAGAGGGCGTTCTGTAAAATGTCCAATGACATTTATTTATTATTTCCAGGTGTGTCTCGACATAGATGAGTTCAAGGAAGCCCATTTAGTATTCCTGTGTCGTCACCGCAGTTCTAACGAGGCCAAGGATCGTTCAGAGAAACATTTTGCACTTTCGTACCTACGACTGATGCAGAAGGAAGGCACCACCACACCGGACACGATGCACAACTTGTGTGTTTATAAGGTACTAGCTGACCCGACCTGACATACGTTGTCCTGTCATTCAAACTCTTACTGTCAAGCAACTGACAGTTATTTCAAATGTGACATTAAAACAGTTTTCATCATAAAGGTTAAGGAACTTTCACCCCCATTCAACCCTTTTTTCGCATTTAAAAATAGCCTATGTCCTTTCTCAGGCTCTAGACTATCTGTGTATCAAATTTCATTCAAATCGGTTCAGTAGTTTTTGCGTGAAAGCGAGACAGAGTTACTTTCGCATTTATTACAATTTTTTTTTGTTATCGTGAGCTTGACTCTAAACTACAAATAAAAAAGTAAACAAGTTGTTTTGTTCCAGATTGACCACAAGAAAAGTAACACGTCAATGTGTGACCTCGAAGCCGCTATAACGTGCCTGGAGCTGCCAATGCGCCGCGACTCCCTGCCGGCGGGGTCCGAGCGAGGCATGTCACGTGGTATACTGTCGCTTGTACAACGTGACTCGCTCACTGTCGCCACCAAGCTCTGTAGTACTAAGCTCACGCAACGTGGTAAGTTATATTTGTAATGGGGGGTAGTTTGGAGGGTGGTTTATTAGGTTATAGTCAGTTAGGGGGTCATAGGTTATGTTATGATCAGTTTTGGGGGGCATTTGTTAGGTTACAGTCAGTTAGGGGGGTCATAGGTTATGGTCAGTTGGGGGTCATTTATTACGTTATACTCAGTTGGGGGTCATTTCTTATGGTCAGTTGGGGGGTCAATTATTAAGTTATAGTCAGTTAGGGGGTCATGGGTTATGATCAGTTGGGGGTGTCATTTGTTAGGTTATAGTCAGTTGGGGGGGGGGGGGGGGTCATAGGTTATGGTCAGTTTGAGGGGTCATTTCTTATGGTTAGTTGGAGGGTTGGGGGAGTCATTTCTTAGGTTATAGTCAGCAGGATGGCACAACTCTTACCTTATAGTCAATTTGGAGGGTCATTTCTTAGACAATACTCCGTTGGGGGGTCATAGGGATAATCAAACTATTCCAAAACTAATATAATACAGGGTGTTACCAGACCACTTCCGAAAACTTGGAGGTTCCAATCAGACCATGATACTGAAAACATTAAGCGAAAAAAATCGCGAAAAAAAAAATTGACTTGACTATCTCTTTTTAATTTTTTTTCTAGTTACATACACACAGTACAACATAATAAGACATATCTACCTAATTATTTCATTTAAAAAAGCAAAAAAACAAATAAAATAAATAAAGCAGCAATGTACACGTAGCACGCAGATTACGTCTACTACAGCATGAACAGCTGAGAGTTCATCGCGGGTCATTCAAGTACGCGACGTGCGAGCGACCTACGTTAGTACCTACCTACGTTAGTAGGCACTTACGACACAGAATAAATAATAGTACTACGCCTCGACCTTACCTACGTGAATGCGTACATTGCGGGCTGGCGAAATAAATACAAATCTTTAAACATTGTTTTCTCGGGCTATAATTATTTTTCAGGATAACTGTTTTTTTTTTGGTTGGGTTTTGGTGTGCTGTAGCTCCCCCTTTCGTTTTCGGAAGTGGTCTGGTAACACCCTGTATAATATTTTCAGAGGAAATCCTAGGAGTATTGAAATGGAACACATACCATCTCGCAGAAGGAAGCCTACAGACAGCTCTCACTCGACTATTGCAAGTACCGAGCGAGGAGCTGGTGAAGTTTCTACAGGATATATTAGACGCCTTGTTCAATATACTCACTAAGGTACTTATAAACAGCTTAGTACTAGCTCTGCCTTCCGTGCTGTGGGTCTTGGGTTCGATCCCCAGTAAGAACAAACATTGGAATAGAGTTTTGAAGGGAAAATCCACCATTTTTCGTTCGAAGCAAACGACAGCTGACTTGACGAATGACTTACTTGACTGATATTATTTCAAATAATTAACCTGACACTGGCAAAATTATCTGTCAAAATGACGGACAGAGGCCATTAATAAAAGAAGAAGGTGACAACAGATTCAGCAGCCACTTTAAGTAGTGCAGCTTTAGAAGACCAATGTAAGTGGTCAAAAATTTCTGGCAAAGCTTAAAATTTTCACATATCCCACTCAATAAAAACCGAAATACTACGTATAATGATAAGTCTCAGAGTGATGGACGCAGTGCATTGCCTTACAGGGCACGTCCTCATTGGACTTGCTCTGTGAGGTAATGCATTGTTATAGGCAGAAGTTACCACTTAACCATCAGGTGAGCTATCAGCTTGTTTCATTACTTTTATCATAAAAAAAAATTAATAAATATTCACGGACACTTAACACCACACCTTCTAGTCCCAAACTGAGCAAAGCTTGTACGATGGAAACTAGATGGCTGATAGAATACATACATACATATTTTTTTGTAAATACATACTTATAATACATAGAAACACCCAGACACAGAACAAACAAATGTTTACAACACACAAATGTTGGTTCTCGGTGGGGATCGAACCCACGACCCACAGCACGGAAGGCAGAGCTACTACCGTCTGAGCCATGACGCCTGTCAATAATACAGTAAAAGTGTATATATCATTAAATACTCCAGGTGGAAGTGGACGGCTTCAGTGAGCAGAGTTACGGCGTGCTGGTACTGGAGTGCTTGCTGCGAGTGATATCGTTAGTGGCCGACCATAAGTACCAGCACTTCCTGCCCGTTCTGCACGTTTATATCGACGAGAGCTTCTGCGACGCGCTCGCTTACGAGTGAGTATCGCAAACCAGCCAAATGCTTAGCTACAGCTCATTAATAAAAATAGACACGTAACAATGAAAATCACAAATTATGCAACAATGAATGCACCTGGAATGCACTCACGGCGTGCACTACCTGCACTTATTTTTTATTCGTATTTTTTTTTGCCAAAAAAGCGGGAGGCAATTGTGAAGGTTTTTACAGACTAAAAATATATCAAGCTTGTCTATGGCATAAACTTGTTCTAACGGAAGTGGACTGAGCAATTAGTAATTTGAGTCTCAAGTGGCTTGACTGAGCTCGACCCCGGGGTCGTTCCGCCGGTCAAGAGGTTAAAAAAAAAAAAAAAAAAGCCCCCCCCCCCAAGTACCGTTCTTGTCGATCGTATAATTTGACATTTAGAATCGTCAAAATTCGTTTTATCGACAGTTGCGGGTAGGCTACCAACTTAGTCGATCGGTAGACAAATTCGTGAAATTTTAACGAATTGGCAAATGGCGTATGTTTACTATGTTTTGATTCTGACAAACGAAAGTGAACCTTATTATGACGATTGTAAGATATCTTGGAGTTTCAATAATTTTGTAGTTCAAGTAAGACTGGTACATAGCTAGACGGCGATTTCGAAGCGATTTGCAAAGTTTATTACAACCATTGGTCAATAAAATTGTTTCGGTTTTATTAACCTCCGACCAACAGATCTCAGTTCGGGGCGAACTACTAGTTAGAAAAGTAATAACTTCATCAAAAATCGGCGGACATTATTAGTTATTAGACATTTCACGCTGAAAAATGCTTTTCCACGGGTCAGTTACTTTAACAATAATTGTTTTTGTAATTATTCCGTTATGTTGTTTTGTTAACCGACTTCAATATAGGAGGAGGTTCTCAATTTTTTTGAATTATTGTTTCAGAAACTTGATCTCAGTGGTTGTATGGACAGTGCGCGCCGCAAAAACCACAGACGACGTAGCGCTCAAACGTCTGCTAGTTTGTATGAAATGTATCGAGAGTATTGTACGACTTATTGTACGGAGTCGCGAACTAAGACGCGAGCTGCAGCATAGAGCTTCTGATCACGACTTTAAGAAGCTATTTGATGTAAGTTAGTTATAAAATATGTTTGTAAGAGACAGGTGAAACAGCTCAGTTGGTAGTAGCGGTGCCTTCCGTGCTGTGGGTCTTGGGTTCGATCCCCACAGAGATCAAATATTCTCTGTTTTTAAGACGCCTTAAGGCTTCCGTCCTGTAATTTTACTGAATAAAAGATCTTTTACTTTGACGTATAATATTTAGTTACAATATTTGCCTAGAAACAAAACTTAAAACAGCGTGAATGATTTTATTCGTTAAATAGTTTACACTCGTCGCCTCCTAGATGTCTCTGTCGCTTGGAAAACCCCCTAAAACTATTACGGTTATCTACTACCCCAAACACCTCGGGGTATATTATACCCCAAACAGATTGGGGTATATTATACCCCAAGATTTTTTGTTACTCTAAAAATGCTTTCATATTGCAGAACTTCCTGGAATCTCTAGTGTGGCTGATGCGTTGTGGTGACCACGCCCTGACATGTCAGGGTTCAGCGCTGAAATTCTTCCCTCATGCTGTACCGCATATTATCAAGGTGTACCCTGAAACTGATTTGTGGTAAGTTTTACAGCTATTTTTTAGAGACTGGCACGGGGTCGTTCGTGAAGACTACCAACAAAACCTATATCCAGCAGTGGGTGAAGTCAGGCTGTTAATGATGATGATTTCTAGTCAAGTTTCTTAGTTTCATAGTACAATCTTCGCTTTGGGACTAGAGGTCGTTGTGTTAAATGCCCACGGATATTAAATAAAAACATAGCTTTCCATACCTATCCTCTTAGCCATAACAATCTCAATAAGTAAAGTATTATAATAATTAACCCATTTGACATGTAAAGGTATGGCTGACTAGGCTGAGAGGATGGTATAGGTGCTGGGCCTACTCCATCTAAACATTGTCCCAGGCACTACAGTGTGTCGTTAAGTGTAGGTATAGGTTGCCTCCTGACGCTGTACAAATCATTTTCAATAGATATAAAGGCCTATTATTGACATGTACCGTGAACTAACAAAACATGGATCTAGAAATGAGAAATAAATAAATAAATACTCATGAACACGCATGTTACCCAACGCCCTCTAGTCCCAAACTAAGTAAAGCTTGCACTATGGCAACTAGATAGCTGATAGAATACTTATATACTTATAAATTAATATAATAGTACATTATGGTACTAGTGTGGTACATTGGTGATTACCGCCGAGGTGCCATTGAGACCCGAGCCGTAGGCGAGGGTCTTAAGAGAGCCGAGGACGGTAATCATCAATACACACGTGTATCATACGACGTTTTTCAACACACTTGTGAATAAAATAACTATAATTTCAACAGTGAAAACGAGTTGTGAAAAATGTTTCGCTAAGGCGGGAAAAATTAATCAGTTTTCCTATGCGCGCGCATTGCGATCGGCCACAGACTAAAGGGATGAGGTTTTTTTTTTATTTTCCGCGCATAGGGTTTGCGTATATTCTGCCACGTACAAAATGGGGAATTTAAAGTTTTCTTTTATTACAGAGAAAACAAAAGTTATATTTGAGTGAAAGTTTTATTTATTAAACACGTACGAGTTAAAATTATCTATTTAAATAAGAAGTTGCATGAAATGAGCAAGCAATAGGAACATTAATTTATTTGTTCTATTGAACACGATCTTTTTTTTGAATAAAAACTTTTTTAAGAACAAAGCAACTCAACCAATAAAATTCAAAAAAAAAATCTATAACTCACTTGTGAGTTATAGCAATGAAAAAGTCACAGTTTGATTATGGGTGTCATTATGTGCCTAATTGCAGTGACCATAGAGCCACTTTATGAGCAAGTGTGTTGAAAATTAATATATACAACACACAAAGGACACATTTCGTTTCACACTACGTAATCCGGTCGAATACTCAAACGCCACTTAAATTAAGTTCACGCTTAAATTTATTGCCATCTCTTACAAATGAGTAATGTCAAACAGAGGCAGAGCAATTTTAAGTGGTGCTTAAGTTTAAGTGACGTTTCAGTATTCCGGCCTAAGTATATCTGTACTAGCCGTCGCCCGCGGCGTTGCTCGCGTTCTAGACCCTGTAGTGTGATTTTTCAAAATTCCTTTCTTAGTGCACCCCTACACTATGTAAGGATACTACCCTCCAAATTTCATACCTCTAGGACTTATAGTTTAGGCTGTGCGTTGATTCTAAGTCAGCTTCAAAAGGGTTTTATATATATCTGTATTATTTGTCAGTGCATACGTAGTAAGGGCACTAGAAGCGCTACCTATCGGTCGTCTCAGCAAGCAGCGAGTGTTGGCTCTACTGGAGCTAGTCAGGGGACCCCTGTGTGCCACACCCGCCGCTAGGAGCCTGTTACTGCCGCATCTGGCGAACACATTGCACGCGCTACTGGCTGATAAGGCGGAGGTGAGTTTGTGTCAGAGACAGTCAGTGTGGTGTGCTTCTTTCCTGTGTTTTGTATCCCGGTCATTATTTTATCTAGAATCTAGATGTTATTGGATGTTTCTAAAAAAGATGCCTTTTTTCTATCTTGTATTTTCTTTCTATGCCCTTTTCTGTCCTTTATTTCATTTCTATTACCTTTTCTATCATGTACTTTCGTTCAATGACCTTTTCAGTCCTTTATTTACTTTCTATGTCCTTTTCTGTCCTGTATTTCTCTCTCTGTCCTTGCCTTAGCTATCTGAGTATGAAGTTAAGCTGTCCTGTTCTGTCATGTATGTTTTTCCTATCATTGCCCTTGTCTACTAGAGAATAAAAACAGTACTCGGCAATTCTCGTTTATCTTCGTAAACACCGAGTCGGTTTTCTGTCTCGTATATTTCTTCAGAGAGAACCGGTGAGGTATGTGTTATTTTCTGTCCTGTGTGTTTCTTCTCTTAAGATTTATATACTTCTATAGGCAAAGGTAACCGCTTCACATTAGGCGAGCAAATTATTTTGACAATCAAACAATATATCAACAGATTTTTGCTTTTCCTGCCAATTTTGATATGTGTTATCCCATTTTCTTATAAAAGTTTGGATAAAAAGTAATTTTTAGGTTTAGTATCTTGAGGGTGTTAGATTTTATAGTTAGTTTGATAAATAAAAGAATTTTCATTGATATTTTTATGAAATATCAGTTAGATTAATCCATTTTACTACTGTTTTGTTACTTGCAACAGTATCAAGCGCTTTTGTACACAATTTCAGTCAAAATTTCACTTATAAAAATCAACAGATGGCGCTTTACATAAGTACAGAAAGCGCTAGTTTCTTTAATGTCATTTTATCAGCATATTCTATTTAAAACATTATTATAAGGTTCCGATTAAAGTCATAATTTTGAATAAATTGTGATCTTATGACTTTATTCACTTTAGTGTTCAAGTAAATAACAATGTTTGAATTTCATTTTGAACATTGCAACACTTTTTTACATAAAGTTTGGCAGTTTAATTCAAAATGTAAAGAAAATAAATTTTCTATTGTTCAATAGTGATGTCTCTTTCTCTAAGAGTACGAAATCATTTTGTGTGTTGCCATCTTCAAATTGAACAGTTTGACACAATGTCTGTTTGTCCGTCCTGTCAAATCACCTGTCAAATGGTATGTACGCACCAGTGTTTACGTTTACGTGTTTTGTGTTACACATGTCACTTTAATTTGAGTTTATGACCAGAATCGAGCGGCCACCTTGTTTTTATGTTCAAATTTTGATATCAGCGAAACTGTAAAAATATTTTGATTTATTCGGAAAGTTATTTCGGATTAATATTAGAAACTTTAAAAGATTTCGAATTCGCTGTTGGAATCCTTTGAAAGTTTCCAATATTGGTCCTAAAAGACATTTCGAATGAATCAAAATAGCCTTATAGATATCGATCGTCATCTCGGCTATTTTGTTTTTTCCTTCCTTTTGGACATCAGCCAATAAAATGCAAGTATATTTAAAAATGGAAGCTGTGATTTGTATCATTCGATTCTCGCCCTAAACTCCACCACACAAGGTCTATGGCAGTTGTGTTCGTGAGTCGCGGTCTACGACACCGAGGTAAGCACGCACGTCGATGCATGCAGCCCGAATGCACTTTATGTTGTACGTTGTAAGGTTCAAACTTTATTGAGATTTTATTTCTAATGATCGGTTAGTTGTTTTGAGTTTTGTGTATTGACTGGTAAAGCTCAAAATGTCAAAAATAAAAACTTAAGCAGTAAAATAGATTGGTACAAGGATTTAGAATTCTGGAATGTATTGGTATTGCATGTGGGTAGTTTGATTCATTATATATTTTTGACACGACAAAGTTCTTATGTAAACTTAAATTATATTATTATGTCGTTTTAGTATTTTTTCTTCACTAAAGGGTAGCATGAAGACGAACATAATCGCATATATTAAAAAAAAAGTTTAAAAAAAATGTAGCATGCATTGGGCGTAGGTTGTGGATAGTGTAGCACCTATACTCACAAAAGGTATGTTTCAAACAGTTAAATGTCGCTTAGATGTAATTGGGTATTAGATTCTAAAAAGATTAGGTGCTTCATTGTCTCTAACTTAATGCTATAGTTTACTAACTAAATATGAATAAGTAATAATGCTATTGTAATCCCTTGGTCGCACCCGCATCGTGAGATATGCACACAAATCGTGATTTTTCTAACTTCACCAATACAAAAAAAATATTCTTACAAATATCTTTTAACTACAGCTGGCTTCAAAAAGTTTTGTAAAATAATTGAAATGGAGAAAATACTGGCGCAGACGGTGGGATTCCATTTTATTAGAATTTTTTTTGAGGTCAGTTGAATACTATGTATATTTATCTATGTATAATGTATTAATATATACTTATCCATAATAATTATCTTAGTAATCCCTCAATTTCACTTCGTATAGTATTTTATTGTACTTATTTACTAAAAGAGATCACTCACTTTAGTAGTTTTTCATTGTTTTATCTGTGTTAATTTACTAATCATCGACTAAAAACTAAACCACGTGTTCAAAAACTTGAAGGATCAAGTGAGTCATCTTTGTGTGTTTTTGTGTGTACGCATGTAGTGTGTGTCCCCTTATGTACTGTGTGTGGCACTAAATGTAAAGGCACATAATATTATTTATAGAATCTTTTATTTGACTAAAATCAACATTTTTATTTATTAACGAGCTGATACGACTTCGTACGCGTGCAAAACTTTCCACCAAAATATCTGTCAACCAGCATACAGTGAACCTCGTGCCAAAGGCGGCGTTTGGTTTCGAGAAGTCAAGCTGCATCTAAGAATCCACGTCTTTCATTTCAATCAAATATAGCCTATGTTTCAATCCGAAAAAAGGGCTTCCGAATAGTATAAATTTCATTGAAATTGGCCCAGTAGTTTAGGCGTGATCCGCGAACAAACAAACAGACAAACTCGATTTTCGGAATCAGAATCTTTTATTTAGTAGATCTGCATATTTACTTTATCCATATCTTTAATTTTAGTTTTTGGCTTTTTACAGTTTTATAATAGTATAGATACAAATAAGATTTTAAAATCTCTCATCTTTGTGCCTTGCCTACTCAATATCAGTTTGATTTTCATTCACCATTTTCTTTGGCTGCGCCAAAAAAAATCTCAGTTTTCAAACTTCTCTATAGAAAAGTTTGTAGGTTATATGTGCTTTTGCTAATTGCCACTGTGTGTCTGTGTGTTCACTTTACTAACACTTCAAACTTCGTCAGAATATTTTAGGTTTCTTTATAATACTTATAAGTATGTACTACCTAGATTTATAATATATATTCTATCACAATACGACGCCCTTCTATATAAATCTCAGTAACTTAGTTGTTTTCAAAAAATAACATTGCAACGATTTTATTTTGATGTTTTAAAAGTAAAACGATTAAAAAAAAGCTATTGATGTAGCGTGACCACTAAATTGTGTGCAAACTCTTGATGTGTTGCATGTTGCATTTGTGGGCTGTCACTTTGACAGGTGTTAGCTGTCACTTTGACAGTTCACGGGTGTGATGGCGGATCATTATGAACTACGCGATATGACGTAAGAACTGACTTCTAAAAAACACCGTGCGATTATTATTTGATCGAGAGTTCAAATGCGGGTAGTTTGTCAATGATCGGTCATTTTAATGTTAGTGTACGCTTTGACGTGTGTCCGATTAGTGAAGGCGGCTTGTTTTAAATGTTACACTATGACTGTCATTCATATCTAGTTCTTGAAAAATCCATTCTTCTGCTCTGTCAAGTCAAGGGACGGAACCAACGCTATAAAATTCAATTTGTATTTCGTTTATTGTGGTGACCATTACCCCACGTGGGTGGTAATAAGTCATAGTGTAATGTAAGGCCCAGCGCACACGGGCACACGTAGCATACGCTAGCCTGTCGGGTGTGGCAGCGGGACCTTACGGCGGCGCACAAATCCCGCTCCAAGGGCAAAGCTGCGAGGCTGCTCGGCGCTGACACAGCGCACATGCTGCAAGACACCAGGCAACAACAGATCGTATGTATACTGATATAGGGGTCGATATCGCGCGGAACTACACACTATCACCACAGGAAATTGCTACGTAATGTGACGCTTGTGTGTTTGCAGCGTATCAGACGCTCAGTAGTTAGTACATTTTTATAGTAGCGCTTATTAGTCAAGTCCTGTTTAGACTGGCAAGTTCTTGTTGTAAGTTCTATAGCAACATCTTGCTGTTTAGTGGTTTCAAGCTAAAATCTTGCTGAATCGGTTTAGACACAGAAAATTGGTTGCGAGCTTTAGAAAGCCAATTTCTTGCTAGTTCAATATGCTTTAGAATGTAGATATTTTACCTAAAGTATTACTCAATAATAAAGTATTACTCAATAAATATATAAAACTAGGTTCCGCCCGCGATTTCGTTCGCGTACCGTTGGTTCCCGTTGGTTTTCCGGGATAAAAAGTTAGTCTATGTGTTAATCCAGATCACGGACAATTTATATTCCAAGTCTCATCTAAATCCGATCTGTAGTTTTTGCGTGAAAAAAGAACAAACATTCATAAAAACATCCTCAGAAACATTCGCGTTTATAATATTAAAATAGGATAGGATTTAGTGGAAGGCATCGGCTTACGAACATAAGCCGAATAGTACATAAGTTCGCTAAACAACAACATATAGTTATTATACCTAATTCATTGTGTGATGTACACTATATAAAACAATGCAATTGAATCATTAGATCATTTTAAACAGTGACTAATATATTGACTAATACTGTGTCCCTAGAAGCAGGCAAACAGTCACTTGGTTCACTAGTTTTTTTTTGTGTAATCATTTGTTTTAAAATAAAACATTAACAAAAAAAAAACTCATATGTTACTGTGCGAACGTTAGACGGGCAAAAGTGAGTTTTTACTAAGAGAGAATAGAATTCAATTCTGTTTGAAATACCTAACTTTTCTATTAGGTTCATTTGTTTTTACGCGGTCGAGTAAATACTAGAATTCTGTGGCGTCACATGTAAAAGTGCCAACGTCAGACAAAACTGAGCTTTCACTACGAAAGAATAGAATTCAATTCTGTTTGAAATACCTAACTTTTCTATTTATTGGTTTTTTCACAGTCGAGTAAATACTAGATTTCTGTGGTGATAATGTGTACGTTTTGGTCACGTGTTTTTCACACTTTAGATATAATTTTAGGCGATATTGTGAACTATTTGCAATTTCGCCGACAAAATAACCACTTCTTGAATTCTTTTTCTATTACGCCAGACTGCATTTAACTTTGAAACTAAATGTCATGCCTAACCTCGAGCGTTCTGAAGTTTCTTTAGTCGAAGTTGAATGTAGACTGGCAATGTACAAAAAACT
The DNA here is from genome assembly GCA_918843925.1 of Eulithis prunata. Classification (NCBI taxonomy): domain Eukaryota; kingdom Metazoa; phylum Arthropoda; class Insecta; order Lepidoptera; family Geometridae; genus Eulithis; species Eulithis prunata. The sequence goes on along the minus strand of OU974030.1, from coordinate 6,173,543 downwards.
CAGCTGTACATTACGCGTTACATGCTTATACTTCACGCTAGTCAGCTTTTAATGTTCGTAATTTTCATTCATTGTAAACTAAGCCGTAGATTCATTATCATAAGGTCCTTTTAGATTAAAATATATTTTGATTTCATGCAGCTGATTCGAAGAAAAGGTTGGTTTGTGAAAATCGGACTTAAGTGGACAACTACTTTGAATTGTCAACTCTATTCCTAAACGTCCAGCGTCTACAATCAAATGCAGTTACTCACAACATACTGAACTTTAAACGCGTTAGTTGCCATTGAATTTTGAACCCTATCTCTATACAAACATCTGAAATCGGCTGTATTGACGCGTGGACAAGATACCGAAGTTTAAATCCATTTTGAACTTTATCCCCACATAACAAGCGTCTATAATTAAATTGCACGATTAGTATGAACACCGAACTAGGTAAAGATACACCTTACACAACTTTCATTGAACTTTAAGCCCTATAACCTAAACAATAGCGTCTACAATCAGGTGGAGTTATGCGTGGAGACTCTTGGAGAAGTGATGTCGTTATTGGCTAGACACGATGTCGGGCCAGTGGAAGCGGATATAGGAGAATTGTTGATTCGATTGCTACCGACAGTGCTGAGGACCGCGGGTTCGATGCTCGCCGAGGATGAGACTGATGAAGCTCTTGTGGTGAGTACCTACTAAATGCTTTTTGTAAAGAATGTTATATTATTTGATCTTTTTTTTTACTTTTCTGATTTCGACACAACAAGATACTGATGAAAAATTTTAGTCAAAGTCAAAATGCTTTTATTCAATAAAATCTCACTGATCACTTTGAATTGTCATTAGGTTTTGTATGATTAGGTATAATTACATTTTATTATTGAATGACTTGGAGCTTCTAAATGGTCATGGTAATGGAGTTGGTCTTCTAAATAATCAGATATTTTTATAGTATGTTTTCAAAAGAAGTATTCGTTTTATGACGTTTTTGAACTTGTCAATTGACAACTGTGATTTTGTTATACTACTTTAGCAGAGAAGATTATACTAACAATCTTTTTGTAGAATCTCTCGAAACAAGACTATTGTTTTAAGAAGAATCTTCTTCTAAATATATAACTCTTTTGAAGCTGACTGACAATCAAAGCACAGCCTAAACTATAAGTCCTAGAGGTATGAAATTTGGAGGGTAGTATCCTTATATAGTGTAGGGGTGCACTAAGAAAGGAATTTTGAAAAGTCACACTCTAAAGGGTCTAGAACGCGAGCAACGCCGCGGGCGACGTCTAGTCTCATACAAAACTGTTAATTCCAGCGTCGAGTGGTATCTGTCCTGCTCGATATGGTCCGCCAAATGTCCGTGGACCAGCATAAGCTGATCGTTCGCGCGCTCGAAGCGGAGAACAGCGACGGGTCGAGCTCGCTGGTCGGGGACTGCATACGGTTGATTTTGCAATTACTCCAGAAGTCTGTGTTCAAGCCGCATTGGGCTGATATGTTGACAATGCAGTTTCATGTTATGCTTCATGCTCTTAGGTAAGTGAAAATAGTTTTTTTTTAAACTTAGTGCAGGGTGACAGCTTAAGGGTTAAAGTACTGTCAATATCATAAAGAACCCAATGTGAACAACTTTTTCCATTGAGCCTTTTCAAATTAAAATAGATAAATAAATATTATTGGACGTTACACGTAACGCCCTCTAGTCCCAAACTAAGCAAAGCTTTACTTACTTTTCGCGCTATATACTTTTTTCTTTGTGTTTTTTTATACTTATAATAATACGTAAATGGGAGAGACTAGCTCAGGACCGCAGTGGATGGCACAAACTTGGGGAGGCCTATGCCCAGCAGTGGGTAAGGTCGGGCTGTGGATGATGATGATGATGAATACTTATAATAAATTGTAACACCCAGACACAGAACAAACTTCCATTTTTACCACACTAAAGTGTTCTTGGTGGGGATCGAACCTATGACCCACCAGCACGAAAGGCAGAGCTATTATCGACTGAGCTATGACGCGTTTCAACGTATTAATCATAATTTTTATTTGCAAAAAAATATAGGTACAATAGTTGTTATAAATAGGTTAAGATTAGTCCCGTTCCTTATATTCTGCCGCGTCAAGGCGTGCAAAATTTCAATACTTTTACTAATTGTTTCCAGATTGCTATCAATAACGTTACGCGAACGCGTATCCATCGAGGACTGTGACCTCCTACCATCTGTGCAAGAACAATGCCGGCTGTGGTTCGAGGCATGCGCAGGAGTCGCCACGCAGGCGCCTTTACAGCTGGAGACATTACACGCGGCGAGACGACAGCGTGTTATAGCGCAGTACGGTGATATACGGAGGGGTGTGGCCGAATGTATGAAGGATATGTGGTATGGACTTGGTGAGTTGCTGGTTTGAGGGTTACGGTGTTTGGGAGATAGGACATCTTAAAGGTTAAGACTGTTTTAAATGTGGAAACCGTTTGAAGGTTAAGACTGCTGGGGGGTTGAGACAGCTTGGGTTAAAATTAAAAATTGTGATGGTTTCAAATCTGGAGGATAAGAGAGCTTGGGGGGGGGGGAGTGAAAACTGCTTGGAGGTTAAAGCAATTAAGAAACTTTGGAACACTAAAAGATCATTTTTTTTTTCAAAATAATTTTGTTACACCATATTTTGAGTAAATTACAGTGAAAAACACCTAGTTTAAAAAAATCTTCTTTCTAGGTGATCATAAGCGTGCCTTCATTCCTTGCTTGGTCCGTCCATTTCTAGAAGTGAGTTTTCTGCGCGACGAAGAAGTACGTAACACAACTATACCGATATTCTTCGATATGATGCAAACGGAATATACGCATAGTGTTATGCACGGAGAAAGTGGTAAGTTTACTTCGCGTGTGGGTTTGATTAGTATAAAAAAATAAAAAAATACAACCGAATTGAGAACCTCCTCCTTTTTTGAAGTTGGTTAAAAAGTTGTCTATGCGGTAGCTTGTATTTTTAACTATGTGAAGTCCAAGTTTGGTTCAAATCGGTCCAGTCATAGTAAGATTCAATTGACTCAGGTCCGTATTCCGATTTACTGCGATAATTATATTTTTGTATGGAAATCTCGTTTATTTTATTTTATTTTTTTAACAAAATTTACAGCTCTTAGGGTGTACAAAGTAGGTTTCTTATAAATTCATCTTATATAGCCAATAACGGATTTACAATTTTCATATTTTTCATGTTATTAGGTAAAAATAATGACTATCACTAAACGATTACTTCCAAAGTTTTAGATAAAAGTGTTGTGTGAGTGTGAGAAGGTGTGAGTGTGTAATGCCTGAGGGTATAGAGGGTTCTCCTGGTACGCCAGTCCCTTAGGAGTCTGGTATTTTAACCTTTTCTTAGTTTTGGGGCTAGGTGGCGTTATCAATCAATCAATCTTCTAAATATATAAAACTCTTTTGAAGCTGACTTAGAATCAACGCACAGCCTAAACTATAAGTCTTAGAGGTATGAAATTTGGAGGGTAGCATCCTTATATAGTGTAGGGGTGCATTAAGAAAGGAATTTTGAAACGTCACACTCTAAAGGGGGACTTACGCGAGCAACGCCGCGGGCGACGGCTAGTTATGCTATAACATTGCACTAATGCGAATGTATTGTCCACAGGGGACAGCTACCTAAAGGATCTAGAAAGCGAGCTGATAGACAAACTAGATACTCTAGTAGAGCTCGGTTGTGGCGACGCGAAGTGGCGCGTTCGTTTCGTGGCGCTGTGCGGAGCCCTAGCCGGGGCTGCCTCGGGGGCCTTGAGGGAAGCCTCTGCAGCGCTGGTCGCGGCCGCTGCTAGACAACTTGACACCTTATTGCTATACCGGTAAGTGTTATTATAGCTTAGCATGGTGGTTCGAAGACGTGAGTGTGTTTTGTTTTTATGGCGCGTTGGTTGCATTGGCTAGTAAGGAACTTGACACCTTATTGTTATACCGGTAAGTGTTATTATAGCTTAGCAATGCTTAACGTCTACTTGTACGTGTGCGTTCAAAACAATAGAAGGTTGAACATATCTCCAGCTGCGAGACAAATTGACACTTTATTGTTATACAGGTAAGTGTTGTTATAGCTTAGCATGGTGGTTCGAAGACGTGAGTGTGTTTTGTTTTATTATGTAGCACGTTGGTCGCTGCGGCTAGATAACTTAGCACCTTATTGTTATACCGATAAGTGTCACTATAGCTTAGCATAGACCTTTAAACTAATGTTTACTTACAGAACGGCTGCGCAGAAGTCACCAACCCCCCATAGAATGCATCTGACGACAAAAGTACTACATTTTTACGAACAAATCGAAAGACCGCACATGTATATTCGGTGAGTGAACTTCGACAATGAAGGAATGAGTGAATGAATGAACAATATTTATTTACAAATTTTATTGACCAATGGTTGTAATAAACTTTGCAAATCGCTTTGAAAACGCCGTCTAACTATGTACCAGTCTTACTTGAACTACAAAATCATTGAAACTCCAAGAAATGGTAGCTCACGTTATAGGTACTGGGTTTGCCAATTTTATATTTTTTACAACAACTCAAAAACTATTAGACCTAGAATCAAAATAAAAACAGTTTTGGGATGTCTAAACAAAGCCCTATCATATGACACCCCACTTGATATTATTGTAAGTTTTTTTTTTTACTCCCTTTGGACCCTCATATCTTCACGACCCCTTGACCGATTTACTTCATTTAACAAACCAGTAAAACTAGAGTACTATCCGTCTACCTACCAAATCTTATGAAGATCGGATGAGCGGTTTAAAAGATCTCGACGAACAAACATACAAAGCATTTTTGTCCAAGTTGTCACTAAGATCTCGTTCGCTTCGCTCACTCGATCAATAATATGTGTATTCGCTATTGTAGTTACGTCCACAAACTAGCAAACATGTACCAAACATCCCAGCAGTGGGTGGAAGCTGGGCTAACTCTGCAGCTGCATGCAAAACTATTGCACTGGACCCACGACCCTTTGCCTCCGAGACTGCAACACCCCACTATGCAACGGGATAACCATACTACGCACAGAGAACTCAAGGTATTGTGGTGTTACTAGTCTCCTTTGTATATCCTACTAATATTATAAACGCGAAAGTTTGTAAGTATGGATGGATGTTTGTTTGTTACTCTTTCACGCATAAAATACTGATCCGATTTGGATGAAACTTGGAATATATATTGTCCGTGATTCGTATTAACACATAGGCTACTTTTTATCCCGGAAAATCAACGTGACGAACTCAGAAACGCCTAAAAGATTTTGCATAGCAAATTGCACTTCTAATCCTGCGTTGACGAAGTCGCGGGCACACAACGCAAACACACGGCAAACAGTTTATTCACAAAGAAAATCACAACTAATACAGTATTTACAATATTCACAATATATACTAAATACACACGAAACGGTTGAGCTATCTACAAACCGTTGCAAACGATTTATAGATAGCTCAACTGAACGTTATTAAACTAAACCTCATCTTCCAGGAATATCTATACCTAGAGATAGCTGACCTTCTAACCCGAGGTCGGCAATGGGAGGCTGCAGTCGCCAATGTGAAGGAATTGGTCCGAGTATACGAAGACTCCGCGTTGGGGTATGCACCCCTCGCTGAACTCCATGCACAGCTGGCTGAGCTGTATCTAGCCATCACTAGGACACCTAGGAGCCATCCTGGGTAAGTGCTAAACAGCTTAGAAGTCATTAAGGGAACACCTAGAAGCCAAGCTGGGTAAGTGCTCCTAGAAATAATCAGGGGTAAGTCTGAGGCGTAAAGCAGGGTGAATCTTCCATCCTGGGTAAGTGATCCTAGACTTAATCATCCTAGAAGTCATCAAGGGTATTTGATCCTAGAGTTAATCATCCTAGAAGTCATCAAGGGTATTTGATTCTAGAGTTAATCATCCTAGAAATCTTCTAGGGTAAGTGTTCCTAGAGTTAATCAGCTCAGAAGTCATCAAGGGTAAGTCTGAGGCGTAAACCAGGATAAATCTTCCTAGGAGCCCTCCTGGGTAAGTGTTCCTAACGCTGAAATTCTCCTAGGGGTAGATTTAATTTGGTTAATCTACCCCTAAGAGAATCCCTACACGTTTATAAGTTGCACATTAAGAGTCCATTTTGTGAAAAATTATAATAATACGGTTAGCACTACAACAGCGTCTCTCTTATTCTTGACTAGGCAGCGAATTTCAATGCTTTTTGTTTTACCCTATTTTTGTTTTGCGTCTGCTGTATAAATCCCGTTGCGTTACTAATTCCAACTTTATTTACAGGTACTTCAGAGTAATTTACCATGGCACAGGATTTCCTGAACTTCTGCGTGTTCCGAGGGTAATTACATTTATATTAATCCCTACTTTCTGGGGTATGCACAGATTGTCTGTCCAAATGACGGACAGAGGCCATTAATAAAGAAGAAGAAGCTTAGTAACTGCATCTAATTGGAAAATCGCAAAACCTCAAGCAATAACTAGCTTTCGCCCGCGACTTCGTTCGGACCAGTTGCAGCAAAACACAAACATCTAAACTTTGACATTTATAATAGTAGCACGATTTTTGAAACTCATGGTCAAATACTCAAACCCCACTCAATTTAAGTTCACGCTTAAATTATTGCAATCTCTTACAAATGAGTAATGTCAAACAGAGGCAGAGCAATTTTAAGTGGTGCTCAAATTATAATGACGTTTCAGTATTCCAGCCTTTATGACGTAAATACTCAAGGCGATGTATTCAAGAAATATATTTAGTGAAAAATAATATAATTGGTTCCAGGGTTTCATATACCGCGGTAACGAGTACGAACAGCTGCAAGGCTTCATGGAGCGAATGCTGGACGAATGGCCTGATGCTGAAGTGCTTCTGAAGCTAGACCCTCCAGGCGAGGAGATCACCAACTCTGACGGACAATGTATCCTTTTGTTGGGTATCATTATCATCATCACAGGCGGGTTGTAGTGACCACTGCTGGGCACAAGCCTCGCTCCTCAAACGCCACTCGTGTCTATGTTGGACTTTTGCATCCAGTACCTCTATCACGAACAAATCTGACAGTCGCCGCGTTAACGTATTCGAGTTACATTGCTCGTCACTGCCAGCTCGACTGCCGACCGTTGTAGTGTCACCGCGCAGTGTATCTCAGAGACGCTACCGTTACGATACGCTTGCGATTGTCAATTTATTCGTGATCAAGGCACAAGGTCTTTAAAAAGATTTCTACGGAAATCCCGAAAATCCCGTATTCACACCAACAATTATTTGTGCGCCAAATATTGATGCTATTACATGATTAAAGAAAACATCGTTAGGAAACTGTTGTAGTTAGTAGCGATTAGTAGAAGAATAGTAGAAGTTAGTAGTAGTAAGTCAGTAGGGATGAGTTGGAAACCTATCGTATAGAATGCTAAAGAATTAGTAAAGTAGTGTTTAAACGGATTATTGATGCTCCCCTGCGAAAGGGATTTGTGGAGTTTTTATCCAAAAATCCCCTTATCGTCCCCTGAAACTGCCAGCAGGAGATTTTGGTGTATCATCATTCTTCTTTGAATTTATAATTCTTTGACTGTACACTAAAGATTTACAAATAAACGCCGTGGAGCCGGTAATGAGCGACAAACTGAAGCGTCTCTCTGGGAAACCGATCGCAGAACAAATCCTACAATATTACAAGCACAATAATGTCGACAAATTCATGTTTTCTAGACCATTCCATAGACCAGGTAAGTGAGTTTATATAATTGCTTGAAATATCTAAAAATATTATTAAGGCGTAGGGTAAAGCCAGACAACCTTCTCGCTCGCACATTTCAACATTTTTGAAGATATACCTAATATAACTAAATGTAATTATGTGAAATTGCAGAGCTTCAGGGTCGAGAGAATAACAATGCAAAGGTTGAATAAAAATATCACATTGATCCAAACAAGTTCGACCAAAAAACTTGTACCAATGCGATAAATTTAAGTGCACATTTTTTGGTTAGAAAACTTGTTGATTTCCTATAAACCTTGTGGTTTCCTTAGTGCTATAGTACAAAATAAGTTATTATGTATTGCGTTGTTTTTCAGAAGAATCAATGAATGGTTCTAGTGACGATATATCTAGTCAAAATGAATTCGCAACGCGCTGGCTTGAACGAACCGAGTTGGAGATCAGTGATAAACTACCCGGTAAGTCCTCTCTATCTCTCTCTCTCTCTCTCTCTCTCTCTCTCTCTTATTAGTCTCATCTAAAAGTGGGGTTTGCGTAACAGATAGAAATAAAATCAATAAATGTTAAATCTGAAAATACTCTTCAACATACACAGACGTGACAACTCAGTCAGCACCTATACCATCCTCTCAGCCTAGTCAGCCATATCCACAGGAAGGACATAGTCAATACGTAAGGAGCTGACTAAGCCAAGGGTTACCTCAAGATGTTTTCCTTCACCGTTAAGCTTGTTAATGCGCGTATAAATTTTCCAAAACGAAAAATCCATTGATGCACGGCCAGGATTCAAACCCACGACATTCGGAACGAATGTCGAGGTGAAATCCCACTCGGCCAACACAATATAACTGAATCGTAATAACAATTGCAGGTATCCTAAGATGGTTTCCAGTAGTAAGTCAGCGGACCTACTGGGTGTCCCCTGTAGAGGCCGCCGTGGAGGCCTTGAAGAACACGAACAGGACTCTCAAATCTCTTGTGCTAGAGGCTAGGTCGCAGGACGCACCGTTACAACCGCTTACTATGAGACTCAATGGTAAACTAACTAATAATTGTATTCAAATTTTGACAGTGTTGCCGCTGTCTAGTAAAAACTTAACAGTAAAGTGAATTGTAAATAATGTGACATCTAAGTATTGAAAATTTATCAAAATAACTAATTATATCATTGATAGGCGTCATGGCTCAGTCGGGAGTAGCTCTGCCTTCCGTGCTGTGGGTCGTGGGTTCGATCCCCACAGAGAACAAACATTTGTGTGTGTCAAAAACAAATGTATGTTCTATGTATGTGTGCTACTATGTATCATAAGTAAGTATTTAAAAAAATAAAATTTATATAAGTATTCTATCAGCAATCTAGTTCCCATAGTACAAGCTCTGCTTAGTTTGGGAATAGAGGGCGTTGTATGTTATTTCCAAGGATATTATTTATTTATTTATTTAATTAGAGAAACTTATACGAACTTACGGTTTATATATCATCAATTAGCCGTCGCCCGCGGCGTTGCTCGCGTTCTACCCTTTAGGGTGTGACGTTTCAAAATTCCTTTCTTAGTGCACCCCTACACTATATAAGGATACTACCCTCCAAATGTCATACCTCTAGGACTTATAGTTTAGGCTGTGCGTTGATTCTCTGTCAGCTTCAAAAGAGTTTTATATATATTGATGATGATTGATGATGATGATGATTGTTTGATCAATAAAGAATTAAATCAAGACTTAGAATCAACGCACAGCCTAAACTATAAGTCCTAGAGGTATGAAATTTTGAGGGTAGTATCCTTATATAGTGTAGGGGTGCACTAAGAATGAAATTTTGAAACGTCACACTGTAAAGGGTAGAAAGCGAACAGCGCCGCGGGTGACGACTAGTATTTTATAAATAATGTTTGTAGACGATGCAAACCTCCTTCAGCAGGCGAGTGACGGATGGCGGTGTAAAAGTTTTTTTATTATTGTCACATGTCGCGGGAGAAAGAATAGATTTTGGTTTAAAATATTTTTGCAATTTTTAAATTTACTTCAGCCTTCCCTTCCCCATAATTAACAATGTTGTTACAGGAATGTTAGATCCAGCCGTGCAAGGCGGTATAGTTAACTATGAGCGTTCCTTCCTAACGCCGGCGTACGAAGCGAGACATCCCGAACATAAGCAACTACTGACTGAACTTAAGGATCTTATCGCTGATCAAATACCACTGTTCAAATTTGGTAAGACTTCATAGCTCTGTTGGTGATAGCTCTGTCTTCCGTTGTGCGGGTTGCGGGTTCGATCCCCACCGAGAAGTGTGTGGCAAACATGGATGTTTGATCTATGTCTAATGGTCTATCTTATAAAAAGTTAGAGTAGACATTATGTCTTGTTTAACATACGTAATCAGGACATAATGTCTACTCTAACTTTTTATAAGATAGGGGGTAAGTATTTACAACGATATGTATATTAGTATTCGTTCAGCAACCTAGTTTCCATAGATAGATAGATAGATAGATATATATATATATTCTTTATTGCACACCAAGAAAAGAAGAAAAACAATAAAAGAGAAAGTACAAGTACAAGCTTTGCTTAGTTTTGGACTAGAGGGCGCTGTGTTCAATTACCGAGGTTTTTTTTAAATTGATCTACTGGAATGTCCTTCCCTTAAATTACCACGTAACATCAGAAACATCGGCTTGTACCATCATTTAGTTGTTAAAAAAAAATCGGGATCTTTGTTTTTGTTATAGTTACTTAAGCAAGCAGGCTCACGCTCACCTGAAAGTAAGCGGTTACCGTCACCGCAACACCAGAGTCACTATCGATGCGATAAATTCTTCTGAAGCTGTCGATATTCACGTTTAGTACTTAGCTAAAAAAAAAATTTAAAAAGTAACTTTTTAAATGATCAACTCAGGGGAAAGTATTGGTCGTTAGTTCGAATCTAACATTTAGTAAAATGCGACCAGTAAATTAATAATTCCTTATTATTATATATTACTTATAATTACAATAAATGCTTATGACTTATGCACGTATAATAGTACATTATGGTACTAGTGTGTAACATTGGTGATTACCGCCGAGGCGCCATTAGGTCTTAAGAGAGCCGAGAACGGTAATCACCAATACACACGTGTATCATACGACGTTTTTCAACACACTTGTGAATAAAATAACTATAATTTCAACAGTGAAAACGAGTTGTAAAAATGTTTCGCTATGGCGGGAAAAATTAATCAGTTTTCCTATGCGCGCGCATTGCGATCGGCCACAGACTAAAGGGATGAGGTTTTTTTTTTTTATTTTCCGCGCATAGGGTTAGCGCCTATTCTGCCACGTACAAAATGGGGAATTTAAAGTTTTCTTTTATTACAGAGAAAACAAAAGTTATATTTGAGTGAAAGTTTTATTTATTAAACACGTACGAGTTAAAATTATCTATTTAAATAAGAAGTTGCATGAAATGAGCAAGCAATAGGAACATTCATTTATTTGTTCTATTGAACACGATCTTTTTTTTGAATAAAAACTTTTCTAAGATCAAAGCAACTCGGCCAATAACATTTAAAAAAAAAATCTATAACTCACTAGTGAGTTACAGCAATGAAAAAGTCACAGTTTGATTATGGGTGTCATTCTGTGCCTAATTGCGGTGACCATAGAGCCACTTTATGAGCAAGTGTGTTGAAAATAATTTTATACCTGTTTTATTTCCTAGGTTTGGATGTCCACGGTAACAGAGCTCCGCCAGAACTAGAAGAGCTACACGCACATTTACAGAGATGCTTCAGGAGGATACAACAACACGTACATCAAAGATACGGAAGAAAGGTACTCTATTTATTTACTAGCTGGTGCCTGTGACTTCGTCTGCGCAGGATTAGAAGTGCTATTTGCTATGCTAAATCTTTTAGGCGTTTCTCAGAGTTCGCGTTTCGTTGGATCCCGTTGATTTTCCGGGATTAAAAGTAAGTAATGTGTTAATCCAGGTCACGGACAATATATATTCAAAGTTTCATCCAAATACGATCAGTAGTTTTTGCGTGAAAGAGTAACAAACATTCATCCATACATACATCCTTACAAACTTTAGCGTTTATAATATTAGTAGGATTGTAAACCCTTTTATTATAATAAGTGTTATTTTAAGTATGTATAAAATAAGTAAATAGATATTAATTATTCTTAGGTGCACCTCGGCCGATCATCCGTTACTTAATTCATTCTCCATTCAAAGGTTGTCTGGAAGAAATCTCTTTATAAGCGATAAGACCGCTCATTTTACATTATTATGTTTATTTCGCTGTATTTCTTTTGTTATTTTTTATTCTTATTTTTAGTTTTAGAGTGTACAATAAAGTGTTTTCATTCATTTATTCAGCTTAGCTTAATTTGGGGCTAGATGGCGCTATTTTAAATTACCACCTATATTTATTATTATTACAGACGTGTGATTTAGAAGTGGAGCCAGAAGTTCAACTGCGAATGACGTTACGAGACTCAACGCACGCCGACCAAAGCAACACTAGCAGTAACCGGATGTCCGATATATCTACCGGAAACGAGTGAGTCAATTGCAATACTCTTTGTACGAAAAATATTAGCCACGTTTCTTTTCAGTGAACCCTTGCACCGACACGGCACCGGTAATGCACTACCAGGGCAATAAACACGTGAGCGGCGTGGACGTGTTTTGTATTGCCCTGGTAGTGCATTACCGGTGCCGTGCCGGTACCGGCGTTGGTGGACAAACGGCTTTATTATGTACTAGGTGCCGCCCGCGACTTCGTTCGCGTCCCGTTGGATCCCGTTAATTTTTTTGGGATAAAAAGTAGCCTATGTGTTAATACAGGTCACGGACAATATTATTATTCTAAGTTTCATCCAAATCGGATCAGTAGTTTTTACGTGAAAGAGTAACAAACATCCATCCATCCATACTTACAAACTTTCGCGTTTATAATATTAGGATAATAGTAGGATAGGATACTGCTACAAAATTGCCAAAATTAAATGGGCTATTCTATTTAATTTAGCTAGTTCTGTATGTAATTACCACAATGTTGATAGCTATTATGTACTCAAACTGACATTATATTGTATTATTGGTTTGTTTCTTATATTAACCAACGTATTTTATTTTTCAGGTCATCAGTAAAGAGTCCTGGGCGGTTTTTTCCGAGGTATGTTTAGATGTATTTCATACTAGCTGTTACCCGCGACTTCGTACGCTTGTATGGCTTGTAACGATATTTTTTACTATAGGTAAGTATATTATCAAATTCGATTTGGTACCTATACAATTTATTTACAATCTGATCTGGGTGCATGTTTAATTCATATTTATAACCTAAAACAATGATTTTTAAGTTTTTCGATTTTGCTATTTACTAAATAGATTATCAAGTGTTTATTGAATTATTTTATTCGCAGAAATAGCTCTGGTTCGAGTTATTTATCCAACTACCTAACATTGCAAGGATCGCCTAGAAGAAAAAAGAAACAAGCTGGCAGAAAGGTACTAAAATGCTCATAATCACAAACTATACTATATAATATTTTTAACATTTGCAAAAGGGAATGAAGCTTCACCTGCTGGCAGTCACAGGGGTCGCTATGGGAATTATTGGACAAAAGTTCCAGAAATCCCCCACTCAGAGGAAAACTGGAATGAGCCCAATATTTGTAAATACGAATTATGTCTTATAAAATATATACCTATTTTTGAAATAAGGTAGACCTAAAAGCACTATAACTTTTTTTATATTAATCCTGGTCACGGCATCAAATTGTAACCTCTTTTCGCTTTCAGAGTGAAATAGGCACGACATCAAGCGGCAGTCAATGGTACACGTCATCAACTCCCAACGGCACCACGCCCACTCGAGCGACCCAGCCGCCCACGCCCAGCAGTGGGACTCCGCAGGACACTCCCGCTAATTCACCATTACGAGAGCTGAGGCAGGAAGTAAGTACTATCACGGTGTTGGACCACTGAATACGCCACTTACGACACGTTTGCGATAGTCTTGACTAGAAAATGAATTCACAAACGGAGCCCGTAGTCTTGAGTTTTGTTTTGTTGATCGAAACGCATATCGAGAAGCGACTTGCGAGATATTTTGTATGAAACCCCGATAAGCGTCTCTAGCGGGAGATTTGGAAGCTATTTTTCTCGATACAAAAACTGCGAGTTTCTCGATTCTCGCTTGTCGCAAACCAACATAACTAAACTCAGGCTACAGGCTCTAAAGCTAATCGGTCCGCAAAACTGTTAAAACCAGAATTGACCTAAAAGCTTCTACCTACATCGTTACGATTTCACAATTCTAAGTACTTTTACTACGATTTTTGAGTGATCTAGTAATATCTAGCTGTATCTTATGGGTTGGTCTCATAATCCCCTTTGAGCCGCCCCCTTCAAGGGGATTATTTATCCCTTTATTCATATTCATTCGTCATTTTAGCGCGGCTTTAAAAGATTCTCTATCATTGTCACTTGCGTGACAACGAAACGAGACGACAAAAGATTTAGCAATCATTTTAGTTAGCTCAGCTTTAGAAGACCAATATGATTTGAATATACCCCTTACCTTGGCGATTGCTAACTCATAAATTGCTTTCATTTTGGCACTACTTTTTAGTGATTTAGAAAGAATGCCTTAAAATTGACCTACACTTTGACTCTAACCTTTACTTTGACCATCTCTGATATATCCTTAATTTTGCTACGTGTTTTGAGTGATCTATAAATTTTTAGCTATAGTATTATCTGTTATGTATTATTTATTTGCAAGATTACACTTGACCCTGACCTTTACTTTGACCCTCTTGACATCTTTAATTTTGCCACGTTTTTTGAGTGATCTATAAATTTTTAGCCATATCTATTATGTATATTTATTAGACAGGACCGTGAAGAGTGGCATAAACAAAGGGAGGCCTATAATTCCCAGCAGTGGGTGAAGTCGGGCTGTGGATGATGATGATGATATTTATTAGCAAGATTACACTTGACCCTGACCTTTACTTTGACCATTTCTGACATATCTTTAATTTTGCCACGTTTATGAGTGATCTATAAATTTTTAGCCATATCTATTATGTATATTTATTATACAGGATCGCGAAGAGTGGCATAAACAAAGGGAGGCCTATACCCAGCAGTGGGTGAAGTCGGGATGTGGATGATGATGATGATGATATTTATTAGCAAGATTACACTTGACCCTGACCTTTACTTTGACCGTTTCTGACATAGCTTTAATTTTACCACGTTTTTTGAGTAACATATCAATATATTGCTATCTATATTTTATTATATATTAGTATAGTGTGTTGAACAGTAAGGTGGTGGTAACTAGTTACTATATAGTAGCGTGCGTATAGCGTTCCTGTCTGCAGCTGGTGACGGAGCGTCCATTGCGCGCCGACGTCGAGAAGGAGAAGAGATTGTCCACGCAACGTGCTAGTATCATCAGTACATCGGCACCACATTCCAATAGAGACTCGCTAGGTAAGTTTCATTTTAAACAACATTTGTTACGTCATAATACATGTGTTTAATATTTATTTCAACCAATTAAAAAATAATCAAAATAAAACACTATCATTCGATATAAGTTATTCAAGTTATCATTATTAATCAGCGTAATGAATATTTTTATTCACATCAAATCAACGTCATCTATTTATCAATCGCGAAATGATTTATTAATGTACTGCATTGTTATGCACCGATTTGGAAAATTCTTTTATTATCTGAAAGGATATCCTTCCAGATTGGTATCATAAAAATTGTATCAAAATCGGTTCTGTAATTTGGTAGTCAGATAAAAAATAAAAATAAATGAAAAAAAAAACCACTTCATTCACGTACACGATATTGCGTATTTTATGTATTATTTTATGTATGGGCTGATGACGGATTTATTGGTAACAGAGTTAATAAATATATACTCCTAAACATATCACACAACGCCCTCTAGTCCCAAACTAAGTAAAGTTTGTACTATGGGAACTAGATAGCTGATAGAATACTTATATACTCAATTTGTTTTTGTTACATACTTATATAACAAAATAACACCCAGACCCAGAGTAAGAGTACAGAGAAACTTAGAGTAGATTAAAGTAGTAAGTAGAGTAGGCTGAGAGGATGGTATAGGTGCTACAAGCCTACTCCACCTAAACATTGTCCCAGGCACTACAGCGTGTCGTTAAGTGTAGGCATAGGTTGCCTCCTGACGCTGTATAAATCATCTTCAATAGATGTAAAGGCCTAAATAGTGTAGTAAAGTTAGAAGAAATCTTCTTAATTCCCAGGAACGACAGACTCGAACCAAGAAGAAGAAGAGCCCCCACCACTCCCAAAGAAGTTCAACCACCGAAGTATGGAGCTGGACGAAGCTAACAACAACTGGGAGGCGAACCCACTACCCATTAGATATAACTACGATACCGTGTTACCACCGCGAGGGTCCTTCCTGTATAGTTCTATGGCTAACAGAAGTAAGGAAAAGGCTCCTACACCACCGCCTAAGAAACGAAACGCACAGTAGGGAGCAAACTACTGCTAAATGTGAAACTAAACGCACACTAATGTTCAAACTACTGTTAAATGTGAAATTAAACTCTTAATAATGTGCAAACTACTGCAAAATGTGAAACAAAACGCACACTAATGTGCAAAAATACTTCTAAATGTGAAGTGAAACGCACAGTAATGTACAAACTACTGTTAAATGTGAAATTAAACTCTTAATAATGTGCATACTATTGCAAAATGTGAAACAAAACGCATACTAATGTGCAAACTACTTCTAAATGTGAAGCGCAACACACTAATGTGCAAAATGTGAAACAAAACGCACACTAATGTGCAAACTACTGCAAAATGTGAAACAAAACGCACACTAATGTTCAAACTACTGTTAAATGTGAAATGAAACACAGATAAGATTAAGACTTTTACAAACCAAACGTAGTAAATTGAATGTAGTTTGTTGTATAACGTATACGAAACATAGTCACATGCGTTTTGTTACGAGACAAACAGTTACCATTGTTAGTAGTATTTACTCGTATATTTACGGTTCTTTATTCAGTGATGAAAAACTTATCAAACTATCGACTGTATTGAAAATAGTATCAATCCATGCATATTAAATACTTCACGCATTTAATAAATATTTTCATAAAAGGTAAATAGAACAAAGAACGATTACTACTTAGTAGTAGATATAAATATGCCACGTGTTCTTGAGGCGTGGACAAACAGAAATCGATTTAAGTGCGCTTTTTATTCGATTTTTTCACGTTTCATTTTGACATTTTATAATTATTATACACGGTGTCACATAATTACCGTAGAAGTCCGAAAGGAGGGTGTTTTAGAGGTCGTAGCGAACAATGTTTGTTCTACGACTTTTGGGATTTCGAAGTTTTGAAGTGAAAACTTCTTTAGCGCCGTTGTGAGTTGAAAGTCGATGAAACCAAAAAGCGAGGAAACGATAAGAGAGATCCCTAATTTTCGTATGCATTCTAAGGAGACTGCTGGCCAAGCGATCTAACGGATTGGATCGAATCGACACTGGCTCGTAGTGCGTGGGTTCAAGTCTCAAGCAAACTCGTTCACTATTTACAACTTTTTTGAAGTGAAAACTTCTTTAGCATCTTTGTGATTTGAAAATCTTTTTGAAGGTTTCACTTCTACCACGTGTGAATTACACACATGTCATGTTTTTTCATTCATGAAATGCGCTCGTAACTTTTACTTAAAATGTACCTACACACAGTGTGTACGTGCGAAGCGGTAGGAGGGTACCTACATGTGTATGTGTGTGTACGGGGCTAATTTAGCGCGGCTTTAAAAAAAATTCTATTATTGTCACTTCCATGACTTCCAAAAGAGATGACAACAGATTTAGCAATCATTTTAGTTAGATCAGCTTTAGAAGACCAATATGAATATACCCCATAGGGTTGTCGCAAATCTCTAAAATAATAAAAGTTATACTTTTATGTGGACATTTTAATTACGATTTATTGACCCTTTGCACACGTCCAAGCACTGAAGTTATCGGTCTGATTAAGTCTCCTTTGGGCTTGTAGCGTAATTATGTAACACCTTGTATATTCTGTGCTTTAACTAGTTTCTTATATATTATTGTATTTTAGTGGTTATTCTGATATTTATAGACCTAGTAGAATCATAGCCAGCCATAATTTAGTCTAGTTTACCCCACCATCATAATTTAGTACTTATGAGATTGTTACCATTGCTTTATATGTATATAGGCCCGTATCATCAATCGAGATATCTCGACTACTAACCGATAGCAAAGTAATCGAGAATTCTCGGGCGATTATGTTTTTAATAGTAATTACCATTCCTTTTAACGTTGATCCATATTTTGTAGAAAATCTCTGATTTATATTAATTTGAGTTAAAATACGTGCCTTACTAAATGATATCAAAAATGTGATATTAATCGAGTAGATGGCATTTATCCAAAGTTTTTTTTTAAAGAAATGTTATCGAGAAGTCTAGACTAGATAGAACCAACTCGGAAATGTTCGACAATTCTCAGTTTTTTTTCTAGATTACGACGAAGCAAATACTGATTAGAAGTATCATCAAGTTTGTTTCTCGTGTAAGTTCTACTTACCTCTTTTTTTGTATCATTGCTGTCAGACGGCACTGCTTTTGTATCATTGCTGTCAAATTGCACGATTTTTTTGACTTCGTAATAAAGTGCGGTTTTCTCGAGAATTACGAAGTCAAAAAAATCGTGCCGTTTGATAGCAATGATACAGCCCTTTGGCAGAAAGGATACAAAATCTTTTTTGTATCCTTTCTGCCAGAGGGCACGATTTTTGTATCATTGCTGTCAAACGGCACGATTTTTGTGACTTCGTAATCATGCTAGTTTAACGCGAGTTTGGCGGTTTGCATCACTGATAGTTTGTATCAGTTCTCGATCGAGATGTAACGTCATCTTATTTACAAAGATTTATCGAGCGTTTCCTTAAATAGGGCCCTAGTACTACCACGACAATAGAGCAGTAAAACTGAACAAATCCATTTTAATTTATCGATTTTATTATTAGACACTTGCTTAAAAATATATTACGTACATAACTGTCACATAAACCTCCCATAGCTAAAATGAAAGGTAAATTCATTGTGTCATATTCGTCAAGATTTATAACATTTAAAAAATATAAATATTATATGCTTGGACATTTGACACAACGCCCTCTAGTCCCAAACTAAGCAGAGCTGGTACTATGGGAACTAGATTGGTGTTTAAGTCTAGCCATTTTATTATAATTTTAAGTAGGTAAGTCAAAATATAAATATGTTTTTGTTCCGACACAGATTGGTGTCGATTCTGTTGATGCATTTTTGTAAACCTAATTTGACAGCGCTAATATTATAGCCGTCTTTGTGTTTTCAGTTTCATGAGAAAGCAACATTTTTAGTGCTGTCAAAATACGTTAGTTTATAAAAATGCAACAACAGAATCGACACCAACTTTTACCAAGAGTTAAAAGGTTTATAAAGGGTTAGTAGCCGTGTTGGTCGAGTGGGATTCCACCTCGACTTTCGATCCAAAGTTCGTGAGTTCGCATTTCGGCCGTGCATCAATGGATTTTTCGTTTTGGAAAATTTATATGCGCATTAACACGAGCTTTACGGTGAAGGAAAACATCGTGAGGAAACCCTTGGCTTAGTCAGCTGACGTATTGACGATCTCTTTCCTGTGGATATGGCTGACTAGGCTGAGAGGATGGTATAGGTGCTGGGCCTACTCCATCTAAACATTGTCCCAGGCACTACAGTGTGTCGTTAAGTGTAGGCATAGGTTGCCTCCTGACGCTGTATAAATCATCTTCAATAGATGTAAAGGCCTAAGGTACCAAGGGTTATTTCTTGGATTCGCAATTAATCAGTGAAGAGTAGGTAGGTAACTGCTAAGATTTTGATATTTATATATTAGTTGTAATTGATATTATCAAAGCAATATATTTATTTAAATAAGTTGTTAATATTTCTTAGATCATTTTGTGAAATATTGTTTTGAAATTTGTATTTATTGGCATGTGGGTTCGAATCTGGTTTTACATCGACATATTGAAAATTCTATAGTGTTTTACAGATAAAAAACGAAGGAAAACATCGTTATGGGGAAAATCTCGATCTAGTGCAGAGTCATGACGTTTTTTTGTCACTCTTTCAAAACACTGTTTTCCGATCATCAGGTCGTGAGTTCGAATCCGGCTAAGATATAAAATATTTTATTACAAAAATGCGTTTGCGTGATTAAAGTTGACGTAAAATGAGGTTTATAATCGCTTGCCAATAAATGTTAAGCTATTAATAGCTTAAGCTATCTCTAAAAGCCATAGAGCACACCAAATATTGTTGATTCTGTGTATAATGTATATTATTACCGATAGATACTTTAACTTAGTGTACTCATGTCTTAGTTAAATATTACAAACCAGTAATATAGATTTTTTATATTAACTTGTATTTTATTTAACAAAAATTGTAGGTATGATAAAATTTCAATAAATAGTCATCAGCTTTTTTAGTTTTGAGGGAAGCGTTGTTGCAGCTTGAAACATTTCATTCATCTCAAAGCATTCAGATTTGGTGAACGAGTCTATACAAGGCCTGGTGATGACCAGCAATAATGAATAGGATCTAAGAGATATATTTATTGCTTACATGAACATTTTCTTGCTTAAGCTTTGGTCTCGCAATCGTAACGCACAACGCAGCGGTATGCAGCATGCAGCGCCGGACACAATTGTATGGAAATCGTCTAGTATGGTCTCTTGTTCCGTCGCAGTCTGCGTCAGCGGCGAGGAAAAAAAAAAAAAAAAAAAAATTGTAATCATACAAAACGTAATGACGATTCAAAGTGATCAGTGAAATTTTATTGAATAAAAGCTTTTTGACTTTGACTTTGACTTTGAGGAGCAAACGCGGTACTCTGCGTTGAGCCGCATACCGCAGCGTTGTGCGTTGCGATCACCGAAAAGCTGATTTCGGTGTAATATAGATATGGTAAGTACATGCATGCAAGGGCACTGCAAAATGTTTAAGTTGAGTCATGCATAATATAATTATTGGGTTTTTTTTTTGTAAAATTAACTTGTTCCCAAAACATTTATGATATTTTTCAATTGGTGTAGCGTATCAGCCGTTATACTTGCCATAAGTACTTATAACTAATTACAAAACAAACATAACTAACCTTCACCCACTGAGATTACCGCGTGGCAGTTAAAAAATCGTTAGTTTTTATCTCTACTAAAAATACTTAATGAATTCTAAATAACTTAGTCTCGCCAAGTCTAAGATGAACTAATTAGTTCACTAGATAACTTTTCATTCAAATCTCAAAATCTTAATAGTGGCTAGAAAAATATATTAACAAAACAAACAGTCCGCTAAACCAGGGGCCTTAGGCCTCATATACACGAGCGGCAAGATGTCAACGGCAAAGCAAGTGAACCCGTCGTGTCGGCGGCTACCGTGAGTTTTAGGACTTTTCCTAGAATAGGTCTACATTTGTGAAAAAATGGTGTGAATAAACCATTAATGAGATATAGTTGTAACGCTCAAAATAACTCATTACTATTTTTGATCTCATTTGTTCTGTTTACGGAACAAATACCTAGGCTGCTATAACTAGTGGGAAAGGATCATTGGCCGAAAAATAACACACAAAACTACTAGTGATTTTGCTTCTAATTACGGTGTTCCTTATCTTCTAAAGTCAAAGTAGGCGCCTAAACCGACCACCGGTGTAAACTGGTTCACGTAGAACCGATTTACAGTCTTATGTACCTACAGCAGCAGTGGTAACACAGACTCGACTGAACTCCATCAGGCCGCGCAGTGTATAACACATTATCTCGCCACCTATTAGTGTAAATCATTTGCTGCAGTCTTAGTCATTCCACTCATGAATCACGACGTATTGTCAAGTCATGTGAGACCAATTTGTTGGTAGGCAGTTGCTTGATAGGCAGGTGTAAACAACAGTTTACTTATTAGGTACCTACCTATGACGTGTAGATTAAAACTAAGCGAATTTATAATTACCTACCAAAGCACGCGTCTTCTTCTTCTCTTCAATAATGGCCTGTGTCCGTCATTTCGACAGACAATTTTGCCAATGTCAAGTGTTAAAATTGTAATAAATAAGTCAAGTCAAGTCATTTGTCAAGTCGGCTGTCGTTTGTTTTGAAAAAAAAAAATGGTGGATTTTCTCTTCAAAACCTAACACGAATTTTCACATTCAGAAAAACCACTTTACACACATTTATTCCAATGGCCCACACTTTATGTTACGACCTAAGTATTATTGGTTAAAATTCCACCAAAATTAAACAACAATACTCACAATAACACAAGAAAAACTATTAAAATAAAAGTGCTATGTGTCGTTTCAAAAAATGTCAAAACTCGTGTCCAATGCACGCGTCTGTAGGAGTTACCTCTTAAAACTCAGCACAAAAACATTCATTCAATGATTGACATCGGACCTTTTATAGTGCAACTCGTGGCACTAGGGAGCGCACAAGCCCTTCGTGGTAGAATCCCACGTGCCTTTATATCCTTAAGCAGAAAAGTTCCAACCTAACGGAAGGTGAGAACATCATTTTTTAAAAGAAAACGGTGTAAATGAACCTATGTAATATTTCTGGAATTTTTGTCTTGCCGGTAGTCGCAAGGGTCGCTAAGGGGATTATTGGACAAAAATTCCAGAAATACCTTACGCAGGGGAAAACTTAAATGAGCCACTTCTACTTATGGATGGCCCGGTGCGGACATCCGCGATTTCCCGCATTTTCCCCTGATGTTCGACACTCAGTAGCCTACTCTGCGTCATTCGTTCTACAGTATTGTATTATCTGTGGTCCTACCTAACCTACTCCACTGCAATTTAAGCACGGAGACCACGCCTGATATTTCAAAATTTTCCAAAGCGAATAGGTAAAAGAACAAACACAGTATGTAGGTCAAGTAAACAAATTTCAATTAGCGAGTATTAAAAAGAATTAAGTAAAGTTTGATGTTCCCAAAATATAATTTTTCTAAGCACGTTATGATCACGAGGTCTACTTTTAGCGCCAGACAAGTCTGAGATAAGACAAACCGCTTACCTGATTCATCCTATGACCTGCTTGTGATAAGAGCTCATCATCACCTCAGAATCATTGATCGAGTGAGCGAAGCGAACGAGATCTTAGTGACAACTTGGACGAAAATGCTTTGTATGTTTCTATGTTTGTATGTTTGTTTGACGAGATCTTTTAAACCGCTCATCCGATGTTCATAAAATTGGGTAGGTATACGGATAGTACTCTTAAGTTTTACTGGTTTGTTTAATGAAGTAAATCGGTCCAGGGTTCGTGAAGTTATAAGGGTCCAAAGGGAGTAAAAAAAAAGTCGTACAATAATATCAAGTGGGTGTCATATGATAGGGTTTTGTTTAGACATTCCAAAACCGTTTTTATTTTGATTCTAGGTCTAATGGTTTTTGAGTTGTTGTAAAAATTGTTATTTATCTGCCAGAGCTAGTGATGGGTACTAATTACGGTGTAAATTGGCCGCAAAGGGGATTTTGAGACTCTTCAGTCTCATAATCCACCTGATTTTAAAATTTAATAATTAAAAAAAAATGAAATCAAGTGGATTATGAGACAAAAAGTCCCATAATCCCCTTGAAGGGGCAGCTCAAAGGAGAATATGAGACTAACCCCTTTAAACCTCCGATGTTTTTGGAAGTGTTCATTACTACACCGTATGTTTACTGGCTTTCAAGACCATTTTACAAGTAGGTATGTACCTATCGACCAACTGTATTTGTCCACCTATAAATACAGTTGTATTTGTAGGTGGAAATGCCTTGAAAATGGAATGCGTAAGTGCAAACGTCACCGGAACAAAACTCAGTAATATAGGTTAATTTACGTAGTAACTACGAAACAAATATGCCATGGTTAACAAATATGCCATGGTTCCGCTTATACATAATTCTTTGTAGCAAAAATACTACCAGCTACAGTTCAAATCCAAATCTAAATAAATATTCAACTCTTTTGAAGCTGACTGACAATCAACGCACAGCCTAAACTACATATAAGTCCTATAGGTATGAAATTTGGAGGGTAGTATCCTTATTACTTATAGTGTAGGGGTGCACTAAGAAAGGAATTTTGAATTTTGGGTCTAAAATTAGGATCAAAGATTTTAACTGGACACACTGCTTGCGTAATGACGCGCACGTCTACATTACGCAAGCAGTGTGTCCTGTCTCATACAGTTTCATACATTACAACTCAGTGGTACGTGCACGTCTACGTATACGCATCCGGTCTGCTCCAGCCTTAATGCTGGCAGCGGCATGGGCATAGTGTGAACTCGGTGTTACAGATTTACCCAAATAGTCTCAAAGGCTTGTACAGACAGTAAAACTACGCAAATAAACGTCTTCATACGGTCACCCATTTAACATGACCGCGCTGAACATTGCTTAACCTACTTGATCTCTGTTGACAATGCGCGCGCACTACTTATAGGTATTTAATAAAGTAGATGATGCATAACTCATCAGATTCACTTCTGTACTCATTCACTGTCGAGACTTAACGCAGAGTGCATGTCTGTGACGTATCGGTGCCGGTAACGCGTAAGTGGATAGCGGCCAAAAATTATATTTGGATCTACAGGAAGACTGTGAGTTTTTGGCTATAATATTTACACTAACAGCATTGTCTTGTGCGATTGTTTTGGGGAGTTTTAATAATTGTGTACAGTGGACTGGACTGGTTCGGTGTTGAAGTGGCTTCGTTGGTATTTGCAACTTTTATAGTCATCCAAATTGTGCTTAGCATATTTTTTTGTGAGATTATTACACGATAATACCTACTGCGGAGCAATACAATAGTAGGTACCTGACTGAATTTAATTAAGTGGATTTAGGTAGGTTTTTTGTGGGTTCCAAACTCGTGATTAATTTAAAATACTGGTCCCTAATGATAGCAAAAAACATGAGCTAAATTTGGGACAATAATAATTATTAGTAAGACTCTCCTAGGTAGGTAAGGTAGGTATATTAGTAAAAATAAAGTACCGAGATTTTGTGTACCTACGAGCATGTAGTTTTTACATAAGTTAAATTTTTCATCTAAGGTTTTAATATTATTAGTACCTAGGGAAACTCTAGGTTAGGTTATATTAGGTAGTTAAAAATAAAGTACCTAGGTAGGTACTAGTTGTTGTGTATGTAGTTTTTACATAAATTCAATTCCTTATCTAAAGTTTTATCATGAAACGTGAGTCATGAAACACAAAATGGCTGTATATTATGATTTTTTTGAATTTTACTTTATATGCTACAATACCTATTATAGTACCTATTGTAGCATATATAATAAATAATGTACAATATATTTATAATAAATAATTTGTACATTAGTTATAGGTAATTAAATGCACCTACCTACATAATTATTGATTTGGTCAAGTATGAATATTTATGTTTAAAAATCCGGATATGAATTAAAATTAGGAAGCATTTTGAATAGTAACCGTCTTCCGTAACGTCTTTTAAAATTAAAACCATTATACCTACCGAATGTAAATACGGTAAAAGTGAATTCGTGGTCAAGGTGAACAGAGCTTTTAACCCATACTCTGAGATCTGTTTAGAGCCACTCAAAGTCAAAAGTGAATTAACATTTTCATAATACCATCTCGTTTTGTTTAGATAGTGACAGAGCTCAAATTAAACAGTGTTTAAGTTGAGAGATGATTCTAAGTAAACCCCTATTAGACTAATGTTGCGTTCACACTATGCCGCAGTCGGCAGGGAAGTGGACACGAGCATAGTGTGAACACGATCATGCCTCTGTCCCGGCTCCTGGCCCAAATTCATGCCCTCGCTCCCTAATGAGAATAAAGGCGATGTTGCTGTGGCAATAGGTCCGCGGCATGGGCATAGTGTGAACGAGGTATAAGGACCTGACGACCGAATACTAAAACTCTACTTTTTCTTTTATGATAAAAGTGATGGAACAAGCTGATAGCTCACCTGATGTTAAGTAGTAACTTCTGCCTATAACAATGCATTACTTACCTCACAGAGCAAGTATAATGAGGTCGTGCCCTGTAAGGCAATGCACTGCGTCCATTACTCTGAGACGTAAAGATGTTGAAGTCTCATGTGCCTGTAATTACACCGGCGCCCTTACCCTTCAAACCGGAACACAGCAATGCGATTAATTGCATTCTTAAGGTATTGATATCGGTTAGGTACCGAGGGTAAGGTAAAAAGACAGTTCAATTTTGAGTGACGTTTTAATATTCGGGCGTCAGTCTATTGCCATCTCTAAACCAATGATAAAACCGAACAGATACCATGCACGTTTTTATGTTTTTATGTATGTTTTTAGGTACTTGGGTTTACTTGGTTAGGTACTTGGGTGTAGGTACTTGGGGTCTCTGAGTGTGGCAGTAGTCTCGATTCAGATATAACTTTGGACATGCGCTGTAGGTATACCGTCAAATGTGACTTGCTTGAGATGTAGAGCTGACGGGTTTTTTTATTTTCCAATAAATTACCTACCTGCCTACCTATTCATTTTAAAATTCTTCGCACGACGATGGGTCGGGTTCAGACATGGAAGGTAGAAGCGCTGTGAAAAATCTTAAGGTAGGTACCTAGATACGAACACGGAATACTTAATGTACCTACCTCAGTCACGTAGTACTAACTATCTTTGCTCTTACAAGTGCTATCTTTGCTTGTTTACTTGTATACTGCAAGATTGGTCAAGTTTTAGACATTTTGTGAATGTTTTATTTTGTTAATTATATACAAAAATTATCTAAACATGAGTGCAGCTTGTCTTGAAAAAAATCTGCAAAATATTATGAGCATTTACGAAGCGCTCGTAGCTAGGCTTGCTTAGTCACTGATTATCTAAGTTAAGCGCGGTTCTGCGCGGTGGTCACTATTTGGATGAGTGACCGTTAGTGGCGTTTACATCTGAGCGGTTCCGAGCTTCGGAGGGCACATTAAACTGTCGGTCCCGGGTCAATCGGTCGCTATGCCACAACGGAATCCTTAAGGCGGCCTACAAACTCCGTCATTAGAGTTTACCTACCACTTACTCATACGAGTTCGGTTTCACAGGAATTCGGTTTTGGGGCATGAACCAACTTACCTACTGGGAATTACAAATCCAGACAAATCCTTGCCCGCCCTTGGGTAGACCCGGAGATTTTGGGGGAGGGGTACTAGACCCTGGATCTGCTAGTGTGGCTTGCCTATCGTACAATCAGTAAGAAAAGATTCTTTAAAAAACTACTAGGTAGGTACCTACCTAGGTAAGAGTTTCTTCATAGTAAACACATTTATTACCAATAGGTAGGTATGCTACAATCAGTAAAAGAGATGCTTTAAAAAAACTACTTGGAGTTTTTTTTAGTAAACACATTTAGTAAACAAACAAACAGACGATCCTACTGTGAAAACTATGCCATTTCTAGACATTATTTCCACACGACTTGGCTTCCGGCCAATTTCCAAGATAGTTCAGATCAATACTGAATCATAATGTTGTTTACTAAGATATTGTGTAATCTCTTTACTAACCGAGTTTTTTATACGTAAATAGCACATTTCTAGGTAAAATGCTGATAAAGACCAGTAGAATAAAGGAACGAAGCATTCCACCTTTGCGCACCAAGAGATGCGCACCGGACGCTATTCCACTATTAGCGCACCCCAAAAAGACATGAGTCAACTCCCATAGTACAAAATATCGTACGTCATAGGTACCTAGGTCAAATTCAAAACATTTTTTTTTGTTCCATTAGATAAAGCTTACTTTAAATTTTGGTGAATGAATTAGGACAACCTTTATTACATGTGTCAAAGTGTATACCTACCTATTTACAAAAACAAATTGCGTTGGAAATGTTGAAAATTGACATTATTTCTTGAAAATTGACCTTGAACGTAATGTCGCGTTCACATTATGCCGCAGTCGGCAGGGACTTGGGCAGGGAAGTGGGCACGAGCGTAGTGAACACGAACATGCCTCTGTCCCGTCTCCCGGCCCAAATTCATGCCCTAGCTCTCTAGTGAGAATAAAGGCGATGTTGCTGTGGCAATAAGTCCCCGGCATGGGCATAGTGTGATCGCGGTGTAACACATGTAACGTCGTCTTTTTGCACGTCACATTGTTACTTCGTAAATCAAACTTCAGGCTCATTTAAAAACAATAGCTCTATTCAGAATAATAAATACATTTCTCTAATTAATATCCTTTTTAATATCTCATAGGTTAACCACATAATATCACTGCTTCTTCTTATTTTTAGGTATCATTCAGTTTCTACTGTCACGCAGATGACAGTTGACATTTATGACAACGTCATGTATACATGCATCTTTACAGTCGGCCATCCTACTTAGAACGAGTCTCTTCGTTCGATTCAATCGAGAGTACCTGCCATAAACACATAACAATACAAATATTTGCACAAATACAAATTAATTTGTTCACAATTCACAATAAATCTATTTTGCACAAACACATATTACCTAATTAATATATCCACAATAAGGACATCATTCATCATGCCAATTTTTAAACATACATTTTCTGATATATTTCTAATCCAGCAATTATGCTAAGTTTTCTTATTTATTCATAATATCACTTTATGAAATCTTTAGTTAGTGTTAAAGTTTATTTTAGGCTAACATGCGGTTTTCTTATATCTATCAAAATTAGCGTCATTAATCAAGATTAGAACTGCGAGTATCTCAAGCTTGGCGGCAAGGTCGTATGCCGGTCATGCCTTCACTTAATCGTAGAATGGGCGGCAAGGTCATATGCCAGTCTTGCCCTCCCTCGATCATCAATTGGGCGGCAAGGTCGTATGCCAGTCATGCCCTCACTTATCGTCAAATTGGGCGGCAAGGTCATATGCCAGTCATGCCCTCACTTAATCGTCAATTGGGCGGCAAGGTCGTATGCCAGTCATGCCCTCACTTAATCGTCAATTGGGCGGCAAGGTCGTATGCCAGTCATGCCCTCACTTATTGTCAAATTGGGCGGCAAGGTCGTATGCCAGTCATGCCCTCACATAATTATCAATTGGGCGGCAAGTTCGTATGCCAGTCATGCCCTCACTTATCGTCAAATTGGGCGGCAAGGTCATATGCCAGTCATGCCCTCACTTAATCGTCAATTGGGCGGCAAGGTCGTATGCCAGTCATGCCCTCACTTAATCGTCAATTGGGCGGCAAGGTCGTATGCCAGTCATGCCCTCACTTATTGTCAAATTGGGCGGCAAGGTCGTATGCCAGTCATGCCCTCACATAATTATCAATTGGGCGGCAAGTTCGTATGCCAGTCATGCCCTCACTTAATTTATCAATTGGGCGGCAAGTTCGTATGCCAGTCAAGTCGTCAGTTAATCATACCTGAGCGGCAAGTTCGTATGCCAGGCATGCTCTCAAGTCACAACTGTTCTGACGACTGTGACTTCTGCTGTACCGTGCGTGACACAGCTCGGTGACTCACTGCTCACTGCAACGACTGCTTCGTCACTCTTTCAGTTTCTGCTGGTGCGGTGCAACAGCTACAGCGGTGGCTATGGCTGCCACTGCATCGTGTCTTCACTCTGTAGCCGTTGCAACGACTGCTGCTACGGCTTAGTCATGCTTTCTGTCAATTTCTGCTGGTGCGGTTGCATCAGCTACAGTGCCAGCTGTAACTGCGGCGACTGTGACTATCACTGCATCGTGTTTTCACTCTGTAGTCACTGTAACGGCTACAGCTCCGACTGCGCCGATCACTGACTTTTCACTTTGTCACTTATCCTGGAACTCAAAACATGACGTTAATAACTTCCCTTGATAACTTTAGTTTTCTCTATTAGGGATCATAAGTTCTAGTGCGTCTTGGACAAAGTATTCAAGTACCTGCTTAACATTATCAGGTCGAGTAGCTATTCAAATGAGTAGGCAAAGTCAATTGTTTAGTTTAATATATACTTTCCTCCTCCTACTCTACCTCTTTCGAGCTAAGATGCTAGTCAATATTATTTTGTATTGAAATACTGTTTTCGCTAGTAGTGCAATATTATCTATCGTATAACAGAACTAGTAGGTACAACGTGTACATGTAGTACAAATAATCATATCATGTATAGTCAGCATACATTATCAGAATTTCGAAATTGTGTCCACAACTCATATTTTCTATTGTTCTTCTTGGATAATTTTATCTTATTTTCCAAATTTCTCTTTGTCTTATCATCGTTATAATAATATTATAGTCTTTTATTTTCCAAATCCCTCTCTGTCTCATCACCGCATTAATAACTATAATAATATATATTATAGATCTCAAAAATTAAATAACCAGGATGTGGAGACTTGAAAGGTCTCCATCATTCCGTCCGATAGTCCTTTCCTCAAGCGGTGTTATCCCTAAGCAACTATTTCTATCACTCGCCCTTCTTGATTTGCCGAAGCATACCTTTGCACTTCTACAAAAAGCAGTTTTCCTTAACACCTGCAGAATCATCCGTAAGTTTTACCTTACTTTTAGTTTTACTCTTTTTATCATCAGAACTCTCTGTTGATGTCCAATTAGTAACTTCCAGTTCTCAAGAACATCCACCTGGATTTAATGATGCGCACTTGAACTTTAAGTTGAGTAGATGAAAATCTAAACTCAATAATAATAATGCATTCAATTTCTAAATCTCTTTTTGACTCATCATCATCATTATTATATTAACATTCCTTATCCGTGCCCCATCGTTGGGTATCGTGAATCTGTGCAAGGAAATTTCAATTTGTGTTTTCCATCTACCACGGTCTCCGGCTTAATGGATCGCGACGTTAACTGGGGTTTCTAGCTGTTCGGACACCTGACCAGACCAGTGTTTTGGGCTCCTCCCTCTTCTTTAGTAACCTCTACTAAAGTGCTCAATGTAAAGTATTCGCTGGATGCAAATAAAAGACTGACGCTTAGTGCGTTCCAAATTAAGTTCTTTCAGAATGGAGACGTTGATTGTTTTGGCTGTCCATGAGATCCTCAGGAGCCGTCTCTAGCGGCATCACATCTAGCGGCATCACATCCAGAACGAATCGATTCACTTGCGTTAAGTGGTTTTCATAGTCCATGTTTCAGTGCCGTAAAGAGAAATGGAGAAAACCAGCGTGCACACTATGTGAACTTCGTGAACTCGTTCATCGTATCATATTATGTAACAATAGTAATATTGCCTAATATCTCTCTTAAGCGTATTAGTTCCTACATATTCAAATGATTTATAAACTATATAGTTGTTAGTATTTTCTTCCAGCTTCTGAGATATAGATCTCTCTTTGGGTGTAGATCTCCTGCATCTTTTCCCACTATCATCTAGCTGATCCAGCCTTTCTCTCAACAATTTGGATTAGATAATATAAGTAACCAGCCAACCGGCTGCATGGTCTTCTCACATTTCTTTACCCTAATGGTTATTTCTATCGAGTAGTATGAGTGGTCTATCTGCTGTCGTTACTACGTGAAATATGCCCCGCACATTTACATTTTAGCTTGAAAGCTTAGTTTTTTTTTTTTTTTTTGTCTCATTAAATCGCTTCGCACTTCGTGAATTTTTTTTCCAATCAATCATTTATTCACAGAGATTCATTTTATGTCATTAAATTACATATTCTTATGCAATAAACGGCTCAACACATTCTGTTTTTTTTTATATGCTCCTTTTCATTGCTCGTATGGAACTTTGTTTTGTTTACGTTCATTTTGTAGGTATTTTTAAGCTTTCTCTGCAAAAGTTACACTTTACGCTCTTTTTTTCATACAAACACTAAATGATGATAACTTCACTGTTTGGAATCGTTAGGCCATCTACCCTGGCTCGGAGCCATATTTTAACAAAATATAATTTTAAAGTTACGATCTTCAAAAACAACAATTTTTTATCGCTCAACGCTTTTCAGCGGCAATCAGCACCGTTATATTTATGGGACTATTTTGTACTCTATACTACTCATTTCTGAGTCTAGCTCACTCTCGCATAAATAGTAAGTATACAAATTGCCTGAAAAGTGTACCCTGAAGTGCACGAATCATTTCCTCGAATTCTTCAAGTTTTCTAACGCTATTGCATGCTTTACTACAAGGCTATCATTATAAGGAGCCTGTTGAATTCCTCGTATTTGCTGTATACCTGTTCTAAAGCTTGTATATCATCAGTTTTATTTTTATATGAATATTACGTCTGAAGTAGGTACATCATTTCTCTGGTACGGACTCTGTGTGTTTATTTTCATCTTATATAGGTAGGTAATATGATTGAATAGTTTAACAGCTTCATTATTAAACCCATCAGATTCAAGACTTATTCCAGGTTTTAGGTTTTTAATTTCATTGAGTACCTCCAGTTCGCTTATTGGTTCAATTGTGCTTGGTACTACTTTTCCTGTATAGCTCTTGGTAGGAAGGTGCTGCATGCCCAATCTCAATTAAATCTATCTATCTCTTTCTCACATCAATAAATGAAGTTGTATGTTGGTTTCATTTTTTTTTTATAATTGGTTATTTGGTTGTCACATTTTATCCTTAATCGCTTAGCTCCATTCTAGTTGTTTTGTCCCTTTTATTTTGTTTTATACTCATTAGCTCTGTTTTTCTTTTTATTGGTTTTCTGTACTTTCACTTATTATTATCATCATTTTACCTTTATTTTTGCTTTAATGCAACTGTCGTAGTATTCTTTTATACTCGAATATTCAGGTGGTTCGCATTATCAGTGTTATTCAAATTGAAATTAAAGTGTGATTTCCCCCTTTAAAAAGCTTATTTTATGCACTGAAAACAGTCGATAAATAGCACTTTTAATCACTTTTTGTTTTTGAATTTTAACACATCAATATATTCGACTTTCATCTCAATGCTATACGTACACAACCTCCTAGCGCAAAATATTCGATACAAACTCCTTGTGCAAATATCTCCTCGAGATTTGATTGGTCGACATTTTCGATAAGCATTCAATGTGTATTTTCTCTTAATCTTTCTTTAGGTCGTAGTCATGGTATAAAGTATAGTATAAATGTGGATAAAATGGATTACTTCACTTACAATTACTTCACATCAAGAGCCATGAATCGCTCGCGTCGCTCTTTAAATCACATGCTTCGCTCGTAATTCAATTATTATGAATCATTACAAAGGTTGTCTGGAAGAAATCGCTTCGTAGAGATAAGACCGTTCATTGTACGTAATATTGCAATCTTATTTTATTTTAATTTTTTTTTTTGTATAACCTGTCGATAGGGTACATAATAAAGTATTTCATTCATTCAGTCATTCACTTTCTGCGGTCGTGATTCAGTCGTTAGAATCCTTCACTTGGTCGTGATTCATCTATAGACATCGCCTTAAACCCGTCCTTTATTCACTAATAGTTAATATACTAGTTTTCACTTTTTTTTTTTTTTATTTGCGTCTTTAATTTTATTTCACTCTGTAAAGTTGAATACTCTCTAATCAATTTTCACTGTATTTAGTTTTAAATTTCTATAAATGTCACTTATGTTTTAATCTCTCCATACTTTGAATATCTCTTTTTTTTTTCACTCTCTCAATTCTATGTTTGCATGTAGTCTGTCATCTTTATGGTTTTTTTTAAATAAAATTGTGCCTCTATACTTGTTATCAGTGTATAATATGTTAATGACAAATATGACTTAAACAAATCACTTCCGACCATTTCTATGTTTCACAAGGTCAAGTTTATAGCATTTATGTCAAATATTTTATCACTTTATAGCACCTATAGTGCTTTTTATGATTGCCACTGCATATCAGATTTTGATACAAACATCAGTACTTCAAAATTATGAAAATGGTCAATCGCAATAATTAATTTTATGTAAATTGGAAATAAAAAGCTCAGAGTTGTCACTCTAGCACTGATATCAAAGCTGTAAACTATGTCACCTATCATACTTATTTCATTTTAATTTGTATCCTGCCACATAACACTCTTGCCCAAAATCCAAGCTCTTTAGTTATGTTACCATAACACTCATGCTCGATATCAGTGCTCTTGAGTTATGTCGCAAAATACTCTCATGGGAGATCTAACATTCTCATATTCTTATTGAAAAATGTACCTTTTATTAATGGTTACCATGGAGATTCACTTTCCTGCAGTATGTAGTAGGTACATCTCAACTCCTGGCAGCCGGTCGCTGTGGCTGTATGCGATAAGGCAGCTACAAGTCACAATTCACTTAGTCATCTCTGAGTCTGAGGATGTATCTCACTCCTCTCGTCATCTAGAACTTCATCCAGCCGTACTGATGGTTTGTCTGCAACTCAACAACAATATTTTCTATGTAATTGTTCAGTAGTCAATGTGTGGTGTACATAGTGATATGTACATAATCATATTCTCGACTTCAGTAGGTAAATACCTACTCATTTCAAGCTCAAAGTCAAAAAGCTTTTATTCAATAATTTGATGATCACTTTGAATCGTCTTTAGGTTTTGTATGATTACTGTAATAGGTAAGTACCTATAATTGTGTATCGACTATCACTACAATTCATAACTCAGAATAAAGTTTGGTCATCCGAGATGAGATTAACTAGAGGTTTTCACTAGGTTTTCACTAAAACATTACCTTCGATGGCGACATGGGCATTGGAAAAACTTTATATTTTTTTTTCCATCATCCCACTTCTGAGTTGTAACGTCGTCTTTTTGCACGTCACATTGTTACTTCGTAAATCAAACTTCAGGCTCATTTAAAAACAATAGCTCTATTCAGAATAATAAATACATTTCTCTAATTAATATCCTTTTTAATATCTCATAGGTTAACCACATAATATCACTGCTTCTTCTTATTTTTAGGTATCATTCAGTTTCTACTGTCACGCAGATGACAGTTGACATTTATGACAACGTCATGTATACATGCATCTTTACACACACATCCAAGAAATTGATTTATCAACAATTGAACTGACTTTACCCGATATCGTCATAACCGTGGGAAGAAAACCTGAAAAGCCAATGTTTTAAAAAACATGATCGATATTACTTATATGTTTATTTCACCGGGACGTAGTTCTAACACAGGTAGGTAGGTACCTATCTAGTGTAGGTCTACCCAAGCATTACCTAATAAACTCTTCGTTTTATAAAAACCGGTAATAATCGAGCAACTTGGCGAGACAAACAAATAATAACCCTACTCTTTGCTCAGCGCAGTCTGATCAAAATTATACAAGGTGTAAAAAAGTTGCTTCCCATAACAGTTTTCTCGCTTGCCCCCGAAAAGGGGAAAGAGATGTTTTTTTTAATGCTATTTAATAATTTTTTGTTTCATTTTACTTTTTGAATTCAATTAATGGGATGTTATTACCTAAGTATGAGACATCAAAGACAAATTTTGTAAATGATACATTCTGAACATTGGTAAAATCAGAGTGAAATCATAAAATCAGAGTGAAATTTTAGTAAATTAAATTTCAGAGTGAAGTTTCGCGCTTTCGTTTGAATGGTATAATTTACCTTTTATAAAACCTAGCTATGATGATACTGGTATAGTAGATTAGCATCTTGACGCGTGTATAATCTCAAATTAGCAATCTCACATTATTCTTTTTTATTCCTCGGTTAAGTCGGGCCTCTGAACCTAACCGGTTAAGTAGAAGCTTAGTACGTTACATTTCTTGAATTCCATTCTCAGTGTTCATCTCTTAAGCGTTGAAAAAAATACTCGTTGAATTTAGGCATTGTGATTTTGGAAACTGCATCTAACTCTTCTTATTTAGTTTAAAAAAGGGATTAAAATATTCTGTATGGCAAGGCGTGGAAGGTGCAATTAGTGGCTTTGCACCAGTCACCTAAGATAAGGGTATTTGGTTAACGTTCATTTTAAAGTCACTGCCAACAAGTTCATATTTTTTTCGTTTACGTGAGTGCTTTTTAATTTTATTTTTTTATATTTTATGGCCTTATCTAATTGATAATCGTAAAGAGGACGCTCTTAAAGATGCTCGAATTTTTAAGAGTAGCTAATACGTAGCTTTTAGCCAGCAGTTACTAAGTAAATAGCTTAATAACTGTTCTTTTTAGGATTATCAATTAGTTAGGGCCATTAGTAGGTGGTTAAACACACAAAATTTTTATTTTTTAACTAAATAAATACCTACTAGGTAATATATCCGAGTAGAGTACCTATCATGCAAAATATTACAAACGAAGTTTGAAAATTTGCTTGTGCTTGTTGAAGTTAATTTGATGTCCGTTGCATTGCACGGCAGAACTGATTAGGTACAAATCGATTAGATTTTTATTAAACTGTTGTGTTGCCTATCGGGAATGCTCTCAATCATTTTCTATGACTCTGTCACGGAAATTTGTTATTCTTACACGTACCTACATACATAGTGAATCTTTCTCTGATAAGACATGTGAGTTACTTATATCGACAGTCATGTTAGAGTTTTTCAGACTAAAACAATTTTATCCGTTCTAGTCTAAAACTAAACACTCGTTCTGATGGGGTTTAGCCTGGTCTAATAAATTCCAACCAGGTCTATCTTTGGGTTTTCTCACCATGCTTCAACCACAAGCATACTAAATAATATTCCAGGCGCTACACCGTCCCATAAGTAGATAGGGGCCTGGGAAAAAAGGCCTCTGTTGCTGGTTGAGTTATCTTAAATACCGGTTTATTACTCAGCTTCTACCTGATTCAAGTCACGGGTGAAAACTTGTTAATAATGAGTCGATTCTAATCAGTTATCTGCATTTAAACTGTGCATGCGCATATCAGTCACAGGAAAGTTACTGCTTAGTTCAAGACATTTTGTTTTCATATGCAAAACCTATTGTTTACTATCGATTTCTAAGGAAATAGATCTATTTTTGCAACTACAAGGTTGTGGAAGATTTATGCAGAAACACATGAATGCATTGAGAAGTAAACATACACGACAATAAAATGTCTTTTCACGGTAGATTATTGAGATTAGAAT
The DNA here is from genome assembly GCA_918843925.1 of Eulithis prunata. NCBI lineage: Eukaryota > Metazoa > Arthropoda > Insecta > Lepidoptera > Geometridae > Eulithis > Eulithis prunata. The sequence goes on along the minus strand of OU974030.1, from coordinate 6,136,680 downwards.
AGGCGCAATCTTCGGTGTATGAGGTGTAATTATGTTTGGCGTAAAAATGAGTTGAATCATTTACAACACGACAAAAATAGAACTAAACACAACGATATTATAGATGCACATTTTAAATGAAATCTTCACCTACAAATCAATGAAATCTGTAATTCCTATCGTGCGAACTCCACGAATCTCAAGATAGCATAATTGAATTTACCTACCTAAAAGTTATATTCCACCGCATTCGGTGTCATAGATTTAATGTAATCACTTGTACTAATATTCTTCGGTAATACCATCTAGTCAACAACAAAAGTTGATCACGTTCTCCAAATCTCAAATTTTACAACCTATTTACTTGTGATGTTGGCTCTATCAGAACAAATAATACCTACAATATAGGTAGTAAGTTGTTATTTACTAAGCGCCAAAATAACGACACCCAGTGAAACCAAAAATATTTGCACATGCACAAAAATTGCCTTCGCTAACTGAACCCGCACCTCTGGTTAGCCTGTTAGCTGACAGCTGCGTCACAAAGAGCGAACCTTACATTAGGTAGGTACCTTTGTAGGAACTAGCAAGTAGCCCGGCAAGGTGGAGTGACGATCTGAGAAATGTAGCTGGCAAACACTGGATGAGAAGAGCCGAAGATCGGGCTCAGTGGCGCGTCTTGGGAGAGACCTACGTCCAGCAGTGGACTGATATAAGTTGATGATGATGATTGTGGCGACTAGCCACAAGTAAGTAAATCGGGCTGACGCGATAGTTTTGTGTCCCGCGTCGCCAGTCGTCTCTCCCCGCTCGCACAGTGTAAACATGTAGCTTCGTTGGTGAAATAAATAAGTAATTATGTGGAATACTGAACTTTATCATTACCTCCCGAAGAATTAGTAGGAAGATCAGAAGCCTCCACCTCTACACTTATCTAATTACCCTAAATTGGTGACCTTCGACAAAAACTTTGGGTTGCTGACATGCGGAGACAACCTGAAGGAACACACGCAGCATGGAGAACCTTGAGAAGATTCTAGAAACATGGTGACCTCATAGACCAACGACGGAGACGACTCCCTCCCAACGATGTCCACGCCTCGGGAGGTACATGGAGAAAAAAGAAGAATGACGCAACGCCACGCGGTAAGGAATGCGCAGTAGATGACGTCAGCCGAAGCTTGTTCCAAGTAGACGCCCTTATGAAGAGCCGGTCATCAGCGTGATATAAGGAAGATTTTGGCAACGTATGGCCGGGGAAGAGAATGCCTGCCCACCCGCGGTCCAGCCAGCAAAAGATCACGCATGGTCTAGAGAAGTAGCAAGATTTTATGGAAACCAGCGACATCTGAGGTGCACTCAATCCTGTAGAAAATGGAGTTTGGACCTGCAGATTCACTCAAACGTGTTGCCCGGTTAGAGGCTGAATGCTCACCGGAGGATCAGTGAGGATCTGGAGATAGCTCAGTCCCACTGCTGCGAGTGACTGGTGTATAGAGTATATGCGCTACATAGAGACCGAAGAGGATATTGGATATGACGGTAATTAGAAGGTACTGAGACAAAGGATTGGACAAGGCCACAAAGCGTATCATCAGAAGACGTATCATCAAGTCAAGGCGTACGTTAGTTTTTCAGTGTTAAGTTTTTAAAAGTTTTATTGTTAAAGTAAAATCAGTGATCAATCTATTTTTAGAATCAGTGTTAGTTTAAAGAACATTTCCATTTGCGTAGAGTAGATAGGTACAGGAGCGATACTACAGCAGCGTAAGCGAATTTGCAATTGTGTTTTGTTTGAATGTACTGTATACCTATATTGTAATCTGTATCATTGGAATGTTTAGACTATGTTTTATGTTGCTGAATGTTTTATAATTTTTGTGTTTTAAATTTTTTCAAAATTTTTTGTTAGAGGGGGAGTATTGTGGCGACTAGCCACAAGTAAGTAAATCGGGCTGACGCGATAGTTTTGTGTCCCGCGTCGCCAGTCGTCTCTCCCCGCTCGCACAGTGTAAACATGTAGCTTCGTTGGTGAAATAAATAAGTAATTATGTGGAATACTGAACTTTATCATTACCTCCCGAAGAATTAGTAGGAAGATCAGAAGCCTCCACCTCTACACTTATCTAATTACCCTAAAATGATGATGTAGGAAATAGGAAGGTTCTACCTACTTCAGTTAGGTAGGTATGCGCATACTTAGTGTTAATTAAACTTGAAATGTATGTGGATTAGCTACTGTAGTGTAGGTGTGAAAATTAGAAATCACTTAGTGTGGGGTTTACATTATTTCTTTGTTTTAATGTATTTGCAAGACATAGGGGTTCAATGGTGATTCTGAGCGTTTGTTATTGTTCCGCTATTAACTTTACTGCTAACCAAGATGTATATTTTAAAATATATTGTGTTAAAATTTTAGTAAAACGAGTAAGTTTTTTTTTATTTTTTACATGTGTGATTGTATTGATTTTTAATTGCTATCTGTAAAAATATTTTAAATCATAAATTTTGGCAGCTGTGATACATTGGGTAACGTCTGTCGGAAGTAACTATTTGCTAATCTATTTCGGGGTGAATCAAGCACAGGGTGTTATTACACCATTTACACCCCGTGATCAATCTCGAAGATTTCTGTTGGTTCTATAGTTGTTCACATTATGTAGGTACTTTGACCACCCGAAGTTTTTGGTAGTGGTTTACTACACACTCCTTATAATATCTTGAAAAAGGCGTATGTATTTGATGAAAACGCATATCCCAAAGCACATGTTTTTCAGAAACTCTTTGGATTGGTCCAGTTTTGATTTTAGAATAGGTAGGTAGGTACACTAGGTAGGTATGCTTCGATTTTATTTATCGACTTAAGTATAAACTACCTATGTATAAACCTACTCGTATTTTGACTCCAACAGAATCTTTGCATGGTGTTCTTGAAATAAAATAGGTACGCAGATATATCAAAGTAAATATCCATTAGGTAATATGAATCACACTGTTTACGATCAACGCTACGTTATCACGTAAATCTTGCGATGCAAAATTCGTTACGCTTAAGTACCTACCTAATCTTCTAACTAAATAAAACTCTTTTGAAGCTGACTTACTATAAGTCCTAGAGGTATGAAATTTGGAGGGTAGTATCCGTATAAAGTGTAGGGATACACTAAGAAAGGAATTTTAAAACGTCACACCCTAAAAGGTTTAAAATTAGGATCAAAGATTTTAACCAAATAATGCGTACCTATGCTGCTACCACGCGATTAAAGCCGGGGGCGACAACTAGTTTTCAATAACCACTTAGTTCAACTTCCATGCCGAGTGCTATACTTACTTACACGAGGTAGTACGATTAGCTACAATTGACGCAAGTCTACGTACTACCACGCCTCCAGAAATAGGAATGTTGTATCCATAATTGGAACATGTGACTAGTTTCTTCTGCTAGGAATGTCCTATTTTTAGTACGCACCTAACCTACTGCTAAGTGGCCTACGACTAATTATTAGTTCACGGAAAAGATCGCTCAAATCCCAGCTTTTTTAAAGTCGGGAGTGGTCATTATACCACCCAGAGCCCTGAGTCTATCTCGGTGTTGTGTTTTCTTGCTATTTTTAGCATTCGGAAACGGATTCGCAAAGTGAAAATTTTTGTATGAAAACCGGATAAGCGCCTCTAGCAGGAGATTTGGGAACTGTTTCTGCGAGTCTATAGACGTCAGATAGACGCGCAGAAACAGTTCCCAAATCTTTCACTTTGCGAATCCGTTTCCGAATGCTAAAAATAGCAAGAAAACACAACACCGAGATAGACTCAGGGCTCAGTACTTGGTACTAGCTTTTGCCTGCGACTTCGTCCGCATCCCGTTTGATCCTGTAGATTTTGCGGGATAAAAAGCTTAGTACATATGTGTTAATCCAAGTTACGAACTATTCCAAGTTTCATCGAAATCGAACCAGTATTTTCAGCGTAATTAGCAAGCAAGCTCGTATGAGTTAGTGACTAACTCTGTTGACGGAGTTTTTAGGCCGCCTTAAGGTGTCCGTCGTGGCTTAACGGATGCTAGAGCCGGGACCGACAGTTTAACGTGCCCTCCGAAGCACGAAAGCGCTCAGATGTAAATGCCACTAGCGTAATTGAAACACAAACCTCTAAACATTGACATTTATAATATTAATGGAACTTTTTCAGATATAAAATGAACACGGGCTGGCTGGTATGGGAGTGCGTGGTCTTTGCCATTTTCATTTGTGCATCGACCCTCGCGCCGCTCTGGAGCAGAAGAAAAGATGCAGCAGCTGGTTCCAGCGCGAAGAGTGCTTACATCTTCGCTGGCGGCGGAGTTTCTACTCTGGCTATGATCCTGTCTGTGGCGAGAGGGACGCTCGGCGTTCGAAGCTTTTTAGGTAAGGAATTGGGTCATGATTTTATTCTTAGGCACGGTAGACATCTTCTTGGAACTCTTGAGACATACCTAATGAAGATTGGATACCTAAGACGTCAGAAGCCCATCGCCGTCCCTGCTAGAGTACCTATCTACTAACCAGTTTACTCAGTATTGTCCTTTACCGTTGAGAGCACTGAGCACATACATTTTTTGAATCGATAAATTTATACATTGATAGGTAGACGACCGGATTAGAATCCACGACCTCAGGATCTGAAGGCGAGTCACTCACTGAACCAACAATTATTTCTACGTAGTACGAATATATTCCGTGTTTTGGTGTAAACCCAGCATAGCATTTGCGTAGTAATGTAATGGTGAATCCAGAGATTTACGACTTAAGAGACAAGTTCTTGAATAAATGTGATCTAACTACAAGGTATTCAAAAATTACTACGAATATATTATGAAGGCTCAGATTTTCGGGTGCAGATTTTTTTTTTTTTTAATGATGATAGTAATGGAACAATCTGATAGCTCATCTGATGTTAAGTGGTAACTACTGCCTATAACAATGCATTACCTCACAGAGCAAGTCCAATGAGGACGTGCCCTGTAAGGGAATGCACTGCGTCCGTCACTCTGAGACATAAAGATGTTGAAGTCTCATGTGCCTGTAATTACACCGGCGCCCTTACCCTTCAAACCGGAACACAGCAATGCGAGTATCGCTGCTTGGCGGCAGAAATAGGTACGGTGCTAGTACTGAACCCGGATGAGCTCTCACAAAGAGCTCTACTACTACTAAGATGAACCACTTTGCAATAAAGAACACCGGGTCTAACAAGACTGATCCCAAAAACTTCGAAGAGTTAAAATAACCATCAATATGAGCAACTTTGTCTATGAAACCAACTAGTTCTAGAAAACCAGCTGTTCTAGGTAGGTATACAAATTGCAAGTTGGTAAAAATACCTATAAGGAGTACCAAATATTTTTTTTAACTCGCAATGTATTACGTGGTTTTACAGTATTACTATTATTTTCGGTCACGAGTGTACCATATTCATAAGTCGATAGGTAAGGTGAATACCTATCTACCAAAAAGATGAAAAATTACTATCCATTTAAACAACTTAATGAATTAAAAAGAATATATTTATAGAATTCTCTTTTATAGACTCTAGCAATAAAAGACCAGTTTGTAAACATGTAGGTACACACATTGTATAGAAAATCCATACCTACTTGAAATTAAAACTAAGTAGGTATATTTTTTAAGTAATTAGGTAGTTTAAAACTGGACTTTGTGAGAAAATCGTCAGCGTGACGCTAGTTTTGAATCGTTACGTTCAATTCACGTTTTATTTTATAAAAAGAGGTTGGTGGGTTAGATTCACATCATCATCATCATCAACCTATATTGGTCCACTGCTGGACGTAGGTCTCTCCCAAGACGCGCCACTGAGCCCGGTCTTCGGCTCTTCTCATCCAGTGTTTGCCAGCTACATGTCTCAGATCGTCACCCCACCTAGCCGGAGGGCGTCCTACACTACGCTTGCCTAAACGCGGTCTCCACTCGAGTATTAGTTTGCTCCAACGATTGTCGATTCACACAGGTAGCAAAAAAACATCTCCCGAAAACCCATGCCAATCGATTAGGTTACCTACCTTAGAGAAAGTTAATTTGTCGTTAAATAGGTAAATACTTGAAAAAGCTATTGTCAGATTTAGAAGTACCTATTTAATTAAAAAAAAAAGCCGTGTTGGCCGAGTGGGATTGCACACCTCGACTTTCGATCCGAAGGCCGTGGGTTCAAATCCTGGCCGTGCATCAATGGATTTTTCGTTCGGAAAATTTATATGCGCATTAACACGATCTTAACGGTGAAGGAAAACAGCGAGAGGAAACCCTTGGCTTTGTCAGCTCCTTACGTAGCTATTGACGATGTCTTTCCTGTGGATATGGCTGACTAGGCTGCATGAGAGGATGGTATAGGTGCTACTCCATCTAAACATTGTCACAGGCACTACAGTGTGTCGTTAAGTGTAGGCGTAGGTTGCCTCCTGACGCTGTTTATATCATTTTCAATAGATGTAAAGGCTTATTATATTTAGTTTCTGTAGAACCTATTAGAGTCAGCTATTACATAATCTGTTTATGACCCATAATATTAGCACAGATCATATTTTTTTTTATAGGTACTATAATTATGTACATAATAGCAATGCTAAAGTACATTTTTTAAAGGTAGCTCATGTAGCTATACGTACGTACCTGTATGCAGTCACTTTTTTGTGTTTACATTTTGTTTACCTACGTCACTTCAATCAAGTAGTTACTAATAACCTCCGGGAAACGGTAAAATACCTACCTGCAGCGTACGTAGTACATAAAACCTCAATGCCTGCAGCAAAAAGTACCTATCAATTAGGTACCCCTATACCCGTCACGGCTTTAATCAAGCAATTTCATTTTTTCCACTTTTTTGACGTTTTATTCAATTTAGGATTCATGGAAATCAATAATCTTTTTTGAAAAAGAAACCGATATAACCATTAACGTATTAAAGATAAACCAAACTCATAATTGTGATATTTTTTATCGGATCGCAAAAACATCAAATTGACTGTTTTCGCAAAAAAAAAAAAAAAAAGGTTTTGTATCTCTCATTCTTGCGTTGCGGTCGTAATTCTATTCTGACCGACTTAAAACCCACTTTGTACGCATTTTGTGCGTGTATAGTTTGAGTCAGAGCTTTGACAGCTCTTGTGACTTGACAAATGACTTGACTTGACTTATATTATTACAATTATATCACTTGACATTGGCTAAATTGTCTGTCGAAATGACGGACAGAGGCCATTAACGAAGGAAAGAAGATAGCCACAAAAGCCACAAACCAAGAAGTTGAAGTTGAAGTTGAAGATGTTAACCGACAGAGGCCATTAATGAAGAGAAGAAGAAGAAGATGTTAACCTAACGCCCTCAGTCTTAACCTTATGACTGTTGTAGGTCCGAAAGCTTAAGCATTTTGGCACGAGAGTTAGGATAGGATATTCGTAGTACCTACCTAAAGGTCTGGGAAAAGTTTTTTTTACATCATCATCATCTTCCTACCCTTGTCCCACGCTAAGTGGGGTCGGTACAACATGTCTTCGTCTTCCACTCTCCTCTATCAGCCGTCATCTCGGTGTTCACTCCTTTCTTACTCATATCTTCTTTCACACAGTCCATCCATCTTTTCTTTGGCCTACCTCCACTTCTACATCCGTCCACATTCATGTCTAGCGCTCTTCTCGTAATATGGCTTTCTTCCTTTTTTTGAAAAGTTTTTTTATATAACAACTTTATTAGGTAGGCTCGTTAAGTTCAGTATATTCTTATGTATTTTGAACCTAAGAGTTCTTTCTGGGAAAAAATATAATCTGTGCCAGGGCATTATCTTAAAGGGTCCGGGGCAAATTGGATGGATTCCAGGTCCCACATTTTGTTAAACTTGAAATGATGGAACTTTGTTTGTTACAATACACTTACAATGCAGTTTGTAACAAAAATGTAACAATGTTATTATAAAGCAGCGGGAATCATAAGTTATTGAACATTTTACTTCGAAAAATGCGTCTTTTTTAATGTTGTTTATCGTATTTACAGGTGTTTGCGTCAAAATAATTACTTTATTTAGCGTTTTCGTGACTGCTACTGCATAAAAGATTATGATAAAACCAACAAAAGCTATAAATAACAAAATTAATCTAAACTAAACATTAACTAAACGTATGCAAATCGAGACCAGAAATGTCCCAACGCCTTTTAGAAAGAAGTAGCTCTGCCTTCCGGGCTGTGGGTCGTGGGTTCGATTCCCACCGAGAACAAACATTTTGTGCGTGGCAAACATAGATGTTTGTTCGGTGTCTGGGTGTTACTATGCATTATAAATATGTATTGACAAAAAAAAAGCATTTTGTATTCTATCTAGTTCCCATAGTACAAGCTTTGCTTAGTTTGGGACTAGAAGGCGTTGTGTTATAAGTCCGTGAATGTTTATTTGTATTTATTTCAAGAAAAAGTTCTATTATTTAGGTACATGTTGTTTACCTACTGCGAATACTTAGACAAGTAAACGTCCTTGACATTCGCGACACCGTTCAGTGTCTAAGTGTTATAAAGTTTTTATAAAACAACCAGACAATCCAGCGATTTTTATTGATCATCATTAGAACTCTAAGTGCAAAGCCAGATTTACACTATGCCGTGTCGTTTCGTCTTCATAGAGATCAGGCATTTAGACATAAGGAGAATCTATTAGATTTTCATTGTATGTATTATATTGGAAGTATTTTGGTAATAAATAAATATGACTGTGGTATATTGCTTACGCCCAAAGATTTCGGGGGACCGAAATTCTTACCTATGAACATGTCTATGGAACATCTGTGTTAGCGCAAAAAAAATATACGAAGTACAATTAAATACATACTTAATTAAACAAAAATTTACAAAAAAGCAGATAAATAAGTTTATTTTGATTGGTACTTTAACCCCTCGATGTGTTGTAGCCCCAATATTCGAAGTTATACAAGGTGCAAAAAAACCACTTCCGAAAACTTAGGGGGTATTTAACACGACAGATGTGTGATAAGTTTCAGACTAGGTAAGTAAGTTTATTTATGTCATCATTTTGTGCTATAGTTTTTCATGTAACTCTAAAGTCAGACATTTTGTCCAATTAAGTATTTTACACAGATTGACAGATTAAAATGACAGATAAAGATAATGTCATCATTTATTATGTTTGTGCGCTCATGAGCGTGTGCGGTCTCCGTGAAATATTGACATGGTGTTGCATACTTTGTAGTTTCAACTAGCTGGGAGTTACTAAATGTAGTACCTATGACAAAAAACTGGAACACGAAACAACACGCTAAGCGTTAGGCGTATGACATTCGTCAAGGAGAGTGTCAAGTCAAGTAACGCGTAAAGTTACACTGCGCTGCAGTAACGTTACAAAGACATGTAACACTGCGTTTTAAGAAGCGGAGTTGCCATTCTATCAAAATTACACACTGATAATCTCGTTTTCTATAAAACGCACTTCAAATTTTGACCTCCATTTCATTACATTATGGTAATGGTAACATCTAATTATGGTTATGGTAACATTTATGTTAAACAATTGTTATATGTACATTGTTTGTTTTTTGAAAGTATGTGTCTAGTTGGTGAGTTTCGCCAGGCTGCAGCAATTCTACAGTCGAGTTTCCAGTCCACACTTGCTCTACACGTTACTTGACTCGCCACTGTCCTTCACAAATGTGAATCGGCCATTACGACCACCCACCTTGTAGACTGACGACATTTTGAAGGTCGAAGGAACTCGTGGATGGGAAAAGCCCGAATTACTAAATATTATGTTTATGACTTTTTTATTTATAAATCTCGGAAGGGGGGGGGGAGGCTTTTTTCCAACAATGGGACAGTATGGGCTAGTAGTAATAGTAAAATATCGGAAACTATATATTGCTGTGTTCCGGTTTGAAGGGTAAGGGCGCCGGTGTATGAACAGGCACATGAGACTTCAAGATCTTTACGTCTCAGAGTGATAGACGCAGTGCATTGCCTTACAGGGCACGTCCGCATTGGACTTGCTCTGTGAGGTAATGCATTGTTATAGGCAGAAGTTACCACTTAACACCAGGTGAGCTATCAGATTGTTCCATTACTTTTAACATAAAAAAAAAAACACGAAGAAACCAGGTTATTTAAGAGTGGCTTGTGTCAATTTTTTTTTCCCAATGAGGAACGCTTTCGCTCTGTGCCGACTGAAAAAAAAAGAAATACTTAATTCTGAAACTGGAACAAACAGGTCTTAGATAATTTGAGAGGGCCTGCAGTGGTGACTCAAGAATAAATGAATAATTCTGAAGCTAACAAAAAAAACCAGCGTTAGACAATTTTAAAGGGCGTGTTCCTTGCATTACACCATCATGGAATGTAAAAAACCTTCATTCTGATCAACATAGGACCTATCCATGGGTCGACTTCAACTTCAACTTCTTGGTTTATGGCTTTTGCTACTTGTTATCACAATTCTGCCAGTGTCTGTTTACTCTAGTGTCATAATATCATGGATCAACAATGTGAGCCATTGGAATAAATGTGTGTAAAGTTTTTTTTCTGAATGTGAAAATTCGTGTTAGGTTTTGAAGAGAAAATCCACCATTTTCTTTTCAAAACAAACGACAGCCGACTTGACAAATGACTTGACTTGACTTATATTATTACAATTATATCACTTGACATTGGCAAAATTGTGTGTCGAAATGACGGACAGAGGCCATTAATGAAGAGAAGAAGAAGAAGAAGTCCATGCAGATGACCGCAAGTGCCTACCAGCTTTTTTTAAATAATCATCATTTGCCTGCCCTTATCCCACGCTAGGTGGGGTCGGCACAACATGTTTTCTTCTTCCACTCACTCCTATCATTCGTCAATTCTGAATCTTTTTTTAAATAATGTGTTTGTTATTTCAGGATTCCCTTCAGAGTTGGTATACCGAGGATCGGCGATGTGGGAAACCCTGTACGGCATTATCCTTGCCTTTCCCATCGTCTGCTGGGTCTTTGTTCCAGTCTACTACAGACTACATACTAACTCTGTTTACGAATACTTACAGGTAATTGTACCTACTACTTATTGTTTGTTATGTTATTTATCTCTTTGAACACGTTCTCAGTCGATGAAAAGGAATCGTCAAAACTATAACACAACTTATAAGTAGGTAGGTATATTAGGTATGGTATTTTGAAAATGTTGCCTAACTAGCAAACGATGAGTAGTTTTGTTATAACCTTGTATTGTATAATTTTAACACTTTCAACAACATATTATATTCAATTATTTTACTCATAATTTGGCTTATTTTGGTATTTATGTCACTCAAGTTTCAGGCGCCCATTACTGAGTCGTTCATTACTGGTACATCGACGGTAGTCCCAGTTGTGGGATCTATGATCATAACCTCTCATTAGCTTGATGGCGAATAGGATGTTTCACTTTAGTATCTTGAGGTCATCGTTTCATTGTCACTCGGTCAGAACGCCTCTCACTATCAAAATAGCTGAACTGGCAACTAGAATCGTGTAATCCATTATTATACAGTGTGTAAAAAAACTACTCTCGAAAACATCGCGATTTTAAGTACCCAATATTCATTCATTCATTCAACAATGTTCCATACAAAATTCAATGTCATACAAATTTATAATCGGTTTTTTTTATGATAAAAGTAATGTAACAAGCTGATAGCTCACCTGATGTTAAGTGGTAACTTCTGCCTATAACAATGCATTACCCCACAGAGCAAGTCCAATGAGGACGTGCCCTGTAAGAATATGCACTGCGTCCATCACTCTGAGACGTAAAGATCTTGAAGTCTCATGTGTCTATAATTACACCGGCGCCGTTACCCTTCAAACCGGAACACAGCATAATGCGAGCATCGCTGCTTGGCGGCAGAAATAGGTACGGTGCTAGTACTTCCCCGGACGAGCTCTCACAAAGAGCTCTACTAAAATTACTACTACTACTACTAATCGTAATGGTAGTACTAGAAACAAAGACGAACTCGCTGTTTCCACCACTAGGCTCACTAGGTAATAGTAATTCTTTCCAATGGCAAGCTGTTCGCTTTTTAAACAGAATTCCAAGTTAACTGTCTCAGTTTTCGATTGGCAAGTTCAAAAACATAATAAAACGAAGATTTCTTTTAAAAACATAGGTAATTACAATATCTTAATAATTAAAAAACAAAGAAGCTTATGACGAACCAGCTCCAACTCATTCAATAATAAAATGTACCGAGTCATAACTTAATCATACAATACCTTAATGACGATTCAAAGTGATCAATGAGATTTTTTTGAATAATTTATACAGCAGGGTATAAAATAACTTTTGAAAACTTCGGAATTTAAAGTACCTACTTACCGTTATTTTTTACCCTTTCCTGTTGATTCCATAAAAGAAGTTGTCACAATTCCTAACGGGTACTATAACACCCCGAAGTGGGTATAAGAGAGTGGTATTGTTACACCCTGTATAAATTATTAAAAGAATTAAAAGAAAAACCTGCTTTAAACAAAAGAAGGCTAAAAGTCATCTTATAGCTCGTTACATAATGTTAAAATACATAAGGTTAAAAAGACGCTTCGTAATAAACGAAACCAATATATTAACATCATAAGCTCCTATTTGTAGGACATGGACAAAATATATAGTTCAGGTTAATTCCAGTCAACTTAATATCCTACTAATATTATAAACGCGAAAGTTTGTATGGATGTTTGTTACTCCTTTACGCAAAAACTCGTGATCCGATTAGGATGAGACTTGGAATATATATTGTCCGTGAGCTGGATTAACACATAGGCTACTTTTTTTCCCGGATAATCAACGGGACGCGAATGAAGTCACGGGAATCTGTGAATCTTAGATAGCAAAATAAAATCTCATAAGTTTTCGAAGCGCTCGTGGCGTAGCTTGCTTAGTCAATCTTCACCGATTATCTTAGTTAAGCGACGTTCAGCGCGGTCACTATTTGGATGGGTGAACGTTAGTGGCATTTACATCTGAGCGCTTCCGTGCTTCGGCGGGCACGTTAAACTGTCCCGGCTCTAGCAGTCGTTAAGCCATGACGGAGGCGTTAAGGCAGCCTAAAAACTCCGTCACCAGAGTTGGCCACTAACTCATAAGAGCTTGCTTGCTAAGTTTATTCTCTTTTCCAGATGCGTTTCAACTGCTCCTGGGTCCGAAGGCTGGCAGCAGCTACCTTCCTGATCCGCCAACTCCTGAACCTCGCAGTAACAGTATACACGCCTACAGTAGCGTTGCACGCAGTACTGGCGTTGCCACACTGGGCGTCGGCGGCTGCGCTCACGGCTGTCGGGATTGTGTTTAATCTGTTGGGCGGACTGGCTGCTGCTATAAGGTAAAATTTATGATCCAGAAATCCCCATTACCTAGTGGCGAAAATTCACGTTAGTGGGGAAAATCCCCATTTATAGGATTTGGTTTTTTATACAGAAATCCTTACTGGTTACGTTGTGGCATGCTAGGGTGTAGCAGTGGGGATTCCTGGATATTTTTTTCCAGAAATCCACACTAAATAGGTATGTGGTCTCTATTAAAAGCATTTAAATAAAAGTTTATACTTCTCTTCACTCAAGATATTAAATATATTTTATTTTATTTTTATTTTTATTTTATTGAGTAATAAAATCCACAGCTCTTAAGAATAATAATGGTAAATCTTAATTTTAAAGCAGATAGCCAATGACGGATTTACATTCTAAACACAATACATATAAGCAAAAATCAACGACAGTCACTAGAAACAAAAGGAAAAAAAAAAAGTAGAATGATGTAGCCAATTATGGTGAGTGGATTTAATGTTTTGTTGTGTTGATGCAAGAGAAGTTGTAAAGGTGTAAGGGTGCGTGTGAGGGTGTGTGTATATGTGGGTACTCCTAATAGTGCCAGTCTCTTAAGAGCCTGGAGATCTCGGGAGCACCCACGTGTGTGTATGTGTGCGTGTAAGAGAGCGTGTATAAAGTGCTGTATCTATGTACATATATGTGTGTGTAGTAAGTATGTTAAGGTCATAAATGCAATTTTTTTTTTTTTTTTTTATCTTAAGTTAATTTTACCTAATATCCAAAAACTATTTTTATAGGCAAGGCTAGCTCCACTATAACAAGGCTTCATTGATTAGTTTTTGACATTCATGTCTAAAAACTCCCTTGCTGCTGTGGAAATATAGTTCGGAGATTTCGTTTTGAGTTAGTTTTTGACATTTAAAAAAACTCCGGTCTTGTTTGTCCAAAACACTTGTACTATGTACATAAGTAAGTATTACAATTACAAAAAAAAATACATTATAGTATTTACTTATACGTAAAAGTAAAAAACCTAATGATACTTAAATGATTTTTTTATTTTAACTTTTACTTTTTTTAAATAAAAATATACGGCTTTTTTATTTATTTTGTTTACTCATAAGTATAATTTTTTTACCACTTAATGATGTAACAAGTCTACCGCATACCTGATGCTAAGATTAATGATCATCAGATGTTTTTTATTTAGCGTTTTTAAGAATAACACCTTATTTCTAGGGCTGATGTGATTCAAACCCTTACAATGATCCTCGTAAGCGGCGCCTTCATCGTGCAGTCTACTATCAAAGCTGGAGGTCCAAAGCAGGTCATCGATGACAATATCGATGGAGGCCGATTGAAGTTCTTTCAGTAAGTTAAGAATATACAGCGGGTATCGACAATGGCGACATTAAATTGACACACGGGTAAAGCTATTTTTGTATTCATAAAAAAATAATTAAAGTACAGTCAGCTGCACTAGAATGTGTACAATTCGAAATTTTCAATGTAGGTCCGCAGCATTGTTATGGACTTTGACGGTCCCAATACTAAATAAATAAGTAAAATTATCAACTGTGTTCATAATTTTTTGGTTTTTTTCCTGTAAATGTCTATTGCAATACGGTGACACTAGTTTGAAAGTTACGAATCGTACACATTATAGTGCAGCTGACTGTACTTTAATTATTTTTTAAGAATATTAATAAAGTAGCTCTACCCGTAAGTCAATTTAATGCCGCCATTGTAGATAGATACACGCTGTATAGCGCCATTTATTTTGTTAGAGTATAAAATAATTTAAGCATGTGTTTGAAATCCACCAATAGGGATTGTTACGATTCTGTTCAATACTTGAACTGACTAAGAGTTTCCTTCCAGGTTCTCAATGGATCCAACAGTAAGGGTAGACACGCTATCAGCTATCTTCGGTCAGCTGTTCATGTCGATATCTATCTACGGATGCCAGCAGACCTTCGTCCAGCGGTACTGTTCAATGTCTTCTGAAGCCAGGTTAGTATCCTCTGTTTGAGACACCTGAACAGGACAATAATTAAAATATATCCTGGGTTATCAGCTGATAAATCGTATCCTATCAATATTTTCCGGGATAAAAAGAAACTTTATGTGTTAATCCAGGTCACGGACAATATAATGTTTCACGTTTCATCCAAATTCAGTAGTTCTTGCGTGAACTAACATACATCCTAACAAACTTACGCGTTTATAATATTAGTAGGATCTTACTACAAAAAGACAGTAGGTAGTTTTCAACATTCTCACAGATATCATTCTAACTTGTGAAATACCTGGTCTTTTAAGTATTTTCCTCAAATACCTAGTTTTTTTTTTTTTTTTTTTTTTAAATGATAAAAATAATGGAACAAGCTGATAATTCACCTGATGTTAAGTGGCAACTTCTGCCTATAACAATGCATTACCTCACAGAGCAAGTCCAATGAGGACGTGCCCTGTAAGGCAATGCACTGCGCCCATCACTCTGAGACGTAAAGATGTTGAAGTCTCATGTGCCTGTAATTACACCGGCGCCCTTACCCTTCAAACCGGAACACAGCAATGCGAGCATCGCTGCTTGGCGGCAGAAATAGGTACGGTGGTAGTACTTCCCCGGACGAGCTCTCACAAAGAGCTCTACTACTACTTAGTACTATAGTCTTTTTATCTTACAGTAATGGGTGCAGGTTACATCCTTAGTGGATGTGCTGAGGCTATGCATCATTATAGACAGTGGCTACCACTTAACATGGCCATCAGCTTGTTCCATCATTTAGTTTCTTATAAAGAATGTTTACTGTATTCCAGGGTACGAAGAACTCTCTTGGCCAATGTCCCAGCTGTGACAGTACTCTTCAGTTTATCCTGGGTAGTGGGGATGACGCTGTACGCAGTATACAAGGACTGTGATCCACTAGCCTCGAAGATAATATCAGCTCCGGATGAAGTGCTTCCATTCTACGTGGAAGACCAGTTTGCGTTTCTACCTGGGATGCTGGGACTGTTCCTGGGAAGTTTGTTTAATGGAGCTTTGAGGTGAGTTGGTCTTATGGTCTTTTCGTTCTACGTAGAGTAGACCAGCCGGTTTTTTGGCGCCTTAAAGTAAGTTAGACTTCTGGTCTTTTTGTTCTACGTAAAGTAGACTAGTTTGTTTTTTGGCGATTTAAAATAAGTTGGTCTTCTAGTCTTTTAGTTAAACGTAGAGTAAACCACCTTCATGATAGAGCTTTGAGGATAATTGTTATTCTGGTCTTCCCTTTCAATGAAGAATGTTTGTGTTTTTGGTGATTTGGGGAGAGTTTGTCTTGAGGTCTTTTGGTTGTACGTAAAATAGACCAACTTGTACAATAGATATTTATAATAAACTAGCTGTTCTGTCTTATGAGTTCCATTTTTATCTAGGTGTCCACTGAATATGTGTGTGAATGGACCAGACTGACTATCCGTTAGGGATATATCCGTTAAGGTTTGGTCGCGAGGAACTAAACGATCCTTGCGATATTACTGAATATAACATTCTCTCCAGACTTTGTTCAGTTTTTCATTAATGTTTTCAGTTTCCTGGTATCAAACGTGAATTCCTTGGCGACAGTGACATGGGAGGATTTTGTATCAGCCGCGCCCCCCTTCAAAGACATCAATGATAAACAACAGTTGACCGTCATTAAGATTATTGGAATTATTTACGGTAAGAACACTTTTTTAGTCATTTACAGGAGTAATTATTAGACTCACTATTAATATCTATGACAACTAATTTTAACAGGCTTTAAAAAAGGTTTTTTTTGTTTGTTACTTCAGAACTTCGTCGTTTATAAAACAACTAGCCGTCGCCCGCGGCGTTGCTCGCGTTCTACCCTTTAGAGTGTGACGTTTCAAAATTCCTTTCTTAGTGCACCCTTACATACATATACATTAAGGATACTACCCTCCAAATTTAAAGCCTCTAGGACTTATAGTTTAGGCTGTGCGTTGATTCTCTGTCAGCTTCAGAAGAGTTTTATATACGTAGGTATATTGATGATGATGATTGCAAATATTTTTTTTAAAGGGTACCTCCAGATTGATCCCATATGTTTTTTTATCAAAATCAGTTCAGCAATTAGTAGCTTGGTAGTTAAAATTAAATAAGAAAACTAGAAAAATACATGGTATCCACGCACACGACATTGCGTAAGTATACCATGCTTTCCTGTAACTTTTCAGTAATATTTATGATCAATAAAACAATTCCAATAATTAACTGCCATCATCATCGTCATCCCTTACGGCTTCACAATTTCTTATAGTGGCATTATAATATTCAATTTTTTTTTCCAGCGATTGTAATAATGCTTCTATCTCTCTGCGTGGGCATGGTAGGCGGTGTAGTAGAAGGCTCTCTTCTAGTAACGTCAGCGACCAGTGGAGCCCTACTAGGAGTATTCACACTGGCCGCATTGTGTCCCATTGCGAATGGGAAAGGCGCTTTATGCGGTATTATTGCGTCGCATTTCATAACTATATGGATGGCAGCGGGCAGGCTGCTCTATGTCGATAAGAAAGTCGATATGCTGCCGGTTTCTACTGAGGTTAGTTACTTTTTTTTTGTTAAATGAAATAAAATAAATGAAATGAAAACATTTATTCAACCCCCAATGGGTACAAACAAACACATAGATACAATAGAAGAGAAATGAAAGTAAGTCACACAGGAAGAAGCAGAACAGAGTAAGTGGTAGGACGCAAGTAGGTACAAAAGTATAGCAAATAGGTAATAAGTATCAGAACACTAAAAACAAAGTAAGAATGATGCTAGTTAGTCCTGGTCCTGTCCCGTTCTATAAGTACCCTTGTGCGGTTGAACGGGTTGATCTCAGCATGTTGTTAACCTATACTGTCCCACTGGGCAAAGCTCTCCCCCATATCCCTCCAGTTTTTACGATCACCGGCTGCCTCCCACCAGGCTCTGTGGAATGTGTCGAGGTCATCACGCCAGCGCTTCTTCGGTCTGCCTCAGCTTCGTCGCCCATCTGCAGGCACCCATTGTGTGACGACTGTTGCCCACATGTCCTCATGCATTCGGCTGATATGTCCCGCCCAATCCCATTTTAGCTTAGCAGACTTTTTGCCAACGTCAGTGATGCGTGTCTTTGCTATACTTAGTTACTATACTAAGAAAATCCTCTTTTAGAATTGAATAGAGTAGAGTAAGGTAGAATAATTTTTAGTTACGACAGTATTGGGTGTTAATTGAAGCGGATCTTAATGACAACTTGGGCAAAAATGCTTTGTATGTTTGAATGTTTGTTCGACGAGATCTCTCGAATCGCTTGTCCAATCTGCACAAAATTTGGTAGGTCTACGGATAATGCTCTTAAGTTTTACTGGTGTGAAAAATTAAGTAATCGGTCAAGGGGTTGTAAAGTTATAAGGGTCCAAAGGAAGTAAAAAAAACGTACAAATATACGAAGTCATATAATAGGGCTTTGTTTGGACATTCCAAAACTGTTTTTTTTTCTTAGAGTTCAATGATTTTATAGTTCAGGTAACACTGGTACTTGGCTAGATATAGAAAAAACAGAAGGAGTGTTATAAGTTTGACGGCAGTCGTAAGAAAGATTATCTATCTTGGATCATGTCTTGGATAGTTTTTACTTATGTTGGGTGAGAATTGGTGAAGCTGTTTCCAAGTGATGGTTATCATCAGCTCTAAATACCGATTTCGAGAAATTTTAGGCATAACTTTACTGGGAATATCACGAGATCTCAGTTTCGGGGCGAACTAGTAGTACAAGAAGCTTTTATAAAAATCCAATGTTATGTTCCAGGGTTGTCTGAACACCACAATCAATATCTTCAAAGAAACACCTGCTTTATTATCACCTGTAATCAACAAGACATTGATGCATTTAGCACCGCTGTTACAAACCAGAAGAACGAGTGCTCTTGAGAAAGATTCTTTTTAGTAAGTTATAATTATTAAGACCTTTACATCTATTGAAGATGATTTATACAGCGTCAGGAGGCAACCTATACCTACACTTAACTACACACTGTACCTAGTGCCTGGGACAATGTTTAGATGGAGTAAGCCTAGCACCTATACCATCCTCTCAGCCTAGTCAGCCATATCCACAGGAAAGACAACGTCAATACGTTAGCTGACAAAGCCAAGGGTTTCCTCACGATGTTTTGCTTCAGCTCGTGTTAATGCGCATATAAATTTTCCGAAACGAAAAATCCATTGATGCACGGCCGGGATTTGAACCCACGACCTTCGGATCGAAAGTAGGGGTTCAATCACACTCGGCCAACACGGCTTTCTAGTACTACCTTCATATTATTATATTAAAAGCCATATTATCTATTTTTCCAGTGATTCAAGTCTCTACAAAATGTATGCAGTCTCGTACATGTGGTACGCTGTCATCGGCACCTTAACATGCGTCATCACTGGCATAATCGTCGGCGCCTTAACTGGTAAAGATTCCGACAAATTCGACGAGAGATTGCTCCATCCACTCGTTGCTAAAATCTACCGCAAAATACCAGGAAAGAAACGTACATTTTCAACCCAAAAAACGGACAACGAAAAGGAATCGTCCGTCAAAACTGAAGTTACAGACGATATCAAAAATGATGTTAATGTATCGGAGATTAAACCTGAAAAGTATACGGCTTTTGAAAGGACTAGCAGTAGGTTTGCTGTCAAAAATTCTGTGCCACTAGGGTCTCATAATGTGGTGCCACTAGGTTCAGATAATTTGGTGCCGCTGGGGTCTCAAAATTTATCACTAGGGCCTAAAAATTTGGTACTACCAGTGTCTAATAATTTGGTGCCACCAGGGCCTAAAAATTTGGTACCACTAGAATATCAAAATTTACCGCTAAGCTCTAAAAATTTGGTGCCATCGGGGTCGGAAGACTCAGAAATGCAAGAAATAGATGCATCACTTTCATCAAGTAAGTGTAGATTATTTGATGCTTATGATTCTAATCCTAGGCAGTCACCAATTCCTGTGAGACCAAAACATTAGTGTATGAGTGAACGAATTTAATGACTTTATAGATATACTATGTTAGTTTATATTAGAATCTAGACTTGTGTCTAGAATGTAGACTTTAGTTAATAGCAGCTTTCGCCCGTGACTTCCTATTGATTTTTCGGGATAAAAAGTAACCTATGTGTTAAACCAGGTTTCGAACTATATTATATTCCAAACATTCAAATCAGACTAGTAGTTACAACTTGATTGAAACACAAACATCTATACTTTGATATTTATTATATTAGTAAGAGTAGGATAGGAAGGATTGGATAAAATACAAATGAGTTACCCATTTTGATTTATAAATATGTCAAGTTTATAAATACTAGCTTTGCTCGAGTGGTAGCAGCATACGCATTATTTGGTTAAGTGTGACGTTTCAAAATTCCTTTCTTAGTGCACCTCTACACTATATAAGGATACTACCCTCCAAATTTCATACCTCTAGGACTTATAGTTTAGGCTGTGCGTTGATTCTCTGTCAGCTTCAAAAGAGTTTTATATATTTAGATTTTATGTTAATATAGGTATTTAGAAATGAATGAATAATGTATAATGAATGACAGTAAAGTAAGACATAAAATAAATGCCATATAGAAAGAATCAGAATAATTATTATGTTCCTAAGAAAGTATGTAGGTATAAGTCCATAGATATTTAGCATTTTTGGAAATGCCGAACCTATTGTCTGAAACAGCTTATAAAAGATTTTGACGAATATCGTTATTCGGAGTTTGCTCAAATCTATCTTTAAATATTTAAGCCCTCTTATTCGCTATCTCGAATAATCCTCGCCTCGGATCGAATCCTCAAAATCGTGCTTCGGTTGTTGAGGTCGAGTTGAAAATTATTCGAGGTAACAACTAAGAATACAGGTATATTATTAGCAAGCAAGCTCGTAGTTAGTGGCCAACTCTGTTGACAGAATTTTTAGGTCGCCTTAAGGCCTCCGTCGTGGGTTAACGACTGCTAGAGCCGAGACAGTTTAACGTGCACTCCGAAGCACGGAAGCGCTCAGATGTAAATGCCACTAACCAGTCACCCTGCCAAATAGTGACCGCGCAGAACGGTGCTTAACTGAGATAATCAGTGAAGATTCTCTAAGCAAGCTACAATATTTTACTAAACAGAATAAACTATTTTCTTAAGCATTGAATCACCATGCATAAATAACAAAATTTGCAACGAGTAGATTCCTATGTAAATTGATGGACCAACTTATAAATAATAGGTGCTTAAAAGTTGGTATTTTATATACCTATGTATTATGTATAAGTTGAATGTTTCTAAAATATCCTGTTAGTTAATAATAATGGGTTATTCCCATCGAGCCCACCGGTGGGGCCAACGGGAAAAAAAATCTCAACGAGCCCACTATGCAAATAAGTGGGCTCAATGGGATTTTTTTTCCCATCTGCCCACCAGTGGGCTCGATAAGAAAAAAAAGGTCTTCATTGGTTCGCTATAATAATGGGTTATTCCCATCGAGCCCACCGGCTGGCCCACTGGTGGGGCCAATGGGAAAAAAATTCTCAACGAGCCCACTATAATAAGTGGGCTCAATGGGATTTTTTTTTCTCTGGGATTTTTTTTTGTTTTCCCATCTGCCCACCAGTGGGCTTGATAAGAAAAAAAATGTCTACATTGGTTCGCTTGTACTGAGTAAATCTGACATCTGTTTAGTGACTGAAAAGGTGCGGGCTTATAATCTCCCTATAAATTAGTGAATAGTAATAAGTTTTGTAATAAGTTTATTTTTGGAACAGAAAGCCACAAGTTAGTAGAAAACGATAACATCAGAAGTTTAAAAAAATTCCAAAAAAATATTCGTCTGTAAATATTTGTTCTATGTATGAATGTGGTATCTACAACTACATCTACTAGTAGTGTTATTTATCTCTCAGAAGATCTAAGTGTGGAATAAGTCTATCATGTAACAGTCAGTAGCGTAAGTGAAAATAAACAAAGTTGTTAATATCGAAGTAAATACAGGGACACGAGTTTTGACATTTTTTGAAACGACACATAGCACTTTTATTTTAATAGTTTTTCTTGTGTTATTGTGAGTATTGTTGTTTAATTTTGGTGGAATTTTAACCAATAATACTTAGGTCGTAACATAAAGTGTGGGCCATTGGAATAAATGTGTGTAAAGTGGTTTTTCTGAATGTGAAGATTCGTGTTAGGTTTTGAAGAGAAAATCCACCATTTTCTTTTCAAAACAAACGACAGCCGACTTGACAATGACTTGACTTGACTTATTTATTACAATTTTAACACTTGACATTGGCAAGTGTCTGTCGAAATGACGGACACAGGCCATTACTGAAGAGAAGAAGAAGAAGTAAATACAGTCGCGAGTAATTCTATCATTGAGATTCGTATAAAGATCTATTTGCAAAAATTACAAAGTAACCAGTGTTAATCTTAAAAATTACCTATTTATTAAACAATCTCAAATTATTAATCAAGTTATGTAGCTGGCTGCAGGTGCCTATGTATTATGTATTATTAGTTACATAATTCGTATTCATTGTTACAATACGAATGCATATTTTATTCATTTAGATTAGTTAGAATATCAGATATGTTTGAAACTTAATAAATATTGTGATATTATTATTAAAAAGTATAATATTAATGTGTGTTATCAATAAAAGTGAGACTTTGTATTATAATCCAAAGATAAAGATATTTAAGATAATAAATTTATGTAATCTTATCATAAACGCTTTAATTATTTTTACTAACAAAAATATTTACTTAAAAATAGATGGTAAATAAAAAAATGCATTAGGATCTTCCAAAAAGTTACTTTTGAGATATTTTACATACCGCGTTCACACTATGCCCATGCCGCTGCCGGCATTATTGCCGCGGACTTATTGCCACAGCAACATAGTCCTTATTCTCATTAAGGAGCAAGGGCATGAACTTGGGCCGGGAGCCGGGACAGAGGCATAATCGTGTTTACACTATGCTCGTGCCCACTTCCCTGCCCAAATCCCTTCCGACTGCGGCATAGTGTGAACGCAACATCAGTGTTAAAAAATCCTGGTTCGGTTTAATAAGCTTCCTGGAAATTTTTGTCTTTTAAATTCCTAAAATCAATTTATTTAAAAAGTTGTCATTATTTATTTTATCGCGCATAAACCAACCAACCATCTAATAAAGAAATAGGTTATAACTTAATATTGCTAGACATAGCGATCTAATAAATCAAAAAAATATAAATAACACTGTTTCTATCAGGAAAGCGTCATAAAGTATCCAAAAAAGGCGTTCAAGTTCCTGTATCATGATCATTCAAGTTTTGTATCGTGATTGAATCTTATTCATACGCAAATTGGAGCTTCCAATCAATATTGATAGGTGATCGTTATCCCGATTTCATGTTTGCCTTTTCGTCTACGTAAGTACCTACCTATCTGCTTTTCAGATGTGTTTCTACTAAGCTAAGGGAATCTGGTAAGTTTATTTTATCAGTCAATGTTTTGTTCTAATGACCAAACTATTAGGGCCATTTTCAGTCGAGTAAAAGATAAATTACCTACATTTTATGTAAATTGAAAGTGAATTGCAATTTCAGGCACATAAACCAAAGAAACTAAGGCCTAGGGCGGCGGCCGGCCTGGGGCGGCGGCAGCGTCCTAGGAGCGACAGATTTCAGAGGATAAAAGTCAAACAAGTTCACTGGTTTTCTCATGGTTTTTTATGCTAATACGTTAAATCTCTATAGAAACTTATTCCTATCGAAAATTATCAATCCTAGGTAGGTTATTGAACCTATTTTATCTATATAATTATTTTAGCAAGGTACAAATAATATAAATCCCACACTTCTTAAAAGAAAGCCTACATATTAGATAACCTAGCCCGTAGCAATGTAAGTTTACATTACTAGATGTTCCGAGCACAAGACGTCTATATCAAACACGTAATAGATATATCAGGATTGGTTCTCATTCATACGCAAATTGAAGCTCCGAGGGTACGAGTATATCTTCACGGCACTTGCCTGAGCTTGGCGTCTTGGGACTTTATTTGCGACGGCTAAAGGAGATACCTATTTCAAGTCAAATCGATACTGGCTACGAAGTTGCTACGACGTGTCATATTTCTTAGTTATAATTTTCGCACGAAATGGTTATTGTGTTATTATTATATGTTATTATTATAGCTTTCTTTTTGCTGTTGTCTGTAGTACTAGTATAGTCATAATAATATTATTGCAAATGCTGTGCATGCCTGTAATTGGCACACATTTTATAGAATAAGGTTTTCAAAAGTGATTATTGTAATGTATACTATGTGCGCTGTTGGCGTTGCCTATTGAATAAATAAATAAATAAATAAATAAATTGTCAAAACTAGTTTTTTTGCTGTCGCAAAACTACTTTTTTAGTAAGTTGAATTAGTAATTATATAAGGGCGATACTTATAAAAGCTGAATAGTTAAACAGTTGATTAAAATCTAGTTCTGTCACTTGACTGTCAGGTTTGACCGCTTCCTCCTCGTGCTCCTACTGATAGGAGCACCGGGTTACCTGCTATTAGGCAATAATTGAAACAGCTGAATAAAGTTATGCAACGATTATTAGTAAGCAGGTTTTTTAGCATTTCTATCATATTTTTAGTTTTTAACGTCTTCATTTGAATTCTTCTAATTCTTAATCCTTATGATTTTTTATTTTTCCGTTTAAACCTACTCTCTCGAATTATCTCGACTCTTTTGAAAAGCAACCTACTTCAAAATTAATTTGGTGCCCAATGCCAATTCAAACCTTTGTCCGTATTCAGTGTCGGTTACATTTGTGACCCCAACATTACACTGGTAACCAGAGGTCAAAAATATATCGCGTGACCCGCCTACCGCAACCACAAAACGAAATAGAAATGGGTAGACCACCAGTGGTGGATCCAGAGTTTGGGGGGCTCCATCCAGGATTTCTAGTTTCCCCTTCCCATTTATGAAATGAAATAAAAATGATTTATTGATTGTTAAAGCAGAACACATTAACAGTACTGAAAACTAATATTGTTTGCCACACACAAATGTTTGTTCTCAGTGGGGATCGAACCCACGACCCACAGCACGGAAGGCAAAACTACTACCGACCGTGACGCATGTCACAATAAATTAATTGTGTAGGTAAGAATCAAAAGTATATTCTTTTTTTTATTTAATCTATTGTGTCCCACAGCTGGGCAAAGGTCTCCCCCAAAGTTTTCCTCTGGTCTCGGTCGTTGGCGTTGTTCCACCACTCTCTCATGTGAATTGTGAACGTCGAGATCGCCCGCCAACGTCTTCTCGGCCAGCCCGGTCGTCGCCTCCCGTAACATTTTTAAATGATTAAAAATACAAGTGGATTCAGTTGTAAAGAGGCTTTGGCTTAAAACTGTACAAAATATAAATTAATTAATTTGATACATAAGCAACACAAACGTTAAGCTGATAGTAAGGTACTAATCTTTTATGAGTCACTAGCCGTCTCCCGCGGCGTTGCTCGCGTTCTAGTGTGACTTTTCAAAATTTCTTTCTTAGTGCACCCCTACACTACATAAGGATACTACCCTCCAAATTTTATACCTCTAGGACTTATAGTTTAGGCTGTGCGTTGATTCTATGTCAGCTTCAAAAGAGTTTTATATATATTGATTAAAATTAGTAGATTAGACTTTTACATGACAAATCATGGTCCATCCTTAGGTAGACAGAGCTTTAAGGGAGGGAGGGCAAGCCCCCTAGCCTCCCCTAGATCCGCTAAGGTCTACGTTCTACGCAACCACAAAGACCCAAATAACAAATGTAGGATGTCTTATAAAGGCTAGTTTTGGTTTGTGGTCTAGTTTTAGTTGTTTGAAAAGCGGCGAAACACAATGCACCGTTATAAACGTTAAAAACTATTGTTTACTGTGGCTAGACTTAAAAATGTAAGATTATGACTGCAGCCTTTAAAATATACTTTTTCATCACCTTTTACTGGCTTTTCAGCTTTGAGTAAAACAAGTAGGTACCTACCATTAGTCATAAAAAAAAAAGTAGGTAATAAGCATTCATTGGGTATTACTATGTATCTATGTATCTAAGTGAGTATTTACAAAAAAAAAAAAAAAAAGTATTTTTTCAGCAATCTAGTTCACATAGTACAAGCTTTGCTTAGTTTGGGACTAGAGGGCGTTGTGTGATTATCACATAATCACACGGTCATTTTTAGTTACAGGTTTTTAGTTACCTAACTAGGTAATACCTATTTTTATGACCTAGACAGCAAAAAGCAGTAGGTGTACATAAGTGTCAACTCCTGCTAGTCGGTACGTTTATCGCAATCACATGACGGTCACCGCTATCCTAAGAAATCAGTAGAATGCCTATCAACTGAATTCCGTCATCCATCGTCCCTGGAGGTGACACAATTCTTGTTATATTTATTAGTGTAGGTGTTAAGGACCACTTGCACTTTCTCTATCTGATTTAACTACCTCTAGTTCATATTATATTAGTATTAGAAGTAACAATAAAAAGACGTTTACTACAAAAAGCTTCTTGCCTTCAAAAAGCTGTTATTACACAAAAAGGTACTAGATAGCTTTCTATTTATACTTGGGTAGGTACCTAGGTAATTTTATTATTGTTTTATGCCTATTTTACAAGAGCTGTATTCGTATTGCTGTGTTCCGGTTTGAAGGGTAATTACAGGCACATGAGACTTCAAGATTTTTACGTCTCAGAGTGATGGACGCAGTGCATTGCCTTACAGGGCACGTTCTTATTGGACTGGCTCTGTGAGGTAATGCATTGTTATAGGCAGAAGTTACTACTTAACATGAGGTGAGCTATCAGCTTGTTCCATTACTTTTATCATAAAAAAAAGCTTTCGTCAGTAGTACTACAGAATGTCGTCTTCATGAGATGATTCAATGAGTCGTCAAGACTTAGAAGCCTTATAAGGCTTAGACCACTGTGGGTTTAGACTCTAACTAAGCCAATGAAATTAAATATTAGAATGATTAGGTTCTCTACCAACGAGGATCCGTGTCTAATTGTTCTTAAATATGGAAACTGGGCAGTAATGATGATGTTCTATAAGAATTGTAAAACCGGGCGTTAACCAATAACGTTTTCAATTAGAACCGTTTAGTGCAAGTGGGCCGAAACACTAACGTTATCGGACGCCGCAGGGCATCGGGTATCACTTAAATTATACTTTGGTCCCATTTTGGTCCCAATTAATTTCGCGTTAAACCGAATTACCGAATCGAGAGGTATTTTGCGGGTCCGATACCTAGTACCCACCTACTCGATTATTCGTTTGATATACCTACTTACTCAGAGAAGAGACAATCAGATCTCTTCTGTGTATAATATGTATATCTATTATGACTAAATAGTAAATAGGTACTTATCTAGATAATCTATTGTACTTTCTTCTCCAGATACCTAAAATTGTGTAAGTAAATATAAATATTCACGGACACTTAACACAACGCCTTCTAGTCCCAAACTAAGCAATGCTTGTACGATGGAAATTAGATGGCTGATAGAATACATACATACATTTTTTTTTGTAAATACATACTTATAATACTTATAAACACCCAGTCACAGAACAAACATCTATGTTTACAACACACAAATTATGTTTGTTCTCGGTGGGGATCGAACGCACGACCCACAGCACGGAAGGCAGAGGTACTACCGACTGAGCCATGACGCCTATCATAGCTCGGTATCTAATTGATCACCGACACAGAAACTTGCCTATCGATGAAGATACACAGATTTATTTTCTGTGCCAGTTTTCTCAATTGGAAATAAAAAAAACATGAAGGAAATCCGCGTCTGAGTCAGTTCCGCACGTTTGGACCGTTGTCTTTCCTGAAGATTAGGCCGATAGGTTACGAGGATAAATTTAAGCTAGTACCTACTTACTAAAATTATTCCTCACAGGCTCTATAAATCGAAGGCGCCCTAGGACTATCCAATTTCCTCGGTGAATAGAGGAATTAATTTACGAATTTTGGATAGAAAAAATAGAATATTTATGAAAAAAAAACCTAAAAAGCATGTTCTTGACCTAAAATGCGTCCACTTCGCGTAACTTCGTAGCGATACTGGCGCTTGGAATGTTTCAATAGCAAAAAGGTCAAGATTTATTAGGTATTCTTCAAAAGGTGTAAGTATATTCAAACGAGATAATATTATCAAAAAACTTTAAAAAAATTGACATTTTAACCTCGCACGGTGTACATGGTGTACATGTAAGATCATAGCCACTGTTTTTTGGGATTCGGAGGGTATTTTGTTAGTCGACTACAAAGAAAAAGGACTCAATATTACAGGGGGATACTATGCAACTCTACTGGAAAAATTAAAAGATGCCATAAAGGAAAAACGAAGAGGAAAGTGGACTCGAGGGGTGTTGCTTTTGCACGACAACGCACCCGTTCACAAGAGCCATGTTGCAATGGCTGCCTTGCAAAAATGTGGCTACGGAACACTAAACCACCCTCCCTATAGTCCAGATTTAGCTCCTTCTGATTATTATTTGTTTCCAAAATTGAAAAAAGAACTCCGAGGAAAAAAATTTACCGACGATGAAGAAGTTAAGTCGGCAATTTCAGCCTATTTTGAAGGCCTTGAGAAAACATTTTTTTTAGAAGGTATAAACAAACTTTTCGACCGATCTGAGAAATGTATTAGGCTTAAGGGAGAATATATTGAAAAGGAAAAATAATAACATGTTTAATTTATTACCCCTTCCCCGCTATTCCGCGGACTTTTTGACCTCCCCTCGTACCTAAGCCCCAAAGAGCGAGTGCTATGTTTATAGACAATTTTGAAATTGCATGTGGCATGCTATTCGGCTGGCTGCATGGGTAGAGGCAACATGGCCTCAGACCTTGTTTGGTTTATATACCATCTTTTGGCCGTTAAAATGTTCGTTAGGTAATCGAAAACTTACTTAAGCCCATCGACCTTAAGTTCTAACCTTTAGAACAGTCTTCCAACTTTGAATCCTTTGATGTTCTTCCAAAGCTGGTAATTACTGCCTCGTGACAGCTTCGACCTCAGCAATGAACATGTTTTCCTCTGTTTGTGGATGTTATTCCGAATGAATGAATGAATGAAAATACTTTACTGTACGTAGGTACACCTTACAAACTAATATGCGAGACAGACTAAATCCGATTATTTATTTCCGATTATTTAAATAACCCCTTATTCAGCGTGGGATATAGGTATGAAGACGATACGTGATAATTTCTTATGTATACTACTTAAATACCTAGATTAGGTATTTACTTAATGGATAAAAGCATTTTTTGTAAAAGTGTAGTAAGCAAGCAAGCTCGTATGACTTATTGGCCACTAAAATAGGTACCTAATACCGAGTAATATACTATAATCTAAGACTTATACGTAGCTATACTAAAAGCTAGTACTTAAAGAGTAATATCGTTAATTCGGAACGCAGCTATTTATTCGATTTTTAATAGGACATAACTAAGGGAGGAGGCATGCTTACACATTGGGTTGCAGCCTCTAACAACAACATCGAAACGTGTTAGTGAACCATCAAAGACTATCGACTTCGGGGAGATAATTGAGTTTAACTTACTTAATTAGTTATCTGCTTATTGAAAATTTTACCTGAAATTACTGCCAATAATTTTTTTCAACACACTTGCTCATAAAGTGGCTCTATGGTCACCGCAATTAGGCACATAATGATACCCATAATCAAACTGTGACTTTTTCATTGCTATAACTCACTAGTGAGTTATAGATTTTTTTAAAAAATTTTATTGGTTGAGTAGCTTTGTTACTAAAAAAGTTTTTATTCAAAAAAAAGATCGTGTTCAATAGAACAAATAAATGAATGTTCCTATTGCTTGCTCATTTCATGCAACTTGTTATTTAAATAGATAATTTTAACTCGTACGTGTTAAAACTTTCACTATAAATAAAACTTTCACTCAAATATAACTTTTGTTTTCACTGTAATAAAAGAAAACTTTAAATTCCCCATTTTTTACGTGGCAGAATAGGCGCAAACCCTAAGCGCGGAAAATAAATAAAAAAAAAAACCTCATCCCTTTAGTCTGTGGCCGATCGCAATGCGCGCGCATAGGAAAACTGATAATTTTTTCCCGCCATAGCGAAACATTTTTCACAACGCGTTTTCACTGTTGAAATTATAGTTATTTTATTCACAAGTGTGTTGAAAAACGTCGTATGATACACGTGTGTATTGATGATTACCGTCCTCGGCTTTCTTAAGACCCTCGCCTACGGCTCGGGTCTCAATGGCACCTCGGCGGTAATCACCAATGTACCACACTTGTACCATAATGTACTAATATATTGATCGAGGCAACAAAATACCCAGACTCAGCTCGATTGTTAGTTAAGTAAGGGCTCATTCCAGTTTTCCCCTGCGTTAGTCCCTTGCGTGGGGGATTTCTGGAACTTCTGTCCAAGTAAAGTTTCTATCTCGATACCTAACGTACTTATTTAGAAATTACATCAATGAACTACCTATTATAGGTACCTACTAACTTTGTAAAATCTCACTGAACCTGCAATAGAAATGAATAAATGGTCAATCTCAAACACCCACTTAACATACAGGGTGTTACCAGACCACTTCCGAAAACGAAAGGGGGAGCTACAGCACACCAAAACCCAACCAAAAAAAAATCAGTTATCCTGAAAAATAATTATAGCCGGAGAAAACAATATTTAAAGATTTGTATTTATTTCGCCAGCCCGCAATGTACGCATTCACGTAGGTAAGGTCGAGGCGTAGTACTATTATTTATTCTGTGTCGTAAGTGCCTACTAACGTAGGTAGGTACTAACGTAGGTCACTCGCACGTCGCGTACTTGAATGACCCGCGATGAACTCTCAGCTGTTCATGCTGTAGTAGAGGTAATCTGCGTGCTGCGTGTACATTGATGCTTTATTTATTTTATTTGTTTTTTTGCTTTTTTAAATGAGATAATTAGGTAGATATGTCTTATTATGTTGTACTGTGTGTATGTAACTAGAAAAAAAATTAAAAAGAGATAGTCAAGTCAATTTTTTTTTTCGCGATTTTTTTCGTTTAATGTTTTCAGTATCATGGTCTGATTGGAACCTCCAAGTTTTCGGAAGTGGTCTGGTAACACCCTGTATATTGATAGAGGCAACAAAATACCCAGACTCAGCTCGATTGTTAGTTAAGTAAGGGCTCATTCCAGTTTTCCCCTGCGTTAGTCCCTTGCGTGGGGGATTTCTGGAACTTCTGTCCAAGTAAAGTTTCTATCTCGATACCTAACGTACTTATTTAGAAATTACATCAATGAACCACCTATTATAGGTACCTACTAACTTTGTAAAATCTCACTGAACCTGCAATAGAAATGAATAAATGGTCAATCTCAAACACCCAACTTAACATATTCACGGTGTTATTCAATGTTTTTGAATCATTTTCGTGTTACTAACAATGTTGCCATCTAGGTTTTCAAATTCTGCGATATTTTCAATGCGTGTTGTAATTTTCTTTGACACTAAATCTTCTTTATGATTTTAAATTTTCTTTTTGATTTTCTTCTTCTTCTTTTTCTTGTAGCTGTTCGGTGGCTAGGGCTGCCACGATTTAGCCAATGTCAGTTTTTATTGCTGTTTACTTGTTTAATCATCTTTTAACAAAAGGCGGAGATCTGAGTATGAAAAATGTTATGAAAAATGACCGGAGAAGTGACAGTAAATAAAAAACAAAGTCACAACCATTTGACAAAATTCACGGACACGAGTTTTGTCATTTTTTGAAACGACGCAGCACTTTTATTTTAGTAGTTTTTCTTGTGTTATTGTGAGTATTGTTGTTTAATTTTGGTGGAATTTTAACCAATAATACTCAGGTCGTAACATAAAGTGTGAGCCATTGGAATAAATGTGTGTAAAGTGGTTTCTCTGAATGTGAAAATTCGTGTTAGGTTTTGAAGAGAAAATCCACCATTTTCTTTTCAAAACAAACGACAGCCGACTTGACAAATGACTTGACTTATATTATTACAATTATATCACTTGACATTGGCAAAATGGTCTGTCGAAATGACGAACACAGGCCATTACTGAAGAGAAGAAGAAGAAGAGAAGAAGAAGACAAAATTCACCGCAGGTCAACAATGTCAAACTCGAAACTTATAACAAACCAATTTGCAAAGTCTGTTAACTTGCTATCTCTGAAGGCCATTCCAGGGAAAGCTCTCACTCCGGAGATTTTAATCTGCGTAAATAAATGACTGAAATAGATTAGACAGAACAATCAGTAGATTCACTTATATTTTAGGTGAGAAGCAATCTTCTTCTTCTTCTTGCGTGTCAGTGGCTGGACAGTGGACAGGACAACAACTATACTAGGTTCGAGCTGTTAGCTTACTAAAACTATAAAGCTGCCTATAATTTATTGAAAACTGAAAATTTAACGACTGAAAATACTGAATAATTTCAAGTGGTACAAAGTATTATGGGTTAAGGCGAAAGGTAAAGGCAGACAACCTTCTCGCTCGCACATTTCAACATTTTTGAAGATATCATATAACTAAATGTAGTTATGTGAAATTGCAGAGCTTCAGGGTCGAGAGAACAACAATGCAAAGGTTCAGTAAAAATATCACATTGATCCAAACAAGTTTTCTAACCAAAAAACTTGTACCAATACGATAAATTAAGGTTTATTTTTATTAATTAAGTTTAATTTAGCTAATAAATTTAATATATATAATATTTAGTATAATAAATAGCACTAGAGACTAATCCCCTATCTTATAAAAGTAAGAGTGGACATTATCTCCCGATTACGTATGTTAAACAAGACATAATGTCTACTCTAACTTTTTATAAGATAGATCATAACCCTACTGACCTTGTAAAAGTATGGGTAAAATTTGAAGCGGTTCTACTGCTTCAAACCATTTATCTTTACTGTGTAAATGGATAGAATTAATCAACTATTATCGAAGACCAGATTTGATTAAAACTTTGAAAGGTATATTAAAATTTAGTAAACAATAAAATACGCCTTTACAATCTATTTTTACATTACTTTTTCAGTAAAAACTAAATAGATTAAGAGGTGTAGGTACTGTGCTACAGGAGAACACAAAAATATTTAGCAAATATTGAATCCAGAATAATGTCAGCGAGTGAATAAACTCATTGGACTTGCTCTGTGAGGTAATGCATTGTTATAGGCAGAAGTTACCACTTAACATCAGGCGAGCTATCAGCTTGTTCCATTACTTTTATCATAAAAAAAAATCTTGACCAATTTTATTATTTGGAGAAAAATTAAGAAAAGTTTCCACCATCTTGGGGGTTTAAACGAACACATAACTCAATCTCAGTGTTCGATAAAACCTATTATATTGTCAATTGTTTCACAAAATCTTTTATTGGAAGGCAATTTGTTAAATTGCCGGAAAAAATAAATGATCGTTTTTAATGGAAGGAGCGAACGATTTGATAAAATTAATGATCTTAAACTTTATTTAATGCATCATCATCATCATCATCAACCTATATCGGTCCACTGCTGGACGTAGGTTTCTCCTAAGCCGCGCCACTGAGCGGCGGCACTTCGGCTCTTCTCATCCAGTGTTTGCTAGCTACATGTCTCAGATCGTCGCCCCACCTAGCCAGAGGGCGTCCTACACTACGCTTGCCTAAACGCGGTCTCTACTCGAGTATTAGTTTGCTCCAACGTGGACACTGACAGTAGGGTTGGTCCACAAGCTGAAAGTCGATCGGCGAGCTATAGAGAGAGCTATGCTCGGAAGGATAGAATCCGGAAGGAGGTTATCCGACAGAGAACCAAGGTGGTCGACATAGCTCAGAGGATTAGTAAGCTGAAATGGCAGTGGGCCGGCCATGTTTGCCGCAGAACCGACAATCGTTGGAGCAAACTAATTTAATGCATACCTTGTAGCTATTTTCGTTTGATGTAATGAAATACTAAGCTTTGACAACAAAGTGAAACTTTAACCGATATATATGTAGAAGATATTGAATAAACCTTGGAAATATTATCTACTTTACAAAAAAAACCGTGTTGCAAACGTAATACATTGATGTACGAAACATTGTTACAAAATGGAGCTTCAAAAGTAGTCTAACGTAAATAAAGCCTTGTAAAAAATTGGTTTATTTTTTGTTTTAACGCATTATTATGCCTATAAGTTAAAAGTTTCATTGGCATATAATTCAACAAAAATCTGTAAAAATCTAAGGATCACAAAGCTTTTTTGCCAAAAAAAAATATTAGAAAAGTTAACATAATAATTATGTAAGTATACATAAGTCTACAAAGTATTTACTAAATAGGAGGCCTACCTCTCATAATAACAATCGGAAAATGGCAGGAAGAAAAAAAAAAGAGAAACCTGTATCATTTTATGCCACATCTATAATATTTTAGTAGATCCAGGTCACTCCTCGTTATCCCGGCCGCGTGCCTAATGACTCGGTAAAAAAAACCCGAGAAATGACGTTTCAGCGGCTGCCTCTCAGGACTAAAGGAAAAACCTATTTAGCGATTTAACAGTAGCTAATATTTTTTACGAGGAAAATATTGAGGGTAGTTTTCCATGTTTTGAGAGCGTAGATTTTTGAAGTGAAAACTTCTTTAGCATCGTTGTGATTTGAAAGTCGATGAAACGAAAAAGCGATGAAAGGAAAAAGCGACAGTTCCACCCCCACAAAACGCAAAACGCTTCGATAGCGCGTTCTAGGATCCGACTAAACTTAGCAGCGCCATCTAGTTCTGATTTTAGGCAACATGAGCATAGAACCTTTTCTAACTAAATAAGTACTGCATATTGGCTAAGTACATAAAAATAAATACTAAATTAATTTCACATTAAACACAGAGCGAGAGTGAATGCGTGCCACTCGAAGTATAACTTCTTCCGCGCGGAGGGACTCAACTTTTTTTATATTGATTTGGACCAAGTCTAAGCTATGTTATAAAAGATTTAAGCTGAACCGTAGATCATACATTTTTAAGGTAGGGTTCTAGGCCCGAAAGGAATTCAATTTGCCTGAAAAAATTTAGGTCACTCGAAATTGAGGTAGGTAGGTACTTAGGTCTAGCCTGTAGCCTACTAAAAGCCTACTAAAAAAGGTAAAATAGTGCTTACGTAAACACCTGAAATATTTAAAAATCTTTGTATTTTAGCTAGAATTTTTGTAAAAGTAAAGGTAGTAAAAGTATTTTTGTAAAAGGGCTTTGGAAAAGTAGAATTTAATATGAAAAATAATCGGTCTATAATTTTTTCAATTATTATTTTATTTTTATTATTTTAATTATTTTTTTTTTTTTTTTTTTTAATTTTAATTATTTTTCCTTTCAATTGCAACTGCTGGTCCGATTTTAACTTGGAATATATTATATTTTTGGAGTTTTTAATCCGGAAAATCAACAGGACCAAATGAAATGGGGAAAAAGTCGCGGGTAGAAGCTAGTATTTTATAAGTAAGCCAGTCAAAGGCCTTGAGGTGTCCAAATCCCACTATTCACTATTATTATGAACTTATTTTTTTGTAAGATTTTCCACTTTTCATCGACACTGAGCCTTTTATTCGTGACTAATGCCTTTTCGCACCAAAACACGCACGGGGTATTAGCGTTCCTAGAAAGTTACGACCGTCAGTTTACGGTCACAATAACCTTTACAATAGTTTTAGTACTTAATGCCAAATGAAACATTTTTAAAATTAATATATTAATAAATAATTCAAAATCCTACCTTTCTATGTACTTTAAAAATTATACTGGACGATTCCATAGGATAATTTTAAATTTTGTTTTCGTAAAAGAGGCCAAAGTTTTCGAAAGAGGTTTTAGTTATTAATACTTGGTTATTAAAAACGCGTACTTACATACAGTTAATAATCATAATAAATAAATAATAAATAAATATTCACGGACACTTAACACAACGCCTTCTAGTCCCAAACTAAGCAAAGCTTGTACTATGGAAACTAGATGGCTGATAGAATACATACATACATTTTTTTTTTTGTAAATACATACTTATAATACATAGAAACACCAAAAAATACATACCTACCTAGTTAAGTCCTTATTACTTTGAAATTCATAAACTTAAGTCTTAGACTTTGATAAACATAAAATATATCAATGCCCATATTTATTGGTCTATTTAAAAAAAAAAAAGCCTGTGTGGTCTACTGCCTACTTAAAAATAATTTCAGCGGACACCGCTATATCACGTCAGTTATCAGAAGTCAACCGCCAGCCGTTATAAGCGGGTCTCGACAGTAATTTTGGAAAAATGTCCGCCCCCAAATATATCACGTTAAATTACGAGGGTGTGCCCTTGAAACCAAGAGTTATTGAGTATAAGTAACTTGCGATAGTAGGTAGGCATAGCTTTAGTTTGCGACTTCACTTAAAAGTACGTTTGTATTCACTCATATAAGCCGCTTTGCACGACAAACGCGACGAAACTTAATGATTCTAATACTTAGTTATATAGTTAATAGTTCGTAGATGGCTCAACTGTTTCATGTGCATTTTGTAAATATTGTGAATATTGTAAATACTGTATTAGTTGTAATTTTCTTTGTGAATAAATACTTTGTATAGTACCTAGATCTCTCTGACACGTCACCACATGACTATGATAACCTACTTAGGCCGGTTTCACAGCTCGACCGACCGTTGGTGCGTACGTCGGTCGCGCTCGTCATTTGTGTGAAAATTCACAAATCGTTACAGAGTTCGACCGACCGTACTGTTATGGGACTCTCGTAGTTAGGATTTTTAAAAAAGGATTTTAAATTGACACAACTTTATTCAAGGTGTTTTTACAAATTACGAGGCCCTGGCACAACTGTGCACTTCGAAGTTCAAACCGAGACTGATCGTGAGAGCTTGATGCACTAACTATAATCATTTCAAATAGCTGATCTAAGCAGATGATCTAGGCATCTTCTAGTACATTACTGGGGTGTAACAGTACGCACGCGTATTATTGCTACTAACCGTCAGGAACCCGATGGTACGCACCGACAGTCGGTGGAGCTCGGAAACCGGCCTTAATGTTATTCGATAGTTGAATATGAAAACCAACCTTATTTTGTTTAGTTAGATGTCTCTACATTTTGTCGTCGGTGAAATTCCGTTTTTGCTTCCGTGTTTGACAAGTTCTAAAGTACTTAAAATTAATGTCTAGGTGGTTCTAGAAACCTAATTTAGTGAACTATATAATCTCTATGAAACTTTGATTTTTATAAAAGCAGCTGCCGTTACAAAACGGACGTAATCAACCATTTGGGAATAAAAGCTTTCTTGACATATTTTTGTGTAAAGTGTGCGGTATTCTACAGTCAAAGTCAAAGTCAATTCTGATTTGTCTACTTCGGAAACAGCTACCAATTTGTTTTTTTTTTATATTTAAAAAAAGATCTTTATTCACAAAGAAAATTAAAACTAATACAGTATTTACAATATTCACAATATTTACAAAATACACATGAAACAGTTGAGCCATCTACAAACCGTTGCAAACGATTTATAGATAGCTCAACTGGTCCAAATCAGTACCAATTTGTACATAAATGCCAGTAAACATTTTTAGCCATCAAAATAAGCTGTTCATAATATTTGGTCATCTTTTCAATAAAATCAAACTGTGCTACAAAAAAAAATAAAAGAGATAAAATTTTATCGCCAACTTTATGATATCTATCCTGGGTGGGTGACATAGGTACCCTTACTAGCAATACCAGAGGTAATTAAGATTCACTTTCTTCACCAACATTTTCCACATCTAAGCTATTCCACTTTTGTGTACCAATCTATTTAAATTGTCTTTCTTTTCTTCTTCTTCTCTTCATTAATGGCCTCTGTCCGTCATTTCGACAAACAATTTTGCCAATGTCTAGTGGTATAATAATTGTACTAATATAAGTCAAGTCAAGTCATTTGTCAAGTCGGCTGTCGTTTGTTTTGAAATGAAAATGGTGGATTTTCTCTTCAAAACCTAACACGAATTTTCACATTCAGAAAAACCACTTTACACACATTTATTCCAATGGCTCACACTTTATGTTACGACCTAAGTATTATTGGTTAAAACTCCACCAAAATTAAACAACAATACTCAAAATAACTCAAGAAAAACTATTAAAATAAAAGTGCTGTGTGTCGTTTCAAAAAATGTCAAAACTCGTGTCCTGTCTTTCTTTTCTTACCATCAGAAACTAACAAATGTCAATCCAAATTTCAACTATTTCCGACCTGTTCAGCTAGGCTTTGGCTCGCGAGGTGGTTGTGAGGCCGCGGTACATTCCCTTCGAACCTTTTTAGATCAAAATTATGGGGAGGTTATTTTGAAGGTAGATATCAAAAATGCCTTCAATTCAGTAGACAGGGGCGCCTTGCTAAATCAAATTAAAGAAAAAATTCCCGAAATTTACCCATTTCTCTGGCAATGTTATGCCTCACCTTCTAAATTAATCTACCGAAACAATGTCATTTCGTCTGCTGTTGGCTGCCAGCAAGGCGACCCTCTAGGTCCGGCCATTTTCAGTCTTGCTATTCATCCAATTATTCAACGTCTCCAATCCAAACTCAATGTTTGGTATTTGGATGACGGAACACTGGGTGGAGATGTGGACACAGTTTTTGGCGATCTAAAACTTATTACTGATGAATTTTTGAAAATAGGTTTGGAACTAAATTTTTCAAAATGTGAGCTCTTTGTTTCTGATAAATGTTTGGATAAAAATTATATTATAGATAAATTCAATAGTTTGGCTTCTAACATTACAGTTGTAGATAAGTGTTCACTTCGCCTCCTTGGTTCACCAATTATGGATGAGTCTCTTCCGGCTTTTGTAGATGAGAAAATTCAAAATTTTAATAAAACTTCAGATAGACTGCTCAAAATTAATAGCCATATGGCTTTTACAATTATTAAGTTTTGCCTCTTTGTACCTAAATTTACATACTCTTTACGATGTTGTCAACTGTGGAAACACAGTGAGCTGGTGGAAGGCTTGGACAACATAATAAAGAATACATTATCATCGGTTTTGAATATTTGTTTGGATGACAGGGCATGGTCGCAGGCCTCCCTACCTGTCAGATTGGGAGGCTTAGGTATTCGCAAAATTTCAAGTGTAGCCCTTCCAGCATTCTTGTCTTCCGTCTACAGCACTAATTCTTTGGTAGAAAAAATTCTAAATCCGTCTCGTTTGGCTCTCACTGGCATGAATCTCAAAATTTCATATCTAGACGAAGCTAGAAATGCTTGGCATAGTGCTTGTCCTGATTCCACTCCCCCCAAATCTCTTTCGTCCCAACGGCAATGGGACGGGCCTCTGTGCGAGTTAACACGGAACTCTCTGTTACAAACGTGTTCAAACTCCGCAGATCGTGCCCGTCTGTTAGCCGTCTCTAAAAAGGAGTCAGGTTTCTGGTTACAAGCACTTCCCTCTCATAACACTGGTACTCTAATGGATCCCGTCACGTTCCGTATTGCAACCTGTCTACGGTTGGGTGCGCGGTGCTGTGCGCCTCATCGGTGCCAGTGCGGTACGGCTGTCGAACAGCTTGGTCACCACGGATTATCGTGCACTAGAGCCGCCGGTCGGATATCCCGCCACGCTAGCCTTAACGATATCATCCGCCGGGCTTTTACCAGCGTGAATGTGGCAGCTATTCTTGAGCCGAATGGTCTGCTGCGTGACGATGGCAAACGGCCTGACGGTATGACTCTTGTTCCTTGGGAGTTGGGAAGGCCTTTGGTGTGGGACGCTACTTGCGTCGATACCCTTGCTCCTTCACATCTGCCTAGGACTTCCGTTGAGGCTGGTGCGGCGGCAGATTTGGCCGAGGACCACAAGAGGCGCAAGTATGCAGGTCTCGATAGGGCCTACACATTTGTGCCTCTTGGGGTCGAGACTCTAGGTCCGTGGGGTACCGAGGCCCTCCGGGTTTTCAAAATTCTTTCAGGGCGTCTAGTCGAAGCGACGCGTGACCCGAGGGCTGGTGATTATCTAGGCCAGCGTATCAGCATTGCTATTCAGCGCGGCAATGCAGCCAGTGTCTTGGGCACGCTTCCGATTGGTACTGATTTGGACCAGTTGAGCTATCTATAAATCGTTTGCAACGGTTTGTAGATAGCTCAACTGTTCCATGTGTATTTTGTAAATATTGTAAATATTGTAAATACTGTATTAGTTGTAATT
Source organism: Eulithis prunata (assembly GCA_918843925.1). NCBI lineage: Eukaryota > Metazoa > Arthropoda > Insecta > Lepidoptera > Geometridae > Eulithis > Eulithis prunata. The sequence goes on along the minus strand of OU974030.1, from coordinate 6,096,058 downwards.
TTCTTTATAAACTAAATAATAATATTAGATTAGATTACTTATACGTGTAGTATTAAGTTGTTGAATAAAGGCTTTTGAATCCAAATGACATTTTACATTGACACTCCCAGCAGCGTCTGCATTACGCCCGTTATAAAGCGGTGATAACTTCTAATAAAACAGTAGTTTCACCAACTGTCGTATATTCAATAACCCGGCGAAGTTCTAAAGCGCTTGAACACATAAATTTACAGTTCTCGAGTTTACGAATTACGTATCCGCGCCAACTTGCACAGGTTTCACCGACTACCAACATTTTAGAGATTAGCTAAACTTACCTAGGGTTTGCTTAGTTTGAGACTAGAGAGCATTATGTCCAAGAATATTTATTTAGTGTACTATTTAGTGCTCCACTAAAAGTTTCAATCAGCCCCCATATCGCAAGCTCTGAACTGCTTTCGTTGCTCAGCAATGTCAAGTGACGTGGCTACAGATATATTATTAGTATTTAAGTTGTCTAGTTGTTCGCCCCGAACTGAGATCTCGTGAGGGAATGTCTAATGTCTAGGGTACCTCCTCGTACTAAAAATAAAACTCTAAATTTTGCAAATCGCATCAATACCCATTTAACAAACTACCAGTTTTACTTGAACTACAAAACCATTGAAAGTCTAAGAAATGGTAGCTCGCGTTATACTGGTTTTGCAACTGTATAATTTTTATAATAACTCAAAAACTATTTAACCTAGAATAAAAATAAAAACGGTTTTGAAATCTCTAAACAAAACCCTATCATATGACACCCCACTTGATATTTTGGTACGACTTTTTTTTTTTTACTCCCTTTGGACTCTCATAACTTCACGACCCCTTGACCGATTTACTTCATTTAGCAAACCAGTAAAACTTAAGAGTACTATCCGTATCTACCAAATTCTGTGAAGAAAGAATAAGCGGTTCAAAAGATCTCGTCAAACAAACATACAAACATACAAAGCATTTTTGTCCAAGTTGTCACTAAGATCTCGTTCGCTTCGCTCACTCGATCAATTATAAGTTGATTCCAAAATAAATGACGTTAGTAGCTTAGAAACTACATATTTTATTTTGAATTATTACTAGTAAAATATTTACTAGTGAATTTTGCATACCATTTAACAGTTTAGTTATTGTAAATGCATATAAAGTTAACCTCATTAGTGTAAAACTGAATTTATTTCCTACTGCAAATATGTACAAATAAAATTATAAAGGTGATCGTACATTTGCTGAAATAAAAAGATCGAGTAATAGAACACACACTCGGTAAGTACGACCAACTATTTCAAAAAGAACAGAGCCCCGATTCTGTGCATTTGTTTTGATTTTTAACTCGAGTATAGCACATGCAAACGCATTCGCAAAGCGAGAAATTTTGTACGAAAATCGGATAAGCGTCTCTAGCGGGTGATTTGGGAATTAAAATTTCTCGCTTTGCGCATGCGTTGGTTCTGGCCCTTGTTGCCTATTCGTTTTAGGAAATGCTTATATCTACTTTCAATTTGAAAAAATGCGTCACCCTTCTGAAACCACTTTCGAAGTAGGTACGAGCCACGAGTCACGGCCACGAGTCAATCTTTACCGATTATCTAATTTAAGCGACGTTCTGTGCGGTCACTATAATTATGTATGGGTGACCGGTAGTGGCATTTACATCTGAGCGCTTCCGTGCTTCGGAGGACGTGCCACGTTACACTGCGTCGGGCCCGGCTCTAGCAGTCGTTAAGCCATGACGGAGGCCTTAAGGCGACCTAAAAACTCCGTCAACAGAGTTGGCCACAAACTCATACGAGCTTGCTTGCTTTGTTAAATTCACGTTCTACCCATTCGTCCCACCAGTGATACAACCCAGTGGGACAAACGGGAATGAGCGTGAAATCCCACTAAAGCGGTACACATTGATTATTATCGCGCCATACGCATAATAATCATTCAAAACGCGAAACACACAAATCACAAACAGTAATTTCGCATTTTCTATGTATTATAAGTATGTATTTACAAAAAAATAAAAAAATAAAAATGTAGGTATGTATTCTATCAGCCATCTATAGTTTCCATCGTACAAGCTTTGCTTAGTTTGGGACTAGAAGGCGTTGTGTTAAGTATCCGTGAATATTTATTTATTTATATTTTATTTTTATTTTTCTGCTGCCAGCTGAACGACTACTCTTACGAAGCAGGCGCGAGAGAAATTAAAATTGCACAATAAACCTAACGAACGCAGAAATGAATTCCCTCGAGCAGTTCAACTCACTCGAATCTCGTTCCTATTCCAAAGAAATAAGGTGGTGTTTTCGACGTGGAATAGTGTGTACAGGTTGTTCCTGATTACATTTGGTAGGTTTACGTTTACGTAGCGCTTCAAGGTATCTCTATAATTAAATGATCATCTCTGTTAGGTGCGAGTATTTTTTTTAAACTGGCAGGTAAGAGACCTCTTGATTTAAATGTTTTAAAAATGGAACAAAACAATGTTCAGAGAGAAAAAAAAAATTTCTGGTTTAAAAAATAATAGAAGCAAAACTGGCATGTAAGAAGATTACGATTTAAAATTGGAACACGACAACTTTAAAAAACTCTCGCCATTTGCTTTAAATAAAGGTAGGTATAATTTTTCAAAAACAAAAACCTCGGAGTTGGAAAATACCTATGTCCAGCAGTGGGCTTCTAAAGTCTGATAATAAAATATGATGAAAAAAGCTCAACATTATATGAACCTCAAAAATCACCTTCTTATTCAGTGGCTAAAAAAATGGCAACACCGAACGTAGAGTATGTCTTACAATAATTCATGTAATAAATAAGAGATATTGCCCCGAACAGTACTTTTATTTTATTTCAAAGAAGTACAAATGCTCTCATAATTCCCATTAACACGAGTTTGATATAAACCTGTACTTTGAGCACAAGTTATATTAAAAAAAAAAAGTGTTGCAGACAATTAATGATAGTTTTCTCAAAGATCACGAGAAATCGGGTTATTCTGTCGATAGCTGGAGGAACCTCAAAATTTAAATTGAATACCTACCTACTATTTTTTTTTGGTTTAAGATACTTTGTTCTCAAAAAAGACAAATACAGTCTATAATATACCATCTTTGGACTTGAATCTCATCTGATAGTAAGTGACAATGAACCCGACGATGGAACAAAATGGTAACAGACACTTACTAGAATACCTAGTATATAATAATTAGTACGATAGTATTATATGATCTGTGGTATAATTTACCATGTTCAGAGTTGATTATGCAATGCTTCAGAACAATAATCATTCCTCTTGGAGTAAAAGTTTTATTTAGATGAACAAATTAAGTTGCCATACGAATGCTTAAGGCACTAAAGACACGTTCAACATAATTCGCAACGTCCTACCCGAGCACGGAGCCTATAAAGATGTCTCTACGCCAAATGGATACACCTTCGGAGGGTTAGCTATAAAATCGGCAAACTGTACCCGGACGGACACACCGAGGAATAGAAATAGGAAAAATATATCAAAATTTAAATAAAGCGTGCCAATTCAGCATTTTTTTTTTAATAAAAATCATAAATTCCTATAAAATTGTTGTATTCAGCGCGGCAATGCAGCCAGTGTCTTGGGCACGCTTCCGATTGGTACTGATTTGGACCAGTTGAGCTATCTATAAATCGTTTGTAACGGTTTGTAGATAGCTCAACTGTTTCATGTGTTGTTTAAATATTGTGAATAATGTAAATATTGTATTAGTTGTAATTTTCTTTGTGAATAAAAGTTTCATAATATTGTTAGGTACATATTAGAGAGACAATTTAATCTCAACATTATTATAACACCCAGAGCGTTCTTTTTGAAAGGCAGCTGTGCGACGCTATAAAAATACAGTAGTCTTTTGTTATTTGGCGTGCCGAGTGAATTTTTTACGCTATTATTTTTTTCCTAAAAGGCATAAAATTTTAAGAAGAATTTTATTGTACTGTGTGTCTCAGCAATGGCAGCAAAGGTGTTATTTATTTACCATCCACATCGCAGACTCACCCTCCGGTTAACCCTTCACTTGCTGTAAGGCTTCTTCAAATCAACGGGCTTCGAAAATATCGGAAAAGATCGAACAATGTGTCTTTGGTTTGATGGGTTTTTGTGCGGGTTAACTAATAGGTATTGGGGAATTAGTTTTTATAGAAATGCAATTCTATAAAAACTATTATATTTCTCTATTATACTCTATTATATTTTAGAAAAATTAAGGTAGCAAGCAAGCAAGCTCGTATGAGTTAGTGGGCCAACTCTGGTGACAGAGTTTTTAGGCCGCTTTAAGGCCACCGTCGTGGCTTAACGACTGCTTGAACCGGGACCGACAATTTAACGTGCCCTCCGAAACACGAAAGCGCTCAGACGTAAATGCCACTAGCGGTCACCCATCCAAATAGTGACCGCGCAGAACGTCGCTTAACTTAGAAGATTGACTAAGCAAGCCTAGCCACGAGCGCTTACAGCAATGTATTAGGTACATGTAAACCAGCAATGTACGATACCTAAGCGTAGTGGACAGCAATCAAAAGAGAAAAATCGAGGGCTTCTCCTTTGAGAGTGGAAAGTAATGAGCTTTAATCAAAGTTAACCGGGAAGGAGGCAGATACTGTGACTTTGGATGTGATACTTTTGTCAAACTCTCGAGAGACTTACCGCGATTTGTTTTTTAGGTTTGAACGGTTTTTGTTTCTAGCGGGTAAAATTACAATTATTAGTTACTTCAAGTTTTTTATGTTTGTTTTTCCGTACATTCCTGTCCGTCCCCCTGGTGGGACGATTTGGAAGATTACAAAATAACTTTCCGTTCATCTCACCAACATGTGCAGTCTGGGAATAAAAGCAATTATAGCCCAGTAGTGGGACAAAATAGGGTTCAAAAATAATGTTGGTATCGTTCTAAACTACTAAAATTAAATGTGTCCTATTTATTTTAGATGTAGTAGGTAGGTATGGTAAAAAAGTTAGTAAAAGTACGTTTTATAGTAGATATCTCACTCTGATTTGTATGAAACTTGCGTTTGCGTGGGCAAAGTTACAAATATTAAGCATATAAGATACCTAAGCTGATCTAAAATAGTTCCACATCAATTTTAAATTCAGTAGCAGCCTGCGAGCGAGTCTGTTCAACTTAAACCTCGGTCCAAACTTAAGGTTTTACCTACAGAGTTTTATAGCAAGAACCCTAGTTTGAAACTGCTCGAAATGAAACTTTGCAACCTTAAGCCGCGTGTTCATTCGACTATTATTACTCTAAATAAATAAATAAATATTCACGGACACTTAACACAACGCCTTCTAGTCCCAAACTAAGCAAAGCTTGTACGATGGAAACTAGATGGCTGATAGAATACATACATACATTTTTTTTTGTAAATACATAACTTATAATACATAGATTTGTACATAGTTTTTTTTTTTGTAAATATTCGATATTAGTCTGTCAACATTTTCAATGATCAACTTGGCTGTTTCGTTTGTATTTTGTAAAAAAAAACGTAAGTAGGATAAAAACCCATATTTTAAGGGTGAAAGGCAAGTGTTTCCAGAGTAAAAGTTATTTCACTATCTTTAATCTAGACTTGTTCAATTTGCTTGTTGAAAATGCAGCAAACAGAACACATTTTTTTATAAATATAAAGTACCTACTTGACTACTGTTTTGTATTCTATGTAAAGGGATATATTAAACATTACAAATAAACGTGACATTATTTCAAATCCCTCCATAAATGTAGTGATAATCATAGTGTGTAGGTTGTCTTATAAGAGACCGTTGCAAAAACTAAACTTGTTATAATTTTATTTGAGTTTTTCTTCACTAAAGTAACTAGGAGTCCAGTTAAGTTGAGTTGGTTCGAGGAGTTACTTCTTTCATAAGTTTGTTAAGTGTACAGAAACTCATTCATAACTACTTACAGAAAAGTTATAAATAAAAAGTTTTTAAAAGTAAACCACTAAAAAACGGACAGTTTTTTTTTCAACTATGAAAATTTTATCAATTCATGTCAATACAAATATATAGCTTTTTCCGGTCTTTTTTGAACTGCAAAACCATTAAAACTCTAACAAATAGAAGCTTAAGTTATACTAGTTTTGCGAAATTTACAATTTTCACTATAACTCAAAATGTATTTAACTTAAAACCAAAATTAAAACGGTTTTGGAATATCTAAACACAGTTTTATCATATTCGAATGTATGTATTTACCTATCACCACTGTGTTCTGTTTATTTCCGGCTTGAAAACTGTCTCACTCAATTAGGAGTGTATGAGTACTCTGTAGTAGGCGTCATAAAATGTAAGCACCTGGAAAATATGATAACTGTAGCTTACAGAAAAAATCTCTATTGCTTTAAAATAGAGTTGATATTCGTGTGGCCCGTTGGCTTAGCGAGAGACCTACTTTAAGATTATGATATGAAGCTAAAGAAAAAACCAGGCTTTGAAATAACGACTACCATTACTGGTAATGGTATCAATTCCATGTACTTAGTGGGAAAAACATACGACACGACACCGACACGATATTGATGGGAGCTAACGTACATTTAGAACTAGAGTCTAGTAATATCATTGCCGTTGAAGTGTGAAAAAGTAACTAGATTGTTCCACACTTTAGCGATAACGATATATTTGTTCCAGCAATTGAGATGTCGTGTCGGTATCGTGTTGTTGTCGTCAGTGCAAACGCTCATTGATATGGTAGGTACGACGTCTATAGACGTCTTTAGATCTTTTGTTTTTTTTACACCGTGTTTTGGTTTTTTTTACTCTTTGAATCTGCTTGTTTGCAAAAAAAAAAACAGGGTGTACGTAACTATTCCGAGCTTACACTTCTTCTTCTTCTCTACCTTTATGGCCTGTGTCCGTCATTTCGACAGATAATTTTTCCAGTGTCAAGAGATATATTTGAAATAATATAAGTCAAGTCATTACACGAGTTTTGACATTTTTTGAAACGACACATAGCACTTTTATTTTAATAGTTTTCTTGTGTTATTGTGAGTATTGTTGTTTAATTTTGGTGGAATTTTAACCAATAATACTTAGGTCGTAACATAAAGTGTGGGCCATTGGAATAAATGTGTGTAAAGTGGTTTTTCTGAATGTGAAAATTCGTGTTAGGTTTTGAAGAGAAAATCCACCATTTTCTTTTCAAAACAAACGACAGCCGACTTGACAAATGACTTGACTTATATTATTACAATTATATCACTTGACATTGGCAAAATAGTCTGTCGAAATGACGGACAGAGGCCATTAAATGAAGAGAAGAAGAAGTCAAGTCATTCGTCAAGTCGGCTGTCGTTTGTTTTGAAGAGTAGACATTGTGCATGCACGATTTTGACAGTGGGTATATTTTACACCCTGTAGGTATACTATGAGACGTTATTATCCCAATAATCCCTTCTCTGTCAGGCACATGACATTAAGAGTAATGTACTGCTTCAAAAGAACACGTTAATGTAATAAAGCCATTTTTCTGTCCCGTACACCGGGCTTGAGTGTGTGTCGAGGGCCTATTCTCAAAGACCTACTCATTTTCTAACTACACACACACACACACGTATTTTCCTTTTACCTTATGAAGTGCTGGTGGCGTAGCTTGCTTAGTAAATCTTCACTGATTATCTTATTTAATAAGCACCGTTCTGTGTGGTCACTATTTTGATGGGTGACCGTTAGTGACATTTACAAGCGTTTCCGTGTTTCGGAGGGCACGTTAAATTGTCGGTCCCGGTTCAAGCAGTCGTTAAGCCACGACGGTGGCCTTAAAGCGGCCTAAAAACTCTGTCACCAGAATTGGCCCACTAACTCATACGAGCTTGCTTGCTTGCTACCTTAATTTTTCTAAAATATAATATTTTATAAACGATTGACTCACTACAAATATTTAAGTGAGTTTGGAATTGCACTCAATTTACTTATAACTTTTGCAATCACTCTACAAATATAAAATCTTTAACTGTAATATAAAAAGCTTTTAAAAAAAAACATTTTTGTAAGTAATGCGGAATGAAAAAAACTACAAACTTAACTTGTATATAGAAAAAAAGAAATGCTTAAACCACCAACAGGAATGTACAAATTGTGTCTTGTTAGTTGTTTCAGAAAAGAGATGCACGATTCATAAAAAAAAAAAATTACACTTGTAGTTTGTGAACTTCTAGTAAGAGCCACTCGTGGCTTTCAGAATAGCAGCCACAAGCCCTCGAAGTTAATTAGAAATGGCGAGCGCCGTTCAATCTATGCCACGCGTAATCAACTCGGCCTATACACGCGTTCAGCTGTCGTTTGTGAATACGGATTACAGGGCCCACTTGACCTGAAAAAATCTGAAAAATTCCCTTAATTCTGGATAAAATATTATATCTGAAAGATAACAATTTATATAAATGAACTAGCTGTCGCTCGCAGCTTAGCTCGCGTGGTAGCAGCATACGCATTATTTGGTCTTGAATCTTTGAACCTAATTTTAGACCCTTTAGGGTGCGACTTTTCAAAATTCCTTTCTTAGTGCACCCCTACACTATGTAAGGATACTACCCTCCAAATTTCACACCTCTAGGACTTATAAGGCTGTGCGTTGATTGTCAATCAGCTTCAATAGAGTTTTATATTATTTAAATGATTAAATTTTCACCAAATACCACTTACCTTTTAACAACAGCGTATCACGTGATGAATTTCATCAGCAATGAATGACATTCCCACGTCATTCAACGTTAAAATATTTTTGTAGGTGGATCATTCCAGTCTAAGCTCTGTACTGACATTTTCAATCAACGGATTCCTTTCAGGCAGCGGCAGGCGTTGGCGGCCTGTATCATAACCTCACAAAATAGAAATAAGCTTTTGAAAAAAGTAATAGATTAACTGGTCAACCGGTCTCTGCTTTGATATATGAGAATATTGTTTTCTATATATTCTGCCACGTTGTTTACTATTTACTTAAGTTTGTACTTGTACGTTGCTATGTCGCAAATAAATAATTTCTTTATTACTTTCACTATATTCTTTTAAATCGAATGAATGAATGAATTAAATTGAAATAAATGAAATTGAAATGAATGAAAAACCTTTATTGTACACTTTACAAACTCTCTCTCTTTCTCGCTTTCCTATACAATTATTAAGTCAATAAGAACCCAATCACATACAAGTAATGGAAGTGGTTAAAAATATTTTAACATAATTAAAATTGAATTAAATAAATTGAAAATAGCAACGTTGAGTCAGAATGAGCCCATACGCTTTTTGGCATATAAACAATAGATAAATGTACCTTTCGTATGAGAAATCAGATAGATTGAATTATAGGGCCGTTGTATATATGTACATAGTAGTAGAACATAAATAACAAAATTAAATTTATTTATTCCAGTCAGAGATCTACACAAACCCCGTTGATGCCGATGCGTACTCGTAACGGGGATTAGTGAACTTTTTGTTCACAAATCCCCGTTGACGGGGATTGTCAACGGGGATTAGTGGAATAAGCAAAAAAAAACCATCATAGTTTATTCCTCCTCTCTATTGTGGAAGGTTTGCTTGTAGTGAACTCTCATTTGGGTTAAGCTTACCTTTGTATATGACCTATCTCTAAGTTCCTTTATATAGATATTTTTGTGTACAATCATACTAATATTATAAACACGAAAGTTTGTGAGGATGTTTGTTACTCTTTCACGCAAAAACTACTAATCTGATTTGGATGAAACTTTGAATATAATAAGTATATTGTCCGTGACCTGGATTAACACAAAGCCTACTTTTTATCCCGGAAAATCAACGGGATACAACGGGACGCAGACGGAAGCTAGCGAAGAATTTAAAAAAAGTAAAAATAAATAAGTATTGCTACAATAACTATCGTCTGTCGCAGTGTATGTGATACAGGGCCCATACAGAATATGGTTGATGCTGCATATTGCATTGGCGCGGATTGGGCGGGCCATTTTCAAAGTGCTGCTGAAATATGCGAATGGGGGTAGGCATACCAAACAAGTGGTCGACTGCGAAACGCAAGCGCAAATGTATAAATAAATATTCACGGACACTTAACACAACGCCTTCCAGTCCCAAACTAAGCAAAGCTTGTACGATGGAAACTAGATGGCTGATAGAATACATACATACATTTTTTTTTTTTTTGTAAATACATACTTATATTTAGAAACACCCAGACACAGAACAAACATCTATGTTTACAACACACATGTTTGTTCTCGGTGGGGATTGAACCCACGACCCACAGCACGGAAGGCAGAGCTACTTACAGACTGAGCCATGACGCAAATGAAAATGAAAACTGCTAATAAATGTATGAACATCTCATGAAGTTTTTTGTAATTCATTTTTACACACATTTGGTGCTATAGGTACTAGAATTAGATTTCTAGAGTGAGTCTATTGTGGTAGTGTTCTGCTCACATTTTTTTAAGATCATTAGATTGTATATTAATAAAAAAAAATCATTGTAGTCAAAAGATCAAAAAAATGCAACTTAAAATAACCAGAGAGTTTATAAGACGACTCTAATAATCCTCACGATTTTAGTAAATAAAAGATTTTGTATATTTTTTTTTTTTAGTAGCCTATTTCGTCCCACTGCTGGGCAAAGGTCTCTCCCAACATCTTCCACTTTTCTCACTCCCGGGCCTGCTCCCACCAACTTCTATCAAAGGCGTCGAGGTCGTCCCGCCCACCAACGCAAAATAAAAGATATTTGACTTCAGCTTTTTATTAGCTGAAAATGCGCCGTGTAACAGCTACTTTCACAATAGATCCCCCGAGCTGTGGGCCGCCACGTGCAAACAATTTGTATATTGCGATCCTGCGATGACAGACAGCACAACTCAATCGATTGTGGATTCTGGTTTTCTATGTTCTGATGATGATGACGTCCGATTTTGGCTACAGGTTGTTGGTTAAGAAAAATATATACTAACCGTCCAACTAGGTGGATAGCGTGGTTGGTCGGTTAGTAATAGACGGACTATGTTACAGTCGCTGTAGTGCTCAATAGCAGGTCTAAATAAAACTAAGAATTTTGGGATCCTTCAAAAGTCCATCTTATAAATCTTGGACATCGTGCAGTGCTTCACAAGGCACGTCCTCAGTATCCTAAAAGGTAATAAATTGCTATATGGAGAGGTAACCGCTTTACATCAAAAACAGTTGGAACATTTTCTTGTTCCATCTCTTTTTCTAATAAAACATTCTCAGTGACGTGGTATTTTTAAGCCCTTAATAAAATATTTTCAGCTCTGAAGCTCAATTCCACAGAGTGGTTTTCAGTAAACGTATCTGCAAATACCTAGATGTTTCAGGTTCATAGCTCTAGAAAAAGTAATAAAAATCCACGAAAAACTGAATTTGGTACAAGCAACATTGGCCTGTTTTTTCTACAGTATTTTTCAAACCTACAGTAAGCAACGTATACGTAAATGTTGATACGATAGCATGCACAAAAACATGATTAAAAACTATACACTTTTTGTTAAATTTCAATGCTTAACATCAGGTGAGTTAATGGTCAAACGGTTACCTAGATTGTATAAAAATACTCTTAGAAAATAGTATCATGATAAAGAGTAATGATAAACCATTTTGGAAATAAAACAAATATATTTACTTCTGATGTTGACCTTACCCAGCTTTCACAAGATTCACACAAAAAAACCTACTGAATGACCGCTAAAATTGTCCACAGCACAAACAAATGATATATCGTTCTTGTGGCGGAAATTAAAAATAGATGTCCAAGTGATATACGATGTTATAGCGCAGCTCTTTGGACCATAGAGTAGAGATAACCAACTATAGCGGGGAAAACACACACGGGACGGACGCGGGTCGGGCGCGGATCATAGAGAGAAATCCCCCACGCAGCGGACTGACGCAGGGTAAAACTGGAATGAGCCAGAAGAGATAACTAACTAGAGAGATACGTAGCACAGGCGAGATGTTTGTCATATCGCTCTGTCAAAGTTTAAGCTTTTTGCACCAGTTCTGAACTATAGCACTATCTGTGGTAATGCTGTCGAAAAAACGTGCCTTCTTATTGTACACTTTTAACACTTCTGGCTTGACGAGATATAGTCATGCAGAAAATTAAATGTCAGAAGTTGAAGTGTCAAATTCGCCCCGCAAGGTGAAACACACACGGGTCGGGCATGGGTCGGAGGCGATAGGTACGTCAGCATGCACAAACTCTTTCATTCATAATCTGCTGTCATATTACTTAGTGAAGCTTTAAAAATGCTACATTATGATTGTCACTTGCATAACTTGCATGACATTTTATTTTTCCTTGTTTAAAAAAGGCATGAAGCTTTTTGAAATTATATGGCATTAATCTGTTCATACCTAGCTGCGCCCTGTACAATAATTTACTTCATAGGATGAAACTGACTATACATTTTTAAAATATCAATTTTGCGTGGAACACGAAATTGTACGAAATCCAATGCCAAAAAATTTTGCTATTCATTCGTTCAATTAGTTTATATGAGAGAAAATTGGAAAATGTTTGGTATTTTTGTTAAAGAATCAATGAGTTGTAATGCCTACTTTATAACAAAATGTTATAAGAGAATATTATTTCCATCGAAATTTAATATGTTTGGTTGAAATTAATTTCGTAAGTACCTACATTACATAACTTTTTGAGAACCTTTATTTTCAGTTTTATTTCCAAGGATATTTATTTATTTTTATTCTATACGATAAAAAGTTATACAACAAGCAGATGACCCACCTATCTATGATTAGTTTATGCATGGTTATGCTAAGTGCTATCTCTGGCCTTAGTGTATTACTTTACAGAGCACGTCCATTGAAGACACGCCTTATAACACGTTGCACCTGTCACTCTGAGACATGGAGATTTTTAGGTGAATTCAGTTAATAAAAAAAATATTAGCGTGACCTGTACAATGACGTTTGTTTAGTAAGCAAGCATGCTCGTACGAGTTAGTAACCAACTCTCGTGACGGAGTTTTTAGGCTGCCTTAAGGCCTCTGTCATGGCTTAACGACACTAAAGCCGGGCCCGACGGTTTAACGTGCCTTCCGAAGCACGGAATCGCTCAGATATTTAGTATATGGTGTTAAAAATATTACCCTCCTTAGCTTCCCCCTCTTTCTAACCCTCCTAGCGTTGAACGGGGGGTTCAATATCTGAAAACACTCCCTTTTGAACAATGTCACGGATATTCTCTCTATAAAGTTTTGTTCAACTACAAGCAGCTCTCAATAAAGCAGCTAATGCCCGCCCCTCGTGGCTATAACGGATTTAATCAAAGAAATAAAAAGACGAAGAACGACGAAGGGCTTTGCAAGAGATAATTCAATTTGGGAACGGTCCGAAGTATCTTTGAGGCAATACAATTTACAGGAAGCCCGCGATTGTGCCACTTTTGGATTTGCTAAGGCCTGAGCCCGTTGTCTGTGCATTTGTTTTACTTTCGACTCGATTATAGCACACGCAAACGCATTCGCAAAGCGAGAAATTTTGTTAAGAATTGCATAATTCCATAATCTTCCGCTAGAGGCGCTTATCCGGGTTTCATACAAAATTTCTCGCTTTGCGAAAGCGTTTGCATGTGCTATACTCGAGTCGAAAGTAAAACAAATGCACAGACTTGGGGCTCTGGTATAGGCAATGCTTCCAACCATACTATATTTTTAAATTCTGCAAACTTATCGCGTTTAGTTATTTCTTATCGTATGTATTTGGTAATAATTCAGTTCTGTTCTGCCGAGTGTAAATTATTTACATTGCTGGTTCCATAGACAAAGTGGTTTAAATTGTTAATTTTTATTATGGCAACTCCTCTGATGCAGTCTTCTCACAACAAAAAGTGAAAACCAAAAGAGACTTGGCAAAAGGACAAGCCTCTAGTGCCAGAACAAAAGAAAAAAAAAAGTCTTCTCACCATCTTCGCTTCATCAGTTCTTAAGCCTAGACAGCCCAGCAGAGTTGGCCACTAACATAAACGAGCTTGCCTGCCTGCTTACCTTGTATTAAGTGAAAATAACGTCACAATCTAGAACTCACTATAAAATTAAATTGCAAAATTGTAAAGTGTTCCAAAGAAACTTTATGAAAAGTTGTCTTCATTGGAATATTTCAAAGAAATTTCTAGTCTTTATTTCCTGAAAAATTCAATGAAGTAATTTTGCTAATGGGGTAGTTCGATTTCATTAAAGATACCGTTCATGTTTGTAGACTAAAAGGGATGTTTGCAGAATGCTTGAAGTTTTTCTAAAGTGGAATGCCTTTGACTTCATTCCCGTGGTTTTTTTTAATTCTGGCTGCAGTAGAACTTTTTCAATTGAATTCTGGTATTTTTATTAAACTTTTACAGTATTTTGGTACTTATTTATGATTTTATTGTATTTTATTTATTTTTATAAGTGGACATAATTGAACCAAAGTTGGATTGTTAATTCCAGCTACTTCTATCTGATTATCCTCACAGAACACGTTCAATTCAAAGGTAGGCCATCTGTTTTTTTTTTTTTTTAATATAGGGTAAGTCCGGGGGAGATGGCCGTACGGGAGAGATGGCCAATCGAAAAAAATCCGACTTATAACAAACAGATGGCGTTAATTATTATCTAGTTCGCTTCGCCTTGCGGCCAGCAGCAAGTGCCTGCGTGATTTTTGTGCAAAAAAAAAAGAAAAAGTAAGTAAAATTGACTTTGTTTACTGAACACATGTCTGATATAAGATAAGGGGTTGACATATTATGTGGTCACAAAAAAGTTTTGAAAAAATCGATTGTTTTTGTATATTTATCGTGAAGTAACTAACTTTTCTCGTATTCTAACCTAAAAATAACTTATGAAGATGACATAACTATGTTTGAAACTGATATGGCCATCTCCCCCGTACAATCGGGATAGATGGCCTTATTTTTTCGGGGGGAGATGGCCATAAAATCTAATGTTTTATTTCAAGAATACCTCTTATTTCAGATGTTTTTACAGATGTCAAACTACTACGTGCGGAAGGCGGCAGCCACTCAAGGCAACCGGGATGAAAAAGACTTAAAAAAAGAGATGGATGAAGTACGAAAGATGATAAAACAAAAAATAAAGACTCATAGACCTAAAGAAAAATGATGGTTAATAAACGTAAAGCCATTCGTAGAATCTCTGACAGCAGTTGCGAAAAAATTCCCATGATTCCCAGCGATTCCTCTGAAAGTGCAAACCAAGAAAAAGAGGAAGACAACTGCAGAGGCTGCGGTAAAAATTATCACAGGACACAACTCGTTGAAGACTGGCTACAATGTAAAATATGTATGCTTTGGGTCCATGGAAACTGCTCAGAGTACGAAGACATGTGTTCGAACTGTGGCAGTAAGAAAAAAAAGGAACTCAAAGACTCTAAGGACAAGGGAAAGGGCAAAAAAGAGTAGTGGCCATCTACCCCCGAACCCTATGGCCATCACCCCCGTATACTTCGGGAGAGATGGCCAATCGTGATTTTTTTTAAAAGATTAATAATTTTATATTTGTTGATTTTGAAACTGATTATGATTAAGATTTAGTAAGAAATATAACTAAAGTTTTGTTTACGATTGAAATTGTTGTTTCAATCATTATAGTATCCCGACAATAGGTCCTCAAAGTTAGTAGGGCCAACTCCCCCGGACTTACCCTACAGACAATATTTGCATTGCGCCTATCATCAAACTTTTCAAATTAATTATAGGTATGTTTTTCTTTTTATTTCTATTGTTTTTTCTTGGAATCCCAGATCTACGAACGCTTTGTTTTGCAACCCGAGGCTATAAAATGACCCATAAACGTAGAAAAAATATGAAGACAATAAAAGAAATTGTATTTGATATCTGCTATTAATACGATCTAGAAAATAGAAAATATCAAGGGTTTATAGCATTCCCGTAAAAGTATGACCGTAATATTACTACCGTTAATAACAATGATATTATATCGTAACCGTTTTTACGTTTGCAATTTTCACATTATTCGTACTGCAGACTAAGGTTGCGATATAATATTTTTGAAAATCTAAATGATATACGATAGCTGAATTGATGTACCCTTACTTATGTCTCAGTTTATTGCAACATCTCCGTTTTATGACGGTGTCAGTTATATATCAAATGAAAGCTTAATCGGAAAAATTTATTTTATATCCCATCCCTGGGGCAAAATTATCCAATAATCTAGTTAATACCTTCTATTACGGTAATAATTTAATTCTGTGCCTAGGTTCTAATACGTAGCTTTTAAACCTAGATTAAAACATCAATAAAATGTTATTAGTTATTAAAGGGGACACAAGAGAGGCCTTGGTAGACCAACAGCCAGATGGGTACACGATATCGTTGCCGTACAGGGGAAGAACTGGATGCAAAAAGCCCAAAATAGACACGAGTGGCGTTTGTGGGAGGAGGCTTATGCCCAGCAGTGGGCCACATAAATTATGACGAGATAAATTGATATAATCCTTAGTTTTGGTTGGTCAACGTCAAACAGACGTGACATTGAAACGAATGACGTGACGTGACGTTGGGCAAAAGATTATGACGAGATAAATTATGACGAGATAAATTGATATAATCCTGGACAGCCGACTTGACAAATGACTTGACTTGACTTATTTATTACAATTTTAACACTTGACATTGGCAAAATTGTCTGTCGAAATGACGGACACAGGCCATTATTGAAAAGAAGAAGAAGATGATATAATCCTTAGTTTTGGTTGGTCAACGTCAAACAGACGTGACATGTCTGCCGCATGTCAAGCGACTTGTGGGCAAAAACTACCATAGAGTGGATCCCACCAAACGCAACCCGGCGACGTGGAAGACCCAGGAGCAGATGGCGCGATGAACTCGATGCACATTTGAGATCTTGGCCTGTAACGGCGCTAAATCGCGAAGAGTGGAAGGAGGGAGGGGAGGCCTTTGCCCTGCAGTGGGAAAGCAACGGCTGAAAATAAAATAAATAAAACGTCAAACAATGGAGTTAGTTACCCTTCCACGTTTGTATGGAAAGGTGGGCGACTAGTTGGAACTTAAATGTAGGTACATACAAGTATTAGCAATCTAGATGTCAACATGAACCCTACTCAATTGACCTTTCTCGGAGAGTGCTAGTTAAACATGATTACCCAATAAAAAAGCTATTAAATAATTTGGCCAATGTCGGATCTTTTATTATTTGCTAAGACTACCTACTTATTAAGAGGAAGAGCTTGTAGCTAGGCTTGCTTAGTCAATCTTCACCGATTATCTAAGTTAAGCGATGTTCTGCGCGGTCACTATTTAGTTGGGTGACCGTTAGTGGTATTTACATCGTTAAACTGTCGTGGCTCTAGCAGTCGTTAAGACATGATGGAGGCCTTAAGGCGGCTTAAAAACTCCGTCACCGAGTTGGCCACTAACTCATATGAGCTTGCTTGGGGATTGTACTTTTGGGATTCCTAGGCTAATATTAAAGAAACTGGTAGAGCTCTTTATGCTAGAAAAATGCTCTGATATACACCCACAGGTCCCAGGGGTTTTTGTGATTTTGTAACATAATTATATATTATATACAATTAATGACTGCCTAACGCGCCGACAGCTAAGAAGTGTTTTTTTTGTTATAATCCAATGATCTTAAAAGATTATTGTTTGGCTTCTTCCCGGACTGCCACGGTTTCCACCACGCTATAAAAATACCTAACAAATAGTCCCACTGGACACGGTTTACTTGAGTTCATACATAAAAAATGGGAAGTACAGTCGACAAGGAACCATTTCAAGATCACCTTCTCAAAAACAAGCACAGCACAGATACCCCTTCTCAGTTGAGATAGTTTTGAGAAAAGTACCAGGAAACCAGAACTAGCCAACAAGATGCTGTAACTAATAATAAAGAAAGATGGATTGTAAAATATTTTGAATCGAATAAAAAATTGTTCTGGCTTTGCACTAAATTAAATGAGTAGATATCATTTATTTATTGAATTTATCAGCCGTGGTTTTTCCACTGCACAATAATAGTAGATATTAGGTACCTTAAATTTTCTACGACCTATAAAACCTTTGAAACCTTTTTTTTAAATGATAAAAGTAATAAAACAAGCTGATAGCTCACCTGATGTTAAGTGGTAACTTCTGCCTATAACAATGCATTACCTCACAGAGCAAGTCCAATGAGGACGTGCCCTGTAAGGCAATGCACTGCGTCCATCACTCTAAGACGTAAAGATCTTGAAGTCTCATGTGCCTGTAATTACCGGCGCCCTTACCCTTCAAACTGGAACACAGCAATGCGAGCATCGCTGCTTGGCGGCAGAAATAGGTACGGTGGTAGTACTGAACCCGGACGAGCTCTCACAAAGAGCTCTACTACTACAAACATCATCAATATATATAAAACTCTTTTGAAGCTGACTTAGAATCAACGCACAGCCTAAACTATAAGTCCTAGAGGTATGAAATTTGGAGGGTAGTATTCCTTATATAGTGTAGGGGTGCACTAAGAAAGGAATCTTGAAACGGCACACTCTAAAGGGTACAACGCGAGCAACGCCGCGGGCGACGGCTAGTACGAATATATTTCTACAACTTAAGTACAATAGCACATCTCAAAAGAGCATGCCCTTCAGGCTCGTTTTACGAGTTTCCCCTATAAATCTATTTAATGTGGGCATCGATGGCTAATAGCATAGAACTACAAGGTACGGTAGTTTACTACCACCGATACGACTACACACGACATCTACACGCCAGAGTCTGAGAGTGTGAAAGCTAGTATGTCATACATTTTAATCCTGGAATTTTTCATACACTAACGTCGGTCTAATTTTCCTCATTTAATTTATTTCATCAAGCAAGCGAACCAATGTAGTGTACCTAATTTGACTGTCTTAATAATAATGTCTTGTAAATTTGTATGTATATAATATAGTTCTAACATTTAATGTGCCTGATAAAAATAATTAGTGTAATTGGTTAATCCCGTACTAGTTATTAAATAAATAAATATTTTTTTCTCATCGAGCCCACTGGTGGGTCAGATGGGAAAAAAACTCTTATCGAGCCCACTCATTTGCATAGTGGGCTCGTTGGGATTTTTTTTCCCCATCGGCCCCAGTGGGCCAGCCGGTGGGCTCGATGGGAATAACCTCAAATAAACACTACATTATGTTGGCACTGCGACGCTGAAGTTAGCGGCGAATGATGTCTCAAAGAACTGTCATTTGCACGCTCGACCAACGTCAATGACCATAGTCATCTTAGGAATGAATTTAGCCGTGTTGGCATCGCGTCGGCGCTGAAATTGATATTTTGGTTCGAGTTACTAACATCGATGTCGTGTCGTTATCGGCCAGTGTGCAAACTCCCGATGGCTAATAGCTTAGGCTGTACGTACAAGTTATGTTCTAGAGAAAGTGGTACTTTGTTTTAACTGATTTCTCCAAAGTGGCTTTTATTTTCTTTTTTACCAACACTACAACTTGAAAATAAAGATAGAGTGAGGCCACTTTATTTGCTACCACCTAGCCACTCTCATCCAGGAAAAAAATGGAAATGGTCAAGAAACTGCAATTTTTTTTATCACATTTTTTTTCGTTAACCCATAATGTCCCACTGCTGGGCAAAGGTTTCTCCCATATCCCTCCAGTTTTACGATCACCGGCTGCCTCCCACCAGGCTCTGTGGAATGTGTCGAGGTCGTCACGCCAGCGCTTCTTCGGTCTGCTCCGGCTTCGTCGTCCATCTGCATATGTTTTTTTAACTTTAGTGCTTACTAGCTTATCTTACTAAAATATTTACGTATTCAAAACTCACGCACAACATTCAGTTTTCATGAGAATTACGTCTATTAGTTTTTACCGCTGCTCCTTCGCAACATGGTGCCGAAATTGTAGATCATCAGCGGTATCTACCCGCACGCAATTACTGTTTGTGGATATGAAAATATTAACCGGGAGAAAAGTTTAGCTTTAGGATTTGTATATCTATGCAGTTTTTTTTTCTGAATGGTAAAATAGAAAAATGTATAGACATAGACATAGACAGGCATTTATTTGCTTATAAAGTAACACACAAAATACACCTACAGAACTAAACTAACAACACTACAAAGGAATAAAAATTAGACAGAAAGAAAAATGAGATGAGTGGATTGAGTAGGTAGCTAGGTAAGCTGGCAAGTGTTTGTGTGCTAGAGCAGCAAAAGGGTTTCGACTCAGCGTATGCCTCACCACACAAAGGTAGTTAGGCGCTGTTATTCTGTCGAAACCATCAGTCAAATAGACCCTGTGAAAAACATTTATGAAGTTTAACGACCGAAGTAATATTAAAAACACAAAGTAATTTACCGATGATTAGACAGTAAATAATGTGTCGTTTTTCACTGTGTAAAAAATAATCGATTAGGTATTTTCCCCCTCAATTAAAGCATCTTGATCCTGGGTCACTCAACCACTGGCCCGGAATCAAGCTTAGATTCTTTTAAGCCTAAGTCGAGATTTTTCTCAAGTGTGCACAATTTTATCAGTTTTCCGTGAAAAATTGTCAACAAAATCTACGATTGATTCTATAAAACTTGCTATCTAATAAACACACACGAGCCCGAGAATGCGACACGCAGCTCGCTTCGCACGCGTCCATTTGTATGGCTTATTACTATCGAGCCCACCAGGTGGCCCACTGGTGGGCCGGATGGGAAAAAAATCCCATCGAGCCCACTATGCAAATGAGTGGGCTCGATGGGATTTTTTTCCCATCTGGCCCACCAGTGGGTCAGTACAATTTTCATAGAGATATTTGGTCTGCTTGTTAGGGTAGATTAAACCACGGTTTCTCACAACCACGTTTTAAAATTGATAATTACAAAGTGCGGTCCCATACGTCTATATCTGGTTGAAACCTTAGGAATAAACGCGGAGTGTTTTGTAACGATTGTTAAATTCTCGAAGACATTTGCAAGTCCAACTTTGAGGGGAATTGTTTATTTTACTGCCGGTTGTTGTTTAGTGTTAGTACGTGTTTGGTTGTTTTTTTCATTGTATAGAATTACTAGCCGTCGCCCGCGGCGTTGCTCGCGTTCTACCCTTTAGAGTGTGACGTTTTAAAATTCCTTTCTTAGTGCATCCCTATTCCCTACACTATATAAGGATACTACCCTCCAAATTTCATACCTCTAGGACTTATAGTTTAGGCTGTGCGTTGATTCTAAGTCAGCTTCAAAAGAGTTTTATATATATTGATGATGATGATTGATGATGATACTAGTAAACAGCATGTGACTTCATGTGGCATTTTAAACCCACCTATTGTATCCAGTTGTAGGTATAAATAAAGCTTTGAAAGAGTACGTCTAAAGAAAAAACCACCATACCTATACCTATTTCTGCCGCCGCATAGTGGTGCTCGCATTGCTGTGTTCGGGTTTGAAGGGTGCCGGTGCACATGATATTTAACACCTTCACCTTTCATGGTGCTACTATAGGTACCACTTACAACTTGGTGAAATTTTCACAAAAAACACATTGTATAATTTGGCATTGTATACGGTTTCACCTCTACATTTATTGATAAATCAGTGAGTGCTAGTGAGACTAGTGAGTAAACACATCATTCATCTGTAAGAACACAAGTAGGTCTAACTAGACAACCCTTGGACCTTAAACATTGTTCTTAATAATAATAATTAGGCCTTTGCATCTACATAATCTAGAAAATTTATACAGCGTTAGGAGTTATTTTCACCCCATGCCTCAATGTATGTGATGCTATTGCCTGGGACATGATTTAGATGGAGTAGGCTTGTAACACCCATACCATCCTCTGAAGGCCTTATCCACAGGAAAGACAAGGTCAGTGCGGAGCTGACTAAGCTACGGATTTCCTCATGATGTTTTCCTTCACCGTTTAATGGATATTTTGAAAGTAGCCCTGTTTTTCTGATGCTGTAAGCAATTGTATTGGTACCGAATCCAATTTGTATCTTCAGTTACAAAAACATAGATTGTCACAACAAAAAGTAAGCATTTCTCAAAGAATGTCTTTATTGCTTTGAGATAGAGTTCATTTAGTTCCTTCTACTATTAAGTCCAAGAAACTCATTATAAGTTTCTGAGACGCCAGGCAAAGGCCGAATTTATTGTATACTTTTTGTTGGTTGCTTTGATAATAAATGTAGTTTTTTACTGCAATTATAATACCTAGTGAAAAAAGTTATATCTACAGACGGAATAAATATTTATTTTTCTTAAGCTTAAGAGGCATATTACACCCCGAGTATGTACACTGAGGACGTGCTCTCTTAGACAACACTTTGCGTCCATCACTCTAAGACAAAAAACAGGGCAGCTAAAGCAGTTCAGAACTTTAAAGAGAAAGTTTTTTCTTAAAAAGTCCTACTAATAGTTAGTTCGTTAGATAGGCTTTATATCAAAGCTCTTATAGATAGTATTACTCTAAGGTTGAACCCCTCCCCTTTCATTAAATTGCTGTGCATTAGAGCAAGGTACTACTTGTAGATATTAAGTTGCTTATGAGCAGAATACGTATAACCACAGGGTATTGATCAACAGCTGGTTCATATTTTAGCTGGAAAAAAATCTAGTTACGCACTTCTTCTAATGTTACTTAGCTGTTACTCATTAGACAGTATGTGCCGAGGCCACTAAACTACAAAACTTAAGTTAAATCGTAAAGTATAAGATAAAGTATAAATACTTAAAATCATATTTTGTGTGTTCCCTCTTTATGCTTGTCTATGCCTTCTACATGGCTTTCCTAGACACGACACAAAGTTAGTGGTGTTTACATCTGAGCGCTTCCGTGCTTCGGAGGGCACGTTAAACTGTCGGACCCGGCACTAGCAGTTGTTAAGCCATGACGGAGGCCTTAAGGCGGCCTATAAACTCAGTCAACGTCATTCGAGCTTGCTTGCTTACACAACGTTACCCAGCTTTTGTATTTATAAGCTCTGATGACATTACCTAGAATTACACGCCTGAAGATTTCAGAGTTATTGACATGATTACGGCTGGTGGAGAGGAAAATCAAATATTTAACGAATTACTGAATTAGATTATTTTGATTGGGGATTCGAGTTCGCTGTAACGATGTGTCTACGGTTCTTTAACCTCTTAGGTTATGAGGGGCCAAAGTCATTCTTATGAAATTTTTATATACCTACCTATCCTTCTTCTTCTTCTTCCTGCCCTTATCCCACTAGGTGGGGTCGGCACAACATGTTCTTTTCTTCCATTCTCCCCTATCATTCATCATCTCAGTGTTCACTCCTCTCCTATGCATATCATCTCTTACACAATCCATCCATCTTTTCTTAGGCCTACCTCTCCTTCTATATCCTTCCACATTCATATTTAGCACTCTCCTCGTTACATGACTCTCTACCCTCCGCATGACATGCCCATACCACGCTAGCCTGTTGCTCCTCATTTTCTCCGTCACTGGTGCTACTTTCAGACTTCCTCTAATGTATTCATTCCTAATTTTATCCATCCTTGTCACTCCGCACATCCATCTCAACATTCTCATCTCTGTCGCATGCACTCTTTTTTCATCCGTCACCTTGGTAGCCCAGCACTCAGATCCATACAATACGACAGGTCTTATGATCGTCTTATAAATTTTGCCCTTAAGTTTAAGGGGCATACGCGGATCACATGTTGTTCCAGTGACCTGTCGCCATTTCATCCATCCCACATTCATTCTGTTCTTAACGTCACGGTCTATTTCGCCGTCATTCTGGAATAATGAACCGAGGTACCGGAAATCGGAGCAGACTGGCAGGGATACACCATCTAAGGCTATTGCGGAGAAATTGGAAGGACCACCAAAGTCACAGAACAGGTGTTCTGTTTTTATATACCTACCTATCCTATACTATACTATTATAAAACTGTAAAAAAGCCAAAAACTAAAATTAAATATGGATAAACGAAATATTATTATGCAGATCTATTAAATAAACGATTCTAATTCCAAAAATCGAGTTTATCTGTTTGTCTGTTTTTTTGTTCGCAGATCACGCCTTAACTACTGGACCAATTTCAATGAAACTTATACCATATGGAAGCCTTTTTCCGGATTGAAATATAGGCTATATTTTATTGAAATCAATGGCATGGATATTTAGATACAGCTTGAACTCTCTGAATCAAAAGCAGCCATTTGCTACGAGGTTCATCGTATGCTGGTTGACAGATTCGCACGCATACGAAGTCGCAGGTATCAGCTAGTTTAGTTGTATTAACAGCGTTTTTCGAAAGGACTAATAATATATATAAGCAGGATATCGTGAATCTTCGTATGCTTCAAAAGTGCGTACTCAAGCGCGATATAAGAATAATTTCTTTATCACTTTTCAATTAAAATCTCTTCAAATCGATGCTTGAGTTTCAACTTTGACTTACACAAACATTCAGCATACAAACCAAGTCACCCACAACTAGTTTTTGCCTCTAGAAGTTAGTTATAGCGGGAATGATCTCCTTTTTCATTGAGTCGGGTAACGGAAATGATATAGCGCCATTTCGGTAATTTCCGGAAACACCCTTTTAACAAATTGTTACACGCCTACTTAATAATGTTTGTGTGTACTCGTGTTCTGACTAATATTTCACATTTCACACGTCGCTATTAATAATGGTGTAAATCACTGAGTTAGTTACGGCACCAATTTAAATGTTAACTTATTTCACCAAACGTTTTATTAATTTAAAGACATCTTCATTATTCTTCTCAGACTTATCGTCTTAAACCACATTAAGTAGACTACAAAAAAGTAGACTATAGTAACGTTATGTCTACAAAACAGTAACTTATATTTTGAAAACTATTGAACGTTTTTAATCGTCAAACAAAAGATAGCGATGATGTATTTTTGGTCTTCTCTCTGGCGTTCGATAGAAACACACGTTGTCTAATGGCCTATCTTATAAAAAGTTAGAGTAGACATTATGTCTTGTTTAACATACGTAATCAGGACATTATGTCAACTCTAACTTTTTATAAGATAGACCATTAGTCTCTAGAGCTAGAGCTGTTTATGATAGAGTTTCTCAGGGTAATGTACTATCACCGCATTTATTTCTGTCACTGCACTTGAATTGCTGTGTTCCGGTTTGAAGAATGGATAAGAGGAGAAGTGTGCCCAAAAATAACTTTGATTTCAAATATATCTGTTTTTTCCAACAATCGAAATAAACAGGTACAAAATTACAGTTACCACTGAATTGTGCATAATTTAGTTGACACTTGTGTATAAATCCGGGAAAATGAGACCCATCCGGATAAAACTAATGGGCGATTACAGGGGCAAAACGGGGTGAAACGGGGTGTCCGGGGCTTTTATAACCCGACTGCCGAATGGGGTTATTATTTTAGGGGTAGCAATAAAGCGGGTGCTTTTGAAATACTGACTGTCAGATTGTAGGCGTTATTTTGAAATTACATTGGTACTTTATTTACCTACTTCTCTAGGTACTTCTGTAGGTACTTATGTAAGTACTTCTGTAGGTCTGTTTTAGTTGGAAAATATTTTTAGTCAAGAATTGACTCTTACTACGCCAAAACATTCATATTGAAGTAAGTACAGCAACTATCAACCTAAGTGATAATCATTTTATTGTGGACTAGCTGTCGCCCGCGGCGTTGCTCGCGTTCTAAATAGACCCTTTAGAGTGTGACTTTTCAAAATTTCTTTCTTAGTGCACCCCTACACGACATAAGGAAAGAATACTACCTTCCAAATTTTATACTTCTAGGACTTATAGTTTAGGCTGTGCGTTGATTCTCTGTCAGCTTCAAAAGAGTTTTATATATATTGATGATGATATCAAATTCTTTTCTATAAAGCTCTTATCATCATCATCATCAAAGGCAGCCTGTGGTAACCCAAAGCCTGTAGTATGCGGTCTAGAAACTTACGGCCTACTTCCCGTATTTTTTTATTGCGACCAGCTAATTTTTTATTAAACCTTTACACTGCTTTTTCATATTCTCTCTTACAAAGAAATAAGAAACATAAAATAGATAAATCTACATTTTCTATCTACGGGACTTCTACACCCCCTAGGGATATTGACCTATCTGTTCCGATATCCAAATAGTAGAACAATATCCAATGAAGTGTGTGATGAGATGGGTTGAACAAATGTCAATCGGTTTTGAACGATGCGAATTTGTAGGCATTCTTTTAAACAATTCAAAATAAAATAATACATAGAAGATAAGTAGGTACCTATGTACAACGGGTATATGTAAACTGTCAGTCCCAGCTCTAGCAGTCGTTAAGCCATGACGGAGCCATATCTATAAAAACTTCTATATAATGGAAACCATAGTTTCTAATATCACACGATAATATTAAAAACTGTTGGCCAACTAAAAGAAAATCTGTAAAAAAACTTAGCACTAAGTATTTTTCAAAGAATAAAGGGAAAATGTTTGTTTGTTTTTACTGCCATTGGTCAACTTCCAACTAGGTATTTGCAAAATGCTCATTTCTATAAAGAAAAGTTAGGATTAGACGACAACTCATCGCAACTTCCAGTGTTAACAAACGGTTGCTTTTTTTTCCGTTTCGGTTGAGTATTCACGACTCCTTTCACTCAAAAACCTAACAAATGCAGCTAACGGTCACCCATTCAATAGACGTCGCGCAGAACGTCGCTTATTAGATAATCGATGATGATTAAATAAACAAGCTATACACCACGAGAGCTTTAGCGTTACTGTAATTACAGGCACATGAGACTTCAAGATCTTTACATCTCAGAGTGATGGACGCAGTGCATTGCCTTACAGGGCACGTCTTCATTGGACTTGCTCTGTGAGGTAATGCGTTGTTATAGGCAGAAGTTACCACTTAACATCAGGTGAGCTATCAGCTTGTTCCATTAGATAGATAGATAGATAGAAAATACTTTATTGCACACCTTAACCTAGGAATTACTTTTACCATAAAAAAAAAACTGTTACAGCGTAACAATTATTATCTAAGACCAAGAATATTTAAATTGTACCTATGTTACTAGTATAGTATTGTATTATCTGTGCCTATATCAAGCAAAAAAAATTTTCTGATTTCTGACTGAAACATGCTGTCGGTTATAGTTTGACCCGTGAAGTACACAAAATAGGTACTTACCTATTATGTCCTACTTACCGGCACAAAGAAAACGCGAAACAAAGGAACTTCTCCATTTAAATACACATTTGAATAAAAGATACAAACGAATATATTACTGTTTTGTTTTTGCAAACAGCAGCCATCTTCGCGGCTTCGAGTTTTGTCAGTTTCAGTCCGCGACATTAATACAGATCTTGCATTGAAGTTGGAACGTTAAAATTGTGCTTAACAAGTGCAAGACTAATAAACGCGTTTAAAAATCTGTGCGCTAAACTGAAAAGTACAAAAACTCATCACTGTTAATTCAAAACTGTCAAAAGTGTACAAAAAGAGGGCACAAATTATTTTTTGTTTGACTTAACTTTTTTTTTTAATTACCCTGTTCTGTCCCACTCCTGGACAAAGGCCTCCTCCTCTTCTCTCCACTCGTCACTGTCCCTCGCCTAAACTAACGTGACACTGATAATTTTTTCATTAGGTATCTAAAATTCTTAACATGACAGATCCTTCGTGATAGATCAATGATTTCAGATTGTACTTAAGCAGAATTGAAGTGACATCGTGGAATAAATTTTGTGCCTTGTTTGGGGTTGGCAGAGGGGGTGTTTTAACCCTTAATCTCACGCGTTACCTTTTGATTATCGTTATGTATTTGTCCATTTTCATCCGCGTTTTACGGGATTCTTATACCCCATACTTTACGTGTAGCCTCAGTCCAGAATTTTGTGTGAGGGCATTTGGCCAAGATTTCTCTTGGCAAATCCTGGTTCACCCTTGAGTAGACCTGGATTTTTTCTATCAGAAGAAGCACTTAAGCCCCTAGGCCTTCCCTCTTCTGGATCTGCTAGTATGTAGCCTGAGTGCACTGCCGTCTAATACTGGTAGCGTTAATGCTAATAGAATTCAAAGCTTTGACTGTGATTTTTATATACAAATAATTTAAATAATAGGCCTTTTTATCTATTGAAGATGATTTATGCAGCGTCAGGGGGCAACCTATGCCTACACTTAACGACACACTGTAGTGCGTGGGACAATGTTTAGATGGAGTAGGCCCAGCACCTATACCATCCTCTCAGTCTAGTCAGCCATATCCACAGGAAAGACATCGCAAGAATAATTTTAATAGAGGTTAGATAACAGCGACTGGTTTTAACTTAAGTTCATAGCATTGTAGATTTTGTGCGTTCATTCCCTAAGCTTTCGTAGAGCAAATCTGAAAACAAATTATCAGCATTGCGTGCTCCGACAAAGATTAGACCAATTTCAGTATCATAGGAAGTACATCAGTTGTAGATTCAGCTGAGCGTTAGAATACTAACTAACTGAAGGATTCTAACAGTGACATAATGCTAAGATTACTTACATTTAGTAGTATTACAAAAAAACATGTATATAAGTATTCTATCAGCAATCTAGTTCCCATAGTACAAGCTCAGCTTAGTTTGGGACTAGAGGGCGATGTATGAAGTTTCCAAAATTATTTAGTTTATTTATTTATTTTTAACCCTCGACCCAGAAACGGAAGGGGTGTTATAAGATTGGCGGCGTTGTGTCTTTCTGTTTGACTTTGTTTGTACCTTCGTAGGTTTGAAATTAGGGCTCCGATTTGAATGGGGTTTTTTTTGTATGAAAGTTAATTTATCGGGCATAGTTATTATCCATGTTTGGTGAAAATTGGTGCAGCCGTTTCTAAGTTATGAGGATATTTATCAGCTCTGAAAACCAGCTTTGAGAATCTCAGGCATAATTTCAGTTTGAAAAATTTAGTTCATTTTTTTTTTTTTATGTTATAACTAGCAGACTAGCGGGCGGGCCACCTGATGGAAAGTATTCACCACCGCCCATGGACACCTGCAACACCAGAGGTGATGCTAGCGCGCTGCCGGCCTTTTAAGAGGAGATAAACCCGCTTTTCATCTCAATGTATTGAGATTTGATGAACGGGACTCCATGCTACAAGGTCTGATGATGACCAGCAATCCTGGAGAGGATCTTAGAAGATTTTTATAATCAGGAGTTTTCCAATTGTAAAAACTTTTATTGATAGCCCACTGGTGGGCCGGCCGGTGGGCTGGATGGGAATAACCCATTTGGAAAACTAAATTCAGAGAACGTTTATTTGGTTCCCAGTCTTCAGTTTCAGAAAAGGAATAAATAACACAAGAAGCCATCCATACCTACTTCAGACAGGTTAAATATCACAAAGCATTCTTCAGGGTAAATATCAACAGGAACCATGATCTACTTTGCTATGGAAGTGGCATTGTACATCTTTTTTGACTGAATGTGGATTATTGTGGACCTTATACCCAGGCACTACAGTGTCCCGTTAAGTGTAGGCGTAGGTTGCCTCCTGACGCTGCATAATCATCTTCAATAGATGTAAAGGTGTTTTATAATACCCTTTACGATGTTTTAAAATGTAGATGCGTTGCCTTCATTTTTGTAAAGTGAGCTTTGCATTTTGTATGGAACAGCTGGTTTTTTCAAGCTTAGGTACATACCTAGTTGGTTTCATAAAAAAATTAGTTATATTGATGAATGAATGAATGAATGAAAATACTTTATTGTACGTAGGTACACCTTACAAACTAATATGCGAGACAGACTAAATTACATTATATTACGTACAATGGGCGGTCTTATCGCTAGGGAGCGATTTCTTCCAGACAACCTTTGGATGGAGTAGAGCGTATAAATGGGAAGGTCGGCTAGGGTGTACTATTTGATAGGATAATATTTTATATAATAAAGAGATTAAAATAGAATAAAAACTACTATGATTATACCTACTTACTAAGATAATATAATACTATACACAGATAAATACGAATATATACATACTTATATACACTTTAAAAATATTTACATTATAAAACTATGACGAATCAGATGAACGATTGATGTGAAGTTTTCGGGACCACTAAACATACCCTTGACACAGGAAAGACAAAGATAGACCAAGACAGGAGATGACGTTTCCTCAGGGTAAGGCCGGTGGTGGAAGCCTACTTCTTCTTCTAACTTAAGAGCTCAGTTCTTGTCGGTGTAATTATGCAGCTCTCGCCATTTGTCCCTTTCCAGTGCAGCTTTCTTGACGTCCTTATACGACAAGCCTACTTACTCCATTTAAAATCATTGTCTCAAACCCTACCGTATAGGGACGGGTAAAAAGTGACCTCTGACTTTATAATTAAATCTCTAGATTAGATCTTCTTCTTCTTCTTCTCTTCAATAATGGCCTGTGTCCGTCATTTCGACAGACAATTTTGCCAATGTCAAGTGATATAATTGTAATAAATAAGTCAAGTCAAGTCACTTGTCAAGTCGGCTCTTCTTCTCTTTAATAATGGCCTGTGTCCGTAATTTCGACAGACAATTTTGCCAATGTCAAGTGTTAAAATTGTAATAAATAAGTCAAGTCAAGTCATTTGGCAAGTCGTCTGTCGTTTGTTTTGAAAAGAAAATGGTGGATTTTCTCTTCAAAACCTAACACGAATTTTCACATTCAGAAAAACCACTTTACACACATTTATTCCAATGGCTCACACTTTATGTTACGACCTAAGTATTATTGGTTAAAATTCCACCAAAATTAAACAACAATACTCACAATAACACAAGAAAAACTATTAAAATAAAAGTGCTGTGTCGTTTCAAAAAATGTCAAAACTCGTGTCCGATCTTCTTCTTCTCTTCGTTAATGGCCTCTGTCCATCATTTCGACAACAATTTTTGCAATGTCAAGTGATATAATTGTAATAATATAAGTCAAGTCAAGTCATTTGTCAAGATGGAAAGGTTTGATAATTTTGACAGTGTCAATCTTCACTGTTTTTATTCATTCAGTAACAATAAAAACTGCATTTCTCAGGACAGTAACATATCTAGATGATGTAAGGTCTATGTAACCCATTCAAGATTTATCTCAGTGAGATAAGTCTCATAGGTTTTGAGAGTGGGGTATTATGTCAAAAGAACCCTTTCTTATTTGTAACCCTATATCTTATTTTTTATTTAACATATCAGTATCCATTATTGTCTAATGTTAAAGGTATATTTTATTTGTGAGATAATATATTCAAATTTTATTCATGGGATACCCAAAAACATCTTAGAGTTTATTTATATTTTTGCCTGTTGAGATAATATGAAAAATAAATGGGAACAGTTTTGAGTCGTATTCAGAACTCTTTACGACCTCTAGTCTTCAGCTGTCAGTCGAACGAGTTACCTTTATGGCTTAACCATTGCCTTTTCAACTAATTTGTGTCCGTGTCGAGCGCTCGTATAGCATAGCTTGCTAAGTCAATCTTAACCAATTATTCAAGTTAAGTGACGTTGCGCAATCACTCTTTAGCAATAAATATTTTTGTATTTTGTAGTATAATCTTATTTTTTTTTCAGATCCTCTTCTTCTTCTTCTCTTCATTAATGGCCTCTGTCCGTCATTTCGACAGACAATTTTGCCAATGTCAAGTGATATAATTGTAATAATATAAGTCAAGTCCAGTCATTTGTCAAGTCGGCTGTCGTTTGTTTTGAAAAGAAAATGGTGGATTTTCTCTTCAAAACCTAACACGAATTTTCACATTCAGAAAAACCACTTTACACACATTTATTCCAATGGCTCACACTTTATGTTACGACCTAAGTATTATTCTTTAAAATTCCACCAAAATTAAACAACAATACTCACAAGAACACAAGAAAAACTATTAAAATAAAAGTGTTATGACGTGTCGTTTCAAAAAATGTCAAAACTCGTGTCTTTCAGATCCTCTAGTCTAGTCTCTGTATTCTGTGGTTAGTAGTCATGACTACCACGGTCGGGATAAATTCATGAGCCACAGATAATATTTAACTGGTTTATCTAGCAACAAATTGATTGCCGTTCCTCCTGAGCACACAACATCAGTTTGGTATCTTCGTATTGGCTATGCTAGGGTATGTGACCGACTACACTGTTTAGTATATTATTCCTTCTCCTTCAATTGCATTCCTCAAATCTGAGGGTCTTGACCACCTCCAGTCCTTCTTCTTGACGATGGTACATTAGTAAATGGAATCTTTTTGTGTGAAGTTATTAGTAGTAGGGGAACCAAACAATTTTATTTTTATTTTTAGTGTTACTCAATAAAAGTAAGTTGGGTATTTAGAGAAATTTCACTTTCCGCACTAAAATTTTGCGCACCAAGATTTTCTGCTGCGCACCAATCAGTTTAAGCTTGGTGCTCAAAAGTTGAATAGTTTTAATATTGAAATGCTCTTTAAATATAAAAAAAAAAGTTAATTAGAACCTTGGGCTTCTATTCCAAACTTACTCGTACATCGACTTTATTAATAACAGGGTGAGTGTTTCCAGAGAAAATTATCAAGTAGAAGATACACGAAAAACTTAACGCAGAAAAACTTAAATATTTTATCTCTTATAATTGGAAACGAATAATTTGGAAACATTTAAATATAAACAAAAACTCAACGCTGTTTAAACTTGAATATTTTCCCCCTGAAAATATCTGGACTAAAGCTGGTCGCTCGTGTGGCGTTCTGGCTAAGTTTTCGCATCGCTGCGTCTCGGAACTAGCCCAACATTTGCTTCGTACAAACAGCATCCGATCAAAGACGAGTTTGCGAGCACTGAATTAGTACAGTGTATCGCTAGAGAGCTGTGTAGCACTGGTCTTACTAATGAGTCTCTGTGTGAACTGTAAACTGTGTCAAGAAAACTGATTTTCTTGTTTTGAATGGATTTTACAAGCTGCGATGTTTTGCAGAGACGACGCAGCTATCAATTGAAATATATTGTTTTACACTACTATTTAAAAAATAAATAGAATATGATATTTGGAAAATTCCTAGTTTACAGTCAAGTTCCAGAAACTTTGTCTCATCATCCTACTTATACAGTTGCTATTAGGTGTCCACTAATGATACTGACTGTACCACAGTTTTGAGTTCCCATAACCCGAAAACTTTTTTGGTCTAGAAGAATACTTTTATGTTTTATTCTAGTTAACCTTGCCTTTACAAATGACTAGAAAACTTTTTTGTGTCAATTCACGCTTGACTGATATAAGAATGGTCCTTCATTCAGTTAAATGGACCGCAGCTTGCGGGTCCTTTAGAACAAACTCACGGCTTCAAATTGAATTTCGATAAATTCAAATCCGACCTCGATGCATTGAATTCTGACTCTATCCCCTGTTATACTTTGGATGCTAATTTAGGGTTAATAATTGAATTCTGCTCATTCATCGGTTGTTTGGATGAGATATGTTTTTGGGATAACGGTCATTGTGACCATTTAGAATATAAAACTAACACTTTTTTTATTTTTTTTTATTAATTTAACACACAAAACACATTACAACCAGAAACAAAACTAGAAAAAATTAAGAACTAATTACTAAAAGTACTAACAGTTTTGAGCTTGGTTGAAACGTAAAAACATGTGCGTACAACTAGTTAGGTTTGTATGTATGTACGAGCAAAGCGTAATGAGTATCAAGCAAGCAAGAACTTTGTTTGTAGTTGGTTGAGTATGATCAATGACTGTAAAAGTTATCTATAGGAAGTTAGTTGGTAGAAAAGGCTTAAAGTAGTTTTCTTGGAATTTACAGAGGTGTGTCATAGACTTCTTCAGGCTCCTATGATGATCATGAACTTGTTTGATGAAAAACTTCAGTAAGTTTCCATACAAAACCAGCTGAGCCGTGCTGTGCTCCACTAAAAAAATACTATCTTTTCAATAGCTTCAAGAATTAAAACCAGCTTTTTCTTTTAGAAAATTTGGTAGCTACAATCCTTCAACAGCAAAAAACAAAGTTTGATCACGCTTTTTGTCATCACATCATTCTCTATAAGCTCCTAATAAATAGCTCATTTATTTCTCCAATCAAACTTCTCCAAACAGGGAAATGTCGAGGATCCTCCATTGTCCACGAACAAATCTAAAAAGGTCATAATCGGGCAGATAGTATTACCTTGCGAGACCCTCCTCTTTCGTCAAACCATTGGAGTACACGTTGTGAGTGAAAGCGTCTAATACTTAAGACCGATACATACTCAAGCATAGATTTTAAGTAGAGATCATCATTATCATCATCATCATCCATATTTTTATTTTTTCATTTCATCAATATTATCAATCATCAATCAATATATATAAAACTCTTTTGAAGCTGACAGATAATCAACGCACAGCCTAAACTATAAGTCCTAGAGGTATGAAATTTGGAGGGTAGGTTCCTTATATAGTGTTGGGGCGCACTAAGAAAGGAATTTTGAAAAGTCACACCCTAAAGAGTAGAACGCAAGCAACGCCGAGGGCAACAGCTAGTTTTCATACAAAAATCTATGCTTGAGTCCGGATCTGTGCTTGAACAGTAAATCAGTATTATACGGGCCTTAGGACTAACAATTGCAGTTCAAGCACAAATGTCCATCTCAACACGACCGCTACGGCTGCTGCCGAAGCAGTTGCAACTATAGGCCAAAAAAATAAGAACTCGAGCACTAAAAATAAACAATATTAAAAAAGCTTACGATAAACAAATGACAAAATAGAGGATTCTCACTAATAATTAAATTTTTTGTTTCTTTCGTGGTTCAAAAAGTATTTCCATGAGTCAATTCTCTGGCAGTGTTCCGCTGTAGCTTATACCTTACTCTTATAAAAGGCACGCGACATCATTACCTTCCCAACAGGGCCGTGAGATTAGAGCCTATTTCATTATTTTCCGAGGAAAATCAAACTAATGTCATTATTCTTTATTAAATTGATGCCAGCTATTACTCTAGAAGATGGGGGATGCAATTACGAATTTATGACACTATAAACGCCACGCGTTCATTATCAGGGTACTGCAATGTCTCCCAGGACACGTCCCCATGTTGGCTTTGCTTAGGTTTAAATTCTTTTTATATTGACTTCCAAATGGCAAGTGATTTAAGTTAAACAAACCTAAAAACATTTAGACATAAAACATAAAAGCTACTTTATCGTTGGTGCAAAAAGTGAAAGCATTTTTAATACTAAAAGCTATTCCACTTTTGCGCACCAAGCTTAAAATCTATTGGTGCGCTAAAGTGGATTAGCGTAGGTGTGGAAAAGGTGCGCAAAATTTTAGTGCGGAAAGTGGAATGCCTGATTTATTCCTAACTTTGGCTAGATGATGCCGTGTGAATGAACTATAAATAATAACTATTATTAACATTTATATAAAGGTATGTATGTAGAATACAAGAAACTAACTAGCTAATAGATTCGGATATAATTGTATCATCATGGTATTTAGAGTAAGCGAGAAGCGCAACACTGGCGGGAGAAACAAGATAGAAGCCTACGGCCTACTAGATAAGCAATAGGAATTTGTAAAACTAAAATAAAAGTGTTCAACTTAATGGTATTTATATTTTATTCTAAAAATAAAATAGCATACAACACAATAATTACCCTATTTTCACCAAGAAACAAATCCTAGTCACTCATTGGCGTTTGCACAATGGCCGATACCAACAACTACACGATAATGATACAAAAATTGCTCCAGTATACCTATAGTTTAGTTTGTAGTAGGATCACTGCATTTAAATCTCTAAAGCGCTTTAGCAAAAAGCATTTCATTGTAAAAGCGCTTCACAGATTACTAAAGGATTAAAATCTGATAGGAATTGAATTTTTTTTTGTTTGTTGCTAATTTTGAATGGTAATATTTTAAAAGATTATCCTATAGTATTCTGTGGGCTAGTAGTGGTGACGGATGGATCTGTCGTGGGTTCAAATCTGACTATGAAACAAAATATTAACTCAGCGCTTGTTTCGTAAAGATAGCAACTTCGGAACGAAACTTTATCTGTCATATTTATATATTTATACTACCCTCATTTTCCCTATCATTCCCTACCTAAAACCTGTGGGTAGGAAGCAAAACCACCATTACAAAAGTTCGACGTTTCACGGCCGGTCGCAAGAGTCGAGAATCCTTACTTCTCCTCATAAAAACCCCGGAAAACTCGCATTTCGTATCAAGGAAAATCAGCGCCTTCCCATAAGGCCATCCCTCAGCGCCTTCCGCCAACATCAGCACATCATCGGCGTAGAAGTAACGAGTGGGAGCTCCCATCGCGTCATCATCATCCGACCGCGCAGAATCACAGGTATTCCTAGCCCACTCCTTCTCTTTCTTTACACGCCATTATTTGGTCCTTCCGAGCCCTATTCCCTTATCATCTCTAAAAATATTATCTATTTCATATATTTTTATTTTTTGCATCGTCATCGCCTTTGTCAATTTCCCTCCATATTTAGTTTTTTTCTCAGTCGCCATTTTGCTGTCTTTACTCATCTCATACCATAGTCTCATACCGCTAAAAATAATTTGTTGTCTATGGAAGTAAAGGCTAATCCGCACTTCCACAGTCAAGCAAGCAACTACCGGTTTTTAGTTGGCATCTCTAGTCTCGGTCATTTCATTCAATAAAATTGTACTATCTGTGCTAGAAATCAATTCCTTCATTCTTTCATTCAACCAAACAAACTCAAGTTTGCTTGGACTTCGATTGAATCGTGTTGTTTACAAAGCTAAAATCACAACTTTTGCGGCATTTTTGAGTTTATTTATCGCAAATAATAAGCTTTAACATGCCAGTAAAGGTCTTGTTGATAAAATATGACATGTGTGCCAAACACATAAAATATGCGTATGATTTATCTCAGGAGCTAAGCCATACAAAGGAGGTAAGTGCGATATCTAAGTCGCGATTTCTAGTGCGTTACCGCGATTTAGAGCGTCACAGGCAACAGATGGATGAGGTTTACGCTGCTCTTTTGGCCAATGATCCCACAGAGGAGAAGCGAACCAAAATAGAGGCCTCTTATAGCGAGTGTATGGACATGTACTATAGCATCCAGGTCACACATGATTGCCTAACAGCAGCTAATCCGTCCACTTCTAAAGCAACACTTGCTCCCAAAGAAAGTAGCATCGAGTTTCACTTACCTAAAATTCAACTAACGCGTTTCACAGGTACACATATTGAATGGCCAAACTTTATTTCAATGTTTAATAGTGTTATTCATGAAAATGAAAGGCTTACACCTGTACAAAAAATGCACTATTTGTTAAGCGTTTTGGATAAAGAACCACTTTCTTGAGTCTTTAAATAAATTTATCGGCACGCTTAAAGAAAATATTCAAGCATTAAAGGCATTACGTTTCGATGTTGATGCGTGGAGTTTTCTTTTGCTCCACATAGTTTTAAAAAAGCTAAATACTGACCTTCGCACCAAGTTTGAGTCACAGGTAGACGTAAAATGCATACCATCGTTCAGGCAATTAGCTATGTTTTTGGAAAAACGCCTTCAAATTGTTGAAAATGTGGCCGGTTCCACACTCCAAGCTGCTACTAAGGTTGTGAATGTGGTCAACACGGAACCCAAAGTAAATTCATATGCTTGCATCTGCTGCGGTGAAGGTCATGCCATTTACTATTGTTCGAAGTTTGAAGCGATGACACCCGAGCAAAGAAAATTCTTCGTTACTCAACATAAATTATGTTTTAATTGTCTTCGAACTCATCATGTATCCAAATGTGCTTCTCGAAGCGTATGCCAAGTATGCCGTGGCCGACACCATACGAAGCTGCACATACCACACGAGTCAAGCAGTTCAGCACCCGACAGTAAACCAAATGAAGTTGCTGTGGCGAACTTAAGTTCCACAGTCCAACCAACATCCTTGCATGGTATCAACAATGGATTTACCATGATTTTAGGAACGGCTTTTGTCAGGGTCTTCGACTTTCAGGGACACTATCAAGTAGCTCGTGCATTGATTGATAGTGGCTCCCAAGTGTCAATCATCACTGAAAATCTTGCGCAAAAACTTAAACTTCCACGTACTATGTCTGGGACCATAATAGGTATAGGAGACTCAGCCGCCCAGCCAACACGTGGTATCTCAACTTGTAATATCTCATCGATGAAAGACTCTACTGTGAGCATGTCCACTGATTGTGTCATAATGAAGCAGATTACAGGGAATCTTCCATCGGTGCCAGTAAATAGTTCAGTTATGCAACTTTGTCAAAATTTAGTCCTAGCTGATAAATATTTTACAGCTCCAGGTCCAATCGATATGCTTTTAGGTGTTGACATTTATGATCAGATTTTGGATGGTAGGAAGTTCAGTCTAGGCGACAACATGCCTACTGCCTACTCCTCTGTCTTTGGCTGGATCATAATGGGCAAAGCGCCTACTTCATCTCAAGTTGCAGTCAGCGTCAAGTCAATGACTTGCACTTTCGATTTAAATCGCGCTCTTACTCGTTTCTGGGAGATAGAAGAGCCGCCAGCGAAATCCATTCCAGATCCCGAAGATGTCAAATGTGAGAAACATTTTGTCGAAACTCATAGTCGGGATTCTCAAGGTCGATTTATAGTGCAGCTTCCGTTCAAGGTCAACAATGCGCTAGGCGAGACATACACCGTCGCACTCAAGAGGTTCTATAATTTAGAGCGTCGCCTTCTAAAGGACTCGCGCCTTCGCGATCTTTATATTGAATTCATGCGAGATTATCGCGAAGCAGGTCATATGCGTGAGGTAAATTCTCTAAATTCTAGCGAGCGGTACTACATTCCTCATCATGGAGTGCTACGAGAGCACAGCACCACAACGAAGCTCAGGGCCGTTTTCGACGCTTCAACGTCAAGCTCCTCTGGGGTGTCTCTCAATCAGGTGCTCATGGCTGGACCTAAATTGCAAAAAAATATTGAGGACATCATCTTGCGGTTTAGGACCCACAGGGTAGTCTTCACATGCGACATCAAACAGATGTACCGTCAGATCGAGATGGATGCCGCGCACCGTAGATACCAAACCATTTTTTGGCGCGAATCACCTGACGATAAAATTCGTCAGTATGAACTCACTACTGTAACCTATGGTGTCACTAGTTCGGCTTTTCAGGCTATTCGTGTTATCCACGAACTAGCTTATCAAAACTCCTCCCAGTATCCGGAAGCTTCTCGCGTTCTTTTAGAGGACACATTCGTTGATGACGTCGTCAGTGGCTCACATGATGTCGAATCTGTTTCAGCCTTACAACGGGAAATCGTCGACATCCTCGCCAGTGGTGGGTTTGTCTTGCGCAAGTGGTCCAGCAATTCCAAGTCATTCTTAAACGCTCAGGCTGCTGACCACTGCGAACAACCCTATCGCTTCGAAAATGACGGTGATAACGTTTTCAAAATTTTGGGTATGGAATGGAAGTCTGTAAGCGACAGTTTCATCTATCACGTCTCTGCTATGAGCAACATTATGACCAAGCGTGGCATTCTTTCCAACATCGCAAGGCTTTACGACCCTTGCGGATTTCTTGCTCCTGTCACGTTTTACGCAAAGCAAATCATGCAGAGGCTCTGGTTGATCGAGTGTGGTTGGGATGAAGCTCTTCCGTCCGAAATTCAAGCCTTGTGGACAAACTTCATTTCCGAATTCAATGAATTGGA
The DNA here is from genome assembly GCA_918843925.1 of Eulithis prunata. Lineage (NCBI taxonomy): Eukaryota > Metazoa > Arthropoda > Insecta > Lepidoptera > Geometridae > Eulithis > Eulithis prunata. The sequence continues at coordinate 6,056,349 of OU974030.1, read as the reverse complement.
TAAAATCTCCATTCCCCGATGGTTGCTCACTGACCAACAAATGGACTGCCAGCTCCACGGATTCAGTGACGCATCGGAGCGTGGGTACGCAGCATGCGTCTACCTTCGCGTTGAAGGGCCCCACGGTTGCACGTCTGCCAAACTTCTCTCGGCGAAGTCACGTGTGGCTCCCCTTAAACAAAAGTTAACCATTCCCAAGTTGGAATTGAGCGGCGCACATTTGCTTGCTCGCTTGCTCGAGCATGTATTTGTAACTCTACAGGGCAAACTGCAAATCAGCAGTACAACGGCCTGGTCTGACTCCAGCGTTGTACTATCGTGGCTCAACACCTCGCCTCATAAGCTCCAGACTTATGAGGGGAATCGTGTGTCACAAATACAAGCCTTAGTTCCAAATGCAAAGTGGAAGCATGTGCCGTCTGCACTCAATCCTGCGGATTCAGCAAGTCGAGGTCTTACTCCTTCTGAATTGGTGGATCATTCGTTATGGTGGTCCCCACCATGGCTTGAGGCTGATGCTTCAACATGGCCCCACGATTCACCCTCTATCAACGAAAGCGATTTACCTGGAATCAAGGCGTCTTCGGCACAGTCCAACGTTGCCGAGGTTGACACTGAGCTGCCGGTTTTCACAAAATTTAGTTCCTGGTTCAAATTGCAAGCGGTGATCGCGTGGTGCAAACGCTTCACCTTCAATTCCCGCTATCCAGCTCAACGTCGCACCGGTCCACTGTCAGTTGCAGAGTTAAGTGAAAGCCTGCTTCTCATTGTCAAGCAGGTCCAGTCCAAGATTTTCGCTGAACCCATAAGCCTGTTAAATCAAAATAAACCTTTGAGGGGCGCTTTAGGGCGGTTGAATCTCTTCCTTGACTTGCAGGGTCTGTTGCGAGTGGGCGGTCGTCTCATCAAATCAGCGCTCAGCTATGATGCCAAGCATCCCCTTCTATTGCCAAGGTCTCATCACGTCACAAACCTAATCATTGACCATTACCATCGGGTTTATCTGCACCCTGGTCTAATGGCTTTGATGAATTTGCTTCAAAGCAAATTTTGGATTTTGTCTGCACGTAGGGTGATACGTCACCAAATCTTTCGCTGTCAGCGATGCTATAGACTGCGCCCGAAATCGATCGAGCCCTTCATGGGTGATCTTCCGGCACATCGCGTCACGCCGTGTCGGCCCTTTCAAAAGATAGGCGTCGATTTCGCAGGGCCTTTCATGTTAAAGTCTTCTCGCATTCGCAACGCTAAATCGTTCAAGTCCTACTTATGTCTCTTTGTCTGCTTCACCACCAAATGCGTTCATTTGGATATCGTCTCAGAGCTTTCGACTGAAGCCTTCTTGGCTTGTTTCGACCGATTTGTTTCTCGCAGAGGTCTTCCCACCGATGTTTTTAGCGACTGTGGCACAAATTTTGTTGGTGCTCGCAACTATCTCAAGGATGTTTACCAGCACTTAAAAACTAGTGATGCTGAGATCCGTAAACATTTGACGAATCTGCAAGTTGTTTGGCATCTGAACAGTCCCGCGAATCCACACATGGGTGGCTTGTGGGAAAGCGCAGTCAAATCTGCGAAACTAATCTTGGCTCGTGTGGTAGGTGATCGCGCACTTTTGTTCGAAGAACTCGTTACAATCTTCACTAAAGTAGAGGCAGCGCTTAACTCACGGCCCTTGTGCCCGATTAATAATGACCCTAACGACTTTGAAGTTCTGACGCCTGGTCATTTTATCATCGGCCAACCCCTTCAAGCGCTCCCGGAGCACGATCTTGGTGACGCTAACGGTAATCTGCTGAAGCGCTGGCAATTACTTCGCCAAATCAATCAACATTTCTGGAAACGGTGGCAATCGGAGTACTTGCACACGCTTCAGCAACGTCCAAAATGGCTAAACAAGGTTGCCAATCTTCAAGTAGGCGATTTAGTACTTATAAAAGATGCGAACTTGCCTCCTTTGCTATGGAAAAGAGCTAGAGTAGCGAGAGTGTGTCCTGGCACTGACGGGACCGTTAGAGTCGTGGAACTGACCACTTCTAGCGGTTCGATCCTTAGGCCGGTAGTAAAACTCTGTCCTTTACTACCGTGTCTCCCCGAAAACTAACTTCTTGCTCATCAACTTAACTTCATCTACTTAATTTAACTTCATTTTATATATCTTTTTTTTTTATTTTTATTATCAGCCTAACTTCATATTATTTTTAGCGCTCTTCTAAAGAGCTTAGCAGCTCTTTCGGGGCCAGTATGTTTCGTAAAGATAGCAACTTCGGAACGAAACTTTATCTGTCATATTTATATATTTATACTACCCTCATTTTCCCTATCATTCCCTACCTAAAACCTGTGGGTAGGAAGCAAAACCACCATTACAAAAGTTCGACGTTTCACGGCCGGTCGCAAGAGTCGAGAATCCTTACTTCTCCTCATAAAAACCCCGGAAAACTCGCATTTCGTATCAAGGAAAATCAGCGCCTTCCCATAAGGCCATCCCTCAGCGCCTTCCGCCAACATCAGCACATCATCGGCGTAGAAGTAACGAGTGGGAGCTCCCATCGCGTCATCATCATCCGACCGCGCAGAATCACAGGTATTCCTAGCCCACTCCTTCTCTTTCTTTACACGCCAGCGCTAGTGCTCTCAAATAGTGGCTTCATCCCGGAAGACCACGGTTTCGGACGAAGACTAAAGGATGTTACCGAGAAAAAAAAACTAGCCATACCCACGTGACACAAATCACACCTGCTAAAGTACTAAGTACTTATACTCGACTTTTTATTATAATTATAGGGTACACGCAGTGTTCTTATACTTAATTAAAAGATTAACTATCAGCTATTTAATATTGACTCTAATATTCAAAAAACAAAGTTCAATTTTCATCAAAAATATTGACTCTCAATTTATAGCTCAGAATCCCTCTCAAAGTTTTGACATTCACTTCAACATCACCTCATCTATTTACACTATTGATTTTCAATCTCACACATTTAAAATCAACCTTATAGTTCTCAGAATAAGGTTCACAGTTCTTGAATAGTTTGAACAGTAACAAGTTGGCACAAGATCATGTTTTAGTAAATTATCATGACAGGTGCTTCCTTACCACGTGGGGTTTATTTCTGGTACGATTTGGTATTTACGCCTACAATATTCATAATCATTTACAGGGTTAAGGTCTGTTCACACGAGGCTAGTCGACTGTCTCGTTTAAGCGACGTCGTATCTATTCGAAATAATATTTCGGTTTTATATATTACTAGCCGTCTCCCGCGGCGTTGCTCGCGTTAGAGTGTGACTTTTCAAAATTCCTTTCTTAGTGCACCCCTACACTATATAAGGATACTACCCTCCAAATTTCATGCCTCTAGGACTTATAGTTTAGGCTGTGCGTTGATTCTCTGTCAGCTTCAAAAGAGTTTTATATATATTGACTAGCCGTCTCCCGCGGCGTTGCTCGCGTTAGAGTGTGACTTTTCAAAATTCCTTTCTTAGTGCGCCCCTACACTATATAAGGAACCTACCCTCCAAATTTCATACCTCTAGGACTTATAGTTTAGGCTGTGCGTTGATTCTCTGTCAGCTTCAAAAGAGTTTTATATATATTGATGATGATGATATGATATAAAACTCTTTTGAAGCTGACTGACAATCAACAGCCAGCTTAAACTATAAGTCCTAGAAGTATAAGTAGTAGGTATCCTTATATTGTGTAGAGGTGCACTAAGAAAGTAATTATGAAAAGTCGCACCCGAAGACCCTTTAAAATTGATACATAGATTTCATAAATAACTCGACACGTGATTCAGGAAATTTTCAAATTTTCAAAACTGTATGCTGCTACCACGCGAGCAAAGCCGCGGGCGACGGCTAGTAGTCTTTCTTATGTACGCTTTAAAAGCAAAGAAATTCAGTGTTTAATGTTATAGCTACAATTCTTTTCACACTTATATTTGTGTTATTATTTTTTTATAATCTTCAATACCGAATATTGTAAATACCTATTATATACCTATGAGAAGTAGCTGTTACATGACACTAGTGTTTGAGATAAGAAACTAGTGGCAGGAGCCTTAAATGGCCTATTTAACTCTCCAGAAACTCTACTCAAAATTAGTGAAGGAATTTATTTCAGCTGGATACACTGCATGCAAAGCTCCGCTGTAGAGCACTCATCGTCACACACACTGCGCAGTGTAACTGAAAATGTAAACAAGAATACATTTATCATTTTGCAGGGTATACGTATTTGGTTCAGGGCGTATTGTTTACCAAAACACATTCAGTTTCATGAATATTCCAACCCTCGACAGTGACACCAGTTACAGACTTACAAACTATGAATATGTATTTAGTTTAATTAAACACTGCGGGATCTCTTGAATTTTAACTAAGCGTTCAATTCTTGGTTTGTGCCTTAAAAGATTTTTTTTTCTGCTAAATGTTATGGAACAAGCTGATAGCTCACCTGATGTTCAGTAGTAACTTCTGCCTATAACAATGCATTACCTCACAGAGCAAGTCCAATGAGGACGTGCCCTGTAAGGCAATGCACTGCGTCCATCACTCTGAGACGTAAAGATCTTGAAGTCTCATGTGCCTGTAATTACACCGGCGCCCTTACCCTTCAAACCGGAACACAGCAATGCGAGCATCGCTGCTTGGCGGCAGAAATAGGTACGGTGGTAGTACTGAACCCGGACGAGCTCTCACAAAGAGCTCTACTACTAGTAAAGTATTCAGTGTTATAAAATTGTTGCACGAGTTTCTATCAAACAACGCTAGAAATTATCACTGAACTATGAGTCTTAAAACTGCATTGAAAACAGATCATTTGTTTCGAAGCTATCAAAAGCTACAAACAGGTAGAAGACCATTAACATCCCGCATTTTTTGTATTAGTGGTTAAAACGAAGGACTTTAATACTAACTTTTTTCAACTCTTTCCAATACCCAACTCTAAAACTGTAAAAAATTTGAATATCACAGAATATGTCCTAAAACTCGAAAACTATGAACTAGTTGGAAATAAAACTGGACCGAAACTTGCCGTGTACCGAGTTGGGAGCTTGCACTGTGCCGTGAAGTGTGGTCCACTCCAAAAGGTTCAACCGTTTTTTAATTTCATAGTTATAATAAAATAATAAGTAAATAAATATTTACGGACATTTAACACAACGCCCTCTAGTTCCAAACTAAGCAGAGCTTGTACTATAGGAACTAGATCGCTGTTAGAATACTTTGCATACCTATAGATTTTTTTTGTAAATATATACTTATAGTAGGTACATAGTAGTAGAAGCAACTAAACATTACTCTAAGAAATTACTTTGAATTTAGAAGAAAATTACAACTAATACAATATTTACAAAATACCTAGTGGAGTCCCTCCGCGCGGAAGAAGTTATACTTCGAGTGGCACGCATTCACTCTCGCTCTGTGTTTAATGTGAAATTAATTTAGTATTTATTTTTATGTACTTAACTTTAAGTACTTATTTAGTTAGAAAAGATTCTATGCTCATGTTGCCTAAAATCAGAACTAGATGGCGCTGCTAAGTTTGTCCGGATCCTAGAACGCGCTATCGACGTGTTTTGCGTTTTATGGTGGTCTCCGTATGTGATCACTCTCGCTAGTCTCTGTCTCTTTCTATTCGGGGTTTAGAAAGAGACAGAGACTAACGCTTCCCGTTTAATACCGCGTTCACACTATGCCATTGCCGTTGCCCGAATTATTGCCGCGATTAATTCCGGAATTATTGCCACAGCAACATCGCCAAGTTCATGCCCTAGCTCTTTGGTGAGAATAAAGGCGATGTTGCATAGTGTGCACGCGCTATAACGCAACCTTGTACGCTGTCAGTTGGAAGTTGCATTATAATAATAATAAATAATAAATATTCACGGACACTTAACACAACGCCTTCTAGTCCCAAACTAAGCAAAGCTTGTACGATGGAAACTAGATGGCTGATAGAATACACACATACATTTTTTGTAAATACATACTTATAATGCATAGAAACACCCAGACACAGAACAAACATCTATGTTTACAACACACAAATGTTTGTTCTCAGTGGGGATCGAACCCACGACCCACAGCACGGAAGGCAAAGCTACTACCAACTGAGCCATGACGCCTGTCATTAGAAGTATAAATTCAAAAACTGATAGAGTAATGTTTAGTTGCTTCTCTAACTTACACCATAACCTATGCTCTACTTTTCACTAGAACCTCACGATGACATAACGTAGTACGCTGCACTCGATTCACACGGTCGTCGTGTCCATAGTAGGTACCTATCTACATAGTTTAGAATTGGCCTGAAACTGTCAGTATTTTTACGATTTGAGGCAAAATTGAATGAATAGCTAGCTAGTTACTAGAGGATAATTACTTAAAGCGAACGCGAGAGAAGAAAAACTACAAAGAGGGCTACGCTACGTAAGTTGCTTTAAAAAAATGCTAGATGTCACTGCTAAAATGATAAATAAGCTGAATCGCGCTGACGAAAACGCACGGCACCCACGTGCGAGAGATACTTACGTCAGACGATTACAACAGCATTTTAGTCCGTTCGAAAAAAAAAAAAAAAGATTGGCCCATAAAAATCTGATTGAAATCGGTTCAGTAGTACAAATAAATAATAATAACTGGAAAAAGAAGACATACACGACATTACGTATTTTTCTTTCCTGTGACTTTTCACTTCAGTGGTTGTTACACTTTTTACGATCAATAGAATAATCCCAATAAAGCCGGAACTAGTCAAATTGAAGTAGGTTTTTTGAGATTTCAAAGTCATACATATTTCTATTTAATCTAGTTATAAAGTCTATACACGACATTCATAATAATACAGTAGAAAAGGACAACGTAAAGTAACCCTTTTGCTACGTTTTTATACGTAAGCGGATTGAATGATGCATAATGTATGACTAAAATGTATTTGTTCTGTCTATTTTTTTAAGCCAGTGATTTGAGATACAGAAGATAATAGGGTTGGTTGTTTTTCACGTAACTATCAAACGATTTTTAATTTAAAAATAAGATTAAATTTCCAACCGAAGTCGACTGGTTTTTTGGTTACCTCAGAACTCCATCATAATATTAAAACAATTTGAAAAATCTCTTTTTTTATCTTCAAGAATATACTTTCAGATTCCCATCAGATAATCATCGAAATGTGTTCAGTAGGGGTTTTAATAGCTGAAAAAAAAACATGTCATCCCCGGACAAAACATTGCGGCCGGAATACTGAAACGTCACTCAAATTTAAGCACCACTTAAAATTGATCCGCCTCTGACATTACTCATTTGTAAGAGATGGCAATAATTTAAGAGTGCAAGGCGTTTGAGTATTCGGCCATGTGTGTTTTGCATCCCTGTGACTTTTCATTGGTATTTATGATCAAAACAATAATTCCAATAATCTGGATGCAAAAGGCCCAAAATAGACACAAGTGGCGTTTGAGGGAGGAGGCTTATGCCCAGCAGTGGGTCAAGCTGCCTATGATGATGATGAAAGTGCAAACAGCTATTCACGAGGGCAATTTGTAAATAACTTAACTGACACTGCAATTTAAACTAAATTATACAATATTTCAGGATGTTTTAATGCATTATCGCGCGTTAATGTTCTGTTTTGTCAAGTTAATGGTGTATTGATAAGTTAAAATAACCAAAGTTCGTAATGGTGTTGAAATTAAAAGGTTTAGTTTTCAAACCAACAACTGTTATATAGCGGACGTAAGTTTTACAAAGGTATATAAATATACCTTGATCAAGGCAGATGTAGATATTGACTTATTTAATACTTCATTAGCTGCACTTAAGCGTTTACTCAGTGGCAGATTCTTTAATAATATTAAGTTTTTTTTTTTTTCTCTTAATTTAGTATGTTTTTCTTTTGTTTAATTTAAATTTCTCCTCAAAATTCTAATTTGTAATTTCTTGTACTCTATTTATATGTGGAAACTTTTAATTGGCCTTCAGTGTATTATGTCTATCTTCCTATTGTATAAATACCTAGCTGTTAGTTATCCAAAAATTATTAAAATAAAATAAAATAAACAAATCAACGAATACTGTTTCTTACGACAATCTTCTGAAAACATTTATTTTTGAACAAGTGGAATTGTTTTTTTTTTTATGATATAAGTAATGGAACAAGCTGATAGCTCACCTTGATGTTAAGTGGTAACTTCTGCCTATAATAATGCATTACCTCACAGAGCAAGTCCAATGAGGACGTGCCCTGTAAGACAATGCACTGCGTCCATCACTCTGAGACGTGAAGATCTTGAAGTCTCATGTGCCTGTAATTACACCGGCGCCCTTACCCTTCAAACCGGAACACAGCAATGCGAGCATCGCTGCTTGGCGGCAGAAATAGGTACGGTGGTAGTACTGAACCCGGACGAGCTCTCACAAAGAGCTCTACTACTACTAGACTACTAATTTGTACCTATATGTTGTGTATGTTTTGTGCATAGTAAATAAATGAATGTATATGTCTAACTGTGATAAATGGTTGCAATAGCGAAACGTTTTTTTAAATCAATGCTATGATGTAAAATACAACCGAATTTAAGCCACCTCGTTTTTTGTAGTCGGTTAAAAAGTAATGTCGTTAGCTTAAGCAGATTAGTTCCAGGAAATCCAACATATCGCCGTAAATAAATCCAGTAAACTTGACACGTTAAATGTACCGTTAACAGACGTATTGTGTCCCAAGACGGTTATATTAATATCATAACCGTTAAATTAATATTGGAGTTACGTTGCGGTGTAAACGAGGCCATATGTTACGGGGAGCAGTTACACCGTATCGAGCACGACCGAGCAATATTCGCAATAAAGTTTTATATTTGCAGGTTTTACTATGTATTGCAAAACTTGTAAAAGAAGTACCTATATACTTAGGTAGAAATTCTAAATAATAATGATAAATATATCCTTGGACATTTAACACAACGCCCTCTAGTTCCAAACTAAGCAAAGCTTGTACAATGCAAACTTGATGGCTGATAGAATACATACATACATTTTTTTTTGTAAATACATACTTATAATACATAGTCACACCCAGACACAGAACAAACATCTACGTTTACAACACACAAATGTTGGTTCTCGGTGGGGATCGAACCCACGACCCACAGCATGGAAGGCAGAGCTACTACCGACTGAGCCATGACGCCTGTCATCAGTAATTTTGTTCTCATAGTACAAGCTTTGCTTGTCTTGAGACTAGAGAGCGTCGTGTGGAATGTTCATGAATATTTTTATTTATTGTTATGAAAGCAGTCTAAAAAAAAACATTAAAAAATATAATTATGATATTAGTTGTTGCTCTATAAGTTTTCTACTCTGTGAAAATACTCACAACAAAATTCATAGTCTTTGGGGTATATTCAATATGGGTCTTCTAAAGCTGAGTTAACTAAAATGATTGCTAAATCTGTTGTCATCTCTTTTCGTTGTCATGTAAGTGACAATGATAGAGATTTTTTGTTAAAGCTGCGCTAAAATGATAGAACTTGGTTAGTTTGTTACACAGTTATTATTAGTTATTTATTAGTTACACTACAGTGTGACAGTCGGTTCAGGTAAAGAGAGGGCTAAGCAAACTGGCTTATCGCGCACGTCTGACAAGGCACGATTTATGTTGAAACTTTATCTTTTCCGTTGTGTACCTACGTTTGCTATTTTGGATTTGGTCTGGTTGCACCAATAATAAAACTAGCGATTTGAATCGAAGTGATTAATTTTTTTTTAAAGCAAGTTGATACCAAGCTTACTTTTCCGGTGTCTATATTTCCAAATGCTTATATTTTCAATGATTTCAAGCGGAGATAGATAGATAGATATTTTCTTTATTGCACACCAAGAAAAGAAGAAAAACAATAAAAGAGAACTAAGTTTTAAGTATGAGGTACAATGGGCGGTCTTATCGCTATAAGCGATCTCTTCCAGACGTAGTACGTATAAGAGTGAGTACGTATCTTCTAGTGTAGTCCCCTTCTTATTGAACTGTCATTTTAGCGCGGCTTTCAAAAATTCTCTATCATTGTCACTTGCATAACAACAAAAAGAGATGACAACAGATTTAGCAATCATTTTAGTTAGCTCAGCTTTAGTGTTAGGTTTTGAAGAGAAAATCCACCATTTTCTTTTCAAAACAAACGACAGCCGACTTGACAAATGACTTGACTTGACTTATTTATTACAATTTTAACACTTGACATTGGCAAAATTGTCTGTCGAAATGACGGACACAGGCCATTATTGAAGAGAAGAAGAAGAAGACCAATATGAATATACCCCTTGTCTACCTTAGTCTTACCCTTAATAGCAAAACCTATTTCTATTTAGGTATTTAGGTACGAAGCAAAACCTAGGGAGCATTAATTTCTTGTATCATGCACAATTAAGTTAGGTAAAACAATAATTCTATTTTAACCCTTTTAATACTTGTTAACAAGGTCTAAAATTCAATAAACTGAAGGCTTGTCCTCAATCTGCCATCGAGATTCTAACTCTTATCATCTACACGTTACGGTCGAAAATCTAAAACTTGTGTCATTCCGACAGAACATCCAAAACAATTACTTTATACAAGTCAAAGTCTTAACAGTAAAAGAATAGAGTCGAAAATGGTCTGATCAGTTTCAAGGCAGGGTTGTCACATGCGACGAGTTACTGGTTAGGAAACCGCCACAGAGGCGATAAGTTGGACTAGATCTAGGTTGTCTGTGGTCTAAGAGCTAGTAGTTGTAAACTGTACATAATTAGTTTTTGTCACATTGTATGATACAGTACATAAAAACAAGCAAGCTCGTGGCCAACTCTGGTGACGGAGTTTTTAGGCCGCCTTAAGGCCTCCGTCATGGCTTAACGACTGCTAGAGCCGCGACAGTTTAACGTGCCTTCCGAAGCGCGGAAGCACTCAGATGTAAATGTCACTAACGGTCACCTATCCAAATAGTGACAGCGCAGAACGTCGCTTAACTTAGATAATCGGTGAAGATTGATTAAGCATAGCCACGAGCGCTTCACACTAAACTGGATATAGGTATACATTCAGAAGGGTCATCAATATATATAACTAGTCAATATATATAAAACTCTTTTGAAGCTGACAGACAATCAACGCACAGCCTAAACTATAAGTCCTAGAGGTATGAAATTTGGAGGGTAGTATCCTTATATAGTTGAGGGGCGCACTAAGAAAAGAATTTTGAAAAGTCACACTCTAACGCGAGCAACGCCGCGGGAGACGGCTAGTTCTCAATACAATCTGGTGAATATGTTGCTATTGTTTTGTTAAAATGTCTTAAATGTTGTGGAGTGGTCTTTGTTAGTTTTTTTTTTTAATGATAAAATAATGGAACGCTGATAGCTCACCTGATGTTAAGTGGTAACTTCTGCCTATAACAATGCATTACCTCACAGAGCAAGTCCAATGAGGACGTGCCCTGTAAGGCAATGCACTGCGTCCATCACTCTGAGACGTAAAGATCTTGAAGTCTCATGTGCCTGTAATTACACCGGCGCCCTTACCCTTCAAACCGTTTGTGTTATTATGAGAATTAGTAGATACATAATATCAGTTTAAATTATCTCAGGTTAATGCACTTCATGAGGCTATAGACGGGATCCTAGTAGGTAGGAAATGTTTTTTTTTCATTTAACTACGCAAAAAAAAAGACGAGATAATAAACATTTTTTTTTAGAGAAGTGTGTGGCTTTTTCCCAGCAGTGGGAAAGAACAGGGTGATTATTAGTGTTAGCATTTTACACCGTTTCTACAGAAAAGAAGACAAAAACAAAACGCGATCACATTATTTATAATAATACGTACGCGATGGATGCTACGGTGTGCTACGAAATGCTACGCCGTAGCACGCTGTAGCATTACAGATGCCTTGACTATCTTACTTGTATATTCAAGTGCGATGTTAGTTTAAAACTGTTATAGAAACAAACGTTTATCATGAAGTGAGCTATATTTTTGATGAGACAATTTTTTACAAAAATGTAGCTAAAACATAAAATTATAAGCATTATACTCTTAGTAATTGGTACTATCCAAAATGTTTGGTAATATTATACTAAGTTACTATGTTTTTCAAGTTTTCTATTTGAGAATTTTTATTTTCAAACAAATTTTTTGAAACTTTTGACTCTATACTAACAAAAACAACCTTCAGTTTTATCTCTCGCTATAAACCCAAAGGAATAAAAACAAAAATGAAAAGACATTGTTGAAAACACAATAATCACTTTAAAATTACGATATCTAAGAGGATTAATTCTCTTACAAAAATCTTGCTATCATTGCAATTTTTTGGGATGTTATTTAAATAGCTGCCATTTCGTGACGACTGAACAAAATCTGAGTGATTTTTCACTAAATTGTATTAAAAGAATCACCCCTCAGCTGGGAAAGTAAAAATAAAAAAGATAAGAAGGGTAGTTAAACATTAGATTTAATGCAAATCGTTCTGAGCGCGCAATTAAGGTACAACCGTAGAATAAGTCGTTCAGAACGATGTAGAAACGAAACTCATTTTTGAATGGAATCCATAAAATGTAGGAACAATTTTGTGACCATCAACAATCAATCAATTATCAATAATTCAATAATTATCAATAAGTAGTAATTATAGTCCTTGTTAAGGTGCTTATATTTTAATTATAAAAATATGTTTGCAAAAAAAAACTATAGAATACTTAATTATAAAGATTACAAAGGAAAAAGTGCTTTAATCATTTGATTTTTCGAGTTCATGTCTTAAATCTATAAGCCTCTTAAAAACCTCTGGTTGCCTAAGTTGTAAATATAATAAATTACATAGTACTTAACTAGAACTAGAAGAAAATATAGGACAAAATTAAATATCTGTTCAATGTATTGAGTATTGAATTTCGCAGTTCAGTTTCGGTTCTTCATAAAGTTATATAGTCTATGGCGGACGGGTGGGTCTAATGAATACTTAAAGAAAGTAGGTTTATCGGGAAACGCTTGGATCTCTCGATCCTTAAATCAGAGCTTTTGTCTTCATTTGAGTTACAAAATATTTGAGAAAGCTTCCTTAATGAATTAGATTCTTTATAGAAAGTGGATTTGTGCGGCTATAAACACTCGAAGTTTATTAAAAAAATAGCAAATATTTTTAGTGAAAGTTACGAATTGAGTGGGATTTGAACACACGCCCGTTGTCTTAAGTTGCGTTGACCAACTCATAGATCGATTTTAATAGATTTAGGGTTTATTTGGATGGTGATACAGTAGCTTAGAAGGGTTAAAGTACCCATTTTGAAGCTGTCCATGTCCATTAATAAGAACAATTTTTTATGAAAAAAAATAGAAAAAAAATCTTCATCTTTATACAGTTTTGTGTGCTGGGTACATAGCTCCTAGAAGTTGTAAAGAGTGATATTATTACACCTTGTGTAAAATGTGAAAATACCAAACAAAAACACTATTAAAATATTTTTTTTTCAATTGAGTAATTTTCTTAACGTAATTTTAGGAATACTAAAAAAAAACTTTAATAAATATTGCTTTTATATTATGTTATTAAATTTAAATTAGTATATTTTGTTAAAGATTATTTTTAGGAAAATATTAATTACTAGCCGTCGCCCGCGGCATTGCTCGCGTTCTACCCTTTAGAGTGTGACGTTTCAAAATTCCTTTCTTAGTGCACCCCTACACTATATAAGGATACTACCCTCCAAATTTCATACCTCTAGGACTTATAGTTTAGGCTGTGCGTTGATTCTCTGTCAGCTTCAAAAGAGTTTTATATATATTGAATATAGAAATGACTTTGCTTTCAACAGGCAAAGGCTTTATTCACCACTTTTCATGTACTTACAAAAAACCGTTAAAAACACCGTGATATTTTTATTATTATTGAACTTTAACGTACTGTTTCACATTCCAGAAACTTCGACCTTAGAAAAAAATATTTTTTTGACTACTTTTATTCAACCCACGCTCCAAGGACAGCTAGCTATCTAGTTCCTCGGTTAATAAACAACCTACCTACACTGATCTTATTAATAGTATTACGCCTAAGAACATTAAACTTAAATTAAAATCCTACTTTCTAGCTAATATTGAAAAGTACCAATAATACTTACCTACTATTTCAAAAAGCTAATCAACCTACCTACTTAAATACCTAACTAAAACAAGCTACCTAAATAAATGGAATGCACTTTGCTAGATCCCACTTATAGCTACCTACCTACTTATCTAATCTAGTAACTACCTACCTAATGTAAGGCTATCGACGCTAAGACTCATATATCATTATCATATAAACCTTGTGGTTTCCTTAGTGCTATAGTACAAAATAAGTTATAATGTATTTTTAAAACAATAAATAAATAAAAAAAAAAATACTGACTTTGAAACCTTAAAAATCCAATTAAAGTGTCCAGATTTCGTCCCTTTTTTAGAGGGCGAAAAAGCAATAAATCCCCTTGCGGAAGCCACTGAATTCACTAATTAGCATCTGGTGAATTTAGTGACCCAAATGATAGTATACCCTGCTATGGTTTGTATCTGTTAGTTTATCAGTCAAGTAGTTGGTTCAAAAGCTGTGATAAACCGATATTTACAGTCAATATAAATAAAATCAATTAATAAATATTCACGGACACACGCCTTCCAGTCCCAAACTAAGCAAAGCTTGTACGATGGAAACTAGATGGCTGATAGAATACATACATACATTTTTTATTTTTTTTGTAAATACATACTTATCAATATATATAAAACTCTTTTGAAGCTGACTTAGAATCAACGCACAGCCTAAACTATAAGTCCTAGAGGTATGAAATTTGGAGGGTAGGATCCTTATATAGTGTAGGGGTGCACTAAGAAAGGAATTTTGAAAAGTCACACTCGAAAGGGTCTAGAACGCGAGCAACGCCGCGGGCGACGGCTAGTAATACATAGAAACATCCAGACACAGAACCAACATCTATGTTTACAACACACAATATATTTATATAGTAAGTAAATGTTGAGAAAAAGTAAAAAACATGGTAGCACTATTCCTCGTTTACGTTGAGTTCACAAATAACAAAGTTGACAGCACAAAAAGGCGACAGCGACTTCTTCGTAAAACTTTTTTAAGATTTATTCAGAAAACTCTGTTCTATTATTTATTTACAGATTAATTTGAACAACAACAGAATAACAAAGCTTAAAATAAACGAGCTACTAAATATTAAAACTCATTTAAGAATACTGTAACAGTAAAATAACGCTAAAAAAATAAATGGAGTATAAGCGCTTTTTGCAAGTTAATTTGTGATGCAAGAGAACGTTTCTTAGTAAAGACAGTTCATATTATTATACTTCTATCTGGCCGACTGGTAGTAGCTTTGCCTTCCGTGCTGTGGGTCGTGGGTTCGATCCCCACCGAGAACAAACATTTGTGTGTTGTAAACATAGATGTTTGTTCTGTGTCTGGGTGTTTCTATGTATTATAAGTATGACTTACAAAAAAAATGAATGTATGTATTCTATCAGCCATCTAGTTTCCATCGTACAAGCTTTGCTTAGTTTGGGACTAGAAGGTGTTGTGTTGAGTGTCCGTGAGTATTTATAGTTATTATTTAGATCTATCTATACTATTTAAACCTGTAAAAAAGACAAAACCCAAAATTAAAGATTAATATAAACTAAATATGCAGGTCTACTAAATAAACGATGCTGATTCCGAAAATCGAATTTGTCTGTTTGTCTGTTTGTTTGTTCGCAGATCACACTTAAACTACTGAACCAATTTCAATGATACTTATACCATTCGGAAACTCTTTTTCCGGATTGAAACATAGGCTATATTTTATTGAAATCAAAGATGTGGATTCTTAGATACAGGTTGAACTCTCTGAGCCAAAAGCAACCATTAGCTACGAGGTTCATGGTATGCTGGTGACAGATATTTTTGTGGAAACTTTCGCACGTGTACGAAGTCGCGGGTATCAGCTAGTTAGTACACAAAAATGATGATGTACTAGTAATTTTTATCTAATTTTTAAAATCAATAAATGTGTGTGATTTCACTGAACCCTGGCTTTTCTCGTGATACTTTCCCTCGCCATTGGAAAGCACTTACCTATTGCGAACACAAGCATATTGAGCAACCCTTTCGAATCCAATCGAATTTTCGTTAAAACGCAAAAAGCGTTAAAACCATTCTGACAGACCTTTTTTCTCCATTATAATATACAAGGTAGGTTAAGTACATAAATAAAACCTTTTTAAAATAACTCACATCTTCTTCTACTTCTAAATATATAAAACTCTTTTGAAGCTGACTTAGAATCAACGCACAGCCTAAACTATAAGTCCTAGAGGTATGCAATTTGGAGGGTAGTATCCTTATATAGTGTAGAGGTGCACTAAGAAAGGAATTTTGAATAGTCACAGAATTTAATTTATTTATTTAAAATTTTGAATAGACTAAAGGGTCTAGAACGCGAGCAATGCCGCGGGCGACGTCTAGTCATTAAATATTGGTAATATGAAAGTATGTATGTTTGTTTGTTGTTGTATCTATGCTGTAGCGTTGAACAAATGAACGAACGAAAAATTGATATTTTAATATCATAAAATGATTAATCCAAATAAAACTAAACAATACAGAATTACACATTAAATTTTTCTTTTTTTATTTATATCTTTATTTAAAAAATATAATAGAGTGGTGTGTTTTATATATAGCCCGCAGCCCGTCTGAAGTTTGTTTTGTCAATTTGCGAAAAATGACTCGAAATTATTAGATTGCCCAAATAATACTAAGATACATTTTTTCAAATTTAAATGCAAGAAAACCCACGGTTCAATGTTAGTTCAGTAGAGATGTCGCACTCTCTATGTAAAGGCTTACAGACTTTTAAGACGATATTTCGTTAAGTGCTCTGAACTCACCTGGCGCTTAATGACACGCCGCTGCAACTACAGTTCGCGGCTGTTGGTATGGCACATACCTATGTGATAAAATCTACAAAAGACACTGATGAAAATACCAATTAGTGACAAGGTTACTTAATTAACTTTAGGGTGCGACTCAAAATTCCTTTCTTATGCACCCCTACACTATATAAGGATACTACCCTCCAAATTTCATACCTCTAGGACTTATAGTTTAAGCTGTGCGTTGATTCTAAGTCAGCTTCAAAAGAGTTACCTGTATATAAATTGACTAGCCGTCGCCCGCGGCGTTGCTCGCGTTCTACACTTTAGAGTGTGGCGTTTCAAAATTCCTTTCTTAGTGCACCCCTACACTATATAAGGATACTACCCTCCAAATTTCATACCTCTAGGACTTATAGTTTAGGCTGTGTGTTGATTCTCTGTCAGCTTCAAAAGAGTTTTATATATATTGATGATTGATGATTGATGATAAAAGGTAAAATCGTGTCACATATTGGCAATGTGAAGCGTTTTTAACAGTTTTGACTATTATGTAAGTGGTACTCGTATTCCCAGCTACTTAATACTTTAACTTGTGCCAGACAAGCAACCTCGCTCTCTCTTCCCGACTATTAGTCCCACATGGTGCTGGTGTCAGCCTTCCTCGCACTCTTCCTCCACATCGCCCTATCCATTACGTCGTCAGAAACGTTGCATAACTTTGTGCCAGATAAACAACCGAAAACTATAAAACTTTTAAACATTTACAAATTCCTTTGCAATTTATATTCCTGAAAGTTTTTGGTTTTAGCTAAAAGCTAGTTTTTACAAAGTGTTAGTCTAGATAAGATACGATACTATTTAAAAGGCAAACCACTATGAAAAGTATCTTAAGTACATTATACGGGTCATTCCCATCGAACCCACCGGACCACTGGTGGGCCAGATGGGAAAAAAATCCCAACGAGCCCACTATGCAATTTAATATATTAATATAATTTTGAAGTTTTCAAGAGTAGAGTGAATAGGTATCTTCTAGGTAAGCGTGCTACATCGTCGACCACAACATCGCTTAACATCAGGTGGGATTGTGGTCAAACGGTTGCCTATATTGTATAAAAAAAATGCAAAGGTTTGATGGGATTTTTTTTCCCATCTGGCACACTAGTAGGCTTGATGGGAAAAAAAATGTCTACATTGGTCCGTTTGCTTGGGGAGGTAAAATAAATGAGTTAAATATTTTGTTATGATAAAATAAGCTACGACGCGTAGAGCTTTGCTACGGCGTAGCTCTACGGCATAGTACGTAGAATCTGTTGTCAAAATATATCTTTCGTTAGTGTCATATAAAAACAAATTCAGACACTAAGCCTGGGACTACATGATCCAGAATTACGGATCTTCAGAATCCGGATCAATGTAGTCCTAGCCTTAGGTGGCAGATTTACATATTATTGTCTTCCTAGCAAGCAAGCTCGTTTTTAGGCCGCCTTAAGGCTTCCGTCATGGCTTAACGACTGCTAAAATTGAGACCGACAGTCTTCCACGACAAACGTTTGTGTGTGGCAAACATAGATGTTTTTTCTGTGACTGAGTGTTACTGTCTATTATAAGAGTGTATTATATTCGTTTAGTTTTTCTTAATAAGAAAAACTAAAAGAATATTATCAAGTCTCCTGTAAGACTTCAAATAGATGACTTGATTAAATTCTTATTAGTTTCATAACTATTTGAAATAACGAACTTGAGAAATTCAAATTTGGAATGTATTTGAAATGAGAATGGGTAATTGGGTACGTTAGGTACCGTTTTTGTTATCTTGATAACAAAGGATCACACAAATGTTCTAAAAGCTTTGTCTCCTAAAAAGCGGGGGCCGTTTTATGACGTTCAAACCGTGGCCTGTTTTAAACTATCCGCTTATTAGAATCGAGTTAGAAATCGTTTATTTGCGATAGCGTGGAAACATGGTATAAATAAGATTTTCATAATTATTGTCTCTTACATTTCAATATTTCATTACTAATGAAATTATTTATACAAGTCAGTTTTTTTTTTTTTTCTGACCTATTTCGTCCCACTGCTGGGAAAAGGTCTCCCCCAACATCTTCCACTTTTCAAGTACTTTTCTTTTAAAGTTAGAGTTTCACAAGTCAGAATGTAAACAAAAAAAAATCGACTGCTTTAGTAATTCAAAGAAAATAACTAAACTAAAACCATGACAAAAAGTACTGCGGGTTCGATTCCGCGGCTGGACTATACCATTATACGAGTACATCTGTAAATATTCTGAATCGCTCTTGTGCTTGAGTGTACCTATTCTTGAATAAAAACTTCACCCTTCTCAAAAGTACGACCGTAATATTACGTGTAACGTTTTTGTGCAAACTGTTTTCGCAGGCTTATTAATATTGATATGCAGGTCACGTGATTAAAACTTAAACAATATATGGGTCTGAAGGGTTTGATTTGCATAATCTAGCTATTAGTGATTCAAGTTAGTACTGTGGTTGGTTTATTAGTTTAGTTTGGTTGTTATTACTGGGTTTTGATGGGGTATATGGTTGTTTTATAGAAAGGTGCCGACACGGTTTAATAGCGTTGACCTTAAAGAGAAATTGAGGGGTGCTTGATTGCAGCAGAGAGATATTGGAATGGAAGATTTATATTCGAAATTGAGCTACTCGTCGACCATTTTTTTATTTTTATTATTTAGAAGTTTATCACTTAAATAACAAATATAATAAAAAAAAATATACTTCTTAAATAACATCAAAAATCAAACCAGCACTCTTTCATTTGCACGAACGTAAAAAAAACAAAAGAATTATCCCAATGTACTCGGAAAATCTGAAGTCAAATTCATTCCTTTATTTATTGTAATATACCTTACAAATTTATTTACCCAAGTATGTAATCGTGTAACGCACCCTTACTTTAGCTACCCTTACATGCCGTAGAATTGTATCAAGAAAGAAATGCCAGACTCCATGTTAGAAATTCTTGTATACCGTGAACACCATCACTGAATAATTTATTAACAAAAAACTATGGTTAAATAATAGCTAGCTTTCGGCTGCGACTTTCTCCGCGTCCCGTTATAAGTTGATTTTTTAGGATAAAAAGTAACCATGTTAATCCAGAGTAGAAACTATATATATAGGGGAGGGGCGTGCGGGCCCCGCTGTAATGGCGGGCTTCGTCGGCGGGGGACTGGACGTAAAGGCTCTGCCGGTTTCCCAGTCCTCCCCACTAAGACGACGCAGGAGCGCCGCTGGGTTTTTAGTGGGTATACCGGCCTTTGACCCAGGCTGGGGAGTCCCACATACCCCCCTTCATGCTCTCTAGTGGAGGGGGGATGCGTCATGCATTTTCCCAGCGCAAAAAAAAAAAAAAAAAAAAAAGGGTAGAAACTATAGGTACCTATTTATATTCTCGTAGTTTCAGCGTGATTGAAACAAACAAAATCTCTATCATGTCATTAGCATGACAACGAAAAGAGATGACAACAGATTTAGCAATCATTTTAGTTAGCTCAGCTTTAGAAGACCAATATGAATATACCCCTATGCGCTTATCGAGATGAAATATCCACTGCAGTAAAAATATTTAAACTAATAACTAAAGAATTTGTACACATAAGCCGTAATAAAAAGATGACGCTCTCAAAAATACGACTGAATTGGCTGCAACAAGAATATAGCTATAATAAATAAAAAAAACTAAAATTTGTTCATCTACGCAAACTTAAAATAAGTAAGTTGAACATTATTTAACTATTCTCTCAAGTTTATGTCTTAGTAATTGTTGGCCGCGGCTTCCGGTCGCTCATTTCCGTCGGAAACCCGATCCACTTCCGGTTACGGGATTTCTCGGAATTTGGAACATTTTCGGATAAAAATCGGGTGGATTTATTTCAGATTACATAGTATGTTACAACAAAATGTATTGTTGTAAGCGAAAACGCCGTTTATCTTACCTTTATCAGAATACAAGGGATTTTCGCAAGAGTCGGTTTAGCAAGTTTTTTTTAGATCTAGCCCTTTAATTTTAAGAAGAATCAGACATTAAAATAAAAGCGGTTTTGGAATGTCTAAACAAAACCCTATCATATGACACCCCACTTGATATTTTGGTACAACTTTTTTTTTACACCCTTTGGAACCTCTTGACCGACAACGAGATCTCAGTTCAGGGCGAACTACTAGTTTATTTATTTATTTAGCTTTTATACCAGATAATAAAGATTATACAGGGTGTTACCAGACCACTTCCGAAAACTTGGAGGTTCCAATCAGACCATGATACTGAAAACATTAAGCGAAGAAAATCGCGAAAAAAAAAATTGACTTGACTATCTCTTTTTAATTTTTTTTCTAGTTACATACACACAGTACAACATAATAAGACATATCTACCTAATTATCTCATTTAAAAAAGCAAAAAAACAAATAAAATAAATAAAGCAGCAATGTACACGCAGCACGCAGATTACGTCTACTACAGCATGAGCAGCTGAGAGTTCATCGCGGGTCATTCAAATACGCGACGTGTGAGCGACCTACGTTAGTAGGCACTTACGACACAGAATAAATAATAGTACTTAGCCTCGACCTTATCTACGTGAATGCGTACATTGCGGGCTGGCGAAATAAATACAAATCTTTAAACATTGTTTTCTCTGGCTATAATTATTTTTCAGGATAACTGATTTTTTTTTGGTTGGGTTTTGGTGTGCTGTAGCTCCCCCTTTCGTTTTCGGAAGTGGTCTGGTAACACCCTGTATAACTTAAAACTAATTCCTATACTATGACATCGACACTGTTATGTGTTTGTCTTTTTTTGTCAAAGGCCTGCTCCATTCTCTTTCACTCCTCTCTGTCTCTAGCTACCCTTGTCCGTGTTTGCCCTTTTAACTGAATGTAAATATTTCTACACGTTCTAACTAGTTTTCTGTTTTCTAGCAATTCTATAAAGTTAACATAGCTAAAGCTCCTCTGAAGCTGAGAGCAAAGCCACTGACAACAGCCACTAGTGACTTTCGAGAGCTAATTCCTTTTCCATGCCTTTTGTAGACTCCCGCACACGTGTGACTAGTGACGGCCACTAGCTACATGAGACTATAAAAAGTAGCTATTGCAAGCCACTGGTGGCTGTCGTTGGTGGCCTGTTTGTCCTCAGCCTAAGATGAATTTTACAGTAGAGCGCCTGTAAACTTATTTAGTGCTTTAAAGCTAACCGAACTGTGCCTGTATCACGAACAAATCTGACTTTCGCCGCGCTAGCGTATTCGAGTTATACTGCGCGTCAACGCCAGCTCGACTGCCAACCGTTGTAGTGTCACCGCGCAGTGTATCTCGGATACGCTAGCGTTACAATACGTTTGCGATTGTCACTCATTGTATCACATTACACAAAATTGTATCGAAATAAAAGTATCCAACCTACGTCTTATAGAAAGCGAGACAAATACTCACGTCCGGACACTATCAATCCCGGAGGATTACTCGGGTCGTGTGCCACAGTGTACATAATAACAGTAGACACAGTTGGTGCTGTCGTAACAAACTGTGATTAGGATTACGCAGCCGGACCAAGTCTGCGCAAACCAGCGATTAAAAAAAAAAGTTGCGATAGCCAGTTCGGCTGCTGTCAGCTGATAAAATAAATGAAATAATAATTAAGAGTAGTAGAGCTCTTTGTGAAGGGCTCGTCCGGGGAAGTACTACCACCATGCCTTTTTCTGCCGCCAAGCAGCGTTGCTGTGTTTCGGTTTGAAGAGTGTGGTCGCCGGTGTAATTACAGGCACATGAGGCTTAACATCTGTTTGCCTCAAGTTGATGGACGCGGGGCAGTAGTTCATCGTAGGGCACGTTCCTATCGTGTGTGACTACGAGGCAATGTTTTGCTATAGGTGATGGTTACCACTTAACATCAGGTGGGCCATCTGCTTGTTCCATTAGCAAAAAAAAATTGAGACATTACGCACAACGCCCTCTAGTCCCAAACTAGGCAAAGCTTATTTTATGGGAACTAGATTGCTAACAGAATACTTACATTTTTTTTTTGTAAATACTTATGATAGGTACATAGTAACACCCAGACATAGAACAAACATCTATCTTTGCCACACACAAATGTTTGTTCTAGTTGGGGATCGAACCCACGACCCCACAGCACGGAAGGCCCACAGAAAATGTATTTCCATCAACTTTTAGGGTACGAGACAAATTTTTCAATCATTCTTTTTAGGAAAAATCAGTTCTAGGTACTGACGTTTTTTTACTGTGCTCTAGGTCACCAAACTAATCCTAACCAATGATCATCGTTTGTCCCTCTCTAACCTCGTGTAAAGGACAGAGCTTGTTATCTCTGCTTCCACGCCTCCACTTTTTTTGAACTGAGGAAAATGGTATTTTTTTGTTGTGTATGTAAAACAAAGGTTTTCCGGTCATTATTTAAAGGATCAGAATTAGGATAGTAATCATGTCTTTGTACATAATCTGGATGATTTATCCAGCATCAGGGGCCACTTTTTGCCCATGCCTTGATTAAGGGGACGCTGTAGTGCCGGGTCATGATTTAGATGGAATAGGCTTGCCCAGCACCTATAACCATTATTATTTTATTGATCGAGTGAGCGAAGCGAACGAGATCTTAGTGAAAACTTGGACGAAAATGCTTTGTATGTTTGTATGTTTGTTCGACGAGATCTTTTGAACCGCTTATCCGATCTTCACATAATTTGGTAGGTATACGGATAGTACTCTTAAGTTTTACTGGTTTGTTAAATGAAGTAAATCGGTCCAGGGTTCGTGAAGTTATAAGGGTCCAAAGGGAGTAAAAAAAAAGTCGTACAATAATATCAAGTGGGGTGTCATATGATAGGGTTTGGTTTAGAAATTCCAAAACCGTTTTTATTTTGATTCTAGGTCTGATAGTTTTTGAGTTGTAAAAATTATAAAATTGGCAAAACCAGTATAACGTGAGCTACCATTACTTGGAGTTTCAACGATTTTGTAGTTCAAGTAAGACTGGTACATAGCTAGACGGCGATTTCGAAGTGATTTGCAAAGTTTGTTACAACCATTGGTCAATAAAAATTGTTGGGGTTTTATTAACCTCCGACCATGACGAGATCTCAGTTCGGGCCGAACTACTAGTTTATCTATAGCTTTACTAAAACTTTTTATTAATATTATGAATATTAATCGTTATTTTTTACGTTCCATAATTCTATTCACAAAGAAAATTATAGTACAGCATGTACAATATTTACATAATTTAAAAGTTAAAGAAACTGGAAAAACCGACTTCAATTTGATACGCCTTCATTATCAAATGATGATGATGATGATGATAGCAGTTCATTGGGACTGTTCTTAAACACCACAGAAAATCAAAATACGCAATGTCGTGGATGACGTGTTTTTTCCAGTAACACTTATTTTACTGCCAAACTACTGAAAATACAACCGAATTGAGAACCTCCTCCTTTTTTGAAGTCAGTTAAAAATACACTATGATATGAAACAGTTGAGCTATCTACAAACCGTTTAGTTAATAGTTAATACTCATTTCTTTACTAAAATGATAGAGATCAGTTAGAAAACCGGAGTAGGTTTTGCTTACAAACAACTTTATGCATTATTCACTCTAACAAAAAGCCTATTTTCCTAAACAGTTAAGCAAGAAACTGAGCAAACATTACTTCTGGCAAGAAAATATTGCATGGAAGGACCAGTAGGGACATCAATCATTTAAAAAATGGCGTTTCCAATAAATCTGGTGGAAAAGGGTGGAAATATCTTCATTCTTCCAGTATAAAGAATAATGAGGGGTTTGTTTGAAGAATGCAAGTTATGCAGTGCCAATCTTGACTAAACACATTTATTTATTTTAAACTAGTCGTCGCCTGCGTCGTTGCTCGCGTTGTAGACCCTTTAGAGTGTGACTTTTCAAAATTCATTTCTTAGTGTAGCCCTACATTATCATCATCATCAATATATATAAAACTCTTTTGAAGCTGACAGAGAATCAACGCACAGCCTAAACCATAAGTCCTAGAGGTATGAAATTTGGAAGGTAGGTTCCTTATATAGTGTAGGGGCGCACTAAGAAAGGAATTTTGAAAAGTCACACTCTAAAGGGTAGAACGCGAGCAACGCCGCGGGCGACGGCTAGTATAAAGATATTACCCTCCAAATGTCATACCTCTAGGACATATGGTCTATCTTATAAAAAGTTAGAGTAGACATCATGTCTTGTTTACCATACGTAATCAGGACATAATGTCTATTCTAACTTTTTATAAGATAGGGGGTTATAGTTTAGGCTGTCCGTTGTTTGTCAGTCAGCTTCAAAAGAGTTTTATATAACTTAGAAATGATTTAGCCGTAATCCTATACTTAGATCCCCTTAGATCTTTTATTAAACAAACATGTACACATACAAATCTCTAAAGATTCTTAGATTTCTAAACCCACAAAAAAAAGATTTGTGCGACTAATCCAGTGAGTAACAGACCCATGTCCGCTCCACGTTTCAAATCAATATACTTACGGTCAAGAAAATTCGTCGACTATTCGTCGACTTACAGCTCCCTTGGGTAACGTGTAGCCGGAGCTAATCCAATCATAGTAGGCGATAGGCGGGATGAAGCTGCTATGTTCATAGGCTGAGCGATAAGGAGAGCGGGTATAACATGGAGCTATGAGTGTTAGGAAGAACAACATTAATTTTATTTTTTGTATCTCCAACCATCTCTGTGATCATGTTTTCTTCAATCTTCAATGACTTGTTCTTTGTCCAGCAATCTACATAGGTTGACTAATAGTATAGAAGTTTACTTACTTTGTAACAAAACATGCATTTTTAGCGATATTGTCATCTAGAAACTAAAAATCAAAATGATTAGAATAAGGAGATAAATAGAGATAAACTTTTGTACCATCTTTTATTCGAAATAACAATTTTACATAATTAAAAACTGCATTTACACATTATCTTCCAAATAACCTTTGAGTGCTTTTTACTTTGTGTTTTTAGCTATACCTAAGTATTTTGAACATTTTCTTCATCATCATCATCTCAGTCCGGTATCACCCACTGCTGGATATAGGCCTCCTTCATGTTATGCCAGTCTCCTCTGTATGCGGGCCGCAACCAGGTGTTGCGTACGACTTTTACGATGTCTTCGACCCATCGCGCTTTCGGACGACCCGGGCGACGAAATTTTTTTTACAAGATTTTAAAATCGCTAGTCGCTCCGTCTCTGCATCCACCTTAACCCTACACAAAAGGATTGACCGACCAGTGTTCGAGTTTGGACTGCTTTGTGGAGGACTTATCCGGGCTTTCTATAAATATTTTTTACAACCGAAAATAGACAAAAGAAAAGGTTTTAGTTGGTAAAGTAAAATAAAGAGAGTATTTGTATACTTTTTCTTTCATGTAGCTAGGGATTTATTAAAGTACTTTGTTATTCTGAGCACGTCTAAGGTCATAAGTCAATAAATTAAGTGGAAAAAAGAAGAAATATGAAATTTCAAAAAAAGTTAAAAAATGTCTACAAGACAAGTTTATAGTATTCTAAAGTGTGTTCTAAAGTGTGGAACCCTTACTATGTGAGAAAAACCTAAGTAAATAAGTACCAAAATGTAATTTAGTTATCTATAGTACCTAGTTCTTGTTAGTTTTATTATTATTTTTTATTTTTTAGAAGTTGTTTTTTTTTTATTTTTGGTTTTTATTTAACCTACACTTACACTTAGTTTTTAATTTATTGTAAATACTTAATTTAAGCTTTCTTTTTGCTGTTGTATGTAGTACTAGTATAGTCATAATAATATTATTGCAAATGCTGTGCATGCCTGTAATTGGCACACATTTTATAGAATAAGGTTTTCAAAAGTGATTATTGTAATGTATACTATGTGCGCTGTTGGCGTTGCCTATTAAATAAATAAATAATAAATAAAAACCAAATATTTGATTATGAGTCTTGATTCTTTTTACTTTATATTTGAAAATATTATTTTTGTGTTTAAATAAGCCTATTTCAAATATGTGTGCTAACAAAAACAGACATCAAAGCCGTATTAAGTTGATCGTCGTCATTTAGAAAATCAACAACTCACTTCAAAATGTTAACAAGTACGCAATCAGACGCTTCAAGAAACTAAAACAACCATATTTTAAGTACCTAACTCACTCAGCTTTCCTTCATAGTCAAAGTGCAATGACTTACTTGAGTCACTTTGAAAATGTCTAAAGATACAATTATTTTCCAAAATGGACTTATAATCACTCTCACTTCCACCACGTTTTTCATGTTGCATCGGATAAATCAAAATAATCCTTGTTATAATACAAATAAATAACATTTTCACTTGAATGACTCAATGTCCGAAATTCACTTAAAATCACTCTCACTTCCACCAAGTTTTTCATGTTGCATCGGATAAATCAAAATAATCCTTGTTATTATACAAATATATAACATTTTAACATAAATCATGACTCATGACTCATGAATCATAACTCGTGACTCAAAGTCATAAGGCGTTACGATACTAGGTACTTAATACTAAATTACTCTAACAAAATCTAAGTTGTAACTAAACGCTAGAGTAGAAGTTTCAACCTGAAACCAGTCGATAGTTTCATCTTAAAGTTTTCAGTTTTCAGTTAAATGGAACGTGGCGTAGCGTGAATGTTTCAACCCACACTGTTGGTTAGTACAGTCAGGGTAAAAATATTGATAATATCTATACCTAGAAATAGAAAAAGAAATAGAAAATATTTATTTTGTTATTTTTATAAATACACAAGACAATAATTAAAAAATTGAAACTTAAAATTAAATTAAAATAAAAAAAATGGCCGCCACTCAGCATGGTGCCAGGGCAGGATTTGTTAAAACCCTGCCCAGGCGCTGGTTTTCAGTGGCACCAGTTCTATCATTTTATTTATTTAAAAACAAGAAGAAGCAAGAAGGGAAGACGGGAGATGGACGAAGGTGGTCACAGAATGGTAGCAAACCACCTGCCCGATAGTCGAATGACATCGTAGCGCTGGGAATCACTGGACAAAACTCGCAAGGGACAGAAAAGAGTGACGTAATAAAGAGGAGGCCTCTACTCAGCAATGGGTGCAAACGGGCTGAAATGATGATGATGATGATGATGATGATGATTTAAAAATAGCTGCTTGGTTTATAAATATAGATTACATTAATCATTGCGTTTAATTAACAAAATTAACCCAGTTAGACCAAAAATATATTTTTAACAAAATTTCATCATTTTCTTATTGCACATATTTCTAATTGTAAATGGTCCAGATTCAAGCATAATTTTTTTTAGAAAAATCTCTAGGTACTTAAATTAATGCTTGAGCATAGATCATATAATACTACTAGCCGTCTCCCGCGGCGTTGCTCGCGTTAGAGTGTGACTTTTCAAAATTCCTTTCTTAGTGCGCCCCTACACTGTATAAGGATACTACCCTCCAAATGTCATACCTCTAGGACTTATAGTTTAGGCTGTGCGTTGATTCTCTGTCAGCTTCAAAAGAGTTTTATATATATTGATGATGATGATATTGATAGACTTCAGTAACGATTTCTGTATAGTCCTGAATCCGTCGAGTTCTATTTTGTTGGTTTGCGAAAAGCGAGAATCAAGAAATTTGCAGTTGTATCCAGAAATATCGTTTGCAAATCTCCCGCTAGAGGCGTTTTTCGGAGCTTCAGCTTACCTCGCAAGTTGCTTTTCGATATTCGTTTTGATCAACAAAACAAAACTTGGATTGTGGACTCTAGTCTCCAAAGTTTAGAGACTAGAGTCCGTTGTCTAAGTTTGGTGTTTCGTCAAATGCTTTAGACTCAAAACGCCGTCACCTTCTGAACGAATAACTTATACAGCTGACTGTACCTCGTATATTCGAGAACCCATTTGGCGCTGTGTCGATTGGTTCCCTGTTACGATCGGATTGGAGGGACTTTTTATGTTTCGGTACTGAAGTACGGATGACAGACTACTTGAGCACTCAAGTAGTTTGTTTTATCTTTTCAGTACTTTTCTGCTATTTTTTGTATCAGCCCCGTATCGCAAGCTGTGAACTGCTTTCGCTGCCCAGCATTATGTCAAGTGACGTGGCTACAGATATACGAAAACAAGAAGCTAATGACGGCAAAAAATGCGCTGAAACGCGCTTATGTCACTATTTAGCCACAGAATATCTATGACTAGTTTCCGCTCGTGACTTCATTCGCGTCCTGTTGGATCTCGTTGATTTTCCGGGATAAAAAGTAATCCAGGTCAGGGACAATATATACTCCAAGTTTCATCCAAATCGGATCAGTAGTTTTTGAGCCAATTCGTCTAAATATGTAAAACTCTTTTGAAGCTGACTGACAATCAACGCACAGCCTAAACTATAAGTCCTAGAGGTATGAAATTTGAAGGGTAGTATCCTTATATAGTGTAGGGGTGCACTAAGAAAGGAATTTTGAAAAGTCACACTCTAAAGGGTCTAGAACGCGAGCAACGCCGCGGGCGACGGCTAGTTTCATATAAGCGGTCACCCACCCTATGACCGCACGTTGCTTATAACAATGCAAATACGTATCTACTATAATTCTATGAAACAATGCCATAGCAAACCCAGACTGGTGAAGGCTTTAACCCTATTTGTATGCATGCTTTCTTTTGGCAGTCATTCTACATTACATAAACGTAGATGGGCTTTGCTTAGACTGTTATTTAGCCTATTAAATGAAAGAGACATAATTAATAGGACAACTTCTGAAAACTTCAGAGGCTTATGCAATACTAGCTGTAGCGCCCGCGGCTTTGCTTGCGTGGTAGCAACATACGCATTATTTGATTAAAATCTTTGATCCTAATTTTAAACCTTTTACAGTGTGACTTTTCAAAATTCCTTTTTTAGTGCACCCCTACACCACATAAGGATACCTTCCAAATTTCATACCTCTTGGACTTATAGTTTAGACTGTGCGTTGATTCTCTGTCAGCTTCAAAACAGTTTTATATATAATGGATTTAGAAGATAAAACTTGGTGGAAACATAACCATGAATGGAGTTAAAGCCCTAACCGCACTGTTCTAGGTTCTAGCATCAATGCCTGGGACAATGACATGCCACGGAACACACCTGTGTGGATAACTATATTATAGTGCTTATTATGACTATATACCTACTAAACAGATTAGGCCATAAACAACAGACAAGTTATAAGTTTTAGCTCTGCATCTATTTTTAAGATATTTTTCCAGAAGTTTTCTTAAACAGACGTAAAGAATAGACATACAGCCCCCATATCGTAAGCTCTGAACTGCTTTCGCTGCCCAGCATAATGTCAAGCGACGTGGCCACAGATATACGAAAACAAGAAGCTTTTGACGGCAAAAAAACGCGCTGAAACGCGCTAATGTCACTATTTAGTCACAGAATACCTATGATTTAGTATGAAAACAGTTCAGACAACCTTCCAGGGTTAAACCTGGCAGGTTTTCTGAACCTTTTATGAGACAACGATTGCTCCGCAGTAGGTTACTTAAAATCATTTTGATTATCTAGGCCAGCGTATCAGCTTTGCTATTTAGCGCGGCCATGCAGCCAGCGTCTTGGGCACGCTTCCGATTGGTACTGATTTGGACCAGTTGAGCTATCTATAAATCGCTTGCAACTGTTTGTAGATAGCTCAACTGTTTCATGTGTATTTTGTAAATATTGTGAATATTGTAAATACTGTATTAGTTGTATTTTTCTTTGTGAATAAACCCTTTAATTTATTTTGTCTACAACTACTGCTAAAGAATACCAAGTAATATACCTACTTAAGGAAATTATCATACCTCAAAGACTATGAAACTTAACACAAGTTTAATGCGCGAACTGAAACTATGACACTTTGCCGCGCAACTTTACGTATTGTGCTCCCCACGTCAATAATAATTGAACGGTCCAAGTCACAGAGGTCTTACCAGCAATATTTTAACGTTAGCGTATTAGCTGCAAGATAGAAAACATTCACGCAATAAAACATGCACAATTCTATTAATAACTAGCCGTCGCCCGCGGCGTTGCTCGCGTTCTAGACCCTTTAGGGTGCGACTTTTCAAAATTCCTTTCTTAGTGCGCCTCTACACTATTATAAGGAACCTACCCTCCGAATTTTATACCTCTAGGAGTTATAGTTTAGGCTGTGCGTTGATCGTCAGTCAGCCTCAAAAGAGTTTTATATATTACATTGATGATAATAATATGAATTTACTTGCAGACTGAATGTGTACTAGTTATTAAATAAATAAGCTCTGCTAAGATATCAATTTGCGTTTCCACCGACCACCCTTGTGCATGTTTGACGTTTTGAATCTTGTGCAGAGACTCGAGTCTGTGCATTTGTTTTGACTTTCGACTCGAGTATAGCACACGCGAACGCATTCGCAAAGCGAGACATTTTGTTGGGAATTGAACGAGTTATTCCCATCAAGCCCACCGGCTGGCCTACTGGTGGGCCAGACCCCCAAGTCTGTGCATTTGTTTTACTTTCAACTCGATTAAAGCACACGCAAACGCATTCGCAACGCGAGAAATTTTGTATGAAAACCGGATAAGCGCCTCTAGCGGAACGGAAGATTTTAGAACTGTGCAATTCCCAATAAAATTTCTCGCTTTACGAATGCGTTTGCGTGTTCTATAATCGAGTCGAAAGAAAACAATAGCACAGACTTGGGGCTCAGATGGGAAAAAAAAAATCTATCGAGCCATCTATGCAAATGAATGGGCTAGTAACGCTAACAAATGTAAAAAAAATCAAAAAAAATG
This sequence comes from Eulithis prunata, assembly GCA_918843925.1. Lineage (NCBI taxonomy): Eukaryota > Metazoa > Arthropoda > Insecta > Lepidoptera > Geometridae > Eulithis > Eulithis prunata. Next base: position 6,024,545 of record OU974030.1, on the reverse strand, counting down.
AAAATTGTTTTTATTGTTTGATACAAGTTATATAACTAATAGGGTTGGGATCTCTTCTTTTAAGTTAATCTAACCTGTGTTAGAAGAGTCCCCTCTTTTCTGTGGTCACTAAAAACACACTTGTATAACTTAACATAAACATAAAGAGCCACACTTGTGTACGAAGCGAGATAAAAACTAAAACAGGTATGGTTTCTTATATAAATTGAATTATTATCTAATTGGTAGGTGCCTACCTAGATAAGATATGGTACTTAGCTAATTAGTAGGTAACAACTATCTGTCTATCACGTGTATAGTTAAGGTAGGTAGGTAGGTACCCACCTCTAGCCACTAGGGAGTGCATGCAGTAGGTAGGTTAGCCTCTAATGTAAGCTTAGTACTTACACCGCTCTACACCTCTAACTAAAAGCTGTTGTACCCTCTAACTCTATAATAATGTGAGGTACAAACAGTAGGTATCTGACCACATATTATGCTGTAGATAGTGTTTTGCGGAGTCTTACTGAAATATTAAACAAACTTCCACCATATTGATAGGCGTCATGGCTCAGTCGGTAGTAGCTCTGCCTTCCGTGCTGTGGGTTGTGGGTTCGATCCCCACCGAGAACAAACATTCGTGTGTTGTAAACATAGATGTTTGTTCTGTGTCTGGGTGTTTCTATGTATTATAAGTATGTATTTACAAAAAAAAAATGTATGTATGTATTCTATCAGCCATCTAGTTTCCATCGTACAAGCTTTGCTTAGTTTGGGACTAGAAGGCGTTGTGCTAAAGTGTCAGCGTGAATATTTATTTATTAATTATTTATTATATTGGAAGAAGTAAGTTTGTAGTAAGCTACATACTTGTTTGCAAAGTATAATTTAAGAATGATGGTATGAAGAACTAGCCGTCGCCCGTGGCGTTGCTCACGTTCTAGACTTTTTTGAGTGTGACTTTTCAAAATTGCTATCATAGTGCGCCCCTACACTATTTAGGGATAATATACCTATATAAATGTAATACCTCTAGGACTTAAAGTTTAGGCTGTGCGTTGATTGTCAGTCAGCTTCAAAAGAGTTTTACATAGAGCTGATACCCGCGACTTCGTACGCGTGCGAATCTACCAAAATATCTGTCAACCAGTATACGATGAACCTCGTAGCAAATGGCTGCTTTTGGTTTAGAGAGTTCAAACTGTATCTAAGAATCCATGTCTTTGATTTTAATAAATTATAACCTAGGCTTCAATCCAAAAAAGAGCTTCTGAATGGTATAAAGGTATGGTTTATTCGATTTTATTTACCTACTGCATTTTTCTACACTGTATCCAATCCACTTTGCTTGAACGCTTGACAATTATTGATGTTCGACTGGCTATCGATCTGCCATTTAAAACTAACCCTTAAACCTTCGGAATAAGAACTACAAATAAGCACAAGTATTTGTGAAGCCCGGTACATTTGAGCAGGATTGAACAAGAAGGCTTGACAATAACTGAAATTTATGACCGGAGGGATGTAGTTAACTGGTGCAGGTTTAGCCCACTAAAAACAGGGTTTAAAGGAAACTGAGCCTTATAACCACGATAAGAAAGACTAAAATAGAACAACAGTAAACCTCACGTGAGTTTTTTGTGCATGGATCATACAAACATTTCTACACACAAATATGCCTCCATTGAGGATTAAAAAATATGAAAAATTATTAAAAATTAGACAGGCTTGGCTAAGTATGATAAAACGTTGTGAGAACGAGATACACTGCACGCTCACCACTATTTGTTGTTAGAGCATTGCTACGTGACCGCACAATGTACGTTTTATTCGTTTGTTTGAGTGACGTTATAACATAATAACTATTTGTTATTCTATGACGGACGGATGTAGTTAGCCTACGGTAGTGATATATCTATACTGTGGTATATTGCATGTACCTAAATCAAACGTACTGATTTATGTAGTCACAAAATGGCGCATATTTATTTTTATTTTTTTATAATACTTTATTTTCCACAAGGAAAAGGTACGTACAAACCCTAAGAACTAACTTTGTGTAGTACAATGGGCGGCCTTATCGTGGAAAGCGATTCCTTCCAGGCATATTTTTAATTTTCTGTAAAAATAAATGTACATGGGTTTTTCCGTAGTGAGTACCAGTGGTCTAGTGGTAGCGAACTCGCCTTCAAATCCAAAAGTCGTATGTTCAAATCCGGTTATACAGCAACGGGTTTTTCAACTCGGAAAATTAGCCAACCCAGTGCTCTCAAACGGTGACGGAAAACATCATGAGGAAACCCGCGGCCAGAGCTTAAAAGTACACATGCTCTACTAAAACTCAATATAACCGATTTACATCAACGAGTACATTAGAAATGTATGGAGTCGAGGTTCTCCATCAAAAATCCAGATGTCGTGTTGGTAACATGCAAATAAATATATTATTTGCACGCATCGCGTCTTATAAGGTCGGAAGGAATAAAGTGAGAGAATTTTAAGACAGTTTCTACGGGTTCCGTGCAAATTTTTTTTGTTCTGTAGCGAAAAGTCAATGGGCCATACTTATAAAAGCTGAATAGCGAAAAAGGCTCTGCCACTGTATAAATCTAATTAGATAAAACTCTTTTGAAGCTGACTGACAATCAACGCACAGCTTAAACTATAAGTTCTAGAGGTATGAAATTTAGAGAGTAGTATAAGTGTAGGGGTGCACTAAGAAACGAATTATGAAAAATCACACTATAAATAAAATATTCACGGACACTTAACACAACGCCTTCTAGTCCCAAACTAAGCATAGCTTGTACAATGGAAACTAGATGGCTGAGAGAATACATACATAGATTTTTTTTTTATAAATACATACTTATAATACATAGTAACACCCAGACACAGAACAAACATCTATGTTTACAACACACAAATGTTTGTTCTCAGTGGGGATCGAACCTACGAGTCACAGCACGAAGGCAGAGCTATTACCGGCTGAGCTGTGAAACCTGTGAACCCAACACAACACAGAGCCCGTAGTCTGAGTTTTGTTTTGTTGATCGAAACGATCGAGAAGACACTTGCGAGATATTTTGTATGAAAACACGATAAGCGCGTCTAGCGGGAGATTAGCAAACTATTTTACACTAAAACTGCGAGTTTCTCGATTCTCGCTTGTCGCTAAAAAACATAACAAAACTCAGACTACGGGCTCTGATATTTATTTTCTGCTACTGAGTTACTGTCCGATTTTTCTTTCGCCTTACGTTACAGAACCCTAAAATGTGACAGAACCCTACATTTGCGGGAATCAATATGTTGTTCAAATATGCGCGAGTTGTTTGTGCTCGATCCCGACCGTGATGTCTTCATTTCGGTAATTTGGGGGAGTTTCCCGCTTTTTATCGGGTTCACTGCTTCAAAATAGATGTATTTTACTATATTAGGGTAAAGATAACTATTCGGTTGTGTATAATAGTATGTGTAATAAGTTTTTTTTTATAAAAACTGGATGAGAAGAGCCGAAGACCGGGCTCAGTGGCACATCTTGGGAGAGACTTACGTCCAGCATGAACTGAAATAGGTTGATGATGATGATTATACACAATCAAATCAGTTTAGAGCTCTTCTAGCCTTAGTACCGGTATCGTACAGTGCGCTTAGCTAATCCAGAAGATACATAAGATGCCACCAGAGCCCCGAGTCTGTACATTTGTTTTGACTTTCGACTCGAGTGTAGTACACGCAAACGCATTCGCAAAGCGAGACATTTTTGTACTAATTTCATAGATAATTTTGAATTTTAGGCAAGAATTCTGCAACTGATTCTTGTGGCTTTATTTTTTAAACAAAAATATTTAACGATAAATAACAAAAAAAATAACATTATCATCTTCAAATCATCTTTTAAATAAAACCTTTTTGACCTCTTGACTGCCCAGTCGACTGTCCAAAAGGAAAAGACAGTAACACACACTTTACCAAAATCATAATATGTGAACCAAAATATCTTGCGACCAAAAAAAAACAAAAGATGACAGAACTCATGTTCGCTGAAACTTTACAAACGAAGGAAATTGAAACGCGCTTGTGTGACACAACATTGCTTGTTGCCGCTAAACATCCGCTGGGTAACAACTGTTTCCTTCTGCGAGAGCAAATTCTTGATGTCGAACAACTTTGAGGTGAATCACAATGGTTTTTTATAAAAAACTAGCCGTCGCCCGTGGCGTTGCTCGCGTTCCACCCTTTAGAGTGTGACGTTTCAAAATTCCTTTCTTAGTGCTCCCCTACACTATATAAGGATACTACCCTCCAAATTTCATACCTCTAGCACTTATGATTTAGGATGTGCGTTGATTCTAAGTCAGCTTCAAAAGAGTTTTAAACACTGTCCCAGGCACTAGTGTCCCGTTAAGTGTAGGTATAGGTTGCCTCCTGACGCTGTATAAATTATCTTCAATAGATGTAGAATTGTAGAGGCCTATTATTATTATTATTAATACCGCTGCTCAATCCAATCGTCCTCCTTCAATCGTGTTCCCCATATCTGAGGGTCATGACCACCTCCAGCCATTAGGTATCCTTTTCTTGACGATGGTACGCTTTTTGTTTCTATCCCCGGCTAGTTGTAGTCGTCAATCCAATATTGTTTCACTTTGATTATTTATTTTGCCTCTTGTAAGTCCGTATTTTCAAAATTGTATTAAAGTATGCCTAAAAAACGTTTAAAATCTCACTTACTACCTTTTTCTATCTCCCGAAGTGCAGCTCGCAATATTTCGCGCGTTTTTCGTCGTGTTTTCCCGCGCTTTTCCGCGCCCCAGGCACGAGGTAGTCAGTCGCTCACGATCACCGTACCGAACGCACGCGCGTCGGTCGAACTCTTCAGTGTTTTTTCCCATCCGCTATTTTCGACTCTGTGACTAAATATAAAAATTATAAAAGCAATTTTGTGGAGGATAAAATTAATATGTGACAGTGTTAGTGTTGTGGTGTGAGTGTGGGATATTTTTTGGTCGGACCGCGGCGCAGGGAAAGGGGTAAGTTGCAATTTTGAATTTTAGCGCGCCGCAAAATTATCGCTCAACTTCATAGTTTTTTAGGCTCATTCCAGTTTTCTCCTGCGTCAGTCCCCAGCGTGGGGGATTTCTGGAACTTTTGTTCAATAATCCCCTTAGCGACCACAGCAACCTCCACCAGGGGAGAACTGGAATAAAATTCCAGAAATCCCTTAGAAGGTCCATTTACACCGTTTTCTTTTAAAAATCAAATTAAGTTTTTTACAGGTTGGTAGCACTGATGTTGCATTTGTTCGTTGTTCCATTCCATCTTTTATTAGACCGCTGATTGATCAATTGGTCAATAGATGTGGATTTGATTGATAAATAAAATATTAAATAGGTCACGCCCCTATTGATTAAATTTTCCGTTTCTAATTATTTTAATTGGATGATTCTGTAATTATTTTAATAAACCAACAGACCGTTGTATGATTTGATCACTTGATACTTTTGCACGCTTTTTGCGCATGATTAATAATTGATTTCACGGATGACCTACCTAGTCAAAAAGAAAAATCGCGACCATACCTAACATCAGGTAAATGGTAAGATAATGTATAAAAAAATTAAACTTAACCTTTTTAAACCCTTATAATTAGACTGCGTAATAGATCTACTTAATTAAATTTTATTTACTTACCTACTTTTGATTTAAACTGATTGATCAAACCGAGACTTAAACTCACAAAACAATTAGCTCTTTCATTAATTTGATCACTTCTAATGATACTTGTAATAGTAAGTATTCAAAACAAAACAAAGTACCTAACATTTTATGAATAGTATCGAACACAATGGTCGCTGCGACAGATCTATGTGGGTACATCGTAACAATGTGGTGTGCACAACTCAACGAGATAATGTTTATTGCTACCACGTACAATAATAGACAATTTGTAGAGCGGCTACTAAATGAACTTGAACTTGACGATTGTCTTCAAATGTAATGAAATAGATAATTTGTGGGATAGGATACTTTGCCAATGCATTGACAAAAAGCGATTATTAGTTTGGTCAATGACGTTTAATGTATGGCTTTTGATAAACAAAAAGACCTCGGATTAGTCAAAATAAAATCTTCTAAGTACCTATTTTATATATAACTCTTTTGAAGCTGACTAACATGCTGACAATCAACGCACATCCTAAACTATAAGTCCTAGAGGTATGAAATTTGGAAGGTAGTAAGTATCCTTATATAGTGTAGGGGTGCACTAAGAAAGGAATTTTGAAAAGACGCACCCTAAGAGTCTAAAATTAGGATCAAAGATTTTAACTAAATAATGCGTATGCTGCTACCACGCGAGCAAAGCCGCAGGCGACAGCTAGTAGTTTGATAAAACTACTCTAAATCCAACTCTATTCCTCTTCTTACTCTTTTATTTATGACCTCTGTCCTCTTTACACATAGCACCTCAGTAATGACTGAATTCGACATTTCAATAGCGTTATCAGATTTGCACGCTTTTGGGTTACTACCTTTTACTATGATACTACCAATAATTATAAGTTTTATAGGTTTAGTCACGTAAAACCGGCTTTAGATTTACTAGTCATAATATTTTGAGATATTAAAGATTTAGCCTTATTATTTATGGCAATTTAACTTTGGTTTTTACATAAAAACATAATTATTGTGATCTTGACTGGTAACAATGGTGTTTTTATTTCCTGTTACAACTACAGAGAAGACCAGCTATGATGAAAGGGATCTATGAAGATATGTATCTTGGTTAGGGATTTTTTTCCCATCGAGCCCACCGGCCGGCCGACTGGTGGGTCGGATGGGAAAACAAAAGTCGGCTTTAAAATCAAATCATAAACAAAAAGCATAACTATTGTTTTTTTTAATAATAAATGAATTAATTGTGATATAAATGATTTTTATCTCTTGTACCATTAGTTATAAGTAGGGAAACTTATACTGCATTGTATAATAACTTATCTTTTAGTCCAGTAATTTTACAGAAATTTAGTATAGGTATTCAAGATTTAGAGGTTCTAACCTAATTTTGACTAAGATGACTGGACTATTACTTTCTTTCTATTTGTAAGGTGCTACGGGAACTAAGTAAAAATATATAATTGAGATGGTTTTCTTTGTAATAGAGATACCAGCCAGATCAACGTTGATTAATTTCCACTGAAAGCCTACGAAAGGTATTTTGAATTTTATCACAAAGCGTTTTGTGACAATTGTCGTGGAGCCGTTGGATTTTCTTCTGAATTTGTTAAAATAGGCACGAATGGAGTGGACGCCATTTTGAATTCCTCCTTCGCTTAATTTCACTCTTCTTATCTTAAATTTATTTAACTTGATTGAATGAGCTTAGTAAATAGATTAGGTAAATGTAATTTTGGATTATTCGTTGGAAATCAAGTTAAGTAGATCCACGATCGTAAAACACACAGAAGAAATCTTTCAAATCTCGTACTTAAAAAAAGGGACAATAATAATCATAAACTTATAATTTTGACGACATCCTAAGAGGGTAGGCAGAGGCACGTCTAAATAAAAAAAACCTTAAATCTAAACTTAAAAAAAAGAAACAAAGAAATACAAAGTAATTTTACATACCTATAAATGTTTCACCTTTACAAAATCTTGTGTCCTTAGTTTGAGTTTTGCTTGTGTCAAAAACTACCAACGTTTTGAAAGCGCTCATGATAAGCGCTCCTAGCGGGTAAATCTAGAACTATTATTTTCATACAAACTCTGCGTTTATTGTGAACTTTTCCTGCGAATTTCAAAACCAAAAATGGCTTTGAAATGTAAAAGTTTACCTATAACTTTTTGAGGTCAAAAAGTATGAATAACTATGAACTGTCTGATACAGGTCATTGAGGATATATAAAAGGGTAGTCAGAGCCGTCCAAAATCCAAACATTACCGGCAGTAAAACAGTAATTTTAAAAAAAAAACGCGTCTCAGCCAAAACAGCTCACTTTCAATCAAACGAGGCAGTTTACTGAAATAACCATCAATTACCAAATGGGAACGGACGGAGTTGCCAATTTTTTAATTCCAAATTTCTAAAAATATACTTCTTTGTACCACTTTGTATCACTGACTTTCAGAAATACATTTATTCAAATAAAATAAAAACAGTTATAGTCAATTATGTTCGTAATTGTTTTCTTTTTGAAGAAATTGGATGCTAATAATGTAAAAAACAGCTAAAGTAAGTAGATTTATTTATGACAAAGTTAATGAAACAAAGTGATGGGCCAACTGACATTACTTTTGATTAATTATATTATAAAAGTATTTAAGTAAAAATAAAACAATAATATATTTTATTTTACAAGGAATATTACGACTAATACAATATTTACAAAGACACAAGAAACAGATAAGCTATCTAAAAACCGTTGCAAACGATTTATATATAGCTCAAATGTCTTAAATGTGCACTTTAATTTATCGCATTGGTACAAGTTTTTTGGTCGGAAAACTTGTTTGGATCAATGTGATATTTTTACTGAACCATTGCATTGTTATTCTCTCAACCCTGAAGCTCTGCAATTTCACATAATTACATTTAGTTATATTATATCTTCAAAAATGTTGAAATGTGCGAGCGAGAAGGTTGTCTGGCTTTACCCTTCGCCTTAAGAAATAAATAATACACTAACAAGCCTTCTCTTTTATTTAATTTCCTTACATAACTAATTCATTTCAATAACAAACCAAATAATAATGATTTTTACTTCAGCTGTTCCTCACCGTTTATAAGTATGACCATTCCATATCATTTAATTAACAAAGTATCGACAAAACTTTGTCGAAAGGGAAATAGTAAACTATTCTTCGCAAAAGGCATTGTTTAGAGTTTGAAGACTGTAAATACTTCGAAGTATCCTGGCGCTTTGATGTTACTGAAACATTTTGATGTTCAACATAGTTCAGTATAGGAGAGCTTGTGGCGTGGGCGATAAAGCTGCACGCGCACTTGGTGGACGACCAAGTAAATATCCTTGGACATTACACACAACGCCCTCTAGTCCCAAACTAAGCAGAGCTTGTACTAATGGGAACTAGATTGCCTAGTACGAGTTTTGGCGTGTAAATCTGGCGTGAAACGTCTGCCGCCCAGCACACCAGTGTGCGCTGATTTGTATGGAGCCACTGAGCGGAATCTTTGAGAAGCTTGGTCTACACCAAGTCTACTATCTTGGTTTAAACACTATACACTGAAAACTCGTACTAGGCTCTCTGTTGATGCCATTTTTCTAAACTAACCTAATTTGACAGCACTAAATATGTTACTTTCTCTTTCTTATAACTTATAGAGCTATCAAATTAAGTTAGTAGACCGTATAGAAAAATGCAACAAGAAAATCGATGCCAATACCTATGTACCTGGACTTTTTAATTTTTATTTATTTGCGCAACACTAAACCCAAGATTGAGGGTTGTTTTTCAACATTTTGTAACCTTTTTTAATTGACTTCACAAATACAGTGAAGTTTTTGTGTTTGCAACTTATATATATTCTGTGACAAGGGGTCAGAAAGTCCCGCGTAATTAAAATACCCTAAACAAATTGCAAATTAAATGAAAAAGTTAATTTGCTGTGTAAAGTTAAATTTTACTAAATTCCTGAAACTGAAAAACGTTGAAAATAAACACCGAGTTTTGTAAGTATAAGTTTGTTTCTCCACCACAGCTGAGCTAAGCTACGTTGCTAAGGATGTGTTTGAAATCCACCAATAGAGATTGTTTGTTTTCACATCTATCTATATTATATTCTATCATCTATCATCTATCAATATATATAAAACTCTTTTGAAGCTGACTTAGAATCAACGCACAGCCTAAACTACAAGTCCTAGAGGTATGAAATTTGGAGGGCAAGTTCCTTATATAGTGTAGGGGCGCACAAAGAAAGGAATTTTGAAACGTCACACTTTAAAGGGCAGAACGCGAGCAACGCCGCGGGCGTCAGCTAGTACTATTATAAAACTTTAAAAAAGCCAAAGAGTTAAATTAAAGATATGGATAAACTAAATATACAGATCTACTAAATAAACGATTCTGATTCCGAAAATCGAGTTTGTCTGTTTGTTTGTTCGCGGATCACGCCTTAACTACTGGACCAATTTCAATGAAACTTATACCAATCAGAAGCCCTTTTTTCGGATTAACACATATGCTATATTTTATTGAAATCAGAGACGTGGATTCTTAGATACAGCTTGAACTCTCTAGCTAGACCAAAAGCAGCCTTTGGCACGAGGTTCATCGTATGCTGGTTGACAGATATTTTGGTGGAAAGTTTCGCACGCGTACGAAGTAGCGGGTATCAGCTAGTTACTTATATATTTACAAAAATGTATTAAGTAAGTATTTGACCAGTTATTTTGTTCCCATAGTAAAGTTATGAGGTAGTGGTTAAGCATAGGCTCATGTGATGCTATAAGCGGTCACTTCTGCCTGTCGATAATAACTACATTACCACACAGAGCACGTTCTACCAAATACGTGCCTTGTATGGCAGACACTGCATTTATTACTCTGAGTCGTAAATGTGCATATAATTAGATCGGCGCCCATTCAATACTGTTGGTTTCACAATTTCCACATCTGGTCAAATCTTCTCTTATTTTGTTCCATAAATATTAAATAAATAAATAAATATTCACGGACACTTAACACAACGCCAACTAGTCCCAAACTAAGCAAAGCTTGTACGATGGAAACTAGATGGCTGATAGAATACATACATACATTTTTTTTTGTAAATACATACATATAATACATAGAAACACCCAGACACAGAACAAACATCTATGTTTACAACACACAAAATGTTTGTTCTCGGTGTGGATTGAACCCACGACCCACAGCACGGAAGGCAGAGCTACTACCGACTGAGCCATGACATCTTGTCAAATCTTCTTTGATTTTGTTCTATAAATATTATGTGGGTATGTGGTTCCATTCCGTTCAAAACCTTAGGATTTGTAGTTATATACAAGTTTCGTTACAAAGGTGCGTTACATAGTGCCTATTTAGTTTCTTCTTCTTCTTTTCCTTCTATTTATGGCTTCAGTCCGCCATTTCCAGCGTCATAGTTGAAGAACGTAAAATTTGACATCAAAATGTGACGTTTTTACGCTGGTCAGTGAAATGACGGACAGAGGCCATTATTGAAGAGAAGAAGAAGAAGAGAGTTCATACACTACAGTTACTCTAGCCCTTCAAAGTGTTCGATGATCAAACATTAATGTATATAACTAAAAAATGTGCTCACGTATTCTGAGCACATTAGTTCCGTTCTCTTTTCAAACCGCCAATGCAAAGTCCGCTATATAAAATGTCAAGATTTGAAAAAAAAAAACATATTTAAAAAAAAAAATGTTTTTTTTACCTAGCTAATTTATCTACCTAGTGTAATTAGGTAGTATGTAGTATATTTTTGTTAAAGTAAAAGAATACAATGACATGTTTGATGTTCTATCGACAAACAAACGTAAACAAAGGGACATAAAAGGCTGAAGCAACGTAATCACATACTTTGTAAGCACAAAAGACGTAAATCAAATCAGTAACTCTATCACGAACAAATCTGACAGTCGCCGCGTTAGCGTATTCGAGTTATATTGCGCGTCAATGCCAGCTCGACTGCCAACCGTTGTAGTGTCACCGCGCAGTGTATCTCGGATACGCTAGCGTTGCGATACATTTGCGATTGTCACATTTATTCGTGATTAAGGCACTGTAGGGGAATGATGTCACAAATGAACATGCGCTTAGTTTCGTGACAATGTTCCGATAAGTGACACAACTGTTTATAAGTAGAGTTCTTTGTAAACGAGTTAAGAAAAATATATAAATATAATGGGTAAGTATCATAATTCTGTTTGAGTTGTCCCCTTCAAGGGTAATAAGAGACTTTTTGTCTCATATATTTTCATAAATTTTGAAATCAAGGATCATTTTTGCCTAGAGGGGATTTTGAAACGGAAGAGTCTCAAAATCCCCTTTGGGCGAAATAACAACAAAAAGTCCAAAATGTTAAAGATAATGTAAACATTGACGAAACAAAATCTGCTTACAAAAAGGACACGTGTTTCAAAAATAATGTACTTACCAAAGTAGGTATTAATAATAACCAAAAGAAAGAAAAAATAAAGTATGATAGAACGGTATTACTTTTTTTTACGTAAAAATATTATGTTCTACTTATTTAGTATAAATAAAATTGAAATGAGTAAGTATTGTTTTTTCCTTACATATTTTTTTTATTCGCAAAATTATATTCAAAATAATATTTGAATTGATTTAGGAAAAAACCTACCTATTATGTTTCTTTAAAAAAACATTAGGCGGTACGTACGTAGTAATTATTTTACGATTCTCACGACTCAAGGTTCATGAACTAAGAACACATTATTTTTATGTGTTACCAGTATTTTTTATAACAAAATGATTACTTACTTATCTAGTTCATAGATAACTGACAAAACTTTAGAGTAATTATCATTGTTTCTACAAATGAGTGCGAATAATATTTTTAGTAAATACTTCCTCAATCGGACAAAGACTCAGGTCATGACTAATCGCGTTAAGACCAGGATAACGGTGGATGGCGAACAACTTGCATACGTCCAGGAGTACATCTACCTAGGCCAAATAGTTTCCTTTAACGCCAGGCAAGATAAGGAGATCGCTCGGCGAACCGAAAATGCCTGGAGAAGCTATTGGTCTATGGGAGATTTGATGAAAGGTGAGCTCCCCTTATCGCTCAAGCGTAAGCTCATGGACGTATGCATCCTCCCCGTTCTAACCTATGGTGCGCAAACCTGGTCTTTGACCAACATCCAAAAGTCCAAGCTCAAAGTATGCCAGCGTGCGATGGAGCGTAGTATTCTGGACGTACGGTTAATTGACCGAGTTCGCAACACAGAACTACGCTCGCGAACTCAGATCGCAGACATAGCAACCAAAGCTGCCAAGCTTAAGTGGGAATGGGCCGGCCACGTCTGCCGCATGCCAAACGAGCTCTGGGCCAGACTAACCACAGAGTGGCGCCCACAAGAACCAAGACGCCGCGGCAGACCAAGAACAAGGTGGCGGGATGAACTAGATCAATATCAGCCCGAATGGATCATCACAGCATTGGATCGCACAGCGTGGAGGGAAGGGGGGAGGCCTTTGCCCAGCAGTGGGACATCGAAGGCTCATAATAATAATAATAATAATAATAACTTCCTCAATCAAAGGTTTTTGGAAAAACCGAAATTGAACACTCATCCGGAGTCAAGGATATAGTAGGAAAGATTTATAAGAACATTTTATTCACAAAGAAAATTACAACTAATACAGAACAGAACAGGGCACGTCCTCATTGGACTTGCTCTGTGAGTTAATGCATTGTTATAGGCAGAAGTTACCACTTAACATCAGGTGAGCTATCAGCTTGTTTCATTACTTTTAGCATAAAAAAAAATACAGTATTTACAATATTCACAATATTTACAAAATACACATGAAACAGTCGAGCTATCTACAAACCGTTGCAAAATTAAAAAAAGATTTATTAGTGACAGACCATCTATCTATCTATCTATACTTTAATAAAACTGTAAAAAAGCCAAAAACTAAAATGAAAGATATGCATAACCAAAATATACAGATCTACTCAAGAAACGATTCTGATTCTGAAAATCGAGTTTGTCTGTTTGTTTGTTCGCGGATCACGTCTTAACTACTGGACCAATTTCAATGAAACTTATACCAATCAGAAGCCATTTTTCCGCATTGAGACATAGACTATATTTTATTAAAATCAAAGACGTCGATTCTTAAATACAGCTTGAACTCTCTAAACCAAAAGCAGCCATTCGCTACGAGGTTCATCGTAAGCTGGTTGACAGATAAATTTGGTGGAAAGTTTTGCACGCGTACAAAGTCGCGGGTATCAGCTAGTTAAAAATAAGAAGATAGGTACAAAAATCCTATCGTTTCATTTTTGCTGATGCTATACGGATCCCAGGATATTACAAGACATGTTACAGAATAGGTTTTGTAAGCAAAAAAAAGGTTAGAATCATGAAAATGAATATTGTGTGAGTCGAACTTCGTAACATTTTATTTTTCAAATTATATGCCATAATTTTGACATGGGATTTGAGGTAACGCCTAATATTGTAATTAATTCATATTTTTTCATTTTGAGCTTGTGCATTTGTAAAATATTTTTTTAACTATAAAGAAATATATAAAATGACATAATTATTATGAAATGATTAATTAAATTTTTATACAGTGGATTTTGAGTCAGCGTTGTTCTGACCAAAGGAACAGTATATTGTGCTTAGACGCAAGTGTAAGCACAAAATTATTCATGTACCTACCTAAATATTATTAATTTATTTTATTATTATTTTATTTATTATTACGAATTTATTTTATTTTATAGGAATTAATTGCTAGTTCTTTGACAGTGTTTACTCGTAATTTCTATACAATACAATGAATACCTATACCTAACCAACATGGAAAGTTGTTCTACCTTTCCACCTAGACCTATTTAGCCCAAACTCCCTCGATAACAAATTTTTTGGCGATTTTTTGAATGATTCTTTTGTAAAATATTATTGGTAAGCTATTTTCTCTACACAAGAATTTTTGAAAACAGAACTCGCTGAATTGACATCTGTCTTTGTAAAACCTCTGCAATTTCCGATAAGCCGTTATTGAGTTCTTCACGGTAAGCTTGAGATGATAGAGTTCTTAAATCCTGGTTTTCTATAAAACGGTCGCCGTCATAGTGATTTCAGTCGAACAAATTGTCACACGCACATGTCAAAATTTTTGCGATTGAGAAGTTGTTTGACGTTATCTACCAATCTCCGTATCCACCTTCTTCTTCTACTTTTATTTATGGCCTCTGTCCGTCATATCGACAGACAATTTTGCCAGTGTCAAGTGAATTGAAATATTATTTTAGTCAAATCATTCGTCAAGTCGGCTTTCGTTTGTTTTGAAGGAAAATGGTGGATTTTCCTAATCATTTTAAGGAAACCACTTACGCCTTCATTCCAATAGCTCACACTTTAAGCCACGTCCACAAATAGTATTAGTTAAAATTCCACCAAAATTATAAAACAATATTCACGTTAACATAAAAAAAAAATTAAGATTATGTTTTATATGAAGCTGCGACCACAGATTATATCAATGTCTAATTTCTACGTCAAATTCATACCAGTCTCATTAAGTACCCACCTATAAAGAGTTATAATTATGACTGAAGATATGACAACAAATTAAGTCAATGTCAAACTACGTCAAATTGCGGACGACGTTTCTCAGAAAACAACACTATATCAAGTCTCCGAATACATTATTTGGCAGTCTCTGCCTATTTCAATAGGATGGAGGAAAATAGCGATTGGCAAACAACTTGGAAAATAATGTTTTAAGTACCTAAAGTTTGTTGCAAAATTCGAATAAATTTATTAATACCTAATCAAAAAGTAATTTTTTTTTTTTTTTATTACCTACTTGTAGTGTTTTAGCTTGGAGTATCGTGGGCTGAATTTCGCACCAATCAGTCTATACTTCAAGAACTCGGCATCAAGCAGCGTCTATCATCCATAGTGCAGTCGCGCATTCTCACTTTCTTTGGACATGTGTTGCGTCGAGGAGAAGTCTCCATTGAACGTCTGGTGGTGCAGGGAAAGTTCGAGGGCAGAAGAGCGCGCGGCCGCTCACCGATGAGATGGACGGACCAAGTCAAGGCTGCAATTGATGTTCCTCTGAATGAATGTGCCAGAAAAGCAGCGGTTCGGGAAGAATGGCGGAAGACTGGCCACTGCTCCAATATGACGACCACGACCACTCTGACAAGAGTGATACGACAAAGAAGAAGTGTTTTAGCTAAGTACTTACCTAGGTAAAGTATTTAGAGCACCGATGGTCTAGTAGTGCACGATAACCCAAGATTTTACCATTCTAAGTTCGTAATTTTTTGTTTTGTTGATTGAGACGAATATCGAAATGCGAATTGTGAGAAACCGATAACAGCCTCCATGTCGATCGTCGATAGAATTGTGTAAGTTTCTTCAATACCTACGAACTACGTAGTACATCTACGTGGTACCACGTAGTACTCAATGTAATAGCGCGTGCACACTATGCCCGGCATGAATGCCGCGATTAATTCCAGAATTATTGCCACAGCAACATCGCCTTTATTCTCACCAAAGAGCTAGGGCATGAACTTGGCGATGTTGCTGTGGCAATAATTCCGGAATTCATCGCGGCAATAATTCGGGCAGCGGCATGGGCATGTGTGAACGCGGTGTAGGAATAAAGGCGATGTTGCTGTGGCAATCATTCCGGAATTAATCGCGGCATTCATGCCGGCAGCGGCAATGGCATAGTGTGAACGCGGTATAAAACGAAGTCTTTATTTAGCGCTGTCTACGCATTACAGATTTTTGAAGAAATGTCTGACTGTCCGTGAGACAATGAAGATAAATTATTCATAAGATGTTTATTTTAAAATTGTAAAGATGCTGAGTGGTGATTCGCTTCGGTAGTTCAGGTTTGGTACCTTAATACATGACAGACATGAAAACGACACAGACATAGTCATAGACAGTTCAGGCGTCATGGCTCACTCGGTAGTAGCTCTGCCTTCCGTGCTGTGGGTAGTGGGTTCGATCCCCACCGAGAACAAACATTTGTGTGTTGTAAACATAGATGTTTGTTCTGTGTCTGGGTGTTTCTATTTATTATAAGTATGTATTTACAAAAAAAAAATGTATGTATGTATTCTATCAGCAATCTAGTTTCCATCGTACAAGCTTTGCTTAGTTTGGGACTAGAAGGCGTTGTGTTAAGTGTCCGTGAATATTTATTATATTTATTATTTATTTACTACATGGCACACAACATACAAAACATATAGATAGGTACAAATGAAACAATAATAATAAAAATAACTAAAACAGTGAATTTAAAAGGAAATATATACTAAGTAACATAAATTGGTTCCTATGTATAATACCATATGATGCCTGCCACAGCAGCAAATGGGTCCTAACTCAGCAATTTGCCTACTGTTTTAGCAGTAGGCGCTGTTATTCATACAATGTAAAACCAAAAATTATTAACAAAGAATTTTAGTTTTTTGTACTACCAAGCTACCAGTTTGATTTATTTTTATGTTTGTTTTCTCAGAACTCCGTCAATAATTAATTAATTATAAAAAAAAAACATCTAAAAGAATAACTATTTTGTCTCATAAAAATTTCATCAAAATCTTGAATAGTTAGTCTTCGAGATCAAAATAACTAAAAAAAATGTGTCATCCACATACACGACATTGCTTTCTTGTGACTTTTCAATGGGCTTACGATCAATAGAACCATCCCGATGGACTGCCATCAACATCATCCTAATAATGAAGATAGGAAGTTTGTCAAATTGATGTTTTTATGATTAGTTTTTTGTAGTAGTGGTAGAGCTCTTTGTGAGAGCTCGTCCGGGTTCAGTACTACCACCGTACCTATTTCTGCCGCCAAGCAGCGATGCTCGCATTGCTGTGTTCCGGTTTGAAGGGTAAGGGCGCCGGTGTAATTACAGGCACATGAGACTTCAAGATCTTTACGTCTCAGAGTGATGGACGCAGTGCATTGCCTTACAGGGCACGTCCTCATTGGACTTGCTCTGTGAGGTAATGCATTGTTATAGGCAGAAGTTACTACTTAACATCAGGTGAGCTATCAGCTAGATCCATTACTTTTATCATAAAAAAAAAAAAGATTGTTGACATTGATTTCCGTATAAACATAGTTTTAGTCAGTAACTCAAAAATTATAATAACAGGCTCAATTATTATCACTTTTATTTTGTATAAATAATGAAATCAATATTAACACACAAAAAATCAGCTGTGATTACATCAAGTGATGTGCAAACTACTTGTATATCAAATAATAAAACATGGTTATGAACATAATGCAAATTATAGGCTCGGAGCTTGCATTGAATATAACACTTCGTATGTATTTTAAAATGTGTTCTAGCGGTTACAAAAAGTTCTTCACCATTTTTACCATCTCTGAGTAACGCTATCGTTACGTTACGTTCCGTTACGAAATATTATAGTTATATAAAGCTACATTACCACTCACTCACTGACTCACTCATTGACATGCCCTGAGAGACAGAAGGAGTGGAGCTACACCACAATAATGTTCTACGAAAATGTGTATCAACACCAAACGAGTAGAGGAAAATTATAGCGGTTCTCGAAATCCAAGATGGCGTCGGTGTTGATTTGCGCGATCGCAAACTATGACAGATAGAGGGCGTCCGAGCATGTCATCCCACTGATTGTAGGCTGGGATTTGGGGATATGGTGAAAAAAAAAAAAAAACCAAGATGGCGGCCGCGCTATTTCGATTTGAATTTTTCGACTTTTTAGGGTTGTCTTTGGCGGATTACTTTGTTCAACGAAACTTGCAAGTTGGCAACACTGAGTATAGGGGTGGGTAGCCTATATCCTTGAGATTTAGGAAAAATTATGACTTTACAAAAATCCAAGATGGCGGAGGCTGTGGCGGCCATTTTGTAAAAGTCATGGTTTTTGCTAAATTTTCAAAACCATTTTTATGTATGATGGCAACATTCTAGAGGGTTGAGTTGTAGCGAGCGGTTGTGTGATTTGTTGAGGAGTGTTGCTTGGTTTAGAAATTTTCCCCATTTTTCGGGTAATTTCCGAGATTTTCCCCAAAAACATGAAAAGTAGAAATAATGACATTTTGAATAGAGACTTGGACTGCATAGGAGCGTTGGCCTCCCCCAAATGACATTTGACCATTTTCGTAACTTTTGGTTGGCAACCCCGAGAGACTTGCAACTTTTTAGTTTTTGGGACTTTTTGACTTTGGCGGATTAATTTGTTCTACGAAACTCAAAAGCTGGCAACACCGATTATGCAGAACGATAGCCTATATCCTTGAGATTTCAGAAAAATTATGACTTTTCAAAAATCCAAGATGGCGGACGGCGTGGCGGCCATTTTGTAAAAAAGTTGCGATTTTCGAAAAAATCACGATTTTCAAACCGAAATATCGGGTAGTTGGCAACCCCCTACCTGGATGAATTGTAAAGACCGGTTGTGCAGTTGGTAAAGGAGTGTTGCCTGGTTGAAAATTTTTCCCCATTTTTAGGGTAGTTTCCCCGCTATCTCTCGGGAACGTGAAAAGTAGAAATAACGACATTTTGAATTAAAATTTCCACTAGCTGGCAAGATTGGGCCCACCCAAATGACATTTGATCATTTTCGTTCCCCGCAGCTGGCAACCCCGCATGCTATAGGAGTTTGAATTTTTCAGTCAGACCCGACTTTGGCGACTTACTTTGTTCTACCAAGTTTAAGGTATGACTACCGTTCTTTCACTGACAGGTAGCTTGTATCCTGTATATTTCAGAAAAATTATGACATTTCAGAAATTCAAAATGGCCGCCGTGTCATTTCCGGTTTTCGAAACTTTAACCGATTGACTTCGTTCCAACGGGGTATCCGAAGGTGATTGAGTGGTTTAAATGGAATTTTCATTTTTTTTTCAATTTTGCTGCATTTTTACTGCAATAAAGGGTTGATATTCCAAGATGGCGGCCATGTAGATTTTTTTTGCGAAACTTTAATCGATTGACTTCGTTCCAACGGGGTATCCGAATGAGATTGAGGGGTTTATAGGAGTTAGTAGGGTTTTTAGGGGCTTTTGATAAAAATACGGCATAAAAAAAAGACGCGAGCTGCTTGCAGCTCGCGCGCAACGCAACCACTAGTCATACTATATAAAGCTACATTACCACTCACTGACTCACTCATTGACATGCCCTGAGAGACAGAAGGAGTGGAGCTACACCACAATGATGTTCTACGAAAATGTGTATAAACACCAAACGAGTAGAGGAAAATTATAGCGGTTCTCGAAATCCAAGATGGCGTCGGTGTTGATTTGCGCGTTCGCAAACTATGACAGATAGAGGGCGTCCGAGCGTGTCATCCGACTGATTGTAGGCTGGGATTTGGGGAATTGGTGAAAAAAAAAAAAAAAACAAGATGGCGGCCGCGCAATTTTGATTTGAATTTTTCGACTTTTTAGGGTCGTCTTTGGCGGATTACTTTGTTTTACGAAACTCGCAAGTTGGCAACACCGAGTACGGGGGTGGGTAGCTTATATCCTTGAGATTTCAGAAAAATTATGACATTTTAAAAATCCAAGATGGCGGAGGCTGTGGCGGCCATTTTGTAAAAGTCATGGTTTTTACACTTTTTTCCAATCTATTTTTAGGGTAGATGGCAACATTTTAGGGGGTCGAGTTGTACCGAGCGGTTGTGTGATTCGATGAGGAGTGTTGCTTGGTTTAGAAATTTTCCCCATTTTTAGGGTAATTTCCGAGATTTTCCCCAAAAACATGAAAAGTAGAAATAATGACATTTTGAATAGAGACTTGGACTGCATAGGAGCGTTGGCCTCCCCCAAATGACATTTGACCATTTTCATAACTTTTAGTTGGCAACCCCGAGAGACTTGCAACTTTTTAGTTTTTGGGACTTTTTGACTTTGGCGGATTAATTTGTTCTACGAAACTCAAAAGCTGGCAACACCGATTATGCAGAACGATAGCCTATATCCTTGAGATTTCAGAAAAATTATGACTTTTCGAAAATCCAAGATGGCGGACGGCGTGGCGGCCATTTTGTAAAAAAGTTGCGATTTTCGAAAAAATCACGATTTTCAAACCGAAATATCGGGTAGTTGGCAACCCCCTACCTGGATGAATTGTATGGACCGGTTGTGCAGTTGGTAAAGGAGTGTTGCCTGGTTGAAAAATTTTCCCCATTTTTAGGGTAGTTTCCCCGCTATCTCTCGGGAACGTGAAAAGTAGAAATAACGACATTTTGAATTAAAATTTCCACTGGCTGGCAAGATTGGGCCCACCCAAATGACATTTGATCATTTTCGTTTCCCGCAGCTGGCAACCCCGCATGCTATAGGAGTTTGAATTTTTCAGTCAGACCCGACTTTGGCGACTTACTTTGTTCTACCAAGTTTAAGGTATGACTACCGTTCTTTCACTGACAGGTGGCTTGTATCCTGTATATTTCAGAAAAATTATGACATTTCAGAAATTCAAAATGGCTGCCGTGTCATTTCTGGTTTTCGAAACTTTAACCGATTGACTTCGTTCCAACGGGGTATCCGAAGGTGATTGTGGACTTTGAATAGAATTTTACACTTTTTTAAATTTTAAATGCGTTTTTACTGCAATTAGTGGTGGGCATTCCAAGATGGCGGCCATGTAGATTTTTTTTGCGAAACTTTAACCGATTGACTTCGTTCCAACGGGGTATCCGAATGAGATTGAGGGGTTTTTGATAAAAATACGGCATAAAAAAAAGACGCGAGCTGCTTGCAGCTCGCGCGCAACGCAACCACTAGTTATAGTTATATAAAGCTACATTACCACTCACTCACTGACTCACTCATTGACATGCCCTGAGAGACAGAAGGAGTGGAGCTACACCACAATAATGTTCTACGAAAATGTGTATAAACACCAAGTGAGTAGAGGAAAATTATAGCGGTTCTCGAAATCCAAGATGGCGCCGGTGTTGATTTGCGCGTTCGCAAACTATGACAGATAGAAGGCGTCCGAGCGTGTCATCCGACTGATTGTAGGCTGGGATTTGGGGAATTGGTGAAAAAAAAAAAAAAAACAAGATGGCGGCCGCGCTATTTCGATTTGAATTTTTCGACTTTTTAGGGTTGTCTTTGGCGGATTACTTTGTTTTACGAAACTCGCAAGTTGGCAACACCGAGTAAAGGGGTGGGTAGCCTATATCCTTGAGATTTAGGAAAAATTATGACTTTACAAAAATCCAAGATGGCGGAGGCTGTGGCGGCCATTTTGTAAAAGTCATGGTTTTTACACTTTTTTCCAATCCATTTTTAGGGTAGATGGCAACATTTTAGGGGGTCGAGTTGTACCGAGCGGTTATGTGATTCGATGAGGAGTGTTGCTTGGTTTAGAAATTTTCCCCATTTTTAGGGTAATTTCCGAGATTTTCCCCAAAAACATGAAAAGTAGAAATAATGACATTTTGAATAGAGACTTGGGCTGCATAGGAGCGTTGGCCTCCCCCGAATGACATTTGACCATTTTCGTAACTTTTGGTTGGCAACCCCGAGAGACTTGCAACATTTTAGTTTTTGGGACTTTTTGACTTTGGCGGATTAATTTGTTCTACGAAACTCAAAAGCTGGCAACACCAATTATGCAGAACGATAGCCTATATCCTTGAGATTTCAGAAAAATTATGACTTTTTAAAAATCCAAGATGGCGGACGACGTGGCGGCCATTTTGTAAAAAGTTTGCGATTTTCGAAAAAATCACGATTTTCAAACCGGAATATCGGGTAGTTGGCATCCCCCAATCGAGACGGAATGTATGGACCAGTTGTGCAGTTGGTAAAGGAGTGTTGCCTGGTTGAAAATTTTTCCCCATTTTTAAGGTAGTTTCCCCGCTTTCCCTCGGGAACGTGAAAAGTAGAAATAACAACATTTTGAATTAAAATTTCCACTTGCTGGCAAGATTGGGCCCACCCAAATGACATTTGATCATTTTCGTTCCCCGCAGCTGGCAACCCCGCATGCTATAGGAGTTTGAATTTTTCAGTCAGACCCGACTTTGGCGACTTAATTTGTTCTACCAAGTTTAAGGTATGACTACCGTTCTTTCACTGACAGGTAGCTTGTATCCTGTATATTTCAAAAAAATTATGACATTTCAGAAATTCAAAATGGCCGCCGTGTCATTTCCGGTTTTCGAAACTTTAACCGATTTACTTCGTTTCAACGGGGTATCCGAAGGAGATTGAGTGGTTTAAATGGAATTTTCAACTTTTTTTCAATTTTGCTGCATTTTTACTGCAATAAGGGGTTGATATTCCAAGATGGCGGCCATGTAGATTTTTTTTGCGAAACTTCAACCGATTGACTTCGTTCCAACGGGGTATCCGAATGAGATTGAGGGGTTTGTTGGGGTTTGTGGGGTTTTTAAGGGCTTTTGATAAAAATCCGGCATAAAAAAAAAGACGCGAGCTGCTCGCAGCTCGCGCGCAACGCAACCACTAGTTATATAATAAGCGTGGAAACGACTAGATGGAGGGCGTGGCCTGTGACGTCACGCAGAGAGTGGTGCGAGCCAGCTTGGAGGGGCGGCAGAGGCTTCAAGCGGCGCGAGCGTCATTCGGAGCGCACTTTTGCTTGAACTCCAGAGATAGACGGACGTTATCCTCAGACCCTGTCATATTGCTATTTTTGTTAAAATTAATTTTAAATAAGAAGTTTTCTTTAGTTTCGACATTGTTATTTTTTTTTTATTAAATATCGATCATAGTTTATAACCATATACCCATTTTATATCAGTTAGATTATGCATATTAAAGACTTATATATTTGTCTTTGACTAGTGTGAAATAGAGACGGAGATAATTCATAATACAGTATCTGACAGATAGCATTACTAATTATCATGAAATGGTGAAAATTAAATAAGCAAAGATTTAGATTTTTTCTGAGCCCATTCAACATAAAATAACACAATAATAAATGAATTATGTAACTTTTGTATCTTTTAAGATACAATATTAGTTTCACATCACTATCACTTGGAATATTCTATTCTATTTTTCAAATACCCGATGAATCCCCAGTGGGCCCATTGTGAGACGCAACTGTTCAAACACTATTGTGTACCCACTAGTACTGAATCTACTAGCTTTGTATATTGAACCTTATACAGTTAATATAGAGACTAATATCAATTGAAATAAAATTGTTAGTATATGAAATAGTTACTCTATATCTGAAGTCTTGCGAGTTCAATAATAATTAATTAATATTAGATTTTAATACCAACGTTTAAAGTTTAAATCATGTATTTTCAGGTCTTCTGATGCCAGTGACTTTATTGAAGGTTATTTGTAATTTTAACTGATGTACACAGAAAATTGTATCTTACACTTCTGATTTTAAGTTATAATCTCGCTCGCCGTTTGTATCTTTAGTGATACAAAGTGACACTTGGAGTGAAACTTCTGTGCTCAATTCTATTGTCTCTTACTGGCCACCGCAACATTGAAGGGGCTATTGACAGGTAAGTGTGGTGTCTATTGGAATCTATGTTCTTGAATAGTTCTACTAAAATTTCTGCTGGGATTTTTTCTTCTGCAGCGTCTGATTCAGTTTGATCTATAGAACAAACTTTTTAATAGTGATTAATGCTTATTAGATTATTTATCACTATACAGTAAGTACCAAAGTCAGAGTCAAATATTTTGTTCAGTAAAATTACAACGATTGTTTAGAATAGATAGATAGATAGATAGATCGTTTATTTGACATACACACAGAGAATACAGAACGGACATAGAAAATATAGGAAACTTATAGATACGTACAAGAAACAAACAAATAGTAATAGCTAAGCAACAGCTATAGGTAACCTAACATAATAATAAGTGGGTACTAGCCAGTCTCGTTCCGCGCTGTATGCAGCCAAATCGGTCCCGACTCAGCTTATTGCTGTCTAACAGGGCAGATGGTTCTACCCTGCTGAACAGCGCTGGTTTTCAGGCAGGGCCAAAAAATAGGGTGACGTCACAAGTGAATATAAATAAAATGCATAAACATATTTATAAATAGATAAAATGGAATCGCCTTATAACGTGATTCTAGGTGCCAATTCCTCGCGACCAGAGCCTAGAAGAACGGGCAAGAAATTACGGCCTGCCTCAGTATCGCAAGCTCTGAACTGCTTTCACTGCCCAGCATAATGTCAAGCGACGTGGCTACAGATATACGAAAACAAGAAGCTTGTGACGGCAAACAACACAAAAATGTCACTATTAAGCCACAGAATACCTATGATTTAGTATGAAAACAGTTCAGAAAACCTGGTGGGTTTTTATGAGACAACGATTGCTCCCCAGTTTTTTTTTTTATGTTATAACTAGCAGACGAGCATGCGGGCCACCTGATGGAAAGTAGTCACCGCCGCCCATGGACACCTGCAACACCAGAGATTATTTATTATTATTGATTATTATTTAGATTTCTAGCGATTTTTTGTTACACTTAAAAATAAAATAAAACAATAAAGCGCCTATTTGGACCTTGGTCGTATTACTTACAGCGTATTTCCAGTTTTGCATAGCAACGTAACTTTAAAGTGAAGCTCCAATATCATTTTTTTTTTAAATTTATTTAAAAAGTATTTATTGAAAACCATCAACAGAGGTTTTCAATAAATACTTTTTAAACAAATTTTTCAGTACCTAACAATTGACAACCAAATAATTCAGTTGATTGATTTGATTTGATCAATCAACTAAATTATTTTGATTGATCACATTTTATTTGAACCTACTCTACTGGTTATTAAATTTAATTTTAAAAACATAGGAGTATTTAGATGTTCACCTTTAATTTTTGTAAGAACTGTTTAATGGGTGTTTCTATGTATTATAAGTATGTATTTACAAAAAAAAAATTTATGTATGTATTCTATCAGCCATCTAGTTTCCATCGTACAAGCTTTGCTTAGTTTGGGACTAGAAGGCGTTGTGTTAAGTGTCCGTGAATATTTATTTAATATTTATTTATTTAATTAATAAAAATATACCCTTGTGGTTTCATAATAATGTCACACGACACGAAAACACATTAACCAAATCAATAACAACAGCGAGATGAGATTTTCAGCGTGGTTACGTACGTTAGTACCTACCTAAATGTAATATTGAAAATTAATGACCTGTGAAATGGGATTACAAGGGAAATTATTCACTGGAAACGAAATTTTGGGACCCTGAAGATGATGTGATGGATCTAAGAGAATCCATGTAAAACAAAATATTAGATTTTATTCTTTAGTTAATAAATAAAGAAATATTCTTGGACATTTATCACACAGCGCTCTCTAGTCCCAAACTAAGCAAAGCTTGTACTATGGAAACTAGATTGCTGATAGAATACTTTATACATATTTTTTATAAATAGATAGATAGAAGATAGAAAATACTTTATTGCACACCTTAACCTAGGAATTACAATAAAATAAAAAAACAAAACTTAAATTAATTGTACAATGGGCGGTCTTATCGCTATGCAGCGATCTCTTCCAGACAACCTTGGACGTTGGACGAGACTAAATACATACTTATGATCCATAGTAACACCCATCTTAATCTTTTGAGCACACAGAACTCGCCATAAGCATGGTTTCCTATTCGTAAAAGAGTTCAAGTAGGCTATTTTGATTCAATCGGAAAGCGGTATCGGAAATAAAAAGATTTCAAATATCGAATAAGAAATCTTCCCGATTTCAATCCGCCAAAGCTTTCGGAATTAATTAAAACAGGCCTTATATTATTATTAGGCCGTGCTCGCTTTGGACACGAATTTGTTTGTAAACGTACGAGTGCCGTTCGTACGAATTGAGTGCTCACACTGAATACGTTTTTCTCCGTCAAATAGGCAGTGCACCGGTTATATCGCGTAACTGAACGTACGACTGCGTGATAAATCCCAACAAGTTCGGATTGTATTCGGACGTCGTAAGTAAACGTACGTATACGTACGACTGATCGCTTGCAGTGTGAGCGCTCCCATAGTCCTTGGAAGGTCGGGATCATTCGTGCGTAGACGTACGTTTACGCGCGAATCAAATTCGGATTAAATCGTATCCAAAGTGAGCACGGCCTAACAAGCTTGATTTCTAAAATAATTCATCTCACACCAAACCGAACTATATAACCCTTATTGCGCGTGCACACTATGCCCGGCATGAATGCCGCGATTAATTCCAGAATTATTGCCACAGCAACATCGCCTTTATTCTCACCAAAGAGCTAGGGCATGAACTTGGCGATGTTGCTGTGGCAATAATTCCGGAATTAATCGCGGCAATAATTCGGGCAGCGGCATGGGCATGTGTGAACGCGGTGTAGGAATAAAGGCGATGTTGCTGTGGCAATCATTCCGGAATTAATCGCGGCATTCATGCCGGCAGTGGCAATGGCTTAGTGTGAACGCGGTATTAAAGGGAGCAGAAACTAACGCCCACTTACCACAGTGTGAGTATCTACAGCGATCATTGATTACGTGAATTGACATGTGCCAATGTCTGACACTCGTAATAAATGGATATGCTTCGGTAATGTCGATAACGGGAGGGTTTTTGTGTTAACATAACGACGTAATACGAGTAGGTAGATACCTATACTAGTATTTGAGGAATTTAATATAGAGGTACTATATTTTAGGAATCTTAAATGAATATATATAAATCTCTTTTGAAGCTGACAGAGAATCAACGCACAGCCTAAACTATTAGTCCTAGAGATATGAAATTCGGAGGATAGTATCCTTATATAGTGTAGGGGTGCACTAAGAAAGGAATTTTGAAATGTCGCACCCTAAAGGGTAGAACGCGAGCAACGCCGCGGGCGACGGCTAGTTTATTTATATATTAATATTGCTGGTCTCTGCGTTCCGGCATACCAAAGGTTAAGTTACCTTCTCTTTGGAGTTGATTAAAATAACCACAAAATAAGGTATGTTACTTGTCAAAGTCAACCACATGTAAAATTGTAAAGTCAGTGAATCGCGACACGAGGGACTAGAATAGACACGCTAACGACCACGTTGAGGTTACTGCGATCACCTTTATGCACAAATTGTTTTATTATTTTGTCATGTCAGACGATGGCTATTGACACTGCCGATATGACAGTAACACGATATCCGTGGAAAAATTAATCTCATATCATCATCATCATCATCATCGTTGTCATCATGATGATGATATGAGATTAATTTTTCCACGGATCACGGAATTTTTCCATCGTATCCACGAAATCCGTGAAAAAATTAATCTCATATACATTTAGATTATTCCCATCGAGCCCACTGGCGGCGCGACGGCTGGTCCAATGGTGGGGCCGATGGAAAAAACAATCCTAACGAGCCCACTATGCAAATGAGTGGGCTCGATAGGATTTTTTTTCTCATCTGGCCCACCTGTTAGTACTAGGAAGACAATGGCACCGATGTTCGAATTCATTGAGTAAGAAATATCTAGATTGGTTGAGTAATTTGCTAATAGGGCCTTTGCTAATGATCCGAGTGGGCCCAGTTAATAATTTTTAAAATAGCAGCAGTGCAAGTACGGTTCTTATCGATCGCTTAGTTGTCGATCGCTAAAGTCGGTAAACGTATCGAATCGTATCGTTTCATGCGAGTACGGATCTCTTGTCGATAAATTTTAACGATGCCTTACGATCGTCAGAGTTTATCGAAATCATTCGTTCACTGCTGCCATGATTTACTAGTTTATCTGTCAATGTCACTGTCAATCACTTTCGTTTGTCAGAATCAAAACATAGTAAACATGCACCATTGCCAGCTAAGGTATTTTACCCGATTTCGGGTAATTTTGACGTCTAGTGGATAATTTACGGGTATCGAAAACTACTGGGTAATTTGCGACAGACTCAGGAAAGGAAAAAGGAAGTGAAATAAACCAAACATCTTGTCAAAATCAATCGGTTTTCGGTTGTCAAGCGTTTACATTAACCAACTTAGCCACTTTTCGCTTTGGTAATTTTTTTGAGTAGGTACTCTGTGAGTTGACTACTGGCAATACCTACTGATTCTGCGTGTTGGTTGTGTGTGTGTGTGTTTGCTGTGTAAAGAGTAGAGAGTTACACATACACATAGGTAGGTATACTAAATAGGTTATGTACTGTATGTAAGTAGCAATATTGTCAGGCAAGATCTAGGTAATAATTACTCAGGATACTTATAACAATATGCACGGGTAAACCGTGAGATCGCGTCCGCCTTACATCATTTTCCATGCACTGTATGAGGGCAAGAGCCATTTACCCGGGAATTCATAGGCTCCATAGGAGGATTGACATCACTCAAACGACGTCTAATAATAACTAGGCTGCCCTCTGCTCCTCTTCCAAAATCATTATAAGACCAAAATCCATTTTATTTGAGCACTCTGACCTTTACCGAGACCATTTTCAAAGTCGATAAAACAATCGCGTAAATCGACAAAATAGACGATTTCAAATGTCATTCAAAAGTTCCATGCTAGGGTTATCGGTAAATTCGTTAAATTTTAACGAATTTGTCTACTGATCGACAAAGTTAGGTAACGTACTTGCTACTGTCGATAAAACCATTTTTAGCGAATTTTGACGATTCTAAATGTCAAAATAAGCGATCGACAAGAACGGTACTTGCACTGCAGTATTGGTTGTCATCCGGGACCGTTCAGTCAACGATTGTCTTAGGGACTATTTTAATTATAAGATTATTTTTTGGACGGATTGACTCTCAAACCGGTGTGACCACGAGTCCGTCGTCCTCTTTTTATCTTATAGTTTACTAAATAGTCTGCAGTGCAAGTACCGTTCTTATCGATCGCTTAGTTGTCGATCGCTAAAGTCGATAAACGTATCGAATCGTATCGTTCCATGGTAGTACGGATCTCTTGTCGACAAATTTTAACGATGTCTTACGATCGTCAAAATAACACTTTAAACATAGTAAACATACATTGGGGGGCTGGTAGTTATTAAAATTATCCTCAGCAATTACTATAGGAGTTTATTTTTCACAAATCTAAAAACTCCTGGTCATGGCAAATATAATGACTGGTGTAAACAACTAGCAAGAAAGTTTTATCTCTTGGGTATAAACCACAATCAATAAATTCTTTACTAAAATAATTCGAATACGTTTTACTACGTAAAATGCTTCACAAACGTTACATTCATACAAAAACCCAAAACCCACACATTCTCATGCAAATCTCGATAACCGTTGAGTTTGCGTGACCGTTTGAAACTGATGATTTTAACCTTCAGCGTACAAGTAGCTGTGTCACTTACAATAAAATGCATGAGATTCGTCAAAATTTATCTTCAGAGCTGATAAAAAAATACATGATTTGTATAGATATAGATAGATAATATCATTATTGTCGTATTAATAATCCCGTTGAACATGTAGATAGGTACAAGTAAAGATTATTCTTACGCTGTAACTGGTTACTAATTCAAAACCTAGTTTCCTGTAAAGAAAAATACGTATTTTCTCGTAACTAGTATCATACGAAGACGAATTATGTTTAGTTCGTAACTAGTTACGAAGCTACGGGTGAAAACCGATGATGTATGATATCCTCTATCAAGTGAAAGACTTCACTTAACGTGGAGTAAGAGCAGGAAGATGATTTGTTACACAAACACAACAGTGTGGTGATAGGTAAGTGAAAATTCCAAGAGCTAGCTATTGATTGGTAATGTGGTAGTGAAACTGACTGGCATGCATGCCGAATCAATTTGTAGCGTGTAGTTTCAGATTTCGGACAAATGTTTTGCTGATGCTATTTGGGTTTTTGACCTGACAAATGACTGTAGGCACTTAACCATCGTTTGTTGCACCGAAACTAAATCAATGACACACTCACTAGTCTCACTACCTATGAGTCAAATATATTTATTTAAATGTTGTATAGAGCGCCTAGTACGAGTTTTGGTGTGGAAATCTGCATGTCCCGTACTCGCATGTCGGAGCTTCTCAAAGAATCCACTCAGTATCTCCATACAAATCAGCGCTCACTGATGTACTGGGCGTCAGACGTTTCACACCCACACTATGCACTGAAAACTCGGACTACTATGTAACCCACATCTGCTGTTGATTTTTTTTGACTCCTGTGTACTTTGACAGGACATTTAACTGTCTTTGTCGTAATAGTTTACGAGACAGAGACAGCAAAAATGATTCGAGTTTTCACATTTTTTGAAACAACACATAGCATTTTGATTTTAATAGTTTTTCTTGTGTTAATGTGAGTATTATTGTTTAATTTTGGTGGAATTTTAAGCAATAATAGGTACTTAGGTCGTATCGTAAAGTGTGAGCCATTGGAATAAATGTGTGTAAAGTGGTTTTTCGGAACGTGAAAAATCGTTTCAGGTTTTGAAGAGAGAATCCACCATTTTCTCTTCAAAACAAACGACAGCCGACTTGACGGAGACCTGACTTGACTTATATTATTTAAAATTCACCACTTGACACTGGCAAAATTGTCTGTCGAAATGACGGACACAGGCGATAAAGGTTTAAAAGAAGAAGAAGACAGCAAACATTTTAACGCTGTCAAATTAGGTTCACGATAATAGTAAGACTAATCTTGACCAACGCGGTTCCAAATTGGATCCTGGTTTTGACAGATTTTGTATCAATTTGTACTGAAAAATGACACGATTTTGTCAAAATATGGAACTGTGGTCGAAAAAAACCCACCAGCCACCAGTTTTCTTCTTCTTTTTTTCTTGTGGCTGTGCAGTGGCTAGGGCTGCCACAAATTTGTCAATGTCAGTGTTTTTTGGCATTTACTCGTTTACTAATCTTTTAACAAAAGGCGGAGATCTGTTAAGAAAAATGACCGGTGATGAAGGGAGACTAAAAAATCCTACCTATTTTCTAAAACATAGATAGTCACTGCTATACAAGTCATCATTTCACTCACTGTCATGTCATTTGTGAGTCACAACTGTGACAGTGCCGCCCTCTCGCCTGAACACATTTGGCGGCACAATCAGTTGGCATATTATTATTCCGTGTAAATGTTGTTTGACGCGAATATAATTGTCACACGAAAACAGAAAGCCGTTTCCGTGATAATCGTCGTGTCAAGGCTCAGTAGTTTGGCTGAGTGACAATGTTTGGATGGCCCTTAGCACTGGTGAGTACTTATCAACACAATTTTTTTTTTTTTTTACTTTTAGTATTTTTGTCCTAGTGTGGGGAACAGAGTCACTAAACGGTACTACTTACTTGTTACCATTATATATAAATCTTAATGTGCTTTTAATTGTACCAGCAACAGTTTTTAGCAAATAAAGAATTTGTTACTTTTTACTTTTACATTAACCCTAACTACCTTTGGGTGGTGAGGTATACGCTGAGTCGAAACATTTTTGCTGATATAACACACTAGAATTTGCCAGCTTACCCTAACTACTCAATCTACTCATGTAATTTTTCTCTCTCTTTCTAATTTAGTTTCTATTATAGTGTTGTTAGTTTTGTTCTGTAAGTGTACTGTGTGTCATCTTAATGCCTGTCTATTGGCAGAATACTGAAACGTCCCTCAAATTTAAACACCACTTAAAATTGCTCTGCCTCTGATTGACATTAGTCATTCGTAAGAGATGGCAATAAATTAATTTAAGCATGAACTTAATATGAGTAGCGTTTGAGTATTCGGCCGTATGTCTATGTCTTCTAGGAACTCTGGCGTACACTCAGAGTCAGAGTATTTTCTTTGCAATTGTACATTTTACATTGAAAATAGTTTAAATTCAAACAAAATAGACAAAATTATCTGATAAGCCATTAAAATGCCTATCAGAAGGTCCTAAGCCATCAGACAAAGATGTTACAAACCACAGCGGAAATAACTACATCATCAAAAGACGTAAAGACTGATGAAACTCAACTAACCATCAAAAAAAGTTTATAAAAAACAAGTCCGGTCAAGTGCAAATGGACTCGCCCACCGAGGCTTCCGATCCAAACCAAAACTACATCTGCATCTATTTCATTCTGTTAATGTAAATTTAAAAACAAATCTCACGTTCTATATTATTATGTACAGTACATGCTGCCAAATAAGATCTTTACAAATTTCAGGTTAATAGGTCTAATAGTTTCTGAGATAATACGGTTTGTGACAGACGGACGGACGGACAAAGTGTACCATAAGGGTTTCGAAGCCCTACGAGATCGTAAATCTAAAAACACAGGAGTTACAGGCGGAATTTTTTCTTCCTGAATACCCTGAAGGTCTTTTTTGTCCAGTAAAAGACTTTTTTTTTTTTTTAATGTTATAACTAGCAGACGAGCAGGCGGGCCACCTGATGGAAAGTAGTCACCACCGCCCATGGACACCTGCAACACCAGAGGTGATGCTAGTGCGCTGCCGGCCTTTTAAGAGGAGATAAACCCGCCTTTTGAAGGACCCCATCTCGAAAGTCCGTGGGAAAACCGCAGAGGGAAGACTTCTTCAGGCTGATAATGATGATAATATTATCACTGTAGTTTATCTTAATTTTCAATTGCATGTATTAAGGGAGCATCAATTCGCCATCTGGGCCCGGGTGCAGTACTATAAGGTTGGACAATTTGGACATGTTCCAACCGGTTCCACGAGCCAAATGTACTGATACTGCATTATCTGTGATTTAAACACCGGTTCCTGGTGAGAATCAACATCGTTCTGTGTAAAATATATGATGACGGTCTGACCTAAAAAGTCTATGGACATTGTGACTATCACGGAAAGCGCCGGAAGTCGGTTTTTTCAGGTTTATAAACTTATCTATAACTAGCCGTCGCCCGCGGCGTTGCTCGCGTTCTAAACCCTTTAGGGTGCGACTTTTCAAAATTCCTTTCTTAGTGCACCCCTACACTATATAAGGATACTACCCTCCAAATTTCATACCTCTAGGACTTATGGTTTAGGCTGTGCGTTGATTCTCTGTCAGCTTCAAAAGAGTTTTATATATATAATATATTGATTGATTTTGTTTGCGCCCCGATGATGTGCTCTATTAGGAAGGCCAGGAGCTCGCTCATCCTGGTAGAGGCTGACCCAATGATTTTGAGTCTTCATTCATTACAAAATACCAATAAAATTATTGTACACTAGCCGTCGCCCGCGGCGTAGCTCGCGTTCTGCCCTTTAGAGTGTGACGTTTCAAAATTCCTTTCTTAGTGCACCCCTACACTATATAAGGATACTACCCTCCAAATTTCATACCTCTAGGACTTATAGTTTAGGCTGTGCGTTGATTCTCAGTCAGCTTCAAAAGTTTTTTATATATATCGATGTAGCTTTATATAATTATAATATTCGCATAACTAAACTATAAATAACTTCCAAATATGAAGATGAAAGGGCAGAATAAACGAAGTACATTAACTGATCACATAAATATTGAGATCGATGTTACACGAATGATACAAAATGATATATCAACCTGAAATCTCATATCACACCCGTCAGCTGTATATTTTCGGTACACAAAACTCAGAGTGATAAAACTAACTACGTAGGTACTCTTACAGTGTTTATGAACCGTGACGTTCCGTGAATATGAACAGTGCCTTGATCACGAATAAATGTGACAGTCGCAAACGTATCGTAACGCTAGCGTATCCAAGATACACTGCGCGGTGACACTACAACGGTTGGCAGTCGAGCTGGCATTGACGCGCAATATAACTCCAATACGCTAACGCGGCGACTGTCAGATTTGTTCGTGATAGAGGTATAGAACATGTTAGAGAAAAATGATCAGACAGTCACTTATTTTTATATACCTATTCGATTACCTTCTTTTGCTATGTTTATGCCTCAGCCATCTACGTGAGCATTAAGATAATCACGTCAGCTTAGTACCTCATCATGGGTTCGAAGCTTTGACACTACATCTTGATTTGACTAGATAATACAGCATGTGTCTACAATGGCGACAAAAAATTGACACACGGGTGGAGCTACTTATTAGTATTCATAAAAAAATTATTAAAGTACAGTCAGCTGCACTAGAATGTGTACAATTCGTAATTTTCAATGTAGGGCCGCAGCATTGTTATGGACTTTGACGGTCCCAATACTAAATAAATAAGTAAAATTATCAACTGTGTTCATAATTTTTTAGTTTTTATCCTGTAAATGTCTATTGCAATACGGTGACACTAGTTTGAAAGTTACGAATCGTACACATTTTAGTGCAGCTGATTGTACTTTAGTTATTTTTTTATGAATACTAATAATTAGCTCTACCCGTGTATCAATTTTTTGTCGCCATTGTAGACACATGCTATATTATGAATAGGTCACCATAAACATACAACCAAAAATTAGCCTTCCTGGATTCTTGAAACATAAAATTTTACTAAAAACATTCTATCTATCTATTCAGCCTGTAATGCACCCACTGCTGGGTATAGGCCTCCTCTTTAGTACGCCAGTCTCTCCGGTCCTGCGCGAGTCTTCTCCACTGCCCAACTACAGACACAATATCATCAGAACATCGGGCGGGTGGTCTGCCTCGTGGTATTTGAGCGTCCCTTGACCATTCCGTAATCGCTGTCGTCCATCTTTCATCATTCCTTCTTGCCACGTGCCCTGCCCAGCTCCGCTTCAAGCTTGTAATCCGCATACCTACGTCTACAACTTTGGTCCGGCGTCGTATCTCCACGTTTATGTGATCGAGTAGTGAGATACCGAGCATACCTAGTGACTGGAAAAACATTCTTCTTATCAGAATACTGACCAGTTACACCTTTTTTTTTTAAATTTTTTTTTTACGATGGGAAAATGCTTTAATGCTAAAATGCCTCCGGCTCTCCTCGGGTTGCAGGGGATGCGCCCTGCAACCCGAGGAGAGCCGGAGGGGTATGTCGGACTCCTCACTCACTAACTAATGCTAATGAGACATTAGTTAGTGGCGTCCTACCGACTAAAAACCCATCGATCTTCCCTCAATCACCTGAGCGCCAGTGCGTCGTCAAACCACTCGTCATCAGACGACACGTTTAACTCCGCACCAGTACTTGACAAGGTCACGGGGTCCCGGTTGGATTCGACCGCGGCCCTGTCAGTGATAGTCCGCCTTGGGCAGACCCTTCTGTGATCCCTATTAGGGGAAGGAGATGTCCAGCCATGACATCTCTCGGCGTACTGGGACTCCTCGCACCCAAATTAAGGCTTTCATGGGAGAGAAGTTGGCGGTTGAACTCTCGCCGCTTTCTTCTAGCCCTTCGCCGGCGGAGCGGATCTGCTTGAGGATCATCCTTGACCAGTTACACCTCTGTCATATGCTGTAGTTACATCAACTGCAAATAACAGCCGTCGTTTTTCAAAGCACAGTAATTTGAGCAAGAACAAACGCCACATGCGCTGATGGATACACATTACACTCGTTGATATGATATGTGAATTTACGATATAGCCTGTCATGCGCGCACTATGGTTTATTATGCCTTCATTATTCACTAGATATTTGTGAGACTAGTGAAATACTGACTTTACTTGTGACTTTTTTGTAGTTTGTAGCCTTGAGAGGAAAAGTAGATCAAAGATATAAATGATATTTAGATTATGTTTCGAAACAAGAAGTGAAACATAAGTAGTTTCTGAGATATTATGGTGCCGAGTGCCGAGTTAGCCCAATTCACTTTTTTTACTGCTTACGCAAAACACAACAAATTATTATGAAATGTTCACTTCAAAAACTTATTTATGGTCTCATTAGTTGCGGTATATAGAGCTATATAATGATCAATAAGTCTGTCATTACCTAATATTGTCGACAATGACAAGAACTTTCATCTAATCGCTATAAAATGACTGGTTATAATGAGCTCTTTCGTCAAAGTAGGTAGGTACATTAGGATACGAATAAGTTTAGAAAATATAAAAATAACATAGGAAAATGTCATTGCATATCGTCGGAAAATAATCAATATCTAGAGCATAAAGGTACAAGATAAAGTTGTGGGCGGGAGCTAGTCATTTATAAGTTACCAACATTTTTTTACCGATTTTAAAATGTCAACTTGAATGGCAGATGTCCACAACTTATAGCCCGTGCACACTATGCCCATGCCGCTGCCGGCATGCATGCCGCGATTAATTCCGGAATTATTGCCACAGAAACATCGCCTCTATTCTTATACCGCGTTCACACATGCCCATGCCGCTGCCGGAATTATTGCCGCGATTAATTCCGGAATTATTGCCACAGCAACATCGCCAAGTTCATGCCCTAGCTCCTTGGTAAGAATAAAGGCGTTGTTGCTGTGGCAATAAGTCCGCGGCATGAATTCTGGCAGTGGCACGGGCATAGTGTGCACGCGCTATAAGTTGTGGACATCTGCCATTCAAGTTGACATTTTAAAATCGGTAAAAAAAATGTTGGTAACTTATAAATGACTAGCTCCCGCCCACAACTTTATCTTGTACCTTTATGCTCTAGATATTGATTATTTTCCGGCATGAATTCCGGCAGCGGCAATGGCATAGTGTGAACGCGGTATTACAGCCTGTGCGTCGATCAGTCAGTCAGTTGCGTTTATATTCACTCAAAATATTTGTAAGATGTTTTTGTTTGTGGCTTTTTTGCAGCCATCATGGTTTTATGTTATAATTTCGTGATGGTTTACGAGCTTCCCTGAATAAATAACACGTTAATTCGGTCAAGTGCCGGCTCCATTATATATTTTTTTAAGATAGAAGCTAATAAACGGTGGAAATAGTAACACGCTAATTTGATAAAATTTTATGTTGAGAATATTTTTGCTATTTTCGGAAGAATCTGTAGTGTATTGGGCAACTGAAAACAAAAATTTCCTTGAAAAAAATCGCTATTCAAACAATAATAATCCGGAAGGGATTACTATAGCCTGAATCGCAATTTTTTTGTTTACCTGTGACCTTTAGTAGGTATTAAGTACAGGGTGAAGCGCTCGTGACTAGGCTTGCTTAGTCAATCTTAACCGATTGTCTATGATAAGCGACATTCTGCGCGGTCACTGTTTTGATGGGTGACCGTTAGTGGCTGTTAAATATGAAGACGGGAGCTAGGACAAGTGATACGACCGCTGGTTAGCTTAGCACTGATTTATTGCAGGTAGGTAGACGAGGTGGTGGGCGCAGCCACACACACATACATAACATTCCTCCCTCTAGTACAAAATACTATTAAAACTACCTACCTAAGGTAGCTAAATTAACTACCTACTAAATTAACAATCTAAAAGTACTTCTTATAATTAACCTCGGGACGCCTTCGTAACAATTTCTTAGTTTCACCAATTATCGAACCTTCATTCTGTGGTTCCTTCTGGGCACCGACCTCACTTTCTGCTTCGTGAAACTCATCTTCTGAGACCGAGTGGCTCGTTCCTGTTTCACCCATCTCGATATTCGAACTAACTTGTCGGTCATCATTCGCTTCGTATATTTCCTCTCTTCTCCCTCGGCTGCGCGGCAACAGTTCCGGCTGGGGTACAGACGACCCTGATGCAGCCACTGAAGGTATGGTCATAGATGATAAAGGCAGCAGCGACGGCGGAGGCGACTGCAGATGCAGCAGCGGCGACGGCGGAGGCGACGACTGTGGAGGTGGCTGTGGTGACGGCGGCGGTGGCGGTGACGGTGACGGCGATGGCGGCAGCGACGGTGACGACGCTGGTGAAGGTGGGCCAGGTAAGTTCCCATTAGAACTGTTATCATTACCATCATTATTGTTACTTGTCCCTTTGTATAACATCAATTGATTTATGTGTCTTTTATGACTTTCAGAGCTATCTATATCTTTGACAATGTATAAAACTTTACCTATTCTTTTTTGTATAACACCTTTACACCATGAATAACTTGTTTTGTTAATAAATTTTTTATAAAGTACAATATCATGTTTCTTTAATGATTTTGTCTTATTTTTCCCTTGCTGCTTAGTTTGCATAAACTGTTGGTTTTTAACATGATCAGATAGAGTGGGTGACGAGGGTGCCGATGATTTCGGATCAATGAAATCTAGACGCGACCTTTACTTGTGACCAAATACTAACTGTGCAGGGGACAAACCCGTGGTAGTGTGAACAGAGTTACGATAATCCATTAGATATTTTAGTAATTTTACCGATGCTTCCTTTGCTGTATTACTCGATAACAAACACGATTTTATTCCCTTTTTCACTACTTTTACAAAACTTTCTGCCTGGCCGTTCGAAGGGGCGTGATACACGGGCGATGTTATGTGAGAGATACCATTTGAACCGCAAAATAACTCAAATTCTCTCGAACAAAAAGCTGTGCCATTATCACTTACTATTGTATTTGGAACCCCAAACCTCGACATAAAATCACAAAGCTTCCCAATGACTGCTGCCGAAGTCGTAGCAGTACTCATATTGTACACTTCTACCCACTTAGTATGTGCATCTACTGCTACCAAATAAGTACAACCTCTAATCGGACCTAGGAAATCGATGTGTATTCTGTAGAAAGGACACGGCGGAAATTCCCAATGAGCAAGGGGAGCGCGCGGGGGCGAGGGGCGCAGTTGGATGCACACGTCACACGAACCTATCATATTTTCTACTGCCTGATCAATTCCAGGGAACCAAAATCTTGAACGAGCTTCTGCCTTAGTTTTAACTATACCTAAATGTGAAGAATGTAGCTCCTTTAGCATAGTTTTGTACAAACTCGCGGGTATAACTACCTTATGACCTCTCATGATGCAGCCATTCTCATACGATAATTGTGATCTACACAAATGATACGGATTTAGACGTATATCCTTAACTTTCGGTGGCCAACCATTCAAAATAAATCCTTTCACTTGCGTCAACACTGTGTCATTATATGTTTCATTGCGTAATTTATCCAACGTAACGGGCATACTACCGTCAATTACAAAACACACGTAAGTAGCTCGATCATATGCTACTTCACAATCACAACAGCGGCATTGTTCAGTGCACGCACACTCATGCACCGCCCGCGGCAAGCTCGCGCGAGACAAATAATCCGCGCTGTTATCAGCACTGCGCACGTATTCTATCTTGTAGTTGTAGCTACTTAGAAATAAAGCGTAACGCTGTAACCTATTCGCAGACATTTCAGGTATTCCTTTAGAAGGGCTAAAAATAGACAAAAGCGGCTTGTGATCCGTTCGTAAATAAAACGGTTCAGATCGACCATACAAATATTGGTGGAAACGTCGCACGCCGTAAACAATAGCGGTTGCTTCCTTTTGTATTTGAGCGTATCTCTTCTCCGCTGGATTTAAGGTTCGTGACATAAACGAAATAGGCCGTTCTGCCCCGTCTGACCCTACTTGAGACAGAATAGCCCCCAAACCACTCGGAGAAGCGTCTACGGTTAATATTAACTTCGCGTTAGGATCAAAATGCGCTAGAACCTGTTCCGAAGTCATCAATTTTTTAACTTCCTGGAAAGCTGTGTTATGAATCGCACTCCAGCTCCAATTAGTACCCTTTTTTAGTAGCTCATATAAAGGACTTAGAACCGTGGATGCATTAGGTATAAAATTCCTGTAGTAATTAATGAGTCCTAGAAATGACTGCAGCTGAGTAACATTAGTGGGGACTGGTGCTTCCACCATAGCTTTAATCTTCTCTGGTTCTTTTCTTAGACCATCTTTCGTTATAATATAGCCTAAGTACCTGACTTCATTTTGAAAAAAACTACACTTTTCCTTCTGTAACGTTAACCCAGCATCCTGTAAACGCTTAAGAACAGCATTTAATTTTTCTAAATGTTCCTTTCTATCCTTTCCAGTCACTAGTATATCGTCTAATAAGCACAACACTCCATCTATACCTGACAACACTCCCTCGATCGCGCGTTGAAAGATAGCGGGCGCACTAGCTAACCCGAAGACTAGCCGACTATACGTAAACAACCCGCGACTTGTGTTGATGCAAGTGAGGCTCCGTGACTCATCGTCTAACACAAATTGGTTATATGCCATTGATAGATCAAGTTTGCTAAACTGCTGTCCCCCATGGATTTTAGAAAATAACTCATTTGTGGTGGGTAGTGGATACTTCTCAACTAATAACTGTTTATTTATACTAACCGAATAATCTGCACACAACCTGACCGTGCCATTTTTTTTAAAACAGGAACTATTGGTGACGCATATTCTGAGTGTTCAATTGGTTGTAGAATGCCTAAATCGACCAATCTATCGATTTCTTTACAAACCTTATCGCGCAGCGCAAATGCTACGGGGCGCGCCTTACAAAAAACCGGTTTCGTGTTATCTTTCAATGACAACTTTATTTTGTATTTATTGAATTTACCTAGCTTATCTGAAAAAAGTTCCGAGTATTGTTGCTGCAAATTATTTAGCGAAAAATCTGATTCTGAACAGTAGTTTATAGGCATTAGCTGCAAATTAAAACGTGATATGAAATCCCTACCTAGGAGGGGTGGCCCCCCGTCGCGGACCACAAACAAAACGATATCGTGTGTTTGTCCAGCGTAGCACACTGGTAACCGTAATGTGCCTAGGCATACTATTTTTCTTCCATTATACGTCATCAGCTGTTTACATGTACTTGATAATGGCACATCTTTGAAATGAGTATTGTAAAACCCCTCCGAAACTACCGTTACCGCAGACCCACTGTCAATTTCAAATCTAAAAAATTCATTGTGAATGCTAATTCTTTCTACCATGGGTTCTCCCCTAAGTGATCGGATATAATAAAGCTTACCGTCATCGTCTTCATCATCCTCACCCTGGTCACCGTCATCCATCACTACGTAATTCACTTTCGTGCACATTTTACGCAGGTGGCCTTTTACGTGACACTTGTTACATATATAATTTGCGAATCTACACTCTGACGCTTTGTGATTCTTATAACCACAGACACTGCACTTCACTTTCCCTACACCAGCACTTTTTCCGTTATCTGCGATCTTAAAAAGCTGATGTGAGTCGGCGCTTGCGCCGGCGCCGGTACCAGCGCTGGCGGCGATGGCGGAGCGCGCTCGGCTCAGATTCTCAGCCATCTCCACGACCTTGACCAGCGTGAGGCCATCCAGCTCCTTCGTGTACAACTTCTCCTTCTCCTTGCCCGGCTGCAACCCCATGATAAACTTGTCACGGAGCGCCTCTTCGACGTTGAGAAACGCACACTTAGCAGTCAGCCCTCGTAGCCTCGCAGCCCACTGTGAATGAGTTTCACCCGGCTCTTGAGCGGCCGCGTAAAAGTTGTGACGCTCACCAAACCCGACGCACTTGGGAGTGAAATGCTTATCCAGAAGTGATAAAATATCTGTGTAGGGCACATCTACAACGTCCTTAGGCAATGCCAAATCCGTTGCCAATTTGTAGGTACCCTCTGTGAGTGCGCTGAGAAGGATCGCCTTTCTCTTCTTGCCCTCGGTGTCCGTCTTCTCGTTGATTTCATTTGCCACAAAATACTGCGTAATGCGACCTTTGTACGTCTTCCACGTATGTATAGTGTGATCGAACGTATTTAAAATTCCGTATTGCGCATTAGAGTTGGACATTTTCAACGATTTTTTTACACAATTGCGGGTAGATCGTCGCCACTGTTAAATATGAAGACGGGAGCTAGGACAAGTGATACGACCGCTGGTTAGCTTA
The DNA here is from genome assembly GCA_918843925.1 of Eulithis prunata. Taxonomy (NCBI): domain Eukaryota; kingdom Metazoa; phylum Arthropoda; class Insecta; order Lepidoptera; family Geometridae; genus Eulithis; species Eulithis prunata. The sequence goes on along the minus strand of OU974030.1, from coordinate 5,982,147 downwards.
GCACTGATTTATTGCAGGTAGGTAGACGAGGTGGTGGGCGCAGCCACACACACATACATAACAGTGGCATTTATATCTGAGCGCTTTCGTGCTTCGGAGGGCACGTTAAACTCTAGCGTTAAGCTATGACGGAGGCCTTAAGGCGGCCTAAAAACTTTTGTAGTACTCGAAGTTTTCTAAGGAAGTTTAAAAGTGTATAAGGATCACCAAAAAATTATGTTGAATTCTGAAATAGTACAGAAGAAAAAGTTTGGTAAGTTTTTGGCGGTTAAATAAAAGCTTACTTGCAATATTACGTAGGTTGTTATTTCTTCTGATATTTTTATAGATTACCAAAGCAAATACAAAATATAGATTATGTCACTTGCGATAAGATAAAGCAGAAAATATTAAAATATTTAAAACTAGATACATCAATATGCCACCTAGTGCCTATCTGTACCTGAACAAATTGCTGTGCCCTAACAGGGTTTATGTTTGATACACTACCTTTTGTACAACATCTATAAAACAACATAAGTGTAATAAACGATTTGAATTGTAATTTGAAAATAAAACTTACTCAAATCGAACTTGCTTTTTCGGCATCCAATAAAAAAATAAACTATATTTGAAGCAGAAAATGTATGTTACAGTCACAATTAGAAACTGGAAATTAAAAAATAAAGCCACTAATAATACTGCAAAAGGTACGCAATAAGTGGTTATTACAACAGACCACCGCCGGTGTAATAATCACTTTTCAACACTTTATCCATTTGGTTAGGAAGTGTAGGAACGACATCAAGTGAGGTGGCTATTTGTTAAGCCAAATAAGAAGGAAGTAATAAGGGAAAAGTGACTGGCATCATTTTATTGAAAGTTAGAGGCACACTACTTACTTAGGTTTCGTTCGTATCTTTGTAGCAAATAATGATGATATAACTAAGACGTCTTATAAAATTCTTATTGCCACAAAAGTCTGTGTTAATTTCAATAGAAAGAAAAAAATAGGTACAGTAGGTACGTAAGTATTAACTACTAGCTGATACCCTACTACAACTTCGTACGCGTGCGAAGCTTCCCACCAAAATATATGTCAACCAGTGTACGATGAACCTCGTGCCAAAGGCTGCTTTTGGTCTAGAGAGTTCAAGCTGTATCTAAGAATCCACGTCTTTCATTTCCATAAAATATATTATTATGCCTATATGTTTCAATCCGGAAAAAGGGCTTCCGAATGGTATAAGTTTCGTTGAAATTGGTCCAGTACTTTAGGCGTGATCCGCGAACAAACAAACAGACAAACTCGATTTTCGGAATCAGAATCGTTTATTTAGTAGGTCTGCATATTTAGTTTACCCATATCATTAATTTAAGTTTTTGGCTTTTTTACAGTTTTATAATAGTATAGATTTACAAGCTTATGCCGTGTTTATCAGCAATATTACGTTTGTCAATAATTTTATTTCATTTCAATTAGGTATTGATTGCATACAGGGTTTATTTAAATAGCTTAGGTCATAGCTAAAAGTCATGTACCGTGTCAGGGAGCAGCAATATTATTATAGACTAGCCGTCTCCCGCGGCGTTGCTCGCGTTCTACCTACCCTTTAGAGTGTGACGTTTCAAAATTTCTTTCTTAGTGCACCCCTACACTATATAAGAAGGATACTACCCTCCAAATTTCATACTTATAGGACTTATAGTTTAGGCTGTGCGTTGATTCTCTGTCAGCTTCAAAAGAGTTTGATATTATATTGATTACCTATAATATCAAAATAATAAAATGTTATGGTAAAAGTGAAATGAATGCACATAAACAAAACCAATAATTTCAATAAATAAACTTTGACTGTAACAAGCGAACTTGGAAAATGTCTTACAGGAACTAGGAATATTACAAAAATTGACAATTTGGTATAAAATATACAGTTTGTTGGCTCAGAGATCACTAGTTTATTTTATTGAAATTTTTATCTGGATAAAAGCATAAAATTTAAAAAATGGTTTTAATCATCGTGACATTGAGAATTCTCGTTCAAATCTGTTATTAAAAATCATCAAGCAGTTGCGTATGGTATTCAGTTAATTGATCTTAATTACTATCTGAGTTCCGTACTTCATCCAATAAAAAAATAGACATTTGTTTGAAAATTTATACTACCCACCCTACTTACCTATTTCTTATCCTTGTCCCACGTTTTATTTATCAAATCATAAATATATTTTTTAATATTGTCAACTGGGCCCACTCAGGTCATTAACAGTGGGCCCAGCTAATAATCTACTTAAGTAACTTACGAACTGGGCCCCGTTGGCGAGTGTTGGCAATAGTGAACAAATAATATTTTAGCTTTTCACCTGGGCCCACTAAATATTTTCTCATTTAGGCCATCCGGACTGGACCCAGCTAGTGAGTTGCACAGTTATTCAAAAACATTTTTTTTTATTTAACAATAATCGTTTGCATTCATCTATACACAATTGGCGATGACTACGCGACTGTACTGAGTGCTATTATATTCTGTGGTACTGACCAATGAATTACTCTGACCCTGAATTAACTATTGAGTAATCTGTTCTGTGAATGACATGACAGGAACTATGAACTATCACTGGTTTATCCGCTCGAAAAATAAATTCAAATTCAAATTCAAATTCAAATTCTTTATTTTCGAAAAAACAGTTGAGACCACTTACAACTATGTAGGTACAGATATATTAGTTTTTAAGAGAGACCTACAGGTAGGTACTTATTCCTATTATTATTCCCGTACTTTTAGAAGCATTGTTATTTGGTAGTAGGTACCTGTACGGGTAGGTAGATTTTATTTGTGATTGATAACTTCTTAGAAATAATAAATATCGAACTTTAGGTAACAATCAATCAGTCTAGGCGGCTAAAATAGGCTGGATTTGAAGCATTTGGCTATAAAACATTTAATTTTGTATTATTTTTTTTGTAAAAATTAACCCATCTTAGCAACAGTAACTGAACCCAGTTAAGATGTTCCGAATGGGCCCAGTTATGATAAATAATAGGGAGATTTATTATCAAAGTTACCACCCACATAAAAGAGTTTTTCTATATTCTGTGTTCAATGATATTGACTAGCGTCTTATAATGCTTTCAGCTATCTATTTACTCTCAACTTAATGTTGAAATTTAACCATCATCCTTTGATATAGGTAAAATTATTTACAGGTACCCACTGAGGTTTGTTTATCATTAAACATATATCCGAATTGGGAAGCCTGTTTGTGTTTCATACTATGTGGTGTGACACTAGCGGATCCAAGGGGGGCTAGGGGGCTCAAGACTCTCCCCCCCCCCCCCAAAGCTCCAAGTTTATTTTCTGGCTCTATGTGGCTTAATACTAACATTATCTTATCTTGTTTATTTATTTGAGTCGCCAATATCGTTTATGTACAGTTAAATCACTGGAAATACTGCAAAATTGTATATAGGTACTTTTAAAATAATACGCTAGAGCCTGCAGGAGTTACATTATTATTACAATTAGCATAAGTAATTATATGAACAGTGAAATTAAACTACAAAAGCGTGGACCTGGATTTGCTAGGATAAACGTAAAAAGCTGAGCCAAGCCCCGCGTAAATCTTGGTTAAAGCCCCACTCTGCCGCCAAGCAGCGATGCTCGCATTGCTGTGTTCCGGTTTGAAGGGTAAAGGCGCCGGTGTAATTACAGCCACATGAGACTTCAACATCTTTACGTCTCAGAGTGATGGACGCAGTGCATTGCCTTACAGGACACGTCCTCATTGGACTTGCTCTGTGAGGTAATGCATTGTTATAGGCAGAAGCTACCACTTAACATCAGGTGAGCTATCAGCTTGTTCCATTACATTTATCATAAAAAAAAAAGAACTCTCAAAACAAAAATTTCTGAATCCGCAACTGTTGTGTGACGTTCGTACTATGTTGTGTGCCTGCCTACCCCTATAATGAACTCTGTGTGATCAGCTAATCACGGTGTGATTGAATTCACACTGTAAGCTGTATGTTTGTTTTGGTAATGAACGGCTGCATTTATAACAGAAGCTGATATTCTGCGGCAATTATCAGTAATTACATTTTTAAGATTTTCAGGTCCTTGTCCTCATTTCGGAATATCTTCCAATTTAGTGACTATTATATATTATTATGACGTCAAACTTTGAAGGTATATCTCAGTCTCCTATTGGGTTACCCTTGAGAGTCTTAAAGCTCAATATAAAGCTAATCTTCCTAAATCAGAATTGGTGCTACCTTTTCAAGAAGAACAAAAATTTGCTAAAAATCTTTGCAAAATCTTGGACTCGTTGCTTCTATTTAGTTTTTGTGCGTTGCTCTTCTTAACCAAGCCAAATCCATGGCAACCTGCTTTAAATGTCAAGTCTTAAAACCAAAAGGTCGGGAGTTGAATTCCCACAGGGTAAATGCTTGAGTGAGTGTTTGTCCTGACGATGTCGGATTCAAATTAACACGCGTTTGACATCGAGAGGTTGACAAAAAAACACTCTTGCATCCCATAAACCTTCAAATTGACATTTTAAAATCACCAGAGTGTTAAGGGCGCTTTCAATTTAGACCTCCTTAGTAATTGAGAACATCCTCTTTTTTAGAAGTTGGTTAAAAATTCGATGAAATTAGCTCTCACGTCTAGTCACCGCACTATTCAACAGCGAAATAAACACGTGGAGTTTGCGATGTTGCCGTCCTGTTGCCGCTCCGTGCACTTTGTATGAAAACAAATGATCGTCCGTGCGCCATACGACAAACGCACCGCTTCGGCACTGCAGCGGTCCGACACGAAACGTCTAAATTGGAGGCGCCCTAAACCTCAAAAATGTACAATAGTCAAATGATTAACTCTCGAATTAATGAACGACCTAGAGTGGATCTAAGCGTATCCAAACTTTCCGCTAGTTGAAACGGTTTCGCAGATTATGTCTGTATGTTTGAATTCCGGTCACTCCGATCCAAAGCTGCCATTTTAGTGAATGTAGTCAGATTCACTATTCCAGTCAATTCAAAAAGATCCCAGTGAATAAACTATTGCAGCTTTATGACTTCAAAGCAGTCACCCTTATCGATCAGTTCGAAACCAATTCATCTAAGTACCTATCATAATAATATAGCCTAGGTAGTAACGCATTAGTTGATGATATACCAACCACACCACAGCCTCACTTTCAATTACTGTTGAATAATAAGGTCGTAAAGCAAAACGTGCTATCCGAGTATAGACAAAACATTCAATAAAGCGTTATGAGTACGCGGCGTGGAGCGACTCGTAATGCGGCTAGCGTGACAGTGTGCTCATTCGTACGAACGTAATATTTTTGCACGATTGATTAAAAATAAGCTGTTCAATATTGTGGATACAAGCTTTTAAAGCCATGACTGAAACGTAATGAATGATCAACACATCGTCATATAAACATAACAAAGCCATAATTTTGTTTTAATTATATCACAAAATCTATGTTTTTTGCATGCTTTTGAGTCATTCAATAGTGCAATAGTTCTATCAATAGTCAAAAATAGGTAAAAATGAAGTTCTTTTAAAAAAATTTTGTCCCACTGCTAGGCAAAGGTCTCCCCCAACATCTTCCCCTTTTGTCTTTCCCGAATTTAAGGTTATCGTTATTTTTTTTTGTCATTGTTCTAACAATGTTGTCGAATCTGAGCGGTATTTTTTACTGCCGATAGGTATATGGAATTTTTCAGCGCATGCCAACATTGTTTATTGCAAAGAAAAACACCATTGTGTTGTTAGAATTTATGATGCAATCCGGAGTTTGTAAAATATTGCGTCAAAGAGAAATGTAAAGTCTCATAGACAATAGACTGAACATTTTGCTTTAGTATTTTTGATGAGGTTTTTACAGAATTTTGTTTGTATAGTTACTTGCATTTTATCATGTTTAAAAGTTGCGACAAGAGTATTGTTGTCACTTGGTTGTTTTGATAACAAGAAGTGTCTTTTCTAAGAGTTTTAGAAATTGAATCCCCTCTATCCAATTTATTATTTTCAAAATAATCCTTTTAATTATAAGTTTAAGACACATTTTACTTTGACTAAGTAAAGTAGGCAGTTTATAAGTTCGGTCGCTAGAAGCACTCGTAGCTAGGCTTGCTTAGTCAATCTTAACCGATTGTCTATGTTAAGCGATGTTTTTCACGGTCACTATTTGGATGGGTGACCGTTAGTGGCATTTACATCTGAGCGCCCGTGCTCCAGGGGGCACGTTCAACTGTCGGTCTTGGCTCTAGTAGTCGTTAAGCTATGACAGAGGCCTTAAAGCGGCCTAAAAACTCCGTCAACAGAGTTGGCCACTAACCCATACGAGCTTGCTTGCTTTTAGTTTGGTCTATATGTAAATTTACTCTAGTTGCACGCGAATCATTCAGGCTTCGCACATTTGGGTGAAGTATCAGCTTTAACAAGTTTTATGATGATTGAGGCACTTCTACGAAATACCCGAAAAGACGGACGGACACGAATCGCAGGTAGCCAAAACCAGTATAATGTGCTACTTACTTGATCTGAGCGTCTTTTCCAGCTGCGAGTCTTCTGTCGGCCGGCTAGGCAGGTAATGTTCTGTACTCGGAGATAACTTTAAACACATAAATCACAAAATATCTTTCAATTGTTTCTAATTTGCAAAGTTTTTCGACCTGTCCACGCGCTTCGGTTAGTTGCAGTGAAAAAACGTGTGATGGCGCTGCTCAAGCGCGCGCGGTTTTTTTTTTCCTTTTTGACAGTTCGTTTAATAGCACATCGACGTATGATTGAATTCGCCACTGTGATTGGCAATTACGATCGTGATGTCACGTCCTTTTATTTGAGAAAAAATAAATAAAGAGCGGCATAGATTATTGGACTTTTAGTAATAATGAGAGAAACCTTTACCACTAGTCGGTATTAAATTTTAAATGAACCCTTTGAATTTTTGATTTATGAGCAGTTTTAACAAAACCACTAAATTAATAACCATTTCTCTACCAGATTGGTCTCGCAAATAATTAATTACCGAACCCACAGATAAGTTGAACGTTACTAGGTTAGGACAATCAACGGCAATAGTTAAGGCATCCCACGCATACATAGGGTTCAACAGGATTATTTTCTAAGAATGGTTGAACTGAATATTAAACGACACTAGGGTGTGTTATTCTCAGTTTCTACCAACAGAGTTTTTTTTATGTTGGGCCTCATCTCAAAGAATTGTTATGTAAGTACAAACTGTGATTTTATAATATTCAAACACAGATCTTTACAAAATGGTGGTTTTATCTTAGTCTTTGTCAAATTAGAAACGAAACAACAGAATTATTATAGCATTTTTACTGATTGTGCCATCGCAATTGACGAGAACTGTAATCGTTTAGCTAAATTTATATCGATATCCATTATACAAGAAGGGCGAGTGAATTATCCCAAAAATATTTCAGCAATCTGTAGGAAATTCTGAACCGCTTTCGGGGTTTTGTATTCATTATTATTATTATTTGAATTGAAGGGTAACGGGGCTTTGTGTGGAAGTTTGGGAAAAAATAATAACATTATGTCAGCAATATGGAATCCCAATAAAAGAGCAATAGTAGTTTCTTACCCAACGAACATACCAACTCGTCCCATTTGTAAAGTATGTGGGCCCAGTTGATATAAAATTAAATATTTTCGGTTGTTATTATCAACTACGAGTAGGCCCATATATTTTTGTAAGAATCTTTTTACACTATACAAAGCCTTGTACAAAGCAACAGGATTCATAGAAACCCAGGCCTCGTCTAATCAAATCGAAAACTTAAGATTAAACCGAAATACGACCAACATCAATATTTCGGTGTTCATTGTACTAGGATTGTTCTTGTTCGGTTCGGCATGATCTGTCACAGATAATTAGATGTGATGTTTTTCTTCTTCTTCTATACCTATTATGGCCTCTGTCCGTCATTTCGACAGACAATTTTGCCAGTGTCAAGTGAAATTTTTGAAATAATATAACGCCGTCCCCATGGAATAAACCGGTAATCGTAAAATCCAAATTGTTCAGGAGAATTTAAAAACCGAAATTTGGCTATAACTTCTTAACGGGCTTGCGTAACACAGTCGTTCATATACCAAAAGATAGCTAATTGAAATTTTATTATGTTCCAGAAAAGTACTCAATTTACCTAAAGAAAGGTATGATTTGATACATACTTTAAAACGGTAAGGTGCTGTTATACTAGTACCGATAGAGGTCTATACAGTAATAGTCGATTACGATTGCATTGACTGCAAAAAAGCCATGTTGTCTGTATTACTAATGCAATATTACCATAGTATTCCATGTTTAAAAAAGTTATGGTGATTATAGTAAAATGCTATTATGTGATATTCCATGTCAAGTGAAATAAGGTAAACATCTAATACCGTTTATCCCTTGTTGCAAACTATGTATGGTAATAAGTTTGTTATTACGACGTGGTCTATTAGCTTTGGTCTCGCGATCGTAACGCACAACGCAGCGGTATGCGGCTCGACGCAGCGTACCACGTTTGCTCTTCGCCGCTGATGCAGACTGCGACGGAACAAGAGACCATTCTAGACGTTTTCCATACGATTATGTGTCCGGCGCCGCGTGTCGCATACCGCTGCGTTGTGCGTTACGATCGCGAGACCAAAGCTATAGACCACGTCGTAATAACAAACTTATCTATTTGATATCAACAAGCGATTTTTTTTTTTAGCAATCAAATGAGTTTTATTCACAAAGAAAATTACAACTAATACATTATTTACAATATTTACAAAATACACATGGAACAGTTGAGCCATCTACAAACCGTTGCAAACGATTTATAGATAGCTCAACTGGTCCAAATCAGTACCAATCGGAAGCGTGCCCAAAAAACAGGCAATTTAGTATTACTATTTTTAGGTTGTCTGTTGCTTTTCGATAGGGATGACATTTGGATATTTTTGCAGCCTGTATAAAGGCTGGACCGCATTTATGATTTCAAGTACTTTTCTGGAGTTGGTTTGGATCTATACAGTGGGTTTGGAACGCCGAAGTAAAGGATGTCCATTTCTTCTGAGTTATGTGCCCTCCTCCAGTAATAATCGCAGTTCCATTGCTCACCATTGAAGTACAACACATCTGTAAAAACGAATATCTATACAGGGTGTTACCAGACCTCTTCCGAAAACTTGGAGGTTCCAATCAGACCATGATACTGAAAACATTAAGCGAAAAAAATCGCGAAAAAAAAATTGACTTGACTATCTCTTTTAAAATTTTTTTCTAGTTACATACACACAGTACAACATAATAAGACATATCTACCTAATTATCTCATTTAAAAAAACAAATAAAATAAATAAAGCAGCAATGTACACGCAGCACGCAGATTACGTCTACTACAGCATGAACAGCTGAGAGTTCATCGCGGGTCATTCAAGTACGCGACGTGTGAGCGACCTACGTTAGTACCTACCTACGTTAGTAGGCACTTACGACACAGAATAAATAATAGTACTACACCTCGACCTTACCTACGTGAATGCGTACATTGCGGGCTGGCGAAATAAATACAAATCTTTAAACATTGTTTTCTCCGGCTATAATTATTTTTCAGGATAACTGATTTTTTTTTGGATGGGTTTTGGTGTGCTGTAGCTCCCCCTTTCGTTTTCGGAAGTGGTCTGGTAACACCCTGTATACTACCACTGGCCTGCACAAATAAGTATCACACTTTTAAAATTGCAATATCTTTTTAAGTAAGTAGGTACACAAGATATACCTTCGAAACAAAACAGACTCGAAAAAATGTGTGAAATTCACACGTGGTAGAAGTGAAACCTTCAAAGAATACTTAACCAATGCAGTTCTAAGTTTCGCCTCAAAATAATAAGTAAAAAGTTGCAAAAAGTTTATAATGTCTCATTGGATTTCCACTTGCTCCAGTTGTCGGTCTGACCGCAGACCAACGGTATCACTGTTCGGCCAACAGTAGCTCTGCTTAAGTGAGAACTTCTTTAGCATCGTTGTGATTTGAATATTGATGAAACGAAAGAGCGCAAATAAAAAAAGACACATAAATTCATAAAATTTAATGTGGGAGAAAATGAGATAGGAAGCAAAACGCTTCGATAGCGCGTTCTAGGATCCGACCAAACTCAGCAGCGCCATCTAGTTCTGATTTTAGGCAACATGAGCATAGAACCTTTTCTAACTAAATAAGTATAGGTATTAGGTATACTGTTTATTGGTTAAGTAGGTACATAAAAATAAATGAATACTAAATAAATGTTCAATGTAGGATAAGTTACCTAGGTAGGTAGGCTTACCTATAGGATACTAGGTAGGTAGGTACCAAGAAGTCAGAAGCTGTTCAACAGAACTCCTCATTGAATAGCGGTGGTGTGCAGTGCATACATAATGCATACATACATTAGGAACACGTAGAGAATTCTTGATAGGTACCTACCTACCTACCCGTGTGGCTCGAAGCAGATACATACCTACCTACATACATATAACTTTTAGGTAGGTAGCCTACGTACCTACTAAAAAGCTTAGGCATAAATACCTCTTTTATGAAGGTTTCACTTCTACCACGTGTGAATGCACACATGTTTTTTTTTATTTTTATTTTAAATATCTAACTTCTTTAGTTTAGAAAAAACTGAAATTTTAAAAGTGTAGTACTTATTTTTGCAAGCTAGTGTATTATAAAACTGTAAAAAAGCCTAAAATTAAAGATATTGATTAACTAAATATGCAGATCTACTAAGTAAACTATTTTGATTCCGATAATCGAGTTTGTTCTTTTTATCTGTTAGTTTGTTCGTGGATCACGCCCTAACTACTGGACCAATTTTAATGAAACTTATACCATTCGGAAGCCCTTTTTCCAGATTAAAACATAGGCTATATTTTATTGTAATCAAAGACGTGTATTCATAGATACAGCTTGAACTCTCTAAACCAAAAGCAACCATTTGCTACGAGGTTCATCGTAAGCTGGTTGACACATATTTTATACGAAAGTTTCGCACGCGCACGAAGTCTTGGGTATCAGCTAGTATAAAATACAATAGGTCAAAAAAATATTACCGTTTTGACGGTTAGTACCAAACACGTGATTAGGTAGTTGTCGATGCATGCGTTGGCGGCAGGTTTCCAGATAAAGCAAGCATATGTGACTGTACTCGAAGTAATATTGATGTCTTTTATTATACGCACAAACCTTTCCAAGCATAGTTCTGAAAATAATTGCAATATTAATAACTTTTTGTGTCAGTCAGTCAGTCAATAAGCTTAATTAATTCACAAAGAAAATTACAACTAATACAACACAACAACTACAATAGGTATTTACAAAACAGTTGAGCTATCTACAAACCGTTGCAAACGTTTTATAGATAGCTCAACTGGTCCAAATCAGTATTAATCTCAAGAGTGCCCAAGACACTGGCTGCATTGCAGCGCTGAATAGAAATGCTGATACGCTGGCCTAGATAATCACCAGCCCTCGGTTCACGAAAGTCAGTCAATCGAATTAGTATAGGGGGAGCAATCGTTCTCTCATACAAACCTGCCAGGTTTTCTGAGCTGTTTTCATACTAAATCATAGGTATTCTGTGATTAAATAGTGACTAATTAGCGCGTTTCAGCGCGTTTTTTGCCGTCAAAAGCTTCTTGTTTTCGTATATTTGTAGCCACGTCGCTTGACATTATGCTGGGCAGCGATAGCAGTTCAGAGCTTACGATACGGGGGCAGCAATTAATATACAGTACGCCTAATTATTTCAAATCGTTGATTTCGCGCACTTAAGTGAAATAAAAATAACTCCCGATAATGACCCCGAGGGCTCAATATCGAATAGAACATGTATTTTTTTTTATTTCTAAAGAAATGAAGCAGTCTTTTATTAGGTATTTATGACTAGTAAAAAATTAGGATTAGTAAGCTGAAGTGGCAGTGGGCCGGCCATGTTTGCCGTAGAACCGACAATAGTTGGAGCAAACGAATACTTGAGTGGAGACCGCGTTTAGGCAAGCGTAGTGTAGGACGCCCTCCGGCTAGGTGGGGTGACGATCTGAGACATGTAGCTCTAACACTGGATGAGAAGAGCCGAAGACCGGGGTCAGTGGCGCGTCTTGGGAGAGACCTACGTCCAGCAGTGGACTGATATAAATATTTAAATAAATATTTTTGGACATTACACACAACGCCCTCTAGTCCCAAACGAACTTATTTTTTTTTTGTAAATACATACTTATACATAGTAACACCCAGACATAGAACAAACATCTATGTTGCCACACACAAATGTTTGTTCTTAGTGGGGATCGAACCCACGACCCACAGCACGGAAGGCAGAGCTACTACCGACTGAGCCATGTCGCCCGATATAGGTTGATGATGATGAGTCAAACATTGACCACTTATAAATTTTCACTACATCTACGTCTAACTGTTTAAGGTACCTACTTACTTACCTAAACCGCAAACACCTAAAAAACTCTGCATAACAATCATGATGTTCTTCCTGCCATGACTGAGGCATCTGATCATAGTCGACTCCTTCGAAGATGTAGGGTGCCTCTGTACTATTAGTTTCAAGTGGCCATCCGTGTGCGCCTGTTACTAGAACTGAATAAAAAAAACCCTATTGTATGTTCATGGCAAGAAGGAATGATAAAAGACCACAGCGATTATAGAATGGTGGTCAAGGGACGCTCAAAGACCACGAGGCAGACCACCCGCCCGATGGTCCGATGATATTGTGGCTGTTGTAGCTGGGCAGCAGTGTAGAAGACTCGCGCAGGACCGGAGAGACTGGCGTACTAAAGAGGAGGATTATACCCAGCAGTAGATGCATTACAGGCTGAATAGATAGATAGATGTTCGTATAAATCCAAGGCCAACCCTGGTAACAGAGCTTTTAGGCCTCGGTGGTGACTTAACGACTGCTAGAGCCGGGACAGTTTAACGTGCCCTCCGAAGCACGGAAGCGTTCAGATGTAAATCCCACTAACGGTCACCCATCCAAATATTGACCGCGCAGAACGTCTCTTAAATGATAAAAATGAAATGAAATACATTTATTCAACCCATATTGGATACAAACACACAGATACAATAGAGAGAAAAGAAAGTAAGTCAGAACAGGAAGGAGCAGAACAGAGTAAGTGGTAGGACTAGTAGGTACAAAAGTAGGTATAGCAAATAATAAATATCAGAAAACAAAAAACAAAATAAAAATGATGCTAGTTACTCCTGTCCTGTTCTATAAGTACCCTTGTGCTCCATTTAAATAAATCGGTGAAGATTGACTACGAAAGCTACGCCACGTAATTTGTATGGAGCTGGCTAAGTCGCAGATTTTCTAACGATGTTTTACTTACGAAAGAGAAAAATCAATTGTCTTCAACTGTCAACTGTAGTATGCATAACGCTTATGCATACTATTTTGACAGGTCAAACATTTTGTAGGAAACACGTAAAGTTAATAAGAAACACGAAAATTTAATCCATAAATATTACAGTATAATAAAATCTTCTCGCGGTCGCCCTAAAAAGCGTTGGCGAGACGACCTCGACGCCTTTGATAGAAGTTGGTGGGAGCAGGCCCAGGAGAGAGAAAAGTGGAAGATGTTGGGGGAGATCTTTGCCCAGCAGTGGACGAAATAGGTTAGGGAAAAAAAAAAAATTCTTACCGGAAAACGCGAGTAGTTTTACAGAGACGACTACTTTTGCCATTGGATAAGAATGATCTCAACAAGTCCATGGATACCAAATCTTACACGATACTTATAAACACAGAAGCTATGATTATGAATGATACACTCGCGCTCGAAAGCCTATATAACTTTACATTAACACTAACGTAAAAATTCGCAGTAAAGCGGTTTTATGTAGGTATTTGATTTAAAATAAATTTCATCTTTCCAAATACAACCGCCATCTTTAAAGCCAGTTAAAAAATAAATATACTTCTATTAATTAATTTATTCAAATTAAAGGGAGACGTATTAAATGCATGCCCCCATATCGTAAGCTTTGAACTGCTTTCGCTGCCCAGCATAATGTCAAGCGACGTGGCTACAGATATACGCAAACAAGATGCTTTTGATGGCAAAAAACGCGATAATGTCACTATTTAGTCACAGAATACCTATGATTTAGTATGAAAACAGTTCAGAAAACCTGCCGGGCTTAAACCTGGAAGGTTTTTATGAAACAACGATTTCCCCCTTATTAGTTAATGTGAAGTTTCTCTGAATGTAAAAATTCGTCTCCAAGTTTTGAAGGAAAAATACCCACCATTTTGCCTTCAAAACAAACGACAGCCGACTCGCCAAATGACTTGACTTGACTTATATTATTTCAGTCCCACTTGACACTGGAAAAATTGTCTCGAAATGACGGACCGAAGCCATAAATAAAAGAAGAAGAAGCTCGTGATGTGAAGGAGAATACATTTATTTATACCTACGAAAAATGTACATAATATCTCAAACCCAAAGTGATTTTTGAAAATCCGATTAAGATATTGTAACATTTTGACAAAGTAATGTCTCCTGTCTCTGCTTAATATTACACTCTGTTCTAATGCCAGTTAAGTAGCTAATTAAGAGCGCTAATGAAGTTATAATGAACTGAATTAAGTCGCACAAAGTTATAATGAGATTTCGCTGATAAAGTGATACGTAGGTAGGTACTCGGAGTTTTGAAGATTTTGAGTGTACAAGGAAATTGTACGTGTTTCCTAACTTTGTATAAAGAAACTTATTCGTTAATAAAGATATACTTTGAGAATAATCTCGTGCCTAATATATTTAATCTTATGAAAATGATTCCCCACAATATAGTCAGGAGAAGATAAAAATGGCAGTGGTTTAGACACTTTTTTTTTTTTTTACTTAAGGGTCTTGGGCAAGTTGGATGGAGCCCAGGTCTCACATTTTTTTAAAACTTGCAATGATGGAACTTTGTTTGTTACAATAAATACACTTATAATGCAGTTTAAAAATGTAACAATGTCATTATAAAGTAGCGGGAATCATTAGTTATGAGACATTTTGACAGGCGTCATGGCTCAGTCGGTAGTAGCTCTGCCTTCCGTGCTGTGGGTCGTGGGTTCGATCCCCACCGAGAACAAACATTTGTGTGTTGTAAAACATAGATGTTTGTTCTATGTCTGGGTGTTTCTATGTATTATAAGTATGTATTTACAAAAAAAAAATGTATGTATGTATTCTATCAGCCATCTAGTTTCCATCGTACAAGCTTTGCTTAGTTTGGGACTAGAAGGCGTTGTGTTAAGTGTCCGTGAATATTTATTATTTATTATTATTATTATTTTTTCTATGTATTTATTATAAGTATGTATTTACAAAAATGTATGTCTGTATTCTATCAGCTATCTAGTTTCCATCGTACAAGCTTTGCTTAGTTTGGGACTAGAAGGCATTGTGTTAAGTGTCCGTGAATATTTATTTATTTATTTACTTCGAAAAATGCGTCTTTTTCAATGTTGTTTATCGTATTTACAGGTGTTTACGTCAAAATAATTACTTTCTTTTGCGTTTTCGTGACTGCTACTGCGTAATAGATTATGATAAAAGCAACAGAAGTTATAAATAACAAAATTAATCTAAAAATTAACTGAATGTATGCCCCAACGCCTTTATTATTGAAACTGAAATCAGGCTAAAAAATAACTAAAGTTACTCGATACTCATTTCATTGCTATGAGACAGCTCAGCTTAATCCAATAACATTCGATGATCATCCCATTCTTGTAATTTTTAAGGAAAAATAACTAAACGCATTGGCTGTACCACTAACAAAATGTAGTTCTATCCAAAGCGTATACAGAAGCTTCACAATGACCTCATCAAATCACTTCATCCACGTCATTATCAAAGCCCGTGCGATCCATCGACCGCTATCCGAAGTTCGGAACTATCATTAATGCTATTAGCCGTGCAGTGTACGCCAAAGCGATCTGTGCGTCAATGCAATGTAGGTCGCAGTCACATGGGCGGAGAACAGAAAGTAATGGATGTGGCATTCAATTTTTTAGATAATGAATATTGATTGAAGTCTCCTAAATGGCTTGTAAGTATTTTTCATCCTTGTTTCTTATGGCTCTATGTAAAATAAAATAAATAAATATATTTTCTAACTAGTGAATAACATACGAATTTAAAGCGAGGGCTCTAGATGAACCACGAGCAAGTGAAGGATTCTAACGACTGAATCACGACCGTAGGGAGTGATTCAAGATGATTGTTAGAATCCTGAACGACGTGAGTGGTTCATGGCCCTCGGTATAAATCCGTTTTATTCAAGAGTAGCATACTATACTTTCTACCATGACTACGAGAAAAAGAAAGATAGGAGGAGCGCAAAAACAATAATTAGATAGTAAGTCAAATACAGTAGTGTGTTCTAAATTCAAACACCAAAACAGTGAGTAAAAGTGCATTTTATTCACTGTTTTCAGTGAATAAAATAAGCTTTTTTAGAGGGGGAATGGTATAAAATATATTTCATGTAAATTTTGTATCTACCTACCTATTACATCTCTGACGATCAACCTCAGAGACGTACGTCAAAAGAATTCGGTTGGTACCTTACTGAGTATTACGAACAGAGACACCGCTTATGTTAAGCAAATTATTTTTTAAGTGACGTTTCTGAGTGTAGCAGTAATGATAAGTAGGTACTATGTATGTTTACCTACTATCCCAAAGTAGGTACTATTTTATTTTCTTTTTATATGAAAATAAAACGCAATATTTCATGATAATTATAATCTTATTGCTTGGACGTACCTTTTATCACCTTGTAAGAGGTTTGGAAGCAAAAAACTCCATGAGTATGAGTTTTTTTTTATTTTTACCATCTTCAAAATATTTATGCTCCACAGCACGCACATTGGCTATTACGATTCTTCCGCTGAATCCAATCTTTTCATTGCACTCGCTTACCGTTCAATCATTCATTCATTCGTGATGGTAATCATTCGTTCAGTAATTACCTTTTGATACCGGAGACTGTTTAAAATCATTCATGGATTATATTGGATGTTATATTAATTTTAACTTTTCACAATACCGGGATAAATAAAGACCGCTCGTGAAAACTGGGGGCTAAAGTAGGTAGAAGCAAAAAAACTAGCTGATGCCCGCGACTTAGTATACGCGTGCGAAACTTTCCACCAAAATATCTGTCAACCAGACCTATACGATGTACCTCGTAGCAAAGGACAGCCTTTAGTTTAGAGAGTTCAAGCTACATTATTATATCTAAGAATCCACGTCTTTAATTTCAATAAAATATAGCCTATATTTAAATCCGGAAAAAGGGCTTCCGAATAGTATAAGTTTCGTTGAAATTGGTCCAGCAGTTAAGGCGTGATCCGCGAATAAACAAACAGATAAACAGACAAACAAAAAAAATCGATTTTCGGAATCAGAATCATTTATTAGGTAGATCTGCATATTTAGTTTATCCGTATCTGTTATTTTAGATTTTGGCTTTTTTACAGTTTTATAATAGTACTAGCCGTCGCCCGCGGCGTTGCTCGCGTTCTAAATAGACCCTTTAGAGTGCGACTTTTCAAAATTCCTTTCTTAGTGCACCCCTACACTATATAAGGAACCTACCCTCCAAATTTCATACCTCTAGGACTTATAGTTTAGGCTGTGCGTTGATTCTCTGTCAGCTTCAAAAGAGTTTTATATATATTGATGATAGATAGATAAAAAAAAATATTATTATTATTATGAGCCTTCGATGTCCCACTGCTGGGCAAAGGCCTCCCCCCTTCCCACCACGCTGTGCGATCCAAAAAAAAATTAATTAAAAATTAATTAAAATATTAATCAAAATTAATTTAAAATTAATCAATTGTTTTTTGTCATTGCTACACAAAATTCACTATTTGACGAAAAGAAGAAACCTTTGCAAAACAGTAATGAATCTTTTTGTAAAGGGATCGGATAGAATCTTCAGTGAGCGCCATTTCTTTCAGTAGGACAGTATTGCTGAATCACTAATTAATTCTGAACTCTATCTTCTCAGAGTAGTAATACCTAACAGCGCAATGAGTTGTATTTTATGAACTTTTTGCCATCTCCAAAAGCAGTTATAGTTCATACTGTTATAGTTGTGTTCAAGGGCTTAACGACTTCATAATTTCAAATCACATTTTTTTTGAGCACCAATGATGGTTGTAGTACAGTCACTTATTTTATTTTCTTATTTTTAGGATCATAGTTTTATTATTTCAGGGGAAGTGTGAAAGTGGCGCCTGTTATTGAAAAGATGAGGAGTGGTAGATTAGCATGGTATGGACACGTAATGAGGAGGGATGAAAGTCATATAACGAAGAGAGTTATGAATATGAGTGTGGCTGGGTATGCAAGTAGAGGAAGACCGAAGAAGAAGTGGTTTGATTGTGTGAAAAAGGATATGAATGTGAGAGGAGTAGATTCAGAGTTGACGAATGATAGGAGTGAGTGGAAGAAGAAAACATGTTGTGCCGACCCCACCTAGCGTGGGATAAGGGCAGGGAAATGATGATGAGTTTTATTTAAATTATTTTTTATGTATTTTTTAGTAAACTTACACACTTATAGTTTCTAAGTTTACGTCCGCACATCAACCTTGGTTCTGGCGGAAGACCAGCGTGGGTTGTTACCAACCCGCAATATGCTGAGCTAGGGATCGTTTTGCAGCACCACTGCACAGTTACTTTATATATATATACATATATATATTTTTTTATGGTAAAAGTAATGGAACAAGCTGATAGCTCACCTGATGTTAAGTGGTAACTTCTGCCTATAACAATGCATTACCTCACAGAGCAAGTCCAATGAGGACGTGCCCTGTAAGCCAATGCACTGCGTCCATCACTCTGAGACGTAAAGATGTTGAAGTCTCATGTGCCTGTAATTACACCGGCGCCCTTACCCTTCAAACCGGAACACAGCAATGCGAGCATCGCTGCTTGGCGGCAGAAATAGGTACGGTGGTAGTACTGAACCCGGACGAGCTCTCACAAAGAGCTCTACTACTACTTATTATAAGGTATATCCATGTAAACCCATGCTTGTAATTTTATGTGTGTTGCAAATGAATGATTTACTTACTAACTTACTTACACTGGCTGCATTGCCGCGCTGAATAGCAATGCTGATACGCTGGCCTAGATAATCACCAGCCCGAGGGTCACGCGTCGCTTCGCCTAATTTTTTTTTGCGATTGTCGTATAATTAATAAGAAAACCCTTATAATAATATTCTATCAGTATACTCGTAGGTATGCTCCAATAATTAAAAAACAAGTATAATCTCCATTCACTAGAATCTGATCTCAGTATCAGATGCCAAAAAACCGTATCTATAGTTAGGAGTAGCTTTATTACTCCAAGATCCTATTTATTCCTTGTGATACTCATCTGACAGCTTAGTACTGATTACTGCGTGGTACTTGTAGGGATTTCTTAACGAAGAAAGATCAACTGGATTACGAGATCTTGTATTAAGATCTTTCAATAGCATTTTGGTCTATTTCTGGTGTAATTATGATATACAAAAACGCTATTCATGGACTACATACATTCTTGTACCTACCTATTATTTTATTATAGTTTTTGTAATCATAAAAATATATCATATATCAATCATCATCAATATATATAAAACTCTTTTGAAGCTGACTTAGAATCAACGCACAGCCTAAACCATAAGTCCTAGAGTTATGAAATTTGGAGGGTAGTATCCTTATATAGTGTAGGGGCGCACTAAGAAAGGAATTTTGAAAAGTCGCACTCTAAAGGGTCTAGAACGTGGGTAACGCCGCGGGCGACGGCTAGTTTACAATATGACCGTGACATAACGCTTCAATAACACAATTCATTGAACCGAATGCCCAGTAACATGATTATTGCCATAGTAAAGTGCTATAGTGAGTCATGTACGTACAACTATTGCTGGAATCGAATCACGCACACATATGCACACCCTCACACGTAATGTTCTAATCACACACGGAAGCGCACACGTAGAAGTCGGAAAGCTGTATCGTAACATACAAAGTTTGTTCAATAGCAAGATGCAGTGATTATAACTTTATTCAATGAAATCACAGGTCAAAAACAAAGGCGTCAAATGAATGACAGGCGTCACGGCTCAGTCGGTAGTAGCTCTGCCTTCCGTGCTGTGGGTCGTGGGTTCGATCCCCACTGAGAACAAACATTTGTGTGTTGTAAACATAGATGTTTGATAAAAAAAAAATGTATGTATGTATTCTGTCAGCCATCTAGTTTCCATAGTACAAGCTTTGCTTAGTTTGGGACTAGAAGGCGTTGTGTTAAGTGTCCGTGAATATTTATTTATTTATTTATTTATAAAGAGCTTTATTTTGTTTTTCCAGGGTAACTTTATAAATCTTTTGAGAAACTCATAAAAAGTGATTTTAAATATAATGTGAAGCATGCTATAAACTTACACAATGTTACAAGAGAGTAATAAAGAGTAACTAGAAAAAACACGTCATCCACGTACACGACATTGCATATATTTTGCTTTTCTGTGGTGTTTACGATCAATGGAACAGTCTCAATGAACTGCCATCATCATCATTATCATTTGATGATGAAGGCGTATCAAATTCAAGTCGGTTTTTCCAGTTTTTTTAAACTTATAAACTATATAATAATATAGATAGTAACACCCAGACGCAGAACAAACATCAATTTTTCCCATACACCAACATTGGTTCTTAGCACAAAGCACGGAAGGCAGAGCTATTAACAACTAAACTGTGACGCCTGAGAAGTTGAACTACTGCTTCTTAAAAAGTATACTATGTCAGCATTGAGCAAATGGTTGAATGGAATATAGACGATAAAACACGACATGTCCGTCCTTGTTAGGGACGGTAATGTAGGCGTGATCCACTGATCAAGTCACTGGACAAATATCCGAGTGAATGAATGAATGAATGTATTTATAATTCATTCATTCATTCACTAAACTAGCGGCCCGTCCCATCTTCGCACGGGTATTTAACAAAAATACCGGGTTTTCAAAATTTTTTCAGGGCGTCGAAGCGACGCGTGACCCGAGGGCTGGTGATTATCTACGTCAGCGTATTAGCATTGCTATTCAGCGCGGCAATGCAGCCAGTGTCTTGGGCACACTTCCGATTGGTACTGATTTGGACCAGTTGAGCTATCTATAAATCGTTTGCAACGGTTTGTAGATAGCTCAACTGTTTCCCGTGTATTTTGTAAATATTGTGAATATTGTAAATACTGTGTTAGTTGTAATTTTCTTTGTGAATAAATAGATTTTAACAAAAATTACATAAGTAAGGAATTTGTTAGGTAATTTTTTTACACCTAGGGTTAATTATTGGTGTAAGGATTCCTAATTTGTTTGAAAATATAATATAATCTATGAAACCCGGAGATAGTGTAGCTTCCCAACGTTGAATTTTTTTTAAATCGGTCTAGTTGCTTCTGAGCTTATTCAATGCAAACAAACAAACAATTAAATCTCTCTTCTTTACTACCTACATTTAAGATAATTTCAATCCTACCATAGCATTTTACTAAAATAATTACAAAGTGGTCACTCAGACCAAGAATGAGCATTCACAGGTTAAAGTTACCCCACCCGTTCCTAGAACTGAACTATACTACATGTCATCAAGTAGAATGCCTAGCGAAGCCTGAAACAGCACTTGAAGCCCAGATGGCCTGAAATGGAGCATGCAATTACTGAAAATTGGGTTCAATTTGCCATGGCTTTATTGTCTGGAGATATTCTGGAGAATATTCTAGGAGCCAGAATAGATTTTTACTAGTTGGATGTTCTAATACATGAATACATTTTTATTAGTTTGGATATACGGTAGAAGTAGAAATAAATTGGACAAGGCGCAAGTACTTGCGCATGTAGTATTCCGAGACAAAGCCAATGTAACATGAGCTTCCATTTGTAGGAATTTTAATGACTATGCGGTGCAGGTTATGCTGGACACATAAAAATAACCAATCGCACTTTTTTAAAGCTCAAACGGATTGTTTTTAATTCGGAATTA
Source organism: Eulithis prunata (assembly GCA_918843925.1). Taxonomy (NCBI): domain Eukaryota; kingdom Metazoa; phylum Arthropoda; class Insecta; order Lepidoptera; family Geometridae; genus Eulithis; species Eulithis prunata. The sequence goes on along the minus strand of OU974030.1, from coordinate 5,960,030 downwards.
AGTTTAAAAAGGAAAAAATGTAATCTTTGAAATTCAAATAGAACTTTTGTATTCGCTTAATTCGGATACTTCTTTTTACCCCTACTCTAAAACATTTTAGGGTAGGGGTAAAAAGGAGTACTTGAATATCCAACTACGTGCAACAGGCTTGGGACAAGTATTAATTTGTGGAATAGGTTTCTCATAATTCCTATTTATAACCAGATTTTGACAGATCATAAATTTGGTTTTATTTCAGTAGCAAACTAACACTAACTTTTTTATAAAAAAAAAGAGTAAGTTAAATTTTTTTTTTTTTTTGATAAAAGTAATGGAATAAGCTGATAGCTCACCTAATGTTAAGTTGTAACTTCTGCCTATAACAATGCATTACCTCACAGAGCAATTCCAATGAGGACGTGCCCTGTACGGAATGCACTGCGTCCATCACTCTGAGACGTAAAGGTCTTGAAGTCTCATGTGCCTGTAATTACATCGGCGCCCTTACCCTTCAATCCGGAACACAGCAATGTTACAATAGATTTCCAACAAACATGAATATATCACAGGTCCTACTTTAACTCAGCATTTAATAGATCATAATAGGAAAAATTAGTCTAAGAGTAGTCAAAGGTACGTCCAAAAATCACTCTTTGGCACATTATGTTCAAATTAGATACTTTAGGTAGGTACCTACTGATTTCAAAAATATTTAGTGTCGTTCGCAGTCGCTTTTCCTTAAAGATTTGAACAAAATTAGCAACAAAGGGAAGTAAATGAAATAATAAATAATGTTCCTTCAGTTTTATTTCTCTAATGACCTCGAGGGAATGACATCTGGGCTCGATAACCCTCTTGTAAGAAGTACATCTAGCGACAAAAGTAGTAAGATTTTCTTATTTATAGTCCGAAGCGCTCGTGACGTAGCTTGCTTAGTCAATCTTCACCGATTAATTATCATAAGTGAATTGATGTTCTGCGCGATTACTATTTGGATGGGTGACCGTTAGTAGCATTTGTATCTAAGCGCTTTCGTGCTTTGAAAGGCACGTCAAACTGTCGGCTCTAGCAGTCGTTAACCCATGACGGAGATCTTAAAGCGGTCTTAAAATCGGTCAATAGAGTTAGGCCAACGTTTTCTAGATTAGCGATAAAACCGATCATTGTATATTATTAAAGTTTGGTTTTTATGTTATTGTAGTCCCTAGATTAACATATGCACATATGTTAATCTAGGGATAAAGTATTTTTTATCTATTTACCTTTTTCTACTGCTGAGCAAGGATCTCACCCATTTCCTCCCAGAATTTTCACTCAGTTGCCAGAACCAATCTGTTTAGAAGATGACAATCTGATAGACTTTTGTTCTCGACTATACCTTTCTGTAAGTCTTTTTCAAGTGAAACTTAACTGTAGCTTTGAGAAGTCTTGAGTATTTTTGTGCAATTAAAAAACAAATTTTGATGTTCTACTAGCTGATACCCGCGACTTCGTACGCGTGTGAAACTTTCCACCAAAATATCTGACAACCAGCATACGATGAACCTCGTGCCAAAGGCGGCTTTTGGTTTAGAGAGGTCAAGCTGTATCTAAGTATCCACGTCTTTTATTTCAATATAATATAGCCTATGTTTCAATCCGGGAAAAGGGCTTCTGAATGGTATAAGTTTCATTGAAATTGGTTCAGTAGTTTAGGCGTGATCCGCGAACAAACAAACAGACAAACTCGATTTTCGGAATCAGAATCGTTTATTTAGTAGATCTGTATATTTAGTTTATCTACACGTCTCTCGTCCGTCATCATGAAAAAACTGCTAAATGAATTCGCTGCCTTATTTTCCGCCCGACAAATTATCTCGTAATTTATATTGAGCCCTCGGGCGCTAATCTGAGTTTATAAAATGTACTAAACGTCCCATGGGCGAAGAAAAATCTCTTATTATTATTTTTAACTTTTTTTGCAACCTAAGTATCTTTCCATTCCACTTGACATTCTCCAAGCCACGTGATTTCTGTTCAGAAATGTCATGTGGTTTTTTTATTTTATTAGTACAACATTACAGCTCGTCTCTATAACGATGCATTATCTGAGCACATCCACTGCAGACATTCCCTATGATGCAATGACACTGGTGGCCATTCTAAGACATAGTACACGGAAAAAAAAGATGTCTTAGATCAAGACAATATCGACTTGGTCAAGACAAATGTAGACTCATATATGGGGAACACTATATATTCTTGAACAGAGCAAATTATTGTCTCAGTTTTATTGTCTTCGCATAAGACATTCGATTTTGAAACAAGAATTCTGAAATTTCGTTTGAAGAATGTACGCTATTTTAGTTAAAGAATTTTACTGTTTTAATATTTTTTTGTTTTTTGCTGCAGAATTATTACCGTTTCGTACCGAGACAATATTATCTTAAGCAAAGCCTCTACTATTCTTAACTGAAGAGTTCTTTGTGTTGAGTCAAGAATTGTTTGTTTCCTACTAAACCTGTATAATCTTAGTTGAAACCTTTACTAGTCTTAACTGAAGAACTATTTGTATTGAATCAAGAATTGTTTGTTTTCTACGCAGACAATTTAATGTTAGGTAAAGCCTCTAATATTTTTAACTGAAGAGTTCTTTGTGTTGAGTCAAGTATCGTTTGTTTTCTACTAAAACAATATAATCTTAGGTGAAGCCTCTACTGTTTTTAACTGAAGAGCTATTTGTGTTGAGTCAAGTCTAGTTTTTTTCCTATTAAAACAATTAAATGTTAGGTGAAGCCTTTACTATTCTTAACTGAGGAGTTATTTGTGTTGGGACAAGTATCGTTTGTTTCCTACTAAAACCATATAATCTTAGGTGAAGCCTATACTATTCTTAACTGAAGAGATATTTGTGTTGATGCAAAACTCGTTTGTTTTCTATTAAAACAATATATTCTTAGGTAACGCCCCTACTATTCTTAACTGAAGAGCTATTTGTGTTGAGACAAGACTAGTTTGTTTCCTATTAAAACAATTAAATGTTAGATGAAGCCTTTACTATTCTTAACTGAAGAGCTATTTGTGTTGGGACAAGTATCGTTTGTTTCCTACTAAAACCATTATAATCTTAGGTGAAGCCTTTACTGTTCTTAACTGAAGTGCTATTCGTCTTGAGTCAAGTCTTGTTTGTTTCCTACCTAAACAATATTATCTTAGGTGAAGCCTATACTATTCTTAACTGAAGAGATATTTGTGTTGAAACAAAACTCGTTTGTTTTCTATTAAAACAATATATTCTTAGGTAAAGCCTCTACTATTCTTAGCTGAAGAGATATTTGTGTTGAGACAAGACTAGTTTGTATTCTATTAAAACAATGTAATCTTAGGTGAAGCCTCTCCTATTCTTAGCTAAATGATATTCGATTGATTTTAAAAACCAATCCGCCTTCAGCTAAGAATAGGAGAGGTTTCCCGTAAAATTATATTATTTTACGGGAAACCGCTTCTATTCTTTAAAATAAATCGAATATCTTTTAGATGAGAATAGGAGAGGCTTCTCCACCTAAGATTAAATTGTTTTAATAGAAAACCAACTAGTCTTGTCTCAACACATATCTCTTCAGCTAAAAATAGTAGAGGCTTTACCTAAGAACATATTGTTTTAATATATTGTAAAATTATATTATTTTAATGTAAAACATACAAGTGTTGCCTCAAAACGTCTAAGGTTCTGGAAGCGTCACGTAAATTAAATACAATGATTTTTATGAAATACTTATATTTTTATTAATTAAATAATATAACAAAATGTCTGCAATGCACATCACATTATAAAAAAAATCTTCATATGAAATTAGAATAATTACCTAGGTAGCTACATACAAAGCAAAATTAACATAAAAATACTCTACTATTAGAAATTAGTATCAAATTAAAACTGAGAATGAAAACGTAGAGCTTACTATGTTATTATTAAGGATATTTATATAAATAAGATTTTTTTATAGTCTTATGATAAGAGAAAGGTTGAAAATGCTTGGTGGCATGTATTGCATCTAGTGAGGGCTGGAGTAGGGCGTGCATTTTTAGACTGAAAGATTTCTACTTATATAATAATACCTAATCTAATGTTCCTTTCTCTTATCATAAGACTATAAAAAAATCCTTAATAAAAACATGGTAAGCTCTATGTTTTTATTCTCAGTTTTAATTAGATATTAACTTCTGATAGTAGAGTATTTTTACCATCTTACTTTTGCTTTGAATGTAGCTACGTATGTATTCATTCTAATTTCGTATAATGTAAAGATTTAAAAAAAAAGTAAAAACCAACCGTCATCAACTAACTATTCCATTAATATAATGGACTAAGCCTGCCACCTCTTCATTTGCATGTGGTTTTTTTATGTCCTCAATATTTGCAATGAATTCCTTCCATAGTAGGTGAAATTTATTGGCTCTTCCAGGATGTAATGCGTCGAAGTCTCATTGAATCTAAAAATTAAAAAGTTAATTTTACATTACTTACCTATCCAGAAACATTTGATAAATTTGACTTTACTCAATTATAATTAATTGATTCAGGCATGACTTTGCGAAATCCCATTATCAAATATAAATTAACTGAAATAAATATATACCTAGTACTAATCCGCTAATATATTACAACTTACAAACACATTCCTACATTCCATATATTTAGACTGCTAAACACATACCTAACCTTCTGTAGTCGGGTAAAAGAGAGTTGTTAACTTACCAACACATCGCTTCTGACATCATTTAATATGGGCCAATTTTCTATTAATGCTTCCACGGTTTCATATTGTAGCAGCTGGCGTAAGTTATATGTAGCCTTCCACTTGGTAATGACATCCTCCCATGGCTCAGAATTTATTTTGAGTCATACAACATCATCTTTGTGCAACTCTGAAATAAACAAACATTGAATGTTTAAAACATCCCTCTTCTCAGCTGGTCAGTTTTTTTACATAGCAAGAGGCAAATGAATAGAGTAGGTACTTACTGATTTACAACACGTGTAAAAGTACGCCTACAGATGACATCTGTGAGATTATTTCGATGTTTGGCTGTCAGCTGTTTATGCGTCTCATAATATTTGAGAATGTTATTCCCAGAAGGTGATGTTGAAAGTAGAGTTTTTAAATCAAACTCTGGAAATTGTGGTCGACATCCAATTATTTCCAGCAGTATGTTGTCTTCCAAATTCGATTCAATTTCGCTGATTTCAGTTTCTGTGTTTTGAGAGCAACCGGGCACAGAAGTGATGGTTGATGTTTTACTCTAAAAAGTAAAATAAATATTTTATTATAAATATTACTTGAAAGGATCCAACTATATGAATTTAAATATTTCATCTATAGTAATACTATAGAGGACTGATATTAAAATATAACCCTTTGTACATTTACTATTTGTAACCCAAAATGTTTAACAAATAAATGTACACCCGTGCGAAGCCAGGGCAGGCCACTAGTAGGTACTACATTATAAAATAATAAATGGCGGGAAATGTAATTGCTTTATAAAACTAACCACAAAATAATGGTGTATCATAAAAAAATATTATTATTAGGTGCCTTGCATGCAATGGCTGCTAGAACAGATGTTCAACTTGGTTTAGATTAGACAGACATACTAATATGTTATTATTTCCTAGTAGAAGTATATAGTAGGTAAATACAAACCTCTGCTGTTATGTATTCATGCGTGTAAATTTTTGGGCACAGCTCCTTTAGAAGATCATCCGTTAGGTCTTTAAAATGACTTCGAGTAATGCCATTTTCTGAAATTAATAGGTAGAATTTGAAACTCATCAGGTATAATTATGTAGCTAGGATTAACCATTAACCCCATAGAAGACTTTTTAAAGTGTCTAATGGGTACATTCATGAATTCTTGTTTCCAAACTAAGTACCTACACTGCCTACTTAAAATGAAATGATTTGAACCAATTGACTAGCTAGAATAGGAAGGTACAAGTTTAGGTACAAACAAACCTGGTAAGAGGTAGGTATCTACCTACCTAGGTAGTAGGTACTCAATCACGCGTTTATCTACGTGTAGGTTAAGTTAACCTTACCTACATGTCATCATCCTAGTAAACGAACAGCTCCCTCGGGATTAGATATTGCTTACAACCACTTACAACGTAGATACCTACTTCCGAGCAGACGATGCATTTGAGAATATGTTTCTTGAAATAAGACTTTATATGTGTTGAACGAAGAATACAATTCTTGGGAGATTAGTAGATACGTACCTACCTAGTAGGCCTAGGACGGTACTTATGTTGTTGAATCACTATGTATCTTCTACAAAATATGAAATAACTAACACCCAATTGACTAGCTAGAATAGGAAGGTACAAGTTTAGGTACAAACAAACCTGGTAGTAGGTACTCAATCACGCGTTTATCTACGTGTAGGTTAAGTTAACCTTACCTACATGTCATCATCCTAGTAAACGAACAGCTCCCTCGGGATTAGATATTGCTTACAACCACTTACAACGTAGATACCTACTTCCGAGCAGACGATGCATTTGAGAATATGTTTCTTGAAATAAGACTTTATATGTGTTGCACGAAGAATACAATTCTTGGGAGATTAGTAGGTACGTACCTACCTAGTAGGCCTAGGACGGTACTTATGTTGTTGAATCACTATGTACCTTCTACAAAATATGAAATAACTAACACTAGTACTAGTTACTTCTATAGAACTGTAGATGTACCTACTATGAGAAAATACAAAAGACTTACACGTAGGTAGGTAGGTGCTTAGTGAAAATGCATTATGAGACTTACTTGCAAAATTGTCAAATTATGGCTCCCTCGATGTCCCAGCCTTTCAAAAGCTCACGCACTAGCTTTATTTCTAACATTATAACCACAACACACTCCTCAGAATTATTAAATCAAAGACACCAACCAACGCACGCAACGGCAACGGTCAGAAAAGAAAGAATGGAGTGAAATGAACAGTGTTGCCAACTGTCATGGCAAAATTATAACTAGTTTTTTTCAAAAAATTCCAAAAATATGCTGAAAAAATCTGATAGGTACTTCTGAAAAATGCTTAAATAAAATGCCAAACCAATATTCTTTATTACTTAGTTCTGATAAATGGTCTATTGCCATTATAGGAGCATTTATGTTCACAAATAAACAGAGCTAAAAATGATCCTTCTGCTTTTGCAACATCATGGTTTCTTGCAACTGAAGGTCAATCCTTCTTTGACTTCTCAATGGTTCAACAGTTTTAGAGTGTTTTGCTGAAAAAAGATGCTGTTTTAAACAATACATTTTAGCAATTATATTGCACTGACAATATTTACAGTAAGCTTTAGCTGAATCGTCTGAGCATGTTATACTATGTACCTACACAAAATAAAATTTCTTATTTAGTCGCTGCACTGCCTACTCGTAAGCTAGGTTTGGTTGGATTGGTTCGAGACAAACGGCCGTTTTCATCAAAAAAGAAAAACTAAAGACAACGTTCGTTCATTCATTTCATTGTTCGTTGAAATTTGTGTTCCTAGCAAGGACAAAAGTATGTACCAATTTTTTTAATGCTAAAAAACATGTTAGCAAATGGTAAAATAAAATGCTAGGCAGCGTAGAAATATGCCAGGTTTAGCCATAAAAATGCCAAATTGGCAACACTGGAAATGAAGGAAGACTGGGATGGAAGAGTGATTGGGTGGACTGGGGTCCGTCAAGACTTGTATTCTTGAGCCAAGAATACAAGTCTTGTTTTTACCCGACTGCAGGAGGCGGCAGGAGAGTAATATTTTTTCGTTTGATTTACAACTGAATTGTAGGCTTGTAGTTATTTAGGAAGTCGTACGGACATTCCTGTTCGTAATGCCCATAAATGTATACCTACCTACCTAAATAATTTTAATTTTCAAATGAAACTGAAGCGTGGACCTACTATACATATAAAAGGTATTTAGGTATCGCTCGCCATACAATCACTATAACTACCTAGGCCAGTAATATTAAAATAGGTAGGTAGGTAGGTAGGTATTATCTTAACCGTTTGTGGTGGCTCATAGTGATTGTATGGCAAGCAGCAATATTGTAGTCTGTGATACGCTTATGAAGGTACCTACCTAAGTACCTATGAGTTTTGCCGCTTGCATTATCAAACTTAAACAGTAAAAACTACTGTATGTGAACACTCACGAACGATATCGAACCCTATCTATTAGAGAATTATAGTAGGTACCTATACCACCATTAACTTTACCGATGGTTGATCCACGCACCAGCCGGGGTGACATTGCGCGGCAGCGCGCACCATACATAAATAAAAAATAATAAACATCGGTGGAAATTCCACACAGCACTATCTAGCCCCAAACTAAGCCAAAACTTGTGGATATGGGAACGAGATAGCTGATATAATACTTGTAATACTTTTTTTTGTACCTAAATACTTTATTTTTGTACATGTATAAACACAGAACAAACATTTATGTATGTTCATCACACAAATGTTTGTTCACGGTGAGAATCGAACGGGCAACGGCGCAGAAGGCAGAGTTACTGTATAACACAATGGATTTACCTATATACCTACCTAGTTCGTAAGTTTGTATCAAATACCTTGTCGCTAAGTACCTATCAAATGATATAAAACTATAAGAATATAATAAAAGCTTAATTTAATTGAGGTAAAGCCACTTCTTCGATTAGTCTTGTGTTGAAGTATTTCTATAATCTATACCTACATTACCTACCTACCAAATAGAAGAATCTTTGTCATGACTGACAGCAACACATGAAAAAATGTGTATCTACCTAAGTACATATTATTATCTACCTATATCTTGATATGAAATAAATAAAATTAAAAAAAGGTATAAACAAACATTCTTGAACGAAAAATGTTGTGAGTTTTGTTTCAAAAAAGAGCAAAATGATTTAAATATAAGAAAGTGACTTCTTGAAAGAAGAAAAAAAGTCTTGATTTGAAGTATTTCTATGACGTTCAGATAAACCAAACGCGGTCTTCAAATGAGATTCAGAAATTCTTCAACTAACCATAGTATATTCTTAAGTCAAGCAAATAAAATTACATTATTTTAATCGCAATTAAAGGAATCCGAAGTTCTTGAAGCAAAATTACACGTTCTTGGTATGAGAAACAAAATCTTTTTGAATTGAAAAAATGTGTAATCTTGATACGAAATAAATACAATTTTAGAAGAAGAGGTAAACATTCTTGAACGAAGAATGTAGTGAGTCTTGTTTCAAAGATGAGCAAAAAGATTTAAATATAAGAAAGTGACTTCTTGAAAGAAGAAAAAAAGTCTTAATATGAAGTATCTCTATAATGTTCAGATAAACCAAACGCTGTCTTCAAATGAGATTCAGAAATTCTTCAACTAACCATAGTATATTCTTAAGTCAAGCAAATAAAATTACATTATTTTAATCGCATTTAAAGGAATCCGAAGTTCTTGAAGCAAAATTACACGTTCTTGGTATGAGAAACAAAATCGTTTTGAATTGAAAAAATGTGTAATCTTGATACGAAATAAATACAATTTTAGAAGAAGAGGTAAACATTCTTGAACGAAGAATGTAGTGAGTCTTGTTTCAAAGATGAGCAAAAAGATTTAAATATAAGAAAGTGACTTCTTGAAAGAAGAAAAAAAGTCTTAATATGAAGTATCTCTATAATGTTCAGATAAACCAAACGCTGTCTTCAAATGAGATTCAGAAATTCTTCAACTAACCATAGTAAATTCTTAAGTCAAGCAAACAAAATTAGATTATTTTAATCGAAATTAAAGGAATCCGAAGTTCTTGAAGCAAAATTACACGTTCTTGGTATGAGAAACCAAATCGTTTTGAATTGAAAAAAATTTGTAATCTTGATACGAAATAAATACAATTTTAGAAGAAGATGTAAACATTCTTGAACGAAGAATGTAGTGAGTCTTGTTTCAAAGATCAGCGGAATGAATGAAGGATAAGAAAGTGACTTCTTGATATTAGAAAAATGTCCTGATTTAAAATTCTTGAGGTAAAAAAGATTTAAAAAAATGAAACAAGAATGACATGTTCTTATAGGAAGCAAACGTTTCTTAGATTAAGAAATTATTTATCTTAAACCAACTTTTTTTTAATAATCTTAAACGAAGTCATTTATCATCTTGAACGAAGACAAGATTATCTTGATGTGAAAAGTTTTCAAAGTATTCCGTCAAAATCAGATGTCTTCTTCAATTGAGATTGCAATATTCTTGACTCAAAAATATTTACTTAAATCAAGAATTAAAAAGAAGAAAATATTATTTTATATTTAAGTAAACACGTTTTCTTGGATGAAGAACATTTGCTTTAGTTAATAAAATATTTACTTGGATTGAAACAATTTTTATGAGAATATTGGTATTCTTGGATTAAGATATCCTTTTTTTCCGTGTACAATTTTGTTTTTGAAAACATGGAATCATAATGACATGATAGTATTGGATAGTTCTCATCCAAATGCGTTGAACCAGGCCACCAAGGCATAGTGCTTATCGACCGGGAACGCACGGTCGCCTACCACAAGTCACTGGCAGACTGCAATCAGTCAAACAGTCGTGTTTCCGTGCCTGTTCTGATAGAGGTTTGATCCCTATAATATGCCCATATCCAATCACCACAAGCGGTTTTTTAAATAACTATTCAACTAAAAGTGGCGTAGGGATTTTTCTTTATAAGCAAATTGCATAAGCTGTTACGAAAATACCTAAATTTGGTCCTAGACTACTTTTACAGGATTTTATGTAATTCGTTGGGAAACCGTTGATCAAACGACAGTGATTTTATCTTGACATTACTTTTTTGCAACTTTATTACTTGATATCGGCCAAAAATGTCTGTTAAATTGAGGAACAGAGAACCATAGATGAGAAGAAATTAAAACTACGAGCATTATAGGTTATGGCTGGCCTACTGCGCTGCGAATTTTCTGCCAAGTGCAGGGTTAGGCTAAAGTGTGAATCCATACGACTATAGCTAACTAGAAGAACAAATTCCCTACAGCCCCTGTCGGATGTCTCACTCTGATTGGTCCGCGTATTTATTTTGCGAACCCAAGCTAAGCGTCCGCGAAACGGTTCCTTAGGGATGTAGTTAGAACATTGTTTATTTTACCGAAGCTTTTCACTATTACCTACAGCTTGTGCGATGCAAATTTTCTTCAGTTTTCTTTTAGTAAATCTTTTAAACAGTATAATAAGTTGACACTTCACCTGGTACTTGAAGCTTATTACGTATCGGATTGTTGCTAGGCATGTTTTTGTATTCATAGTGTTCAATAAACATTATTTGATTTGATTTTGATTTGATTTATTCAAAATTCTTATTTGATGTCTTATCACTGACAATTTACGAGTAGTATATATAACTACTAAATAGATTAATAGGGATGTTAACCGTGCGTGGGCATAGTAGGTACGAGTACATGGCTATAAAATGTTTACCTACGTGCTATCCTGAAATTTATCTGAACAAAACTAGGCTGTGTTTACACCAGAGATGTGTGAGTAGGACTAGTAATGTGCAAGCCTTATTATTAAAAGTAGGTTTTGGAAATTTTACATTTAGCTATATTTATCATTTTGAAGTTTTTTTTTATTGCACTGTAGTAATAAAATGTACAAGCTTCTTTAATATTTCCAAATTAAAAATATTAACCTATTGACTTCTAAAAACTAACTAAGGACAATATTATGTAAGTAAATTACTATAATTACATTAAATGGGTTAGTTCCGCTTACCTTGAACCGGTGACATGACGGCTAAAAAAAAACAAAAGTTTGTCGGCACACTCATCTTCTTCTTTTAAACCTATATGGCCTGTGTCCGTCCTTTCGACAGACAATTTTGCCAGTGTCAAGTGATGAATTTGAAATAAATATAAGTCAAGTCAAGTCATTCGTCAAGTCGGCTGTCGTTTGTTTTGAAGAGAAAATGGTGGATTTTCCCTTCAAAACCTGAAACGACTTTTCATATTCAGAGAAACCACTTTACACACATTTATTCCAATGGCTCACACTTTATGTCATGACCTAAGTATTATTGGTTAAAATTCCACCAAAACGAAACAACAATACTCACAATAACACAAGAAAGAACTATAAAAATAAAAATGCTATGTGTTGTTTCAAAAAATTAGAAAACTCGAATCGGCACACGCATCCCGGAAATCCCAATACAGGGTGACGGATTGGAACCGAAATTGACAGTGACGGAACGTCACACATCCGGGACATGTCCGGCTTGTGCCACAATTGGTTCTGTGAGTTCATTTGGATCTTGTTATTTTTGTTACTGTTAGGCAATTGACCACGCCCGAGTACTCAAACGCTTTATCAATTTATTTATTACTAGGTATGCTCGTGACTTCGTCCGCGTGGAATAGTTTCTTTGGGTACCATATTTTTTCGCATTAAAAAGTAGCCTATGTCCTTTTTTAGGCTCTAAACTATCTGTGTACCAAATTTCATTTAAATCGGTTCAGTAGTTTTGGCGTGAAATCGCGACAGACAGACGGAGTTACTTCCGCATTTATAATATTAGTTAGGATAATAATATATAAACCTTGTGGTTTCCTTAGTGCTATAGTACAAAATAAGTTATAATGTATTTTTAAAACAATAAATTAAATTAAAAAAAAATAAAAAAAAAGATTTTTTATATAATGTAACGTAAAAAATTAAATATACAATACATTTCATTTAAAAAAGCATCCGTCATCACAATAAAGCCTCCTATTTCATCTCATTCAATTATTTCACTGTACAGGGGTTAAGGTAATCACGATGATTAACTTCTAGTATTACCCTAATCCTAGGATTTACTCCCAACTCCGCCAAAACAAACTTTCACATAATTTATAAATACAGGGTGGAAACAAACTGAAAACTTAATTGGGATTATGCAGACCAATATTCAGACAATTTTATGTACTTAATTGGGATCTTCTAGATCGAAACTTTCTCAAGAGTTTTTTCCGATATCTAAGTTATGCGACGTTCTACGTGATCACTATTTGGATGGGTCACCGTTAGTGGCATTTACGGCTGAGCGATTTCGTGCTTTGGAGTGCACATTCTGGCTCTAGCAGTCGTTAACGACGGAGGCCTTAACACTACTTAAAAACTTCATCAACTAGGCTTTATTGTCACTGTAGCCGATAGGAGCGTGGACTGGTGAGAAGGTCGTGGAGTTTTGAAACACTTTTTTGAGGAGTATTGGAGAGGTACCGAGCGATTGCGCGTAGACACGGCCGAGTACGTTCGCGGTTCACAATCCAACTGATTGTCCTTGTACCTGCGCACAAACGCGGGTAGTTTCCACTTTATTGTGAAAGCAAGGTACAAACATTTCGTAATACTTAATTCTACAATATTATATTTTTTATTATTTTTGGTGTCGCGAGGCGCGTCGTCTACAGTAACTTACCATCAGATGAGATTGTATGTAGCCAAAGAATATTAAATTTCATATAAAAAAAAACTTGCTGTATTTAAATCCTCATTTTTAAGTAAATATCAAAGCGAAAAAAATAAATTTGTCTCTCGCTGTGCCAGAGTTGTCAAAATTTTATGTCATCATGATCAAAGTCGCGTGCGCTCCACAAGCTATCAAAAGGTTCATCATTATTCGCGTCTTTTGAATTAACTGAATACACTTTGAATTATAATGCCTGTTACAGAGCTTAGAAGTGATATGGGATATAGCTAGTTCACTATTTACCCGACTGTATACCACTTTTTACTTAACGGTATAAAACCAGTCCTAAAATCTTCGGGGGGTAAAAGTACTCACCAATATGAATCTTTTCCTATGGAACCACTGTGGTTTCTTGCCTGTTCTTTGAGGCTCTAATCGCGAGAAACTGGCCCCTTTTTAAATACCTTTCAATTTTTGATTGAATGAGCGAAGCGAACGAAGATCTTAGTGACAACTTGGGCAAAAATGCTTTGTATGTTTGTATGTTTGTTTGTCAAGATCTTTTGAACGCTTATCCGATCTTAACAGAATTTGGTAGGTATACGGATAAAACTCTTAAGTTTTACTGGTATGAAAAATAAAGTAAATCGGTCAAGGGGTTGGAAAGTTATGAGGTTCCAAACGGAGTAAAAAAAAAGTCGTACCAAAACATCAAATGGGGTGTCATATGATAGGGCTTTGCTTAGACATTCCAAAACCGGTTTAATTTTTATTTTAGGTTAAATAGTTTTTGAGTTGTTGTAAAAATTGTTATTTTTAATAATTTAAAATTGTTATATGATAGTTTTTACAACAACTCCTAAACTATTTCACCTAGAATAAAAATGAAACAAGTTTTGAAATGTCTAAGCAAAGCCCTATATTATGACACCCCATGTGATATTTATGTACGACATTTTTTTTTATTCCGTTTTGACCCTCGTATCTTTACAACATCTTGACCGACCACGAGATTTCAGTTCGGGGAGAATTACTAGCATAAATATTTCTAGGATTTACAGTTTCGTCTCAAATTCTATACCTACACTGTTCTTTGGTTAAAATAAATTTAAGCATCGTTTTCTTTATCTATTCTGTTTGTTCCAAACCACAACAGAGAATTTTTTAAAAAAAAAAATTGATTTTGATAGATTAATAGATTAGTGATGATGATAATTGCCTTAGCTTACTTGATTTCTCTACAAAACAGAACAGTGAGCTAGCTACTGTTATAAACTGGTCCAATTACGCCAACAATCAAAACATTGCTAACGAATATTATTGTGAGACGCCATTGTTCTCGAGAAGATTATAATCACCATTTTGTTGAATAAGAAGCGACAAAGATTGAAAACGCTCTTTCTGAAACTTGTGTCTTTTGAGAGCTTTAAAATGTATTTGTTACGAAACTTGACAGGCGTCATAGCTCAGTTGTTAGTAGCTCTGCCTTCCGTGCTGTGGGTAGTGGGTTCGATCCCCACCAAGAACAAACATTTGTGTGTTGCAAACATAGATGTTTGGTCTGTGTCTGGGTGTTACTATGTATTATAAGTATGTAATTTACAAAAAAAATAAGTATCTAGGTATTCTATCAGCCATCTAGTTTCCATAGTACAAGCTTTGCTTAGTTTGGGACTAGAAAGCGTTGTGTTAAATGTCCATGAATATTTATTTATTTATTTAACTGAAAGAAATTGAGACTGAATTTAACGTAATACTAACCAAACTCAACTATCTTTTTAATAATCATAATATAATATATATAATAATATATATAAAACTCTTTTGAAGGTGACAGAGAATCAACACACAGCCTAAACCATAAGTCCTAGAGGTATGAAATTTGGAGGGTAGTATCCTTATATAGTGTAGGGGTGCACTAAGAAAGGAATTTTGAAACGTCACACTCTAAAGGGTAGAACGCAAGCAACGCCGCGGGCGAGGGCTAGTAATATAATATACGCATTAAAAAATGAAGTTAAACAGTTTAAAAGCATCCATTAAGAATTGCAGCTAAAAGAAATGATTTTCTTTTTAAAAAGCGTCTGAAACCGCAAAGTAACACTAAAAATGACACAAAAACTAGACACCAGCTTCACTCCAACGGTTAGAACGTGGACTACAAATCTGCAGCAAGCAATACCAACCCTTAGACCTATCTAGTCACAGTCCATATTCTACTTGGCGGGACTAACTGGTTTGTCGACAAGTCAAGCTTTCGTTTTACGAAATTGCATCTAAAAACTACGTGTTACAGCTGATTTTGCAGCGAAAAGCAGCTGAAGTTGCAATGTTTTGCACCATATAGTATTTCTGTATGAAAGGCCTACGATGCTTGACCTAGTTGCAGCGTTCAGGCTAGGGAATGCTAAGGCTGCGATTCTTCATAAGCGGAGCGAGAGCGGGTAATATTTTTTTTACTCAACTATTTCGTCACAAATATATATCGAGTGGAATTCGAACCAGTGACCTTCTTCTATAGTATTAAGACGATCTAAGCCTATTTCGTGACACTGCTATGAAAAGTCTTTTTCAAAAAATTCTAATTGTAATCAGCATGAATCGATTTAAAAAAATGTCCTTAAAGTCCTTTAGGGCAGGCAACGCATAGGTAGTGCTCCTAGTGTTGTCGGTGTTTCTAGGCGACGGTGACCGCTTGCAGTCAGGTGGGCCGTTTGCCTGTTTGTCTACTACTCACATAAAAACATTGTTCCTTCCATGGGCCGATTCCCACTATCTTTTAAAAAACTAAAAAGTTAAATATAACATAATCCACCTAGTTATTTTACTGTGTAGAAGTTTGCACTAGTAGATCTCTTGAATCATTCCTCAAGAGACGCTTTATTGGTTAGAGGGATATATTCCAGAAATGTCCATTAAGAGATCCCTACCAGTAGGGAATTCACGTTTTTTTTTCAGAAATCCCCACTACTACGAGGTAGCATGTCTATGACGTAGCAGTGGGGATTTCTAAATATTTTTTCTAGAAATCCCCACTGCTACGATGTAGCATGTCTACGACGTAGCAGTGGGGATTTCTAAATATTTTTTCTAGAAATCCCCACTGCTACGATGTAGCATGTCTACGACGTAGCAGTGGGGATTTCTAAATATATTTTCTAGAAATCCCCACGGCTACGATGTAGCATGTCTACGACGTAGCAGTGGGGATTTCTAAATATATTTTCTAGAAATCCCCACTGCTACGATGTAGCATGTCTACGACGTAGCAGTGGGGATTTCTAAATATTTTTTCTAGAAATCCCCACTGCTACGATGTAGCATGTCTACGACGTAGCAGTGGGGATTTCTAAATATTTTTTCTAGAAATCCCCACTGCTACGATGTAGCATGTCTACGACGTAGCAGTGGGGATTTCTAAATATTTTTTCTAGAAATCCCCACTGCTACGATGTAGCATGTCTACGACGTAGCAGTGGGGATTTCTGAAATCCCCACTGGATAGTTGATAATATCTTCTGACAACCTCCAACTTTTTTTTTTACTTTTTTTGCCATTGCTTATCCAACGCATAAGCCTAAGACCTATATTCTCCGCAAAATGAAAATGTTGATTTTCTTACTAAAATCTTGGAATTATATGGCTCGTGGTTTTATTCTGTGTAATCCGCAAAATGATTTCCTGAAGTTAATATTCGTGAAAATAATGAGCTCCTTTATATTTCTGGTTTTAAAAGGCTGTAGATAAGGGTTGGGAAATCGGCCATGCATTTTTATAAGTAACAAAAGAGGAGATAAATCCACATGTTGAGATGTTTTCTCTATTCCAATTGCATTGTTTCACGTCACGTCCATTGAGGGCGTGCTCATTGCATTGTGATGTAAAGAACCTTGAGCTTTTATTACACCTGTACCTAAAAACGAGACTTTTATACTAAGTAGGTATACTTAAAATGTTGTATTAAAAAAACCGGTATTTGAAGTTAAGGAAATAATTTTTTAGTGAAATTTGTATGTACCTACATACTTACTTAAAACATTTTTTAAAAGAAAAAAAAACTGGATTAAAGTAGTGGAAGAGATCGCTGTATAGCGATAAGACCGCCAATTGTACAACTAATTTAAGTTTTGTTTTTATTTTCTTGTAATCCCTAGGTTAAGGTGTGCAATAAAGTATTTTCTATCTATCTATCTAAAGTACTGTTTCAGTTTTTGGTCGGTTAACACCCTGTATAATATAATATAATACAGATAATAATCAGATACAGGGTGTATTTTCCTCCCACGCCCCTGAACAGGACAAACAACTCAAACAAAAGACAAACAATGTTACTGTAATCAAATGAAACTTCGTACTATTGGACACAATAACTAGGTATACTTTTGTATTTTGCTAACGAAAATGCTGTTAGTGGGAGTTTTGTAACCAACTTTGCACCGACGAATTAGATTTTGGTTTCGCGAAGTATTGTATATCTTACAAACTATAATTAATGAATACTGTACTTTAATTCGGCTTTTACATCTATTTAAGACTAGCTTGATGAACGTTTGTTCGCGATCACCCCTCTGAACAAATCTGACACACTCTGACAAAACAACACCTAGCACTTTTATTTTAATAGTTTTTCTTGTGTTATTGTGAGTTTGTGTTATTTTGGTGGAATTTTAACCAATAATACTTATGTCGTAACATAAGAAGTGTGAGCCATTGGCATAAATGTGTGTAAAGTGGTTTCTCTGAATGTAAAAATTCGTTTCAGGTTTTGAAGGGAAAATCCACCATTTTCTCTTCAAAACAAACGACAGCCGACTTGACGAATGACTTGACTTATATTTATTTCAAATTCATCACTTGACATTGGCAAAATTGTCTGTCGAAATGACGGACAGAGGCCATTATTTAAGAGAAGAAGAAGAAGAAGAAGAAATCTGACAGTCGCCGTGTTACGTAAACCTAACGCATTCGAATCATATTGCGCGTCAATAACAGCTCAACTGCCAAACGTTGTACCATCACGGCGCAGTGTATCTCAGATACGCTAAGTATTACGATACGCTTACGTTTTGTCACATTATCATCAGTCATCGTCTCACGCATATACAGTCGCGTAAGATCAAAGGCGCTTTAGCATTCAAAAAAAACAATTGTAGGTTACTAATTGAATTATTTTCAACACATTTATCATTCAATACATTAGTTTACCGAAGCTAGAGTATGTTTCTTCAGAATTCGTTCGTTTCTATAAATGAATGTCTTATTTTATTTACCACATTTCAGCCACTTGCCGCCCATCAATTATACGCTTACTCAATAATTTATAGATCGGGAGCTGGTGATAAACTTCTTACGGTACTTAGAGAGTTGTTAACATGCCATACAGTAAGAACTACCGAGGCCTAAGTTATCTAAGAGTTAGGTAAGTATTAAGAGTATTAAATCCTCCTAGCACTACTTGTTTGTGTGAAATTTTTAAATAAATAAGTAAGATTTAGCTATTTTCTAAAAATGGCAAATAACTCTGTTATAGCAGTAAATAAACCTGAACGAAATACCAACCTATTATAGTTTAGGAAATCGTATTAGCTAACTTAGGTCTAGAATTTTGATGTGTATATTTTTAACTCAGTGGAAATTATTTGACAAATGCCAGTGGTATTTTCACAGCTATAATAACAACAAAATATAATGATTATCAACATTAGCATTACATAGTATTAGTTGAAATTTACAAGTCTTTGAAAGTGTCCAAAATAATATCAGTGTTACGAGAAAATCCATTAAGAAAATTGCTTTAACTTTTAGCACTAATAGCTGTTCTAATGTAAAGATTTTTTTATAATATCCCAAAAGTTCTGAGTCACTATAACGTAAGAATATTAACACCAACTTTCGGTCTCTTTCTCCCGAAGATACTAAAATTCGGGTCAATAGTTCAGCTGCTCTTAATGGCCCACTAATGGCCCATAGAGTAATTAGTTTTATACTAGCAGCCTCCTCCGGTTTCGCACGCTTTTACTAAGTCTAGAAAAATAATTAAGTTTATGGTCCCCTCGAAGGATATAAAATAATATTGGTCTTGCGAGACATTTTATGAGAGTGAATAGTTGGATAAGTAAGTACATAAGTTTATTAAGACCTAAGTCTTGTCAAAAAACAAAATTCAAATGTTAGATAAAGAAACTTGGTCGTTCAGCCATTGACTTTTGGTTTTGTAAGAATGTATAATTTGAAATTTTATTACTTAGTTCAAAATCATTATTTATCCCAGACTAAATCTGAATAAAACTAGTTTTTAACCGACTTAAAAAAAGAGGAGTTCTCAATTGGGTTGTATGTTTTACAATAGTTTGGCAGTTAAATAAGACCAAGTGTAATTGGACAAAAAACTCGTCGTCCACGTACTCGACATTGCGTATTTTGCTTTTCTGTGATGTTTATGATCAACAGAACAGTCCCAATAAACTGCTATCATCATCATCATTGATGATTTTTTTTATTGATTTTTTTTAGCATGTTGTCTTCACTTGTAATTGTGGTGGCACTTAGATAATAACTCTATAAATGTTTACTTATATGATATAATTATTGTACATTGTGTTGGTGTTCAATTAAATAAATAAATAAATGATGAAGGTGTATCAAATTGAAGTCAATTTTTCCAGTTTTTTAAACTTATAAACTACAATTCATTAAAATCAAAAGAATCACATCAATATAATATAAAACTCTTTTGAAGCTGACAGAGAATCAACGCACAGCCTAAACTATAAGTCCTAGAGGTATGAAATTTGGAGGGTAGTATCCTTATATAGTGTAGGGGCGCACTAAGAAAGGAATTTTGAAACGTCACACTCTAAAGGGTAGCAAACGCGAGCAACGCCGCGGGCGACGGCTAGTTCGATTATATAAAAACGTAAATCTACTAATCTAGTCAGTTCACGCGACCGAGCTCAGATGTCTGTTAGTTCAATATCAAGGTAGGTACAAAAATAGGTGTATTGACCTCAATATCTCTATCTCCTACTATTTTGGCACCACTCATAGTATGTTGGCAGTATTCCTACATAAGCAAGTTTTCCGCACTATGCATCAACGCGAATGAAAATCATTCAAACTTCGCTTTTACTGTGAGTAGTAATACAGTGCTTAATGGATTGTGTGTTGGGTGACTTGGGTGTGAGTCATTGTTTCTTCAGTCAATAGACCTGTCAATTGAAAAGGAGTGAATTCCCGCTGAAATATTTAGTTGAAAAAAAAAAGTTGTAGTAGTTTTTTTTTAACTAAATAATATTTTAAACGCTTAGGTATTTGTATACGCGTCTACTTACTTATACTTGTATAACGTAAAAAAAAACATACAATCATAAATAAGTAGTTATTTAAAGTACCTATTTCTTTCTAAATATTTTTGAAGTGATATATAACTAATATTATATATTGAAAAGTCATTAACATGAAGTTTTCACTTCTACCGTGCGGTCTTAAGCACACACTCTTTTTTTATTTTTCTATTTTTTTTATTTACAGACATAAAAAATACACATCAAACAAAAATTGAACAAGATTTAGTACCTACTACTATCAACTTCCTAGACATTTATTTTTTATTATTATTTAATTTGGGTTTCTTTGAAGTCAGCAACATTCAGCAATTATTGCAAAAAATATTCGAAACCCAGTTCTTGTCTTCTTTTTCTCTTCATTAATGGCCTCTGTCCATCATTTCGACAGACAAAATTTTGCCAATGTCAAGTGATATAATTGTAATAATATAAGTCAAGTCGGCTGTCGTATGTTTTGAAAAGAAAATGGTGGATTTTCTCTTCAAAACCTAATACGTATTTTCACATTCAGAAAAACCGCTTTACACACATTTATTCCAATGGCTCACACTTTATGTTACGACCTAAGTATTATTACTTTTAGAGTGTAGTACCTAATTACGAATTACGTAGTTGTTTTAAATAAAATAATAAAAAATAGTGTTTTTTTGTAAAAAAAATAAAATAAACAGCTTGATAAGCTAAACTTTACATCTGAACTAATATAATAATCATTATTAGCTTTTAGGTACTTATATATCAAAATTACAACTAATACTGTATTTACAATATTATTCACATTAATGAAAAAATACGCATGAAATCTACAAACCATTGCAAATGATTTATAGTTAGGTCAATGTTTGATTAGTTAGTCTAACTATCTGGAATATTTTTGTCCAAACAGTTACATAATGAACTACTAGTAGGACTGGGTGGAATAAACAAACTTTGCTAGCTACAAATTAGAAAATATTTTCCATGGTAGTTTTAAAATTCGCTGACAGTTTGTTTTAATGCTAAATTATGTCCTACGTTAATCGTATTGTTTTTGGCCGTCGTCACCTTGACAGGGCTTGGTGATGAGGACGGTGTGTTAAAAGATATTTTTATTTAAATTTATCTGTCCCAGCCAATTGTTTTACATTGTTGCGCTGCGACAGAAATAAAAAATCAAATCACGATGTTCGCAATAACATTTTGATTTGTAAAGTTTTGCATCAAATTTTACTATAATTTAGAAATTTTCGGTAGATTGAATAGGTATATTCTAGGTAACCGTCGACCACATCATTGCTTAACATCAGGTGAGATTGTGGTCAAACGGTAACCTATATTGTATATAAAAAAAAGACTTAAAAACAAGCACTATCATTTAGAAGTATTGTTGGAATCTTGGCTTGGAAAAGTTTGACAATATGTCCTATAAACATGAAGAATTTAAGCCCAGTTCTTCGCAATCACATACAAGAACAAGTAAGAAACAATTTTTGGTATAATCACTTTTTTTCCTTTTTTTTAAGCGGCAATTTGCTAAATCAAAATAAATTAAATATTTTTCTACATTCAAAAAACATTTCCTCACTATCTACTCATTCGATAAAGTTCCAATGACGAATCTAAAACTAAGGCTGTATTTTTCCAACGAATCTAAAAAATAGGGGATTTTCAATTCCGTTGTATTATATTTGCTAATCTTTAGAGAATAACGATCATGTGCCCCAGGAACTGCACGAACTGATACTACCATCTTCTTTCCGTCGTATAACGCACAGCCCAGTACCATACCTTGTCAGTACCAACCATTTGCACTAAGCATTTCGGTTCCATCTTCATCACGCGAACCGTTAAAGAGTGGAACACATTACCGGCGTCTGTTTTTCCTGATCAATATAATCTGAATGTCTTCAAATAAGTATTTCAAGTGAATAGGTGTCTTCTAGACCATCTTGATCGACTCCGTCTTCGCATACCATCAGGTGAGATTGAAGTCAAAGAATGTTCTATCTATCTTCTAAATATATAAAACTCTTCTGAAGCTGACTGATAATCAACGCACAGCCTAAACTATAAATCCTAGAGGTATAAAATTTGGAGAGTATTATAAGGATCTACAAATTTCATAAAAAATTTTGAAAAGTTGCACCCTAAAGGGTCAAAAATTAGGATCAAGGATTTTAACCGAATGCGTATGCTGCTACCACGCGAGCAAAGCCGCGGGCAACGGCTAGTTTAATATAAAAAAAAATCATCCATGTTTTAGTTTCGCGTTGATAATCTCTTATAGTCTGGCACGACGCCATGTCTCATTATACGTGGGGACAAAACTATTTTGGGATGAGTTCACCACACCAAGGTTATGTATGCTGCAAGGTCAGCTGTTTATGGTCAATATCTCGGCAGACGTCAGAGCTCAGTCGGTAGTACCTCTGCCTTCCGTGCTGTTGGTTGTGGGTTTGATCCCAATTGAGAACAAACATTTGTGTGTGACAAACATTAGATGTTAGTTATAAGTATGTATTGTATTTAATACGTGCTTTCAGATTCTTCTAAATAAAAAAATCTGGTTAAATTGTAGACAAATGTTAGCCTATAATTTGTAAAAAAAACATCAGGTGAGATTGTGGTCAAACGTTAGCCTATGATATTGCGGTCAAGTGTTAGCCTACGAATACAATGCGTAAAAAAAATTGTGTGTAAGAAAAGTATCTAGCCAATATCTTAAACCTATCAACAATTCAAAAAGGCAACTTAAAACACATTAGCCATGCCCAAGCACCGTGGAACCCTCGCTCATGGCTTTTACGACTGGAACAAAATGGAAAACACCTGATGCTTTTTATGTGTTTTCTTCCTGCTCAGCATAAAGTTTTAGTTTTGGAACAAATCGACGCTCGCAAATGTTGGAATTACATAACATTTTATTAGTTGTTTGCATAGGCACATGTAAATAAGTAAGCCTGAGCCTCGAGTCTGAGTTTAATCTGATTAATTTGCGAAAAGTGAGTCGCGATTTATGAACGGGGGAAAGTGTTTTGGTAAAACTAAAGTCATTTGTCTCTTTACAAAATTAGCGAATCAACAAAGTAAAAATCTGACTATGGGCTCAGGGGCCTTATAGTCAATTCAGCATACATTTTACTTCAATGAGAGGACGTTATTTTGACGTCACCGTTTCACCAGTGGGTAAAACGGCCGTGTTATGGCGTCATCTCTATTAGAGTGAAATCTCTGTTGAACTGAGTATAATAATTATTTCTTAGAACTATTTAAAGTATATTATTACAAAGAAAAATATATGTGTTAAAAAAATTAACCTGTGTATGTATGTAGCCTTGTATTTTAATACCAATTTACAAAAATAACCTGTCGAATATTATTATTTCTAATAACCTACGTTTTTTATTGTTCTCTAACTTAAAAATAGATGTCACAAAAATGTTTTTACTCGACTATGGAATTCAACGAAAGATAAAAAAATACCCGACGTTTGAAGGCTAAACCAGTATAACTAAATAATGAACAGTCATTGTGTAATAATTAATTGTCTTCGTGTGGTCAAAGGTAAATCTTGGAGTATCCCTATTGTATGTCACACAATGCTTCTAAGAGCTCTCGCTAACTTTAATCCAATCTTTATAACGATCCACAACTTGAGGCAACCATTTTTATAGATCTTTGAAAATATCTTTGTTGTGGCAATATCAACCTTACTGTCCTTAGAATATGGAAAAACCTAAAAGTAAATGATCTAAAATTCTGCGATAGCTGATATACGGAAATGAAAATGAACATTAAATCGTGTCGGGACGTGACAGCTAGTTTACTTTCAGCTACTTCTTCTTCTTTTAACCTATATGGCCTGTGTCCGTCATTTCGACATACAATTTTGCCAGTGTCAAGTAATATAAGTCAAGTCAAGTCTACGTCAAGTCGGCTGTCGTTTGTTTTGAAGAGAAAATGGTGGATTTTCTCTTCAAAACCTGAAACGATTTTTCACATTCAAAAAAACACCCTTACACACATTTATTCCAATGGCTCACACTTTATGTTACGACCTAAGTATTATTGGTTAAAATTATATTACTGTAGTAGAAATGACGTCAAAATAACATTGGGGATTTTTGGAAAAAAAAAACTGAAATCCCCTCGAATATATCAAAATAATAACGTCGAAAATTCATTTGGCAGTGGATGAAACGAATTTTCGGCCGAGATATGACGTCATCCTTATGCGAGTGAAATCTCTACCGAACTGAGCATAAGGCCCCTGAGATCTGTCAGTGGTCAGCTCAGTTGGTGTAAGCTTTGCCTTCGCGCTGTGGGTTCAATTCCCACTGAATTAAACAAAAATTGTAATAACTGTTATTAATTTCCTAATATTGAACAAAAACGTGAAGTTTTATATATCTTTTAGTATGTTTATTCTTGCGACAAATTTCGTACGTATCTATTTCAAATCTATTTTATTGGACAAAAGCCAAAACTACAATGTCAATACTCTATTTTATAAACATGATATTGCACACAAAATTAAACTGTCAGCAATTAATAATAAGGACGAGATTCGCTTGAGGAGTGTTGATGACAACTTTTTAAATGCGCGGATAAAAAAAACACTGTCAAAGTGTCATGCAAAATTGTTTATTATATAATTTAATTTAAAAATATTTTAAACTGCTTTAAATAAATACTAGACTATTAATGTAAATATTTTGTAAATATGTTAAAAAAACTAACACACATACTTAGTTTTAATCTTAGATATACCATATTCATAAAGAAAATTATAACTAATACAGTAAATAAAATATTTACAAAATACACATGTAACAGTTGAGCTATCTACAAACCGTCGCAAACGATTTATAGATAGCTCAACTGGTCCAAATCAGTACCAATCGGAAGCGTGCCCAAGACACTGGCTGCATTGCCGCGCTGAATAGCAATGCTGATACGCTGGGACATAATCACCAGCCCTCGGGTCACGCGTCGCTTCGACTAGAGATACATACCTACATAGTTAGATAGATAGAAAACTCTTTATTGTACACCACTTTTACAGAAATTATAAACTAAACACAGAGTTTATTATTCTTATGTGAAGTACAATGGGCGGCTTTATCGCTATGAGCGATCTCTTCCAGGCAACTTTTGGATACATAGTTTAGTAACATTTACAATATAATCTATGTATTTTATGTTTTAAATTTAAAAATAGCTATAATTTCTGTACTGAGCGTAGGTACAAGAAAAACATGTTTGAAGTACGTACTTCTTTAATTAGACGTGAAAATGAAACTAGTAGGTGGCACTTTAGTATTTAAAAATACTTCAGTGAAAAAATGTCGGCGCCAACACCTAGATACTTGAAATAACGCAATATTTCCCGTGTAGTATAATTTATTATTTTTTGAAACAGCCTGATGTAAAAGTTTGTTTCTCAATGAAATTAAATAGAAGCTTTTTTTGAATGTTAAAAATTAACCAACAAGAGATTCTCGTTAAAATACAGAGCGGGGTAAACGGAACGTAAACATTTTTTGATGGCCAGACACAGAATAAATAATAGTGAGTATCAATGTTTCACTCCTGTGGTGTCAAGATTTATCTTTTTTAATCAAATACCAATTTTATAAAAGTATCATTTAGAATTATTAATTTTCTAATAGGTGATTCAAGGTGCCAGTAGCGACCAGCCCCCCAAGTACCGTTCTTGTCGATCGCATAATTTGACATTTAGAATCGTCAAAATTCGTTTTATCGACAGTTGCGGGTATGTTACCAACTTAGACGATCGGTAGACAAATTCGTTAAATATTAACGAATTGGGAATGGTGTATGTTTAATATGTTTTGATTCTGACAAACGAAAGTGAACCTTAAATAAATAAATGAGAAAATAGGAGACAGAGAGAGATTTTTTTTTTTTTAATACAATGTAGGCAACCGTTTGACCACAATCTCACCTGATGTTAAGCAATGATGGGGTCGACGATGTACTACGGTTACCTAGAAGATAACTATTCACTCTACTCTCTAAAATTAAGATTAAGCCAAAATTTGCAAATGGAATTATAATATTAAAGTCATTTTGAAACCATAAATAAATAAAATATTCATGTACAATACAATAATACAACACCAAACTAAGTCAAGCCTGTATTGTTTAGTAGTTCTCAGTATTGAGTATTCTGTACCAGTAGTACGCACAAATTTAACGTACCTATTAAAGCTCTATTAAGCTCTAGTAAGCTCTATTAGGTCATTAATAAATGTATCCACGTATTTCAACTCCATTTGCCAAATTGTACAAAATCTTAGCCATTTATATTTCAGAGAACCATGTTAGGTATATTGAAGCTAAACTCAAAGACATAAAGTTCATTTTGCATGGCAACTAGCTAAAAGTGACATATGTGGACAAGTTGACAACGCTTGTGAATGAAAATGAAAAATGTTTTGTACGTAAATGTACGGGCTGACAGGTTTTTTGACGGATTTAGCCCATCATGGTGGCTGATTTCTGACAGTTGACTCGTGAGTACTTGACTCCATGGTCCACGGTGACATACTCAGGTCGTAACATAAAGTGTGAGCCATTGGAATAAATGTGTGTAAAGTCGTTTCTCTGAATGTGAAAATTCAGTTCAGGTTTTGAAGGGAAAATTCACTATTTTCGCTACTAAAATAAACCACAGCCGACTTGACGAATGACTTGACGTATATTATTTCAAATACATCACTTGACACTTGACTCACTTGACACATTGGCAAAATTTTCTGTCGAAATGACGGACCGAGGCCATTTAAGTAGAAAAGAAGAAAGAGACTCTATGGTTTTAGTGAGCGCGCACATCATTGATATTGCTGGCAATTCTTTTGGTGTAATGCATTGCATCGTATATATCATTGTCTGTGGTAGTATTTATCGCTGTCAAATTAGGTTAGTTCAAAACTCACCAACAGAATCGCCTTTATTAGTTTTTTCATAGATTTTTTTTGTTAAGCACAGATAAAACAATTTATATCTTAAATTCTATACCTAAATATACAAATTTTCAATGAAAATTCACCCTAATTTGCAATACATTAAACACACCCAATTTTAAGGGCTTATTTATTTCGCAGACAGTATCATAAGTGGTCCATTAGGGGTCGATTGGAATTAGCTCTTATAAGCGTGTGGTTGAATATTATTTATCTTTATTTTGTTTGTATAATATTAAAATAGCAATTTCTAAAATATATTTGGTTTTAAATATTGCCAACTTTACTAAACAGTAATGTTTTTTGCTATGCCTCCATATCGTAAGTTTTGAACTGCTTTCGCTGCTCAGCATAATGTGAAGCGACGTGGCTACAAATATACGAAAACAAAAAGCTTTTGACGGCAAAAAACGCGCTGAAACGCGCTAATGTCACTATTTAGTCACAGAATACCTATGATTTAGTATGAAAACAGTTATGAAACGCTCCCAGAAACCTGGCAGGTTTTTATGAGACAACGATGGCCCCCCCCTGTTCTAATTTGAAAACAACTCCTTGGATGTTCTTTGCGAGATAATGCATTGTTATAACCAAAAGTAGCAATAGGTTCACCACTTTTTATTTTCATAAAAATACCAAACCAAGCTATTTTGCAATAGCCATCAACCAACTTTCTTATGAGAACGTCAACGTCAACTTATAACACACCTTCTGTTTTTCGGTCGGAGGCTAAAAACAAAACATCGCTATATTAATTAAATGTATAGAGTGCCAGTGTCGACGCATAAATAAAAACAAATTCGATTCGGATTCCAAATTTAAACACAATAATCATTGGGCATAATGCGCGTGCGTATTTACACCATTTATTTGCTTGAATGAATTGTCATGCAGTAACGAGGACGCGTGCAATATCACGTAAGCAAAAATAAACCTTGCGTACTTATGAAATAAGTTGATATTTTTATTATCATCCGATTTATACAGTGTGTTACAAAAATACACAGGATATTTATGAGAGTGACAATGCACACTTTAAAAAGCAGAATAGAATCATTGCAATTATTAAATAATACCTACTCTTTTTTTTCATATAGAAAAAACTAAGTTTTTAATAAGGTCGACATAATAATAATAAATAGGCCTTTACATCTATTGAAGATGATTTATGCAGCGTCAGGAGGCAACCTATGCCTACACTTAACGGGACACTGTAGTGCCTGGGACAATGTTTAGATGGAGTACGCTTGCCCAGCACCTATACCATCCTTATAAATAATTATCTATACTTATAACTTATAATAGGTCGTTATAAATATGACTTATTATCAGTAGTCTGGCTATTTAGTCCGATAATCAGACTGATGATACTCTTTCGCCTTGGTAGCCCATTTTGTATCAATAGTCTTATTTGTATCCTTGACTTTAGTTATTTTGCGTGCTGTTCTGTGTCTCATAATGTCCAAAATAAATGTTTTTTCTTCTCTCTTCTAGTCAAGTTTTTAATTCAATTTTTGTTAAGCACGTTTTTTTCCCTAGGTACCTACTTTATTTAACAGATCTCATTTGCGAGAACTTCTATCTCCCGTGGCACAACACAACTGCTTGGCACAACCGATAGTGCCATGATGTCCCATCTATTCATTTATTATCTTTGGCTCAGCCTAAAGATTTTTAGACGCGTCGACCGTGTGTCACATTTAAGTATTCTATCAATAATCATGTTTTTTTTTTATTGATGGACCTTGTAGGCCAATTTGCTGACATTGTCATAATAATATTATTTGAAATTTAAACAAATATCGGGGGCCTTATGCTTCAGCAGTACTCTAATAGGGTCACGTCATATTTCAGCTGAAAACTCGTTTCATCCACTAGGGAAAAAGTTTTTGACGTCACTATGACGTGATCATCTCTGCTGGTGCTGAAGCCTCTAATCTGTGCTGTAATCTAAATGATCGAAGGTGGTCTATTGTTTAGTTACTTTACTATCAGTGTGTCACATCACAGTATTAGGCTAATGGCCACTTTGTTTCTGAATATAGACAGTATTAATAATATTAATGATACAAATATGACGTTATAACCCGTGGCTTGAATACAAGTTGGAATATTTGTTATAATTTTGTAACAGTAAAAACCAGCCATTGTTAATGATACTTATACATTTGTAACGCAGATATTATTAGTCATCTTGTACTTTTATGGGTCCAAATTAGTTCACTAAGGATCTGAGCTGTGGCGCCATCTGTAGTGATTTCATTAATTAACTATGGTGAAGAGACTAATAAAAAAAACCCATTAATTTGAAGTTGGTAGTCAGCTCTTGTGACGGGGTTTTTTCGTCAGAGCTAAGACCCACAGTTTAACGTGCTCTCCGAAGCACGCAAGCGCTGCGATGTAAATGCCACTAGCGGTCACCAATCCAAATAGTGACTGCGCTGAACGTCGCTTAACATAGATAATCAGTGAAGATTGTCTAGGCAAGCTACGAGCGCTTCAGAACAGAGACTATCCCTCAAATAAAGCCCACTTAAACTAAATTAAATGAGAGTATGGAATAAGGAATCTCAATAGAATTTTTATTGTCAACTAATAAAAATGTAGGGAAATCCTTAATACAAATAGTTATTTTAATAAGTAATTGATTCCCGCTGAAATAAAGGACACACCCTAAAATATATTAAAGGAATTTTTCTCGTCGTCTCCAGCGAGAGGCGGAAATATGAAAAATATGAAAAATGCCGTGAAATAGCTCCCAATACGCCCCACTCGGGGGCTCGCCGTCAAATTAATCTCACTTCTGGAAACTGGCTTTTTAATTAAAGTAATGGGGGTTTTATCGGGGAATATTGGCGGATTTTAACCAAGAGCGAATGTGAAGTTAAAATTGATGGTATTTTTAACTTTTGGGCACTGAACATTATTGGGATACGTACGTAATATGGGTAAGAGGTAGTATAGAAATGAAATGTTTTATCTAGTATTTTATTCTATGACATGCATTACAGCTCAGTCGGTAATAGCTCTGCCTTCCGTGCTGTGGGTTGTGGGTTTGATCCCCACCGCAAGAAAAAACATTTCTGTGATGGGAAACATGGATTTTTATTCTATGTCTAAGTGTTACTATGCATTATAAGTATTTATTTACAAAAAAATACTAGTAAGTATTCGACCAGCAATCTACGAGTACATACTCCCAATGTAGATACGGGCAATACGGGTTATTTGTAGATGACAAAAATGTTAAACTAATTATACCTACCTCGAAGCTAAATTCAGTTTTTTTACAACAACTAAATTAACAAGCCTATATCCCACTTGATGTTAAGTGGTAACCACTGCCTAAAACGATGCATTGCCAAGCACATCCACTGAGGACGTACCCTGTGATGCATTGCACTGCCATCACTCTGAGACATAAAGGTGCCAGCACCCATACATTACATACCCTTCAAACCGAAACACAGAAATGCGAGCGTCGCTATTTGTCGGTAGAAATAGATACGATTTCAGTTTAGTTGAATGTAACAGATTTTTTAGAGCTCACAGCGTCACAACATTCTATTTCATTTCGCGAAACAAAACCAAAAGGCAAGAAATCCTTACTAATATTATAAAAACGGAAGTAACTCTGTCTGTCTGTCTGTTGCGCTTTAACGCCAAAACTACTACATCGATTTAAATGAAATTTGGTACACAGATAGTCTAGAGCCTGAGAAAGGACATAGGCTACTTTCTTATGCGAAAAAAGGGTTGTTAAGGGGGGGATGAAAAGTTGTATGAAAGTGTCGTTATTTTTAGAGCTAGACGCTTGAAACTTAATTTTTAGGCTGTTGATCCAATATAAATGTATAATGTAACTAGCCGTCGCCCGCGGCGTTGCTCGCGTTCTACCCTTTAGGGTGCGACTTTTCAAAATTCCTTTCTTAGTGCACCCCTACACCATATAAGGATACTACCCTCCAAATTTCATACCTCTAGGACTTATAGTTTAGGCTGTGCGTTGATTCTATGTCAGCTTCAAAAGAGTTTTATATATATTGATGATGATGACATTCAAAGTTTCCTAAATAATTAAAAATGCTGGCCAAAGACACTAATCCACGCGGACGAAGTCGCGGGCACAGTTAGTCAATAAATAAAAGTACCTGAACACGCAACTCGTAAATCTGAACCGTTCGTAGACAAAATTGGCGAAAAACTCCCGAATACCCGCACGCAGGAGCAAAACAAAAGCGCGAGGGAAAATGGCCGAATGGCAGACAATGAAGTTCAGTTTTATTGTATTCGACACGATACATTTACAGGCACCGTTTACAGGTTTGTTCTGTGTTTTCTGTGTTTTAGCTAAATACCTGAATAATATATTTTTTTTTTTTTTATATTTATTTATTGTTTTAAAAATACATTATAACTTATTTTGTACTATGTACTAAGGAAACCACAACGTTTATATGAATAATGCTATATTATGAGTCTTGGCGTCGATAGCCTTACATTAGGTAGATAGTTACTAGATTAGATAGATAGGTAGGTAGCTAGCAAAGTGCATTCCATTTATTTAGGTAGCTTGTTTTAGTTAGGTACTTAAGTAGGTAGGTTGATTAGCTTTTTTAAATATTCGCGGACATTTAACACAACGCCTTCTAGTACCAAACTAAGCACAGCTTGTACTATGGGAACTAGATGGCTGACAGAATACATTATATACAATTTTAAATCATATAGTATTTTTAAATATAATAGCGAGAAAACCTCCGTAGAATAACATCGTATCGGTCGTTGCAATGTTATCCAGTTGTTATCAAAATAGCGGTTTTACAATTAAACGGTGAAATCGTTCGCTTTGTGTTCTACCTTTTGATAACATTGTTACTATTGTAAGGGTTGATTAAAGGTATTGTAACCGGACCCTTAGCACCAGATATTCTGGCATTGTTCAACTAGGTAAATATTACAATTTAATTGTATGTTGAATAAGCGGGCTATGTAATTGCTTTTAATTAAAAATCAGCAAGGTATAGAGAGTGAATAATGTCGGTACAGACCTTACGATATTTTTGTGCAAAATCTAGGCTTTATTTATTTTATACCCCTTTGAAATACGAGCATATTATTTTTTATTTCAAGGATACAATAAAAACTGCCTTGACACTTTTAGAACTCATGACCTTTTGAAGCATTTTACTACTTACTAGGTACCTAGTAAGACAATATACTTAGAGTGTTTATTGATCACTCACTTATCTTGTTATTCCATCACTTTTTATATACAAAAATGTGCTCACAATTTTGTCTAAGCACAGTTTTACCGTTTTACAAATCAACTTTGCTATGTCTACTTTTGAAATATTACGAATGTCAATTGGTCAAATCTAAAATGCCATTGGTTTTCTTTAGTCAAAGTTTGACATAGCATCTAACTCGCTAGTCATCGCATAACGTTGAAACTAGTGCTAAAGGTGATAAGCCAAACCTACGTTGTCAATATACTTACATAGCTAGCCCTAAGCTTTGATAGGGTGAGTTTTATCCATATTGCTTAGTAAAGCCTCTACTCTGAATAATGAATCGGTAGTGACGTTTGTGTTACATTGCGTGGCCGCTTCGTGCGATGACGTGGACTCTTGTAGAATGACAGTGTCATAGGGCAGTGTAACACAAATGTCCCTACGGAATCTTTGCATGCGGAGTATCTTAGTGAAAAGGCATATTTTCCAAATAATAGTCACCTAAAGCCTTTAAAAAGTCACAACTTATCCTCACTGCAAATTGAGTTTGAGTTTTTGTTAATCTCCGAAAAGTAAGAATCGAGAAACTAGCAATTTTTGTATGGAGAAAAATCGTTTCCAAATCTCCCGCCAGCAGTGCAAGTACCGTTCTTATCGATCGCTTAGTTGTCGATCGCTAAAGTCGATAAACGTATCGAATCGTATCGTTCCATGGTAGTACGGATCTCTTGTCGACAAAAGATCCGTACTCCCAAAAATAAGGTCAGAGTTTATCGAAATCATTCGTTCACTGCTGCCATGACTTACTAGTTTACTGTCAATATCACTGTTAATCACTTTCGTTTGTCAGAATCAAAACATAGTAAACATACACCATTGCCAATTCGTTAAAATTTAACGAATTTGTCTACCGATCGACTAAGTTGGTAACGTACCCGCAACTGTCGATAAAACCATTTTTATCGAACTTTGACGATTCTAAATGTCAAATTATGCGATCGACAAGAACGGTACTTGCACTGCAGAGGCGCTTATCGGGTTTTTATACAAAACTACTCGCAAGTCGCTTTTCGATATTCGTTTCGATCAATAAAACGTCGAGGATGTCCTTACCTACATGCTAAGACACATTTTTTATTAAAAAAAAAATACTTTTAAAGCTTCATTTTGCAACGTCATAAAACGGTAGCAGATTCCTAAAAATCCAAGGTCTTAGCCAGCATTATGTTAATGAAACTGCTACGAATAAACGAGACGTTCCTCCGTAGCTTATTGACTACATGCGTCCGTGGATTACTAATCACACGAGCCCGTCATTTGCACGGGACTACTGAGTTTGGATGCTCTAATGAAAAGATTGCAAAATAACCCTTGGTACTTTTATTTAGGCTCTTTTCCAAGCAATCGACAAATTGTTTTGGACTCTACTGTCTAGTGTATAGGAGACACTAGTATCTAGTGTATAGGAAACTCTAGTTTCTATTGTATAGGAGACTCTAGTGTCTAGTGTCTAGGAGACTATTGTCAAGGATACTCTAGTGTCTAGTATTCTACTAGCAGACTGTAGTGTCTAGTATCTAGAAAACTGTAGTGTCTAGGAGACTCTAGTGTCTAGTGTCTAAGAGACTCTAATGTCTAGTGTCTAGAAGACTCTAGTTTCTAAGAGACTGTAGGGTCTAGCGGGTGTAAATTTTTTTTTGGCTACTCTCTCGGTTGTATTCTGATAACGAAATTGTTAGGTACTCAAGCATAAGGCGTAGAGAAATTTTCGTACAAAAATCTATACTTGAGTCTGGATCTATGCTTGAATAGTAAATGGGTATACGGACTTAAATATTGTTTTATAACATTTTATTTTAATAATTACAGCTTCTGCTTCTTTTTTAGTATCATGACCACATAATACGGAAGAATTGTAGAATAATAACAACTGTTAACGAAAGTTTATTCGTTTTATTTTAGGAGTGATAATCATCATCATCATCATCATCAATATATACAAAACTCTTTTGAAGCTGACAGAGAATCAACGCACAGCCTAAACTATAAGTCCTAGAGATAGTGTAAAGGAATTTTGAAACGTCACACTCTAGAGTGTAGAACGCGAGCAACGCCGCGGGCGACGGCTAGTATAAAATAATCCTAAATTATTTTTATAGTCATAATCCTCATCAGCCAGGATAAAACATGATAGTGGGGAAAACGCCAACAGTTTTTGAAGATTGTCATAATCCCCACAGGTACAACTTACATAGTTGGGAATATGACAATAAACGATGTCGACTTCTTTTTTTGAATTCCTAGTCGTAAAGCCAGTTCTATCAGAATAATCGATTGAATATTGAATAATGAATTGAAACCTCTCAAACAATTCAATGCCCGACTCATCAGCAAGAAAAACAATCGCGTTTCAATCAGATACAGTTTCATTGGAAAAGTTTAGTTTTAAATTAAAATCCATTGCTATACAGGGTGTTCTTCTCCTTCTTCGATTTTTTTCTTGTGTAACTAATTACTATCGCATGATAGACATGAATGGAAAAAGCTGGAGGCCTTTACGTCTAACAGACGTACTAAATAAATAATAATAAATAATAAATAAATATTCTCGGACACTTAACATCACGCCTTCTAGTCCCAAACTAAGCAAAGCTTGTACGATGGAAACTAGATGGCTGATAGAATACATACATACATTTTTTTTTTGTAAATACATACTTATAATACATAGAAACACCCAGACACAGAACAAACATCTATGTTTACAACACACAAATGTTTGTTCTCGGTGGGGATCGAACCCACGACCCACAGCACGGAAGGCAGAGCTACTACCGACTGAGCCATGACGCCTGTCGAAATGAAAAGGAAAACTAATGTGCACTAGATACATAAAGTAATGTAATTTTAAGTTAAAAATTTTAAGATCAGTTAATAAAGGCTTGATAATAATAATAACTATTACTATAAAACAGCTGTTTCAATCTAAATGCAATATTTACTTGAAGAAATGTATGTAACAGATTTTTTTTTCTTTTAACTGAGTTTTAACTAGCACTGATGGTTCTATAGAAAAAGTTATTAATATTGATTCTATAGTCTTTATTCTTTATTGTACACAGAGAAACTTAAACTTAAAACATGCACATATAGGCGAGCTTAACCCTAAAAAGAGATCCCTTCCAGCAAAACTTAGGATGAGAGATGGGAAAATGAAAGTGGGTACGTGTACAACACATATAGATAGGAGAATAGCAAATCAATCTATATAAAACTCTTTTGAAGCTGACAGAGAATCAACGCACAGCCTAAACCATAAGTCCTAGAGGTATGAAATTTGGAGGGTAGTATCCTTATATAGTGTAGAGGTGCACTAAGAAAGGAATTTTGAAACGTCACACTCTCAAGGGTAGATCGCGAGCAACGCCGCGGGCGACGGCTTAGTAAATAATATATTGATGGGTAGATTAACCTCATTAAGTTTTCTGGAATAATTTGATAACACCCTGTCTGTAGATTTGATATTCAAGCGTAAAGTAAAAATTAAACAATTGTCATTATTTGTCATCATTGTGTCTAGGTATTATTTATTTGTCACTAGCTTTCGCCCGCAACTTCGTTCGCATCCCGTGGATTTTTCAGGATAAAAATAACTTAAGTGTTAGTCTAAGTTACGAACTTTATGTTTTCCAAGTTTTACTAGTGCCTTCATCACGAATACAATGATACACTGCGCGGTGACACTACAGGGGTAGGCAGTCGAGCTGGCATTGACGCGCAGTGTAACTCGAATACGATGGAGGTACAGAGGAGTAAGTGTGCATCTATGCACAATTTTACTGATGCGTGTTACAAACAATGATCCAAACTCCACCTTTTATTTCAAATCAAATCAAAGAGGTTACATTGAGCGTAACAAGCTTTCAACAAACTGACGTCACAAAAAAAAAATACAAATCCCACAAACCCCGTTACTTGCTTGTTTTACGATGAATAATACAATAACGTAGCACGTACACGTAACACCTGCTTGTTGCAGAATAAGTTCTCAGTCTAAAGTGACGTTTAATGCAATGGCTTTAGATTCAATTTGGGTTGGATTATTTAACAAGGTTCTAAGGTAACTGCGGGATTGATTTTAAAATGTCAGTATTTATTGGCGTTCTCTGTCTTTGTGTGCTAGAGAGAGAGAGCATTGATCGTCTAGTGCTCTCAACTCATTGATTTGGTTTTGCTTTTCTAGTTTTATGATTTTACAGAAAAAAAAACTGTGTTTTTTATGGTTTGAATTTGAACCCATTAATCTTAAAATTAATGTTGTCCACTAGACACCAGTGTCTCTACAAATTATTATGGTTAACCAAGAGTACCCTCGGGTCACGTTAACGTTTATTGTTTTACGTGTGAACTCTCTGGGGCGTAGGAAAACCGGTAAAAGTTGGAGGAACGCTGACAGTTTTGAAATAGGTAGTGTTATTTATGGCGGGATGTGGGCATCATCATCAGCATATCTGGTATATGGCTGGACATAAGAAGAACAACTTATTCTATGATATCAACAGTGTACAATACCAAAAATGTACAATACCAACTACACTTTTTTTGTATGTGGAATTGCCAGCAGATTTTTTTTTCGCTTATTGCAGCTTTTTTTGAATTTATTTGTTTATACTGATGACTGTTAAGTACTTTAACGCCCAGAAGATTGAGCAAATTTTTTCTTTTAAAAAAACCACGAAAAAACTTTACTTATCTTAGATATATAAAACTCTTTTAAAGCTGACTGCGAATCAACGCACAGCCTAAACTATAAGTCCTAGAGGTATGACATTTGGAGGGTAGTATTTTTATATAGTGGAGGGGTGCACTAAGAAAGGAATTCTGAAACGTCACACTCTAAAGGTTAGAACGCGAGTAACGCCGCGTGCGACGGCTAGTTTATAAACAAAATTTTACCTCATAGAGAACCAAAGTCATACATACTTTTGAGTATAAGTACTTTAAATTCTCGAAGTTTAAGGAAAACTTTTGCTAATAAAGAACACGAAAAAATATATTTAAAAAATACAGTCAATTCATAGAGAACCGAACTCGTGCCTCTCGCGTCTCAGCCGGACGGTTTCCCACTGCGCCATTGACGCCGCCAACGTAGAACTAGCTCATTAATTACTGTCAGCTATTAAAATACCTATGTACATTTAAACAGTAACTTCCTTCGCCAGATGCAATTAAATAATTTGTTCTCATTGTAGACTATTGTTTGCATTTCAATGCCAAGTTTTGTGTCAATGACATAATGTTTTGGTTTGTTTCATACATAAACTACGATCTAGTAGATATAGGTTGTGAATATATTATTACTAGCAGCTGTCGCTTTGCTCGCGTGGTAGAAGCATACGCATTTATTGATTAAAATCTTTAATCCTAATTTTAGAGCCTTTAAGAAGCCCTTTTTCTGGATTGAAACATAGGCTATATTTTATTGAAATTAAAGACGTCGATTCTGAAATACAGCTTGACCTCTCTAAACCAAAAGCAGCCTTTGGCACGAAGTTTATCGTATGCTGGTTGACAAATATTTTGGTGGAAAGTTTCGCACGCATACGAAGTCGCGGGTATCAGCTAGTGTGTTCATAAAATGAAAGTACATTATTATAAATCCAATAAGGTGTAAAGGTGTAAATAATCAGTGTGTTATTAAATAACACACTGATTATAAGGATGTCAAATGACCAACATGTGCAACCACAATCCAAACTTTGCTTAGTTTGAATTAGCTATTTAAGTAAGTAAGTCAAGGCGTACCTATTTAATTGTATTTATTTATTATTGGATAGGTAAGTCATTGTTTATGGAAGAACTACTTCAATTTAACTTTAGTAAAGACATAAATAAACTCATATTTCAACCGATAAAGAAAGTCTTTTAATATGACCACATATTTCGTGGGGATTTTAGGAAAAAAATATCCAGACATCCCCACTGCTACGTTGTAGACATACTACGTGGTAGCAGTGGGGATTTGTGGACAAAAAACCTGAAATCCCCACTGGTAGGGATTTCTGGAATATATCAATATTTCGATGTAAATCTTTACACCCCAAGTTTTTACCATTATTACCCCAAAAAACCCCAAAGCACCCTTCAAGTAAGATATTGATACTTCAGCCCTTTGAGTTTCCCGATCTTGCTTAAGAGTCCCTTGTGTGAGTCTGAAATTAAACCCTCAAAAAGTGGAAATCTTTTAATTTATTGACAAGAGCCCTTTGACCGAGTTATAACACGTTGTTTAGGGTTTGGAGTACCTAATATACTTGTACTAGTCGTCGCCCGCGGCGTTGCTCGCGTTCTAGACCCTTTAGAGTGTGACTTTTCAAAATTCCTGTCTTAGTGCACCCCTACACTATATAAGGATACTACCCTCCAAATTTCATACCTCTAGGACTTATAGTTTAGGCTTTGCGTTGATTCTAAGTCAGTTTCAAAAGAGTTTTATATATATTGATAATGATGATTGATGATGATTGTATTGTTTCAGGTTGGGTACTAACCATTCGGAGAAGTTTTAAAAATGCGAGGTAAGTTATAAAAAAAAACAAATAAATAATTATTATTATCTGGTCGTTCGTTTCTTCGAGTAGATTACTGCCCCCGTATCGCAAGCTCGGAACTGCTTTCGCTGCCCAGCATAATGTCAAGCGACGTGGCCACAGATATACGAAAACAATACTTAGGTCATAACATAAAGTGTGAGCCTTTGGAATAAATGTGTGTAAAGGGTTTTTCTGAATTTGAAAATTCGTGTTAGGTTTTGAAGAGAAAATCCACCATTTTCTTTTCAAAACAAACGACAGCCGACTTGACAAATGACTTGACTTGACTTATTTATTACAATTTTAACACTTGACATTGGCAAAATTGTCTGTCGAAATGACGGACACAGGCCATTATTGAAGAGAAGAAGAAGAAGAAGCTTCTGACGGCAAAAAACGCGCTGAAACGCGCGAATGTCACTACTTAGTCACAGAATACGTATGATTTCGTATGTAAACAGAAAACCTGCCAGGAATCCTGGCAGTTTTTATGAACGATTGTCCCCCTGTCACTTTATCCAGTTATTTTTGAGAGTATTGAGTTATCGATGCATTTAGAAGAGCAGCTTTAGAAAACCAATATGAATATCAGACAATCAGAGAATATAATATTGAAAGGCGTCATGGCTCAGTCGGTAGTAGGTAGCTCTGCCTTCCGTGCTGTGGGTCGTAAGTTCGATCCCCACCAAGAACAAACATTTTGTGTGTGGCAAACATAGATGTTTGTTCTGTATCTGTGTGACTATGTATTATAAGTATGTACCTATTTACAAAATAAATATATTTATATATTCTATCAGCCATCTAGTTCCAATAATACAAGCTTTGCTTATAGTTTGGGACTTGAAGGCGTTGTGTTAAGTGTCCGTGAATATTTATTATTATATTATTATTATTTATTAAATGAAAAGCAGCGAATTTATCAGAATTAACAAAACGATTACTTTGACATTTTGACAGTGGTAGCATGCCATCTCTATTTGCACGCCAAAATCGGACATGTTGTGTCACCTAATTATGTACCTACAACATCCTTATTTACACATGTTTTTGCAAATAAATTATCTTTATTTTTTATCTTAACCCCTCGGCGGTAAGACAGTCGATTGGGGTTAAAAATTCGAATTCTAATCTCTTAATCTCTTTGACTCTCAGAATTTTATTTTGTTTTTTTACGTCTAAATAAGTTATTTTTTATCTTGAATAATCTAGAGAATTTCTCTATCAAGTCAATTTTGACTGTACCTAATATGATAAGAATTTTCTGACACAAACGAAATTGGGTTTGCTTAGGTTGGAATTTCTTTGAAGGCATGAGTTTGTTTTATGTTGATTTACTTATCTATAACATAAAAGAAATTTCATAAAAAATGTACTAAACAATGTCTTACGAAATTGTAAAAAAATTACAAAATCACAGTTTACAATATATTATTAACAAAAAATATAAAAGACTTGAAAAAAACTTTGAAAATCTGGTTTCGTTTTTATAAAAGATTTTAAAACATACAAACAATGTCAATTATTGTCTTTTGCCCTTAAACAGACGGACGGACGGCACGGGCGTGCCTTGTGAAGCAATGCACTGCGTCCAACACTCTTGAGACCTAAAGCTGTAAAGTCTCATGTCTCCGAATTGCGTCAGTTTTAGCTTTTTAAAAATAGAACTCGCAAAAAATGCAAGCTCAGACGGCACGTTGTAAAAAGTGCAAAAAGTTTTCAGCATTCTAAGTTAAGCCGGTCTTCATTTCCACAATGTTAGCTACCGCTTGGAAAAGCTACTACTAAATTAATGAATTATTCTAAGCTATAAACAAAGCAGTAATTCTCTTAAAAACATAATAAAATATCATAAATTTGTTGTATCATAAAAGTTACAAAATTACAACCTTTGTATCTTTTATGATACATAAAAATTGCAATGGTTTTTTCCTAGATTTTAGGAGAAATACCCTTTAGGACTGCAGTGCGCCATTGGACATTTAAATGAAATGCTCTATATTCTCTATTTGTGTACTTACACTGGGGTCAGTACTAATGAATTTGACATTTGTGATGTTGTAAAGGTGTATGAGTAAAGCTTTAGTCTCGCAATCGCGACGCACAACGCTGTGGTGTGCAGCACAACGCAGAGTACTACGTTCGCTCCTCGCCGCTGACGCAGACTGCGACGTAACAAGAGACCATACTAGACGTTTTCCATACAATTATGTGTCCGGCGCTGCATGCTGCATACCGCTGCGTTGTTCGGATTGCGAGACGAAGGCTTTACACTGCACGATATCGCATCAACGCCCCGCAGTTAAGTCTTCGCTGCTGCGCAGTGGAACTAAAGTCCTCGCTTT
Source organism: Eulithis prunata (assembly GCA_918843925.1). Classification (NCBI taxonomy): domain Eukaryota; kingdom Metazoa; phylum Arthropoda; class Insecta; order Lepidoptera; family Geometridae; genus Eulithis; species Eulithis prunata. Next base: position 5,918,099 of record OU974030.1, on the reverse strand, counting down.
CTGTCAGAGACTCTGATCACCCAAGAGTTTGGTTGGGCTCTTTATCCGTATGAAGATGTATCCAAGTGCACACATATTATAAGGATTTAGTACCAGCCCAGTTCGGAGTCAACCTACCAATGTAAAAATTCGTGGCACTTCATAAAAAAACAGCTGAGAAGTGATCACAAAGAAATCTGACTGTCACCAGGTGTCATGTTAATTCGGCCGGGTTGTATAAGCCTTGACGTTTAAACCGTGACTTTCTTTAGTCCCCGCTCTGGAATAAGACCGAACGTATCTGAGTCATACTGCGCGTCAACGCCAGCTCGACTGCCGAACGTTGTAGCGTCACCGCGCAGTGTATCTCGGATAGGCTACCGTTACAAATACAACTGTCATATGTTTTCACATCAAAATACAAAAAAAACGCCTAAATGTTTGTTTTTAGTAAAGTGTTCGTGATTTGTAAAAATATGAATACTAAATCATATTTCACGTCCAATCAGAACGAGCATCAATTAAAAGCTCAAGAAGAGTCAATTTGTACCATTTCAGGTTTTATGTCGAACATAAAAACGTACCTAACAGTTTATATCGCCTATTGAGTTTTATCGCCTTGTAGACTGTGTGTTACACTGCAATGTATCTTTCGTCATACAATTTTGCATTATAAATGTTTCAATGCCTTGACATTTGTCGGACCCTTAACATTAAGAGCGCGCACATAAAAGAGGTGATCAATTCGCGTCACTTCGCTAGTCATATTGGTCAAAGCATAACACTTATAGGCAGCAGGGGCGTTTGGGATCCGAGCAAAGCGGGACTCGTGCATAGCGAAACTAACCCGGCGTTTTGGGGCTTGCCAACGTTCTGAAATCAAATGTATAAAGGTGCTTTTCCCCAGACCTATATAAGCTATGTTGCCAAGGATGTGTTAAAAATCCACCAATAGGAATCTATCTATCTTCTATTTTATTCTATCATCATCAATATATATAAAACTCATTTGAAGCTGACTTAGAATCAACGCACAGCCTAAACTGTAAGTCCTAGAGGTATGAAATTTGGAGGGTAGTATCCTTACATAGTGTAGGGGTGCACTAAGAAAGGAATTTTGAAACGTCACACTTTCAAGGGTAGAACGCGAGTAACGCCGCGGGCGACGGCTAGTCATCGTCAATATATATAAAACTCTTTTGAAGCTGACAGAGAATCAACGCACAGCCTAAACTATAAGTCCTAGAGGTATGAAATTTGGAGGGTAGTATCCTTACATAGTGTAGGGGTGCACTAAGAAAGGAATTTTGAAAAGTCACACACTAACGCGAGCAACGCCGGGGGAGACGGCTAGTTTAATATAGAAACAAACGATACCTGAAGCGCCTGTGATTGTATCATTTCTGTCTCAGTCACCCTAAGTATCGAATTCTATTCGTTTCTTGAAATCGATAAAGTCAATCTACTTTGACGGATGAAAAACAGATACATTAAGCTCATTATTAACTTCAAAGCTTTCGTGATTATTGACTATGTATTTTATATCCATCAGAAGTCAGTGAAGGGTATTTCTTTTATTCATTATCACCAGAATCATTTATTTATTGAAAAAGATACTTCTTCTTCTCTTCAATAATGGCCTGTGTCCGTCATTTCGACAGACAATTTTGCCAATGTCAAGTGTTAAAATTGTAATAAATAAGTCAAGTCAAGTCATTTGTCAAGTCGGCTGTCGTTTGTTTTGAAAAGAAAATAGTGGATTTTCTCTCCAAAACCTAACACGAATTTTCACATTCAGAAAAGCCACTTTACACACATTTATTCCAATGGCTCACACTTTATGTTACGACCTAAGTATTAATGGTTTAAATTCCACCAAAATTAAACAACAATACTCACAATAACACAAGAAAAACTATTAAAATAAAAGTGCTATGTGTCGTTTCAAAAAATGTCAAAACTCGTGTCCCAAAAATATACTTTATAACCAATAATAACATTAATGACAGCGATCTTAACAATATTATCAGTCCACTTTATAGATGGCCGTCCTACGCTTCGCCTTCCAGTTTGTGGTAGTCGTTCGAGAACCTTTGTGCCTCATCGGTTCGGTTTTTGTAGGTTACAGGATGACATTTTTTTTTTTTTTTTTTTTTTTATGATATAAGTAATGGAACAAGCTGATAGCTCACCTGATGTTAAGTAGTAACTTCTGCCTATGACAATGCATTACCTCACAGAGCAAGTCCAATGAGGACGTATTCTCTAAATTACTAGTATTTTCTATCTACCTCTCCCGCGCTCAGTTAAAAAAATTTTGATGGTATGTGGTTTCTACTTTATTATCTTGAAATTATATTTAGATATTATTTTTACAATAACGGAGCGTTCAACCAATTTTATCAATCATTTTACAATTCAATCTCATTAGCCTCTTAATTAGATGAGAGTTGAATACGCGAATTACCCCTTAGTAGTGCCATAAATAGAACCAATAATTATCAAGGTAGGATATAATGCGTTCGTTGCCTTATTAAACTAATTAAAAGGTCAATAACCTTATAAGAATTATATACCTACACGAGTTGAATTTCTTGCCATTTTTACGTCTCACAATGATGTACGCAATGCTTTGCCTCACTGGGCACGTTCTCAATGGACTTGATTTTTTATGTAATGCATTGTTATAGGCAGAGGTAACCACTTAACCCGAGGTGGGCCATCAGCTTACTCCATCACTTTTTCTAACAAATATTTTAGATACACTTATTTCGTCACAACTCGAAAAAAACAAAATAATAAAAAACTAATTAAATTTTTTTTATTATAAAAACAAAATGAACAACGGAAGTTATGCTAATAATGCAAATATCAACTTCTTCAACAGCAATGAGAATAACAGCCTTGTTTTTTTTTCTTTAGTCATAAGATATTTGGCATTGAGAGAAAGAAATTTAGAATTGAAACAGGAAACTTGAAACAGGTTTCGAAAAAAGAAATTAAGTTTTTGGCTTGCACTTAACAAACGTTTTTGGTCAAAAATATTCGGCTGTATTTTAGATTACACTGCGGTGTGAATGCGTTCATATTTTACACATCAGTAATTTTTATTGACGGTTCAAAGAATCAAGGATTTATTGGATTTAGATTTTTTATTTACAATCCGTAAATCAGCCTTCTGAAACAATTTGTATCGAAATAAATCAACTAATTTGCTTTGGACAACTTTTAGAGATAAGCAAGCTGACAGAGTTTTTAGGCCGCATTAAGGCCTCCGTCGTGGCTTAACTCTAATATACTCATTCAAACTTATATTTATTAAAACTTTTAGCACAAGAAAAATTACAAAACTAATACAGTATTTACAATAATTATCCTACTATTATTAAGAACGCGAAAGTTTGTAAGTATGTGGTTTATACGGGATTTTATTCTTTCGAAATGAAACAATGCGAGTCACGACACAAGATGGAGTATATTATAAAAATCACGTGGGTAGTTTTACATCGCCGAACAAGCTACCCACACTATGCTATATACTGCAGAAACACTACAATCCTCCACTGTTAATTAAAACTAAATTCTTAAAAGGTTACATAGGTGCCTACGAAATGGGTGCCTACCTAACTCCCAAATATGGGTACATAGATGAATACCAACTACTGCCTACGAACTAACAATAGGTAACTAAATAAGTATGTATTATAAGGGGGGTGGTCCTATTTAGGTAGGTATAACTTATTACTAGGTGTATAATAATTAAAAAAAAACTTATAACTAACTTACAACTAATTAATAAAAAACTCATAAATAAACCTGTGTGTTTATGACATGTGATGCCAGTATAGATAGTTGGTCTAATCAATTTCTAATCCAAACCTAACCACTGGCTTCCGTACACGTTTACTTGACGTTTTGTTGGGGGCAGGCAAGCTTGCTCCGGCACGGGAAGGTGTCATGGGCTGTACCTGTTTTGACAGACGGTCTGCCTTTTCGTCAGCTGATGGGCTATCGCCTCGCTCTTTCGCCCCTACCGAAACAGAGGGTTTCGGCAACACAACCTGCGATTCGAGCGACGTTGTCGGCTCGGGCTCGGCTCCGCCACTAGTGCTGGCACATGAGTCAGTGGGAAACACACATGAACTCCTCCGCTTTATCTGATCGATATGTCTATGCGCCGCCGTTCCGTCGCGAGTTTTTACAGAATAGTCATTCCTACCTAACTTCTCGATGACTTGCCCATCTGACCACTTGGTATTATCATTAAACTTTCTATACCAAACAGGATCGCCAGGATTTAAACTACGGGTTCCTTTCGCCTTTTCGCTAGCTACTAATTCATTATTTCGTAGTTTACGTCCATGGTCGGGTTTTATTACATCTAAGCGAGTTCTCAATCGCCTACCTTGTAGTAATCTAGCAGCGCTCTCACCGGTTGTGGAATGCGGCGTGTTATGATAAATCAGCAGGTACCTTTGAATCGCGAGATCCGGATCGACCCGATCACGACGGGCTTTTTTTATTACATTCTTAATTATTTTTACGGCGTTTTCAGCAGCTCCGTTAGAGGCCGGGTGGTACGGGGCTGAGAACATTTGGTAGACTCCATTGCTCGTTAAAAAATCTTTAAACTGTTTACTTGTGAACGGGGGCCCATTATCCGATACGACCTGCTTGGGTATACCCCAACGCGACCATGACTCACGCAACTTAGCTATGGTTGTCTCCGCCGTAGTACGAGTCATCTTAAACGCTTCTATCCACTTTGACCTCGCATCTATCGAGATCAGATAAGTCTGACCATCAATGGGTCCTAAAAAGTCAAGATGGATCCTTTCGTAGGGCGAATGAGGCCACCGCCAAGGTGCTGGTGGCGCAGACGGTGGCGCGGGTGCCACCGCCGCGCACGTGACGCACTCGCGACATGCCGCCTCCACCACTTCGTCTAATCCGGGCCACCATACGTAGCTACGCGCGTATGCTTTAGTCTTCACGATACCCATGTGAGGTTCGTGTAGCTCACGCACTACCGCCTGCCTACATGACTCGGGGACAACAAGTCTAGGCCCCCACATAACGCACCCAATCTCAATGTATAGTTCGTCCTTTCTCGCTAAATACGGCTCAAGCTGTTTTACGTCTACTGCTTTAGGCCACCCGTTCTCGACGAAGCCATAAACGCGACTCAGCAAAGGGTCACGCGCTGTTTCGCGTCTTATTATTTCGCAGTCAAGAAGCATCGCGTTAGTTGCGAAGTGCAAATACGTTTGTTCTGGTGGTTCCTCAGCACACTTCTCGTTAACCGGCAACCGAGACAGGATATCGGCGCCATTATTATGCGTACCTACATACTCAATATCGAAGACGTATGCGGCGAGTATCAACGCCCAGCGTTGCATACGGCTTGCCGCCATAGTAGGTATGCTTTTGTTCGGCCCGAATATGCTAACGAGGGGTTTGTGATCCGTTATCAACCTAAAACGTCTACCTAATAGATATTGATGAAATTTCTTGATACAGTACACGATAGCTAGCGCTTCACGGTGTATTTGTGCGTAACCTTGCTCAGCCTTAGTCAGTTTTCTTGATACGTACGCGACGGCGCGCTCCTCGCCACCGCGGTCCCGCTGGGATAGCACGCCACCGATACCTACCGCGCTGGCATCGCATGTCAGCACGAGCTCGCGAGCCGGGTCGTAGTGCGCCAGCACGTCGCTCCTCATCAGAAGTTGTTTCACCCGCTCGAACACCCGCTGGTGCTGGCTGCTCCACTGCCACCGTGAACCCTTGCGAAGCAACTCGTGCAATGGATGCAGCATTCCGCTTAGATTCTTGACAAACCTAGCGTAAAAATTAACCATACCTAGAAACGACCTAAGTTCCGATATTCCCTCTGGACTCGGCATGTCTTTGATGGCGCGAAGTTTCTCTGGATCTGGCCTAATGCCGTTTTTATCAACGATATAACCTAAGTATTTTACTTCTTTAGCTAAAAATGAACATTTCTGAAGCTTTATTTTTAAGCCTACGGAACTCAACCTTTTGAGAAGCGTTTCTAGCGATTTGAGATGTGACGACCTATCCGGCGCAGTTATTATTAAATCATCAGCGAAGCATTGAACGTTAGGAATGCTATCGACGATACTACTCACGATACGCTGGAAAATCCCACTGCTGGAGGATAACCCATATACGAGACGATTATATTTGAACATGCCTCGATGCGTGTTGATAACGCAGTACTTCTTAGATTCTTCCGATAGGCAAATCTGGTTGTAAGCCTGAGATAGATCGATCTTTGTAAATTCTTCCCCCCCAGCTAGATTAACAGGCTCTAATTTATTACATGATACACATGGATACTGCAAAATAGGTATCTGAATGCCTAATTCCGCGAGCCACTGCCTACCTACTAATGATGTCACGCCTGTGTCGATAACGAACAGGTCAAGCTCCTTCCTACATCCATTAAACTCTACACAAGTTGTCATGCAACCTAACGGTCTAACTTTAGATTTGCCATCGTAGAAAAGAAATACATATTTAGATTTTTTTAGCTTAACATCACTGAATAATGTATCATATGTTTTTTTGCTAATACATGAGCCTGGTGTTCCCGTATCTACTTCCATCTTTAATTTACGCCCATTTACCAGTATATCAAGACTCACCGGTGTATACTGTCCTAATGACATTTGAAACATCGGTTCTTCAATTTCCGCCTCCGACTCGGATTCCTCGCTGCTGTCGTCTGCCGGCTGCACGAAGTGGTGTGTCTCCCGGTGGCGTCCGTCACCGACGCCGCCACCGTCGCTGCGCTGTGACTCCGCCACTTTACCGCCGTTCGATTTAGAAGCATCCTTGTAGGGGCACACCCGCCTTAGATGTCCTTTGTTCCTGCAGCTGCTGCATACGTAGTTCTTAAACCTGCATCCGTCTATCTGATGTTGGCCGCCGCACGCTTTACAGCCAGCTCGCCCCGCCGATGATGGACCCGCTCCGGTACCTCTCGCTGAGCCGCCGAACCGCGCGCTGCGCACCGATGTCGCCCTGAGCGCATGTACCGCACTCATGCTCGCCCCGCTGCTAGATGCTGCCGTTGAGTCCACGGCTGCCGCATCTCTTTCCGCAGCTTCCAAGGCCGTAGCCAAAGATAACGCTTTTGCATAGGTTAGATCGGGCTCTGAGAACAGCCTTTGCCGTATCAAGTCACTGCTTACTCCGCATACGAACTGGTCACGTAAATTATCCGTCAAAGTTTCTTTGAATTCGCAATCCTTCGCTAATTTCTTCAATGCTGCTAAATACTGAACTATGGTCTCGTCAGCCGCCTGCCGCCTTTGTCGAAATCTGTACCGCTCCGCCATGATGGATGGTTTTGGTTGCAAATGTTCTCGTACCAGTTTTACCAACTCATCATAAGTGAGGTCAGTGGGTTTTTTAGGATTTGCCAGGTTCACCATTAATTCGAATACGTCCTCACCCACTAGCGAAATCAAAGTCGGGAGCTTGAGATCATCTTTGATGGCGTTTGCTTTAAAATACATGTCGACACGACCACAGTACAAAGTCCAGTTCCCGGTATTTATGTCGAATTCTTTTATTTTTCCAACGCCCATTATTGCAAATCACTCCTAGGCCGCGTAGATAGTAATAGCAAGCACAATTTTGATTTACCCTCGTCGCCAATGGTTTATACGGGATTTTATTCTTTCGAAATGAAACAATGCGAGTCACGACACAAGATGGAGTATATTATAAAAATCACGTGGGTAGTTTTACATCGCCGAACAAGCTACCCACACTATGCTATATACTGCAGAAACACTACAGTATGGATGGATGGATGTTTGTTACTACATATTTCATATAAAAACTACAGATCCGATTTGGATGAAACTTGGAATATATATTGTCCGTGACCTAGATTAAAACATAGGCTACTTTTTATCCCGTTAAATTAACGAGATCCAACGGGACGCAAACGAAGTCGCGGGCAGCACCTAGTTTACAATATTTACAAAATACAAGTAAAACAGTTGAGCTATCTACAAAACCTTATTTATTTATCATTATATCAGGCATCATGGCTCAGTCGGTAGTAGCTCTGCCTTCCGTGCTGTGGGTTGTGGGTTCGATCCCCACCGAGAACAAACATTTGTGTGTTGTAAACATAGATGTTTGTTCTGTGTCTGGGTGTTTCTATGTATTATAAGTATGTATTTACAAAAAAAAATGTATGTATGTATTCTATCAGCCATCTAGTTTCCATCGCACAAGCTTTGCTTAGTTTGGGACTAGAAGGCGTTGTGTTAAGTTTCCGTGAATATTTATTTATTTATATTTATTTGATTTTCTTTAATATAAAAAAAAAACTTATAAAAAACCATGAGATTATTTATAGGTTATAATAATAAACCATTCATTAAACCAAAAGTTAAAATTTCACAATAACTTTTAACCCTTGGATCGTTTGGTGTGTTTTTACCTCCCCGAATAGTCATTAAACACAATTTGAGTAAGTTTGTGTTCATTCGTGACACAAGTTGGGAGTTGGGGAGCGATTAAATACAAATCACGATTTCGAAGTTACAGTAAGCACTAGTTTTTTTAAAGTTATATTAGAGTAAGTTGAAAAACGTAACAAAACGAAGACTTCCATTCTTCTATGACAGGCGTCATGGCTCAGTCGGTAGTAGCTCTGCCTTCCGTGCTGTGGGTCGTGGGTTCGATCCCCACTGAGAACAAACATTTGTGTGTTGTAAACATAGAGGTTTGTTCTGTGTCTGGGTGTTTCTATGTATTATAAGTATGTATTTACAAAAAAAAATGTATGTATGTATTCTATCAGCCATCTAGTTTCCATAGTACAAGCTTTGCTTAGTTTGGGTCTAGAAGGCGTTGTGTTAAGTGTCCGTGAATATTTATTATTATTATTATTATTAAAAGCATACTTTAAAATATCTGATTGTTTAGAAGACAAACAAGCTTGGGACGAACTAGCTCCAACTCAACCAATAAAAAAAAATGTAATCATACCTAATCATACAAAACGTAATGACGATTCAAAGTTGTTGTTGCTGATAGGTTCTTCAATGAAAAATCTTCTTTTATTATAATGTATAATTATTGTTGCTCTATTTTAATTACAAAGAAAGGTTTTATATTTCAATCGACGTTGTGCGCACTTTTATCTCTCCATAGCACAGATTATATCCACACGATTTGTTGCTTGATTCATTCGGAGCGCCATGCCAGGCATGGCGTCAAAATATTGGCGAAAAGTATTTGTTTGTCTAAACAAAAGTGATCAGTGAGATTTTATTGAATAAAAGCTTTTTGACTTCACTTTGACTTTGAGTCCCTAGTAAAACCTTTTAACTTACAAATAAATGTTTCTGTGAAAGAAACAAAGGAGCTATATAAGATGGAAAATATTGTACGATTAATTCAAACTATTTTGGAAAGCCTTTTCATATCGAAATCGGAAACTTTGAAAGGATTCGGATTCGCTATTTAAAATATCCTTCGAGAGTTTTCGAGTAAAAGCCGCTATTAGAATTATTCAGAAATAGTCTACTTAATAATATATTATGTTATACTTAGTTCAGCAAAGATTTTATTATATGAATAGAGATGACGTCATATCTCGGCCTAAAAATCCTTTCTCATATTATTATGTGGTACCAATTTTGGACGTCTTTAACGTCATTCTTTTAAGAGCACCAGATCTTCCTATTATGTCCCCTTCAACTGTCTTGTGCACACTTCCGATTGGTACTGATTTGGACCAGTTGAGCTATCTATAAATCGTTTGCAACGGTTTGTAGATAGCTCAACTATTTCATGTGTATTTTGTAAATATTGTAAACACTGTATTAGTCTTAATTTTCTTAAGAATGTAATGAAATAATGGTGGTGTTATGAAAACTCGTGCTAACCCCCCTAATGGGGGGGTTAAGCTGAATATAATGAATGGAACGTGTTTAATGATATGAGTCGAGTTTTGGAAACTTTTTATAGCTCATGAAATTAGGGTTCCAGAAGTTTACATTGTCAGGCGTCACAACTCAGCCTTCCGTGTTGTGGGTCATGGGTTCAATCTCCACTGAGAACAAGCAAGCAAGGTCGTATGAGTTAGTGGCCAACTCAGTTGACGGAGTTTTTAGGCCGCCTTAAGGCCTCCGCTATGACTTAACAACTGCTAGAGCCGAGACTAATAGTTTAACAAAATCCCCACTAAGAAATCCCTATACCAGTGGGTATTTGTTATCGGTTCAAAAATCTTAATCCCCAAAAATTTATCCCTAAACGTCATGGCTTAGCGACTGCTAGAGCTGGGTACGACAGTTTAACGTGTCTTCCAAAGCACGGAAGCGCTCAGATGTAAATGCCACTAACGATCACCCATCTAAATAATGACCGCGCAGAACGTCGCTTAAGTGACAATTGGTTAAGATTGACTAAGCAAGCCTAGCCACGAGCGCTTCGAGAACAAACATTTGGCAACTTAACAGAGTACTAAGGATCAGTTCAGTGTACCTAAATCATTTGCAACGGTTTGTAGATAGCTCAACTGTTTCATGTGTATTTTGTAAATATTGCAAATACTGTATTAGTTGTTATTTTCTTTGTGAAAAACAGTATTATAATCAATTCAATTTTTTTATATCAAAAGCAGACTATTAAAATAACTATTCTAGCTATTTGTAAATCACAGAAAATCCGTCACACTACCGCTGATATGGAAAATTATACGAGTAGCATGCAACTTGTGAAATTACTGACAGATGGTTGCATACAGACAATCAATCGATCGTTTTATTATTACACCTATTTTCTCTCACATACTATAACAATATATAGGTGCTGGGCAACTCCATCTAAACATTGTCCCAGGCACTACAGTGTCCCGTTAAGTGTAGGCATAGGTTGCCTCCTGACGCTGTATAAATAATCTTCAATAGATGTAAAGGCTAATTATTATTATAACTATAACAATACAAGTTTTTACAATCAAAAACCACCTTGAAAATCTGGTGGACAAGCATTGTTGGTCATCATCAGACCTTGGAGTATGGACTCCAGTTCAACAAAGATAAACTAAATCTTTCTAACTGCAATTATGCCTGAGAATAAAAAAAAACTGATTTTCAGTACTAATTTTCTTGTAACTTGGAATCGACTGACCAATCCTTCTTTTTTAACCGACTTCAATGGACTTCAATTCGGTTGTATATTTTTACTTAGTTGAAAAACATTTTATCACGACGACATCACGACTAAAATTTATTTGAACCTTTTATTGAGACCTTTTCTTCGTTCAAACATCCCTACACACTAGTGTCTCCACACAAATCAGCGCCCACTGGTGTGCTGGGCGTCAGACGTTTTACACCAGATTTACACACCAAAACTCGTTTTAGGCCCTAAGTGCTTGTGATAAAATGACTCTTAACGTCAAACTACATTAGAAGACAAGACGTAGCGTCGTGTAGTTTAGGGAGAGAAAATAAATATTTTTTTGAAAAGCAAGTTTTTTTTAAGAGCTTTTTCGTTACAATAATATGCTTTTTCTTAAATTCTATTGCTATTTCAGTTATGACTAAAGCAAACCGGTATAAAAGTTACAAACGAAAAAAGCATAAGAAGAAAAATATACTGAAAACCCTCTTTTGACAGCATGCTTTTTAAAATAATATTTACTTTCATGTCACTACGGACATGACAACGACGTCTAGTCGTCAGTGCCTTGATCACGAATAAATCGGACAGTCGCCGCGTTAGCGTATTCGAGTTATATTGCGCGTCAATGCCAGCTCGACTGCCGACCGTTGTAGTGTCACTGCGCAGTGTATCTCGGATACGCTCGCATTACGATACGTTTGCGATTGTCACATTTATTCGTGATCAAGGCACTGGTGTGCGCCAACGCTTAAGTAGTGTTCAAATTAAGTTGCAAGGTTCCAAAAGTCTACAAAAAGCACAGCTATCAAAAGCTACACCTTACAGTCGGGTCAGGCCGTTTTGGACCGAATCCAAATTAAAAAAGTTTCTTAGTATGTTCCCGATTCGGGTTAATTCTGGGAATCACCCACTTTGAATGTACTTACGGTTTTATTGGGAAACGATTGAGACTCAGTGGCTTGATCGGGAAAGTAACGTTTTTCTTTTTATATTAATCTGGAATGGAATAAAGTTGATGGAAATATGTCACTCCAAACATACCATAAAAAATTGTGTTTTCGTTTGCAATAGCCTCTTTTATTTCCTCTGCAATTAATGCATTAGGTACTGTTTAGTTTCAAAGGTCCATGAAATTATATAGATACAGAAATATGACATAAGCAGAGCCATGTCTCACAGGATACGTCCTTCAAGGTAATGCAATTGCAAAGGATCTAGGCCATCTAATTGCTGTAATTTTTATGGAAAAAAACAAACTTGAACCCATGACATCAAAAGACTCGCTACCACTTTACTGCTAGCTATTTCGTACCTTTATAAAACCACAGAGCTATAAAATAAAATAGAATTGGCCCGGAACTAGTAAACAAAAGTACATAAATGAGCTTCGGACGGGCACTAAAATATTACGATGATGAAGACAGTTGGAAGTTTGCTTACTCGAAGAAGGTAAAGCTGTTTTTACACTGCGAGAATAATATTATTTTTAAACTGCTTCTTTATTTTTTTTATCTTGAAGATGGATTTATCGAGCGAGATGTGGCAGATTATAGTTGTGAGTAATGTCAATATAACTTTCAATAACTGGGGGGCAATCGTTGTTTTATAAAAACCTGTCAGGTTTAAGCCTGGCAGGTTTTTTGAACAGTTTTCATAGTAAATCAGAGGTATTCTGTGACTAAATAGTGATATTAGCGCGTTTCGGTGCGTTTTTTGCCGTCAAAAGCTTCTTGTTTTCGTATATCTGTAGCCACGTCGCTTGACATTATGCTGGGCAGTGAAAGCATTTCAAAGCTTGCCATATGGGGGCTGAACCGATTCCAATAAAATTTCCAATGGTGTAATAAAAAATTGATGCCACGGAAGTTTCATTTAAATTAATTAAGTTATTAAAACTCAATGAGGTATAAAATAGAACCGTTGGTAATGTAAATTTTTGAATACATTAATTGCGATTTTGCTTGTTACAAACCGGTTGCAAGTTACATAATCAGCATGTTCAGCTTAAAGCAACACAGTCAGAAGTCTACAACCCTAATCCTAATAAAACTTGAGCAGTAAGTACTGTTATATTGCAATTGATGAGACGACAAGTCCCAACTTTCTGCTTAGTTTGATAGTTCACAGAGTTTCACAAGTTTGTGAAGCTTTCTCTCATTTATTGAGTCGCTGTCGTAAGTTAGAGAATAAATATAGACCTTGTTTGGAGTATGATATAGTTTTTGTTTGTTAAAAGTTTGAGTTTCTTATTTTCTCGTTTCTTGGGCCAAGATTATAAAATAAAATAAAAAATAAATAAATATTCACGGACACTTAACACAACGCCTTCTAGTCCCAAACTAAGCAAAGCTTGTGTGATGGTAACTAGATGGCTGATAGAATACATACATACATGTTTTTTTTTTTTTTGTAAATACATACTTATAATACATAGAAACACCCAGACACAGAACAAACATCTATGTTTACAACACACAAATGTTTGTTCTCGGTGGGGATCGAACCCACGACCCACAGCACGGAAGGCAGAGCTACTACCGACTGAGCCATGACGCCTGTCAAAATCTGGATATTTTGCTTAGTTACCTCTATTTCTTACTGTCTCTACATTTTTTGAGCAAGTACATAGTATACTTAGTTGTTGTTTCATTTCTTTTGATTAGATGTTTTCTTTTAAAACTAATTTATTTTTTTCCTTGATTTTTTTTATTATAAATGAAAAAAAATGTCTTGACTTCAAAAATAGTGAGTGAGATAGGCCAGAATAAAAAAAAACTCAATTTTATTGATGTTTACAAGCTATTTTACTATTTAGTTTAAGTTTTTCAGAACTCAAACTTACGCTAAGTAGTTTTGTAAACTTTTATTATTATCAAACATCCCAAAAGTTTTATCTAGCGAATTTTATTATAAGTTTTAAACTTATCTTCAATGACAATTCTCTCTTCAAATATTTCCAAATTAACCCTTCATCATCCCAAGTCACCTGCAAAGTTTTTTTATCACAAAAAAGCACACCAAGTCAAGTTGGCATTCTAGTCGCTAGAGAATATAAAACTAATCAAAATGCATGCAGGAGAAATTATTTCTATTAGGCACAGGGGGGCAATCGTTACCTCATAAAAACCTGCCAAGTTTAAACCTGGCAGGTTTTCTGAACTCCTTTCTTACTAAATCATTGGTATTCTGTAACTAAATAGTGACATTGGCGCGTTTCAGCTCGTTTTTTGCCGTCAAAAGCTTCTTGTTTTCGTATATCTGTAGCCACGTCGCTTGACATTATGCTGGGCAGTGAAAGCAGTTTAAAGCTTACGATATGGGGACAGGTCATATTACTACACTATTAGGTAATACTGCTTTGCGGCTGAAATGGGTAGATTCCCCGAAGAACTCTCACAAATTGGTTTAAAAAAAACCAGTGACTCAGGGTATGGGTGTAAACACAGTCATTTCTGATGCGTGACAGGCTGCAATCACACCGTCACGCAATCACGACAGTCTGCCACGGTGTTATTACGGAATTCTAATAAAAATACTATTGCAAATATTAAGCCGCCTTTGACTGAAAAAAAAAACAATCTAAATGATAAAAGATATTTGACTTTGTCTTTGAACCTTTACTTCGACACGAGTTTTGACATTTTTTGAAACGACACATAGCACTTTTATTTTAATAGTTTTTCTTGTGTTATTGTGAGTATTGTTGTTTAATTTTGGTGGAATTTTGACCAATAATACTTAAGTCGTAACATAAAGTGCGAGTTCTTGATCACTTCACCAAATAAGCAAAACAGACAAAGATCAGGCAAACAAAACCCCTGTCAAGAGCTGAGCACGTCCTATTGTTCCGTTTGACCCGCTTCTCCTCTAAGAGTTCTAAATCTGACCTTATTCATTTACTTCATTGTAAAAAGAATTCGTTGAGTTTTGTTTGGCTTACAAGAATAATGCTCGGTTTTTATCTTTTTACGTTTTGTAATACTTTGGGGTTCTGTTGTCTTGTTTAAGGAGGCATTTTGAGGTTTTAGGTTTTATTTTATAGCTTCCTTAGGGTTTTTCATATCAAAAATTTAAAATAAGATTGGATAAAATTGTTGCGCTCGCTATCTATATTACCTAACTGATGATTTATGATTGTCGTTTATGTATAAGATGATATAAGATAAAAAAGACTTTATTTTCAAAACTGTATTCATTTGCTTTTCGGACCTATCTATTAAAAAAAAATTAGATTTTTTTTTTTATTAAAAAGTTACATCTGACTTGACTTTTATATATAACTCAATTCTTTTTGTTTCCATTCAACATTGGCAAGTATCCAAATGGCTACATTAAAAAACCTATTGTAAAGATGTGAAATATGATACCGAGCACCGTTTCCATTTACAACAATTAGCGGAAATTATTGAAGCAATAAGTACGTCACTTCTGAAGAACTGACATATCTCTCAGCTTTAATTAAAGCGAGGTCAAGTTTCCCCACCCTCCCCAGGCATAGCTCGTAAATCGTAGACACAGAACTGAAGACAGCTGGTTCACTTTTTAACAAAGTCAATGTTAAAAATATTTGATTGAATAAAGTTACAAGGGTTATTTAGAATAGTCTTGAAAACTAGGTGATTCTAGGTGACATTTTCTCGAAACCAAAGCTTGGCAGAATAAGAACAAAATTACAGTTTGTTTACAAAAAAAAAACTCAATGCTGAAGTTCCAGTGTGGTGCTATATTTAGCTTCTTTAAGCTTGCTATAAAGTCAGACAATAATATTTTACTTTATTATTTTCTTGGTATTTGACTGTTTATTAGTAGGTTAGTCGTGTCGATATGCTATACGAAGAATTCTTCTACAATTTTCGTAAAAAAGAAATATCACTAGATTTATTTAACGACTCCATTTAAATTTTTAAGCTTTTCAAATGCCCAAATCATCTAAATTATTTGGTATCAAAATTGTTACTTGATTGATTGAGTTAGAAGTCCAATATTTTGAGGTGCGATCGGTGTGCTGCCTAACTTAAGCTTGGCAGATTTTCTGAACTGTTTTCATACTAAATCATAGGTATTCTGAGACTAAATAGTGACATTAGCACGTTTCATCGCATTTTTGGCCGTCAAAAGCATCTTGTTTTCGTGTATCTGTAGCCACGTCGCTTGACATTATGCTGGACAGCAAAAGCAGTTCAGAGCTTACGATACGGGGGCTGTTGGGTTTCCAGTTAAAAACTAAAACGGCGACTCATAACTTTTGCTCGAACATTTCAATGTGGACCAACTTTTGCTAGACTGGCAATCCCAATGCAAACTCAACTAACTTTAGCTAGACTGAAGTTAGCATGTTTCAACCAAACGTTAATTCTAAATCAAATACTTTGCTTTGTCTCAAGTAAGTTTATTTGGAAATATCTTTACGATACTTCTCTACTAGGTATTTCCGGAATAGGTACATAGGTAATGTTGCTTAAGTGGGTGTTCATTAAAAAAAATAACCAGGCTTTTATAGATGAAAAGGCATCTTAGGTAGATGATTTATTAAAAACAGTAAACAGCCCTCATGTTCTGGAGGCTGTAGTGCATGAACAATTTTTTGGATGAAGTATGCTTGTAGCATCAATTATACTATACCATCTTCTCAGCCTAGTCAGCCTTATCCACAGGAAAGACAGCGTCAATACGTGCGGAACTGACTTTCCCTGAGTAGTGTGTTTTGAAGTGTTGCTAAGTCAACATAACATCACACTGGAACATAAGCATTAAGTGTATTTCCTTTTAAGAACTGTTAAACTAAAAGCGCTAAAAAACAAGCCGTATTTTCGTGCCATATTACAAATTCTAGTTTCGAGGAATTGGTACCTATACAAGGTGTTACCAAACCACTTCCGAAAACGAAAGGGGGAGCTACATCATACCAAAACCCAACCAAAAAAAAAATCAGTTATCCTGTTAAAAATAATTATAGCCGGAGAAAACAATGTTTAAAGGTCGAGGCGTAGTACTATTATTTTTTCTGTGTCGTAAGTGCCTCCTAACGTAGGTCGCTCGCACGTCGCGTACTTGAATGACCCGCGATGAACTCTCAGCTGTTCATGCTGTAGTAGACGTAATCTGCGTGCTGCGTGTACATTGCTGCTTTATTTATTTTATTTGTTTTTTTGCTTTTTTAAATGAGATAATTAGGTAGATATGTCTTATTATGTTGTACTGTGTGTATGTAACTAGAAAAAAAATTAAAAAGAGATAGTCAAGTCAATTTTTTTTTTCGCGATTTTTTTCGCTTAATGTTTTCAGTATCATGGTCTGATTGGAACCTCCAAGTTTTCGGAAGTGGTCTGGTAACACCCTGTATAATCACCTGGTTTATAAGATTATTCTAAACTAGCCGTCGCCCGCGGCGTTGCTCGCGTTCTACCCTTTAGAGTGTGACGTTTCAAAATTCCTTTCTTAATGCACCTCTACACTATATAAGGATACTACCCTCCAAATGTCATACCTCTAGGACTTATAGTTTAGGCTCTGCGTTGATTCTAAGTCAGCTTCAAAAGAGTTTTATATATATTGATTGATATTGATTATCCTGGAATTTTCCAGTCCAGTCTCTAGCAATGCAGGTTTATAATATCAAGTACCTACTTATTCAATAATTTAACTAAGATCTTATACCAGACAAACCTCTTATAATAGAAAATAAACATTTTATTTTACTTATTTATTTAATACTTTATTGCACAAAAGCCTTTGTACATACCTATCTTTAGTTTATACTTGCTTGTTTATATGTTTCTGTGTGCAATAAAGAATTTAAGAATTTAAGAAAATTATAAATTTGTTACAAAGGGTGGACTTAATGCTGAAAGCATTGTCTGCCAGCCAACGCAAACGTGTTACTTCGCTGAACTTGAACTTGACTTTCTTAAGTAGGTATAAGTATACCAGCGGTTCTACAGAAGCCATGGCAGACGATTCGCATAACAATGCCACATTCCTGGAGGAAGGTCGGGATAAATGGACCACGCGTTTTATTAAGGTCAAAAGAATAGTTCTTTTGATATCTTGGAATAATATTTTCGCTTTAGAAATAAATCTGGGTTGGTGACAGTTTGATGGTGTTATTTATGTTCCCTTCTTTTTCCAGTTTTCGGTATGTTTTTCACTTCTTTAGACTTCCGCGTGACCTTGTTAGAACTATTTTTACACCACGCTATCTAGTCCCAAACTTTTTTTTTTTAATTTTTTTTTTATGATAAAAGTAATGGAACAAGCTGATAGCTCACCTGCTTCTGCCTATAACAATGCTTTACCTCACAGAGCAAGTCCAATGAGGACGTGCCTTGTAAGGCACTGCCTCAGTGATGGATGCACTGCGTCCATCACTCTGAGACGTAAACAAACTAAACAAAATGTAATATGGGAACTAGATTACTGAGAGAATACTTATACCTAATACTTATTTTTTGAAAATGCCTATAACGATGCATTGCCTTACTGAGCACAACAACGGAGGATGTGCTCTTTTTTTGCATTGATTGCACTGCCATCACTCTGAGACATAAAGGTGTTACCACGTGTTACGTCTCATGTGTGTGTAATGACACCGGCACCCATACATACATGTAGAACTTCTTGTGGCTATACATACAGTTATCTAACAGGCGTCATGGCTTAGTCGGTAGTACCTCTGCCTTCCGTGCTGTGGGTCGTGGGTTCGATCCCCACCGAGAACAAACATTTGTGTGTTTTAAACATATATGTTTGTTCTGTGTGTGGGTGTTTCTATGTATTTTAAATATGTATTTACAAAAAAAAAATGTATGTATGTATTCTATCAGCCATCTAGTTTCCATCGTACAAGCTTTGCTTAGTTTGGGACTAGAAGGCGGTGTGTTAAGTGTCCGTGAATATTTATTTATATTTATTATTTATTATCAGCCATCTAGTTTCCATCGTACAAGCTTTGCTTAGTTTGGGACTAGAAGGGGTTGTTTTTGTGTCCGTGAATATTTATTTATTTTATTTATTAATCTAAACACATACATGTTAGCTAATAGGT
Source organism: Eulithis prunata (assembly GCA_918843925.1). Classification (NCBI taxonomy): domain Eukaryota; kingdom Metazoa; phylum Arthropoda; class Insecta; order Lepidoptera; family Geometridae; genus Eulithis; species Eulithis prunata. Next base: position 5,898,889 of record OU974030.1, on the reverse strand, counting down.
GTACATAATGTATCTAAAAGCAAGATTAATTAATATTATATCGATCTACCTGTTCTATTAGTAGTCACAATGGTATAATTGGAAATCAAATTAGTGTTTAGCAATCCGATCAACCAATTAATTGCAGATACAGTCAGCGGTAGGAGTTTATAAACATTTGTAGTCAAACTAGCGACACTGCAAGTTGCAAAATGTGACTATCAATCATCATCATCAATATATATAAAACTCTAATATATATAAAATAAGTCCTTGAGGTATGAAATTCGGAAGGTAGGTTCCTTATATAGTGTAGGGGCGCACTAAGAAAGGAATTTTGAAAAGTCACACTCTAACGCGAGCAACGCCGCGGGAGACGGCTAGTTTTTAATAATTCCAGAAATTTCCACTAGCAAGCAAGTAAATCTTTTACAAACTTTGAATGTCATGTTTATTTCTATCGAATCAACAGCCTAAAAAATAAGTTTCAAGCTTCTAGCTCTAAAAAATTACAATACTTCCATACAACTTTTCATCCCCCCTTTCAACCCCTTACAACCTTTTTTTTTTGCATTAAAAAGTAGCCTATGTCTTTTCTCAGGCTCTACACTATCTTTGTACTAAATTTCATTAAAATCGGTTTAGTAGTTTTGCCATGAAAGCGCGACAGACCGACAGACAGAGTTACTTTCGCATTTATAGTATTAGTTAGGATTTATTTATCTTGCTTTATGTATTTAGCTTATTTGTTATGCGTTAGTGTGCGTGAAGCCTATTATAAGCAGTGTACTTGTGTGCATTCCATCAATTCTCGGCAAGTAATGCTTAAACTAATTAGAGATCAGTATCCTTGGACAAATTAACACACATCGAATTAATTATACACACGATAGCGTAATAAATTAATTGCATTCCAAGATTATTATTCGCATAAATAAGTAATACATGTCGAACGCATTGATGAATGAATAATAATAGCCCTTTACATCTATTGAAGATGATTTATACAGCGTCAGGAGGCAACCTATGCCTACACTTAACGACACACTGTAGTACCTGGGACAATGTTTAGATGGAGTAGGCTTGTAGCACCTATACCATCCTCTCAGCCTAGTCAGGCATTTTCATTATTCACGCCATAACAAGTTGTTTTCATAGTACATATTTATTTTCTTTTGCGGTTTACTTACATCACTAGAGAGCAGGCCTTAAGGGTCCGTCATCAATTTACGTGTGCGATTCGCAAATGACAAACGAATTTAATCCTTTGACGTCGATACACCTACGAGCTTTTGATGGCGGCCTAAATACTCCATCACCAGAGTTGGCTCTCATACAAACTTACTGTAAACTAAAAACGTCCACAACTTTCTGTTCTTTAGAAATTTAATGTAAATGTCAACTTGGAGATGAGAAGTGCTCATTTCATCTTCTCTTCAAAATTACAACAACCAATTAACACAATGAGCTGCGTTCTCATGACGATATCGTATTATTTTGTACTAATTATCCCTGTGACTTCGCTTGTTATTTTCTGACTGCGGTTCGTTCGTCTCGAATAAGTTGGAAACCAAGTACTGGAACTGTTCATCTGTGGAAGACCTAGAGGGAGACCAAAAACCACCTGGACAGCTGTGTTAAACCACGATATGAAAGCATGCAACGTTTCCGATGACGACGTCATGGATAGGAAGAATGTGAAGAAGGCTGACCCCACCGCCATGTGGGACCAATAGTGGGGTAGAGAGAAAGAGAGAGAGAGAGAGAGGTTCGATCGTCCGCCTAACGTAGAGCCAAAAAATTCTCAATTTCTTTCGTTGAAGTCACAGATCCCGAGTTTTTTTGTTCTATTTTGAGACGATTTTTCTTAGTTACGCCCTTCACAAACGAGATGGGGCAAAAATGTAAAGAGCCTTGGTCTCTAAGGCCTAGTTAAGGCTATGCCATTCGTCAGTCAGTCAGCCACGTACCTACATTATATAGATGAATACAGAACGTCAGAAATGCTATAACTCACAATTTAGTAAATTTTCTGCGAGACTGATATTATCTTACGTTTTATAATAATTTAGCGCGTGACTTTGTTTACGTCAGAGTCATATCTCCCACTTTATTAATTTTAAAAAGATTGGACAATTATTTTATTATGTTGGTAGTACCTATCTAGTATCATTGTTGCACTTTTAAAGTAATAACTTTATTAGGGTTTGAGCGTGACGTCAAGAAACATAAAAAAATATAGGTACTTCCCTAGCCAAGTTCATTGCTCCGACTATGAAAATCTCCATAGATTCTCTTCATCGTTGCTGGTCATCATCAGACCTTGGAGTATTGACTTCAATTCATCAAATCTCAATACTTTGAATTAGGAGCAATTATTATGCATGTGATTCTTTAAATTGTATGGACGATGTCTGTCCTGTGGATATGGCTTCCAAACTCCAAATCCAAACTTTTTTTTTTATTTTTTTTTATGAGCTATAATAGCTAAGCATTTGGCTGCCAGCACACCTGGTGGTAAGTGTAGCTGCAGCCTAGGGTGGAGCACGCTTAGCTATAATCCACCTATTCACTCTCAATTTAACAAACTCAATAAACTCAATTCATATCAAAATACATCTCTCCAACGTTGCTACTACATTTCAATTGTCTACTTCATCTTCTTTTTTCCTAAGTCCACCAAAAAGTATGACTGACATTCTACCGGTAGTTGCTATTCTTAATGAATAGTATATTTCTTTTAACCCATAATACTTTGTAATTGAAATGATTTAGTATTTTCAATCGTTCGTTATTCACAGTTTTCAATAAATTACAACTCTGTAGTTTTAGTAACCTAACATATACCTTAGGTACCTATTATTATATACGAACAGAGAATCAACGCACAGCCTAAACCATATGTCCTAGAGGTGTGAAATTTGGAGGGTAGTATCCTTATATAGTGTAGAAGTGCACAGAGAAAGGAATTCTGAAAAGTCGCACTCTAACGGGTAGAACGCGAGCAACGCCGCGGGCGACGGCTAGTTATTTATATACCTAGAAACTGAAGCTTTGAGTTTATACCACAAAAAAGTTAAAGTGGACGCTGAATGAGGTTTCAAACTGAATGTCCTACTTAAAAACTGGTTGTCCAACTGTATGTATAGAGCTCAATTTAAAATTTCTGTTCAAACTTTTCTCTGACCATTTTAACTAGTAGTTCGCCCCGAACTGAGATCTCGTGATGGTCGGAGGTTAATAAAACCCAAACAATTTTTATTGACCAATGGTTGTAATAAACTTTGCAAATGGCTTCGAAATCGCCGTCTAGCTATGTACCAGTCTTACTTGAACTACAAAATCATTGAAACTCCAAGAAAGTAAAACTTAAGAGTACTATCTGTATACCTACCAAATTCTGTGAAGATCGAATAAGCGGTTCAAAAGATCTCGTCGAAGAAACATACAAACATACAAAGCATTTTTGTCCAAGTTGTCACTAAGATCTTCGTTCGCTTCGCTCACTCGATCAACTGGATTTTTATAAAATCTCTGTAACTTACCTACTCTGGATTTTGTTCGCAAAATGGTTTCAAATGAGAGGTTATTTACGTATTTTTTAAACCTATAATTTTTTTATTTTTAGAGCACGACAATGCAACATCCAATGCAATTGGATTGAATTGAAAACCGAACAAAGAAAGTTTTGTCTACGGTATAGCTGTTTCAAAAAAAAAACTGGCAATGGTTTTATGTACCTGCCCCCATATCGCAAGCTCTGAACTGCTTTCGCTGTCAGCATAATGTCAAGCGACGTGGCTACAGATATACGAAACAAGAAGCTTTGAACGGAAAAAAATGCGCTAAAACGCGCTAATGTCACTATTTAGTCACAGAATACCTATGATTCAGTATGAAAACAATTCAGAAAATCTGCCAGGTTTTTATGAAACAGCGATTGCCCCCCTGTTTCATAACTGAAGACAATGTTAAGTATAGTTTTTTATGTCAATCATAAAATCACTTATAATAATAAAATGAATTTTATTATTTAATGAATAGGTACAGACAAATATTATGTAGGTATGTTCTGTTAAAGCTCAGTTCTGTTATTATGATAGATTTTTTTTTTTATTTGATTATGTTAATTTGTAATTTAGGTAGGTAGTTATAATATGTATTTCTCTTTTCCGATTACTTCGACATTTTGAGTTGTAGCATGCCATCTCTATTTGCACGCCAAAATCGGTAAGACATGTTGTGTCACCAAATTATGTACCTACAACATCCTTATTTACACATGTTTTTGCAAATAAATTATCTTTATCTTTATCTTTAAAGCAAAATGTGGGTTGACATAAAAAAACCGTGCCACTTCACAAGAATCATTAAAATCTACTTCATCTAATTTGAGAAAATAATAAAAAAATCTATTTTATATTCTCTATCTAGGACACTAGCTTTTAAAAAGTATTTAGAATTTTGTTTATTTTTTCAAACACAAAGTTTTGATTGGTTTGAATTTGCGGAAATGGCACATTAGAGCTGCGGGCGCGTCCGGTGCTGGCCACGTGGAGATACAAACACTAGAAACGATACATTGATGAATCTGGGTGTTTCTAAGTATTATAAGTATGTATTTACAACAAAAAAAATGTATGTATGTATTCTATCAGCCATCTAGTTTCCATCGTACAAGCTCTGCTTAGTTTGGGACTAGAAGGCGTTGTGTTAAGTGTCCGTGAATATTTTATTATTATTTATTGATAGAACTTACTTCGCTAGGATTGTTGTATTGTAGTTATTTTTGTGCTTGTGTATGTTACGTTGTCACAATAAATACCTTTCTTTCTTCTTCTTCTATATAAAATCACTTAAACCGGTGATGGCTTTCCATTGCTAAAGAAGTGTTTAACAAGCTTAGGCCTGTTGGTTATCCATATAATACAAAAAAAAGTAACGCTTAGGTTAGTCTATTCGCAGCCAAACTCTAAATACTTTACTTTCGCAGCAGAATAAAATTATTGACATCTACAAAATATCTGAGCTGCAGAATATTTGTAATTTTTTTACTTTTTATGTCATTTCCAGTATTCATTTAGGTCTGTGTTCGAATGGGAGAACTCTTCAACAAGTTTAAATGGACATTTCCTGTATTGCTTTGTTTTAGGTATTAGCTGCCACACTCAGAGACGTACCTACTTTATCAATATATATAAAACTCTTTTGAAACTGACAGAGAATCAACGGACAGCCTAAACTATAAGTCCTAGAGGTATGAAATTTGGAGGATAGAATCCTTATATAGTGTAGGGGTGCACTAAGAAAGGAATTTTGAAACGTCACACTCTAAAGGGTAGAACGCGAGCAACGCCGCGGGCGACGGCTAGTCATCAATATATTACATAAAACTCTTTTGAATCTGACAGAGAATCAACGCACAGCCTAAACTGTTTTATAATTTTTTTTATTTAAAAATATTTATAAACATAAAAATTGGTTGATCGAATGAACTTGACCCTCAAAGCAGTTGCTGATTGGGGAGATGCCAATCTCGTCAAGTTCAATACTTCGAAAACCCAGGCGTGTCTATTCTCTGCAAAAAAGAGTCCATTCCAGCTGACTCCTACTTTCCAGAATGTGTCTGTACTGATTTCCGACCACCTCGAGCTTTTAGGATTCACGCTCACCCCTAAGCTCAACTTTGGCTCGTTTATTGAGTCCAAGGCTAAAACAGCTGCGAAAAAGCTAGGCATATTGTCAAAGGTGAGAAAGTACTTTACACCGGGACAGCTTCTGATTCTTTACCAAGCGCAAGTCCGATCGTGTATGGAGTACTGCTCTCACCTTTGGGATGGCTCTGCTAAATACCAGCTTGAGGCCTTGGAGACCATAGACAGACGAGCCAAAAGGCTCATTGGTAACGATGCGTTGGTCGAGGCTAAGCTCCTGAGCCTCGAGCGACGAGCCTCGAGCATCGTCGGAAAGTAGCTAGCCTGTCGGTATTTTATAAGATACATTTTGGGGAGTGTGCAATGGAACTGTTTGAGCTAGTTCCCCCTTCCCCATTCCATCACCGGACCACTAGGCGTACGGAGACGAGACACCCGTTCATGGTGGATATGCCACCTATCCGCACTAAACGCTTTGCGTCTACATTTATTATGCGGACAGCCAAAGAGTGGAACTCGTTGCCGGCGTCTGTGTTCCCGAATGACTATAATTTGGAAGTTTTCAAGAGTAGAGTGAATAGGTATCTTCTAGGTAGCCGTGCTACATCGTCGACCACATCATTGCTTAACATCAGGTGAGATTGTGGTCAAACGGCTGCCTATATTGCACAAAAAAAAAAAAAAAAAAAAAAAAAAAACTATAAGTCCTAGAAGTATGAAATTTGGTGGGTAGTATCCTTATATAGTGTAGGGGTGCACTGAGAAAGGAATTTTGAAACGTCACACTCTAAAGGGTAGAACGCGAGCAACGCCGCAAGCGACGGCTAGTAAAATAATAAACGCATTAGCTATTGCTATCAAGAATAGAGTAGACATTTTTTGTTGTTATATAACAGATTTAACCTTTGCTCTATGTTAAATATATTTTGTGCTAGAGTGAAAATTGGGTTAACCAGTATAATGTAAGCTTTGATATTTTAGAGTTTGAATGGTTTGTAGCTCAGGTAAGATTGGTACTTTACTGATGCGGCATCAATGACGTGTTTTATCCAGTTAAACTTATTTTAACTGTCAAACTACTTTACTGATTTTAATAAAAAATTTATGAAACCAATCTGGAAGCATACCCTTTCAGATAAAAAAATAATTTTTCAAATCGGTTCATAAATGACGGAGTTCTGAGGTAACAAACATAAAAATAAAACGAATTGAGAACCTCCTCCTTCTTTAAAATCGGTTAAAAAAATTTCTTTACGTTTTACTATCTTTTTTTTAAACACTACGAGATCTCAATTCGGGGTAAACACAATCAAAAATCCTGATAATCTACCTTGTTTTTATTCCAACAAATATTTATACTTATTTGGAAATAATTTTCTTGATAAACAAATAAATCTGAAGAGCATGTTTGCGAACACAAGCACCGTGAAAAGGTCTACATATGCCATTTTGGTGAATTCCTCCCTTGAGGACAATGTGCCTTTACGCTTCTTCTGGCCCCTAATGGAGGTTTATACACTAGCCGACACGACACCGACATCCCATCCTACTATTAATATAAACGCGAAAGTTTTTATGGATGTATGGATGTTTGTTACGCTTTCACGCAAAAACGATATATCCTATTTGAATGAAACTTAGAATATATATTGTCCGTGACCTGAATTTAACATATAGGCTTTTAGTGTACGTTTTAGGTGTGTTATTAGGTAAGTCATGATTTATACAGCGTCAGGAGGCAACCTATGCCTACACTTAACGACACACTGTAGTGCCTGGGACAATGTTTAGATGGAGTAGGCCCAGCACCTATACCATCCTCTCAGCCTTGTCAGCCATATCCACAGGAAAGACGAGGTCAATACGTGCGGAGTTAACTAAGCCGCGGGTTTCCTCACGATGTTTTCCTTCACCGTAAAGCTCGTGTTAATGTGCATATAAATTTTCCGAACGAAAAATCCATTGATGCACGGCCGGGATTTGAACCCACGATCTTTGGATCGAAAGTCGAGGTACAATCCCACTCGGCCAACACGGCTTCATTACGGATTAGGTAAGTACGTTTAAAATTATGGACTCTGTATTAACATGTGTAAAAATTATTGAATTTAATTGAATTATTATCGTGTAGGTATCATATCGGTGGAGTGTGAAAACAGCCAATTTGAGCAAAGGAGCGACTAATCGGGCCGTGTGTATGTTTAGAATGGCCAAACATTCCGGACAGATTGAGAAAGGCTTGTAAACCCTTTGGCTTTAAGATTCGGTGGCCGCTATCTTGCGGTGACGTCATGCATGAAATGCAAAAATGACGTCATGCATGAAATGCAAAAATACTTCAAAAGTGCGATGCACGAAACGCTATATACATCCAAATTCACGCATACTTTATTATTTGGTGGATTTTTAAGTTTCATTTTCCGAAACCAACTTGATTTGACAGCATTTCAAACGGTGCTGTCTCTTTTTGATAAACTGAAATAACAAAGAGAGCTATAATTCTAGCGAAGTTTTATTTATCTTAGTTAATACGTAGAACTATTAATAATTCTTCGGATTTGGGTGCCAGACTATTAAAGAAATAACAGCGATAATTTAACTCAGTTTTACGCCAGACAAAATAATCATCATCAATATTTTTTTTTTATTATATAATACTCTTTTGAAGCTGACTTAGAATCAACGCACAGCCTAAACCATAAGTCTTAGAGGTATGAAATTTGGAAGGTAGTATCCTTATGTAGTGTAGGGGCGCACTAAGAAAGGAATCTTGAAAAGTCACACTCTAAAGGGTCTAGAACGCGAGCAACGCCGCGGGCGACGGCTAGTATAATATAATTTTTTTTCTTTCTTCTAAAAGGAAACAAAGAAGTTTATGATTTTGCTAAAACCACAATTGGGTCTTGTTACTGCTCACTTTTGAAAAAAAAATGAAGCTTTTAATTTTAATCTCTTCTCACCACTACCGCTACATTACGTCGACGGTGATTTTGAAGATGTACCTTTCGGTGGAGTGTCAATATTGATTTTCGCACCTGGTACACTCGTTTCGCACACCTCTTAGGAAAAGTATTTTCAACGGAGTCTTTTTTGCAACTTTTTACGCCAGAAGGTTAAACATATTTTTTTTACAAATGTTTAACATCTCCTGACCATGAAAATCTCCTTAGATCCTCTATATCATTGCTGGTCATCATCATACCCTGGATATAAAATATACACGAGTGGCGTTTGAGGGAGGAGGCTTGTGCCCAGCAGTGGGTTACTACAAGCTGCTTATGATGATGATGATCATCGAATCTCAATTCTTAGAGGAACTAAAGGTTTTCCATTGCAATTATGCCTGGGGTTCCTCAAAATTAGTTTTCAACTGAATATCCTCATAACAATGAAAATGGCTTCCAAAAACCATCCCAGATAAATCAACTTTCTTACAAAAAAACTGAGTCGAAGCCCTACTTTCAGAGCTCCGAAGGCACGCGCTCAAAGCGCTCAGATGTACATATACCACTACCCGTCACCCATCTAAATAGTAACTGCGCAGAACATTGCATTACATAGTACAAGCTTTGCTTAGTTTGGGACTAGAGAGCGTTATGTGTAATTTTCCAAAAATATTTATTTATTTATTTAGATAACAAACAGTGAATTAAGTAAGCACACTGATAATTTACTGAAATGGCCGATCAATGGGTTTTATGTTCCAAATTAGGTAATAAATACAGGCGTCTAGACTAGACCGGGTTTTTTCTTCGTTTTATTTGATCCTATCACGAGATTAAAACATAAATCAGGGGCTTCTGGAGAAATATACTTGACGCTTCTACTCGTACTTATAAAGACATGCGTCATGACTCAGTCGGTAGTAGCTCTGCCTTCTGTGGGTCGTGGGTTCGATCCTCACCGAGAACAAACATTTGTGTGTTGCCAACATAGATGTTTACTTTGTTTTGTGTCTGGGTGTTACTATGTAATATAAGTATGTATTTACAAAAAAAACATTGTAACATTCAGGCACAGAACAAACATCTATGTTTGCCACACACAAGTTTGTTCTCAGTCGGGGATCGAACCCACGCCCCACAGCACAGAAAGCAGAGCTACTACCGAAGGACAGACTGAGCCATGACGCCTGTCAAGTAATATAATATTAATAATAGGCCTTTACATCTATTGAAGATGATTTATACAGCGTCAGGAGGCAACCTGTCAAATAACAATAACAATTTGTATTTTATTGTTACAGAACTGAATAAAAAGATAAAATCATAAATCAATGAAGCACCCAGATTGAAGATGTGTAAGCAACAGCGAACGCAGCATCTTAAATCTGAGACAGTGAAGAAGAAAGTGGAGTTGACTGCACAGTTTTCGATGATTCTCTTGTAATTGCGCACGGTAATGATGAATGCTGAGGACATACGAAGGAGTAGGAAGGCAGGCGGTTGGATTGTCAGAACGGAAACAATAGAAGTGAGATAAGGTAAGTAAATACAATAAGTTACATACACACTTCATATTATATACAAGTTTTTTTATATCATATCCTTGGATATTTCACACTACGTCCTGTAGCCACAAATTAAGCAGAGCTTGTACTATGGAAACTATAGATTGCTGATCAAATACTTGCTATGTAATTTTTTTCTTGTAAAATGTAGCATGGATTTACAAAAAAAATTATAGTAACACTCCGAGATAGAACAAAAATCTATGTTTGCCGCACACAAAAGTATGTTCTTAATGACGATCGAACTCACACGCCTCGTCTAAATAAATACCACACTACACAACCTCCAAAGATTTCTAAAATAAAAAATTTTACCCTATCCACAAATTTACAATTAAAAAATTTTTTAGACTGCCACATATGGATCCAGAAATCAAAGTGAACTACGTCACCACGACGGACGGCGGCATCGTGGAGAACTCCACCAGCAATGACGTCACACTGGGTGACGAGATTGTCTATAAGCTACGTATATCAGTGCTGCTGCTTATTGTCATCATGGCGGTGCTGGGAAACCTTCTCGTGATCGTCAGTGTTATGAGGCACAGGTAAATTATCATTACTATTGTATTACTATCATCATGGTATTTATAGGAAGCGAGAAGGGGCAACACTGGCATGAGAAACCAGAGCCCCAAGTCTGCATTTGTTTTACTTTCGACTCGATTATAGGACATGCAAACGCATTCGCAAAGCAAAAAGTTTTGTATGAAAACCGGATAAGCGCCTCTAGCGGGAGATTTGGGATTTGTGCAATTCCCAACAAAATTTCTCGCTCGCGTGCTATACTCGAGTCGAAAGTCAAAACAAATGCGCAGACTACGGGCTCAGGATGGAAGCCTACAGTACTAACTAACTAACGTGGATTATGTAAAACGAAAGTGTGTTCATAATAATAGTATTTATTTGATTGAATAATAAAATAGCATACAATAATCATAACCTCTTTCTTCCCTATACCATCACTTTTTGTTGAAGCTTGTGTCTTATAAAATATGGCTAAATATCTTCTTTATAAAACGTTTCCTATTCTCTAACAAACATAGAATGCTCCATTGTAATAAGTTATTTGTTTTCAGAAAACTCCGCGTCATCACCAACTACTTCGTCGTCTCCCTGGCCTTTGCCGACATCCTCGTAGCCATGGTAGTAATGCCTTTCAACTTCAGCGTCCAGTTCAACAAGAAATGGATATTCGGTCCCATCATCTGTGATCTATGGAACTCCTCAGATGTCTACTTATCTTCAGCGAGTATACTCCACCTGTGCTGTATATCTGTTGACCGGTACTATGCAATTGTGAAGCCATTGAAGTATCCTATCAAAATGACGAAAAAGGTGAGTTTTAATACCAACATTTTATATAATAATATGACGTAAAAATCGTAAAACACTGAACATTAATTTAAGCATCTTTGTATAATTTTTAAGACCAAACGAAGTGTAATTTTATTATTTAATTAAATTATTGTCTAATATTGTTTAAAACAAAGAAACGTGTAATTCAAAATATTTTTTTTCAGATGGCTTACCTGATGTTAGCGGCCACTTGGCTGAGCCCCATAACGATATCATACGTCCCAATATTCATGGGATGGTACACGACGAAAGACAATCTACGAACTTACGAGGAGTTAAGAGCTACCGAACAATGCGATTTCAAAGTAAACAAGCCCTACGCGGTGATATCCAGCTCAATATCCTTCTGGATACCGTGCACTATAATGATATTCACTTACTTAGCTATATTCAAAGAAGCTAATCGCCAAGAGAAAGCCCTTCACGCAAGAGCAGGGAATGCTATGCTGATGCATCGACATTCCCGAGAAGTGGGAGATAAGAACGGAGCGTTGACTATCAATACTCCTACCAAAGACAGAAACATTCTCAAAATGAAGCGAGAACACAAGGCCGCGAGGACCCTAGGCATCATCATGGGTGCTTTCATCCTCTGCTGGCTACCGTTCTTCCTGTTCTACGTATCAACGTCCTTGTGCGAGTCGTGTCAGTGTCCTGACGTAGTGACAGTGATCATGTTTTGGACTGGTTATTTCAATTCTGCGTTGAATCCAATTATATACGCGTATTTTAACAGAGACTTTCGCAACGCGTTCAAGAACACTCTCGCGTGTGCGTTCTGTAGTTTCTGTAGGCGGAGGGCGTCGGATTTGGACGCGATGGAAAGGTTGGACAGACGAGGATCGGCTCAGTTAAGAGTGCCTTTGCCATCAAGAAGGGCCAGCGATCTTGCGTCCCTTTGAACATCAAAGTCTTTAATCACAGCCATGTGAGGCCTAGGTATGTCTCAACGAAATATTTTACGGTGTTGTACTTATTCCCAAAGTTGATGTGACTGATATTTTAGACGCAGTTGTTTCGATAGAGAGTATAGGTGCATTTTTTAAACCAAAATAACTGTATTTTGAATTTATTCTTAGTGATGATCAAAGCACAGACGGATATGTTTCCTTTTAAACATTCTAATCATTTTATACGTAAAAAGGTAAAAATCTTTAGTAGGTGTAGTTAAATAGAAATATTATTGCGAAGTTTCATCACATTTTAGATTCGTACTCGTAGATGTGATAAGTGTATCCTAGAAAAATAATAATAATATATTACTTAGTATGATTTATAAGTAAATAGTATTTGATCAAATGAGATTGTACATTAATTGTAACATTGATTGTAACATTGATTTGTAGAATTTTGATAAATATCATTCATTTTTATAAAGTTGTAAGTAAATAATAATATTAATTATAAGTCCTATTGCTTTATTTCATTATAATTATTTTGACATAATTATTGCTGATATTTAAAAACATGAGTTAAAACTCACCTGATATAGGTATGTTTTACAATATCAGAACTAATATATTTTATTTATTTCCTATTACTATCACGTGCAAGACTTTAATAATGAGTTAAATATTTATATCTTGCAATTATAGGTTAATCTATTAGCAAGATATAATAAAATTATTATGGTAAATTTGTGTATCATTAAAATAATGCTACTAATGTTTGTAAATGCCAATATTATTTATCCACCAATGTCGTGATTAATTTTATGTTCCTATAATATTCTTTGTAGTTTTGACAAAATAATAAAAATCATTTTAAACATAGAAGTATTTCATATTATAGTGTCATTCCATACCTGTCAACTTAGTCAGAAAATACGAGGTTTTCAATTAAAACTTAAGTATATATAATTTTTAAGGCCTAAGTTTTTAATAAGTTACCTTTTTGTAATGAGGCCAAAGCATTGTAAATATAAAATCCATCTTAAATTATAGAAATGTTGTAATTATATATAAATTAGGTATTATAGATTACGTATTATATAAATTAAGATCTGTTCAATAGAATAAGATTACATTTAAAATCATATTAAATTTAAATAAAGTTTTTTTTTATTGTTTGAACAAAATAATATCAACAAGAAATATAGGTAAAATTATAGGTGAAAAACTAATTTGAATTCGCACAAAGTGTTAATAATGATAATAGCCAATGTGTATTAATTTATAATTATTTATTATAAGCAATAGTGTTTTAGAATAAAATTAATCTAGAAATAATTTAGGTAAAATACTTGTTAGGAAGATACGATAAAATGGGGACAAATAACGCTTCAATAGAAAAAAATACAATTTTAAAGATTATAATTATTATTATTGATGTGCTACGATTACTAATATAAAAACTGTTAGAATTGGTGTGTCGGTGTTGTGTCAATAAATTTTTATTAATATTAATAGATGTTACAAAATTTAACTAACAAAAAAATATTCTACAATTTGGCTCTTAGCTTCATATTGATAGAAGATTTGGAAATTGAAAACTGATATATAAAACCCATGTGCAATTAACAAACATAAATTATTCTAATTTAAAATATTAAAACTAAGTCTTCATAAGTTATTGTTTAAATCAGTTACTAATAATTTTATTTACAAATATGTATATTTACAAAGTATGTGGGTACTTTATTAAAAGTTAGTAATCAATTTCCAAATTTTTTATTCTATAATCTTGATTTCTTCCTAAAATGTACAATACTTTCGTCAATGTGAACTATAACCCTTAGCTTACCTTTTCTGCGTTCGTAATCTTAATGTTAAAAACTAATGGGTTACAAAAATGTAAAATATATATTTTGCCAAAATTTTGAAGCCTATTTAATGGCTGTGCCATGAATTTTTTTTTAAATTACTTTATTGATCCCCAGTAAATGCAGTATTTTTCTTTGTAATCGATCAGTATTTAACAATGCTAATTAAAATTCAATGTGTCTTCCTTTGAAATAAGTAAATAATGAATAGGCTCAACATTGTATAAATAGATATTAGTTGAAATTGTGTAGCCAATTGAAGTGTTTGTAATGTTTTACCCAAATTTATATATATTGGGTAACAAACATGCTGTATATGTAAAACAAGTAATAATATACGGTTGTGAATTCATTAGATATTACAACTATATTTCTTACTCTAAATTATACTAAACCTTCATACTAAAGTTTATTTAGTATTATTATTTTTGGTCATGCTATTTCAAATTCTGCTCCTTAAAATTTCAAACATAACATTTCATATTTTATTTAAATTTTAATTTATTAAATCCGTCCAAAACTTACGTTCATCTATTTCATCCTATCGTAGTTATTATTTTATTAAAAGTATGCAATTATAATTCGTTATTCTCTGTACATAAACCTAAATAAGTAATTCATTTAGTGAAAAATATTTAAAACAGTTTGGATTTTTTGTTATATAAGTACTTATTAGAAAAAGTTCAATAGCAAACAGGTTTATTAAAATTTAGATTAAATAAAAACAGCAATATGTAGTAAAATAATACTTAACGTTAACGTAGATACGAGTACGTGGATATTATAGATACAAAAAACTATTTGACATCTCTTAGAATTAGCTATATATTGTTTTGATGCTCAAAATATTTAAAAATTAATTAAATTGGTTTTAAAGTTACTGTTTTGTTATAAGAAAGTACCATATTTTTTTCATAATATTATTTAAATATTATAGTTATTACAACCTACAAGCTTGTGATAATTTTTAATTGTTAATTATTTATTTATTTAACTGATATCACTGATCTGAAGCCAATATCTACTAATGCATACAAAATATTGGTAAAAAATATAAATACCTACCTAGAACATTCACAATATAATTATGATCGGTAGTCAAATAATTTCAGACGATCAAAATTAAAAAAGAACTCGTTACTTTGTATTGCTAGACATTGAACTTCAGCTTATAACAAATTAAAAGATGTAAATATTTTTATCATTTTCAACCAAAGTGATATAGTTAAAATTATTTGTTTGATTATGAATAAATTATAATTTATAAATTAATATAATTTTGTTAAATTAATTTAAAATATTGATGCGTGGTGAGATTTTAACATAATTGTGCGTGTAATCAAATTATGCTTTTTGCAAAATAAACGAAATTGTTTCGTACATGCATTTTATTTTTATTCCTTTTCCTATATTCATTAACTTTGCCCATATTCTGTTCATAAAAGTTAATAGTATAAAACTTAAATATTTCGATATTAATAATATTATGTACCTACTTAAAGTAATAATTATAACTATACTAACCCATTTAACATGTACCATAAATAACAAAATATGGATGAGAAATAAATGAATTTGATTAAGATAGATTAATTTCTTAGATAATTTTGAAATAGAAAAAAATATCTTAAACATAGCCTTGCTATATTTTCTATAATGCTATCTTGTAAAGATTGGTCTCCATAAAATTCAGTCAAACAGATAAACCAACGAACCAAGACAGTCATAAACTTGATACCAAGGACTACCAAGAATCAAGGACTCGTTCAAACATTGTTATGTCCAAAGTTATATCACATACGTCTTACTGCCAATATTCTGACGGATGTGCTCTGAGCACTAGTTTACGAAGAAAAATAATGTAAAGAGAATTGTTGGTTTTCTCGCAAAACTGGTGCTTTGCCTTCCCTCCAAATCGCCCTAAAGAAAAAACTAAAGAAAAAATCTAAAAATTTCCTTGTTTTCAGAAAGTTTCCAGATTTTTCATGGTGCGATTAAACCATACCATATCAAACATTATCACTTAGGTACATTGCTGCAATAACCAGCTTTACTATTAACAAAGAAGATTTTGATAGTTATTCAATGAAATAATAAACTAGTGCTAAAGGTAGTTGGATACTAAGAGATAACGATATTTATAGCTTTGGCTTTATAACTCAGAATAGTGCTTTTATGGGTGATGCTTAATCGTTAGGAGTAGCTAGTTCACTTCACAGCTGACTACAGTAGTATTTATTTCTTTTATCGTTTTTAGGTTTATACGCTTTGAAAAATTAAAAACAAAAAAAAAATAAGATCATCGAAGCCATAAAAAGACCAAAAGAATTGAAAACCCGCAAGCAGAAGCTGGTATCTTAAAACAGCATACCTCACAGAAAAAACCCAGTCGCCGAAAAAAGGTAGGTAGTTTTCCATAATCTTTGAGTAAGTACCCGCGTTGAATCGAAGGAAAGCCTCCATAAATCACGGGTGGATTTGCATGTGAATGGACCAATGGGTGCGTGTGGACTGAGAGGCTCATTTAAAATTAACACATTTTTCTTAGTCATACTTTTCAATTTACAGCATATTTCTATCAATAAAGGCCTTCCATTAACTCAGCTAGTTCTACAAAAAGATTGACTTTCCAGTTACCATTCTGAATACCAAATGGTACCAACAATCATCCATTTCGTTAGCACTGAGTCAATCTCTGCCATTTTGTTAGTCTCAATATCTCTTGCATCGTTTTTCATTGAAAGCCAAAACATAACTAGGTAGATAGATAGTTTATTTGACATACACACAGAAAAATACAGACGGACGTAGAACATATAGCAAACATAAAGATACCTATAAAAAAAAAACAAATAGTACTAGCTATATAACAGCTATTTATAGGTAACCTAACATAACAAGTGGGTACTAGCTAGTCTCGTTCCGCGCTGTATGCAGCCAAATCGGTCCCGACTCAGCTTATCACTGTCTACAAGGACAGATGGTTCCACCCTGCTAAACAATAATGGTACAACCTAGACAGAACTAGCAGTCTTTGATGTGCTTCGAGCGGTAAGGGTAATTAGTTATCTACATATTTTTACATCAGTAGTAGGTCGTCACTTTTCTCATTAACAACTAGGTAAATAATAGCTGAATATTAAGTTGCTAAAAAAACGGCAATATTGGAGTTAGGTGATCCCTCAGTCCGGACGCACAAAGCCCGTTTTCAGACTCAGCTAATTTTATATCAAAGAATTCCAGGCCCGTGAGTTTTCCAACGAGCAGATAGAATTAATGTAAGAATTATGGGAAAAATAGCATGTGTGAAAAAAGGGAACCGAGTAGCCGTGAAAACGGCTTTTGTGGCGTAGTGGACGTCTAGCTGAGAGGCAAGAAATTTCTTTCATTTTTCCTATTTTTAGAGACAAGTTTAGTGCCCTTATTTTCCCTCAGAACATTTAGTACAAGATAAATATAAGTGCGTATTTAAATATATTACTATAGTAATAAAAATACCAGAAAGTAGGATACAATTCTATTTTTACCACCATTAATACGCGGCTGGAGACTAATGGGCTTGGATTATGGCCAATAGTTCAATGATAATACTCAATGTCGCCTATATACTTCCTATTTACATAAGTATAAGTATGTTAAATAATAGCAGTCACAGAATACATAATAATATGATTTAGTACGAAAACAGTTCAGAAAACCTGCCTTTTTTTATGAGACAACGATTGCCCCTGTGTGGAAGACTAAATGTAGTAATTCAGTCCCCAAGATATCGTGTATTATAATCGAATCGTGTAATAATCGAATCAATAGGAAAACGGCCATTATCTGCAAATCTTTTGATCTAAAACAGTTTTCAAAAAGCTGACGCGGTCACATCGCTACGAAATCTCTCTCGTAACGACCATTTTTTGCAAGACTCGCTAGAAAACTCTTACATCCCAAGTAAGACATTGACGAGGGCCGACAATGTATCTCTTACATTGCCATAAAGGAAGGGGCATTCGGCCTCTGTCACGGCACATTGGCGTGATGAGGGCCCAATTAAAGGCACACGTGCCGGCGACACTCATAACTGACATTTCTATTCTCGGATTTGTTATTCTGACCCTGTCTGGGTTTCGGGACCAGATCCGAACTAACCAGGTAGTTCAGAAGTACCTATTTGGATTTATTTTTGGGGAAATGGCTATTTATCGTAAGTACACCAAAATTATGATGTTCTGGGAGCTCTTTAGCGTGAAAAAGTGGATTAGTGTAGGTGCGGGAAATCTTGGCGCGGAAAGTAGAATTCCTCCTATTTTCAGGATTACATTCATAGACACACTTTTTTTATTTTATCCATCTATCTATTTTGCCTGTATGCACCCACTGCTGGGTATAGGCCTCCTCTTTAGTACGCCAGTCTCTCCGGTCCTGCGCGAGTATTCTCCACTGCCCAACTACAGACACAATATCATCGGACCATCGGGCGGGTGGTCTGCCTCGTGGTATTTGAGCGTCCCTTGGCCTCATTCCGTAATCGCTGTCGTCCATCTTTCATCTTCCATATTATTTTTTTATAATGAAAAAATATTTAAAATTTCAAGATGGCACACGAATGTAGACAAAATGTTCATAAAAGTCTACTAATTTTACAAAACATCATTCACAGAGCAAAGTGTGGTATTGAACTGTAATCAACACTCTGGTATAAGTCACCCTCACATTGGTTGTAAACATGTGCCATTGCACGGCACGGACATACCCTGCAAACCCTTCAAACTGGAACACAGCAATGCGAGGATACTCTACTTGATGGCAGAAGGTACGGCGCTTGCAAAAGCACCACCCAGGCGAAACTTAATTATAAAGAGCTACTCTCAAACTCTACCTACTATACTAATAATATGTATGTTAGTTCTGATTCCGAAAATCGAGTTTGTCTGTTTGTCGGTTTGTTTGTTCGGGGATCACGCCTTAACTTACTGAACCAACTTCAACGAAACTTATTTCATTCAGAAGCCTTTTTTCCGGATTGAAACATAAGCTATATTTTATTGAAATCAAAGACGTGGATTTTAAATACAGCTTGAACTCTCTAAACCAAAAGCAGCCATTTGCTACGAGGTTCATTGTATGCTGGTTGACAGATATTTTGGTGGAAAATTTCGCACGCGTACGAAGTCGCGGGGATCAGCTAGTTTATAATAAGTGCCTGAAATAAAATGATTTGATTTGATAAAAGATCAAGGCACACGATCTTACAAGCAAGGAGGTTTCTTCTCTAGCGTTACATCCTTATAATTTTCTACTGAAATCATAATCAGGATAATATCTCTTGAATATGTTAAAGCGATATCCCAAAGGATATTAAAGTGTTCGAGATAACACGTAAGAGACACTAGCGGAGTTAATTTGGTTATTTTGGCCCGGGGCGGTACGCGACAGGATCACAGCTTGTGTCATGTACCTAATACAGTAAGGCGACGTTTAACTAATAATGGCGTTAGATCATATGAGTGGGTGTTGTACCAAATCAAAACTAGATGTCGCGACTAAAAAGAACCGAAATCTGCATCGCGCTGACGAAAACGCACGGCTCTGTATTACCTAGTTCTAAGAAATTTTGATTATCGAAAAATAAACACGCGATACCTACGAACAGTTTTAATGTGATTTATATTTTATCCACCTACTCTCCTTGTCGCTGGTTGTGCTAGCTTCCTTTTTGAGTCTAGCAATCAAGCAAAACGGTGTAAAAGGTATAGGGAAAGGAGAAGGCAGTAATGGGTTTAGTTTACTTACTTATTGTTTGCAGATTGAACCAATATGTTTTGATCTGATGGCATAAAAGAAATGTGATCTGAAGATGGGCATAAAATAGATAGAAAGATGTTATTGGCAGGGCAGAGTGTCTGAAACATTGCGCTATAATCGACCCCAGCCTCGTATAAAATATTTTTCAACACACTTGCTCATAAAGTGGCTCTATGGTCACTGCAATTAGGCACATAATGACACCCATAATCAAACTGTGACTTTTTCATTGCTATAACTCACAAGTGAGTTATAGATTTTATTTTTTTGAATTTTATTGGTTGAGTTGCTTTGTTCTTAAAAAAGTTTTTATTCAAAAAAAAGATCGTGTTCAATAGAACAAATAAATTAATGTTCCTATTGCTTGCTCATTTCATGCAACTTCTTATTTAAATAGATAATTTTAACTCGTACGTGTTTAATAAATAAAACTTTCACTCAAATATAACTTTTGTTTTCTCTGTAATAAAAGAAAACTTTAAATTCCCCATTATGTACGTGGCAGAATATACGCAAACCCTATGCGCGGAAAATAAAAAAAAAACCTCATCCCTTTAGTCTGTGGCCGATCGCAATGCGCGCGCATACGAAAACTGATTAATTTTTCCCGCCATAGCGAAACATTTTTCACAACTCGTTTTCACTGTTGAAATTATAGTTATTTTATTCACAAGTGTGTTGAAAAACGTCGTATGATACACGTGTGTATTGATGATTACCGTCCTCGGCTCTCTTAAGACCCTCGCCTACGGCTCGGGTCTCAATGGCACCTCGGCGGTAATCACCAATGTACCACACTAGTACCATAATGTACTAATAAAAAATCTTTTAGCACAGTGACATAATATTTAAAAAAAAAAAAAAATTATACATTTCATTAATGCTATTTTATATATCAATTGAATGAATCGAAAGAATTTAAACTTGCCTAAAAGTCGTGTCGCTCGGTCTCAAAATGCCAACCGCCAAATGTATGCGAACTTTACAGTTCATCTACTGGTTGCGATCGTCATACTGTGCCGACAAGCACGTGATGGCGTCACGTAAATTATTCCCCGCGGCATGTTTTCTTGGGAATGTATTAAGAGGATTCTGGGAGATTCGTTTTGACGATTAGTTAAACATCTCCCTTGGGTACACTTGGATTATCACCTAAAAATTTAATTTTTTACTGAAAATTAAATGCTTCTTTTGGGAAAGTTAGAGAAAAAATTTCTTTAGTAGGTATTTCTTTAACTTTGAAGTGCTCGTGGCGTAGCTTGCTTACGGCCGAATACTCAAACGCTACTAATATTAAGTTCATGGTTAAATTACTTCCATCTCTTACAAATGAGTAATATCAAACAGAAGCAGAGCAATTTTAAGTGGTGTTTAAATTTGAGTGACGTTTCAGTATTCGGCCCTTAGTCAATCTTCACCGATTATCTAAGTTAAGTGACGTTTTGCGTGGTCACTATTTAGACCGTTAGTGGCATTTACATCTGAGCGCTTCCGTGCTTCGGAGGGCACGTTAAACTATCCCGGCTCTGGCAGTCGTTAAGCCACGACGAAGGCTTTAAGGCGTTGGCCACTAACTTAATGGAACTAACTTTTTTTCTACTTACGGTAAGTTGAAACCTGAATATAATTATATGTGACACAAAGTCGTAAGTCGAAAATAGTGTCTTCACTAAGTAAAATGGAACTTTACCTAAATTCGGGCATCACATAGAAGGGCACAAATTAAACGGAAATGTACGAGAGTAATTAATAATGATAGTACGGAACTTAGAACTTGGTCGCTTAAAAGCTGCCACCGTCAATGACGGACGTAATGGTAATTAAAAGGTTAGTTCCGCTATGGACGAGTCCCGCTTTGCTCGGATTCTAAAATACCTAAATAAAAGTGCCGCTATGCTCGGAATCGGATTCTCGGACTGTAGAAAAGAAAAAGCTTATGTTAAAATATCACATTTAAAATGTAAACACATTATGTTTCTGCTTCCTGATGGAATTCCATAGTAATATTTAAAATAAATAATAAATAAATAAAATTCGTTTATTGCAGGCACGGTAGGTAACAAAAAATTCTACACAGAAAATAGACACTCTCTCACTAATTCCACTAATTAAACTAAGTAAACAGCATTAGTTTTAATCAACACATACCTTATACTTACAGTCACAAACAAAAAGAACCAGTAATTTTCGTTATTACGTCTGTGTCTACACAGACGTAATAACGAACTAACCTAACTAACCGACGACGGCCTACTTGAACGATTATATAATTTATATTACTGTCTGTGACCGGATGGTCACAGCTACTGCAGTGCAAGTACCGTTCTTATCGATCGCTTAGTTGTCGATCGCTAAATTCGATAAACGTATCGAATCGTATCGTTCCATGGTAGTACGGATCTCTTGTCGACAAATTTTAACGATGCCTTACGATCCTCAAAATAAGGTTCACTTTCGTTTGTCAGAATCAAAACATAGTAAACATACACCATTGCCAATTCGTTAAAATTTCACGAATTTGTCTACCGATCGACTAAGTTGGTAACCTACCCGCAACTGTCGATAAAACGAATTTTGACGATTCTAAATGTCAAATTATGCGATCGACAAGAACGGTACTTGTGGGGCTGGTCATTCAAAAAAGTGTGCGTAGAAAAACAGCGCTATTTTGTGTTATTTGCAGTGCCTTTTTACAATTACTAACAATTTTTTTTTACTAGTTTGGTAACTGACCTAGATTAAGGTGACTTATTAAATAAATCTTCACTAAAACGACTATAAAAAACCACTGTAAATACTTTCAGGCATTCAAACGTGTGCAAGGGAGAAGTATAAGAATTTTGAGACTAATTTTCTTCCCCAAAAACTGCTCGTCGTTTTTTAAGAAACCTAAACCCAACGCAATGTTCCATTAGAATTAATGACAGCAGACTAAATGTGGGTAGTTCCATATTATATGTACGTAGGTAGAAACCTTATAATAATACATTTATGGTGACTATTGTAGGATCGCTAGAAGTCGACCAAAATGTTTGATCTTGGAAGTAGATGACCTATGTCCGACAGTGGACTTCTACTTCTACAGTACCTCTATCACGAACAAATCTGACAGTCGCGAGTGGGTAGAGGTAGTTAATAAACGTATGCTTTTTTTTTTTTTCTTATTCTTATGCACTTATTGTTTTATATCTTAAGATTAGTAATTTCGACTGTCTGTTTTAAAAATTATATTTTATATAAAGTAAATCCGTAATTGGCCATAGGACTAGTCTAGTAAGATATTATTTAATAGTATTAAGGGGTGTGGGTTTGAATCTGAGCGCTTCCGTGCTCCGGAGGGTACGTTAAACTGTCCGTCTCGGCTCTAGCAGTTGTTAAGCCACGACAGAGGCCTTAGGGCGGCCTAAAAAAGTTTTCGCGTGATTTTTTGTCCATAGGGTTAGTAAAGGTTAAAAAAAAATACAATTAAATGTTTAAAAGTAAAAAAGGGGTGAAATGGAACTGTATCTAAATTACTATTAATTTTAATATAATTTTCACCTGCAGAAAATGTGCTAAATTATTTTCAGAAATTTGACAATAACTTCAGCAAACTCTACAAAGGAAAATGACCACGCGTGTGCTTAAACCTGGTTTTATTATCCCACATCTCAAGCGACAATCTGCTACCCAAATATAATAAATTTGAAACTAAATTTTCAGTATTTACGAACTTGTAGTGTTTTCCGAGAAACGGTGGCCGTCATAATCACTACGCTGGGTATGCGGATCGGCGAACGCAGGACAGAGCTGTTTGCACTACTGATGCTACTTTGGATTTATCTTTTTTACTTATTTTACAAAAGCTGAGAGAACAATATAAGTGCTGGGCAAATCTACTTCATTTATATCATGCCCCGGGCACTGCAGTGGATCGGGGCATGGGCAAGAAGTAGCCCTTGAAGCTGTAAAGTAATCTAGATTACATGCAAAAATCTGTATACTGCATTTAATTCATCAGAGCCTGATGAGGGACCACGTCTTCATTGACAATTGAAGCGTTAGGTTTGGAGATCTCTTTTATCCCAATCATCTAAGTTTTTGGTTTTTTTATTGTTTTTTTTTATTATAAAAGTAATGGAACAAGCTGATAGCTCACCTGATGTTAGTTTTATGATTATTTATTTATAGGAAAACCAACAGCATATAACATAGATTAGGTACAAAAATTGAAACATTAGGAAAATTAAAGGTTTTCACGAGTAGAAAGGAAATAGATACAGAATTTTCTATCCCAAAATTCTTAAAAAAAAAATTAAAAAATATGTCAACAAAATGTAAAAACAATAAGTTAGTATAAGAGCAGAAAGATAAGAAAGTAAAAACATTTTGACAAGGAGTAAGGAAACAATTTAAGTATTAGGTCTAGTAAGAGCATAAATAGTTATAGGTGTTATCAATTCTTTAAGACAAAGATGTGATTTACGCTGCCAGTCATATGCATGTTTTTACTAGTACTTCCGTATACAGTAGACTAGCCGTCACCCGCGGCGTTGCTCGCGTTCTAGACCCTTTAGAGTGCGACTTTTCAAAACTCCTTGCTTAGTGCGCCCCTACACTATACATAATAAGGATCCTACCCTCCGAATTTCATACCTCGAGGACTTATAGTTTAAGTTGTGCGTTGATTATCAGTCAGCTTCAAAAGAGTTTCATATATTTAGATAAGCAAACGACGGCCGGCACCACTTTGGAGAAACCAGAAAATTCGATAAACGTTCACCTTCAAAACTCACAGTGTAAAGTTCAGTCGTAAATTACTAAATGTCGCCTTAAATTAAGATAACTGCGAGTTTGTTCGACTTTAAGCTTGAGCGCCATAAGCAATGTTCTCGCTTCATCTGGGAAAACAGCTTTTCTAGTGACGTCACTAGAGAATAGGAAACTAATGGAAATGAATGGAAATGATATTGCTACACATTTGCTACTTAGTAATTTTTTTAAATAGTACCATCCGTTTTGTTCAAATAGTCATCATCAATCATCAATCATCATTATCAATATATTTAAAACTCTTTTGAAGCTGACTTACAATCAACGCAGAGCCTAAACTATAAGTCCTAGAGGTATGAAATTTGGAGGGTAGGTTCCTTATATAGTGTAGGGGTGCACTAAGAAAAAAATTTTGAAACGTCACACTCTAAAGGGTAGAACACGAGCAACGCCGCGGTCGACGGCTAGTAACATATATAGTAACTGGAAATTACTTGAAAGGCGATTTCAAGTAAGGCCGGTACTGTAAACAACAAATCCTTCCAACCCGTACATTTGATGTGATACCTATACAGAGAGACAAAGTAAAAAAATAAAATAAATAAATATAAATAAATATTCACGGACACTTAACACAACGCCTTCTAGTCCCAAGCTAAGCAAAGCTTGTACGATGGAAACTAGATGGCTGATAGAATACATACATACATTTTTTTTTGTAAATACATACTTATAATACATAGAAACACCCAGACACAGAACAAACATCTATAAAAAAAAGTGGGTAACAATCTGCTCTGCAAGGTTTGATTAAAAGGCGGTGTGTGAAATATCCATGCATATTTAATTTATTTATGGGTATAAAAGGTATAAATAATATTTTTATTTTTATTTTTTTATGATAAAAGTAATGGAACAAGCTGATAGCTCACCTGATGTTAAGTGGTAACTTCTGCCTATAACAATGCATTACCTCACAGAGCAAGTCCTATGAGGACGTGCCCTGTAAGGCAATGCACTGCGTCCATCACTCTGAGACGTAAAGATGTTGAAGTCTCATGTGCGTGTAATTACACCGGCGCCCTTACCCTTCAAACCGGAACACAGCAATGCGAGCATCGCTGCTTGGCGGCAGAAATAGGTACGGTGGTAGTACTGAACTCGGACGAGCTCTCACAAAGAGCTCTACTACTACTACTAAACTTGTAGTAACTAATATTCATGTAGTTACTATTTTTTGTATAGTTACTTTTGCCTCAAGACCAGAAACCGATTATAACTTTTAACAGCCAACTATTTCTTAGCAATTTCTAAAAGAAGCTAGTCTGAATAAACTTTGCAAAGGGTTCCGTCGATATTTCAGAAGACGATCACATCAAAGGCGTTGCAAAGTTTTGATACCCTCGAGTTTTTCTTGTTACTGTACCGCTCTGAGATTTGAGGCCACGAAAAGAGCTATTTCATCTTATACGACATTTTTGTTCTGAATCTCACAAACGGAAAGTCATATTTATTTAATTGCCGTTGTTTTAGAAGAGTAATGAATATGAGTGAGGCTGGGTTGGGTAGGTAGGTACGGAAGTAAAGGAAGGCCGAAGAAGTGGTTGGATTGTGTCAAAGATGATAGTGAATGTGAGAGAAGTAGATTGATTTAAGACCAAGAAGGTTTCAATTGTACCTATTCATTTAACTATGTCAAGCAAATAGTTTTTTCTGATTTCTGCCTTCAGAATTGACGAAATTCTTTTAAGACCATGAATATTTCAATAAAATTGTACCTTATTCATTTACCTACCTATGTCAAGCAAATGATTTTTTCTGATTTCTGCCTTCAGAATTGACAAATGATAAGTAATGAAGAAAACGAAAAGGGTAGGGAAATAATGATGATAATGGTGATGGACGTAGGTTTTTCCCAAGATGCAGCATTGAGCCCGGTCTTCAGCTCTTCATCCAGTGTGTGTCCGCCACATTTTGCAGATTATCATTATGGCAGTATATTTATATTCAAATGGCCTTAGTCCATAGACTTCTACAGGCTGATATGATGATGATGAGTAAGTCATTGATTCGTTAGCTTAGTGGCCACACTTTGAACTGTATTTAAAGGAGAATTGGTACTTACACTTTAGGAACACAAATAATTTACATTTTTATAACTTTGCTTTGTGAATAAACCTAAAGAATTTTGTTCTGTTTTACAAACTTTAGATTGACTCTTGTACTTAGCTCCTTATAACATACAGAATTGCCTTTTTTGTCTAAGCACAAGTAAAAGTACCTACTTATTTGTTTATTTAATAGTGATTTTTTGTTATTCGTTCTTTTTGGCGTCGTAGAAAAAAAAAGCAAAAACAAACTTCAATACGAGAGCAATTTTTTTTTTTAAATTGTAACAGGGTGGCGATTCTCTTGATACAGAAAATACAGCAAATAAATGACATAAAATATGGGTCTTTGTTACGTGTAAGCTAAAAATTAAAAAAATCTATTCGGCTGTCGACACTTCCGTCAAATTAATCGCCATTTTTGGTACTATTTGACGTTATTAGAAAAAAATACTTTTCGATATAATCATTCATAAGTCTGTATACTATTTTAAACTTAGTAAGTTTAGTTAGTAACTGGCGAACAACAAGACCGACACCTGATGTGTGTATGTATACATTAAAAATGTATAATATTTAAAATGTATACTTTATGCATGCCGGACGATATCTGGGCAAAAATCACAACAGAATGGCCCCCCAATGGTGGTAAACGTCAACACGGCAGACCCAGATTAAGATGGCGAGACGAATTAGATGCATTTTTGAAGGATTGGCCCGCAGCTGCACTAGATCGTGAGGGGCGGAAGGGGGATAGGAAGGCCTTTGCCCTGCAGTGGAAGAAAACTGGCTAATAATAATAATATCCCTCAATCAATAAAAAACCCCCAACGATTTTTCGTTTGGCCAAAAGCCCGCGAAAAAACGTAAGCCCCTCGCCTAGCGAGAGAAAAAATATATAAAAAACATAAATAATAATAATACTTTATGGATCGCCTGTTTCGTAGCCACACACACAAGTTTCCATAATAAAGTATTACGTTCAGATTGTCGCGAAATACCGAAAGAGACACTTCAATTTTACGCCCAGACGGGTTTCCGATTTACCTAAACCGTGTATTGGAACTGTGGAATAGAAAATGATATTCCGGATAATATAGAATACTAGCCGTCGCCCGCAGCGTTGCTCGCGTTCTACCCTTTAGAGTGTGACGTTTCGAAATTCCTTTCTTAGTGCATCCCTACACTATATAAGGATACTACCCTCCAAATGTCATACCTCTAGGACTTATAGTTTAGGCTGTGCGTTGATTCTCTGTCAGCTTCAAAAGAGTTTTATATATATTGATGATTGTGTTTACAGGAAATAACATCATCATCGATAGCTTGAAGTGTTCGTTACTTTACCACTTTGATAATGAATGAATGAAGGAATGAAGGAATGAATGAATGAATGAAAACATTTTATTGTACACCTTAAAACTAATAAACAAGAATAAAAAATTACAAAAGAAATATAGCTAAACATTATGTATAATGGGCGGTCATATCGCTTATAGAGCGATTTCTTCCTGAAAACCTGATAATCTAGTAAGCTCGTGGTCAATTCTATTGAAGGAGTTTTTAGGCCGCCTTGTGGTCTCCGTCGTGATAGGTATAACGACTGCTAGAGCCGAGAACAAGACACTGGCTGCATTGCCGCCCTGATAGCAATGCTGATACACTCAACCAGATAATCACCAGCCCTCGGGTCCCATGTCGCTTCGACTAGACTTGAAATTATGAAAACTTCTTTCTTTAAGCAAAGGAAGATTTTAAAACTGTCTTAAAAACCCAAAAGCTCATTAAGTCATGTCTCAAAGCCAAAGCTGTACTTAGTCGGTTAAGTATGACTTAAACCACTGGTTTATGTCTCACTTAAGTCTTAATTGACGCTTGAGGTAAGCTTACTTACTGCCGAGGGAAATATTGTGCCGGATTAGGGTCAGCGCACACTAAGCAACAAATCTACCTAAAGTTTACAGTTAGTTTCATGACCAACATAAGTATAAAGATTTTGTGATGTTTTTTCAATTACGGTCGACGATCTCAGTGAGGCAATGCATCGTTATAAGTAGTGGTTACCACTTAGCATCAGGTGAGTTATCACTTGTTCCATCATCTAGTTGTAAAATAAAGACAGTCTGTCGTTACATGATTTCCAATGTTACCAAACTAACTAGAACAAACCTACCCTACTAGGACCCTTGGTTGGAGTTACCATTTTTTACATAAGTAGATTCAAAACACGTTTTTTTTATAATTCATTCTCTGTTTTTCAAACAAAAAATAAGATTTATCACTATCATTCTCTAATAGCAATTTCACTCTCAGATTCAATTATTTTAAAAACTTATCTAGCAGTTTGTCGCATAGTGTGCGTTTGTCCTAACACGAACACGAGATAAACTAGCATCGCATTAATTATGCGTGTCGTGGAATTACAAGGAGCCTTGACAATATTATTGCAAGAAGCTTCTGGTTCCTCTGGCGTAGTGGTTACTAATCAAATCTGAGGTGCGAGATCACATATTGTAGCTAAGACAAGTGCTTGATGCAATCACTTCTATCTGGGGGGCAATCGGTGTCTCATAAAAACCTGCCAGTTAGCTTGGCAGGTTTTCTGAACGGTTTTCATACTAAATCATAGGTATTCCGTGACTAAATAGTGACATTAGCGCGTTTCAGCGCGTGCTTTGCCGTCAAAAGCTTCTTGTTTCCGTATATCTGTGGCCACGTCGCTTGACATTATGCTGGGCAGCAAAAGCAGTTCAGAGCTTGCGATATGGGGCCAGTATTGCGCGCTCGCTGCGAGCACGCGCAGAGCCCGCTTAACCTTATAGCTTTGTTCTGCACTTGCTCACATCACGTTCTATAAAACACCATCGGTTTTATTCCAGAACGGGGACTAAAGAAAGTCACGGTTTAAACGTCAAGGTTTATACAACCCGGCCGAATTAACATGACACCTGGCTCGGAACTCGATACTTCCCCCGCTACACCGCTTAATTCGGCCGTGTTTCGCCGCGACTTTCTTTAGTTCCCGTTCTGGAATAAGACCGCATATATTTAGTTCTAAAAAGCTTCTAAAAAACTAAAGATAATTATAGAGCTAGGAGTCAATACGAGTAAAATCGATACTAATAACAATAGATAGAAAAGTAAAACACAATGAATCAAATATACTTTCAAGCAGTGAGCTATAATTATCCTGACAAAAATATTGACCACTAATGTTTTTGTTCAACCATCATTTCATTACTATTTAGGTAAATAAAACGCACATTGCAGCCTAGTCGTGGTGGCTAAGTCGCCGCGGCCAAGTGGTCTGTCAAAACTGAGGCTGAGCTAGTTTTAGATCAAGCCAGTTTTGACAGCGAATAGGAAAAATCGCACCACTTGACCGTCGAAAGTCAAAACAAATGCACAGACTCGGGGCTCTGAGCGCTTCCGTGCTTCGGAGGGCACGTTAAACCGATGGGCTTGAAAATTCCGTCACCAGAGTTGGCCACTAGCAGCTCACGAGCTTGCTTTTGGTTATCGGCCATTATAGTTTTTTTTAGCGGAAGTCAATCTAGGGTCTAAAAGTTTCATGGTTTTAGGATTAGTCTTTTTACACGCTTTATGTAGGTATATATTTATGATGTATTTATGACGAAAAACCCTCATCATAATCTAAAGTCTGAAGGTAAAAGCGTCATAGTAAGAGGCGTGGACGAACCCCATAGAAATAAAACCCAACCAACTTAAGGGTATGATTGATGAGCTTAAGGCCCCACCTTGTCTATTTAATTAAGGACTCTCACTGGCCTTACACCCTTCATTTACCCTTTTCAGGGCTGACAATATCATTGTTGCCTTTAAAGTTAGCTATTGCACTAAGCGACCATGGTCGCGGCGACCAGATCTAGTCTTTTACAAAAGTAACACGTATTTAGTTGTTATTTCATTTCATAGTGGACCAAAAGTCCTTTACTAAAGTAACCCGTATTAAGTTGTTATGACATGACATGTCTTAGTTAGCCAAAGCACAGATCATATAATACTATACTGCCAAAGTAAGAGAGATAGAGAGAGATAGAGAAACATTTATTTGGCACACAACACAACACAGGTACAACACAGTAAAATAATTACACAATAAGTAGACAATAAAAAAAAATAGGTGATTAGAAAAAAAATAGTAAGGGTTGTGTATCACATAAAAATAAATTACAGAAGCTTGGCCTCAAAGATCAGTTGGTACAACATAATTATGATATGTGATACAACTTTGATTGCTGTATTTTGGGCTCGATCCCCACCAAGTTAAAAAGATATTTTACCTTATAAATGAAAAACATTTATTCAACCCATTGGGTACAAACAAACACATAGATACAATAGAGAGAAATGAAACTAAGTCAGACAGGAAGGAGCAGAACAGAGTAAGTGGTACCTTATAATATTTAGCCTTATTTACCATCTCGTCTCAACTTCTGTCAAAAGGATAATGCCACTTCATTGTTTAATATTATATTATTATGATTTGTGGTAATGGTTGTGACAATAGTGACATATAGAATCTTAAGTAGTATTTAAACAGTGTTTAAGTTGAGAGATGTTTCTAAGTCATCATCATCTCCTTGCCCTTTTCCCACTTTATGTAGGGTCGGCACAACATGTGTTTTTCTTCCATGCTCTTCTATCAGCCGTCATCTCAGTTGTAACTCCTTTCTTAACCATATAATTTTTCACGTCCATCCATCTTTTCTTTGGCGTACCTCTACTCTTATATCCATCTACATTCATATCTAGTACTCTTCTTGTTACATGGCATTCATCTCTTCGCATAACATGGCCATACCATGCTAACCTGCTGCTCATCATCTTTTCATTCACTGGCGCCACTTTCAAACTTCCTCTGATATACTTATTCCTGATCTTATCCATTCTAGTCACTCCACACATCCATCTCAACATTCGCATCTCTGCCGCATGTACTCTTCTTTCATCCGTCCCTTTCGTTGCCCAACACTCAGACCCAGAGATGTTTCTAATTAAGAACAAAAATATGTGTTCCATAACAGCGTGCTCATTTTATTTCTACGAAAAATAATCTAAACTATTTTTTTATTGGTTACTTGCAAAATGAAATATTTTTTACAACTTTTGGCCGCTAAATGCTGGTCTGGCCGCTTAATGCGTATGTAGCCTAAGCCTCTTAGACCTGCTCGTAGTTCAAAACGTATTTCCCTACTTGAAGGTGCTTTAGAGAAAAGGGAAAACAGGTATTATACCCGCTTGATTTAATAAGGTAAGGTTTTTGGTTAGTTTGAACCGGTTTATGACGAACTAGTTTTCTGTGAATTTGTCTGCATTGTACGTAATATAAGATAATATGTCTCGCATATTAGTTTGTGAGGTGTACCTAGGTACAATAAAGTATTTTCATTCATTCATTTATTCATTCATTCATTCGCTCTGCCTTTTCTAAACTTAAACAGTATTAGTGAAGTACAAACTGTTTGATTACTATATCACCTGATGTTAAGCGATGATGCGGTCGACATTATAGCACGCTTACCTATAAGATTCAATTTAATTTTAACTATTTATTGTTTGACAGGCGTCATGGCTCAGTCGGTAGTAACTCTGCCTTCCAACTGACTGAGCTGGACGCCAGTGGAAATCGGGATCTCTCTAAGGGTCGAATACTGAAACGTCACTGAAATTTAAACACCACTTAAAACTGCTCTGTCTCTGTTTGACATTACTCATTTGTAAGAGATTGCAATAATTTAAGTATGAACTTAATATAAGTAGCGTTTGAGTATTCGGCCGTAATTCGTTCGTGTTTCATTGACACACGTTTGTCCTTGAGGCAATCAAAGACGCTCGGCAGTACTCATGCATACGAGTACACACTGTTTGAACTTACTGAAATCACTCGTTTCTTATTTTTTTATCAACCTTAAAAAAAGAGGTTTACCTTCTTCTTCTTCTTCTCTTCAGTAATGGCCTGTGTCCGTCATTTCGACAGACAATTTTGCCAATGTCAAGTGTTAAAATTGTAATAAATAAGTCAAGTCAAGTCACTTGTCAAGTCGGCTCTTCTTCTCTTCAATAATGGCCTGTGTCCGTAATTTCAACAGACAATTTTGGCAATGTCAAGTGTTAAAATTGTAATAAATAAGTCAAGTCAAGTCACTTGTCAAGTCGTCTGTCGTTTGTTTTGAAAAGAAAATGGTGGATTTTCTCTTCAAAACCTAACACGAATTTTCACATTCAGAAAAACCACTTTACACACATTTATTCCAATGGCTCACACTTTATGTTACGACCTAAGTATTATTGGTTAAAATTCCACCAAAATGAAACAACAATACTCACAATAACACAAGAAAAATTATTAAAATAAAAGTGCTATGTGTCGTTTCAAAAAATGTCAAAACTCGTCAAAGAGGTTTACCATTTTCTATTCAAAATGACAGCGGACTTGACGAATGACTTGACTTGACTAATAATGTATTTCAAATATTTCACTTGACACTGGCAAAACTGTCTGTCGAAATGCCGGACAGAGGCCATATAAGTAGAAAAGAAGACGAAGAAACATACAACAAGAAAATATACAACATAGGCCTTTAAGACATGCCAACAAAAAAATAACCTTATAAATGTAACTTTTTTGATGTAAAAATATTGAAAACAAATTGACAAATATCTTTACGCAAATTACTAATTAAAAAACAAAAATGTAACTATCGAAAAACGCAAATATTGTAACTTTGCTAATAACCGAACAATAAACAATGTTACATGAACTATATGTGGTCAATGGGCTTTTTAATAGTGATGGGACTACTTTTTCAACTACTAGTCCGGTTACGCATTTTTCAACTTCAAGAATTTTTTATATTGTTTTTTATGGTGCGCTATGTTTTTCCCTAAAACCACATGTACTAATTGCGTTTGCTATAACTCCAGTACCTATAACATAATTTTGCTATAATGGTTCAATTCATATACACTTATTATTATTATTATAGTTATATAAAGCTACATTACCACTCACTGACTGACTCATTGACATGCCCTGAGAGACAGAAGGAGTGGAGCTACACCACAATAATGTTCTACGAAAATGTGTATCAACACCAAACGAGTAGAGGAAAATTATAGCGGTTCTCGAAATCCAAGATGGCGCCGGTGTTGATTTGCGCGTTCGCAAACTATGACAGATAGAGGGCGTCCGAGCGTGTCATCCGACTGATTGTAAGTTGGAATTTTGGGAATTCGTGAAAAAAAAAAAAACCAAGATGGCGGCCGCGCAATTTCGATTTGAATTTTTCGACTTTTTAGGGTTGTCTTTGGCGGATTACTTTGTTTTACGAAACTTGCAAGTTGGCAACACTGAGTATAGGGGTGGGTAGCCTATATCCTTGAGATTTAGGAAAAATTATGACTTTTTAAAAATCCAAGATGGCGGAGGCTGTGTTGGCCATTTTGTAAAAGTCAAGGTTTTTGCTAAATTTTCAAAACCATTTTTATGTATGATGGCAACATTTTAGGGGGTCGA
This sequence comes from Eulithis prunata, assembly GCA_918843925.1. Taxonomy (NCBI): domain Eukaryota; kingdom Metazoa; phylum Arthropoda; class Insecta; order Lepidoptera; family Geometridae; genus Eulithis; species Eulithis prunata. The sequence continues at coordinate 5,864,430 of OU974030.1, read as the reverse complement.
GTTTTACCGAGCGGTTGTGTGATTCAATGAGGAGTGTTGCTTGGTTTAGAAATTTTCCCCATTTTTAGGGTAATTTCCGAGATTTTCCCCAAAAACATGAAAAGTAGAAATAATGACATTTTGAATAGAGACTTGGGCTGCATAGGAGCGTTGGCCTCTCCCGAATGACATTTGACCATTTTCGTAACTTTTGGTTGGCAACCCCGAGAGACTTGCAACTTTTTAGTTTTTGGGACTTTTTGACTTTGGCGGATTAATTTGTTCTACGAAACTCAAAAGCTGGCAACACCGATTATGCAGAACGATAGCCTATATCCTTGAGATTTCAGAAAAATTATGACTTTTCAAAAATCCAAGATGGCGGACGGCGTGGCGGCCATTTTGTAAAAAAGTTGCGATTTTCGAAAAAATCACGATTTTCAAACCGAAATATCGGGTAGTTGGCAACCCCCTACCTGGATGAGTTGTAAGGACCGGTTGTGCAGTTGGTAAAGGAGTGTTGCCTGGTTGAAAATTTTTCCCCATTTTTAGGGTAGTTTCCCTGCTTTCCCTCGGGAACGTGAAAAGTAGAAATAACGACATTTTGAATTAAAATTTCCACTTGCTGGCAAGATTGGGCCCACCCAAATGACATTTGATCATTTTCATTCCCCGCAGCTGGCAACCCCGCATGGTATAGGAGTTTGAATTTTTCAGTCAGACCCGACTTTGGCGACTTACTTTGTTCTACCAAGTTTAAGGTATGACCACCGTTCTTTCACTGACAGGTAGCTTGTATCCTGTATATTTCAAAAAAATTATGACATTTCAGAAATTCAAAATGGCCGCCGTGTCATTTCCGGTTTTCGAAACTTTAACCGATTTACTTCGTTTCAACGGGGTATCCGAAGGAGATTGAGTGGTTTAAATGGAATTTTCAACTATTTTCAATTTTGCTGCATTTTTACTGCAATAAGGGGTTGATAATCCAAGATGGCGGCCATGTAGATTTTTTTTGCGAAACTTTAACCGATTGACTTCGTTCCAACGGGGTATCCGAATGAGATTGAGGGGTTTTTGATAAAAATACGGCATAAAAAAAAGACGCGAGCTGCTTGCAGCTCGCGCGCAACGCAACCACTAGTTATACTATATAAAGCTACAAAACCACTGACTAGTTATAGTTATATAAAGCTACATTACCACTCACTCACTCACTGACTCATTGACATGCCCTGAGAGACAGAAGGAGTGGAGCTACACCACAATAATGTTCTACGAAAATGTGTATAAACACCAAACGAGTAGAGGAAAATTATAGCGGTTCTCGAAATCCAAGATGGCGCCGGTGTTGATTTGCGCGTTCGCAAACTATGACAGATAGAGGGCGTCCGAGCGTGTCATCCGACTGATTGTAGGTTGGGATTTTGGGAATTGGTGAAAAAAATAAAAAAAACAAGATGGCGGCCGCGCAATTTCGATTTGAATTTTTCGACTTTTTAGGGTTGTCTTTGGCGGATTACTTTGTTTTACGAAACTCGCAAGTTGGCAACACCGAGTACGGGGGTGGGTAGCTTATATCCTTGAGATTTCAGAAAAATTATGACATTTAAAAAATCCAAGATGGCGGAGGCTGTGGCGGCCATTTTGTAAAAGTCATGGTTTTTACACTTTTTTCCAATCCATTTTTAGGGTAGATGGCAACATTTTAGGGGGTCGAGTTGTACCAAGCGGTTGTGTGATTCGTCAAGGAGTGTTGCTTGGTTTAAAAAATTTCCCCATTTTTCGGGTAATTTCCGAGATTTTCCCCAAAAACATGAAAAGTAGAAATAATGACTTTTTGAATAGAGACTTGAGCTGCATAGGAGCGTTGGCCTCCCCCGAATGACATTTGACCATTTTCGTAACTTTTGGTTGGCAACCCCGAGAGACTTGCAACTTTTTAGTTTTTGGGACTTTTTGACTTTGGCGGATTAATTTGTTCTACGAAACTCAAAAGCTGGCAACACCGATTATGCAGAACGATAGCCTATATCCTTGAGATTTCAGAAAAATTATGACTTTTCAAAAATCCAAGATGGCGGACGGCGTGGCGGCCATTTTGTAAAAAAGTTGCGATTTTCGAAAAAATCACGATTTTCAAACCGAAATATCGGGTAGTTGGCAACCCCCTACCTGGATGAATTGTATGGACCGTTTGTGCAGTTGGTAGAGGAGTGTTGCCTGGTTGAAAATTTTTCCCCATTTTTAGGGTAGTTTCTCCGCTATCCCTCGGGAACGTGAAAAGTAGAAATAACGACATTTTGAATTAAAATTTCCACTAGCTAGCAAGATTGGGCCCACCCAAATGACATTTGATCATTTTCGTTCCCCGCAGCTGGCAACCCCGCATGCTATAGGAGTTTGAATTTTTCAGTCAGACCCGACTTTGGCGACTTACTTTGTTCTACCAAGTTTAAGGTATGACTACCGTTCTTTCACTGACAGGTAGCTTGTATCCTGTATATTTCAGAAAAATTATGACATTTTTGAAATTCAAAATGGCCGCCGTGTCATTTCCGGTTTTCAAAACTTTAACCGATTGACTTCGTTTCAACGGGTTATCCGAAGGAGATTGAGGGGTTTGAATGGAATTTTACACTTTTTTAAATTTTAAATGCGTTTTTACTGCAATAAAAGGTTGGTATTCCAAGATGGCGGCCATGTAGATTTTTTTTGTGAAACTTTAACCGATAGACTTCGTTCCAACGGGGTATCCGAATGAGATTGAGGAGTTTTTGATAAAAATACGGCATAAAAAAAAGACGCGAGCTGCTTGCAGCTCGCGCGCAACGCAACCACTAGTTTTAATATAAAACTACATTGACTAATTGTGATTTATATAACTGAACCATATGCTATAATCTTATTACACATAAAACTTATTATTATAACAATCATCGGCCATACATTGATTATGCTATACAATCTACCATACATACATTTCAATAACACTAATCATGTTATGCTATAAAAGTAATCTTTAGTATAAATAAATAAGTTACATTGCAAACGTTAGTATTATTGACTAGCTACCTATTTTGTTATAATTTTTTCAACACACTTGCTCATAAAGTGGCTCTATGGTCACCGCAATTAGGCACATAATGACTTCCATAATCAAACTGTGACATTTTCATTGCTATAACTCACTAGTGAGTTATAGATTTTTTTTTAAATTTTATTGGTTGAGTAGCTTTGTTACTAAAAAAGTTTTTATTCAAAAAAAGATCGTGTTCAATAGAACAAATAAATGAATGTTCCTATTGCTTGCTCATTTCATGCAACTTCTTATTTAAATAGATAATTTTAACTCGTACGTGTTTAATAAATAAAACTTTCACTCAAATATAACTTTTGTTTTCTCTGTAATAAAAGAAAACTTTCAATTCCCCATTTTTTACGTGGCAGAATAGGCGCTTACCCTAAGCGCGGAAAATAAATAAAAAAAAAACCTCATCCCTTTAGTCTGTGGCCGATCGCAATGCGCGCGCATAGGAAAACTGATTAATTTTTCCCGCCATAGCGAAACATTTTTCACAACTCATTTTCACTGTTGAAATTATAGTTATTTTATTCACAAGTGTGTTGAAAAACGTCGTATGATACACGTGTGTATTGATGATTACCGTCCTCGGCTCTCTCTCTCTCTACGGCGGATTTTTATACAAAATACGTCGCAAGTCACTTCTCGATATGCGTTACGATCAACAAAACAAAACTTAGACTACGGGCTCTGAGCGCTTCCGTGCTTCGGAGGGTACGTTAAACTGTCGGTCCCGACTATATCAGTCCTTAAACCACGACAGAGGCCTTAAGGCGGCCTAAAGACTCCGTCACCAGAGTTGACCACTAACTTATACGAGCTTGCTTGTTCAAGGAAAATGCCGGATAACCCCCCTTTTCAAGTCAATGGAAAAATTCTTGTCAGAAGTCGAGACAGTGAGGACTTCTGGAAAAAGAAGCTGAAATCTTCACTGGTGCGTATGTCTTAGTGGGGATTTCCTTATGGGGATTCCTGGAATATACCGTTTTACGGATGGGGAAAACCTAGCACATCACTATAAGCTTAATTGTAAAGTTACAGGCTTTGAAGCATTTCGTTTGACGGTTTGTGGTTAAAGTTTGAAACCAATGTTAGAACTATCATTCTATTAGTTGACGAACCTTATTTATAACTAGCTTCCGCCCGCGACTTCGTTCGCGTCACATTGGATCCCGTAAAATTTCCGGGATGTAAAGTATCCTATGTTACTTCTAATACCTCCAAGAATATGTGTACAAAGTTTCATGATGATCGGTTAAGTAGTTTTCGCGTGAAAGCGTAACAAACAAACTTACATTTTAATTTATAATAATTATTACTAACTAGCTAATAGGAAGTAGGATAACCGTAACTATAACCGTATCTGTGACGGGCGTCCAGCTCAGTTGGTAGCTCTGCCTTCCGTGCTGTGGGGCGTGGGTTCGATCCCTACTAAGAACAAACATTTGCATGGGGCATGCATAGGTTTGTTCTATGTCTGGGTGTTACTATGTGTTAAAAGTACGTCAAAATAAAATGTATATTAATAGTCTATCAGCTATCTAGTTTCCATAGTACAAGCACTACTTAGTTTGGGACTAGAAGGTGTTGTGTGAAATGATTTTTTTTTAATGATAAAAGTAATGGGACAAGCTGATAGCTCACCTGATGTTAAGTGGTAACTTCTGCCTATAACAATGCATTACCTCACAGAGCAAGTCCAATGAAGAAGTGCCCAGTAAGACAATGCACTGCGTCCATCACTCTGAGACGTAAAGATGTTGAAGTCTCATGTGCCTGTAATTACACCGGCGCCCTTACCCTTCAAACCGGAACACAGCAATGCGAGCATCGCTGCTTGGCGGCAGAAATAGGTACGGTGGGAGTACTAAACCCGGACGAGCTCTCACAAAGAGCTCTACTACTAATAAAGCAGTACCTACAATAACCCAATCGACAGTCTATATTTGCTAGAAAACTATTGCTTACCATTTTTACCTCTTTTTTTTAATCCGTGGTTAAAACTAGAGGCAGTAATAATGCCAAATAATTTTAATGTAATTTCTACAAAGTTCAAAGCAAACTAAGAACTACTGGTACATATAGAGCCACTTACTGTGCACCATTTTCGTCGCAAAGTGCCCTACATCTTTGAATTAATTTTCTATGTCACCGCACGCCGTAATTGCGCGACTGTCATCGTAAATTTAAGGGCCATTTTACGATTCGGCACATTTATGTGATGAAATTAAGAGCGAAAATGATGTTGGAAAACATTAGAAATGAAAAACTCCCGGAATAGATTGATGTTGATTCTAATCTATACTTCTATCTATACTTCTGTTATAAGAAGGAAATATTTGATTATTTGTTTGTTTGTTTGCATTGAATAGGCTCCGAAACTACTGAACCGATTTGAAATTTTCTTTACTAATAGGTATAGTATTATAATGATCTGTGCCGTTAGCTAGACTATCCCCGGGTGACACAGGCTTTATTATATTTTCAAAAAAATTGGGGATCCTTACTCCTATAATGTAACCCAAGGTGTAAAAAAATTACCTAAACAAAATTTATCATCATCATCATCATCAACCTATATCGGTCCCCTGGCTGGACGTAGGTAAAAAAAAATATATTTTGGTTAAATACCCGTGCGAAGCCGGGACCGACCGCTAGTATTAAATATTTCTAAACTAACTTAATTAAAAATGTTACCGTCCCTTTTTCATAAATTGAAACAACAAAGATGGTTTTAATTTTATATATTTGTATGACATTTCATGAACTTGGCTCTTCCTAAACAATTTCAAAAATAAATTCCAACAAATATTTAACAGCAAACCACAGACGCGTGTTAAATCTGCCGTGAAGGATTAAGCCGACGAGGCGTCTAAATTGTTGTAATTTTAAATTAATTAACAAAGAACAGACACCCAACTAATTGCCTTTTGTTGTAAATAATGTCGGTGACAACGTTTTACGAGTACTTTCTTTAATTTGTTGTAATAAAATAAATTTATCAAGAAGGAATGATGGAAGATGGACGACAGCGATTACGGAATGGTGGCCAAGGGACGCTCAAAGACCACGAGGCAGACCACCCGCCCGATGGTCCGATGATATTGTCGCTGTAGTTGGGCAGCAGTGGAGAAGACTCGCGCGGGACCGGAGAGACTGGCGTACTAAAGAGGAGGCCTATACCCAGCAGTGGGTGCATACAGGCTGAATAGATAGATAGATAGATAGAAAATAAATAAGTATCCATGGACATTACATACAACACCCTCTAGTCCCAAACTAAGCAGAGCTTGTACTATGGGAACTAGATTGCTGATAGAATACTTATATACTTATTTTGTAAATACATACTTATAATACCTACATAGGAACATCCGAACACAGAACAAACATCTATGTTTGCCACACATAAATGTTTGCTCTTGGTGTAGATCGAACACACGACCCACAGCACGAAAGGCAGAGCTATTACCGACTGAGCCATGACGCCTGTAATGACAGAAGACAAAAAAAATTGTATCCTTGTGACACTAATTGAACACTGCCCATCTGACAATTGATGGTACAAGCCAATGGGCCACTTGATGATGAGTGCCTATGCATTGCCTCACTGAGGACATCCACTCAGGACGTGCCCTGTGATGCATTGGACAGCGCCCGTCACTCTGAGACGTTAAGATATAAAGTCTCTAATTGAATGCCTATAAAACCGATTTTGATAAAATTTAAATGGTCACCACCTCTGAAGTATGATCTACCAAACAAAAAAAGATCAAAAAAATCGGTTTATTATAGGCGGAATGATCGCGTAACATACACACAAAAAAAACAAAAAGCATTATTTTCTAGATAATTCTAGGAATTGTACAAATTTTAAATTATCAATGCTTTATAGCAGATTTCAGTATAGTCATGGTTTTGAAGTTCTGTCTGCAGTTACTATCGAGTTTACACTGAAAACTCATAGTATGAATTTGAATATACCTACTTACGTAAAGCTCGTAGAGGTTCTACGAAAGTTCGTAGCACCAGAGCTCGTAGCGCTACGAAGCGTAGCCTGAACTGTTTGACGTACAATACATCTACAAACATTACTCGCATAAACGAACACAGACAATGTGTTGAAACCGTGTTTCTGTTTTACTGTCTGGTATTTTAGTTCAGTGTGCGCAAAGTACCAAGAGTAATGGGTTATTCCCAATGATCCCACCGGCCGGGTCAGCCCACTGGTGGGCCAGATGGGGAAAAATCCCATCGAGCCAATGCATTTGCACAGTGGGCTTTATAAAAAAAAAGTACAGCCGCGCTCTGGTTGGCTGGCCATCTTACACTCCGGGTTCGTGTTCGAAAAAAAAGCGGTGTGTGAGAATAAAATATTTATCAATCAATACAGCTGATTAATAATTTAATTGATAACATGGAAACGGCTCCACTAATTATCCCACGAACTATCCCAGATAAATCAACTTTATTACGCAAAAACTGCATTCAAAATGGGACTCTATGTTCAAAACTACGAGGGCACAAACAAACAAACATACAAACACACCAACCCCATCAAACTTATCAAACCTTTTCCAGTTTTCGGCCAGTTATAAAATAATCATCAGAGCTAGCAGCCTCCATATCGTAAGCTCTGGTGGGTTACTCTCGAACACAGTTCCAATCCGGATCCATAGATTTTGACAGAAGTCCTGTCATTTTTCAGTACAAAATGACACGAGATCTGTCAAATTCCGTGAATCCGGTCTGGAACTGTGGTCGAGAGTAACCCACCTGAACTGCTTCCGCTGCCCAGCATAATGTCAAGTGACGTGGCTACAGATATCCAAAAACAAGAAGCCTTTGACGCCAAAAAACGCGCTGAAACGCGCTAATGTCACTATTTAGTCACAGAACACCTATGATTTAGTATGAAAACAGCTCAGAAAACCTGCCAGGCGGCGCCACTATAATAGCTGTTCGTACTAAATAACAACTTTAGGTTTCAGAATTTTAATCTTTCTTCTTTTTACACGACATCACATTTTTCTCCTATCTTTCATCGAACCAATTCAAATCACCCCTAACGTCATGTTATTACATAGGTCGAATACTTATCACGAAAAAGTTTTCATTAAACGCACTCCTTACAGTCTCCCTGGCAGGTTTTTATGAGACACCGATTTTGAAATTTTGAAATAGAAATCTACTTATAACTAGTCTACTTCCGTGCTGTGGGTCGTGGGTTCGATCCCCACCGAGAACAAACATTTGTATGTTTAAACATAGATGTTGTTTCTGTGTCTGGGTGTTTCTATGTATTATAAGTATGTATTTACAAAAAAAAAAGTATGTATGTATTCTATCAGCCATCTAGTTTCCAACGTACAAGCTTTGCTTAGTTTGGGTCTAGAAGGCGTTGTGTTAAGTGTCCGTGAATATTTATTTATTTTATTTATTTATTTACTTATAAGGCTGCCTGTACAAACACAGATACCCGTAGTGCTATCAGGTGGTGCCAGCTGTTGCAGTATCGATTCGAACCGTGGCTTGAGGCACGTACAGACTAGACTAATTAGATTAATAAGTGACAATGACCATACAAAAATTATATAAAATTGCAGATTGTTGCTTACCCTTCAAGAAAAGCGTAACAATAAAGTAAGAGCAGAAAAAAATTATCAAAATGTATGAGAATGACATCGTTTTTACTAATTTTAATTCAATTTATTGGTAGTGGATGTTAAGGTAATTATTATTTTATGGAACCTATTATTATTATTATTGTTTTGTTTTTCAAATTATAAAACAATTCTATTTATTTTAAAGTTGATTAATTTCAATTGATATTCACATTTCTTACTAATGACTCAGTGTCTTCATTAACTTAAGTAGTGATACCTACCTACCCAGGTATAAGTTTGTAAAACATAATAATAAATAAATTAATTAAATGTACTTAAATGTACACATTATGTAATTCTGCAAATAAATATACTTTGACTTTGAATGAGAAGTTTGGCAAATTGAACAAAGATTAATAAAAATTAATGAGAAAAAAAAATGTATGTATGTATTCTGTCAGCCATCTAGTTTCCATTGTACCAGCTTTGCTTAGTTTGGGACTAGAAGGCGTTGTGCTAAGTGTACGTGAATATTTATTTATTTATTAATAAAATACACAACTTGGTTACCATCATCATCATGCATTTTAACCCATAGATTTCACCTAGTAGTGGATAATACCCGGCTAAAAGAAATGTCCATAAAAGATGCCTTCGTCTTACATTTTACCAGCTAAACATACACAACTCTGTACGTACAGAAAACGCTCAATTTACAGGCAAGCTTAGATCGCACCTCGTCGCAAAACCATTTTAAATTTGGGGATTAAAGTTATACATAAACCTAAACCTATGAAGTAGTTCGCCCTGAACAGATATATCACGATGTTCACAAAAAAAGAAATAAAAAAGAACAAAATACATCAGCGGTATCGACATCACAATTTAGCCGGTCAAGACCAGTCTTACTTGAACTGCAAAACCATTGAAACTCTAAGGAATTAAAGCTCACGTTATACTAGTTTTTTTCAACTTCATTTCACTATAGCTCAAAATCTATATAACTTAGAACAAAAATGTAAACTGTTTTGGAATGTCCAAACAAAGCCCTATCATATGACTCAACAAAATTTTTTGTGCGACTTATTTTTTTACTCTCCATGGCCTAGAACAGTCAAGAAACTACTGCCTGGTTGTTATTGCTTTTTTGTGATTTGTTACTGATCGTGAGATCAGTACCTTGATCACGAATAAATCTGACAGTCGCCGCGTTATCGTATTCGAGTTATATTGCTCGTCAATGCCAGCTCGACTGCCGACCGTTGTAGTGTCACCGCGCAGTGTATCTCGGATACGCTAGCGTTACGATACGTTTGCGACTGTCACATTTATTCGTCATCAAGGCACAGTTATTGACGCTGACTGTATAGAGGACACGAGTTTTGACATTTTTTGAAACGACACATAGCACTTTTATTTTAATAGTTTTTCTTGTGTTCTTGTGAGTATTGTTGTTTAATTTTGGTGGAATTTTAACCAATAATACTTAGGTCGTAACATAAAGTGTGAGCCATTGGAATAAAAGTGTGTAAAGTGGTTTTTCTGAATGTGAAAATTCGTGTTAGGTTTTGAAGAGAAAATCCATCATTTTCTTTTCAAAACAAACGACAGCCGACTTGACAAATGACTTGACTTGACTTATTTATTACAATTTTAACACTTGACATTGGCAAAATTGTCTGTCGAAATGACGGACACAGGCCATTATTGAAGAGAAGAAGAAGAAGACTGTATAGAAGTACTATTTCAGTAAAATAAATAACATTCCCTCTTTCATTATAAACTGGGTTTCCGTTTATACAGTTTTTCCGTGTGCATTCTACAATCGTAAAACGTGGTGCAAATGCAGTAAAGATATATATAAAAGTACTGTATTCTACTTGCATTCGTATTTGGCACTGGCAAGCTGTGACGCACCTTTTGACAGCTGATTTATTTATTGATCGAGTGGGCGAAGCGAACGAGATCTTAGTGACAACTTGGACAAAAATGCTTTGTATGTTTGTTCGACGAGATCTTTTAAACCGCTCATCCGATCTTCATAAAATTTGGTAAGTATACGGATATTACTTTTAAGTTTTACTGGTAGTTAAATGAAGTAAATCGGTCAAGGGGTTGGAAAGTAATAAGGTTCCAAAAGGAGTAAAAAAAAAAAAAGTCTTACCAAAATATCAAGTGAGATGTCATATGATAGGGCTTTGCTTAGACATTCCAAAACCGTTTTTATTTTGATTTTAGGTCTAATAATTTTTGAGTTGTTGTAAAAATTATAAAATTGGCAAACCCAGTATAACGTGAGCTACCACTTCTTGGAGTTTCAATGGTTTTGTAGTTCAAGTAAAACTGGTACATAGCTAGACGGCGATTTCGAAGCGATTGCGATTTGCAACCATTGGTCAATAAAAATTGTTTGGGTTTTATTAACCTCCGACCATCACGAGATATCAGTTCGGGGCGAACTACTAGTTTATTTAATAGAATACAATACAATTTAGACTTACAGTACCTACTGGACCAAAGCGCCTAAACCTTAAGAGCTAACCTTGTATCTTTTAACTTGCTTACTAGGCGTAGGTTTTTAGTCCATCGTGGTAACCTCGTCGACAAATCGAGGTCAAGGCGTCTTAAAGGTGTTCCACCAGAGCTAAGCTAAACCACGTTTCTAAGGATGTCTTTAAAATCCACCAATAAACCTAGTTTGCTTTGATATTAAACGATTCCTATTGGTGGATGTCGAACACATCCTTAGCAACGTAGCTCAGCTTAGCTTTGGTGGAAAACCACCCTTAGGCTCGTTACTCTAGGTGGTAGGTTCATTAGTCGTATGAAAAATGTGTGGAGGCTTACGTACACCAAAACCTTAACCAGCCGTTTAATTTCGAGTTGATAATTTTTTAAGCATAAAAACTGAATAAAACATTTTTTACATGATTCAATCAGTCGTGTGCGTTTGAATATTTAGTGCTGTTAGTTTAAGAGTCTTAATATTTTAAAAAGTTAAATAATTAAGTGGAAAAAGAAAAGAAGTACAAAAATCCTAAACAAAGTATGATCTACAAGTTTTCTTCTGCACGTTCGTAATACAAACTCTACTTCATAAGTCATAGTATCAAGTTTGTTCGTAGTAACATCATTTATTCCGTGCCGGTGGCACAAAATGTCATTGCGAAAAAGTACCTTTAAATCAACCGGTTAAATTGATGGTGAACTTTTACTGTAGTAAATTTTGGAAATAAGCCAAAGTTTTTATTGTGACTATTTACTCATATTTTAATATTCTGACCCATTTAGAATTATAACCAAACGCAAAAATGTCTACGGTTTTTAACCCCAGAACAAAGGCTTAGTTTGGGGCACTTTGGTTCTAGTTGGCACTGTGTTACCCACCAGTATTTATTTTCTCATTTTCCTGTAAAATGTGAACCTTTTAAATTAAATTGACAAGCGTCGTAATATGTCGTATGTAAAATGTAGATGTAACTGATACATAGAGTAATAGATCACTTTACGCACTCATGTATGGAAACCACATCGCATGCTTCCATTATACATATAGCCACAGTGTAGGAAAATACAGTAGCACTAGTTAAGGTAAACGATTTAAATGAGACCACTACCTTCTTCTCTACATTATTGGCCTCTGTCCGTCATTTCGACAGACAATTTTGCCAATGTCAAGTGATATAATTGTAATAATATAGGTCAAGTCAAGTCATTTGTCAAGTCGGCTGACGTTTGTTTTGAATAGAAAATGGTGGATTTTCTCTAGAATACTACCTACAAAGTTTGCAAGGGCCCGGTGTTTTTTTTTGACAAAACTGACACAATTTGATTGACAAGTTTGTTTTTACAAAAATAAAATAAGAACCGATTTTTTTTTAGAAAAGGTTAAGTTTATAACAGTTTAGCTTATGATAGGTAAAGTAAAATATAAGCGGGCCAAGCCTAGGGTTAAAATGCTGAAAAAAAAAAATCTAAATAAGAAAATTAATTCTTTCTGTTTCCTTTTCACCACTATCAAAGGTCTATTACGCATAAAATTACCTTTTCCTTGCTTTTTGACTTAAGTACTAGGAAAAAAAATTTAAAACCAACTTGTATAATATTCAGAAACCCACTGTAATTATTCAAAGGTGTTCAAAAAAAAATGTTGCCGTCTTTACTGTATCTATACTTAGATAGTGACATCAGCATCGACCCTCAGCCGGTTTACATGCATAAAGCATGCTTTAACGTTGACCTAGACGAAGCCTGAATAATATTCAACGACGGATTTAAAGTCAAGAGGTGGGAGGTGAGAACGAAACGCTCCGAAAGCTGCTCTACTAAATAAAAAAATATTTTTTGCAACACGGCGAACTCTTTGAAATAATAATTAAGTAATCTAAGAGTAATAAACTGACTTTAATTTGTACACGTGTCACTCGATTTAGTATATATTTACAAAAAGAAAGTTCTATGAGCAATCTTACTTCCCATAACCATATAATTTAGGACTAGAGGGCGTTGTGCGACTTTATCAATGCAGTTGTGCTTTTATCATGGTATACCAAACAACTGCATTTTAGTTCTTTATCCCTGACTGGACTGAAAGCGAGACAAAAAAATAACATCTTATAGTTATAATCTCGTGTACAATCCGTTCTTACTTTATAGTGACACTTGCTCAATGCCTTGAGAAATCTTACAACGTTGCGAAATTGAACAGAAATATTAAATTGTGAAGTAGAGTATGTTTTACAGCGTTTCAATGTCACCTATCTATGTCTGAATAGCCTGCCTGAGGGACCGAGCCTCGAGAATATCTCAGGCGAGATGAAAAATAAAACTACGCACGCTTGCCAGCCCTACTCCGGAAAACGAACGAAGACTCATCTGAAGTTTGAGTTACATTGCGCGGCCACCTTGCGCGGTATACGAAACTACGCTAAGTTTGGGTGGTTACTGTGCAATGTAAATCAAAACATCAATAAAACATTATGCTCGTCGTTTTGCATTGTATATGGCTCGCAAATTGAATGAGAGATTGACGTCCCCGAACGTTTGTTTACTAAATATTTACAAAGTTCACTAAATATTTACGAGAATCTTACGAATGTTGAAAAAGTAACAAGATTGTTCCTGGAAGTAAATACAAAAATACGGTACTAATAATAAATTAATTTTGTTTGGGAAAAATAAACAAACACAATTACTAGGGTTGTCATTTTCATCATTAAAAGACATTCTATTGACTCACTTTCGTAGGCAATACAAGATGGCGCGTGGTAATATTTACTGGGCGTGGTGTGTAAAGCAAAAAATACGAAACCTGGGGGCCTAGTACGAATTTTGGTGTGTAAATCTGGTGTAAAACGTCGGACGCCCAGCACACCAATGGGCGCTGATTTGTATGGAGACACTGAGCGGATTCTTTGAGAAGCTTGGTCTACTCCAAGCCCGTACTCGCATGTCGAGCTTCTCAAAGAATCCGCTCAGTGTCTCCATATAAATCAGCGCCCACTGGTGTGCTGGGCGTCAGACGTTTCACACCCACACTATACACTGAAAACTCGTACTAGGCCCTCTGCCCTTTTAGTCAATTGACAGATCCCACACTATCTACTAGTCCGATTTGGATGAAACTTAGGACACAATACCTAACCTGGAATGTGTTATGGAATCCAGGTTATGAACTATTATATTCCAAATTTCATCCAAATCGGTTACTTTTTATCCCGGAAAATTACACCATCGTACGGAACGCGGATGAAGTCGCGGGTCAAACCTAGTAAGTCTACTAAAGGACTTCAAACCATTTCATGTAGTTGGCACTGGCTTTAACCGCGTCTGTTTGGCAGTAGCTTAGAACCTTTAATCCCAGTTAGTAAACAGATTTGCATGTTTGGATGTAAATTGCGTAGCCAACCACTGCGTGTTATCAGATGCAATTTATGCAAACTATAAATGGATGAGCAGTATTGTACTCAAAATATAATTATGATTGGTACATCAAATTCAGAATTTTCAATATATCTGTGATTGTTGCGTAAATTTGATGCTAGCTGGAACACGTTTCAGAGTGATCTAGATGCAGTGCTATCAATAATCTTCTTCTTCTTTCTAAATATATAAAACTCTTTTGAAGCCGACTGACAATCAACGCACAGCCTAAACTATAAGTCCCAGAGGTATGAAATTTGGAGGGTAGTATCCTTATATATTGTAGGGGTGCACTAAGAAAAGAATAACGAAAAGTCATACTGTAAAGGGTCTAGAACGCGAGCAACGCCGCGGGCGACAGCTAGTTTTTTATAAAAAGTGCTGTAATAATTATAATTCCACATAGGGCAAGTTATCGTTGGAAGTGCTCTGTTAGTTTGGATTGGTTTAAAAGAAACGGCTTCTTTCAAAAACTATTTGGTTATTTTCTCAACTCTACTTTACTGCGCTTCGCTCGGGTGTAATAGACACAGAGTTTATTGAGTTAACTAAAATGATTGCTAAATCTGTTGTCGTCTCTTTCCGTTGTCATGCAAGTGACAATGATAGAACATTTTTGAAAGCCGCGCTAAAATGACAGTTGAATATGAACAAAGGGGTAGACTCTTCGTGACGTCAATGATCTCCTATCACCTCTTTTCATTCCTTTGTACATGCATCAATCAAAAACCCCAATATCTATTCAAATAGCCACTACGGACCCCCATTATTTCCTCATCCATTCAAATCTTTATTAAATTCTAATCAAATTCAAATAAAACTCAATTCCCATTACTCAAATCCAATTTTCGCGAATAAAAATGTACAGATAAAATATACGGAACCCAAATGGTAGCTTTATGAATTATTTAAGACGCTGAATAAAATTACGGTGTACCTGGGATCGGGATGTGGTTTATTTTTGAGGCCTGCGGATTCCTAATTGTGGTTTGGTGTTGTAAGGGCTTATCCACGTAAGAGAAAGCTTAAACAAAATAAAAGAGGTTGGTAAAGATTTTCAAGCTTTGAATCACAAAAAAAAAACAATTTATAAGTAAAATAGTAACATGCTGGATACCTTTTCGTCGGTCTTTTCGACGGTCGTCTTTAGAAAACCTTGACTATCGTGAAACCATGAATGTTAGCTTGAAATAAACTGTGTTTGATAGACCATTTATAATTGTACCGATTTGGACCAGTTGAGCTATCTATAAATAGTTTGCAACGGTTTGTAGATAGCTCAACTGTTTCATGTGTATTTTGTAAATATTGTAAATACTGTATTAGTTGTAATTTTCTTTGTGAATAAATGTTCTAATTTAATACTCTTCAATTAAATAAGACTAAGGCTGAAATACTCAAACGTCATTTAAATTTAAGCACCACTTAAAATTGCTCTGCCTCTGTTTGACATTACTCATTTGTAAGAGATGGCAATAACTTAAGCGTGACTTAAATTGAGTGGCGTTTGAGTATTCGACCATAAGTTCAGTGAATTACAATCTAGCTCTCTCACTGTTTGACATTTCCTGTTAGTAAAAGACAGCAAGAACTTAAACAGTCGAATAAAGTAATCTAATCTAGTCAAGTTACAAGTTAACAACATTATTATCTCGCATTAAGCTATAGCATTTATGATTTCCATATTTACACAAATGTGTTTTTCTCTATTCGTAACATAATCCCTTCAAAAGTTACATGTATTAACTCCAAAGTAACAGAATTCACAAACATAATAAATAAAGTAATAAAAAGATCCGACAAGCCAAATAAGATTGTTTGTATTTATTCAAAAATTCATTTCTCGAGATGAGGCTGGTGCGTTGCTTGTCAAAGGTTTATGTCACGCACTGGGTAATGAAAAACAAGCGTTTTTTTATCATGTTTGTGTAATACTTTTTTTAGTTTAATTTTTATCTCGTATTAGCCGTCGCCCGCGGCGTTGCTCGCGTTCTAAACCCTTTAGAGTGTGACTTTTCTAAATTCCTTTCTTAGTGCAACCCTACACTATATAAGGATACTACCCTCCAAATTTCATACCTCTGGGACTTATAGTTTAGGCTGTGCGTTGATTCTAAGTCAGCTTCAAAAGAGTTTTATATATTTAGAAGAAGAAGAGAAGATGTGATATTGTATAGGTCACTGTTGTTTGAAATAAGTACATAACATTATAGCGCGGCTTTAAAACATGCTCTAACATTGTCAGTTGTATGACAACGAAAAGAGATGGCAACAGATTCAGCAGCCATTTCAGCTAGCGTACTTTAGATGACTAATATGAAAATTTCCTCAATTCTATATTTTATTTTAATAAGGGGTATTTCTTTAAAAGCATAATTATTATATATGTAAGAGAATAAAAAAATCTATTCTTTTTGTAACTTTTTCAAAAACTGATTCTGTTTGCCAAAATAAGGAAAAGTTTTTTTTTGTATATTTTCAAAGTCATCAACATAACAGTTCCTAATAAACATTCTTTTAGTGCATAGATCAGATCAAAAGTAGTGAAAATTCAACCCAGTGCGTGCATAGAAAAAACCCTAATACGATTACATTTGGGTACAAAAAAGCTTCGCAGATTACCTATGTGTGCGTTCGCACACATAGGTAATCACACAATCACAGATTATAATTTTGGTAAGCGTCAAACTACATCAGAAGACAAGACGTCGCGTCGTTAGTTAGGGAGAGAAAATAAATATTTTTTTGAAAAGCAAGTTTTTTTAATAGCTTTTTCGTTACAATATGCTTTTTCTTAAAAGCTTTTTCAGTTATAACTAAAGCAAAACGGAATAAAAGCTAAGCTACAAACGAAAAATGCTTATGAAGAAAAAAATAACGAAGACCCTCTTTTGACAGCATGCTTTTTAGAAGAATATTTATTTTCATGTCACTACGGACACGACCGACGTCTTGTCGTCAGGTGTGCGCCAACGCTTAAACTCTCACCCTGTTATTAATAAACTCATGTGAGCTTAGAATAGTTACACCGTATTTTGTCTCTTTCGATTGATTTTGAATCTGCGTGTCAATGCAAGAGACAAAACTCGGTTTAACCACTCCAAAATTACATCGATTTTGTTAATAGCCATCTATTACCAACCGACCAACCACTCTGTCTACCTAGTTGGACGGTTAGTAATAGCCAATAGTTCTTAACCAACAACCTGGTTTGTCGGTTGATATATTTTATTCATAATCGACAACCTGGTTTGTCGGTTAACATTAGTAATCTGTGGTAAACTGAAACGTCGGTATAGGTATGTTTACTGACTAAGCAAAATTCAGTAAAAAGTTAAAAGTTACTTTTATAAATTACTTCCTTTAGCCTACACTTGCAAGAAAATAGCCAATCTGAGAATTGTTTTTTTTTTTTTTTCAAAGATTGATATTGAGTAAAAACATTTTGACTTTTTAGATTTTGTCTTACGCTATTACGGTGTAATTTTGATCAAAAGGGATTTTGAGACTGAAAAGTTTTCGAAATTTTAAAATCAAGGGGATTTTGAAATCTCCTTGAAGGGACAGCTCAAAGAGGATTATGAGACTAACCTTAATTTCGTTACCTTTTGATAAGTTTTATATTTTCTGGCAATTATTAAGGCTGAGATGGTTTTTAAGCTTAGAATACAGGTGAAAGAATTATTCGTCAAAGTTGAACAGAGCATTTGTATGTGACGTGGATTAAGTATTATGAAAAAGTTTCCATAACTTTGAAAATACGAGTAATGGTATTTATTTGGTGAGTCTACTCAGAGCATCTTTGGTGTAGCGGGAGGAACACCACCTTTTAATTTGAGAGTTGTGGGTTCAAATAAATTTTTTTGACTAAATATTTAAAATTAAATTTAAATTTAGTGAGGTATTCCAGTTTCCCCACCACTTTTAGACTCACAATTTTGGTGCGGAAAGTGGAGATTATATCGAGTCAAAGTAAGTTTTCAAGAGTTTAAAAAAATAGTTTTATTCAGATATCAAGGTCTATCAAGACACATAATAAATAAATAAATATTCTTAGACATGTTACACAACGCCCTCTAGTCCCAAACTAAGCAGAGCTTGTACTATGGAAACTAGATTGCTGATATAATACTTATATACTTTTTTTTAATTTTTTTTTTTAAATATTATGTTGTATTCACAAAATCATATTTATTTATCCATAAAATAATAATTTTATTCACAAAAAAAAATTACAACTAACATTACAATATTCAATATTTACAAAATACACATAAAACAGTTGAGCCATCTACAAACCGTCGCAAACGATTTATAGACAGCTCAACTTTCACAAAACATTAGTATTTTCATTCTCGGTAGCTTAGCTTAGTTTATATAATAAACTTGTCCGGCATTTGGGTAACTTAATACTAAACTAATATGATTTTGTTTGGTAAAAGCCATAAACACCAATAAGACCTTCCACTCCACGGACCCTGCTTTTTACTAACTACAAAGGCCTTATACATAAGGATGGGCAAACCCTTGTACGTCAATACCAGACGCGTCCACTCGACTAAAGTCAGGCGACAGGCTTTGGCAATTATTAGGCTTGGACTTTGCGTGGCATTGGTCGACGACCATGCCAAATTTTGAATGGTTTGTTTTTAGTTTGTTTTTTTTTAGGTATTAAGCTGATTATCCCGATGAGCAAATGACCTCGTAAAGCGAGCTGGAAACCATTAATCAAGATTCTTAAGGAACCGTAAAGAATGGTGTAGTAAAGACGATGTCCTATACTCAGTAGTAGGTACAACTAGGCTGAAATGATGATGATGAAGTGAAAACTTTAAAGTCTGTAGGTTAAGAATCAGTGTATGCGAGTAGACGATAGAAGTGAAACCTTCTGTCATCAAATATGTAGATCATTATCATACCGTTCATTTATTCAGTCCACTCCTTCCAAATATACAGGGGTGAGAGATGTGTACGCCGGGGATCCCGCTAAAATTGGGCAGCAGGTGCGTTTTTTATAAAGATTCAGTCTGCTTGTCAAACATTCTATCAGTTTTGTCAAACAAAACTGCCCGCGCCCTATATATATATATATTATATATATATATATATAGTTCTAGAACAAGAATATCGTCAGCAATCCGAGCAACATTAACTTTCACACTATTCACGTAAAATTACCAAAATAATTTTTCAAAAACTTGCAAATTTTTGTGTCCAAACATAACAATTCCTTGGTATATCGATACGTCACGTCAGCAACACGCGTCGAATAGAGTGTCGCGCGACACAGTTCAATTGGTTACCCGACTGCGAGGATTAGGGTTATTATTCCGTGTTATTGGCCAAATTGGTATTGCTGAACTTACCTGTGAGTATATATAAAAAAAATCCTTGTGACTACCTTCAGGATATAATTATGTTACATGAGATTATTAGGACAGCATTTATTTTTTCTCATTAGTAGTAGTTCTTGCACTACGATTTAAGGTTGCCTGAAAGAAATCACTTTCAGCGATAAGGCTGCCTGGATTATTAAGTTAGTCTCTAAAACATTGTTCTTGTGTACAATAAACTGTTATCTATATATCTATCTAAGATTTTCGTACGCATCGCTCACCCCATTAAAAAAATTTGTCAGTATCAATTTACAAAAAAAAAAAAAAAAAATTTGAGTGGTTTAAATACTTTAAAAACAAAATTTGAAAAAAGAAAAAAAATATGATTGAAATAGTTTTTTTATACAATAACTCATTTAACACTTTAAAAATCCTTGTTAAATACAAAAGATCACTGATTTATGGCTTTCATCTCGTGTTTTAACTTAACAAGCATCGTTACAAACATCCAAAATTATGTTACTGTAATGTACCCACTTTAAGCGCATGCATATTGAAAGAGGCTAGAAAGTGCTTTTAGAATTTCTAAGAGGTTAGTGTATGCAGGGCTTCGTAATGTTCTACGGCGTAGCTGCTACGTCGTAGAAATCTAGTTCCCATAGTACAAGCTTTGCTTAGTTTGGGGCTAGAGGGCGTTGTGTGATATGTCTAAGAATATTTATTATTATTATTATTAAAACTCGGCTACTTAAAATTTCAGTTTAAAATAAAAAAATGGACACTATAAAAAGAGTTATTTCCATCGAGCCCACTCAAGAAAAGTAAAAAAACACAAGTAATGTGAAATTCATATAAACCATGTGAAAGCAATAAATAAAGAGTATTAATAACTCTTCTACGTAATTCAGTTTAAAACTACTTTCTTTTCTGTAGTAGCCAGCTACAAAAGAATCATCATAATATTTTAATTAGAAAAAATGGACACTATCGAGTGTTTTTCCCATCGAGCCCACTCACTTGCTTAGTGGGCTCGTTGGGAATTTTTTCCCATCTGGCCCACCAGTGAGCTAGCTGGTGGGCTCGATAGGAATAACCCTTCTAAATAATATCAGATTTAACCCTTGTCAATATATTTAAAGTGCATTGGCGCTCTTACCACTAGTAGACTTTTACATTGTATAAATTCACTGTAATCTGAGATTCTATCTATTGTACTAAATTATTAGATATCCATTAGATAATCTAAACGATTGGATAATTAATCGTGTAAGGAAGCGTGAATACAATTATTGGATACTAAATCGGCCTAAAGGCTACATGTGGGTTGAACGAGGAAGCACTCCCGATTTCCATACGATTAAACTAACCACTGATGGTTACTAGCATAGATTAGAGCACTGACAGCTTAGTCAGAGCAAGCCTACTTACTTATACTTATAAAAAAAGCCGTGTTGGCCGAGTGGGATTGCACCTCGACTTTTGATCCGAAGGTTCTGGGTTCGAATCCCGGCATCAATGGACTTTTCGTTTCGGAAAATTTATATGCGCATTAACACGAACTTAACGATGAAGGAAAACATTGTGAAGAAACTCTTGGCTTAGTCAGCTTTGCACGTATTGACCTTGTCTTTCCTGTGGGTATGGCTGGCTAGTACGCTTGCCCAACACCTATCTATCTTCTAAATATATAAAACTCTTTTGAAGCTGACTTAGAATCAACGCACAGCCTAAACTATAAGTCTTAGAGGTATGAAATTTGGAGGGTAGTATCCTTATATAGTGTAGGGGTGCACTAAGAAAGGAAATTTGGAAAAGTCACACTCTAAAGGGTCTAGAACGCGAGCAACGCCGCGGGTGACGGTTTATATAAAAATGTTTACTTTCTAAGGATTTTATTTTGATAAATCCGTTAGAACTTGCGCCGTAAACTGTACAGGCTTCGCTCGGAAGCCAATTTCCTACGAAAGGAGCACTCCAGAATTCCGTGGTGAAGTTGTTTTATTAGACTCGGTGAAAATGGGTTTCCGGCGGATGTATTTGTATCAGAGAGATGTTTCTTTTTATAAAAACTACTTAAAATTTCAAATTTTCTTTATGATCATCATCATCAATATATATAAAACTCTTTTGAAGCTGACAGAGAATCAACGCACAGCCTAAACTTTAAGTCCTAGAGGTATGAAATTTGGAGGGTAGGTTCCTTATATAGTGCAGGGGCGCACTAAGAAAAGAATTTTGAAAAGTCGCACTCTAAAGGGTCTAGAACGCGAGCAACGCCGCGGGCGACGGCTAGTATCCGATATAACTGAGACTACTATTTGACTTTTAAAAGAAAACGGTTTAAATGAACCCGATTTAGATGAAACTTGAAATATTGTCCGTGACCTAGACTAACACATAAGTAACTTTTTAGCTCGGAAAATCAACGGAATCCTACGGAACGCGAACAAAGCCGCGGGCGGAAGCTAGTAGGAAATAAAGTAAAAGTAGTGCACCTACTTAAAAGCTACTTACTAGCCTATAAAGTAAACCAGATCAAAACAGTAACTTACAAGTTTGACCACGCCTAGACTTTAGAATTTAGATGGTAAATTGCCAAAGTTATAGCAATTTCAATTTTATCAAGTTTATTAATTTGTTTGTAATTAACTGGATTGGGTTTGGTGAAAGTTGATGAACAGTTATTAATATTTATTGGGTGATTGGATGAATATATCAAAAATTACTTCAAACTCTTGTATCAGGGTTCTGCATCTAATTTAACTAATCTAATAAATGAAGCCTCAAAGATTTGCTGGAAGAAAACTCTTATTACATATCTTTAGTTTTAACTTGTTTGTTCTTATTTTTCTGTGTGCAATAAAAAATTTAAGCGCTCGTGGCGTAGCTTGCTAAGTCAATCTTCACCGATTATGTAAGTTAAGCGACGTTCCGCGCGGTCACTATTTGGATGGGTGATCGCTAGTTGCATTTACATCTGAGAGCTTCCTTGCTTCGGAGGGCACGTTAAACTGTCGGATAGAGTATTTTTGAAGTGAAAACTTCTTTAGCATAGTTGTGATTTGAAAATCGATGAAACGAAAAAGCGACAGTTCGACCCCCAAAAAACGCAAAACACTTCGATAGCGCGTTCTAGGATCCGACCAAACTTAGCAGCGCCATCTAGTTCTTATTTAGGCAACATGAGCATAGAACCTTTTCTAACTATATATTTAGGTACTGCATATGGGTTTTTGAAGGTTTCACTTCTACACGTGTGAATTGCACACATGTTTTTTTTTAAATAAGTGATATTTTCTCTCACTATCATTATCAGCCTGAAGAAGCCCACAGCTGTTATCTAGCCTACAGAATGTCCAAGAAGAATTTTTTGCCCTTTCCTTTTATCATTGACTTGTCAGTAGTATCCATCCTACACTCTTATTTCTAGATTGATAAATAATACTGAAAAAGTACTATTTATATAACTAAAACACGTATTTATCTACATTGAACTAACTTGCTTATCACTTACCACTGTATAATACCTTGCTGTTGAATAACTCCATCCACATGAAAACCACCGAGCGGTCCAGAGTGTCAACACGAATAAATCTAACAATTACGTCAACATGACGATTTTGAGTTACATTGCACGTTATTCACAGCTCTAATGCTGAACGTTGCAGCGTTACCGCGCAGTGGATACGCTATCATACGACATGGTTGTCAGAATCCGTTATTACTACCCAGATATTCTGAAACACCAGCTAATTTACAATTGAGTTTGCTTGGACACTAGAACTAACATTGCAAAGCTAACTTTATTATACTCACAGAGTAAGTAATGCTGCGTACAGAATAGCCATTTTCTTTCGCACACCACCAATTTGATATTCTTACCTACCTATTCATATTTTTTTAGACGGGGACCGCTAGTGCCATTTACATTTGAGCACTTCCGTGCTTTAGAGGGTACATTAAACTATCAGTCCCGGGTCTATCAGTCGTTAAGCCACGAAGCGGGCTGAAAATTCAGACATCAGAGTTCGCAATTAACTCATACGTACTTATAAATTGAACGTTCAATGAAAAAGCCTCGTTAAAAAAAACTAGGTAAAGTGAGTCAGACGCAAGTTCAATCCACCTATTGTAAAATGACAGGTGGCAGGCCCATCGCCGACGCTAGAATTCCAACTTCTTTAACTAAAACATCAGTATTCTGCAAAGCGAAGCAATTTCGACTCAATACTTACCGAGTCAAGTTGATGATTTGTGTTACAATTTCAGCTTTTACGGGTTTACTTTGCCGAAGTTACTGTATTGCAATCAAAGAGGTATTAAGTTTGATAACTTCTTAGATTGTGTAGTGTGTCAGTAGCTGTCTTTTTCTCTTCTAAATATATAAAACTCTTTTGAAGCTCACTGAAAATCACAGCCTAAACTTTAAGTCCTAGAGGTATGAAATTTGGAGGGTAAAGTGTAGGGGTGCACGAAGAAAGGAATTTTGATAAGTCGCACCCTAAACGGTCAAAAATTAGAATCAAAGATTTTAACCAAATAATGCGTATGCTGCTACCACGCGAGCATAGCCGCGGGCGACAGCTAGTTCAGTATAAAAACTCCTTATGAAAGAGCTCTTCTGGAGAAGTCTATTTATCCTATTCCGGATTGAATGGTAATTATAGGCGCCGGTGCAATTACACGGTACGTTACACTCCACAATCGACAAAGTATTACCCAAAGTACAGTGTAAGCTGAAAGTTCTAGAAAACACACACCCTCACCCTCACACAAACACTGATAATAGTTATTTGTTATACAAGAGTGCAAAGTTGCTTTTTAACCGAGTGTTCAATCTTTGCACTCGAGTGCAACACGTAACTTTTCATTCCACCTCAGCGAGGAAATGACTAAATGCAAAAAAAGCAAATTGAAAAAAGAACACCAAGAAGGTTCCGAGTCTGAGTTTTTAACAAATTAAAAAAAAGTTGCATGATATATTCGGCACCATAGAGGTAGCAGTAAATAGGTTTAATGTTTTTTTTAATTCACAAACTTAGTGCACACGATGTTCTAAATTCAATTTACTTTATCCTCTAGAGAATAAAAACGGCTTTTCCACTCAGATATTGAAGATTAAAAATACTCTTTCCGAGATGGTGGGATGAAAATCTAATTATCTTCCTAAAACTAGTCGTTTATACAAAAAAATACACAAACATATTACGCACTTGAAAAACCTTCTTGGACACTCAGGAAGAAATAACGGTATAATTAAAACTGATCATCAAAAAACAGTTTAATTTAGGGCAGTTCAAAGAGCTTATTTTACTCATGGGTACATTGTTACCCAAAGATTTACATGCCAAAGAATTTGTAAGATTTTCAAAGAATTCCTTAGAACAAAGGGATGAGGGCTAATGAAAATGCTTTCTTCTCTCATGACCTGTGCCAAAGAACTTGAAGGCCAATTCTCGTCTCTAACAGCTAAAAGTTGACCAAATCAAGGCTGAACTCTGGAAGTACTGTTTGAGCTAGTTCCCCCTTCCCCATTCCATCACCGGACCACTAAGCGTACGGAGACGAGACACCCGTTCATGGTGGATATGCCACCTATCCGCACTAAACGCTTTGTGTTTAGAAATAAATCAAACATCTAGTACTGGCAACACCAAATGTCAAAAGTAAAAATGTAAAAAAAAACTTCTCCCCTTCCGTTGTACGAATCAAACTGTAACAACGTGCAATTTTAGAAAATTACCTAAATAATATAAAATACAGTCCATTTGCAAAGTTTCAACGCCTTTTATTAAACACTTTGCGTCTACATTTATTATGCGGACAGCCAAAGAGTGGAACTCGTTGCTGGCGTCTGTGTTCCCGAATGACTATAATTTGGAAGTTTTCAAGTGTAGAGTGAATGGGTATTATCTTCTAGGTAACCGTGCTACATCGTCGACCACGTCATTGCTTAACATCAGGTGAGATTGTGGTCAAACGGTTGCCTATATTGTATAAAAAAATAAAGTAGTAAAAATCATTTTGTGACAGAGAGATCGATTAAAACATAATTTTGGCAATTTTTTTATTACTAGAATAAGGTTTCTGTATAATATTTTCTAATTCAAATTTAATCCTACTGAACTGTTTATGCTTATAATGTATTTCTTATAACTCAATTTTCTTTTTAATAATCTTCTCAGTTGTATCGTCTAATACTTAAAAAAACATTTTGTGGCGAAAATGAGTTTACCTAAGAGGAATACTTTGGCACAGAGCTACTTCGCAAACTATACTAGATCTGATACCTTATTTTCTATGAAGTAGTGAAAGGCCGGCAGCGCACTAGTATCACCTCTTGTGTTGCAGGTGTCCATGGGTGGCGGTGACTACTATCCATCAGGTGGCCCGCATGCTCGTCTGCCAGCTATGGCATAAAAAAAAAAGTGGCGGCAATTAATTTATTTAGCAGGATTCGGCCCTCAGCCGAATACGGCCAAAATAAACGCAGTAGACTAATAGTTATAAACTACAAACTTTACCAATTACTTTTTATTTTAACGGTACTAACATCATCCTCATCATAATTCCAGCCTTTTTGCACTAGAAATCAAATTTTTTGCATATCCAAAGACGGAACCGAATGACAAGAAACAGATACCTTTGCGGTCGATAGTTATTTGGTAGATAAACTGTTCGGTTTTACTTTTGAGTTTACCTTGATAATGGTATTGATTCGCTTGTTGCATTTTTCGAAACTAACCTAATTTGACAGCACTAAAAATGTTGCCGTCCCTTTCTCATAAACTGAAACGACAGAGACGGCTATAATTTTAGATCTGTCAAATTAGGTTCATCATCATCATCATCATCATCAACCTATATCGGTCCACTGCTGGACGTAGGTCTCTCCCAAGACGCGGCACTGAGCCCGATCTTCGGCTCTTCTCATCCAGTGTTTGCCAGCTACATGTCTCAGATCGTCACCCCACCTAGCCGGAGGGCGTCCGTGGGATGTAAGGGAGCTACATAAGAACTCTAGCTCCAATTGTCAACCTCCACCTGCACGCGGTACATCCTGCAGTAACCAACGATCCTCTGACGACCGGTCGATGGCGGTATAGCCCTTCCTATATTGACACAGTCAAATTCCTGGCCGCTGACGGGCAGCAGCGTCAGCGGTACAAAAAACTGTGCTCTCTGCGATCGCCAACCCGCATGCCCAGCGTGGCGATTAAGGCAAACCCTCCCTTCCAAATTAGGTTAGTTTAGAAAAATGCCACAAGCGAATAGATACCAATGACACTTTACTGTATATTATTACTCTAGGAGCGATACTTTGTGTTGAGAAAATGAGATTTTACTAGGTTTTGTTGTTGATAAAAATAAGAAACTTGCACTTCTGGTATTAAAAATGCTTTGTTCAAAAAGATTGCTTGACGCTGTTAAAAATGAAACCACGAAACCTTTTAGCGTAAAATTACAATGTACTCGTATGTTGTTTGTTACTATGTTAGGTTCGTTATCTGTAAGTTTGTAAGAAAATAGCATTTTTATTATTTAACACTTTAAATAAAATTATAGAGTTTATGTAACTAATTTTAATTTAATAAGTTTTTTTTTATGATAAATGTAATGGAACAATCTAATAGCTCACCTGATGTTAAGTAGTAACTTCTGCCTATAACAATGCATTACCTCACAGAGCAAGTGCAATGAGGACGTGTCCTGTAAGTACTAACAAATATAATTTATTCAAAATATGTAATTATTGACAATATTTACAAAATACACATGAAACGGTTGAGCTATCTACAGACCGTTGCAAAGGATTTATAGATAGCTCAACTGGTCCAAATCAGTAACTTACTTATAAATATTGCTACATAAGTAACGGTGACTAGACATCAATATTGAAAATAAAAAAATCTTTTATCAAGATTTCAGGGAAACTTTTAAAAAAATCTGAATTCTAAAAATTTTCATAGTTTAATGTTTTGTAAATTTTTTTTTCTGACCTATCTACTATCTAAGTCTTTGTACTCGTACCTACACAGAATTTTACTTAAACTATGTAGTAAAATTACAACTTCTACTGTATTTACAACTCTATCTCGCTGAAGCTGGCTTGTTCATGGCATCGGAACGAAATCCAAACCACATCCAATTTAGTATTAACGAATTGAACTTGTTGTTACATGGAGGTAAGAAACACGTGTTTTGATTTCAAAATGGATGTGGCATCTGAAACCTTGCTTAAACCATCTCTAACTGAGTTCTAGCTTTACGATGTGCGTCGAGTAGTTGGAGAACTTAGGTAGGTACTCGGTGCGCGTCAGTTTGATTTATCAGTCACGAATCGGCTTGTATGAATTCCAATTAATGTCGTTTGGCCTTTGCAATGCTCCACATTCTAAGTAGAGGAAGATCTGTGGGCGATAAAACTAGCAAGTTATAGTTTTTATTTTATGAGCTAAGCATTTGGCTGCCAGCACATCTGGTGGTAAGTGTAGCTGCAGCCTAGGATGGAGCACGCTTAATTTATTTCATTGCTTTGTTTCTGTTCCTTTTACAAAACATTACAAATAAATACATAATTATTAAGCTTAAATGTGATGCTTTTTCAACTAAATGGGGTTTGTGTAGGAAAGTAAAATGCGGGAAAAATCTTTGTGTTCCATCCAGTCGTTTGTAAATAGTAATTTTGGCTCTAAGCCCAAATAATACATTTAGTCCATATTTTCCGTGAAAAACATTCGAGAAAGAATCGAGTTAAGATGTCATTAAAAGCCACAAATTTTTTGTTTTTGCATGTATAACTAAAGTAAACGTTTTGGTAAAGGTCTGACCACCATTTCACTTAATGTACAGTGATGAGGTCGATGTCAAATTAAAGAAAAATCATTAGTTAGAACTAATATGTTGTTGGTTTATTTTCAATTTTTTTTTATATAATGGATATTTTGAATATCCATAAATTATATTCGCGTAAGACTCCATAATTGGGATGCGGTTTTTATCAAGGGTCGCTTATAAATGTTTTTTATTGGAAGTTTTATAATTTATTTATTTTATCTTTATTCTAATATATTATTTATATAGACTTCAAAAAAGATAATGGTTCTAACAGCTGTGTTTTTATCAGTAAAAGAACTAAAATGACCAATTACGTTATGAACAAACGAACAAAGCCATGTTATCACACATACCATCTTAATAATCATAAAGTTAAAGACACTATGTCTTTAACTGTGTTGCGTTCTCAATGGACGTGCCCTGAAAGGTAATGTATAAGTATAGGAAGAGGTAACGGCCCATAAAGTGTTGTTCCATCACAATTTTTCATATAAAAATTCTCTCATATTTTCATACACGCTCATCAGAGTAAGTTCCTCTCGACCTAGTTTAATTTCTCTAACGTCTTATATCTATTATAATCAAGTTTATAACATATTCAACCAGCACTGCACGTCTCGGGGAAGCGTCTGATATAATTAATCGAGTGAGCGAAGCGAACGAAGATCTTAGTGACAACTTGGGCAAAAATTATTTGTATGTTTATTCGACGAGATCTTTTGAACCGCTTATCCGATCTTCACAGAATTTGGTATGTATTTGGTTAGTTCCCATAGTACAAGTTCTGCTTAGTTTGGGACTAGAGGGCGTTGTGTGTAATGTCTAAGGATATTTATTATTTTTATTATTATACGGATCGTACTCGTAAGTTTTACTGGTTTGAAAAATTAAGTAAATCAGTCAAGGGTTGTAAAAATATGAGGGTCCAAAGGGAGTAAATATAAATGAATTCGTACAAAAATATCAAGTGGGGTGTCATATAATAGGGCTTTGTTTAGACATTCCAAAACCGGTTTTATTTTAATTGTAGGTTAAATAGTTTTTGAGTTGTTGTAACAATTATTATTTATCGACCTTTAAATAATTATTTTCCGTGATCCGTGATTATTCTTCTTAGACCCTCTTCATAATCGCTGGTCATAAAACTAAATACTTGTAGAAAAGTGGTTGTAATTAATAATGTTCTAATAAGTACTGACAGGGAGACAAATTGCAATTTAACTCACACAAAACGTTGTCAAAGTAAGTTATGAAATCCTAAGAGACTTGTATTTAATTAAAATGTCACATACTCAAGTATTTAACCCTAGGTTGCACTCAAACAATTCCAACTATAATTAAACTCTTACTTACCGCTAAACTTGGGAATTATGTAGGTACAGTCACCACCATTTAGTAGTAGTAGAGCTCTTTGTGAGAGCTCGTCCGGGTTCAGTACTATCACCGTACCTATTTCTGCCGCCAAGCAGCGATGCTCGCATTGCTGTGTTCCGGTTTGAAGGGTAAGGGCGCCGGTGTAATTACAGGCACATGAGACATCAAGATCTTTACGTCTCAGAGTGATGGACGCAGTGCATTTCCTTACAGGGCACGTCCTCATTGAACTTGCTCTGTAAGGTAATGCATTGTTATCGGTAGAAGTTACCACTTAACATCAGGTGAGCTATCAGCTTGTTCAAAGACTTTAGTCGTAAAAAAAAAACAATAGTACGTGATGTTGTAGAAATGTGTGAGCCTTATCACAGTGGTGGTTTGCGAGCGATTCCACGCGCAGCGTCACTCATTTTTTTCCGTCACATTAATGTTAAGACAATATTACTGATCTAAAAAAAACAAAAGAGTAACGTTAGATAATGGTATCAATTTGCTTTTTTTTATACAATATAGGCAACCATTTGACCACAATCTCACCTGATGTTAAGCAATGACGTGGTCGACGATGTAGCACGGTTACCTAGAAGATACCTATTCGCTTGTTGCATTTTTCTAAACTAACCTAATTTGACACTAAAAATGTTGCCGCCCCTTTCTCATAAACTGAAACGACAAGGACGGCTATAATTCTAGTGCTGTCAAATTAGTTAGTTTAGAAAATTGCAAGCGAATCGATACCATTGTTATTTGCAGTAATTACTTTTGTAGTACTGATTCAAAAAAAAACAAAAATTTTTGACGTAAAATAATTTTAAAAAACATGAACCAGAATTATTTAATCCATACTTTTTTTTAACATGTTTTTGTTCAGTTATTGATGACGCTAACTGTACTCTACCTTGTTTCACTAAAGTTATGCTAGTACAGCTACACCGTCATTACTGTTCTCACAGCTCAGTTGGCCTAGTGGTATCCTCAACTGACTTAGCTACTATACTCCACGGCCTTGTAGGTTTCGAGTTCGATTCCCACTGAGAAAAATTTTTGGTCTGACAGTTGTTTTTTCTGTAATAAAAATTACCCTCACAGCTCAGTTGGTCTAGTGGTAGCCACAACTGACTAAGCTACCAAACTCCACCGTGCTGTAGGTTTCGACTTCAATTCTCACTCAGATAAAATTTTTGGTCTCACATTTTTTTCTCAGTGGTAGATTTTTAAACTAGGTGCTAAGATGCGATTATAATGAGGTCCTCGTTTGTCAAACTCAATTCATTATTCTTCTTAGATGGTACGTGTTCTAGAGCCAAAATTACAAGCAATTACTTTTCATTATGTTCAGAAACACAATTTATTTCTATAAGACTTTTATTACTATGGAATCTACTCATTAATTAGTAGCGAGGTGTTTACCAAAATTGTATTTATTCATTAGGTTTAAGTATAAAGAATTTATTCGCAGAAAGACAAGGTCACTTACCTGAGAACATTACTGTAGACGACGCGCCTCGCGAAACTAAAATAATAGAAAATATTGAATACTAGCCGTCGCCCGCGGCGTTGCTCGCGTTCTAGACCCTTTAGAGTGCGACTTTTCAGAATTCCTTTCTTAGTGCACCCCTACACTACATAAGGATCCTACCCTCCAAATTTCATACCTCTAGAACTTATGGTTTATAGGTAGGTTGGTTAGTCGTTTAGCAATATTTTGAAGATAGGTGTAGGTAGCCAGATGGGTAGATGATGTCGTAGCTGTACAGGGGAAGACCTGGATGCAAAAAGTCCAAAATAGACACGAGTGGCGTTTGAGGGAGGAGACTTATGCCCAGCAGTGGGTTACTACAAGCTGCCTATGATGATGATCGTGGTGTAGGTACAGTATGGTTATGTTTAGAACGGGACATTGTAAAAAATGTGTGTAAAGTGGTTTTTCTGAATGTGAAAATTCGTGTTAGGTTTTGAAGAGAAAATCCACCATTTTCTTTTCAAAACAAACGACAGCCGACTTGAAATGACTTGACTTATATTATTACAATTATATCACTTGACATTGGCAAAATTGTCTGTCGAAATGACGAAGAAGAAGAAAGATAAAGATAAAGGTAAGGAATATTTATTTGCTAAAAACATGTGTACATAGATGTGGTATGTTTTCGTAGGTGTATCACAAACATGTCTTATCGGTTACAGTGTGCAAATTGAGATGACATGCTACATTAATGTCGCTGCTAATTCAAGGAGTTTAATTCAAGCAAATAATTCAAACTTGTGCTCAGCCCTTTCCACTGAGCGAGATTTACCTGAGTTTACAACCTTATAAAACCAACACTTTTAAGCCTTTCGGGGAAATTAAAAACTTGGTAACAGTAAAAAAGTTATGAGATAACTCTTTACTCGGGTACTTTACATGAAGATTTTTTAATAGAGTTTCTTTTGTGAGTTAGATTTGAAAATTATAGGTGCAAAGTGTAAAAACTGTACTCCTTTTTTTTTTTTTTTGTGATAAAAGTAATGGAACAAACTGATAGCTCACCTGATGTTCAGTAGTAACTTCTACCTATAACAATGCATTACCTCACAGAGCAAGTCCATTGAGGACGTGCCCTGTAAGGCAATGCACTGCGTCCAACACTCTGAGACGTAAAGATCTTGAAGTCTTAAGACAACTTTAAAGAGAACTGGAAAAAGACAATCCAGATAATGATATAATAAAAAAAAATGTTTATATAATATTATGTCAAAAAGGTCTGAGGCAAATTGGATGGAGACGGTCCCACGTTTTTTTTAAACTTTGTTCCTTGTTGAAACTTTGTTTACTTATTACAATAGGTACACTTGCTCTTTTTCCAGACTCGAGACTCTGCATTATAGATTATGATAAAACCAACAAAAGTTATAAATAACGAAATTAATCTAAAAGTTAACCTTATTTATGCAAATCGAGACCTGAAATGCCCCAACGCTTTTTATATAATTTTTCGGTCGGATATTTTTCTAACCAAATAATATTTTTACTCGCCTCGATTACTCATTTAGTACAACACATTTAGTTATATACCTCTCTTAGTTTTTTGACAAAGTACTGACTTCTTCTTTTGCTATACATATATGGCCTCTGTCCGTCATTTCGACAGACAATTTTGACAGTGTCAAGTGACAAATTTGAAATAATGTAAAATAAATAAATAATAAATATAGGCCATTATTGAAGAGAAGAAGAATAATAAATATTCACGGACACTTAACACAACGCCTTCTAGTCCCAAACTAAGCAAAGCTTGTACGATGAAAACTAGATGGCTGATAGAATATATACATACATTTTTTTTTGTAAATACATACTTATAATACATAGAAACACCCAGACACAGAACAAACATCTATGTTTACAACACACAAATGTTTGTTCTCGGAGGGGATCGAACCAACGACCCACAGCACGGAAGGCAGACCTACTACCGACTGAGCCATGACGCCGATATAAGTCAAGTCAAGTCTTCGTCAAGTCGGCTGTCGTTTGTTTTGAAGAAAATGGTGGATTTTCTCTCGAAACAAATTTTCACATTCAAAGAAACCACTTTACACACATTTATTCTAATGACTCACACTTTATGTTACGACCTAAGTATTATTGGTTAAAATTCCACCAAAATTAAACAACAATACTCACAATAACACAAGAAAAACTATTAAAATAAAAGTGCTATATTTATGTTGTTTCAAAAAATTACAAAACTCCAATCTAAGTACAATTTTTTTCCCCCTGTACCTATGAAGTTGATGGTAAAGAAAAATTTCACGTTAAATTCAAGTACGGTTGCGTTCATAAAGTTTTACGGACTTTTATAAGAAAAACTGGAGACGTGTTATTAATATTCTTTTGTGTTTTCTACGTAAGTATACCGGTTAGTTTTATTCCGATTATTATTATGAGTTCGTTGATCGGTATCGAAAATGTAACAAAAACACATATTTTTTTAAAATTGAATTCTAGATTATGGTGAACACATTTTTTAAGTTTTATTCTGACTTAAGCGTACGTACATTATTATACCCATTGCAATGTACCTGTATCATGTACCAGTCAATAAAATTAATCTAAATCGTAGACCACTGTCAAGTTATTTCAATTCAGTCAAATCTTCTCTTTTAAATATATAAAACTCTTTTGAAACTGACTGACAATCAACGCACAGCCTAAACTATAAATCCTAGAGGTATGCAATTTAGAGGGTAGTATTCTTATATAGTGTAGGAGTGCACTAAGAAAGGAATTTTGAAAAATCGCACCCTAAAGGGTCTAAAATTGGGATCAAATATTTTAACCAAATAATGCGTACGCTGCTACCACGCGAGCAAAGCCGCGGGCGCCAGCTAGTGTTATATAAAGTTCGATAGTAGCTCGATACTCCATTGTGTTATTGATTAAGCTCGTAAAAGTTCTAAGGTACACTTGAGATTAGTTGGTTGTACGTGACTGTACCCTCTTTATTTTATTATATTTTATTTTTGTAGCTTCAGGCTGTTTGAATATTGTGTTATTTTTGACGCCCTTGCTCAAGTATTTTTTTTACAAATCTTAGCGGTAATATCGTTAGAATTTAGCCTTAACCAAAGTTTGACAGCTGTCATCAAAAACTTCTTCTTCTATTATGTTTTATGGCCTGTGTCCGTCATTTCGACAGACAGGTTTGCCAGTTAAGCAAGTAACATCAAAAATTTAGATATTGATCATCTCTTTATTTGCCATAGACAAGAATTGAATTGAATTGATCTCTTTAATTTAATTTTGGAACCTCAGAGTCATCAACTAGAGCGTGACGTTTCACTTTCTTTAACAATGCCTTGATCACGAATAAATGTGACAATCACAAACGTATCGTAACGCTAGCGTATCCGAGATACACTGCGCGGTGACACTACAACGGTCGGCAGTCGAGCTGGCGTTGACGCGCAATATAATTCGAAAACGTTAACACGGCGACTGTCAGATTTTTTCATGATAGATTTACTGTTCTGTTGTTTTTTTTTTGTTTTTTTTTATACAATATAGGCAACCGTTTGACCACAATCTCACCTGATGTTGTTCATTCTTTCAAGAACTGTTCACAAAATCTTTTGCTAGCACAGGTAAGTCCCTAACCCTACTTAATTAGTAGCTGATCCTACACGAGCAATATCACTAACGAGGCGATAAAACGAGCTATTACACCTTCTATAACAATCAAGTTAGTGACACTAGTGTTACAACTGGACACAGGAGCTTTATACTCGTATATCCTTGGACATTTCACACAACGCCCTCTAGTCCCAAACTAAGCAGAACTTGTACTACCTACAAATGCTTGCATTTTGGGAACTAGATTGCTGAGGGAATACTTTATTTTTGTAAATACATACTTATAATACACTAGCCGTCGCCCGCGGCGTTACTCGCGTTCTACCATTTAGAGTGTGACGTTTCAAAATTCCTTTCTTATTGCACCCCTACACTAGATAAGGATACTACCCTCCAAATGTCATACCTCTAGGGCTTATAGTTTAGGCTGTGCGTTGATTGTCTGTCAGCTTCAAAAGAGTTTTATGTATATTGATAGTAACACCCAGCCATTGAACAAACATTTATATTTGCCATCAACCTAGCTCTCCAATCTATGGTAATAATAATACTATAATAACGTCAACGGCGCTCTTACATGCACATTGTGTGCAAGAACCTTTATAGCCAAAATTGGCTATTCAAGTCACCTTAGAGCCAACCATAGGCGTCAAGCAGCAACAATGTCGCCGTCGCCGAAACCGGCCAGGAAGACATCATCATCAGTCTTCCAATCCTAAAGTCGTGGGTTCAAATCCGGTCGAGCTCTAAATACATGATGGAAGTTAACCAGCCCTCCTGACTCTTCTTACTCATATTCTATCAAAAATATTATGCTAATTAGATCCTAAATGTACGGTCTAATGAAATGAAACCTATTTGACCTCCTTGCAACTGTACCCATATAATTCCTTCCACCAGGGAGTTCGTCAAACGAAATAGGAAGAGCAAGTTACAAACGCAGTCTAGCCTAAGATGTTTTTAAATTATTAGATGCGTTACCTCGGAAAATAGCAAGAAAAAAGTAAGGTAAATTTTATATTATTTGTTGCGTACCACAACTTCGGCTACATATCACTGCTAGATGTCTGAGTGTGTATCTTTCTAGCAACAGCCTCCGTATCGTAAGCTCTGAACTGCTTTCACTGCTCAACATAATGTCAAGCGATGTGGCATCAGACATACAAAAACCAGAAGATTTTGACGGCAAAAAACGCGAGTGAAATTAAAACAGTTCAGAAAACCTGCCAGGTGGTTTTTATGGGACAACGATTGCCCCCCAGATGTGACATAATACGATAGATTACATATTTAGTGGTTTTCTTACTGTTAGTGTGTTTTTTGCATACTATGCTTGTACCCATAATATATGCATTGATAAGTAAAGCGCGAAACACAATTAAGACGGGTTCGGGTGCATCGTGCAAGCGTGTGTACTGTGTATTTCGTTGAATTCGTATGGAAGACAACACACAGAACTCGTACACCGGTGAAACTTATACGAGTAGTAGAGCTCTTTGTGAGAGCTCGTCCGGGTTCAGTACTACCACCGTACCTATTTCTGCCGCCAAGCAGCGATGCTCGCATTGCTGTGTTCCGGTTTGAAGGGTAAGGGCGCCGGTGTAATTACACGCACATGAGACTTCAACATCTTTACGTCTCAGAGTGATGGACGCAGTGCATTGCCTTACAGGGCACGTCCTCATTGAACTAGCTCTGTGAGGTAATGCATTGTTATAGGCAGAAGTTACCACTTAACATCAGGTGAGCTATCAGCTTGTTCCATTACTTTTATCATAAAAAATCATAAAAATACTGTAGGTTTGTCGGATCTTGGCAATCAGCTAGCTATTTTGAAGCTTTATCGAATACATGTAGTGAATGACAGCGAAGCCTGCACTTTCTACTAGGTGTGACTGCCTAATTATTAGTTATTGCGTATTTTGGCGTATATTGATGTAGTGTAACTTTTGACATTAGTTCAAGAAAAAAATTACGAAAACCCTCTTTTGACAGCATGCTTTTTAAAAGAATATTTATTTTTATGTCACTACGGACACGACAACGACGTCTTGTCGTCAGGTGTGCGCCAACGCTAAAAGCTTGCAAAACTACTCTGAATAATGTGTGTGCGATGCAGCGACTCGAGCTATTATTGGTTTTAAGTTTCCTTTCACGAATTATGTAGCAAGTTGAAACATGTTCCAACTCTCATTTCATTACCAGTCTCAGGTATAACAATCATGTTGAGTGCTAGAACTAATGTTTTACAGATAGACGCGTTATACGCCTGCTAAAAAAACACCTTTACTAAAAAATGCAGCAAATTATATTAATTACAAACAAAACGCGTGCGCGAGTCGTGCGCAAGTGGGGTGTTTGAATAAGTTTTTTTTGTTTTATGATAAAAGTAATGGAACAAGCTGATAGCTCATCTGATGTTAAGTAGTAACTTCTGCCTATAACAATGCTTTACCTCACATAGCAAGTCCAATGAGGACGTGCCCTGTAAGGCAATGCACTGCGTCCATCACTCTGAGACGTAAAGATGTTGAAGTATCATGTGCCTGTAATTACACCGGCGCCATTACCCTTCAAACCGGAACACAGCAATGCGAGCATCACTGCTTGGCAAGTATGTTTACATATCAATTCTAACGTCCAATAGAACCGCGGTTCTATTACCCTTTAGACTGTGACGTTTCAAAATTCCTTTCTTAGTGCACCCCTACACTATATAAGGATACTACCCTCCAAATTTCATACTTATAGGACTTATAGTTTAGGCTGTGCGTTGATTCTAAGTCAGCTTCAAAAGAGTTTTATATATTTAGAAGAAGATAAATAATTATACCGAGGCGTCACAGCTCAGTGGAACTCGAGTGACCAATTCTATAACCATTGTTATTATTGAATAAACTCTACTTTAACTAGATCGTATCTCGAACGAAATATTTATTCCCCGGACTTCAGGCTTTACAAACCGGTACTTGTAACTCTCGAGCCAATAAACCGCAGAAAATCAGAGAGGAATCTGGGAGCGTTCAAACACAGCGTTTTCAATGGCCCTCTAGTGTTTGCAGCTGAGTTGCGTCAAAAACCACCATAATAATACACCATGTATCTACAATGGCGACAAAAACTTGACACACGGGTTGAGCTACTTATTAGTATTCATAAAAAAATAATTAAAGTACAGTCAGCTGCACTAAAATGTGTACGATTCAGAATTTTCAGAATTTTTACTTATTCTGGACCAGTTTGAAGTTCCCCAAAATCATTACCTATACCTATGTATGTTTCTTTTTATAGCACAAAATAAACGTTTTCTATTCTATTCTATTCCATTCCATTCTATTCTATTAATCATATTTCTAATAGTGATTATTATCTCTTATCGTCATAGTCCTAGGTACCTACTTGTATAGGTATGAAAAAAAAACGCAATATCCTTCGAGCTTCAAATATTATTAGTAAATTGCTCTGTAATGTAATTACTGTACCTAACTAGTTATTCAAAAGCAAAACCGTGTAATAGAAATTATGATTTTTTTATTCGATATCGTAAAATCTTCATACCATTTACATATAGGCAAGATCTAGCCAAATTTTGTAACGCTGGCAACCCCGAATACTTACCAACGGCAAACAGAACGATGCAAACATTCACGAGGGCTGCAAATACGTCTAGATTTGCTTATTCATTTGAGTGCTTAATTAATATTCATAGCTTTGAATCTCAAGTCTGGTAAGTTTGAGCCAGTGACCGACTCTAACGAATACTTTGGTTTATTTTAAAGTTGACGTTGTGCGTATGTCTGTTTGTTTGTGGCTTTGTAGTAGACGAATGCATCGATTTGAATGCTGTTTTTTTTTGTCAATTAGCAGAATTTTGTAGGATGGTTGAAATTGGTGCAGCCGTTTTCAAGTTGTGAGGATATTTCATCATGTGTGAACCCCATTTGAATGATTGAATTTCAGCAGCTGCAGAAAGTTTTTTTTTAAAGATTTCAATCATGGGAATCGAACTGGCACCTCGTACGTATACCACGGTACGATACGTATGATAGGTACGTATATTTATATAACTTCAAAGACGAATTCAAAAAGTACAACAAAACTTACTTTCGATATCGTCACGGCAAAGTGCATGCAGTTTTGAACTCTAATTCGAAGTAATTGTGTGCGTAAATAGAAATTACCCTGCAAATGTACGTAGAATACCTCAATTCAATTACCATCCGTCTCAGCCCTATTCCACAAAAAATTAATAAGATGACCCCTGAACCACTTCTCCTTAAGCACCTTGAGGGGGGACACACGGACCGGTGCGGGGACCAAATGCGGTATTTTTTGTTGCAGTGTTCCTCCACCAAAGTGGTACTGAGCCCTGAGTCTATCTCGGTGTTGTGTTTTCTTGCTATTTTTGGCATTCGGAAACGGATTCGCAAAGTGAAAAATTTTGTATGAAAACCGGATAAGCGCCTCTAGCAGGAGATTTGGGAACTGTTTCTGCGAGTCTATAGACGTCAGATAGACTCGCAGAAACAGTTCCCAAATCTCCTGCTAGAGGCGCTTATCCGGTTTTCATACAAAATTTTTCACTTTGCGAATCCGTTTCCGAATGCCAAAAATAGCAAGAAAACACAACACCGAGATAGACTCAGGGCTCAGAGCATCATCAGAGTTCGCCTTGTTCAGTTCATCTTGCTAGAGTCTTCAGACGGCCACAGGTTGTAGACTATTAAATGTTTACTATGCTAGTACACTATGAGGAAGCAGGCAAGCAAGTTCGTACGTTTGAGTGGCCAATTCTGGTGATGGAGTTTTTAGGCCGCCTTAAGGCCTCCGTCGTGACTTAAGTCATTAAGCCATTTTTATCAAAACAAGTTTTCTAAACGAAAAATAGAAAATAAATTAAATACACTCAAAAATCATTTTTTTGATCGAAAATATTGTTCAGATCAAACCATCATCAATAATCATCAATACTATTATATAAAACTCTTTTGAAGCTGACTTAGAATCAACGCACAGCCTAAACTATATGTCCTAGAGGTATGAAATTTGGAGGGTAGAATCCTTATAGTGTAGGGGTGCACAAGAAAGGAATTTTGAAACGAGCGAGATTGAATGCGTGGCACTCGAAGTAATTTCTTCCGCGCGGAGGGACTTCACGCACTGGTTTTTTTTTGCAGGATGTCATTGCAAAACCTCGTCGCATCGCACCGTGTGTCACTACATAAGTGCCTACTTGAGTAACGTTCGTTAGGTAGGGCCATATTCGGCCCTATTCTGGGCCTAAAGACCCACGCTTTTATCTAAAGAGCCCATTTGGGAAGGTGGGCCGGGGTTTTACGGTTTGCAGTAAAATGTTCTGAAATACGTGGTGTTTTGGATTTATTTATATTGACTCAAAAAACTGGACACACATTTATTATTCACGCTAAAGACAGCTGGAAAAAATTAACACAGCATTTGTTATCAATGAACATTATAAAATAGATTATCAGGGTCCTAAATACAGAAGCAAATATTAAAAGCACAACCACTGTTCTAAAACTTTTATCATATTTTTTTATTATCTTATATCCATAGGTCACGTGACCAAGTCTCACATTTCCTATTCTCTTGACTAGATGGATGTTTGACATAAATGTTTCTTTTTGATTTATGAGATTTTAGTTAAATTAATTTTGTTTGCTTAAAGTATCTAAAATGTATGTATGTATTCTATCAGCCATCTAGTTTCCATCGTACCAGCTTTGCTTAGTTTGGGACTAGAAGGCGTTGTGTTAAGTGTCTGTGAATATTTATTTATTTATCTCTATTTTACCAACTGCACAATAACCTTAATAATAAAAATTGGGTGTAAGGAACAAATATTGTAAACAAACATGCCACATACATACAAACTTATAACCCTTTGCTTCGCGTAGTTGGGCAATAAAATGCTGGATTGTGAAATTGTTTCACAAAGGCACAAAAAATTGAATGCAACGACTTGGAAAACATTTTGACTCGCGCTAACACCCAACCGTGAATAATTAAAAAGAAACAATTTAATTTTAACCAACCATGAGTGTTTGTACACTGGCCGACACGACACGACATCTACAGGAGACCACGAGACCGACGTGTCAGTGGTTCCAAATATCTGTGTCAGCGCACGGTGTCGGAACTTCTAGTAAGTACTTTTTAATTTAGCACAACTAATACGACTCTAACTATTTACCTACAAACTCCGTCTGCAGAGTTGGCCACTAACTCATACGAACGGCTGGCCCACTGGTGGGCCGGATGAAAAAAAAAATCCCAACGAGCCCACTCATTTGCATAGTGGGCTCGATGGGATTTTTTTCCCATCTGGCCCACTTACACTGCTACTATAAAAACTACTACTGATAATAGAAGCAGTAGCTTTTACTAAACATTTGCTTGCTTGCTAAAGTGCAAACCGGAGTCCATACACGAAGGTCTGATGATGGCCAGCATAAACATAATAATATATGTCTGGGTGTTTCTATGTTTTATAAGTACATATGTATTTACAAAAAAAAATATGTATGTATTCTATCAGCCATCTAGTTTCCATCGTACAAGCTTTGCTTAGTTTGGGACTAGAAGGCGTTGTGTTAAGTGTCAGCGTGAATATTTATTTATTTAATAATGAAGAAGGCGATCGCACAGGCGAGGCGATATGTTAGTAAAAAACGTATTTGAGCATTTTGAAGCATTGGGTCCAACTCAAGTCAATACTCAAAGGTCTGATGATGACCAACAAGGGTGAAGAAAAACTTTTCAAATTTTCAAAAATTTCAAGGTTTTGAAATTTTTGTAAAATTTACTTGTTTTTCTTGCATCGGCTGTCTGACGTCACTGTTATTTTCGATCGCGCCACTGACATATCAGTATCGTGGTTATCGGCCCGTGTGTCCGATATCGTGTCGGTGTCGTGTCGGTGGTAGTGTGAAATCCAACCATTGTTTGGTTTCATAATTTAAATGTTTATTATTCAATTTAAATGTCCAGATGAATAATGAGATGTTAATGAGTTTCCATGTTGAAATAATTAAATTGTTTGTGTGCAGGTAAAATTATTTTTAATTTGAAGTCATAAATTCCTGTGGGATAGGCCTAAATTAATGAAAACCATTTAAATAAATAATTCAATAAGGTTATAATAAGGTTGTCTGGAAGAAATCGCTCCCTAGCGATAAGACCGCCCATTGTACGTAACATAATGTAATTTAATCTGTCTCGCATATTAGTTATAAGGTGTACCTACGTACAATAAAGCATTTTCATTCATTCATTCATTCATTCAATATGTTTAACAACCTTTAGTCAAACTATTTCTCGCTTGCACACGGTGTTGCCAAATTAGCGACTTCATCGCTAGAAATAGTCACGCCACGACAGAGCCCTTAAGGAGGCCTTCAGGAGGCCTTAACACTCCGTCACCAGAGTTGGCTATAAACTCATACTAATTTACTTCGCCGTTTTATCTTCTCTAAGTGATTTAAAAAAAAATGTTCACAAAGAAAATTAAAACTAATACAGTATTTACAAAATACACATACACAGATTGTAAAATGTCAATTTGGTGAGAAAAACTGACGTACTTGAAAGTAAATACAGTAAATTTAAAAATAAACAAACAATGAACAGACTTTTGTAACTGGAACTCGTATCAAAGAAAAAAAAATAACTCAACCCTATATCGAAGTTTTTGGGGAAAGTCACAGATAAAAAGAAACTGTAGATAGGTTATTTTAAATACAGCTGAGATATTTAAAAATAAAATAAAAATAAAATTACTTTATATAAAATTTATATAAATCTTTATAGACCATTTTTAAAGACAGGCGTCATGGCTCAGTCGGTAGTAGCTCTGCCTTCCGCGATGTGGGTCGTGGGTTCGGTCCCCACCGAGAACACACATTTGTGTGTTGCAAATAAATGTTTTTTCTGTGTCTGGGTGTTTCTATCTATGTATTATAAGTATGTATTTACAAAAAAAATATGTATGTATGTATTCTATCAGCCATCTAGTTTCCATTGTACAAGCTTTGCTTAGTTTGGGACTAGAAGGCGTTGTGTTAAGTGTCCGTGAATATTTATTTATTTAAGCTAACACCTAACTAGGTATGGAAATTGACATTCCCTACACAAGTACTGTATGAAAGTATCAGTGGTAAATTGCCACAACCGTACTGAATAATTACCGCAGCATTACGCCGCCTCTATGAAAATTTAAACTCTTAGAACTTTATAATCTTTTTTCCAATACTTTTGCTTTTAGAAGTCACAAGCGGTGGCAGGAAAAATACTTTGTTTTATAACTAGCTTCTGCCTGCGGCTTTGTTAACTGTACCTCTTTTTCATTTCATTTCATTTTTCGTTTATTTATTCAATCACAATTCTTCACAATCGTATTTGAAATTAAGTAGGTACATAAGATAAAAGGTAAAATTCATGCAATAAAGTTAAAGTTGATTTGATATAATAATAACAATTGTAATAAATGAAAATTAGATAAAATAAAGTCAAATTAATAAATAGAATTAAAATAAGATTATGATATTTATGAATAATACATTAATGAAAAGTGTTTGTCAAAAAATCCTCTGTGGAGTAAAAGACTCCTTGGAGCAACAAATTCTTAATTTTATTTCTAAATT
The DNA here is from genome assembly GCA_918843925.1 of Eulithis prunata. Lineage (NCBI taxonomy): Eukaryota > Metazoa > Arthropoda > Insecta > Lepidoptera > Geometridae > Eulithis > Eulithis prunata. The sequence goes on along the minus strand of OU974030.1, from coordinate 5,820,511 downwards.
GAAGGGGACTCTCCACAGTTTTCAATTCCGTAGGCAGTGAGTTGAAAAGTTTAACCGCTTGATACCTGGAGCCATGCTTAGCAACGTTTAACAGAGGGCATAAAGGTGCTACAAGATCTTTACGTCTTGTGAGTAACCGCTCCTGCCTCTGTTCCGCAGTTTCATATTTCTGTGGGTTTTTAACAATGTCCAGCAATACTACAAGTATGTATAGGCTGGGGACGGTCAATATATTAAGTTTACGAAAATATTCCTTGCAAGATTGCCATTGGGGTATACGTACTATTGTGCGAATTGCCCGTTTCTGAATTACGAAAGCTGAAAGCTTTTGAATGTTAATGAAGTACCTGCTATCATTTTTATTATTATTCTCCCCATCTTACAAGAGAATTATATGGTTCAGAAAAAATGCGCCCACCTGATGATAAATAAATAAATATCCTTGGACATTACACACAAGTCACAACGCCCTCTAGTCCCAAACTAAGCATAACTTGTACTATGGGAACTAGATTGCTAATACAATACTTATATACATTTTTTTTTTAAATACAGAATAAATGTTCAGTAGTTTTGGAGTTAAATAGGAATAGCTGAAAAAAACACGTCGTCCACGTACAATTTTGTTATTATAATATCGAATCAACTTTAACTTTATTGCATGAACTTTACCCTTTATCGTGTATACCTACTTCATTTCAAATACGGTTGTATATAATTGTTATTGAATAAATAAATGAAATTAAATGAAACGACATTGCTTATTTTGCTTTCCTGTGACCTTTCAATGGTGTTTATGAGTAATAGAACAAACCCAATGAACTAACATCATCATCATCTGATGATCAAGCTGTATCAAATTGAAGTCAGTTTTACAAGGTTTTAAACTTATAAATTACTAGCTGTCGCCCGTGGCTTTGCTTGCGTGGTAACAGGATACGCATTATTAGGCTAAATCTTTGATCCTAAGTTTAGACCCTTTAGGGTGCCACTTTTCAAAATTCCTTTCTTAGTGCACCCCTACACCATTTAAGGATACTACCCTCCAAATTTCATACCTCTAGCGGCCGAATACTCAAACACCACTTAAATTAAGTTCACGCTTAAATTATTGCCATCTCTTACAAAATGAGTACCTAATGTCAAAAAGAGGCAGAGCAATTTTAAGTGGTGCTTAAATTTGAGTGACGTTTCAGTATTCCGGCGTAGGACTAGCAAATAAACAATTTCATTTCATTTCAATTATACTTTAGGCTGTGTGTTGATTTTCAGTCAGCTTCAAAAGAGTTTTATACATTTAGAAGATAGAAAAAAAAGAAGAAGAAGATTCTATTGTTTGTAACCTAGATGTGTTTTTTTCTCGAATCTTCTTCCAGTATAAAAAGCATAATATCATGCACAGTTCTACGGCTTTAGTCGCCCGTTTTTATCAAGGATCGTAAAACTCTTGGCCGGGATTCAGCTCGCTGAAAATACGAGCTCCCAGGAGACGGAAGCCAATGAAACACTCCGACTGGAATGTGCGAAAAGATGATAAAATTGATGCGGTACTTTGATGGAAATTGCGGACTTTAGATCACTTGGTTTACGAGTTCAAATTCCGTCTCCACCGATGGGCGTTAGTTTGTATTAATAATATAATAAACTAAGTAAAATTTTATTTTGTAAATATTGTAAATACTGTATTAGTTGTAATTTTCTTTGTGAATAAATAAAATTTATGGTGATACTTCAGTAAGTAAAATTAAGTATAAATAAAAAAGCCCATTTATTACATAACTTAAACTTAAATAGTAGGTATTTAATAATAATAAATAATAGGCCTTTACATCTATTGAAGATGATTTATACAGCGTCAGGAGGCAACCTATGCCTACACTTAACGACACACTGTAGTGCCTGGGACAATGTTTAGATGGAGTCGGCTTGCCATCCACTGCGTCTTCGGATTTCGTTTTCGATATTGGAACCCGGTCTATAAGTTTATTTTATTGAAGTTACTTTTATTGACATAATATTTTTACCACATCCAAATTTTATACTATCTTCACACCTACCCAAAATAAATAAAATTGGAAGGGCTCGACAATATCAGAAGTCCTATCTCACATCCCCGTTAACGCCCTTTGAAGCATGGGGTACTATGGGGTAGGCTGTCATCAGCTCATTATTCAACCCCCAGAGTGATTTTCGTTTTAGGTTTATTGCGTTTTCGTTGATTGGGCGGAGTGATGTGATTTTATCTATGGCGGAGCGATTTCATGTGAATTTGGATCTGATATCGAATTTCATCAAGTTTTTTTTACTAAAAGCTTTTGAAACAGATTAAAATTATATGTAAAAAATATTATAAGTAAACAAGTTAAATGTACCTACCTAATTATTTGGGTTGGCTGGCAGACAATGCTTTCAGCATTAGGTCCACCCTTTGTAACTTTATAATTTTGTGAAATAAAGTATTAAAATGAATAATAATATTTATTATTTATAAAAATAATAATAATAAATGTAATCTTAGGGCGTCTTCAAACTTACACATACTCGTTATTATGTCCATTTAAACTTTAAGTTCTTCATAAAAAAATTAGTAAATTCTATGAAGTCAGGACTTAGATACTCGTAGTTCGCGAAGGCTACCCATGGGTAGACCCAGAGTATTTTGGGGGGGGGGGGGAGGCTTGAGCCCCCTAGCCCCCCTTGATCCGCTAGTGAAGTCGGGGGCTAAGCAGTAGGGTTGACATTTGCGACCGCATCATTATTTGTCTCCGTAATTGGGCATGATACTATCTGCTCCTGTAATTGGATGAAATGAGGATATACAGTGTGTTCCAGAGATTACCAACTGTAAATAAAGGGGTTGTGACTGATTAATAGAATAAATATTCATGGACATATCACACAACACCCTCTTGTTCCAAACTAAACAAAGCTTTTACTAAAGCAAGCAAGCTCGTGTGAGTTATTGGCCAACTCTGGTGACGGAGTTTTTAGGCCCCTATAAGGCGTCCGTCATGGCTTAACGACTGCTAGAGCCGGGACCGACAGTTTAACGTGCCTTCCGAAGCACGGAAGCGCTCAGACGTAAATGCCACTACCGGTCACCCATCCAAATCGTGACCGCGCAGAACGTCGCTTAACTTAGATAATCAGTGAAGATTGACTAAGCAAGCTACGCTACAAACGCTTAGAGTAAACTAATAAACTAATATCGAATTCCTATAATTATTTGGCACTCGTAAACTAACACGTAGTTAATTTGGGCAATGTTTTTCTTGTAACGTTCTAAAACACTTAATACCGTGTTTACTATTCGAAATAGATCCTCGTATCCAATTACTGAAGCAAATTGCAAACGGTGTAAGTAAGTATTACAGTGTCACAAAACTGGGAGGCCCCACAAATACCACAAATACCGTACCTATTTCTGCCGCCAAGCAGCGATGCTCGCATTGCTGTGTTCCGGTTTGAAGGGTAAGAGCGCCGGTGTGATTACAGGCACATGAGACTTCAACATCTTTACGTCTCAGAGTGATGGACGCAGTGCATTGCCTTACAGGGCACGTCCTCATTGGACTTGCTCTGTGAGGTAATGCATTGTTATAGGCAGAAGTTACTACTTAACATCAGGTGAGCTATCAGCTTGTTACATAACATTTATCATAAAAAATAAATTTCAAAAAACCTTTAAAATTGCCTTCGTTATGGGGGAACCGAAACGTTTCGACTTTTCGGATTTTAATTGAACCCTGATAAAGCTAGCTACATAGATAGATTGTGTTAATAGAATAACAGCGCCTACTGCTAAAACAGTAGGCAAATTGCTGAGCTAGGACCCATTTGCTGCTGTGGCAGGCATCATACATATAGGAAATAGGAACCAATTTATGTTATTTAGTATATATTTATTTTATTCCTTTTAAATTCAGTGCTTTCGGTATTTTTATTATTATTGTTTCATTTGTACTTATATATATGTTTTGTATGTTGTGTGCCATGTAGTAAATAAATGAATGTCTATGTGTTATGGAAATTAGTAAAATTGATCTCCTAATTATCCTTTTCCAGTTGCTGCTAATAATGATGACTGTGTTATTATTTTACATTTGCTTCCGCCAACTTCGTCCGCGTCCCATTGGATCCTGTTAATTCTTCGCGATATAAAGTAGCCTATGTGTTATGAAAATATCACAGGTACTCGAGAAATCGTGAGGATTTCCAATACGACGGTTCGAACATCGAAACCAATGACACCATGACTGACCTTTCTTTTTGTGTTTTAGGAACCTATAAGCTATGTAATTGTGCAGCACTGTAACGATCTACCAAAAGTCAATTACAGAAGCGTAGTTAGAAACTTGTAAGATAACTAAATGGGAGTAGACCAGATGTGATTGTGATCTGCGCCAAATAGTCCTAAACGACAGAGCAAACAGTCAGCACTATCATCAGCTTGTAGAAGTCCACTGCTCGACATAATAGCGCGTGCACACTATGCCTATGCCGCTGCCGGCATGAATGCCGCGATTAATTCCGGAATTATTCCCACATAAACATCGCCTTTATTTTTATACCGCGTTCACACATGCCCATGCCGCTGCCGGAATTATTGCCGCGATTAATTCCGGAATTATTGCCACAGCAACATCGCCAAGTTCATGCCCTAGCTCCTTGGTGAGAATAAAGGTTGCTGTGGCAATAAGTCCGCGGCATGAATGCCGGCAGCGGCAATGGCATAGTGTGAACGCGGTATAATGATCCATAGATTTTAAGAAAAAACTATTCCGGACCATTTTCTTACTTCTTGCGATCTGACTCAAATCACAGCACAAAATTAATCATAAATTAATCTTTTCGTATTTAAACCTTTTAGAAAACATAGCTTTGGGCCGTTTTGCATCCATCGACTTTTTAAATTTACTCTGGGTGTGTATTTTGTAAATATTGTGAATATTACAAATGCTGTATAAGTTGTAATTTTCTTTGTAAATATTATTATTAATTCAGATTTCCAGATCTTTCCCAGACTTATACTGTATGAAAAGGCCTCTTTACAGCCGCTACTCAATTACTTACAATAATATTATGACAAGGCCCATGTACAGCCGCTAAAGTACAATGTTATAAACAAAGCCAAGTGTCCCATATTGTGTTCCAAATGGTAAATAAATATCTATGACTATGACTACTTCCAGGTGCTCCCTCTCTCATAGTTCTTCGACTTTGTAGTTTTTTTCTTTACCATTTTTTAGTTCGATAAAATCCCTCTCAGACTGCTATTTTGCGGCTTCAACAAACTAAAGCTCTCAAACGTAAACTAAAAGCGAGTCAAAGAAAATGGCTTCGCATTTCTACACCGAATTCCTTTCAAACATCACAGCGTACATCGCGGTGTAGGTTTGTACGCTAACCTACGTCTTGACACAAACACAATGCAATGTACAAAGCCGGAATCATCCTTTCATGCTATCTCTTTGTTTGCGACGCGAACGTAAGAAAACTAACGTTTAAATGTTATTCTGTTAGGTTATACAAGCACAGTATAAGTACACAGTATTTACAGAATCGACACTCTTTACTTTCCGTCAGTTTTCAAGCATTTATTGCCTACTTTGTATTGTATCTCTATCGATTGATCTTCAATACAGAAACTACTTAAGTAAGATTCAAAATAGAGTAACTATTTCAAAATAGAGTAACACAATAATGCAACATACCACGCAAAACAGCTAAATTATATATTAACTAGCCGTCGCCCGCGGCGTTGCTCGAGTTCTACCCTTTAGAGTGTGACGTTTCAAAATTCCTTTCTTAGTGTACCCCTACACTATAAAAGGATACTACCCTCCAAATTTCATACTTCTAGGACTTATAGTTTAGGCTGTGCGTTGATTCTAAGTCAGCTTCAAAAGAGTTTTATATACTCGTATATTGATGATGTTTGCTCTATCTATCTATCTAAATAGCACATAAAGTTATGTGCTTTTTTCGTTACGTCGCAATAACGTGACGAACAATTTCGGCGGTTCACTTATTCACACTTATAAAAGCACCACACAATAAGCATGTGATTGATTAACACTTTTATTGCAAGTGTCCGGAGTGTAAGCAAATTTTGGTACTTTGATTATCATTTAGATAGATAGATAGATAGAAAACTCTTTATTGTACACCACTTTTACAGAAATTATAAAATAAACACAGAGTTTATTATTCTTATGCGTGAAGTACAAAGGGCGGCCTTATCGCTAGTCCGGTTTTGTGTAAAAATATCGCTGAAAATTTGCACGTTGCCTTTTACTAAAGCCACCCGGCACGAAGGATGATTATTTATAGACACCGGGCAAGCCTATTCCAAAAATATACCCCAACCCTCATACTAAGTTAGACGCTGAGGTATAGAGTCAAAGTCAAAGTCAAAAAGCTTTTATTCAATAAAATCTCACTGATCACTTTGAATCGTCATTACGTTTTGTATGATTAGGTATGATTACATTTTTTTTTTTTATTGGATGAGTTGGAGCTAGTTCGTCCCAAGCTTGTTTGTCTTCTAAATAATCTGATATTTTATAGTATGCTTTTGAAATAAGTCTTTGTTTTATTACGTTTTTGAACTTGCCAATCGACAATTGAGACACATCACTTGGGATTTTGTTAAAGAAGCGTACACATTGCCCTTTGAAAGATTTACTAATTTTTGAGAGCCTAGTGGTGGGAACAGCGAGTTTGTCTTTGTTTCTAGTGTTAACATTATGATTATCACTTTTTTTGTTGAATAGATTTATATTTTTTTGAACATACAATAAGTTTTTATAGATGTACTGGCAAGGTACTGTCATTATATTTATTTCTTTAAACTTATTTCTTAGTGATTCTCTGGGACCCATGTTATAAATTGCACGAATAGCCCTCTTCTGCAACACAAATATGGTGTTTATATCTGCAGCACTCCCCCACAACAAAATGTAGTAGAGTAGTTCTACTTCTGTATTAATCATATTGTGCTCTTATTTGAAGTGAAATGTTACGTAATTACACCCGTGACTTAGTCTTAGTAAGATAGTAGAATACCCTTCAGATATCTTAGATCTTATGATCCCAATCTAATTTACTTAAAGGCAGTTTCACCATCTACAGAGTAACGTATACCTAACGCTATCCGTCAGGTAATAAATATTTCTATATTTGTTTCTAAATAAAAAGTAGAGACGTATCTTGATTGTCAGGCGTCACGACTCAGTCGGTAGTAGCTCTGCCTTCCGTGCTGTGGGTCGTGGGTTCGATCCCCACCGAGAACAAACATTTGTGTGTTATAAACATAGATGTTTGTTCTATGTCTGGGTGTTTCTATGTATTATAAGTATGTATTTACAAAAAAAAAATGTATGTATGTATTCTATCAGCCATCTAGTTTCCATCGTACAAGCTTTGCTTAGTTTGGGACTAGAAGGCGTTGTGTTAAGTGTCCTTGAATATTTATTTATTTATTTATATTTATATATCTATAACGGATAACTGATAGTTTCTGTGTAGAAAGGATCATACAAAAAAGCGCTAAGAACCATGCCGTAGTCTTCTTCTAGGCTCTGATTGCGAGGAATTGGTACCTAAAATCATCTAGTTTATAAGACACTAAAATGATTCTTACAATTGTACTGAATAAAAGATATTTTACTTTGGCTTTGACTTTGCTACCGTAAAGTCATTTATTATGATAAACGGTAGAATAGCTAGTCTTTCCGATATCTCATGATTTCAATATTTATTTATTTATTTATTTGAGCCCCCAACATCATATACACCGAATCACTAAATATAACAATAACAAAATAGAGGCATGCCTCTATTTTGTTATTGTTATATTTAGTGATTCGGTGTATATGATATATGTATATATGGTGTATATATGACTTGGCATGCCAAGTGTTACAATAATTATAGGAGACAGACAACAAGCTATTAAGATTAGAGCAAGAGCGAGCTAAAAATTTGAAAACAAAATAAAAATAAATAATCAGTAAAATAATTGACAGTACAGACAGTATCTAAAATACTAGGAACAACATGCAAAGGTTTTTTTCTTGGCTCGTCCAAAAGTTCATAAAACATGATATTTGCGTCAAATCATAACAAGATCCCACTAGGACCGGCAAAGTTCAAGGTTACGAGAAGTCTGTCAACGTTGAGATTGGTTGCATGGAAAGTGGAGCACCTCAATAACCAGAAATAGACGGACATTGAAGCGGCGTTCTTCGTTCCACAGATCACCTATTACTAAACCTGGCTGTATTATCATCTCACATAACAGTTTCATAGAAATCATCCCCTTATTATTATAAAATAAGAGCGCCCAATTAAATGAACCGTGCTGCAAATCCGGTCCGGATACTTAAGTTTATTAATCTCATCGCAATCATAAGAGTATTTGTTTTTAATATAGGATTTTCCAATAATAATTTTATTATTGACCCTAAGACTCGTACCCACTATCGTTGTTGGATCCATATTTTAAACAGATCGCTTTTATACAAAAATGTCGTGTTTTATTTTAAAACAAATGACATCTTTAAAAATGACTTTTTCATCCCACCATCTCGGAAAGAGTATTTTTAATCTTCAATATCTGAGTGGAAAAGCCGTTTTTATTCTCTAGAGGATAAAGTAAATTGAATTTAGAACATCGTGTGCACTAAGTTTGTGAATTAAAAAAAACATTAAACCTATTTACTGCTACCTCTATGGTGCCGAATATCTCATACAACTTTTTTTTAATTTGTTAAAAACTCAGACTCGGAACCTTCTTGGTGTTCTTTTTTCAATTTGCTTTTTTTGCATTTAGTCATTTCCTCGCTGAGGTGGAATGAAAAGTTACGTGTTGCACTCGAGTGCAAAGATTTTTCACCTCGTGCTCTTTTGATTCCCTCGCTAACGCTCAGGATTCTAATTTAGAATCCTTCGATTGCTCGGTCATCAAAATTGAACACGCGGTTAAAAAGCAACTTTGCACTCTTGTATAACAAATAACTATTGCTATAGTAATAGTATTATATTGTGATCTGTGCTTTTACTAAGGTATGTTTTTACTTATACGAAATTATTATATAGGTACCTACCTTCTTATTTATTCCACAAAAAGAACATTTTAAAACAAGTTTGCACTCATTTTATTCTTATTTTGTTTCACCAAATAAAACCATTGTAACGCATCATCGATAAACAAATTGATTAATGTTATTTTCGAGTGGATTCCGGATAAATTTGAATTGGGGTGAATTTGAATGTTACCCATTTTACCCTTTTTCATCCGATTTTACCCCTTTTTAACCCATTTCGAATGGTTCGCGCTTGGTTTCCCATTGTGACGCTAGATAGAGAATTGTCGGAGAAAAAGTAATGTTATGACGGGAGAATAATAATGATTGTTATTATAATGGCAACAAGTTAATGTTTCTTTATTGTGCGTCACTTTTTTTAATTACTAACCGACTTCTAAAAAAGAGGGAGGTTCTCAATTAGGTTGTATTTTTTGGAAATAGATTTAGAGCAGTATAATGAACACAACACTTAGACCATAAAAGAGCAACTATCCATTCTTAGATAATTCATGCATATTGTTTTATTGCCAATTTTGAAAATTATTGCGTTGTTTTTAATTAAAAAAAAATACACTTTTGCTTATTATGACCAGTGAAAGTTTTGCTTTTAAGATAGTTATAACGAAAACAGCTTATCAGAAAAAGCATTCTAACAAAAAAGCTCTTGATACCGCATGTTTTTTTTTATTTTTTTTATATGGTTAAAGTAATGGAACAAGCTGATAGCTCACCTGATGTTAAGCTTTCAATCAAAATATTTATTTTCACCTCTCTAAACAGCACATAACAGTTTTGTCGATATTGGTGCGCCGCCCTACCCTTGTACATTTTTTACAGAATATAAAAGCTCACGATTTACTATCTTGACATTCGTGGCAGAATGGCCTATCTATTTAACTTTATAGACCACAAATACGTTTCCTCCTAACTGTACCTCATAATGTCGGTTTAATTTGAACTCTACATCTTACCAGATAAGGTTCAAACTCCCCAATACAGCTAAATTCACAGTTACAAATTTTATTACTACTGAAATTTCATTTGGATGAGTCTCATGTCTCTTTATTGTCTTTTAAAATTTAATTTTATGGTACTTTTGTCTGAAATTATCACACTATAACCTTTTTAGTGGGTTAAATTACGTGCTTTTGATGGGATCGTTAAGAATAATAGATTTTTTTATGTATTTGTAAACTGAGGGCAAGAAAGTACCATCAGGCATAAGAGTGTTTGTAATCTCAGTGGAAATACTATATACGCTTATAAATGCTTTTAATTATTTTTGTGAACTTATCAACTTTATGTTTCCACTGTGATCAGGTAACTGGGACCGCGGTCCTAGTTATGTATGGGCCCAGTCGCCTGTATCCTCTGCAAAATATTTACAATACAAACGATGAAGGTGAAGGTTTTATTGTGAATGTTTTTAGTCAAAAGTCGAAACACGCAGTTAAAATGTGATATGTTTTGAAATTCTAGTGGAAGTCAAATCTTCAGACTCTTAAATCGTAAATTTTATTCCAGTTGTAGATATTAAACTGCTCCAACTACTGGTAGCTGTACCAAGTGGTTCTGCATCGGATTATTGGAAAAGCAACCAATTGCGTTGCAAGTCCAGGTGGTTTATTTGCTGGCTCGAAATCGACGGCTGCCGGTAATATACGGCCAATTAGTGCATAGTTTGTAATTTGCAGGATTTATTACTTTTAAGGAGCTATACAGGTGCGATCAGACTATTGATGATAGGTGGGCTCAAGGGGCGATCGTTGTCTCATAAAAACGTGCCATGTAAGTTTTCTGAACTGTTTTCATACTAAATCGTAGGTATTCTGTTACAAAATAGTGACATTAGCGCATTTCAGCGCGTTTTTTGCCGCCAAAAGCTTCTTGGTTTCGTATCAAATAAAATCAAATCAAATAATGTTTATTGGGCACTATAGGTAAATTAGTATAAAAACATGCCTAGCAACAATCATAGCGAAGTACTTATTCTAGTAGGCAAGTCATCATAGTAGGTACTGACATTATGCTGGGCAGCGGAAGCAGCAGAGCTTGCGATATGTAGGCAGTAATCAAATCGGCTGATTCTAGGCCGTAAGAGTGAAATCTACTGTCATATCTAGTAAGGGCATAGGTAAGTACCTACCTACCCTACGTATAATAATATGAAATAAAAAAAATAAAAGTTATGATCTTTCCAATTTCAATAATAACTATTAACAGATCTGAATAACTCTTTCATTTGTGTCTATAGGATTAACTTGGTCCCATAATACTTTAAATAAAAATAGTAAATAAAAGACAATGTGAAACTTAACAGTATCGAATAACAATTTTAGATTTCAAAATCTAAGTAAATAGAATCGCAAAATATTATAACGCAGTTCTATTACATATTATTATTTATTAACTTATGTGGCTGACTGTACCTACTTTGATAACCTCAAACTAACGAGATCAAACTGGAAAACCACGTACGGTTATCTAGTTTGATCTCGTTAGTTACCATTTAGTTTAGGGTCTTTTTGAGTCCCCTTTGTTGTGGTCAGTACCTAGCAGAGTTTTTTTCAGCCATTATAGAGTTGTTTTTTTTCGCCATTTTAATATCTAAATGTAGCCAATAAAAAGCTTTTCTTTCTCTCTAAATATCTTTAAAATATGTATCTGTAGAAACTTTTCACTGAATATATTCAATCAAAAACCTTCTGTTCCACTTTCAAATGCGAAGTCTCATCAATTCAATTAGTATTCGTTTCTTTTCCTTTGCAATTTGTGCTCAAATCAGCCAAGTATCTACTGACGGCGCGGCGCTCCAACTCTTTGATGGAACTTCAGAGTAATAAGTACTGTCAAAGGGGATTGCTTGAGGAGACAAAAAACATAACATTTCACGAAGAGTACCAATTTCTAGAGCACCCACGCTATTTCACAAAAAGCAGACCTTAAGTCATATTTTTTTTCCTGTTATTTTTGTTTTTCTCGTTTTAAGTTTATTGGTTGTCTTAATAAAATTAAAACAAAGCTAAAGTACCTTTTAGATATTATTATGTGGTATAATCTGGTTTAATAAAGTAAGACAGACCTAGATGGATCGACGACAGATCGCAGAAAATCAACTGAATACTGATGGTGAAAGCAAAAAATCAAACTTTATAGAATTTTTCTTTTTTTGGGACGCTTTTGTCCAGCTGTGGATTTTTACAAGCTGATATGATTTTAACTTAAAAGCGAGATTATACGTTACTGAGATTTACACTAGTAAAATATTTGAGGGTTTTTAATATAATTAACTTATTTCCTTTTTTTACATAAAATTTTACCCAAATGTAATTACATGTACGTAAATCAAGGTAATATAAACTAAGGCGTTTAGCAAACAGACCCAAAGGTTCAGCAAACAAATTAAACAGTGTAACTTCTGCGACCTCATTCCCTTTATCATTGTCATTCATTAAAACACTAATTACTACTTCAAAATGGCTGTTAAAGGAATCTTTATTTTACGAGTTTGGATATTTCTCTCATTGAATCTTTAGAAACTAAGGTACATAATTTTCTCTAAAAACGGAATGTGGGGTGTAACTGTAAAGGCTGGTAATTGTTTTTTGAAGGACCATAGAATAAATCTAAATAAATAAAAATGCTGAACCAATCGTAGTGAAATTTGGAAAATGGATCTTGCTCGTAATAAGATAGATAATCTAGTCCGTCACCTACCTTACACTTCCACACAACGCTCCTTCACGAGGCTTAGCACGGCAATCCTGGTGATGTGGCTGGAGTCCAGCGAGTCCAAGAATGTTCCAAAAAACACCATCTATATGGGCACAACACTGCGAGAACGTCTCACAATAATAATAACTGCAAGGCAGTTGAAAATGAGTTCAAACTTGTCTGTTCACCGAATAGTTTCTCAAAAACGAAGAAATGCGACCGAGCTTAGGTAGTCGCACAAGCCAACTGATGATGCGCGCGCGCAGAAAGGCGGCAGCGCATAGCCCGCGATCCACAACGAGGGTAGTCGTGAAAAGCGGATGGCAAACATAAATTATCTATACCCTTTAAATTGAGCAAAGATCCAACACGGAATATATAACTAATGATTTGTGAGTTTACTATGTTTCCAAACATTCCAAAAAACTCTGCTGCAACTTTACATTGTAACATTAAATAAGCTATGGAAAGCGGACTAATATAAAAAAAGCTTATAAAAAAAGCGTTGAACAAAGCTTTTTTACAGACCGACAAAAGCATTTCATAGTCGCAAATTCGCGTCCGCGCTTAAATAAAAATGCAAATTTACAGCGTCGTTGTCAGCGATTGGGCCAAACTTTCTGCTGATAGTGGCTTCTTTACTTTTTGAAGGCATACGGACACTGAAGTAGCTAGAATCTCGTACAATGGCTGAATTCCTTTTTTTTTAATGATAAATGTAATGGAACAAGCTGATAGCTCACCTGATGTTAAGTGGTAACTTCTGCCTATAACAATGCATTACCTCACAGAGCAAGTCTAATGAGGACGTGCCCTGTAAGGCTATGCACTGCGTCCATCACTCTGAGACGTAAAGATGTTGAAGTCTCATGTGCCTGTAATTACACCGGCGCCCTTACCCTTCAAACCGGAACACAGCAATGCGAGCATCGCTGCTTGGCGGCAGAAATAGGTACGGTGGTAGTACTTCCCCGGACGAGCTCTCACAAAGAGCTCTACTACTACTACTACTTCCTTGACTTTACTTCTGAAAGGCATGACATGTGTATTACAAAACAGTGCCTAAACTTCCCTAACATAAGTAAACAAATAAATATTCTTGGACATTTATCACACAACACTCTCTAGTCCCAAACTAAGCAAAGCTTGTACTATGGGAACTAGATTGCTGTTAAAATACTTATGTACTTTTTTTATACATACTTGGAAGCTTCATAAGACACTGGCCTTAACTAAAAACTCTTTTAAAATTTCTTCCCGCTCAAATGTAATTTAAGATCCCACTCAACTTTGATTTAGGAGCTCTCTCTGAGTTTCTCTGTAGCTAATAAAAAACGCTCTAATAGCTTGTTTGTTAGCTCATTTCAACCATTATGAAGTTGCTTCGAAATTGCTGGACGCAGTCATTTAGATTTCAAAATGACTGAACTTTTGTGTAAGTATTTTAGTGAGTTTTTGTAAGTATAAGTATACAATCAAGATTTTAAAATGGCTGAAATTTTGTGTCGGTACCTTTTACCTACATAATATATTTAAAAAATAATAATTATTATTTATAATGTATGGAACTAAAACAACAACTATTATTTCTATGTTTGACAGAACTATAAAATTAATAATTAGGTATTTAATAAATGAAATAGGTAAGTAAAATAAATAAATATTCTAGGACATTACACACAGCGCCCTCTAGTCCCAAACTAAGCAGAGCTTGTACTATAGGAACTAGATTGCTGATACATATTTTTTTTGGTAAATACGTACTTATTTTAACATAGTAACACCCAAACATACGTAGAACTAACATCTATAATTGCCACACACAAATATTTGTTCTTGGTGGGGATCGAACCCACGGCCCACAGCACGGAAGGCAAAGCGATTACTGACTGAGCCATGATGTCTGTCAAGTATTTTAAAATTTGTGATATAGGTGGGTACTAGGTAGTAAATCCCGGAATCAGGTAATTATAGTGTCTTACCATACCAAATTCTACGTAGAAACTAAAATAATACTTTTTTAGTTATTTTATCTATACGACTCACGCCACCTAGCATTTGAGAACAGAACTAAATACAATACCGGACTCTTCAAACTTTTTACTTGGTTCAAGCATCTGAATGTTTCAGGAGCGAACTTAGTTCTACGTTACACCGCTAGGTGGCAGGTTTCTGAACTTGTATCTCTTAGACATTTTTCAATTTATTTTTGTGTTGTATAAAGACTTATTGAAATTATTTTAGTACATAGAGATATGATAAACTTTACAAAGGACACTTACAAAGGGGAAGATTTACTCCAGTGAACCTTTGAGCCTTAATATAAGGTATTCTAACACAGAAAACAAAATAATCCATCTTCTGTGCTAGAATAGAATCGAATGGTAGAATTCCATTTAAACCAATTTCAAAATTCTTTACTAAAAACAAAAAACGTGAAATATTTAGACATGCCTTTTCCTCTATCCAGTTACATCAAAACTTTTTTCTGAAATGCACAACTCTGCACTAGATTAATTTTAATAGGAAACCAACCAATATTTCAAAAATACTGCAGAATTCGTTTTAAAAGCTATTCCAGCCAAGTCTCGACGTGGCCTACTTAGATAAAACCTGTTGCTCGAGAGTAGAGCACTTACGGAGACTATCTGTAAGCGTTTGCACAAACTCTCTGGAGATGAAAAATTATGATAGTACGAAAAAAATCAATAGGAAGATAATTTTCACAGGAGAATGTAGATAAATATAACTATTTATTCACAAGGAAAATTGCAACTGATACAGTATCCATACTAATATTATAAATGCAAAAGTAACTCTGTCTGTCTGTCTGCCTATCTGTCTGTCTGTCTCGCTTTCACGCCAAAACTAATGAACCGATTTGAATGAAATTTGGTACACAGATAGTCTAGAGCCTGAGAAAGGACATAGGCTACTTTTTTATGCGAAAAAAGGGTTGTAAGGGGTTGAAAGGGGGTGGGGGGTGAAAGTTCCTTAAACTTTTTAATGTCACATTTGAAATAACTGTCAGTTGTTTGACAGTAAGAGTTTGAATGACAGGAGAACTTCTGTCGGGTCAGCTAGTTTACAATATTTACACAATGACATGAAACCAGTTGAGCTAACAAACCGTTGCAAACGATTTATAGATAGCTCAACTGGTCCAAATCAGTACCAATAGGGAAGATACCACTGAAATAATAATGAATATACAAAAAAAATTGAAAGAATCTAGGTACTAAGTGATGGAACCAACCGATGGCTCAGCGCGGTTACTTCGGCCATAGATCATATAATACGAGTGTTAAATAGCTTCGGCGTATAGTGTTATAATGATCTGTGTTTCGGCTAGCAAAGCATTACACAGAACAAGGCTATTGAGGACCTACCTTTCAAAACGGAACGTATTAAAGCGAGCCTCACTTTTTGGCAGTAGAAATAGATTCAATACTGAGTATATTATTTAAACTTAGATACTGAATGTGGACGGATGTAGAAGTAGAGGTAGGCCAAAGAAAAGATGGATGGACTGTTTGAAAGAAGATATGAGTAAGAAAAGAGTAAACACCGAGATGACGGCTGATAGAAGAGAGTGGAAGACGAAGACATGTTGTACCGATCCCACTTAGCGTGGGACAAGGGTAGGAAGATGATGATTTCTGAGTATATTATTTAAACTAGGGCGCAAAAATAGGTTAAGTTTTCGATTGATTTTGAATCCCTCGTAAAAAAGTAATTATCTACTCAGAATTCCATACTTTAGCCCCTGAAAGATACGAAATATATATTCTAGTAAAACAATCACCTGTACTACAAAAATACTTATTACTTTAAAAAAATCTAAGCACAAAAAAGTGTAACCTAAATAATTTCTGAGTTCTTTGCGTTAAAGCGTTTTTTGTCGGCAATTTTTTTTCTATTTCCGTCATCATTTTACGGCCGCTGATCTGGGGGAATCCAATCTCATTGGAGTTTCACAGATTAGCTATTCTGAATGGAATTTGGATGGTTTTCAAAGGCAACGTATTTTTAGGTTTCTATTCGTACCAACCACGCGGAAACCCGGCTTATGTGGGTTTGGTATTTAGGACATTCAAACGATGTATAAAATACCCTATTTCTAGTCACGCGTGAACTTTTATAGGTCTCTGAATAAAACTCAATGAAAATCAGTAACCCTGTAGGGACCACAGTATGTAGAGATAGTATAGAATAGAATAGAATAGAAAATAATTTATTTACAACACAACACAAGAAAAATTAAACATAAGTAGGTAGCATAAGTAGGTAGACTAAACTAAAACATGACATAATTAATAAATAAACAAAAGAAACCAAAACCCAGTTAAAAAAAATATAAAAAAAAATAGAGACCTTGTAGAGTGTAGGTAGACCCAACCTTATCTACTCCTAAATAATTTCCACTTACTTTCCACTGTATTTTTAACCCTAAGTGACAACCAACCAAATTTTATCAAAATATAGGTGCGCTATTGAGTATCTACCTAACTACGATGTAACTATGAAAATGATTATACTACACTAGACATTTCACTTTATATTCAGCAGCAACAACAACATAGTTTCAGTACAGTCTGCGCAATAGACATCTAATAGCGCGTGCACACTATGCCCATGCCGCTGCTGGCATGAATGCCGCGATTAATTCCGGAATTATTGCCACAACGTCATCGCCAAGTTCATGCCCTAGCTCCTTGGTGAGAATAACGGCGATGTTGCTCTGGCAATAAGTCCACGGCATGAATTCCGGCAGCGGCAATGGCATAGTGTGAACGCGGTATAATCAACATACATTATTTATGAAGGGCATGGCCCACTTTTGACCCAAGCTCCGATGAACCGGACGCCGTTATGCCCGGGACATTTTAAAAAGCAAGTTGGATAGTCTAGATGCTGGGCAAGTTGCCCAGCACCTAGACTATCCTTCTATAGTCGGTTTTATTTACAGGAAGACAAGGTCAATAGCCAAGGCCTTAGTCCCTGTGGACAACCGACCAAGAGAATATGACTACAAAGTTAACTAGTTTTTTGTTAGTACCTATAATTATGTACCTACCAAAAGTTATGATTGTTATGTACCTACTAGTTATTAACGTTATTAAATAAATAAATAACATAAATAAATATTCACGGACATTTAACACAACGCCCTCTAGTCCCAAACTAAGCAAAGAAATACAAATAGAAAGCATATCAAGCAAAGCTTGTACTATGGGAACTAGATGGCTGATAGTATACATATATGCATATTTTTTTGTAAATACATACTTCTAATACATAGAAACACCCAGACACAGAACAAACATCTATGTTTGCCACACACATGTTTGTTCTCGGTGGGGATCGAACCTATGACCCACAGCACGTAAGGCAGAGCTACTACCCACTGAGCCATGACGCCTGTCAATTTGAAAGTTATCAATTATCCTTCTGACTGTACCTACCAACAATACTAGCATAAATTATCAAAGCATTGTTATTTGCAACGGTCGCCCATGTCATCCAGATGCGGGTTGGGTACTAAACAACAATTCATAGAACTAGAACGTTCTTCAACTGGCTGAAACTTCGAGGGGTTAAACTACCCCTCAAAAAGTATATAGAAAGAAGTAGCTCTGCCTTCCGAGCTTTGGGTCGTGGGTTCGATCCCCACCGAGGTCAAACATTTGTGTGTGACAAAATATAGATATTTGTTCTGTGTCTGGGTGTTACCTTGTATCATAAGTATGTATTTTTACGAAAAAAAAAAATGTAAGAACGAGTATTCTATCAGCATTGTAGTTCCCATAGAACAAGCTTTGCTACGTTTAGGAATAGAGGGCGTTTGATATGTCCAAGAATATTTTATATAATTAATTATTTATTTATTAGTTAAAAAAAAAATCTTTCATTCTAGATGTTCGGACCGTTCTATAAATATTCGCAGACACTTAACACAACGCCGTCTAGTCCCAAACTAAGCAAAGCTGGTACGAAACTAGATGGCTGATAAAATCCATACATAATTTTTTTGTTTTTTAATACATACTTATAATATATAGAAACTATCAATTTCTGAGCGCACGTGACGTCACAAGCAAGACCATTATAGGCCATTGACATGTCTATAAAACAGCAGATTGACTTAGCTCTATGGTAACGTGGACGTTTTAATCAAAGAGAACAGCTTGTTTATGTTTGATGGTAGGACAGTTGAAAGGTTAAGGACAACACAACAGGCGTCATGGCTCAGTCGGTAGTAGCTCTGCCTTCCGTGCTGTGGGTCGTGGGTTCGATCCCCACCGAGAACAAACATTTGTGTGTTGTAAACATAGATGTTTGTTCTGTGTCTGGGTGTTTTTATGTATTATAAGTATGTATTTACAAAAAAAAAATGTATGTGTGTATTCTATCAGCCATCTAGTTTCCATCGTACAAGCTTTGCTTAGTTTGGGACTAGAAGGCGTTGTGTTAAGTGTCCGTGAATATTTATTATTATTTATTATTATAACTAATTTGGTGTAAACAAGAAATTAAGGGAACGGTGGGTAATGGTACACGCAGGTACTACAACAGAAATAGAAAATAGAAATGGAAAATATTTATTTTGTTATTTTTATAAATACACAAGACAATCCAGTCCATCCAAAAGGTTGTCTGGAAGAGATCGCTTATAGCGATAAGGCCGCCCATTGTACTTCACAGAAGAATAATGAACTCTGTGTTTATTTATAATTTCTGTAAAAGTGGTGTACAATAAAGAGTTTTCTATCTATCTATCTAAGACAATATTATAAAATTGAAACTTAAATTTAGATTTAAAAAAAAATATGGTTACCACTAAGCATGGTGCCAGGGCAGGGGTATGTGAATACCCTGCCCAGGCGCTGGTTTTCAGTGCCGCCAAACAATTAGTACTGTTGCAACTTCGGATCCCTTGATCGCACACCATGCAACATGGGTCAATTAAACGAGAGTAAAGTAATAGAAATGAATAATTGCCGAGAGTTAATTCGATGAATGATTTCGTTGTGTCGTAGAAGCGAACCAACAACTCAAATCCACGTACCTTTTCTGATCCTCTGATGACCTGGCCAGCTATAGCTATACCCGGGTAAGCGTTGGGTTTGCTTCAAACACTTTTCTTTTCTGAATTTCCAGGTTTTCTTCGGTTATAATTTAGTTTTCTTCATGAACACGTCTAAAGCACTAGCATCACCGACATCTTGTTGTTTTTCGCAAAAGCCGGTTCGTTCATTCTATCCTTCATTCCGCTTATCCATAGAGTAAAAATATCACAGAATGTAAATGTTCTTCAAGCCGCGGATGCGTGGTGAATGTGGATTTGAAAGGCTCAGTTGGACACAACCACGGCCCTCAAATCAAACAAAGAACTCTCGGCAAATTAGAAACAAAACACCGGCCACCAAAATACACTTGATTGTAT
Organism: Eulithis prunata; assembly: GCA_918843925.1. Taxonomy (NCBI): domain Eukaryota; kingdom Metazoa; phylum Arthropoda; class Insecta; order Lepidoptera; family Geometridae; genus Eulithis; species Eulithis prunata. Next base: position 5,800,258 of record OU974030.1, on the reverse strand, counting down.
TTTCGAAAGGTTAAGTGGACACGATCAGTGGAACGATTTGCCAAAAGAATGAGAGGGAATGAATGAATAATTGAATGACAAGGAGAATGGTTGAATGAATGACCAATAGTGCTGTGCATCGTTTTGAGAAGTGATATAACGGGTTGTTCATTTAACGGGTACTCGTTAAGAAGATACAGGTTACTAAAATAATGTCGTTCCTGCCAATGAATAACCTAAGTTTAAATAGAAACGTGTAATATATGTTGGATAACTTAACTCGAATGTTTCTTAAACTAATTAATTATTAAAATTATCTTAACTTAACTAAACGAAACGGTGATAGCAAAGAATTGAAAGTTAAATTAAGTTGATATGATTTATTACGTTGTAAGGTTAATTGTTGCCGTCACATTGGTCAGGCAATGGACATAATTTAATAAGCGGTCTGACCAATGTACTCTGCGGCGTACGCACTGTAGCACAACGTACTACACCATCTGCGCCGGGGTGCAATGTTAGAACACGCGCAAGAGGCCATGATAAGGGGTGATAATTCTCATTTTTGATAATGACAATTGAACCTTCTCGTAGAGGTTTGCAATGTTGCGTCCATTTTGCCCGTTGTGTGAGTGTGTGTAGATACTCGGCTTTCCATCGTTTCCAGAAATCTTGTTGGAACCGTTGTATTAACTGCCATCGGTTTAATCGGTTAATATTCACTGTAGTTACGTTTGCTTCCGGTGGCGCCGTGAGCGGCTCCAAGGTCAAGAAATGACCAGGTGTTAACGCACTTATGTCATTCGGGTCAGAACTCATGGGACATAACGGACGTGAATTAAGCATTGCTTCAATTTGGACGAACAAGGTAGTCAACTCTTCGAACGTGAGGCATTGGTTACCAATGATGCGGTAAAGATGCGATTTTACCACTTTTATTTGTATCTCCCATACACCTCCCCAGTGCGGGCTGGACGGAGGATTAAAACGAAATTCGATTTGCTCAGTTTCGGAAGCATCTCTCATATAAGAATCGAATGCTGACTTCGCGCCGATAAAATTTGTGCCTCGGTCAGAATGTATGATACTGACACGGCCGCGACGTCCAACGAAACGACGGAGCGCCGCTATGAAAGCCTCTGTAGATAAATCGGAAGCAAGCTCGAGGTGAAGTGCTTTTGTCGTGAAACAGACGAAAAGACACAAATAAGCCTTTGAAATCTTCGCACCTCGATGTCGCCCGGACTTGATCGAAAATGGTCCACCGTAATCGACCCCGACAATCGAGAATGGTTTAGCTTGGTTGACTCGGACCTTTGGTAGATCACTCATGTATGGTTCAAGAGGAGTAGGGTTGACCCTGTAGCATCGTATACATTTCGACAAGCAATGACGGATAGCGCGTTTGACAGAAAGGATCCAAAACTGCTGCGCAATTAAGCAATGCATTGTGTTAACACCTGCATGACAACTTTCTAAATGTATAGCTTCAATTATCAGATAAGAGAGTCTTGATTCTCTTGGAAGAAGAGCCGGATGTTTGTGTTCAAATTCAAGCCCAGATCGAGACAAACGTCCACCCACTCTTAAAACTCCTTGCTCGTCCAAGAATGGACCAAGTTTTCGAAGTTGTCGTGGAAGAGGCAAACCTCCCAGTAGACGATCAATATCGCTTTGAAAATATTGTGCCTGAACATGTCTAACAAGACTTGTTAAAGCAGCTTCAAGTTCAGACCTTGCCAAAAAACTATGGGTTGTACGCAATTGCTGATCATGGCAACGAGCGTTTTTAATGAATCGAATACAGTAACCCAGAATTCGTTGAATCTTCCGAAGAGAAGAGAACTTTTCTAGCAAGATATCAAGTGCAAGACAGTTTTCTTGGGTAACTAGAGACTGGATCCGTTCCTCGCATTGATCCTGAGTTGTGTAATCGGTAGGTTGAGTAGAAGGCCATGAATCCGATGAGAGCGTGAGCCACGACGGTCCCGACCACCATAGCGAATTGTCAATTAGATCTGCAGCGTTCATACCCCTAGAGGGGATATCTGCCGGGTTATCAGCGGTGCCTACATGATTCCAACGTGCTTCTGGAATAGTCGTTTGAATATGGCTCACTCGATTCGAAACAAATGTTTTCCAACGAGAAGAATGAGAATGGAGCCATGCCAAGACAACCATAGAATCAGACCACGCGAATATGTCGCTGAACACGAGTAGTGAACGATATGTCTGAATTGTGAACTGCATAAGGTCTGACAGTAAAACTGCTGCACATAACTCGAGCCGTGGAAGCGAAATGCACTTTACAGGAGCAACGCGAGACTTTGCACAGAGCAGAGATATACGCACCACACCTTGATTGTCCTGTATACGAAGATAGACTACAGCACCATAACCAGCTTCAGATGCGTCTGCAAACCCATGCAATTGAAAATCCACGGCATTTGCTACTGAAGTACAACGTGGTATTTTCAATTGTGTCAAACAAGGCAACTGGCTTAGATAATGCTCCCACCGAGATACGATTTCACTTGGAGGAGATGCATCCCAATCAATTCCCAAAAGCCAAAGTTTTTGAGCAAGCACTTTTGCCACGAAAGTCAGGGGTGCTAAGAATCCCAATGGATCAAATATCCGAGCCAACTCACTTAAAATGATACGCTTCGTACAATTCACCTTTAATGGAGTAACTTCGAATGTGAACACGTCCTGAACTGGATCCCATCGCAATCCCAAGATCTTAACATCCATGGTTTTTCCGATATCCATGGACAGAAAATCAGTAAGACAATGTTCTGATGGTAAATCTGCCAATAACTCCGGTTTGTTGCTCGCCCATTTTCGTAGTTCCAAATGGCCACGACTCAATAGTGCTACAGTTTCTTTCTTCATTTGTTGAACCTCAGATATAGTGCCACTTCCACTCACGATGTCGTCAACATAGATATCCGATGACAGAATTTGACTGGCTAACGGGAAGTCATGACCTTCATCCGCGACTAACTGCCTGATGGTTCGACATGCCAAGAATGGAGCTGACGATACCCCATAAGTGACGGTATTTAGCCGATATTCCTGAACTGGATACGTCGTATCTGATCGCCAGAATATTCGTTGAAAATCACGATCAGAGTCACGCACAGAAATTTGTCGGTACATCTGCCGCATATCGGCAGTGAAGACAACGAAATGCACTCTAAATTTCAACAACAATGCCATGATGTTGGCTTGAAGCTTGGGTCCAGTTAGCATCCTGTCATTCAACGATGTGTTGGTGGAATCTCGTGCCGAGGCATCAAAGACTACTCGAAGCTTTGTAGTCACACTTTCCGGGCGAAGAACGCAATGATGTGGAATATAATATCTACCTTTACAAAGGTCGATTGTTGGAACACGGCTCATATGTCCACTCTGTAAGTAATCGTCCATAAATGCAACATACTGCTCACGTAATTGAGGTCTTTTGATAAGACTACGTTCTAATGAATGAAATCGTCGAAGCGCTATCTCTCTCGAGCCAACAAAAGCATATTCCTTCTCATCTTTGAATGGCAGAGCCACAATGTAGCGACCAGTAATATCACGAGAAACAGTCTTAGTATAAAATTGTTCACACAAATTCTCTTCGGGAGAGGAATGAGACGATTCAGGAATATTCTCTAGCTCCCAGAACCTTTGAACTTCCTGATGAAGGAGATCCTCTTCCAAAGACACCAAGAAACTACTGATGTTGTCACTGTTACAACCTACGTTGCCAAGAAGCAACCAACCAAACACAGAGTTCATTGCGGAGGGTTCATTGGAACTACCACTTATGTTCCCAGGTAGCAAAAGCGACGAAAACACCTCGGCACCCAACAGGATATCTATTGGACCTGGTTCATAACAATTAGGATCAGCGAGTGTCAAATGTTGTAAGTGATGCCACGACAATGGGTTCAGACGTGTACATGGCATGTCTCCACATATATTAGGCAACGACAACGCATCAATGTAAATAAACGTTTTGCCATTAAAACCGACTTCCAACTTCACCGAACCTGAAACTGAAGCCTTGGATTGACCGAGGCCACGAATTTTTCTTGTCGTTTGTGTTCGACGGAGTCCCAAGCGTTCAACAGCACGATCTGTAATGAAGTGCGCCTGACTTCCGGAATCTATGAGCGCTCGAAACGATTGATATTTACCTGTTGAATCACGAATGTCGATTTGAGCGGTTGACAAGAGAACTGTACTACTCTCTCCTAGATTTGCGAGCACGCTATCTACTTGAACTGACGTACTTGGGTTAGAAGGCTCAGGTTTGGTTGAATCTTCCTCAACTGGCGCTGGTCGATGCAGAAGTGTATGATGTCTTTGACTACAATCACGACATCTAAAAATCGATTTACAATCCCGAAGACTGTGCGCTGGACGTAAACAGTTAAAACACCAGCGATGTGACATCGCATAATCAATTCTCTCATCGGTCGTCTTTTTTAGAAATTCCTCGCATTGGGATACCGTATGTGGTTGGTCACAAAATGAACACTTAGGAGTTAGCATGATGGAAGACGATGGCATAGAATTCCCCTTTTCCTGAGACGTTTTTTGAACAGGTTCAGAAGTGCGCTTTCTTGCGTCGTTCTTAGTAACAACAAATGCAGAAGCCTTCTTTGAGACATTGGATGTAACCGTATTCGACGAATCACGGGATGCGGCAGTACGATCGTTATTCGCGAAATGAATATCTCTTACGAGAGCTTCGCACTTAGAGTGCAAGAACTCCTTAAGATCAACGTAACAAGGCAACTCAACAGACGGATGTGATTGTTCATACTCGTATCTAGTTTTCGAATCTAGTTTTGAAAGAAGAAGATAGCAAAGAACAAAGTCCCATTGTTCGGTGGGAAGTCCAACTCCCTTAAGAATAGTAAGGTTTTCGTGAAACATATCCAGAACTCGACGGAAGTCGTGTGGCGAGTTAGGTTTGAGAGTAACCGTGAGCATCTCCTTCCAGCATGTGAACGCTAATTCACGCTTATCTCGATAGCGAGTCACAAGAGTTTTAAAGGCTTCTTGATAGAATGAACCCTGCACGGGAAAGGTTTTTACTAATCCCAATGCATCACCAGATAAGCTCGATATCATATAATGCATACGTTCGGTGTCCGTTAAACCACTGTTGTCGTGAATAAGTGAGCTGAACACATCGAAAAACTCAGGCCAGGCCTTGATATTGCCGGAAAATGTAGGAATATTTATTTTCGGAAGTTTAACCTTTAATGATACGCTGTTAGAAGTTGATTGAAAGGAATCATTATGTCGATCATTATCGTGCAACGTGAGCTTACGATGAATAGCAACAACCTCAAAAAACACTTCATCAAAGGTGACCCTTAGGGCGTCCTCACTTTCTTCAGATGGATCGTCGATGATAGACAAGATATCATCATGAGCTTCTTCGAACTTGCCACGCAACTTATGAACTTCAGTGAAATGTGCCAGGAAGTTGTTTAACAATGAGGTATCTGCTAGCGCTTCCTTTGCCACTTCCAGAGTTTTTTTCAAGCGATTCAGAGCCAAAGTTCGTTTACGTTTTAATACTGGCAGATCTGCAACTCCCAAAGTGATGTCCACTGATCCGGCTTTAACCCTTTTAGAAGAGCTACGCCTCCGATTCAATTTATAAGACATTTTTTATTAAAATAACCGTTATTGAGACCGAAATTAGAACTGCCGTTAGTTTTAATATCGTTATTTCACGATCTGTTATTGCGCATCACTAGTGATCAACCGAATGAGTGAATGAAAAGAATGAACAAGTATGGACGTGAACCGTGATGCGGCGCTCTAGAGGACCTAAGTACCTCCCTACTTTCCAATAATAAATACGATGATGCTTGCGAAGAAGTAATAATAATGTATGAAAGCTTAGATTTAAGTTATCTTACAAAATTACTCGATTAAACGATTGGGCAGAGAAGTTTTGGTCACTCATTCATAAACATACGAATTCGTATTAAACGGATTAGGTAGGTACCTACCTACCTGATTGTAAGAATGATTAGATCAGATGAAACCAGGGAGAAATTGCTAATTACGGAATGGTAGATAAGCGATTGAATGATCAATTAGCAAATAAAGTGAAGTGTATGAGCAAAATGATGGTTTTATGAAAACAGTAGGTGCGTGGTTATTGGATCGAAACGTTATGTAGTGTCGAAATTAGACGATCATGACACGTCAGTGACATGCAATCTCGTCGGGGCCTCCAAAAAATGTTGCAACTTCGGATCCCTTGATCGCACACCATGCAACATGGGTCAATTAAACGAGAGTAAAGTAATAGAAATGAATAATTGCCGAGAGTTAATTCGATGAATGATTTCGTTGTGTCGTAGAAGCGAACCAACAACTCAAATCCACGTACCTTTTCTGATCCTCTGATGACCTGGCCAGCTATAGCTATACCCGGTTAAGCGTTGGGTTTGCTTCAAACACTTTTCTTTTCTGAATTTCCAGGTTTTCTTCGGTTATAATTTAGTTTTCTTCATGAACACGTCTAAAGCACTAGCATCACCGACATCTTGTTGTTTTTCGCAAAAGCCGGTTCGTTCATTCTATCCTTCATTCCGCTTATCCATAGAGTAAAAATATCACAGAATGTAAATGTTCTTCAAGCCGCGGATGCGTGGTGAATGTGGATTTGAAAGGCTCAGTTGGACACAACCACGGCCCTCAAATCAAACAAAGAACTCTCGGCAAATTAGAAACAAAACAAGTACCTTTACCTGCCAAACTTTTTCAAACGTAAACTAGAAAAAAAGTTAAAAACTAAAAATAAAGGTTTTAGTCGAATCTAATTTTTCACGTAAAATGGCAAATGCACAAACAGTGCGACGCCAATCAAAAAAAAAAAAAAGTATTTCATCTGTTAAACATTTTGTATTGTCATTGTTTGTAGTTTTGCAAGACATAGGTACATTCCTTTCAGCTGTATAAGGCCACAAATATTATTGTTCTTCATTGATTTTATAAAATTTCAGTAGGACTCTGGTTTAGTTACTTTAAAATCCATTGCCACTGCTTAAAATTCACTAATCTCCTGAAAAGATTTTCCTTAAAAAAACATCTAAATATATAAAACTATTTTGAAGCTAACTGAAAATCAACGCACAGCCTAAACTACGAGTATTTAAGACTTAGAAGTGGGTATGTTTAGAGGATAATATCCTTATATAGTGTAGGGGTGCACTAAGAAAGGAATTTTGAAAAGTTGAACCCTAAAGGTTCTAAAATTAGGATCGATTTGACCAAATAATGCGTAGGCTGCTACCACGCGACGAAATCCGCGAGCGACAGCTAGTTATTTATAAAAAAAAAAGTATTACTCAATATGTTCAGTATGTACATATTATTGTATTTATAAATAAATATTTATTTATTTATAAAAAGTAGTGGTAACGCTATTTGTTTGCAAACAAATCTTCAGTATAATATTGTGAGATGAGATTTCCATTAGGTAGTGTCTGTTCCACTAACGTAAGAACAGAGACGTTAAATATTGAATTTAATATTAATTGGATCTCAATTTAAAATAGGTCCAGCATTCAAATAAATGTTCAGTGGTTTTGTCCTTACTTTGATTTGATTTGACTTTAAATCAAATCTTAAGAAGTTGCTTATCAAAATGTTTCTAATGTGAGTATTGAATTATCAAAGACGTAATTATTTTAGTAAATAGATTATTGGGATTTTGTTGTAATTTCATCACATAAGTCACTTTATTTTTATTTTATTTATTTAACAAAACCCACAGCCCTTAATACTATTAAATAATATCTTACTAGACTAGTCCTATGGCCAATTACGGATTTACTTTTTATATATTTTTTTTTTATAAAACTTTGGATGTAACATCATTTAAAATCCCAATGATATTTTGATATATTCTGGAAATCCCTATCAATGGCAATTTTTTTAGTATATCTTTTTTATGTTTTTGTTACACTATTCTTAATTCAAATTTATTTTCAATTTTTTTAGTTTGGGTTTCTCTATAATAGTACATTATGGTACAAGTGTGTAACATTGGTGATTACCGCCGAGGTGCCATTGAGACCCGAGCCGTAGGCGAGGGTCTTAAGAGAGCCGAGGACGGTAATCATCAATACACACGTGTATCATACGACGTTTTTCAACACACTTGTGAATAAAATAACAATAAAATAACTATAATTTCAACAGTGAAAACGAGTTGTGAAAAATGTTTCGCTATGGCGGGAATAACTAATCAGTTTTCCTATGCGCGCGCATTGCGATCGGCCACAGACTAAAGAGATGAGGTTTTCTTTTAATTTTCCGTGCTTACGGTTTGCGCCTATTCTGCCACGTACAAAATGGGGAATTTAGAGTTTTTTTTTATTACAGAGAAAACAAAAGTTATATTTGAGTGAAAGTTTTATTTATTAAACACGTAACGAGTTAAAATTATCCATTTAAATAAGAAGTTGCATGAAATGAGCAAGCAATAGGAACATTAATTTATTTGTTCTATTGAACACGATCTTTTTTTTAGAATAAAAACTTTTTTAAGGACAAAGCAACTCAACCAATAAAATTAAGAAAAAAATCTATACCTCACTAGTGAGTTATAGATTGATTATATCACAGTTTGATTATGGGTGTCATTATGTGCCTAATTGCGGTGACAAAAGAGCCACTTTATGAGCAAGTGTGTTGAAAAGCATGTTTATTAGTTTTTTTATAACTATTATTTATTAATCATTAATTTCACGGACGTAATTTGTACTTTTTGTACCCAGATGGTACTAAGTTGATCTACAAAATGAAGTTGTACTTTTTGATTATAATAATGCGTGCCACTCGAAGTATAACTTCTTCCGCGCTAGGGACTCGACGCACTAGTTTTTATTTTTACTCGACGTTGCATAGCCCGTCTAAACTTTTTAATTCCAGCTTATTCTTCCTCGCCGCCACCTGCAGCCAAGTTACAGGCTTCTGGGACATGGGCACCACAACATTACGAAAACCTCGCACTGACACCACTCCTCGCCAGTCCTTCTTTAGGTGGCAGTGGATTACATTCCCGTCATGGTGGTTTTGGTCTTACGATTGGACTGAGATTAATAGGAGGAGGCGGCTTAATGTTATGGCTGGGATATCAATAGGTATTTTAACTCAGTCATCATACAGGGTGGGGACATCCTATCATCCGATCATCATACAGGGATAATAATTTTAAAATGTATCCTAACAAACATGACATGTGTTTTAATTTAATGTCTTTCATGCATCTCCATTCTCCACCCTGTATTATTACTATAATACAGGGTGGAGAATGGAGATGCCACTAATGAAGTGACATGACTTGAATCGACTGTACCACTACCCCAAAAAATGTCAAAAATTCGAAAAATTTTACACTTTTGACAATAATTCAAATTCAATTCAAAGTCTTTATTTCAGCCATTCATACACATGATAAATAAGTATTAAAGCCATATTAGAAATAAGTATAAATAAGTAAGTAAGTTTAACCATATTAATTATACACTCAGGTGTGCACAGTGTGCGCCGTATCCCAGTCCTTCATAAACACTGAGTCCACATCCAGTCGGTTTTCCATTAGCTTTAGGTAAGTGTTGACGCTGCCCCGCACCCGGCGCACCAGAGATGCTGCTCTACTACGGATGATCGCATAAAAGTCATCTACGTGTGCCTCCGCAAACATACCTGACGCGCTACAAAAGCGGGGCAGCCCCATCAGCATCCTAAAGCTATTATTATACTGGACGCGCAGGGCATTCCAGCCACGCTGTGTATAGCTGACCCATAGACTGCACGTATAGAACGATTGGCAGTACGCCCGAAACAGACAAGTTTTGACGGCCGTACTGCATCGCGCAAATCTACGGGCCAGCATATTGGCTCTGACTGATAATGCCCCATAATGTACTTACATTGGATTCCGTTCGTTTCTTTTCAGATATGAAGTGTTTGACAACTGCAGTAATTTTAAATAGGAGAATACTGATTTCATCCTACAACCCGTTTGATCGGTACATGCATAGACAAAGGTCTATGCGGATCTGGGCCTTGGGTAGAGCTGGTGAACACCACACTCCTTTCAGGTAAAGTTATTGTTGACATTCTGACAGTATCTCACTATGGATAACTAGATTCCACCCGCGACTTCGTCCACGTCCCGTTTGATCCTATTGATTTTACGAGATACATGTGTCAATCTGGGTTACGAACTATACATATTCCGTATTATATTATCTTAGTAAGTAGGTATAATCATAGTATTTTTTTATTCTATTTTAATCTCGTTATTATATAAAATATTTTCTTATCTAATAGTACACCCTAGCCGACCTTCCCATTTATACGCCCCACTCCATCCAAAGGTTGTCTGGAAGAAATTGCTCCCTAGCGATAAGACCGCCCATTGTACGTAACATAATGTAATTTAATCTGTCTCGCATATTAGTTATAAGGTGTACCTACGTACAATAAAGCATTTTCATTCATTCATTCATTCATATTCCAAGTTTCATTTAAATCGGACCAGTAGTAGTTACAGCGTGATTGAAACACCAACATTAAAGATTGACTGTAAAAAAGCCAAAAACTAAAATTAGAGATATGGATAAACTAAATGTGCAGATCTACTAAATAAACGATTCTGATTCCGAAAATCGAGTTGGTCTGTTTGTCTTTTTATTTGTTCGCAGATCATGCCTAAACTACTGGACTAATTTCAACGAAACTTCGGAAGCCCTTTTTCCGGATTGAAACATAGGCTATATTTTATTGAAATCAAAGATGTAGATTCTTAGATACAGCTTGACCTCTCTAAACCAAAAGCAGCCTTTGGCACGAGGTTCATACCCGCATAATGGTTGACATATATTTTGGTGGAAAGTTTCGCACGCGTACGAAGTCGCGGGTATCAGCTAGTTTATAGTGGGATGGGATGGGATATTTTGTGGGATACTTATTACATATACCTACTATACTTATATGTTTAATAATCTAGGGACAATGCAGGCAGACAAGTAATTTTAAATTGACCTACATTTTTAGCATAAACTAATCTGATATGGGTGGCCTGCACATTCTTACTAGTCTCAACTCTGCCCACTTGGTATAAGGAGATGTCGCGTGATTCACTTGTTTTAAGAAACTGCTTACATACAGATATAAATATTTATTTTCTAGCCACTGCTGAATGCTAAGGTCGGCTTCAACTTTTTGTCTCTCTCTCTCATTTGCCATCTGAGTGCTATTTGATTTTGTAGCTGAACTTTTTAATTTTGTAGTGACAAAAGAAAAAGTAGGAGCTGTCTCTAGAGCTCTTTAAAGCTACCTAATTATCAGAGCGCAATGTTAACAGGTACAGAGTATGGCGTATCACGCGTCTGTTCCCGCTAAGCGCAAACCCAGAACACTGCCACGGACCACGCTGCACCCACCAGCCTCGTCACGACGTCTCCATCATCATATGTCTCGACCAAATGTATATATTCAGCTACTATCCTACACGGTACCACTACGCCTACCGCGCCTGGGTCGTATACAAAAGACATGTATTGAGTAATGACCTTTGGTTCGCTGGATCAGGATACGAATACATGGTTCATGTACTCGAGAACTATAAGATATTTTTTGGGATTTTGACTAAATCGCACATAGTTGATTGTTCGGTTTACTTACCTAAATGGTGGGGCAAATTTATATGTATGAAAAATTTGAATAACTATGCAGGCGTTCAAGATGGTGGCGGTCTGTTTGATGGAACCTGGTTAGTTGGTATAGGATGCTTTGAAATCAGAGTGAATGATGATAGGATTATGGTGTTTACAGACTTGAGGTACTATTTTGATTATATACATAAATACGTGATCATAAGCCCCGGGCAGTACTACGAGTATGCATATCCTCAGTGGAGTGCCAGACTCGGCTGGTTCTTCGATGGCAGTGGTAATCGTCCATACATACCAGGTTGGCAAATACAAGACGATCTGTACCCTCTTGGAAAGTGATTTTGATTAGTATGCTTGACCTTTATACTTGAAACTAAAAACCAAAGTGGCGCCACTAAAAACCAGCGCGTGGCTAATTTAAATGCTGCCAAAGGAATTATTTAAAAAAGTCGTTAAAAATGCAAATTTGGCGTATTGAAATTGCTTTCTTTTAACTAACTTTTAACTATTTCTTTTATACCTACTATCTATGCCGTAGTGGTATATTAGTTTTTTACATTAATGAGAGCTTTTTGTTAGTAGCATCTCACGTGGGTTTTTTAAATGCTGCCCTGGTGCTATGCCTTGGCCATGTTTGTCGTCCGTTAATATACAAATTAAGAATGTACCACTATGTGTAAAAAAATAATAATAAAATGATTCTCTTTCTATAAAACAAGGTTAAGTCAAAATTTCGAAATCTTGGTTTACAGACGCATAACATAATCATTGGATTCCGCGAAATAAATTTACTCTTCTAAAGTAATAATATCACGTATTACACACTAGCTAGCTTTAGACAAACGTGTTACACAAAATTGAATTCTGAAGCTGAATGTCAAAAATCTAATTTTGCTTGACATCGCTCGCCAGATGTTTCAAGCCTTCCTGAAATTTAGGTCGGCAGCAGATGCTACTTATTGGCGCGATAAGAGAAATAACTTTCTGAATTCAGGGAAAAGTGAACTTTATGCCGTTGTAATAAAGAACTGAAGATAGTCTACAATTTGTTTGATTTATGGTAACGTTAGGGGTTTTGTTGGATTCCGAAATATGTAGGTATTTAAGTAAAAATATATTTCTCAAACTTGAAACTCTATAAAATTAAAAACTCAGAGGAACTTTGACTAATGCTTTAATAGAAATTGCACTAACTAACCAGGAACCTCGAACCAACACTACTCAAAAAATACGAGAAATGAGTTCTCTAAGTATAGAATGTGTTTAGAAAGATTTTTATAACATCCCAAAGTTATAAATCGAGCTAGAGTCGAGCCCGCGACTTTCCCCTTCATACAGGAATCTTCCTGAATACAGCAATAGGACTAGGGATGTTTTAAGGTTTGATAAACATAATTTCAACTTATTAATTCTTCACTGATTATCTAAGTTAAGCAACGTTCTGTGCGGCCACTATTTGGATGGGTGACCGTTAGTGGCATTTACATCTGAGCGCTTCCGTGCTTCGGAGGGCACGTTAAACTGTACCGGCTCTAGCAGTCGTTAAGCCACGACGGAGGCCTTAAGGCGGCCTAAAACCTCCGTCACCAGAGTTGGCCACTAACTCATACGAGCTTACTTGCTTAACTTTGTAATATTTAAAACAAAAATCAGAGTGATAGTTCAAACGAAACAAAAACTAAATCCTTATATTTTAGTTTCGTTTGACATATTCTAGAACAATTTTCAATTTATTCCATAAATTGTTAACCACACTGCCAGAAGTTTTACATTGTTCAACTTTCTCTGCGATGAGAATGATATTTCAGTCTAGAATGCGAAATACATATATTTTGCCTCTGAAGTTGGCGTAAAATTGGTTGAAACCTTTTGAAACTTAAGTTTTTGTGATGGAAAATCTTTTATTTCATCATCATCATTATCATCACGGCAGTACCTGAATCATGCGTGGAAGATGATCCCTAAGCTAATCTGGCCAAGCTGAAACTCTAACAAATAAAACCACTCTAAACCGATGAAACCAAAAATACTTGAAGTATTACCTATATTTTTCAAGACAAGTACAGCCAGCCCGGAGAACTAGTGAGTACAGCCACGAGCGGAAGCTAGGTAAACAAAATGCAGTTCGATTTATCGTCGATAGTGGCGCCCTCTAGGGAAATCAACGCTGGTATAAAACTAGTCCGTACTTCTCGTCGCTTTATAAAGTTGCGCACTGGGAACCAAAGAACCAAAAACTTGAAAAATATGTATATCGCATCGACTTATTTTTTGCCCGACTACAGCGGAGCAAAAGTGAGGGTCATGATTTTGACCGGTATTTATGTCCGTAGTATTTATATTGCTTTGGTTTCATACTTTTTAGAGAGTAAATTTTAAATTAGTCAACTCTAAATCTACTTCTCTCAGATTAATAGTTATCATTTTGGACATAATCCAACCAATTCCAGACACACATTATAACTTTTCACATCCTGACACTTTTTCAAACCTCAACACACATTACTTCATGAACACTACACAATGGTTTTTTCACAGGGTCTATTGGCTGATGGTTTCGACAGAATAACAGCGCCTAACTACCTTTGTGTGGTGAGGCATACGCTGAGTCGAAACCCGTTTGCTGCTGCAGCACACAAACACTTGCCAGCTTACCCAGCTACCTACTCAATCCACTCATCTCAATTTTTTCTTTCTGTGTAATTTTTATTTCTTTGTAGTGTTGTTAGTTTAGTTCTGTAGGTGTATTTTGTGTGTTACTTTATAAGCAAATAAATGCCTGTCTATGTCTATGTCAGTACTTAAAAAAATCTATAGGTAACTATCGTAAAATATTGTTTGATATTCGTTTGTAAAAAACAAACACTTCTTTTGAAAATACGTTTGAGCTCCCAAACAAAACTTTTCAATTCTACTTTGCGGTTTCAAAACTCGTTTTCGAGTACATAAATTATTATTTCATAAACTTTTTGGAATTCACCAGTTTTGTGGTAAATATTTTTGTTTTTCACAAAATATGATCAAAGGTCAAAAGTTGCTTGTACTCTGTACCGAACCGGTGTCATATTTCACACTCGTAATTTTAAGTTATTAAAGCCTTAAAAATATCAAACTTAGAATATTAATTTCTCAAAGTTAGTGGAGTCAATTTTATGATTAACAACAGAGCTGTAAAAATATTTATCTCTAAATTAGTGCACTTCGCAAGAGTCAGTGTCCTTTATGTTGAATAAAACCAACGACTTTTAAAAAGCCGTGGATCAAACTGTTATTCAAATTGTCATTTTGTTATTCAAACTTGTCAGATTTATTTAATATATTTAATTTATTGTCAAATTGTTATTCAAACTGTCAACTGTTATTCAAAATAATTATAAAAATACCACTAGCTGTGGCAAGCACAACAGGTTTGGCACAACTAGTGGTATTTGTCTTTACCACCCACACACACACCCTCTCCCCTTCCTCACACACACATAATTGCATGCTGTCACACATAATGTTTATATTATCTACCAAAATTATTATATTCATATACATTTATATTATATTACATTTAACACTCACCTTAAATCCAGTTGATTCTGCTCGATCATACTTCTGAAAAAAACAAACGGGATTGGAGAACCTGCAATACAAGATAGTATATTAGTGTAGGTTCTACCTACCACTAATCTATGTACAATGTCAAGCATTAGTTATAATTAAGACTTTCTGATTCCATCCTTTTGTACTAAGTCCTTTTCTGAAATAAATAATTTATTATTAGTATTATAAAAAGTAATAATTTTTTGTATTTAATTTAATTTAATTTTTATGATAAAAGTAATGGAAAAAGCTGATCGCTCACCTGATGTTAAGTGGTAACTTCTGCCTATAACAATGCATTACCTCACAGAGCAAGTCCAATGAGGAGGTGCCCTGTAAGGCAATGCACTGCGTCCATCACTCTAAGACGTAAAGATCTTGAAGTCTCATGTGCCTGTAATTAAACCGGTGCCCTTACCCTTCAAACCGGAACACAGCAATGCGAGCATCGCTGCTATAAATATGATTCGGCTATCCCAATTATTGTGGGCAATCCTTTTGAGCCGATAAATGTTACCTGGCAACACCTAAATTGCCAGCTCTAAAGCGCTGTTCAATAAATTAAGCATTTACGTCCTCTGGATCAGCCAAGGTCATGTTTTATGACAGTTTTAGGGTTTAACAAGGTATCGGCTGTAGCGACTTTAATCATGCATTATTTAATACACAGTAAAATTAATATCACAAAATAGTATGTCATGCAACTAGTGAATAAAAGACGGATTTAAAGCGAGGGCCATAAATGAATCACGAGCAAGTGAAGAATTCTAACGACTGAATCACGACCGTAGCGAGTCATTCAAGTGTTAGAATCCTGAACGACGTGTGTAGTTCATGGTCCTCGGTATAAATCCGTTTTATTCGAGAGTTGCATACTATACTTTATACCATGACTACGAGAAAAAGAAAGAGTGGAGGTTGTATAGCCAATGCTATACAACCTCCTTGCGCAAAAACAATAATTAGATAGAGGTCAAATACATTAGTGTGTTCTAAATTCAAACACCAAAACAGTGAGTAAAAGTGCTTTTTATTTACTGTTTTCAGTGAAAAAATAAGCTTTTTAGAGGGGGAATAGTATAACCTCTGTTATCAATAGGGATCGAACCCACAACCTGCGGCGCAGAAGTCATAGCATTGTAAGACCTGTCACGTAGATGATTCAAATATTGACCAGTACCCCTATCACGAAATAATCTGACAGTCGCCGCGCTAACGTATTCGAGTTATATTGCGCGTCAATGTCAGCTCGACTGCCAACCGTTGTAGTGTCACCGCGCAGTGTATCTCGGATACGCTAGCGTTACGATACTTTTACGATTGTCACATTTATTCGTGATCAAGGCACTGAACAAAATGTTATTGGATTCAACAGAGATTCATTCAAAATACTTCCAGGAATTGCAAAATGGTACATCTCGATTTAATTCTTTATTGTCCACAAAAGTAATGACATATAAGGGAACTTAAAGATAGGTCATGTACAAAGATGAGCTTAATCCTAATACGAGTAATAAATTTAAAGTCAGTTAAAACTTTCGACTTTAAAACTAGGTTAGGTTAAGTCCACCCTTTGTAACAAAAATTATAATTTTGTGCAATAAAGTATTAAATAAATAAATAATTAATTTAGTGTGCTTTAGTGTAGTATGTGATCATTTTAGCTAAGAGCTCTTAGTATACCCAAGGGTTTTGGACTTTGACGTATGAAAGTTGCCAGCTTTAGCTCTAGCTCTCCTCATCTTACATCTTGTACCTAGCGGGCAATCATTTGTCACATAAAACAATGATAACACTCTCCACGCAGTAACTGTCCATTTAACTTCCAAGGGCTTCGAAAATGAGGCTTGTTTTTACGTCTTTTTGGAACGAATTTTTCATAAAAAGAATAGTCTTTTTTCTTCTTTCTAACCACGTGGCAAAAGATAAGGGTAAACATTCTGGTAGAAAAAGTTTAAAGTTTTGACCACCAATTACTATACCTACATTATACAGCATGTATCTACAATGGCGACAAAAAATTGACACACGGGTAGAGCTACTTATTAGTATGCATAAAAAATTATTAGAGTACAGTCAGCTGCACTAAAATGTGTACGATTCGTAATTTTCAATGTAGGACCGCAGCATTGTTATGGACTTTGACGGTCCCAATACTAAATAAATAAGTAAAATTATCAACTGTGTTCATAATTTTTTAGTTTTTATCCTGTAAATGTCAATTTCAATACGGTGACTCTAGTTTGAAAGTTACGAAACATACACATTTTAGTGCAGCTGACTGTACTTTAATTATTTGTTTTATGGATACTAATAAGTAGCTCTACCCGAGTGTCAAATGATTAAAATCAAAAGTGACAATTGGGACAATTTTGCCCGTATATTTTGTCCGAATCGTCACTAAGTTAATTTTTTGTCGCCATTGTAGATACATGCTGTATGTATATAATATGTGATAATTATGTAAGTATTTTACACAAATCTAAAGTTACACGTATCGTTTTGTATACCTAAACACTTTTGAATGTGAATATCTAATCAGGGTTGCCACCTACTTCAGTGTTGTATAAACAAATCGAATTATCCCATGAGGTACTTTACTTTTTCTGGATTACCCTAAAGTAGGTGCGATCCCTGTCAGCGGGTATTGTGTAAGTAAGACACATAGAAGTGAAACGTTTTATTGTTTTCTTATCAAAAATAACCCTCAATACGTTCAGAACTCTATTCCATTGGGATAAAAAAGAGAGGATTTGTGATCAGTGCTATGATTACGAATGTTTTTTTTTTAGGTTTAAGATTTATTTGTTTCTCATAAAATTTTAAAAAATACTTACTGAGAAACATGTTTTTTCTTAAGTAGGCACATTTGGTCTAAAGCAGTGAGCACTCAGTTTAGACAAATTTTAGGATAGAAACGCCATCAAAATATTATTTATTTTGATGTGGGTGGAAACGCTCACATTGTTTGATATGAAACGGCGAAAAATAATTTTAAGAACGTAAGGTGCGAAACAGCGCTACACCGTTTACAATTTTATTCTACCCTTTAGAGTGTGACGTTTCAAAATTCCTTTCTTAGTGCGCCCCTACACTATATAAGGAACCTACCCTCCAAATTTCATACCTCTAGGACTTATAGTTTAGGCTGTGCGTTGATTCTATGTCAGCTTCAAAAGAGTTTTATATATATTGATGATGATGATAAAAGAAGAAGATGATGATTATTGAATCGTGCTGAGGCAAAACTTATAGGTTTTTCAATACGTTATACCGCGTTCACACTATGCCATTGCCGCTGCCGGCATGAATGCTGCGATTAATTCCGGAATGATTGCCACAGCAACATCGCCTTTATTCCTACACCGCGTTCACACATGCCCATGCCGCTGCCCGAATTATTGCCGCGATTAATTCAGGAATTATTGCCACAGCAACATCGCCAATCTTTATCGCCATGCTTTAGCTCTTTGGTGAGAATAAAGGCGATGTTGCTGTGGCAATAATTCCGGAATTAATCGCGGCATTCATGCCGGGCATAGTGTGCACGCGCTATTTCGTACCTACTGATAATTTCATTTCTATGCGTAGTATTTACTTACGGAAGGTTGAAGATATCGTGAAAGTATTATGAGTTTCCTCAGGTGTTTACGCGTGAGGATTGTGCCTTAAATATTTAGATTTAAGGCCCAGCCTTCCGTTGTACCTACTTCAGATGGGTAATTTTGGAAAGTGAGAAGGATCCTGTCTTGTTCAATTTGGTTAAGCATTTTTACTTTGCTGTTTTTTGTGGATGAAATAAAATTTGAATTCGGAAATAGGATTGGTTTTGCAATTTTATTGGGCTGAAATATATTTTTCCAGTTCATTTTAATATATTTTATTTTATTACCAGTTGAGCTATATACAAATCGTTTGCAAAGGTTTGTAGATAGCTCAACTGTTTCATGTGTATTTTGTAAATATTGTGAATATTGTAAATACTGTATTCGTTGTAATTTTTTTTGTGAATAAATTGTATTTATTTTATTATATTAACTTGTATATAAGATACTTATTTATTACTCGTATATACCGAGAGAGCGTTGGTTTGATGATCTCGAAAGGAGATAGTGAGAGAAGTTCGGGAGTATTGGAAGTTTTTGGGGGAACCCTTGCTCAGCTGTGGGATGAGATAGTAGATAGATAGAAAATACTTTATTGCACACCTTAACCTAGGAATTACAATAAAATAAAAAACAAAACTTAAATTAATTGTACAATGGGCGGTCTTATGAGTTAGTTTATTAGATATCTCATAAAATATAGAATATCTATATTTTATGATTCATGAAAACATATGAGAGAAAGAAATATTTGACACATAACTCACGTACTGCACAGTAGTGAAACCAGGAGTAAACAATAATATAAATAACGATACAAACTGCTACAGTCGGACACGAGTTTTGACATTTTTTGAAACGACACATAGCACTTTTATTTTAATAGTTTTTCTTGTGTTTTTGTGAGTATTGTTGTTTAATTTTGGTGGAATTTTAACCAATAATACTTAGGTCGTAACATAAAGTGTGAGCCATTGGAATAAATGTGTGTAAAGTGGTTTTTCTGAATGTGAAAATTCGTGTTAGGTTTTGAAGAGAAAATACACCATTTTCTTTTCAAAACAAACGACAGCCGACTTGACAAATGACTTGACTTATTTATTGCAATTTTAACACTTGACATTGGCAAAATTGTCTGTCGAAATGACGAACGCAGGCCATTACTGAAGAGAAGAAGAACTGCTACAGTTAATTATATGATTACTCTCATGATTTTATTTAGCTGACAAGCAAAAATTATTACCTTACACATTCTTATAATTATGTGAAAATGGATGTGGCAAATAGGTACTGTTTTTTTTACATATTTGGCAAACATTTGACTACAATCTCATCTGATGTTAAGCGATGATGCAGTCGACGGTGTAGAACATTTGCCTAGAAGATAGGTATCTTCTCTTCTTGAAGAGGCCCTCAACTCCAGCCAGAGATGATTTTTTTCCTTTTTTTTCTACTAAAACGTCAGTCGTTGTATCTGCTTGTAGATGCGGTATTTATGAAAACGTCTAAATGCCTTCTCAAACAATCTTCATACATCTTAACACCTTCCGAAACGGAGAAAATGGAAATGGAAATTCAGTTAGCGTTCGCACAAAATTAACGCAATCATTGTTTTAATTAACTAGATGGAACTTGAGTAATCTAGTCTCATACAATAAATGTATGGAGAACTGAGGAAAATGAAACAGTCGTACGAAGCTCTAGTAAAATTTTGATGTTAAAAAAAGGTTTTATTGAAACCAAAGTATTGCCACAGACCGAGCAAAAAGTGACAAAATAAAAATGGCCACCGGAAGTGCCAGAATAAAAAAACAATATATTTAGTGTTGCTACCTAATTAATTCTTACAAACTACTAATTATTTACGTTCTGTATTGATACACACTTTGTAAAGAATTTGTATATGATCTTAATCAGCTAAACAACTTTGAACTTCGAATTCATCAACCAACTTCCTTCAGAACCGTCGGTTCATCATAAATAAATAAATAAATATTCTTGGACATTTATATTTATCACACAACGCTCTCTTGTTCCAAACTAAGCAAAGCTTGTTCTATGGAAACTAGATTGTTGATAGAATACATATAATTATTTTTTTGTAAATACATAGTAACACCCAGACATAGAACAAACATCTATGTTTGCCACAAACTTAATGTTTGTTCTTGGTGGGGATCGAACTCACGACCCACAGCATGGAAGGCAGAGCTAACTACCGACTGAGCCATGACGTCTGTCAAAGTAAATACACTGCTTTCTGATACGCTTTATGTTGTAGGTTCGATCCTGATACACAGAACAATTTTTTTTTTGTGTGACGATACTTATTTTTATTATATGACCAGACATCGCGCGCGGCGTTGCTCGTGTTCTAGACCTTTTAGAGTGTGACTTTTTCGAATTCCTTTCTTAGTGCACACTATATAAGGATTCTACCCTCCACATTTCATACCTCTAGGATTTATAGTTTAGACTGTTCGTTGATTGTCAGTCAGCTTCAAATAAGTTTTATATACCTACTAGCCGTCGCCCGCGGCGTTGCTCGCGTTCAAGACCCTTTAGAGTGTGACTTTTCAAAATTCCTTTCTTAGTGCACCCCTACACTATATAAGGATTCTACCCTTCACATTTCATACCTCTAGGATTTATAGTTTAGACTGTTCGTTGATTGTCATTGATTCTCTGTCAGCTTCAAAAGAGTTTTATATATATTGATTTAGAAGATTAAAATAAAAGTTTTATACAGTGTGGTAACCCTAAATAACTATTTTTGTCGAAGCTATTAAAAATTCGAGCCATGGTTGGCCATTAGTGGCCTAAAAGGTCAAGTATTGTCCTTAGGAGCAGGAAAAATAACAGTTTTCCACGGAACTTTCACTCAATATTACGTGCGGCTCTTTTCTTGAGCCATCTAATAACGCCACACTAACATTAAGCCCTACAAACTTTAAACTAAAATGAACGTTAATTATTATTATACACAGTGTGCCACAGACAAAGAGAGGCCAATACCCAGCAGTGGGTGAAGTCGGGCTGTGGATGATGATGATGATGATTGTTATACATACAACAATCGGCGATAAAATACAGCTGTCTGAATTTTAAGAGAGTTTTAAGCTGGCCTATCCAAAAAAGCTTATATTTAGTAGTAGTAGAGCTCTTTGTGAGAGCTCGTCCGGGGAAGTACTACCACCGTACCTATTTCTGCCGCCAAGCAGCGATGCTCGCATTGCTGTGTTCCGGTTTGAAGGGTAAGGGCGCCGGTGTAATTACAGGCACATGAGACTTCAAGATCTTTACGTCTCTGAGTGATGGACGCAGTGCATTGCCTTACAGGGCACGTCCTCATTGGACTTGCTCTGTGAGGTACTGAATTGTTATAGGCAGAAGTTACTACTTAACATCAGGTGAGCTATGAGCTTGTTCCATAATTTTTTTTATATTAAAAAAAATAAAAAAAACAACGCTGCGGTTTGCGGCTCAACAGCGTACCGCGTTTGCTCTTCGCCGCTGACGCAGACTGCAGAACAAAAGACCATACTAGACGTTTTCTATACGATTATGTGTCCGGCGCCGCATGTCGCATACCGCCGCGTTGTGTGTTACGATCGCGATACCAAAGCTTAAGTTGCGTTCACACTATGCCGCAGTTGGCAGGGAAGTGGGCACGAGCTTAGTGTGAACACGAACATGCCTCTGTCCCGTCACCCGGCCCAAGTTCATGCCCTTGCTCCCTATTGAGAATAAAGGCGCTGTTGCTGTGGCAATACCTAAGTGCGCGGCAATAATGCCGGCAGCGGCATGGGCATAGTGTGAACACGGTATTAAGCTGAAACGCTTTCAGATTATTTACCAAAGTTGACCCTGGTAATCTTTTATAAAGATCATTGGTTGACCCGTACGATCTAATTTTAGGCAGTCGATGAGTGACAAGGGCCCGTCACAATGACCTTTGGGTCACTTGGTGTGCGGCACGAAAGCCAGAAGAAGGTTGAGTGCCTTATTATTTTTACTGTTGGGTCAATGAAACCGAGATCCATTAAGTTTCGTAAGTAAGTATGTGACCCGCGAATGCCCCTTAAACTTAAGGGGAAAATTTACAAGACGGTTATCAGACCTGTCGCGATGTATGGATCAGAGTGTTGGGCAACGAAGAAGACGGATGAAAGGAGAGTGCATGCTACTGAAATGCGAATGTTAAGATGGATGTGTGGGGTGACAAGGTTGGATAAAATAAGGAATGAGTATATCAGGGGAAGTGTGAAAGTGGCGCCTGTTATTGAAAAGGTGAGGAGTGGTAGATTAGCATGGTATGGACACGTAATGAGGAGGGATGAAAGTCATATTACGAAAAGAGTTATGAATATGAGTGTGGCTGGGGGGTGTGCAAGTAGAGGAAGGCCGAAGAAGAAGTGGTTGGATTGTGTGAAAGAGGATATGAATGTGAGAGGAGTAGATTCAGATTTGACGAATGATAGGAGTGAATGGAAGAAGAAAACATGTTGTGCCAACCCCACCTAGCGTGGGATAAGGGCAGGGAAATGATGATCCATTAAGTTTCGATGTGGCTTTTATAATAACTTAACAAGTTTTTTTTTTGTAATAACCTAAATGTTATTCACAAAGAAAACTACAACTAATACAGTATTTACAATATTCACAATATTTACAAAATACACATGAACCAGTTGAGCTATCTACAAACCGTTGCAAACGATTTATAGATAGCTCAACTGGTCCAAATCAGTACCGGTACTGATTTGGACTTAACAAGTTTTATGCACTAATTATAGTTTATTTAACTCTTTATTGCACAAAATTAACAAAATACAACTAGGTGGGCTTAATGCTACAAGCGTTTTCTACCTGCCAACATTACAGGTTGGGAGAATAGTTGCAAATTAAGACATAGACACCCATTTCAAAATCAAAACAATATTTATGGCTTTGTTAGAACACAAACCTAATTGACTGGAACTAATTATTATCAAGGGTTTGTTTTATCCAAAGGTTTTTTTTTTATTAGAGTGTATTATATACCTATAGATAGATAAATAGATAGAAAATACTTTATTGCACATCTTAACCTAGGGATTACAAGAAAATAAAAAACAAAACATAAATTAATTGTATAATGGGCGGTCTTATCGCTATACAGCGATCTCTTCCAGACAACCTTGGACGGAATGGACTTCAAGGTATAATACAAGGGGTGCTGTATAAAAGTAAAGAGATTGGAAGAAAAAATATATTTTTCATCCCACCATCTCGGAAAGAGTATTTTTATTCTTCAATATCTGAGTGGAAAAGCCGTTTTTATTCTCTAGAGGATAAAGTAAATTGAATTTAGAACATCGTGTGCACTAAGTTTGTGAATTAAAAAAAACATTAAACCTATTTACTGCTACCTCTATGGTGCCGAATATATCATACAACTTTTTTTTAATTTGTTTAATAAATATAAATAAATATTATAAATAAAATATTCACGGACACTTAACACAACGCCTTCTAGTCCCAAACTAAGCAAAGCTTGTACGATGGGAACTAGATGGCTGATAGAATACATACATACATTTTTTTTTTTGTAAATACATACTTATAATACATAGAAACACCCAGACACAGAACAAACATCTATGTTTGCAACACACAAATGTTTGTTCTCGGTGGGGATCGAACCCACGACCCACAGCACGGAAGGCAGAGCTACTACCGACTGAGCCATGACGCCTGTCAAAAACTCAGACTCGGAACCTTCTTGGTGTTCTTTTTTCAATTTGCTTTGTACGCGGTTCTTTACGCGGCATTTTTTCACGTCATTGTTAAACCTTATATTAAAAACAAGCAACTTGAAAACAAGTGAAAAAACTAAAATGAGTGATTCTAGCGACGAGGAAGTTTGTTTGACGCCAACAGAATTGACTGAAACTGTTAATAATGCGCAAATTAGTCATTTCCTCGCTGAGGTGGAATGAAAAGTTACGTGTTGCACTCGAGTGCAAAGATTTTTCACCTCGTGCTCTTTTGATTCCCTCGCTAACGCTCAGGATTCTAATTAATTAATTAATTAATTAGAATCCTTCGATTGCTCGGTCATCAAAATTGAACACGCGGTTAAAAAGCAACTTTGCACTCTTGTATAACAAATAACTATTACACACACATAGTTTTTAGGGCAGAAATATTAATAGGAACTAACAATAAATTACACATTCTTACTTATAATATGACACACACTACCTATACATTCTGACTCAATGAAATCCCTTTAGAAAAGTCACCGTACCAAAACAGCATACAAAATGAATTTCCTCATGTAAAAATAATTGTTACCCGTATCTCACGTTATACCAAATATACGAGGATGAAACGAAAGAAATCGCTGAGATTTCGTCAATACTGATCCCTGAATACGTGATCAGATTTCCGAATAGGAAATACTGCCAAGGTATTTTCAACCCTAATACAATAACTTAGGTTGATTAATTAGGTAGTGAAAAACATTGTTCAATCGCTCTATGCGGTGATCGAAGACTTCAAAATAGGCCCAGGGGAATAGAAGTTTTCTACGACGGTGTCTAAGTTGCATAGAATAGATGCTAAAGAATAGATGTCCCCATAGAGTCCCCGCGCAAACTACGTAAAATCGTTAAGCCATGACGGAGGCCATAAGGCGGCCTAAAAACTCCGTCACTAACTCATACGAGCTTGCTTACTTTTACAACGTAAAACCCCACTTAACTCACCTTGATAATTATTTTAGCGCTAAAATGCAAGGCCTACAAAATACACGGATAAAATTCAACCGACTGGCCGACTGGGATTGCACCTCGACATTCGATCCGAAGGTCGTGGGTTCAAATCCCGGCCGTGCATCAATGGATTTTTTGTTCGGAAAATTTATATGCGCATTAACACGAGCTTTACGGTGAAGGAAAACATCGTGAGGAAACCCGCGGCTTAGATTAGAAAAGATTAGAAAATTCTTTATTGCACTTTAAAAATCGTACAGAGGCGAGTTTAATGCTATTCAGCATTATCTACCAACTAACCTGCGCGTAGTGTGGAGATGATGGTAGTGCTTCTAATGTAAAACTTAAAAAAGAAACAACAACGCCTTTAAAACTACATTAACCTACAAAACATACTATATAAGTTGGATAAAATATACTACCTAATACACATACATACATACCTAACCTGAAAAACAATACATAATAGACTAGAATACATTATATACCTACTATATTATACTTAAAATTCGGCTTAGTCAGCTCCGCATGCACGTATTGACGATGTCTTTCCTGTGGATATGGTTGACTTGGCTGAGAGGATGGTATAGGTGCTGGGCAAGCCTACTCCATCTAAAACATTGTCCCAGGCATTACAGTGTCCAGGTCTGACGCTGTACAAATTATCTTCAATAGATGTAAAGGCCTATTATAAGTCAAAACCAGCTATACAAACTTACTGTTTTAAAAAAATCATTGACAATTTGAACAGCTAACTACGTAGTCATATCTAAGCACCTCGTTTCCTGTTCAAATATTGAATTATTATTTCTGAGCTGATAACACCGGTTCCACAGGATATTAGACACGTCGTCGCGGGATAGGCAGGGGGGTAGGTATGATCGTGTTCGCAGAGTAAGTGTTGGATACGTGGCTCTGTTAGTGTATTTTAGTTATCTTAGTTTTTGTTTACTCCTACTTGTGTGCTTACTAATGTTATGTACCTATAATGGTTAACCTAGCAAATACCTACTGTAAACAGCCGAAGCAGAGATCCCTCGCGTCTACATACAAGTTTTACTTAGTTAGAGAAGTCAATGTATAGATTCCACAAAGGTTTAGCTATAAAGCAACAACTACATAACTAAACAAGTACCTACTTAATTTAAGTGCCTTCTTTTCTTTTAGTTTGCTTTGTAAACCTTTTTTATTGAATTTTTTTTTTTTTTATGAGGTGGAATATTTGGCACTTGAGAAAGAACAAAGAAAAAGAAGATGTCTTCTTATTTCTTCAATGTTTGGCTCTAAGAAGTTGTGTATCATAAATAGTGAAACAATTTTTTTAATATTGAATTGATCTTTGCAATTGATTTTTTTTCACTCTTTCTGTACTCTTCAGTCAAAGTCGTTGCCACACGACAAGAAGTTCTATTACTACTACTACTAGTATAAATTTATCTTATACGAGTGTAAAGTGGCTTTTAGTTTATTTTAGGGGGTAGATTTTTTATTACTTTTAAGAAAGTATTTGGTTCTTATGAATATTTTTTTCGAATGATGGACGCAGTGCAATGCTTCACAAGGCACATCCTCAGTGGACGTTTTAAGCGAGGCAATAGATCGTTACAGCAGTGGTTATCACTGAACGTCAGGAAGGCCATCGACACGTTCCATCAATTAAAAAAACTATGTGATGTAAGAAGCAAATACTTACTATAACAATGCATTACTTCACACGATACGTCCACAGAGACTTACAAAGTTTATCACAGCGTTTATTATTTTGTTCTGAAATCACAGGAAGTTCAAGAAGTACATGAATGCTCCCACACAATAAACTGCAGACGCCAGTAGGACAAACTACTAGAAAGTTGTCCAGGTTTCTGGATGATTTACGTGAGTTTGGGGTAGTTTTATTGTATTATAAGGACCTTGTAGTTATTATCGTGTCAAGGAATATAGATAGGAAAGACAAAAACAATTGTTCACACACAAGACTTACATAAGTAAAGGAAATAAGAATAAGAATCATTTATTGTAAATATAAAAACAGAAAGTATAATTGGCAACCTTATCGCTAAAAGCGATCTCTTCAAGATGGTATACAGAAAAAGGGACGGAAAATAACAAAGAAATAAAAGTCACCCAAAACAATTCGAAGGTAAAAATAATAAAAAAAAAATTATAATATGACTTCTTCGTAATTTACTAAAATCAAATCAAAAAATCTGGTTTACTTTTACTCAATCAGCAAAACCCACCTCAAAAACCAAAAGCCGCCTTTGGCACGAGGTTCATCGCATGCTGTGACAGGTATTTTGATGGAAAGTTTCCCACGCGTACGAAGTCGCAGGTATCAGCTTGTTTCTAAATAAATAACGAATAAATCCGCACATTTCCTACAAACCTTTGCAAACATCTCCAAATGGTATCTTTTGTCTCCGAGATTCCCTCGGGCTTTTGCAAAAGTGTATATCCATTTATTAGAAAAATATTCAGTCTCCGGATCCCAAACCAACTGTATTTTATTCTGAGCTTGTGTAGAGTCCTACCACGATAAGTCTGCAGTACTGAATTCCCGAAAATTTACTTTTTAATAGGATATCATTTTACAGTGGTAGGTTACTTTAATTCGTATGTAGGAATATACCCCTAAGAGTGCGTATACTGAAAAAATCGCATAATTTTATAAATACAAAAAATACACCAAAAATAAACGGACACATTTTGGACACATTTTGACAGTCACCGTTTTTTATCAAACCAAAGCCTACTCGAAGTTTCTCAAAAGGCAGCATAAAGAAGACCCATAAGTCCTTATCAAAATACTTGAACTTGCAAATTCATATCGTCAAAGTAACTCGAGAAAAGTTATAATGGATTGTTTCCACTTGAGTTGTTATCAGTTTTGTCACTTTGAATCGACGTTCAGTTTAAAATGAACTTTATTGGTTTGGCTTAGAGCCGATAAAGGTCAAGACAACTTTAAGGCGGCCTAAAAACTCCCTCATCGAATTTGGCCACTAACTCATACGCCTCGCCAATTGTTCTGCCCAACTTCATTTTCCAGTAGTAGTAGAGCTCTTTGTGAGAGCTCGTCCGGGTTCAGTACTACCACCGTACCTATTTCTGCCGCCAAGCAGCGATGCTCGCATTGCTGGGTTCCGGTTTGAAGGGTAAGGGCGCCGGTGTAATTACAGGCACATGAGACTTCAAGATCTTTACGTCTCAGAGTGATGGACGCAGTGCATTGCCTTACAGGGCACGTCCTCATTGGACCTGCTCTGTGAGGTAATGCATTGTTACAGGCAAAAGTTACCACTTAACATCCTGATGTTAAGTGGTAACTTTTGCCTGTAGCAATGTTGAGCTTTCAGCTTGTTCCATTACTTTTATCATAAAAAAAAAACTAAGTTAAATTACAAATTAACAAAATTAAATAAAGAATAATCTAATATAATTTATCGTTTAGGAAATCGTCAATATGGTACTCACATTTCTCAGTAAATATTTTTTTTATTTGGTTTTAAATTTATTTACATTTTAATACTAACATGTTGTTTCACCAAATTATGTACTTACCTACAACACATGTTTTTGCAAATAAGTTATCTTTATCTTCTGATTCTGTATATCTCATCTAGATTAGATTCAAAGTACTGGATCAAGTCATTATTATTACCTAAGTATAACAATCTTTGCTGTAATCATTAGGAGCTTTCATAAAAACTGTCGTCAACAGAAACACGATAATAAAATTCGTATTTACATTTAAATTCTGTTAAATTGCAGTCACGAATTAATTAACACAAAGTAATTTTGGTAATTGTATAAAATTAATGACGCGGTTTACCGTACTTTTAATTTAACGAAACATTTTCGTTGGAAATATATAATTAAATTATCTCACGAGTGGTTTACGACTTTTCTCGAAATTCATTTTAACCTATTTTTTTTTAACATAGGTTTCATAATATTATAATTTCACTAGATGCCGGACGCGACTTCGTTCGCGTCCCGTAGGATCCCGTATATTTTTCAGGATAAAATGTTGCCTTTGTGTTAATCCTGGTCACGGACAATATACCTATACCTATTCCTAGTTTCATCCAAATCGGATCAGTAGTTTTTACGTGAAAGAGTGACAAACATCCATCCATACATACAAAAATAAAAAAAATGAAATAATAATTTTAAAATGAAAATTAGAAGATTTGGATAGTTATGAAAATGAGTAAGTTAGTGACAATGGTTGATTTTTTTATTTTTTTATGTTAAAAGTAAGGAACAAGCTGATAGCTCACCTGATGTTAAGTGGTAACTTCTGCCTATAACAATGCATTACCTCACAGAGCAAGTCTAATGAGGACGTGCCCTGTAAGGCAATGCACTGTGTCCATCACTCTGAGACGTAAAGAATAATAATGTTAATAGTAATAAGAGTAATGGTGACAAAGATAGATTATTATTATAATATATCTTTCTGACCTAGAAATAATCTCTAGATATCCTTTAAAATATGTAGGAGGTGCAGTCAGAGACATTAATATAGGACGTTCATAGATTACAACCACCATGGCTGATTGCCATGGAGTTTGTATCGTTAGAGGCGCGGCTGATTTGTCTCTTTGAGATGTTGCAAGAACATTGTCACGACATAAAAAATTTCATAACTATCTAAATAGTTTTCATTTTAAAACAGAAATACTTAAAAAAAATCCTCTTTTTTTTTTTTGAAAACTTTGATCCCTTAGCCTTTGGAATACGTACTCCGTGCTCACTAGACATCTTTTAAATGAACGGAGCATTTTGTTCGTCCATTAATAAATCGCTTGCGCGAAAAATTGGGTTTCATAATGAGTCGAGTATAATAAACGTCAAATTAGCTTGTTAATTACTGACGGTTTCAGTGCTAATTATTATTATAGTACTAGCGATACCTGCGACTTTGTACGCGTGCGGAACTTTCCACCAAAATATCTGTCAACCAGCATAATGATGAACCTCATCAATGGCTGCTTTTGGTTGAGAGAGTTCAAGCTGTATCTAAGAACCCACGTCTTTGATTTTAATAAAATGTAGCCTATGTTTCAATCCGGAAAAAAGACTTTTGAATGCTCGAAACCAACTCGATTTTCGGAATCAGAATCGCTTATTTAGTTATCCTATTTAGTTTTTGGCTTTTTAACAGTTTTAGATTATTAAATAGATAGAAGACTTACTGACTTGAACCCCAAACGAAAACATTCCTGTACCTATATAAAACCATAGACAAATTTTTTTTTTTTTTTTACAAAGTTCGTTACTTTCATTGTATCTTACATAATAACTTATATTGTTATATAGGCTTGTATTGATTTAGAAATAGTTACTCAGGCATAGATTTTAGAAGACATTCTCATATAAAAATCTATGCCGTCCGTGCTTGAGCAGTAAATATGACAGACCTTTATTAACATTTTGCATCCAGTTTCAGAATAATAACCATAAAATAATAAATAAATAAATAAATATTCACGGACACTTAACACAACGCCTTCTAGTCCCAAACTAAGCAAAGCTTGTACGATGGACACTAGATGGCTGATATAATACATGCATACATATTTTTTTTGTAAATACATACTTATAATACATAAATAATAAATAATAATAAATGAAGGATGTTTGAATAGGTACTTACACGAAACATGTTGAGCAGCGTACGAGCCGATCAGCTGTGAAAGAGTACTGGAGTGGAATGCACGCTCGATTACACCTCAAGCATAAACAAATTCAAATTGATTTGCCTACGTCTTGTACTCGATCAAACGATCTTTGGATATTGATGAAAAATTGGGCTGTTGATGTCTCACAGTCGATCATTAAAATAAAAAAAAATTAAAAAAAAATTGGATATACACAACGCCCTCTAGTCCCAAAACTAAGTATAACTGTACTATAGGAACTAGATGGCAGATAGAATACATAAATACCTAATATTACTTTAGTCACAAAGACAATTACATTTAATACAGTATTTACAATATTCACAAAATACACATAAAACAGTTGATCTGTCTACAAATCATTGCAAACGATTTATAGATAGCTCAACTGGTCCAAATCAGTACCAATCGGAAGCGTGCGCAAGACACTGGCTGCATTGCCGCGCTGAATAGAAATGTTGATGTACGCTGGATCAAATAATCACCTGTCGGGCCACCAATCGGGTTACGCGTCGCTTCGACTTTACGGCAGACGCCCTGAAATATTATTTTTTTTAGATTTTATAAATTCATATTATTATATATAATTAATACATAGTAACACAAAGTAACACCCAGACATAGAACAAACCTCTATGTTTTCCACACAAAAGAGTTTGTTCTCAGTGGGGATCGAACCCGCGACCCTTTATTATTTATTGTACACAAAAGTAATGACATAAGGGAACTTAAATATAGGTCATGTTAGCTTAACCCTAAAAAGAGTTTTCTACCAGCAAACCTTCCACGATAGAGAGGCAAAATAAATTATAATGGTAGGTGCGTGTAGTACTCAAAGGTTATCACTTAAAAAAAATATACCAGAGTAAGCTAAAAACCCTCCGCAAGGAAGGCCCAGTTATAACCCACTGCATTTGTTCATTGCTATTGGGTGCTGTATTGTTTGTAATAACTTAATTGACATGCCTATTTTATCTAACTTAGTATCTACCTACTTACCTTATAATAACTACCTCTTATATGTTTGTACGCTAATGAGCAGGATCTAGAGATTCCCTTTTTTTTACTTACCACCTTTATTGTACCTACCTAGATTCACAAACAATAAAATGATTTATGATTTATGAGCTTTGCTGTCAAAAAATGTTTTTATCTTATACTAGCCGTCTCCCGCGGCGTTGCTCGCGTTGGAGTGTGACTTTTCAAAATTCCTTTCTTAGTGCAACCCTACACTATATAAGGATACTACCCTCCAAATTTCATACCTCTAGGACTTATAGTTTAGGCTGTGCGTTTATTCTAAGTCAGCTTCAAAAAATTTTTATATATATTGATATATTAACACATTATAGTAACACCCGGACATAGAACAAACCTCTATGTTTGCCACACAAAAAAGTTTGTTCTCAATGGGGATCGAACCCACGACCCTCAGCGTAGAAGGCAGAGTTATAACCAACTGAGCTTTGCTGTCAAAGAATTTTTTTATCTTATATGTAAAAAAGTACAATACCTAATCGTTTGAAGGCCTCGTGTCGTACGTAATCCATATCACGTAATACGAACTAATAAGCCCGAAAGAAAACTGTGTTAGCCTATTTTGTATTCTGCTGCGTTACGAGTTAATAAAGAGGCCTTATGGACTCAGGGTCTTAAGTCCCATTTACATGGAGAAATACTTGCACGACATTTCAACACGAAAAGTATGAACATTTGCGATACCTGGAAAAGGTGAATAAGTTGTAAAGTGTCTCCTACAGTTAAGACCAAATTGTAACACTTATTTATGCAAATAAACATCTTGTATCTTATTTATTTATTTTTTTGGCAGCAAACAGTCATTAAGGTATAATATAAATTTAAAGACAAAATAGTGCCCAAAGCTTGATTCTAATAATAATTGCTAATTTTCGGGCTGTACCTATATCTTGTATCTATGACTGTGAGTTCTGTGATGTGCAGTGAGAAGAAAATGGTGGATGAATGAATGTGAAAATGATACGAAAAACGGAGTGAACAGAGATGACTGGATGGAAAAGAGTGAAAAAGATTGAAAAAAAGTAATTATGGTTTTCTGAAATGCTTGAATAACTTAAATAGTTTTCTAAAAGCTTTTTATTATTATAGAAAAACCTCTAATCACTAAAGTGATAAAATAATATAGGTAATCTTATCCTACTATTATTATAAACGCGAAAGTTTGTGAGTATAGATGGATCTTTGTTACTCTTTCACGTAAAAAGTACAGATCCGATTTGGATGAAACATAAAATATATATTGTCCGTGACCTGGATTAACACATAGGCTACTTTTTATTCCGAAAAATCAACGGGATCCAACGGGACGCGAACGAAGTCGCGGGCGGCAGCTTGTAATATTATAAATAACTTAATTAGTTTTCTTTAGCTTTTTATTATAATAGAAATACTTCTAATCACTAAAGTGATAAAACAATAGGTAATACAATATTATAAATTGCTAATTAAAATAATTAGTACTATATATATTATGCGATATTTTATATCGATTCGATTTATCGTACCTATCTACGAGATGAGTATGTTTTGGCGCTTTGTCGTCCAAAGTTTTTGTCGATAATCGTATGATTCAAACGATAAATTCTATCCATGTAAGCGTTGTACTCTGCCAGGGTCATATGGACCCCGTTTGCTAATCTCAGCCAGTTAAATGGACGGGTAAGCTGCGACAATCCTTTTTTGTGGGGTTATTTTTGGGGCCATTCTGGGATTTAGGGAGAATTGGTACATATTTATTTGTTGAACTTTTTATGTACTACGAATTTATTTTATGTAACACGAAGCCGGGAAAATAAACTAGGAGGCTTAGCAATCGTAGTTAGTAAGTGTTTACCACAAACTGTAGGAACTTGTAATATTATCATCTTCTTCTTCTATTTATGGCCTCTGTCCATCAGTTCAACAGACAAGTTTGCCAATGTCAAGTGAGATATTTGAAATAATAGAATTTTTGACACGAGTTTTGACATTTTTTGAAACGACACATAGCACTTTTATTTTAATAGTTTTTCTTGTATTATTGTGAGTATTGTTGTTTAATTTTGGTGGAATTTTAACCAATAATACTTAGGTCGTAACATAAAGTGTGAGCCATTGGAATAAATGTGTGTAAAGTGGTTTTTCTGAATGTGAAAATTCGTGTTAGGTTTTGAAGAGAAAATCCACCATTTTCTTTTCAAAACAAACGACAGCCGACTTGACAAATGACTTGACTTGACTTATTTATTACAATTTTAACACTTGACATTGGCAAAATTGTCTGTCGAAATGACGGACATAGGCCATTATTGAAGAGAAGAAGAAGTATTGTGTTTTTTTGTTGATTTTTCTTATAATTTTACTTGGATCCAAATTCTTCACCGATCATTACTTCTCACCACCGGTCATTCTCCATCGTGCTAAGGTCTAATAAAACGTGACATTGGCGAAATTGCGGGCAACACTGCAAAGGCCATAGACAAGAATTGAATTGAATTGAATAATGTATTAAGTCAAGTCGGCTGTCGTTTGTTTAAAAGGGAAAATGGTGAAATTTTCCTTTGAAAACTTGAAAACATGTGGTCTAACTTATAAAAAATTAATAAATCTATAATTTCAAGGAAATCACCTTGTTTTATTCCAATGGCTCACACTTTATGCCACGACCACAAGTATCATTGGCTAAAATTCCACCAAAATTAAACAACAATACTTACTATTAACACAAGAAAAACCATTCAATAAACGAGACGATGTTTCGTCTAAAAATGACAGAACTCGAATCCGTCAAGTCATTCGTCATAGCCAAGTTGAAATTCTTTTTCTTTTATTTAATGACGTCATCAACAAAAAAAATAAGAATTATGTCATTTTAAATAAATTCTAAGTTCTTAAAGCTAATCGAATCATATAATTTTCGAACGAAAGTAAACATTATTTACTCGAATTAATGAGTCTAATCTATCCCGACAATATTAACCTTTAACCTCTTCCGTTATTATCGCCTTTACTTCCTCTGAAATAAAGCTGTTAATCCCATGACAAGTTGAGAAGCTTTTTAGCAGTGGTAGAAAACGATACGAAATTCTTTACCCTCGGTTTGGTTCTTATTTCATAGCTGTACAGTCTATTTTGCAATGACAGTTCTAAAAAACTGATAAGTGGAACACAAAGTGAGTTTGCCTATTTTGATTCTTATGTGAAAGGAATAAGGTTGGTTTTCAAAGGTTATTTTTTGAAGGGTATTAGGCATTCATCACACGATTGTGTTGCTGAAGCAATACCTTAAGCATCCTTCAAACGGCATGCTATAAATATATTTACTTCCCGCTTCAACCTGTTGGAGATTGAAATATTTACCAAAAAATATTTTTTTTCAATGAACCACTTTTATAAGGAAAACTCAAAGATCCCTCTTTTAAAATTGGTTAAGAAGAAGAATGTTCTAAATTTGAATATGTGTCAACCCTTGTCACGGACAATATTATTATATATTCCAGGTTTAGTTAATTACTTTCAGCTCAATTGAATCAGTAGTTTTTGCATGACAGAGTAACAAACATCCATACATTTTAATATTAGTTGGATTGTTTTAATTTTCAAGCCCCCAATCATCCCCCCCCCCTCTCGCCCATACACAAAAAACCTGGATCCGCTATTGGTTATAGATTAGGGATATGGATAAGACGAGATAAGATAAGATACGCTTTACTCTACCCCATTCAATTAGGAGTTCCGGTTTAGTTTAGTTCTATATTCGTATTTTAGGGATGGTGCTCTTTATTCTGAGTCTTTCGAATATTATGCAACATTTTATTATCTATCTATCTATACTATCATAAAACTGTAAAAAAAACAAAAACTAAAATTAAAGATATGGAAAAACTAAATATGCAGTTCTACTAAATAAACGATTCTGATTTCAAAAATCGAGTTTGTCTGTGTGTCTGTTTGTTTGTTCGCAGATCACGCCTAAACTACTGGACCAATTTCAATGAAACTTATACCCATCGGAAGACCTTTTTTCGGATTGAAACATAAACTATATTTTATTGAAAGGAAAGACGTGGATTCTTAGATACAGCTTGACCTCTTTAAGCCAAAAGCCGCCTTTGGCACGAGGTTCATCGTATGCTGGTTGACAGATATTTTGGTGGAAAGTTTCGCACGCGTACGAAGTTGCGGGTATCAGCTAGTTATATTATTTTAAACTAGCTTCCGCCCGTGACATCGTTTGCGTCCCGTTGGGTTCCGTTGATTTTCCGGGATAAAAAGTAGCCTATGTGTTAATCCAGGTCACGGACAATATATATTACAAGTTTCATCTCAATTGAATCAGTAAATTTTGCGTGAAAGAATAACAAACATCCATACATCAAATACATCCTTACAAACTTTCGCCTTTATAATATTAGTAGGAAGGATAGGATATAAATAGAGGCGCTATAGTATGCGGTTCTCGACAGGGTTTACTGGGTTCTTCTTGGGGTTGGTCCGTGGGGTACCGAGGCCCTCCGGGTTTTCAAAATTCTTTCAGGGCTAGTCGAAGCGACGCGTGACCCAAGGGCGATTATCTGGGCCAATCTGCGATGCAATCTTGAGGCCTTTTACATTTCTTAGACTATGTAGAATTGTAGATGGTGGCCTAGCTTACACTATGCCACTATGCCGCAAGGCATAGTGGCATAGTGGTTAGAGACAATTGAATAATTTAGGCACTAACAACAAGATACTAAAAAAACATGTTAATCTTTATCTTCTTCTTCTTCTCTTCATTAATGGCCTCTGTCCGTCATTTCGACAGACAATTTTTCCAGTGTCAAGTGATTTATTTGTAATAATATAAGTCAAGTCAAGTCATTTGTCAAGTCGGCTGTCGTTAGTTTTGTCGTTAATTCGTCCTTGGTTTTGTCAAACAAAATCACCCATGTGTCCCTGTCAAATTCGTAACTTAACTTGTCTCATCTAAAAGGTTACATTACTTACCTAATATGATCACCTGTGCTTATACTTAGTAACATAGATATAAATATAAAAAAATATTCACAGACATTTAACACAACGCCTTCTAGTCCCAAACTAAGTAAAACTTGTACTAGGAACTAGATTATATTAGAAAATTCTTTATTGCACTTTTAAAAAATCGTACAGAGGCGAGTTTAATGCTATTATCTACCAACTAACCTGGGCGTACTGGTACTAGATGGCTGATAGAATACATATTATATATGTATTTTTTTTTCAATACTAGTAGATAGATAATATTCTATATCGCACAAAAAAAGAAGAAAAACAATAAAAAATAAATAAGTTACGTAAAACATAACACATAGTATAAGTAGTTAAATATTACGTAGGCATGTGCCAAAAAAGTTAGAATATTAACTAGTTTTCGCCGGGTGTTTTCCTACACCGTTTAAGACCACTGGGTACACAAATACATTGAATTAGTAATAAGCAAACTCTACTAAACGTAACTCACCTTTGCAGTATTTCCTAAAAAACTTGTGCTTTATAAAAGTAAGCCTTGTAAGTATAAGCTCACGGTGTATTTTGGTGTGAAGCTGTGAGGTTCTTCCGACGTTTTTGTTGTAGGGTTTCGCATTGTGTTACGAAAGCCTCAGAAGATTACTTACATTATTTAGGGAGTGTGTTGGAAATGAAATAAGTTTTAAAATAAACCTGTGTTTTTCTTCTTTCTTTTCGTCGTGGGGTCGACGCCGATGTTATATATCTAGGGCCTTACATATGACAGACGAATAGTTAATATTTTATTTTAATATGTAATAGTTTGTAGGATTAAAAGGCTTTTTTTTTATTTATATTTATTTACAAAAAATATATAACTATAAATAAATATTCGTGGTCGTTTCACAACGCCCTCTAGTCCCGAACTAAGCAAAGTTAGTACTATGGGAACTAGATTACTGATAGAATACTTATAATATTTTTTGTAAAATACTTATATCAAACATAAATCAAAACTTCTCATCGTGTCTGCCACACACAAACGTTTCTTATGTGTGAGAATCAAACCCACGACCCACAGCACGGAAGGCAGAGCTAATACCCACTGAGCGGACGATACCTGTCCAAAACAAAAAAAAAATTACGAAGCAATATTAAAACTATATTTTTTTATTTTTTTCAGAAGCTTCCCAAAAATCCTCAAACCTAGACAAATTCCTATGTAAATCGTCAGCGCTTTACGTTAATGAAAACGCATTAATAACGCTAATGAGAGCTTTTGTACGCCTTCCCTAAGTGGACTTTTACCTGAGAGGCGTTCATTTAATTATTTACTTTGGAAACCAACAGTTTTATTTATAAACTAGCTGTCGCCCGCGGCGTTGCTCGCGTTCTACCCTTTAGAGTGTGACTTTTCGGAATTCCTTTCTTAGTGCACCCCTACACTATATAAGGAACCTACACTCCAAATTTCATACCTCTAGGACTTATAGTTTAGGCTGTGCGTTGATTCTCTGTCAGCTTCAAAAGAGTTTTATATATATTGATATAAGAAGGTCCACAAGAAAACACTGAACTACTTTGAGTGATCTAAAAACCCACAAATCTCAATTTGTATCTTTAAAATCATTGATGGTTTTCTAAGAACTCCATTGACCATTAACGGTGAAGGAAAACATCATGAGGAAACCCGGGGCTCAGTCAGCTCTGCACGTATTGACGATGTCTTTCCTGTGGATATGGCTGCCTAGGCTAAGAGGATGGTATATGTGCTGGGCAAGCCTACTCCATCTAAACATTGTCCCAGGCACTACAGTGTGTCATTAAATATAGACATAGGTTGCCTCCTGACGCTGTATAAATCATCTTCAATAGATGTAAATGCCTAGAAAATTGACCTAAAGCTTCACTGATCATTTTTTAAACAATTTTACCAAAAATGGGAGAGCCTTCTACTCAATAACTTACAATAAACCTCTGACTTTCATTTTGTTTCCTATTATTTTATTAATACAACGTAGTTATATTACACAGCTGCAGAAATCCCTCGTAGAAATGGCGAGTTGCAGATAAAGTTTATAATTAATGGTGCTACGAAACGTGCTACGCCTCTACGAGAATGCTACGCCGTAGCTGATACTGATTATCGCAGTTAAATACAAAAAATTCTAATCTTGGATCCTCTTCATCATTTGTGGTCGTCCGAACTTCGAAGATACTTCTGTCGAACCAAGAAAGTCAAGGCAAAATAATTCTGCTGGTTTATGAAAATGCCAAGTAATGAATTTTATATGAAACAGATTATATTACAGGCTTAGAGGTGTAAGTCGTTCATTTAGTCAATCTTCACTGATTATCTAAAGTTAAGCGACGTTATACCTACTCTTAAAATAATTATCTATTTCACGTAGAAACTAATTCAAAAAGTCGTAAAAGCCTACTACACACGAAAACCGACGGTCGTACAGATACGACGAAAATAGATAAGACAGATGTAATTTGGCTAATGGGCTCGTTCTATCGTGTACTGTTGGCGAGAGAAGTTTTTAATTCTAATTAGGGTTTTTCGTATGTGAAAATGATACGGGGCTGTTATTTTTTGGTGTGGTTTCTGGGCACGACAGACAACATAGGTTTCTATTAGTACTTTTACTATAATAAGCTTCATCATCATCATCATTTCAGCCCGTTTGCACCCACTGCTGAGTATAGGCCTCCTCTTTATTACGCCATTCTTTTCGGTCCCTTGCGAGTAATATAATATATAGTAAGCTTAAATAAAATAAATATACATGACTCTTGCAATCAACGCCCTCTAGTCTCAAACTAAGCTAAGCTTGTACTATGGGCACTAGGTTGCTGATAAAATACTTGCATACATATTATATTTTTGTTGACTAGGCTGAGAGGATGATAAAGGTGCTGGGCAAGCCTACTCCATTTAAACATTATCCCAGGCACTACAGTGTGTCTTTAAGTATAGGCATAGATTGCCTCCTGACGCTGTATAAATCGTCTTCAATAGAGGAAGGCCTAAGAGATATAATTTTTGTAAACACATAGTAACACCCAGACATAGAACAAACATATTATTATACTAGCCGTCACCCACGGCATTGCTCGCGTTCTACCCTTTAGGATGCGACTTTTCAAAATTCCTTTCTTAGTGCACCCTTACACTATATAAGGATACTACCCTCCAAATTTCATACCTCTAGGACTTATGGTTTAGGCTGTTGCGTTGATTCTCTGTCAGCTTCAAAAGAGTTTTATATATATTGATTGATGATTGATGATGATTTGCCAGCACACAATATTTGTAATCAGTGGGGATCAAACCCACGGCCCACAACACGGATGGCTCAGTCACAGCTCACAGATCAGTTTGAGGTGTGAGTTACTGATTTCAATATTATAAGGTTTTTTTTTTTTTTACGACTTTTCCTTGCGACTGTACAAAATGCCCTCCGAAATGATATTTCGCTGGCGTTAATTTAAGTGCTACTTTGTATTTTTGTACATTTGACCTGATTTTGGCAAAACAAATTGTGTACACTCACTAATTTGTTAAAAGCTATGCACATTTTGCTCTAAATTAGGTAAAAATGTTTCTGTATTTTTAAAGTAGGCTCGTTACAACAAAAAAACTGTTTACTGAGAGTGGTAGTGATGGCCTTAAATAAAATTAAATTTATCCTAATTTTTTTTCCCACTGCTGGGCAAAAGGTCTAACCCAAAAACTTCCAATGTTCTCTATCCCGAGCTTCCTTTCACCATCCTCTTTCTAAGGCGTCCAGTTTGTCGCGTGCGCCTACAACGCTTTCTTGGCCGACCCCGAACGCCGACCGTTAATTACGAATAACTAATTAATCTTAATTAACTTCTAAAAAATTTTAAAAGGAGCATAGATTATTGTAAAAACCAGTAACTGTCCTACGTAATTAGTTATCTGGTTCTTAATTATATCCTTGGCTTAGTTTGGGGCTTAATGGCGTTGAAAATACCTACCGATATTGAATATCCCGTTGCATTGCGAACTGCGGTTTCACATTCGCAACTGTTCTGAAACAATCGATCTGTTTCATAATCTCATTTTAAACGAGCGAAAATAGCCGTGAAACATGTAAACATTATGTGTTATACCAGTTTTACGGATTTCTATGAATCGCATAATCGCACATTAACATAGGTAGTCTATGTGCTTTGCACACTTCATACAATTTTTTTTTCTCTGACCTGCCTAATGTACTAGCCAAGCTATCAATATACCTATATAAAACTATTTTGAAGCTGACAGAGAACCAACGCACAGCCTAAATAATAAGTCCTAGGGGTATGAAATTTGGAGGGTAGTATCCTTATATAGTGTAGGGGTGCACTAAGAAAGGAATTTTGAAACGTCACACTCTAAAGGGTAGAACGCGAGCAACGCCGCGGGCGACGGCTAGTTGATTAATAAAACTGCCAATGGATTTTATCTCTTTTTATTAATACTTCTTCACTTACAAGTATCTAATAATTTAAACAGATTATGTATTTCACAACATCGCTGGTAATATCTAAACATATAAACGCGTTATATATCTATACACATAAACTACATAAACGACTAGTTATTGCTGTCTTCAATAAATCTATTTTTTACAATATTTACATATTTAATTTCAGGCGCATTTAAATTAATATAGCCTTTTATAAATTATATTAAATAAAAGTATACTTATATAAGAGTATTAATAACCTCTGTTACTAATAATAGAGAAGATTTTTAAAATAAATAAATAATAATAAAATTATATCTTAAGATCTTCAAGAATGCAAAAGAAATATTATA
The DNA here is from genome assembly GCA_918843925.1 of Eulithis prunata. Lineage (NCBI taxonomy): Eukaryota > Metazoa > Arthropoda > Insecta > Lepidoptera > Geometridae > Eulithis > Eulithis prunata. The sequence continues at coordinate 5,758,105 of OU974030.1, read as the reverse complement.
CTTAACAAAGATAGTATTGTTAAAGTTGGTAAAAAAAATAGTTCGAGCAAGAAAAACTACAGTTTACTACAGCAATTGATTTTCCCTACAACATACTTACTAGAACAATAACAAAATAATTATAGATAATTTTATTTTTTTTGTATCTGCATTATGTTCCACAATTTTTATCCGGAGTTTTTTCAAAAGTAAGTTGCAAATTAGTAACAAAATTACTTTATTATTTTATGAACTCGTGAGTAATCAATTGATGACGCTTACTGTACCAACTCCGAAACGAACTCAATAAAAAAATTACTTTATCACATCCTAAATAATAAACAATAAACTTCTTATACTTAAAATACATATTATATTATGTACAAAATGATTAAAAAGCTTAATTTTATTTAATGCGTAATCGTTACGTATTTTGTTTTCCCCTTTAGCAAATAAATGTACACTGCGTTTTGCCTTTTAAAATAATTTACTTAAAACTAATTAACTAAATATGCGCGCCATCTTGGATTAAAAAATGGATGACATTTTCGTAATCAGTGTCCGAAAACTACTCGAAAATGACACCCATATCAAATTTACTATAAGAATTTATAGTTTTTATCCAGTAGAATTTTCCGTTTAATGGCTTTGACAAAAAATATTGGGTTAGAAAGTTTTGGTAGAACACTGTCGATTAGGTTAATATTGTATTAAAAACTAGAAGAAAACGACTCATACATAGACATAGCTTATGGAATTCCAAGTAAAAATAATAATTATATTAAGTAAGAGTAAGTAATTAAAGGTACGTTTTTATACATGGCAGGCAGTGTGCACTGTTATGCACAATAACTTTTTCATCCCACCATCTCGGAAAGAGTATTTTTAATCTTCAATATCTGAGTGGAAAAGCCGTTTTTATTCTCTAGAGGATAAAGTAAATTGAATTTAGAACATCGTGTGCACTAAGTTTGTGAATTAAAAAAAACATTAAACCTATTTACTGCTACCTCTATGGTGCCGAATATATCATACAACTTTTTTTTAATTTGTTAAAAACTCAGACTCGGAACCTTCTTGGTGTTCTTTTTTCAATTTGCTTTGTACGCGGTTCTTTACGCGGCATTTTTTCACGTCATTGTTAAAACCTTATATTAAAAACAAGAAACTTGAAAACAAGTGAAAAAACTAAAATGAGTGATTCTAGCGACGAGGAAGTTTGTTTGACGCCAATAGAATTGACTGAAACTGTTAATAATGCGCAAATTAGTCATTTCCTCGCTGAGGTGGAATGAAAAGTTACGTGTTGCACTCGAGTGCAAAGATTTTTCACCTCGTGCTCTTTTGATTCCCTCGCTAACGCTCAGGATTCAAATTTTGAATCACTCGCTGCGCTCGTGATTCAATTTTAGCATCCTTCGATTGCTCGGTCATCAAAATTGAACACGCGGTTAAAAAGCAACTTTGCACTCTTGTATAACAAATAACTTGTATGGAATTTTTTGAAAAGCAGTTTTCATTCAACTAGTCAACTTGAATGAAAACCACAATAGATTTACGATAGATCCAAAGAGATTCGAAATGTAAAGCTAAAATGTCGAGTCCGATCTGAGAGAGTGGAGTGGTCAGTCCATTAATCGCTAGGGCTGCCAACTAGAGCGCAATGCACACAGCTGTAAACGCGGACAAAGACGAGGCAGGGATGTTTGGCTTTTGATCGCACGCTACAACGAAAATAGGGAAAAAAACTCACTCAGACGTGGTTATTCCTTCAGATCGTTTGGTAGGTACTCAAAATTGTTGAGAATAAAAAAGTTTTCGTACATAGTGAAAATTAACAGTTACGGATGCAGTTATCGAAGGAAACATTAAAAAATAAAGCTATGAGATTACTACGATTTATTTTGTCATCAATATTATTCATTATTCAATATATATAAAACTCTTTTGAAGCTGACTGAGAATCAACGCACAGCCTAAACTATAAGTCCTAGAGGTATGAAATTTGGAGGGTACTATCCTTATATAGTGTAGGGGTGTAGTAAGAAAGGAATTTTGAAAAGTCTTACCCTAAATGGTCTAGAATGCGAGCAACGCCGCGGGCGACGACTAGTCACTACAATAAAGATAAAAACTGTGGGCTTAAGTTGTAGTAGTAAGTAGTTTACCTATGCACTCTTCAAAACATTTATTTCACTTCGCTTTTGGTTTCTACTGTCTCATCCTCAGTATTTAAAATCTAGCAAGATAGGTATGGTTTCATTATTTCAGTTGTGTGGTAGGACAGTGTTAATTCTTTTTTTCATCATTCGACAGCCCTACAAACCAGCTGTACCATTCTTGTTACGTTCCGATTCACGCTTCGCTTGGCCAAGCGCGCTGAGCCGTCCGATGTACCTAGTCCGGCCGTTGCGAGCGTACAATGAAACGGTTTTGCGGTTACTTTGATTTATTATGCAGATTTATGTGCTGGATTACTGCGTGAGACGGAGCGTTAATTTTAATTTGTTATTTTTAAATGGTGAGGTTTTACTCGGCATTGTTGGTGTGCCAAAGGTTAAAGCGAAAGTTAAATTTGGTTAGTACAAATAATATAACAAAATTAAATTACAGTTATAACTAGGCAAGTTTGGTTATTTACGACGTCCTACCTTAGAAGCCAAGTGACGTAGATATCGTAACAAAATGACAAAAGATGCCTAACCCAAAAATCGGCACTAAATAAGTAATAAGACACTAAATCTAGTTTTATTCCCGCGCAACACGAACGATTGCATGACACTCCGGGGTCATCAAATGCTATTATTAGGGTCATAACAAAACAGGAATAACATAGTTGTATCGTAAATAACTAGTTTTTATTATAATTGGCGAAAGTCACGCGCAATCTTCGCTCTTAGCCAAATGAAAAATAGAGTTTCTTTTTGCAAACTTTTTCTGCGTTTGACACCCCTTGGGACACAGACTCTCTAATCACCAGCTGGGTCATAATTCAAGGCTGCAATGGTAAGGTTTGAGTGGAGCCAAATGAGATCAAAATGAAAAATTGGGACACAACCTATCGCTTTTTGGACGTCGATACAAAACTTGTGAAAGTGATTTTATCGCAAACGCTCGATACTCCAAAAACTTAGTTATGGAAAGTTTTCATAGACAAACAACTAGAAAAATTACCCTTACATGAATAATATAGGTATGTACCTTGATTCAAATAACCGTAAAAAAAACATAAAGACTTCCTAAGGCGTAAGAAAATAATCTATTTTGAAATGCAACTTTAAATTGAGAGATATTTGATATTTCTTGACTCATTTGTAAGATATATCAGAATAAAAATCTATAAACAGAATTGAGCAACTATTATTACCTACTGCTACTTATTTTATAAAGCGTATCTAATTCATTTTATTAATGAGACAGTTCTACATTATTTTTACGTTCTAAGCATAAAAACATTATTGTGATGACCTATGAAGGCGCATGTTTAGTGTCACATAATTGGTGACATTGTCATAAAAAGCATGGCGCATGCTTAGTGTCACTAGGTTAGTGACATTGTCATACAAAGCATGGCAAGCATGACGCATGCTTAGTGTCACCAGGTTGGTGACATTGTCATACAAAGCATGGCAAGCATGACGCATGCTTAGTGTCACCAAGTTGGTGACATTGTCATACAAAGCATGGCAAGCATGGCGCATGCTTAGTGTCACCAGGTTGGTGACATTGTCATAAAAGCATGGCAAGTATGGCAACCAGTAACTGTGACGTTACACCATGCACGTTCCCAAACCGTCACCTTAAATCAAGCTTAATTTGTAAAAGTAATATGGTACTTAATCTAAAAATTTTTTGGTTAAAATTAAGGTATAATTTATTGCTTTTTAATGTTATCTTCTCTAACTTAGAATTTTACTTAACTTAACTATAAAGCTTTTGACATAAATTTATTGCCAAAGTTAGTCGTTATTTTCATATTATCACAACTATTTTGAATAAAATACAAATTTTACATATTTTTAGTTAAATTATTATTATAAATTATAAGAATTTTATACTATAAGATCACAACAAGCAACAGTAACGAAGTGTATACACTATATAATATAAAGTACTTACCTACCTACACACTAAAAGATCTAGGAGGAATTTTTAGGACATTCAAATTTTTTTTTAGTTTGGATATGAAACAGCTTGAATATATTTTACATGAACACTTATAAAGACTTTGTCTTCTATTTTAACTATTTTTTACCTTAAATACTACTCTATGCAAGTGAGTATTACTTAACTCAAATCTATTTATTCGAGACACAATACAGGGCTAGTTCTATCGGTAAATGTAATAATTTATATCTAAGTTAAGTTTAGTATAACACTGAATATAATTAATATTGCGTTCAATGATCACTTGATTACTGAAATAAATTTGCAAGATTTTTTTCAGCAAAACTTCGTCCATAATAGTGAGCGATAGATTTTGGACGTTTTTATCAGAACTTAAGACTTCCAAATCTCTTCACGATTTCTCTACAAACCTAGCATTCTACTCACCTAAGGCTCAGCGCACACTGTCCGATCGCGACGCGCGTCGCGTCTTATTCACTACACAAACTGCGCGTTCCCCGCGTCCTTCCAGCAGCGGAAGCAGCAAGGCAGCGCGCACATCAGCGTGTTCTTAAACGCGTCCCGGAAGTCTCGGTTGAAGTACGCGTAAATAAGCGGGTTTAGTGCTGAGTTGAAGTAGCCAATCCAAAATAGTACTCCCACTACTATATCTGGGGTTTCGCAGGGCTCGCCACATACGTTCGTTGTTACGTACCTGCGTTAAAAGTATCTTAATTTAGTGTTATGATTATAACCTTTGGTTTATTTTCCACAATTAAGTTTATATAGGTTATTATCAGTGTTTATTTTCATTACATTTAATCACGGCTTGCAGCTCAAAATCAAAAAGCATTAAGAATCACTTTGAATTATCTAATTTTAGTGCTAGATTTTTGTGCCTACATCTTTGAAAAACAGACAGAAAACAATGGTTATTTATAGCAGAATAATTTAATTTACTTACCAGAGAAAGAACGGCAGCCAGCACAACAAAAACGCACCGACTATGATGCCAAGTGTGCGCGCAGCCTTATGCTCAGCTCTCCATGACTTCCCGGCTGCTCTCAGTGATGCACCTGCCAGAAGAATATTGTATGGAATATTTTCTTAAATTTAGTTGTTATACATTTCCATCATCATCATTATCACCCTGTAGAAGTCCACTGCTGTACATAGGCCCAGGCATGGACACTATAATATTCTCACCCATGATTTTTACTAAGATAGGTAGATTAGCTAATTGTCCAGGTTAGATTACTAAAGCAATGAGAAACTAAGGTCGGTTTACATTTACAGACATTACGCGTGCCAGACATGTGCCGTTGCAGACAAAATAATATTCTTCCATACAGTCTGTTTTAATAAACGTACTTACATCTATAACACGACCGCACAGACACCGTCAGACGTGTTCAGCATGAAATTTCATTTTGATCCAAACAAGTAATCTCGTCATCTCAATTTTTTTTTGTAACTTAATATTTTCTACTTATTGTTTCGAAAACTTGTTTGGATCATAAGATACTGAATCTCGTTTTGCGATTTTTCAGAAATAATTTCAGTGATTTCATATCTTCGAAACTGTTGAAATGTGCAAGTAATTGGACTTGCTCTGTGAGGTAATGCATTGTCATAGGCAGAAGTTACCACTTAACATCAGGTGAGCTATCAGCTTGTTCCATTACTTTTATCATAAAAAAAAAAGTAAGATGTTGTTTGATGACTCAAAATAAAATTTAGTTTGTCCTATCCTGACTAAAATATTAGCGGTCTCTTAAACCGAGTTCCTCTTATTAGAGTGTAGAGTAGTTTGACGAATAAAGGCCCGTTTAAACTTACAGATATTAGTACGCTCAATGTCTGTAAGCATAGTACGCTCAATGTCTGTAAGTTTAAATTTACCTTTATTCGTCAAACTACTCTACACTCTAATAATAGGAACTCGGCTTAAGAGACCGCTAATATTTTAGTCAGGATGGTCTACCTAAATTCAGGGACTAACCTTTAACCCAAACTAACCCATAAAATTGTGACTAGGGTACTATATGGCAAGTAATACCTCGACCCGTGCCCTAAATCTCAAAGTTTTGGTTTCTTAAGATACGTTGACCGTCATAAGTCTTTGACGAGGGTTAAAAAATGTTTTCTAAAAGATCGATTTACCCCTAAAACCTTGCGTAGGTACATAGAGGTACAAATAAGAAGGCATTACTATCTTACCTTGGTTAATTTTTATTCGTAAACCTATTACATAAAAAAATACAGTCACGACAGAGATAGCGTCTTTTTCATACCACGATAGGTGGCAGGCGACAGTCGCACAACTGTCTTTTGCTTCATGCCTCCTTGATACTACAAGGGATTCTAGTTTTGTCATTTTTTAAAACAACACCTAGCACTTTTATTTTAATAGTTTTTCTTGTGTTATTGTGTACTCGTAGTATAGTTGTTTAATTTTGGTGGAATTTTAACCAATAATACTTAGGTCGTAACATAAAGTGTGAGTCATTTTATAAATGTGTGTAAAGTGGTTTTAGGTTTTGAAGAGAAAATCCACCAATTTCTCTCCAAAACAAACGACAGCTGACTTGACGAATGATTTGACTTCACTAATATTATTTCAAATATTTCACTTGACATTAGCAAAATTGTCTGTCAAAATGACGGACAGAGGCCAAAAATAGAAAAAGAAGAAAAAATACACAGAAGGCACCGACAAATAGTGACAGAGGTGCGTTTAGTGCTTTTTTTAACTTAATATTTATACATCGAATAACATAACAGTTAAGTAGGTACCCACGTACTTACTTACTAAATAACCCCGTTGTATGACTGAACCAGTATTTCAAGAAACCAAAGCTCTACTCAACAGACCCGTCTAAAATCTTAAGAGCAGGATAATAATAAATCAGGAACATGATATTTTAAAATGTGACGGGAATCTTAAGCTTAAAATATAACGTTATGGAGTGGATGATGAACTTTAACATTCTACTAGGAATTTTGATTAATAAAGAGTGTTTATTAGTAAGATGGTATTTTTATGAGAAAAATTCTGATCCTCGTCATTTTGATACACGGCGTCACAGTTCAATCTCTGTCTCAAGCTGAAACTCAACTGAAAATATTTTCAGAGCGACAAACATACAATTTAGTTTTATATCTATGTAGTATTTATGCAATGGAGAGACTAGCTGGCAAGAATTGAAACAAACAAAACAAACAAGAACAACAAGCAACGAGCACATCCCTAAAGTGGTGTCCCATCCCTAGAAGACGGCCATTTTTCAATTGCCTTCGAACATTCTCAAGTTACGCACGAAGAAAACATAAAATAAATTAATGCCTGTAAAACTAATGGTATAATCATTATAATATACATATAGTAAAACTACACGTTTTAACTTATTTACCAAAACGACAGGCAGGAGGCACAATCATCTCCATCTCGAGCCGGATTTTCCAGACTTCGAAGACAAAACGTGGCAAGGCGTGGGCGCTGGTACCCCGTTGTTGGAAGAAAAGGAGACGACAAGCACCATCAGCAACAAGTTGATCACCTCACCAACGGCCCTGGCGCGCACACTAACCAACCACATCATCAAACAGTCCACAACGCAACGTCATCATCGCCCCAAACTCGGCGAAAGTCATCCTGCACACGTGGCGAGGCATAAGAACTGGGTGAGCTCGTTCCAATTCCAAATCCTCTCACATCCCGGTACCTCGTACACGTCGTCCGTCATTCGTAACCACAATTTCCTAACCACAAATTGTGCCAAGTCATCGATTTTTCGATCATAATTCATCGTAAAAATCACCCCTATACGTCCCGTTTTCAGGCATAATTATCCTGAAATCAGGTCCTGATCCTCCAATCATTATTATTGGAGAGATCGTTACTAAATTCAGTAGTCTTAACCTATCCTACTTCTATATATTTCTTTGATCATTATTATCAAAGTTACATTATATTTCAGTAGAAAGTAGGCATAAACATATCCTATTTTGTACAAAAATTTCATAAATCTGTGTCCATAAACAGATACATCTTCGTTGTCAAATATTTCTGACAATGGATCAAGTTCTATAATTGAATATCAACAACTTCATACATTGTACCAAAAATAATAAGCCCATCCACGTAAAAAGGTCATTTCTTCATCTCACATCTCATAATTTTACATTTCAGTTCACCTGTCGCGCGGCGGCCATTTTGTGTGTTGCCACGTGCGGTCATTGACACGGCTCAGCTGACTGCGGCTGCAAGGGCCTGGAGCTTGCTTGAGGGTTATCTGCTTTCACTGCACACGCACGCTTGCAAATTTAAGTATATTTTTTCTAATCCTGAGTCATTACACTTTGATTAACCACGCTACATAATTGCAACTCGCACAACTTTCTTCAGGTTATTATAGCATCTGCTCCCACAAATACCTACAAGTAAACTTCTGCTTTGCATTTCTCAATTTTTATTTGCCCGAATACAAATAAAGATTGAAGAATTTGTCTTTGCACTGCATTGTTTCTGGTCTATTTGTAAATAAACATGTCGCTGAAGGAGCTAAAAATTAAACGCAGTTCATACAAATCAAAGTTTACTCAATTTAAAAACTATTTAAATGTTTTAATTACTTGCAACAAGCCTAGCAGTGTACAACTTGCAGAACTAAACGCAAGATTAGCTAAAATTGATGAATGTTACACCGAATATGATTCCTTACAACTTGAAATAGAAAGCTTGACCGAAATTTCAGATTCTGAGCGTGAAGTGCAGTACTCAGACAGAGAGAAGTTTGAGTCCGAGTACTTCTTAACGGTTGCCAAGGCTAGGGACTGGTTGAACGGGCATACTTCTGCGGAGCCTCAACTCGACCAATCGTCGAGCAAGTCATCGGTGGAAGGTACCGTCCTCTCAGGCAAACCACAGCTAAAGTTACCGACTATTCTCTTACCTACCTTCTCTGGACAGTCTGATAAATGGTTAGAATTTCATGACACATTCATCTCTCTCATTCATGGAAACGATAATATTCCAAAAATCAATAAGTTTCATTATCTGCGTTCATCATTAAAAGATAAAGCTGCAAATGTAATCAATTCTTTAGACTTTTCTTCAAACAATTATGATGTGGCTTGGGACCTGTTGTGTGATAGGTACCACAACAATAAACTTCTCATTACTAATCACATTCAGGCGATATTCAACATAGACACTATACACAGGGAGTCATCCCTCTCATTACGAAACATGATTGACACCGTCAACAAAAATCTTAGGTCATTAAATACCTTAAAGATTGATACACAAAATTGGGATCTACTTCTTATTCATATTGCTACAAACAAGCTAGACCCAATTACTGATAGGAAGTGGAAGGAAGAAATAAACAAAACAAAAGATCTTCCAACTTTAAAAGATTTTCTTGATTTCATAAAAGGTCGCGCTGAGCTGTTAGAGACTATTAACAATCCAAATCATAATGAAATCAAGCGCAGACATAGTGAGCCAGTCAGTGCTCGACCACGATCATTCGTGGCAAACTTCAGACCTTCTGTCAATGCTACTTCGACATTCAGTTGTCCTTTGTGTAAAGGTGATCATGCTATACATGTATGTCCCTCATTTAGGTCACTGTCCATCCAGGGAAAACTAGATAAAGTTAACAAACTTAAACTATGTGTCAATTGCTTACGCCGTGGACACGACGTAAGAACCTGCTGGATGGGTTCATGTAGAATATGTTCAAAAAAACATAACACAAGTTTACACAGATCTGAACACACATCTTCCAACCCAGCACCTGACACCTCTGTGTCAGGAGGCGACAAAAAATGTGTAGTTTTAGCTGCTCAGGAGAACAAGATCACAGAAACACCAACTTCACATCATGAAACGGTCTTGTCTTCAACCCATCACAGCTGTGTTCTATTGTCTACAGCACTAGTCAATGTGGTTGATTACAAGGGTGACACACACACAGTGCGTGCAATGCTAGACAATGGCAGCACCGCAAGCTTCATAACTGAAAACCTCAGCAAGACTCTAAAGTTGCCGATTCACTCAACATCTATAAATGTCGAAGGTCTTAACCGTGGAGCAACTCCTATCACAAGTCGGTCTAAAGTTGTCATTCATTCACGAACTGATCTTGAGTACTCCTTAAAAATTGACTGTTTCATTATTAAGCAGATCACACACATGATTCCATCCGAACACTTTGACACAAATCCACTGAACATACCAGCTAACATTAAACTAGCCGATCCAACATTCAACTCACCATCTGAAATTGATATGCTGCTAAGTGCAGACGTATTTTGGTCAATACTTAGCAATGAACAAATCTCATTAGGCAAAGATAAGCCAATTTTGAATAACACAAAATTAGGATGGTTAGTTTCAGGTTCATTGACCTTTAATAGGCACAATTCAATTCATAAATCTTTTCATTGTAGCATTGTAGAAACTGATATTCAGAGTCAGCTTAACCGATTCTTTGAACTTGAATCTGTTCCTTCAGTTCCTCAAATATCAAAAGAAGAACATGAATGTGAGCAACACTTCAAGAACACGACGACGCGTCAAGAGGACGGTCGCTTCGTGGTACAAATACCGTTAACTAAGTCCCCAGAAGTTTTAGGAAATAGCTACGATCAAGCTGTCACTAGATACCACTCATTAGAAAGAAAGTTTATCCGAGACCCTAAATTTAAAATCCAGTACTGTGCCTTTATGCAGGAATACATAGACCTAGGTCATATGTCACTTAATGAAAACATTAACGCAGATCCACATTCTTATTATTTGCCTCATCATGGGGTCATCAGAGAATCTAGCCTCACTACAAAATTAAGAGTAGTTTTTGATGCTTCCGCTAAAACCACATCTGGAATCTCATTCAACAATATCCAACAGGTAGGTCCAGTTGTACAGGATGATCTGATAAATATTCTTATTCGCTTTAGACAACATAAATATGTAGTCACATCAGATTGTGAAAAAATGTACCGATGCTGCTTGGTGAAGGAAGATCAAAGATGCCTTCAGCAAATTCTTTGGCGCTCTGATCCCTCTCAAAAATTAAACTCATACAAACTAAACACAATCACATATGGTACAGCTGCAGCACCTTACTTAGCAACACGATGTCTAGTCCAATTAGGCAAAGAGTGTAATGAACCCTTAGTAAATGAAACCATAATCCATGATTTTTTTGTAGATGATTTAATCACTGGCAATGATTCGGAAGCTACATTATTAGAAACATGTCATGGCGTCATCGATCAGTTAAAAACTGGTAATTTTCATTTGCGAAAATGGCGCTCAAATAGTTCATCAATCCTGGAAGCCATAAAAGAGGATGTTAACAAAGATAAATTATTGAAACTGATCAATGACGATCATGCTAAAACGTTAGGTATACGATGGTCATGCGAGCAAGATACATTAAACTTTGCTGTAAACCCAGTGTGCCCTAAGAGTAAACTAACTAAGCGGCTAATACTTTCAGTAATAGGGCAGGTTTTTGATCCCTTAGGCCTTGTAAATCCATGTATATTAAATGGAAAATTAATTTTACAGAAGCTATGGGCTGAGACCAAAGACTGGGATGAAGCCCTTCCATCTGAAATACAGAAGGGTTGGTCAGTTTTCTTAGATTCAATTGTACATTTAGGCAATGTAACAATTCCGCGGCGAGTACTGTGTGACTCCCCAGTAGAAGTAGAAATTCACGCCTTCAGCGACGCCTCTCAGCTAGCATATTCAGCTTGTATATACCTTAGGTCAATATCAGCATCTGGTCAGGCCACGGTACATCTCATAACAGCGAAAAGTAGAGTATCACCTCTCAAAGGCATGACCACACCAAGACTGGAACTATGTGGCGCATTGTTAGCCGTTAGGTTAGCAGTAAAAACAAAAAACGCTTTAAGAATCAAAATAAATAAGTGTCAATTTTGGTGTGACTCTACCATAGTACTGGGATGGATCAGAACCAAAAAATCTAATTTAAAAACATTTGTTTTTAACAGAATTCATGAAATAACTGAAAATTCTGATCCACAGCATTGGAGATACATACCAACAGACATGAACCCTGCAGATATCGGATCTAGAGGGTGCAATGCAACTCAATTACAAAACTCAAACCTTTGGTGGTCTGGGCCACAATTTTTAACACAACATCAAACACAGTGGCCGACACAGCCAAATTACACTCACAATATTGACTTACCAGAAACCAAAATTGTATGTAATCTTACAACTGAATCAAATGACTTTACAACTCGTTTTTCTCATTTAGGTAAGTTACAACGTGTAACAGCATATTCGCTTCGCTTTGCTCATAATTCTAAAAATCCTCATAATAAGTATAAATCCTATCTAAAGGTAGCTGAATTGAACGCAGCTACTTTTGCCTTATGTAGAATCATTCAAGAAGAGAAGTTCCCAAGTGAACTTTCAGCTTTGCTTGATAAGAAGGAAATTCATCATAAATCGTCATTAATTAGTCTAAATCCTTTTTTATCAAGTGAAAACTTAATTCGTGTAGGTGGCAGATTATCGAACTCCAACTACAGTTATGAAACAAAGCATCCTATCTTACTTCACTCATCACATCACATCACAAAACTAATATTTCAACATTACCACAGAATACTAATGCATGCGGGTCCCCAGCTGCTTCTTGCAACGATGAGACATAAATTCTGGACAATCGGTGGTCGTAATCTCGCTAGAAAAATAACACGAGAGTGTGTTACATGTTGTAGATTCGCAGGAAGGTCAATACAGCCTATTATGGCTAACTTGCCTAAAGAGAGAGTGGAATCAGACTATCCATTCAGTAACACTGCAGTAGATTACGCCGGGCCTATTGTTCTGGCTGACAGAAAAGGTAGAGGTTGCAAACTAATAAAATCATACATTTGTGTATTTGTCTGTCTAGCTGTGAGGGTGGTCCACATCGAACTGGTAACTGAAATGACAACTCAAGCCTATCTGGCTGCATTAAGTAGATTTATAGCTCGCAGAGGTAGGCCCACAACTATTTACTCAGATAACGGTACTAACTTTGTCGGAGCATATAGCGAACTTTCAAAATTCTTAAAATCAAATTGTAATGACATAGGTGCGTGTGCGGCTGAACAATCAATCAAGTTCCGATTTGCACCTGCTTATAGCCCCCATTTTAATGGCTTAGCTGAGAGCTCTGTCAAATCCATAAAACATCATTTATATAGAGTCCTTTCACTAGCTCATTTAACTTACGAAGAAATGAACACCACCCTTGTTCTAATCGAGGGAATCCTCAATTCCCGACCGATCACTGCTCTTTCATCTGATCCAAATGATCTTATCCCACTAACTCCTGCTCACTTCCTATTGGGACGAACAATAAACCATTTGCCTTCTCCACAGGATCATCTCACAGATGAGAACCGCATAAACTTATTACAAAGATACCAACGAGCAAGAGCTCTATCAACTCATTTCTGGCAAAGATTCTATAAAGAATACATTTCAGAGCTCCAGCAGCGCCACAAATGGAGAACAGATGGAGGCCAGCTTCACCTTGGAGATCTAGTTCTGGTCAAAGATGATCGTCTTCAACCAAACCGATGGCTAATGGGAAGAATTACAAACCTGCACCCAGGATTGGATGGAAAATCAAGAGTAGCTGACTTGATGACCACAGGAGGAGTTATTCGACGCGCCTACAATCGCTTATGCCCCCTCCCAGTGGAAAATCAAGATAAATCATAGACCATCTCAACGCTGAATACATTAACCTTGGACCATCAATGCTCCAACCCGGGGAACTTGGCAAGAATTGAAACAAACAAAACAAACAAGAACAACAAGCAACGAGCACATCCCTAAAGTGGTGTCCCATCCCTAGAAGACGGCCATTTTTCAATTGCCTTCGAACATTCTCAAGTTACGCACGAAGAAAACATAAAATAAATTAATGCCTGTAAAACTAATGGTATAATCATTATAATATACATATAGTAAAACTACACGTTTTAACTTATTTACCAAAACGACAGGCAGGAGGCACAATCATCTCCACTAGCTCAGGATCCCCGTGGGTGGCACAAACTTGGGGAGGCCTATGCCTAGCCTGGGTAATGTTTACGAGTTTCTATAAAAGTGCGCGCAAGTAGCGACGCAACAGTCGATAGAAATAGACAGACAGAAAGTTTCTGAGCAACTGTATTGCTCGTGTACGGGTTGTCTTAAACAAACGACAGCCGACTTGACAAATGACTTGATTTGACTTATTTATTACAATTTTAACACTTGACACTGGCAAAATTGTCTGTCGAAATGACGGACACAGGCCATTATTGAAGAGAAGAAGAAGTAACGTTGTACTGTCTCTTGTTTTAGATCAATCTAATTGTCAAAATTTTTGGTTGTACCTCCCTCTGTACACTGACCATATTCTTATCCGCACTCCCCTCTTGTTTAAGACACTAGCATTAGCGAACTCGACACTGGCAGAATTGTGACAACTAGCCACAAAAGCCACAAACCAAGAAGTTGAAGTTGAGAAGAAGAAGTGAGTGCCTACCTAAAGCGGATGACAAAAGTAAATAACTTAGCCACAAAAGCCACAAACCAAGAAGTCAAGTCAAGTAAATAACTGGAGAAATGTGTGCGGAGCCAGTCTATGAGATCTCACATGTGTAGCCGCTATAATTTGAATATGTTAGATGTTGGTGCATTTATAAGTGTACTTTCGGTCCCACTGTGCGAAGCAGCTAGGGCTCTTTTTACACTAGTGTATGACATTGTTAAGTTGTAGATAGTAATTCTATTGTAAGCTATAACAGGGCTGACATAGTCGCTAAGCGACTCAAAGTCCTTCCAAAATATAAGAAAAAAAAAAAAAAAAAAAAAAGTATTGCGTATAATCTTTTCATGTATGAGTTAAAACAAAAGCTTCGCTCAGGGAAAAATAACTCTAAAAATGATTTAACAGAGCCCGTTCCCGCAGAATAGGGGCGTTATCTTAACGACCTCAGGGTTCTGTATGTTTAATTTTGATTGGGAACGCGAATAATGAAAAGTTTCTTTTTAAACTTTTGCTTGTACCACAATACCGGGTGATAGCAAAGCAAGCTCGTATGAGTTAGTGGCCAACTCTGGTGACGGAGCTTTCAGGCCGCCTTAAGGCCCCGTCGTGGTTTAACGACTGCTAGAGCCGGGACCGACAGTTTAACGTGCCTTCCGAAGCACGGAAGCGCTCAGATGTAAATGCCACTAACGGTCACCCATCCAAATAGTGACCGCACAGAACGTTGCTTAACTTAGATTATCGGTTAAGATTGGCTAAGTAAGCTACGCCACGAGCGCTTCGGGTGATAGAACTATTATTGAAGAAAAATTGCAGTTTCATAGATTATTGTTAAGTAGATATTGCCCATTGTGCTTCATATTTATTTTTCATTATTTATTTGTACAAAAGTATCTTTTTTTTCTTTTATTTTGGTGTACAATAAAGATATAATCTATCTATCTATTTATATTGCATCTGTATAGAAAAACTAATTTTTTCGCCCCATATCGGTGATATTTCAAAAAGTTGAGCAATCTAACGCTCTAAAGTTTTCAGTAGTTTTTCAAAGTATTATTGCTGTCTTTATGAAAAAATATTTTAATAATTAACTTCCCATCATCAGTATCAGCATTGCTATTCAGCGCGGCAATGCAGCCAGTTTCTAGGGCACGCTTCCGATTGGTACTGATTTGGACCAGTTGAGCTATCTATAAATCGTTTGCAACGGTTTGTAGATAGCTCAACTGTTTCATGTGTTTTTTGTAAATACTTTTGATTATTGTAAATACTGTATTAGTTGTAATTTTCTTTGTGAATAAATTTATTACACTTCCCATAGTTCTCATGTATTTTCGATGAAGGTTACACTATCAATATCAAAGCTATTACACAATACTTTAGCCTTATCGACCACTTTCAAAATAACTCAGCGTCTTTGAAGTAATGTAATTTGTTAATAATAGAATTAATAACTAAATTCAAGTAATTAATATCAGTTTCATAATGAAACTTGGTTCTGTCAGTTCAGAATTAAGGGGTAAATTTTGGAGTTGATTACTCTAACTTTAATCTTCCTTGTCCATTTTACAAGGTTTCATCATCATCATCATCAACATTATATAAAACTCTTTTGAAGCTGACAGAGAATCAACGCACAGCTTAAACAATGAGCCCCTAGAGGTATGAAATTTGGAGGGTAGTATCCTTATATGGTGTAGGGGTGCACTAAGAAAGGAATTTTGAAAAGTCACACTCTAAAGGGTCTTAAATTAAGATCAAAGATTTTAACCACATGATGCGTATGCTGCTACCACGCGAGTAAAGCTGCGGGCGACAGCTAGTGTAAATATAAAAGCCACCCTAGGGGAGGTAAATATTTCAAATAGCGGTCACGAACTAGACAACATTGGATATAGGGTGGATCCCGATGGACAGAGGACATAGTTAATATTGCAAGAAGCTGGAGAATGGAACGGGCCGAAAATTATTTATTCTGTAAACCTATGGGACCATATTTAGCGGATGTAGTACTAGCTCTACATATCTATTTATTTGTCTACAAGGCCCCGAGTCTGTGCATTTGTTTTGACTTTCGACTCGAGTGCAGCACACGCAAACGCATTCGCAAAGCGAGAAATTTCGTTGGGGATTGCAAAATGAAGCACATGCTGAGCTGTAGGCCTCTTCACCGCCACTATGATTTCATATAGAATTATTTATTATTTAAGTATATGGTTTTGTCTAGATATAAGATATATGTATTTTCAACACACTTGCTCATAATGTGGCTCTATGGTCACTGCAATTAGGCACATAATGACACCCATAATCAAACTGTGACTTTTTCATTGCTATAACTCACTAGTGAGTTATAGATTATTTTTTTTGAATTTTTTTGGTTGAGTTGCTTTGTTCTTAAAAAAGTTTTTATTCTAAAAAAGATCGTGTCCAATAGAACAAATAAATTAATGTTCCTATTGCTTGCTCATTTCATGCAACTTCTTATTTAAATAGATAATTTTAACTCGTACGTGTTTAATAAATAAAACTTTCACTCAAATATAACTTTTGTTTTCTCTGTAATAAAAGAAAACTTTAAATTCCCCATTTTGTACGTGGCAGAATATACGCAAACCCTATGTGCGGAAAATAAAAAAAAAACCTCATCCCATTCTTTAGTCTGCGGCCGATCGCAATGCGCGCGCATAGGAAATTTTTCCCGCCATAGCGAAACATTTTTCAAAACTCGTTTTCACTGTTGAAATTATAGTTATTTTATTCACAAGTGTGTTGAAAAACGTCGTATGATACACGTGTGTATTGGTGATTACCGTCCTCGGCTCTCTTAAGACCCTCGCCTACGGCTCGGGTCTCAATGGCACCTCGGCGGTAAGCACCAATGTACCACACTAGTACCATAATGTACTATTAGTTTGTTATTTTTCTTTTTACTTTATTTCTTGTTTTTTACAGTTCACATTTTTATTGTGGTGGCTGAATAAACGTTATCTTATCTTATCTTATCATTTCAAAATTCCCAAATCTCCCAAATCAGGCGCTTACACGGTTTTCATACGAATTTCTTGCTTTGCGAATGCGTTTGCGTGTGCTGTTCTCGAGTTGAAAATCAAAACAAATGCACAGACTCGGGGCCCTACTCTTTGTAGCTTTAAACAACATATTAATATACTAAAATGTATAGATCTAGTTGATCTTCATCAATATATATAAAACTCTTTTGAAGCTGACTGAGAATCAACGCACAGCCTATAAGTCCTAGAGGTATGAAATTTAGAGGGTAGTATCCTTATATAGTGTAGGGGTGCACTAAGAAAGGAATTTTGAAACGTCACACTCTAAAGGGTAGAACGCGAGCAACGCCGCGGGCGACGGCTAGTCATAAATAACTGTACGGCAGTGGTCGTAGAGATTTAGTAAACTTCAACAATTTCATCAAACAAGTAAATTCGCTGGAGTAACTTTGTAATTACCTTGAAAATAAGTTTGTTAAACACAAATTAACAGTTGTTAATGTTTTGAAGTTAGATTGAATCTTACGTCTTAGAACCATCATCATTATCAGCATAAAATAAATAAATATTCACGGACACTTAACACAACGCCTTCTAGTCCCAAACTAAGCAAAGCTTGTACGATGGAAACTAGATGGCTGATAGAATACATAATAATTTTTTTTTTGTAAATATATACTTATAGAAACACCCAGACACAGAACAAACATCTATGTTTACAACACACAAAATTAAATGTTTGTTATCGATGGGGATCGAACCCATGACCCATAGCACGGAAGGCAGAGCTACTGCCGACTAAGCCATGAGCATCACTGAACTTAGTGACTGCTGTTTTACTACTGGGAATATGATTGTACTAACAACCAGTAAAAATACAGGAGTAAAATGTATTACCTTGTGAATTCAGCTCTGTAGCAGCCTTCGCCAGATCTCTCGTTGCCACTGCTGCTGAGCAACTAGGCCTCCATCCATACGGAGGCTGGCCACTTGAAGACCTCTCCCTCTTATGTGATCCTCCCGAGAAGTACCCAGAGGATGTCGTATCACAGCTGACTCGTTCGTTGACAGACTTCCTCGGAGAAGCCTCTTTAGAAGGGCATATGTCTCCTAGGGTCATAGCTTCTGGGCCAAACTCTGTCTCCTCAGGACCAACTTCTGTGAAGGTGCTGTAATTCGGGCTGATGTCTGAAGGTCTTCTATCAGGGTGAAGGTAGTGAGAATGGTGTGCAGAGTGCGATGTGTGCTTTATATGGACAGAATTCAAGAGTATATTGGACGAAGTTCGCGTCAAGGCTTCCCGTTGCCTGATCGCTTCTCTAAATATCTTACAGTACATAGATATCATGACCAAACTTGGGATCCAAAAGGACACGCTCGAAGATACGATCGCATAGACCATGTTGACTTGGAAACTGCAGGCGTCTGGGTGGTCATGTCTGAACTGCCTATGGGTTTCCGTCGTGTACCAGCCCATGAAGATAGGTACAAAGGATATGAAAGCTGGCCAGAGCCACACGTTCGCCAGCATAAAGCAGACTGTCCGATGCGTCATAGTCACTGGATACTCCAAAGGCCTCACGATAGCATAGTACCTATCCACTGATATGCAACACAGGTGGAGTATCGACGCACTGGAGAAGTATACATCCAAGGAGTTGAAGATGTCACAAACTAAAGGGCCGAACAACCAGGCATCTGTCAGCTCGGAACTGGCGTTGAAGGTCATGGCACATAATGCCACCAGCATATCAGCAACAGCTAAACTGACTACGTAGTAGTTGGTGAGCACTCGGAGTTTTCGATGTCTGTGCACTGAGATGATGACGAGGGCGTTACCAAAGAGAGCCCCGAGGATGATTGTGGAAAAGACCAAGCCTGGAAAGAAAAAGACTTTTATTTTCTGAAGTAGGTATGTACCTGCTGTAAATTGTAAATGTTGGTTTTAACGATTCCAAAAACAGACTAAGGAATCGAAGCACTACTACCAGTAACTGTTTCTGCCACCAAGTGCGATGCTAGCATTGCTGTGTTCTGATTTGGAAGGGCTTGGTTTCTAGTGCATTAACACTAATTAACAGCCAGATAAGACTCAGAATGATCTGCTTGAAGAGCAGCGTGTTGTTATCTATTGGTTTTCATATAGAAGTATTAGTTTTACCTTTGAGCACAAGAGTGAGGGTATGTTGCCAAGTGTGATCGGGCGCGGCAGGCGCCAGCGTCGCGTGGAGCTCGTGAAGGAACGCTGGATCCGTACCGCGCCCTCGCGTCTCTACCTCGCTTCGGAGACCACCATCTGGACAACAAAATATCACATTAATAACCTCGGCATCTCATCAAGATGGTATAATACAGCGTGCTTGAGCTGTTAAGTAATATTTTGCATGCTTACTTATGCTTATGTATTAGTTTAGGACTTTTTTTAATGTTATTTAAGTAATGGTTTAAATAAATGATTTTTTTTTTTTTTTTTTTTTTTCTTAGTAAATCAGTAAACGGGCCAGGGTGGTGCAGAAAAACCGCTTGAAATGTTCAGTGGTAACATCTGCACCAGGCCAGGTCTTCAGTGGACGTGCTGATATTGTTATAGACGTTATCCAGAAGAAAATTTTAGAGGAGGCCCTCACCAGAGCCTCTCATAAGCCTATACGACGTCTAGACCTCATGATTGCATGCAGAAGCATTTTTATTTGCATTGCTATTCAGCGCGGCAATGCAGCTCGTGTCTTGGGCACGCTTCCGATTGCTACTGATTTGGACCAGTTGAGCTATCTATAAATCATTTGCAACGGTTTGTAGATAGCTCAACTGTTTCATGTGGATTTTGTAAATATTGTAAATACTGTATTAGTTGTAATTTTCTTTGTGATTTTTTTTTTTTATTATCGTTTGGAAATGGATCGCGAACTCCGATAACATAATATTCTGTGATCAGTTTTTCCTTCAATCTGAACGTATTCCGAATTAACTAGCGATTGTAATGAAAACCTCGAAAGTTGTAACTTTGGTCTTGCAATGGCTTATTAAGCTATCAGTACCCCTTTGATAGCTTAATAATCGCAATAGCTATCATTACCCTAAGCCTTATCTAACTAAACTGTTATTGTGTTAAATGGACCAGCTTAAATCCAATGGGAGCCATTAGAAGCCCTAGATTTGGGTAAAATTAGCCAATTATTACAAGTCTAAGCGTTTACACACAAAAATATAGCTGTCGTTGCCGCTGATCCAGTATAAGCGTCGTACGACATCAATTCTCCGACAATCATCATCATCAATCATCAATCATCATCATCATCATCAATATATATAAAACTCTTTTGAAGCTGACAGAGAATCAACGCACAGCCTAAACTATAAGTCCTAGAGGTATGAAATTTGGAAGGTAGGTTCCTTATATAGTGTAGGGGCGCACTAAGAAAGGAATTTTGAAAAGTCACACTCTAACGCGAGCAACGCCGCGGGAGACGGCTAGTATCGTATAGATTTCGTGTTGTTAGTGTGTGAAAACAGAATGAAGCTTTTGGCACATCGCTTGTCGGAATACTGAAACGTCACTCAAATTTAAGCACCACATAAAATTGCTCTGCCTCTGTTTGACATTACTCATTTGTAAGAGGTGGCAATAATTTAAACGTGAACTTAATTTATGTGGCGTTTGAGTATTCGGCCATATGTGTGTCGTAAAGTATATTTTTTTTTGCATTTGCAGATTGACACTAACCGTTTAAACCGGATCAAATTATGTGCTGCGTAAAGTTTTTCGTCTTGGTTTTCTTATCACTATATCTACCAGGGCTTCGCCTTACAGTAGCAATGATACATCTGAATGATGTCAAAGACTTTGAAACTCGGTCCCGCGTCTGAGCACAATTATAACTTTCCATTTCCAGAGCACCAATGCAATTCCTTTGTCGAATCGAACTTATTTTAACGATACCTACTGTAGGTATCGTTTTTATTGTAAAATAATAAAAAATACGTAACGTTCATTTATTATCGTAAGTTGAAAAAAAAAGTAAAAATAATAATTTCTGGCATTGCGGGCGAGAAAAACTTATATTCAATGAAATATGACGTGAAACTAATTCACACAAAAGCATTTTTCTATCTGACTGTTCAAATAAAACCCAGCGAATAGTAAAAAAAGTATTTTCTGAGGAATATTTGGCGCAAATGAAAAAGTATTGATATTTTTGTGCCTCTTGTATTGTGAAGGTAATGAAGGGAAACCCTTTCAATGTGATTTTCTGTCCTATCAAGTTTTCCTCTGATAGGACGAAAAATTAACCTACACAATTTAACCTACACAATTTTAACTTTAAAGTTTCACGAACAGCCAAAACCGCTCCGACCACTAAGCCCAGTAACTTAACTAATGTTTTAAGTTTAAGATAATGTTATTGTGGCTTTCAACAACTTTGTATAACTGAGCTTATAAGCTTACATGACAGCTAGGCAAACAGTCTGGGCCCCAAGCACGAACAAATGTGACAGCCACTGGGACAAAAGATGTTTCGGTGTCATTTTGACGTCATCTCTGGATTTCGAGTTTTGTCATAGTCCTCGTCGCCACTTTGGTATCTTAATAAAACCTCAGGAATTAATTAATTAGAGTTATTTTATTGGCACCAAGATGTACACATAACTACGTGGGAATCTGAAGGAGAATGAACGGACTGAACGTGAACCGTTCCGAGTATCTCACAATAAACAACACCTAGCACTTTAATTTCAATAGTGTTTCTTGTCACTGTGAGTATTATTGTTTGACTTAGGTAGAACTTTAGCCAATAATATACTACTTATACTACCTACCTTATTGTTTTTATGTTTTGTTCACATTTTTTCTGTATCTATTTCTTTTCTACTCGTGAAAACCTTTTATTGGCCAACTGTTTCCATTTTTGTACCTAATCTATGTTATGTGCTGTCGGTTTTCCTATAAATAAATAAATAAATACTGAAGTAGTAACATAAATATGAGCCGTTGGAATAAATGTGTGTTAGTGGTTTCTCTGAATGTGAAAATTCGTCTCCAAGTTTTGAAGAAAAAAAATCCACCATTTATCTTCAAAACAAACGACAGCTGACTTGACGATGACTTCAATTCAATTTCAATTCTTGTCTATGGCCTTGCAGTGTTGCCCGCAATTTCGCCAATGTCACGTTTTGTTAGACCTTAGCACGATGGAGAATAACCGGTGGTGGTGAGAAGTAATGTTCAATGGAGACTTTGGATCCAAGCAAAATATGAAAATCATCAAATGACTTGACTTGACTTTTATTATTTCAAATGTTAGAACTAGCGAAGTATGTAAGAGTTCCTTACACCTAGATGTAAATGTAGCAAGTACCTATAGTTAGTCGCAAGCTGGTACCGGCGTCGGTCGCCATGTTCTTATTGTTGTTTTGCATTTATTTCAAATAAACTGTTAAATAGTGTCCAAATCCTTCGTTATTATTCACAATCCTACATCAAATATAACTAGATACTGGCAAAATTGTTTGTCGAAATGACGGACAGAGGCCATAAATAAAATAAGAAGGAGACGTCATCTCTAAGTAAAATCTCTGCCAAACTGATAATGCCTCTCATATCTACAGTAACTCGAAGCTAAAATTAATAACTACAGTTTATCTTAGATGAACTCAGTAGATGTATCATTTCCTCGGCTTGATGAACCCATTATCGAAGTTCCGCATTAGGTGGGCCGATGCGGATGCTGATATCTGGCGGTGTTCCAACACTAGGTAGATTTACTAGGGTCCTGTTCTAGTGGTAGCACGTAGCCAATGGTATAAACACTATAAACAGTAGCAAATTTACTTTAGGGCTTAGGGCCATCCAGTCATTAGTCATATGTCAGGGGCGGTAACTGACCCTAGCCGATTGTATTTTTTTTTTGCATAAAATTTTTATATAGGTAAATGCAAAAAAAAACATCTAAAAATATATTTTTTTTATTATTTCAATCGTTTTTTTCCTGGACTTCTGAGGCGAGACATATATTGGCCCGGGGTGCCAACTGGATATAAACGCCCCTGGATATAAAGGCGGGATCGCATAGGTAGTTATGACGGAATGGAACGTCAAAATGACGCGCTATATACGTACAAATTTTCTCATACCATCACAAAAAATTGATTTCGGTTTTCGCTACGTTCACGAAGAACGTCGTACTTACTACTTTTTATTCAAAGCTAATTTGGCCCACCTTCTTAGGCTTACTTCTTCTTGGTGGTATCACTCTTGACAGAAAGATAGATAAAAAATTCTTAATTTCACAACTTAAAAGTAGTGTATACAGGCGAACATTTTTTTTGTTTTTGTTTATATTAAAAGTAATGGAACAAACTGATAGCTCACCTGATGTTAAGTGGTAACTTCTGCCTATAACAATGCATTTCCTCACAGAGCAAGTCCAATAAGGACATGCCCTGTAAGACAATGCACTGCGTCCATCACTCTGAGACGTAAAGATCTTAAAGTCTCATATGCCTGTAATTACACCGGCGCCCTTACTCTTAGCTTACTCAATGCTAAATCTATGCATGCAGGCGAATTTAATGCTAAAATAACATTCTCTACTAGCTAACTTTTGAAAGGGTCATGTTATTAGACTTAACAGACTATATATCAGTCTGAAAAATCCTTTGGGCTACTGCAAAATGCTTATTAACTGCATGTTTTTGTGTTTATTATTAGTTTTTAGAAGAAAAAAACTAATTGTGCAATCACGCTTCAAGTTTGTGGTTTCAAATCCTTTTAACTTATTGATTGACGTACTCAAGGCTGTTGTTTTGAAGGGTAAAGAAAATTATAGACTGTGTATCAATGTCAATCGATTAGTGCATATGACTCATTTATAATTATGGGAAATTCCTGTGCGTAACCATAGTAGAACCTGTGGTCTAGTGGTAAAAACTCCGCCTTCCTTAGGTCGTGAGTTCAGATCCAGTTGAGCATTAATGAACTTTTTCGTCCAAATTTTTATGTGCGTAATGCCAGTGCTTTTAAACGGTGAAGGAAAACATCGTAAGAAAACCCGTGGCTGGTCACTTCCGCGTGTGTTGACTGTCTTTCCTGTGAATAACGCTGACTAGACTGAGAGGATGGTATAGGTGCTACAAGCCTACTCCATCTAAACATTGTCCCAGGAACTACAGTGTGTCGTTAAGTGTAGGCATAGATTGCCTGACGCTGTACAAATCATATTCAATAGATATAAAGGCCTATTATTATAGTTCAAAGAAACATTGTTTTTGCTACAAATAACTTAATTTACTTAAATTCGTTAGTACCGAAAGACTGATTATGTAATAAATAGAGTCAAAAGGAGAAATTCACGATTTTATCAGCAAATGAACCCTATCAGCATTGAGTTCTATTCAAGAACTGATGGCGACCATTCATTAGTTAAATGAATACGGAGACAAAGAGGCTTGATTTGTAAAAGGGATCGACTTTTGACGTTTAGATACGAACAAATCTGACAGTCGCCGTATTAACGTATTCGAGTTATATTGCGCGTCACTGCCAGCTCGACTGCCAACCGTTGTAGTGCCACCGCGCAGTGTATCTCGGATACGCTTGAGATACGATACGTTTGCGATTGTCACATTTATATTGGGCTTCAAAAGCTCTGCTATCTAATGCTAAAATTGGCATTTCTTTCTGTTGTCATGCAAGTGACAATGACGGAGTATTTTTTAAAGTTTTACAAATATTACAAATATAGGTACAACGCCGATTCGCCTAGGTTAATACTAAAATCTTCGCTCGCTTCGCTTACTCGGTCAAAATTAGATTGGAGCATGCCTATAGACTGTAAACTTTTAAAGTAACCGGTTCAAGTATTCAAATCCTAAAAATAAAAAGTTTTAATCAAAAAGTTACACAAAGCCCTTATTGTCGAAAACTGCTCAAACAATTTAACTTCGTAATACCTTGATAATAAGACTTGGAATTGCTTGTAATCGTTACGACAAATTAGTTCTAGAGTTGATGTCTAGATTCGTCGTGTGTTCGTTTCTTTAATTTGGCTGTCTGCCAAAGGGTTTTGTTTTATGTAACGGAATAGATGGGATTTCACGGGACGATGACTGGTCATTCTAATCCATATATTCTTAGTTGTTATCTCGAATAATCCTTGTCTTGACCTCGAAATCGTACTTTCTTAGTTTGACAATTGAAACTACACAAAGCACGATTTCGAGGTCGAGTCAAGGAATCTATAATTTGATGCTAAGCACTAAGGGCAGGTCAACTCGAAGAACCAGAACTGTGCGTATCTGCTACCACGCGAGTAAAGTCGCGGGTGACAGTTAGTTCTTAAAATATTTTTCAGTGAAATTTCTGTATTTAGATCGTATTTTTCACTGTAAACGGTTGTTATGGGTTTCCTTACCACCTACAATCAGATGCATGCATCGATGCTTAAATAAAAATCGGTGACCGTGGCATATGGCAGTGGAAAACACGCCATACTCGCCCTTGGCCCCAGCCTTCATTAGGTAGCCGTTATGAGCGTTTCCATACTAACCGATAACGACATGTCTGTGAGTCGAACAAAGAAATAAATAAATAATAATAATTGCCTGCCGAACTCTGCCGTATTGTTTTAGACATTATGTACCTACCTACTTACCATTACTTACAAAATATAGATTCGAATTGGTGGACGAATAATATAAAATAGATAGCTTTTAATATACCATATTAAAACTGCGAATCTAAGATTAATAAAATAAATAAATATTATTGGACATTTCACACAACGCCCTCTAGTCCCCATTAAAAGTAAACTTGTACTATTGAAACTAGATTACTGATATAAAATTTATATAGGTATTTTTTTATAAATATATAGTAAGTAACTTATTAAAAAGTAACATCCAGACAGAACAAACATCTGTATTTGCCACACAGAATAAAATATGTTTGTTCTACTCTTAGTGGGGATCGAACACACGACCAACAGCACGGAAGGCCGAGCTCTGAGCCGGCCACTGAGCCACAAATCATATAATACTATACACTGAGCTGAGACGCCCCATAAACAAGAAGTTGAGGTTGAGTTGTGACGCCTGTCAAACGAAGTTCTTCAACGTTTTCCAACGGCATCAAGGGACACGAGTTTTGACATTTTTTGAAACGACACATAGCACTTTTATTTTAATAGTTTTTCTTGTGTTATTGTGAGTATTGTTGTTTAATTTTGGTGGAATTTTAACCAAAAATACTTAGGTCGTAACATAAAGTGTGAGCCATTGGAATAAATGTGTGTAAAGTGGTTTCTCTGAATGTAAAAATTCGTTTCCAAGTTTTGAAGCGAAATCTCCACCATTTTCTCTTCAAAACAAACGACAGCCGACTTGACGAAGACTTGACTTATATAATTTCAAATTCATCACTTGACACTGGCAAAATTGTCTGTCGTCGAAATGACGGACAGAGGCCAAGAAAAAGAACAGGTATCACCGGTCATTTTTCTTAACCTACCTACTCAGATCTCCGCCTTTTGTTAAAAGGTTAGTAAACCAGTAAACGCCAATAAACACTGACATTGGCAAATTCGTGGCAGCCCTAGCCACCGAACAGCCACAACAAAAGAAGAAGAAGAACAGTATCGTGTTAGTTATCGTATCGGAGACAGTGTGAAAACAGCCGTTATGAAAGCCTATCGTATTTGATTTGGGTTATTCAGGGTTGTTCCTGGTATCTTTCGATCTTGAATACGGGGACTTAAATAACTGTAGGCCGCGGCACAAATTTGTAGCGATAAAGATAAATAATAAATACTTTAGGTATTGATATTGGAAAAAGCTATACTTACTTACTTACGTGAAATTATCTACAATCGTACTGAATAGTAAAGTATCTTTTTTTTTAAATACTATTAGCTGATGAAACTAGCAGATGGCCCACCTGATGTTAAGTGGTAACCATCACCTATAGCAAAACATTGCCTCGTAGTCATGCACGATAGGAACGTGCCCTACGATGCACTGCCCCGCGTCCATCAACTTGAGGCATCCAGGTGTTAAGGCTCATGTGCCTGTAATTACACCGGCGACCACACTCTTCAAACCGGAACACAGCAACGCTGCTTGGCGGCAGAAACAGGCATGGTGGTAGTACTTCCCCGGACGAGCCCTTCACAGTAAGTATGGGAATACCAGCGTAACCTATTTTCGACTGATTGTATAATAACATTTCTATAGGGCACGGAGTCGTAAGGAGTGGTACATCAAAAGAGAGGCCTATATCCAGCAGTGGGTGAAGTCAGGCTGTGGATGATGATGATGATGAGGGCGCTATATATTATTTATTTGCACAAGATATTATTTTTACTAATATACCTAATGCTAGGATATAATTTTTTTACCATCAAACTATTTTTAGTATATATCCGATTCGTACTGATTGGGACCAGTTGAGCTATCTATAAATCGTTTGCAAATGTTTGTAGATAGCTCAACTGTTTCAATTAGTATAAACCGTATTAATTAATTCAAAACTAAATAAATGTGTATTAATACTGCATCTGTCGTAATTTTTATTTTCACTATAAACGTGATAAGAATATTTTGAAAAACTTAAAAAAATTCAATTATTGTTAAATCCCTGTCTCTTAGAAACTTTACTCTATACATTTGCAAAAAGATATAACACGATGGGATCACCTACTAGTTTATTCCTTATGTTGCATTCACACTCTGTCGCAGTCGGCAGGGACTTGGGGAGGGAAGTGGGCACGAGTAGTGTGAACACGAACATGCCTCTGTCCCGTCTCCCGGCCCAAGTTAAGGTATAAACTTGGGCCGGGCCCCTAATGAAAATAAAGGCGATGTTGCTGTGGCAATAAGTCCGCGGCAATAATGCCGGCAGTGGCATGGGCATAGTGTGAACGTGTTATTACTGATCTCTGAAACTCAATTTCTCATCTTGATCGCATGCAAGGTGATCGAATTGCATAGAAATTGGGTATTGAGTGCCCGATGGAAATGCAGCGAGTTGTAACGAACGAAGCGAGTAGATAGTATTTACATATTTAAGTAACCTTAAACTATTCGGATAGCGTATTCACCGACTTATTCTGAATACACTACCCGAATCGTTTTAGGATACTTAAATATGTAATAAATACGACTTTTTGAAGCCAAAGTTTTGAATGAAAAAACCACAACCCCGAGTCTATGCATTTGTATTGACTTTCGAATCGAGTATAGCACACGCAAACGCATTGTGGTCCAATCATCATCATCATCAATCAATATATATAAAACTCTTTTGAAGCTGACAGAGAATCAACGCACAGCCTAAATCATAAGTCCTAAAGGGATGAAATTTTTTAGGGTAGTATTCTTATATAGTGTAGGGGTGCACTAAGAAAGGAATTTTGAAAAGTCGCACCCTAAAGGGTAGAACGCGAGCAACGCCGCGGGCGACGGCTAGTGTATTATATAAATAAACTGAAGTCTATATACTCCAAGGTCTGATGACCTGACATCAGGATGACCAGTACCTAATAAGAAGAGGATCTAAAAAGATTTTCTTGTTAAAGAGTTTTTGAATTGTAAAATTGTCTAAAAGTAGAATTTAATAAACATGATTATTCGCTAGAAATCCTTACTAAACTCGATTAATAAAATCCAATTTCTACAGCAGAGTACAAATTGAAATTTAGCCTTCATTTGTAATCCAACACGGATTAAGACACTATTGGGCTCGTGTTACTGGTTCATTTAAGCTCTTAATACTAGGTTATTGACCTGCAATAATCTGTCTAGTTGACATTCTAACTGGTAAAATATGCAGTCTTTTTTGACCAAAAATTCTTGTGACATTTTTTTTATATTATTACAATTTTAACACCTTTAAAAGATTTAACTTTCATAAAATTGTTAAAAAAATACGAAACGAACAAAAAATCCGGAGCAAATATTTATAAAATAACCGTATTAACCGTCTGCATGTCGTTAAATTAACGAATACTAACGAATCGTTAACGATTTTATCCGTGCGAGCCTTCAATCAAATTGATTGGATTATTCTGTTGTGTTCAATAGAGCAGTGTTTTTAACACTTCGTTGGTTTATTTGTATTTTTCCTATAAAAAACCATTAAAATCAAAAAGCCATTGAAATACAGTTATAATAATGGAACTGGCAACTGCTGGGGAGCTTCTTGTAGCGATCACGAACCGGAGGACGGAGTGTTACCCCTCTCTTAATGGACCGAAGACAAAACGTGGAAAGCTGGTAAAGTTTCCTAAATATCCTTGGACATTACATACATCGCCCTCTAGTCCCCAAACTAAGCAGAGCTTGTACTATCGGAACTGCTGATAGAATACTTATATACATTTTTTTTTGCAAATACATACTTATGATACATAGTAACACCCAGACACAGAACAAACATCTATATTTGCCACACACAAATGTTTGTTCTCGGTGGGGATCGAACCCACGACCCGTGGCACTGAAGGCAGAGCTACTACCGACTGAGCCACGACGCCTGTCTTGTTTGCAAGTTTTTTGTCGACTGATCGATATCTACACATCGATTCGTACAACAACCGATGTCCGTACGGAGATTTTCACAGCATTGTATTTAGTAAAAAACATATTATACACTCTGACGAATATCCGTTTGTCGAATAAAATAACTAATACTAATACCCTTGGACATTACACACAACGCCCTCTAGTCCCAAACTAAGGAAAACTTGTACTATATGGGAACTAGATTGCTGATAATAATAATGCTTATATAACTTTTTTGTAAATACATTTTTATAATACATAGTAACACCCAGGCATAGAACAAACATCTACTAGTAACTAGTCATAATTTCTACTAATTCATTTCACGATACATAATAATTACAGCATTTTCCTCTTCCAAGAGAAAGCGTTAATTTTTCCCCTGACAAGCTGTCATTTCAGAATGACAAGTGGTTTTTATCTTGGACCTTATTAACTGTGCCGGAAGGTTCGGATTGGTATCTAAGGGTTGACTCTGCGCTTTGTTCTTGTGTGATAAGGGTTGAGCGCGTTTGATAACGACGTTTACCACGACACCGTGGTTCAGCAGAAGACTGACAATCAAAAATGGGTTTTAATTCGTGCACTGTAGATCCACTTTACAGGACTTTTAAGTAGGAGAAATGGATGTATGGATGTTAATTACTCTTTCACGCAAAAACTATTGATCTAATTTAGATGAAACTTTGAATATAATATTTTCCGTAAACTGAATTAACACACAGGCTACTTTTTATCCTTGGAAATCAACGGGATCTAACGAGACGCAAACGAAATCGCGGGCGGAAGCTTTTAAAATATAAATTTCCGCCCAAAATCAACGCAAACACTGCAACCACACCTCAAAGAGCAAGATTTATTATGTTCAGAGTAGCCAGCTGCTGAGGAGAGGAGAGGAGGGGGGGATTTGAAGAGGGATTTGGACGAGAAATTAATTTAACGGTGTACTGACCCAGGGACTGGACATCTGTATCACTGTGTCAGCTTTATTTTGATAAATATTCTATATATATAAAACTCTTTTGAAGCTGACTGAGAATCAACGCACAGCCTAAACTATAAGTCCTAGAGGTATGAAATTTGGAGGGTAGTATCCTTATATAGTGTAGGGGTGCACTAAAAAAGGAATTTTGAAAAGTCGCACCCTGAAGGGTCTAAAATTAGGATCAAAGATTTTAAACAAATAATACGTATGCTACCACGCGAGCAAAGCCGTGGCAGGCATTTCTTGTTTTTTTTTAATCTCGTTGAAGTGAACCTTCATAAAGCTTCTACTGTTTATTCTGCGCCAGGGTTTTAGATATCAATAGCGGATATCATTAATTTGGATCACAGTTAAGATTTGAATTGATATTCTATAGCGAGAGATACATTTTTACGCTGGTGGATCATTAGTTTTTATCTTGATAAAATATAAGTTTTACCTGTTATTAGTATTGGAAAAACAAATTTTGGTGAACTCTGTGGCTGACAACTAATTAGAACTAACTAATGAGAGGTTTATATTAGTCTCGGTAAAATGATTGCTAAATCTGTTGTAATTTTGTCCTGCAAGTGACAATGGCAGAGAAAGCTAAGACAAGAGATTATGAATAATAAATATTATAACTGTTACATATTTTGTGTACAAATAATATACTTACGAATGTATAAAATTAGACTAAATAAAAAAGAAAACAAATAATAAATCAACAGTACCGCAGTGAATTATAGTATTTTATATTCCACAAAGAAAATATATTTTTCTTTTCAGAGATTTCCATTAGAACGTCGGGAAAACCTATCAAGCCAAGACTTGGGTTTCTTGCTGACTTTGTTTTCTATTTTTGAAGGGTTCAGTGGGTCGTAGAGTAAATATTTATAACTCTTATTTTTGTAGATTTGAAACGGTTGATCATCATCAATATATATAAAACTCTTTTGAAGCTGACTGATAATCAATGCACAGCCTAAATCATGAGTCCTAGAGTTATGAAATTTGGAGGGTAGTATCCTTATATAGTGTAGGGGTGCACTAAGAAAGGAATTTTGAAAAGTCACATTCTATAAAGGGAACTCGAGCAACGCCGCCAGCGACGGCTAGTCTATCTATATATTTATTTGTGAATATTCTCATGTTTATTTTAATAACAGCTATTTATATGCGTTTTAGTTTTATTTATAATTTAAACAAACATTATCTTGGAAAATTATATTTCTTTCGATGTAAACTTGGAAAAGTTACCTACACCGTGTTTTGTCTTTTGCATTGACAATTCGTTCGAAAGAGACCAAACACAGTGTAACTATTGTACGCTTGCATCGAGTTTAATAATAACATGGTTTCATTTTGACGACTTTTATTATTTATAAAGGATAGATGGAACCCTAGATAAAAAATAACTCAAGTCTGGCAAATGCTAAGCTACAAAGTTCACAATGTCTTTGTAAAATTATGCCGGTCTCGGGAGGTCGGGAGAGTCTGAAGTCTCATTTAAATAGGAAAGACGTAACTTTTGAATAGAAAACACTTTGGTTTAATCAAGACGAAATGAAAGAACAATATCAGAAATGTCGTAAATCTACGTTCAGTTAACATTGTAGATTAAACTACTTTTTACGTTGTGGTTTTAAGTAAAAATAAAGAAGAACACATTACCGGCGTCTGTCTTTTTTTTATACAATATAGGCAACCGTTGGACAATATCACCTGATGTTAAGCAATGACGTGGTCGACGATGTAGCACGGTTACCTAGAAGATACCTATTCACCCTACTCTTGAAAATTTCCAAATTATAGTCATTCGGGAACATAGATGCGTCTTTCTTTATCAACATCATAATCTGAATGTCTTCAAGGCAAGGTTGAATAAGTGTCTTTTAGACTGTCTTGCTCTATTTTCGGCTTCATCGTCGCTTACCATCAGGTGAGATTGAAGTCAAAAGATGGTCTATCGAATATTTAATTTAAAAAAATAGTAAGCCACGACAGAGGCCTTAAAGCGGCCTGAAAACTCCGTCCAGAGTTGGCCTCTAACTCATACGAGCTTGTTTCCGTAAGGGGTTTTCTGGAGTTTTTGTCCAAAAATTTCTTATTATTTTTACCTGGAGATCAAACCCACAACACAGAAGGCACAGCTTCCACCAACTGAGCTGTAACACCTTTAAAAAAAAACTCAGACTTAACAATCAGTCTGACTCGTAACTTCACGAGTTCACGGCGCACAAAAAAATATCGAAGCAATGAAACTCACAAATTATGCCGGGCTCCTGTTTTGAAAGTAATGCCCATCTGGTTCAAGATAGGGTTACCATTTTGGACGTAATGTACGCCCCTCAGCTACACCTGTGGCTTAAAGTTAGTGTGCCAAGTAAAGTGCTTTCTGGTAGTAAACTTGATTTTAAGTAGCTATGCGCACTAGGCGGCCCAAGAACTCATAATATACCATAATTTGGTTGTATCTAAAAACCAGCGCTGCTCCGTGTCATGGTTCATGTATGTGGGCAGCACATGCTGAGAACAACCTTTTCAACCGCACAAGGGTACTTATAGAACAGGACAGGACTAACTAGCATCATTTTTATTTAGTTTTTTGTTTTCTGATACTTATTATTTGCTATACTTTTGTACTTACTTGTCTTACCACTTACTCTGTTCTGCTCCTTCCTGTCTGACTTACTTTCATTTCTCTCTATTGTATCTGTGTGTTTGTACCCAATGGGTTGAATAAATGTATTTCATTTCATTTCAATATACCATAATATACCATAATATACCATAATATACCATAATTTACCATAATATACCATAATATACTATAATATACCATAATAATAACATAAAATTATGATCAAAATGCGTTGTAATTATTTACTACAAAGACAACCTCGCTGTGCCCACCACTTGGTTCACAAAAGTTAGTTAATCTTTCAAATAACAATGTGTAGGTACGCTTCTTTAACAAAATCCCAAGTGATGTGTCTCAGTTGCCGATTGGCAAGTTCAAAAACTAAATAAAACGAAGACATACTCGTACTATAAGATTATTATGAAGGCAAAAAAGCTTGGGACGAATGAAAGAAAACACTATTGTACACCTTTCAACTAAAAAAACCAGGAAAAATTTAAAAAGAAATGAAAAATCATAAATGTACAATGGGCGGTCTTATCGCTTAAAGAGCGGTTTCTTCCAAGAATCATTGTTTTTAATTTTTTTTATCGAAATAACGGACTGAGGCCTTAAATAAAAGAAGAAGAATTCTTGGGTTGTCTCTAGATTTTAGATAAACCTACTTGTAGGTATAACAATAGTCTTAAGATGTTAGAGTGCGATTTAATCTAATCTACCGTGACGTGAAATCCATTTGATTTATATTCAAATTCAAATTCAAATCGTATATTGCACTTATGTTGTTATAGAGATGTTGTACAAAAGGTAGTGTATCAAACATAAACCCTGTTAGGGCACAGCAACTTGTTCAGGTACAGATAGGCAAACTTCAAACTATACAGCTTCAAACTAGCTGACGCCCACGGCTTTGCTCGCGTGGTAGCAGCATACGCACTATTTGGTTAAAATCTTTGATCCGAATTTTAGACCCTTTAGGGTGCGACTTTTCAAAATTCCTTTCTTAGTGCACCCCTACACTATATAAGGATACTACCCTCCAAATTTCATACCTCTAGGACTTATAGTTTAGGCTGTGCGTTGATTCTATGTCAGCTTCAAAAGAGTTTTATATATATTGATGATGACTAGCCGTCGCCCGCGGCGTTGCTCGCGTTCTACCCTTATGAGTGTGACGTTTCAAAATTCCTTTTTTAGTGCACCCCTACACTATTAAGGATACTACCCTCCAAATGTCATACCTCTAGGACTTATAGTTTAGGCTGTGCGTTGATTCTCTGTCAACTTCAAAAGAGTTTTATTTTCGTAGTACATTATTCTAGTGTGTCTCCACTCTTTCTGCCTCTCAGGGCATGTCAATGAGTCAGTCAGTGAGTGGTAATGTAGCTTTATATAGTATAATGATGATGATGATGAAGAAGATTGCTGTGAAAATGTTAAAAAAACTTTCTGTTTCTTATTTACTCGTGTGCGCCGCTCGGGCATTGTGGTGTTAAGAGCCCGTCGCACAAAATGTATATTTAGCAGCTTAACACGCTTTGTTCAGACAATGCCTTGATTTGGAGCAATTGTTCGTGGAAGCTGATGGAACATGGAACTCTCAATTATTCAATTGACAAAGAAAGTAATTAGATAGAATCTCTTCCTAATGAGGCGAACAAAGGATATTCGACGATCTCTTAAGCTGAGAACCTGCTTTTGAAATATAGACTGTAATACAACAGGATAAAGCTTAAACATTGTCTTCTAGGAAGACAAACGGTTACTAAAATCAAGAGAAGTCGGTATATTTTTATCTACCGACTTCTTTTGGTTTTGGGTAGATCCACATACAAAATTTTTAGAAAAAAATTGAGTGTAAAAAACTTTTTTTTTTCCTAAAAATCTATGGTCACATGTGTAATTATTCAGGCTGATGCTCTGTAAAATTTTTGTACGTATAAGTACTAGTATAGTTTTATATTATCTGTGGTAAAAGTTAGTTTTCTTTTCAGTTTATTACTCGTGGGCTGACTGATTAATTTGTCAAATTAATTCAAATATATTGCACGTTATAATTTAATCTAAACAAGACGTTATCAGTTTCTAATCTAGTTTTATTAAAATCGCTTGTAAAATGTAATAAACCAGATTTAGCATTGCGTGTTAGGGGTTAATAAAGACCCGTAAAATTGTTTTATTGCCAAAAGGGAATTAGTTACATAGAACTGGTTTTAAAATAACTGGAATCATTTTACTTCGTCACGAAAGGTGCCGATGGCCGAGCTGATGTTAAGTGGTAACCAATGCCCCTAACACATTGGCTAAGCACGTCCATTGAGGATGTGCCCTGTAACCACTGCGCCTATCACTCTCAACACGTCCCTGTAATTACACCGGGTGTTTCTTTCAAACCGAAGCACATCAATACCAGCAAATGTGTCGTTAAACCACGATGGAGGCCTTAAGACTTCCTTGAAACTCCGTCACCAGAGTTTGGCCACTACAGAACTTAACTAACAGCTCTTCCAATACTTTCCAAGGAAATATAAGTCTAAATACAACTGCAATTGAATTAAATTTTCAATGACCCATCCATTTTCGGTCCGGAATACAAATGTCCTCGTTGTCCGCGGGTCGATCGTAACTTTCCAATGGAAATCTGTATTTTATGAGTTTCCTCGAATTCCTCGATATCTTTTACACTTGGAAAGGTTAAAAGTTATTTCGATTTCGGTAAAAGGTATAAAAGCTACCTAATATTATTAAATGTCAAAGTTTAGATGTTTGCAGCTCAATCACCTTGCAACTAATGGTCCGATTTAAATCAAACTTGATATTACTTATATAATAATATAATTTTTACCAAAAACATGGTATTTACCATTATTTGGTGAGTTTGATGATTTCCTGATATACAGCATGTATCTACAATGGCGACAAAAAATTTACACACGGGTAGACCTGGTTATTAGTATTCGTAAAAAAAATATTAATGTACAGTCACCTGCAGTAGAATGTGTACGATTCGTAATTTTCAATGTAGGGCTGCAGCATTGTTATGGACTTTGACGGTCCCAATACTAAATAAATAAGTAAAATTATCAACTGTGTTCATAATTTTTTAGTTTTTATCCTGTACTTAAATTTCTACCTATTGCAATACGGTGACACTAGTTAGATTAGTTACGAATCGTACACATTCTAGTGCAGCTGACTGTACTTTAATTATTTTTTTTATGAATACTAATAAGTAGCTCAACACGTGTGTCAATTTTTTGTCGCCATTGTAGATACACGCTGTATAGGCACAGTTGCATGCGCCATGATCATTAGGTATGGTAAATATCCCATTTTGAATCCCGTCAAACTCTCGATCCCGGCTCTAGCAGCCGTTAAGCCACAACGGAGGCCTTAAGGCGGCCTAAAGTTTCCGTCACTTGAGTGACCCACTAACTCATACAAACTTAGTTGGTTTGACACTGATTAAAAATAGATAAATCTCCGTATAAATCACTCTGTTAATTGCCATAAAGTGTCACAACTTGATAGGATTGGTTAGATTAATCAAGTTACGCATGTATTTGGTTTAATCATTCAACATTTACGCCAATCACAGGCCTTAATTTAATTATCAAGGGTCTCTGATTGGTCAAATTGACATGACATGCTGTTACTATAAAATCAGTATAGGACTGAGAGTACCAAAAATCAAACTTATCAGAATAATCAATTTATTGCTAAACTGTCTCTTTTCCACCAATGGGTGGTATTCGGTAGTATTACTTATGTTCAAACTCCGTGATAACTTCGTTTGCGCGATCTAGGATAGTTCTCATGTGGCAAGCTAGATGGCGCTACATACAGGAAAAGTGTTGATAGGGAATTGTTCGTCTCAAATTGTCAATTTTGAGTAAAAAATATTTATTTTACAAATTAGATACAAGATAATATTCTGAATTATTGTTTATTACTCATCTTACGACAAGTCTGCGACAAACGCAAATATAGTTTTTTTGTGTTTAAAAGTGACCGAACACAGAAATTGCTGATTTGATATAAAAATTGGTTGCCTTGCTAAGAACCACTGCAAAGTAACTCACATGGCAATTCTCGTTCGACGTGCTCTGTAAAGTAATGCTGTTGTAGTTAGCGATTTTGCATTAAACTATAAACATCATTTTGTAGCGATACCTGCTAGCAACTCAATCAGCTATGTCACAAAAGATCCAACTGTGGTACCTCTCACGGCACTTCCTCGGTGAACGTGCCTTGTGAGTATTGCAATTTCATTTATACACCAGTATTTTGTGTGACGAGTCCAGCCAAAAAGCCAAGCAAGCTCGTATGAGTTATTGGCCAACTCTGTTGACGAAATTTTTAGGCCGCCTTAAGGCCTCCGTCATTGCTTTACGACTGCTGGAGCCGGGACAGTTTAACGTGCCCTCCGAAGCACGGAAGCTCAGATGTAAATGCCACTAACGATCACCCATCCAAATAGTGACCGCGCAGAACGTCGCTTAACATAGATAATCGGTGAAGATTGACTAAGCAAGCCTAGCCACGAGCAGTTCTAAAAGCCAAGAAGTTGAAGTCACCAGTTGTTTCCACAAACGTCGAGAAACTCATCTTAAAATCAACTAAAATGAATGTCCCATTTCTTAAGACTTGGTCAATGTCAGAGTGCACCTGTTAGATTGAAGCTTCAACCCTATTTGTAAGCACGCCGCCGGTAACGCTCGATATAAGGGACATTACAAACGATAATACCCAATTTCATGCTTCGTGAATCTATGGCTTAAGGCGATTGTCGATTGGACGTATTTCCTGCGCGTACCACCTCGTATTTTTAACACTAAAAACGAAGGGTGTTATAAGTTAGGCGACGTTGTGTATCTGTTTGTGGTGTAGTAGTTAAAAAAAAGGCTTTAATTTGAGTATGTATTTTTGACAAAAAGGTGATTTATCTTGTATAGTTCTTATCCATGTTTGGTCAAAATTGGTGAAGCTGTTAAGTTATAAGGATATATATCAGCTGTCAAATCAGTTTTGAGGAATTCCAGGCATTAGATTAGATTAGATTAGAAAATTCTTTATTGCACTTTAAAAATCGTACAGAGGCGAGTTTAATGCTATTTAGCATTATCTACCAACTAACCTGGGCGTAGTGTGGAGATGATGAATGTAAAGGCATAATGCAGTTTGGAACATTTAGTTCATCCGTCAATCTGTAATCGCCCTTACCTGTCATTGATTGATAGTTATATAAAGCGTCTAAATAAGAAAGTATGCTTATCATCATCAATATATATAAAACTCTTTTGAAGCTGACAGAGAATCAACGCACAGCCTAAACTATAAGTCCTAGAGGTATGAAATTTGGAGGGTAGTATCCTTATATAGTGTAGGGGTGCACCAAGAAAGGAATTTTGAAAAGTCACACTCTAACGCGAGCAACGCCGCGGGAGACGGCTATTAAATATATAAGGTTGAAACAAGGCTCATTAGCACACTATAGTCTTAATTTAATCCCGGTGCCGTTCAGGATAAACAAAGAAACTAGTGTGACCTAACTAATAATGCAGTTTAGTTACTTATTTCAATAAATGTGCTAACACAATGACACACAGACTTATTAATCATTTATGTAGATTTTTTGTAACAAATTGTGAGTTTATTAAAAAATAAAATGTCTGTACCTAGTCATTGTGGATGAAACTCTAAATAACATTCTGTAATAATAAAGTTTAAAATTCCGTGAATCTTTCAAATAACTCATGCTAACCGTAAACCCGCGTAAATCATAAAAACTAAAAGCATGATAAATTATTTGCGTACCTTCGTCGAGCCCAAAAAGGCCACTACCATTCCCTCTCACAATGATATTGTACGTGGGGCTGTCTGCCAGAAATATATCCACTTTTACATAACAATTTCACAATTTTCAAATACACAATTCACACAAAAACCCATAATGTAAATACTTCTTGAAAATTTCAAATACGCGGGGAAGTGCTACGCGCGGTCGTAGGTGCTACGAATACTGCTACGGAAAGACTGCCGTAGCTTCGTAGACCTTTAGCTACGAAGCCGACATCTCATTTTCAATCATCTCGCTCGCTCTTGTAGCTTTTGAGTAATACTGTCTCTCTCTTCAAATATGGGATGGTAC
This sequence comes from Eulithis prunata, assembly GCA_918843925.1. NCBI lineage: Eukaryota > Metazoa > Arthropoda > Insecta > Lepidoptera > Geometridae > Eulithis > Eulithis prunata. The sequence continues at coordinate 5,718,099 of OU974030.1, read as the reverse complement.
GCACGAATAAATGTGGCAGTCGCTGCTTCTTGTAAACTTGACGTGTTCGATTCATATTGCGCGTCGACGTTAGCTCAACTGTCGAAGGTTACAGCGTCACCGCGCAGTGTATCTCGGATGTGTTCACATTTCCATTTGTCACATTTCTTTTTGTTGAGGCCTCTGGTAAAGAGATGTAGATTCAGTTTGCTAAAGGTTTGAACTAGGCTTATTGTTACCGCTAAGAATTGTATGTGGATTTTGTAAAAGGTTTTTAGCAATAAAGGGGTTGCAAAGGGTGTTAACTCTGCGTTAGGGTCCAAAAATGATGATTATATTAGGGTATGAACAAATTCTTGGAATGTACATTTGCCTTTGTATTGAATTTATTTCTTTGTTCTCAATGAAAGCTTACAAAGAGATCATTATCGCTAATGATTTACCTATTCTAGGTGTTTTACCTATTTTACTGTACTTTATGTCAAAATTGATGAAGATAAACATCAAAAATTATATTCAAGCTCTAAAATTTTGTATATTCCAGAAATCCTTTATAAAATAATCATATTATGAATTTAATTTTTAATATTTTTTACTCGAAATACCCATTGTATACGTCTTAGTAAATATTTGAAACTAAGTCTTATCATCAGTTACTAATGATGTTGTATGTACCAGTTTGGCTCAGTTTGGGGCTAGATAGCGTTATGAAAAATGTCCATATTTTTTTATTTTCTACGGATTAGTTTACAAGTAACGCAAAAGTGTGCATGATGTTATATGTACCAGTTTGGCTCAATTTGCGGCTAAATGGCGTTATGAAAAAAAATCCATATATTTTTATTTTCCATGGCTTAGTTCACAAGTAACGCAAAAGTGTTCATAAAAGAACCAATGCTTAACAAGGTACCGTTTCTCGAGAGCCTTGTAAACCATCTTGGGTAACGTGTAAACATTATTGTAACATCTGTAACGTCTTCAGAGAATACCGAGTAATTCCGCCTCTGGGTGTACTTGCAATAACTAAGTGTTAATATAGGCAATAAACATAGAAAACTAAATGTATGTAGAATTACAGAAAAATGGGTTATTCCCATCGAGCCCACTGGTTAGCCCACTGACGGGCCAGATGGGAAAAAAAATCCCAACGAGACTATGCAAATGAGTGGGCTTGATAGGAGACTTTAACCTATACGCCTGAGAACGATAAAGCAATGCCACACAATGTACGTCCTTCGGAAGGTAACTGTTATATGGAGCAATTCACACTCTGCCGATATCAGGTAAATGTCGTGTCGGCAACAATCAAACAGCCAATCGCATCTCCGAAACGAGAAACTCTATGGCAAAACGCACAGAGTAAATAAATGAATAAAAAATACGGACTGACATGTAGCAATCTCCACGCTTTTTATAAAGGAAAACTGTTGACATAGCATTCAATTACACACGTATACGATCACGTTCAAGCTAAACTAGTACCTATGTCAGGGGTACTGAACATTTAAGGATTTTCTTCTTGGTTGTAACACTCTTGGCAGAGTGGTTGTGGTCTTAATGTAAGGGTTTTAACAATTGGTTTTTGTTGATATATTCCAGAAATCCCCACTAAGAAATCCCTTCCAGTTTTTTTACCAGAAATCCCCACAGCTGCGATATAGCATGTCTACGACGTAGCAGTGGAATTTCTGGATTTTTTTCCAGCAATCCCCACTAAGTATGTGGTCCTTATTAAATACCTCCCCTAAAAGGTTCAACAACCCTGATATAGTCACTACAGTTACTACTCATTCATACGTCATTGTATGTTCTTGAAGAGGATCGAACCCACCACCCACAGCGCGGCAGGCAGAGCCAACTGAGCCTGTGGCGTCTGTTACATAAAAACGCATTACTTACCTATTTATTTACAAAAAATAGAAACACCCTTGTAAACCTCATTACCTAAGACGTAGTTATATAAAAGAAGTTAGGAATAAGAAGTATTTGAATAGAATATACAGGATGTTACCAGACCACTTCCGAAAACGAAAGGGGGAGCTACAGCACACCAAAACCCAACCAAAAAAAAATCAGTTATCCTGAAAAATAATTATAGCCGGAGAAAACAATGTTTAAAGATTTGTATTTATTTCGCCAGCCCGCAATGTACGCATTCACGTAGGTAAGGTCGAGGCGTAGTACTATTATTTATTCTGTGTCGTAAGTGCCTACTAACGCAGGTAGGTACTACGGAGGTCGCTCGCACGTCGCGTACTTGAATGACCCGCGATGAACTCTCAGCTGTTCATGCTGTAGTAGACGTAATCTGCGTGCTGCGTGTACATTGCTGCTTTATTTATTTTATTTGTTTTTTTTTGCTTTTTTAAATGAGATAATTAGGTAGATATGTCTTATTATGTTGTACTGTGTGTATGTAACTAGAAAAAAAATTAAAAAGAGATAGTCAAGTCAATTTTTTTTTTCGCGATTTTTTTCGCTTAATGTTTTCAGTATCATGGTCTGATTGGAACCTCCAAGTTTTCGGAAGTGGTCTGGTAACACCCTGTATATATATATTTTTTTTATATTTATAAAAATTATTCCCAAAAAAAATTACAACTAATACAGTATTCACAATATTTACAAAATACACATGAAACAGTTGAGCCATCTACAAACCGTTGCAAACGATTTATAGATATGATAGATTTATAGCTCAATAGATTTATAGCTCAACTGGTCCAAATCAGTACCAATCGGAAGCGTGCCCAAGACACTGGCTGCATTGCCGCGCTGAATAGCAATGCTGATACTGATGAAGAATATTAATTATTTTTATAATTTTATATTATTAAGAAAGTTTAAGATTTTGTCAAAGACACTGAATTGAAATCTTTTTAAAGTTTTTAATTAGATTTGATTTATTAATCTCGCAAAATGTACTTTTTAAAATGCTCTTCATTTTACAGAAAATGTTTTCAATCTCTGCAAAACTCTTGCATTTTGTCAGTTTCAGGTAACGAATGAAAAAGTATTAAAAGTCAGAACGTCAAAGAGCGAAATGAAATGCTCTTTCATAGTTTATTACAAGCTTCAGGTTTTAAACTAGGAGAGTTCTGGATTCACATTGAAGCACTTTTGAGAGCTTATTTTCAACTAGCTGTTATCCGCGACTTTGTACGCGTGTAACAATTTCTTTTTTGTTAAAAAAATACGAGTACATTTGTAGCGCCATCTATCTCGCTACATGAGAACTATCCTAGATCGCGCAAACAAAGTTATCACGGAGTATGAACATAAGTAATACTACCGAATACCATCCATTGGTCCTCGGACCCCGAGCCAAAGGTCGCTCGGCGGAAGATCTTCCCTTTTCGTAGGAGGACACATAATAATATATCCTACAATGTTCTCCTCACATTATTAAAATAAGTTTAACAACTTAAAAAAACCCAAATTCAATTTGACTACGTTCCGACATCATCAAATGATAATGATGATGGCAGTTAACTAAGATTATTGATCATAAACATCACTGAAAAGTCACAGGAAAGCAAAGTACGCAATGTCTTGTACGTGTTTTTTTCAGTTATTGTTATTTAACTGCTAAACTACTCAAATGATTTTGATAAAAAAATTATGGGACCAATCTAGAAATATACCCTTTCGAACAAAAAAAACCAGTGTTTCAATGACGGAGTTCTGAGTTAACAAACAAAAAAAAAACACAACCGAATTCTGAATCTCCTCCTTTAAGTCGGTTTAAAAAATACTGACTCTTCTAAGAATGTCCGAAAATGTGATCAATATACCAAGGCGTGAAAATAAAACAAAAAATCCTTATCAAAGAGATCCGTATCATGCGACTAACTGTCAAGAACCCGTCTGTCTGTCCGTCCTCGTTCAAGATCTCCCTGGATCTGGGTAAAGAAAGGTTCCACGGATATTTATTGAAAGGAACGTGAATATACTTTTCGGAACGTGATAGTTTTTGCAAAGTGGTTTATGGCTTTGAAAGAAGTAAATATATTTTAGAAAATTTTGTAAGGATACAACAGATAAAGCCATTTTATGAGTATTTACATTTACCTTTTTAAACATACATATTTTGACACTAGCTTCCGCCCGCGACTTCGTTCGCGTTCCGTTTTATTCAAGGACGAATTTTGAATCCCGTTAATTTTTGGAAATAAGTAGTCTATGTGTTAATCCAGGTTACGGACAATATATATTCCAAGTTTCATTAAAATCGGATCAGTAGTTTCTGCGTGAAAGAGGAAAAAACGTACATACGAGTACATACATCTTCATAAACTTTTACGTTTATGATATTAATAATATACTATTAACAAGTTTAATTACAAAAACTATTATTGAGTGCTTATTCCAGTTGAAAACTTTATTAGAATTGATCACTTCAAGTTTTCATATCAATTTAATTTTGCAATTAAGAGTAAACAACCATTAATTAATTTACGAATTAAAAGTATCTAGAACTTATTTTATTGAACGAAGGTTACCAGTGATAGAAGTTAGTAACCCCCGAATTCATAGACAGATGCTAAACCGTCCCTCAAACCGTTTTAACCAACATTCACATAGAGCAGCCTCTGAATCCGGCTTTACATCTTTATGAATTTAAGTAAATTCTAATCTAAAGCAAGCCAGCTCGTATAAGTTAGTGGCCAACTCTGTTGACGGAGTTTTTAGACCGCCTTAAGGCCTCCGTCATGGCTTTACTACTGCTAGAGCCGGGACAGTTTAACGTGCCCTCCGAAGCACGGAAGCGCTCAGATGTAAATGCCACTAACGGTCACCCATTCAAATAGTGACCGCGCAGAACGCTGCTTATCTTAGATATCGGTAAAGATTGACTAAGCAAGTTACGCCACGAGCGCTTCAATTCTCATCTTATAAACGTTTACTTGTAGCAAAAATGTTTTATTGCACGTACTTACTCTAAAAGTCAAAAATGAATAACGTTTTATGAAATTTTTAAAACTGAAATCCTAAACTGAAACTCTAAGGTAGCAAATGCACTTAGCGATCGAGTTGAAGCAGAACGCTCGTTAGCCCTCTTGTTCCTCTTAAAAATGTCGGTCGCCACGGCTTGGGACTCCACCACATCCAACGCCAGGAGGTCAGAGCCCCAAGTCTGTTCATTTGTTTTACTTTCGACTCGATTATAGCACACGCAAACGCATTTGCAAAGCGAGAAATTTTGTTGCGAATTGCACAATTCTAAAATCTTCCGCTAGAGGCGCTTATCCAGGTTTCATACAAAATTTCTCGCTTTGCGAAGGCGTTTGCGTGTGCTATAATCGAGTCGAAAGTAAAACAAATGAACAGACTTGGGGCTCTGAACCATCCGAGTCATTGCGACTGTTTTCGACAGTTCTGGCTATTTAATAATAATGTGAGTCGCGGCGACTAAACATGTACTAGTGACCTCAACCGCTCTAGATTGCGACATTTGAAGTAGCCCGTCGAAGTAACCAACATTTTGTAGAGAAAATAAAGATATCTGTTGTTGTCTGGAAGAGATCGCTTATAGCGATAAGACTGCCCATTGTACCTCATACTTAAAACTTATTTCTCTTTTATTGTTTTTCTTCTTTTCTTGGTGTGCAATAAAGAATATATCTATCTATCTATCTATCTACCTATATCTGGTCAATGAGCAGATGGCCACGAACTGGCCAATGTGGCTTAGCCGCGGAGTGCACTTGCAGCCTAAAGGCACGTCCACGGATTTTAAAACAATGATAACGCGTGGTTAACGAAGATGGATTGCAACTGAAATGAAATGTTTATTTGATTTTATAAAAAGCTTTTTTTACTGCGCTTCTGTTTTTAATGAAAAATTCTGCGCTCATTTTACATGTCTATGTCGTACGTGATACACGGACAAAAAAATATACTTTACTACAATATTAAATGATATAGTTACAAAATAAAAATAAACGTAGTGGACATTAAAATCTTTCTCACAGATGAGAGTTATTTTGCCTGGGATTTTTAATGCGTGTTACGTAAAATTTAAATTTATATTTCGTTATTTTTCAAATAATATACCTACATACGCGCTTATTTAACTTTATACTTTATAATTCACAGGACATATTGAAAAAAAAGAATTAAAAATATGAAATTATTAGGTAGGTACATACAATAGATAGAATGCTATTTTTTTTTAAACTCAGGTAAGTTTAAACGACACATTTAGTACCATTGTGGTTGATTATTTGTCCAAAAACAAGAGACTTAATATTAAGACAGCAAAAAAAAAACAGTGTGATCTAGTGTCTCGATAAGTCATATTGAGCTTAGGCTTAACTTATCCCGTATCTAGACGTTATTTTTTCAATATGGTATGATTCCTACCTAACCGTGCACGTCCAATGCTAAGGAGCTAAATTATGGGAAAACGACAATGTTTATTTAATGGTTTACAAAACTAATAGATATTTACATGAGTTTTTCAAACCAAAATGGGCAGCCTACTTCCTCTAGCCAAGCTGATTAATAAACGCTAGAAAAAACAATAATCCAAATGTATTTACGAAAGTGCTAAGATCTCGTTGGCATCGTTGGTGTTGGTATCGACCAGTGTGCAGCTGCCAATTGGGTGTAATAATAGTTAGAAACAATGTGAGCGAAGCGAGAATATTCAGCTACTTACGAGCGCTTCCGTATAACTTTAAATTGGAAAGCGGTGAGTATGCTAAGCTCGAGCGACGAAATAACCAAAATAGCAGTTAACGTGGAGCTTAAAATAACAGATGAGGGTGTTATTTCTACGATCGGATTTTAGCTTATTTTGTTATTTCGTTGCGACAAAAATAACAAAATAAGCTGAATATTATGAACCAAAATATCGCAATATCCACTTTTTCCATTATACAAAAATGCAATTATATTTTTTTCTTTCTCGCCCCTCGTCTCTACCGCATGCACAACCCTACATTTACCCCTAACCTTGGAGTAATAAAAAGCAAGCTATGTAGCTCTTTTCCTAACCGTACGTATGTTCTGTCCCATAGCGCTCTAAGAATTGTCATAACATTTAATTTTATAAATTAAAAAACCCCGAGTAATTTATTGGTCGTGATTTGGTGAAACGTAATCGTTATCATAGACATGAATCTAGATAAAAGAAACTATAAAAAACTAATAAATAAATTATAATAGGTATCTATAAGTTTCTTCATCTTTATACAGGGTGTAAGCTTTTTTGCACTGTGGTTCATTTATGATTTATCACTCCAAGCGCATATTAATGAATCGAAGTGTCAAAACGTCGTCTCCATCGATAAATTGCCGCCCGAGAGGTTTTTAAAAGCGATAAAAGTTCACGGCTCTTAAATAAAAATAAGGAAACACTTATTGACATTTAAGAAGGACGTGGAAAATTCTTTGGGGAAATTAACTTTGAAGTTAAACTTCAAAAATGTTGTCTAAAAAAGTTGACGCCAACAATCACGCTTTTAAATAATTTTACGCTTGAACTAACAGTATTAATTGGTGTTTTAGACGATTACAGATCTTAGTTTGTGGATTTGTTTTGGTAAAACTGAGCAAGACTAAGCACTGCAATATTTAAATTTTTAACGGACTTCGAAAAAAGAAGGAGCGTACTCAAATTGAAGTTAGTTTTTTAGTTTTTAAGCTTATAATATAATAATATGGATTTTTATTAGCTTAAGTGTTACAGAAACGCTACTACCAAATTGTTAATATTATAACCAGTAGAGACCCAGTATATTTTGATGCAAAGTTAGAGTAAAGGTAAAAAAAGAAATGTAAATAAGTTACCAAGATTATCTCGATGCAAAAGTACGGATAAATATAAAAGCCTTTGGAATCCCAATGGTTCAATATTTTTGGATTGCTTTCGAATTTCATTGCTTAGTCCATAAATATTTATTAGAAAATATTATATTTCATCGTAGAAGCAAACAAACGCGCAAAAGCTCCAAGGTTGTAAAAAGTAATAAAACAAACTTGGGGTAACGTAATCCCTTTGCCAACTTACGATAGGGAACAATACATATTTTTTTCATATAAAATGTCGCAGTCGCTGACTGACTGATAATCAATTTAAATCTTAAATACTGAATAGGCTTATGTACGAGTAGAAGTAACTTGTTTTGGTTTCATGGTGGTCTATCATGAAAAGTATTTTCTCATCAATTTTTTAGAGAGACAATAAGAAAAGTGCCAATGGACACATTCTTAGATTAGTTTATATTATGCTAAAAATTTATGTCAATGTAAAATTACTAATTAGCCAGCGTCGTGGCTAGATCGTAATATAATTAGGGTATAAGTATTATTTATTAGTACAGGTACGCTAACTAAAAAAAAAAAAAAAAAAATATTTTTAGATTTCAACATTGTATTTTAAGCAGTATGTACATTGACTCTGATTTTTGGCGTTTAATTCAAACTTACCTGCAATGTGCCCAGTGGATTATATTTTTATTTTGTGTTTATGTCGTGCAATGATAAACACATTTTTTCTACAATCTCCCTCCCCAAGTTTTTACGCAAAATGGCAAATGCACAACTGTGCGGCGCCAACAAAGAAAAAAAAAATTATATCTCCCTTTCTGTTTATTTAGAGTCAATATTATTTTGGTCTGTAATGACAAATTAAAGAAACTCTTAGATCTTAAGATTCAGATCATTTCTTTCATGAACCAAAACTAACTAAATCTACCCCAGAGGAGTCATTTAGGTTGTAAGAATACAACATTGATAGTACTTTCTCTTGCAGGTGAACAAACTCACGTGCGTTTGTTTGTTATGGAGGAAACTGTAGGGGAACATAAATATACATTTAGAAGCGAAGAGCCGTGGTATGCGTTATTCATACTTGAACAGGACTTTAGTAAAAGGTGAGATAGATATAAAACTCTCATGAAGAGACCGAGGCAACTGAGATACTGGAAAATGCAGATTTACAACAGCATCTAGAATTCTAGACTATTGTATATCTAGTATAGCTACTTATTACGTAGCGACAAGACCGCCTATTGGACCTCATAATTTATACTTATTTCTTTTTTTTTCTTGGTATGAAATAGAGATATCTATCTATCTACGTATGTCCCTGACAGGATTGAATTTTTATAATTCTTTTGAAGCGTTACCAAGTTAAAATAGCACTTACGAGCTTACGGCTTGCTTTGTAAAGCTTCGGTCTCCCGATCGTAACGCACAACGCTGCGGTATGCGGCTCAACGCAGCGTACAGCGTTTGATCTTCGCCGCTGACGCAGCCTGCGACGAAACAAGAGACTATTCAAGACGTTTTCTACACGATTATGTGTCCGACACCGCATGTCACGTACCGCAGCGTTGTGCGTTACGATCGCGAGACCAAAGCTTAAGAAAGATCATACAAAAAAGCGCTAGAAACCATGGTTTCTAGCACGTTCTTCTAGGCTTTGCTCGCGAGGAACCGGTATCTTAAATCACGTACTTAAGACATTTCTAAATGATCCTTTTGATTTTTCTGAATAAAATATTATCGATAATAAATAATAAATAAAATAATAAATATTCACGGACACTTAACACAACGCCTTCAAGTCCCAAACTAAGCAAAGCTTGTACGATGGAAACTAGATGGCTGATAGAATACATACATACATTTTTTTTTTTGTAAATACATACTTTTAATACATAGAAACACCCAGACACAGAACAAACATCTATGTTTACAACACACAAATTTTTGTTCTCGGTCCATCAATACTGCAAATGGATTTCTCTAGTAAAAACTTAGTACTGTGCTGAGGGAAGTTTTGAAACCCGATTAAAAATATTGTCAATGTTGCAATACTTTTACCCGGGAAAGTAGTAAGAAGAGACGGAGTTTTAGATTGTAAAGACGGATTTTGTCATTTAATTTTTATTTGTATGTTACTGGGATTTTATGGAAGTAAAACTATTGCCCATAAGTACTTATAGAGCCTTATGTTTCAGTTCGTTTTTTTATAGAGAAATACACTACTAAACATAAGCCTTCACATTGGTTTCTAGAAAGAAACCACCTAATCCACCTATTCTTTTCTTGAAAATTCCTAGGTTATATCTTTCAGGAAGTACTGATGATGGCAGTTCGCGTTATGAAGATGAAAGCAAAAGCTTTCTGCGAAGATATGGGATATCTATCAATCTATGTAGTTCTCATAGTACAAGTTTTGCTTAGTTTGGAACTAGAGGGCGTTGTGTGAAATGTCCAATAACATTTTATTGATTTATCACGAAGCTCCTATTGTGTTGACAATAAATGATAAATTAATTTAGTTTCAATATAAAGTGCTCGAATCCGAAATGAGATTATCCGACAAAGAACTAAGGTCATGTCGACCACCTCAGCTCAGCTCAGAGGATTAGTTAGTTGAAGTGGCAGTGGGCCGGCCATGTTTCCCGTAGAACCGACAATCGTTGGAGCAAACTAATACTTGAGTGGAGACCGCGTTTAGGCAAGCGTAGTGTAGGACGCCCTCCGGCTAGGTGGGGTGACGATCTGCGACATGTAGCTGGCAAACACTGGATGAGAAGAGCCGAAGACCGGGGTCAGTGGCGCGTCTTGGGAGAGACCTACGTCCAGCTGTGGACTGATACAGGTTGATGTTGATGATAATGATGATAATGATGATGATGATGATAAAGTAGATGAAAGGAACTGTAAAAGCAGCATTAACAAAAGTTCAAGTTCTATCCAAAACATTCCCCAAATTCACGGCCGAACTACAAAAGCAGACACTTGAACTTGTAAGACAGACTGACGCCGATTGTTATAGCTTTATGTAGGACAGGGGTGAACTAAAGATGTGCTACTAAACCTCTACTTTACTGCCAAAATGTTACAATACTTTTTTTGTATACTGCACCTCTATTTCATGCTGGAGAATCGTCAAAAATTTAGTCTTAAACTAAACAAAGCTTGTACTATAGGAACTAGATTGCTGATCGAATACTTATATAATTATTTATTAATACCTACATTCTCATAATTAGTAACACCCAGGCAGAACAAACTGTGTTTGCCAACACACAAAATGTTTGTTCTTGGTGGGGATTGAACCCACGACCCACAGCACGACAGGCAAAGTGACTGTGACGCCTGTCAAATAGTTAGGTGGTAGTGCCTTTATATTAATCAACCAAGACAATGAGTAGGGAGTTTTTAGGCCGCCTTAAGGCCTCCGTCATGGTTTAACGACTGCTAGAGTGCACAAACGTGCTCTCTGCAGCACATAAACCCTATTAATTTTATTTTCTAAAAGCAACTTTCTTTACATATACTGTAGGTGTACTTTTGAAATTAAGACATCTTTAGGTACGGTTTCTCGAAGAAATATTGTTATAGTTTATTACCGCGTTCACACTATGCCCATGCCGCTGCCGGCATTATTGCCGCGGACTTTGCTACAGCAACATCGCCTTTATACTCATTAGAGAGCAAGGGCATGAACTCGGGCCAGGAGCCGGGACAGAGGCATGTTCGTGTTCATACAATGCTCGTGCCCACTTCCCTGCCCGAGTCCCTGCCGACTGCGGCATAGTGTGAACGCAACATCAGGCACGGCTGAATCGATGACCGTGATACGAATAGTAATCGTTCTGGCAATAACCTTCGAGGAACTGCCAAGACTTGAGACTTGTTTGCGATCTTGCAGTAACTTTTGCTGGTGTTACGTAACCATTCTTGCTTTCGACTCTATAAGGCTGACAGGATGGTATATATGAGCAAGCCTACTCCATCTACACATTGTCCTAGGCACTACAGTGTGTCGTTATGTGTAGGCATAGGTTACCTCCTGACGCTGTATAAATCATCTTCAATAGATGTAAAGGCCTAAGTTTTCGACTCTACAGTTTTTAATAAATGGTCTTGATTATCACTTATTGTAGTTAAAAAGAAAAATTAAATACAAATACTACTTAATTATTTCTTAGGAAAACCTAAGTTACTACACTGGAACTTTTTTCTTTTTTTAGAATTCCGAATAGTAATGGTATTTCTTGTAAAAAAATGTTAGGTAATTTCAATCCTTTATTTGTCTACTTAACATGCTTAGACTTAGTAAAGTAAACACCTCTGAAATCGAGCATTTTTCCCGAACTTGGGATGTTAGAAAGTTTTGAAAACTCCAAAATAGGGGCTCTAACGATTTTGCAAAACTTTTGCGGGAAATACTTATAGAAGTATGAGGGCAGCATTGTTCGCTTTTTTCTGATTTATTTTGAGGTTTTACGCCTGCTATTGTAACTACAAAACGGCCGGGACTCGTACCCACGACCTTATGGCAGATAGCAGATGCTTATGTTATGATAGCCGATCAACAAAATATTGTGTTTCAAAATGGAGTTATTACTTATGACTAACAATATTCATTTCTTGGAAAAACATGTCACATAGATTCGTATTTCGGCAACCGAATGCAATTTGCTTGCCTTTTACCGATTCAACTGTTTTAATACTTTATAGCGTAGGTTATACGGTTCATTGTTATATGACACATACGAATATCAACGTAGGAATATCATAGACTTTTGTGTTACACTACGTAGTGACATTGAAATTTTGTAAAAGCCCGCGTCATCGCACGAAGAGACTGCGCAGTGTAACACAAACATAACTAATTAATCTTTGACATTTTTTCGGAGTAGAGACTCTGGACCGGCTCCAAAGGTCAATACTTTTGGCAACCAACAAGGAAAACAATTTTCTGTGACAGATTACTAAAGTATAGGTACAAACTTTGTTTTTCCTAGGGTTGCCAGCTTGTTACCTTGTCATAAATCTGTGAACCTTGACACAGGAAGAAATGGCAGATATAACAAATTCGCACGCATTGTGTCAAGGGCGAATGGTCCACAGCCCTATAGTCAAACTGATTTTATGGCTCATTCCAGTTTTCCCCTGCGTGGGGGATTTTTGGTACTTCTGTCCAATAATCCCCGTAGCGACCCCTGCGACTGCTGGCAGGGGAAAATATTTTCTACAAAATAGAATACAATTTTGGTAAAAAAAAATTTTTAATTACTTATCTAGTAGGAAAAATATTGTTATGATGATATTTGATTTTTCACGTATTATTTGAAAAAAAAATATTTTCTGTAAAAATTCTGTTATTAAACTAATCTAATTTGACAGCGCTAAAATTATATTTATCGTTGTTTATGAGAAAGGGACGGCAACATTTTAAGTGCTGTCAAATTACGTTTAAAAAATGAAACAACAGAATCGAGAGGGCACGTCCTGATTGGACTTGCTCTGTGAGGTAATGCATTGTTATAGGCAGAAGTTACCACTTACCATCAGGTGAGCTATCAGCTTGTTCCATTACTTTTATCATAAAAAAAAAACACCATTGTCCTCCAAGACAAATTATTAAGTACTTCTTACTGTCAAAGTCAAAGTCAAAGTCAAAAAGCTTTTATTCAATAAAATCTCACGGATCACTTTGAATCGTCACTGTAACTGAACAAAAGTGTTTTTCCATGAAAACATTGTAAGAAAAAACTCTCTGGTGTTTTCAAATAGGAACAGTAGTTTTCAAGGCTTAAATATATAACAGTTTTCAAGCTAAAAACTCGTAAACTGCAGAGCATCTGTCAAGGCGGTGGATATTGCAGTAACTGCCTTTCCTGGGAGACTTGCAGACACAAATCTCAACATAATGCCGCCATTAGGCAACGCTTTGTTTTTCTTAAAAGCTTTTGAATACGTTCGGTAAATCCATTTAAATTGCTCGTTTAAATGTTTTCGATAAAAACAACTAAATTGGGATTTTTACGAGAATATATTTTTGCAAGTTTATAATATTTTTTTCATTGTTATTTTGAAAGGTATTTTTTTATTGAACTTTATAGTCTTCTCGTTGCTTTTGTGTTATCTTCAATATTTAAAATTACTTTTACATGTATCTGATCTACTGTGTTATTTACTTCTGGTTTTGTGTACATGCGTTGTCATGTCTTATGTCACGGGACTAACTTGAAACATATTTTGTCAGCTTATAAAAATACTATACTCTACATCAAAACTTACGGGTCATCTCTCAAAACTTATATACCTTAGACACCATGACAGCTTACTTATAAGTTTTTTATAAATACCTCGAAATATTCGCTTTCGACTGTTACTCAGAGAAAAAAAATAGTGTAGGTACAAAATCTTTTCTACTCTCAAAAGTACTTAGCAAAATTGCAGCTCTTTATTTCAAATACAAACCAACAACTATCAATATAACCAATGTAACAAGTTCATAAACCATGACACCGTCTTCAAAGTATCAGCGTTCGAGCCAAGATCATGGAAGAAGCGTGTGCCAAAGGACATCGGCTATGTCAAGGGCGTAGACGGAGCGGCGCGCCAGCGTTTATGGAGCGTAGCTGAACCCCATGGCGCTGGTTCCTAGTTAGTTTCAGGCCGTCTCAGGAAGTTGCGGGTGAAAGCTAGTTTCGCTAGTTATACAAAAGTAATAATTAAAGTGTATATAAAAAAAACCAATGCATTAGGTTTCGACCCCGCAATTTTGTCCCATGCAGCATTATTCTTACCTAAACACAATCTTTACCCAATTATCTTATGGGGCCGACAATTTTTCCATCAAATAAGCCAACACTCCAGCCAATGGCCATCGCAGTCAAGTAATTCATTTGCTCCAATGCATAAAATAGCTTAGCTAGCCAAAAATAACTATTGGCAAGTTCATGTTATGTCAAGGGTAGACAGACCGACGCGCCAGCATCCATGGCGTAAATATCCCTTCCCTTTATGGTAACAACGGCCTTGGCCGACGTCACAATTAAGAGTACGCCTTTCAAAGTATGATTGGAATTTATTTTGGTCATGCATTGATTGACAAGGTTAAATTGGAGTCCAAGAGTTTTATTTTCAAATGATTTTGATGGGAATGTTTAATCAAAAACCCTTGCTTGAATGGATCGTGTTTTGTTTAGTTTATACTAGCTTCCGCCCGTGACTTTTTTCCGTTGGATCCCGTTGATTTTGTCGGGATAGTATCCTATGTGTTAATCCAGGTCACGGATAATATACATAATGTATATTCCAAGTTTCATTCAAATCGGATTAGTAGTTTTTGCGTGATTGGAACAAACATCCATACATACAGATTTTCGCGCTAATAATATTAAAGTAGGATAGGATTTGGATAACTGAAGGAAATACGAGGCAATACAAGAAAGATATTGTGTCTATTGTTCTGTTTCTAGATATCGTGATTTGTAATATCTTTCGAAACGATTTTTCCCATAGATTCTTTGTTGTATTGGTTTGATTCAGAGGCTGGGGAATAAAAACTACAGAATTTATAGGCATGATCACATTCCGCACCAAAATTTTCCGCACCGAGATTTTCCGCACCTAAGCTATTCCACTTTACGCACCAATTGTAAGCTTAATGCGCAAAAGTGGAATAGTTTGAATAAAAAAATATTGTCATTGAATTGTAGAGTGTAATCTTGGCTAGAGGGGGTGCAAAAAGTTGCTGCAGCATCCAAAGAATTAGCGTTTTAGAGGGGTTGAAAAGTGATTCAACATCAACACCCCCTTATGGTATGTCCTTGGCATTTTCCAGGCTCTGCATCGAAGCTCGGTCGTTGGCCGGTATCGATCTCGTGGCCGAGTCAGTATGCAGTGGCCAAAGAGTTATGTACAGATACACCATTGTGAATATTTAGAAAAAAAATACGGAGTGGTTAAATTGAGTTCCTCTATGAAAGTTTACTACTGTATAAAAAATATCTATTAAAAAAGTGTCTGAATAAGCTGTTAAAATCTATTAGGTATTGGTATTTTCTTTTCTTGCTGACGTCACGCTCGAAGTCCAACTAACAAAGTCTATAGACAAGTGCGGTTGCTACCATACCGCTCTGAATTTATAAAACCACTCTGAATTTATAAAAAGATAAAGATAAGATAAGATAAACATTTATTTGGCACACAACACAGGTACAACACAGTAAAATAATAATTAGGTACACAATAAGAAAAGAATAATAAAAGAATAAAAATAAAATAAAAATTGAACAGATCATATAACAGTTAATATTATGCACAGAATACATAATATTAACTGTTATATGTTAGTGGGTGCTGACCAGTGCTGATATGCACCAAAAGGGTCCTGCCTCAGCTTAATGCAGCTCTGCAGAAGCAAAGCGGCGCTGGTTTTCAGTCAGAACCTGAGAGTGGATGACATCACAGCTACAGCTGCTCTGATTTAATGCAAATTAGGTATAATAGGTACTCACTAGAAGGTTGCGCGATAAGGGAAGAGTTAGTTGATAGGTGTAGTAGGCTTATAATGTTAAGAATTGGGTTCAAAGATACACGTCATAGTGATTTACAATAACTAGTAAAAATTTACTGTAGCAGTACATAGGTATATAGGTGTATACATAAAAAGAAATAATAGGCAGCTATGTAGGAAAGGGAAAGAAACAAAAATAGATAAATAAATATTTCCAGAGTTATTTCACAATTTTTCATGCCAGAATCATATTAAAAATAGTGCAAAAGCAGTAGGCCAAGACAGTAGGCCAAGACAAGATCCTGCCATCGCAGCAAACGGCAAGCGTTGAAGCGGTCGATCGATCACTCGATCACTGGATTCCCACAGAACGAGCAGCGTGTGCAATCCAGGTAAGCAGAATCGATCAACGCAGAGAGAAGGGTACTTACCTAAAGAGGTAGGCACCTAGGATTAAGAGGGCACAATTACAAGCCCTTTTGTTGCTGACCAAGAAGCTGGTTTTTGAGAGTAGATTTAAAAGTAGCAACTGTTTTTAGAGCACGCACTGGAGGAGGAAGATCGTTCCAGCACCGACTAGCAGCAAATCGAAAAGACCCCCGAAATGCTACCGAGCGGTGCCTAGGCGTTAGAAGAGCCAAGCGAGTACAAGCTCGCTTTTGATATTGTGAGCTGTCACTGGCCCACTTCAACTTATCAAAAAGAAATTTGGGTGTCTGTTTCGAAGTCAGCCCAAAGAGTAATGCTGCTAGATGAAGAAAGCGACGCGCTTTCATTTTTAATAAGTTGGATGAATTTAAAAAGGGAGTGATATGTGTTCGCGGTGGCACATTAAAACAAAAACGAGCACAAGCATTTTGTACTCTCTGGATCAACCTTTCAGTTCGACTTAGAAGGCACGGGCCATAGACCACATCACAGTAATTCAAACGAGAAAGCACAAGAGATTCGCAGAGGGCAATGCGTACTTCTTCACTCAGATATGGCCGAATCCTGTAGAGCAGCCGTAACCGGTAGAGTGAGTTGCGAACACTTTCAGCCACATGGGTTTCAAAGCGGAGATGACTATCAAGTATCAATCCAAGGTTTCTAGATTCAGATACTTGTTCCACTCCTTCGCCATCCACATTTATATTAAAGGTGTTACCAGACATTTTGCCTAGCCCACCGGCGGCGGCGGGCCCACTGATGGACCAGCGGCGCGATCGGTGTGCTGCCTTGCTTAAGCCTGGCAGGTTTTCTGAACTGTTTTCATACTAAATCATAGGTATTCTGTGACTAAATAGTGACATTAGAGCATTTCAGCGCGTTTTTTGCCGTCAAAAGCATCTTGTTTTCGTATATCTGTAGCCACGTCACTTGACATTATGCTGGGCAGCGAAAGCAGTTCAGAGCTTGCGATACGGAGCCAGATGAGAAAATATAATATCTGGGTTATTCCCAGCGAGGCCAGTTGATTTAAAATCAAATCGAGCCCACTCATTTGCATAGTGGGCTCGTTGGGATTTTTTGCCCATCTCGCCCACCAGTGGACTAGGAAGATTAGTACTTGCTCATACAATAAACGTTACATACTCTTTGCCTAAGCTTTTTCACAGTTCAGACGACTGAGTCTGTGCAAATACTCCCTATCTATTGACCTACTTACAGCAACGGATAGCGCCATCTATGTGACTGCTAGAGCGTGTTTATTGTTTGTACCATACAACATTCATCATAACTAGCTAATAATTGTAATTGTTTATCAAACTTGCAAAGAAAATAGAATCATGGTAGACGTACGTAAAGTCTTTTAAGGTTATCTCACAGGGTACGTCCTCAATGGACGTGATGGGAATAACCCATGAAAAGTATCTAAGTATGTTTTTGTGCCTTACATTTAACCGTAAACCAAAAGAAAATAATCAAAGTCTAAAAACTCATCTCCGTTCCAATGATAATTCGGAGAGTGCATAAGCCACGTCTACACCGACGCCGGAAGTCGTACCAAGAACTAATCTCAACTCAGCGCAAGCAAATTTTAGACAGCCCTATGTCTTCTAGAACAGACATAGAAATTATCTATTTTACGCAAAAACACATACAAAGTCACAATGAAATAAACATTAAATTATATGCGTAACAAAGGTACTTGCTCAGCAAATGCTAAAGGTGTACGGTGGCTCCTTTAGCACTGGTTTTCAGGAGTGCCTAGACTGAAGTGGCGAGCAGCCTAGCCAAGCAGCGATGCTCGCATTGCTGTGTTCCGGTTTGAAGGGTAAGGGCGCTGGTGTAATTCCAGGCACATGAGACTTCAACATCTTTACGTCTCAGAGTGATGGACGCAGTGCATTGCCTTACAGGGCACGTCCTAATTGGACTTGCTCTGTGAGGTAATGCATTGTTATAGGCAGAAGTTACCACTTAACTTCAGGTGAGCTATCAGCTTTTTCCATTACTTTACCATTAAATAAAAAAAAAGAAAAAAAAAAAAAAGGTGAATACTACTGATCCGATTTAGATGAAACTTGGAATATATATTGTCCGTGACTGACATAGGCTACTTCTTATAGTGGAAAATCAACGGGACGCGAACAAAGTCACGGGCGGAAGCTAGTTCTACTATAAACCTTTTTTTAGGTTACAAACATCTGCTATGTTTGCCACACACAGATATTTGTTCTTAGTGGGGATCGAGCTCACGACCCACAGAATAGATTATTAGGCAATTTATTTATTTTTTTTGCTATTAAAATAGAGTGAGTATGAACACAATGCTTGAACTAAGGGTACATGTACATCACATCCCTCTAATACCTACTCCTATAAAAAATAACGAAGAGCAATAAGTGGTGCATGCACGTTTGCTCCCAATTCCCTATTCGCATCGGCTTCTGCGTCAAGGAATATGAAATTTTTGGATATGTAATAAAATAAACCCCTAAACCAGTAGTTTTCATTTAAGATTTTTTTTTCAAATAAACCTTTAAAGATAAAGATAAAGATAATTTATTTGCAAAAACATGTGTGTAAATAAGGATGTTGTAGGTACATAATTTGGTGACACAACCTTTTGCTTCAATAGCGTTGTTTTAATAGACAAAATGTAAAGGTTCTTGATGGAGATCAAACTCACGACCCACAACACGGCAGGTAGAGCTGATACCGACTGAGAAGTGACGCCTAACGCCTCCCACAAGCCTATATTATAAGCCTCGATGAACTGCTTAGTTGAACTGGCTTAGATGAACTGGCGCTACTGAAAACCAGCACCAGGCATATCCTGCCCTGGAACCATGCTGAGTGGTGGCCATTTTTTTTTTATTTTAATTTAATTTTAAGTTTCACTTTTACGTATAACATTGTAAATTTTAAAAATAACAAAATAAATATTTTTCTTTCTTTCTATTTCTAGTTAGTAACTGCTGTCAACTGTTTTTACCATGCACAAAAGTGTCTTAATATTATTTAATTCGTTTTATGTAAATTGCAACTTTTGTACGCTCTACCTTTCGTCAATAAAGTTTTATTTATTTATTTATTAACAAAAAAAGTTGCTTAAAAATGTATGAACCTTTATTATAATATTTCCGTTATATCATGGTTCCGATACCCGAAAATCTTTTTTCAAAATGTTTTATAATTATTATTTCATCAATGTCTCTATTCATTTGTAGAACATACCATTTATACATTATTTTACTCCATATTGCTTCTACAATAGCGTGAAGTTAATTGAAAATCTCTACTTGAACGGCAATGGAAATGACACGCTTTATGCTTTGTTGAAGCTAGAATTCCTGTTGTTTATGCGTCAAATCATAAAAGTTTTTAGTGGAAGACTAGCTGATACCCGCGCCTTGGTACGCGTGCGAAACTTTCCACCAAAATATCTGTCAACCAGCTTACGATGAACCTCGTAGCAAATGAATGCTTTTGGTGTAGAGAGTTCAAGCTGTATCTAAGAATTCACGCATTTTATTTCAATAAAATATAGCCTATGTTTCAATCCGGAAAGAGAGCTTCCGAATGGTATAAGTTTCGTTGAAATTGGTCCACAGAGCCCGTAGTCTGTGCATTTGTTGTACTTTCGTCTCGAGTATAGCACACGCAAACGCATTCGCAAAGCGAGAAATTTTGTATGAAAGCCGGATAAGCGCCTCTACCGGGAGATTTGGGAATTGTGTGATTCCCAACAAAATGACTTGCTTTGCGCATGCGTTTGCGTGTGCTACACTCGAGTCGAAAGTCAAAACAAATGCACAGACTTCGGGCTGTAGTTAAGGCGTGATCCGTGAACAAACCAACAGACACAGATAAACTCGATTTTTGGTATCAGAATCGTTTATTTAGTAGATCTGCATAATTCGTTTATCGATATCTTTTATTTTAGTTTTTTGTTTTGTTTTTTTTACAGTTTGATACTAGTATAGAAACCCGGTTAGTATTCGCATTGAGATGGACTTACAGCCCTTTACGTTACTGCGAAATATACCCTATGAGTAAAACAGTTTGTACAAACCTCTGACTAATTTTAAGGCCTATACCGATTAGCCGAAACCGGCCAGGAAGACATCATCACAAAAATTGTTAGTCAAGCAAAGAATTGACTAGAGATTTTAAATACACGCTTGAGTTACGATTTCTATATCGGCACGGGACTAACAGCTACTTTATGGTATTGTTTTTCATTATATTTTGTTTTAAATAAACTAAAAAAAACCGATCTGAGTGGAGTGGGTGGTTCAGTTAAACAGAAAACCGGTAAAAATGACCTGAAAGAGGTATAGGTTTGATTCTGTTGTGTTGACAATTTTTTTAATTCGCAATATTATTGGTGTTGTAGTACCTATCTATTGGATTAAGCCGAAGCTTTTAACCAAAATACTTATGATAACTTAGACTAATTAGCTAAACTTAAACTAGTTTCATTGTGCGACAGAAAGTTCACCAAGTAATTAGTTCACTATGACACAGAACTTCATAGCGATATCTAGGTGAAAATGCCTGGAAATCAGGCCACGCATCTGTGGCCCAACCTACATCAAAGGGGCACAAATATTATCCCAAATGGGTCAGCCAAAAGTGCCTCTCTGGCTTATGCAGCCGTAAATAAAACTGTTGAGGTAGTTTTCTGACCGTTTAATACGGCAGGAGCACACCACAGCTTTTATCGTTCCCTGCCATTTTATAGCAGTTACGTACTACGTAGGTAGGTAGCTACATTTTTTTTGTCTACACTGACACTTTTCTAAGAACCAGTAAAGTTAAAGAGAACACGGTAGGATGTTGTGTTTCTCGGGAAGGTCTCGGGGCCGAGGACCAATGGTATTTGGTAGTATTATAATTTTCAAACTCTGTTATAGCTTCGCTTCCGCGATCTAGGATAGTGCTCATGTAGCGTGCTAGATGGCGCTACGAATTACTTTTAAAAGTTCAACGCTCAAAAAGCTGTTAGATCTCTATTTTTACTCGACACTTGCAAAGCAAAAAAGGAGAGATTTTTATAAGAGTAGGTGGCATGGAAGCACGGCAAGCTTTCCTATAAACTAAACATCATTATGAAACAATTTCAAATAAAAATAATTTCTTCTTTCATACTTTTTAGAGCTTAATTTTTTTTGGTTAAGTTTTTAAACTTACTTTTTAAAACATCAGGAAGTACGCGTACAAATACAAAATTGTATACCTAGCTACTTGACAGCAGTAGAATATATTGGTTTGTAAAAAAAACATGTTACTAATAAATTACAAATATTTTTGTTATAAATGCCCAACGTTTATTATAATTATTTCATTAACTAAGAGAAAATGAACAAATAGCAATAGACAAAATTAAATAACCGCGCTGTATTATTAAATTCCACAAAACTGATCACACAAGGCCTTTGTGTACCACTGACCTGTGTCCATGAAGCTAACAATGAAATATTATGAGGTTTTGTCGGAAATCCAACCGCAAAACTCATAAAACTAGTATTTAGAGTAAGAGCGATTGGAAAAAGACATCCCAATATACTCGTACGTAAAATCATAGCTATTTCATAAAAAATACCTATAATGAATCGCTCGTGGCTAGGCTTGCTTAGTCAATCTTCACCGAATCTAAGTTAAGCGACGTACTGCGCGGTCACTATTTGGATGGGTGACCGTTAGTGACATTTACATCTGAGCGCTTCCGTGCTTCGGAGGGCACGTTAAAATGTCGTTCCCGGCTCTAGCAGTCGTTCCCGGCTCTAGCAGTCGTCAAGCCACGATGGAGGCCTTAAGGCGGCCTAAAAACTCCGTCACCAGAGTTGGCCACTAACTCATACAAGCTTGCTTGCTTGCTACAATGCGACTACGGATTTTCACGAAAGATACCGTCTGTACTTTTAGTAGGTTAGTGCAGTTTCATCAAAGTTTACTCAGTTGACAAAAGGTTACACTTGGCCTCACTTGGTTAACCATTCGAGTCTAACCCCTTATTTTATAAAAAGTTAGAATAGACATACGGTATTATTCTAGAACGGGGACTAAAAATGTCTTGTTTATCATACGTAATTAGGACTTAATCAACTCAACTTAATTTTTTTTATAAGATAGACCGTAATATGCATATACAATATACATATAGGTACTATTATTATGTACCTATGTTATAATTATAATACTTAGTAGGTATAGTATTATAATATAGAACTATACTATACTAGTATTATAATTATAATACTAGTATAGTATAATTTTATATTATTATAATTATGATCTGTGATAATACTTTGACACGAAATAAGAAAAAGAACCTACCTATTCTAAAAATCCCTTATTTTACGAAGCAGTTTGAATATTAGACATTTATCAATGTATCAAGCAGAAATGAATCAAAATCCCTCGATATCCGAATATATTAGAGCTCAATATTGACAGAAAGGTTTTAATCTAGAAACCAATGATATATTTCAGTAGATGTGATATCTTGAATAGCATAATGAGATTTTTAAAAACCTTCATCACAAAAGAAACACTCATCAAGATCAACAGATTAACCTCATTCGTTAATATAAATTTAATTGTAAATGATCCTTGTAATTTTACTAAATAAAAGATATTATTTTGTACTGAAAAATGACACGAAATCTGTCAAAATCTATGAATCCCGATTGGAACTCTGGTCGAGAGTAACAACCCTGAACTTACTTGATTTTGACTTCAAATTCTGTTTTATGGACGAAACTAAAAATATAGTTTTTCAAACGGCACCTTAATAAAATATAAATTTTACTAAATCCAGTTTATATCTATAACAAAAAATGTCTATGGGCAGAGCCGATTTAAATAAATCACAGAGATTTTGCGACGTAATCTGATCGGAACATGAAAATCTACTCGTTCTATTTTAGTTGTAGCAAATATCTGCCGGTATTTTATAAGATAAACGCAGTGGAATATCGGTTATTTTAAAAGTTAATGTGATACTGTTATCAGTATCAATTACTTAACTTTGATTAAAAAGCTTAAACTACAAAGTGAAACATGAGATTTATAGTTCAATCAGTTCTTCTTCTTCTCTTCGTTAATGGCCTCTGTCCGTCATTTCGACAGACAATTTTGCCAATGTCAAGTGTTAAAATTGTAATAAATAAGTCAAGTCAAGTCATTTGTCAAGTCGGCTGTCGTTTGTTTTGAAAAGAAAATGGGGGATTTTCTCTTCAAAACCTAACACGAATTTTCACATTCAGAAAAACCACTTTACACACATTTATTCCAATGGCTCACATTTTATGTTACGACCTAAGTATTATTGGTTAAAATTTCACCAAAATTAAACAACAATACTGACAATAACACAAGAAAAACTATTAAAGTAAAAGTGCTATGTGTTGTTTCAAAACATGTCAAAACTCGTGTTCTTCAATCAGTTCAAAAGTTGATTGTATAAACTTTGACGTTTAAGCCGTGACTTTCTTCAGTCCCCGTTCTGGAATAAGACCGAAAGGGTTTAAATTATGAGCAAGGATATCCAAAGGCCTGGGAGTAGTGAATAGCAATTTTGAGCGTCTGATTTTTATTTTATTTCATTGTAAAGCGAAAAACAATAGAAGCTTACATATTTACATTTTATATAGCTTGCAATAAATGTAACAAAAGAATTAAAATATTACCAGTTCAAATCCAAAGAAACCTTTGTTTGGAAATGGAAGCCGTTTTTCACTCATGTAAAATTTTTTCCACTCAAATATGCTGTGTCTTACTCATGACGTTAAACCAAAGTACACTCTGTCGTTTTGCCTTACACTGCGTGAAAACGAGGCCACCCAGCGCTCAACGCACAAAGCGACCGCGTAATGTAACTCAAATGTAAGCAAATGATCTGTTGTACATTGTTTTTCGCAGTATCTATCTTTGGTAAATGAACAGAAATCACACGTGCTGCCTGAATATTGAACGCACTCATGCAAAAGGCTTTAGGATTTAATTAATATTCAACGTACGGTTTTGTTGAGAGAGGAGTGAAATGACAGATGAGGGGAGAATGGCAGAAAAGAACATGATAATTATGTTAACCCTAGTTTTCATTATAAGGATTCCAGACCTTTGGGTACCTGAACCCTGATGCGATTTTGTCCGTCCGTCTGTCTGTCGGCCGGATTATCTCAGATCGACTTGTAACATAATTTATCTCCAAAGTTTGAGGACCGAAAACATAATCATCAATCAATATAATATAAAACTCTTTTGAAGCTGACAGAGAATCAACGCACAGCCTAAACTATAAGTCCTAGAGGTATGAAATGTGGAGGATAGTATCCTTATATAGTGTAGGGGTGCATTAGAAGAAAGGAATTTTTAAACGTCACACTCGAAAGGGTAGAACGCGAGCAACGCCGCGGGCGACGGCTAGTTAATAATAAAATTATCCTATTTCCTATTAATATTATAAACGCGAAAGTTAGTCTTAACGAAAACAGGTGTGAATTTGTATGTTTGACTACATCACTGGTTTTTTCTCTGTCACCGCTGTGTAATTACAATAAGATTCATGAATATTCTAGCTACCTTTCATCTCTAGCTCAATTATTTATCTTTGTCCTAGAGTAATTGGATTCTGCCGTCTATAATTCAGTCTCAATTCCTATTACAAGACTAGCGCTAAGCCCGGCTTTACACTAGACTCAAAGCTAAACTATGTGTTCCCGAATGACTATAATTTGAAAGTTTTCAAGAGTAGAGTGAATAGGTACCTTCTAGGTAACCGTGCTACATCGTCGACCACGTCATTGCTTAACATCAGGTGAGATTGTGGTCAAACGGTTGCCTATCATTATCAATATATACACGGTGTAACATTAATACCCTATAAGTCCGAAGGGGGGGTATTTTACAGGTCATGACGAACAGTGTTTGTTCTACGACTTTTGAGATTTCGAAGTTTTTCATTCATGAAATGAGCTCGTAACTTTTACTTAAATTATACCTATATACACACGCAGCTAGCGTGTGCGTGTGACGCGGTAGGAGAGTACCTACGTGTGCATGCGTGTGTACGGCTTTACGCAAATAGTAAACAATAACTTAGGGTTGTCGCAAATTCCTAAAATAATAAAAATTTCAATTGTGATTTATTGACCCTTTGCACACGTCCAAGCACTCAGGTGGTCGGTCTGATTACGCCCCCTTCGGGCTTATAGGGTAATTATGTTACACCTTGTATAAAACTCTTTTGAAGCTGACTGATAATTAACGCACTGACTAAACCATAAGTCCTAGAGGTATGAAATTTGGAGGGTTGTATCCATAAATAGTGTAGGGGTGCACTAAGAAAGGAATTTCGAAACGTCACACTTTAAAGGGTCTAAAACGCGAGCAACGCCGCGCGCGACGGCTAGTATTGTATAAAAAAGAAATAAAAAAAATAAAGCGTTTGCACACTGGCAGATACCAAAACCAACACGACACCGATATTATTATGTCAGGGGCTTGAATATTGGTGTCGGTCGACATGGGTCAAAAAGGCCGTCAAACCACTTTCTCGCTCGCACATTTCTCCAGTTTGTAAGATAGGGATCATTAAAAAGCAAGCAAGCTCGTATGAGTTAGTGGCCAACTATGGTGACGGGAGTTTTTAGGCCGCCTTAAGGCCTCCGTCGTGGCTTAACGACTGCTAAAGCCGGGACCGACTGTTTAATGTGCCCTCCGAAGAACGGACGCGCTCAGATGTAAATGCCACAACGGTCACCCATCTAAATAGTGACCGCACAGAACGTTGCTTAACTTAGATAATCAGTGAAGATTGGCTAAGCAAGTCTAGCCACGAGCGCTTCATAGATAGAGATCATTGAAATTATTTATGAAAAATCGCAAACAACAATGTTGATTACAATCTTTTTCTTCTTTTGTATTTTATTTATGGCCTCTTCTTTAAATATAATCGCATACCTATGTCATGCAATGACAGAAACAAAGCTCGTATTGTATGCGTTTTCTGTATATGGCACTAATTATAAACGATGATTAACTTTTAACAGAAGTTGAGAAGCGGTTATAAGTAAGCATCTCAGTGAATGTCAGCTAGAAAATTCTTGAGCCCCAATTCAGTCACAAACTCCCGAGAAGTTTTATATTTGAGCATATTATTATGAGCGTAAATACACCAAACATGCCCCATGTTCAAACTGTCCCGGAACACGGCACATAACAACACAAAGCCTTATTTTACGTAGAACATCCAAGTAACGAGGTAAGGTAAGATAATTGTATAACACGCTTCCAACTCACAAGGGGGTACTGTAAATAATCTTATTACGCATCGTATTACGCATCTCCTTGGTTTTATATTGAGGTATAGAAGCTAACTTCTGCTGATACGTAGTTATTTGTAAAAGTAATGCTATAATGAGTAGAAAGTAAAAAAAAATATAAAAATTAAATTGAAAAAAAGTGAGCAATTTTTTTTGGTCAAAAAGTTTGCTTATTCATTCACATAATTTTTATGACTAAAAAGTGATGTCGTATAATTTCAGAGTACACGCGTATGAAGTCGCGGGTAACAGGTAGTGTGACATAACACCTTTACATCTCAGAGTGAAGATTACAACTTACACGTGGAATCAGAAAATCTTTGAAATTCTGGTCTTGAAACTAATTACCACAATTTTAATGGACGTTCACCTGTGAGGCAATGCTGTTGCTAAAGGCAGACCTGGAATCGAAGCAACTTTGTAATAATAATTGGTCTTGAAAACATATACATAATTTTGTCTCCAACGCTACTAAAAAATCATTAAATAAACTCAATATTAAATTACCATCTAACCCTTATTTCATTACAATATAATTCTCCAAAACTTCCTAAAATCGACCGCCAGACCCTTTTAAGATAAAAATGATTACACCTATGAAACCCACTAAACTACATATTAATTGTCAGGCCTCTTGCACCACCAGTAACTCTGGGTTAATTTGACACCGCCATCTGTCATTCACTCATGAAGATTCCCCTTTGCATGAGTAGAGTGAGTGAGTGACAGATATTATATGACATCGGGTACATTATAATGTTTGAAAATTCCGACGCACCCTTGTACTGGTAGCATCAGAAGTATATCTCATCGTCAGTTTTTATTTATTCACTAATCATTCTGTCCATCCAAAGGTTGTCTGGAAGAGATCGTTTATAGCGATAAGACCGCCCATTGTACCTCATACTTAAAACTTATTTCTCTTTTATTGTTTTTCTTCTTTTCTTGGTGTGCAATAAAGAATATATCTATCTATCTATCTATCATTGTTCTTCATCATAGTACTTTTAAGAGAGTTTTACTTGTTAGTCATGGTTTAGAAAAAGACAAATAAATGTTGTCAATTTTCAGTTACTTATAACATTCTTGAAACTTTGACTCGACTTTGCTAATGATGTTAACTGTATGTAGTAGTAGGTAGGTTCTTATTTATATAGTAGGTATTATGTAGCTTTACCCATTATTTTAAATAAATTGTAGGTAGCTTGAAATCTAAAATTCATGCAAGAACTACAATTTATTTAAAATACTTATTTATAAAAATTTCTAATTAAAAAAACTAACCATAAAAAGTGTAGGTTAGTAAGGTCTAACGCAGTAAGGGGTTAAATAATTTGTTATTGACGCTTAAATACGTCCGTCATTGACCACCGTTGTAACGAAGACTGAGCCATGGGTAAATGGAATTTTAAGTGCGGGATTTAAGGCTTTGGACCTCAAAGGGATTGTGGGGCTATTCTATTATTGTTTTGCATAATTTTGAGTGGAGCCATCAGAGGATCTAAAAGCAATTGAAAATGAACAATAGTACATCCTGTTTTGTCCACAAGATTCAATTTACTTTACAATATACAGCGCGGCAATGCAGCCAGTGCTTTGGGCACGCTTCCGATCGCTACTGATATGGACCAGTTGAGCTATCTATAAATCGTTTGCAACGGTTTGTAGATAGCTCAACTGTTTCATGTGTATTTTGTAAATACTGTATTAGTTGTATTTTTTTTGTGAATAAATTCTTTTTAAATTTACTGGCAATTTTTATAGCGCTGGGTATTTTTTTAATGTATTTTTTTGAATTGATTCTTAGTTGTTTTTTTTTAAAAGGAGTCTTCTGTATTTTTAAAAGTTGGTGTTGGTGGAAGGCTCAAATTTTTTTTTTTAAGTTTAGGAGGATTAAACTTTGGTAAAGTTGATTATGATGACAAAATCACACGCTAATTTACTTTCAACTGAACCACAGATCATATAACACTATACTAGTATATTTATTATTTATTTATTTATTTATGTGGACCTACTGTTGGTACCTAATTCTAGGTAGCTTTGGTCAGAAAAAACACAATAAAATCATAATATCGCTAGAAGCTTCAGCATACTGGATCTTATCACCACTCTAGTTTTTTCAATGTCTTTTATTTTTCTACTAAGAAGCTTTCAAGGTAGATAATTCCACTTTATTCCACTTTTTACTCTTGTATTTTCTTTCAAATGACTGATAGTTTTTCAATCACAACCAAAATCAACCCATAACACTTAGAAATAAGGTTGAAAGTCTATTGAACATTCCAAACGCACGTAGCACTCAGTTTGCTTACTACCGTCCACTTCAGCCATATCAACCTGCCCGCAAAATTCATCTCTAGAGTCTGAAAATAAGGCGGATAATGGTTTGGAGGCTTTGCTGAGTTTTTCCCTCATCAATTTAAGTCTACTACAAACTCTCGTGTTTATTACAACACCTGTAATTAAAAGTTTACAGCGTCATTAATTGAAAATTGTTGGATAAAAAGTTGAGGATTCTGTGTTGGTATTCTGCGTAACGAGTTTACTTTCAAGAGTAATTCTTTAAGTCTCTTTACTTCCGTTGTCTTTGGCTGACATTTTACGATCTTAACAGATTATTTATCTTGATTTTCCTTAACTTTTAAATATTTTATTTAGCTGTATTTGAAGCGCTAGTGGCTACGCTTGCTTAGTCAATCTTCACCGATTATCTACGAATAAATTAAGCACCGTTCTGCGCGGTCACTATTTGGATAGGTGACTGTTAGTGGCAATTACATCTGAGCGCTTCCGTGCTTCGGAGGGCACGTTGAACTGTCGGTCCCGGCTCTAGCAGTCGTTAAGCCATGACGGAGGCCTTATGGCGGCCTAAAAACTCGGTCAACAGAATTGGCCACTAACTCATACGAGCTTGCTTGCTAGCTGTATTTTTTTAAAGATGATTTAAAAAAGCGTCATATGATCTCCAAGCGAATTTGAGCTAGTATTGATTGAGCCTCTACTGGCTTGTCCCCGATGTTGATTACCGAATAGTTACTACGTCGTCAATGGACGGTACAAGCAGACAATAGTTATTTGTTATACAAGAGTGCAAAGTTGCTTTTTAACCGCGTGTTCAATTTTGATGACCGAGCAATCGAAGAATTCTAAAATTGAATCACGAGCGCAGCGAGTGATTCAAAATTAGAATCCTGAGCGTTAGCGAGGGAATCAAAAGAACACGAGGTGAAAAATCTTTGCACTCGAGTGCAACACGTAACTTTTCATTCCACCTCAGCGAGGAAATGACTAAATGCAAAAAAAGCAAATTGAAAAAAGAACACCAAGAAGGTTCCGAGTCTGAGTTTTTAACAAATTAAAAAAAAGTTGTATGATATATTCGGCACCATAGAGGTAGCAGTAAATAGGTTTAATGTTTTTTTTTAATTCACAAACTTAGTGCACACGATGTTCTAAATTCAATTTACTTTATCCTCTAGAGAATAAAAACGGCTTTTCCACTCAGATATTGAAGAATAAAAATACTCTTTCCGAGATGGTGGGATGAAAAAGTATTTACGAATCGGTTTACGTTACCTAAACGTTTGATAAGCAGTTACGAGTTTACGTAAGTTACGACACAGATCATAATAATACTGTGGGGGTATTGTTGCCTTATGAAAACCTGCTAGGTTTAAGCCTGGCAGGTTTTCTGAACTGTTTTTATACTAAATAATTGGTACTCTGTGAGAAAATAGTGACATCAGCGCGTTTCAGCGCGTTTTTTGTTGTCAAAAGTTTCTTGTTTTCGTATATCTGTAGCCACGTCACTTGACATTATGCTGGGCAGCGAATGCAGTTCAGAGCTTGCGATACGGGGGCTGGTTACAAGCTTGTAATTTACGTAAATTCGTAACTGCTTATCAAACGTAATCTCGTTTGTATTTACTTACAAAACTTCTGTTATAATGTACAATTATCAAATAAAAAATGTGAACTTTCAGTCCCATGGCAGGCAAGTTACCTTCAGTCGCAATCTACTAAATGATCCCTTACGATAAGGGACTGCGGAAGGAGTTCGTTTTAGCATTTTGTGACCATCAAGATGCGACCCTGAATTAAATAAATGACTTGAAAGGACAACGTAGGT
Organism: Eulithis prunata; assembly: GCA_918843925.1. NCBI lineage: Eukaryota > Metazoa > Arthropoda > Insecta > Lepidoptera > Geometridae > Eulithis > Eulithis prunata. Next base: position 5,686,946 of record OU974030.1, on the reverse strand, counting down.
ACTGTCAAAGGGTTAGGACCTTTACGACTACATATCTATTTGACTAGGCAGCAGATATGACTAGATCGCTTTAAGACTAAATCGCGATATGACTATATCGCGTTGGGGTTACATTGCTTTTGGACTACATCGCCAAAGGACAAGAAAGCGTAATGACTTACTTCTCGTTTGTTTTCTAAAGTACAACTATGGTGAAAATCAACAACATTCTAGTTTTTAAGTAGTTACATTTATTAAAAACAAAATGTTACTTTTACTTCAGAACTACATAACAATATATACCTAAGTCGTCTAACAAATGTTTTTCAAATCCAATTCAATTAAAACTCAAAATAACATTATTATAAGCAGTTATATCATTATATAGTTTAAGGATATATGAAAAGATTGAATTAAACTTTAGCAAATCTTACAAAAAAAGTCAAGCTCCCAAAAACCTAGGTCTCGCATTATTTATCAACTTTATGTTACTGACTGTACTTTCCACCATTCGGCAAATTTCTTCCTTATTGTTATAAACCTAAATAGAACTAGCAAACTAAATCCAAATAAATGCTGAAATCAAACTAAGATTTTTCCAAAGATTTTTATTTAAATACTAAAAGGTTTCACACTTGATTGTTTTTCAGACACGGCTAGAAAGTAGGTCTAGACTTTCAAAGCTCCACACACAGATTTCTATTCAACACACACGACTGGGCATCGAAGCAACTAATCTACCAATGCAAACAAATACGAGCAAACGGTAGGCAAGATACAGAGCGTTCCACTGTCGTGGGTTTGAATCCGGTCGTGCATGGACTTTTCAATCCGGTGCATGCTCAATGGTAAAACATAACGTATTTTTGCCCAATTTTAAGTCGAAATTCAAGCACTTTTGGTTGTTTTCACCGAAGAAAAGTGAGAACACACAAAGAAAATTACAACTAATACTGTATTTACAAAAACTTAAGTTGTCTGACTGATGGTCCCACCAAACAGTGGGACCACGAGCCCATTAAATCGACACACTGTCCCACCAGTGGGTCAAATTAGTGGGACCACGAGTCGCGACCCGTCATGTTTTACTGAAGTTTTCTCAACTCCACAGTAATAATATTTTGTCAACAACCAAGATTTTTTTCATTGCATTTTGAATTTTTCACTGAACATTAGATACCTATTATCTTGTTTAATCATAGATTTCGAACTTGCGTGCATCGCATCAATAATGACTTCCTTACCACCTCGCTAACTTATACCAAGTTTATAAAGTAAGGTTGGTTACATGAAACTAGGTTCTGAATCACTTAGTTGATAACTTGATAACAAAAACTATAGAGAAGAAAGGAATTTCTGGATTCCGGCGTCTGTATATCCTGATTATTATAATCTGAATGTCTTCAAGACGGAGTGACTAAGTGTCTTCCAGACCGTCTTGCTTATCGGCTTCATCGTCGCATACCATTAGGTGAGATTGAAGTCAAAAGAAGGTCTATTCAAAATAAAAATAAAAAATCTGTCATTAAAATTTAAAGTCTATTTAATCTGTGACTATTTAAAATCTATTGAAAAAATAGCAATTGTAATAATAAACAGCTACTCATTAATCTGAAATAACCACAAATAACATTATCTCTTTGAAATAGTGAAACAGAAACAATTTACAATCAAATATTCCCGTAGTAACAACAACTACACCAGTGTTTGATTATTTCGCGGCATGGTCAGAGTGCTGACGTCAAAATGTAACAAAAAAACAACATTGAAAAACGGAAAGGAATTTGAAGTAGGTATAAATGCAGTTTTTGAATATTAGACTTCATTTAAAAAAATGAAGAACCCTCATTTGGAAAGAAATCCTTGATTAACCTTCAAAAAAGGTTTTCTAGCGATTTAAGCTAGAGCCTGTTTTGATAATATAGGTAAGTTGTGTTAGGATAATAAGGTCAGTCCCCCTCCACGTAGACGACGCCGGAGAAACTGGTGGTTTTAGTGGGTACACCGGTCCTATCTGGACCGGGAGCCCCACATAACCTCATGGGGATGAGGAGGGACAACGCATTTGCCCAGTATAAAAAAAAATGATAATAAGGCAAACCCAGATAGATTGAATATTAAGAAGAGTGCTATGACAATAAACGCTTGTCTGTCCGCACAAGCATATTTAGCTTAACGCTGTAACTATAACCACCTATCGTATTTGACTGTAAAACCAACGAATCGGATGACCAACTCATTAATTCAATATTAATGATATCAAATATGCCATAAGCGATTAAATATTACATATGGCTTGCTTTTAAACAAATATGAACCTTATGTTTACATATTATGTGATCTGATCGATCTCATTATCCTCTACCATATTTCTACTAGATGGATGGACTGTGTGAAAGAAGATATGAGTAAGAAAGGAGTGAACACCGAGATGACGGCTGACAGAGGAGAGTGGAAGACGAAGACATGTTGTACCGACCCCACTTAGCGTGGGACAAGGGTAGGAAGATGATGATTTTTCTACATTTATCGAGCTCACTCATTTGCATAGTGGGCTCGTAGGGAATTTTTTTCCCATCGGCCCCACCAGCCAGCCAGCCGGTGGGCTCGATGGGAATAACCCCTGTCTTCAGTGGGAGGTCATGCGAGTACTTACAAGTACTGCTTGGTCATGTTTTCATATCTCTCCACCTACTTTCACGTTCAGTTCCACTTTCTGTCTTTTTTCCAATTTTTCTAGCCATTTTTTTGGAATCAAAGTAAGAAATCATTGACTTTCACCACTTCTAAAGAAATCAACGTTTATGAGTTCGAGCAAACTTTAATTTTAAATTATACTCTGTGCTTTAAGTTCGCCGATTATTCATGATTACACTACTTAAATCATTGTCTATAAGTTTTTAACAATACTGGCAGGTTATGAAGTAAATTTACTATTATTTATTTATTTACGCCTATGAGGTCTCTTAGGCCTTTACATCTATTGAAGATGATTTATACACAGCGTCAGGAGGCAACCTATGCCTACACTTAACGACACGCTGTAATGCCTGGGACAATGACCTATGAGGTAGACATTACAAATGCCTTCACATTTTAGGCGATTGACACACTGGTGTAATTAACTAAAAAAGAATACAAGCACAGAGTATACATACAGTACAGATTATACAAATTGCTTGACAATACAAACAAGTTTGTTTTCATAACCAACCATGTTATGCAAACAAGCTTTCAGGGGCCTTATAAGCAAATTTTGCCGATTTTACTCTAATAATGTGACGTCAAAATGACGTCGAAAACTAGATTCATCAGTAGGCTAAAGTTTTCAACCGAGATATGACGTCATCCCTATTAGATTAAAATATCTGCCGAACTGTGCATAAAACTTGAGCGCCTTGATCACAAATAAATGTGACAATCGCAAACGTATCGTAGCGTAATCAAAATACACTGCGCGGTGACACTACAACGGTTGGCAGTCGAGCTGACGTTGACGCGCAATATAACTCGAATACGTTAACGCGGCGACTGTCAGATTTGTTCGTGATAGAGGTAGAGATTCTAACTAATTAATCAATCGAGTCAAAACAAATTCCATCACTATCAATCTTTCTAAACGTTTATGTAGATTGGCTATTGTCCATTGCATTGTCCCTCTAAATTAAAACAGTTAAGACAAAGTAACGTTTGTCAAACTCATCTGCCAAAATGAACTTCATAGTTTGATAGTACTTTAGTAATGAGGTAAACTTTAATAACTAGTTTGTTCATTGCTCATGTCGTTAAGCTATCTAGTAGTTTTTCTAGAATTTCTATAGAATTCTATCATTTGCAAAATGATCGTCTCTATCATAAAACGCTTTCTAGTCACCGACGAAATTTTTGAGTTTAACCTTAGATTTCTCTTCCTTGTTGGCTTGTGGCCTGACGAATATGTTTCAACAATTAAATCTAGGTTATATAAAATATACGCGGGAACACTAAACATCATTATGATAGTGTATTTTATCAGTACAGGGATAAATACTGTGCGTGAAGATGACATTCTCAAGCTCTTCTCTGATATAGATTTTAGTCTATGCTCGTTAAACTACTTTTTCAAAGTGGTTTATTTTATTATTGGCCGTGAAAAACTAAAGCTTCTAGTAGATGATATCACAAGATGCGGGGATAAAGTCACTGATAAAAATAGAGATAAAATGATAAAACTGCTGGTGACCATAACATCTTTAAGCCTCTTCATATCATTCTTCTTTACTCTAACTTCTATTTACAATAATCAATTATGTATAGACATGTGGTTGCCTTTTGACCCATACAAAAATACAATGAACTTTATGCTGGCGATCCAAGTCTTAACCATAATGTATCCGGTACCTTTCATATTTAGAGCTATAGGCATGCAAGGAATGGTGTGCAGTATACTGATATACATGATTGACCAACTGAAAGATTTGCAGCAAAGGATTCGGAGACTGAAGTATATGAAGCTTAATGAAACAGAGATGAGGGAAGAACTCAAGAGTATTATTAGGAAGCACATTCGTCTGATGGGGTGAGTGAATATCGAAGAGAAATTAAAAACAGACTGTGTAATTAAAATAAATGTTTAAAGAACTTATAGAAGCAGGGATAGTATACGAGGAGAATGTTACATATAAATGGATAGATACAGAAGTAGAGAAGGTAAGTCTAAGAAAAGTAGGATAAACTGTATTAAATATGGCATAAGTAAGAAAGTGATAGCAGAGAATGGAAGAGGGAAAGACAGCATACTAACTCCACCTATCGTTAGATAAGAGAAAGAAGATGATTATGAAAACTCTTGAATTTTCCAAATTTTTAAAGAATTAACAAATCACAGCAATCATACTATGTATACCAAAGATTGTAATATATTTATTTTCTTTGTTTTCAGGTATTCTAGTTCCATAAACAGTATATTCAAAGAATATTTCTTAGTACAAAATCTTGCAGTTACATTGGAATTGTGCATAAACGCTGTACTTGTAACAACTGTAAGTATTTTGATATAAGTTTTTTTACCATTAAGCTACCTGCTTTCTTTGATTTGTTTATCCTCAATATCCTCATCAATATATTTAAAACTCTTTTGAAGCTGACTGAGAATCAACAACGCGAGCGACGGCTAGTTATAACATAGTAGCTTTATTTTATCCTCTGTTGCTATTAGGCTACTCTTTTATGCTATTCATTATGATTCTACATTGGTATTTTCGTTTAAATGGTTGGAGATATTGAAGTTGCCATTAATTTATCTACCAGCTCTAGTAAAGCCATATTTATCTTCCTTACGTCAGTGAGATATCTGTTTCTTTATTGCGATTATTCTTTTATACTATCCACCACAATCCTGCATTAGTCTTCTTATTTCAGTAGTTCAAGACATTGAATGCCATTCATTCATATTCTAACTATTCTTACAAGCCACTGTTGGTCTTCTTATTCACCTTAGATAGATTAAGTGACACCTTCTTTAAGTAGATTGTAGGTTCCTTCTTGAGCTTGTTTTCTTTCTTTCCCATTTACACCATTCGCGGCTTTGAACATGTCTTCCTTATTTTTTTTATATTTATCATCATTATCTTCATCTTTATTATTTTTCAGGTCACCGTCTTTATCTCTAACGTCATGGTCATTTTCAGGTCACTTTGGATGAACCGTCAGTTGTTTTGGGATTCTTTGTATACTTATCAGCAGCACTCTTCAACGCGTTTATCTATTGCTATCTTGGTGACCACTTGATTGAAGAGGTGCGTGTAAAATGTGTAAAAAGCGTTTGATAAAATGATTATGAACCCACTGATTATGTAACGCTTTCAAAAATCGCGTTGGCTTCAGCGGTGACTTATAATTTTCGTAATGTCGCGGACCTGTCGCAAAACACGTTGTCAAGAAGCCAGAAATACTAAAAAGTTTTGGAATGTCTAAACAAAACCCTATCATATGACACCCCACTTGATATTATTGTATGACTTTTTTTTTTTTACTCTATTTGGACCCTCATAACTTCACGACCCCTTTAGCGATTTACTTCATTTAACAAACCAGTAAAACTTAAGAGTACTATCCGTATACCTACCAAATTCTGTGAAGATCAAATAAGCAGTTCAAAAGATCTCGTCGAACAAACATACAAACATACAAAGCATTTTTGTCCAAGTTGTCACTAAGATCTTCGTTCGCTTCGCTCACTCGATCAACTAACTTCTGACCCCTTGGTTATTACAGAGTCAGAATATCGCCCAAGCAGCGTACGACTCGGACTGGATATCGTGGCCTGTAGACCTGCAGAAGAATATGCTCCTCATCATCACAATAGCCCAGAAACCTTTCGAACTAAGCGCTGGAGGCATGGTTGTTGTTAATATGCAGAGCTATGCTACGGTAAAAAATCCGCGCCTAGAATATCTTCCACACCGTTTATTTTGCAGAGTAGTTTTTTATGTACTAGTACCTACTTAACAACTTTTTTTTTGTTTTCTAGGCCCTCTACAATGGGTACTCCATTTTTGCCGTTCTCAGCGATATGGTGGATTGATTCAAGACTATCATCTTTCAGTTTAATACAACTCATGCTCTCAGAATTTCAGGAAAATATTCCCAAAATCCACTCCACATCTAATCAGTATTTTCACTACATTATCTATCTAACTTCATATGAGTTAGTGAGTAGCTCTGGTGACAGAGTTTTTAGGCCGCCTTAAGGCCTCTGCTAGAGCCGGCACCGACAGTTGAACGTCACCTCCGAAGCACGGAAGCGCTCAGATGTCCAGCCACTAGCGGTCACACATCCAGATAACCAGTGAAGATTGACTAAGCTTACGCCACGAGCGCTTCTTTAGTTTACTTCTAGGCACAATTTTCTACTCACTTTAGACATATAATTAACACTAGCCGTCACCCGCGGCGTTGCTCGCGTTTTAGACACTTTAGAGTGTGACTTTTCAAAATTCCTTTCTTAGTGCACCCATAGACTATACTTTATAAGGATACTACCCTCCAAACATAGGTATGTTTGGAGGGTAGTATCCTAGAACTTATAGTTTAGGCTGTGCGTTGATTGTCAGTCAGCTTCAAAAGAGTTTTATATATATAGAAGATTAAGTTTCTGTGGTAGATTACTATGTAAATATAATAATTCATTTGTATATAGGTGACGTTTCCCTCAAATATAGTTTAACATTCAATATTCCGACAATCCTTTGTACCGCAACATCTAAATCAGTACGAAATGGTTCTGAAGCGTCATTTAGTCGATACGACACGACACGTACGATAGGCGTTACAGCGCAGTCGGTAGCCTTCTGTGATGTGGGTCTTGAGTCTTGAGTTCGATACTCATTGAGAACAAACATTTGTGTGCGGCAAACATAGATATTTGTTCTATGTCTGGGTGTATTCTATATTAATGAATGAATAAAAACACTTTATTGTATACCTTACTACTAATAAACAAGAATAAAAAATTACAAAAAAAAATATAGATTAAACTTACAAGTATACTATCAGCAATTTAGTTTCCATAGTACAAGCGTTAGTTTGGGAATAGAGGGCATTCTATGAAATGTCCAATATGTAAATCAGCTGAGCGTCTCATACACCGTTTCGACACTGGGCGCAAATACCGTTCAAACACTGACATTGATATTTTGTCGTATAAGTCGGTATCGGCTAGTGTGCAAACGCTTAACGTTGGACGTGAACCATTATAAGATTAAGTGCCGATCCCCACAATGGACAACCCTTTTTAGGCAGGTACACAATTGAGACCGACTGGTACGTCCTTTGCCATGGATAGGTATATTTCTGTGCGGGTTGGTCATGTTCTATCATCCACCATTCGGCGACAGAGCCGTCTCATTTGTGATGAGAGACATTCATGTAAAATAAGATACCCTGATAAAAACAATAAAATGAAAACACAATAGAATTTAATAAATGTGTTAGGATGTTTTCGACATTAACATGTTTTTTTTTTTTCGTCTCATAAAAAAATGATGACGTGGTCTTTAGAAACTCTGAATTCAAAAGTTGAAAAGATAACGAGTCAACTAACTGCGTGCGCATAATAAGTACCTACCTACTTACAAGCGAAATAAATAGCTTGTACTTAAAATGTGAAAAATGTCGCAAAAAATGCTTAAAAAAATTTATTGCTAGTTTTTTTAGTAAATGTGAAATAAAGAATCCTGAACCCTCATACGTCATGTCAAATCCCCCCACATAACCTCTAAACACACATAAACCCCATAAAAACTCCCATGTCATCCAATATCCCATAACGACATTTAGGAGTTTGCATACTGCCCGACACCGACACGACACCCATACGATACGATGTATCAATTGCTCCAATAAAAATATTGCCAAGCCAACGACGCGTGGTGTAGTGAAAGCAGCTTTAAAGCATCTTATAATAGTTGGTACTATAAATATAATAATAATAAATAAATATTCAAGGACACTTAACACAACGCCTTCTAGTCCCAAACTAAGCAAAGCTTGTACGATGGAAACTAGATGGCTGATAGAATACATACATACATACATTTTTTTTTGTAAATACATACTTATAATACATAGAAACACTCAGACACAGAACAAACATCTATGTTTTACAACACACAAATATTTGTTCTCGGTGGGGATCGAACCCACGACCCACGGAAGGTAGAACTACTACCGACTGAGCCATGACGCCTATGTTTGACATTGTGCTTTTTCACACTGGCACAACACACGATAGCGAAAATAAAACCGGTTTTGGAATGTCTAAACAAAGCCTAGCTATGACACTCCACTTGATATTTTTGTACGACATTTTTTTTAATTCCTTTTGTACCCTCATATCTCTACAACCTCTTGACCGATCACAAGATCTCAGTTCGGGGTGAAGTACTATGTGTATAAGGATTAGCTCTTCACGATATCGTGTAGTGGTCGTGTCGTCAGTGTAAAAATAGCGATCGGCAGCCGAAATTCTGCGTGACACGACAAAACCTTTATCTTATGCGAAAACGTTTAGTTAATGCTTTGGAAAGAGTTAGGGTGGGCGCACACCAAATATAATAAAAATTATGAATGAAAAGTGGCGATGGGAGAAGAATTTACAGATATATATAGAAAGAAGAAAGAAAGAAAGAAAATACATTTATTTCGGACACACTATACATACATAACAGCACAACAAAAAGAGAACAACATGCGGGTAGAACATAAAACATAACTTAGGTACCTAGTACTTAATTAAGTGCGAGGTAGGTATATGTATTTTATACATTTAAGTTCAATTTCAATTGAACTAAAATGATAGTTGAATATGAATAAAGAGGTCAGTGTGCGCACGATCTTATTCACCGAAGGAGGAATTACAGGCATGGTGGAGTCACCATTTATCTTCTAAGCTTCATAAACCGGTAATTCATTCCACGGTAATATACTCTGGATAACTTCGGTAAGCCGGTGCTGTCGGATTTTTCTGTGAAATAATTTTCTAAAATCTAGTAATAGTACATTATGGTACTAGTGTGGTACATTGGTGATTACCGCCGAGGTGCCATTGAGACCCGAGCCGTAGGCGAGGGTCTTAAGAGAGCCGAGGACGGTAATCATCAATACACACGTGTATCATACGACGTTTTTCAACACACTTGTGAATAAAATAACTATAATTTCAACAGTGAAAACGAGTTGTGAAAAATGTTTCGCTATGGCGGGAAAAATTATTCAGTTTTCCTATGCGCGCGCATTGCGATCGGCCACAGACTAAAAGGATGAGGTTTTTTTTTTTATTTTCCGCGCATAGGGTTTGCGTATATTCTGCCACGTACAAAATGGGGAATTTAAAGATTTCTTTTATTACAGAGAAAACAAAAGTTATATTTGAGTGAAAGTTTTATTTATTAAACACGTACGAGTTAAAATTATCTATTTAAATAAGAAGTTGCATGAAATGAGCAAGCAATAGGAACATTAATTTATTTGTTCTATTGAACACGATCTTTTTTTTGAATAAAAACTTTTTTAAGAACAAAGCAACTCAACCAAAAAAATTAAAAAAAAAATCTATAACTCACTAGTGAGTTATAGCAATGAAAAAGTCACAGTTTGATTATGGATGTCATTATGTGCCTAATTGCAGTGACCATAGAGCCATTTTATGAGCAAGTGTGTTGAAAAAATAATTATTGGGGTTTTGTTGGGGTAACATATAAGCAACTATTGCTGTCTTTTTTGTATTTTTATGGATATCTCTACACCCCGGTACATTCAGCTGCAATAAAGCTAAAAATAAAATAAAACAACAAACAAACAAACAATAAATATAAGAAGAATAAGAATATAAGATATACATATTAAGATACAATCGAACTTAATGCAGGAAAACTAAATTTATTCACAAAGTAAATTACAACTAATACAGTATTTACAATATTTACAAAATACACATGAAACAGTTGAGCTATCTACAAACCGTTGCAAACTATTTATAGATAGCTCAACTGGTTAGAACCAATACCAATTGGAAGCAAGCCCAGGATACTTAGACGTTACAGTAATTTTTTTGAAATAACAACATACACTATTTATGAAAAAAAACCGAATAGGTAGAAAAGATTACAGTTTATTGGGTTCAATGACCAAATCCTGTAGGTAACCTTATCATGCGATGTTTTTACAGCATTATGAAGACATAAAAAAGTTTTTTTATGACCTGAAGGTGGCAAACGAACCGATCGGGGTATAGTCTAGATCTAAGACCCACTAGTATCTGGACCCTAATTTTAGCACTTCACTTATTGGCTTAGGAGTCGTAAAAACGCTAGAAAAAACAATTACTTACTCATACTCACTTACATCATCATTCCCCTGCCCTTATCCCACGCTAGGTGGGGTCGGCACAACATGTTTCCTTCTTCCACTCACTACTATCATATTAAGTAACTACTTACTTACAATTATTATTATCAAAACGATTATTATTCACACATTCATAATGGCATCGGTTTTTTGGGTTAGGGAACCATTTTTCGTTTCATTTTCCGGTTCGTCGTGTCTATGTGACGACGCCGACGAAATTATGGTAAACATTGTAATCTGTAAGTCGTTGTAAATAGACCAAACACCAATTTTACTTTTGGGTTTTGATTGTAATGTTAGGTTAGGTTAGTTAGGTTGGGATGGAGGCGGCGGGGGGTTGCAGTTTACAGTGGCCCTGCGCTGCCTGCCCCGAGACGGGGCGAGTGGTAGCTCCTGCCATACAGGAGCCTTTTCGGGTCTGCGATCGGCCGGAGTTCGGGCTCCGGTCGGTCAGTATGCAGATATCGGGAGGGCGGCGACACTTGGTGGCAGGTGTCGCCGTGAGCACGGGGGTGTCAATGGATGGCATTCCCGGGATGTGCTCAGGCAAACTGCGAGGGAGGCACCGGCGTTGGTCTTTAGAGGTCCCGGAGCCCCCTGACAGGCAGAGAGGCCGGCCACCGGGGTGGTTTAGTGGGTCGGTTCGCCATCCCCACACTACCTTGCCGCATCCCTGAAATGCGGTATTGGTGTCGGTGTGCAGATTCCCCCCGTCAACAAAAAAAAAAAAAAAAAGTTAGGTTACGAGGTCCCAGAGTCCCTTGTCAAGCATCGAGGCCGGCCACCGGGGTGGTTTTTAGTGGGCCGGTGAGTGTCACCATCCCCACACTACCTTGCCGCATCCCTCAAATGCGACAAAGGTGTCTGTGATCAGATTTCCCCCGTTAACAAAAAAAAAAAAAGGTAGTGATGAAACAAACAGATGACGCACCTTATGTTAAGTTACCTACCTCTATAACAATGCAAACCAAATGAGATGAGTTGATAAACAAGTTGAATACCTCATAAAGCACGTCTTCTGCGAAAGTTAATAATAGATTGCAAAGTCAAACTACCACCTAAATTAATATGAAAATTCTACCAGTGTCAGGCACACTTCTATTAAAAGGTTAATATTTCCAGACAAAGTTCTAGAGTAAGTATCTCCAAGGTTCAGAATAATATATCAAACTCTGGCATTTCGTTCAAAGGAAATATAAAAATAGACGTAAAAAACTGCTAATAACAACTTTTCGAATACTTTATTGCAAAATGTTTGAGCTTTTAAAAAACTATTTTTAGTTCTCTGAATACTTGAAATATTATTTAGAGTTCAAGAAGTTTTTTATTATGCATACAATTTATAGTTCAAGGGTTTAACTTTAATATCTACTTTTCAAATACCGTTTAATTAACAAAGAAAATTAAAAGTAATACAGTATTTACAATATTCACAATATTTACAAAATATATATGAAACAGTTGAGCTATCTACAAACCGTTGCAAACGATTTATACATAGCTCTAGTTTTCATGATATCAACTGAATTGAACGAACCATAGACGTTTTCTAATAAAAATATAAAATAAGAGAGAGATAGAGTATTAAAATAAATAAATAAATATTAACGGACATTTAACACATAGCCTTCTAGTTCCAAACTAAGCAAAGCCTGTAAAATGAATCAAAACTTGAAAATATGTGATACCTTGTAGCTCGCCGCTTATTTTTCGCCTAATACTAGCTGACCCGACAGACGTTCTCCTGTCATTCAAACTCTTACTGTCAAACAACTGACAGTTATTTCAAATGTGACGTTAAAAAGTTTTTATGGAAAAGGTTAAGGAACTTTCACCCCCCTTTCAACCTTTTACAACCCTTTTTTCGCATTATAAAATAGCCTATGTCTTTTCTCAGGCTCTAGACTATCTGTGTACCAAATTTCATTCAAATCGGTTCAGTAGTAGAAAGACAGATAGAGTTACTTTCGCATTTATAATATTAGTTTGGATAATGCACTTACCTATAGCCTGGCAAGTATTTACAGAGCGTATGAAATACATCATTTATGTCAAGTTTGACAGATAGGTATTTGTATTTGTTCGTTTGATCAGTGAAGAGAAGAAATAATAACATCTTGATACAAAGAGCTCTGCCGAAATAAGCATCGTTTGCTACTAGTAGGTTTTTATAAAGCAACGACCGTTAAATGACGTCCGTGACATAACTTTTATCATGATGATAGTAATTTGAGTAGTTTTAAGATCGAAGTTGGCTTGAAATTTTTCGTTACTAAGTACTTATAATGACTGTCTGCCTGTCCAGATAAATACATTCGTGATGGCCAAAATCGGCTAGGACATCATTATCATCATCAATGACTGAATGATCTGAGCTTGACTATTTATGATAAGTCATCCTACTTAATATTATAAACGCGAAAGTTTGTAAGTATGGATGGATGTTTGTTACTCTTTCACGTAAAAACGTAAACGTTTCACGTAAAAACTACGGATCCGATTTGGATTAAGCTTGGAATATTATATTGTCCGTGACCTAGATTAACACATAGGCTACTTTTTGTCCCGAAAAATCAACGGGATCCAACGGGACGCGAACGAAGTCGCGGGCGGCACCTAGAAGTAAATGACTTTTGATTTTACTAAATAAAAGATTTTTGATTTTGACTTGTCAAAGATGTGACAGTGACCACTTTTTATCAGGTGGCCTATTTGGCATAACAAACTGTTGCCGCAATCCTAAGAATCGCTCACGTAAATCTATTTGCAATTCCACTCCCTATTCCCCATAAATTAAAGTCGATTATTCGACGGCTCTCACTTTGTATCTATTCGGGGGTTCGCGAAACGTTTGATAACCTCGTATTACCGAGACAAAGTGTTGCATTTAGATTTCCTTCTTAGAGTAATAATCGTTATGGGGGCCACGTCTGACTAGAGTTAGAGATTTTACGCCAACACTTGGCTTTAACTCGTAAACAAAACATTTTAGGTAAAATATGTGTTCTATAAAACAACAAAGTTTAAAAAATTATGATGAAAAATTCCTGTTTTTTTAATATAAAGCAAGCAAGAGGAAAAAGTGTCAATTAAGTATGGAAAAATGCGCAAAATTCCATTTCCAAGTAGCGGAAGTATGAGGGTCTCGATAGGGCCTACGCATTTGAGCCTCTTGGAGTCGAGACTCTAGGTCGGTGGGGTACCGAGGCCCTCCGGGTTATGTAAAATTCTTTCAGGGCGTCTAGTCCGTGACCCGAGGACTGGTGATTATCTGAGCCAGCGTATTAGCATTGCTATTCCTATTAAACTCAGATCAAACTCAAAATTAGGCAGGGAAATGTTAGAACTGCCCCCATATCGCAAGCTCTGAACTGCTTTCGCTGCCCAGCATAATGTCAAGCAATATGGCTACAGATATACGAAAACAAGAAGCTTTTGACGGGAAAAATCGCACTGAAACGCGCTAATGTCACTATTTAGGCACAGAATACCAATGATTTAGTGTGAAAACAGTTCAGAAAACCTGCCAGGCTTAAACCTGGTAGGTTTTTATGAGACAAAGATTGCCCCCCTGGTATCTGTGGTAATTTTATGTACGTGGTCTGCAACATTACTCTTTGTATCTTCACTCGTATCCGTTTACTGCTTTATCATTGTGTTTTATGTTCATTCGATACAGTACCGCCGTTTTATTTTATCTTTTATCTTTATCTCAATAAATTGTAACGGTTTGTGATACAAATGTATCAAAAGGATAACATACAGAGAGCAATTCTGAATATTATATTTGTAGTGAGCTTATTGATGAAATATGATAAGGTACGTAGAAACTGTCGAGAGTTTGGGCCCGTATGCCAATACAGAAATCGTTACTAAAGCATAGATTTGTTAAAAAGATCATTCTTGAGTTCGGATCAGTGGGCCTTAGGTCGTTTTTCCACTAGAGTTAAGCTTAGCTAAGCAAATTAGAGGGCAAAAGACCGAGAGGGCGCAGTCCTAAGCGCTGGGCGGACCAAGTATCGGAACAACTAGAAATGCCAGTGCACCGGGCATTTCATCAGGCCACCGACCGCCCCGAATGGAGAGCCGCTATCCACAGGACCTTGGCAGGGAGTCACGATCCTCAACAATGAGGGACCGATTATGGAGGAGGAAGCTTAGCTATTGGTGGAAAAGCACCCTTAGTCCCTGCCGCTGTCTAAAAAGATCTCGATTTGATAATTTTAGATATTTACGAAAACCCGTTTTGACTATCACGTCTGTGATTGATGAATCTAGCAGTACATTACTTGATAACTCCGTCATACTTTTTCATTCAGTAAAGTAATTGTAAACTGAAGAATCAGTGTATTCGCTACTCGACTAAATTACTCACGAAGAATGGTAAGCATTTTCTTTTAGTGACAGCGCAGTTCATGGTCTAGCACCAGTTTTTGGGGTTATCAAGACTAAGTGATACCTACTCGCAATGCTGTGTTCTAGTTTGAGGAGTCATAACTCTTCCGGTTCCGATGTAGTAATAATAAAAAAACAGGTTTCCTCTGACTTTCCATTATTTGAACAATGCCGTCAGTCTATCGATGGACATTTTTGTCTATATGGCCTGTCTATTGCCACTTCAACTTACTAATTCCAAAAGCTTCACAGTCGTGGCCGTCAATAACTCCACTCGTTCGTAATACCGTCGAGGCCAGCTAATGTCTATAGAGACTCAATCAGCTATGTTGATCGAAGGCTACCCTGAAACTTTATAGACGAAGGTGTGGTCTTGGTATTTGAGTTACATTGCGCGTTAACTATGTAAAATTTACGTGTCCGAGCGGGATCTTCAGATTTCACCGCGCAGTGCAGCTTGAGATATTTTTATTTATTCGTTTGCATAGTAGACTATTGGTCCTAAGCTCTCGGTCAAGTGGAAAACTGGCAATTGTCGATAATGCCAGGAATTTTTAATGCTTAGAAGACTTTTATAAGGGATCATAGCGTCGTTCAAATAGAAAATTGAAAGTGGAATAAAGAAAAAAAGGTGTTTGCGGTTTGTATTAAGCTTTTTGGGTTTAGTGAAAATATTAGTTATTAGTTCATGGCTTCACTTGCGCCTCGATTGGTACAGGTGAAACCACATTTTGGTACAAAAGCACAGCACGGTAGACATCTCAAGTCTCTTGTTTATTAAAACATCATAATAAGGTCATTATCAAAAGCCTTTTAGAGGTGTTTAAAAAGTAGTCAAATATGATTATTTGTTCCATCACACATGTACATTATTGTACATGTACAAAAATGTCCAAGCCATAAAAACTTATATTTTCAAACGCACATCAAATTGCCAATCATAAGCGATTTTGGTATTACCAAATCAAATAAAAAATCAAAGGGTGAAAAAACATTGTTCTTCCAGAACCCTTCCTGACCTTGAATAGTAATTGGCCGGGACCGACCGCGTCCTGGATTACTCGGATCATTAAATTCGACGATAAAAACGAATTTTATTTCACTGCTAGGATATTTAGAGGTACTTTTTGGTACAGATTTAGGAGATTTTAGGAGATTTAAGAGAAAGAGACATTTGTGTGTGACAAACATAGATGTTTGTTATGTGTCTGGGTGTTACTATGTATTTTAAGTAAGTAGTAACAAAAAAGATATATAACTATTCTATCAGCAATCTAGTTTCCATAGTACAAGCTTTGCTTAGTTTGGGACTAGAAGGCGTTGTGTAACATGTCCATGAATATTTATTTATTTTCTCCATAAACTGTCACAGACTTAGTGCACGAGTTTTAGAACTAGTTCAATGTATTAACGATGACATTAGAAGCAGCTTTCAACTCACTGTTAGGCTGCAATGCATTTTGCACGAAAATAGCGTGACGGTACTAAAAATACTGGTAATCTTAACAACTCAAACCTATTTAATAGACTTAGATTGTAAAGCTTTAACTGCTAAAAACAAAGTGCCAAGAAACCACAGAGAACTAAAAGGCCTTCAAAATCAAGACGTTTTCTTCTTCAAACTTAGAGCCAGACCACGCCACACAATGCGTTGCGGTGCGATGCGTTACGGTATCGCACTGGTAATGAAGCGCTCGTGGCTAGGCTTGCTTAGTCAATCTTCACCGATTTCACTACTTGGATGTGTGGCACTTACATCTGAGCGCTTCCGTGCTTCGGAGGGTACGTCAAACTGTCGGTCCCGGCTCCAGCAGTCGCTAAGCCATGACGGAGGCTTTAAGGCGGCCTAAAAACTCCGTCATTAGAGTTGGCCACTAACTCAAACGAGCTTGCTTGCTTACTCTCCCCCCCCCCCCACCTCCTCGCCCCTTTTTCTGCAGTGTAGCTCGTGAAAAGAGAATGCTTCTTCTTTTCCCGTCTTGTCTCATATTTCACGCATGTTTATCGAACTTCGTGTTGACCAAAGAACTTAATTACTATGCCGTAAACGAACTATATACTCCCAACACTGTCAATTTGAACCGTAACGAGCATTGCTTGATTACTAGGCATTGTCGATTTTTATTTTTGCAACATACTGTGTGTGTTTATAATTAAAAAGAAAAAAAAGTCATTTATTCTGGACTCACTTTACATACATAAAAGCACAAAAAATAGAAATAGAAATAAAGTAGGTAGGTACCTGTATACCTACCTGCCTAGGCGTAAACATTTCGCCACCGTGATGGCGTATGCGTGAGCCAAAACGGGCCACAAGAGTCACAACTCAGCTAGTTGCACGTTTCTATTCAAACTATATGTATCCGCAGAATGCAACCGCACAGCCCTGCAGATGCTGCAACGCAACGTGTGTAGTGGCTTTAAAATCGCTGTCGATGGGCCAACAAAAGCGCTGATGAGAAACTAATTAAAAGACCACCATTCCTTTGAGTCTTCGCTTATTAAGCCAAAGCTTCAGAGGTAGCACCAACCGTCATATTACACCGCTTTGATAAAAAAAAAATTTATTCGTTTAAAGACTGGAAAAACCCCATACAATTTGATAAGCCTTACTTTGCTGGACATGTGCAACGGGTCAATAAATCGTAATTGACATTTTCATACAAAATTATAACATTTTTTTTTAAATGTTGGAATTTTGTACATTTTAAGTAAAACTTATATACGAGCTCTACTAAAACTTTGAAATTTCAAAAGTCGTAGAACAAACACTGTTCTCCATGACCAGTAAAATACCCCCCTTTCGGACTTATAGGGTAACTATGATACACCACCGTGTATACACCAAAGGTTCTAAAACCAGCAGATATCGACACCGTATTCAAAGAGGCTGATGTTTAAACAACCTTCTTCAGCACTTCTAATAGGGACAAAAGGAAGAACGTTAATTGCCCCAGTGCAAACAAAAAAACCGCCTTTCGTCAGGCACGGAAATCTCAGAGAAATTCTCATGCCTCTTTCAGACTGGTGTTTTTAGCAATGAGTTTTACAGTAGAGTTTACAGTTTCTGGGTATTATTCTTGAAAATATGAAAGTTCTAAATAATAATAAAACAGATAAAAGAGCCTTTATTTCTCTTAAAAGTTATGCTCTATATGTTTGTTCGACGAAATCTTTTGAACCGCTTATCCGATCTTCACAAAATTTAGTAGGTATACGAATATTACTCTTAAATTTTACTGGTTTTAAAAATAAAGTAAATCAGTCAAAGGGTTGAAAAGATATGAGGTTCGAAAAAAAGTCGTACCAAAATATTTTCGTATGACCATTATTTTTTTACTTCACAACAATCTTTACAACCCCTTGACCGATCACGAGATCTCAGTTCGGGGCGAACTACTAGTGTATTATGTGACAGTTTTTTTAAACTAAATCGTGTAAAGACAGCTCAGACTCTTTTCTTTCCTCAATTGATTTATTCCGTTCGTTTCCCAGGCGAGTTCTAAACGTTTCTGGAAGGGAAATAAGGCAGCTCCATTTTCTATTCGCATTTTATAATGACCTCTGCAATTTGCTGCCTTTTGCGGGAAATATTTTATATTTCAGTTTTAAAAAAACTGAACAAAATTGAAACATTTTACGTGTTCTAATATAGTGAGGAATGTTACCTACACAAACAAGTAGCAACGAAGAAGACAGAATCTTGTTATTTCATAAATATGAAGATTCTGTGTAAAACTAAAGTTTTCTTCAAGTTTTGGGCATTTCACACTGCTACAGACACGACACGATATTGGCAAATAACTAATTTGTCTCGGGTAATATCACTAGACGCTTTCACATTGATGTCGACTCCGACAACGATATTTTTGTTCGCAACTAAACTGACGTAACGGTCGGCTAGTGTGCAAACGGTTATTCTTTAAGACCCTCAAAGTTTATTTTCCAACTTTTTAACCTTAAAGAAGATAGTTCAGAAGAAGTACTCTAAGAAGTACTTATTTTTTCTTATAGACTATTAAAATAATTGCAAAAAGTTTTCTTACTTTTATGGTTTGGTAAACTATCGACCCACTTGAAAATCTGGGCTTATTCCAGTTTTCCCCTACGTGTGTCCCCTGCGTTGGGGATTTCTGGAACTTTTGTCAAATAATCCCCTTCGTGACCTCATAAGGGAAATGAAGTCTACCAGTTTTTTTTTATGATAAAAGTAATTGTTCAAACCATTGAACATATACACCTAGCAATCCTAAATATATTAAATTAAAAATGTATTAGTACCTAGCAATAGAATAAGTATTTTATAACAGAACCCTAATTTAAACGCAAACTGTAGCATAAGCATCTTTATTATTACCTCAACAAGATAAATTCAGGTCAGTTCAAAGATCAAAATATTCATGCTTCGTCGGCATTACACCGACAGCACACAAGTAGATAATAAGTAGTATAAATAGTGTATTTTATGTAAAATAAATCAATTACCAACCAGTCGTCGAGTTTCACTTATCCTCACGCCACATAACCCAGAAGACCCAGGGAACCTCTGCCGGAGTCAGGCCAGAAGACCACCAGGACGGAACCAACCTAGAAGACCCGGGGAACCCCTGCTGGAGCCAGCTCAGAGGACCCGAGCACCCCTGACGTTCCCAGCAACCGCTGGAGGTGCCAGCCCAGAAGTCCTGGGGAACCCCTGCCGGAGCCAGCTCAGAGGACCCGAGCCCCCTGACGTTCCCAGCAACCGCTGGAGGTGCCAGCCCAGAAGTCCTGGGGGACCCCTGCCGGAGCCGGCACAGAGGACCCAAGCCCCCCTGACGTTCCCAGCAACCGCTGGAGGTGTATGCTAACCGCTCCCAGCAACCGCTGGTGGAGCAGCCCATTGGGAACCGGCCGGATCTTTCCATGACTTACAGCTTCCTCTCACTGTGGCCAAGACACCTTTCGCCATCAGTAGATCGGTCTTGTGAGTCTGCTTGACCGGCAGTGAGAAAACCCCAACCCCTGTGTACATTGCACGCCGTACACATACCCTTGCTCCTACCCAACTTCCGTCTGTTGCCTTAGGTCTCATGGTAACAGATATCCATACTTATCTATATATTTTACATTATATACTTATATGGTTAGGGCTAGGGTACACACACACACATGTTAGGTTACTCACCACATGATTAGGGTACATTACACGCACGTTAAGGGTTAAGGTAGACATATTATTAGGTAGGTAGAGTTAGGTAGGGACTCTTAGCTCTTGTACTCCCCTGTGTACATTATCTACTAGCACACGTAGGATCCTTACAGTAGGTAGGAGTAGGTAGGTAGGTAAGGCTGTTAGGGATACTCGGCTCGCATACATACTCGTATGTGTGCACCGGGTTGTCTCTATATTAGGTTTTACAGTAATGGAACAATGTAATGCATTACCTCACAGAGCAAGTCCAATGAGGACGTGCCCTGTAAGGCAGAACTGCGTCCATCACTCTGAGACGTAAAGATCTCACCAGTTGAACTAGCCTGCAAATTTCAAGTATTATAAACAACTTAGTTGTCAAGGAAGAGTACAACTTACCTTGTGTAAGTGACCAGTGATCTCCGTACCCTACAGACGCTTTACACGAGGCTTGAAGAATTATATTGATATGTGATAGCATATGTCGTGTGCAGTAAAGCCGCGGGCAGTGTTAGTATAAGTTGATGGAACAGTGCTTAGTAAGTGATGGTGTAATCGATAAACTTTGAAAGTGCACGGCTTGTAATTTGATGCCAAAGTTTGCTTGAACTTTTGCATTTAAGTCTATGTTTTCTAAATTACAATGGCCGTATTTTTATGAACGTTATTGTACAAAAGGGTTCGATAGGCTGTATTGAGAAAAGTTTAGGACATGCATTAGAAAGTACATAGATAGATAGATAGAAAATACTTTATTGCACACCTTAACCTAGGAATTACAATAAAATAAAAACAAAACTTAAATTAATTGTACAATGGGCGGTCTTATCGCATAGACAGGCGTCATGGCTCAGTCGGTAGTAGCTCTGCCTTCCGTGCTGTGGGTCGTGGGTTCGATCCCCACCGAGAACAAACATTTGTGTGTTGTAAACATAGATGTTTGTTCTGTGTCTGGGTGTTTCTATGTATTATAAGTATGTATTTACAAAAAAAATGTATGTATGTATTCTATCAGCCATCTAGTTTCCATAGTACAAGCTTTGCTTAGTTTGGGACTAGAAGGCGTTGTGTTAAGTGTCCGTGAATATTTATATATATATTTATTTATACATACGCGTTCGTATGAGTTAGTAACCAACTCTGGTGACAGAGTTTCTCCTTTTTAAGAAAAAGGTAATTTTACATTAAATTTGTGCAAGATTTGTCACACATTGATGATCATAAGACTTGATTCTCTCTTTAATTTTAGATCTTTGCTGGGTACTTTGTTTTAAACACACAATATACATAGTTAAATTAAATTTTACATTGTTTATCAGTCTGCAAACAAATTAAATAAATAAAAAATATAAATATTCACGGACACTTAACACAACGCCTTCTAGTCCCAAACTAAGCAAAGCTTGTACTATGGAAACTAGATGGCTGATAGAATACATACATACTCGTACATTTTTTTTTGTAAATACGTCCTTATAATACATAGAAACACCCAGACACAGAACAAACATCTATGTTTACAACACACAAATGTTTGTTCTCGGTGGGGATCGAACCCACGACCCACAGCACGGAAGGCAGAGCTACTACCGACTGAGCCATGACGCCTGTAATTGTATTAAAACAATCATCTTTTTTGTAAATATTTATTTGAACTTCAAAGTAAATTGTCTGAAAACGATAATTTTAATAAGACTAGATCACTCTAAACATTAAGATAGCACTTTACACTCCAAATACCTTTTTATCAACGTCAGAGTACAACACTTAAACTTGTTCATAAACACTCAACTGTCTCAATTTTCTCTAAAACAACATAATTATCGTAAGACTTTAACTTGAGCAAGCACTAACTATATGAGATCCTAAACGTAGGTATGTCTGGAAGCTTAGAATAATTTATTGCTTGTAATTTCGTTCAAGCGATTTAGTTGATATCATTCCGATATAGCATATAGAAAGATTAGACGCGGCAAATAAATTATTAAAAGGTAGGTAGCTGATAACAACGTCAAAGTTCTAAAACAATTTAGGACTATTTTCTAGGCCAGCGTATCAGCATTGCTATTCAACGCGGCAATGCAGCCAGTGTCTTGGGCACGCTTCCGATTGGTACTGATTTGGACCAGTTGAGCTATCTATAAATCGTTTGCAACTGTTTGTAGATGGCTCAACTGTTTCATGTGTATTTTTTAAATATTGTGAATATTGTAAATACTATATTAAATTTAGGACTAATTATAAAATCTCGACTTGTTATCAAAAAACTGATTTTAAAACCCACTCATATTTTAACTACAACAATTTAAGTTCATAAAATTCACAACCATTTAGTTATCAATTTTTGGTTCCTCTTTCTGTCGTTCTTCATCTTTTCTTTTTCAGAAAAAATAAATCTATCTTGGACAGTTTTGAGAAGTGGAAAATGTATTCTGTATTATATATCCAATATGTTTCAACCACTTAGGTAAATACTTGCATAAATATCTCTACAAAAACATAGTTTTGCAAAACAACTAGAAATAAAACCAGATATTCAGAAATTCTAATCAGTAACTAAAATAATTCATGCAAGTACTTGTGTAAATAAGGTCTGTTTTCAACTCTACGAATATTAAAATATTCCACGCAGAAACTGAGAGCTGTAACAAAAAGCTGAGGGTAAAGTAAACTTTATAGTTGGTAATACAAGGTTAGTTTTAGTTTGACAGTTGAAATTCAATCATAACACAGATTATATCCCTAGTTTTGGCTTCACGATTTATTATAATGTATCAGTTTTGTGCGCTTCTAACTTGCGTTGATATTATTTTTACTTCTAAATTTTCTCAATCTTTAAAAAAGTCTAGTTATATAAAACCACTAGCCGTCGCCCGCGGCGTTGCTCGCGGTCTAGACCCTTTAAAGTGCGACTTTTCAAAATTCCTTTCTTAGTGCACCTCTACACTATATAAGGATACTACCCTCCAAATTTCATACCTCTAGGACTTATGGTTTAGGCTGTGCGTTGATTCTCTGTCAGCTTCAAAAGAGTTTTATATATTGATGATTGATATCCAGTATATTGATGATTGATATCCATACTACTATTATAAATGTGAAAGTAACTTTGTCTGTCTGTCTCGCTTTCACGCCAAAACTACTGAACCGATTTGAATGAAATTTGGTACACAGATAGTTTAGAGCCTGAGAAAGGACATAGGCTATTTTTTAATGCGATAAAAGGGTTGTAAAGGGTTGAAAGGCCCCCTCTTTCAACCCCTTTCAACCCCAAGTTAGGATTATGATTATGATTGTTTTATGTATGGTGTACAATAAAATGTTTTCTTGAATAAATTTAATAATTTAATTAATAATATTAATTAAATAATATTAATAATAAAATATCAATTATTATTAATAATTTAACTACAAAAGTTGTGTCTATCTATCTACAGGTGGTAGTATTTTTTTTTATAGTAGGGCGAAGAAAAACCAATCTTCCTCGTGGTCCTACTAGTAGGACAAAATAGTAGACCACGAGAAAACGGCGGAAAACATCAACTCTTTTATTTTATTAGCTTCTACTTACAGTAGATATAAGCTCGTATTCTGTGTATAAGAACGCAAACTCAAACAAAGATTTGAATCTCATACAAAACTGTTGAAGAATGCTTGAGTCCAGATTGCTTGAACAGTAATCACCTTAAAAAAGGTTGTTAATAACTAGTTATTATTCTCCACAGATTAAAACCTCCTTTACCATTCTTTATGAAACTTCATGAAACATCGCTTGAAACCCGAGCTCGTTTGAATAATGGGCTACAGGGGGTTATTTATGGGGGATGGTAATCTACCCTTGAATTACGCTGGTGCCTTGACTTTGGAGTATTTTTTTCGTCTTCCTATCGGCAATAAAAGTCGGTGTATTTTCCGTGCGGAAAATTTATGCACGTGAGGAGAACATTGTATTAAACATGTGATTCGCCTTTCGAGATTACACAGATTATTTACTTGTAGTAGCACGATCATGTGCTGCCATCATACACAATTTTAAAGCAATAAAATAAAAAATAATAAAAACAATACCTTATTGTGGGTACTCATACACGTTTTGTGTCGCGGCCATCGTACACGTATATTTCTCGTTCTTTGAAAGTTTTTCGTGTTTTTAGTGTTATTTTTTCAGCAAAAACATAGGGAAACGTAAAAATAAGGACGAAGAAGAACATTTGGAAAGGAAAATGAGGAAGTTAGAACGAAAGATGGCAAAAATTCGCCGTAAACGACTTTCGTCATCGTCATGTTCGTCAGTCCAGGAACAAAACCAAGTCAGTGAAGGATCTGTGGATAGTGTCTGGTGTTCGGAGGTTGAACAAACGCAAGGTAAACAAATCAACTACTTGATTAGTATTGTTGGTGATCTGAAATATCTTAACCTAACAACGTACATATTCGTGTGGAAATGAGTATGGTCTGTAAGGCCATACCAACCTATACTTACTTCAGGTTAATCTGCAAGGTTGATCGTTGTATTTTGGTTTTTCCAACACAATTCTAGAATATAGTCTGGAAGGCTATATCATGAATACTTCCCGAACGATATTGGTACCTACCCAGTTTATTGGACCGGGTTTGGCTCTTCAAATTAATCTGTAAGGTTAATTGCTGAGCACGTTAAACGGCAACCAACATGAAATATACACACCTATCTGTAATAAGTAGGTATGCACGCGTATCTTCGCGCTTCTTTATACTTCAGTGGTTTGCAATTTTTTTTTATAGATCCCACCTATGAGGACACTGTCCCTTCTTTGACTATGGATACATTGGAGCCGGATCAACAACTAGAAACTGTTGCAGATGTTCCTCTAGATAAGAATATTTTAAATATTCTAGGAGACGAGCCTGCAAAGGAGGACACATTCAGCTCCAGCATACATAACGACATTGCTGTGAGATGGTCGGAGATATTGTTGAGCGGGTTGAAAGATGATACTAGTAAGGATATTTTGAGATCATATGATATACCGGAAAACCTAAAGCTTGCACTACCTCCGCTACTGAACCCCGAGATCAAGGCAGCGGTTAATGAAAGTTTCATTAAGCGCGATGATATCCTTGCTGAAAAGCAAAAATACTTAGCTTGCATCATATCCTGCTTGGCTAGTCTTATGTCAAATATGTTACATGAAAAATCATTGATGAACAACAATCAGGCTAGCACGACATTGAAACAGCTCAGCGACGCAGGTCGCCTACTATGTCATTTACATAGCTCAGAAACGAATACTCGAAAACATTTTTTAATGTCGGGCTTAAGCAAGAATGTCAAAGACAATATTAAGGACATCAAAAGAGACCAGTGGCTTTTTGGTGCAGAGCTCTCTGAGAAACTTCGGTCAATGAAAGCCATTTCTAAGACAGGCGCTGAAATGAAAGCCGCACCACCTGTCAAGCCCAAGGCTCCATTTAGGAATAGACAAGGGGAGGCGTCTACGTCCCGGACCTTAAACTGGAGGGGCCCGCCACCGCCGCCGCCTCGTCACGCGTCAACGAGGCCGAGCTCGACGCCTGGTGGGCGCAGGCAGCCACCGATGACGTCACACCGCTCCGCGCCGCAACGCCGTACAGCCCGCCCGCAGCACCATCAGACGAGGCGCCGCTAACCGAGGACACTCAGGCTGGTAGACTCCAATTCTTCTACAAAAACTGGTTGAATGTGACATCCGATCCTGTAGTGTTATCTTGGGTGTCTGGTTTACGTATTCCAGTCTCAGATAATGTTCATCAATATAGAATTCCTCTCAATAAGCCGCAATCCGACACACATATCGTTGATATGAACAAGGAAATAACTCGCCTTGTCAACATAGGTGCCATTAAACAATGTTCACCTTGCGACGATCAATTTTGTTCCAACATATTTCTTATTGAAAAAAGTAACGGAAAAAAGAGGTTTATTTTAAATCTTAAGAAGTTAAATAAATTCATATCTGCACCACACTTCAAACTTGAAGATTATAGGACGGCTATGCGGCTCATTTCTAAGGATGCCTATATGTGTTCGATTGATCTTAGAGATGCGTATTTTTCTGTACCTAACTATTCATAATGATTACAAAAAGTATTTACGCTTCATGTGGCAAGGTCAATTGTGGGAATTCCAAGTTCTTCCATTCGGGCTTAATATAGCCCCGTATATTTTTACAAAACTTTTGCGTCCAGTAATGCAGTATTTGCGCGAAAAAGGAATAATGTCAGTCATTTATTTAGATGACTTATTGTTATTTTCCAATAGCTGGGAAGATTGTAAATCAGACTTTATGTTTACAAGAAACTTGCTTTAATCATTGGGTTTTACAATTAATTTAGAAAAGAGTGTAAGCACTCCTTGTAAGGAAATAGCCTTTTTAGGTTTTGTCTTTAACTCGGAAGAGCTCACTATTAGTATACCGAGTAGTAAAAAATGCAAAATTAAAGAAGAACTTCTACGTTATTCTAAGTTGAAAAGATGTAGGTTACGTAATTTCGCTCATCTTATTGGTTTACTTGTTTCTATTTGCCCAGCAATGAAATATGGATGGTTGCATACAAAAAACTTTGAACGAACAAAGTTTTTATGTCTTAAGCAACGAGACGATTATGATCAATACATAATATTACCGGATTCTTTAGGTGAAGATTTTAGTTGGTGGCTGTCTAATATTGATACTTGTATCGCTCCAATACGTTCAAATCAATATTGTTTAGAGATCTATTCTGATGCGTCTCGTACGGGTTGGGGCATCAGCTGTTCAGGCCAAACAGCCAGTGGTCATTGGTCACAAGATGAACTTATTCATCATATTAATTATTTAGAACTGATGGCGGCGTTTTTTGGGATTAAAATTTTTGCGAAGGATTTGAGTAATTGCGAGATATTGCTCCGCATAGATAACACCACCGCCATTTCTTATATAAATAGAATGGGTGGAATTCAATTTCCACATTTGAATTCCTTAAGTCGAACGATATGGCAGTGGTGTGAACAGCGCGATATTTTCATTTTCGCGTCTTACATCAGTTCTAAGGATAATTATGTTGCTGATCAAGAATCTCGCCGTGTTAATGTTGACGTGGAATGGGAGCTTGCTGATGATGCGTTTTCTAGAATATGCAGTGTTTTCGGACAACCTGAGATTGATTTGTTTGCGAGCCGTCTCAACAAAAAGTGTCGCACATTCGTCTCCTGGCATAAAGATCCAGAAGCATCTGCAATTGATGCATTTACCCTATCTTGGTCAGACTGTTATTTTTATATATTTTCTCCGTTTTGTTTAATTTTGAGAGTATTACAAAAAATTGTAAATGACAAAGGAGAAGGAATAGTGGTCGTGCCACTATGGCCTTCACAGCCGTGGTATCCACTATACAAAAGGTTGCTTATATCTGACACTATAATTTTCTCTCCTGACAGAATTTGGTTATCTTCTCCTTACAGCTCCGAGCACAAGCTTCAACAGAAGCTTACACTGGTTGCCGGGCTGCTCTCAGGGCGGCGTTTGTCATCCAAGGCAGCTCCTCCGAAGCTACAGACGTGATGATTGCTTCGCTGGCTGATAGCACCATAAAGCAGTACGATCCTTGCTTACGACAGTGGTATTCATATTGCACCACCAATCGAGTTAACATCTTTAAGGCTACAGTCACCCAGGTACAGGCTTTCCTGTTTTCTTTATTCCATAGCGGTTGTAAATATGGAACAATCAACAGCTTCAAGTCTGCGCTAACTTTGATCCTAGGTTCAGAAATTATGAATAATTCTATTATTAAACGCTTTATGAAAGGCGTGTATAAGCTAAGAACTCCCTTGCCCAGGTACAATGTCACCTGGGACCCGTCTGTCGTACTGAACTACCTAGGTAACTGGTTTCCTAATGAAGATTTAACATTCGATAGACTGTCTAAGAAGCTTGCAACGCTCTTAGCATTGGTGACAGCACACCGTGTCCAAACGCTATCATTAATACGAATTTCGAATATTCATAAGGTTAACAGTCAAAAGTATATTATTAAGATATCAGATCAAATTAAGACCTCAGCTATTAATAGACTACAGCCTACTTTAATGCTTCCATACTTTGACGAGCGACCAGCCATTTGTCCTGCAAGGACGCTTGAATATTATTTAAGCAAATCAGCTGAGAAACGAAATTCTGATTGTGATTTCTTGTTTATAAGTATTAAAAAACCTTTTAAGAGTGTGTGTTCACAATCTCTAAGCCGTTGGATCAAGGAGACCTTGAAAGAGAGTGGAATAGACACTACAATATTTAGCAGCCACAGCACCAGACATGCTTCTACGTCTGCCGCTCGTAGACTCGGCGTAAGCATTGATCTCATTAAAAAGACAGCCGGTTGGACAGGCAACTCAGACGCATTTGCTAGATTTTACAACAGAGAAGTATCTTGTGATTCTGCTGAATCTTTTGCGCGCTCTCTTTGCAGGTCTGCCTTATCAGACAAGGAGTAAATTATTGTAATCTTTGTATGTATTAAATAATAAGGCCACGGTAATAACTTATTAATTTGTTAATAAAGTTAATAATGGTAAAATTTTATCATTTTTCAAAGAACCTATTTCGTGTATACCTTTAAACATCTACAAGTAAATAATCTGTGTAATCTCGAAAGGCGAATCACATGTTTAATATAGAATCAAACGAACTTACCTGTAAGTGACGTTCGATGATTATTAATCCTTGTGATTCGCCTGAGAGATTACACACCCACCCTGACCCTAGGGGAAAAAACTAAATTTTTTCGGAGAAGCCCAATTGGCACGAAATAGTTAACGATAGCCACTAGGGTCAAACGTGTATGAGTACCCACAATAAGGTATTGTTTTTATTATTTTTTATTTTATTGCTTTAAAATTGTGTATGATGGCAGCACATGATCGTGCTACTACAAGTAAATAATCTGTGTAATCTCTCAGGCGAATCACAAGGTTTAATAATCATCGAACGTCACTTACAGGTAAGTTCGTTTGATTCTATAGAATATGCGTCCTCCTACAAAAAGGGAAGATCTTCCACGCCGAGCGACCTTTGGCTCGGGGTCCGAGGACCAATGGATGGTATTCCAATGGATGAACTTCGTTTGCGCGATCTAGGATAGTTCACATGTAGCGAGATAGATGGCGCTACACACGCAATACCAAGGCTCTCAAACGGTGATAGAAAACATTAAATAAATATATAAATGAATATATATTTACGGACTTTTAACACAACACCTTCCAGTCCCAAACTAAGCAAAGCTTGTACTATATATAGATGGCTGATAGAACACATATAAAATTAGTATTTTTTGTAAATACATACTTATAATACATAATAACACCCAGGATCCAGACACAGAACAAACATCTATGTTTGCCACACACAAAATAAATGTTTGTTCTCGGTGGGGATCGAACCCACGACCCACAGCACGGAAGGCAGTGCTACTACCGACTGAGCCATGACGTCTGTCATTTATTTAGAAGTCTGCAAAAAAACAGTATTTAAGGCTTCTTTTCCAGCAAAGACGTGCTACGTTGCTATGCGGTGAGCTATGTCAAAGCTATTTAGAAACTATATTATGTATTGAGTATTGGATTACTTAGTTAGAATTTAACGAGTCGAAGCCTGTTAACACTTATCTTTATTTTTTTTATTTAGTTGTGTTATTCACGTATGCAAATAAATTCTTAAAGGGTCAGCAACGCGCATGTGATACCTTTAGTGTTGCAGAGTCAATAGGCTACGGTAATCGCTTCCCACCAGGCGGGCCGTAAGCTTGTTTGGCTCATTTCAGTGCTGGTCAGCACCCACAAACATATAACTACCTAGGTAGTACAGTTAATATTACGTATTCTGTGCTGATCTGTTCTATTTTTTATTTTATTTTTATTTCCTTATTACCTAATTTTGTATTGTTTTCTTATTTTGTAATTATTTTACTGTGTTGTACCTGTGTTGTGTTGTGTGCCAAATAAATATTTCTCTATCTCTCTATCTCTACTTAGTAGTATAAAAAAAAACAATTTTTATATGCCCGTTTTCATTAAAGCTAGGCTAAGATGTTCTATGAAGCTGCGTGGGCTGTGCGAAGATACTCGTAGCATACATAGCACACATCTCACTTGACAAAAACCATAGCTTCGGTGAACCCGTTCTCAGTACAAAACAAAGCTGAGCTATGAAAATAATCAAACACATCTGTACCAACATAGTTTAGCTTAGAACTGGTGGAAGAGCACCCTTATCATTACGTCTCTTTAGTTATTAAACTAAGTTACTTTCACACCTGAATTTTGATATTAAACTTGATATTTTTCCCGACTTTTCTCTTGCGTAACTTTTAGGTACAGCCTACCCGTGACTCGAGTTCCTGAGCGTGGTGCAGAATAATTAATAGCCTAGTTACTAGACTATAGGAAAATATCTGATATTACTTTAGAAGTGACAGATTTTCCTCTTACTCCTAATGACAAGAGTGCTTACAAATTTTTGTATTCGAAAAATTTTTTTGTGATGGAATTAAAACTAGCTATAACAAATATTTATTCACAGATGGAAATTACAACTATACAGTATTACAATATTCACAATATTTACAAAATACACATGAAACAGTTGAGCTATCTACAAACCGTTGCAAACAATTTATAGATAGCTCAACTGGTCCAAATTAGTACCAATCGGAAGCGTGCCCAAGACACTACAAATATGTAATATATTCATGTCTTCATGTCTACGCGTCACGACAGAGGGCGCTGCACCGCGACCTTATAAGGCGTTGCACGCGTCACTCGTCCTCTCATTTGCGCATTCTCGCCAAGACCATAGGTGCTCTGCTAACATTATTGTATTCATTGAAATTAAACTGATGTACTTTTACTAGTATTCTCAGTTATAAGCTAGATAGCAAAGGATCCTAAGAACCAGCTAAGTAACGACAATCAGTCGTAGGGCTAGGTAGGCCGCATCATTGCCGTAGGCTAAAATACTTCATTTTAATGTTTTGTTACCAATTCGGCCATGACCATAATTTCATATCGAAGCCACAAAAATGTTTCATAACATGAGTCACGGAAAAGTTTCTATCCCAGTATCGATATCAATACCCAAAGGAAACCTCTAGGGACGATCGTGGAAACGAAGCAAAAACGAGTAGACAATATAAAGATACTTGCCTACTTTTGTATAACTACGAAGGTAGCTTTTAAAGCGATCAAGGGCTTGGTAAATGCTAGTAGCTAATCAATAATAGATAGATAGAGATAGAAAACTCTTTATTGTACACCACTTTTACAGAAATTATAAAATAAACACAGAATTCATTATTCTTATGTGAAGTACAATGGGCGGCCTTATCGCTATGAGCGATCTCTTCCAGGCAACCTTTGGATGGACTGGTTTTTATATGAACGAAAGTGACGGTGTAATAAAAGACTACATTTAATTAATTAATAATCAGATCTTTGCATCTAATATTGAATATTGATAATCTATTATACAGCATCCAGGGGGTCTTTTCAGCTATGGATGTAAAGGTAAGTGCCTGAATATATTTTTAAGATTTATAAAATTGGAATAGTTTTAGCACTCGTATTATTGTTGTTATTTGAAACGTATAACTCAAAAGTTATTCTATGCGAGGTCTATCTTCAGCTAAATCTTTCCCAAACGAGGCAAAATGTATAAATAAGAATATAAGCGGTAAAAGGATAATTTTATTTGCCTCAGAAAAATAACTTCCAAGTTTTCATCGAACCACTCATAATTTCAAACTTCTAGTAACGAATTGAGCAACTGAAAAAGTAGGGCTACTCTCATCCTTCCCACCAGGTTTGCCCCACTAGTGGAGAATATTGGACAAGTCAAAACGTAGGTACTACTCTGTGCTATACAATAAATATTACTAAGATCACATAAGATTCGTTTGTTTAGGTGGTATTCTTATTCTGACAATCGATTAATTCTGCAGTGAAAAAGTGCCTACACGCTTTGGATTTTTTCCATCCTCCCCACTAATGGGGCAAAAGTGGAGAGGATAGGAAAAACTGACAAAGTATAGCCTCCATTCCGCCCAATTAACAAAATTAGTATTGATTCAAACTTTCGTCTCGGAGTTCGATAATTCTTACTTCTCTGCTCTTTTTAAAGGTGAAGTTGTAGTGAATAGATACAGCGACAAAAAAGAATATAATTTATAAGTTTAAAAACTAGAAAAACCGAGTTCAATTTTTTCAGGGCGTCTAGTCGAAGCGACGCGTGACCCGAGGGCTGGTGATTATCTAGGCCAGCGTATCAGCATTGCTATTCAGCGCGGCAATGCAGCCAGTGTCTTGGGCACGCTTCCGATTGGTACTGATTTGGACCAGTTGAGCTATCTATAAATCGTTTGCAAAGGTTTGTAGATAGCTCAACTGTTCCATGTGTATTTTGTAAATATTGTAAATACTGTATTAGTTGTAATTTTCTTTGTGAATATTATTGTAATTCAACTAAATGAATATATTTGCTAAAAAAAAAAAATTTGGTCATCAAAATTAAATGATGATGATAATGGCAGTTCATTGGGACTGTTCTATTGATCGTAAACAGCACAGAAAAGTCACACAAAAGCAAAATACCTATACGCAATGTCGTGTACGTGGATGACGTGTTTTTTTCCAGATATTCTAAAAAATATTTTAGACCCTTTAGGGTGTGACTTTTCAAAATTTCTTTCTTGGTGCACCCCTCACTATAGAACGATACTACCCCCAAAGTTTCATACCTCTAGGACTTATAGTTTCGGCTGTGCGTTGATTCTAAGTCTGCTTCAAAAGAGTTTTATATATATATTGATGATGATGATGATATTTCACCATGATTTGTGAATTGATAGCTAAAAATATATAGTCCTAAAATGAAATCGCTGTGCTTATCATTGTGCCACGGGTGTTAAGTCCCAAACACGCTTCAGGCTAAACAATAAAAGTTGCCTTCTCCCGGGATGCCGTGCCCGTATCAACCGCACTGTAATATCTTTCGCCAAATATAATAAAAGGGGTATTCTGTACGGGACTTTGGAAAGGGACTCAATGTAGACCATGGATGGTAGTCGGGAGGCAACCTATGCCTACACTTAACGGGACACTGTAGTGCCTGAGATAATGTTTAGATGGAGTAGGCTTGCCCAGCGCCTATACCATCCTCTCAGCCTAAATAATAATCTAATTTAATATAATATTATAATCTTATAGTAAAATTAACAATGTTGTGTAAGTTTTTCAGTTTCTGTCCTAAAACCAAGGTGTTAACGTTGAAATTGGCTCGTGCTCTACATTGATAGATAGATAAATGATTTGTTTATGCAAACACTGCACAACACAAAATTAGCAGGTAAAAAGTAGTTTTTACCTGCTAATTTCGTTACGTCGAGTTACGTCGGACCTTGCGTTAAAAAATAGTTATTTGTTATACAAGAGTGCAAAGTTGCTTTTTAACCGCGTGTTCAATTTTGATGACCGAGCAATCGAAGGATTCTAAAATTGAATCACGAGCGCAGCGAGTGATTCAAAATTAGAATCCTGAGTGTTAGCGAGGGAATCAAAAGAGCACGAGGTGAAAAATCTTTGCACTCGAGTGCAACACGTAATTTTCATTCCACCTCAGCGAGGAAATGACTAAATGCAAAAAAAGCAAATTGAAAAAAGAACACCAAGAAGGTTCCGAGTCTGAGTTTTTAACAAATTAAAAAAAAGTTGTATGATATATTCGGCACCATAGAGGTAGCAGTAAATAGGTTTAATGTTTTTTTTAATTCACAAACTTAGTGCACACGATGTTCTATATTCAATTTACTTTATCCTCTAGAGAATAAAAACGGCTTTTCCACTCAGATATTGAAGATTAAAAATACTCTTTCCGAGATGGTGGGATGAAAATTATTTTTTTGCATGAAATTGTTTACTTTCTTGAAACTACAGCAAAAAACACGACATAAAAATCGCAATCACATATTTTGATAACCAAAATTAGGGTGTTGAATCGAAATAATCCCTTTATTTATACATCTAAAAAGGTCTACTTACAAATCACAGGAAATAAAGGAAAAATCGCCAATAATAAAACCTTTACCCTTTACTGGGGGTAACATGCTGACTCGTAATCCGAGGGGTGGTTGAAACGGGGTTGAAAAATAACATGAAATAAGGTATCCGCAAAGCGGCGCGCGGACGTGACAAATTCTGGTCAGTGCGGCATACTTGTTATCCAGTACAAGATATATAATATATATAATAATTATACAAACGATGATTTGGGTCTGGATGTTACTATGTGGGTATCATAAGTACCTACCTATAAGTATTTGTAAAAAAAATGTATAGTTATAAGTATTCTATCAGCAGTCTAGTTCCCATAGTAGTTTGGGACTAGAGAGCGTTGTGTGATAATTATATCTAAGATAGATTTATGAAAAAAAAATAGTTTTATATTTAATATTACTCTAATATAAGATTTTATCCTTTAGTTAATTTTATCTTTTTGAAAAGAAGCATATTTTTATATCTGTTACAACTAAAAACTGATACTTACCAACGAGTGCAATGAAGTCTTGCATTTTCTAAGGAAAACGTTGATATAAATGTTACGAATGAAAGACCAAAGTGGTTTGATCACCGTAGCACTTGCGCTACGGCGTAGAAGCTGAGCTCTACGCCGTAGCATCTCAAGAATCAGAATCAAAAAATTATTTATCTAAAATTACAAGGATCCTTTTAGTCTTATCGTTAAGCTTGGTAACGCGCAGTGTACAATTTTATCTTTATTGCCGCAATACTAATAATAGTACCTGTTATTGCTTCAGCAACATCATAAAGTTAAGCTATTTTTACCCGACTACGGCGCAGCAAAAAGGAGGGTTATGATTTTTCATAAGTAGCTATAAAGTACTGGTTTACGGCTCAGCAGAGATATAAAAGTGAAATCATTTGATATGTGTATTAAACCGTTTTTACGCTCAACTGGATATAAAAACACCAAATTATTTTATTTATTTTACAGCTGACATTTTATCTGGTAGAGTCAAAAGTAGATATACACTGGGAGCACGAGTTTTGTCATTTTTTTAAACGACACATAGCACTTTTATTTTAATAGTTTTTCTTGTGTTATTGTGAGTATTGTTGTTTAATTTTGGTGGAATTTTAACCAATAATACTTAGGTCGTAACATAAAGTGTGAGCCATTGGAATAAATGTGTGTAAAGTGGGTTTTCTGAATGTGAAAATTCGTGTTAGGTTTTGAAAAGAAAATCCACCATTTTCTTTTTCAAAACAAACGACAGCCGACTTGACAAATGACTTGACTTCACTTATTTATTACAATTTTAACACTTGACATTGGCAAAATTGTCTGTCGAAATGACGGACACAGGCCATTACTGAAGAGAAGAAGAAGATATACACTGCGCAGGAGTAACAGCGTCTCGTCGTACTGTATAGTATTACTGCGCGCTGCGGCGCAGTGTAATCTGGTTTTGTATTTTTTATCGAATGAAGTATAGTTTGAAGTATACAACGAGCCTTGAAATCGCAGTCGTTATCGTACGTGGGTCGTATTGAACATGTTGAATCTAGTTTATACATTGAAGTCGAACTTAACCACATTTTTTCAGTATGCAATTTGACCAAGCCAATTTAGATTCTAGACAAGATTTTAACAAATTTGCAAAATATTTGCAACTTTGTTAGTTTTAAGGGTTTTTTGGTAGGTACATGCAAAAACTGAAAGTAATTGCCTAGGTCTAAGTTTTAACTCAGAATGTGTGATTAAAATACTTAGAATATAAAAAATTAATCCGACCTAAAAAATAAAAACATTAATTATTGATAAGTACGAGTACAACCTGTTAGGAGTGAGTGGAAGAAGAAAGCATGTTGTGCCGACCCCACCTAGCGTGGGATAAGCGCAGGGAAATGATGAAGTACGAGTACAACCCTCATCACTAAGATTCCCTGAGTTGTAAGTACGAGTAAAATCCTCACCACTACGAGTCCCAAAGGTTGTGAACAAATATTTATAAAGCGAGGAATCAAACCAACACACCTTGTATCTCAACTATCTGCTGTCAACCACCCGCTTTGCGACAACAGTCGTTTACCATGCTTTCAAAAACCAGCAGCCAGTTTTAGCGGTATTTTGGAACCAAAAAACGGTAAGAACTTTGTAGAATACCGGCGTGGAACATGTCACGTACGCCCTTCCCATTACGAGAAAACTTTCGTCTCGATTACGTTTGCCAAAGATAATTAAACTGGCACACCTGCTGAATCTGATAGTTTGGCAAATAGGAGTACAATCTTTATAGAAAAACTCCGCTGAGGTAAACTCGAAAGTTATCCGATTTCAGAGGGTTGATCACGAATGAATCTGACAGTCGCCGTGTTACGTAAACATAACGTACTTATATTGGGATTCAAATTCTGTAATTTTTAGGGGTAAGTGACTTGACTTGACTTGACTTGACTTGACTTGACTCGACTCGACTCGACTTGATCTGACATAAATATAAGAAGAAGAAATAATATTGCGCGTCAAGGCCAGCTCAACTGCCAAACGTAGTAGCATCATTGCTGATAATGATGATTATATCTTGGCGTTTAAAGAAAGAAGTTAGGGCATTCTACTTAGATTTCTCTTATCGTTTATTGGAAAGTTTCTAAGAAAAACAAATGTAGTGAATTCGAAATGACATCATTAAAATTTCGTTCGAAAAGGCAATACGCTTGACTTTCCAACTCACTTGAATAAAGCTTAGACTACATGTCACCGGAATAAAAACAAGAAAATATTCAACAGCAACCATGGAATTTAGAAAAAAAAGTATCTAGCTTACCTTCCGATTAATAGGTAATTTTGATGATTAAAATGGGTATCGTTGTCTCATAAAAACCTGCTACGTTTAAGCCTGGCAGGTTTTCTGAACTGTTTTCATACTAAATCATAGGTATTCTGTGACTAAATAGTCAAAAGCTTCTGTTTTCGTATATCTGTAGCCACGTCACTTGACATTATGCTGGGCAGCGGAAGCAGTTCAGAGCTTGCGATACGGGGGCAGTAGGAAAAAGTGGTTTATCCTTTTCTACATAAGTAAGTAGTACCTAGGTAGATAATGAAATTTCTGGTTGGTATAAACTCCATTAAAATCGAACCAGCCATTCAATTAGTAAAATATGCGCAAAGAACGAACAACTACCTACATGCCAATATGCAATAAATAAATATACATAAATATTCACGGACACTTAACACAACGCCTTCTACCTTCTAGTCCCAAACTAAGCACAGCTTGTACGATGGAAACTACATGGCTGATAGAATACATACATACATTTTTTTTGTAAATACATACTTATAATACATAGAAACACCCAGGCACAGAACAAACATCTATGTTTACAACACACAAATGTTTGTTCTCGGTGGGGATCGAACCCACGACCCACAGCACAGAAGGCAGAGCTACTACCGACTGAGCCATGACGCCTGTCATTATATTTTATTCATTATTTTATTGGTAAACAACTGTGTGCAGATTATCCGTTCAAAAACCGTGTGCTTGTAGTCCGGGACTTACGGGAGTCTATTTAGGGCTTGACGCGCCAATTTGAGAAAATGGAATGTGCTTTTGTTTTGATTTCGGAAACACTCCTTATTTCCGGAAATAACTTTTAACTAGAGATATTTCTGGAGCTTTCAATTTAGGAAGGTTGATGCCAGGCCCTTTTAAAACACTTTGTATTTTTAAAATCGTTTAAGCACAATAATTATTTCGAAATGTTATTCCCCGAACAGTGGCGCCCAAATTAATGACAATAAATGTTTACCTACTACTACTAATGTATTCATTATACCACAGAGTAAACAAAAGACGCACTCGGCGATGAAATTACAAAAATGTCGATTGAACAATATAATTATGAAAACTGTTTACCACTTACATAGCTTCTAGTCTATGGGAAAACGAAGATCTCTGGTCGCCGCGACTTGGCCGCTCAAAATATATTTAATTGGCTGTCGCTCGTGGCTTTGCTCGCGTGGTAGCAGCATACGCATTATTCGGTTAAAATATTTGATCCTAATTCTAAACCCTTTAGCGTGCGACTTTTCAAAATTAATTTCTTAGTGCACCCCTACACTATATAAGAATACTACCCTCCAAATTTGATACTTCTAGGACTTATAGTTTAGGCTGTGCGTTGATTGTCAGTCAGCTTCAAAAAAGTTTTATATATATAGAAGACTAGCCGTCGCCCGCGGCGTTGCTCGCGTTCTAGACCCTTTAGAGTGCGACTTTTCAAAGTTCCTTTATTAGTGCGCCCCTACACTATATAAGGAACCTACCCTCCAAATTTCATACCTCCAGGACTTATAGGTTAGGCTGTGCGTTGATTGTCAGTCAGCTACATAAAAGTTATATATATATAGAAGATTGCCTAAACAGTCGCACGAAACTTTATCAAATCAGTAAATTGGGCGTAAAATTTTGCGAATTTATTTACTGCGAATAAAATTATTTCTTTATAAATAAAATGAAGAATCTACGCAGCTTTATCGAGACTAGTCATTTGGGAACAAGATTTGATTTTGTCGGATGCGTTTCCACTGCCTAATTCCAGTATCTCTGTTACTTGCTGATACCCGCGACTTCGTACGCGTGCAAAACTTTCCGCCAAAATATCTGTCCACCAGCTTACGATGAACACCGTAGCAAATGGCTGTTTTTGGTTTAGAAAGTTCAAGCTGTATCTAAGAATCCACGTCGCTAATTTCAATAAAAATAGCCTATGTTTCAATCCGGAAAAAAGGAATCTTATAGGAAAAAAGGATGGTATAAGTTTCATTGAAATTGGTCCAGTAGTTTAGGCGTGATCTGTAAACAAACAAACGGACAAACAGATAAACAGACAAACAAACTCGGATTTTCGGAATCAGAATCGTTTATTTAGTAGATCTGCATATTTAGTTTATCCATATCATTAATTTTTTTTTTTTCTTTTTTCCGTTTTATAATAGTACTAGCCGTCGGCCGCGGCGTTGCTCGCGTTCTACCCTTTAGAATGTGACGTTTCAAAATTCCTTCCTTAGTGCACCCCTACACTAATATAAGGATACTACCCTCCAAATTTGATACCTCTAGGACTTATAGTTTAGGCTGTGCGTTGATTCTATGTCAGCTTCAAAAGAGTTTTATATATATTGATGATAGATATAAGATAAATACATAGATTAAAACTCGTCTGTGGGATGTTTGTAAGAATGTGAATTGTAGACACATTTCTCTATGAAGATTTTTGATTGAGAAAATTTTATGCTGAAGAAAACGATGTTTAGTGGTTTACAAAAATGAACCAGAACGAGCGAGTTTTGGTTTTCTTTGGACTTTTCCAAAATATCGTGTCGTGCGTTTATGAAAACGGGCTCGATTGAAATATTCCTTTACAATCCAATAAAGGCTTGATGTTGTCCGAATCTTCAATTAAAATGTTTTAATATCAAGTTCAGATTGTATTCTTTACTTTTATTTGAATAAACTACGTTTTTTAAATGGCTTTAAATAAGAGTTGAGTTTTAATTTAATTGTTGATCAAAGTATGACAGGCGTCATGGCTCAGTCGGTAGTAGCTCTGCCTTCCGTGCTGTGGGTCGTGGGTTCGATCCCCACTGAGAACAAACATTTGTGTGTTGTAAACATAGATGTTTGTTCTGTGTCTGGGTGTTTCTATGTATTATAAGTATGTATTTACAAAAAAAAAAATGTATGTGTGTATTCTATCAGCCATCTAGTTCCCATAGTACAAGCTTTGCTTAGTTTGGGACTAGAAGGCGTTGTGTTAAGTGTCCGTGAATATTTATTTATTTATTTTATTTA
Source organism: Eulithis prunata (assembly GCA_918843925.1). Classification (NCBI taxonomy): domain Eukaryota; kingdom Metazoa; phylum Arthropoda; class Insecta; order Lepidoptera; family Geometridae; genus Eulithis; species Eulithis prunata. The sequence continues at coordinate 5,646,580 of OU974030.1, read as the reverse complement.
TCATCAACTAAATAAAAAGTCGACTCTTCATTTGATATTTGATTTCAATTTTTAAACGCTAAAATATTTTTTATATCTGTTTAATAACCGCTTTTGTTCGGTCTACGATTTGACTTTCGTTCGATTTTATTATAAGTTTCGGTAAAACGACTTGACTGATTTAGATAAAACTCTGAATATTATGTAGTTTGTAACTTCGAATAGTATAAATATTTATACGTTAGTGAAATACCGTCAGTATCAAATTAAAAATAACTTAACGAGTACTTATCTAGGCTGACCCCGAACTAATATAATCTTAACTATACCTAACATCAGGTGGGCCATCTATCTTCATTATTAATAAACGAATACTGGAAGGAAATAATAATTCAGTATTTTTATACCATTCAAAATTAACTTTTGTCACATTTATAAATAAAACAAAAATATGAACAGCATGAATATAAATACAAATTTGTGATGTACATATTTCTGAGGTTTTCACGAACTAATCCGTCAGTTGCCGCGTTCGAGTCATATTGCGCGTCAACGCCAGCTCGACTGCCGAACGTTATAGCGTCACCGCGCAGTGTATATCGGATACGCTAGCGTTACGATACGTTTACGGTTGTCATTTTGCTCGTGCTAAGGTTTTAAATAGAACTCCGAGCGTCTGATTGATTAAACAAATCCCTCGTTTCACTGTTTGTTTGTTTAAATTGGAGTTCACGCGCCGGTTGTCGGTTTTACTATTGATTTAATTGTGCGCGAAAATTGGACATAGCTGAAACTGAAAAATGTTTAGGAACTAACTAATTCAATGTTTTGTGGATTTTTAATCTTTAGGCACGTGTTGAAGCACGTTATGCGAAATTATATAATTTAAAAAATTTTTTTAAAATTTACCAAGCAAGCAAGAAAGCTGGTATAGAGTTAGTGGTTAACTCTGGGGACGGAGTTTTTATTTATAATTAAGATTAATAAATCAATAAATCAATAAAAATGTGGTCTTAGTACCTTCTCCAGTACATTAAAAGTGATGCTTGGCTAAAAAAAGCAGTATTTTTTCCAAGCAATTTTGTCTTCGGACCGAAAAAAAGATCATTTTTCGGACCCTCGCACCAATCCCGTCGAGAGAAAGAGGCTGTATCAAACGTTGCGTGAAACATGATATCTAAACGTTTACATTCAACAATAGAATAGAAAATAATTCCAAACGTAAAGGGTAATGAGCCGAGAATGTGCGACTGAAGTTAAAAGTTCAGACCTTCTACAATTAGTAAAAAAACAAATGTGAAAAAAAGCTTTTTCACACTATTTAATAAGCCATTGAAAAGTGAGTCTCATAAGAACCTGCCAGGTTAAATCATAGGTATTCTGTGACTAAATTAAATAGTGACACTAGCGCGTTTCAGCGCGTTTTTTGCCGTCAAAAGCTTCTTGTTTTCGTACATCGTGTGACAACGCTTGATATTATGCTGGGCAGAAAGCATTTCAGAGCTTACGATCAGCTGGCAACAAAATAAGTATCTAGTTTTAGTAATTGTAAGAAATTGTACTGTAATACCTAGAAAAATAAACTTATCTTATCTTTATCTCTTTACTATCTCACTTAATGTCAAGTGTTTCACAAAATTACACGACCCTAATCTGCTAATCTGTTGCTAAACTGAAATAAAAAGGGCCGTCTGTTTCATCTGCTGCAGAAATTAAGTTTCCGACCCACCCACTAGGTGCGCTTATCATGACATTAATTATAGGCTTTCAAACTCGATTCGCGTTACGTTCTTCGAGAGTGAAATTTGGACTCAACACTAGCTACAGCAGCGCAGCCTAATTAACTACGTCCACTTAGTTTAATATTGATTTATTTAGTTTAACTTGCTAAGTTCTCGCGGCCCCAGCGGAAGACCAGCGCAGGTTGTAAAACCTGCACATGCTGAGATGGGGCCATTTTGCAACACTGTATATTTAGGCACAATTCCTAATTGCGCTCTGCCTTATACCGCGTTCACACTATGCCATTGCCGCTGCCCTCATTCATGCCGCGGACTTATTGCCACAGAAACATCGCCTTTATTCTCACCAAGGAGCTAGGGCATAACTTGGCGATGTTGCTGTGGCAATAATTCCGGAATTAATCGCGGCATTAATTCCGGCAGCGGCATGGGCATATGTAAACGCGGTTTAAGAATAAAGGCGATGTTGATGTGGCAATAATTCCGGAATTAATCGCGGCATTCAAGCCGGCAGCGGTATGGGCATAGTGTGCACGCGCTATTATAGATACGGCAAGATAGCGTCACATACATCTACACTATGTAGGTATCTATCTTATTAGCCTATGCTCACCCTGTTGGGTATACGCCTCTAAACACTCATTTTAAACACATTACTAAGGAAGTAGGAAGTTTGCAAACATTATTATAATAATTATCGTCATGAAAACATGGCAAGTACATTAAGAGCCAGGCCCACACAAAAAGCTCTTACAAGAATTCCACAAACACGAGAGTCACCTTTATCCTAAAATCTCAAATGGAATTATCTCAAAGATTCTTTCCCGACATAATGTCCTCATTCTCAACCATTTGACATTTCATTACTTTGAGACACTCGGGATAAGAAATTTGGAGATACAGTCAAAAACCCAGCAGTCGGAGTTTCTAGTTTGGTGTAATGGTTCTACACTGTTCAGCCAATTTGAGATTCTACAATCGTCTCTAGAGAATAGAAACCCTCAAAAGTTTATCAGTCTAGTAATACAGCTACAAAAACTACAAAAAACGCCATTTTGGCATTTTCTCCTTTATTTTGGCACCAATAAAGCCTAACCTGTGAATAAGGATTAGAGAATAGAGGTCACTCAATCTAAACACGTCCCAAAAGACAAGTATACGTGTGAAAAAGTAGCCCCAAACCATAAAGACCGTTAGTTATGACCTCCGGTCTTAGTCCTAGTCGGGATCTGAATAGTCCGAATATTTGCAAATCATGTAAATTTTGCCCTGAACTCGCCAAGTGCCCAAAGTTCCCTAACAACGGAACCCTGCGTAATATAATCCCCTTACACGGACCCCGCAAATGTCACCCCATTACGCATAACTCGTGGCCTCCCACTGTGGCGTAAAAAACACCGTCTTTCGGCTATTGGCGTGTTCTTTAGGAGTCTGGTTTTACTATTTTATAAATCTGCAAACTATGGACTGTCAGCTGTTTTTTTTTTTTGTTATTTAGAGATAGATAAATTATGAAATCAAGAAAGCTATTGCAATAAATTTTTTACAAAGAGTGGTACTATGAAGTCTCGTTACGATTCTATGTTGCAAGTTAAATTGAGACATTAGCAGACTCAGAAGGGCTAAGGGGCTCAAGCTCCCCTCACTCTCCCCTCCCAGCTCCAAGATTTTCCAATGGTTTCAGGGAAAACTTTAGTAACGAGTAGCTAGATCAAGTCCTCTCTAACCGAAATCCTAGATCTAATCTATCATTGAGACTCAGGCATAAGTGTTTGGACTTTTCAATGAAAATCCATTAAAAAGAAAACTATGCAGCATAAAACTTGGAATAACTTGTTTATCGTGTACATACCACTTCTGGTTACTCTGACTCTTTTACGGTAACTGCCATTCGTCTCTGGAACAGCATTCCTCATCTCTATCGCGAGGCATCTTCTATTGATGTCTTTAAATCCAAAATATATAATCACTATTTATCTCTAATGAACGAATCATACAAATAAACATTCCCTGGCACAAAAAAGCGAGTTTAAGTTATAGTAGATATATATATACCTATAAATTATATGTATTAGTTTATGTAGTTTATGTACCTTCGTATTTATGTTTATTTAAGATTAAGATAAGGTTCATGTAAGTTTTGGCTAAATTGTCTAGTAATATATCCCTATGCGCACTACCCTAATAAATTGTTATCCTCACTACCCAAAGGTTAGCTGGTAGAGAATGCTATTTTAGCATTAAGTTCGCCTGTATACACTACTTTAAGTTGTGCAATAAAGAATTTTCTATCTATCTATCTATCTATCTATCTATCATGATAGTCCATTATTTTACTTTAAATTTATAACAGCATAGTTGAACTTTTAATAATGGTTTAAGCATGGCCGTCACTATGGCCACCTATTGCGTTTTTGCACCCTCAAATTAATTTTCCCTCTCATCTTTGGTTACTAGCTCCGACCAAACTCCAATATAGTGTTACCGAAGTGAATTTATAGTGTGAAATGGACATAAACTGTCCAGGCGTCAGGATTTACTGCCAATTTCGCTTTCAAATTTGGGCGTTGTAAATTATGCGCTACTGATTAAATTGATACGTTGTACGTTGGTTCAACGTCATATTATTTTCTATTAAAATTGATTTTTGGTGTATGATGATGATATCTTTTAGTGTGATGCAGCGGTCGCGAATAAGTGTGAACTCTGTTCCTGCTGTGCGCAAAATTGTGGTAGCCAAACACATTTTGGAAAGGTTCCGAGTCTGTGTGGTGGTGCCGTAGTAAGAAGTTAACATTTTGGATACGCGTTTTTTTTTTATGATAAAAGTAATTGAACAAGCTGATAGCTCACCTGATGTTAAGTGGTAACTTCTGCCTATAACAATGCATTACCTCACAGAGCAAGTCCAATGAGGACGTGCCCTGTAAGGCAATGCACTGCGTCCATCACTCTGAGACGTAAAGATCTTGATGTCTCATGTGCGTGTAATTACACCGGCGCCCTTACCCTTCAAACCGGAACACAGCAATGCGAGCATCGCTGCTTGGCGGCAGAAATAGGTACGGTGCTAGTACTGAACCCGGACGAGCTCTCACAAAGAGCTCTACTACTACCGTAGTGAGTCTTTGACTTATATCTAGGTTCGATAACTATCTATAGGTACCTATTATTAGGTATAGTATTACTATAGCTGTTATGATTGCCTGAAATTAAGTATTTCAAGCAGGCGAGATTTGGGACGATGTTTTATCTTCTAGGGCCATTGGCAGAGACTCATCCGGAATGAACCTACATCATTTATAATCACTCCAAGCAAAATGTTAAAACTTTGGACACTTCTCTACGTATAGAACCACAGTCCACACGCCTTTATTTCCATAACAATAAAGATCATTTTTACGACAAATGAGATTCGTGCGTTTTGACAAAAGTATAAACTGCTGTTGAAATTGTCGAGTAACTTTGGAAGGAAGTATTTTTGCTTTATAGCTTTTGTCGGAGTTATGACGTTCATTTTAAAATGAGAAATGGTAGATCACGTTGCTATTGCTAAAGTTTAGATGTAAAAGAACCTCTTTATAAACGTCTGGTAGTTAAAAAGGCTTATATTTTCGAGGACTCTAAGATCCGTATACCGATGCCGAAAACGTTACTCAAGCATAGATTTGGGTAGAGATTTTTATACAAAAATCTATGCTTGAGTCCTCTAGGCTCTGACCGCGAGGAACCAACACCTAGAACTATTCTAAACGATTCCTGATTTTTAAGGTAAAAAAAAACATCAGTGGTAGAACAGTTTTGATTATTACGCAAAATCAAACACCCTTATTCAACAACGCCCACCTGCTAATTCGCCAACAACGACCTAAATAGGAAATGTCATCGCATGAACACGTTTCTATATTCATTGATTGCAAAACCTAAGTAAAAATAGTAGAGTGTCCGCGGATATGAACGGTTGCGGACCCAGGTATGAACGTTCACAAACTTGTAGTAGGTTAGGCTGTTTTTTCATCAGAAATGTGCTATGGCAAGCTACGAAACGATATGACCGATTCCATTAAAGCTAAGTAGGTATGATGTGCTATGATGTTGCGCGAGTTAGCTGTGCGAGGAGGATAGCATACATAGCACGCATCGCTCGATACAAAAAATATAGCTTCGTTGAACCCGGTTCCACCAGTGCTAAGCAAAACTAAGCTAAGAAAATAAACCACCTCATTTGGTGGATATCAAACACATCCTTATCAACATAGCCTAGCTTAGCTCTGGTGGGAAAACATCTTACCTACAATAGTAACAAAAGAACCTATTGTTTTGCACAGTTTGACACGAACAATACCTATAGGTACAATCAAACTGTCACATGCACCTAATCCTGACCTTTCTTAATGTCTCCGATAAGGTAGATGGGTCTCCATGTGTCAACAAGGATACTTATTGGTAAGTGATTATTGTTATCAGCACGTGCACGAAACTACGGGGTATAACAGATTGATGGCTTTGTTGTAAATATTAACTCTGTGTCCAATCCCAGTTTTCGCATGGTCAGCCTTGAACACGATTGTCGATATCGATTTGAGATATCACGATTCGATTTTAATTAACTTTTACTATTGTAACACAATATTTTCAGGATTTATCTATCAATATATTATTATGCAACGTTTTATCTCATTATTTTATTACACTACTTTTTTACTTAGTTCTGCGGTGGTGCTGGTAAAAATTAATGTCACTAATTTTTTTTATTCTTTTATGTAGAAATAAATGTATGTGATTCTGTTCCTGTCCTGCGCCTAGTTCTGTATGGACCCCACTCATTTGCATGGGCTCACTGGGTTTCTTTTTTTATAGGCCCCACCAGTGGGCCAGCCAGTGGGCTCGATGGGAATAACTCTTCTGTAGTGGTAAAAGATTGGTGCTAAAAGACAAGTCGACCCATTACATAAAAAAATACAAACCTAAAACTGATCTTTCAAGAAATATTTAGGTAATAATACGTAATACTGGTCTAGATCTACGAAAACCATGACCCAGATGAAAAAGCAAACTTAATACAAAATTCACGGACGCTGTACCTACAACAGGTGCGCGACTACGAGTGACATTGACAGCGCGCTAAATAATTCAGCACTGGACAATAGCTGCTGAGAAAGGGAGAAAGGTAAAGAGCTGTTAAGGTCAAGTGACAGGTGATTAGACGAGGGGATTACTGAAGAAAGCTTTATAGTAATTCGGGGTAGGTTTTTCGGGGAAATAAATAGGCTTAAGATTGTAATCCCACCCGTTTATACCTATACAATTGTACATTGACGTAATATAGGTCTCGTGGTAGGAGAATCTCTCAAGAGTAGGTATACTCAAGTACCCAGTCGTGGAAGTTTTCGGAAACTACTCATAGCTTCCGCCTACGAATTTTTCCGCGTGCCGTTTGTCCATTTTTTAGCAAAAAATAGCTTACGTATTAATCTAGGTCAAATGTAGTCCACGTTTCATCCAAATCGGACCAGCAGTTGCTGCGTGATTGTACACACACTAACACTTTTTTTATTATGACAAAAAGTAATGGAGCTATAGCAGATTTCCCACATGAGCAGTTATGTGTCAGCCACACCAGGCACTTATACACAGGACGTGCCCCGTAAGACACTGCAGTGCGTCCATTACTCTGAAATGTAAAGGTGTTTTGTATGAGTCTGTCCCTATACATACATGCTATAATTGAATATAATATCAGAACACTATATCATTGTTTTTTAACCAACTACAACAAAAAAACACGTCATCCACGTATACGACATTGCGTATTTTGCTTTTCTGTGGGATTTACGATCAATAGAACAGTCCCAATGAAATTCCATAATCATCATCACCATCATCATTTGATGATGAAGGCATACCAAATTGATGTCGGGTTTTCCAGTTTTTTTAAACTTATAAATTATAAAGTGAACTATTTCGTTTAATATTCAACGAAAATTTCAAAAATTCGGTTTTATTTTCAGCTACAGGAAAGTTTTAACATTATTTTTGTGAGTCCATGTTCATGCATGATATTATCAGAGTCTGTCCCAAGTCAGGAACATACCCAGGGGATGATTGATGAAGGAAAAAGTAGATAATGTAAAAATCATTGCAATTGACTCATGAAAATATCGTAAGACACGATAGGCCTAGCAGGATTTCGTATAATATTATTATGTATACTTTAGTAGTAGTAGAGCTCTTTGTGAGAGCTCGTCCGGGGAAGTATTACCACCGTACCTATTTTTGCCGCCAAGCAATGCGAGCATCGGCTCGCATTGCTGTGTTCCGGTTTGAAGGGTAAGGGCGCCGGTGTAATTACACGCACATGAGACTTCAACATCTTTACGTCTCAGAGTGATGGACGCAGTGCATTGCCTTACAGGGCACGTCCTCATTGGACTTGCTCTGTGAGGTAATGCATTGTTATAGGCAGAAGTTACCACTTAACATCAGGTGAGCTATCAGCTTGTTCCATTACTTTTACCATAAAAAAAAATGTAAAAAGAACTTGAAGATTACCTAATTTACCTATCTAAGCACTCTACTCTCTGTATCTAAACAAAATCTTTCGTCAATTGACCCGTGTATCAACCCTACCTAATTTGAACAAGACAACGTTCTTGAGAATCTTTTTTCTCATGTAGGTACCTAAGTATACCTCATACTTAAAACTTATTTCTCTTTTATTGTTTTTCTTCTTTTCTTGGTGCAATAAAGAATATCTATCTACATAATACATAATCATACAATTTTGGAGAAAAAGTTAAAAAGAAAAATAAGAGCAATTTTGAAACAGATAGATATAGGTACCTACATAGATAAGTATATTTATATTTTTCAAAATTGCAAACTTTATAACTAAAGGTATCTTACTGAGGTAGGTAAAGCACCTATACATCATTACATTATAGATGGTGCGAGTAGGGTCCCAGATTTCGAGTCGATAGCTACCTATCACGACAAGCATTATGCTGCGGTCCCAAGTCGGCATACCCTAACCGAGGAATGATTGATGAGGGAGTACAAATTGGGACCGCGGGCCGCTCGAGAATTCGGGACCACGTCGCTTTAAAATTAAGTTTCGGGGACAATCTGATGTTTTTGATTTTTAACATGTTTTATAATTAAACACCGATTCAAAGCCTTACCATCAGCGACGACCCAATCATGTAATTGCGTTGCAATCAATTTCATGATAAATATCAATCTAAAACTACAGATACAACAACTAAAATATGAACAAAATAGGTACTTACATGTAGGTAGTACATTTGCTCGCAAGACTCAAAATCGCTTTTCATGCATCACAGTCCCATTAAATAGATTAAATAAAACATTCATAGACAGTACCATGGACCAACAATAGCTTTTTCCGAGTTACGCTCAAATGTACGCCGATTGTCAATCTATTTGTATTTTTTTTCCATGACATTACAGATAATGCCTAGTTCCAAACTAATAGAGCACGTACCTACTATGGGAACTAGATTGCTAATAAAATACATACCTAAATACCTACGTATTTTTCAAATAACGTACCTACTTATAAATTAATCAATTGGTGAGTAATCCCCTACCTACTATATTTTCCCATATTTTCTTAGGCACTACCTACTAGGTAGTAGAGTGAACGGAAATTTTACTTACCCCTGACACTACTATTCTTATTGGCTGATTCAACGCATATTTTCTTGATGTGATTTGATGAACATACCTAATCATGTTTTATTTGAGATTTTCTAACGCTTATGTTTATGTCTTGGACCCTCGTGTCAGCCGACACTTACACACGGCGCCTGTAGGTACCTACTTATCATCTGGGGATACCTTACCTACTTACCAACTAAACATCTACCTACCTCTGTTTACAAGTATACCTACCTATTCAAGTTGTTGACAGTGTAGGGTAGGTATACACATTATACAATTTGTAAGCTGTAGGTACCTAGGTACCTACCACGTTTTCGTATTAGTACTAATTATTTCGATTTGTTTTTCACTTTGTTTTTAGTTTTTGGCATGTACGCAGCATACACCCGTTGGTCACGGCTCTACTGGGGGACAATCGTTTTCCATAAAAACCAGAGCCCTGAGTCTGTGGAATTGCAAGAAAACAGTTTGCCTAGCGAGCAATGCCTAACGAATAGTCGTGTGCTAAAGATCGAGCTCGTAGGTTCGCATAGGTCACCGGAGTCTAATCCCTATATAAATAAAAATCGAATGCTCGTAACTACGTATCGAACGGAAGTCGCTAGACAGTTTTGTATGATTGCCGACTTGGTTTTTAAAAACATCGTCTATCTCTATCTTTCGCGTATCTTCCATCTTATTCTATCATTTTTATCATGTATTGTTCATTCATTTGTCTATGGAATCGGCTTTTGAATCTGTCAGTGTCAGTCAAATCCCACGTTAGCTTGTCAAAGTCACTGTGAGTTCGGTCCGCCCACTCTCCTATTTATTGGTTGACGACTATTGTTTGATGTGAGAATTCGTGTTAGGTTTTGAAGAGAAAATCCACCATTTTCTTTTCAAAACAAACGACAGCCGACTTGACAAATGACTTGACTTGACTTATTTATTACAATTTTAACACTTGACATTGGCAAAATTGTCTGTCGAAATGACGGACACAGGCCATTATGGAAAAGAAGAAGAAGAACTATTGTTTGATCTCTGATTGGTTGGTTCCATTGTTTTGTTATTTTTATTTTTTTTGTAGGGATGGTCGATGTTGAAGACAAAAACATCGATATTTTTTCAAATATCGAATTTATAATAAAAAAATAATTTATAATCTCTGTAAATAATTTTGTTTTATTGAATCAAAGTATTTGATTAAAATCACCCTTGGACATTTGTTTACTTTAATATACGTGATTAGGCAGAAGGCGATTACAGAAATTCTCACTTACATAGCTAGTTACGCCACACATGTATGATGTGTACATTATTTTGACTCTTGGGTACTTAGCGGAGTCGGGGTGCTCTGTGTCGATTCTGTCACTCATTTCAACTTATCCTACGTAAGGATATATCTGAATAGCCCAGTCAAATATAATAAAACGCGCTCTCCGCCATATATCTCGAAAACGATACAACGTATGAAATTTTTATTGAAACAAAAGTTGTAGGCAAGTTAATCCTCTACAATATTGACCATACATACAAGTAGCCTTGAAGTAGCCAAAAACTCATAGGAAACGAGATATTTGCAAAGGTCGATTTAGTGACCTTTCACATTGAGATTTTAATGGACGCGGCCACCCTACCATTTAAGTAGGTTTTGAGACAACTTTTAGGATGTCAAGATACAAGTTTATAGCTGGGTATCTCAAATTCCGAGATTCTTACCTACCTAATTTTGACTAATTTGGCTGGACTAGAAGTGCAATTGTCCGTATTGTTACCCTAACTATTTCTTAAACGAATAAATAAGGATCCCTCGAAAGTATTATGATAATTAAAAAACACCAATCTACTGTGATATCTGCCCTGTAAATTGAAATTGAAAAATTTAAATCGATACAAAGTTTTTATAAATATCGATCATTCAATCACTAGTTTGTTGTGGTGTTGTGTCGTGTTCTGTAAGTGCAAACTCAAGTTCACAAGTTACTCAAGTAAATTGATAGATTCAAAAGCTGTATTATGAGATGAATAATTAAGAAGTTACATCTAGTGGTATCTATTTCTCAATTGTGAATTCAGCAAATCAACAAGCCCGTCTCAATACAAAACTAAATGTAGTTTTGTACCGCCCAAGTAGCCGATGTTATTATTGCTTTGGATGTAATTACCTAATTCAATTACAAATTACTAAGATACACGTAAGTGCCATTCAGTATGTTTTGGTTGTATGTATAGGTTATAGCGACCGACCCAATGTGCTTGTATTTACTGTAAAAAACAATAAGTAAAAGTACCTTCCTAGTCCTCTTGGCTTGATCCTAGTAAAATCAAGCCTCAACCTAGGTACGTACATGGTTATAGAATTCATGTGCATTCATTGAACACAATTGCTGTACAAGACTACCTACAAAATTGAATTAAAAACAATGTTTTATTATAATATTAATTATTTGCTTTTGTTATTTATAGGTACTCACTGACCTAAACTTTATTATTTTGTTATAGGTAAGCGGCTTACTATTGTGAAGGTTAAATGATGGATGCAAGGATAGAAGCTGGATATTATGTTGCTTGATGCTCCATAATAATGTACCTACCACAGTCACTTTCAAAAGGTCTTGCTCCGCTGCCCCAGTGATCCAAAGTGTGTCTTATTCTCCGATGAGATTTTATTACCTACCTACCTATTAAAATAAAATAAATCAAAAGGTCTTGCTGCGCTGCCCCAGTGATCCAAAGTGTGTCTTATTCTCCGATGAGATTTTATTACCTACCTACCTATTAAAATAAAATAAATTAATTGCATTTTATAACAAGTTTTATTATAGGTAAAAAAAAACACAAATCACTGAGTATATAAGGTTAGTAGGTAGGTACCTAAAGAAACATATATCATAGAAGATGCTACAGTAAAATGCCAAGATAGATAGAAATACAAGTTCTTTCTTCAGAAGTTTCATTCTTGTAGCTAAGCATAGGTACAGCTGACAACTTTGACCATCATCATTCGCCAACTTTTAGACTTCTTGATGGTGATGAGTTGGATGCACAAGCATTTGAAACTTTTGCTGCTTTGTTCTGTGACTGCAGTTCATTGTTCTGTAAAAAGAAAATATTAAGATTTTACTACATAATTCTTTATTGACTTTCTATAACTAGGGTACCATTTATCTCAAAAAAGTAGGTAGGTTCAAGACAAAAGCTTACATAATTATTTTACAAAAAGTTTAAAAACATCCCCGCTGTAAATGGGTTATTGTAAAAGGACCTTTACTAATCAATCTAGATCCTAGATAGTTCTTAAATCATGTTTACATAGAGTTTACCGTTGTTGCTATTCAATTCTGGTCAAGTTTCATGTAGGTATGACTGATCAAGGGGAATGCTGCTTGGTTGTGTAGGTTGTTAGGCACAAATGTTGCATTAATCTGTAAAATACAGAAACATTAGATACTGTTGCTAATATATTATAGGTCTTGTGAGGTCTTATTTGCTTTCTGTACTGTGTGAAGCTGTGATTGAAGGTACCTATAAACTTTCAACCATAATCCACAGCTACACACAGTAGGGTAGATACCTACACACAAAGACTAGACAATAGGAATTAGTATAGGTAAGTCGTGGCACCTAGAACCTTTTAGTGTGCAAAAGTACCAATGATTCTTGTGGTTTTATTGAATAAAATATTTATGACTTTGACAACCAATTTGATACATAAATGCTCACCTTTCTTTAATTGTTATATGGTTGTGTTTCCTTTTCCCAAAAATGGCTATCTATCTATGCAGTGTTGTGTGGGAAGATTCTGATAAATATCCAATATTTTGTCCTTTTATTTTTCTTAGACACAAATATTACAGTAACCTGTAAAATACAGAAAGATTAGACGCTGTTGCTAATATGTAGGGCATTTACCTATTGCATCCAGTCATAAGAGACATTACTACTAGACAATATACTACAAAATACTACTAGACAATAGGAATCGGTAAGGTAGGTATAAGTCATAGCATCTAGAATCACCTAGTAGGTAGATATGTGCTAGTATTTAAGTCGATTCTAAAATATGATTCTTGTGATTCTATTGAATAAGACTAGGTATACCTAATTATAAAAATACCTTCATTGTTTATGAGTTCATTTCTTCATCAATGGCTATCCATTTATTAGGTACGTAGGGTTGTGTGGGAGGTCTTAGAAGGCACAACAAGCTTGGGCATTGATGGCCAATTCTTCTCATAGGAATGAGAAGATATCCTTGGTCAGCGGGTTTCCGGGAAGTCTTCTTTTGATAAAAAAATCACTTCACGAAGACTGGCTCGCATTTCATGTAGTTTACGAGCCCATTCGTCTTTCACCATCCTCCATGCACTTTATTATCTTGCAGAAACACTTACTATTTATCACAAAAACTTATATAAACAATCCAAAATGTGTTACAAAAACTGATGCGCGAGTAGTGTTCTATCGAATCCTTGCTATTTCACTACCTTAGACCCAAGTGAGAGTAGCAACGCATCGCAAGTCGAAAAATTGCCTTCGGAAATAGCAAACACTAGCACACAGACTCGCGTATTTTTGCAAAACCGTTGATTACGTGACCGCACTCGACGGGGAGCACCGCAAAGTAACATTCGGATTCAGACAGACTCGCAGAAACAGTTCCCAAATCTCCTGCTAGAGGCGCTTATCCGGTTTTCATACAAAATTTTTGACTTTGCGAATCCGTTTCCGAATGCCAAAAATAGCAAGAAAACACAACACCGACACAGACTCAGGGCTCTGTGCCTTGATCACGAATAAATGTGACAATCGCAAACGTATCGTAACGCTAGCGTATCCGAGATACACTGCGCGGTGTCACTACAACGTTTGGCAGTCGAGCTGGCATTGACGCGCAATATAACTTGAATACGTTAACGCGGCGACTGTCAGGTTTGTTCGTGATTGGGGTACTGGCAGGTTTTCTGAATTGTTTTCATAATAAATCATAGGTATTCTGTGACTAAATAGTGACATTAGCACGTTTGAGCGCGTTTGGTTGCCGTCAAAAGCTTCTTGTTTTCATATATCTGTAGCCACGTCACTTGACATAATGCTGGGCAGCGGAAGCAGTTGAGCTTACGATACGGGGGCTGTCTACAGAAATTCGCAAGTTGACCAACTTTGAGGAAATTGCCAATGATTGAAAACATAATCTCTATTGTTGGACACCGGATCTACCCTTATCCCTTAGATCCGCAATAGGGACTGGTTGTGATAGTACCTATTGTTTTAGTATCTTGATTTTGTATCAGAAATCCCTTACTTACAGCGGTAAGAAATAATTAAGCTATGGTGTGCAATGGAGATAATTATTCCTTTATTTTTAGAGATTTCCACCAAGCATTAAAAAAAACATATAGTTAAAAACACAAAAATAATAAACTTTATATCTATTGATTCTGTGGCAGTGCATGAGACAACAATTTTTTTCATGGAAACAACCACCTAACCGGAGACGAGAGGAGATGTGTTAAACCGATTTCGTTATTTCCTCGTTTAGGGTGCTTTTCCAATAGAGCTAAGCTAAACTACGATGCTAACGATGTGTTTGAAATCCACCAATAACTCTCGTTTGTTTTCATATTAAACTATTGATAGATAGATGGATAGAAAATACTTTATTACACACCACACCGTAATTAAAATCTAAACATACATGAAACTTAATAACTTTACTATTGGTGGATATAAATCACATCCTTAGCAACGTAGCTTAGCTCACCTCTGGTGGAAAAGCACCCTAAATTCTCCGCTTAGCTTCGGTGGAAATTGATGAAGCGGAGAGGAGAGGAGATTTCAAACAAAGGTATTGTATCTTATATGATTTTTTTTCGTGCTAACACTGTTAGGTACCTTAGAAAAGTTGTAGTTTTCGCTAATGCTCCCTATACCTATAACAATGCTACTTTCCCCGTTTTACGTTACGGCAAATCGTTGCTAATACGATCGAGTGTGAGAACGGTTAGATCGTGTCCAACGAGCCAGCCCCAATTTGCATACAATCAGCCGCGGGGTAGCGCGATTAGATTATTTAACAACAATGGCCTTGGGATCTCGTTCAGTTAAACGTGTGCCTAATCTACCTACTGACAGATTTTTTTTAAACTTTGAACTGGTAAACACGTTTGCAGATTAGTTGACGTGCGTCATGGCTCAGTCGGTAGTAGCTCTGCCTTTCGTGCTGTGGGTCGTGGGTTCGATCCCCACCGAGAACAAACATTTGTGTGTGGCAAACATAGATGCTTGGCTTGGGATGTTTGGGTGTTATTATTAAGTGTTATAAGCATTTACAAAAAAAAATGTATACCTATACCTAATGTATTTTAACAGCCATCTAGCAGTTCCCATAGTACAATCTTTGCTTAGATTGGGACTAGAAGGCGTTGTATGTCTGTGAATATTTATCTAGTTAGTTACCTAGTTGCTAACAAATCTTGATTGCAAATTAATTTCGTCGATTGGTAAGTAGGTAAACAAAAAAACTCTAAGATTACGTATGCGTATAGATACCTACAAGTGTTTAACTTTGTCTAAGCTTATGGTATGAAGATGTTTAATCATAATTTGAGTATTAAAAGCCTAATCTTTAATTAATTTATCCATGAACAAATTCAATTTAATTTATTGTACAAAAACAAAATGGCGTCAGATAAAAACAATGCAAAAGTAATTTGGAACAATCCTAAACAATTGTTCGGGTGACGAGATATCATTAGCATAGAAATTAGGAGATTTTCTCAAAGACAACTTTTCTAATTGAGACTTCTAGCGAATGGATAGTGAATGTTGATGTACAAATAAATAGAGGTGACTTAAAATAAAACTAATGTTTTGAAAAAGTAATTTATTAATTAACGCTAACTTTATAACTAAAAATACTTAAAACTACCTATTTATTTTGAATAATTTACAGTAAGGGTTTTTGGATAATTTCGTTGTATAATTTTTCGGATCAAATACAATGCACCAGGATATAAAGAATTTAAACATTGAAATTCGCTTTATTGCTCTTAATTTGTATACCTATCTAAAATCATATTTTAAGTTGTCTGAATGACTAAGTTTGAAGTGTTATTTTATAGCCTGTATTTTTATCTCAAAAACAATTAGACCCTGTATAGTTTTGAGCATGAAACAGGGCTCACAATATAAGTTTATGAAAATTCTATAGTGTTAATAAAGATTAGTATAAAAATATGGTGCCATCAGAATGATTTTCAACTTTAATGACGGGCGGCGGTGGATCTCTTTCCAATAAATACGATCTCAGTGTAATGAGGCCGACGTTGGCGAGGTTGCATGTGATTGAAGCCATTAGAATCCTGAAACAAAGGAGATATAAACTACTAGGTTCCACCCGCGACTTTGTCCGCGTTCCGTTTGATTTTGTTGATTTTTTGGGATAAAAAATAGCCTGTGTTAATCCAGGTTACGAACTATATATTCCAAGTTTCTTCCAAATTGGATCCGAACATCCAAACACCCAAACATCCCAACATTCAAACATCCAGCCAAACATCCGAACATCCAAACATCCAAACATCCAAACAACCGAACATCCAAACATCCAAACATCTAAACTTTGTCATTTATAATACTAATGGAATGGGATAATGGGATGAGCGTTCGCCCAACGCAGCGCCTGAATCCGCCTCTAGATGTCTCTGAACCATCGTGTATGAATTCGGTAAAATAACTTCATCATTATCATCATCCACAGCCCGACTTTACCCACTGCTGGGCATAGGTTTTCCCAAGTTTGTGCAATCCACTAAAATAACTTACCAGTAACAAAATCCGAGAGCAGGTCCGGGAGTGTAAAAGTTCAATGCGATGTAAGAGATGGCTAGGTGGTCCTTCAAGCCGGATGTGGCCCAGTAGATGCCGAACATCATCATCGCTGTCAAGCCTAGAGCTGCTGTGGCACAGTTTGCCCATAGGCACCCTGAAATAGATACACCATCATCAGACCATAATACCGCGTGCACATTATGCCCATGCCACTGCCGCAAAAACATGAAGCGAAATAAGTAGGCACTTACCTACCTACATGTCATCAACAAAAGTGTCGATTAATGACCATATTCAAACAATTTTTTTTTTATTTAACCTATATCGTCCCACTGCTGGGCAAAGGTCTCCCCCATAGACTTCCAATGTTCTCTGTCCCGAGCTTCCTCCCACCATCCTCTCTCGAAGGCATCTAGTTCGTCGCGCCAACGCTTTCTTGGCCGACCCCGATATCGCCGACCGTCAGGGACCCAAGGTGTGGAGATGTTCGCCCACCTATCGGGAGGCATCAGGCTGACGTGCCCCGCCCAGTCCCATTTGAGCCTAGCGCCTATTCAAACTAATGAATACCTTAAATCCGGTGGTAGGTACATACCGGGTAGTCCAAAGATGGGTTCAGTGGGGTTCTTCGTAGCGTTGATAATCGCTAATCCAGCTGATATAACTGCGAAGATCATTTGCAGGAACAGAACCAGTAGAAGGCAGATGTAGAATGCTAGGGATATCACTGGCGGGTATGGCACTAGAAAATATATCAAAAAATTACACGATGTTTTTCTTCACCGTTTCGGGGCACTGGTAAATTGGACGTGGCATTAAGCTGGAATTATAGTGTCGACTAGATTAATAACTTTGAGATGTTAATAAAAATCTTGGTGATATGTAAAAACGACGTACCTACTCGTAGCTCTATCTAACACAAAAGATCTTAGATCTAATTGATGATCAAAGCATCTGCGTATCAAAAAAGAAGGTCGTGGGTTCGAATCCATCAACGTGTCGACTAGATTAATAACTCTTGGGATATTACATTTTTTTTTATGATAAAAGTAATGCAACAAGCTGATAGCTCACCTGATGTTAAGTACCTAGTAACTTCTGCCTATAACAATGCATTACCTCACAGAGCAAGTTCAATGAGGACCTGCCCTGTAAGGCAATTCACTGCGTCCATCACTCTGAGACGTAAAGATCTTGAAGTCTCATGTGCTTGTAATCTTAGTGATATGTAAAAACTTATACCGAAATAAGTTTGGGATGCTTACGTGGATCTGATGTGTCTACATCTGTCACAGCAACACATGTTGGAGTAGGACGGTAGCCATTTGCCAAAGCCTCCACCTAAAAACGATATTTTCAAAATAGAACACAGTGCAATACCTCGGTTGGGTACGTCCTCAGTGGACGTGATCTGACGCAGAGGTAACTGCTAAATACGAGATGGGCCATAGGCAAGATTTTCCTGAATTAGTTTCTTACAGCTTTCTATACCCTACCTACGAGCGTTCGTTAGTGGGTAACACTTCGGTAATCGAGCAAGTTCGTATGAGCTAGTGGCCAACTCTGGTGTTAAAGTTTTTAGGCCGTCTTAAGGCCTCCGTCATGGCTTAGCGACTGCTAGAGCCGGGACAGTTTAACGTGCCCTCCGAAGCACGGAAGCGCTCAGATGTGATTGCACTAACGGTCACCATCCAAATGTGACCGAGCAGAACGTCGCTTAACTTAGATAATCGGTGAAGATTGACTAAGCAAGCCTAGCCACGAGCGCTTCAGTCAGACTCTTCGGTCTTCATTACATTTTGTGAAGAGTTTGGACACTTACTTCAATCCTTCTAGCCTCTCCTTCAGTTTTACAGCTGAGTGCACAAGCGCTCAATGATGTTATGCAGGTCACTGAAACATACAAGGACAATAATTGGTCGAAATCAAAGAGTCTGCGCCAAATTGGATAGAGCCCAGGTCCCACATTTTTTTTAAACTTGCAATGATGGAACTTTGTTTGTTACAATACACTTACAATGTAGCTTTAAAAAATATCGCAATATGAATACAAAGCAGCGGGAATCATTAGTTATTAGACATTTACCTTCGAAAGATGCGACTTTTTCAATATTTTTTATCGTATTTACAGGTGTTAACGTCAAAATAATCACTTTATTTTACGTTTTCGTGACTGCTACTGCATAATAGATTATGATAAAACCAACAGAAGTTATATATATATATATAACAAAATTAATATACAAAATATACTAAATGTCGTCCCCGTAGTTGGAAAACTAAATAACTAACAAAACCAAAATCGCGAGAAAAGCGCGATTTACTATTTTTTTGCGTGTAAAATGGCTATAACTTTTTGTTTGATTACATTTTTACTATGCATCTTTTGCTATGTTATAGATTGTTACATAACCTATTTTTCAATCTAACGGTTGTATACGTTAGTTCATTTGTTTGTAAGAAAAAAATTAAAAAGCAATTATGTATTTTTCCCTCAACAAAGTTTTAAAGTTTTTATGCACTTATTTAATTTATCATGTCAGTTGTTTAGTTCTTCTTCGTCAATGTTCTCCCTAAAACTTAAAAAAGCTAACATTAAGTGCCTTTATTCAATTTTCCTACATTAGCTAATTAATAAAATGACCTATTATTTAATTATTTTACTCCTATTTCCCTTATATCCTACCCATAAAGACTCCTCAAAACAAAATAAGGGCCACTTGAGTATTTTTGTTTTGAGACCATTTTTTGCTCACCTTCGTTAATTGAATATTTTTTTATGAATGCCACTATGTTCTCAAGTGTCGAGTTAACGATAATAGTGAAGCACTAGGGATATTAGTGTTAGGGGTATGGAAAAAAATGTTGATGTCTCAAATATCGTGAAGTGGGTAGAGTTTAGTTTATTTCGTGATTTGATTTCAGATTAGTTTAACGCAAGTCTACTGTCAACTACGGTTGTTTTCGGACGTTAAAAGTGTAAATTAATCATTTAACCGTAAAATGCCAAGAATTTGACGCCATTTAGACAATGCGTCTGCTACCAGAGCCGTAACAATGATAGAGACTGGTCAGTCGCAACGTGCCGTGGCTTTACATATTCGCGAAGGGCTATACAAAACCTTTGGAACCGGTATCAGGAGACCGGGAGTGTATCCGGATATGTAGTGTGCATTAGGAATCGTTTACATGAAGACCAGCAACGTTCACGAAGGCCTGTAACCCGCACTAAACTGATCGGGACTCATCGTGCAAATCGATTAAGGTTTGCGCGTCAACATCTCGAATGGGGCATGGGCGAATGGCGTAAGGTGCTTTTTACGGATGAGTGTAAAGTGAAGTTTTTCAGTGACGATCGACGTGTGCGAGTATGGAGAAGAAGCGGAGAACGTTTTTCTGATCCTTGCATTCACGAACGTGATAGGTATGGTGGTCCCAATGTCATGGTCTGGGGCGGGATCAGCTTACAAGGCAAAACTGACCTTGTTTTTCTGAATGAGGGCACTGTAACCTCCCAGAGTTACATCGAACGGGTTGCCAGGCCACATGTCATCCCATTTTCACAACAAGCGATAGACGGTTTCATCCTGATGCAGGATAATGCACGACCGCACACAGCTCGGGCGACCATCTCAGTTTTGGAGGAAGCCAATATTCAGGTTTTGGCATGGCCTGCGAACAGCCCTGACCTGAATCCCATTGAACACCTTTGGGACCAATTAAAATGCCGAGTCAGAGCAGCTGAAGAGGATGTGCACAACCAGCAACAGTTGATTCAATTGTTGAAAAGGTGCTGGGAGGAGATCCCAGAGGAAAACATCCGTCATCTTATTGAGAGCATGCCTTCGAGGCTTCAAGAATGTGTTTCGAAAAGGGGAGGACATACCCGTTATTAAACAACTCAAAGTAAACAACTCTGCGGTGCGTTAAGTCTACAATTTAATGCCATTGTAAGCTGTAAAATGCCTTAAAAAGTGATAAAAACAAAAAACATCCTAAGATTACGTATTTTTTGTCTAAAGTCATTAAAATTCATTAAATTTAACTTAAAAAACATTGTTTTATTGAATTTAAATTATAAACAAAACAAAAAAACCTGGTCGAAAAAAATAATATGGAAAATTAGTTGTGGCCCTTATTTTGTTTTGAGTAGTTATTAAATTTTACTTGTTCTGAAATTATAAACAGTAAGAGAGATTTGGTAGAAAATTGAATAAAGGTACTTATTTAATTTAAAAAATATCTTTGAATCACTATCCTATTACACAAAAACTATATAAATACTCTTGTTTAATTATTCCTAACTGCATTGTTCCTGTAGAGCATAGAAATGTGTCGAAGGAAAACTGAATAAGTAACTTTATGCATTTTATTCGCCGCAGAGTAGCTCTTATTTACAGTTGGCTATTTTATTGCCGAGTTAACTATTTTTCCTTCGCTACTTTTTTCTCATTACTTCAATATTCATTTTTCCATCTTTGACGTCTTGATAGGTTCATTTTTGAATATATTTTTATTGAAATATGATATCAGAATTTTAGAGACACAGAAAGATGCAGCTTGAATTGGACTTTATGAAAGTGCAATAAAGTCGATTTGGCAAAATGTGTTAGTTATTTAGTTTTCCAACTACGGGGACGATGTATGCAAATCGGGACCTGAAATGCCCCAACGCCACTATTTTTACAAATTTTTAGATCGGTATTATATAAGTTGTAGGTTGTGGTGCCAACCGAATCGCCAGCATTGCCTGCCCACTGCCTCTTCAACTTGCTAGCTTTATGCCAGAGGTATACCTACTGTAAAGTAAGTTAGGAACTGGTGTCGCTAAGCTGTTGAGGACCAGGGCACCTCGGAACAGGCCATATTCTATCGTGCTGTCCAGTGCATCTGTAGCTGATGACGCTGTTGATACCACCTGGAAATCATCAGATGAAAATCACATATGGTTCGGTCTCTAGTTTCCTGAATACTTAGAAAGAAGATCCAAGGCCTTTACAAGAGATGCTCGCATTGCTGTGTTCCGGTTTGAATGGTAAGGGCGCCGGTGTAATTACCAGGCACATGAGACTTCAAGATCTTTACGTCTCAGAGTGATGGACGCAGTGCATTGCCTTACAGGGCACGTCCTCATTGGACTTGCTCTGTGAGGTAATGCATTGTTATAGGCAGAAAGTTACTACTTAACACCAGGTGAGCTATCAGCTTGTTCCATTACTTTTACCCAGAACCGAAACTATACCTATCTGCAAATCCTGTTACGGACGGTTTACTAAACTAAGCCGCAACTTTAAACTAGGAACTGCCTTGTCTGTCTTCAGTATTATTGCAGAGGTAGGTACTTACCCAGCTATCACTAGACACAGCCACAACAATAAGTAAAACACTAAGAACACTCAACAAAAAGGCACAGAAAATATAACCTCGCCGTGTGACAGCCATTTTAAAAATGGCTACGCATTCTCTAATCAGCAATAATCGACTGATAATGACTCAGTTTACAGTTATTAGGATGCTTTTATCTGTAAAGGCTGATGGTCACTGTAGCAAGTAGTTTTAAGCAATCAAGAATGTTCCATACAGAATACACATACCTATCGTATATGTATATACCTACCCTCTCTGTCTCGCTACATGTTTCGAAGCTTACGCACACAAACATGTTCCAACGGTCTTTGTGAAATAGATGTTGCAAAAGGTGAGCTTTATGAGCCCAGAGCCCGTGGTCTGAGTTTTGTTATGTTGATAACCGCTCTATATCAGGTGGTTCATCTGCTCGTTCCATCATTTTTAATCATAAAAATATCAGTAGCGCATTTGTTCATTATTCAATTTCTCCGATTAGAATAACTAACGAACAAATACTGAAATATCACTCGAAATTTAAGCATCATTTAAAATTGTTCGGCCTTTTTTACCTTTTTTTTTTACTTTAGTAAGAGATGGCAATAATGAATGCACTTAATCCGAGAAGCGTTTAAGTATTCAGACTTATCTAAGTGTCTAAGATGCTTCAGTAAGCGTCAGCCTTTAGATATTTAGATTTGATAACTAATTTTAAAACGTTTTTCTTATACCGTTTAGAATCACACAAATAGTCACCAACAGATAATTATTTTTCTGTATGGTCATGGTCACCCATTCTAATAAGAAACGCGCTGAACGTTTCACTACTAGTCAATAAGTTAGGAACGGAAAATATTCGCGTCCAAGGTTCTGCTTTTGGTTGCAAAGTTTTTTTTTTACGAGTTATAGCTAAGCATTTGGCTGCCAGCCTAAGGTGGAGTACGCCTAGCTATATAATCCACCTATTCACTCTTTTCTTGAAAATTCCTAGGTTATATCTTTCAGGAAATACTGATGATGGCAGAGAGTTGGTAGTTTTCTTGAAACTCGATATAATTTTTGGAATATCATAAAACATTGACATCACCTCCAATAACTAATAGGTAAATACTATTGTTATCAATGCACTATCAGCTGTGAAATAATCACTATCTATAAAAGCTAGATAAGATCCTAATTTATCATTTGGACATGAATTATTTAGGAGACAGACGTCTAAATTAATTTATTATTTTGTGAACAATCTTCTAAATATACAGGGTGTTACCAGACCACTTCCGAAAACGAAAGGGGGAGCTACAGCACACCAAAACCCAACCAAAAAAAAATCAGTTATCCTGAAAAATAATTATAGCCGGAGAAAACAATGTTTAAAGATTTGTATTTATTTCGCCAGCCCGCAATGTACGCATTCACGTAGGTAAGGTCGAGGCGTAGTACTATTATTTATTCTGTGTCGTAAGTGCCTACTAACGTAGGTAGGTACTAACGTAGGTCGCTCGCACGTCGCGTACTTGAATGACCCGCGATGAACTCTCAGCTGTTCATGCTGTAGTAGACGTAATCTGCGTGCTGCGTGTACATTGCTGCTTTATTTATTTTATTTGTTTTTTTGCTTTTTTAAATGAGATAATTAGGTAGATATGTCTTATTATGTTGTACTGTGTGTATATAACTAGAAAAAAAATTAAAAAGAGATAGGTAGTATTCTTATATAGTGTAGGAGTGCACTAAGATAGGAATTTTGAAAAGTCGCACCCTAACAAGGTCTAAAATTAGGATCAAAGATTTTAACCAAATAATGCGTATGCTGGTACCACGCGAGCAAAGCCGCGGGCGACAGTTAGTTTTGTATAAGTCTAAAAGGCTTATTACACTACGCGCTAGCTAGCTAGTCTAACTAATAGTGATGTGACGTGTATTTGAGTTTTTCAAACTCGAGTTAAGAGTTGAACTATCTATTGACTCGAGTCCCCACTCGAGTTGAGCTAGCATCAATCTCTAACCATTTACGTCGCACATGGACCGAGTAAAGTCAACTCGAGTTAGGACTCGAGTCAATAGACAGTTCAACTCAAATAAGTCCAGTTTGAAAAATCTCAACTCATCATATCACTATTTAGTAAGAAGCGCGTGGAAGGGAAATATATCATTAGTCTTTCTAACATTAAATATCACTAGATCAATGGATAAAATACAATATTTGATCAATTTGTTAAAGATTTTATTTACTTGCTGAAGCAATGATTTAATATAAATTAATTATTTAATAAAATATACAGATTTTACAACATACTTTTTTACACAACAAACATACATGTGCACTTATTTTTAAATTTTATTTATAAACGTTCAATAAAAGCGAATGTTTTGACTCGATGTAACATTCAAGCTTTGCACTTCACTAAAAACACATTTTTAATAATCTTAAATCTCATTTCTACAAATGACTACTAACCAAAAATTATTAAAATAAAATATTATAAAATAAACTACAGATCCATACTGAATTAATTTCGACAATGCGGTCACCGAATCGTGAAGTTAGTTGCTTCATGCGCGAACACAGTACTCAATCCTAACTATCCTAACTAATATTATAAATGCGAAAGTAACTCTGTCTGTCTGTCTCGCTTTCACGCCAAAACTACTGAGCCCGTAGTCTGTGCATTTGTTTTACTTTCGACTCGATTATAGCACACGCAAACGCATTCGCAAAGCGAGAAATTTTGTTGGGAATTGCATAATTCTAAAATCTTCCGCTAGAGGCGCTTATCCGGGTTTCATACAAAATTTCTCGCTTTGCGAATGCGTTTGAGTGTGCTATAATCGAGTTGAAAGTAAAACAAATGCACAGACTACGGGCTCTGAACCCATTTTAATGAAATTTGGTACACAGAGAGTCTAGAGCCTGAGAAAGGACATAGGCTACTTTTTAATGCGAAAAAAGGGTTGTAAGTGGGGAAAGGGGGGGGTGAAAGTTCCATAACCTTTATCATGAAAACTTTTTTAATGTCACATTTGAAATAACTGTCATTTGTTTGACAGTAAGAGTTTGAATGACAGGACAACGTCTGTCGGGTCAGCTAGTTAAGAATATATTTATTGCTTTCACATGTTTTACATGAATTTTACATTGGTTGTAGATGTAAATAAGTGTCTCATGGACCCTGCATAGGGTATAGCAATATGGAGGCAGGCCAAGGTTTATAAACAGCTATTAGATTGCTAATTAGTATTACATCATTTAGTTAAATAAATAAATATTCACGGACACTTAAGACAACGCCTTCTAGTCCCAAACTAAGCAAAGCTTGTACAATGGAAACTAGATGGCTGATAGAATACATACATACATTTTTTTTTGGTAAATACATACTTATAATACATAGAAACACCCAGACACAGAACAAACATCAATGTTTAGTTAGTAGGTAGGTAGTAATTTTATTTTAGGATGTTTTTTTTTGCTTTCTTCTAACTTCACGATCGCAAAGAATCACCGACCGTACAGTACTCGATCGACTATATTTGTACTTGCAATAAATTCTTACGGCCGAATACTCAAACGCTACTTATTAAGTTCATGCTTAAATTTATTGCCATATGTTACCAACGAGTAATGTCAGAGGCAGGGCTTAAGTAGTGCTTAAATGTAAGTGACGTTTAAGTATTCAGATCTTAGTGCTTTACAAAAATAACAGTCACTTATTGCAACTACCATTTTTTAATTGATTTTGACCTGTTTTAAGACACACTGAGACACAATTTTATAACTAATGTAAATTCAAGAAATATTAATTTAGTTAATAAATACAAGTGCTAGAAGCCAATATTAATTTAGAAATTAATAAAGTTTTTTTGGAATGCACGAATTTTAGACTAAAACACTGACGCGAAACTTCTTCTTCTTTTATTTATGGTCTCTATCCGTCATTTCGACAGTCAATTTTGCCAGTGTCAAGTGAAATATTTTAAATAATATAAGTCAAGTCATTCGTCAAATCGGCAAGAGAAAATGGTAGATTTTCTCTTCAAAACGAATTTTCACATTCAGAGAAACCACTTTACACACATTTATTCCAATGGCTCACACTTTATGTTACGACCTAAGTATTATTCGTTAAAATTCCACCAAAATTAAACAACAACTCACTATAACACAAGAAAAACTATTAAAATAAAAGTGCTAGGTGTTGTTTCAAAAATGACAAAACTTGAATCTGTCATTTTAACGCTTAAACATACCGTCATTGTCACTTGCATGACACTGACAAGAGATGACTATAAATTTAGGCGCCATTTTAGCTAGCACAGCTTTATCAGACCAATATACATTAAGCTTCTAAACACTGCATTAGATCCTTCAAACAATCATTACTGCCGCATAACTCCTTAAGCTTTTCCAACTGAGTTTGACTGAACCCCGACTTAAACGCCACCAAGCAAAGTAACCTCCTATCATTGAACGACATTTTGTCATTCATAACCGGTTTAAAAATGCCCAAATTTCGATCTACCCTCGCAGTGTTACTAAAACCTAGTCTCAGTATGTAGTAGGTCAGAGGTGCAAGTTCTCGTATGAACTGGTTTGAACTGGCTGAGACTAGTAATGTGGTGATGCAGTAGGGTAGAAGTGGCAGGGAAACTTTGTCGTTTATCAAGTGGCATAGAGCTTCGAATAGCCATCCGCTTAGAACTGGCAGTTGGTCTTGGGTTAGCGATGTTTCGAATACCTGTGGATAATAAATAAATAAATATCCTTGGACATTACACACAACGCCCTCTAGTCCCAAACTAAGCATAACTTATACTATGGGAACTAGATTGCTGATATAATACTTATATATTTTTTTTTTGTAAATACATAGGTACTTATGATACATAGTAACATCCAGACATGGAACAAACATCTATGTATGCCACATACAAATGTTTGTTTTTGGTGGGGATCGAACCCACGACCCACAGCGCGGAAGGCAGAGCTACTACCGAATGAGCCATGACGCCTGTCAATAGAAATGTAAGTTTAAATCCTATTTAATATTATAAACGCGATAGTTAGTAAGGATGTATGAATGAATGAATGAATGTATGTATGTATGTATGTTTGTTACTCTTTCACGCAAAAACTACAAATCCCATTTGGATGAAACTTGGAATATATATTGTCCGTGACCTGCATAGGCTACTTTTTATCCCGGAAAGTCAACGGGATCCAACGGGACGCGAACGAAGTCGCGGGCGGAATCTAGTGACCAATACGTAGTACATCTACGTAGCTTGGAATAGTTACACCGTGTTTTGTAGGCGTAAACTTTTCCGCTTACAAGTATCAAGAAACTCGATCTCAACTCGATTAAGCGTCGCGTACTAGGGGTTCGATTTTAGTAACTGTACAGCAGGTACACTCGGAGCCCTCAATAAAGGTAGCTAGCACAACCAGCGAAGGAGGCTAGGTGGATCAATATAAAACAATACAACTGTGAGTAGGTATCGCGTGTATATTTCTCAACAATCAAAATTTCTTAGAACTAGGTAGTACAGAGCCGTGCGTTTTCGTCAGCGCGATGCAGGATTCGGTCATTTTTAGTCGCGACATCTAGTTTTGATTTAGTACAACATTAACGCCATTATTGGTTAAACAGTAACTAAACTTATTTAAAGTTATATATTAAAAACTCACCTCAAATACAACCTCAGCGTTCAAAACAGCGCATTCCACCGAAATATCTCTTGCTCTCGTCACACTTTTACAAAACTTCTCCGCTTCTTTACATGTATCAAGAAACTCGATCACAACTCGACTGAGCGGCGCGGCCGGTGGTAGGGTCTCTCTTAGGAAGTATTTCAATGCTTCTGTGATTATTCTTTTGCTTTCGAGATGGCGTGTTTGCTTTAGGATTTTGTACAGAAGGGTTATCCGTTCCATTGAGTTCATTAGTACGTCGGGGTCCATGTTTGACACGTCGGAGGTTAAGCGTGGGGATAGCAGTTTGTTGTCAGCTGAAAATGAAAGGTTAATTTAGGTATTTTAACTACTTTTTATATCCTACATTTTAATTATGTAAGTATATACATAACTAGCCGTCGCCCGCGGCGTTGCTCGCGTTCTAAGGACTTATAGTTTAGGCTGTGCGTTGATTGTCAGTCAGCTTCAAAAAAAATTTATACCTATATTTAGAAGATACTTATTTATACCTACGTAATTAAGAGTGATTTAGAATGTAATTTTATTTGTTTACTAGCCGTCTCCCGCGGCGTTGCTCGCGTTAGAGTGTGACTTTTCAAAATTCCTTTCTTAGTGCACCCCTGCACTATATAAGGATACTACCCTCCAAATTTCATACCTCTAGGACTTATAGTTTAGGGTGTGCGTTGATTCTCTGTCAGCTTCAAAAGAGTTTTATATATTTAGAAGATACTTACTTATACCTACATAATTAAGAGTGATTTACAATGAAATTTTATTTGATCAACAACATTTACCTGAAAACAGATGTACCATCAAAATCTGCACAGCATGGTGTTCAGAGTATTTCTTCATGTTATCTAATAGTTTCTCTATGAGAGAGTTTTTGAGATCCTTCGGAAGCACTGGCTGCCGGAGGATTGATGTTATACCCTAGAATTATATTATAACTATTTATTTATTTATTAGTTTATAGACGAGCAGCTTTCGCTGTTATGTCTACGTCACACAGTGTTGAAATGTCTTTTTTAGTCACTTTTTTTGACACGAGTTTTGACATTTTTTGAAACGACACATAGCACTTTTATTTTAATAGTTTTTCTTGTGTTATTGTGAGTATTGTTGTTTAATTTTGGTGGAATTTTAACCAATAATACTTAGGTCGTAACATAAAGTGTGAGCCATTGGAATAAATGTGTGTAAAGTGGTTTTTCTGAATGTGAAAATTCGTGTTAGGTTTTGAAGAGAAAATCCACCATTTTCTTTTCAAAACAAACGACAGACGACTTGACAAATGACTTGACTTGACTTATTTATTACAATTTTAACACTTGACATTGGCAAAATTGTCTGTCGAAATGACGGACACAGGCCATTATGGAAGAGAAGAAGAAGCACTGTTTTATTTATTCGTAGCCAGTTGTCGAGTTTATTTTTGAAGGCATTTATGGAGTCAGCAGTAACAACGTCCTCAGGCAGCATGTTCCAGTTGTGGACCACTCTGTTGCTGAAGAAGTCATGTGCAACGTGTGTATTGGTAGTATCACGAACTAATTTAAGATGATGGCCACGTTACAAAAGGTATATAAAGCAAGCAAGCTCGTATGAGTTAGTGGCCAACTCTGGTGACGGAGTTTTTAGGCCGCCTTTAGGCCTCCGTCGTGGCTTAACGACTGCTAGAGCCGGGGCAGTTTAACGTGCTCTCTGAAGCACGGAAGCGCTCAGATGTAAATGCCACTAACGGTCACCCATCCAAATAGTGACCGCGCAGAACGTCGCTTAATTTAGATATTCGGTGAAGATTGACTAAGCAAGTCTAGCCACGACAGACGGGCGTCACAGCTCAGTTGGTATAAGCTCTGCCTTCCGTGCTGTGGGTCGTGGGTTCGATCCCCACTAAGAACAATCATTTGTGTAAGTCTGGGTGTTACTATGTATTTTAAGTATGCATTTACAAAATGTGTAAGTATTCTATCAGCAATCTAGTTCCCATAGTACAAGCTCTGCTTAGTTTGGGGCTAGAGGGCGTTGTGTGTAATGTCCATGAATACTTATTTTTCTAAATAGTTAGATAGATAGATAGATAGAATATTCTTTATTGTACACTACTTATAAGTAAACAAAATAAATAAATACCATAATTGGTAATACGATCAAATTTTAGGAGGTAGGTACAATGAGCGGCCTTATTGCTTAAAGCAATCTGTTCCAGGCAACCTTTGGATGGATAGGATCTAATACACAAAACACGGACGGGGCGTACATAAAAATCATTTGAATTATTAAAGTAAAATTAATTAATAAATATAATCAAAAAGTACATAATGATACCTAAATAAACTAATACATAATAATAATATATTATTAGTTAGTTACCTTTACAACTAGATCAGCGCAGTAATGTCTAGGGTTGTTCAGTATAAACTCGACGGCTAAGTTTATTAGATTCGGATGTCCCAACTCGACGAGCGTGAATAATACTGTCCAATACAAACTCTGCTCGTATAGTGATATACTGGAATAAATAATTCGAGTTTAGGTTTTTACTTATTGTGTGTATGTTATAAGATATAGGTAAGTACCTACCTATAAGTATCTTTTTTTATATTTTTTATTTAACCTATATCGTCCCACTGCTGGGAAAAGGTCTCCCCCTGCAATGTTCTGAAAGGCTGGGCAATCGGAAGCTCGGGACAGAGAACATTGGAAGTCTATAAGTATCTTACGGCCGAATAATCAAACGCCACTAAAATTAAGTAGAAAACTAAAAAAATAGTTTCGTCAAATATTATACTCACTTGGCGTTGTTCCCCAAGTACTGCCGCACAGCTAAGTTCAACTGCGTGACCAGCTCCTGGTATGGGTTTGGTGACATTTGACTGCAAAGTTGAGGGTTTCCTGTCAGCTGTAGCAAGCATCCTATGAAACAGAGATAAATAAATACCATCTAGTATTAAACCTATATAGCATAACTAGCCGTCGCCCGCGGCGTTTCTCGCGTTCTACCTAAGACCCAAAATAGTTCTCTTAGACCTCTAAAAGGGCTTGTTTTAGCTGTGGATTTCTACAAGTTAATAATGATGTGTATTAAAATGATGTAGGTTTTTTGACCTTGTAAAGCAGCTTGCCGTAGCGGTGCGTAGCTTGATGCAAGCGACTTGAGAAGTTTCTGATGCACTGAGGACAATTCCTGGAACAATAAACAAGTATGAACAAATGGGTTACTAATAAATATGGCTGCTTCGTAAACCACTAGGCTACAGTGGGCGCAAATCAGACTATAACTAAATTGGAGACACAACGCCTGCAATCAAAAATGAGCTTTACTCATTGACTTACACGACTTTCTTTCTACTGCCTTAGACACACCCGTGCTACAGTGGGCAGAAATGAAACTTCATAGCTACAGTGGAAACAATACGCTTGAGTTCCAAAATAAGCTTTACTGCGTTGCCGTAAGACTTCCTTTCGATTGCCTCCCACTACAACTGTTCTACAGTAAGAACAAACCTGACGTTATAGCTACAGTGGGAACAAAACAATTGCAAGGTATTATAAGCTTTACTATATAGACTTAAAATTTCCTTTAGCTTACCACCTGCTAACGCCCGCGCAGCATGCTACAGTGTGCGCATAACCGACGTCCTAGCTACAGTGGGAACAAAACAATTGCAATCTATAATAAGCTTTACTACATTGACTTACGATTTCATTTGCTTCCGTCCGCAAAACCGACGTCCTAGCTACAGTGGGGACAAAAACCATAAAATAACATTTAATTTTAGAACATTTTTTTTTTCTAACCTGTACAGCATGTGGTGATTGCGTCTGCTGATGGCACACAGCGAGGGTATGTGCCAGCGCGAGCAGCAACGCCCTTGCTGCTGTGCTGTAGAAGGCGCTGTGAGCGGCAGCAGGAGCGGAAGCGAGAGCAGCTCCTGCCCACGCCCACTGCTGGGGCAGCGTGAACGTATAGCTGCATTCTACTATACACGTTAGGAGAGATACTCGGGCAGCCACGCCTGTTGGCGCCTGGAATTAAAATAAATAAATAAATATTATTGGATATTTCACAGAAGGAATCTCTGCCTTCGGTGTTGTGGGTCGTAGGTTCGATCCTCACTGAGAACAAGAATTCTATGTCTGGGTATTACTATCCTATCCCATCCCACTAATTCCCACTTAATATTACAACTGTCAAAGTTTACATGTTTGGATGTTTGTGTTTCGATCACGCTGAAACTACTGGTTCGATTTGGATGAAACTTGGAATATATGTAACCTGGATTAACACATAGGCTACTTTTTATCCCGGAAAATCAACGGGATCCAACGGGACGCGAACTCTTCAGAAACGCCTAGAAGGTTTCGCATAGCAAATTGCACTTCTAATCCTGCGTTGACGAAGTCGCGGGCACCAGCTAGTATGAATATACCCTTGAGATTTTTATTAAAGTTTCGTTACTGACCTTGGGCTCTAACATCTGTGTTGTAACATCCATGAGTATTTGTAAACAGCTGTTCACATCGATACCTTTATTCCTTCTTCTTCTTTTTAATTCGCGTTTGATTTTGAATGACGCATCGTCTGTTATATCTGTAAACGAAAATAGATCTTAAAACAAGAGAAAATAGGTTTCACTTTGTGTAGCAATCATACTGTGAATGTGTAAGTCTGTCTATGTCTAACCTAGAACTACAGTCGTTCAAAGTAAAATTTTCCTTATTTATATACTCGTAAGGACTGTTTTCAAACTCTGGCTGTACACTCGAAGACACTTTAGGCGGACAATACGTCATAGCAAGATTGCAGTGACGCTAGAACTTTAAAAAATAGACTTTATTTCACAATATATAAAGTTCAAACTGCAATTACTGCATGCAATAGTACACAGGTCAAAATACAGTGAAACATTGAACTTAAAACCGACTTTATCACCTAAGTTATAAGAGTAAAAGTCACCTGAAGCCAGCTTAAGGTATTCTGTGTTGAATTGTGCACAGTGGTAGCCATCAAACCCATCCTTTATAAGAGGTATTCGTTCTAGATTCACGTTGTCAAAGATTCGGTACGCTGATGTACCGATTAGAAGATTTTTCAATCGTTGCATACTAAAAATAATAAATAAATAAATATTCTTGGACATTTTACGCCTTCTAGTCGCAAACTAAACAAAGCTTGTACTATAAGAACTAGAGTGCTGATTAGATACATACTTATGTGACACCCAGACATAGAACAAACATACACAAATAATTGTTCTCAGTGGGGGTCGAACCCACGACCCACAGCACGACAGTTTCTTACGAAGAATATAATCAATTTGGTTTACTTAATTTAATTTGACTTTATTTATTTTAATGAACTTGAACGGCAGAAATCAATTACACAAATTAATTCTAATGTCAAACAATCTTAGGATAATAATAAACAGAAAACTAATAATAATAAAATAAGAAAAAAAAAATAGAATAATAACAAGGACATTACAAAAACGAATAATGTTTAAATGTTTGTAATGAGTGGAGACCGCGTTTAGGCAAGCGTAGTGTAGGATGCCCTCCGGCTAGGTGGGGCGACGATCTGAGACATGTAGCTGGCAAACACTGGATGAGAAGAGCCGAAGACCGGGCTCAGTGGCGCGTCTTGGGAGAGACCTACGTCCAGCAGTGGACCGATATAGGTTGATGATGATGATGATGATGATGATGTTTGTAATTCAATAACGCTCTTATGCATTGCACATGACTTATCTCTAACTTTGCGTACAAAAAAGAATAAAAACAAACATTGTGAGTTAAACAAGAGTTATATACATAAAATACTCACGGGTTAGTAGGATTCAATGGGCCTCTAGGCACATGTAATATACCACCACGTCTCACAGTAGGCGTGGTAGATACCAGTAGTTGCGTAACACCTCTAACAGCCCAATGCGTGCCATTGCCTTGCAAGGCTCCCAGTAATCCTACCCACATCTCTTCAAACTGCTTCTTTGATGACCAGCCTATTAGATTTGCCCTGAAATATTAAATACTTACACAATAATGTAAAATAATGTATGTATGTATTCTATCAGCCATCTAGTTTCGATCGTACAAGCTTTGCTTAGTTTGGGACTAGAAGGCGTTGTGTTAAGTGTCCGTGAATATTTATTTGTTTAATTATTTAATACAAAAAAAAATCCCAATAAAAAATGGGCTGACAGCTCAATAACAGCTGCGCAGTGTGTTTGGACATGCCTTTGACAACCTTTGACATGCCTCTAGGCATTTTTGAAGGATAATTAGTTAGGTACAAAGAAATATGGACCTATGGGTGAGTATTGGTTGTTTAATTTTGGTGGAATTTTAACCAATAATACTTAGGTCGTAACATAAAGTGTGAGCCATTGGAATAAATGTGTGTAAAGTGGTTTTTCGGAATGTGAAAATTCGTGTTAGGTTTTGAAGAGAAAATCCACCATTTTCTTTTCAAAACAAACGACAGCCGACTTGACAAATGACTTGACTTATATTATTATAATTATATCACTTGACATTGGCAAAATTGTCTGTCGAAATGACGGACAGAGGCCATTAATGAAGAGAAGAAGAAGGCTGTTTAGTTAGGTCCAACGAAATATGGAGTTCATTTTACTAATATTATAAACGCGTAAGTGTGTAAGAATGTATGTAAACTTGGAATATATATTGTCCGTGACCTAGATTATAACATAGGCTACTTTATATCCCGGAAAATCAACGAAATCCAACGGGACGCGAACTCTTC
The DNA here is from genome assembly GCA_918843925.1 of Eulithis prunata. NCBI lineage: Eukaryota > Metazoa > Arthropoda > Insecta > Lepidoptera > Geometridae > Eulithis > Eulithis prunata. The sequence goes on along the minus strand of OU974030.1, from coordinate 5,611,548 downwards.
AGAAACGCCTAAAAGATTTCGCATAGCACATTACACTGCTAATCTTACGCAGATGAAATCGCAGGCATTAGCTAGTACTTACCTAAATAAGAACGGTTCTAGGACATCCATATCCTGCAATGCTTGGATTGGTAGATCAAACTTCTGAATCTCGTTCTTAGAACTACAGTCCACTGACGGCCAAGCTATAGGCGGGATTAATGCTATATTGCTTACTATATCTAGCCTGAAAAAAAAACAATATGTTACTAGAGAAAATCTTAATTAAATCCCACTAATATTATAAAACTAGCCGTAGCCCGCGGCGTTGCTCGCGTTCTACTATTTAGAGTGTGACGTTTAAAAATGACTTTCTTAGTGCACACCTACACTAATATAAGGATACTACCCTCCAAATTTCATACTCCAAGCTCCAAACTTGGAATATTTATGTCGGCACAGTTTAACGTGCCCTCCGAAGCAAAAGCAAAAACTTGTACCAATACAATAAATTAAAGTGCACATTTTTTGGTTAGAAAACTTGTTTGGATCAATGTGATATTTTTATTGAACCTTTGCATTGTTGTTCTCTCGACCCTGAAGCTCTGCAATTTCACATAATTACATTTAGTTATATTATATTTTCAAAAATGTTGAAATGTGCGAGCAAGAAGGTTGTCTGGCTTAACCCTTCGTCTTAAGTAAAATGCCTAGATTTAGATTACCTAGATATAAAACTTACCTAGATAAACTAATAATCAAACTCTCAATAGGCCGCTTACAGCACTTAGGTAGAACATGACATTGGTTTACAAAGAAATTCTTTTCCCAATACTCTATAAGAGTGACTAGTTTATTTCCCATTATCATCATTTCAGGCTTTGGACTGTCGTCTGGGGTTTTGATGTAGTCTTGGAGGATTAAAGGCTTTGTATCCTGGAAGAAGATTAGTGGTCAATTGACACGTTTTTTTTTAAAACAAAATTTTTAACAAATTGACACTAAAAAGAAAGAGAGTTAAGTACAAATAAAATAATCAATTTTGGTGAGCAATTCACACAATTCCTAACTTGAAACTAAGCGAAGTTATAGAAATCAGAAAACATGAAGCTGTCATGTCACGAAAGCGGACTGATAAAATGCATGGGTACCTAATAAGCACGTAGGTACCTACTGTTTTTTACAAATACATACCAACTTTGGATTTTTGTTATTTTGTTTGGATGGTGTTTATGGCTCAATGATTATTCTAGGTGGGAATCGAACCCACAACGTTACAACGTAGGAGCTATACCTACTGAGCTGTTAACTCAAGCCTATTATTCCTTTTTAGGAAACTGAACATATAACTTAGTATCAAATCCCCACTGGTAGGGTTTCTTAGTGGAGATTTCTGGAATATCCAATTTACTTAGTTAGTTTTATACTTACTTTTACTAAATACTTGACAACCGCATACAAACAACTTATAGCGGACTGTGATCTATTCAAATTGCTATCAACATTCAATTCACCCCAAATCTCATCAAAACTGATCGCCTTTGACACATTCTCAACTGTCAGTTGAATGACATTGTCAACTATGACGTTATCTGTCACGTTGACATTGACTCTGAACGACACTTCAGCATTCACCGGGTATTCGACTATAGACTTATTTTTTATTAAAAATGACAAGTACTGCAATGAAATAACAGAAAATGTTGACAGATTTTTGGATAATGTTGATGGTAGAATATTTTGGCTGCATTTGTCTAGTAATTCGCAGTCGACTTCGTCTAGCGAACGAATGATTCTGTCAAGGGAATCCAAGAAACCTGTCATTATAGTCTGCAGTGTCATAAACTCGTGATAGAACAGCTTGTCTTGGAAAACTTGGTGGCAACGACGCGTATATCTGTCAATAGTTTGTTCAACATTCAAATTGAAGTTCTCCGATTGGCTGAGCGGTCGGTTTTGCTTCGGGAATAATCGGATGATATCTGTCAGAGACTTGTCAAATGTGACAATTGACGCTTTGTACAAATCTGACAGATCAGGTGGGATGAGTTCTATTTCCTCGTCGGAAAGTTCTAGATTTCCGAAGCTTTCTTTTATGCTCTGATCAGAGATTGGTATAAAAAACTGAGATTTCGACTCCTTATTGTCGCTCTTTTTGAATACGTGCAACGAATTGACAACGTTAAGTTTATTGCTGTCAATTGATGACGTCATTTCCTGTAATTTCATCTCCTTCTGTGCCTTTATATTGTCTCGTTCCGTCTCTTTCGCATCGTGAATAGAAACTATATTGGTGAACTCTTTTAAGTAATTGTCACAGGCAACTTTGAAGCAGGATGACAGGAGTTTCCTGTCAAGTTCTGTGCATGCCATGACAGCTGTCAGATCGTCACGGGGTAGATTGGCGAGTAGGCGAGCCAATTCCATGTGCTTTGTGACTTTTTGTGACGTACATTCTAACATACAGCATCTGGAAATAAAAAATTTGAGACGTGACATCATTTTTTTGAATAAATTATTATGTACGTAATCTTATATCTTATATTTTTATAATGTATGTACTTTTTTATTTATATTTTATACTTAACTTAGTAATTTCAACTGTTTTAAAAATTATATTTTATAAGTAAAAAGTTCCTACATCCGTAATTGTCCATAAGACTAGTCTAGTAAGACATTATTGAATAGTATTAAGGGCTCTGGGTTTTGTTACATAAATAAATAAAAAACGTTTAGAATGGTGGCCTAGGGGACACAAGAGGCCTTGGCAGATGGGTGGATGATTGTTGTCGTACAGGAGAAAACCTGAATGCAAAAGACCCAAAAAAGACAAGGGTGGCGTTTGAGTGGGGAGGCTTACCTATACATAAAAAATTAAAAAGAGTTTATTTTGGACAACTAGATCCAGCCCAGCAGTGAGTCACTACAACCTGGATGTGATGATGATCATGATATTTATAAAGTCAAAACAAACAGTGTTACCGCTTACCTGCTCTTAGCTTGGTTCATAAGCCATTTACCATCAACATTAGTAGTAGTTATGTACTGAGGATTGATAGCCCTATCCTGAGACAGATCCAAAGGCGACAGATCGAATACACTTGACGCTAGCGAGTTCAGTTCATTCAATAGATTTGAATACCTAAAAATAATGCACTGTTAAGAATATGCAAGTAGGCTCGTATGAGTTAGTGGCCAACTCTGGTGACGGAGTTTTTAGGCCGCCTTAAGGCCTCCGCCGTGGCTTAGCGACTGCTAGAGCCGGGACAGTTTAACGTGCCTTTTGTTTAAAGCGCTCAGATGTAAATGCGACTAACGGTCACCCATCCAAATAGTGACAGCGCAGAACGTCGCTTAACTTAAAAATATTTTAGACAGAGGACTGTAAATCAAGGTCAGAATGACCTATTTTTTTTCATGTTCTTAATTTAAGTGGTGGTTTGAATAAATGGTCCTTCTTCTTCTTCAATTAGGTGCGTATCTAGGTATAAATCAGTAGACAGATATGATGAACCCACAGGCGGAAACTAGTATATATAAGCTCACCGAACATGCAGTTTATCTCTCTGAAGTAACTCCAAAGCAATCTGTACATCTTCTTTAGTCAATTGTTCGTTTATTTGTTCCAGTTGCATTTGTTTGAGCACTTTGCATCTGTCTACCGCCAGCTTTTCAAACCTGGAAGACATAGCTAATGATATTTCTAACCGATAATGAGAGGTGTTATAAGTTTGAGGCCACAGACTTCTGTGTCACCTTAACAAAGTCAAAGTCAAAAGTAAAAAAAAAACTTTTTTTTATTAGATTTTTTTTTCTTTTTTTTATTAATTTATTTCGTCCCACTGCTGGGCAAAGGTCTCCCCCAACATCTTCCACATTTCTCTCTCACGGGCCTGCTCCCACCAACTTCTATCAGCTTTTTTAAATTCTCTTATATTGTATTGTGTTATATTGTATATTAACAATTTTTTTTGATTTCGTTTATATACTAACTCTATGGGTAAGAAGATATGAGTAAGAAAGGAGTGAACACCGAGATGACGGCTGATAGAGGAGAGTGGAAGACGAAGACATGTTGTACCGACCCCACTTAGCGTGGGACAAGGGTAGGAAGATGATGACTAACGTAAGTATCATGTCTGAAATAAAAAGTTTTTTTTTTATTTAACCTAAATGGTCCCACTGCTGGTGACGGTCTCCCCCAAGGACTTCCAATGTTCTCTATTATTTTATGTTAGGATTTTTTTTACAGTTGCGCTTTCTACTAAAAACATACCTGGTACCTAGAGACGGCTCCAACTTCCCAATGATTCTGCAAATGAAGAATATCAAAGGACCCGACTGACTCTCGTGGCACGGAGATAGCATTTTGTACGCGTTTAGTGCAAATTCGTTCTGAAACAAGATATGGCGTCATGGCTCAGTCGGTAGTAGCTCTGCCTTCCGTGCTGTGGGTCGTGGGTTCGATCCCCACCGAGAACAAACATTTGTATGTATTCTATCAGCCATCTAGTTTCCATCGTACAAGCTTTGCTTAGTTTGGGACTAGAAGGCGTTGTGTTAAGTGTTCGTGAATATTTATTTATTTATATAACATGAATTGCAACATTTTGGATTACAATAGTAGAACCTAATCCCACAGGCCATAGCGTCCAGTTTACCTTAACCCCCTTGTTAGAGTCGTTTACTTTACGCAATATTGAACCTAAGCCCTTGAGCCTTGGGTCCAGATTGTCTTCAAAGTCGTTTGGCATAAACACAGTCCTTCAGTCACTTCACGCAACATTGATCCTAAAATCAATACTCCTAGTGTCTAGTTTACTTTAAGTCTGAGGTGGGTACCTCGCAGGTTGCACGAGGGCTGCCATCCAGTGTGAGTTTTTATACCATATCTCTAGTTCCTACCAAAAGTAACTGAAACACCAGAGCCGTAGAGACTAGTTTACCTTGAAGCTGCTCACTGTCGGCCACGCCACACAACATTGACCCTAAAACCAATACACCTAGTGTTCAGTTTACCTTGAGTCCTGGCTGGCACCTCGCCGCCACAGCTTGCAGCATGAGGGCTGCAGCAGGCGCTCGTTCCTGTACCATCTCTACCAGCTGACGGACCAACTCCTCAGAGAGATGGCAGATGATGATATGGATCCGGTTTACGAGGAGCCAGGTGAAGTGGACCGCTTCTACAAGACCGTTTTCCACCTGGAAGAGACGAAGGTTACTCTAAGGTTTGGACAAGTTCGTATTCTATCTGGAAGCGGCAATGAAACATTTAATTGTATCTGCCTACATCAGATCGGCGATTAAAAGTTTAAAAACTAAAAAAAAAAAAACTTTAATATGATACAGCTTCATCATCAGATAATGATAAAGATGATGATAGTGTATTGAGCTTGTTTTATTGATCATAAACACCATTGAAATGTCACAGGATAGCAAAATACGCAATTTCGTGTACGTGAATGACGTGTTTTTTTTCAGATGTTCCTATTTAACTCCCAAAGTACTGAACCGATTTTGATATTTTTTATATTTTTTTTATCTGGAAGTAAAAAGAGATAAAAAAAGTTTTTTTTTAATCTGTCCATTAATGAAGGGTAACTACATTAAAATTGAGAACCTACACTTTTTTTCATCATCATCATCAACCTATATCGGTCCACTGCTGGACGGAGGTCTCTACCAAGACTCTTTTTTTGAAGTTGGTAAAAAAAAAGATTGACAACTAGTCTATTCTATCACGTTTTCTCGTAAAAAAAGTCGTTATTCTACATTTAGAACTTACAAAATATTCGCAGTAAGCCATAACGCAGGCTGTCTGCATAACGTCAACTGTCAGCAGTTTAGTGTCACCGTTGTCAGCGCAAAGTGGCATGTTCCTGGTGAAGCCGACCAGCTTCTGCCAGTACTTGTGGGAGAGGAAGTTTAACCTGACACCAAATGAAATACTTATATCAATTCATAACAATAATTCTTAGGTAAGGCAAATTTTCTTGAGTCGAAGTTAAAAATAAATGCACACAAAAGCGAGCGGCAATCAAAGAGACTGCGTTCAAAGTATCTAACAAAAACTCCTTTTGAAATCGAGTAGAAATAGAAAAATAATTGTTTTAAATTCAAGTAAAATGTAACATAAGTAAGTAGGTAGCATATGTAGGTAAACTAAACTAAAACACTAGACATCTTCTAAATACTTTTCGTATATAAAACTCTTTAGAAGCTGACAGAGAATCAACGCACAGCCTAAACTATAAGTCCAAGAGGTATGAAATTTAGAGGGTAGCATCCTTATATAGTGTAGGGGTGCATTAAGAAAGGAATTTTGAAACGTCACACTCTAAAGGGTAGAACGCGAGCAACGCCGCGGGCGACGGCTAGTAAATAATAAATAAATAAATGAAAACAAAATGTGGTAACATTATTACGAGTTTTGACATTAACGCACTGTCAAACTTTGAATCTAATAAGAAGTTCGAGTATAAGGGAATAATTTATTGGGATTAAGAATACATTGCAGGTTTTCTACGAACTAATTCCATACCTGATAAGTAAATGTGACCAGTGTATTGTGAGCAAAGGTGCGATCCGTGCAGCCTTCAAGCAGATCCCGTTCAAAGTGTCCAAGGGTATGTTCTCATTGGGGTTGTAAAGGCCAGTATTAAGGCCGGATTGTTCGTTATGGAGAAGGGTTTGTCCTGTTTTTGAAGTTAGAGGAAAAAGGCAGCCATCTGGAATGAATATAATTGAGTAAAACACTTGAATATAAATCCAACTAATATTATAAACGCGAAAGTTTGTAAGTATGGATGGATGGATGGATGGATGGATGGATGAATGGATGGATGTTTGTTACTCTTTCACGTAAAAACTACTGATCCGATTTGGATGAAACTTGGAATATATATTGTCCGCGACCTGGATTAACACATAGGCTACTTTTTATCCCAGAAAATCATCTGGATCCAACGGGATGCGAACGAAGTCGCGGGCGGAAGCTAGCTACAGAGAAATCAATGAAATTGGATATGTACTAACCTGTCAAATGCAGCATATGTTTGACATGTACAATAATGTTGACGCATACCGAATACATCAGCCTTGAACTTTGAGCCTTATTGTCCTTATCATCAAGGGTCAATTTCGCATCTTCGTAGCACTTTTCCACTTCTAATATAGCCAGTGTCAGTGTTTTGAATAAAAACCTGCAAATTATATTTAATGAGTTTATTTATTTAGTTAGTTTATTTATTTAGAAAAATACTATCTACGTCTTTTTAAGGTAAGAGTGAATAACATTCATCATCATCATCATCTCAGTTCGGTATCACCCACTGAATAACAATAATTATTATTTTTTTAAAACATCCCAAAAGTTATGATACCAGCGCGAATTGAACCCGCGACCACTTGATTCATAAATTTTGTATGTCATAAAATTCTTTGTGAGTTTCCTTGCAGGGGCCTTATGCTCAGTTCGACTGAGAAGCAAGCTCGTATGAGTTAGTGGTCAACTCCAGTGACGAAGTTTTTAGGCCGCCTTAAGGCCTCCGTCATAGCTTAACAACTGCTACAGCCGGGACAGTTTAACGTGCCAGGCATGCTTAGTCAATCTACCTAAATTAAGCGACATTCTGCGCGGTCACTAGATGGGTGACCGCTAGTGGGATTTACATCTGAACGCTTCCGTGCTTCGGAGGGCACGTTAAACTGTCCCGGCTCTAGCAGTCGTTAAGCCATGACGGAGGCCTAAAGGCGGCCTACAAACTCCGTCACCAGAGTTGGCCACTAACTCATACGGGCTTGCTTGCTTTATTGTTCCAAATAATATTCCAGCCTAACTAATACATACTACAATACTACATACCTAACTAAAATAACATCCGGCGACAGATTAGCACAATTTTCATTAACATTATTAACATTCAAAGGATCGACATCGGTTTTTACGTTGAAGAATATCGATAGAGGCGATATACTGGTGGCTTTCATATCGTTTATCGATAGTAATATTTCGCTCTCGGGTAATAGAATGAAGTACTTTCTGAGTAGGACTAACGTTGACGCGAGATAGCGTAGCTTCAATTTTGTTGGAGCATTCTGAAAAAAAAAGTCAGTTTTGTTGATTATTATCGATTTCCTGTGCTTTTATCTATACTATTATAAAACTGACTAGCCGTCGCCCGCGGCGTTGCTCGCGTTCTACCCTTTAGAGTGTGTCGTTTCAAAATTCCTTTCTTAGTACACCCCTACACTATATAAGGAACCTACCCTCCAAATTTCATACCTCTAGAACTTATAGTTTAGGCTGTGCGTTGATTCTCTGTCAGCTTCAAAAGAGTTTTATATATATTGATATTGATAATAATGATAAAAACAAAAAAGTTAAAAAGATATGGTTAAACTAAATATGAAGATCGACTAAATAAACGATTATTCCAAATATAGAGTTTGTCTGTTTGTTTGTTGGCGGATCACGCCTTAACTACTGGACCAATTTCAACGAAACTTATACCATTCAGAAGCCCTTTTTCCGGATTGAAACATAGGCTATATTTTATTGAAATTAAAGACGTGGATTCTTAGATACAGCTTGAACTCTCTAAACCAAAAGCCGCCTTTGACACGAGGTTCATCGTATGCTGGTGACAGATGTTTTGGTGGAAAGTTTCGCACGCGTATGAAGTCGCGGGTATCAGCTAGTCCTTCATACAATGAAATATAATTACACTCACAGTTTCAGGAGGCGCTAGTAGTAACGTCTTTATAAGAGTTTCAACTCGGGGTTGTTCCGACAAGGCTTCGGGAGATATACATTCAAAAAGTTTCTCTAATGCACCGATACAGCCTGGCGTTTCTAGTTCTACTGATCTGAAAATAAGGTTCAATTTACAGTGAATAAAAAATTGACGACCTAGAAATATTCTTTGTATTTTTATTAATATACCCTGAAGTGTGAAAGTAACATACAATTAAAATACATTGAGGAAAAAAATGGTCTAAATGGAATAAATAAATATTCATAGACATTTCACACAACGCCTTCTAGTCCCAAACTAAGCAGAGCTTGTACTATGGAAACTAGGTTGTTTGAATTTTTGACATTATTCCTTCTAGACATAAGAAAATTTTATAAACATTTAAAAAAATGTATAAGTACATATAATATTCTATCAGCAATCTAGTTTCTATCGAACGAGCTTTGCTTAGGTTGGGACTATGAGAGCGTTGTGTGATATTATTATGTACAAAAATATTTATTAATTTTCTTCTTCTTCTTCCTGCCCTTATCCCACTAGGTGGGGTCGGCACAACATGTCCTTTTCTTCCATTCTCCCCTATCATCCGTCATCTCAGTGTTCACTCCTCTCCTATGCATATCATCTCTTACACAATCCATCCATCTTTTCTTGGGCCTACCTCTTCCTCTATATCCATCCACATTATTAAAAAATATTTATTAATTATTTAAAAATATTTATTAATTTTGAAAAATTCAAATCTAAAGTATTTGAATCATTTCTTTCTGTACCCTTTCATACATCATCGTAGGCTTACCTTGCTGCAAGCAACGATAGAATAGTATCACTGGCCAATTCTGACCACCTGTAGTAGCTATCTGGGTGTTCTAGAGACAGACACAGCACCACTGAGACTAGATTTAGCACCTAAAACAAAGGTAACAATATAGCGCCATCTATCTCGCTACATGAGAACTATCCTAGATCGCGCAAACGAAGTTATCACGGAGTTCGAACATCCTACATATTATAAATGTGAATGTAAGTTTGTTTGTTACGCTTTCACGCGAAAACTACTTAACCGATCATCATGAAACTTTGTACACATATTCTTGGAGGTATTAGAAGTAACATAGGACACTTTTTATCCCGGGAAATTAACGGGATCGGAGAGCATCCGTGCTTCGGAGGGCTCGTTAAACTGTCCCGGCTCTAGCAGTCGTTAAGCCATGACGGAGGCCTTAAGGCGGCCTAAACTGTCACCAGAGTTTGCAGCTAACTCATACGAGCTTGCTTGCTGGCTACAGGAGGTATTAATTCGAATTTTTGTACATTTTAAAGCAACTGCATGGTTTTAAAAATGTGCTACCTACTTACCCTTTCTTGGTGCATAGTTTTCTGCAGCATGTAGAATAGCACCTCTCTTGTTGCTTGGGCTTCTTGTTGTTGAGCTCTTCCTAATACGCTGCTAACTAGAATAAAATAAAATATTCACGGACACTTAACACAACGCCTTCTAGTCCCAAACTAAGCAAAGCCTGTACGATGGAAACAAGATGGCTGATAGAATACATACATACATTTTTTTTGTAAATACATACTTATAATACATAGAAACACCCAGACACAGAACGAACATCTATGTTTCACAAATGTTTGTTCTCGGTGGGGATCGAACCCACGACCCACAGCACGGAAGGCAGAGCTACTACCGACTGAGCCATGACGCCTGTCAAAAAAATAAATAAATACATATTCATAGATATTTCATTTCCTATGGGAACTAGATTGCTGATAGAATAAATAAATAAGTATAGTGGTAGAAATAAATGTTTATCTTATCTATCTTATCTTATCTTATCTTATCTAGAAACAAAGTACTAACCTCCCATATTACTGAAAACTTTCACAGCGACGGGTTCCAAACCCGCTATACATTCGGCGTGAGCGCCTGAAGCCATCAATCCATCGCATAGCTGTATTAGCTGGAATAAAATAGACCATATTTTAATAGACATAGAGTAGTTATTAGCTTCCCATATTTCTATATGATTAATAGAATATGAACGATGAAAAATATGCCTTTAACAAATCTCCACTGTTAGGTATTATTCCAGATATCCCACTCAATAGGGATTTCTGAAATATATCAAAGGAAGGTAAACTTTATTGTTAATACTCTTAAAGTAGTTTTTCCAATGTTTTATACCTACCTACTTATACGATTAGGTATTGGTAGTAAATATCACCTTAGGTATTTCAATAAGTTGCTTTGAATGGTGTTTGGACGAAGATAGTTGCACCAAAAACATTAGTATACTATTGACTAGATCACAGCAATTTCTGAAAAAAAAAAAGAAAAATCAAAAAGAAAATTTCGAAACAAACAAATATAAGGTCATCTGATGTTAAGTGGTATTTTTGTTTATATGACAAACAAGCGTACGGCCCGCCTGATGGGAAGCGGTTACCGTAGCCTATTGACGCCTGCAACACCAAAGGTGCCAAACGTGCGTTGCCGACCCTTGAAGAATTTTAAAACTCCCCTTTTGAAACCTTTTTGTTACTTGTTCTTAACAATGACCGTCCACTGAGGATGTGCTCTGTGAGGAATCGCACTGTATCTATCACAAGGGCAGAGCTATAAAACCGTGTCGCGACTTATAATACTCACGGAATTTCATGTTGCTCAATCAATTCCAATTGCTTCAACAGAAATCCTATAAAGACTTGATCACTGTCCAACATACAATAGTTAACTCGTAAAGTTAGTAACTGATTCAGAAGGTTCAGTACTTCTCGGTGGTGTGGTATGTCGTTTTGCATTGTATACGTCTGGAAATAAGGTGCATTTTTGAATATCAGGAATAATCGGTACTTTCTTTCTTTTAAAAATCAACTTAAACATCATTTTTTGTTACATCATAACTCCGTCATTCATGAACCGATTTCAAAAATTCCTTCATTATCTGAAAGGATTATAATTCCAGAGTGGTCCTATAAAATTTTGTCAAAATCGATTTTGTAATTTGGCAGTTAAATAAGAATAACTAGAAAAACACTTCATTCCGGAACACGACATTGCGTATTTTGCTTTCCTGTGACTTTTCTGTGGTGATTAAGATCAGTAGAACAGTCTCAATAAACTGCCATCATCATCATCATCTGATGATGAAGCTATATCACATTGAAGTCGGTTTTTTCATGTTTTTAAACTTATAAATTATGTACCGTACACGCACGCAATAAAAAATCTATATATTTGTTCTAGTATATAATTTTAAGAGCAGAATGTCCCAATGAACTGCCATCATTATCATTATCATCATTTGATGATGATGACGTATCAAATTTAAGTCAGTTTTTCAAGTTTTTAGAACTTATAAATTATATTACAACGTGTTTAGTTTCAATAAAATACTAAAAAGCTTACCTTCAAAGACTGTATAACAACAGGTTCAAATAACCGAATATATCTCTCCAATTCCTTCTTATTCATTCCCCATTTCCTATCAGATTTGTTCTTAGCAAAATGCTCCATTGCAATCAACAGCTGTTTTTCCGCCGCCATCTTGGAATTATCCATAGACATTTTTTGACTCGCGCTCGAACAAACACTGCTGCGTTTAGATCCGTTTTCGTCTATGGATTTTAGCGCGTTTATTTTTAAAACATCTTCGAAAAAGCTTGGATTGTTTCTTTTTTCTATTAAGTCAGTTATTGACATAAAATCACTATATTGGTTTATCATATTAGTTCCAAACAAACATTTGAGTAACTGAGTAATGCAGTACACAGTCAAATCTCCGCAGAAGGGTAGGATCACTTTGAGGTAGTAGAGTATTTCTTCTGTTAGTGAGCCTATTTCTTTTTCTGTGGCCAGTTCTAGTTGTAATGCTAGACTGTTTAGTACTGTTCGTAAGAATGTGTGGAATACACTGCTTTTCGGGTCTAAGTTTATCTGAAAAATAACAAGCAATAAAAAGTTTCTAATCTATTTAGCGCTGTGAAATTAGTTTTGAAATATGCAAAATAGAATTTAGCACTTCTGTAAGAAAAGATTTTTCGTGCACAAAGGAATAAAAAAAACGAATCAAAGGGATGGTTGCGGGTTCGATTCGAATCCTGCTCGATTCATAACTATTGGGATATTATAAAACTCTGTAAGCATAAAACGAAAACTGCATTGCATATTGGTTTGCGCTCGCGACTTCATCCGCGTCGTGTTCGATCCTGTTGATTTTCCGAGATAAAGAATAGCCTATGTGTTAATCTAGGTTACGAACTATATATATTTCTAGTTTCATCCAAATCGGACCAACAGTTAAGGCGTGATTGAAACACAAACATCTAAACATCCAAACCACAAAACATCCAAACATCGTGGTCTATCTTATAAAAAGTTAGAGTAAACATTATGTGTTGTTTACCATAGGTAATCGGGACATAATGTCTAATCTAACTTTTTATAAGATAGGGGGCTAACCTTTGACATAGAAGTAGTGTTAATGAATTTTTGAATTTTGTATAATGATTATTATCTTATGCATTGGCTAACTATTTTATTCATTTGTCTAATTATATTGCACGATTTTTATGTTATTCTTATTCAATTTTTCTTATTATATGACATTTTGTTATGGATTTAAACTTAAATGTATCTAATATTTGCATACCAATATTTGGTGAAATGTGATAAACAATGTGCCTATTATTAAGATCCTACTTATACCATGTTTCTAGCAAATAAACAATTTCATTTCATTTAAATAAAAACATACCTTATGATTGTTATAAGTTGCCCGCAGATTCTCATAAAACTTCATATAATACGGTTCGTTGAAGAAATGTCCACTGAAGTTAGCTTTTAAACTTGTAGCTGGAGCCGGCTTCTTCTTGAGCGAACCTTTCTCATCAAGATTATCTGAAGTTGCACTGTTTCTTCTTTGGATCGAATCTGAAACCAATTTTTGTACTAGAAATTCACCATCATTTAATTTGGTATGTGATATTTTTTTGTTACTAGCTTCCGCCCGCGATTTCGTTCGCGTCCCGTTGCATCCTATTGATTTTCTGGGATAAAAAGACACGGACAATACATATTCCAAGTTTCATCCAAATCGGATCAGTAGTCTTTGCGTGAAACATTAACAAACATCCATACATTCTTACAAACTTTCGCGTTTATAATATAAGTAGGATACATTACGACTTGTCTACATACGCATAAGAATCGTATGTTCCACTAGCCGTCACCCGCGGCGTTGCTTGCGTTCTACCCTTTAGAGTGTGACGTTTCAAAACTCCTTTCTTAGTGCACCCCTACACTATATAAGGATTCTACCCTCCAAATTTCATACCTCTAGAACTTATAGTTTAGGCTGTGCGTTGATTCTCTGTCAGCTTCAAAAGAGTTTTATATATATTGATGATGATGATGATTGATGATAGATACCGAAGTCCGAATCGAAACTCAAAAACCAATTTGAGTCTAAATTCTTATATCAAGTGTCAAAATTCTATGCTCAAGTCACACTTGATAACCATATTCGGAGCACGAGCTTAATATATCACTGAAATATATAAAAAAAAGTCTCACCTTGAGTTTTCCTTCTAACAGGAGTACCGGGCAATGCAATACCGCTTTTATTCAGATGGATATTAGGATTAACTTCCTGTATCAAATGCACCAGTACATTCAGCATTTTTAAAGTAACCTGTAGGAATTTCTCCGCTATGTTGGCAACACTGTCGTTTTCTAAATGTTGCCAGCGTTTTGTTGTTAGCGTGTCTCGTTCGAAAATGTCGCGGTTTGCTGTTTTATGACGCATTATGCTGTGGATTTTAACTGAAAAATAACAAAACCACGCTAAATTAATACAACTGGCGACAGGCGTCACGGCTCAGTCGGTCGTAGCTCTGCCTTCCGTGCTGTGGGTTGTGGGTTCGATCCGCACCGAGAACAAACAGTGTGACAGTGTGAAGTTTGTTCTATTACTAGGTATTATAAGTATATATTCACAAAAAAAAATGTATATAAGTTTTATATCAGCAATCTAGTTCCCATAATACAAGCTCTGATTAGTTTGGGACTAGAGGGCGTTGTGTGTAATGTCCAAGGATATTTATTATTATTTAGGGTAAATCAAAAACCAAAAATCAAAATACTCACTTTTTACTTTTATACCGGTTTTAGTCCATAGCTATGGTAATTTTGAAAGTCAGCAACTAAACTTCTAGCAAAAATAACTAAATTCTAATTTCTATCTTACCAGGATAAACCATTCTGCATAGATCCATCATAATAGTCCTCACGGCGACTGTCCCGTTGCAAAACTCCAAGCTCTCGAGACAATAGCTAAGTACGCTTTGTTCGGAGTACGCATCAATGTTCTGCCACGGCTCGTACTTATGTGTTATTGTTTGTAACGTTTCTAAGATACCTTGCTGTGAGTAAAAACAATACATTATTAGGCTTTAGAATTAAATTTTCTTTGCAAGAAGTTTAATGCAGATGCGGCTACAGAAACGTAGGACGTCCGGCAGCGAGATGGGCAGACGACATCGTCTAAATCGCAAGCCGTAAATGGGAGAGACTAGCTTAGGACCGCAGTGGATCGCACAAACTGGTTTAGTCTCATAATCCCCTTTAAGCCGTCCCCTTGATTTCTTCCTCATAATCCCCTCGATTTCAAAATTTTAAAATCAAGGGGATTTTGAGACTCTTCAGTCTTGGTAAATTCGGTATTCGGGTAAAATTACACCGTAATAGTTCAAGACAAAGTCAAATGCTTTTTGGGGAGGCCTATGCCCAGCAGTGGGTAAAGTCGCGCTGTGGATGATGATGATGCTGATGAAGAAGTTTAAAGTTTACGAATACTATAAGCTCTTGAGGAATTTAAGGTAGTTGGAACCACGATCAAAAATTACATTAGAATTTTTTTTTTTTTAACATAACTAAATGATGGAACAACTTAATGGCCGATCAGATATTAAGTGGTAACCAGCGCCTATAACGATGCATTGCCTAGCACGTCTACTTAGGACGTATCCTGAAATGCATTGCACTGTGCCTATCTCTGAGACATGAAGTATTAGTAGGTATTTTTTTTTATGATAAATGTAATGGAACAAGCTGATAGCTCACCTGATGTTAAGTGGTAACTTCTGCCTAAAACAATGCATTACCTCACAGAGCAAGTCCAATGAGGACGTGCCCTGTAAGGAAATGCACTGCTTCCATCACTCTGAGACGTAAAGTAAGTATTAGGCACATGCCTACAACACACCGTATTTTTTTACAATTAGCCTGTTCTATCCCACTGCTGGGCAAAAGTCTCCCCCTCTGTAAAAATACTCACCGCATAGTAATTGCAATTAGTCGCCATCAATTTCTCCACTAACATAGCTATGAGCACTTTTAACCCTTCATCTCCATTATTGGCTCCCCCCTTCAACTGTTCCGGCACATCACTATAGAAGTATATATCTCTGACTAAGTTTAAAGCTGGCTTTTTGTCATTGAATAATAGGAAGGAGGTTTGGTGGGTAGCTACTCGGGTTAGCATTGTTGTGGCTGTTTCACGGGATGAAGGGAATATTGTAGGTATTAAACTGAAAAGTTGAAAAACATTGAGAAATATACGTATATAATTTTAAGTATAATATAGTAAGTATATATGTATTCTAGTCTATTATGTATTGTTTTTTAGGTTAGGTATGTATGTATGTGTATTAGGTAGTATATTTTATCCAACTTATATAGTATGTTTTGTAGGTTAATGTAGTTTTAAAGGCGTTGTTGTTTCTTTTTAAAGTTTTACATTAGAAGCACTACCATCATCTCCACACTACACCCAGGTTAGTTGGTAGATAATGTTAAATAGCATTAAACTCGCCTCTGTACGATTTTTAAAGTGCAATAAAGAATTTTCTAATCTAAAAGTAAAATTCATTTTTGTGTCGGTAATTCTTTTCTATAGGTACTAATATTATAATAAGGAAAGATTTGATTGTTTGTTTCCATTGAATAGGCTCCGAAACTAGTGGACCGATTTGAAAACTTATTTCACGGGATACATCATATTTAAAAAAAAATATCCTTTCTAACCTAAGATGTAAAAAAATTGATAATTTGAAATTTTTGTTAAATACACGTGCGAAGCCGAGACCGTTCGCTAGTTGTACATAAACACCTGCTTTAAGTATACATTGCTGCTTGACTAACGGATACATTTGAATGTCTGAGATGTAAAACTCTAATGGATGTGCACACGATTTGGTCGAACACTTTTCTTTTGATGCAAATCTCAACTTACCTAGCTATAGCCTGCGAAGCTGCATTTCTCACTTTGTGATCTTGATCAGCTAATAGCCTTATCAGCGTATCTAGGATCTGTCTACTTCGTCTGTGATAATCTGAGTACAGCATAAACAATCTGGAAAAACAGTATATACTTCTTCTTCTTCTTCTCTTCAATAATGGCCTGTGTCCGTCATTTCGACAGACAATTTTGCCAATGTCAAGTGTTAAAATTGTAATAAATAAGTCAAGTCAAGTCATTTATCAAGTCGGCTGTCGTTTGTTTTGAAAAGAAAATGGTGGATTTTCTCTTCAAAACCTAACACGAATTTTGACATTCAGAAAAACCACTTTTCACACATTTATTCCAATGGCTCACACTTTATGTTACGACCTAAGTATTATTGGTTAAAATTCCACCATAATTAAACAATAATATTCACAATAACACAAGAAAAACTATTAAAATAAAAGTGCTATGTGTCGTTTCAAAAAATGTCAAAACTCGTCAAAACAGTATATACATTAATACTAACTCGTTCTGTCAAAATGAAGGCATTTAAGTTTACGACAGCTGACTCGACGAATAACTTGACTAGACTTCAATGAATCAATTGTTGTCTGAATAGCCTTTGCAGTATTGCCCGCGATTTCGCCAATGTCACGAAACGCGGCTTATTATTTATCAGCTTTTGACACTTTTGCGTGACTATTTATGACTCTTCTTTATTCGAGTTTTCACATTTTTTGAAACAACACATAGCATTTTTATTTTAATAGTTTTTCTTGTGTTATTGTGAGTATTATAATAATACTCACAATAACACAAGAAAAACTATTCTAACTTAATTCCACCATAATTAAACAATAATTGTTTAATTATGGTGGAATTTTAACCAATAATACTTAGGTCGTAAAAAGTGTGAGCCATTGGAATAAATGTATGTAAAGTGGTTTCTTTGAATGTGAAAAGTCGTTTTAGGTTTTGAAGAGAAAATCCACCATTTTATCTTCAAAGCAAAAAGACAGCCGACTTGACAAATGACATGACTTGACCTAAACTAATAAATTCATCACTTGACACTGGTAAAATTGTCTGTCGAAATGACGGACACAGGCCATATAGGTTAAAGAAGAAGAAGACTCTTCTTTACATAGGACGAGATAATAGTCACGCAAAAATGTATGCAAAGTCACGAGTTGTATATAGTGTAATCTTTACGCTAGAGCCAGGACCCTCCGAAGCACGGAAGCGCTCAGATTTATAAATTTCACTAACGGTCACCCATCTAAATAGTGACCACACAGAATTTCAATTAAATTAGATAAAAATTCTAACAGCGATCTAGTTTCAATAGTACAAGCTCTGCTTAGTTTGGAACTAGAAGGCGTTGTGAGAAATTTCCAAGAATATTTATATTTAATGATTTTGAGTGAGTCAACCTACTCACTTCTGTAACGGCACCTTCTCATACAACTTGCACAGATTAACTCGACACAGCCAATATCCATTCTCTTCGACTTTTATTAGAGAATTCAAAATATCTATTATGAACGTCCAATGGACGCTGTTAGATAGACTTTGCAATAAGACGGTTAGGGATGTTAGTGTGTGGTTCACTGTAGAGTGGATTTCGTCTGACAGACCCTGAAATAACAAAATATTTTTTATCCCATGCAAACCTAATGGGAAAGTTAAGGTTTTCTGAATTTAACATGGCCGTATAAAGAGGTTTTAGTTATTTAATTCTTAGCATAAATCAGGGGTTCAATTGTAGTGGTACTCAAAATAGTTGTACTAAAAATGTTATACATATACAACTATGGATAGGTCAGATTCTAAGAAGACTTCAGATTAGCTGAAACAGCTGAGTTTTTCATGAACAAAGTTATGAAATAGCCTAGAAACTGATGAAAATCTACGCCTTCCAGTTTGTGGTCTCCTTTCGAAGACTTTGGTTCTTCATTGGCTCTCAGTTCTAAATTTCCTGCCCATTGCCACTTCAACTTGCAAACTCAGAAAGCTGATTCTTCTACAGATCTTTAATTATGCTCCAAGCATAACAATAATAGATAGATAACACTTTATTGTACACAAGAACAATGTTTTAGAGACTAATTTATATAATACGATAGCGTACAATAGGTGGCCTTATTGCTGAAAGCGATTTCTTCCAGGCAACCTCATCATCATCATCATCAACCTATATCGGTCCACTGCTGGACGTAGGTCTCTCCCAAGACGCGGCACTGAGCCCGGTCTTCGGCTCTTCTCATCCAGTTTTTGCCAGCTACATGTCTCAGATCGTCGCCCCACCTACAACCAGGCAACCTTAGGCTAGGGAATAAAATTCTTACCTTCAAAACGATATTTACCAACACCTCAACACAAATACCATCGCTCACATCTTTCGGTAGCAAACTCAAACTCTTCCACTTCCCATAATCACCATAAGACATTTCCAAAGCGCTCATCAAATAGTTCCCTATACAGACTCTGATTATACCCCTGATTTGTGGATCAGAATGTCCTTCTAACAGGGTAAATATATCCGACATGTGTTGGCATTCGAACTCAGATTCCATATCTTCGAGTTTCATTTCCGGGATGCTTTCTACCAGTTTCAGTTCTGGGACACTTTCTACAACCTCTTGGTCAGCCTTCTTTTGTTTTGCATAGGAAGACGCTAGATAGTCTAGATTAGTAGTCGATTCGCCAAAATGATCGAATTTCATGTCTAAATCGATACTGGAAGAGAGAATACCGCCGCTACTGGACATTGGATAACCGGTGTTACTACCAGTCATGTTACTATTTGTTGTGAAGTTACTATTGGTCATTATATTTGTGTCTTGGCTCATGACGCTTGTAATAAGGTCGCTTTTCGGATGTTTTCCGTCTAAAATCCCGCTTGGGACGTCTTTGCTTGAACTTTTCTGATCGCTTTCAGATTTCTCTTTATCTTTCCTTTGGGATGGAGTTTGACTGTCTACACTCTTTAGTAAGTCCTGGCTCATACTTTCTGACATAGAATCTTGGTAGCAGACATTTCGTTCTAGGACGTATTCGTTTGCGTTGTCTTGGGATTCTGTGCCTTCTGATGATCCTTGGATAAGCGAAAATATGTTTTATTTATATGCAGATACAGTTCTAATTTATATTTTAGATTGAGTAAAATAATTTGACTTTTATACATTAAAATATGAGAAGATATTAATGACAGGAAAGTGAGCTTTATGTCTATAGAAAAAGAGTTGAATTTCAACTATGAGATTCTTACCAGAAATGTTATGATTTTTCATATCAGCGTCTTTATCCAAATACATTGTTATTGCTTGAGGGTAGAGCTTCAGTAGTTCTGAGAGACAGATCAACGCTGAAGATTTCACTGACACTCTTATTGCCCTGAAAATAAGATTCAATTTCATATAATCACTTTCTCAAATTAATAAGTGAGAGCTTTCAATAAAACATAGAAAGAAACTGGTTTTATTAAAACTGGGGCGAAACAAAAGTTTTCCTATAACGACTACGAATTGGAAAATAAAACGTAGGAGAGCCCCCGTGTTTATTTACGACATCACATTCGAAACCTCTAAAATTTTCTGTGTTTCTCTACATGCATGTATTACACATATAAACGTTCCTCCTGAATCACTTTATCTATTAAAAAAATCGCATCAAAATCCGTAGAGTAGTTTTAAAGATCTAAGCATACATAGGGACAGACAGACAGCGAGAAGCGGCTTTGTTTTATACTATGTAGTGATAGTGACACGGATCTAAGATTTTTTTTTTCAAAATAGTTTTTCCTATAAATCTATGGAAGAGACCTATACAACAAAGAACTTCTACAGATTAGTGGTAAGTTTACATGTCATAAATCATAAGCATTTATTGGTAATTTTTAGTTACAGGTCACATAAGAATGGTTATAATTACTAAATTAATTTAAATAAGAATAAAATAATAATAATAATTAATTACCTCAAATATACAAAGAAATATACAAAATTTAAATACTTACAGAATATTGTATCACAAGGATACAGTAATGCGAATGCGTAATAATATCAAAATATTTGATAAAGTCAAATAAAATAATACTTAATTAGAATAAATAACGATAATTAGGTAATAAGATTTTAAAAAACTATTCAAGGAGTCAATAACAACGACAAGCGCTGTCTTGTACCTGTCATGTATCAGACCTCCTTTGTTGCCAGTTATCAGGAACTTAGAAGCGAGCAATCTTGCGCAATACTTCAAGGGAACATCGTCATCGTATACAGAACCAATGGTGATCTGTAAATAATTAGTTTAGGGTTCATGGTTTGCATGAGATTTTCTCCTATCTAATACCTATCTAATAATAACATGAAGGAGGCCTATTACCCAGCAGTCGGTGATACCGGGCTGCGATGATGATACTAATATTATAGAGGAAAGATTTGATTGTTTGTTTGCATTGAAATTATATAACTGACTACTGAACCGATTTTGATCAAAAATGTATGAGACCAAATCTGGAAATATAGCCTTCCAGATAAAAAAAGAACTTTTCAAATCGGTTCATAAATGACGGAGTTCTGAGATAACAAACATTAAAAAAAAATACAACCGAATTGAGAACCTCCTCTTTTTGTTTAATCTGTTAAAAAACCCACTGGAATCATTTCATAAATCATCATAAATCTTAAATCATTTTATTGTTTGTGAATCTAGGTAGGTACAATAAAGGTGGTAAGTAAAGAAAAGGGAATCTCTAGATCCTGCTCATTAGCGTACAAACATATAAGAGGTAGTTATTATAAGGTAAGTAGGTAGATACTAAGTTAGATTTGACACATACCTTATAACCATCATGCTGTGTCGGTTCAACAATATCATCATCTTTAAGTTCAGTATCTTCATACTCTTGTAGTTTTTCTGTGAGATCTTTCGACAGTTGCTCTGTACTTGGCATTTCTAGTTCTGATTCACTTTCCGGGGAATCTGGTGTCTGAGTGAAAAAACATTGAGTTGTCTTATACATATTATATTATCAAGACATAGACATAGACATTCATTTATTTACTACATGGCACACAACATACAAAACATATAGATAGGTACAAATGAAACAATAATAATAAAAATAATTAAAACAGTGAATTTAATAGGAAAAAAACAAATATATACTAAGTAACATAAATTGGTTCCTATATGTATACCATATGATGCCTGCGACAGCAGCAAATGGGTCCTAACTCAGCAATTTGCCTACTGTTTTAGCAGTAGGCGCTGTTATTCTGCTAAGACCATGACTGTCATAGGTCATATCAAACTAAAATTACTCACCAATTACTACATACAATGTGTGTTACTATGAAATATGAGTATTTATTTACAAAAAAGGAATGTATTTATGTATTCTATCAGCAGGATAGTTCCCATAGTACAAGCTTTGCTTAGTTTGGGGCTAGAGGGCATTGTGTGAAATGGCCAAGAATATCTATTAATTCAATTATTGCGAGTTGTAAATAAAAACAGCTTTTTAAAAACAAGCATGAGACATCAGCATCAGGCGGTTAATAGGATTGCGACGAACACATAAAAAGAACTACCTAGTTTCAATATTAGAAAAATGTTGTATCGAAAATAACTATATGCGTATATTTTTATTTATAAAAATAACCAACCTGATAAGATAGATCTTCGCAGCTCAAGCTAGGAGTGTTCAATTGCAACAAGCTGCCGAGTTGTAGGGCTCCCGTGAACGACAGCTCAAACTGGTCCCGGGGCTCCGATACCGGACTGGGGGCGAAGCGCGACGGAGTTACTGTTGGTTTATCTGCAAAATCTATACTATTACAAAACTGCAAATAAGACAAAAACTAAAATTAAAGATATGGATAAACTATATATACAGATCTACTAAATAAACGATTCTAATTCCGAAAACCGAGTCTGTTTATCTGTTTGTTTGTTCGCTGATCACGCCTTAATTACTGGACCAATTTCAATGAAACTTATACCATTCAGAAGCCCTTTTTCCAAATTAAAACATAGGCTATATTTTATTGAAATCAAAGACGTGGATTCTTAGATACAGCTTGAACTTTCTAAACCAAAAGCAGCCATTTGCTACGAGGTTCATCGTATGCTGGTGACAGATATTTTGGTGGAAAGTTACACTCCATCGCACAATTCTCTGAAGTTTGTTAGTTAGTAGTCACTTATTACTTACTCAAGTTATTTCTTCTGTCTCTCACATCAAGTTGTACAGTTTTCGGATGAGTTTCCAACAGAGCTTGTTTGTACCGCCAACTGGCAGAGGCCAGTAGTGTTGAGAGACATTCCAATGCACAGTTTTGTGTGTTGTGGTCTGAAGCTTGCTCTATGTAGAGAATACATAGATGATATAACTGAAAAAAAAAAACATATTGTTAGTATCAAACCCCTTTAAATGGCATTGTTTGGACTCAAACGGTCTTATTCCAGAACGGGGACAAAAGAAAGTCTCGGTTTAAACGTCAAGGTTTATACAACCCGGCCGAATTAACATGACACCTGGCTCGGAACTCGATACTTCCCCCGCTACACCGCTTAATTCGCCCGGGTTGTATAAACCTTGACGTTTAAACCGTGACTTTCTTTAGTCCTCGTTTTGGAATAAGACCGAAAGAGTTCAAACTCTTGGCAGGATCGGAGAGACTGGCGTACTAAGGAGGAGACCTATACCCAACAGTGGGTGCATACAGGCTGAAGAGATAGATAGAAAGAATAAGAATAAAAATTGTTTTATTTCACTAACCTAACTATAAAAAAAAGACAACATAGAAAAAATTATGTTTATTTATGTTGTAACCTTACTTCTAGATAATCCTGCACTCCAAACAGATCGTTCTCCGCAAACTTTGCTAGGTCGTTCACTTGGAATATTGCTTTGATCACACAAAACCAGCCAAGCACCACTGTGTTCTCAGAAGTCAGTGGCCATAGCTTTTCTGTTGAAAATTAAAAACACATCTAATTTGATGCAACTTCAACCCAAAGAAATCTAGTACCTAAAGGCTGGAGCAAGACCACTCTGAAAAACTTCAGAGGTGTTTTTGTTAGGTATGGTTCCATAGAAAAGTTGTCTTCTTGAGTAATTTTATTACAAATGTAGATCTAAACTTGAACAAAAGAAATACTAAAAGTATTCCCCAGTGGTGCCACTGCGGAATACTTTTTTAAAACTTATTCTAGATACCACTACCACTGCTATTTGATTATTTTTTTTTCCTAAAAATCATTGAACCAAACTTTCACTTGGAGGTTCATTGTAGCTTTATTTACTTTATTCAATAACTAGGTACCTATTCATTTGGACTAAGATAGATATAAACACTTTACAAAGAGAAATTACGTAAGTACAGTAGGTACAATGGGCGGCCTTATCGCTAAAAGCGATCTCTTCCAGACAACCTTTGGATGGACAGGAATTACGAAATCATAAGACGATGGTGTAAAAAATGTTAAACCCAATAAAATATAAGTTATGAGAAAAACAAACCCTACTATTTATTACCTACTAGCTTCCGCCCGCGACTTCGCTCGCGTCCCATTGGATCCCGTAAATTTTCCGGGATAAAAGTATCCTATGTTACTTCTAATACCTCCAAGAATATCTGTACAATGTTTCATGATGATCGGTTAAGTAGGTTTCGCGTGAAAGCGTAACAAACAAACTTATATTCACATTTATAATATTAGTAGGATACTATACTACTAGATTACATAAATTAAATTGTGGATTACTTACCAAATAGGTTTGTCAAAAGGTTACCCAACAATGTTTCTCTATGAGAGCACAGATGTGCGACACAGTTGGAAATACCGCGTCTCACCGCCGGTTCTGATGTTTCCACATGAGATAGTAGAGCTTTTGATAGATCTGAAATAAAAATAAGGAATATTTTCTTACATAATTATTTATTTATTTATTAGTTTATAGAGGAGCAGCTTATGTCTTCTATTTAGTTTATGTCTCTTATTTTTAGTCACTTTTTTTAAGCACTTTTATTTATTCGTAGCCAGTTGTCGAGTTTATTTTTGAAGGCATTTATGGAGTCAGCAGTAACAACGTCTTCAGGCAGCATGTTCCAGTTGTGGACCACTCTGTTGCTGAAGAAGTAATATGTGTAATAATATTGACAGGTCTCTGTAGTAGCAGTGTATATATCGATGCCTTACAGCCAAAAAGGGCTAAGCGACATTTTTTGCGAAATTGACTTATATATATCGTTGGAATCGTCTTTTTTTTCTGCGTCGTTTGGTCTAACTAAGATGGCTCTACGGCGCACTTTTTGTCGCTTACGCAATTTGAAAATGGTGGTTTTTGACCTTATTTCTTCGTCGTAAACGACAGAAATTTTGATTTTTTTATGGTTTTGGTGATTAGATTAAAATGGTATTTAGGAATTGAGACTTAAGTTATTTGGGCTTTTTGTAACTTTGTCTAGTTTGGACGTTAACCTGTTTCGGCTAAAAGTAGTCTTAGTACAAAGACACATTTATCCCATTTTGGATGTTTGCTTTTCTTTATTAAACTCCGGTTGAGACATTTTGCTGGATTCCTTGAAAAATAAAAATGTCATTTAATATAATTTTCGCCAAATTTTCTCCGACATTGTTTGTCGCTTAGTCAATTTTTACCTGTCGCTGTACCAATCATCTACAGAACTTAAGCCAAAATGTCTAAATAAACCTCATCTAACATTTGTCGCTAATCCTTTTTTTCCCTCCCGATATTCGATCGGGTGTGGTGGTTAGCTAGAAAAACACTAATTCCATGTTAGGAAATTTGTCGCTCACCTTAGTGCAAGAAAAACAAAAACGTCGGTTATCTATTTCTTTCGCTCAAAACAAACGTGATTGGGTGAAGATCACGAGTATTAATGTGATTTTTTGCTGCGGCGACCGCGGCACAAACAACACGCCTGCGCGCTAGCCATTTTGGCGAAGTTTGAGCTGCTGTTAAAAAGGTAAGTTTACTGAATAACTCTTAGAATGGTAGCCTAAATTATAAAGTTTTGGTGGTACATACCATAGCTAAGTTTGTTAGGGTTGTTTTGTTATATTTAATTTTAGAATTAGTTTTATTTTTTCAGGACGTCGTCGGGATGGCTCAAAAACAACGGGCATCTCATATAATTGGAGAAGCATTGAAAGTTTCGAAGATTAATTTCCAGGCTCGGAGAAAACTTAATTTCGACAACTCAGATTATGAGGTAAGACAAAAAGATAATTAATTATCCATTAATATAATCTAAGTTGGTTTAAACGGGCATGTATCTTCGGCAAACATGTCCAGTAGGGCTAGTAGAAGAATAGGCGCGTGCGAGCGAGTGTGTGCCGACGCCGCCACAGCCGCGCGTCGCGCTGCGGGGATGTGCCTTTGACGCTACCGACACCCGCGCAGTCTACGCCTTTGGCGGCATTTACAAAGAGTGCCGCCCAACCTGTGACTGTAACACTTCTGAAAACTTATTTTAGTGTATAGTATATTATTATGCGGAACCTATGCATTAGGCGAGTACCTACCTACCTACTTGTAACATAACACCTACACGACTACCGACTCATTCTACCTAGGTACCTACCTACCTATAGAATTAATTTCTACTTACCTATTTACTAACCTTCTTGAAAAGAACAATCTACTAACCTACTTACCTTACTATTTCGTTATTTTCTGATGTAAGAGACATCCTGTCTATAAGAGAATAAAATGTCTATAAACCGAATTATATTTAATTTGGTTGACTTTAATAATGTCTATGTTAGAATACGCCCTTCGTGGATCTAACTGGGTTTTTGTTACTAGTAGAAGTTGCGTTTAGGTTTAAGAAATATTTTTCTCAAAAAAAGCATTAGGTACAGTTACTTACTTTAGAACAAGGTTGACAATGTCGTTCGTAACAGGGTAATTAGTAAGTAGGTAGGTACCTGGGCAATGGTACTAACTCTACACATTTATGTAAATCATCACCAAACTACGTCGACTACACGTCATCTTGTTTGATCGTATGTCGTTCCGTTTGTCTGTCAGTTCGTTTGTCTATCTGTAGGTAATTGTCTAATAATTTAAAACAATATCCTGATGTGCAATCATGTGTCTTTCGAGCTTAAGATGGATAAAATATGTCACAGATTTTAGATTCGCTAGAATTCATAAAAACAACAAAAATACTTACATTACATAGGTACCTACTTTATTTTTTGGTGTAATTAGGGTTATTGGCATGTGTCTGTTTTCTTTCCAGGAAATGAATAATACGCCAGGAAAACAATTCACCGTGCTCTACATTTGCTGAAATCGTCAAATTGTAAGAACACATTGATCTCCAATTTTAGAAGTAAGATACGTATTTAAACTGTGTGCCATTGAAATAAAGACTTATTGAACAGATAAAGCATTATTATTAATTTACTAGGGTTTTGAAACGTAACTACGCGAACTTTATTGATAATTTGAAGTACTTAATGGCACAGTGTTTCGTTTTTTACTAAAAGGCCGAATATTTTGTCAATAATTGTTAAATTATCACAATTTCCGTGTCCCTCTCTTAAAATCCAATAGGCAGTTATACCATGTAGCCCTGACTTGATGTAACAAAAACACGCAGTCGTGCTATTTTGCTTCAATTTAAATAAAACGCAAGAAGCAGTTATATCATTTGGGCGGGCAGTGGATAATTAGAGGTTTGCATTTACGACGTTCTTCCTGTTTGTAAAATCAGGACCGTTTGGGGGTAAACGACAGTAAATGGTGCAAGCAGGCTGATTTTTACTAAATTAATTATTCTATTTTGTAGAGTTATAGTTAAAACCTATATAGCTAAATTTTTAAGCTTTTGGAAGCATTAACCGAATTTATATGATTTTTTTTCGTTTATTTTGAACTTTAAACCACTCTCCTGTAAAATTTGTATAGTGTCGCTTACGCCCTTTTGGCTGTAAGGCATCGATATATATAAATTTCACTCTCAAAATCAAGGATCAAGCTTGCAGTGTGTTGTATCTGTGTAGTGTAGGTACTTATCTAAACTAGTTAGAATAATAAAGTTGTGTATGTTGTTGGTAGAAATATTTACTTCACTTGTTTTCTACATGACTTACGGCAAAGCTCAATTAACCTATTTATGGAAATATGCTGGTTTAATGAACATAACACAGTGCCTGTTAGAAGAAAACTTAGGTGTATTGACTTCTAGAAAACTTAAATGTATTGACTTCTAGAAAACTTTTAGTGTATTGACTTCTAGAAAACTTTAGTATATTGACTTCTAACATTGAAAACTTACCAGCAATTTCTTCATCAGTAGTGTACTCAGCTAGAGCATTGAGTATCCGAGGCAAGTTGCTCTCAAACGCCTCCACTATCAGTTGAATCTCGCTCGTCTGTCTCACAATCTGGCTTAGAGTCGGGAACAATGCTTGGGCTTGAGATCTGATTCTGCCGACTCCAGGACGCAACCAGATGTCTCCAAGGCAGATGCGGGATAGGGCTGCTCGGATCCATCTGTTTATTTACATTAAAAGTGTGATAAAGTTATAATCCAAAGAATAAAGTTTTGTTACCTAGAACTCTACCATAAAAATAAGGTAAACGAAGGTATAACACTACGAATCAAACTAACCCTGATCCCAAACAATGTAGAGCTTTCTCTAGAAGTGGATTTAAGTTCTGAATTAGGCGTATGCTGTTTCAAATGGTTTGGCAGACTGTTCAGCCTTTGTTTATGAATTATGTTCAGACCATATAGCTCTTGTTATTACCTGTCAACAGGCTTTAACCCTAGAGTGTGCTACTAGCTCATAAAAACAAACTTAAAAGGTAGAATATCTAGAAGCTCACCGTGCATTCCTGTTACTGCCAATATTATTCAATAGAACAATGTTTGTTTTGTGCAGATGAAAAGCAAAGGCTCCAACTACAGCACGATTCAAGGCTTCGTCTCCAGCTAAGCGTACTTCCGCCTGAAAATTACCAGATTGCAGTTTATTAAACATTTGGAGTAGTGTTTATGATTGTATGAGTCCTTTATAGTTGAAATCTTTGGAGATATTTCACTTACGCTATCATTGCTAGCCAATAACAGGAGCGTAGGTACGGCGGAAGGAATCAAATTGGCATAGTGACGAGCGAAGCTAGGACGGCTTCCTAGCATGCCCAGACTCCGCCCCAACGTCCCAGCCGCCGTCTGAATCTCATGAGGCCTATAACAAACACACACGTTACAACCGCGCATGAAAATATCGAAAGGTTTGTTTGTATTTCGCACTAACTTACTTGGCAAAGTGTTCGTTTGCTTTCAAGTATTCAAGGGCCTTCTCGGCCTTATCCAAGACGGGGTTCATAGCTTTGTTGCTTAGCCGGTGTTCGTAGAGTAAGTCAGCGGCATTATTTTTTCGATATTCTATTATAACACGCTAAAACGCAATTATGTAGATGGAAAACCCAAACCAACAAAACGATGTATGATGTGAAGTAAAATCGATTTGTTGTGTTGACTTGACTAGACTAGGCACTGTTGACTTTACTCCAATTGTGACATTGACATTGACACAACGGTTTTTTATTTCACCTTTTCTAGCGCCACCTAGTTTCTTGCAAAACCGGGTTAGGGAAAGCCTTCAGTGAAAAAAAAAAGTTTCGTTCAAAAATCAGGAAACCTGTTCGACACACGGATATAGACAATAACACAATCACAGCTGATAATTTGTATGTTTTGATGTTTTGATTTTGTTAATGTTTTGATCATCCATTTCGTTTACGAAGTTCTTTTATTTCCTTCCAAAAACTAAACTTTAGAGTGGCCTAGGTTATCAACGTATCGTTATCAGTCAGCCGGAGTTCAACAACTTAAAAATATTATGTCAGCAGCTACTGAAGGAGAAATCGACGTAATGTACGGACTCAAAACAGTTTTGTCCCATATCGAAGCCGCTGTGGCTAAGAGAAGCAAGGTAAACCTAAACAAGGTTTAGATCTCTAGTGGGTACTAGATCTAAAACACTTTTAGCGCTTATTTACGACCGGCATGCAATGCTCTTTTGATAACCTACATTGCTATCTATCTACCTTGCTAGAATAGTAGTATGTATGTACCTACCTACTTAGGTATTGTATTCTGTGACCTCTTACGTTCCCTCATTTTAATCACTGTAGGTACCTACCTCAATTAAAATCAAATTCTTATGGAAGCGATCAATAAAATTATTGGCCCCTAATAAACCTAAATACTTATCTTAACCTTAACTCTCTTTGCAGGACTTGCCACAGATTGCCCCGAGGCTAGTAGCTGTATCAAAAATCAAGCCGGCTTCACTCATTGTTGAAGCTTACGAAGCAGGTCAAAGAGATTTTGGTGAAAACTATGTAAATGAACTAGCGGACAAAGCCAGTGACCCTCTAATCTTAGAAAAATGCAAAGATATTAAATGGCACTTCATCGGCCATTTACAGACAAATAAAATAAACAAGCTACTTGGATCTCCGAGGTTGTTCATGGTGCAGACTGTGCACTCGGAGAAATTAGCTGATAATCTGAATAAGCAATGGGAGAAGTTGAGGAAGGAGGAGGAAAAGTTGAGGGTTATGGTGCAAATAAACACCAGTGGAGAAGATGGTGTGTATTCAATAATCAGTTTTTTCCAATTAGCTTTAGTGTTTTCAACTGATTTGGCAGCTCTAAAATTATAGCCGTCTTAGTTGATTCAGTTTATGAGAAAGAGACGGCAACATTTTTAGTGGTGTAAAATTAGGTTAGTATCGTTAGTTTAGAAAAATGCAACAAGGGAATTAATATGTAGTTAATTTATGTAATTTTCTTTTCAGCAAAAAATGGGGCAGAGCCCGCTGAGGCTACCAAGTTAGTGGAGCATGTTCTCAAAAACTGTGCAAGTTTAGACTTCCTAGGACTAATGACCATCGGTCAATACGACTATGACACATCATTGGGACCAAACCCTGACTTCATGACCCTTGCAAAATGCAGGCAGGAAGTGTGTGAGAATCTGAAACTAGATATTAGTAAAGTTGAGCTGTCAATGGGAATGTCCACAGATTATTCACATGCGGTAAGTAGAAAATTAATATTATTAAGATACATAATTATACCTACATACATAAATAACATTATAGGTAATAATAATTAGTTTCCGCACTCTTTGATCCAAAGGCAAACTTTTTTTACTTTTTTTGTAGATTCGAATTCGTTTTTTTATATTCGAAAAAATTTGCACAATGCCAGTGCTCTTTGAAAAGAAGAGAAATAAAACTGGAACTTTATTCTTACACTATATTGTTTCAGATTGAATTAGGAGCAACCACTGTACGTGTTGGATCAGTCATATTTGGTGCCAGACCTCCAAAAGCCAAATAAAAAGTACCCATGTTGGCACTACTTTTAAAGGTCTCCTACCTTACGTCTTACCGATAAACCTTATACCACGTGCACACTATGCCCATGCCGCTGCCGGCATGAATGCCGCGGACTTATTGCTACAGCAACATCGCCTTTATTCTCACTAAGGAGCTAGGGCATGAACTTGGTGATGTTGCTGTGGCAATAAGTCCGGAATTAATCGCGGCATTAATGCCGGCAGCGGCATGGGCATAGTGTGCAGTGTGTGCACGCGGTGTTAGGGAATAAAATTAGGCCACCATGGGTTGAGATTGAGAGTAGAGGTAGGTATAGATCGTACCTACCTATTTTCTCTGCCGCTAATTAGCTAAGCTGTTATTGAAATAATATCAATATTATTGTTGTTGTTGTAAGCAGGTAATTTTTGTAGGATACACCTACTATGGGCTTCCAAACTACCTATTTATTATTAAGTAAAACGTTAGTAAGTGGCTACACCATAAATACACCACAGTCACATAAACTATACTTCTTCTTCTCTTCCATAATGGCCTGTGTCCGTCATTTCGACAGACAATTTTGCCAATGTCAAGTGTTAAAATTGTAATAAATAAGTCAAGTCAAGTCATTTATCCTGGCAGAATTGTGACAACTAGCCACAAAAGCCACAAACCAAGAAGTTGAAGTTGAAGTTTTGAAAAGAAAATGGTGGATTTTCTCTTCAAAACCTAACACGAATTTTCACATTCAGAAAAACCACTCTACACACATTTATTCCAATGGCTCACACTTTATGTTACGACCTAGTATTATTGGTTAAAATTCCACCAAAATTAAACAACAATACTCACAATAACACAAGAAAAACTATTAAAATAAAAGTGCTATGTGTCGTTTCAAAAAATGTCAAAACTCGTGTCCTAAACTATACTTTTTCTTCTTTTAAACCTATATGGCCTGTGTCCGTCATTTCGACAGACAATTTTGCCAGTGTCAAGTGGTGAATTCGAAACGTACTTGTGTCACTGTCAAGTCAGTATTTCCGAACGAAACAAACAGTCGCACATTTTTTTTTTCATTCAGCAAGTGGATTTTACTTGAATAATGCGTGCGTGTTTACTGTGGCTATTTTAATGGATTTTTGTGAATAAAAGGATAATTTGTACGCGCTTGGACGATACTGTGCTAATTCTGAGTGCAGTTTTCTTTTACCTAGCTTTGATTTGAACCGTGAACACTGTGTGTGAAAAGTAATAAATTGTTGAGCTGGATACCGTGTAAAGTTTTTGTGTCAACAAGAGTTCTCAACAAGTTGAAAGTTAACTTACAAACAAGGCCGCCTTACTAACAGGTAACTTTAGTGGATAATTTGATAGGGCAGGTAAGTCTTGATATAAGTACCTACCTACCAAAATATGTAATAGTTGAACTACATACCATGGTATATTTTTTTTGTAAATAGGTAGGTAGGTTACCCTTTATGTTCTACCTCTCTAAGCTGTGTGGATAGTTATGAAATGATTCATGGTACCTATGATAAATTACAATATGCAAAGAATTTTTAGAAATTAATAATGGGTTGGCCGATAAGTTGGTGATTAAGGTAGGCCATTTAAAATTCCTTTCATTGTTGTTGTCAATACCTTTGAAACCTCATCCAAATGGAACATCAATCAATCACTCAATAATATATTCGAAACATTTGGCTTACAAAGTTCTGGTAATAATATTATGAGTTCAGAGTTTAAAGGATGTCCCGCAGTTTGGTGTGTCTCACAGCACAGGCCTCCTCTAACACTTCCCATTGGGTTCTATCTAGTGCTACCCTTCTCCAGAGTGGTCCAGCTGATCTAGACCAAGCCCATACTCGCATGTTAAACTTCTCAAAGAATCTGCTCAGTGTCTCCATACAAATCAGCGCACACTGGTGTGCTAGGTGTTAAGACGGTTTACACTAGCTTTACACACCAAAACTCGTACTAGGCTCTCTGTATGTACCTGCTGAACTGAGTAGATGAAGTACCTACCTCCTAGGCAGGTACCTACTTACCTATTCCTATAAACTAATGTCTCCATTATAAACAATTCGTCACACTTGACGCTCTTAAGGCATTGTTAAAATATTTTTTCCTTTTCCGATTTCGTAACAGAATGACACCATCTACCAGTGTCCAAGTATACTACAAGATGAAAGCCCAAACTAGGCCTTTTGGCCTAGATAGATAAAGCTCCAGAGAAGGCTTAGTCCTCCAACTCCTGCAGTAGGTAGGTAGGTACCTATAGGATTTACTATTTCGTAGGTAGGTACTAGGCAGGCACTATAGGTAAACCAGAAACACCCTACCTACTTCTCTCCACTCCTCTACCATATTGTGACCACAAAGTGACCACCTCATAACCCTGCAGCCTCTAAAGAAGTAGGTACCTTCCTACCTAGGTAGGTATGTGAACCTCAAAAGGTAAGTAAAGTATTGATGCTCGCCATCATTTTTACTTCCCAACAGTCCTAATCCAAAGTAAGGCAGTCATTCTTACTTCCAATACCTTTCAAATTGTACCTACCTACTTGTGTCAAAGATGTTAAATTCGCAAACTATGTACCTACATACATGGTCACAATCACAACCTCAGTGTAAATTTCGGAGCATACCTACCTACTACCTACCTAGATGTTGCGCATTCTTGCGCCATCACGAAGTTCAACATGCTGGTCACCGCCGTCACTATAACTACCTACATGTACCTACCTACCTCTCTAGGTAAGTAGGTACATTACCTACATACAAATAGTTTTCTATCCATGTAACAATTGATTACACATTCAGTCCTACACCTAACTCAACAACCAAGGCACGATTGTTAGAAAGTGGAAAGTGAAGCCCATATAAAATTGCGTGCTAAAGAAATTAAAACCATGCTCCATCGTGATTGTTACACTTTTTATGGGGTTACAATTCTTACAGGTTAAGGTGCCTACTTAGCTCTTTATACCACTGGGATTTCTATCCTCAGATTTATAAGCATTATGGAACGGGGTACCTTACCTACTTTATATAACCATACTTACCTACTTGAATTCCAACATAAATGTTAAAACGAGGCATTTACTGACAGTTCCAATGAAAAACTTATTAATAGGTCCAGTGGGAAAACATACGATAAGTCATATTACAGTAAATAAGTAACTCAAATGAAATCATAAAGCTATGCATGAGTTAGGTACCTATATAAATACATATAAGTATACTTATATTTATATATAACCATTTACCATTATGAATGAATAAAACTCAAAAGATGCTGCTTAACACTGTCGGCAATCGTCAAACGATTACAATAGAATTTCAAGTACAGGATTTTCATACAAAAATCTATGCTTGAGTCCGGATCAGACTCAGGACCGTATGCTGATTTACTGCTTAAGCAAAGCAGAATCAGTTTATGGGATTGAGTCATGAGTCCGTTCGAAAAAAAAAGATAGAATATACTTTATTGTACCTACCTACACCACTTATAAGTAAACAAAATACCAAGATTGGTAATAAAGTCAAGTCAAGTAATAAAAGGATGTCATACCAAAACATAAAACGTTACGAATCTCAGCATAGCTTGAAAAATTTAGAAATCCTCTGCAATTCTTCTAATGTCAGGTCGAAACACCCAATCTCCAGAACGAATCAATGGTACGGCAGTAAAACAAACGGTCAGTAACTGTACATCTATACTGCTAACCAACCGTAGATAATTAACTGTTGCCTACCTAGTTATGCAATTGGTGGGTTACTGTACAGTTTCAAGTAAACGCCGTAATCAAGCAAGCAAGCAAGCTCGTATGAGTTAGTGGCCAACTCTGGTGACGGAGTTTTAGGCCACCTTAAGGCCTCCGTTGTGGCTTAACGACTGCTAGAGCCGGGACCTATAGTTTATCGTGCCCTACGCAGAACAGAAGCGTTTGAAAGAATGTCAAACTAAAACTGTGTTTTTTTTGTCTATATTTGCACGTTAGGAAGAAGCCGCGATCTGCGAGGCTAGGATGCTCACGCGTGATCTGTGTCTACTCGTTCCTTATTTTTATCATCTTTTGCTAGACTGTTGATGCTAAGATTGAATTAATTTGATTTGATTGATGAAAATGCTTGTATCCTGCCTTTCACGTTTCGAACGGACGGACAAGTACAGTGCATTGAGCTTGAGCTACATGTTGTTACAGTGCAATAATATGACCTAACTAAAGATCTGAGAGAATGTAATCCATCGTGCATAGAAGATTCAATCGTGAGTGATTTAGATTATATCGCTGTGCTATTCAGATATATTTCAATCCATGTCTTATCCAATCAAAGATCACTCTTGATTCATTCACAATAAACTGAAAACCTCAAGCGATTCCAATAAAAATACCGTTCACAAAGACCGCTGGCAATGAGTGGCAACCATGCGAACTAAATGAAAAGGTGAGGTCGCTATTAATGG
This sequence comes from Eulithis prunata, assembly GCA_918843925.1. NCBI lineage: Eukaryota > Metazoa > Arthropoda > Insecta > Lepidoptera > Geometridae > Eulithis > Eulithis prunata. Next base: position 5,575,656 of record OU974030.1, on the reverse strand, counting down.
TCTCTGATTGCGTGATGTTACACGGCAGTGCAACTGTTTTTGATAATGGGCTATCAAATCAAGTTAAAAATAAAAGAACCACAAAGGTCTGTAGTAAACGAAATGAAATCGTACATTCACTACAAGTATTTCTAAAGATTATAGAATGAAATAGCTGGTTCGTCTGCAACTTCATCTGCGTTGTGCGGATTAAATTTACAAATATTGATGTTACAATTACAATAAAATATAGCCGCCCGTAGGAGTAATGTAGCTGTCAGCCAATGATATTTTAGAATGTGTTAAACCCCCTATCTTATAAAAAGTTAGAGTAGACATTATGTCCTGATTACGTATGGTAAACAAGACATAATGTCTACTCTAACTTTTTATAAGATAGACCATTAGTGTGTAGTTCAGTATCTAGTTCCATAGATTCCCTACAAACAAATAAAACTAGAAACATTAACAATGTGATGTGAAATGCACCAGTAGATTCAATTTTCCAAGAAGGAAAGTCAATCAATGTGATAGAGATAGGTAAACAGTCAGTTACGAAGTAATCTTGCGCCATGTATCTAAGGAAACGCCTTCTTGAGTTGCTTCCGCGTAAGCGATACTAAGAAACGATCAGGCAACTTGTACTGGTTTTACCTCTCTCTACTCATATCGCAGTGCCTATTTGACAACAAGTTTCTATCTAACAAAATGTAATTTGAGTTGACTGCCGGTAACAATCTCCAAAAGTCGTTATTTTGAATTTGGTAGTCGCAGAGATAAAATTGAACATCGCTGTAAGTCCCAGCATAAAGATAGTGTAACTAATGGAAATTCTTCAGCAAGTGTAGATACATTGGGCTAGTTTTCTTATTGATTGATTCCAATAAATCTATTTTCTTGACCTGATTCATAGCAGCTCGCATGCAAAACACTCATTCGCAGACACGCAACCATGCCGGAACACGACTTGTTGTGATTGAGAGTACCTAGATGCATTAATTCTATGAGTCGTAGAGAATGAATAATCTTCTTCACATTGAATGAAAAGCCTAGTTTATTTCATGGGTGGGAGTAACAAGCTCTAAGAACGTTATTAACAAGTCAACACCTAAAGCTCGTATGCACTAAGTTACTCCAAATCTTAACCAAGACTCGACCATAACGTTTTTGACAGATTTTCTTAGGAAAACGTCTAAAAATTTATGAGCCTCGCTTCCTGTCCTACTAGGTAAAGCATGCACAAGATTCTGAATGCGAGTAGGTAATATTGTTTCTGAAGCACTGACAAAGCTGTAAATAGGGTTACCTTAGAATGAAATACTGCACTTCAAGACACTAACCACAGCCACGTAAACCTCACTGGTCCAGGGCCGCGTTGACCATAAACGAACCAGTGACAAGTGAACGAGCAATCGGGTCACAAAACCGGGTAGCTAACCAGTTGAGTAGTGACCTTCGCACATGTTATTAGCAGATGGACGGCAAGCTTGCAAAGCGTGACGCCAACTGACCGTTACGAGCCATTGTCAAGGTTGAGGGGATGCAGGGAGGGTCCCACAAGTAAATGACTTTTTGAGTTCCCTAAAAAGGTCCTGATGAAAAACTCTTGTAGTTTTAGTTGACAGATTTTTATAAGAAAACCAATGTTCGAAACATTAATGAGTCTATGAACATGAGAAGTGTTCCAGGCAATACCTACCAAGACAGAAAGCTGTCTGTGATCTCCACCAGAACAGAACCGAATCTTTTCCCTCTAAAAAGTACCTCTGCCGTATTGCGGAAGCATGCCTATTGGTTACCCATTAGAAGACGTTCAACGCGCTGGTGGTTCAAGATGAAAGTTCGATAAAACGTTTTATCTTCACACGACATGGTCAAAATGAGAAATCGCGATTTCCACTTGAACTTGAAAAGAATAGAAAGATTGGAAAGAAACTTGTATAGACTTTAATACACCGTATCGACTCTATAAACCCCGTCTTTACAAACTCACAAAGATCACAATAATTTGACCTAAAGCACGAGAAAGCAAAGCATTTGTCTAATCTTTTATATACAGTTTAGAAACTTCGTCTGGTAGAAGATAAACTCAAGCTATCTTCTTGCAAGCATTCCTCGCAATCACACAATTATCGGAGTTGTTTTCACGCTTTTTCACATGCGCTATGGTGCTTTTTCCTATGAATTAAACATGTAGATCGCCACTACAGTTTCACCTTGTTGCCATAGTCATAGAGATTATATTTCATTGCAGAGGAACGATATTGATATGGTGCGTGGTTCTCTAAGAAAGGCTGAAATTGAAAAAGTAGCCCATGATAAAGTCGATTGATAAATATGCATTGATTGATCAAGTTTTGTTGGCGTTGAATAGATTTTTAATCTGCGATGAGGAATACTTGCTTCCGAACTCAAACGTATAACTTTATTTGTCTCTCAGCCTATAAGGACGAGGAATACTGCTCCCAAAGGTATCCCAGCTAGCTCTACAGGCTTCTAACTGACAAGTATGTACATACAATGTACATTAGCGTCTTGATTGATAGAAAATACTTAGGTGATTTGCAGGACCTATTATCTTTCAGATAACTTTGTGTCAAAATTCTTTTTTTTCCATTCGATTTAGATACGACAAAAATCTTAAGTAAGCCTATAGCCGCGGTTTAGAAACACGGTTGTTACATTACATGCTCTCCCAAGCACGAAAGAGAATTTTCCTCGCGACTGTATAATGCGTAAGAATTCGAGATACCTACTTACCTAGGCACCTACCTAATTATTAAATCTATTAACATAGCGGGCAGGTTGCTAAAACTGGTTTTTACTTAAATAAAATGTTCATGGTCACTCATTATAAAAACAGTAAATGACCTCATCTTAGATTTGGTTGTATGATAAATGTATGAGGCAAGTATTGTCAAGTGCATGCACACTAGATAGGTAGATACTTCAATACGATGTAAAACCACAGCTGTAACCGATAAAGTTCATTCTTCCCGTTAGTAGTAAGTTCCCAATGGTTTTTTTTTCGATGGTCCTTTCGATAGCGGTTGAAGGTAACTTGAAGTGGTTTAATGACCGGTATTAGGTACGCATGTTTGAAAATTGACCGCTTTAAAAAAATATCCAACAACTACAATACGTCTAAAGTCTCGGTCTCGCGATCGTAACGCACAACGCAGCGGTATGCAGCATGCAGCGCCGGACACATAATTGTATGGAAAACGTCTAGTATGGTCTTTTGTTACGTCGCAGTCTGCGTCAGCGGTGAAGAGCAAACGCGGTACTCTGCGTTGAGCTGCACACCGCAGCGTTGTGCGTCACGATCGCGAGACCAAGGCCGGATATCAATAGACCAGTAACTACTTATTTACCATTCGAAACTGTCCGCAAGCTTATTTGCTCTATGGCGTAAAAACAATAAACTTTGCGTGATGCCATTAAACCCGACATTACGCTAATTTGTTTTGATTGCGTAATATTTCGGTGAAAATAAGACACTTTCGTTTCATAATCGCTTTGTGACGGATTACACGGCTAGTTTGGCTCGGTTTTGGTTTGGGCTGTCTCTTTGCTTTAGGCATAATATAATGAAATATAGATATATATCTATATTTATATATAGATAGGTCTTAGGTAAGTTAGGTATTCCAAAGCAAATTTACACTTTGTAGCGAGGTAGAGTAACAACAACTCTACTGCTGGTTGCTGAATTGCCGCCCAATCTAGGCCCGTGTGCTGATTTACTGCTCAATAGCACAGAACAGAGGGACTAGTACGAGTTTTCAGTGCATAGTGTGGGTGTGAAACGTCTGACGCCCAGCACACCAGTGGGCGCTGATTTGTATGGAGACACTGAGCGGATTTTTCGAGAAGCTCGAAATGCGAGTACTCGTGGCGTATACGCCAAGCTTCTCAAAACATCCGCTCAGTGTCTCCATACAAATCAGCGCCCACTGGTGTGCTAGGCGTCAGACGTTTCACACCAGATTTACACACAAAAACTCGTACTAGGCCCTCTGATCTGGACTAAAGCATAAATTTTTGTATGAAAATCTCTTGCTTCTTTCGTATCTACAAATAAGATCCGAGCGAGACAGTGACCAATCAAAGTTACTACAGATGGATAAGTACTTGAAACATCTCGTCTCCGAGAATTCCAACATAATCGCATTGATCGTCTCGTCTATGCACTGCACCCGTTTCATCTTTGAAGTTGAAGTGAGTACCTACAAAATTGGTTATTTTGTACTCACTTCAACGAATCAGAGTCAGATCTGTCAGATTTTCATTGTTTCCAATTACAGTCACAGAGATGATTAGAAAATCTATTAGTCGGTATTGGTTGGCTTGACGATAATATTTTTTCTTTTATTGTTACAGATTTTCCTTCGCATACATACACGAAGAACAGCGAAGAAAACCTTCTGTTATGTTATGACAATCGCGGCACCAACAATGGACGATAAACAAAGAAATTCCCACAAACTAGAAAATACCCAATAAAAAACTAATTAAACACGCTAGTGGCCAATTTGCAATGTGACGTAACGCCATCTAGCGGAAAGTGCGCGAACTCGACAGTGAAAGTGGTTTGAGTCTGAGTCAAGATGAAGTTGAATTTTTTCAAGCGTTCGATGATATTTGCGACCTTTTTCGGGTCATGTTTGTGTATTGCGTTAATTGTAGCGTCATTGGGGACGACTCATTGGATCGATGCGAGGGCTCGGAGGCCATCGAATTCCTTGTCTGAGGGAAGCATCAGCTTTGGCCTTTTTGAAGGCCACAAGGAGCTAAACTATGGGTACGGGAAGAGGAATCACGACTTAAGTGGTAAGTTCCTCCACATTATGGATAACTTACTAAGTATATTGTCATTGTATGAACATAATATGGAAGGTTCTTGGGAAACTACTAGTAATTACCTTTTTTTTTTTTTTTTTGCTGGGAAAATGCATGACGCATCCCCCCTCCACTAGAGAGCATGAAGGGGGGTATGTGGGACTCCCCGGCTCCCTCACAAGGCCGGTATACCCACTAAAAACCCAGCGGCGCTCCTGCGTCGTCCTAGTGGGGGGGACTGGGAAACCGGCAGAGCCTTTACGTCCAGTCCCCCGCCGACGAAGCCCGCCATTACAGCGGGGCCCGCACGCCCCTCCCCTTGCAGGGTGGGGCCTGGGAACGGCAAGCGGCTCGGCCGTTCCCGTCCGCTGGTGGCGAATGTCTGCTATGCGGGGCCGGTGCTCTACTGCGGTCCTGCCATTCGCCACCATGCGTCAGAGCGGCGTGGGACAGTTCCGCTCGAGGGCCTAAGGCCCCCGTCGTCCGGGCCACCAAACAAGGGGGCCCGGACCCACCTGGGTAGACCGAAGTCTACCCTGCCTCATCACGCAGTGCCCTCTGCTTATCAGAGGGACACGCGGAGAGGCCCACCGTGCCGGGTTACTGGCCACCATGAAACACGTCCACAGTACTCTGCGGGCGTGTTTCATGGTGTTTCCAGGGTGCACCGCGTGGAGGTTACCCGGCCTAGCACCCCACTAGTAATTACCTACATCAACTTCATATTAAAACTATTATTAGGGTTAAGCTCGCCTTTGTACATATCTTTAGTTTTAACTTGGACTTCATTGACTTGGACTTTTTTTTTCATTGGACTTGCTCTATGAGGTAATGCATTGTTATAGGCAGAAGTTACCACTTAACATCAGGTGAGCTATCAGCTTGTTCCATTACTTTTAACATAAAAAAAAAAACTTCCTTGTCTATATTTTTCTGTGTGCAATAAAGAATTTAAGAATTGAAAACCATCAATGTATAGACCCACAACTGTAAAACAAAGTTTATCGTTTGAACTTGATTCAAAGCAGGTTTAAGTAACTTCAAACTACTTATCAAACCAAACATAAATCAATTAGCAAGACCACAAAATTAAATCAAAAATGACATGTTACAAGTTACAATATCGTTACCTATTCAATGTAACAGTTAAATGGAGTGGTTCAGATTGCATCACGAATTGCATTGCAACTAGACAGATCTTATCGAAGCTTAACAAATGCTTTTGCAATTTGTCTTGAGATTGTGACTATTATGAGTTTTATCGTTTTTTGCATGTGAAAAAAATTTGTTTCAGTATTTGTAACTTATAAGCATTGTTATAAAAACTATGATATTAAGTCGGTAGGTACCTAGGTAGTTTGGTTAATATAGTCATTGGTTTGGTTTGGTTATATTGGTTAATTTTTGTGACTAACAGATATTAATATCAGGATTTTAGGCTTTTAAAAGATAACAATAACCTTGCATCATTTAAACTGCACTGGATTTTAATAAATTGAAGCGTAAACTCACCCCGACATAACCCCTGAGCCCGTATTCTGTGCATTTGTTTTACTTTCGACTCGAGTATAGCACACGCAAACGCAAACGCAAAGCGAGAAATTTTGAATGAATTGTTGATGAGTAACGATTTCTCTATCAGCATACGGGCCTTAGAAACCAAAAACTATTATCTATTCTGTGGTCAGGTAGGACTAAATTCCTGCAAATGTTGACCGATTTATTATTACGCGTAACCTAACTTTTTTACTATGATTCTAGCCTCGAAGTGCAGTAGACGTTAAATTCATGATTATAGAAGTAGGGTAAAACAGCAAATTTCTGAGAATACTGGCTGGTTTGTTCCTTAACTTCCCTCTGATTGTTTGATAACTTGTTTTCATTTCCAGTAAAGACCGGCACCCATCCAGCCCGGCGATGGGCATGGTGTGGTACAGCCGGACTTCTTGGAGCTGCGCTTGTGTGCGCGGGAGGTGCGTGTGTGCTCGCGGCTTTAGGCTCCGCTGCAAGAGCTAGGTGCTCGCCCAAACCACTGCTGGTTGGAAACTCTCTTGCTGGTGAGTACTTTCTCCCTTTTAGTAAGGATAGATAGATTGATTGATTGATTCATAGATAATACTTTATTGTACACAAGGATTAGGTACATAAAAATCTTAAAACGAGCTGTGTATAGTTCAATGGGCGGCCTTATTTCTTCCAGGCGGATTGATTGGTTGGTTGGTTGGTTAGTTGATTGATTGATTGATTGATAGTTTATTTGACATTCACACAGAAAATACAGAACAGACATAGAAAATATAGCAAACATAATAGATACCTACAAGGAATAGGTATAAAGCTCGGAAAATCTCTACTTATATCTATGCTTGAGTAGGTAACGATTTCTATATCGGCATACGGGCCTAAGACTCGGCGCTTAGGGAGTGAATTCCAGTACCTACTAAATGTACCTACTCTGCCCACGAATTTGTGTTTTTAAGTCAGTATACTAGTAACTATTTGTGGATTTTTGTAAACTGCTTAATCTTTGATGATTTAGGTACTGCTCAAGCACTGATCCGGACTTATGCACAGATTTTTGTATCAAAATCTCTACTTAAATCCATGCTTGAGTAACGATTTATGTATCGGCATACGGGCCTAGACGTGCTCAAGCAGTGTATTCAACTACCTACTAAATGTACCCTGCCAACTAATTTGTGTCTACTAGTAACTATTTGTGGATTCTTGTAAACTGCTCTAATCTTTGATCAGTTCACCGATGGACGAGGCATGCCCTTTATTCTGGCTATGAAAGACGTTATTTGGCTTTAAAGACTCAGTCAATACTGTTGTTACTGCGAATGAGTACTAAATAGTCTTATCTTTCACATTTCAGTGGTTTTCACCCTGGGAGCGATCGGCGTGTGGCTGACAGAGTATTTCCTTCGACTCCAACATAATGTGATGTCGGATGAAGACCTCGCGAATATTTGGTCTTCAGACGGCATGGCTGACCTTGGATTGTCTTTTTGGTACGGTACTTAAATATAAGCTTTTGAAATCAATCCTACTTAATATTATAAACGCGAAAGTTTGTATATGTAAGGATGAATGTATGTAGGTATGGATGTGTGTTTGTTCCTCTTTCACGCAAAAACTACTGATCCAATTTGGATGAAACTCGGAATAGGTATATTGTCCGTGACCTTAATTAACACATAGTCTACTTTTTATTCCGGAAAATAACGGGATTTTACGGGATCAAGCAACGTTTTCCTAGATAAAAAGTAGCCTATGTGTTAAACCAGGTCACGGACAATATATATTCCAAGTTTCATCCAAATCAGATCAGTAGTTTTTGTGTGAAGGAGGAACACGCATCCATACATTCTTACAAACTTTAGGATTGGTTTACGAAATTACTCAGTTCTCTGTATGTACTATTTAAGTATTTATATTGATTTTTTTATCGACTATCGTTGGAGTAAACTAATACTAGAGTGGAGACTGTGTTTAGGCAAGCGTAGTGTAGGACGCCCTCCCGCTAGGTGGGGCGACGATCTGAGACATGTAGCTGGCAAACACTGGATGAGAAGAGCCGGAGACCGGGCTCAGCAGCGCGTTTTGGGAGAGACCTACGTCCAGCAGTGGACCGATATAGGTTGATGATGATGGTGATAATTGATTCTTTTAACACCAATTAATCATCCATTGTTTTCTCAGGTTGGTGGTAGCCGCGTGCCTGTCAGCCTTCGTGAACGATGTATGCATTCTGGTCGCAACGTCAGATGGAAGAGACGCCGATACTATCGCACCGGCGTTGGAAGAAAAGGTCAATGGAGCTATAATGTTGTACTGAAAAACTGCGCCTACAAGTAAATACTGACAAGTAAAAGGGTCTGGGGCAAATTGGATGGAGCCCAGATCCCAAATTTTTTTTAAACTTGCAATAATGGAACTTTGTTTGTTACAATACACTTACAATGCAGTTTTCAAAAATGTAACAATGTCATTATAAAGCATAAGTTATTAGACATTTTACTTCGAAAAATAAGCGTATGTTAGTAAGTAAATATTTGTACATTCCAAACCTTATTGTATATTTACTAAGGCTGAATTTTGCATATAAGCGTTTATAACTTGTAAGTTTGTACGTACTAACAAAAACTTGGGTAAAAATTAATCTTATGTAATAACATAAATACCGAAAAAATTATTTGATACGAACGAATATAAACGATGTAAAAATAATCTAAAGTCTAAGCAAACTAAGTCTACAGTCTTTAAAAATCGGCATAATTTGAAAACCTAATGCAATGACGGAGAGGGGTAAAAAAATCACGAAATTAGTGTGATTATGTATTTTATGGATGACCCCATATTATTGTTTAATGCATTTTGAAACTTAGGTAATCAAAAATTCCGTCCACTATCGTACAAATTGTGCATTTTGTACTTTTTATATTTTCTATTATTTTTAAATAGGTACATTTTGAACAACAATTTTCTTGCATAATAGAGTGTTATATATAGTGCCTTCTGGTAAGATCGGCGTAAGTGGAACTCCGGATAAATCACGTAACTAAGCAATTATCATATAAAAATATCGCAGAATTGCTTGGCATCCGGACTTCCACTTACGACGATCTTACCAGAAGGCACCTTATGGGGTGATGTTAGTCCGACATTGTGTGAAAATTTTCATATGATAGTACAGTCAACATCATTAGTTGATGAGACAGAGTTCCAAAAGTAGTTTATGACTAAAGCTTAGCAACTTTACAATTTATTTTTAAGTACAATTGGAAATTATGTTATTCGGTATAAAGAAATATAATTTGGAGCAATTGTAACAACTTTAGAATTTTGACTGTACACGAAATGAACACGTCCTATGGTTGCACCAACGGGAACTAAAATTACCCGTCGTGCAACTGGTTGTACAAAAAGTAACGTTGCTTCTACCCCCGATGCTAAGTCACGCTGATGTGTGTTTCTCGAATATACAGGGTGTTACCAGACCACTTCCGAAAACTTGGAGGTTCCAATCAGACCATGATACTGAAAACATTAAGCGAAAAAAATCGCGAAAAAAAAAATTGACCTGACTATCTCTTTTTTTTAATTTTTTTTCTAGTTACATACACACAGTACAACATAATAAGACATATATACCTAATTATCTCATTTAAAAAAGCAAAAAACAAATAAAATAAATAAAGCAGCAATGTACACGCAGCACGCAGATTACGTCTACTACAGCATGAACAGCTGAGAGTTCATCGCGGGTCATTCAAGTACGCGACGTGCGAGCGACCTACGTTAGTACCTACCTACGTTAGTAGGCACTTACGACACAGAATAAATAATAGTACTACGCCTCGCCCTTACCTACGTGAATGCGTACATTGCGGGCTGGCGAAATAAATACAAATCTTTAAACATTGTTTTCTCCGGCTATAATAATTTTTCAGGATAACTGATTTTTTTTTGGTTGGGTTTTGGTGTGCTGTAGCTCCCCCTTTCGTTTTCGGAAGTGGTCTGGTAACACCCTGTATACTACCTTTAATTAAAATAATCTTTTGAAACTAACACCTACCTCGAATAACAATACTTTGTATGGTAAATTTATGCTCAATAATATAATAATAATAGTTGTTTAGCCACGACTAGCCACGAGTGGCAAGCACAAGTTAATATAATTTGATTACTACCTACTAATAAATAGTAATCTAGCCTTATATTTAAGGCTTGTATCAGTATTTAAATTATCGATATCAAAAAAATCTAAGCACAGAATACGGCCAGAGTATTCAGCCAAGGGTGGTTCGAACCCCACCAAACCGATAATCTTTTTGCATGTTTGGTATTTCCGTCCTATATTTTTAGTATAATCTATTCGTATTTGAGCACGTTTTACTGTACTTATTTAGTTGTGCCATTAGACTAAGCCACATTTTGTATATTTCTAATATTTTTGTAAGCGTTCGAGAATGTGTGTATTATTTCTTGAATATACTAATTGATTTTTATACATTTAAACTGTTTTTATACACAGCTTTACCTTTAGATTCTATTGATTAGTAAATTAGCTAAAATGGCGTTTATATGAATGAACTAGCTGATACCCGCGACTTCGTACACGTGCGAAACTTTCTATCAAAATATCTGTCAACCAGCTTACGATGAACCTCGCAGCAAATGGCTGCTTTTGAAATATTTTAGTAATTAATGTGTACTAAACACACGACAGGCGTCATAACTCAGTCGGTAGGAGCCCTGCCTTCCGTGCTGTGGGTCGTGGGTTCGATCCTCACTGAGAATATAGTACATACATTTGTATGTGGCAAACATAGAAGTTTGTTCTGTGTCTGCAATGGCTGTTACTATAATAATATATCATAAGTTTGTATTTAAAAAAAAATGTATACGTCATATAAGTATTCTATCAGCAATCTAGTTCCCATATGATAGTACAAGCTCTACTTAGTTTGGGACTAGAGGGCGTTGTGTGAAATGTCCAAGGATATTATTGATCGAGTGAGCGAAGCGAACGAGATCTTAGTGACAACCTGGACAAAAATGCTTTGTATGTTTGTATGTTTGTTCGACGAGATCTTTTGAACGGCTTATCCGATCTTCACAGAATTTGGTAGGTATACGGATAGTACTCTTAAGTTTTACTGGTTTGTTAAATGAAGTAAATCGGTCAAGGGGTCGTGAAGTTACGAGGGTCCAAAGGGAGTAAAAAAAAAAACGTTGTACAATAATATCAAATGGGGTGTCATATGATAGGGTTTTGTTTAGACATTCCAAAACCGTTTTTATTTTGATTCTAGGTCTAATAGTATTTGAGTTGTTGTAAAAATTATAAAATTGGCAAACCCAGTATAACGTGAGCTACCATTTCTTGGAGTTTCAATGATTTTGTAGTTCAAGTAAGACTGGTACATAGCTACACGGCGATTTCGAAGCGATTTGCAAAGTTTATTGCAACCATTGGTCAATAAAAATTGTTTGGGTTTTATTAATCTCCGACCATCACGAGATCTCAGTTCGGGGCGAACTACTAGTTTATATTATTACTAACTACGTATTATAATTATGATCTCGGCTACTACCTACTATCTGGATACACGGTATTCAAATTGAAATCGGAGAATGACCCGCCATCTTGACGCACACGTAGGTATTAAACTAATAAAGTATTGATTCATGTAGATAAGTGAGTGAGTGGTGAAGAGTAAGTGAGTGAGTGGTGAGTAAGTGATAAGTATTAATTTCTTCTTCATAAAACCTATATTTATTTCTTGGTGTTTAATAAAGAGTTTATCTATCTATTAATACGTTTTATAGTAGTAGAGCTCTTTGTGAGAGCTCGTCCGGGGAAGTACTACCATCGTACTTATTTCTGCCGCCAAGCAGCGATGCTCGCATTGCTGTGTTCCGGTTTGAAGGGTAAGGGCGCCGGTGTAATTACAGGCACATGAGACTTCAACATCTTTACGTCTCAGAGTGATGGACGCAGTGCATTGCCTTACAGGGCACGTCCTTGTTGGACTTGCTTTGTGAGGTAATGCATTGTTATAGGCAGAAGTTACTACTTAACATCAGGTGAGCTATCAGCTTGTTCCATTACTTTTATCATAAAAAATAAACGTTTCAAATAGGTAGGTCCGTAATAATAAAGGTTGATGAGTAATAAAACCTGCGTATCTTACTAATTGATAGATAACTTGACCTTTTACTATTTAGCCGGCGTTTTGGTAAAATTGGAAATTCCGAGCCCTATCGAATTGCAAACCAAATCCGGGGTTACCTGTCGACCCCTTAGCCTTTTTGTACAAAAGATTTAGTTAAGGTAGCAGGGGTGGATAACTTTTGGCTCAAAATTACTATTTACTATCTTCCGTCCGCGACTCTGTCCGCGTCCTGTTGATCCTGTTGATTTTCCGGGATAAAAAGTAGTCTGAAGCTTATTTTTGAAGTACCTACCTATGTACCTACCATAAATAATATCACACTATTTTGATAGATAAATTTTATTAAGGTAGATAGGTACAGTAGGTATAGGTACTAAATATTATATATTTTTATAAGCTCTTGATCTGTCGATATATTGAGCATCGATAATCTTAGTTTGATAAAAATATATACCTATAGGTAGGTAGGTAAATATTTTTTACCAAAAATGTTGACCACCCCAGTCCCAAACTAACTTGCACGCACGTAATCACACGTAATCGAATTGCCGCTCCAGCCACGCCAGGTATACCCAACCTTTCTACGTCTACGGTTGTTTGGGTTGATAGCGTGTTTTCACTTAGGTACCCTTTGAATCCCTCGGTACGAGAATCCGGTCTTAGGAAGAAATAAGAAACATGTGAGATTATTAAGTCCAAACTAGGTATAGTGCCTTCTGGTAAGATCGGCGTAATAGTAAGTCCGGATGCTAAGCAATTCTGCGATATTTTTAAATGATAATTGCTTAGTTACGTGATTTATCCGGACTTAATATTACGCCGATCTTACCAGAAGTCACCTTACCTACTTTAGTAATATGAGACTACTAGCCGTCGCCCGCGGCGTTTCTCGCGTTCTACCCTTTAGAGTGTGACGTTTCAAAATTCCTTTATTAGTGCACCCCTACACTACACAAGGATACTACCCTCAAAATTTCATACCTCTAGGACTTATAGTTTAGGTTGTGCGTTGATTCTCTGTCAGCTTCAAAAGAGTTTTATATATATTGATTACCTACCTACTATAATACCATGATTATTACAATCATCAATAATACATACCTAAGTGTTGGGAAGTTTTTTTTAGCTATTAAAAAGTTGTGTACCTATAGAGGTAATTAAGGCTTGCTATAGGAAGACATCCGTCATATTTTTTTCATTTACCTTGTATGCTTGTATTTACCTTATATGCTTGTAGGTACGTCACTTCATAATCCGTAAAACCAGAGCTGAAAATATTTAACTAATAAGTCATGGTGAAAATTATCTCAGTAGAAAAAGAAATTATTTATTTTTCGCAACACTACACACCCAAACACAGTAGATATAACAGATGCGTAAAAAACGTACTCAGCAAATGCTAAAAAATGCATGGTGGTTAAGTTAAGTAACCCTACCTTAGTCTTTGTTACAACTTGTATAAAATAATAAATAAATAAATAAATATTCACGGACACTTAACACAACGCCTTCTTGTCCCAAACTAAGCAAAGCTTGTACGATGGAAACTAGATGGCTGATAGAATACATACCTACATAATTTTTTTTTTGTAAATACACACTTATAATACATAGAAACACCCAGACACAGAACAAACATCTATGTTTACAACACACAAATGTTTGTTCTCGGTGGGGATCGAACCCACGACCCACAGCACAGCCTAAAAGTTAGATAAACTAATACAGTAGTCATCGAATTGGGTTTCCAGTCACGCGCGCGGACCTTACGATTGTGTTTACTACCTGTTTTCACTTAGCCCATACCTTGTCCAGGCTACGGGTAGGTAGCCCCTTGAGAATAGGGATGATTGCAGCCTTATTGGATCGAGTTTCTAGATCTTTTCAGGGAGCTTTTATTGCAACAATAGCTGTCACGTGCCGTGATTTCTAAAGTTCAATTGCAATGTTATTTTTTGTTATTTCCATTTGTTGTATTTTATCCTATTATCTGATATACCCAAGCCGTAGACTGTCATAACTTATTAGACTGATTCGAATGCAACTATGAATAAATAGGTAGGTATTATACCTTAACTAGGTATGTATTTATTCATATTTAAAGGATAAAGCAAGCAAGCTCGTATGAGTTAGCTGCCAACTCTGGTGACGGAGTTTTTAGATCTTAAGGCCTCCGTCATGGCTTAACGACTGCTAGAGCTGGGATCGACAGTTTAACGTGCCCTCCGAAGCACGGAAGCGCTCTGTAAATGCATAAATGCTACTAGCGGTCACCCATCCAAATAGTGACAACAACTACAGGATGACCATATGAAATAGAAGAGTCTCATTGCAGTAATTTTACGAGAATTGGACACCCATTACCCCTTCTTTTGCTTCGCGCAGTCGAGTAAAAATAAACCTAGGCTTGTAGGTCTTGACACTTTGCATACATTATGTACGCCAACATAACAAAAGTATTGAAAACTTATTCGAAATCTATTTACCAAAGAAAGGGTACAAAATCCACGTATCATAAGCGTTCAAAGGAAACTCTCTCCGACATCACAAACCTTCATAATACTATTAAAGCCGATACGAAGGGAAGGTCGTGAGGATAATCCACAATATCTCGTGTCTAGTGGTAAAACTGGATAAGTAATAAATATTTTTTTAAATAATTGATTTGGTTATTTGTGGTTTAATAAATTGTTTTGGGGATTAATGCAAGCAAAGCTGCGAGCAACAACTAACATATATATATTTTTGAAATGTGTTTGTTGAGCCCTTTAATTTGATACCCCACACGGCATGATTAAAAAACTTTTTTTTAATTCATGATTTCGCGTCCTCTAGAGGGCGCCATATGCAATTTAATGTGACGTCACATAGCCTATAATCAGCGGACGCGTACAATGATGTGTCCCATGTCCAATTTTGATGAGTAGTTTTGGAGTTATGAGGGAACTGATGAACATACATACAGTATGTAAAAATTAAACTTTTTGAGATACAATGTTGTGCCACAACGCGGCAGATCCTCGGTTTCTTGGCTGCTAATGCATCAGGCACTTATGGCGGACAGGATGCCTCGAGCTACTTGACGAGCTAATATCCTCAGAGAATTTGTATTTAGCTTCAAGTGAAGTGTACTTTATCGTAGCAATATTGTAACAGTAATATTGTTCGTGTAGTGAGGAAGTGTAAGAATTTTGTAACAGTAATATTGTTCGTGTAGTACAATCACCAACTCTGAGATATTATAAAAAAACTGACCAACTACCGGTACCTTTAGGTTCAATGTGAAAATACAATAAATAACCCTTCGAGTCTAAACTGACCTTTCGTAAAAACCCCGACCAATGTGATTAGATTCGTGATCTGATTCCATCGGCGACCGGGGACCTATAGCCACCGACCGTGAGATGAAACTACTAATATAAAGCTACGTGCTAACCGAAGAAGTTGCGATTATGTGATTGTCGAATGTAGCTGGCAAACGCATGTCGATCATAAGACCAGTCACAGATCAAAGGTTGTCTGGAAGAGATCGCTTATAGCGATAAGACCGCCCATTGTACCTCATACTTAAAACTTATTTCTCTTTTATTGTTTTTCTTCTTTTCTTCTTTTCTTGGTGTGCAATAATGAATATATCTATCATATAAACTAGCAAACATCATAAGTAAATGATAAAAAAGTTTCAAGCTTCTAGCTATGATACTTCCATAACTTTTCATCTCCTCTATTTAACCCCTTGCAACACTTTTTTTCGCATTGAAAAGTAGCCTATGTCTTCTCTCAGGCTCTAGACTATCTGTGTACCGAATTCCATTTCAATCGGTGCAGTAGACTTGGCGTGAAGACGCGACATACAGACCGACAGAGTTACTTTCGCATTTATAATATTAAATTGGATTACGTATTTATTTCGGCCTCATTTAAATCGTTTATGGTAGGTAAATATGGGATCAAACACAGCTCTCTCGCGTCTAAACAATTTCGAGTCAAGTTGGTGCACTCGGATTGATTTCTTACTGAAAAGTGATTTCACAGTTAAAGCTGGTTGCAAACATGTCGTAAGTAACATAGTAGCTGATTCTTTTATTTTATTAGGTCTGTCATAGCAATTCTCTTCGAGACAACGCGACTGAGTTAAAGTTTCATGGTCAGTCTCATCTAAATGCAATTTTATGGAGCCGTTACATTTGTGGTGATTGAGACGACAACAAGATAGGTTCTTCTTTATACTCTGTAAGATCTTCTCGCACTTACAAAATGTCGTGGGTTCGATCCCCACCGAGAACAAACATTTGTGTGTGGCAAAAATAGATGCTTGTTTCGTCTTTGGTGTTACTTTGTATTATAAGTATGTATTTACGAACAAAATATGTATATAAGCAGGCATTCTATCAGCAATCTAGTTCTCATAGTACAAGCTTTGCTTAATTTCATACCTACTGGTGAAAGCGTTGTGTGAAATGTCCAAGAATCTTTATTAACTATCTTTTTTATAAAAGAAGTAATGAAACAAGCTGATATTCAGTAATTACCTTTGCCTATAACAACGCAATCTCACAGAATAATTTTAATGGGGACGTGCCCTGTGAGGCAAAGTGCTGCGTCCACTACTCTGAGACGTAATTGCACCAGCACCCATAACCTTAAAAACAGAACACAGCAATGCGAGCATCACTGTGTAATGACACGATACGGTGGTAGTAATTCCCTGAGCACCGAGTTTGTGCATTTGGTTTGACTTTCGACTCGAGTATATAACACGCAAACGCATTCGCAAAGCGAGAAATTTTGTATGAAACAAAAGCGCCTCTAGCGGGAGATTTGAGAATTGTGCAATTCCCATCAAAATTTCTCGCTTAGCGAATGCGTTTGCGTGTGCTATACTCGAGGCGAAAGTCAAAACAAATGCACAGACTCGAGGCTTTGAGCGAGCTCTTTCACAAAAAGCTCTACTACTAACAACAATAGCGACAAATAGATATTTTCTCAAGAGAGTAAGAGAAAACAGCCAAGTTACTTCTTATTCACTAATTCAGTTAGCAGGTATTGTTTAGTAACTGAATAGAACTAGTTGTTCTTATTTCTATAGTGATTTGTGATTACGAACTAGATGTCTCAGGAGGCAGCTTGAGGTTTGCCGATAGTTTTAGTTTGGGGACTAAAGTGTTTGAGTTGGTGTTTACTGTGTGAAGATGTTTATAGTCTTTTGAAGTGTTTCTAGCATGTGGGGATTTATTAGTGGGAGATTTATTAGTGGGGATTTATGGAATATACCGATTTTACAGAATAGCGTGACTTACTTCAAACAAGGGATCTCTAACAGTTTGTAAGTACCTATCAATCATCAACATATATAAAACTCTTTTGAAGCTGACATAGAATCCACGCACAGTCTAAACTATAAGTCCTAGAGGTATGAAATTTGGAGGGTAGTATCCTTATATAGTGTAGGGGTGCACTAAGAAAGGAATTTTGAAACGTCACACTCTAAAGGGTAGAACGCGAGCAACGCCGCGGGCGACGGCTAGTTTCTTATTAAATCAAATAAAACTATTTATTTATAATTTATAAACACAAGTATTAAGAATGGTGACATATAAACTGTTAGTGTACACTGTGTTTTGCGCTAAATCTGCAAATCGTTTTTTTTTTCAGGAATATTTTATTCGATGCGTCTGAAGATATTTTATAGATGAAAAACTAAAACAACATTATTACCTAAATATTTTTAAAACCTTTCGACTCGTTGATAAGACTAAATAACCATTTAATTGCCATCTAATAACCATTTAGGTATATCTAATTAAGTCATTGGATAGGTACTTATAGGGTATTCGGTACTCATAAAACAGACACAAATCATAAAAGCTCAAAGCCTACTTAAGCCGTTACGTGTTCTCGGCAATTAATAGCAATTTATAGCTGAAAGGAGGTAGTCTCGTCACGTCCACAACTTTGTTGCCGAAATAGCCCGTCTAATTGTCATTATATTAAGGTCTTGGGTTGCCCTGTCTAAGAACATTACCGTCTTTAGCAAGTTTGTTGTGTAACGAGTTGCAGGAAGATCATAAGGTTTTAGTTAGTACTTTCGATAAGATGATTTATAGCTCACTATCAGCAGTAAGGACCCCAGGTAGATTACAACAATCTATTCCATTCAAAGTTGTCTGGTAGAGATCGCTACTTAGCGATTAAGACCGCCCATTGTCTGGGTGTTTCTATTTATCATAAGTATGTATTTACAAAAAAAAATGTATGTATGTATTCTATCAGCCATCTAGTTTCCATAGTACAAGCTTTGCTTAGTTTGGGACTAGAAGGCGTTGTGTTAAGTGTCCGAGAATATTTATTTATGATTAATTGTATGTCATAGACTTAAGTTGTTGTTTCCTGTATGTTTAATTTTTAATTGTGGTGTGCAATAAAGTATTTTGTATCTTCTATCTATCTCTATGATTTGTGGTGAAACGATGAGTCAAAAGGTAAGAATGGGGTTCAGTTTACCATTATGTGTTATTCTGCATTTAGCTCTATGGTAGGTACATAATGAATTGTTTTCTCAGTAAGTTTGTTGTGTAACGAGTTGTAGAAAATGTTGTTTTATTTGGTACTTTCGGTATGATTTGTGTTGAAAAGATGAGTCAAAAGGTAAGAATGGGTTTCATTTTACCATTATTTCGTAGATGTGAATTATGGTAAATGTATTGTTTATGGAAGTAACTGAAGTAGCTCCAAATGGGTAAAACTATTTGTTAACGTGCTCTACTATGGCATAAAATAGCCGGCGTTTTTTAGTACATTAGCTGTCACCCACGGCTTTGCTAGCGTGGTAGCAACATACGCATTAGTTGGTTAAAATCTTTGATTCCTATTTTAGACCCTTTATGGTGTGACTTTTCAAAATTCCTTTCTTAGTGCATCCCTACACCACCCTACACTATGATACTACCCTCCAAATTTCATACTTCTAGGACTTATAGTTTAGGCTGTGCGTTGTTTCTCAGTCATATCTAATCTTCTTTTTCTTTACCCTATATGGCCTGTATCCGTTTTTTCGACAGACAATTTTGCCAGTGTCAAGTGATGAATTTGTAGGTATGTATAAGTCAAGACAAGTCAATCTAATGAAGAGAAGAAGAAGAAGTCAAAATCACTGAAAAATCACATTATATGACAAATTTATGTCAGACCACATGAACAAAGCCAAACTTTCTTATTCTCCTTCTCTGTCGCACACCGGATATTGGAAGCCGAGGTTCGCCTCCAGAATTAGAACAAAGGAAATATCGCGCCCCCTGCCGGTGGGAACGAGAAACTGAAAAAGTTTCAGGGTTTATTACTAAAGCACTCGTTCTTTTTTGCTGTTTTTTCATACACCATGTGGTGAATAAGTCTAAAAATTAAATATTTTCACTGCGTCTTCTTCACGCAAACCTAGTTGTTCTAGAATTATACTAATTATGTTATATTTCTATGTCAGAAGAATTATACAAAAACACGATAAAAACCAAACCGTATATTTCTTGTCCATTCTTCAAATCAGTACGAGTAAGACAATTTTAGATGATTCTTGTGATTTTACTTAATAAAAATAACTTGACTTTGACTACCTATAGGTACAAAATTAGTCATCTCAGGTTACCAAGGGTTCTGGGCAATGTATGTTCTAACCTGTGCTAAGTTATGCTTTGAGAATATGACGCCTCAATATCGAGTGTTCTCAAAACTCGAATACGTACGCCGTACTTAGACACTATCTTAGCTATCTATTCTCCTATCTTAGACACCATATAATAATATAGTAAAAGTTTTACACGTACCAAGAATCAGACTAGTCAAGACATACAAGCAAAGTTTCTGTCTTAAACTTGATTATGTACAATAATAAATGACCCCTATAAATCACAAAGCTTTCATTAAGTGAATTTTCAACACACTTGCTCATAAAGTGGCTTTATGGTCACTGCAATTAGGCATATAATGACACCCATAATCAAACTGTGACTTTTTCATTGCTATAACTCACAAGTGAGTTATAGATTTTTTTTTTGAATTTTATTGGTTGAGTTGCTTTGTTCTTAAAAAAGTTTTTATACAAAAAAAATATCGTGTTCAATAGAACAAATAAATTAATGTTCCTATTGCTTGCTCATTTCATGCAACTTCTTATTTAAATAGATAATTTTAACTCGTACGTGTTTAATAAATAAAACTTTCACTCAAATATAACTTTTGTTTTCTCTGTTATAAAAGAAAACTTTAAATTCCCCATTTTGTACGTGGCAGAATATACGCAAACCCTATGCGCGGAAAATAAAAAAAAAACCTTATCCCTTTAGTCTGTGGCCGATCGCAATGCGCGCGCATAGGAAAACTGATTAATTTTTCCCGCCTTAGCGAAACATTTTTCACAACTCGTTTTCACTGTTGAAATTATAGTTATTTTATTCACAAGTGTGTTGAAAAACGTCGTATGATACACGTGTGTATTGATGATTACCGTCCTCGGCTCTCTTAAGACCCTCGCCTACGGCTCGGGTCTCAATGGCACCTCGGCGGTAATCACCAATGTACCACACTAGTACCATAATGTACTATTAAAGTTAAGCTACTGTTGTTTTTGAATGTCACCCATTTTACCATCAGTAGGTACATGGGATGTTCATTTTCATACACATGATTTTTACTTTAGAATAAGAATTACATGCCAAATTGTATCAAATTGACATGTCCATTATGTTAAGTATATACCTATAACGAAATGGTTAAATAAAAAAATATCAAATATCTGTGATTCACAGTTCATCATAACATATGCCTGTAATTGGTTAACATACCCTTCAAACCGGAACGCATCAATGCAAGAACTACTAGGCGGAAGAAAAACACAGTGTTAGTACATCCCTGGAAAACTCATCTCAAAGAGCTATACCATCTACTAAAACTCTGCTACTCACTAAATAGGTCTAGTTTCCTTTATGCCAAACACCGAGATTGGATAAGAGGGGTTATTCCGGGTTATTCCCATTCTTGTTGAGCCAACCGGCCGGCCCACTGGTTAGCCAGATGGGAAAAATAATCACATCGAGCCCACTCATTTGCATGCTATCGTCGTGAAAGTTTAGTATAAACTAGATTAGAGCGATTTGTTTTTGAAGTTATACTTCTAATGCGACTTCCAACTGACAGCGTTAAACGTTAAAAGTTAAACGTTAAACGAAGTAGGAATAGAAAGAGACAGCGTTTAACGCGTTAAACGTGTAACGCTTCTGGGGAGGGGGAATAGAAATAGACAGAGCGAGAGTGATCACATACGGAGACACCCACATAACGCAAATGGCACTCGAAGTATAACTTCTTCCGCGCGGACGGCCTCCACGCACAATTTTTTTTGTTTCTTAAAAACAACCTTAAGTCTTTCGCAGAAACTTACAAGCCACTTATAACCACAACAGCTTGGACATTGAGCTACTTTCAGCTCTCAGCTCGCCTAGATAACTGCCTACTCGTGCGAATGGGCACAGTGCAAAATAAACATCTGATACACTGGTATCGATGTTTGTTACATTTTTCGAAACTAACCTAATTTGACAGCACTAAAAATGTTGCCGTCCCTTTCTCATAAACTGCAACGACAAAGACGGCTATAATTTTAGAGCTGTCAAATTAGGTTAGTTTAGATAAAGGCAACAAGCGAATCGATACCACTGCCTGTTGCTAGCCAGCTAATAAATAATTATAGAAGATAATTCAATCATTATTTATTGTATACAAAGGTTAGGCACGTACAAATCTTAAAACTAACTTATTATAGTACAATAGTGGCCTTATTGCTGAAAGCAATTTCTTCTATGCAACCGTAGCATGAACGGAGCAAAGGTTTTTTTAAAAGCTTTTTCGTTACAATATGCTTTTTCTTAAAAGCTATTTCAGTTATAAGAAAAAAATTACGAAAACCCTCTTTTGACAAAGTCAAAGTCAAAGTCAAAAAGCTTTTATTCAATAAAATCTCACTGATCACTTTGAATCGTCATTACGTTTTGTATGATTAGGTATGATTACAATTTTTTATTTTTATTGGATGAGTTGGAGCTAGTTCGTCCCAAGCTTGTTTGTCTTCTAAATAATCTGATATTTTATAGTATGCTTTTGAAATAAGTCTTTGTTTTATTACGTTTTTGAACTTGCCAATCGACAATTGAGACACATCACTTGGGATTTTGTTAAAGAAGCGTACACATTGCCCTTTGAAAGATTTACTAATTTTTGTGAGCCTAGTGGTGGGAACAGCGAGTTTGTCTTTGTTTCTAGTGTTAACATTATGATTATCACTTTTTTTGTTGAATAGATTTATATTTTTTTTAACATACAATAAGTTTTCATAGATGTACTGGCAAGGTACTGTCATTATATTTATTTCTTTAAACTTATTTCTTAGTGATTCTCTGGGACCCATGTTATAAATTGTACGAATAGCCCTCTTCTGCAACACAAATATGGTGTTTATATCTGCAGCACTCCCCCACAACAAAATGCCGTACGACATAATGCTATGAAAGTAGCTGAAGTAGACTAGTCTGGCGGTTTCCACATCTGTAAGGAAGCGGATCTTTTTGACTGCGTATGCCGCAGAACTAAGTCTCTTCGACAATTTATCTATGTGTGGGCCCCATTGAAGTTTATTATCTAGAGTTATGCCTAAAAATACTGTGGTGTCCACGAGATCTATATTATTTTCCTTGATTTTTACATTAGCATTTGTTTGTTTGACGTTTGGTAGAATAAACCGAATACATTTCGTTTTCTTTTCGTTTAGTAATAAATTGTTTACATTAAACCAGTTTACAACCTTAGAGATTGCATTATTTACATCGTCATAATTAGTTTGTCGTCGTTTCACTTTAAATACAAGTGAAGTGTCATCTGCAAACAGTACAATCTCATGATCGTTTCTAACTACTCGTGGTAGATCGTTAATGTAAATTAAAAACAAGAACGGTCCTAGTATTGATCCTTGTGGTACACCCATTTTTACCACTGACCCCGGAGAACGTTTTCCATTAACATCAACTCTTTGAATTCTGTTACTTAAGTAAGAATTAAGAAGTTCAAGAGCAACCCCTTTCACACCATAGTGGTTTAGTTTCTTGACTAACGTTTCATGGTGCACGCAATCAAACGCCTTAGATAGGTCACAAAAAATGCCCAAGGCGTCATGTGACTGCTCCCAATTTTCAAAAATATGTGATATTAACTCAACACCCGCGTCGGTGGTTGAGCGACCCTTTGTAAAACCGAATTGTTTATTGTCAAGTAAGTTGTTTATTTCAAAATGCCTTTGCAGCTGATTAAGCATAAGTTTTTCAAAGATTTTACTAAATGTAGGTAGCACTGATATCGGCCGAAAGTTAGTAGGGTCAGAATGACTACCTGATTTAAATAAAGGTGTTATTTTACTATGTTTCATTAAGTCAGGGAACTCACCACAATCAATGCATTGGTTGAATATAAAAGCTAGATCTGGTGCTATAAGATCAATTACGGATTTTATGACGGCAACAGAAATGCCCCAGAGGTCCGTGGTTTTTTTAACATTTATCATTTTAAAAGCTTTGACAATGTCATTTGGTTGCACATAATCGAAATTAAATAATGTTTTGAAGTCAGGTATATTTTCTTTAAGTAATGACTCCGCGATTATGTGCGAAGAGTTTAAAGACTTTGTAGTGGAGACTGGAATGTCGGTAAAAAATGTTTCAAATGCTTTGGCCACATCATCATCTTGGTTAATGATAGTGTCGTCAACATTTAGATTGAATACATTGTTATGTGTTTTGACTCTTCCGGTCTCACTATTAATTACTTTCCAAGTTGCTTTGATTTTGTCTTGACTAGTTTTGATTTTTGAGCTTATATATTGGGATTTTGCAATACGGCAGACTTTTTTGAAAATTTTCGAGTATTTTCTAACTTTTTCTTTGAACTCTTCACTGAAGTTGTATTGTTTTTCACTATAAAGATCGTACAATGTTTGCCTGCTTTTATGAATACAGCATGCTTTTTAAAAGAATATTTATTTTCATGTCACTACGGACACGACAACGACGTCTTGTCGTCAAGTGTGCGCCAACGCTAACTGTTCAACACTTCACTGTGGTTGACAGAATCAGCATATTTTCCGTCTCGTGTACAATGCTGGCTGCATAATTACCCACTTCGGGAGTTGAAAGCGGAAGGGTTTTGTGCAGTCGACATAACACAGATAATGGGGTAAGTCACAGACATGTCACATTTAAAACTGATGACGTTTGCTGTAGTTTAATAGTATTTTAAAGCTCCTCTAACTAAAATGGCTGGTAAATATGTTTTCATTAAAATAATTATCATACAAGTATTTTTAAATACCATCTAGCGACAAGAAATTGAGAATAATGGAGGTAAGAATAGGTACATTAGGTATTCTCTGGTAATTTTTTTATATTTCAAGCTCAAACAAAAAACCCTAGCATTCTCTGCTTAAAAGATTTTTTTATACCTAAAGCTCAAACAAAAGAACCCTTATGGCCGAATACTCAAACGCGACTTAATTTATAAGTTCACGCTTAAATTATTGCCATCTCTTACAAATGAGTAATGTCAAACAGAGGCAGAGCAATTTTAAGTGGTGCTTAAATTTGAGTTACGTTTCAGTATTCCGGCCTTAGTGGGCTCTTTGATGTGTGTCTGTTGGTCTATCAAGACAAAAAAACAAAGAGTAGGAAAATGTATCTGAAACTTGAAAAGGATTGTAGCGATTTCGAAGTAATTTAGGGATTGGAGGGTGTTTTTTTAGAAGAATAAGTTATTCATTAGCGCATGGGATTCCCTGATACTTGTCTATTGGTTTTTATGAGATACCTAGTGAAAGCTTGCTAGACAGAGGCTGACCATATTTTTCCATGCCGTGCACGGCAAATATATGTATAGTCTGTAGGAATAAATAAAAATGAAGAGGAAGAAGGGGATGGAATAGAACTTTTTTGGCGGGCGTAAAGGTAGTTTGGATAAAAAGTTGTATTTCAGAATAATATAAGATTGAGATGAACAAAAGTGCTTTAATTTCTACCACCACCACGCCGAGAGAGATACCTTCCTTTCACTAGGCACAAAAACTTTACTTCAACGCTCTGCGGGCCTAAGATGCGCACGCGAGATATTTGTCATGTCGTTCTGTCAAAATTTAAGCATTTTGTACCAGTTTTTGAATTTTTGCATTATCTGTGGCAATGTTGTCGACAAAACGCGCCTTAAATCTTCAACTTTTGACATTTCTGCATGACTATTATCTCGTCCTCAGAGAGATACGCCGACTAAGAAGTGTCAAAAGTGTACAATAACAAGGCGCGTTTTGTCGACAACATTACCACAGATAATGTAAAAGTTCAAAAACTAGTGCAAAATGCTTACATTTTGACAGAACAACATGACAAAATATCTCGCGTGCGCATCTTAGGCCCGCTGGTTTACATTAAAATTTGTCCATATTATTTTATGACAGAAACCCCATCGCCTGAATAAACTAAAATGAAAAAGCTTTTACTGTAATTTCCAAGACTAAAACTGATTACCTTGTAGCAATCGCATTAAGTTGCAAGCCTGACGTTAAATCTGATTATATGTCTTGGAATCTAATTGATATTTACTCTGGAAATTTTCCCACAATTTTGTTAACATCTTGTTCATAATTATTTTTTTCCAATTTATCTGCGATCGGCTTCTTAGCCATAATCAGATTGGTTCGTGATATTTGGATGTTCCGGTGAGACTCCAGCGAGTTCATTAAATAGTGTGATTTTCAAAGCAGATTTCAATGTACTTGAAATGTTGATGGGTGACTGCTAAAAGCCTCAAGCTATTCAAATTTATCTATATATTTTTATCCCCGATTGAAAGTCGAGGTGCAATCCCACTCGGCCAATACGGCTTTTACGGCATTCAATCCGAAGGCCGGGTTTGAATCCCAGCCGTGCATCAATGGAATTTTCGTTTCGGAAAGTTATATGTGCATTAACACGGGCTTAGCGGTGAAGGAAAACATCGTGAGGAAACCCTTCGCTTAGTCAGCTCCGCACGTATTGACCTTGTCTTTCCTGTGGGTATGGCTGACTAGGCTGAGAGAATGGTATAGGTGCTGGGCAAGCCTACTCCATCTAAACATTGTCCCAGGCACTACGTGTGTCGTTAAGTGTAGGCATAGATTGCCTCCTGACGCTGTATAAATCATTTTCAATAGGTAAAGGCCTATTTCTCCCCGAACCAAACGTAAAAAGTTCGAGAACTTACTAAATAATAAAGAGGTTGTATACCAACTATCGTTTTTCGATTTCTTGGAACCATTGGAGATTATTTACCTCATTAGGTCGGATAGGGTGGGGGGAATCGAGTGAAAGAAATGGGGTGTTCAGATGTTAACTTTGTTGGTGGAACCTTGGAAGGTCATTTTGTTATAACTACTTGTATAAGTTGTTTTTCTGTTTCTAGCTGATTCTCACTTTTGTTACTTAGAAAATATGAAGCATAAAACTTCATTACACGTATGATAGAACACGACGAAGCGGTGAATCAAGTCTACTAAAAGTGTACTTAGTGCATCTGGGTGAATTATCCCAGGTGAATTAAGTATACCGCCCCGAAGATTTCATCTTGGGACATTTAATATAGCAGGGAAAACAGTTGATTTCAAAGTTAACTTGAGTCCGTAACTTTCATGATAATTCAGAACTGCTTGAAAGTTTTATAACTGTCTGATTTCGCATTCTACAAGCTGCATACCGAATTACTCGCTGGAGAGTAGTCTGTTAGAAGTTTGAGCATAAAACTGCTGCTGTGCAATGATTAACGCGTTCACAACGCAGATTGTGCAGTCTAGACTAGACGCTTTGGACTAACACTAATTTTTCTAATTAAATGCAACATGGTGCTATGGAGAGGGGGGTGTAGGCGACTTTCCTACACATTACTTTTACAACATAAATTATTAATATTTATTTTAATTTACAGAGCCTAATATTTACATGTCTTTTTACAAATTATTTTATACATTAATTTATACTTATACACTACTTACTATCTACAAACATATTTTATTTCGCTCCTTTGCCAGTTGGGTCGTGATACAAATTTCATCGACCTTTACCCCATCACTAGTGCTGCCCGGTAAATAACGGCTATTTACCTGGAGCACGGCGCGGCGCTCGCGCAGAGGTCGAGTCAGTCACAGCTTTGCCGCGACGCGAGACGCACGCCTTTTGCCTCCGCAGTATTGCTTACGCGAACTGTTTCGCCATAATTTGCTTACGTATTTATTGTCTAATTTACTTCTATTCTTCATTCTACGCTTCCAAACTTTCCATTGTGCCTGTGCTTATACATTCTATCCTATTGTGCCTTCTGAACTTTATTGTACGATATCTTTGTGTGCCTTGGACATTATATACTCCATAACAGTGAGTTGGACAATTTCATTTATATACTCCTGCGGCATCTGCCGGCACTTATCATACCCCGTACCATACTGGTGACCCTATAAACGAGCATGAATAAGGATAAGGAATTTAAGGACGCAGTGGTGGATCCAAGCACATTGTCCAGAACTAGTGAGGAGACAATGTCGATGAATGAAAATAGTATTTTTAAAGTTGGCGTGAAAGTGCCACCGTTCTGGCCCGAAGAGCCAGAAATATGGTTCGCCCAGGTCGAGGGTCAATTCTCCATGTCAGGCATTACTAGCGACACCACCAAATTTAATTATGTGATCGCTCATCTCGACAACCAACACTCCCGAGAAGTTAAGGATATTATAATTAACCCTCCCGCCACCCAGAAGTATGACAAGCTCAAGACCGAGCTCATCAAGAGACTGAGCGCTTCTAATGAGAAGAAAATTAAGCAACTGTTGATGCACGAGGAACTTGGAGATCGCAAACCGTCTCAGTTTCTCCGTCACCTCAAAGGACTTGCAGGCACTGAAGTCCCTGATGATTTTCTCAAGACGATTTGGACTAGTCGCCTCCCACACGGTGTTCAAGCCGTGCTCGCCGGTCAGCCAATAGCAACTTCTCTTGAAGACCTAGCTGACTTAGCTGATAGAGTAATAATAGGTGCTGGGCAAGCCTACTCCATCTAAAACATTGCCCAAGGCACTACAGTCCCGTTAAGTGTAGGCATACGTTTCCTTCTGACGCTGTATAAATCATCTTCAATAGATGTAAAGGCCTAAGAGAGGTGCTATGTACCTCGACTAGCCATCTCAAAAAAAGCACGAAAACAGTTTATGCAATCTGAAAGCCCTATTTTTTTATTGAGAAACAGTGATGGAACAATCGTTAAGTCAGTTACCTTCTCACACAAATGCACTAATGCACTAAATGCTTATTGTGGACGTGTCAATAGAGACATCGCATTGCGTCTATCCTCTGTTGCCTTAATTGTACCTGTATTTAGGTACCTATCTTTCAAGCAACGCAATCATCACTTTGGCAGTAGAACAGAAATATACCTACATAAAAGTGTAGTTTAATTTTGTCTCAAACAACAAAACCCTTAAAAAGTATCTTTTTTTTACTCAAAGAACTAAGTATTATCTACTTATGTAAGCAATATCAGTCCCTCAAAAAAGAATACCAACTAAATGCCAACGTTTAGTATTCCTCATGTTCGCGACCGCATTTTACAACGCCCTCAGGACCTGACAGGACTTCTCGAAGACGTGACTGGGGCAGGAATTGTAGGCACCTGCATTTTGTATATTGGGATCATATTTTAAAGTTTACTACGTGTCGCGTTATTCCAGAGGGAATAGTACGAGTTTTGGTGTGTAGATCTGGTGGAAATCGTCTGACGCCCAGCACACCAGCATGTGGAGACATTGACAGGCGTCATGGCTCAGTCTTCTTCTTCTTCTTCTCTTCAGTAATGGCCTGTGTCCGTCATTTCGACAGACAATTTTGCCAATGTCAAGTGATAAAATTGTAATAAATAAGTCAAGTCATATCATTTGTCAAGTCGGCTGTCGTTTGTTTTGAAAAGAAAATGGTGGATTTTCTCTTCAAAACCTAACACGAATTTTCACATTCAGAAAAACCACTTTACACACATTTATTCCAATGGCTCACACTTTATGTTACGACCTAAGTATTATTGGTTAAAATTCCACCAAAATTAAACAACAATACTCACAATAACACAAGAAAAACTAATAAAATAAAAGTGCTATGTGTCGTTTCAAAAAATGTCAAAACTCGTGTCCATGGCTCAGTCGGTAATAGCTCTGCCTTCCGTGCTGTGGGTCGTGGGTTCGATCCCCACCGAGAACAAACATTTGTGTATTGTAAACATAGATGTTTGTTCTGTGTCTGGGTGTTTCTATGTATTATAAGTATGTATTTACAAAAAAAAATGTATGTATGTATTCTATCAGCCATCTAGTTTCCATCGTACAAGCTTTGCTTAGTTTGGGACTAGAAGGCGTTGTGTTAAGTGTCCGTGAATATTTATTATTATTATTGAGTGGATTCTTTGAGAAGCTTGACGTGCAAGTCCGAGTTTGGTGTAGACAAACCTTCTATAAAAAATCGCTCCATACAAATCAGCGCACACTGGTGTGCTGGGCGTTAGATGTTTTACACCAGATTTACACACCAAAACTCTAGGCCCTCTGAGTTGAAGCCTGCTTGAAGTATTCACAGAGCCATTAAATATTTCTACGTTGAATCTACTAGGGGTAAGTAATTATCTGATCTATATTAGCACCACCACCTAAATCGAATTCCTCTATATAATATTGGCTTATCAACGGCTCAAAGAAGAAAAATCCAAAATTTTCATTGTACCCCTTCTTCTTACTTCATCACGGTGGCACGGCTTAAATATGACTCTGGAATCGAATGGTTTCCTGTCTTGATTTTCAGGACGTTTTAGTCAAAATATTGTAATTATTTTTCTTGCTACAGTTTTCACAAAAAAATTGGGATAATCTATTATTTTACCTTGTATTTTTTAGTTGACCATCATATCGCAAAAGCAATATAAATGTGTTAAGAAAAAACTTGTGCTGTCTTAGACACTTAGGTAGGTACATTAAATATCCAAGACGGCGCAAGTTTTTTTTGCTTAACTTCGTGGTATGATCGCGTATTTTGCAATTTTCTCCCCACAACAAGTATCAGATAAACCAACAAACTTAAATAGACAGGATAACGAAGAACTAAGTAATAAAAGTTAAGGAACTCCGTTCTTCGGTCGCGTTTCGCAATAAGATCGAGAGAAAATAAAAAACGTTGTGATAGAAAAGTTCTGTAACACGTAACTTTTTTATTATAAATTATTTAGTAAGTTGGAAGATGAAGCGTGGCGTATTTATGACTGCCACTCTGCCACGAGCTAGTGTAATGTGAACCAAACAGTGATATGTAGTGTGAGTGCAAACTAGTGCCACCTAATAAGAACTCAACAACAAAGTGTCTTCGCCTTAAGTAATTAGAGACAATAAGAAAAGTGCCAATGGACACATTCTTAGATTAGTTTATATTATGCTAAAAATTTATGTCAATGTAAAATTACTAATTAGCCAGCGTCGTGGCTAGATCGTAATATAATTAGGGTATAAGTATTATTTATTAGTACAGGTACGCTAACTAAAAAAAAAAAAAAAAAAAAACTCTGCCACGAGTGGTCAGCAGCGTTGACTGGTTGCTCTGTCCAGTTGCTAAACTGTCCAGTTGAGGCGATAAAAAGTGGTGTATATTCCATCGCTGCTTTTACACTCCTAAGACGCAGAGGAATATCATTGTCTGAGTAGTAAAGCAATTTAATTGTATAAGCCGAGATAGCTTTGACATTAGGTGGTTAGGTGGATAATTTGCTTATTCCGTTATTTTTCTTATCAGTAGGAAAATCACACCAACAGATAACACATATAACAGATTATAAGATAGGTAGGTAGAATCCCTTTATCAATTAATTCCTCCTATCTATCTCTCTATTTAGCCTGTATGTACCCACTGCTGGGTATAGGCCTATCTTTAGTACGCCATTTCTCCACCTTAATTCCTCCTAATAATATAAATAGTTAAATTGTATAAACTAAAATGTATTTTGCAATATTAGTATTATCTACATCAGATATTAGCTATCTCGCTAGTCAGCCGTGCAATTGTGCATTCAAGCGACTGATCTGATAAAATCAACGAAAATGTGCTGGCTAGATAGTAGCTCTGCTGCAGCGTGCAATGAAGTGGAAAATACTTCGCGTTTGATGAAACAGTTTAGTTTCATGCTTGATTTTGTGATGCTGCATCAATATATCCATCTTGATGTGTTCACATATCATTGGTGTGTGTACCAGTACTAAAGAACTTAAATACCTCTTCTTTTTTTTAATGTTTTTGTACATTACCCTAATGGTATTCCTTTTGAATAAACAAATAAAATAAATATTTTCGCATTCGACAGTGGTAAATTGTAGTAAAAGAAGCCAATAGTTTTTCAGAAGCTTTTTCTAAAAAGAAAATCTTCTCAAATGTACAAAACTCCTAAAAAAACGCTTGTATTAAAACCACTCGTGTAAATTATCGGACACAATCCACGTTCAGATACGAACCATTGTGCCCGTATTCACAAACAGATCACCTGCTATTAAAACCAATATAAAACACACTTAAAACACGCTGATATATACCTTATTCCGGTCTCATAAAGAGTTCCAAAACTGAGGATATAAGTTTGTCGCTACGCTGTAGTTTCCACTGTGATATGACTCGAAAAATTGTGCTCTAGAGGGTAAAAGGTAGACAATGGTCGTTCTTTCTGTTTACGTATCGTGCGGTTTGAAATATCCGTGGGTGTACCTACTATGATATTTGCGACAGGTTTGCAACAAGTGTAAAAGTGTATTCAGTTCCGCAAAAAAACACTACCTAAAAACAAGAACAGTTACAATACATTTATTAATTGGTAAGTACAAATATGTCTATCTCTAGTACCTAGTTTTTTGTCACCACAATTGATGCACTAAAGTTTACTGATTGCTTCATGCCTGAGCCCGTAGTGTGAGTTTTGTTATGTAGATTTGCGACAAGCGAGAATCGACAAACTCGCAGTTTTTGTATGGAGAAAAATAGTTTGCAAATTTCTCGCTAGAGGCGCTTATCGGATTTTCATACAAAATATCTCGAAAGTCGCTTCTCGATATGCGTTTCAATCAACAAAACAAAACTCAGTCTACGGGCTCTGCTGTTGCATAGTTGTCGCTTGTACGTAATAGATTTGTCGAACGATGCCAAGCCTGGTATAGCAAATTGTCTATTGTACAAAGCATGTTGGACAAAGGTGACTAGCGTGCTAGAAATAAATCTTATACAATAGGCTTTTGAAATAAAAATATAATAATACTCCAAAAATATGTCAAGATGGTTTTATATGAACGTGACATATTTTGAGAAGTGTTAGTTATAAAAAGGATAATCTGAAAGACAAAGTAATAGAACATCCAAATAACGCACTTGATGCTTAGCCAACAATGCATTATCTCACAGCGCTCGTCCACTGAAAACGTACCTTGTGAGGCACCACACTATATCCATAACTTTGAGACAGGCAACAATACCTTTTACTTTACAAAATCAACGCTTGAACCTCACTGCTTAGTTGCTGAAGTATAGACAGATAGATAATACCTTATTGTGCACAACCCCACTGGTGTGGATTTCGTAGTGGAGATTTCTGGAATATATCAAGGATTAGGTACGTAAAAATCTTAAAACTAACTTTGTATAGTAAAATTGGCGGTCTTATCGCTGAAAGCGATTTCTGCCAGGTAGGTGCGAAGTGCTTCGAAGTAGGTGCGGTGATACTTCTAGACGAACTCTTAAACTATTCTCTAGTCTGTTCTAATGGGCTGTAACATAAGGGCCTTACAGTTTAATAAGAACTTTTAGTCTTCATAATGGGCTTAAGCTTTTAGCTGTCCCCTAAACAGACATTATGACATACAAACGCGCCGCCATCTTGGAAAAATGGCGCCCAAAAACAATGCACTTAGAATATTTCTATAGAGCCCACCGGCCGGCCCACTGATGTGCCAGATGGAAAAAAAACCATCGAGCCCACTCATTTGCATAGTGGATTCGTTTATCTGTAATTTCAGAATAAATGTATGAATAACGTAAGTAAAATAACAAGTCTAAGGCTAAAATCCGGTGGATTACTTGAACTCACAAGCCCTCTCACTCACTACAGCGCTATACCGTCTCAATCGGAAACCGGAAATGAAGGCAACAATATAGCTAT
The DNA here is from genome assembly GCA_918843925.1 of Eulithis prunata. Classification (NCBI taxonomy): domain Eukaryota; kingdom Metazoa; phylum Arthropoda; class Insecta; order Lepidoptera; family Geometridae; genus Eulithis; species Eulithis prunata. Next base: position 5,541,823 of record OU974030.1, on the reverse strand, counting down.
CAGCATCCAGTGGAATATAAACGCTAATCCATAAGAAACCCCATTAGTAGGCGTTGCTTTACAGGAAGCCTCCAGGCTTTCATTTCCTGTGCCGGAGGTTATAGCGATGTTCGTACGAATGTGTGCTTATCTACGAAAATTGCTACGATATTTTTATTCCACTTGTGTAATAAACATTTTGTAACATTAATTTGGTTTATTATGTTTTATTAGATAGAGAGTCTAAAGTTTTGATTTTTTTACAACTCTAGGCATTAAATATCACTTAGATTCTAAGACGAACTCATTCTTATTTCAAGTCTTACAAACATAGAACTCTGGTGACAACGTTTTTAGGCCTGCTAGAGCCGGGACTGACAGTTAAACGTACCCTCTCATGCATAGAAGCGCTCAGGTCACCCATCAAAATAGTGACGCAGAACGTCGCTTAACTTAGACAAGCAGTGAAGATTGACTAAGCAAGCTACGCCACGATCGCTTCATTTCAGCGATTACGAATGCGATGATTAGCGAGTGAATAAGTATCTTCTAGGTAACCGTGCTACATCGTCGACCACGTCATTGCTTAACATCAGGTGAGATTGTGGTCAAACGGTTGCCTATATTGTATAAAAAAAATAAACCCTAGCATACGTTTAGTCGATATCATAAAATGTAATCACATGGGTAGCATCCCTATAACGCAGGAAATATGACCACCTCGCGTCACTGAGCGAAGACGGAGCGGTGTGTGTTAGGTTGAATAGCCTTACCCGACTCTAAAGAGACGGTCAACGGTCATGGCGTACAGCGTATGAACGGAATTGATTACCAAATTATTCTAGACATTGTCGGTCTTATTCCAGAGCGAAGACTAAAGAAAGTCAAGGTTTAAACGTACGTCAACTTGACGTCAACGTAAAGTTTTATGTCAAGGGAAACCATGACTTTCTTTAGTCTTCGTTCTGTAATAAGACCGTGTGAATTTTAGACACTGCCTAGTTTTGGAAGTATGAGCAGTATTATGAGGCTCTTGCTACAGACATAAGATTACTTTACGAGCCCTTATCTTAATAATTTACTTAAGTGTATAAGTGCGACTTAGTGGCGATTCGGACAAAATATACAAGAGGAAAGAAATATAGATTTTTTTTTTATTCGCGTCATTCTGAAAAAACGAAACTGACAACCATGTTTCTCGAATGGCGACTATGAAATGGAAGGCGAACCGCGAGATCGTAGGGACTGGTAGAAGTGGGGGCTTTTACTCAATAGGACAATATGGGCTAATACTAAAAGTAGAAACTTAGAAAGTTGTTTTGATAAATAGATAACATTTTATCCATATACTTAACTGACTTAAAATATATTTTAGTCCAACATCACACATTCATTCATTACTAAATTAAAATAACCTACAGTTTCTTTCTATAGCAGTTTAGTACTAAAACGTACTCGAACAGATTTGCAACAAAGGCCAGAGATTTTATGCAAATAGCTAGGGTTGTTACTTTTTAAAACTCCCCACTTTGTCCCCTCTTTTGGGGTGGCACTGGAGGGTTAACGTACAGGACGTCAAGGATTCAACCCTGTGATGTCCCTAATTGTATGATTGAATAGCCGTCGCCCGCGGCTTTGTTTGCGTTCTACCCTTTAGAGTATGACGTTTCAAAATTACTTTCTTGGTGCACCTCTACACTATATAAGGATACTACCCTCCAAATTTGATACCTCTGGGACTTATAGTTTAGGCTGTGCGTTGATTCTCAGTCAGCTTCAAAAGAGTTTTATATATATTGATAGCGACTGCATGAAAGAGAAGAAGAATATGGTGACTATGAAGTAAAGAAAGAATGTAATGGATGTGAGTGATACTCCAATCACATTACATCCTGCTAAAATTCTAATTTCAAAGTTTAGATGTTTTTAAAAATATGTTTGGATGTTTGTGTTTCAATCACGCTGCAACTGGTGGTCAGATTTGAATGAAACTTGAAATATAGGCTATAGATCCTATCAAATCAAATAAATAAATAACGGACTAAGTCGCGGGCGAAAATTATTTTTTATAAATCATTTCACCTATTTTACCTATGCGGTGTGCCAAATATATTATATGTTGCTATTATTTTGTTTTCCACAATGAATTTCCTACTTCATTTATCTTTCTTTCTAAAATCATTAATTCTAGCGTACCTTACGTATGTATGTAGGCTAACTTTTTGTCCAGAAGCTGAATACTCCTATTCTGAACTACACCTTTTGAGCTGTGAATTGTAAAAGATGTTGCGATAATGAAACGAAAGCGGTCGGAATGGTAATGTGGGATGAGTGTGGAAAAAGTGATTAAAAAACCGTTTTGCCCAAGGGGTTTTATCCTACTGGAAATGTTAAATGAAATAGTAGTCTGTGGTTGCATTTGTGGTGACTCTTGAGGATTGTTGCCTGAATCTCTCTGACTTGTGCCGCACTCGTTATGTACACCTGTATACATAACGAGTGCGGCACAAGTCAGATGCTAACGTCAACAGAAAACACTAAATTCCTTGCACCTAAAAATTTGTGACAAAAATAATAAAATTGCGAAACACTTGGGGTATTTCCAAGTATTGAATTTGGGGAGTTTAGGTTTTTTCTTTAGGCAGACCACCCTGTATATTATGTAGAAGAGGTACCTAGGTGTAGCATATCCAAATTATTATAATTCCTGGATGTGCCTTAACAAACCATTCTTGTGGTTGGGTTTAAATACCAAAATGAGGTATTTACGACATTGTCATCTGATCAGAAGCCGATATTGAGAAATTGGGTAAAATGGAATGTGTATCAATATGATGATGATTAATTATGATGCTATGGAATATTTAAAATAATGTACTTATTAAAAATGGATAATAATAAATATATTCGAGTCGTCGCTCTGAACAGTCGCTGAGTAAACCCGTACGTCATTTTTGTAATGGTTTACTCTGTGTAAGAATATTCCGGCGAATGTGAGTATCTAGACAAGGTAGAGTATCTAGACCTCTCAAGGTTTTTTAAGAAGCGATATATGGCCTAACTGTAAAAAAATCATTGGGAACAACGTTGTTAGGTACTACGCCAGCCAGAGCTCAATACTGTGAAGGGATTATGAAAATAACCAACTAAAAGAACTCTTTCTGCATTTGAAAGCACAAAACACATATCGATGCCTTACAGCCAAAAAGGGCTAAGCGACATTTTTTGCGAAATTGACTTATATATATCGTTGGAATCGTCTTTTTTTTCTGCGTCGTTTGGTCTAACTAAGATGGCTCTACGGCGCACTTTTTGTCGCTTACGCAATTTGAAAATGGTGGTTTTTGACCTTATTTCTTCGTCGTAAACGACAGAAATTTTGATTTTTTTATGGTTTTGGTGATTAGATTAAAATGGTATTTAGGAATTGAGACTTAAGTTATTTGGGCTTTTTGTAACTTTGTCTAGTTTGGACGTTAACCTGTTTCGGCTAAAAGTAGTCTTAGTACAAAGACACATTTATCCCATTTTGGATGTTTGCTTTTCTTTATTAAACTCCGGTTGAGACATTTTGCTGGATTCCTTGAAAAATAAAAATGTCATTTAATATAATTTTCGCCAAATTTTCTCCGACATTGTTTGTCGCTTAGTCAATTTTTACCTGTCGCTGTACCAATCATCTACAGAACTTAAGCCAAAATGTCTAAATAAACCTCATCTAACATTTGTCGCTAATCCTTTTTTTCCCTCCCGATATTCGATCGGGTGTGGTGGTTAGCTAGAAAAACACTAATTCCATGTTAGGAAATTTGTCGCTCACCTTAGTGCAAGAAAAACAAAAACGTCGGTTATCTATTTCTTTCGCTCAAAACAAACGTGATTGGGTGAAGATCACGAGTATTAATGTGATTTTTTGCTGCGGCGACCGCGGCACAAACAACACGCCTGCGCGCTAGCCATTTTGGCGAAGTTTGAGCTGCTGTTAAAAAGGTAAGTTTACTGAATAACTCTTAGAATGGTAGCCTAAATTATAAAGTTTTGGTGGTACATACCATAGCTAAGTTTGTTAGGGTTGTTTTGTTATATTTAATTTTAGAATTAGTTTTATTTTTTCAGGACGTCGTCGGGATGGCTCAAAAACAACGGGCATCTCATATAATTGGAGAAGCATTGAAAGTTTCGAAGATTAATTTCCAGGCTCGGAGAAAACTTAATTTCGACAACTCAGATTATGAGGTAAGACAAAAAGATAATTAATTATCCATTAATATAATCTAAGTTGGTTTAAACGGGCATGTATCTTCGGCAAACATGTCCAGTAGGGCTAGTAGAAGAATAGGCGCGTGCGAGCGAGTGTGTGCCGACGCCGCCACAGCCGCGCGTCGCGCTGCGGGGATGTGCCTTTGACGCTACCGACACCCGCGCAGTCTACGCCTTTGGCGGCATTTACAAAGAGTGCCGCCCAACCTGTGACTGTAACACTTCTGAAAACTTATTTTAGTGTATAGTATATTATTATGCGGAACCTATGCATTAGGCGAGTACCTACCTACCTACTTGTAACATAACACCTACACGACTACCGACTCATTCTACCTAGGTACCTACCTACCTATAGAATTAATTTCTACTTACCTATTTACTAACCTTCTTGAAAAGAACAATCTACTAACCTACTTACCTTACTATTTCGTTATTTTCTGATGTAAGAGACATCCTGTCTATAAGAGAATAAAATGTCTATAAACCGAATTATATTTAATTTGGTTGACTTTAATAATGTCTATGTTAGAATACGCCCTTCGTGGATCTAACTGGGTTTTTGTTACTAGTAGAAGTTGCGTTTAGGTTTAAGAAATATTTTTCTCAAAAAAAGCATTAGGTACAGTTACTTACTTTAGAACAAGGTTGACAATGTCGTTCGTAACAGGGTAATTAGTAAGTAGGTAGGTACCTGGGCAATGGTACTAACTCTACACATTTATGTAAATCATCACCAAACTACGTCGACTACACGTCATCTTGTTTGATCGTATGTCGTTCCGTTTGTCTGTCAGTTCGTTTGTCTATCTGTAGGTAATTGTCTAATAATTTAAAACAATATCCTGATGTGCAATCATGTGTCTTTCGAGCTTAAGATGGATAAAATATGTCACAGATTTTAGATTCGCTAGAATTCATAAAAACAACAAAAATACTTACATTACATAGGTACCTACTTTATTTTTTGGTGTAATTAGGGTTATTGGCATGTGTCTGTTTTCTTTCCAGGAAATGAATAATACGCCAGGAAAACAATTCACCGTGCTCTACATTTGCTGAAATCGTCAAATTGTAAGAACACATTGATCTCCAATTTTAGAAGTAAGATACGTATTTAAACTGTGTGCCATTGAAATAAAGACTTATTGAACAGATAAAGCATTATTATTAATTTACTAGGGTTTTGAAACGTAACTACGCGAACTTTATTGATAATTTGAAGTACTTAATGGCACAGTGTTTCGTTTTTTACTAAAAGGCCGAATATTTTGTCAATAATTGTTAAATTATCACAATTTCCGTGTCCCTCTCTTAAAATCCAATAGGCAGTTATACCATGTAGCCCTGACTTGATGTAACAAAAACACGCAGTCGTGCTATTTTGCTTCAATTTAAATAAAACGCAAGAAGCAGTTATATCATTTGGGCGGGCAGTGGATAATTAGAGGTTTGCATTTACGACGTTCTTCCTGTTTGTAAAATCAGGACCGTTTGGGGGTAAACGACAGTAAATGGTGCAAGCAGGCTGATTTTTACTAAATTAATTATTCTATTTTGTAGAGTTATAGTTAAAACCTATATAGCTAAATTTTTAAGCTTTTGGAAGCATTAACCGAATTTATATGATTTTTTTTCGTTTATTTTGAACTTTAAACCACTCTCCTGTAAAATTTGTATAGTGTCGCTTACGCCCTTTTGGCTGTAAGGCATCGATATATTTACATTACAAATCAAGCAAAACCCTAAAGTTGAAGCGTATAACCGTAGGCATTGTCCTAAAATCCTTCCATGAATTGGTTAACTTGGGTAAGTATAGAAGTGAATTTACGAATTTTTTTCTTTGTATCTACACTTTTTCAGTTTTGCAGATCTTCATATTTGTTTTATTACTGAAAATACTTAGTAGATCTGTAAAAAATTTATGTTACCCTAGTCCATTTGAAATTATGTTCAATAATTATGTCTAATTTCTAAGCGAATTATAAAAAAAATGCCGTTATTAAACTGTAAAAAAATTATGTTCTGGTTCCAAAAAGAAAAACATATAAACGTTTATTAGTTTTCTGGTTTTCTTTGAATATCTCTGCTAGGTATCAACTTTAAAGGTAAATATATTATGAAAAAGTCAAAATGCGAATTTATTTCTTGGCCGTCCAGTACCCAAAACCAGTTAGTCTCGTACACCTTCGGGAACAGAAGTTTCCGTTCTATAAACTTTTATCATTGTATTTTATGATCCAGCCATAATCTCTTTTCAGTAAAGTTCCTACATATTCCAAACGGAAAACTTTTGTAAAAGTTTTAATATTCTGTACAGAAAAATGGACTGTGTTTCAATAGAAGCTTTTTGTTTGCTGCGTAGAAAGTAGTTAAACGAAGCTGTGTTTTTTTGTACGTTTTTTTTGAAAAGTATATAATTTACTTGCGAAAAGTATAATAATATTTATTATTATTATTATATATTATTCACGGACACTTAACACAACGCCTTCTAGTCCCAAACTAAGCAAAGCTTGTACGATGGAAACTAGATGGCTGATAGAATACATACATACATTTTTTTTGTAAATACATACTTATAATACATAGAAACATTCAGACACAGAACAAACATCTATGTTTACAACACACAAATGTTTGTTCTCGGTGGGGATCGAACCCACGACCCACAGCACGGAAGGCAGAGCTACTATTGACTGAGCCATGACGCCTGCCAACAGGTACATACAGGTACATAGTGGTACATAGGTACATATAGGTATATACGCGAAGAGTGGAATAAGGGTAAGGGAGGCCTTTGCCCTGCAGTGGGACAAGCAGCTGAATAATAATTATAATAGGTACAGTATTATATAGACAAAAACTTGCTTTTGATGGAATACTCTGGTGCTAATATCGTTAGTCATTTCAAATTTGTGTTTGCAAATGTGCTAGCACTATGGTATTCAATAGGCGAAGGTAACTTACCATCAGGTGGGTTAGTAATCCTGTTTTTCGCACAGGAAAAATGTTTTTGAAGCTTTAGAACTAAAAGTCACGGTAAAATAAATAAAAATATGCACAGTTTTTGGTCATTTTATTATATAAGACTAGTCTTATACAAGTTTATAATTTTGTGGAAAAATCTGATATTTCTAATACAAACATCGAGAATTAACTGAAGTATTCCGCATTCAATTACCATATAGAGTGCATTCCGGGGCGTGCAAGTGAGGTGTCAAAACTAGCTCCTGGATATTTTAGGGATGAAAAATTTTAAGTGTGAATAACGACGCGTGCTTTTACCAAAATGTGAATATAATATTCAGGAAATATGATATTGCCCAGTGCTACATTTTTTACTCAAATTTTTTACTTCATTGCTCAGATTTCAAAATCTATGAAATTGTCAGGAAAAGAATCACTCAGATTGAGAACCTTTGCAGATGGCCTTATTGTTATATATTCTTGTAATCCCCACTGGTGGGGATATTTACAGTATTTGATATTCTATACGTGAGGTACATAGAAAATAACCAAAAGCAGGAATATTTACAGGAATTCTCTCTTAAATAATCTTTTTCTAATACAAGCAGTCTCATAACGTTTCAAGGGCACTACATTATAACTGAATTTTCCTGAAACATCTCCATATCATATGAAATATCATCTCATACATTCATAAACGCACGAACAACTTTTTCCTCAAACGGAATATTCTCAATATTAAGTGAATTTCGAATTCATATTTATTTTCTTCTTGTAAAGGCTGTAATAATAATAATAAAACAGGCCTTTGCATAATCTAGAATAATCTAGATGACTTATACAGCATTCAGGGCCGGTTGTACCCATACCCCCATGAACGCTGTAGTGCCTGGGACATAGTTTCACATGGAGAAGGCTTCTAGCACCTATACCATCCTCTCAGCCTAGTCAGCCTCATCCACAGGAAAAGCAAGATCAATACGTGCAGGGCTGACTAAGCCTCGGGTTTCCTCACGATGTTTTTCTATATATCTAGAGAGCAATTGAACAATTCTTGACAATTCAGCTCAATAATAGATTGCACCAGCATGGAGATTCTAAAAACAAGAGAGTTACTAAGATTCCGGGACTGGGTAGTGAAGAGTTCAAAATGACTATACGGACCGACAGTCTAACAATTAAAAAAAACTCAAAGAACCATTTTATGTTAAAACTTTATAACTTACACATCTGTAATAAAAACTTCACTAATAAAGTATTCAAAATAATGTAAAAAACTGTAAACTAGCACCGTCAATTACCCTCAATTTCCGTTTAATACATAACTATTCGCTATTATAGCAAAGTACACCCAAACTGTAACAAAGAAAAGAAGGTAAAGTAACCATCAAAAGTTAGTTTAAGGGTCAATTTATACTAGCGCAGAGTCAAAGCGCATCGAAGCGTCAATCCGTAACTTAACTAAGCAAAACATAGCAAATTCAGACGCGCGAAATCTAACGAATGCGCATGAATTCGCGCGTCTTTTTTTATCTAAGAAGAAATAATGTTCATTACGCTGTGGAGATAAGGGTGAATTTGCTACGTAACGTTTCTTCGATGCGCTTCGACTCTGCGCTAGTATAAATTGACCCTAAGAATTAAAAAATTGTATTATTCACAAAAAAAAATATTACATTCCAAAATGGGTTATAACCGGGTCCAGCGGTTAGCGGTGTTAGGTGGTTTTGAACAATGGTTCATCGAAACCGTGGTCGTACGGGATGAAGCCAAGTAAGTTCATAAGAGTTAGTGACCAACTCTGGTGACAGAGTTTTGCGAGAGTTGTGTGGGATTCAAACACACGACCTTACCCATTCGTAATACTAATAATAATAATAATAATAATAATAATAATTCTTTATTGCAGACTAATAACGTCACGGTTTTAGTGATGTCATTTCTACCGTGGCGTGTTCATTTAGTATTATAGTAGCCGTCGCCCGCGGCGTTGCTCGCGTTCTACCCTTTAGAGTGCGACTTTTCAAAATTCCTTTCTTAGTGCACCCCTACACTACGAGTATATAAGGATAATACTTATAGTTTAGGTTGTGCGTTGATTTTAAGTCAGCTTCAAAAGAGTTTTATATATGTATTGATTATACTTATTATTTCTTAAATACTAAGTAATCTAAAAACACAATTTGTAAGTTTTACTTCTTTTTTATCATTATATTATAGAAGCATGAAAACATTTTTAGAAGTTTTTTGTAAAACTGAATTTTCACAATAAGTTTCAAACGTTGAGAAACCGTATTTTTAGAAATTTAAAAGTGACCCATTTCAAAGCTCAAGTGCCTGCCCAAAACTTTGAACATTTCCAAATATTTCTAAACTTTTTTTTCTCTAATTAAGAGAACTTTCTAGTACCCTTCAGCTTTTTGGAGGTTGAGTTGGACACTCAAGTAGTTAAATTAAATTTAGTTCATTTTAATCAAGAGATTTATAAAAATCTGTCAAAACACTGGTTAGGTACTGATTATGTACTGAGTGATGGAAAAAAATACATAACTGGCAACAGTGTAGTGCCACTGGAAATGTACTTTTACCAGTAGTGTCACGGGAAAGTAAAATGTCCCTTCACTCTACTAGTAGTGCCAAGCTGTAGTGCTTAAGAAAATAAACGTAAAAGTTTGGGTCTGCAGAAGAAAATTTTGAGCTCAAGATATAGTCAAAGTCAAAGTCAAAAAGCTTTTATTCAATAAAATCTCACGGATCACTTTGAATCGTCATTACGTTTTGTATGATTACAATTTTTTTTATTTTTCTTATTGGATGAGTTGGAGCTAGTTCGTCCCAAGCTTGTCTGTCTTCCATCAGTTCATATATCCATCAGTTACTCATTTCAATCCATATATCTGAGGAATATGTATTTTGTGACATGAGACGCGGACGATATCGGTAAACGTGACAGGAGCACACGGGATTCGATTGGCGCAGGATCGTAAAGAATGGCGTGACAAAGAGGATGCCTATACGCAACAGATGCTCTGTGTAGACTTCTTCTTCTTCCTGCCCTTATCCCACTAGGTGGGGTCGGCACAACATGTTCTTTTCTTCCATTCTCACCTATCATTCGTCATCTCAGTGTTCACTCCTCTCCTATGCATATCATTTCTTACACAATCCATCCATCTTTTCTTAGGCTCTCTGTAGACTCACCAAATAAATACCATTACTCGTATTTTCAAAGTTATGGAAGCTTTTTCATAATACTTAATCCACGTCACATACAAATGCTTTGTTCTGTTCAACTTTGACGAATAATTCTTTCACCTGTATTCTAAGCTTAAAAACCATCTCACCCTTAATAATTGTCAGAAAATATAAAACTTAAAAAATCAAAAGGTACCGAAATTAAGGTTGGTATCATAATCCTCTTTGAGCTGTCTTTCGAAAACTGAGTGGGCATAGGCTGATTAGATAGATAGATAGATGTATTTTGTATCATCTATATTTAACCTCGTCTGCGCCTGCGTCAATCTCTCGGTTTTACGCTAGTTGTGCTTTTGTTTTTTTATATCAACGTTAAGGTCTATGAATAAGTTTCTTAAATGTATAAAATAAGCGATCCCAAAACTAGGAAATTCCAAATACTACTGCTTAAGGCTTAGTTTTTCTGCAGGGCTAAAACAATTGAGGAGAACATTGTATTGGCTTGATGGTTGAAGAAGGTTGTGCGTGTTCAGGAAACTCCAGTCGTCAGGCTTCGGCAGCTGTTCCGTAGTGGTTGACGGCTGGATCACGTCGGCTGGTCACCAATGAGGAGAACATTGTAGGATATGTGTCCTCCTACGAAAAGGGAAGATCTTCCGCCGAGCGACCTTTGGCTCGGGCTCCGAGGACCGATGGATGGTATTCGGTAGTATTACTTATGTTCAAACTCCGTGATAACTTCGTTTGCGCGATCTAGGATAGTTCTCATGTAGCGAGATAGATGGCGCTACACAATTTAATCTCAAACTGTCTGGAAATAATTACAGCTAAAACAATAAAGATTTATTCATCATATGGATATTGGAAATAAATCATTCCTGTTATTTCTTAATTTGCAAGCTGTTTCATCAGAAGATTCCATTTGTCTTTAATATCCATTTAATTTGCTGTGAATCTGTGACTATTAACTGTATGGATGTAAATATTCGTGAACATTTTTGAAATGAGGTGACGCTAACCCGATATTAGTTTTAAAAACGTTTTGTATACCTAGTACTAGCAAGAAATGAATGGCTTTTATTTATTTATTTATAACGCAAACCCCAACCCTAAAACCGTGTTAAAACTATCCAAAGCTCTTTATCTAGTAACGTAGTAGACGCAAAACACTACACGGCGAGTTATGATTTTTACCTGCTCTTAGCTTTAAGACTCAAAATTTTATTTTTCTACTCATTTTCATTTTCTTTGGAACCTTTAAGGTCAGGTTGTTAGTTAGATATTTGTTACCAATCTCAACTTGGTTTATTCTTTTACAAAACAGATTATTTTCTTGTGTTCTTGTGTCCCGTTGCTGATAGCTAAGAACGATCTCGTCCGTGAAATTTAATTAAGCCAGTTTGCGAATTAATTGCTTGCGACTCTCGGCGTCCAGCGTATCCTTTGGCATGTGAACTTAGTATACATTGCGTCTCTTTGCGTTTTGAATAAGTAAAGAGCTAACAGACGACCTCAAAGGATTCTCTGTGTCATAGGTACTCATACCTACAAGTTGTTTAAGCCATAGCTTCCGCCCGTGACTTTGGTCTTATGGTAACTGAGTAAATCCCTACGGGGATTTCTGAATTTTTTTCTAATTTTCCCCTGCCGGCAGCTAAGGGGATTATTGGACAAAAGTCCCAGAAATCCCCCTCGCTGGGGACTCACGCAGGGGAAAACTGGAATAAGCCAAATTAATCAGGTCTTGACTGGAAACGTCAGCGTGTAGGTTTAACGGCCGAATACTGAAACGCCATACTTAAATTAAGTTCACGCTTAAATTATTGCCATCTCTTACAAACGAGTAGTTTCAAATAGAGGCAGAGCAATTTTAAGTAGTGTTTAAATTTGAGTGACGTTTCAGTATTCCGGCCTTAGTCTAATAAGTTTTTGTATCTTTTTTTTATAATTTGCAATTCACACTGAGTATTTGGGACAGAGCTATAACTAATAGTTAAATAAACTTTCGTAGTTAACAAGTTCTTAGAAGTTTTTTACTTTTCTTTTAGTTTGGTTACCTAACTTGTTTGGATCAAATCAATATTTTTGCTGAACCTTTGTTTGTTATTCTCTAAGGCTTTATTGTTTGCGATTTTTCGTAAAAACATTCAGTGATATTATTATCTTTAAACCTTTTTAAATGTGTGAGCAAGATGTTGTTTCTCATAAAGAAGTAAGCGGAATGATTTGACTTAAAAAAAAGAAATACCTACTTCTTCTTCTTCTTCCTGCCCTTATCCCACTAGGTGGGGTCGGCACAACGTGTCCTTTTCTTCCATTCTCCCCTATCATCCGTCATCTCAGTGTTCACTCCTCTCCTATGCATATCATCTCTTACACAATCCATCCATCTTTTCTTGGGCCTACCTCTTCCTCTATATCCATCCACATTCATACTTAGCACTCTCCTCGTTACATGACTCTCTTTCTTCCGCATGACATGCCCATACCACGCTAACCTGTTGCTCCTCATTTTTACCTCATTTTAATTTTTACCTCAGAGATACCTACTTAGTACCTATAGCTAATAACAAATGTTTTGAGTATGTTTTAAACTGAAAATATTTAGGAAAGAGCTTTACCGATCAGTGAATCGAAGCTACTTAGTAAAAAAAAGTATTATTTAGTATTCTATTAGCATTCTAGTTCCCATAGTACAAGCTTTGCTTAGTTTAGGACTAGAAGGGGTTGTGTGATAATGTCCGTGAATAATTATTTATATTATTTACTAGCTGATACCCGCGACTTCGTACGCGTGCGAAACTTTCCGCCAAAATATCTGTAAAATTTAGTAGATCTGCATATTTAGTTTATCCATATCTTTAATTTTAGTTTTTGGCATTTGTACAATTTTACAATAGTATAGATTATTTATTATTACTTATTATTTATTATTTACTTACGGAACAGATATGCAGCCGATAAAATAAGGAACGTCGAGCCCGACAACCAGTCCATGCTGCTCAGTAAGCAAGTATTCTTAAACATGCACTCGAAACCGATGGCCAACACCATGAGGAAGCCGATGAATACTGTCAACATCATCCCCACCACAAACATCTGGGCAATACCTTCTTGGTCCTGAAAATAGATAATAAAAATAAATAAAATAAATAAAATAAATATTCACGGACATTTAACACAACGCCTTCTAGTCCCAAACTAAGCAAAGCTTGTACGATGGAAACTAGATGGCTGATAGAATACATACATACATTTTTTTTTTGTAAATACATACTTATGATACATAGAAACACCCAGACACAGAACAAACATCTATGTTTACAACACACAAATGTTTGTTCTCGGTGGGGATCGAACCCACGACCCACAGCACGGAAGGCAGAGCTACTACCGACTGAGCCATGACGCCTGTCGAGATGTAAACTATCAAGTTTTTTTTTTGCGTGAGTACTTTTACAAAGTACCATGAAGTACGAAGCACCTATTTTCATAGGAGTGTTGCTCGCATTGATGTGTTCCAGTTTGAAGGGTATTGCTGGTAGAGTTACAGGGACTTAAGACTTAAAACCTTAACGCATCAGAGTGATGAACGTTATGGCCCACAGGGCACAGCCTTAGTGGACGTTCTCTGTGAGACTATGCATGTTATAAAAGCTTTATCTCCATCCAACCCAACAACCGGCCCACTGACAGTAAACATCGCTAGGTAAATAAATGTGTAGATTTTAACCATTTTTTTTTATATGATAAAAGTAATGGAACAAGCTGATAGCTCACCTGATGTCAAGTGGTAACTTCTGCCTATAACAATACATTACCTCACAGAGCAAGTCCAATGAGGACGTGCCCTGTAGGGCAATGCACTGCGTCCATACCTCTGAGACTAATTGGTAAAATTATTGTTGATTACTTACAGTTAGAGTCGCTAACAGTAGAACCAGTCCTAGTAGCATAAATAGAATTGAAAATGCTGTGATACCAGATGTAATTAAACTACTAATCTGTGACAACGCCTCCCCTGGCTCTGGAAAAAAAACATCAAGGTTTGATTTGGGTGTTTCCATGTATTATAAGTATGTATTTACAAAAAAAAAAAAATGTATGTATGTATTCTATCAGCCATCTAGTTTCCATCGTACAAGCTTTGCTTAGTTTGGGACTAGTAGGCGTTGTGTTAAGTGTCCGTGAATATTTATAAAAAAAAAAAAAAAAAAAAAAAAAAAATGTGAGGAATTTTTTTTATTCAAGGTCAAAGGTACAAAAAATGAGTTTTTCGCGATTTTCAGCAAAACGGTAAGTTTTATCATAAAAATATCTCAGACAAAAATTGTAGATCATAAAATTATCTACAAAAAATTAATCTATACTTTTTTTTCTACGAGCCACCGTTTTTGAGATATAACGATTCAAAAAGTTGTAAAAGTTGTAATAGACGTTTTCCATACAATAATTATGTGTCCGGCGCTGCATGCTGCATACCGCTGCGTTGTGCGTTACGATCGCGAGACCAAGACTTTATAAATAGGCATTGTTTCTGTGAAATATCTTAAGATTGCATCTTGATGTTTTGGAAACTGTGTAGTTATCTGAACGAATGTCTCTCAAAGAATACATGGCTTAAGGTAGGTACCTCTTATTTCCGCAATATTTTTTAAATTATCATAACTGGCACTTGTGTTCTGTTCCAATATGCTCAATGTCAATGAACCCGTGATCTGAAAAAAAAAGAGTGTGTGCTTAAGACCGCACGGCAGAAGATATAATATTAGCACGATAAACCGCTAACTACACACACTAACCTCACAATGTAGTCCAAATAATTTTCATTACGTACCAATAATAACTATTAAATTAATCATTAATCAATATATATAAAACTCTTTTGAAGCTGACATAGAATCAACGCACAGCCTAAACTATAAGTCCTAGAGGTATGAAATTTGGAGGGTAGGTTCCTTATATGGTGTAGGGGCGCACTAAGAAAGGAATTTTGAAAAGTCACACTCTTAAGGGTCTAGAACGCGAGCAACGCCGCGGGCGACGGCTAGTAAAGACAATAAAATTATTACGTATGAATTGAATATGCAACACAGCGACACAACTGCGAAGAGCAGCTGACTGTATCTCTTTCGCTCGGGTACAGTCGGCGGTCCCGAGTTCCTACGCAAAAATCTGTGTGCGATGCGCGAAAAGAAGTTTTCACTTAAAAAAAAACTATTCTATTTATTCGAACTGGCTATCACATTGTGATGGATGCTTGAAATCTTGCCCTAATTGTGGAGATTTCTTAGTGAGTATTTCTGGAATATATCCTACAGGCGTCATGGCTCAGTCGGTAGTAGCTCTGCCTTCCGTGCTGTGATTCGTGGGCTCGATCCCCACCGAGAACAAACATTTGTGTGTTATAAACATAGATGTTTGTTCTGTTTCTGGGTATTATCTACTATGTATCATAATGTATGTACAAAAAAAAATGTATATAAAGTATTTTATGAGCAATCTATTTCCCATAGTACAAGCTTTGCTTAGTTTGGGACTAGAGAGCGTTGTGTGATATGTCCAAAAATATTTATTTATATTTGTTTATCTAGAGAATATAAAAAAATATCAATTGTAATACATACCACTGCCAAAACTGATATAAACAACATCCCTATTCGGTAGGATAACACTAAGCAACAGTTTTCCACTTCTGGTAATATTTCACACATGATCCAATTTTATAAAAAACTAATTATAGTAAATATTGGTGCGAAGAAATCATCAAAATAGAAAATACAATGACATAACTTCTTGGTTTGTGGACATTGACAGAAATTGACCTTGTTGTGTATTTTGACGTTTTTGACAGAATGACAATGAAATGCATTGATAAGTTGACATTATGACTTTGTAAAATACACAGAAGACCGAAAAAAGACACGAGTTTTGACATTTTTTGACACGACACATATTACTTTTATTTTAATAGTTTTTCTTGTGTTGTTGTGAGTATTGTTGTTTAATTTTGGTGGAATTTTAACCAATAATACTTAGGTCGTAACATAAAGTGTGAGTCATTGGAATAAATGTGTGTAAAGTGGTTTTTCTGAATGTGAAAATTCGTGTTAGGTTTTGAAGAGAAAATCCACCATTTTCTTTTCAAAACAAACGACAGCCGACTTGACAAATGACTTGACTTGACTTATTTATTACAATTTTAACACTTGACATTGGCAAAATTGTCTGTCGAAATGACGGACACAGGCCATTATTGAAGAGAAGAAGAAGACAAAAATACCGTAGAAAAAAAAGTCGTTTATCTTTTGTAAAGTAATTTTTTTGAAGGAAAAATATCAAACGTTTTATGAAAAATTTAGCAAAAACAACCTTTTTTGAATGTATGAATAAAAAGTGCGTGCCGAGTATTTCGTATGTCTACGAGTTTTCGTACCGCTACGAGGCTACGAGGTATCTACGACGTAGCAAATTCATTCAATGCAGAATAATGAACGCAGAAATCTTGTTACAAACCCATTACCTTTGAACAAAAGATTGTCTTCGATCAGAAGATTGATCTCTGAACAATATTTTTCATTCAATTTACACACGGGGTGGTTTTGATGAAACGTCTATGAAACCAAATATTAATGTTTGATCGAGTATTCATTTCAATTTGAGAACTGAGAACGAAAATTAAGTAGGTTCTTGAAATAATACGTTTTTAATACTAACAATAATTAGTTCATAATAATATTATTTATTGGCCAACTCGGGTCATGGAGTTTTTAGGCCGCCTTAAGGCCTCCGTCGTGGCTTAACGACTGCCAGAGCTGGGACCGACAGTTTACCGTGCCGTTAATACGGTTGTGTATATTGTACGTACAGGATTTTTTCGTAATTCACGGTCAGTTCCATTATGCAGTTACGGTTACGGTTAAAGTTACGGTCAGTTTTCTCATTCCCCGGATATCCTGTAGCTGTTCACGATGAGGATACTGTAGATCATTACTGAAAGGTAAATTTCATTATTGAATGATAAGTCATACATAAAACATATTATTCAAAAGTAAAATGAATTACTAAAAGATAAAACTCATAACTGAAAGGTAAAAGGCGTTACTGGAAGGTACAATACATTACTGAAAGGTTAAACTCACGCTACGTTTTAGTAGTAGTAGAGCTCTTTGTGAGAGCTCGTCCGGGGAAGTACTAGCACCGTACCTATTTCTGCCGCCAAGCAGCGATGCTCGCATTGCTGTGTTCCGGTTTGAAGGGTAAGGGCGCCGGTGTAATTACAGGCACATGAGTCATCAAGATCTTTACGTCTCAGAGTGATGGACGCTGTGCATTACAGGGCACGTCCTCATTGGACTTGCTCTGTGAGGTAATGCATTGTTATAGGCAGAAGTTACTACTGAACATCAGGTAAGCTATCAGCTTGTTCCATTACTTTCATCATAAAACAAATAAAAAAACGCTTTACCGTGAGTTAACACGCATTACCTACTGAAAAGTAAAATACATGAATGAAAGGTAAAACGTATTACTAAAGGGTAAAATTAAGCTTCTGTTCTCTGTACCTACGAACGTAGCAGCAAAGACGTTGAAATGAAAGATCATTGCTGACTCGCAAGTGTCACATGTTAAGATCAAGAAGATCAGGCAGAACCCGAGGTGATGCATCAGCAGCAGGAGGATCAGAACCATCTGGATTTTAAGGAGGACGTCAGTTTGTTCACCCTGAAATCATAATAATAGGACTATCTGTGAAAGAGTTCGTCCTAGTTTGTACCACCAAGCAGTAAAAGCAAGCTCGTATGAGTTAGTGGCCAGCTCTGATGACAGAGTTTTTAGGCCGCCTTAAGGCCTCCGTCGTGGCTTAACGACTGCTAGAGCCGGGACCGACAGTTTAACGTACCCTCCGAAGCACGGAAGCGCTCAGATGTAAATGCCACTAACAGTCACATATCCAAATAGTAACCGCACAGAACGTTGCTTAACTTAGATAATCAGTGAAGATTGGCTAAGCAAGCCTAGCCACGAGCGCTTCAAGCAGTGAAAACATTATTTGCGATATCTGAAAAAGGTTAATCGGTTTCAAAGTGCCTCCTATTATTAAATCCAACTTGTAACACTTATTATATAGGTAATTAAATAAACATCTTGTATCTTGATTCTTGCATTGCTGTGTTCCGGTTTGAAGTAGAAATTTTTTTGTCAACACAAAAATCTAGTTTGTCTGTTTGTTTGTTCGTCTTAACTACTGGACCAATTTCAATGAAAATTATACCATTCAGAAGCCCTTTTTCTGGATTGAAATATGGGCTATATTTTATTAAAATCAAAGACGTGGATTCTTTAGTTACAGCTTGAACTCTCTGAACCAAAAGCAGCCATTTGCTAAAAGGTTCATCACTAGCTGGTTGACAGATATTTTCGCGGATATCAGCTAGTAGGTCTATAAAATGAATAACCTGGACAACTCCAGACCACGCAGCTTTGAGAGGCATAGTGGATGTAATCCATAGAACTGTTATTATAATGAACCAGTTCTTTATGACACTTGAAGGAATATACGATGGTATCTTGTCAAAGTATGTTATATATAAAAGTATAATACCCGCAATCTGTAAAAAATGTTTATCATCATCATCATCATCATCAACCTATTATCAGTCTACTGCTGGACGTCAAGTCTCTCCCAAGACGCGCCACTGAGCCCGGTCTTCGGCTCTTCCCAGCCAGGGTCAGTTGAGATGGGCGGCCTTCCGTAACCCGGAGATTCCTAGCAACCTAGTAAAAAATCTTCAAAAATTACAAATGTCTAACTTAGTAAATTATACATATTGTTGAAGATGTAACCACTTAGCATTAGGTGGGATTATCATAGGTATCCGATGCTACTAATAAATTTTTTTTTAGTAATCAATATATATAAAACTCTTTTGAAGCTGACTGATAATCAATGCACAGCTTAAACCATGCGTCTTAGAGGTATAAAATTTGGAAGGTAGTATCTTTATGTAATGTAGGGGTGCACTAAGAAAGGAATTTTGAAAAGTCGCACTCTAAAGGGCCGAGAACGCGAGCAGCGCCGCGGGCGACGGCTAGTATTAATATAAGTTTTTCATTTCAATTTTTCATTTTATTCTAAAAAAACTACATGTACTTATAGTATCGTAAAGTTAAACGAGACACAGAGGAAGTCGCGGGTGGATGCTAGTTAACTCACATTCGTAAAAAGTAGAATCACAGGCAAGCCAGTTCTAAGTTTAATACAACATAAAAACATCTGGACAGTTGGTAATCGATCACAAACAGTCATTGTTTTACGATTTGTTAGAAATTTTACAATTTACTCAAGTTTATAAACTAATCCGAGTAACTAAGGAAATGAAAAATAAAAACCATAGAAAACAACAATGATAAAACTAACTTCAACTTCTTGGTTTTTGCAACTTGTTGTTAGCGTCTGTTTACTCTACTGTCTTCTTCTTCTCTTCAATAATGGCCAGTGTCCGTCATTTCGACAGATAATTTTGCCAATGTCAAGTGTTAAAATTGTAATATATAAGTCAAGTCAAGTCATTTGTCAAGTCGGCTGTCGTTTGTTTTGAAAAGAAAATCGTGGATTTTCTCTTCAAAACCTAACACGAATTTTCACATTCAGAAAAACCACTTTACACACATTTATTCCAATGGCTCACACTTTATGTTACGACCTAAGTATTATTGGTTAAAATTCCACCAAAATTAAACAACAATATTCACAATAACACAAGAAAAACTATTAAAATAAAAGTGTCGTTTCAAAAAATGTCAAAACTCGTGTCCCTACTCTACTGTCATAAAGACATAGTAATTTTAAATGGCAGATTATGTCAATATTGGACATAATAATTATTTAAACGTCAAGCTCAGACTTATGTCAACACAGAAGACGAGCAAGGTCGATTAAGCGCCAAATTCGAGTTTTGACATTTTTTGAAGCAACTTATATAGCACTTTTATTTTAATAGTTTTTCTTGTGTTATTGTGAGTATTGTTGTTTAATTTTGGTGGAATTTTAAAGAATAATACTTAGATCGTAACATAAAGTGTGAGCCATTGGAATAAATGTGTGTAAAATGGTTTCTCTGAATGTGAAAGTTCGTTTCAGGTTTTGAAGAGAAAATCAACCATTTTCTCTTCAAAACCTATTAAATTGTTGTAATATATAAAAAAAATACTATGATTATTCTTTACCTATTCTTCAACCTTTCTATAGCTGTTCACAAGAATCATTGAGTAGATATTGACTGAAACAAGAAAATAGGTATGAGTTTTCGCGACCACTTTTATCCCATGCCTGCGAAGCCGGGTCAGTGCCTTGATCACGAATAAATATGACAATCGCAAACATATCGTAACGTTAGCGTTTCCGAGATACACTGCGCGATGACACTACAACGGTCGGCAGTCGAGCTGGCGTTGACGCACAATATAACTCGAAATACGTTAATGCGGCGACTGTCAGATTTGTTCGTGATAAAGGTAAAGGGCTACTTCCGACCACGTTTCTGTCAAAATCCGTGGATTCAGTTTGGGTGGTCGAAAGTAACCGAGTAAAGTTTTTTTATATTATTTTAGACTAGCTTCCGCCCGTGGCTTCGTCCGCGGCCTGTTTGATCTTATTGATTTCCAGGATAAAAGTAGCCTGTGTTAATTCAGGTTACGATCTATATATATTGCATGTTTCATCCAAATCGGACCAGCAGTTGCAGCTTTATTGAAACCAACATTTAAACATCCAAACTTTGACATTTATTCATATTATTGGGAAGTGGGTTTAGTGGAATAGTGGGATTAGTGTGAAGTGAGATAGTTCGATTCGTGGGATAGTGGGATAGGATTATTGGGATAACTTTCACATTTATTAATATTAGTGGGAAGCGCGATTAGTGGAATAGTGGGATTAGTGTGAAGTGAGATAGTTCGATTCGTGGGATAGTGGGATTGGATTAGTGGGATGCGATAGTGGTACGTGGGATGGTATGTGATTATTAAACCTTTAGTTACCAACCTACAAGAACACCAAAAAAGATTCCCAGCTGTTCGATTCCAGCTGACTTGGGATAATCGCGCTGGAAACAGATCACTAGATACAACGCACAAAATAACAGATGTGCTGCCAAAACTAGTGTTGTCAGGGAGATGTAAACTTTTGCCAGCAAGTTCTTGACTTCAGGAGTGCTGAGCTGAAAGATAAAAAATTGGATAGATTATACAAAGTTATTGAAATGAAATGAAATCTTTTATTTTGCTAGAAGTATGGTTATTACAGATGCTGTGTTGTTGTCATTTCTATTTATTTAATTTTTTTTTTTTAATTATTTCAAAAAAGTAATAGGTATTTTTTATATATACAGGGCGTCCCACGGCCATGCCACATGGAGGGAAAGTATCTTAAATAATGTAGATAGAAAATTTTACTTTTGTTTTAGAATTTGGTGGATTCGATTCCCGGTTCAGACAAGCGATTATTCAAAATTCTTCGAATGCAGTTTAAATTGTTTTTAAAATCAAAATAAAGTCGTCTTTCAGTAAAATTTTCTATTTACATTATTTAAGATACTTTCCCTGCATGTGACATGGCCGTGGGACGCCCTGTTTAGGTTTATTTATATACAATGATGTATTTCAGGTAGGTCGTGCCTGGGGAAGGTGATGATGGTGATGATGATTTACCGCGTTAGATCCCCATGTCAGATTGAGAGCACAAATACTTAACATCCACAGGATCATCAGCGTCCAAAACCATATACCCAGTTTGGAGCCAGGCGGCACGTATATTGGTTCAGTGAAAAGAAATATCAAGACAAAACTCTGGAAATAAAAACGATATGTTTTTTTTTTAAGCTGATACTCGCGACTCCCTACGCGTGCGAAACTTTCCGCAAAAATATCTGTTACCAGCATACGATGAACCTCGTAGCAAATGGCTGCTGTTGGCTTAGAGAGTTCCAGCTGTATCTAAAAATCCACGTCTTTGATTTCAATAAAATATAACCTATTTTTCAATCCGAGAAAAGGGTTTCTGAATGGTATAAGTTTCATTAAAATTGGTCCAGTAGTTTAGGCGTGATCCGCGAACAAACAAACAGACAAACTTAATTTTCGGAATCAGAATCGTTTATTTAGTAGATCTGCATATTTAGTTTATCCATATCTTTAATTAAATTTTTTTGCTTTTTTACAGTTTTTTATTAGTATAGATATGAAAATAAGGTTCATAGCGCTTTTTTGTATAATCTTTCTTACAAAGAAATATATCTACCTAAATGCTGAAATTCCAGTGTGGTGCTATTTCGACTAAAGTTAAAGAGGCCACGAGCGAGAGAATCGCGGCGATATTATCGTGCCATGTATTTCTATACACTCTCTTATAACGTGTCTCATGTTATCCCAGCGATAGTAACGTGTCTCCCACGGCGATGTTATCCCAATTTGATATTTAATTACGTAATATCGTCTCTATTCACTCGCTCGTAGAGATGGCCCTTTAGGTACGTGTTCCACGTGGACCATGATGGCTAATTAACTATTTCTCAATTTGGCTGACCGTAAGTGCTCCAATTGTACTGAGTTGCAAGCAAGCTTAAACCGAAATGATAGTAGTGAGTTTTACTTTGAAATTGATCGCAAGTCGCCAGTATTATAGGGCACTAAAGTTGTAGCATAGCTTTTGGTCAGGCCCGTATGCTGATTTGCTGTTCAAGCACTGATCCATACTTAAGCTTTGGTCTCGCGATCGTAACGCACAACGCAGCGGTATGCAGCACGCAGCGCCGGACACAATCGTATGAAAACGTCTAGTATGGTTTTTGTTACGTCGCAGTCTGCGTCAGCGGCGAGGAGCAAACGCGGTACTCTGCGTTGAGCTGCACACCGCAGCGTTGTGCGTTACGATCGCCGATACACTGCTTTAAATGTAGATTTTTGTATGAAAATCTCTACTCAAATCTATGCTTGAGCATATTTGAGTAACGAATAGTATACGGGCCGTAGAATGTACTAACACTCAAAAACATCGTCATTAAAATGAGACCAACTTTCAGATCGATACAGAATATAAATTTTTTTGTTGTCGGTACACAATCAAGGCACATTTTATTGTAAAAGCTGTAAATAAAAAAATATCAACATAACCAAAAATAATGACACAAAATGTCTATGATAAAAGATATGGCTGAGAATGACATAACAAGAAGAAGACATTACATACCATGCAGAGAGGAACTCTATGGTAACTTGTACAGTTTTTATATAAACCCACAGATAATACAAACTATTATAGAAGACGGATTTACGGTTAGCAACATTTTCTCATGTGAATTGAACGAAATCAAGTAATTAAACGAAATCAATTGTAAATTCAACTTGATACGTTCAAATCCTATTTCGTTGAAGTGGATCACAATATAATTGGATTACACAAATGATGTAAAGAGCATTACTGTGTCGTAGATGTTATTGACATTTAGATGAATTTGAGTGGAGTATTACCTCTAGTATTACATCTAGTTCCCATAGTACAAGCTTTGCTTAGTTTGGGACTAGAAGGCGTTGTGTTAAATGTCCGTGATTATAAAATAAAAAATAGATTACCTAAATCACTCATTATGTAGGTATTCTGTACTTATATATGCATATAAATCGTATGCAAAAGATGCAAATTAAAGGTAAATACACAATATTTTTAACCGACTTAAAAACAAGGAGTACGTTCTTTATTCTCTTGAATTTTTCAATTTGTTTCTTACCTCAGAATTACATTTTGCAGACTTTTTATAAAAAAATTGTTACATCCTTAGTAAAGTTTAGAGAGCTAACGATCTTTAGAACTTACGCCGCGAATACCTAAACGCTACTTAGATTAATTTCATGCTTAAATTATTGCCATCTCGTACTAAAAAAGCCAGGGTCTTCTTCTTCTTCTTTACCCTTTATGGCAGCCAGGGCGCTAGGATATAGGTGTTCGGTGAGCCAGGATCTTGGGCGGTGTTTAAATTTTGAGGGACGTACTCGTGCGTAAATGGACTACTTGGAAAAATTATGAACAGTTCTAGCGCGCTACATGAGAACTATCCTAGATCGCGCAAACGAAGTCATCACGGAGTTCGAACATAAAAAGAATTACAAGATTTCCGAAAACTGACATCAGAAAAGTCCCTCTACTACATTATCGTCTAACGAAACATTATTGCACAAACAAAAACAAACACTTTCGAACTAACTGCATTGCTTTAGAGTTGATATTAGCTTGATCTTTTTGAATAAACCTTGTAGTGTTGTATAGGAAACGAGTTACGGATCTATAAAATCGGACGATATATTTCGTGTAATTATTTTATTTGCGTCCCCTGAAATATTTACGATCGACATAAAAACACATCAATAGGTTGACTGACGTAAAATTATTTGTAACTATCAAAGAGCATTTTACTACTAACACTATTAGTAATTTACGTTGCTACAGCCCGAGGAAGCACTGCTACGGTGACTTGGACTCTTTCAACAGGGATTTTTTTTTTTTTTTTTGTTATGATAAAAGTAATGGAACAATCTGATAGCTCACCTGATGTTAAGTGGTAACTTCTGCCTATAACAATGCATTACCTCACAGAGCAAGTCCAATGAGGACGTGCCCTGTAAGGCAATGCACTGCGTCCATCACTCTGAGACGTAAAGATCTTGAAGTCTCATGTGCCTGTAATTACACCGGCGCCCTGACCCTTCAAACCGGAACACAGCAATGCGAGCATCGCTGCTTGGCGGCAGAAATAGGTACGGTGGTAGTACTTCCCCGGACGAGCTCTCACAAAGAGCTTGAGAGAGGAATGGATGGAACTAGCCAAGGATCGACGACAGTGGAAGACGAGGGGTCCTTTGCCCAGCAGTGGGATAGTACAGATTTGTAAAATTACAGTGTACCTACGTGTAACGTGATTGTAATGATGAATTCAGTAAAAATGTATTACAATCTCATGCTTCAGAGAGGTCTAACTCAAATTCATAAACAGAGGCTAAATAGTCCGCCCAACTGTTTTAACCATCATTCACCTAGCGCCTGAATACGGTTTCATTGTCTGTGGATAAGTATGTATGTATAGTTACTCTGTAAGTTATATATCAATGGGTCTTTTATTTATACTATATTGATATAAAATCATTTGATTTGATAAGTAAGACCGATAATCGTTGCATAAATCATTGCTTATATCAAACAATGCCAGAGCAAATTTTAATCAGGCGTGTAACTTATTCAGGATTTATAAGTACACTTTTTAAAAGATTAGCATCAGTTTGAATATTACCATATTTATTTCAAATGTAGCTGATACCCGCCGCGACTTCGTACGCGCGAAACCACCGAAATATCTATCGACCAGTATACGATAAACCTCGTAGCAAATGGCTGCTTTTAGTTGAAAGAGTTCAAGCTGTATCTAAAAATCCACGTCTTTGATTTCAATAAAATATAGCCTGTGTTTCAATCCGGAAAAATGGCTCCTGGATAGTATAAGTTTCATTGAAATTGGTCCAGTAGTTTAGGCGTGATCCGCGAACAAACAAACAGGCAAACTCGATTTTCGGGATCAGAATCGTTTATTTAGCAGATCTCCATAATTAGTTTATACATATTTTTAATTTTAGTTTTTGGCTTTTTTGCAGTTTTATAATAGTAGGTACAGTGATGTGTGTTGTATACACAAAGTTGCAACACAAAATGAATTACCTACCTATGTACTTTTACAACTTTTAATGAACTATCTTATTTTTATTTTATTTGTTTAATGATTATTATTATTTTTAAATTGTACAAAAATTGACCTAACTAAGTGTTCTCTATAAGATCCTATGGTTTAAAGAAATTAATTGAATTGAATTGAATATAAAATAAATGATTCGTTTCAAAATGTAATAGTTAAAACAGTCGCACTCCATTTATTTCTAGAATTCTAAATAAAACAGATAAAGTGTTAAAGTAGCTGTTTTTATTTACGTTAAGCTGCCCGTAACCTCTCGACGATAAGTTACCCGTTTATATTTATTACTTTGCAAAATCTCATGCAATTTACAACCTTAGCACTTAAGCATAGGGAACAAAACTACTTCTAACATCTGCTGGGAACATTGGCCAGCGAAAATAGTTTTAAAGAAGGTAGTAATAAGATTGAAAATCAGGTGAATGGGAATGCTGTCAGGTCCAGGAGCCATTTGTCTCGTTCAGAGATGTTCAAATCATGTGGGAGATACATATGAGAGGCTATTTTGATACACTTACGAATAATTTTTTTTTTCTTTATCTTACGAGAGCAAAAAATTCGAGTCAAATTGCAATTATTCCTGAGAGTCCTCAAAACTGGTTCAAAAAAAGAGCCGATAAATATCCTCATGACTTGGAAATGGGTCTATATAGTGATTTTCCCCTGACATAGCTAAGAACCATCCCAGAAAATCACCGAATCGGATCCGTACTTTCGAGTTTCTCGATTCTCGCTTGTCGCAAATCACAAAAGTAGTAGTAGTAGAGCTCTTTGTGAGAGCTCGTCCGGGCTCAGTACTACCACCGTACCTATTTCTGCCGCCAAGCAGCGATGCTCGCATTGCTGTGTTCCGGTTTGAAGGGTAAGGGCGCCGGTGTAATTACAGGCACATGAGTCTTCAAGATCTTTACGTCTCAGAGTGATGGACTCAGTGCATTGTCTTACAGGGCACGTCCTCATTGGACTTGCTCTATGAGGTAATGCATTGTTATAGGCAGAAGTTACCACTTAACATCAGGTGAGCTATCAGCTTGTTCCATTACTTTTATCATTAAAAAAAATAAAAAAAAACTCAGACTATGGGCTCAGGAAGATTATGTTGCTAGGTATATCACCTTAGAAAGATAAACAGGTGCCCTTTATGTCACGGTGCGTGACATCTTTCAGGACATTTTGGGACAAGAAATCACAAGCAACGCGATTTGTCACGACAAGGACGGCGTTGTTTTGGAGTTCATATCTATACGGGCAACATTAGTTGCTCCATTCAACGCCACACTGATAGAAAAGTTATTGATATTAGGCAAAAACAAATAAATAAATAAACAAAATATTCACGGACATTTAACACAACGCTCTCTAGTCCCAAACTAAGCAAAGCTTGTACTATGGGAACTAGATGGCTAATAGAATATATATAATAATATACATTTTTTTTGTAAATACATACCTACTTATATAAAGTAACCTATTAATACATAGTACCTAACACCCAGACACAGAAAAAACATCTATGTTTGCCACACACAAATGTTTGTTCTTGGTGGGGATCGAACCCACGACCCACAGTACGGAAGGCAGAGCTACTACCGACTGAGCCATGACGCCTATCAAAAAAAGCATTGTGACATCGGATATAAACCCAAATACTGAAATTATTGCCATGTTTTACTTACCAATACCTAAGTTAAATGTCAAACAGAGACGGGACAATTTCATTTGGTGTTTATAGTGACGTTTTAGTATTTAGTAATTAAGAATCATCAGTTTGACACGAGTTTTGACATTTTTTGAAACGACACATAGCACTTTTATTTTAATAGTTTTTCTTGTGTTATTGTGAGTATTGTTGTTTAATTTTGGTGGAATTTTAACCAATAATACTTAGGTCGTAACATAAAGTGTGAGCCATTGGAATAAATGTGTGTAAAGTGGTTTTTCTGAATGTGAAAATTCGTGTTAGGTTTTGAAGAGAAAATCCACCATTTTCTTTTCAAAACAAACGACAGCCGACTTGACAAATGACTTGACTTGACTTATATTATTATAATTATATCACTTGACATTGGCAAAATTGTCTGTCGAAATGACGGACAGATGCCATTAATGAAGAGAAGAAGAAGAATCATCAGTTTTGTAAACTACCCGCCAGGGGCGCTATTCAATCTCTTTACAAAAATATAGTTTACGTCAACTGTGTACAGTTACTAGTATAGTATTATTATAATCTGTGGCACAGTATAGGTGCTGGGCAAGTCTACTCCATCTAAATAATTGTCTCATAACGCTGAATAAATGATCTTCAATGGGTGTAAAGGCTTATTATTATTACAGTGTACGTAAAACGAACACACTAAGCAAGCATGCCGAGTAACTAATTATAGAAATAGAAATAGAAAAATAATTTATTTGCAACACAAGAAACATTTAACATAAGTAGGTAGGTAGCATAAGTAGGCAGACTAAACTAAAACATAAGACAAATAATAAATAAATAAAAGAAACCAAAACGTAGTTAAAAGAATACCTAATTATAATAACAAAACTAATCATAGTGCTGCAAAATGCATCCTAACTCAGCATAATGCGGGTTGAGAACTACCCACGCTGGTCTTCCGCTAGGACCAAATTCGATGCGCGGACGTAAACTATGAAACTAAGTGTAAAAACAAGAACAATAAATAAAAAATTGCTCTCTTTGTTGCCCGTACACTCTGGGATCTGAAGGTCGTGTAAATGGAGTGGAGAAGGGAAAATGAACTGTGTAAGGTCGTGAACGTTAAACATAATAGTACTATTTTTCATTTCAAGACATCAAAATAATAGCAGTCTCAATATTCATGAAAACAAAAAACATGAAAACACTTGATATTTTCACGATAGTAGAAATAGAACTAATAAATAAAGCAAGCTCGTAGCTCAGAGGATTAGTAAGCTGAAGTGGCAGTGGACCGGCCATGTTTGCCGCAGAACCGACAATCGTTGGAGCAAACTAATACTCGAGTGGAGACCGCGTTTATGCAAGCGTAGTGTAGGACGCCCTCCGGCTAGGTGGGGCGACGATCTGAGACATGTAGCTGGCAAACACTGGATGAGAAGAGCCGAAGACCGGGCTCAGTGGCGCGTCTTGGGAGAGACCTACGTCCAGCAGTGGACCAATATAGGTTGATGATGATGATGATGATGATGAAGCTCGTATGAGTTAGTAGCCAACTCTGTTGACGGAGTTTTTAGGCCGCCTTAAGGCCTTAAAAAGTTAATTTGAATCCATGATCTAAAATCCGATTGACACTTCCCTATCCTGCACTTACGGGAAGATCTGTGTCCACTGTCCAGGCTGTGGACTTCTACATGCTCCTATGATGTTGATGATGGCCATAAAGCTGTACTTACGGTAATGTAAATAACAATTTGAACAACTTAAGTGAGGAGTGGCACAAACAAAGGGAGGCCTATACTCAGCAGTGGGTGAAGTCGGGCTGTGGATGATGATGATGATGAAGGAATACATTTTTAACATTTATTCACAAAAAAAATTACAACTTCAGTATTTACAATATTCACAAAATACACATGAAACAGTCGAGCTATCTAAACAATAAATTGATTCTAATGCCTATTCTTACTATAGGTACCTTTTACTACGATATTAAATAGGTACGACGAAACTAAAATCATAATAAAGTCTATCCTTAGATGTTTTTAGCTGTTATACTCACAAAGATCTTTTTGTAATGATTCATTCTGCCCTGTGTACTTGTCTTTTGATCTTCTAACTTCTTTGTGTGCCGCCTTGATTAATCTTAGCTGAGAAGGGAAAGAGAAGTCTCCACATCTATCCACTGATACAATGGGCTAAAGTATATACATATTATATAAAAAAAACCTATATTTACTTTCATTTTGTAGTTGTAAGTACAATTTTAATGTACTTTTTTATTATGCTATTACCACAGATCATATAATTTACCTACCTACCTACTTTGTTGGTTTGTATAGATGTGTGTTACTCTTTCACGCAAAAACTACTAATCCGAATTGAATGAAACTTGGAATATATATTGTCCGTGACCTGGATTAACAACAGGCTGGATCATAGGCTTTTTTATTTCTCGAACAGAGACGCAGGCGGAAGCTAGTATTTGTCATAATTATAACTTAAAGAAATTGCGCGTTATTAAAGGCAAATTTACACATTTTACCCGCTAGATGTAATCTTAGAATAGTTACACCGTGTTTTGTGTATTTCAATCGAACTTGAATCTACTTGTCAATGCAAAAAACAAAACACGGTAAATACCCTTTTTTTTTTAATACAATATAGGCAACCGTTTGACCACAATCTCACCTGATGTTAAGCAATGACGTGGTCGACGATGTAGCACGGTTACCTAGAAGATACCTATTCACTCTACTCTTGAAAACTTCCAAGCTTGCATCGAGTTTAGTCGTCTTACTTTTTTTAGTCAGATTGTATCCTACACTGCGCTTTCCGGTGCAGGGTCTCTGTTCAAGAATATTTCTAATCCATCCATTCATTCTGTTCTCAGAAATATAAATGTTATTAGAAATTAACTCCATTATTTGTCGAGCTCACACAAGCAAGTGAATTCCTTATCTTAGCAGTGGAGTGAACAACATTTGGAACAGCTGAATTGTTCCTTCACACTGTGCTCATACGATACTGCGACACACGGCTGCAAAAAATGAAATTCAAGACTTGTAATATTACCAATGTTACGCGATCGGATATGCGCGCGCATCCGCGCGACACTAGCGCCCTCTGCCAGGAAACTTTCAGCAGTCATGTCCTGTAATGTCATGAGAAAGAATTCAGTTGAGGTTAGTTTTTATTGTGTGGTATTGTCTAGAACGTGCAACTTTGTAACTAGAGTACCTACCTAATAAAGAAAATATTATGTATAATGTAACAAGCATTAAACCAATTAAAATTACCTTTGTACCTATTAAAACTATACAAGCTTGAAATAGTTACACAGTGTTTTGTTTTTTTAGATTCTTAATTCTGAGCATCAAGTCTGATTGTCATTTTTAGGTCTGAGTTAATTAGTGAAAAACAAGTCGCAGTTTTTGTGTAAATTAAAATTGTCTAGTAAAACAAAAACTACTTTTTTCTATACAAAAATAGCGAGTCATTCTTTGTACATTACATAATATACATACTACGAGTGGTTACGATACACCCAGAACAATACTTATCACTTATCAGTCAGCCAAGTCATTGTCTATAGATTTTATTTAGAATTTTTTTTGCGTATACAATTTTTTATTAGTTATGATTATAATTTTTTTATGATATTATTAATGGAACAAGCTGATAGCTCACCTGATGTTAAATAGTAACTTCTGCCTATAACAATGCATTACCTCACAGAGCAAGTACAATGAGGACGTGCCCTGTAAGACAATGCACTGCGTCCATCACTCTGAGACGTAAAGATCTTGAAGTCTCATGTGCCTGTAATTACATGTACCTATGTTTTTTTTTATCTAAATACATAATTAGTGTTGATAGTAGTGAGTATTGATTTAAAATAGCTAATATTTTTAATGATGTAAGTTTAATCTAATTTAGACCAATAAGATGTGAATTATGTAGGACAGATGCATGTGAGCAGAGTTTCCAGCGTAGTTTGTAATTCTACCGAGCTGTGTGTTGTCGTTAACGAGCGTGGGTTTACGCCCTCGCCCTAAGTGCGCGACTGTGCGAGAACATTAATATTTCAGTACCTCATAATGACGGATTTACGATGCAGGTGTACCTTTACGTAGATATGATTCAAGTCTCATATTGCACGGCCTTTTACATTGATGCACAACAAAAATGAGCCTTATGTGTACTGTGGTAAGACCACTCACAAAAACTTCGGGAAGTTAAGCCGGTACTTATCTGTATGAAAAACTGAAACTAAAAATGTAGGTATAACCTAATATAACACAGAGTTGTCCTTGACACAGTGCAATTGTGTTTTGTGTGTAAATTGGCCATTAGTTTAACTAGTACCTAATAGGTTAGTGAACCTTTACTCTCTACATTAATCAAAGCTTATCCATACTTTTTGTATTTCTCACAGCTCAACTTATCTTATTCAATTGAATAAAAAACTTAGCAGCTCAATTTATTTCAGTTGAATTAACTTTTTATGCTTGACCTGTCTGAGAATTTAATCGATGAACTTTTCAGTTATCTAGTTTGACCTTTTTATAAAAACAAATATAGATAGATAGATAGATAGAAAATACTTTATTGCACACCTTAACCTAGGAATTACAATAAAATAAAAACAAAACTTAAATTAATTGTACAATTGTAATTGTCTTATCGCTATGCAGCGATCTCTTCCTTGGACAGAAAGGACTTTAAGATATAAAACAAGGGGTGCTGTATAAAAATAAATAGATAGGAAGAAAAAAATATTTTACACACACATAGTTTTAGGGCAGAAATATAACAATAAATTACACATTCTTACTTATAATATAACACACAACGAATAAGTATATTTATTATAATAATAAATATACTTATTCTCTGAAATCAAAACATAATCCATTTTCATTACTTTTAGGGACCCGACACCTGAAACCACGGATCTGTTGCCAGTGAAATGGGAGCCGTTGCCACTGGATTCTGTGCCTTATTTGAACATAGCTAAGGACCTAACGTTGCCACGGAGATCGTTCCACGAGAGAATGGCCTTCTGGGACCTATTCTACAAACTGAACAGGGAACATACGAAGTAAGTCGATTAATTTATCTTTTTGGTGACAGTCAAAAATAAATAACAGTCAAATTTTTTTTTTCTGAGTTTTGAAATAAGTATCCAACAAAAAAAAATACAACCGAATCGAGAACCTCCTCCTTTTTGAAGTCGGTTAAAAATATGTTTTATTCAATGATCTTTACATAGAAGATCATTAATTTTATTAGAAAAATCACAACACTATCTAATAAAAATCATTGGGATATTGTTGTAATAATTTAAGCTTTTTAACTTCAGAAACGTTGAAATGTGTGAGCAAGTTGTTTGATGGTTTTGACCAGTTGTGTTTCAGCTAAAAAGTTATTTAGTAGAATTTATCTCTAGGTAGGTATTCAAGTTTCAGCCCCTTGAAAATACAATACCTCTATAATTCCTTAACTTGAGTGAGCAATGTGCTGTGGTAGGAAACTTAACCTGTATTGTAATCCGAGGTCGTAGCCCTGTAGGTATGATTTTAGATGTTAATTGATGAAAATTGCTTTGGAAGTTTGGTTTTAACCTGCTGGCGATTTCCATTTACTCATTTGCATAGTGGGCTCGTTGGGATTTTTTTCCCATCTGGCCCACCAGTGGGCTCGTTGGGAAAAAAATGTCTACATTGGTTCCCTTGCTTAGGGAAGTAAATTAAATTAAATTACCAAATAAAATCATTTGAACCGAATACCGATTCATTTAGAAGTTAAATATTAAAAACACTGCCGCCGTCACACCACGCCATTCACCTGTTTTTATTGCCTTGGTAAAGGATTACCGGTGCCGTGCCGAAGCCGGCGTTGAAAGAAAGAAAGAAAGAAAATAAATTTATTTGCAAACACTTACAATAAACTATAATACTTAAGCAGGACGTTGGTGGACAAACGGCGTAAGGCACTAGAACTGTTGCATTAGCCAATGACTATTTACAGTTATCTGGCCGTTTATGCATCTGGTCGGCTGCGCTGACGGTCGTAAAGTGACGGCCGAAGAAGACCGACGGCACTGACGACACTGACGGCACCTTTAGCTGTGAATCTGTCATTAGCTTCATCAATATGCAAGTGTGGTCACAAAGCAAATTTTAGATCAAAGAGACTCATCTGTACCTATTCATATGTGTGAATTTGAGTTGAAAATTCTCCAAATTTACGTCAAAGGTGGGTTTCATAATAAGATAACTTTAATATGGAAGCGCTTGAGGCTTAGCTTGCTTAGTCAATCTTCACTGATTATTGAATTTTATGTTAAGCAACATTTTGTGCAGTCACTATTTGACCGTTAGTTACATGAGCGCTTCCGTGCTTCGAAGGGCACGTAAAGCAAGCAAGCTCGTATGAGTTAGTGGCCAACTCTGTTGACGGAGTTTTTAGGCCGCCTTAAGGCCTCCGCTATGGCTTTTTAGCCACGGCGGAGACGTTAAGGCCACCTACAAACTTAGTCATCAAAGTTGGCCACTATAAGAGCCCGTAGTCTGTATATTTGTTTTATTTTCGACTCGAGTCACACGCAAACGCATTCGCAAAGCGAGTCTTTTTGTTGGGAATTACAAAATTCTCAAATCTCCCGCTAGAGGCGCTTATCCGGATTTCATACAAAATTTCTCGCTTTGCGAATGCGTTTGCGTGTGCTACACTCGAGTCGAAAGTCAAAACAAATGCACAGACTACGGGCTCTGGTTTTTATCTACCTACGATGTGAGTTTTTGTGTGATTGGGCGAGTAACCTAGGTACCTTAAGCTTAGCAGTAAATTTAGGCTGTACCGAGGTATCACTTTGTCACTTAGAGCATCACGGAAAATGTAAATAAAAGTTATAAGATATTACAGTATACTTTTAGGCCACACATGTATAAACTTTTGCCTTACCAAAGAGTATTTACTTTATTATTCTGCTCCTGTCACTCTGTCACTTTTATAATCTCATATCATCATAGATTTTTTTTGCATTCTCTTTGTTGATCATAGATAAAATAAAAAATATCAAACGGGTTTGAATTAGGTTTTGTAAAAATCTTGTATAAAAAAATTTAACCAATTGTAAATTACGTAAAAAATGTAATTAGATTTGGAAAATTAACAGTAAGAGGTCGTCGCAGAGGTCAAAAAGTCCAAGATGAGTTTCATGGACCGTCTCCCGACGGTAATCAGCTGCTGTTTCTGCTGTTTCCTCAGAGCTGGAACTGTCATGATAGCTGTCTTCTCATTCGTAAGTACCTACCTAGTCACTCCTGCTTCACTGAAGAAACAGATCTTAAGCCTAAAACTGTATAGATATTTTTTTTTACAACTAAACTCGTTTTACTTTCGTGCTTCGGAGGGCACATTACATCAGGTAGGTCATCAGTTTGCTTCATCATTTAGTTCGTAAGCTCGTATGAGTAAGTGGCCAACTCTCGTGACGGAGTTCTTAGGCCGCCATGAGACCTCTGTCGCGGCCTAACGACTGCTAGAGCCGCGACAGTTTAAGGTGCTCTCCGAAGAACGGAAGCGCTCAGATGTAAATGCAACTAACGGTCACCCATACAAATAGTGACCGCGCAGAACGTCGTTTAAGTTATATAATCAGTAAAGATTGGCTGAGCAAACTACGCCACGAGCGCTTCCATGACGAGGTTATCCCCAGGGACGGTAAGCCCCTAATTAGTTCATACATCTATTCATAAATTGTAATAT
The DNA here is from genome assembly GCA_918843925.1 of Eulithis prunata. Lineage (NCBI taxonomy): Eukaryota > Metazoa > Arthropoda > Insecta > Lepidoptera > Geometridae > Eulithis > Eulithis prunata. The sequence continues at coordinate 5,506,192 of OU974030.1, read as the reverse complement.
TTTCAGCTCGTGGGCCTAATGTTCGCGCCCAACGTGAGTCAGACTAAAGGGTTCTGGGACATGGAAGTTTTTCTATCAAGCTATAGTACAGCTACGGAGAACGCCATCCAGATGACCCTAGGACTTGTCTCTATCATGCTGTGTATTGTCAGCATTATTCTTTTGATCGGAGCTTGCTGTGTTAGTCAAATTTGAATTCTATTTCTTAGAAAATACGAGTCCATTCATTACAAAACAAATTCCCGTTGGATCCCGCTAATTTTCCGGGAGAAAAAGTAGCCTATGTGTTAATCCAGGTCACGGACAATATTATATTCCAAGTTTCATTCAAATCGGATCAGTGGTTTTTGCGTGAAAGAGGAACAAACATCCATACAAAATACAAATACTTTATTTCATAAAAACATGTTTGATATTAAGGTAGAACCTTGTCTCCTGTGTTAGTTTTGTAAAAACCGTTCACAGAAGAAACATCAGTATATACATAGATACATCAGTACGATAGGATAGTAAGATTTTTTGAAGGCCAACAGCCGGGATACTGATTAATGATAGGTTCCTAAAATTAATTGTCTGAGGCCAGTTAGAGGTCCTCATGAATATCTTGCTTCTTTCCAGAACTTCCCAATCCTGATCGAGATCTATCAGTGGGGAGCAGTGATCTACAGCGGCACAGTGCTTCTTCTCTTCTTCATATTGATAGTGTTGTGTTTCTTTGTGCACACGAACTGCTACCTTGCTGGCGGTGTGCTGTGCGCTTTGATGGTGATTGACGTTCTCTGTGAGTACCCTAGCTCTTCATCATCATCTTCTTACCCTTATTTCACTTTATGTGGGGCAGAACGTGTGTTCTTCCTCCATGCTCTTCTATCAGCCGTCATCTCAGTTGTCACTCCTTTCTTACGCATGTTATCTTTCACGCAATCCATCCATCTTTTCTTTGCCTCTTTTTTTTCACCCTAGCTTATGTCAAGTTGAAACTTCTATCGCGTGCTATCGCCAAAGAATAGAAAAATAATCTAATTGTATGGGTGAATTCTAAAGACTCTGTTATAAGAGTTTTTTTTGCTACGAATTATTTCTGTTAATAATAAACTCAACATAAGCTTGGAAAAGTTCTCACCGCGCCTCAAACGAAGGAGACAGAATACTCACTATAACTTGACATAAAGCCGAGATTAGTTGCAAATTCTTTGTAAATAATATTTGTTACCGCAATACAGCGGCCGCTATCACAAATCGCAGTTTTTAAAAAGTATAGCTTTTTCTAAAAGGCTCTACTCGACAAAGTAGCAACGTTTACATTTTTTCTTAATTAAAAAAGTGCAATGATTGTTTTAAAAGTAATCTTGGTCCGCGGATGTCGTTTGGTAGCTTGCCAACTGGAAATTAGACTTTTCCATCAGCGGCTTGTACAGACAGCAGTAAAAGTTTATGCCGTTGTAGGAATAAAACTAGAAAGAAGAAAAATATATTTGTGGTTGTGTAACTTGGGGAGATTATTAATGGTCTGTGGATATGTCAACTTTTTTTAATGTTTGTATTTTTGTAGGTGTCACTATAGTTTTTTTTATTTGCAATGGATAATACAAATAACTTACGAACTATAATAATAAGCGAAATGTTTTAACCAACATAATGCTTGCTTGATATATCGCAACATCTGTTGAAACTTGAAAAAGTTTCTATTTTTTTTTAATACCTTACTTTTCCTGCTGTCTGTAGGGTTACTCGTAAAACTACCTAATTGAAATGAAATACTTAGTTCTTCAGTAAAAGTTTGCTTAGACCTGTCTTATGTGCCTGTAGGTTGTCAGTTACGAATAAAATATATTAACTGACAAACCAGGCTGTTGGTTAAGAATGTATACTAACCGTCCAACTAGGTGGACAGTGTGGTTTGATGGGTACTACACAAAAATATATCGTCTCTCTCACACGTTCCTTAAACTCAACATCTAATAGTTAGGACTAAAAGTCCTAAGTCGTTGTGTCCCGTGTGTACTTTCCCGGAAAGCCCACTACGTATAGATGAGGTAATAGTTTTTTTTTTTTTTCAGTGACGCTGTATTTCATAATAGTGACAAACAGTCTTCGCGTGTCTCTCAAGTTTCTGTCAAGTGAGGAATTCAGCAGTGTGGCGTAACCTTTAAAAACCAAGTATAGTTTTTTCTGATGTTGTGAGATTAAACCGTTGTGTTCTCGAATAGTTTTTTTTTCTCGACCAAGATTTAACTTCCATGTGCATTGTGCACACTGGCTAGTTAAGTAACGGCTGAATTACACTACATGAGCACTACCGCGCAGTGTAACGAGTCTTTTGATTAGCTCTATAGCCTCGAGCATCGTCGGCGAGTTGCATGCGGTCTTCTACCGAATTTACTTCGGAGAGTGTGCATAAGAACTACATGACCTGATTCCTCCATCACCCTTTCACCTCTGAACTACTACGCGCACTGATAAGTGCCTACTACACTGTAGATATCCCATATCTTCACACAAAGCGCTTGGCTTCGACCTTCATAATACGAACTGCCAAGGAGTGGAATTCTGCCATCGTCAGTATTTTCGGATCGATATAACCGGGAATATCAAGAAAAGAGTAAATAGGTGGTTTATGGCTAAGCGTGCTCCACCTTAGGCTGCAGCTACACTTACCATCAGGTGTGCTGGCAGACAAACGCTCAGATATACACAAAAAAAAAACTCATCATCATGCACAGCCCGATTTTACCCACTGCTGGGCATAGGCCTCCCCAAGTTTGTGCCATCCACTGCGGTCCTGTGCTAGTCTCTCCCATTCACGGCCTGTGATTTTGACGATGTCGTCTGCCCATCTCAAAAAAAGCCTAAGCCTTAATAAATAAAGCGAATCACATTCATATGATAACAAAAATTACAAAATGAAAAATCACACGAAACATTGTGTGAACAATAAAATTAAACCTACCTTTTTGGGTTTGAATCTCATTTCACGAAGTCGCAATGCATTATGGCTTTAATTTCCTTGCGGACAAGGTCCGAAATGGTTTTTACGACGTTTGTGAGACTGTAAATTTGTGGGTAACAGATTATGAAGACTTCGGTTGCGACTTTTAAGCGCGACTTTTTGATAAGCTTTTTAAAAATGGTTTTTGTACAAGCTAAGAAGTAAAAAGTTGATGTTATATCATATTCGTATAGGTATTCTGATTATTTATATTAACCTTTAATAATTATTGTGCCAACGTGATACAGCTCTTACAGTGAATAGAATACGTTTCATTATTAGTTCCATTATTTTAGGCTTATTAACGATTTCATACCTCTAGGACTTATAGTTTAGGCTGTGCGATGATTCTCTGTCAGCTTCAAAAGAGTTTTATATATATTGATATCTTATCAGGTGCATGATGAGCTGGTTGCTCTGACTATTATAACACCCACCTAGTGTGTTTTGTTTCTGCTGTAAAGTACTAAACTAAATTAATTGATTTGTAGTTTCAATCGCGTGACTACTACGTCACTTCCGTGAGTTATAAGCGACCAAAAGTAGCGTCTTAAAAGAGTTGTTCGCCCAAAGATATGATATCGTGTTGGAAAAATAATTTCCAAAAATAAATAGCAAGTGTTTGCGTTTCATTCGGAGTAGCTAAGCCCCTCCTGCGGTTAGTCCCAACTTTTTCATTTTTCGAGTTAAGGCCGCTGTCTACTGAGTAGCGAGTCTGTTTTGTTCTCGAAAATCGAGAATAGTATGATTTACTAGCTGTCTCTAGCGGCGTTGCTCGCGTTAGAGTGTGACTTTTCAACATTCCTTTCTTAGTGCGCCCCTACACTATAATAAGGAACCTACCTTCCAAATTTCATACCTCTAGGACTTATAGTTTAGGCTGTGCGTTGATTCTCTGCCAGCTTCAAAAGAGTTTTATATAGTACTAGCCGTCGCCCGCGGCGTTGCTCGCGTGTGACGTTTCTCCCTTTAGAGTGTGACGTTTCAAAATTCCTTTCTTAGTGCACCTCTACACTATATAAGGATACTATCCTCCAAATTTCATACCTCTAGGACTTACAGTTTAGGCTGTGCGTTGATTCTTTGTCAGCTTCAAAAGAGTTTTATATATATTGATAATAAGTGGGGTTTTTTGGAGACTCCTGATTCACCTACAAGGTACTTGAGTGCTATATGACACTGACTAAGAATATTGACCATTTGTGGGCTGACTCAAATTGCCAGTGTGATACAGCACTTACTCGTAATTTAGCTTTATTACATAAATTGTTAGGACCATGACAATAATTATCTACTGCTGATGTCGTGTGCTGATTGGTAAAAGGGGGCATAGGTCGAAAATATTGTACTGTTTTTTTTTTATGATATAAGTAATGGAACAAGCTGATAGCTCACCTGATGTTAAGTAGTAACTTCTGCCTTATAACAATGCATTACCTCATACAGCAAGTCCAATGAGGACGTGCCCTGTAAGGCAATGCACTGCGTCCATCACTCTGAGACGTGAAGATCTTGAAGTCTCATGTGCCTGTAATTACACCGGCGCCCTTACCCTTCAAACCGGAACACAGCAATGCGAGCATCGCTGCTTGGCGGCAGAAATAGGTACGGTGGTAGTACGTAACCGGACGAGCTCTCACTAAGAACTCCGTTTAACAAAAAACGTAAGTGGACAAAACACTAGCGCACTTAATAATGTTTTCTCTCGACTTTTGTACCTACCTGTAGGTTTAGTGGACAACAGTCCTATTCTGCGGCTATTTTCATCTTTATCATTTTTTGCGTAAATAAGCTCTTGTTCGCGGGACTCGAGGGAACGAAAATAGCTATATTTGGTGTTATATTTGTAATTTAATCTCGTAATTTCGGGAAAATCTATTCCTAGTATCTCTCATTTCCGTACATAAAATACGAGAAATCAAAAAGATTAGCGCTTATTCAATTTTATTTTCCTTTATTAGATTATATTACGTTACGCTCGAATAAAACAGCTGCCAATTTGGACTTTAATACCCTAAGAATAAGGACGTATCTCATGTTTGGTACCAAACTCATATGGAATAAAATCGGCTAAGTTATTCGTAAATCGTGACCCGAATCTTTATTAGGGACGCGACGTACAAATATTTATATGGAACTAGTAGAAAACCCTCAACTCCGTTTGCCAAGTACAATAAAATTCCTCACAGCTGAAACTTTAAAATCATTAAGAACGTACGCTATTTCAAGTTGGTGAAACTTGGTTTATTTTCTAGGTAAACCTAAGATCTATAAAAAAATCGTTATACTTGATAAGCAGAGGTAATCGCAGACCATCAATTTTCCAAAACTTAAATAGTAAATAAAAATTTACTATTTATCCTTACAAAAATACATCATATAAAAAAGTAAGCTTTGGACTCAAAACAGCAACAACCCCACGCATGTTTTGAAATTACACCTTATACGAGTTTTTTTTAAATTTTTATTATTTTTAACTTAACGCTCAATCAGACATAAGTATATAAAATAGTTTTATATAACAGTTTTATGTTAAACAATTCCTTAAGATCTGTGGATTTTGTGATTCTAAATAAAATATAAATAAAATATAAAAGGACAATTTATTTTACTAATTTCAAAATTTTAACCCTGCTTTTTGATTGCCAGTCAGACATACTTACATGAAACAGTTTTCTTTAGGTATGTAAAATATTAAAAAATTTGGTACGTGACCTTTGCAGGGAAATGGTTGGAGGTCGGTAAAGTGGTATGGATCTGGATAATAATCCTTGTTACCTCGGGTTTGGAACATTGTTTATTTATTGAGGATACGCAGGTATAAAATTATACTAAGTGCGTTTGGTATTGAATATATAACTTACTTCTGTCTATAACCAAGTAGTAAATAAATGAATGTCTATGGTCTGTGGTCTATGGGCCGCATTAACGTCACTCAAATTTAAACACCGCCTAAAATTGCTCTGCCTCTGTTTGACATTACTCATTTGGACGATGGCAATAATTTAAGCATGGACTTAATAAGTAGTGTTTGAGTATTCGGCCGTATGTCTATCATAGTGCAGTGTGAAAATTGAGAAGCGTTCGTTTTAAACATCTGTGACAGGCTTCACAGCTCATTGGTTAAATGTCTGCCTTCTCGGCTATGGGTCGTTGGTTCCATCCTCACCAGGAAAAAACATTTGTGTGTGGCAATTAGCCACTGGCAAACATGATGTTTGTTATGATACATGATACTATGTATTCACAAAACATGTTATAAGTAGGTATTCTATCACCAATCTAGTTTCCATAGTACAATGACAAGCTTTGCTTAGTTTGAGACTAACGGGCGTTGTGTGAAATGTCTATGAATATTTATTTATTTATTATTATTTCCGACATGGATATTGTAATATCCTCTCACTTTTGCTAAACCAAATTTCGAACACCTTTTTAAACCCTTGATCTAACTAACATCGTGGTATCAACCGATCGGTGGTCTACTATTACTAATCTTACGTAAAACTTTAGATAGAATTCAAAACTCAGGCCAATAAATCTAAGTAATATAAAAACCTATCTAACCGCATCCAAAGGTAAATCGGCGCAAAATTGGATTTAGCCTTTTCTCAGACTTTTCGTTTCTATAGACTTGTCTGAACAGATTTGAATTACTAAAAGTTGAGGTAACAAAAAAGAGGATTGTGTGAAAGTAAGAAAAGTTTATTTTTTTGGTGTACCGAGACCACACATTTGCATAGTAGGCTCGTTGGAAGTTTTTTCCCGCCTGGCCCACCAGTGGCCCCGACGACGGTGGGCTCGATGGGAATAACCTATTTTTCTTACTTTTTTTGAACCCCACATAAGTAGTTTTATGTTAAACTGTTAGTAATCGTAGTGGTAGGGTAGGAAGAGGATGATCTTGTTGATGAGCTTGTTGTCTGTCTCCTATAATTATTGTAACACTTGGCATGCCTCTATTTTGCTATTGTTATATTCAGGGATTCGGTGTATATGATGTTGAGGACTCAAATAAATAAATAAATAAATAAATGATTACATGCGTTGGTGTGTTAGTCCAATCACACTTTATCTATGTAGGTACATGTACCTAGTCATATTTTTACTCTTTTTGCATGGCTAACTTAGATGGATAGAAGATAGAAAATACTTTATTGCACACCTTAACCTAGGAATTACAACAAAATAAAAAACAAAACTTAAATTAATTTTACAATGGGCGCTCTTATCGCTATGCAGCGATCTCTTCCAGACAACCTTGGACGAAAAGGACTTCAAGATACACTCGTTTAGAGGCAATTTTTTTAAGATGATAACTATATTACGTTTACTGAGTAAGTATTGTGGCTTGAAAATGAACCGCCTACGTATTTTTCGTTGTCTCAGATTTTCCCCTTACTTTGAGGTTACTCTGGAGATCAAAAAAGGCTGGCCTGAGCTACAGAAAAATACATATTTTATCACCTGGCTAGGTTTTTTATTGGTCTCTTACACCTGGGTAAAGCAATTTGGTTGAGTAAAAAGGAATATATTTGGTACAGTTTCGGACAGTCAGCAACAGAAATGAATTACTTTTAATTTTTTTATAAACATTTTTTCACTGGAGAAAAACTTTATTTTAATGCACTTTGGGCCAAATACTGAAACGTCACTCAAATTTAAACGCCACTTAGAATTGCTCTGCCTCTGTTTGACATTACTTATTTGTAAGAGATGGCAATAATTTAAGCATGAACTTAATATAACTTGCGTTTGAGTATTCGGCTGTTATTTATTCAATGCGATATCATATATCGGGCACCTACTTATTTGTTAGGTTAGACAATTCGTTTTAATAAATTAGAAAATTAAATGCAGATAATTAAGGCTATTTTTATTTTATTCATTTACTCAATACTAAATAAATAAATATTCACGGACATTTAACACAACGCCTTCTAGTCCCAAACTAAGCAAAGCTTTACCATAGGAACTAGATGGCTGATAGAATACATAAATATACATTTTTTTTTGTACATACATGCTTATGATACATATAACACCCAAACAGAACAAACGTCTATGTTCGCCACACACAAATGTTTGTTCTCGGTGAGGATCGAACCCACGACCCACAGCACGATTTTGTAAGTACTACTGAAATAACCAATCCCAAGAACTACCATGCAGCAAGATGGGCAGACGATATCGCTGTCATAGCGGGCAAAAATTGGATGAGACTGGCACGGGGTCGTAAGGAGTGGTACATCAAAAGAGAGGCCTATATCCAGCAGTGGGTGAAGTCAGGCTGTGGATGATGATGATGATGAAGAACTACCATCCAAGTTTTTTTTTAAATTATGGATTGAACCGCTGGTTCGTTTAAATTGGACCACTCCACAATCGGTCAACAATACCGACCCTGTAGTACTTAATTAATTGATAAGGGCCATCGATCTGAGCCAATCGTTTGACAAGACAGTGACGTGCTATTAGCGCGAGTACCTGCGTCTTTGGGGAATTATTTTGGACAAACATGGACGTGGATTTTTTGAAAAATGCTCAGTTAAAAGGGGTTGTTCCCGCTCGTCCCCAGGTTTCGCCCCAATGGGGGCAATGGCTCCCACATTAATTTACGTGGATTTTTTTAAAAAATGCTCAGTTAAAAGGTGTTATTACCGTTCGTCCCCATGTTAAAAATGTGGGGACTAAAATACTACCATTTATTGCATGATGGCGTCATGACTCGCGGTTGGTAGCTCGATCACCACCGAGAAGAAACGTTTGTGTGTGGCAAACAGACGTTTGTTCTGTGTCTGGGTGTTACTATGTATTATAATTATGTATTTACAAAATATAAATATAAGTACGTATGTACCTTACAACGGGTTATTCCCTTCGAGCCCACCAACCTGTCCACCGGTGGGTCAGATGGGAAAAAAATTCCCATCGAGCCCACTCATTAGCATAGTGGGCCCGTTGGGAACTTTTTTTCCATCTGGCCCACCAGTGGGCTTGTACAAGTTTAAACAGTTCCTGTACTGTTTTACTTCGCGGGCTCCACTACACATAATATACATTCATATTTATCTTAACAAATGTGCTTGATTTACCCAAACAAGCTCCCTGAAGCGTAAATTAACTTTTACAGCCGAATGCACGCGTTTCATTGATGTAGACATTGTCAACATGCTTCACAAAAGCCTTTGGAAGTGCTTTGTGTTAGGCTTCGACCCTATTTGTGTGTTTACTGTAAAAATAACGTATTTGTGTTATGGCAGATGGCTTGTTCTTGAATACATAAAAGTTCCATAAAACGTCAGTGCCTTTTATCTGACATATTCCAAAAATCCCCACTGAGAAATCCAGTAGGAATTTCGGTTTTTTTTTTTCATTTTAATGGCTACGACGTAGTCTCATTAAAAAAATCAATAAAAACTCTTTTGAAGCTGACTTAGAATCAACGCACAGCCTAAAATATAAGTCCTAGAGGTATGAAATTTGGAGGGTAGTATCCTTATATAGTGTAGGAGTGCACTAAGAAAGGAATTTTGAAACGTTACACTAAAGGGTAGAACGCGAGCAACGCCGCGGGCGACGGCTAGGGTTATATATATTCCTTGGACAGCTTACACAATCAGGTACAAAGTTGTGGTATGGGTGACGGTTGAATTAAAATCTTAGAGTGAAGAATGTAGTACTTCGCACGGCACGTCCTCAGTGGATGTACCTTGTAAGTCGTTACCTGCTTAGCACGCCATTATTATTCATAAAAAAATTACACTGTAACGTTATTTTTGATCTTTATCTTAATCTCTTCCTTTAGATGGCTTAAAGCATTCAGACATCAGAAATATCGTATTATATTTTCCTGATAAACATACAAGGCAAGAGAAATCCAATACGAGAGTCAGATGTCAGGTGCTACAGCGTGGCTACGGCGTAGCTCCTGCTACGTGAGTCTACGGAGTGCTACGCGCTTGTTTTAACAATTTGATGGTTTCTCTTCTTTCAAGTATTAAATTTTGCAGTAGCTTTTCTTCATTGAAATAGATGATAATTTACTACTATTGATTTTACCTGATATTAGAAAAAACATAGTTTTACAATTGTATGATACTCTAAGATCTTTGAGATCTCTAAGAACTTTGACAACCACATCTGGAATATAGTTTCAACACCACGAGTGGATGTCTACCATGACTAGAAAATCTATTGGTAGTTTAGTTTTGGTAATTTCGTAGGTGCATAATTACTTTAAACTCAGTTATAATCAGGCAAGGAGTCTTATGCTCATTTCGGCAGATATTTTACTCCAACAGGGATGACGTCAAATTAACGTCAAAAACTCGACAAGGATTGGGTTTTCTTCATAAGACCCCAGCGTAACGTTCAAGACACTACATCTTGTCTAAAAAAATATACTTAAACTTTGGAAAAGGGGTTATTCCCATCGAACCTACCGGTTGGCCCACTGGTGGGGCCAATGGGAAAAATAATTCCCAACGAGCCCACTATGCAAATGAGTTGGCTCGATGAGATTTTTTTTCCATCTGGCCCACCAGTGGGCTCAAGAAGGCACATATTTTTATAGACACTTCTAATAAAGGTGCAAAATTAACTACACACATAGTTGCCCAAACATTATTGCCTCATAAATTTCTTCTATGTTATCAGTTGTCACTTAAGTCTTATTTATGTTGGCAAAGAGCCTTGACACAGTATCCTTAAGAAAGCTGGTTTGCTTCTATAAAAACGCTAGAATCATGTTTGTTTTATATTTACAGGTGTTCATGTCAGTTTAATAACTTCATTACTTTATTTTTTATGACAGGCGTCATGGCTCAGTCGGTAGTAGCTCTGCCTTCCGTGCTGTGGGTCGTTGGTTCGATCCCTACCGAGTACAAACATTTTTGTGTTGTAAACATAGATGTTCGTTCTGTGTTTCTATGTATTATAAGTATGTACTTACAAAAAAAAATGTATGTATTCTATCAGCCATCTAGTTTCCATCGTACAAGCTTTGCTTAGTTTGGGACTAGAAGGCGTTGTGTTAAGTGTCCGTGAATATTTGTTTTATCTATTTATTTATTTTGCGTTTTCGTGATTGCTACTATATAATAGATTATGATAAAATCAACAAAAGTCATATAATTATAAGAAAATTCATCTAAAAATTAACTAAATGTATGCAAATCGGGACCTGAAATGCCCCAACGCCTTTTAAGTCGCAGAACCCCTAAATAATCAACTGAACCTTTGAAGATAAAACTACTAGAACATTCCTTCACTCAAAACAAAACACTACAGCCTGTAGTTTCACCCTTTAGTTCAATCAAAACACCGTGCTATCTTCAACTCTATCACTTCGAAATAGAACTGCAAACAAGCACATCTCTTTGAATCAAGAAGCCCTTAAGTTCACCTTATTGCGTTGAGTTAGAGTTCAAATTCGTGTTTTGTGTGGACTAGACAGTTCTGAAGAGATCACTTGACCGATTTTAATTAGAGGTTCTTTAGGTTTCCTTTAGTTACTAGACAAGCTGTTTTCGAGAATGTAGAGCAAACTTCTATATAATCTAGTGGAACTTGTAAATGGCAGACAGAGCCCGTAGTCTGAGTTTTGTTATGTTGATTTGCGACTAGCGAGAATTAAGAAACTCGCAGTTTTTGTATGGAGAAAAATAGTTTACAAATATCCCACTAGAGGCGCTTATCGGATTTTTATACAAAATATCTCGCAAGTCGCTTCTCGATATGCGTTTCGATCAATAAAACAAAACACAGGCGTCACAGCTCGGTCGGTAATAACTCTGCCATCCGTACTGTCGGTCGTGGGTTCTATCCCCACTGAGAACAAACATTAGTCTGATGGCAAACATGTTTGTTCTATTTCTGGATGTTATTATAATGTAAGTATAATAAAGTATTTTATCAGCAATCTAGTTCCCATAGCACAAGCTTTGCTTAGTTTGGGACTAGAGGGCGTTTTGTGAAAGGATCATGTATATTTATTTATCGGCTTATATAGGGGTACAATGTTACACCGTTGCATATATCTACTGTATTTCATCTGATCTGGTACACTTATAAAAGATTTTACCTTATTTTGGGTTATTACCATCAAGTCCACCGGCTGGCCCACTGGTGGGCCGGATGGGAAAAAATTCCCAACGAGCCCACTATGCAAATGAGTGGGCTGGTTGGGAATTTGTTTTGCCATTTTACACCTGCTATTTTTACTACCGCGATCATACTTTTTCAAAGCCAAAAACTGTTAACAAGATTAAAGATCAGAAAACAGGCGTCAACTTTGCAAAAGCATTTCCTAGTGTTATCGCTGACTGTAGCCATTCGGAGAATTTGTAATACCAATAGATATTAACGCATAGAAACGCAACTGGTTATTGCGACTAAGGGTAATTCCGTCAGAGGGGTAATTAAGTCACATGGTTATAACTCCCGTTCAATAGGTTTTAAGTTTTCTATATATTTTTGAATGCACTGTGAAATTCTCGACGTGGACCTACCTACATACATTTTTCATTATGTAACTTAAGTAACTTTCTTAGGAAATAAACTCCATTTAAGTAAGTAGTTCATCATCATCATCATCATCATCCACAGCCTGACTTCACCCACTGCTGGATATAGGCCTCTCTTTTGATAAAGTAGGTACTTCTACGGATTAATATTTTTTTTATAAAATAATCAAATAAGACATTCGAGACAGAATAACTTTTGGTTTACGAAATACTTTTTTTTTTGGATTACGAAATATTTTGTTATTCTGTCATCAGTAACTCACGGTATGTTCCTGTCGCGTATTGAGCGGGTTTCACAAGTATGGGAGTCTCACTTCTATAAATTATTCTTATATTTTATTGGCAAAGGATCAACAAGTATACCGACCGACTCTGACTCGACCTTTCTGTTCAAGTTTCGCTTCTGTGGAAGTTTTAGAATTATGATGAATGGGTCCAATTGTTCGTTTGATATCAATCTTGCTAAATATTAACTCGAAACCTTTCTATAGCGAAGTTACTGTTGAGTTGTATTTGAGTAAGAATAAATCTTACAATATTTTGTAGAACAAAAAAAAATTAAATTAGTATTTTGTAAGTACCAGAAAACCCGTATTCTCAGTGTCTATTTATTTTAAGTTTTTCCAACCTACACGTGATCACTTTTTCGTTGATGGTTCGTATCTGAATTTTAGCCGACTACGGCGAACCAAAAGGAGAGTATATTATTAACGAGCCGTCGCCCGCGGCGTTGCTCGCGTTCTAGACCCTTTAGAGAGTGACGTTTCAAAATTCCTTTCTTAGTGCGCCCCTATACTATATAAGGAACCTACCCTCCAAATTTCATACCTCTAGGACTTATAGTTTAGGCTGTGCGTTGATTCTCTGTCAGCTTCAAAAGAGTTTTATATATATTGATGATGATGATGATGATAGAAAAATGTATTTAATTAAAAAAAATATCTCCATATGAGAATTGAACCTACAAAAGAAACGTGGAAGGCAGAGGTGTACCAACCGAGTGGTGAGGCTTGTCCAAAAAAGACAATACAAAGCATTTCGCTGCCAACTTATCCAGCACTTCAATTCAACTTTCGTTCAACTTCTAACTACTTTAGAATCACTTCAAAGGAACAATTTGAGAGCAATCCGATGAGATAAGAGGCTTTATAGTAACTAGTGTGTATTCTGCGGCTCAGCTCTGCAGTTGATCATTTTTTAATTCCCTCGGGGCTTGTGCAATTTGTTGGAGATACTAATGTAGAGATCACTTACTACGAGCTACTATATTTTATGCACTTTTCATTGGCGTTCTGAAAAGGGAACGGAACAAATGTGCTCAGACAAAGACGTGAGCTATATTATAGTTATACATTACTGTTTGAATATCAAATACTTTGAAGGATTGGGGTATAAAACCGTAATGCATAACAAACTCACTCCATACACGCGTAAACACGTCATAGGTATTTTTAAAGTTTCAAAGAGGTGTTTAGCGTAATCTATAATTTATATGGACATCTATTTTACATAGCAATTATTTATTATACTGACGAAAAAACCCTTACCTACCCTGTCTATACTATTATAAAACTGTGAAAAAGCCAAAAACTGAAATTAAAGATATTGATAAACTAAATATCTGCTAAATAAACGATTCTAATTCCGAAAATCGAGTTTGTCGGTTTGTTTGTTCGCGGATCACGCCTAAACTACTGGACCAATTTCAATGAAACTTATACCATTCAGAAGCTCTTTTTTTTAATTGAAACATAGGCTATATTTTATTGAAATAAAAAACGTGGATTCTTTTATACAGCTTGACCTCTCTAAACCAAAAGTCGCCTTTAGCACGAGGTTCATTGTAAGCTGGTTGACAGATATTTTGGTGGTCGCGGGTATCAGCTAGTTATAAATAAATAGTTACACCATGATTTGTTTTTTTTAATCATTGAATCTGCTTGTCGATGTAAAAGACAAAACACGGTCTAACTACTCCAAGAAAAAATATCCCAGTAGTTCTGTCAACTAAACTACTCAACAGAACAGCGGGCCTAGGATGCGCACGCGAAATATTTGTCGTGTCGTTCTGTCAAAATGTAAGCATTTTGCAACAGTTTCCGAACTATTGCATTATCTGTGGTAATGTTGTCGAGAAACCGCGCCTTTGAATCTGCAACTTTTGACATTTCTGCAGGACTATTATCTCGTCCTCAGAGAGGTACGACGAGTAAGAAGTGTCAAAAGTGTACAATAAGAAGGCGCGTTTTGTCGACAACATTACCACAGATAACGCAAAAGTTCAAAAACGAGTGCAAAATGCTTACATTTTGACAGAACGACATGACAAATTATCTCACGTGCGCATCCTACGCCAGCTGGTGGGAGTAAACGCATAAGCTAACATCGAGTTTAGTAATAACAGGCCTAACATAGGTACCTTGGACTATTACTGGATATTTTATTAAAAGAAAATTAGTAAATTATTTTATAGTATTTAATTCAAGACGTTACAATTATTTACAATCTTTGTTTAATATTACACATCGATTCCAAAACGTTTCTACTCTATACATTCATATTTTCTGTTTACTTACAAATATAACTATAAATACCTACCACATCTATATTTACACCAATAATAAATATTACATAAAATATTTACAAGGTTTTTTTCATAAAAATACTGATATTTAGATTACTTTAATAGCTCTATGAGCCATTGTAATTACTCTACCAAAACCTACCACATTTATACAAACACAAATATTTGTACCTATTTGTTTTACATTCTTTCTTCAAACATTAATATTACATATAAATATTAAATCTACCTACTTGCCTACACAACACATTGTCCATCTCACACATAATTTACCCGGCAAAAAAACTTATTATTTATAATCTTTTTAAACATCACAGAACAGAAGGATAATTCTCTTAATTCAATCTAGTAAACATATAATTGGGATTATGTTAGAATCCCATGAAAAATCAGAAAATGGTATATATGAACTTACTTTTCTAATATAGCAACATTATCACTGTAATTAATTCATAGATTTTCCTTCTCTTTTTCAGACAGTAAATTTTCCAATGTTCCATATGCCCTCATAATGTCTTACGGAAGACTTTTATTGATCGGAACGGTACTAAAAGATAGTATTGGAGTTGGCAACGCGGTCAGTTGGCAGCTTGCCATCAGGTACTAGCCATCACATCAGTAATTTCAAACTAAACCTGCTAAAACTAAGTATGTTTTAGTGATACAGCTGTAAGAATTCGTCTTCTTCTTCTTATCTTCTATAATGGCCTCTGTCCGTCATTTCGACAGACAATTTTGCCAGTGCCAAGTGATGTATTTGAAATAATATGAGTCAAGTCATTCGTCAAGTCGCATGTCGTTTGTTTTGAAGAGAAACTTCAAAACCTAAAAACGAATTTTTACATTCAGAGAAACCACTTTACACAGATTTATTCCAATGGCTCACACTTTGTGTTACGACCTAAGTATTATTGGTTAAAATTCCACCAAAATTAAACAACAACACTCACAATAACACAAGAAAAACTATTAAAAATAAAAACGCTAGTTGTTTCAAAAAATGACAAAACTCGAATCCAAGAATTCGTCGGGGAAGTATTCCCAATATTTCTTTTGCCAGATGATACTTGCATTGACAGCAATGACAGCATTGACCTTTCAAACCGGAACACAGGTTCCGGTATGGGTGCCAAGTGTTTACACGAGTCATAGTTTTGGGGCTGTTCCCAGTTGTCACCGCTGGGACAGATGGGAACGGCCCCAGAAAGAAGAAGTGTAGAAAATGTCCCAGCTGTCTCCAGTGGCAAAACAATTGAAATACTATAATGATAATTTAGTTTAAAGAACTACGTATGACCCTATTTTTATCTAAGGGTGTTGCAATAGAAATGCATGTTCAAAAAAAATAAAGTCAAATGCTCCATGTTATAAAAATAAACACTATCGATTAATGGAATAAAATAATAGCTATACGTAGGTATACGTAGGTTATTAAAGTGACAAGAATAATTATTTATTATTATTTGGTTTCACAAGCTATACCACGCGGCTTCACTTATATACATATTTCATTATTACTTATGTATTATTGTTTCTACAAATTTTTATATAAATAGTTTTCATTTATACACAGGTACTTACAAAAGATAGATTAAAATTAATAAGTACTAGATGAAATAAACATTGAATTTTATTCAAAAGTTTCTATAAAAGAAATCTTACAAATAAAAAACGGATTAGATTGTTACACACTGTATTTTGTTCAAGCTTATGGACTATTTCAGTATTTTTTGAAATTAAATCAAACCACAGCCAAAAACGTTACAATTTAACACTCTTTTCCATACTTTTTCATTTTACCCATTCTTAATTCAAAAGCGGTAGGAAAAAGTACCTATCGGTTCAAAAAATTATCCAGAACTGAACCAAAACGGAAAAAGAATTTATACTTAACAATTGTAGCAGATCTCAGTCTGTTCTAAATTCAAAACCGTTTTATAATAGCACTGGATCGGACTAAGAGAAAACAAAAAGTTAAAAAGAAAAAAATTGCACCACAGAGTAGAAAACCTATAGGTAGGTAGTTATAACTCGCATGTACAAACACTACCAAGTGGTTACGTCAGAGAATCGACCGGTTCTCCTGAATTATTAAAACCCCAATCGATTAATGTGAATGTTGTATGAGTTCTAAAATAGCAACGATTCAAGAAAGTATTCGAAAATTAAAATTGTTGGCCGTTCATAAATGCGCTGGAATTCGATTCGATGAGCATTCGATTTTCCAGTTGGGGTTGCGTACTACAAAAACTCAGATACAGATTAAATTTAATCGATTAAATAAAATTAATTATACGTGTTGATCGACCTACTAATAATAAATATTTTTGGATCCGATTATTCGAATAGTTTCTATTGATATGATTTCTGTAAATTCACATTTTATGAGGGTTTTAACTAGTTACCAAATACCTACAAACATTGAATAGGTTACTGTGATTTTTACATTTTCTAAAAACCTTATTCATAATAATATTAACTGTAATGTTTGTAACTCTCGGATTATCATGTGTAATATTCGGTCGTGCTTAAGAAAATACTTAAAATTATGTAATAATCATCTTTTTCAAAGTTTTAACCCGTATTATCTCAAATCGGTGCTAACATATTTTACTTGATACAAGTACTTTATAGAGCGTGTCATAAAATATATGTATGGTTGAAAATATGCCCCTAAAGATGTATAAATCATCTTGATAGACGCAAAAGCTTATTTTACTTTCGAGTTAGTTGCGAGTTTTTTCGCTCAACGTTCTTCGAAAGAGTTGGAGTTCGAGTTGTGGGCTTTCGAGTTTCCGTAGTTATTCGCACTCTTATAACTAGTGGGAATTGTGGGAAATGCTGACGCTATGCAGATACTTCGCTCGTATTACGTACTATTGGGTTGCCTGTGACTTCACTCGTGTTATGTTTGCTTGCCAACTAACACGCTTTGCAAAAATCGCAAAAATATGGCCTATGATAACTATGTGTATATTTTTGCCAGTGTAATGATTATCAGTAAGACAAATCAACAGAATATAAAAAAAATACATACAAACAAGATCTGTTTTCAATATTGTATATTGTAGGCCCTGTATAATTGTTTTTACGGTTATAAACACTGAAAAAAACTGATCGAATGTTTTGTATATTTTTGATAGAGCAATAAAATAAAATGTATTGAGATTGACGTTACGAATGAAAATACGCAATAGTATTTGGTTTTTCTTTGTTTGTACAATAGTGTGAAGTGTTTTATGATAGGTTGATATTTGATAACTTTTTTAAACTACGGAGTTGACTGATAGAACAGTCAAATTAGCATTTTACCTCGGAATTTGAGATACCAAGCTATAAACTCGTATAAATTCGTATAAACTCGTATAAACTTGTATAAACTCGTATAAACTTGTATCTTGACATCTTCTATAATATTGATCATACGTACAAATAGCAAAAAACCCATAGGAAACGAGATATTTGCAAAAGGTCGCTTTTTGTGACTTTTGACCTTGAAATTTTAATGGACGCGAACACCCAATCTTATGTAGGTTTTGAGACCACTTTTAGGAGGTCAAGATACAAGTTTATGCGAGTTTATAGCTGAGTATCTCAAATTCCGAGATTCTTACCTAATTTTGACTAATTTGACTGAACTATGACGCTTTCACACATTTCCTCCATGGAACATTTACATGCTGGGAAGACCGCTTACCATTACTTATGTGAAAAAGCAAAGTGAATGTTAGTCAGTTTTACTAACATTCTGGTTTAAAAGCGCTCGTGGCGCTCGTTAGCCAATCTTCACCGATTATCTAAGTTAAGCAACATTCTGTGCGGTCACTATTTGGATGGGTGATCGTTAGTGGCATTTACATCTGAGCGCTTCCGAGCTTCGGAGGGCACGGTAAACTGTCGGTCTCGGCTCCAGCAGTCGTTAAGCCTCGACGGAGGCCTTAAGGCGGCTTAAAAACTCCGTCACCAGAATTGGTCACTAGCTCATACGAGCTTGCTTGCTTTGGTTTAAAAGTGGCGGCGGCGCCGGTAACCCGCTTTCTACGTATAACCGACCGAGGAAATATCCAAAGGAATTCACGGTATTCATATTGCTCGATGATAATTGAAAATATTTCGCGCGCTTCGTGTCTTTGACAAAGGTCTTGGACTAAATAAAAGTCATGTAAGTTGGGGAGAAAATATCGAAAATAAATAGGAACTATGCCGTTTGTCTTTTAGGTAGGTTGAACGAATTGTCACACATTTGTCCAAGTTAGGTAGGTATATTAGTGGTATAGATTTTAAATTCTTCAGTATGTAGGTAGATATAATATAATTATGCGTAGTTATTGGTCATTCTGAGAATTGGACATTTCACGTTTCTGTGTTTATTTGGTCAATATGCGAATTCTGAATTATTGGTCATTATGTGTCAGAGTCACAGAGAATAGCAAAACAAAAGAATGGGAATGAATGACATTTCTGATCAGTCACGTGACAAATTACATACAATTATGACTTTTATTTCTATTCACTGTAAAATATAAATTTTAGCTCTTGGTATGGTTAGATAATTAATATTGCTGCTTAGTGCTTATAATGTCATTTGCATAAAATAGGTACCTAAATGTATTTTTTATAACTATCAGTAAACTATCGGTCACGGCTCTAACAGTCGTTAAGCCACGACGGAGGCCTTAAAGTGGCCTAAAAACTCCGTCGCTAGTTGGCCACTAACTCATACAATCTTACTTACAAAGCTTAATTAATTATAATATAAAGGAACATAAATTGCTATGTGTTACATATTTATTTGGCACATAATAATTGCCACATTTATCTTAAGATATGTATTCGTAAACATTTAACTTAATTTTATTCATTACATAATCTAATGTAATATTATTCATATTTACAGTACTTATTTATTATATAATATTACGTGATATTTATTAATATTAAACTTACTAGAGATACTAACTATTAGAGTTACTAACAACATGATATCAATGTCACATAAATACTGCAAAGAGCGAGTTTCATTAAAGATTCATTAGTTAAGATTCATATTTTTTACATTTTAATTGTGTTCTTGCCGATATTGTTATTTAAACATTTTTTTATAAGCGTCCTTGTTTTCCCGAATATTAACACAAATAAAAAAATCAAAAATCAAAATGGTTTTCATTGTATGACACAAGTTTTTAACTATTTTGGTTGGGATCCCTTCTTTTAAGTTATTCTAACCTGTGTTAGAAGAGTCCCAACTTTTCGGTGGTCACGAAGAAACCATCTGCGAAATATCTATGTAGTTTTATTGCAGCCGTCACTTAGCAGATGCAGAGTCCTGGTTCATAAGGGCATAAGTAAAAAGCTGCCCTTGACACTGTGTCAATCATCTAAGACGCAAAGACTTATAATTTATAAAAAAAAAACATTGTTTTCATCTAATCTTCTATCTCTAAGTATAAAACTCTTTTGAAGCTGACTGACAATCAACGCACAGCCTAAACTATAAGTCCTAGAGGTATGAAATTTGAAGGGTAGGATCCTTTCTATACCGAAGGAGTGCACTAAGAAAAGAATTTTGAAAAGTCGCACCTTAAAGGGTCTGAAATTAGGATTCAAGATTTTAATCAAATAATGCGCATGCTGCTATCTATTACTAAAGTATGATGCGAGTAAAGCCGCGGATGACAGCTAGTTTATTTATATTTTTAATTAGCCGTCGCCCGCGGCGTTGCTCGCGTTCTAGACACTTTAGAGTGTGACGTTTCAAAATTCCTTTCTTAGTGCACCTCTACACTATATAAGGATACTAACCTACAAATTTTATACTTCTAGGACTTATGGTTTAGGCTGTGCGGTGATTCTCTGTCAGCTTTAAAAGAGTTGTATATATATTGATGATGATGATACCAATTCTAAAATACTTCAAGCTGCTGGGCTTATAATTCTGTAATCTCTCAATGTACCTCACAAATCCTCATATTTATTTTTAAGCTTTTTACCTCAGCCACCAGTATTATGTTCGAGTTAAGAAGGCTTAGTGTTTGGCCGGTTGCTTCGAGTGTGGATATAGATATCGATTTTATGTTTCAAGTCGTTGGGCGGTGTATCTGAGGGCGATTCTCTTGATAAAATAGTAGAAATATCATTTTCAGTTTGTATGTTTTAAAGTAAAGAAGCATTTTATCACAATTATAGCGTTTTATTCAGTAGAACTAAAAGTTGACAAAACTAAAACAAATTTTCTTTTTCTTCTTTATAAACTTGTCAAAGTTACTAAAGAGGTCGATACCTCTAACAGTATGGATGTCAAAAACCACAGATTACTAGATTAGCATGGTATGGACACGTTAATGAGGAGAGATGAAAATGATATTACGAAAAGAGTTATGAATATGAGTCTGGCTGGGTACGCGAAAGCCGAAGAAATGGTTGAATTGTGTGAAAGATGATGAATGTGAGAGGAGTAGATTCTGACGAATTTTAGAAGTGAGTGGTAGAAGAAAACATAATTATTGTGCTGACCACATCCAGCGTGGGAATGACGGTCATAAAACCATGAAATAACAACCAAAGTAAATTTCATGACATCCCAATAAAATCACAGTGGTATACTTGTACAGGTTGCTTGGGTACCAAATTAAACACTCTGCTTGAGTAACAAATCAACGCATCCGCCTGGCTCGGCAGCCTCGCGTGAAGTGCGCAACGAACACGTGTTTCGTACGCCCTCTGCTTAGTCAGCCTCCCCAGATGGCGCGTATTCTTTAATGCTATACATTACATCACTTACTAGATTTTTATTATCGTAAGCCTCTGTGTAGGTACGTTTTTCTTTTCTGTACTTAAACTAAAGTAATACTAGCAGGGTGACCGATGGATCGATGATATTGTTACGATTTTAGAACTCTCAAAAGTCTCACAAGAAAGAACTAAGCTCACGGTATACAGTGTCTTGATCACGAATAAATATGACAATCGCAAACGTATAGTATCGCTAGCATATCCGAGATACACTGCGCGCTGACACTACAACGGTTGGTAGTCGAGCTGGCGTTGACGCGCAATATAACTCGAATACGTTAACGCAGCGACTGCCAGATTTGTTCGTGATAGAGGTGCTGGTAAGTACTAAAATAATACCCATGTTGATAAACACTTTGTCTTCACCGCTCTTAGGTAAAAGATATTTTAATTGATTCGTGAATAATTTAAAGCATATTTCATAGTCTCTGTCACGACTCACGACCAAGAATTAATAACGGTTAAGGCTATGCTAGATACTGAGCTGAGCGATAAGCGGACCGTGGATATTTAATTCTTGAAACCTGTGACGTAAACTTAAACAGCTGTTTAGATTTCACAATAATCAAACAGCTGTGCAGAATAATCATTTTCATAGTACAAGCTTTGCTTAGTTTAGAACTATAGTGTTGAATATTTATTTATTTTCCTTTGTGATGGCTCAGTCGGTATTAGCTCTGCCTTCCGTGCTGTGGGTCGTGGGTTCGATCCTCACCGAGAACAAACATTTGTGTATTGTAAACATAGATGTTTGTTCTGTGTCTGGGTGTTTCTATGTATTATAAGTATGTATTTACAAAAAAAAATAATGTATGTATGTATTCTATAGCCATCTAGTTTCCATCGTACAAGCTTTGCTTAGTTTGGGACTAGAAGGCGTTGTGTTAAGTGGCCGTGAATATTTATTTTTATTTTTTATTTTTTGTGAACGTCATCGTGTCACCGAAATATTTGAAAACCAATTTCCGGAACGCATTTTAGTTTATTTCAGAGGAAATTAGAGAGGTTATATAATTTTGACAAGGTTGTGTGCGATACCATTATACTTCATCACGCGAGGGTTTGGCATAGTAGAACCTTACTTCAGTACCGCAACACTGCTGACGTCATTCATCATCTTCCTACCCTTGTCCCACGCTAAGTGGGGTCGGTACAACATGTCTTCGTCTTCCACTCTCCTCTATCAGCCGTCATCTCGGTGTTCACTCCTTTCTTACTCATATCTTCTTTCACACAGTCCATCCATCTTTTCTTTGGCCTACCTCTACTTCTACATCCGTCCACATTCATGTCTAGCACTCTTCTCGTAATATGGCTTTCTTCCCTCCGCATGACTGTCGTCATTACCCATTAGTATAGAAGCGCTCTTGACGTAGCTTAGTCAATCTTCACCGATTTTTTTAGTTCAGCGACGATCTGCGCGGTCACTATTTGCATGGGTGACCTTAAGTGAGCATTTGCAGCTGAGCGCTTCCGTGCTTTGGAGAGCAGTTTAAACTGTCAAATAAAAGTTTGCTATTCTCTTGATTTTGGACAGCAGTGGACTTCTACACGTTGATATGATGATGTCTGTTTCTTTTTGAAACAACTAAATCATGGAACAAGCCGATGGCCCACCTGATTTCAAGTGGTAACCGCTGCTTGTAACGATGAATTGTCTCACTGAGCACATCCACTGAGGACGTGCCCTGTGGTGCATGGCACTACGCCCATCACTCTGAGACTTAAATTCTAAATACCTATGGTTGGGTGTTTTTTTAGATTTTGCGTTGCCATCTTTGGCAAATAACTCACTGAATCTCAGCATTTATCAGTTTCCTTTTTGTTGTAAGATGCGATACTGTATTAGATGTGACAGTGTGTAATGTGGTTGAAGCCAATAATTGTTAAATGGCCTCGTTCGCGCGCTATCCTAATTACTCTTTGATTTATGTTTTCCTGGTGTTTGGTGCGGCAGAAAGCTTTAGTTATAGTCTGTTATATTATACCTAAAGTATTCATCATCATCATATCAACGTGCAGAAGTCCACTGCTTCATAAAGACCTACTGACGACGACATTGTTTGGTGCGCAACACCAATTTTCTCGAATACTTCACTACTCTTAGTGGTTGTAGCTTTTTAGCAGAGGGCAACCGTAAAAATACAATGCTCGTCAAAGACAGTTCCACTGTGGAGTGATTTCGAGTCAACACGTAGTGTATGTCGAATACTTTAGTGTTACGCTACGTCGCGATTGAAACATTAATTATAGTACTGCCCCTCACAGCTCTGCCTCGTCTCAAAAGTCTACCCTGTACAGAGCCCGTACTTAGTCTAAGTTTTGTAATGTTGATTTGCGACAAGCGAGAATCGAGAAACTCGCAGTTTTTGTATGGAGAAAAACCGTTTCCAAATCTCCCGCTAGAGGCACTTATCAGATTTTCATACAAAATATCTCGCAAGTCGCTTCTCGATATGCGTTTCGATCAACAAAACAAAACTCAGACTACGGGCTCTGTATTTTTAGTCAGTCAATGCACATTCATCATCATCATCATCAACCTATATCGGTCCACTGCTGGACGTTGGTCTCTCCCAAGACGCGCCACTGAGCCCGATCTTCGGCTCTTGTCATCCAGTGTTTGCCAGCTACATGTCTCAGATCGTCACCCCACCTAGCCGGAGGGCGTCCTACACTACGCTTGCCTAATGCACATTATACTCAGTAAATTTGAGAGGATTACTGAAAAGTTTTTTGACTAGCTTACAAACAAATGATGTAAAACTTTTATAACAAAAAGTCGCCTTCAACAAGGTGATCTTTTCAGATATTCTACTTGTTTTGTGAGGTTTTCCAGGAAGTAGATATAAATCTAAGTGTAAGTACTCAGGTTGGTACTTTCTAACTTTCATTGGTATTCAAGGAGATGCGTAAGGACTTTTTGTTTGAGAGTTGTTTTATAGGTTTGTTTGTAATTTCACAAAAATTTTTCACGTAGATATTTGCAAGGATTTTTGCTACTTTTGGACCTACAAAAATAACGTTGTACAAAACATTTAGTATTTTCATAGTTTTTTCATGGGAATTGCAAAAAGAAAACAAATAAACGGAAAACTCTTAGGCTAAAAGAAACATTTTTCGCAAGTTAAAATTATATTATTTCCACAAACTAAGTGCTTTGTAAATCGTAAACTTTAGACAACAATAGAATATAATTTTATTACAATGAATAAGTTGTTTTTTTTTTCCAAATTCCTGAAAACAACATCCGGTTTTAACCTCAATTTTTAACTACCGCAAATCAATTGATAAAATGAAAATTGATGAATATTAATGCTTTGTCCATCTCTTGCTCTACCTATTGCATCAACAAACAGCCAAACAATAAACCTTACATACATGTAGGTAGGTATATGCCACAAAAAATAACACCCATAAAATAAATCTCCTACACAGTAGGTACATTCTTTCGTACCTTCCCAAAACTTTTCGGGATAAATAAACGCCGGATAAAAAAACTTTTTTCGTCAACATTTTCAAGCGAGCGATATTTTCTGAGTAAGCAGTTTATATTTCAAGAACTTTTTTTAGGGAATTTTTGATTATAAAGATACTTTTACCCACAAAGTTGGGAAATATCTGATGAAGGTAGAAAAACATCGTACAAAAACTAATAAGTATTCTAGGAGCTATGTAGTTGCGTGCGCCCGGTGTAAATATTTGATGCCTGCAAAAAGGCATATATCGAAAGTATCCAATGTTCGTGTGGCAACCCCATTGAGGAGTACCAGTACCTACATCTAAAGGTATATCTACCGTGCTTATATACGTGCAAAACATTTTCTTTGTTTAAATATTTTGTATAATGCTAAACTCGGATTTTTGGCGCACATTCAAATGCAGTAGTTAAAAAAGAATGATGTCCACTGAAGCGGAACGTATCAAACAAGGCTTACTTCGTAACTTTAGCTCCTTATCCATTTCACAACCATACTACATAGATTCTAAGTAATCACAACCTACTGTCTACACTATAGGGTTTATTTTACTGTACATTACAACTATGATTCGAGAAAATATCTCTATAGTTCTAAACTATGGCACATTTATAAAATTGAATAACCTCTAATACACTGTACACTTACTACAATCCATTAACGGTTCTTCTACACGTGTTTTAAAGTTTCTAGCACATTGTACACTTGATAAACGACATTTCATCACAAATCAGGTCATTTCCCATAATTTCCACTTGATTTTCACACACAACTAACCTCAAAACTCCACTGCACTTAATAACGTACCCTCCGCACTTGCCTTAAGGCTCACGTTCCAAACACAATCTCCTCAGGCTTAGACGATGTGCCCTGCGCTTTGAGGACATCAGCTGATGTGGATTTGATGCAGTTGTTCATGTGTATGTCTGAGGACGCGTTGCTATGGTGATGATCACGTCGCGGCCGCTGCCAGCAGTACCGGCGTGCCATGTCGCCGCAAAGCGTCCTGGGGAGATTGATCCTTGAGTCAATAGAAATAAAGAGCATTATTATATAACTAGAAGGTTTATGTGGCTAAAGATTTTTTCGGCTGATTTTATTCAACTAAAAAATGAGAATAAAACAAATTCAAGTAACGTGTCTTGCAGGGCTAAGAAGCGAACGCGTGATATTTGTCGACTCTTTCTGTTAAAATTAAGGCATTTTGCAGTATTTGTGAACCATTGCATTATATGTTGTCACAAAACGCGCTTACAACGAGTAGGTACCTAATAGTCACGCAGAACTGTCAAAACTTTATAAAAGGCGCATTGTTATAGTGTTACCGCAGACTGCAATTAGACAACAGAATAGTGCGAAGTGCCTTCGTCTTGACAGAACGAATCGGCAAATATCTCGCGTGCGCATCCTAGCCCCGCTGGTACAATTAACGCTTAAAATTGTACTCTAACTAATTTAACTATTATAATCTAAATAAAAGGACAAGGGCAATTAATTCACGTTGCTGGGCGTACAAGGACAAACTCTTCAGTCATAGTTGAGAATTCGAGACACGAATCTCTCGAATTTCATCTTTATTTCAGTCAGTAAGTTTGTAAGACTATGATTGCTGAATAAATAACAATTAATTTGATGCTCAACTGTACATTTTAGATGTCAAGAAGTCCTTAGATCGATAAGAAAGTTTGTTATTTATATTTGAACGGAGTACCTACACTAAACCAGTCCTGGATTTGTCAATAGGCCGTATAGGCCGCGGCCTAGGAGCGGCAGCAGCGTCCTAGTGGTGGCAGATTTCAGAGGACGCTCACTCGATTTCAGAGGATAAAAGTCAAACAAGTTAATTGGTTTTCTCATGGTTTTTTATACTAACCCGTTAAATCCCAGAAACTCATTCCTATCTAAAATTATCAATCCTTAGGTACCTACTGTTTTTGTACCTATTATATCTATATTATTATTTTAGAAAGGTACACGGGGCGGGGGACATAAATTGGCCTATATACTCATAAAAAATATAAATCCGGCACTGCACTACAATGCGCGGCTTTAAGGCAAAGCTCCACGCAGCACGCATCACGGCCAAAGCATCCGCGTAGTGTATCTAAAATGTCAGGTAGGTATTAAAGAACATGATATTGTCTCTCTCGTTTTGCGGTAGGACTCCAGAGCACTTTAGTGTTTTATAGACTTTTGTTTGTGCTTTTAGCGAGTACACTACTAACCACGAACTAAATGACGCGGCACGAATCGCAACTAGGTAAGTATACCATCCATACTATTATCCTATCCTATTAATAATTAATATTAATCCTATCCTAATATTAATATTATAAACGCGAAAGTTTGTGAGTATGGATGTTTGTTACTCTTTCACGCAAAAACTACTGATCCGATTTGGATGAAACTTGGAATATATATTGTCCGTGACCTGGATTAACACATAGGCTACTTTTTAAGCCGAAAAATTAACGAGATCTAACGGGATGCGAACGAAGACGCGGGCGGCATCAAGTATATAATAGTAGAAAAAAAACAAGAAATATGTATGAAAATGGTCAGTATGTGCACGTGAGTTTTCTTTTCAAAGGTAATTACCAAAATGTGTTCCTACATTTTGTGACTAATTTTCTATTTTCTAATAGGTAATGGTAAAATGTCAATTTAGCTAGAGAGGCCGGGAATTATAGACACTAACCTTTTTTTTTCTCTTTATTGTACACAAAAAGTAATGACTAACGGGAACTTAAAGATAGGTCATGTACAAAGGTGAGCTTAACCCTAAAAAGAGTTCTCCACCAGCAAACCTTCCACGATAGAGAGGAGAAATAAATTATGATGGTGGGTGCGTGTACTCAGAGGTTATTACTTAAAAAAATATATACCAGAGTGAGCTAAAAACACAGTTAAGATTACATAATGTTAGCAATGCAGCGTAGAACCAACCTCTTTAAGTTATCAATATATATAAAACTCTTTTGAAGCTGACAGAGAATCAACGCACAGCCTAAACTATAAGTCCTAGAGGTATGAAATTTGGAGGGTAGTATCCTTATATAGTGTAGGGGTGCACTAAGAAAGGAATTTTGAAAAGTCACACTCTAACGCGAGCAACGTCGCGGGAGACGGCTAGTAAAGAATATTGGTTCGCACTGACCGGCAGTGTTTGAAAATGGAAGACCCATGGATGACACGACGAGCGAGGGCAGCGAGACGTGTCAGTCGAAGAACAATGAAAATGAGTGTGGATGTGGAAATACGAATTATTATGGAAATACTATGATTAATACACTAAAGCTCTGTTTATTACTGTTGTAGCTCAAACATACATCAATATATATCTTGCAAAATGAACTTTTGATTATTTAATAAACCATGAGTTTTATCCAAGTTTAAAGTGTTTTTTGCACATTTCAGCTAATTACGAAACCTTTCTCTGCTTATCTACTTCAAAATATTTACTCTTACAAAGTCAATTTACCAAAGTTTACAAAACTCTTGCTTTACTTTGTAAAGTAATTTAAATAGATACCTACGGAATAATTCAAAATCTTCAGATACTTATTTATATCATCATCATCAATCATCAATATTTGAAGGTGACAGAGAATCAACGCACAGCCTAAACTACAAGTCCTAGCGGTATGAAATTTGGAGGGTAGTATCCTTATATAGTGTAGGGGTGCACTAAGAAAGGAATTTTGAAAAGTCGCACCCTAAAGGGTCTAGAACGCGAGCAACGCCGCGGGTGACGGCTAGTCATCAATATAACTCTTTTGAAGCTGACAGAGAATCAACGCACAGCCTAAACTATAAGTCCTAGAGGTATGAAATTTGGAGGGTAGTATCCTTATATAGTGTAGGGGTGCACTAAGAAAGGAATTTTGAAACGTCACACTCTAAAGGGTAGAACGCGAGCAACGCCGCGGGCGACTGCTAGTCACAAATAATAAGAAACGAAGCTATCACTGAGCGCCAAGTCAATCCCAAAACTCATCAACAAATTGATACAAACTTTAATTAGGCGCGGTATTTTATTTTAAAAGAACTTTTCACTCAAGATTTGTGATGTTACGTAATGTGACAAAAATGTAGGCCCTACTTGTTATTGTACAGATTTTCTGAAGATCAAAAGAAATCGATGGTCTATGGAAGCTAGAAGTGGACTGCAGGCTGATGTGATGATGATAATTAGACATTTATTGCAATTATTATAAAAAAAAAATTGTGATTGACTTTAGTATTTTGTGTAGGCGAACCCTAAAATAACTCAAAAAAAAATATCAAAAAATGTTTATTTGGAACAGAAATACAGTGAATACAAGAACAAAAATAAAGCGCTACTACTTGAAAAACTTCATAATCAAACCCCAAATACTCGCGATTGACATTGATTTTAGATGAGAAAAATGACAACGTTCGTTGAACACAGTTATGAGTGTAGAATAGTACCTATATTTGTAAGGTGGCATAGGAAAGCTTAAGTGAGGGACTGAGAATACCGAGAAATCAACTTCAAATTCCCACGGATGATTTGTTCGCGATACTTGAGTTTTGGACTCAAGTAATTTTCTAAGATTAATTAATATTTAGATAAACAGCTTTACTCAAATATTGACAAATCTGAATACAAATAAAATAAAATTAAAAATAATTCTTTGAAGTGTCTTTTCCACTTTTTTTCCGGAACATTAAATTAACACACGGGTAGAGCTACTTATTAGTATTCATAAAAAAATAATTAAAGTACAGTCAGCTGCAGTAAAATGTGTACGATTCGTAACTTTCAAACTAGTGTCACCGTATTGCAATAGACATTTACAGGATAAAAACTAAAAAATTATGAACACAGTTGATAATTTTACTTATTTATTTAGTATACTATTATTCCCATCGAGCCCACCGGCCGGCCCACTGGTGGGCCGGAATCCATAACAATGCTGCGGCCCTACATTGAAAATTACGAATTGTACACATTCTAGTGCAGCTGACTGTACTTTAATTATTTTTTTATGAATACTAATAAGTAGCTCTACCCGTGTGTCAATTTAATGTCGCCATTGTAGATACATGCTGTATAGAAAATTTTTAAAAGTATACCTGCAGCACGAATCCAGAGTTTTCCTAAAAGCAGCTCTGAAGTCCCTATTGAAGTACGCGTAGATTAGTGGGTTCAGTGCCGAGTTGAAGTACCCCACCCAGAAGACGGCGGCGACCACTGGTGGCGGTGACGGGCAGAGCGTGTCTCCGCATAGCGCTGTGATAATGTACCTAGAGGAGGGGGATATAAATTAATATCTGTAGATATTTCTCCCCTCATTTACTCATAAACTAAGAAATGAAATGAGAATCAATAGCTAAATTAAATAACAAAAATATCAAAATGGCTATCACACAAAAAGTATGCATTCTGGGTGGGGATTGAAGCCACCACCTACAGCGCAGACGCTATAGCAACTGAGCCCGTAGTCTGAGCTTTGTTTTGTTGATCGAAATGCACATTTGACATGCATTTGACAGGCGTCATGGCTCAGTCGGTAGTAGCTCTGCTTTCCGTGCTGTGGGTCGTGGGTTCGATGCCCACCGAGAACAAACATTTGTGTATTGTAAACATAGATGTTTGTTCTGTGTCTGGGTGTTTCTAGTATTATATTTACTTATTTACAAAAAAAAATGTATGTATGTATTCTATCAGCCATCTAGTTTCCATCGTACAAGCTTTGCTTAGTTTGGGACTAGAAGGCGTTGTGTTAAGTGTCCGTGAATATTTATATTTATTTTATTTATATCGAGAACCGACTTGCGAGATATTTTATATGAAAACCCGATAAGCGCCTCTAGCGGGAGATTTGCGAACTATTTTTTACAAAACTGCTAGTTTTTCGATTCTCGCTTGTCGCAAATCAATATAACAAAACTAAGACTATGGGCTCTGAGCAAGGAAAGTTCAACCACCATTTGTGTTCTAAAACCCATGGTATTTTGAAGTTATCAAAATTCAAACTATAGTAAGTATAAAGTATTGTCAAATGAGATTATTCACAAAAAAAAACTAATACAGTATTACAATATTCACAATATTTACAAAATACACATGAAACAGTTGAGCTATCTACAAACCGTTGCAAACGATTTATAGATAGCTCAATTGATAATAAAAGTATGAAGTAATTCTTCAACTCACCATAAAAAGAAGGGAAGCCAACACGCTAGAAAAGCTGACATGATGATGCCGAGCGTCCGAGCTGCTTTTCTTTCCCGCTTCATTTTACTACTCGCCATCGGCTGCATCTGCAAGAAATCAAGTCAGTCAATCCTCCATATCTCCATCTTTGATAAATAAATAAATAATAAATATAATAAATTTCTTAACTGCTTGTAAAAAAGCTACAGTCCACCTGCATGATTAGTGTGTCCGTTTTACGTATACTACAAAGTTCACGTTCAACTATATTTTTATAGGTATACTAGCTGGTACCCGCAACTTCGTACGCGTGCGAAACTTTCCACCAAAATATCTGTCAACCAGCTTTACGAACCCTGTAGCAAATGGCTGCTTTTGGTTTAGAGACTTCAAGCTGTATCTAAGAATCCACGTCTTTGATTTAAATAAATCTTTGTTTCCATCCGGAAAGGGGCTTATGAATGGTAAAAATTCCGTTGAAATTGGTCCAGTAGTTAAGGCGTGATCCGCGAACAAACAAACAGACAAACACACAAACTCGATTTTTGGAATCAGAATCGTTTATTTAGTATATCTGCATATTTAGTTTATCCATATCTTTAATTTTAGTTTTTGGCTTTTTTACAGTTTTATAATAGAACAGATAGATAGAGATAGATAGATAGAGATTGAGCAGCGCTCCCAGTAGTAGTTCACAAAACTTATGATTCGCCATACAAAAGGAGTGCTTAGTACCATATTATCTTTAACCTGTATGCTCTGACGTTCCCGCATCACCTGCCCCATGGAGATGCCGTTGATCTGAAGATGCTTGTCCAGGAGTAGCGCTGCCACTTTACTCCTGTAGAAGAAAACAATGCTTTAACCTCCTTACTTTTAACGTTGCATAACATTAATCAGCTGTTTAAATTATAGCTGTCTCATACTAACACGTAATGTCAAACAGGGACAGAAGAGATAGATTTTAATCAACTGCGTAACAGCGCATTTGTAAGTAAATATTCTACCTAGATGCCAATTTAGACCACTAATAAAACTTCCAAAAATACAGTCAAAAATAGTCTGTACAATTATATCTATTGAGTTTTTTTACCCAAAGATTTCGAAAAATAAATAACGGAACCCACAGTGCCCAAAAACCTGCTGTATGTAGCATATTATTATGCCAAGATATTGTATATTTTTTTCCACAGAACGATCTTTCACGAATAATATCATTTACGCAAGGATTTGCTGGCTCTTTTCATAAAGATAAATTTGAATATATCTGAAAATAAAACCAAAATAGACTGACTTATAACAACCTTTGAATTTATTATTTATATTACTTTGAAGTTATTATTTCTATTAGCTATTTTCCTAAACATGGCTCAACCCACACAGGCTTTCGAAACCGCGTAGGAGTCACTTTGCGAGTTTAAATGGTATACTAAAATATACGATAGAACGACCTACGCACTAGTCCGTTGCATGTAGGCCGTAGGCGGTGCAAAGTTTAGTTTAGTTTTAGTAATTATACTTAGGTTTAAAACACTACAATCCTGGAAATTTATATGAGAGGTCTTTATTCAGAAATGCGTATTTTATTAGGCTGGTTCTTGTACGATACAATTTTATTGAGATTTTTATGAGTGAACTAGCCGTCGCCCGTGGCGTTGCTCGCGTTCTAGACCCTTTAGAGCGCGACTTTTCAAAATTCCTTTCTTAGTGCACCCCTACACTATATAAGGATACTACTTTCCAAATTTCATACCTCTAGGACTTGTGGTTTAGGCTGTGCGTTGATTCTAAGTCAGCTTCAAAAGAGTTTTATATATATTGACTAGTTATATATATTGTATGATGATGATACGTACGAAGTGATTTGTAAGCATTTATTTTATTGTTCTAACTTGAACCTTAGCTCGTAACAGTAAAGCATGTATTTTATTTTTATTCCTTCAGGAAAGTAAAAACTAACAGTGGCCCGAGACAAATCTCTTTCCAACAAGATCATTACTTTCCATGCAATGACGAACGAATACACCGTTAACTTTATGTAATACGTATTATAATATGATCTGGTAATATTTATGTTTAAGGTGACGTCTCTCGGCGAGGCAAAAAGAATTTCTAATTTCGGTATCGATTCTGTTGTTGCATTTTTCTAAATTAACATAATTAGGCAGCACTCAAAATGTTGCCAATTGAAAAAATCACTTCTTCATCACCTAGAAACCGAGATGGAAATGGGGTCGAGTGCATACCAAGTGTTTTATCCACTTTTTGATGAAACGCGCTTTTTACCAAAAGAAATATGAAATTCCAACGAACAAATTACGCGAGTTGAAAGAAAACATGCAAATTATTTCTATTTCATTGTTCGCTCAGATAACACAATTCTGTTCAACTCGGGTTATGCCTGAAAAAGAGAGGCAGGTATTTTTTTATCTCTTCGTTTTCGAATAAATGGTAAATGTGAGAGAGTCCTGTATGTAGCTATGGTGGACATTCTCTTCTCTAGCGATTGTAGACGTCACTATTGGAGCTTTTATTTTAATAGTTTTTATTGTGTTATTGTGAGTATTGTTGTTTAATTTTGGTGGAATTTTAACCAATAATACTTAGGTCGTAACATAAAGTGTGCAATAAATGTGTGTAAAGTGGTTTTTCTGAATGTGAAAATTCGTGTTAGGTTTTGAAGAGAAAATCCACCATTTTCTCTTCGAAACAAACGACATGCGACTTGACGAATGACTTGGCTTGACTCATATTATTTCAAATTCATCACTTGACACTGGCAAAATTGTCTGTGAAAATGACGGACAGAGGCCATATAGGTAAAGAAGAAGAAGAAGAAAATGTCATTAGATAAGGTGCCGTAGAATGGGAGCAATAGGCACGATTTTGGACTTAACCTGCACCACAGATCATATAATACTATACTAATTTGTCAGTGTAGCCTGCAAATATTTTTTCTTATTTGGTTTATATTTTTTTAACTTTTTTTTTTCATATAATTTAAGTGGTGGTTTGAATAAATAGTTTTTATTTTTCTTTTCTTTTCTTTCTACTGTCTGCAATGATCATTTATGTTTATGACGGACGCAATAATCTGTTCGTGGTTTTTATAAAATGTCTTAGCAATTACTTTACGAGCCGAAATGATAACTGTCTCATAATTTGTACGTACGCGTGTCTTAATGTTTCATGATAAAAGTAAGTACGTTCGTATGAGATACAAAGTTGAGTTCGCCCGAAGGTCGTCTTCATTAAAATCTACAATCGCTAGAAGAGATAAAGGGGGCTTGGTTTAGCGATAGCTACGCTTAGATGAAAATTCCGCAACTTGTCTTATGATCGTCAACTGCGAGATGATACCTAATATAAGATCAGTATTTGATTTCTTTTAGTAGAATACCTAGGACTTACGCACTAGGCGACCAGAGTCGCGATTATGAGGTTTAGTGTGTTTATTTAGTGTAGGTGTTTATTTATGCTTGCTGTCTTTTTATGGCGACGCTATTATGTAACGCTTTAAGAAATCTTTAAGCAGCCATATTTTTTTTTATGTTATGTTAAGCTATGCTAAATAACTTAGTGTCTTATGCTTATCATCGTCACTAAAATCGCTTATAACTTGTAAAAAAGGGTTAGTCTCAAAATCCCCTTTGAGTTTTCCCTTTAAGGGAATTTTGATACTCTTCATTCTAAGACCAACATTCTCAAAATCTCCTTAAAGGTGAAAACTCAAAAGGGGTTTTGAGACTAAAACCTAAAACAAACAGTGTTAGTCACTCAGTAAAAAATGTACCAAAACGTTTCTTAAATAATTCCATTTATTTCAATACCGTTCTCAGTAAATAGTCAGAAAATACGAAATATCTTTTAGCTTCCCAACCTTAGAGATCACCTGTCAGTCGCATGCTCACGGGAGCGACAAGCCAACGTTCCAGGGGACGCTTCTATACCAATTTACATTTGGATACAGAAATCAGAAATCTTTTATCATTTACACGAATATCCGGCCTTATATTAAAAGAGCATTCAGTACTTAAAGAAGACAACTTTCGTTATGTCTGGAAGAGATCGCTTATAGCGATAAGACCGCCCATTGTACCTCATACTTAAAACTTATTTCTCTTTTATTGTTTTTCTTCTTTTCTTGGTGTGCAATAAAGAATATATCTATCTATCTTAGTAACTGGTAAACATCATTATCATCAAGCCTGTAGAAGTACAATTAGCAGTTTAAGTTGATTAATAATTAAAGATTGTCCAACAATTAGTTGAGAGCAAACGATTCGGATGATTTATACAAAACTAGAATATCGTGAACTAGATTCAGTGATTATTTTATGAAAGCTTTTATAGATGACCCGGAATTTTGTACCTTTTAATATCTACTGAGGCAATAAATGTTTTTTGTAATTATTTTGAATTTTTGCTCTTGAGTATTGTTTGGTATAAGACCAAGGTAATACCTACATTCGCCGCTGGTTCCAAAGTCCCGGGTTTCGCTGACTTCCACGTGCTATGGTGAACA
The DNA here is from genome assembly GCA_918843925.1 of Eulithis prunata. Lineage (NCBI taxonomy): Eukaryota > Metazoa > Arthropoda > Insecta > Lepidoptera > Geometridae > Eulithis > Eulithis prunata. The sequence continues at coordinate 5,470,112 of OU974030.1, read as the reverse complement.
CAGAAAATAGATAAAAGTACATATAAATACTTGATACCCTATGCTTACCCAACTCGCCTTGTCTTCTCGGATATGGCCACTTCACCGCACTCACAATGTTCCGTAATTTATAGTTTGTTTGTTTGTAATTTACACCGAGAGTTAGTATTTCATCATGCTTTCCGCCATGATCATTTTTCGTAAGTGCCGTTTTGTTCCGTTGGCGGCGTAGGCGTCGCCACAGTGCGTCTCTCCCGCGCAGGCTTGGCCATAGAGCCATTGACACTGACATATCGTCGAGGCAGAGTATACCCCAACCCCAAGAGAAATAAGAGGGCCAATAAAATGATATAGGTACATAAATATTGAGTGTGGATGTGTCTATTAAATTCCGTATATATTAAACATCCCCCCGCCCGAGAAAGGCTGAAAAGCCTTTATCAATAATAGAAAAACCGCAAAAAATATTATAAATCAAACCTAAAACTAAATTAAAATAAGTTCGTAGTTGCCGTACCTAGTCCAGCGGTAACCTACAAATTTTTACCACTGGTCTCAAAAATGAGCCTGAAAGAGTCTTCAACCTAACGGATCTGACTACCCCGTCCTTCCCTGGAAGAAGCTCTACCACTCTACCACGTCTCCATTTTAGGCATGGAACATTTTCCTCCTTTATCAACACGAGGTCCCCTACTTTAGGTGGATCCGTCGGTGTTGTCCACTTATTTCGGTTCTGGAGACAATGCAGGTACCGGTCACTCCATTGTTTCCAAAACCGTTGAGATATGGCCTGTACCAGTTTAAACCGACCAAACCGCGTGTCAGGTACATCCGACAGGTTATACTCTGGCACAGAAAGTAATGCTTTACCGATAAGAAAATGTGCTGGCGTCAACACTTCGAGGTCTTGAGGATCCTGAGATAATGGACATAGTGGCCGAGAGTTGAGTACCGCTTCAACTCTGGCAAATACCGTGGACAGTTCCTCAAATGTCAAAACCTGCTCTCCTATCATCCGCTTTAGAAGAGTCTTTGCAGATTTGACAGCCGCCTCAAAAAGACCACCGAAGTGAGGAGCCCCTGGTACGTTAAACCGCCAAGTTATCCCGCTCTTAGCTGCAACGTCCTCCAGAGATCTCTCAACGTCTTTACTGAGTAGATATTTGTGCACCTCGCTTAAGTGCTTATTCGTCCCCACATAATTTGTGCCATTATCGGACCGAATTACACTCGGGAGACCGCGTCGAGCTACGAATCTCGATAAGGCAGCTGTAAAAGCCTCTGTCGATAGGTCGCTAACGACCTCCAAATGTACCGCCTTTGACGACGAGCAAATAAATACGCACAAATATGCCTTTATCACCTTCGCATTTCTAAGGCGTGAAGCTCTGATCGAGAACGGTCCTGCAAAATCCGTTTGCACCGTGTGAAAAACCCCAGTCGCGTTGACTCTGTCGCTAGGAAGCGCAGACATCATAGGCTCTACAGGCCTTGCCTTCGTCCTAAAGCACGAAATGCATTTAAAAACGCGACTTCTAATGGCTTGCCGAGCCGACAGGATCCAGTAATCCTTTTGTAATATCGCCTGAAGGGCTGTTGCACCGACGTGACAATGAGCCCGATGTGCATTGTCAATGACTAAAATAGTCAAAGGATGATCCTTGGGTAAAACGACCGCATGTTTTACCTGATAAGGCAAACTCGAATGTTCCAGGCGTCCCCCCACCCGCAATAGACCCGCGTTGTCTATAAAAGGGAACAATCGCCGTAACCGTGTGGAACACTGCTTCTTCCGCTTCAAGCAGCCTAAATCCGAAGCAAATTCCGTTTGCTGAACCAACCTTACAAGCCGATCCATCGCTGTCTTGCGTTCCTGAACCGTTAGGACACCTAACCTTTTGTTGGACGGATTCCGAGCATTGTGCGCAAACCTAATACAGTATGCTACGACCGACTGTAGCATTACTAGGGAGCTGAACCGAATAAAAAGAGGGTCTGGTTCCTCAGTACCCACGTGGACTTGAACCTGTACCGTGGTCTTCCGCATCCCCGGTAGGTCTTTTTCCTGCCTAACCCTATCCGCAGGCCAAGTCGTCGCATCGCCTAAAAGTCATTGTGGTTCCCACCATAGGGTGTGTTCGAGTAATTCCGTTGCTCGACAACCTCGACTCGCGACGTCCGCAGGGTTCATCTCAGATGGTACATGCCGCCATTTTAACTCTAAACCGCAGTTAACAATTTGGGAGACTCGGTTCCCCTCAAATGTTTGTAGAGTGTGAGGAGGCACCCGCAACCATGACAAAACTATTGTGCTATCCGACCAACAGACAATCTCTTCTATTCCCACTTTATCCTTAATGGATTCGACCACATATTTTGTGAGTCGTGTCAATAAAACCGCACCTAACAATTCCAGTTTCGGAATGGTGACCTTTATCTTAGATGGCGCTACCCGTGATTTTCCCATCATAAGAGAGACCTTTACTTCACCCCGCTTATCTATGGTTCTCAGGTAAACCACTGCGCTGTACCCACTTTCAGACGCATCTGAGAAACCATGTAAGGTGCAAGTATTATTATTGTTACCGCCTAGAGCAAAACGCCCCATACAAATTTTCTCGATTTGAGGTAAATCCGCTATAATTTCACCCCATTCCGCAAGCACATCCGGCGGTGGAGTGTCGTCCCATGACAAATTCAACCTCCAAAGCCGCTGCATGAGAACCTTACCCTGGAAAAGCACCGGTGCTATCCAACCTAGGGGGTCAAAGGTTCTTGCCAAGGTTGACAGGATGATCCGCTTTGTACAAATATTACTGCACTTAATTTTACAATGATAAGAAAAGGCATCCCTATTTGGATCCCATTCTACCCCCAAGATTTTAAAGAACCCAGGCCCGTCTACCTTGTCAAAAGTTCTAGGTTTCTCGAGATCCTCCGCAGGAACATCATCTAACAACCGCTCACTGTTCGACACCCACTTGCTCAACTCAAAACCGCCAGAATGAAGCAAGTTTGTTAGGTCCGACTTCAGTGTTTTAGCTTCCGCCTCAGAATCCGCGCCTCCTAAGATATCGTCCATAAACACAGAAGACCTTAAGAGGTTAGCAGCGGCCGGAAACTCCGCTTCACCATCTTCAGCTAGCTGTCGTAGCGTCCTAATCGCGAGGTATGGACTGGACTTCATTCCGTAAGTCACTGTGTTTAGCGCATATAGACGCAAAGGCTGATCCGCAGCCTCCCTCCAGAAGATGAGCTGATACCGCCTGTCATCTTCGTGGGTAATTATCTGACGAAACATCATTTTTATGTCAGTTGTAAAGACGTATGCCGACATCCGAAACCGACAAATGATTTCCATTACGTCCCGCTGTAACTTTGGCCCCGCGTGCAAAGTATCGTTAAGTGACCACCCCGTGGTCGTCCCGCAACTGGCATCAAAAACCACACGAATTTTCTCTGAGTCCGCCTTGAAAATGCCGTGGTGTGGTATGACGTACCCCTTTCCGCTGGCATAGTCGGCCGGGTCCCGGTCACAGACCGACATATGCCCCATCTGCTCATAATCCCGCATGAACTTAATATATTTTTCGCGGAGTGCGTCATTCGAGGAAAGCCGCCTTTCCATTGCCAAAAACCGCCTTTTGGCTAACAAGACCGAGTCACCTAACTCCGGCCTATCATTCAAAAAAGGTAACCTAACAATGTACCTACCCGACTCATCCCGCTGATGAGTGTCCCTAAAAAATGTTTCGCACTCGACATCTTTAGGGTTAACAATAACCGTATCCGGTATGTCCTCTACCTCCCAGAACCTCTCCAGGATCTGATCGGTTGTGACATGAGCCGCAAAAACCGAATGTGAATAATTAACCGCATATTCACTTTGTGGAACCGCGTAGGTCACCGGACCCATAAGTACGTGCCCGAACACCGTGTTCATCGCACAAGGTAAGTACTCGTTCACTTTGATGACCCCACCTATCATTATATCACCCATCAGGTCTGCCCCTATAAGAAGGTCAATTGGTCGGCTAGCATAAAATTGTTCATCTGCTAGGTAAATCCCCCTATACCAAGCCGCTATATTCGGTGACATGTTTGTGCTAGGTAGATTATGAGTAATGTTACCCAAGATCGTGGCCGTAGTAACAAGTCGAGGATGATCCGCGTATCTAGGGCTAATCGTCAGATTGACCCCCCCCCTGTTGTCACTAACCGGCACTCCTCCTAATCCTGTTAGAGTAACAATCTCGGATCTAAACCGCCTTAAACCTAGCCTACTAGCGCAATCCTCGGTGACAAAAGTGCTCTGACTCCCTCCGTCCAGTAATGCGCGCACTTCCTGATATTCACCGCAAACATCGAGCACACGAACTACGGCCGTAGACAGCAACACTGTTGTACGTTGGGTAACATTCCGACTTGCCGCCCTATTATGTGACGTCAAAACTGCCCCTTGGTCCATTGTTCCCCGACTTCCCCTATTCGGTTCCGAACTGGGACCGCCTAATATATTTGCCGGTGCATTTACCCTATCCGGTCCGGATAAATGTGACTGGCCTGTATCCGCATTAGGAGTACGAGGTCCACCCCCCGCTGGTGGCCCCCCCGACCCCTCACTAGTAGCCGCCGACTGTGGCAAATCAAAATGAATGAGACTGTGATGTTTAGTCGATTTACACTTATAACATGACCAGCCTGATGTGCACTGAGAGAAATTGTGTTCTCCTAAACACCTAAAGCACAACCTGAACTCCTTGACGCGCTCCTTCCGCTGGCGCGGTTTCAGAGACAAAAATTGTTCACATTTGGCAAAACTATGATTACCCCGCTTACATAATTTGCACCGATTTGTGGCACCCTGATCAGCAACATGGTGAGCCTTTGATGTGGAAGCACCACCCCTACCGCTGTGAGCTTCCCCGCTAGATTCTAAAATTCTTACCTCATTCTCTAAGAATTTAATAAGGTCCGCAAAGCTAGGCAACTCCCTATCTGTCATCTTATCCTCAAACTGCTTCTTCAAATTGCCCTCTAACTTTTGGAAGTTAATGAAGAAGAGCAGGTATGACCACTGTGCCACAGGAAATTCCATTTTTTCTAAAGCCTTAGTGCTCTCTAGCAGGGTATTTAAAAATGGCTTAAGCGAGCTCAGATTCCTGTTGACATGGGGTGTTCCTAGTAAGTTATGTAATAACTTATCCGCTAATAACCGCTTATTATTATACCTATTTTTCAGTAATTCTATAGCTATTGAGTAGTTGTCTCCGGTGACAGACAAATGTTGGGTGAGCACTTTTGGCTCCCCGGTCAAAGAACCTACAAGGTAATACAGTTTTTCTGTATTGGTCAGCGCTGAGTCTTGCCCTACCAGTGACTGAAATAAGTCCATGAAGGACACAAACTCCTCTATCTTACCTGAAAAGGTAGGTAACTGCACCCGTGGTAAAAACACCCGCTTGCTTTTACTGGTTCCATCTGAGGAACCTGCAGTACCATACTCAGAAGATTGACAACTGACACCAGGGAACAATTCTAAATACCTACGCTTAATATCATAATATTTCTTGTTGTAACCCAGATATTTAATTTTAAAATTATCTAAATCCTCACTTTCATCAAGTCCGGCCAGTAGTTCTAAATGAGTTGAAGTGAACTGAGAATAAGTAGTTTCTACATCCCCGTACCTCAGCTTGAACTCATTCCTCTCATTTTCTGAGGTCAGACCTGACTGTGAGATGTCATACAGCAGGTCTAAATTCACTACGGCCATATCATACCGCACCTTGAGAAGTTTATTCGCTTGAGTTTTAGGAGGCATTTTAAATAATTTACTAATTTACACTAACACAAAATTTAATAGCAGATAGAAGACTCTTTCAGCCTACCATTTAAAATATAAGCACACCTAAAACTAAATAAAAGTAAAAACACACACAACAAATATTTATAAACAAATTATAACTTTCCCCCGTGGGATCTTAGCCAGATCTAGACCGCTTAGATTACTGACAACTAGGTAGGCTTGGAAGTACCGCTTTCATAGGCCCAACACCACGAATTTATTTTATAAAATAAGTAAAACAGAACACTGAACAACTTTCCTATCTAGAGCCGCTAGACAGTAAGTTACCTATTTGTATCACCGATATATATCACCTACCTAGGAAGTGTATTGTAGGTACATATGATAATGTAGCTCTGGATATGTGTGTTATAAATTATTTTTATTATAGGGGACACTAATTATAAACTAATGTGTAGCCCTACCGTAATATCATATAAGGTATGGGTTGCTGTGTAAAGTGTAAACTTGTTAGGCACCTTACCACTTGGTAACCTAACAAGGTGAGAAGTTTGACTGTAAATACCATAAACCGCCAAGTATTTTCAGCCACCGCGTTTATGATACCGCATAAACAAGAGTTGGGCAAGTTTCTGTGCCGAAGATATTCATAAACCGCCAGAATACTTCGACAGAGAACCGACCGCGTGTGTTGTGTGATAGCACGGGGAGCCAGCAGAACCGCACCGCAGGGCTTTGGAATAGATATCCGCGCTCGATTGGACCAGAATGTTTGGTATAAGACCAAGGTAATACCTACATTCGCCGCTGGTTCCAAAGTCCCGGGTTTCGCTGACTTCCACGTGCTATGGTGAACACAGAAAATAGATAAAAGTACATATAAATACTTGATACCCTATGCTTACCCAACTCGCCTTGTCTTCTCGGATATGGCCACTTCACCGCACTCACAATGTTCCGTAATTTATAGTTTGTTTGTTTGTAATTTACACCGAGAGTTAGTATTTCATCATGCTTTCCGCCATGATCATTTTTCGTAAGTGCCGTTTTGTTCCGTTGGCGGCGTAGGCGTCGCCACAGTGCGTCTCTCCCGCGCAGGCTTGGCCATAGAGCCATTGACACTGACATATCGTCGAGGCAGAGTATACCCCAACCCCAAGAGAAATAAGAGGGCCAATAAAATGATATAGGTACATAAATATTGAGTGTGGATGTGTCTATTAAATTCCGTATATATTAAACAAGTATGTTTTTAGCAACTCACATAAATAAATAAATAAATATTCACGGACACTTAACACAACGCCTTCTAGTCCCAAACTAAGCAAAGCTTGTACGATGGAAACTAGATGGCTGATAGAATACATACATACATTTTTTTTTGTAAATACATACTTATAATACATAGAAACACCCAGACATAGAACAAACATCTATGCTTTACAACACACAAATGTTTGTTCTCGGTGGGGATCGAACCCACGACCCACAGCACGGAAGGCAGAGCTACTACCGACTGAGCCATGACGCCTGTAAAACTGAAAAACAACTCAGTTTCATAATCCGCGTTGCTCTGTCCTAAACATTAAATCGTACGGCGAAGTTATTTAAAATACAATTTCTATTTAAATTTACGGTTAAAACAGGAAATCTCTGTTGTGTTTAATTTTGTTTGTTTTTGTTTACGTTCATTCCCGCAGTGCAAGTACCGTTCTTATCGATCGCTTAGTTGTCGATCGCTAAAGTCGATAAACGTATCGAATTGTATCGTTCCATGGTAGTACGGATCTCTTGTCGACAAAAGATCCGTACTCCCAAAAATAAGGTCAGAGTTTATCGAAATCATTCGTTCACTGCTACCATGATACTAGTTTACTGTCAATATCACTGTTAATCACTTTCGTTTGTAAGAATCAAAACATAGTAAAAATACACCATTGCCAATTCGTTAAAATTTAACGAATTTGTCTACCGATCGACTAAAGTTGGTAACGTACCCGCAACTGTCGATAAAACCATTTTTATCGAATTTTGACGATTCTAAATGTCAAATTATGCGATCGACAAGAACGGTACTTGCACTGCCGGTCGCCCTGATAACTTGTCCCACTAGTGGCTCTTGTACATGACATTTTAATCACGTGGTATGGTGCATTGACTACCCATTCAATTTATTTTTAATTTTTAAATTGTCATTGGAGTGTTTTTTTTTTTTGTTCGTTGGCGTCCCACGTCTCTTGCATTTGCCATTTTTCATTGTTTAGGAGTATATGTGTTTACTTTGTATTGACCAAAAAAATTAGGGTGGTGTCGTAGCAGTGGGGATTTCTGGAAAAAAACATGAAATCCCCACTGGTAGGGATTTCTTGGTGGGGATTTCTGGAATATATCGTGAAAAATATATACAAAAGTGTTTAGTTTCAATATATCCATTAAATAGATATCGATAACTAGTATAGTATTATATAAACTGTGACGATAATATCTGTGAAATGAAACCAAACTAAAGTTCTTTAATAAGCACAAGCTCTGCTTAGTTTGGGACTAAAAAGGCGTTATGTGAAATGTCTAAAGATATTTATTTATTTTCTTTATTTAAGTATTAAGTTTGAAATTTTTAATATTAGTGGAGAAGACTCGCGCAGAACCGGAGAGACTGCCGTACTAGCAGTGGGTGCATACAGGCTAAATAGATAGATTAAGTTAGAAACTTTTATATTCACACATATTACAACAAATTCAGTATTTACAATATTCATATTACCTATGTAGGTAAACAATATATCGTCTTTAAAACAAAAAAAACTCATTATTCAAGACTACTTTGGTCGTGCAACCTTTTAAAAAAAAACACGAACCCACAAGGCGTAAAAAAGAGGTCTAATACTTCATGTAAATTTTTCATTCAACCGCGCTCCTTTTTAATGAATGTTTCTTGGACCTTTTAACACCTTCGGCGCGTTTAATTTAATTCTAAAAAAGTATTTTAACGTGAAGCGTGTTAAGTTGATTTACGTGAGTTTGCTCTTTACGTATTTTTTGGACTTTACAAAAGCTGTAACTCTTTTTTTTTACTTTTTGTAAAACCGTAAAAATATAATGAAATCTGATGTCCAAGAATATTTTATTATTGATATTTTATCTATCACTGGACCCGATTCTTTTAGTGCATTTTCCTAATTTGACAGCCCGAAAATGATAGCTGTCTTTGTCGTTTTCGTTCATGAGAAAAGGATGGCAACTAATTTAAGTGCTGTCAAATTAGGTTAGTTTAGGAAAATACAGATTTATTTACCAATAGTATTTCCAATATCTTCTTTCTAAATATATAAAACTCTTTTGAAGCTGACTAAGAATAAAGGCACAGCCTAAACTATAATTCCTAGAGGTATGAAATTTGGAGGGTATTAACCTTATATAGTGTAGGGGTGCACTAAGGAAGGAATTTTGAAAAATCGCATCCTAAAGGGCAACTACGCGAGCAACGCCGCGGGTGACGGCTAGTTCACAATATTTACAAAATACTAATGAAACCGTTGAGCTATCTACAATCTGTTGCAAACGTTTTCTACATAGCTCAACTGGTCCAAAGGTTTAGAAAAATGAAATATCAGAATCGGCAGTTATCTGTCCCAATACAAACTTAACATTCCAGTTAAATTCTAATCCGGTCTTAGTTTAACTAATTCTATCGGCGGATTCTACCAGTAATCTGTTCAGTTAGGAACTAGTTGTCCAACTTTATGGTAATCTCAGGATGGTTCGGAATTTGCATTTCAAATTCATATTTTGGAATGTCGTAACCTAAATTGGTTTTGGTAATCAATACGTTATTGTAAATCCAACAAATGTATTTTTAATGTATTAAATGACTAAAATTAGCACATTAAACGGTCGATCCCGGCTCTAGCAGTCGATAAGCCATAACGGAGGCCTTAAGGCGGGCTAAAAATTCCTTCAACAGAGTTGGTCACTACGAACTTGCTTTTCTGAAATTAGCAACAGTGTTATATTTTATTTTGAAATGTCGTAACCTAAATTGGTTTTGAATAGTTTGATAATAATCAATACGTGATTTGAAATGCAACAAATGTATTTTTAGTCAATAGTCTATTAGTATTTTTAATTTATTAGAATGACTTAGAATAGTCTTTAAGAAACCACTTTATTTATTGACAGGCGTCATGGCTCAGTCGGTAGTAGCTCTGCCTTTCGTGATGTGGGCCGTGGGTTCGATCCCCACCGAGAACAAACATTTGTGTGTTGTAAAACATAGATGTTTGTTCTGTGTCTGGGTGTTTCTATGTATTATAAGTATGTATTTACAAAAAAAAATGTATGTATGTATTCTATCAGCCATCTAGTTTTTATCGTACAAGCTTTGCTTAGTTTGGAACTAGAAGGCGTTGTGTTAAGTGTCCGTGAATATTTATTAATTTATATGTATTGAGGTACTGTTTGTTTACCCAAATAAAAAAATAATAAAAAAAATGACAAAAGCTAGCTACAGTGTAAATAAATAATAAATTCAAAAAATGTTAATTAACAATCAAGAAGTTTCCAACTTCCGGAACTCTCAAACAAAATTTCAAAGGCAAAGTAACGATCAAAATGTTTTTAACTTTATATAATTCAATTAAAAGGGTTTATTTAATTAACTCTTCTGTTTATTAATAAGTAAAATGGCTCTTGCGGTTCGCTCAATTGTTATTTTAAAATATGACTGATATTTGCAAAGAACCAATAATAACAGGTGCAATTACAGGCACATGAGACTTAACACCTTAATGTCTCAGAGTGTTGAACGCAGTGCAATGCATCACAGGGCACGTCCTCAGTGGATGGCAATGTAGCGTTATAGATAGTTGTCACCACTTAACATTAGGTGGGCAACCAGCTTGTTCCATCATTCTTTCGCATAAAAAAATATGCATCAAATACCATTATCATCATTTTAGAATTTTTCGTAGACCCTCTACGAAACTCCTACGCTCTGTAGACCTCCTACGCCGTAGACGGAAATAAGAATTAAATTGAAAACTAAGCTTTTTCATGTAAATTAAAAAAAAAGTATTTTTTATTTTGCGTGAACACGCTTGTAAAGACCATTTTTAATAACGTAAAAAATAAGTGCCCAAACAATGTCCAACCCTGGAATCGCCCTTGGGGTAAAACCAACCTAAGTAACATCACGATTTCTGGGTGGTAATAAATTGGTCGATACGATCTGACATGACTATATACTAGTGTGGCCTAGGGCTGCAGGCGCACTTGTGGTTATGGTCGACCAGCCTTACGTTGATTATTGATTTATACATCATTCAAATGTATCATTGCTACAATTAGGCGGAGTCCTGGTAGCTTTAGTGATAAGAAAACCAAGAGGAAAAAAAAAAAAAAAACAATATAAATTTGCATACCAATATTTGGTGAAATGTGAGAGACAAAATTATATGTAATATTAATTAAATATACCATGTTCTGGTAAAACATAATCCAATTCAATCACTCAGAATTTTGCTGTAGTAAAGTCATCATCATCAACCTAATAGTCCACTGCTGGATGTAGGTCTCTCCTAAGATAGATAGATAGATAGATAATACTTTATTGTACACAAGGGTAAGGTACGTACAAATCTTAAAAATAACTTTGTATAGTACAATGGGCGGCCTTATCGCTGAAAGCGATTTCTTCCAGGCAACCGTAGACGCGCTACTGAGCTTGATCTTCGGCTCTTCTCATCTTGTGTTTGCCAGTTACATTCAGATTGTCGCCCCAACTAGTCGGAAATAGTCCTACGTAGTAAAATCATAAAAACTTAAAGCAAAATTCTACTTATATTACAAACGCGAAAGTTTGTAAGTATGGATGGATGGATGGATGGGTGGGTGGATGGATGGATGTTTGTTACTCTTTCACGTAAAAACTACTGATCCGATTTGGATGAAACTTGGAATATATATTGTTAGTGACCTGTATTAACACATAGGCTACTTTTTATCTCGAAAAATCAACGGTATCCAACGGGACGCGAACGAAGTCGCGGGCGGCACCTAGTGTGACATACTCCAGAAATCCTCACTAAGAAATCCCTACCAGTGGGAGTGTGTATTCTTAACAGCGGCGTAAAAATAGCAAAGAAATAAGTTTCAAAAGTAAAAAAATGTACCGTAATAATACCTTGTAAATAAAATCATTTTTATCTTTAAAACATTATTGAATTTGAGAACCGCTAAATGTACCTTAGCTCTAATAATTGACCACTAGTAGGTGGCCGCTAAGTGCACGCCTAGCCTTATAACCTCAGGTGAAACCTCTAATAAACCTGAAATATCTTGGAAGCATCGTGGAGTGGTTACATGTTTTGAATACCACCGACTCTGGCACAGTGGTATGGTAGTATTAGAGTTGCGGGTTCGATATCTGCGTTGAGACTTTTCTATAAGATTTCTTTTAGTAAACGCAATTTCTGAAACTTACGATACAAGGAGTCTTAATGAGAGAGATAACTGAATGTGTAATTAAAAGTGGGGTGTTTTAAAAGTGTCAAAGATATCACATTTTGCAGAAGATAGTAGATTTTCCATACGTAAGAAGTTGCAAGGGTATAACAACTCCAAGAATCTACTTATTTACTCGCAAGTTAATCAGTTATCTGCTTAGATAGAAAGATAGAAAATACTTTATTGCACACCTTAACCTAGGAAACCTTAACCTCTGCTTACCTTACAACATGTTCCAACCATTGCAACAATCTACTTTTTTAACTTAGTAAATTAATCAGTTATCTGCTCACCTGTACAACATACGTTCCTGACGATCTGCCTCCATGTAAATCCTATAATACATATACAGCATAATCACTCCCGGGATCCAGAAACTAACACTGCTGGATATCACTGCATACACCCTGTTTACTGTAAAACTGCACACTTTCGGGAATCTCCTCCTGAACTCCAAATGATCCTCTGTTGTGTACCAGCCCATAAAGATAGGCAGAAATGAAACTAACGCCGGACTACACCAGACCACGGCCAACATAATCCCAAGCTTCGCCGTCGTCATTATCAATGGGTAGTCCAAAGGCTGGACGATCGCGTAGTATCGATCCACACTGATGCAGCACAGGTGTAAGATAGACGCAGAAGAGAAGTACACGTCTAAAGAGTTCCACACGTCACACATGAAGTACCCAAACAGCCATTCTCCGTTCGTTATTTCTACTGAGAAGTTGAAACACATAGCCCATATAGCAACCAGCATATCAGCTAAAGCGAGAGACACTACGAAGTAATTTGTAATCACGCGCAGTTTTCTGTGTCTCATAACTGATACGATTACTAGTAAGTTTCCGAATATAGCTGCTATGATGATAAATAGCATTATTAAACATTTTAGAACAACCAGAAACACGATGATTGGTTCGTCTTTGAATGGGTTTGAGAAGACTTCTTCGGTTGTTGCGTTTACATCGAGCGTTTTGTTCAGGTAACCGTCTGTGAGATACATTGAGGTGGAGAGATCTCTGAAGTCTAAAGTAAAATTGTCGATGCTTAGTATCAGTTCTTGCATGGTTCACATTGCAGGATTCTATGCCTTAAGTTGTTGTATTACAGTGCATTTTCGACTGTTTAGTTCTGTGCTCACGGTTGCTGTTTTTAGATTTTTTTGAATTTTCTTCGTGTGATATCCTTTTCCTGACTCCCATTGTACCTGGAAGCACAAAGGAATACTTAAAGGCTCTCTTTTGTGATACTAAATAAAGTGTTAGAGGATTTATGGATAAAATTCGCTTTTGCGTGGAGTTTATTACAAAAGATTAATTATCAACTTTTAAACGGAAAGAGGTTGTTGACTAAATAAAAATAAATTGTAAACAATAAAAAATTACATTTCCTGACTTTCCTATAGTTTGTTTTAAAAGAAAAAAATATTGATCTAAGTTTTCTCTATAACCTCTGATTATAGAAATACATTACCCAAATCACGTCGAAACCTGAAGATATGTATTGTGAGACATTGCACTACTTCCTCACAATCGTTTAATTAAATTAGATTTGCCTGTAATTGCGTCAGCACCCCGATCACGTCCTCAACGAACGTGCTCTATGAGGTAGATATGCGTTTGTTATAGGCAGAGGTAATGGCTTAGTAACAGATGAGCTATCTGTTTCGTGGCTTATGTACCAACTATTATAGTCACGAATGAGACATAAGGATCACTTAGAAATTGCCCTAAAAAATAAGTGAATCTAAATCCACGCAACCAAGCTTCAAAGAACTCGCAACAAAGAACAAAGTTTGTTTGATCGGATTGCGGGAAACTCACACTTCGAAATACCACGCGACAAACCAATTTCAACCCTAAACCTCAAGCGTAGAGGTCGAGTTAGCCTGGCAAAGTTATGTCACTTAAGCTTACCTTCCAGTTAAGGGTATTTCACACCGTTGTATAAGTACTTGTCGTTCTAAAAGCGCATTTACATTGTGTAAGGTTCCGGCAACCGTTTGTGAAGTTTAAGAGCTGTTACGCCGGATACATCGGTTCTTTGTGACGTTATTCTGGCCATTTTAAAATGGTTGCCAGTCTCGGCACGTTTTAATTCTTTATTAACAAGTTAAATAACATTATAGGTACCTATTATTTAAGGGCGTAGCCTGCATTATTGCATATAGTGTACAGACTTAAGAGTCTGGCAAGCTGAGGTAATTTTTCTTTTTTCTTTCTTTCTATGTACAGTTTAGTAATCTATGATATGTAATTTGAAAATGGCCGCCATTTTGTTTATGACCGTTGCCGTCACCAGACTGTCTTTTGTTTTTTTGATAGCCCGTACTGAGCCATTTTGTTTCTTTTTTTAATGTTATTGTTTTTTTTTAAGTTAAAATTATTGTAGTATTTATTTTGACCGCTGTGCTGATGTTACCAGACTGTCTTTTGTTTTTTTATAACCCATCCATTTATACTGAGCCATTTTGTTTCTGACCGCTGCGTTGACGTCACCAGACTGTCTTTTGTTTTTTTAATTGCTCAATAGCAATAAGATATTAGAAAACTCTACTTTTCTTATACTGACTTTCTACAGCGAAAGGAAGAAAATGAAACGTCAAAAATAGTACATTATGGTACTAGTGTGGTACATTGGTGATTACCGCCGAGGTGCCATTGAGACCCGAGCCGTAGGCGAGGGTCTTAAGAAAGCCGAGAACGGTAATCACCAATACACACGTGTATCATACGACGTTTTTCAACACACTTGTGAATAAAATAACTATAATTTCAACAGTGAAAACGCGTTGTGAAAAATGTTTCGCTATGGCGGGAAAAATTAATCAGTTTTCCTATGCGCGCGCATTGCGATCGGCCACAGACTAAAGGGATGAGGTTTTTTTTTAGTTATTTTCCGCGCTTAAGGCTTGCGCCTATTCTGCCACGTAAAAAATTGGGGAATTAAAGTTTTCTTTTATTACAGAGAAAACAAAAGTTATATTTGAGTGAAAGTTTTATTTATTAAACACGTACGAGTTAAAATTATCTATTTAAATAAGAAGTTGCATGAAATGAGCAAGCAATAGGAACATTCATTTATTTGTTATATTGAACACGATCTTTTTTTTGAATAAAAACTTTTTTAGTAACAAAGCTACTCAACCAATAAAATGTAAAAAAAAATATCTATAACTCACTAGTGAGTTATAGCAATGAAAAAGTCACAGTTTGATTATGGGTATCATTATGTGCCTAATTGCGGTGACCATAGAGCCACTTTATGAGCAAGTGTGTTGAAAAGGGATTTTATAATGCCGGTAGTTAGTATTAAGTGCTTTTTCGCATCGTATGGGATAAAACTTTATTGAAGGTCTGAGTAATTTATTTTTCGGGGTCTGGTATCATTTGGGTTCATGTGCTCGGTTTGAAATAAATTTTTATCGTTTTTTGTGCCGGGCTGAAGATATAAAATACTTTGAAATGATGAACGCAGTGCAATGATACGATAAAAACTTTAAATCACGCCAGTTTAAATAATTTTTGGTTGTTTTGTATTTTTGCGTATGATAAATGACTGACGTTTTTTTTATAAAACAAATAAAGTACCTATTCAAAAACACATGATTATTGATCATGTCAAAAAACTGTGTTAGATACTTATTGTAAAAAATTCTAGACTAAAAAAGTATGTAGTTTCGTATAGTTGTTTTTCGAGACTGCCTCATACATAAGTAAAATTCAGATCAAATAATCTGTTTACTTTATATTCATCGCACTCAGCACATAAGTAAGGTTTAGTACCGTACATTTTCCCCTGCCTGCAGTCGCTGAAGGCACTAAGGGGATTATTGGACAAAAGTTCCAGAAATCCCCTACGCAGGGGACTCACTCAGGGGAAAAATGGAATGAGCCCTTAAGGTCATCAGTCTAACCAAAAACAACATAACTTAACAAGCCTCGTCTGAATCCACCAATTACAAAGTTATCTCTAAATGTAGATCTCGGCCCATCTGCGTACATTTGTCACTCATAATAACCCTAACTTTTGGGTTTAACTTTGACCATCAAAAACTTCACTTGTCTAGCTTATCAGTCGTATCATCTTATTAAGGGCAGTATAACCGCAACTGAAACTATACAGGATGGGTGTAAAATAAAACTATATAACTAATACTAACTAATATTATAAAGAGGAAATATTTGTATGTAAGTACTAGCCGTCGCCCGCGGCGTTGCTCGTGTTCTACCCTTTAGAGTGTGACGTTTCAAAATTCCTTTCTTAGTGCACCCCTACACTATATAAAGATACTACCCTCCAAATTTCATACCTCTAGGACTTATAGTTTAGGCTGTGCGTGGATTCTCTGTCAGCTTCAAAAGAGTTTTATATATATTGATTGATGATGTTTGTAACGAATTGGCTCAAAAAGTACTGATCCGATTTGGATGAAACTTGGAATATATATTTTCCGTGACCTGGATTAATACATAGGCTACTTTTTATTCCGGAAAATTAACGGATCCAACGGGACGCTAACGAAATCGCGAGCGGAAGCCAGTAAAAACTGCCAGTAACTGATAAAACTTGTAAAATATAACTATTAAAACTATACTTTGAGGGTTTCAGTTCCAGAAATTTATACTTTTTAAAGATTTAAAAATATACAATTAAACTATGATTTCCCTATGTTGTTTCAGAAGATAATTATTACTTAGGTATTATTATTTATCAGTTGACCCAACTCTTGGCCGATTGAGACCATGTTTTTGTAAGCTATCTTTCTTTGGATTTAAGTTGTATAAATATATTGGGTTTAAAAATAATATTATCGTAGGTTTGTAAGCGTAAAGTGGGTCAAGCCGATTTGGTCCAAACCCACTACCTGATTGAACCCTCCATTCAGATGAGTTCCTTCAATTTTACATATATTTTATTATCTTCAGACCAATATTTTTTTTTGTTTTCTACTTCTTATCTCGGTCATTTATAAACCGATTATTTTTTTTATTTGAAGGGCCATTCGTATAAGAGTCAAACTACAAAACTAATTTTATAAAATTTCTATGGGATCTATCTTGGCTAATTTTAGATAGGTACGAAAAAGATTTTTTGAACATAAGAAATGACGAAGTACTCTAAAAAAAAGATGCAAGTAACCGAATTAAGAACCTCCTCTTTTTTACGTCGGTTAAAAAAGAAGCTAAAATATCACTCTCAACAAAATATAAAATATCTGCTGAATATCCGCTCGCTTTAAAGGGACGAAAACTTTTAATGAACGTCAAATAAAGAGGAAGCATACAGGGTGTTCATTATAACGTGTTTTTGCGCGAATTATGTTATACAACGTGATTCAAAATAAGGTGGGATAAAGTTTTGGGACATCAGATTAGACGCTTATTACCAGTGACAGTATTCTTTTATGAGAAAAGTTATGGAACAATGGTATGTCCCACTCTAATGTTGTAAATCCTGATAAATCTTAAAGGGTCTGGGGCAAATAGGATGGAGCCCAGGTCCCACTTTTTTTTTTAAATTGCAATGATGGAATGTTGTTTGTTAAAATAGAATTACAGTGCAGTTTTAAAAAATGTAACAATGTCATTATAAAGTAGCAGGAATCATTAGTTATTATACTTCTTCTTCGAAAAATGCGTCTTTTTCAATGTTGTTTATCGTATTTACAAGTGTTTACGTCAAAATTATTACTTTATTTTGCGTTTTCATGACTGCTACTGCATAAGAAATTATTATAAAATCAACAATAGTTACAAATAACAAAATTAATCTAAAAATTAACGAAATGTATGCAAATCGGGACCTGAAATGCCCCAATGCCTTTTTTGTTCTATCTCTTGATCATTGATTTACCCGACAGTCGATATAGAGTTACTAATTTAAATTGCTCTCAGTAAAATATTTAAATTAAAGCATCATTTAAAACGATCAAAGACCTAAAGTAAATTAAGGTACAAAGTGAAATTTATTCCTTCGTCTTCAGATTCTAAATTACGCTTGGAGGTTCAAAATCAATAGAACTTACCACAGAGACATAAAGTACATCTTATCTTTATAAGGTAAGTAAGTTTGCATGAGTTGACTCTGGTGACGGAATTTTTTAGACCGCCTTAAGGCCTCCGTTCTATCTTAGCGACTGCTAGAGCCGGGACCGACAGTCCGAAGCATGGAATTATGTGTCAGAGTGATGGGCGCAGTACACGTCTGCAGTCGACGTCAGTGAGGCAACTCAACGTTACTCACAAACATTACCACTAATACAGCATTTACGGTTGAGCTATCTACCAACCGTTGCAAATGATTTATAGATAGCTAAACTGGTCCAAATCAGTACCAATCGAAAGCGTGCCCAAGGCACTGGCTGCATTGCCACGCTGAATAGTAATGCTGATACGCTGGCCTAGATAATCACCAGCCCTCGGGTCATATACTTAGTTCTATAGAAAAAAAGGTTTATGGATGGAACGATGATATAAAGCAGGTCCCATATCGCAAGATCTGAACTGCTTCCGCTGCCCAACATAATGTCAAGCGACGTGGCTACAGATATACGAAAACAAGAAGCATTTGACGGCAAAAAACGCGCTGAAACTCGCTAATGTCACTATTTAGTCACAGAATACCTATGATTTAGTATGAAAACAGTTAAAAAACCTGCCAGGCTTAAACCTGGCAGGTTTTTATGAGGCAACGATTTCCTTCCGGACCGCTAGCAGTCAGCGGATGAAGAAGACTCAAAATCTTACTTCCTGAAAATCATTTAAGAAAAATAATAAGATTTCCGTTCTAAATTAGATTCTAGCGATATCTTTCCGCTTACTCTGAGGAGCTGATTAGGTTTACTGATTTTGCATTTAGATCGAGGATTTGGCAGATATTTTGCTGAAAATTGTTTATAAATAGAAGAAACGAATTCTGAATTCAAATCAAATTCAATTGTTTTTTTATAAGAGAGTGGAACAAGCCTGCGCCTGATATAAAGTGGTGACCCCTGCCTTATAACAATGCATTGCCTCACTGAGCACGTCCACTGAGGAGATGCCATGTGGCACGCACTGCATCCATCACTCATCAACCTTCAAATTGCGACTAGCCTGGGTTTGTCAGTTTCTATGAACGTGTGTGGGCAAATCTTTTCAAACTTGAATGCTTCTCAAGTTTATAAGCAAGTTTAATTATTATACATATTCCAAGTTTGCCACAAAAACGTTAGCTATAATTGCAAATGTACCCTTCAAATGAACACAACAATGCGAGCATCAACCATTTCTGCTTGTCTGCAGAAATGTACAGTGGTAGTACTTCCGCGGACGTACTCTTTTACAAAAAGCTCTACTACTACTAAAAGTCATATAAAACAGCTAAAAAAAAATAGACAAACCACTTATGTAACTGACTGTACGTTCAACAATTTCATGCATAGCTTTCGAAACAAATTATTACAAATTTTATCGACACAACTTCAAATCTCGACAACACTTCGCTTCATTTTATTCACATCATAAGTATCAAACTATCGGGCTCAATAGCAATTCCCACACGCAAATTCAATATTCACCTCTAAGCTGTTACACATAAAGGTCGTATTTGCGTCATCAGAATAACCCTCAGTGGGTTGTAAAATTCAACTCTTAGGGTGTTAAAATAAGGGTTGATTTTCCGTGATCAGGATAAATTTCAGTTGGATATCGAAATCGTGGTTTTTATAAAAAAATATGCTTCATGCTACACTGAGCTTATGCTGATGGCTTTTGTGTATTGTTTCTTTGTTGGCTGTGAATGGAAAATGGAATTCTGTGGTGTTTACAAAGTACAATATAAGTCTGAGAAAAAGTACCTACTATTATTGTTAACATAAAAATAAATAAAATATTCATGGACATTTCACATTTTCATTTTATTTCTAACTAAGCTTACGCTTGTGCTATGAGAACTAGACTGCTGATAGAATACTTATATAAGTATTCTATCAGCAGTCTCTTGGTTTTTTGTAAATACATAGTAACACCCAGATACATAACTAACATCCATTTTTGCCATCACATAAATATTTGTTCTCAGTGGAGATCGAACCCACGACGCCCGGAAGGCGCTATTACCGACTGAGCCGTGAGCTGTCCAATAAATGCAAACCAAAGCTAAGAACGTACTTGAGACTGAATTATTTGCATGAGAAACCGATACTGCTTTTATAAAACAGGCTTTTACAGAAAGTGACTTTTGTTTACATACGCGGACAGCCGTCAAACCACTTCTCGTCCGCACATTTCGTCAGTCCAGTACCTCTATCACGAACAAACCTGACAGTCGCCGCGTTAGCGTATTCGAGTTATATTGCGCGTCAATGCCAGCTCGACTGCCAACCGTTGTAGTGTCACCGCGCAGTGTATCTCGGATACGCTCGCATTACGATACGTTTGCGATTATTTATGCAAAATCGTAAACAAAAATATAGTGTGCAATAACATTGCACAAGGTTTAACGTAAATATAATTTTGATCCAAACAAGTTTTCTAAACGCAAAATAAAAAATAAGTTAACACTTAAAAAACACTTATTAGTCGTAAAACTGGTTTGGATCAAAATGATATTTATGCTAAGCAAGCAAGCAAGCTCGTATGAGCTAGTGGCCAACTCTGGTGACGAAGTTTTTAAGCCACCTTAAGGCCTCCGTATATTTAACCTACGTACTTAACCTTGTGCAGTGTTATTGCACACAACATTGTTGACTGCGATTTTTATAAATAATTTTAGTGATTATTATATCTTCAAAAAATTTTGAAATGTGCGAGCGAGAAGTTGTTGGACGACTGTCGGCGTCCCTACAAGAATCAACCAACCAAAATGATGATGACATTCATCTCCAGTCGCAGACAAAAAGCATTCCGTAAAATCCTATAAGCAAAATAAATCAATTTTGTCTACGCTTTGTAGGAGGGCTTACTACCAAACGACGACGTAGACAAAGCCCTATAAATTGTCAGAAACCTGTTACGCTTCAACCCTATTTACAAGCGTGGTTCTACGTAACAGATCTACAGAGACATTTTGGAATTTGGCACTTTTGGAAGGCAAAAGCTACCGACACCAGTCAGTATCAACCTCTAAATTTGCAGAGGTTTCATAGGCCGTCAAAAATAATAAGCGTCTCACTGGCTCGTTGATATAATTTCATGATGTACCATCAGAAGCTGTTCTTAGAGAAACGGATAAAGATTTGTGTTTAAATCGAGTTGGCTAAGGCGTAAGTACCCTTTTTATTTTAGTTAGAATCCGGTCCAAACTAAGTAATATGCTGGGCCATACGTACTACGCAGTATGCCCAATCCAACGGCGAAATCTACTGAACTAGAACATGAAGTCACATTCAAATGCAAACCAAGTTTAAAATTCTGGAGGATGACAATATACTCGTAACTGACCATAGGCATAAGCAAGCATGCATAGATATAAAGTCGGTAGCAAAATCAAACGACACGAGCTTAATTCGTTTATAGAAAACCATTTTTCGTTGAGCCTTTTTTTGTTACAAAATGTTCCAAACATTTTGAAGCAAAAAAAGGGACTGTTTTGTATCTAACGTTTTTTTATCAGAAAAAGTAATGAAATATGCAATGGCTTACCTTTCCTACCTTTGCCTACAAAAATACATTACTTCACAAAGCACGTTTACAAAAGCTGTGCCCTGTGAAGTATTGCTCTGCACCCAATCCTTAAGACTTGAGCTACCACTCAATTTAATGTAATTTTATTTTATAATAATATAATAATAAGTTTATTCAAAGAATACGAATTAACGGTACAACAGTCACGGTCACAATTTATTTAACAAAAATTATAAAAAAAATGTCACATGCTCAAGGACTATATTTTTCTTAAAAAAAATCTTGGTGAGTTTTAGAACCCACTACCTACAGCGTAGAAAGTAGAGCGTTTACCAACTCAGCTATGAGACTTACGTTAATAGTCCCCGTACTGCAAGCTGAACTGCTTTCGCTGCCCAGCATAATGTCAAGCGACGTGACTACAGATATACGAAAACAAGAAGCTTTTGACGGCGAAAAACGCGCTGAAACGCGCTAATGTCACTATTTACATTTAGTCACAGAATACCTATGATTTAGTATGAAAACAGTTCCGAAAACCTGCCATGCCGGTTTTTATGAGAGAACGATACCCCCACAGCAATACTTTATATCTTTTGAGGGATTATCCTTTCTCGGCCTTTTGTCATTATTATCTATTTTCTATCGAGGAAGACATTAGGCTGTTCCACAAACACATTAAGGAGGTCAGCAAGATATGAAGGTTTTATGTAGTCCGCGAGTTATTTGTGTCAGCATATTGATAAATGGGCATGAACTGCAAACGACTGTTATAGAAGCTTGGATAAATTAACAGAAGACCAAATCTCGTGGCATTAAAATTGGATTTATTTTTCCATCTGGCCCACCAGTGGGCTCGATGGGAAAAAAAAGTTGACTTAGAATCAAATCATAAACAAAAAGCTATTAATTTTTTTAATAAATAAGATAGATATTATGTATTCAAAATAAAGTTAAGTAAAAAGTGTTTTTATTGACAACATAATGTTCGTTCACAAAATATGTTGGATTCAGTGGCTTTTTTCAAAGTAAGATTACAATGCATAATTAAATTCCAGTTATTAAAAAATTGTTAGTAAAAATGTAATTCAAACAAAAACATATTTTTTTTATTTATTTAAAGGGTTTTGTCGCTTAGCGACCATTATAACCTTATTATATATACAACCTATACCTATACACAAAATAAAACATAACTCAATCCCTAACTAAATTTACTTTTGCTAACGTACATAGAAACAAAACACTAATAAGAAGTATTCACTTAAGTAATAGCATATTTTATATTGGTATTTAGAACCGTTTGCTTTTATTCTTTACCGATAATTTCATTCGCAATTTTCCCTTTAACAAGAACGACTCTAATTGAAGAAGACAGTAATGGAGATTTCGGAGAAAATGGTCGATGTTTCGGGAATAATTTTTATTTCTCGTAACGATATTTAAAACCACTAGAATTCATTGCTTGGCTGGGTTTTATTTATTTACCTAATTGAAGAACAGAATTTTATTTACATGCGACATTAGAAGGAGAAGCACGAACTGGAAGGCAAAGTGTAGTCAAATAAAGCTTTAGCTAAATAAGCTGCTAAATCTGTTGTCGTCAAAATTGTCAGTCGAAATAATGGACAGAAGTCATAAATAGAAGAAGAAGAAGTGTAAAGGGGCTAGACTAAAATTCAACTAAATAATGAACACAGTATGACATTTCTGTCCACAATCACAGCGTACTATCAATAGCACCAATTTCCGTTCAGAGAGTCCAAAGCCTATTCTGGATCATTTCTTATTCATTATCCCTACCAACTCTGGTGTATGGTATGATCTAAAAACGGGGCCATAGGTCCATATTTACTCAGTTCACGTCATTATAATTTAGAGCGATTAAACAAAGCTAGTTTTTAAAAGGTAATCAGTATAACCATAAACATTTTATTTAAATAGTCAACTGCAAACAGAACGTGTGCGTGTCGGGCGTGGATCGGTTGAAACTTATGCCTATAAGTTCAAGCACGCTTCGTACGTATTTTACTTAAACTTTTTTCATTAAATTTTTATAGAGTATAGGCAACTGTTTAACCACAATCTCATCTGATGTTAAGCAATGATTTGGTTGATGATGTAGCACGGTTACCTAGAAGATACCAATTCACTCTACTCTTGAAAACTTTCAAATTATAGTCATTCGGAAACCCAGACTTTTGTACCTTTTCAAAGTGATCACTGTCACCGTGACACTGAATAGACTCCTTAGTGATCCTTGCTCACTAAGTATAATTAAAAAAATATAAAGTGTAATTATAGTTATACCTTCCAGACACACATTATAACTTTTCACATCCTGACACTTTTTCAAACCTCAACACACATTACTTCATGAACACTACACAATGGTTTTTTCACAGGGTCTATTGGCTGATGGTTTCGACAGAATAATAGCGCCTAACTACCTTTGTGTGGTGAGGCATACGCTGAGTCGAAACCCGTTTGCTGCTGTAGCACACAAACACTTGCCAGCTTACCTAGCTACCTACTCAATACACTCATCTCATTTTTCTTTCTGTGTAATTTTTATTTCTTTGTAGTGTTGTTAGTTTAGTTCTGTAGATGTATTTTGTGTGTTACTTTATAAGCAAATAAATGTCTGTCTATGTCTATGTCTATAGTGATCACTATAATTACTTTTGACTTGGATACTGAGTTAGTTTCATCCCTTGTCCGTGGATCACCCTGTGCATATACATCCGTTCCGATTCGTCAGTCTAATTTTATCTTCAACGCAAATAGGTCAACCGGTAAATTTTTCGGGAGAAATTAGACTCGCTTGAATATTTTAGGGTAGACCGTAGACCGCGTTTAGAAGTAACCCAATATAGATTGCATAGAAGGATGTTGTTTTTTTATGATTTGATATTTTTACGAAGCGATTTTTACAAAAGAGAAATTTAGTAAAAAAAAAAAAGAAATACCTACTAAACAAAAATTTTGTGTGACAGTTTACGTATATTATCTAGGTTGTCTGGAAGAGTGGAAAAGATCGCTTTTAGCGTTAAGCCGCCCACTTTTATGTATTCAATAGCGTAATTTTTTTCTCCTTATATTCTATTTCTTTGTGTACAATAAAGAGTTTATCTATCTATCTATCTATATAATGTGTAGTAGTCTAAAAAAGTTCACTCTTAGCCAGACTTATCTATGCCCTTAACCTTTCTTAAAATAAATCATTATAATAAAATAAGCGCGATATCAATTGTGTTCTTAAGAGTCATTATGCGTGAAATAGTTATTTAAATCACATTGTGAGTATAAGTACATAGTTTTCGGGAATAATAGCTCAATTGTTGCATGTTTATTTTGTAAATATTATAAATACTGTATTAGTTGTGATTTTCTTTGTGAAAAGACAATTACCTTGTTTAAAAAAAAAACATTTTATTGAATTATAATATTTAAAAAAAAAACTCTCAAAGTTTCGGACACATTATAAAAAGAGTACAACCTTAGGTATTCCTTCCTCAATCTTTTGAAGACTTTTCAAATCATAAGAAAAAGAGCCAAGATAATTTCACATGCGAAAGACAAGGACGGAAGACAAAAGTCTTCACAGTACCATTAATTAGCGAGTATCGACCGGTAACATAACTAATGAGTCAAAAGCCTTAGCACGAATAATAACAATCGTAAACATATCGTAATCCGAGATACACTGCGTAGCGACGCTACAGCGTTCGGTAGTCGAGCTGTCGTTAACGCGCAATATGACCCGAATACGTTAGGTTTACGTCAGATGTGTTCATGCTAACCCCCTATGAATAGTTAATATGTAGCCGTTTCTATTGCTCGAATTTCGTCTGATCTATAGGTCGCGAGCTCGAATCCACTGAAAAAACTTTTTGGATTTTTTTATAAGTGTACTTACCTATAATATAAATGTACTGTGCTATTTCATATTTTTTAAGTCTTAAGTATCAAGAAAGAATAAATATTTTCACATATTGTTTTAACGCCAAATATAGCTGATGAATTTAGGATGATTCATCATGGTGACAGCTACAGAAATGGCGTGGTAATATATTTGGCAGCCATTATTAATGATCGCAGGTTTTATTAGCCGGTTTTCCGATAATAAAGATGAATGGAACTCTAAAAATATATGTTGTTATGATCTAAGGATTAAATCTGGTAGATCATCAAGGTCTATTCACTCATTCGACTAATTCGATAGTTGATCGAATCGAGATTTAATTATTAATTGATTGAAAATTGATATTTTTATCTTCTTTTGATCAACTTTTAAATTCAATTTTGACGTTTTTACAAGAACGCAACGTCAGTCCCTTACTGGACATATCCACCAAAAACATTCACAATAAAACCTTCATCCTTCACAGAGTTGCATGTTTTATTGTGAATGTTTTTTGATAGAAATGTACAGTTACATATAGTTATAAAGAAAAAAACTCTGACACTGCTCGCTGATTCGCCTGCAATGGACGCAGACCTTTAGGTATCGGTATCGGCACAGATTATATAATACTATACTAGTAGTATCGGCCAGTGTACACCCGATACTATACCTAGATTAATGAGAGCCATCAATTATAAGATGCTGCGCAACATGAACCGCTGTGGATTACCTGGTATTGGAAAATGTTCAGTAAAGTACATGATAGCCTTTCTTTTTATGCATTTTTTCAGTGTTTTCATTTATTGTTTTCACATGTTTTTTTAAGATAATCCGTTATGTTCTCGACTTCCCGCGACACCTTTCTTTTACAAATTGATTTGCCTGAAGAGTGTCTAAAAATTATTAGTTTTACTAGTATAATTATTACTGTTTAATTAACTTGTTTTTATTGTTCTTTTTATGACTGTAAAAAGAAATGGGCGGCCTTATCGCTAAATAACGATCTCTTCTAGACAACCTTGGACGGAATGGACTTCGAGGTATAATACAAGGGGTGCTGTATCAATAAAGTATTTTCTATCTTCTATCTACTTATCTATAGTTTAAAAATCTACCTTCCTTTGTCTCACAACGCCTGTAGGCAGGCAAAACAGTACAATAAAAGATCGTAAATCTACATTATCTATTTTATTATCAGTGCAAGCCTCGTCTGCAAATACAAGCTAAGCCTTATTCGACATTACATTGTTTAAGATAAAGATAAGATAAGTTTCCGAATGAACATCTTCTTGGTTATACCAAATTATTCATACTTTGTAGTTTTTACAATGTTTATCTACACATTTTAGGTAATTACTATGATTAGCTCTACTCTGTCATAATAATTATTTTTGTTATAATTTAATTATCTTAATAATATAATATTATTATTATACTACATTATTATAAGTATGCATTTACAAAAAAAATGTATGTATGTATTCTATCAGCCGTCTAGTTTCCATCGTACAAGCTTTGCTTAGTTTGAGACTAGAAGGCGTTGTGTTAAGTGTCCGTGAATATTTATTATTTATTTTATTTATAAGTAGGTACTACTAAAAACATTTATCCACAAAGAAAATTACAACTAATACAGTATTCACAATATTTACAAAATACACATGAAGCAGTTGAGCCATCTACAAACCGTTGCAAACGATTTATAGATAGCTCAACTGGTCCAAATCAGTACCAATCGGAAGCGTGCCCAAGACACTGGCTGCATTGCTGCGCTGAATAGCAATGCTGATAATTTTATTTATTAATCATCTTTGGAACATAAAATTTTGAAATTTTGGGGACAAAGGGATGAAAAACAATGCAACAAGCATGGAAGAAAAACACATGTTGTGCCGACCCTACATAAAGTGGGAATAGGGCAAGGAGATGATGATGGGGACAAAAGTGCCCGTAACGTGATTAGACTGATTAGCACACACTTGTCGATAGAACTTTTTGGTCAAGCACTTAGTAGAATACCAATTTGTTTGCGTTCAACTTTTGATATAATTACAACTTTGGTTTTAGTTTGAAAATAGTTCCTGATTGCTGTGTAAACTAGTTTTAACTAATTTATGAACTTAAAGACTTAGTAAGCCACAGAACAATTCGTAGTAATAATTCTTTACAGATAAATTCTTAAGCCATATAAATTGTCAGGCTTCAGTAAACTAAACGATTTATGATATCGTCTTTACAATACAGGGTGATTCCGACTCCCGCTTTACATTACTAATGGGACAAAATCGTAGGTAATCATTATGAACTAGGACTTCCAAAAATGACATTTTATGGCTGCACGCGCACTTGGTGGCCAAACATACGACCAGCTAAGCATTTGGCTGTCAGCACACCTGATGGTAAGTGTGTGTGCAGCATAAGGTGGAGCACACTCAACTTATTTTTTTTCCATCTACCAGGGTTCCTCCCACAATCTTTTTTCAAAGGCCATTATGATGTTTTCATTTTCTAAAAATTCTAATAAATATTTTATGATATTTTTGCCGTCGCTACAGGATTAACTGTCTAGTGCGCGTGCAGCCTAAATATATTTTCATTGTACCGTAACGTAATACTAGTTCATTTAAAGCCCTGAATACTTCTAAATGAATCTGACAGAGCGTATAAAGTCTTTAAAGAGCTTAACAAAACAGGTCTCCGTGATTTATTCGTTTGTACCCTAACCTAACGAGGAGCTGGAACAAAAAGCTAACTAGCTCCGTGCAAAAAGTTAGTGTGACAAGTAGAACCAAATTTATGAGTAACAGCTGAATAAACTGAAGGATAATTCTCTAAAGAATACGTAGTAAAAATACACGGTGTTACATAATTACCCTATACCTACCTAAGTCCGAAAGAGGGGTATTTTACAGGTTATGGCGAAAATGTTTAATATTTTGCTGGGATGTCAAAGTCATGACTGCTGTTGGAATCTATCTTAATTAACTCTACCTCTAATAAAAAAAAATTGTTGACATAAGTACCTAACTTCTTATTTTTACAATCCGTTTTTAATCAATTTCACTAGGTGTTATACATTTTTCAACACACTTGCTCATAAAGTGGCTCTATGGTCACCGCAATTAGGCACATAATGACACCCATAATCAAACTGTGACTTTTTCATTGCTATAACTCACAAGTGAGTTATAGATTTTTTTTTAAATTTTATTGGTTGAGTAGCTTTGTTACTAAAAAAGTTTTTATTCAAAAAAAAGATCGTGTTCAATAGAACAAATAAATGAATGTTCCTATTGCTTGCTCATTTCATGCAACTTCTTATTTAAATAGATAATTTTAACTCGTACGTGTTTAATAAATAAAACTTTCACTCAAATATAACTTTTGTTTTCTCTGTAATAAAAGAAAACTTTAAATTCCCCATTTTTACGTGGCAGAATAGGCGCAAACCCTAAGTGCGGAAAATAAATAAAAAAAAAACCTCATCCCTTTAGTCTGTGGCCGATCGCAATGCGCGCGCATAGGAAAACTGATTATTTTTTCCCGCCATAGCGAAACATTTTTCACAACGCGTTTTCACTGTTGAAATTATTGTTATTTTATTCACAAGTGTGTTGAAAAACGTCGTATGATACACGTGTGTATTGGTGATTACCGTTCTCGGCTTTCTTAAGACCCTCGCCTACGGCTCGGGTCTCAATGGCACCTCGGCGGTAATCACCAATGTACCACACTTGTACCATAATGTACTATTACTATGTGAATTATCCTAAATATTAAATGCCTTGGCACTTGAATAGGGTAATAACCGATCAGTCGTTCGTTATCATCGTGAGGCGATCAACGTCAGAAAATATTGATCATTTTCTACCTTTTTAACGAATATAGTATTTACAAAATACACATGAAACAGTTGAGCTCTCTACAAGCCGTTGCAAATGATTTATAGATAGCTCAACTGGTCCAAATCAGTACCAATCGGAAGCGTGCCCTAGAAACTGGCTGCATTGTCTACCTGCTAATGTGGGAAAATATCAAAATTTTATTTCGTCAAAACATTACGACTACACAGTTGTAGAATGGGTACGATTCTGTTGACGCATTCTTCTAAAGAAAACTAATTTGGTAGCACTATAATGACAGCTCTCTGTTGGTTCAGTTCATAATAATAGATGGCAACAATTTTAGCTGTCAAATTTGACAGTGCTAAAACCTAATTAGGTTAGTTCAAATACATAACTTGACACTGGCAAAGGTCTGTCGTAGTGACGGACAGAGGCCATAAATAAAAGAAGAAGAAGAAGATTAGTTTAGGAAAATTAAGCAACAGAAACGGGGGCATTGTTAGTTTATCTGGTACTGTAGCTAAAATAATGGCAAATCGCATCAATATTGTAATTTAGCTAAAACCCAGTCTTACCCCAACTACAAAATAATAGAAACTCAAAAAAATGGAAACATACATCGTTTGCTTCCCTCGCTCGAACGAGCGCTTTAAGCGCCCCGTGAGTTTTTTTTTATACAACTAAATGATGGAACAAGCCGATGAGTATTCTTTATATAACAGTAATATGGTTACAAGTCCATAAAAACTGAAAGATGCGCTAGAACTGAAGTTAATTAATTGATGATCACTGAACCCACGACCTCTAGGCCTGTATGCTTACTGCTCAAGCACAGATCCGTACTCAAGCATAGATTTTAATATGAAAATCTATACACAAATCTATGCTTGAGTAACGATTTCTGTATCTGCATACATGCCTTAGAGCAAGCTCGTATGAATTAGTTGCCAACTCCGATGACGGAGTTTTTAGGCCGCCTTAAGGCCTTCGTCGTGGCTTTACGACTGATAGCACCAGGACCGACAATTTAACGTTAGAACAGAAAAAAGTACGCACACAAGTGCATAAACTGAGTCATAAACACACACTTTTAAACATTATAAAATCTTTGGGATTTCCTTAAGTGTAAGTAAACACCATAAAATCCATTAAACACGGTAGGATTCCGGTTCGTTTACCCATGTAATCTCCTAATGCTGTTGAATAACCAATTACAAAGTTCCATAAGTAGGTAAGACCCATTTACAGTAAAATCAATACGCTTTTAGTCAATCAAACACTGATTACTCTCGAGTGCAAAAATTCCAGGTCATCTATAAAAACTTGAATATCTTGGAAACTACATAATGCTATAGTTTAGTGAAATTACTTTTATTTATTTAAGAAAAAATATCAAACACAATTTATTTAACTAAGCCAGAGTTCATAGTTTCCACGATATACTAGTTTTAAAAATGATTTTAAAACAATATCAAGTGACATTAAATGAATAAAAAAGAAACTTGAAAAATAAAGCCAAAAAATATTTTTATAAAATAAATTGCAGTGTTTTGAAACAATAAAATTAATAATCATAGTAATTGTAATTTTTCAAAGAAGAAATTAAAAAAACTTACCACAAAGAAATAATTTAAAACAAGTCACAAACCACAAAGTCACACAAACACTTCCCACACACGCGCGAATTCAATACCAATAAGTTGAGTCGACGCGACCGCTTCCGACGGTGTCGAGCAAAGAACTGAAAATTCTGCAGTGAAAATAGTGTGATAAAGCGCAGGTTTCAAAATTCGAACACGTTGCTCGTAGTGCAGTTTTGATTCCAAGAACTAACTAACCACAAAAGTATTTTTCTTTTTAAAATGAAATGGTTTATTCAAATCGTTTTATGCACTTTTGTTTTTTTTATAGATGTTATACAAAATTTAAGTACTTAGTGTAGCAAACATAAACCCTGTTAGGGCAAAGCAATTTGTTGAGGTATAAATAAATGAATAAATAAATATTCACGGACACTTAACACAACGCCTTCTAGTCCCAAACTAAGCAAAGCTTGTACGATGGACACTAGATGGCTGATAAAATACATACATACATTTTTTTTTGTAAATACATACTTATAATACATAGAAACACCCAGACACAGAACAAACATCTATGTTTACAATACACAAATGTTTGTTCTCGGCGGGGATCGAACCCACGACCCACAGCACGGAAGGCAGAGCTACTACCGACTGAGTCATGACGCCTGTCATGCCCTAGGTGGCATATTTATGGCTAGTTTTAGAGAAATATGGTTATATACCATATAAGTTCTTATGATATATAGTATCTTTCACATATTTCACCAAATACATTAGCATGCAATAAAGACTTTTTACTACAATTACGTAGGTATACATTACTAGTTTTAAAGTGATTAGGTACACGTTAGCTGTTAAGTTTTTTTTTTTTTTTTTATGATATAAATAATGGAACAAGCTGATAGCTCACCTGATGTTAAGTAGTAACTTCTGCCTATAACAATGCATTACCTCACAGAGCAAGTCCAATGAGGACGTGCCCTGTAAGGCAATGCACTGCGTCCAGCACTTTGAGACGTAAAGATCTTGAAGTCTCATGTGCCTGTAATTACACCGGCGCCCTTACCCTTCAAACCGGAACACAGCAATGCGAGCATCGCTGCTTGGCGGCAGAAATAGGTACGGTGGTAGTACTGAACCCGGACGAGCTCTCACAAAGAGCTCTACTACTACTAAGTATTTTTTTACTAACCTAGTTGAAAACAAAAGTAGGGAAAAAAGCCTTCAGTAATTGGGATAAACTTAAAAGAAATTGAGATTGATATGGATTTTTCTTTGGCATTTGTATGGTATATTCTTCATTGAGTTTTCGGGTTTCGTGAATCGTGAGGCGCTGGAAAAAGGTGTACTTAGTTAGTTACGTAAATACCTACAGCGTATGTACAGTAGCCTAGTCAGCTTAGTTTTTTACCGGTTATCAAATTAAACGAATTTTGTGCGCCGTCACAAGCTAGCTATCTTTGAATTTTTGAATTTGAAGCTAGCATTCATGCTTTTAACAATATTCAAGTTTTTATAGATAACCCGGTTTTTTTTTCTCACGAGTTTTCTCACGAAACATTCGGTTCTTATTTGCATTTTAAGGAATTTAGATTATGTTTGAAATAAAAAATAAAAAAAAAGTTTTGAGACGTTTGTCCGACTTAAATTTCTATGTCGAAATACGCCCTTCGTCGATCCGACAGGGCTTTTGATACAAATTGTATAACGTTGGTAAAAAAACACATTTTCTCTTTAGAGCTCTACAAAGCAAACACATTTACGCACATTTGAATACCGATCATGAATAGCCCAACGATAATACATAAAGATAAATAACATTTTAATCTAAATATATAAACCTCTTTTGAAGCTGACTGACAATCAACGCACAACCTAAACTATAAGTCCTAGAGGTATGAAATTGGGAGGGTAGTATTCTTAAATAGTGTAAGAGTGCACTAAGAAAGGAATTTTGGACAGTCGCACCCTAAAGAGTCTAAAATTAGGGTCAACGATTTAAACTAAATAATGCGTTTCTTTAATATACCGTACATGATAGACCCTTCAAAATTGATACATAGATTCCTCAAATAAACTGACGTGAAACGTGTTTCAGTTTTTTTTTTTAGTTACTTATCCGTTTGTACGCTGCTACTACGCGAGCAAAGCCGCGGGCGACAGCTAGTACCTAATAAATGTACAGATTTAACGAGCTGTTAACACACTTATACCTACTCGTAAAAGGTTCACAAACCTTTGAAAAGATTTGTCGAAATCGTAAATATGCTAATTAAGTTTTCGAGTGAAACTTTCACAACAGAAACACTTTAAGAACATAACCTGTAAATACCTACAAGGTGTACAAAAACATCTTTGTAATTAGATTCACCTTTAAACCAGGTGAATCTAGAAAAGGCGAATCTAGATGCCCGTTCCTCGCGACCTAAGACTAGAAGAATTGGTAAAAACCACAGTCTGGTTTTTACCGAGCCAATGGCATATACATAATGTAGATACACTACACAGACACGTACCTACTAACGTAACTACTACGTTTGTTTTACAATTAGGTGGGTTCTATTTAGACAGCAAATTATTCAAAATTCTTTGAATGCAGTTCAAATGGTTTTTAAAATCAAAATAAAGTCTTCTTTCAGTATAATTTTCTATCTACATTATTTAAGATACTTTCCCTCCATGTGGCATGGTCGTGCGACGCCCTGTATATAGGAAAACCTGTAATTGGCTAAATAATTCAATTGAATTTAGCTTATAACTTGTTTATTGTAAGTATTATAATTGCTGTTGATTTTCTAATATAATTAAAATAAAATATTCCTAGGCCAAACAGTGGGTGAGGTCAAACTGTTGATGATAATGATGAACTTATTAGTAGGTACCTATAGACAAATGAAACAGTGTTAAACAAGTGATTACACTAACGCAACTTAATTTAATGAATAACTGAGTTATTTGTATTAGTTTACCGCATTTATTAGCATCTCATTATTAAACTAGTCTAGACTTAGTCATAAATTAGGACCGCCTAGGTGCACTGACACAGTGTAACAAGCATAGCTGGTGCAAAAGATACATGTTAGTAACTGTCCCATTTATTTGAAGTTTTGCATACTCCAGGGATTTTAACACACTCGAGAGCAAAAGTTGCAATGAGAATATTTTTGAAATAAGGAATATTTCGTTCAAGAACGTTTTTATTTGGCTGGAATGTTTTTAGGAGTGAGCCAACTACGCTCTTTGAGCTATGATAAGGCTTCATTAGGGATTGAATTATGCGTGGTAGATATAACTTATCGTTGCAAAACTAACACTGGAACTGGCAAGAACAAGGTGGCGACTTCGTTCGCGTTCCATTGGATCCCGTTCATTTTCCGGGATAAAAAGTATCCTATGTTACTTCTATACCTCCAAGAATATAAATATATAAATATTCACGGACATTTAACACAACGCCTTCTAGTCCCAAACTAAGCAAAGCTTGTACTATGGGAACTAGTACAAGCTTTGCTTTTTTTTTGTAAATACATACTTATAATACATAGAAACACCCAGACACAGAACAAACATCTATGTTTACAACACACAAATGTTTGTTCTCAGTGGGGATCGAACCCACGACCCACAGCACGGAAGGCAGAGCTACTACCGACTGAGCCATGACGCCTGTCGTACATATATGTGTACAAAGTTTCATAAAGTTTTCGCGTGAAAGCGTAACAAACAAACTTACATTCACATTTATAATATTAGTAGGATAGGTAACCGTTTCACCACAATCTTACCTGATGTTAAGCGATGATGTGGTCGACGATGTAGCACGCTTACCTAGAAGATACCTATTCACTCTACTCTTGAAAACTTCCGTGTACGTTTTAAATAAGAACATCAAGGAGCGGGTTCGCAACTCAATTTCTTATTTACTTTATTTATTTGTTTGTTAGTTGTACAATAAAGAGCTTTCATTCATTTATCTAAAATCCTTTTGCTAACAGTTCATTGAAAGTATCGCGTTTCCTTCCTTCACTTCAAAGGTATATTTTCTTTCAATCGTGAGAATATATCAAAGGCTTTGCAAGTAAAAGGATAAACATTTCTATTTATAAAGTTTTTGCAAGACAGAGCAAAACAAAGCGCCCCTTCACACAGGCGACTTGTGGCGAGCATTGTTACGTAGGGGTGTCTGTCGGTAGTAAGTTTGCATGAGTAGTGGCCAACTCAGCATGCTTAGTTTGTTCGTTTTGCGCTCGGAAGCATGATAAACAGTTTTACGTATACTACAAAGTTGACGTAAACTATATTTTTGTATAGAGATTGAGAAGTGACCCCTGGCGGGAAGTTTACAAAAGTGATAATTTTGCATACAAAATTATATTATGCAGTGGTTTTTTTTTGTATTGTTTCACAATGTGTAATTATTTTACTGTGTTGTGTTGTGTTGTGTTGTGTGCCAAATAAATATATCTCTATCTCTATCTCAATCTAGTGTTTATGGCCTCCAAGACACGGAAGGGCTCAGATGTAGTTAGTGGCAATATGAATTTACCGTTTTGACATGAAATATTGATCTGTACATTTTTTATTTTCAATTACACACTACCGAATCCAAGGGAAAGGTTAAAGGCTCAAGAACTATCTCAGAAAACCATTGTTCAATACGCTATTGCAAAAAACTCTACCAGTTTTTATATGTGTTTTTAATTCTTTCTTTTAAGTACCAACCCTACACGTATGCAGGTCAAGAGTCTCACGAGTGTCTATGCTATATCTAGATATAATAGTGGCTATGCAACTGACAACTGTGGGCTGCACCGAATCAAGATCTTTCAACAAATTGGGGCGATATCTCTTCGTGGTTTCTCTGCGGCCAGAGAGATTGCTCGCTTGATATTGGAGTGGGAAGCACTGGTCTAGTTTGAGCAGTCAATCTGCATTTACCTAGATCATTTTTTATTGTAAATACTGTAGTAATCGTATTTTTTTTAATGAATAAAAAATAATTTCTAGCCGAGCAATTTGAATACACATTTTAGGCATACTGCTTCATTGGCATCTTTCGTTTGCGGGGTAAACAGCTTTTTAGGCAATATCATGTTTAGGTATAATGCCCTCATTGATAGGTAACTCGATCAAAAAGGCGTAGATTGGTTTATTAGCTCATGTGCACACCAAAATTCCGGGTCATCTACAAACTAATGAAACTATACGCCTAATAAAAACTAAGCACATCAAACTACCTAACCAAGTCCAGACAGCACTTTGACTAACAGACAGTAGTGAAACTGTTACCCCGAATAATCGTCGGTAAACTGCTAGAGATATAACTTGAGAATTAGTGCTTACCCCTTAAGGGGGGTTTGTACGAAACGATGATAAATTTTCGCTGTTGGTTTTGGTTTTATTGTAAAACTGAAATACCTCTGACTTTCGGCTGAAGTTCAATGGGTACTAAATTTCCGCTCACGACTTATTACACGTCTCGTTCTTTTTTTTTTATACAATCGAATGTTATATTCCAAGTTCCATTAAAATTTGCCAAAATTGAATCACAAATATCCAAATCTAAACTTTCACATTTATTCGTGGGACTATGAATGACTTTATAATCATTGTGTGCTATTAGTTTCTGTGTAATAAAATATGAATGGCGCTCTTACTTGCACATTGTGTGCAAGAACCTACAAAGCCAAAATTGGCTATTCAAGTCACCTTAGAGCCCACCATAGGCATCAAGCAGCAACAATGTCGCCGTAGCCGAAACCGGCCAGGAAGACATCATCATCATCATCATCATCAATAAAACATGTTATCTCTCTAAAGCTTCAACAAAAAAAAAGTGGATGCTTTTAACATTTTGAAAATCCCTACAAAATCACTAGATGGGCGAGAAATAGAATATTCAATTGTAACTTCTAACTAACCGTAACTATAACAAAGGTGTAGGTTCAGTGTTTAGCTCTCTATAGTAGAACGAACCCTTAAAACCTGAATGCTATCCTAAACTTAGTTACTTCATCAGCTGTCCTTGTAAGCACTCAGAAGTTTCAATAAGATTATCTAAGCTTAGTAAGTTAATTTTGCGGCACTGTCTTTAGATTACTTACTAATCACTTTACCGGTTTACGCGCAACGAGTTATCTACATTTATATTACGCCTCACAGCGCACGTCCTTAGAAAGTGCTCAGTAAGGCAATATATTGTTATAGGCAGAAGGGTGGGCTATCATTTTCTATTAATTTATTACAGTAAAAAAAAAAAGTGTCTATCATAATAAAATTAATCTTCAGAGTAGAAGCTCCTTGTTGGACGTAAGACTTCCGAGAAACTACTTAAAAACTTTTTATAATTTTGATCGTCTATCACGTCCGAGCCCTACGTCCTCCAGTGCGTGGTCGCCATTTCAAAGCCTTTATTCCATAGCAAGTGTTTGAGACAAATTGTTTTGTCTGTAAGTATTTCGTTTCTACTTTGTATGATGCTGAATAGAATAAATAAATAGAATGTAAGTACTTAGAAAAGGACTCCATCCGTAATCCTAATACATACAATAAAAATAGCTTTCTCCCCATTATCCTCAGCCTTCTTTTCTTCATAGAGCAAAAAATAGTAAAAGAATATTCGCTAAAATACTTTTTAGACTTTTATCTATACAGACTTTTTTGCGTCTCTACCTTTTTTAGTCTGTGGAGCAGGCAATGCATGAACGAATCTGTCAGTCACCGCGTTCGTAAACCTAACGTATTCGAGTCATATTGCGCGTCAACGCCAGCTCGACTGCCGAACGTTGTAGCGTCACCGCGCAGTGTATCTCGGATACGCTGGCGTGACGATACGTTTACGATTGTACATATTATTCGTGTTCGTACCCCTCAGGACGTGTAGTGCTTCTTCTTCTTGTATTTGTGGCGGTTACGAAACATCACTTTTGACATTATCTTGATTTATTTTGCTTTATTTAGCAGAAATATTTGTTTTTCGTTTCAGAAACCATCAGACACATAAAATGATGAATAACTCTGAGTATCCATTTCGGCGATCAGTATAATCTTTTTGGATCAAATATTTAGTATAACTATGTGTTTAGGAAAAGCGTGAGTGATTTTCTTTGACCTACTTTTTTTGTCGTAAAAAAAGCCATGGGACCAGTGACATTTTATTGTAAAAGCACTTTGACTTTGCCTTGAGCTATTACGGTGTAATTTTGCCCAAAGGGGATTTTGAGACTGAAAAGTCTCATAATCCCCTTGAAGAGGACGGCTCAAAGGGGATTATGAGACTAACCCAATATGATGGTATCTTGTCATTGGCTGCAGGTTTAACATCTGTGACTGTCCGCCTACAGTCAGCTTCGACGATCTACCAATAAAGCCAGGACTACGTACTCCGCTTGACAAGCTTGGCTTCCCGCAGAAATGCTGCTGGTGCCTCTCTCTGAAGTGTGCCACCATCATCATTTGTGTACTGTCTTTTGTGAGTTATTCTACTATGTACTCGAGTGTATGTTGTAAGTATGTTTATTATTAGAAAAGATACAAACTACCAACGACAATGGAGACTACGAACATCTATCATCATCATCATCAATATATATAAAACTCTTGTTAAGCTGACTGGCAATCAACGCACAGCCTAAACTTTAAGTCGTAGAGGTATGAAATTTGGAGGGTAGTATCCTTTTATAGTGTAGGGGTACACTAAGAAAGGAATTTTGAAAAGTCGCACTCTAAAGGGTCTAAAATGGATCAAAGATTTTAAACAAATAACGCTGCTACCATGCGAGCAACGCCGCGGGCGACAGCTAGTAACTAGATAATAACTTGAAAAATAAACTCCGTTCATTTCATTCAATGTTACTTTATTACCGTGACATTGAATTTACCAACGAATACAAACTCTTACAAAATATAAATGCTCGTATTCCATGCTCAAACCAGTTTACATTTCACTCAATTTTACAAGGCATTTATATTTCATCGGCTACGTAGCTCGTAGCACTGCTACGCGTGGTTCGCTCATCCGTAGCACCGCGTAGCAGTTACGATAATACAGACGAATAGAACTGAACAGTAAATTAATTTTATAGAAAATCTTGTGCCTTATTTATGAAACCACTTATCTTGTGTACCTACATTGTAGTCAATTAGCAAATCATACAAAAAATGTTTTGTTGGGCCCATTTTGCTTTTGGTTTGTTTATACGGAGTCCAAAATGGGTTGCTGATTTTTTAAATAGCGTATTTACAAAAAAAAATCAGCAACAGTTCTATTATGATTTTATACTCTGGATCTTCAAAAGACAAACTGTTCTAAAAAGCTTACTATTTTTAATTATTTTTAAGCCTGATCACGCATAAAACAATAAAAGATCCTGCTTATCATCATCATCAATATATATAAAACTCTTTTGAAGCTGACTTAGAGTCAACGCACAGCCTAAAACTATAAGTTCTAGAGGTATGAAATTTGGAGGGTAGTATCCTTCCTTATATAGTGTAGGGGTGCACTAAGAAAGGAATTTTGAAACGTCACACTCTAAAGGGTAGAACGCTAGCAACGCCGTGGGCGACAAATAATAGAATATCCTGCTTATCATCATGATCAATAGATCATGATGATAAGCAGGATCTTCTATTGTTTTATGCGTGATCTGGCTTAAAAATAATTAAAAATAGTAAGATTTTTAGAACAGTTTGTCTTTTGAAGATCCAGAGTATAAAATATATTGATGATTGATATTTACCTTGCAATATATTTGTTTGTGGGTTGGTGCGTTTGTTTTGGTTTAGGTCAAATCTAGCAAGTTCAATATAACCCATTTCCCGATGTCAAGTATCTGAAAGCTGGCTATGGGACATGTAAAAATGGAAGCTTATTTTAGAAAATGACATTTCAGAAGAAATTAAAGGGGTTAGTTCCGCTATGCACGAGTCCCGCTTTGCTCGGATTCTAAAATACCTAAATAAAAGTGTCGCTATGCTCGGAATCAGATTCTCGGACTGTAGAAAAGAAAAAGAGTTCTACAAAGAGCTGTGTGTTGCAGATATGGGCAGCCTACGAGCTTCAGTCAGCAGACAAGTTCATAGAATCTCTCTTCTCGTCTCGGAATGACATATTCTACTACTGCAGAATTGTTTACTTGTTGTGGGTAATCTGCTTTTTACTGGCCTGTGGTGTACTCATGCTTGGTATAATCGTAGTAAGTAATATAAAAAAATATTGTTCTTTATCTTAGGATATGATAATGAGATCAAATCCAAACTACATCTGAGCAAATTGTAGTTGCAAATTGATGAATTATGTCCACTTTCAAATTGTACACTAGAGAATTATTTCCGAGTTCCCGATTCCGTCATGTATAGGCGACCAAGAAATTGGTTTACCACTCTAATGCTGAATATCATTTGCACGTACAAAACATCAAGGGCTATTTTCGCTTGACAGATTAATAACTGCTACGTCAGAATCTGTCATTCCTGTTTATTTTTTCCTTAGCGAATAATTATGTTACTGGGAGATGTCATCAAAAGTGGTAAACCAATTTCTTGGTCGCCTATACAAGTACAAATTCACAGTGCTGGCTGCATTTAGTTCTTTTGCTTCTTGGTTTGTTCAAAAAGTTTGAATTAGTGAATTATCAATCCTTTGCATCGAATCTAGCCGATGCAGCGTCAGGGGCCACTTTTTATCCTGGGCATGGAGAAACGGGAAATGATGTAGGCGGAGTAGGCCCAGCACACCTTCCTCTCAGCCTAGCCAGCTTTATTCACAGGAAAGACAAGGTCAATACGTGCGAAGGTGACTAAGCCGCGGGTTTTTTTACGATGTTTTCCTTCACCGTTCAAGAGCACTGGCAGTGCTGAAAATATGCTTCTAATTTTCTATTCGAAATTAGTGAATAATTCTACATCATTCTTTGCTAGTGCTTTTCTAACATATCACAATGATTATGCAGTCTAAAACCTGTTTCTTTTTCTAGCAAAGGTTTGAACTGGTCAACGTGTATGTTTGGTACATGTTTGTGTTCTGCTGTTCATACTTCATCATCATCGTTTTGGGGACTATCATCAGTATTTTGACTACCGGCTCTATCACCAAGAGAGTGACGTTAAGAGTAATGCTCTCCATCATGTGGACTTGCAGTAAGTATTATACTGGTCTAATTATCAATATGAATACCTCTGCTTTCTATGCTGTGGGTTGGATCCCCACCGAGAACAAGTATTTATGTGTGGCAAACATAGAGATGTTTGTTATCTATCTGGGTGTTACTATATAATATTACAAGCTGCCGCCCGCGACTTCGTTCGCGTCCCGTTGGATACCGTTAATTTTTCGGGATAAAAAGTAGCCTATGTGTTTATCCAGGTCACGGACAATATATATTCCAAGTTTCAGCCAAATCGGATCAGTAGTTTTTACGTGAAAGAGTAACAAAGATCCATGCATACTTACAAACTTTCACGTTTATAATATTAGTAGGATAAGCCCAGATCATAATAATACTATACATTAAAAGTGAATCATAAGTAGGTATGTATTTACAAAAAAAGTGTATTAGGTATTCTATCAGCAATCTAGTTTAACAGTCGAATTTTGCTACGTTTGGGACTAGAGTGCGTTGTGTGGAATGTCCATCAATATTTATTCATGCTCAGTTGCGGATGCTTAGGATAGTTGATTGCAGGTCTGCCTTCCAAGCTGTAGGTTGTAGGTTCGATCCTCACAAATATTTCGTTATATAACATGACTTTTTAACTTTTTATTTTCAGTGTTCATCTACTTAATAATCGTGGTGAACAGTTACAAGCTAGCATTATGGTGAATATAATAAAAATATTATGTCATAGACTAAATAAGAGTAAATGTTTGTACAATAAATACTTTTTTAATAATATTTTTATAATATTTCAGGTATAAAAATATTGGTTTGTTTTAATAAAAACGTACCCACAATTTTCGAAACTAAACTTTTAATTGTCTCTGCTAAATATACAGGGTGTTACCAGACCACTTCCGAAAACGAAAGGGGGAGCTACAGCACACCAAAACCCAACCAAAAAAAAATCAGTTATCCTGAAAAATAATTATAACCGGAGAAAACAATGTTTAATGATTTGTATTTATTTCGCCAGCCCGCAATGTACGCATTCACGTAGGTAAGGTCGAGGCGTAGTACTATTATTTATTCTGTGTCGTAAGTGCCTACTAACGTAGGTCGCTCGCAC
Organism: Eulithis prunata; assembly: GCA_918843925.1. NCBI lineage: Eukaryota > Metazoa > Arthropoda > Insecta > Lepidoptera > Geometridae > Eulithis > Eulithis prunata. The sequence continues at coordinate 5,427,645 of OU974030.1, read as the reverse complement.
GTCGCGTACTTGAATGCCCCGCGATGAACTCTCAGCTGTTCATGCTGTAGTAGACGTAATCTGCGTGCTGCGTGTACATTGCTGCTTTATTTATTTTATTTGTTTTTTTGCTTTTTTAAATGAGATAATTAGGTAGATATGTCTTATTATGTTGTACTGTGTGTATGTAACTAGAAAAAAAATTAAAAAGAGATAGTCAAGTCAATTTTTTTTTTCGCGATTTTTTTCGCTTAATGTTTTCAGTATCATGGTCTGATTGGAACCTCCAAGTTTTCGGAAGTGGTCTGGTAACACCCTGTATTATTAGTCTTCGTAAACGGTCTCTATTTATAAAAAAAAAACTGTAAAAGTTCCACTACACTTTATAATAGCAAGGAACTGCCTCGTTACGCCGTGCAAACAAGCGAGTGAACGAATTAATGAAAGAACGAACAAATATTTGATCTTATCTCAATTTGCATACATTTGAATGATAAAATACTTGATGGGGTGAATAAAAAGTTGAGATTTCAATGTAAAAGAGTATTGTAATGTTTTGTTTCAATTGGGACAATGTTTGGGATGATGAACTGGAAAATGATGAGGTCTTTTTGAGGTAGGTAGGTAGGAAGATTGCACCGCTTTGGTAGGTGAGAGACTGGTGAAAGTTTTTTAATGTGTACCAATAAAAAGATTAGATGAGGTCTTCTAAGCCCAAGTCAACGTTCAAGTCAAGTCAAGTTCTAAGTCCACGTCTTCTAAGCCCAAGACCATGCAATGCATGGGCAAAGCTTATAGGTAGGTATACAGGGTGTTACCAGACCACTTCCGAAAACTTGGAGGTTCCAATCAGACCATGATACTGAAAACATTAAGCGAAAAAAATCGCGAAAAATAAAATTGACTTGACTATCTCTTTTTAATTTTTTTTCTAGTTACATACACACAGTACAACATAATAAGACATATCTACCTAATTATCTCATTTAAAAAAGCAAAAAAACAAATAAAATAAATAAAGCAGCAATGTACACGCAGCACGCAGATTACGTCTACTACAGCATGAACAGCTGAGAGTTCATCGCGGGTCATTCAAGTACGCGACGTGCGAGCGACCTACGTTAGTAGGCACTTACGAAACAGAATAAATAATAGTACTACGCCTCGACCTTTTGCCTACGTGAATGCGTACATTGCGGGCTGGCGAAATAAATACAAATCTTTAAACATTGTTTTCTCCGGCTATAATTATTTTTCAGGATAACAGATTTTTTTTTTGGTTGGGTTTTGGTGTGCTGTAGCTCCCCCTTTCGTTTTCGGAAGTGGTCTGGTAACACCCTGTATATAGGTTACGTAGGCTTATAGGTAGTTATAGGTACATCGGGGATGGTCATTAGCCTTGTTGGGTTTTTTTTCTAAAATTAATTCATACTTTCCTACCTAACTTAAGAAGAATGTACGGAATATTATCCAGTCTGTCTGTATTGTATAGATATGTTTCTACGGATTAGATACAAGCCAGGTTCGTATCTATTTGAGGCTCGTGCACGCCTCAGAACTCGTAAGCTCATCAGAGACAGATCTGCATAAGACGCGAAGCGGTGCAAGTTTCACACGTTTCGTTATTGCTGAGGCATTCGACAGTATTACCACAGTCTAGTATTATATGGTCTGTGTCATAGTATAACTTACAAGTCACATAAAAAGAGAAACAAAACCCCGACCCTAAAAATCATCATCACACACCATTATTACCTATTATGAGCCTTCGATGTCCCACTGCTGAGCAACGGCCTCCCCCCCTTCCCTCCACGGTGTGCGATCCAATGCTGTGATGATACATTCGAGCTGGTATTTATCTAGTTCATCCCGCCACCTTGTTCTTGATCAGCCGCGGCGCCCCCCCCCCTCCCCCCACCACACACCAATAGAAAAAAAATACTCTATAACAAGATCACACACTTTTCACACGCTCCATTGAGTCGTGGCAATTTTGCATTCTATTTCTTAGAAAGTGGGCTAGATTCAGTAATGAGACGAAGTACAAATAAAACACTTCCTCACAGATACCTAACACCGCTAAAAATTGTTGCAAGTAAAAAATTCACGAAAGGCGTGTAGGAGAAGATCATGGCTGGTTACTCTTATTACCAAACCATCTAGATCATCCGTTTGTTAGTAACAAAATAAAATTGTTTTTCCTGAAACCCGAGACGATAGGCAATTTTCAAAACCTATTTTTAATTTTGACGAAATACTCTAAACTTAGGTAGGTACCTGCTTTATTATTTGATCTATGGCATACCTAAAGACATAATATTATCACAATGTACCTACTTATCCATTGAAACCTTGGTCTGTCTACTTTCCTGATGCACGCCTGAACAGTATGTGTGATTAGTGGCTAATGACATTATACCGTAACAAGAAGGTGTCTCAAGAAGTCATAAGACACTATGTACTCTCGAAACTTGAAAATATGAGCTCGAAACTCGACAGCGAAATATTTAATGTTTCCTAGGTAACTGCATATTAAAATTAGTCATTGTACCGACTTAGGTAGGTACCTATGTTGCAACGAAAAGTTTGGTCTAAAATATGTCATGTGTGGCCCACTGAGACTCAAGAAGTGTGGATATAAGGAAGGTCATTGCCCTGCGGTGGGAGAATACAAGCCAAACAAAAGCTAAACAAAGTTGAATGCAATTATTGACCACCACGAAGGAAAGTTTTGAAACAAAACTTGTATACCAGATCAAATAGTGTTACGTGTTGTTTAGACCATGCAATTCATTTATTGCATTCAATTATTGCACTGGTACGTACAAGAAAATGGTATGGTGTAATCGGGCCTTAACTATTCCAAGATTCCAAGCTTAGCACAGCGCCTGCATTAGCATTACATTTTTTTTTTGTTCTGGTGCATTAGGTACTTTCTTTGATTGATGATTGCCATGCTTAGACGAATTAACTCGTCCAAGTTGCCATAGTATTTTTTTTCTGTATTGCCATGCAACTGCGACACTGGATGAGAAGAACAGAAGAGCGGGCTCAGTGGCGCGTCTTGGGAGAGACCTACGTCCAACAGTGGACTGATATAGGTTGATGATGATGATGACGATGATGATGCTACTGGCGATCGGTAGAGAGGTAAATGTAGGTACACAGATGGTTTCAGAGAGAAATAAAATTGCCTAAAATAAATTACATTTGCTAGACTCCACACAACTTACATTTTATCGTTCGAAAGCTAAAGTCATGCTGGATTTTTAATGGAATTTGCCGCCTATATATTTTTTTATTTTTTTATTTATTTATTTAACACACAAAACACATTACAACCAGAAACAAAATTAGAAAAAATTAAGAACTAAATACTAACAGTTTTGAGCTTGGTTGAAACGTAAAAACATGTGCGTACAACTAGTTAGGTATGTATGTATGTACGAGCAAAGCGTAATGAGTAGCAAGCAAGCAAGAACTTTGTAGTGAACAATTCAATTACAATGGAAATCATTAGATAATAGACATTTCACTTCGGAAAATGCGTCTTTTTCAATGTTGTTCAGCGTATTTATAGGTGTTTACGTGAAAACAACTACTTTGTTATGCGTTTTCGTGACTGCTGAGCCCGTAGTCTGTACATTTGTCTGACTTTCGACTCGAGTAGGTATAGCACACGCAAACGCATTCGCAAAGCGAGTCATTTTGTTGGGAATTCCACAATTCCCAAATCTCCCGCTAGAGGCGCTTATCCGGTTTTCATACAAAATTTCTCGCTTTGCGAATGCGTTTGCGTGTGCTATACTCGAGTCAAAAGTAAAACGAATGCACTGTCTGCTCACGCAGATCACAGTGCTGCCATCTGTTTCCCGATCCTCGGCGCTCGCACGCAAAGTGCATTTTATTTATTCTAAAAATGCGGTGTCATACCGGGGACACTGATATGAGTACCACTTCCCTAAAAAGTATGCAGAGATACCTGTATAGATTTTATTTTTTTATTACATTGAATTTCAGTGAATACCTCTACGAGACTACAATGCGGTTACCTATGATTTTATTAAGTAGGTAATTAAAAAAACTAGGGGTTGCATATTTCATGAAAGTAGGCACGTGTTTGTATTGAAAGAAAGAAACCCCCAGTAGGTAGGTACTTGTATTGGGACCCCGACTGTAAACAGAGTGCATCAAATCTATTTCGAGAGCCGGCAAAGTATTGAATTGGATCTATCGCTCTGTTCACATCACGATTCATATCCTTGAGAAAGTAGGTAACATAACTAGGGCATACCCTTGGACTATAATATGTCTATAGTTTATAGTATATAAGTATGTATCGAAGGTTTTATTTTGCAATATTTCGTCAAGGCTACGTCCTAGAGAGAAATTAATGTCGATATTGCGTGCGATCCCTACCTACCTACATACGTAGGTACTAGGGTTTATGTTGTGCGTTTTCGCTAAAATGAATTATGATTTTTTCAATTGAGCTCCAAATTGCAGTCCACCCACGGGGTACACCTACGTACCTACTATAAGTAGATAACTTTACCCACTAAGATCTGTGTACCTACATACAGGGTGTTACCAGACCACTTCCGAAAACTTGGAGGTTCCAATCAGACCATGATACTGAAAAGATTAAGCGAAAAAAATCGTGAAAAAAAAAATTTACTTGACTATCTCTTTTTAATTTTTTTTCTAGTTACATACACACAGTACAACATAATAAGACATATCTACCTAATTGTCTCATTTAAAAAAGCAAAAAAACAAATAAAATAAATAAAGCAGCAATGTACACGCAGCACGCAGATTACGTCTACTGCAGCATGAACAGCTGAGAGTTCATCGCGGGTCATTCAAGTACGCGACGTGCGAGCGACCTACGTTAGTACCTACCTACGTTAGTAGGCACTTACGACACAGAACAAATAATAGTACTACGCCTTGACCTTACCTACGTGAATGCGTGCATTGCGGGCTGGCGAAATAAATACAAATCTTTAAACATTGTTTTCTCCGGCTATAATTATTTTTCAGGATAACTGATTTTTTTTTAGTTGGGTTTTGGTGTGCTGTAGCTCCCCCTTTCGTTTTCGGAAGTGGTCTGGTAACACCCTGTATATACCTATATTTTGTAACGTATTTATGTGAGCAATAAATAAAATTCAGTACGTCCATCAACGCTGCGCGCTGGTGCATCCAGGATTTTGGTTTGACCTAGATTCGATTTTTTCCTGGAAAATGCTTCTCGTTAGACCCGGAGTTTGAACCCCCCAGCCCCCCTTGGATCCGTGATCTAGTGAGTAACACTATTTTGAAAATAAGATAGTCTGCTAGGTACCTACCTACTTACCTCCAGTGAGACCCTATACCCACTGAGATTTTAAACTCTTAAAAACTATGAACAATAACTTTTGTCGTTGATGGTACATGTAGGTACCTACACGATACAAAACTCCAGCCAAGACAAATCACTTGAAAAAATTACCAAACAAATATCGTTTATCGATTTATGTCGCTAACTGTAGGTATTACCGCGTTCACACTATGCCCATGCCGCTGCCGGCATTATTGCCGCGGACTTATTGCCACAGCAACGTCGTCTTTATTCTCATTAGGAAGCAAGGGCATGAATTTTGGCCGGGAGCCGGGACAGAGGCATGATCGTGTTCACACTATGCTCGTGCCCACTTCCCTGCCCAAGTCCCTGCGGACTGCGGCGTGTGAACGCAACAAAGTCCACGAGAAAAGTTTGTCATATTTCTGGTGCCTATACTCGAGTACTTGACTCGCCTAAAATCGGTCAAGTGACTCGCGGGGAGCCCTTCAATGGTTCCGTACTCGAAACACAAAGCTAGCATGGCTCCCAAAAGTTTCCAAAGAATACTTAAATACCTACAATAAATAAAATTGGGTTTTAACTTTTGACTTTAGGACGCTTCCCCATGGTCCGACGGCATAGTAAAGATCGCAGGGATTTGAATCAAGTTTGCTTGCTACATTTTATTTTTATTCTTCCTACTATAAGTTATTGTACAAGTTGCTTGTTCCTATAAAAAAAACCTGTTATATCTTTTCCGTACCGAAGCAATATATAAGCGAGCAACCTTTACAGTCCTAACTAAAAAAGATAAAGATCTATTACGCGTCCCAGCCAGCTCCAACTCTAGATTTCTATTTTTCTGAGGCAAATAGGCCAGCGTGTTTTCTGCCATCCGTATACCATACTTATATACGTAACTTAGGTACGCTTTATGCTTGTGTGGGATTTACTGTGCAATCGTATGTACGTACCTACTTCTATTTTTGTAACGTACGGAAAATAGAACGTTTACATGCTGGGACTAGTAAATGCTAGCTATAGAGCCTTTCTGCTTATACATACACTAGCCGTCGCCCGCGGCGTTGCTCGCGATCTACCCTTTAAAGTGTGACGTTTCAAAATTTCTTTCATAGTGCACCCCTACAGTATATAAGGAACCTACCCTTCAAATTTCATACCTCTAGGACTTATAGTTTAGGCTGTGCGTTGATTCTCTGTCAGCTTCAAAAGAGTTTTATACATATTGATGATATTAGGTACCTACCTTTTATAAACTGCTGTTCTTACCCAGCTTAGGAACTACCTGCCCTTACTTTGCTATTTTTATTGTTTTTTACCAATTTTTTATGAACTGATTAAAGCAGGAAGAAACTTTAAACGTTAACAACTGGGGCCTTATGTTTGGTTACGGTGAGTGTGACCATCAGGTGGACCGTATGCCTGTCTACTATCTACTTACATTAAACAAAACTAAGCTTAAGATTATTGTAAAAATTGGAGCTTCGAGATGGGGTCCTTCAAAAGGCGGGTTTATCTCCTCCTAAAAGGCCGGCAGCGCACTAGCATCACCTCTGGTGTTGCAGGTGTCCATGGGCGGCGGTGACTACTTTCCATCAGGTGGCCCGCCTGCTCGTCTGCTAGTTATAACATAAAAAAAAAAAAAAAAAAATCTTAGGGTCCCTGGACGTCAACCACCCCTGTAATAGATTTTCCATGATGAATGATGAGCCTTCATCCACCGGAGGGCTCAAGCCATCCTCACAAGTTCGGGTCCAATCCTGGGGTGATCTTCAGAATATTGACTTTGATAATTTGAGGGGTAAACCAGGATTTTTCAGAAAAAAAACCCTAACAGCTGGGCAATCCCCTCCCAATGCGAAATCCTGGATCTACTCCTGGTTCTAGTGTTATAGCTAGCTCGATATGACTCCTATAGGTTAACTTTTATGTAGGTCGGTGGGAGGGAACCAAGCGCGAGTATTTATAAATAGCGGGAGAAGCAACATTTCAAGGAAACGCCAGAGAAAAAAAAATTGCATTTTACAACGCTCGTAATTCAAGAAATTGAGGTTTCCCGCATACAAAGACGCTAATTAAGTTTATCCTTGGATTTTTCACAATCATGATTAGGGCCAGTTTAATTACGGCTTCGGAGTTATTATGTTTTCTCTTTTTATACGTAACTAGCTGACAAAATGACGAGTACCTAACCTATACAATAAGCGCTAAATCATGTGTACCTAATACTACCTATTCGTCGAAACTTATTCACACAATATTCTGTGAAAAATCGACGAGCAATATTTTCGCTTTCTTTTCACTAAATTTTATTAAGGACATTATCATAGCGTAGCACCGTAGCAGCTACGTAGCACGAAACCCGTAGCAGCGTAGCAATCGCGTAGCACTTTTTTTGGTGCAAAATAAAATCTTTAAAATTTTCGGAATGTCCTGTTTACAAATCGTTGGTTCAAAGAAAAATGCACGTGATATCTCACTCCCTCCCCCTTGTGATATTTCATGATTATTTCCGAATCCCCCTTTTCCAGTTTAGACAACCCCTGTGTGTGTATAGTACAAGTAGGTATACATAAAGGTACAAAAGACAACGTTGTCGTAACTTGTTAGTAGGGGAGCAGGTGTCACTAACTTCATTATGAAGAGTTTCTGAAAGGTTTCCGTGCTTTAAGGCTCTTTTAAGAGCTTCGCAGACTTTGAAACAAGACTTAGGTAACTACTTAGTAAAATTAGAAGGTTGAATATAACTATGTATGTTAGATATAACTATGTATGTTAGACTAGACGTCGCCCGCAGCGTTGCCCGCGTTCTACCCTTTAGAGTGTGACGTTTCAAAATTCCTTTCTTAGTGCACCCCTACACTATATAAGGATACTACCGTCCAAATTTCATACCTCTAGGACTTATAGTTTAGGCTGTGCGTTGATTCTCTGTCAGCTTCAAAAGAGTTTTATATATATTGATGATTGATGATGATATTGTTCGTATGAGTTAGTGGCCAACTCTGAGCCCGTAGACTGAGTTTTGTTTTGTTGATCGAAACGCATATCGAGTAGCGACTTGCGAGATATTTTATAAGCGCCTCTAGCGGGAGATTTGTGAACTATTTTTCTCCATACAAAAACTGCTAGTTTCTCGATTCTCGCTCGTCGCAAATCAACAACAAAACTGAAACTACGGGCTCTGGTGATGGGAGTATTTAGGGTTGGGAAAAACGGAGGAGGACGATGCAATCGCCACAAGGTGTCCGTCATGGCTTATCGACTGCTAGAACCGACGACAGTTTAACGTGCCTTCCGAACCACTCCGATGTAAATGCCACTAGTGGTCACCCATCCAAATAGTAACTAAGCTAGCAAGCTACGAGCGCTTCGCGTAATTTACCGTGACACTACCAAAGAATATGTAATTCGTAGTAGTTCCTACGTAAGAAGCGGGACTCCCATTCTACCAAAATTACACGTTCTCGTTTTGTATGAAACGTGATTCAAATTTTGACCCCCGTTTCATACATTGTTCGTTTTTCGAAAGCACGAGTCTAGTTCGAGAGTTTCGCCAGTCTGACACTACCACACTTCGCCCGCTTACGGCCCTGCTATATTTTTTGATCAGAATACTGCTCCTAGCCTCTCACAGGACGAAAAAAAATGCAAAAAAAATCACCTCCCGGGAAAATTTGCGCGGGTGGGGGAAAAGTTTGCGAAAAGTACCTACGTCACATAAATAAATAAATAAATAAAATTAGACCACTTATATTGTCTAAAGTAATAAGAATTATAATTTTGGATATTTATTCTATGCTTTAGGCATAAAAGCAAAGGCCTAATATGCTGTCAAGGTTTTCTAATTGGAATCTAACTGGAATATTATTACCTAATTACCTCTCCTGTCTCATAATGCCACAAAAGCATAGAAATAGCTACAGTGCTAATACTTCCCCGAACGAACTCTTCCACAAAGAGCTCTACTACGTACTAGTGGGATTATATTTCATTTCTTATTTCTATACGAAACTAATTAGCTTTTTGGTGAAGCCAGACATGATGGTAATTATATTTTCTATTTATATTAGGCAGGTGAGGTATTTAAGTATTACGTAAATTCTATGCGTGGGCAATTGCCAAAGCTTATTTAGAGGCTTTACGTGGTAAAATATAATATTTATAACTTTGCTATACCTAAGTATAGTTAGTTAGGTAAGTACATAGGTCGCGAGGAACTGGCACCTAATAGAATCACGTGGTTTATAAGACGATTTAGAAATTTGGACTTAGAAATCCTAAGAGTGAGTGCAAAAAAAAACTTGCACACATAAAAATGCAATAGGTATCAACTATAATAGGTACCGACTCGGGAAAAATGTACGGAACTTATAATTATGGTTTCATAGGAAAAGATGTGTTAATGGGTTCTTTAACCCCTCGAAGTTTTCAGGTTTTATTACAGCCAGTAGAGATAAGGTAGGTAGGTAGGTAGGTAGGTACACTTTATAAGTAGCTACTAATGTGTACTAATGTAGGTGTGTAGGTATATATTTGTATAATGTCGCAGGCAACTGCGCTGTTTGAAATAAGTATACCTATTATCATAAACACCTTCGTACAATATTAAGAAACCCACTTAACTTTTATGGCAAAAGGAAGTGCTTCCAAATGGAAGGCTTTTAACTAGAGTTAACAGTTGGATAACCTTCACACGTGATTGCTATAATTTCTGAAACCACACCAGTTCACACCACTTAAATATACTTACCTACCTAATAACATCAATATATATAAAACTCTTTTGAAGCTGACTTAGAATCAACGCACAGCCTAAACTATAAGTCCTAGAGGTATGAAATTTGGAGGGTAGGTTCCTTATATAGTGTAGGGGCGCACTAAGAAAGGAATTTTGAAAAGTCGCACTCTAGAGTCTAGAACGCGAGCAACGCCGCGGGCGACGGCTAGTAAATTATACTATACTAGCGGCCGAATACTCAACGCCACTTAAATTAAGTTCACGCTAAAATTATTGCAATCTCTTTCAAATGAGTAATGTCAAACAGAGGCGGAACAATTTTAGGTGGAGCTTAAGTTTGAGTGACGTTTCAGTATTCCGGCCTAGGTGTCCCAGAAATTTCATGTTATCTCTAGGGGACGGTCAACACATAAGAGAACAAAATAAAACAGGCGTCATGGCTCAGTCGGTAGTAGCTCTGCCATCCGTGCTGTGGGTCGTGGGTTCGATCCCCACCGAGAACAAACATTTGTGTGTTATAAACATAAATATTGTTTGTTCTGTGTCTGGGTGTTTCTATGTATTATAAGTATGTATTTACAAAAAAAAAATGTATGTATGTATTCTATCAGCCATCTAGTTTCCATCGTACAAGCTTTGCTTAGTTTGGGACTAGAAGGCGTTGTGTTAAGTGTCCGTGAATATTTATTTATTATTTATTTAAAAGAATTATAATAATAATCCCAAACACTCACAACCTACAGAACACCATTGCGGAAAAGTTGTCAAAATATATTGATCTCAAAAACGAAATCACTCGCATGTGGCGGCTAAAGAAAGTCTCAATAATCCCGATAGTATTGTCATCAACCGGTGTTATCCCCAAACAACTTTTTCAGTCTTTAGATTCCTTAGAACTCCCAAAACATACCTATGTCCTCCTGCAAAAAGCCGTTATTTTGAACACCTGTAGAATCGTCAGAAAGTTTCTACAAACCGAACTTCCTAATGAAGTCGGAACGACTCCTGAAGTACACTTGGCTTAGGCCCGTGCCCTTCAGCTTACCCCAGTTTCATTCATAAAAGAAGCTGAGCAGAATAAATCTGAAACTAAAAATAATAATAAGAATAAGCGCCTACTATGGGGCTACAGAGGGGGGAACCATCCTGACTGCATAATAATATGGAGATCGGATGTTGCCTCTGTTTCAGATCCTTGCGCCAACTATCACCGTTTCGGCACAACCACGGATCCAAAGAAACTTAGACGTCGAAATCTCGTTTACCAATGTGAAACTAGTTTTAGGCAGAGATATGACGTCATTCCTAGACTAAAATCTACCGGACTGAGCATAAGGGTCAATTCATACTAGCGTATTTACGGTAGACTAATGGTATGGTAGAATATAGTAGTAAAATTGCAAATATTTGACGTTATATTTTATTTCCATGATATAAAAACTATGATATACGTAGTCTAGTGGCTATACGATATTAGGCCACTGTATTTGGACACTAAATCTCAGCGCAAACGGGCTACCGACCACAGCCACGGGTGGCCTGAATTTTGTAGACTCGCCGGATACGTGTGGCCGTTGGCGGCAACTCACAACACCATGTGAAGCTATGCAGTGGCTGTCTTAGGCCACGCGTGGCTGTCTTCAGTGGCCCGTCTACGCTGAGCCTAATAGGTCTTATAAGGTAGTATATACATTGGTTATCTAGATCATAATTTGTGTTTGATAGATTATGTACATAACTTTAGTATTGCAAAACTATACAATAAAAAAAACTATATAAACTTAGATACATTGTCCAGCAATAGGTAACTTAAAATAGACTTTAACATACAAGGAATAGGGTTTTTAATGTAAAAAGGAGAACATAGACTGCAGAGTTATTCTGTATATACGATTTGAACCTCGAAGAGTTGATCCTGTATTTTGTTAAACTCGAAAACGCCTGTGGCGCCTCATTGATAAGCGTGGTAATGAAATGAACTAGGTATGACAATTATTATTGACTAGCCGTCGCCCGCGGCTTTGCTCGCGTGGTAGCATCATATAGGATTGATTTTTTTTTAAAATCCTGAATTACATGTCGAGTCAAAGTTCGAGGAATCTATGTACCAATTTTGAAGGGTGTTCAGGTGTGACTTTCCAAAATTCCTTTCTTAGTGTACCCCTACACTATATAAGGATACTACCCTCCAAATTTCATACCTCTAGGACTTATAGTTTAGGCTGTGCGTTGATTGTCAGTCAGCTTCGAGAGTTTTATATATTTAGACTAGTTTTATATATTTAGAAGATTGACGCACGCTTAGAAACAGAATACCATTTCAAAATTAAGTAGGTGATGATTTGGGTGAATTCGAGTTTAAGTTCGATTTTTACAGAATAACTCTGCTGAAAAAAATAATTATCTATGTCAGAATGTTAAACATTTGCCTATACATACATAAAAAGTATAATTTTCGTCATATATCTGCGCTTAAACAAAACTGTACTTTAAGACAAGGTAACAAGATCTATCTTACAACACCCAAAACATTCAACCACCAACAATTCTGTCTATTCAGACCAATCACATTTACTCACAGATAATTTCATAGTCACTATCAATCTCCCACTTCAATTTTATCACACTTTTGTTTTTTCGCACTAGGTTCACTCAATATAGTCACTTCTTCTGTTGAAATAAGATCTAATTTCCTTTTGAGCGTTTTACTTATCTCTGTGCCATTCGATATTGTATCTTCGTGCTTTATATTAAGATTTAGTTTGCTATTTACTTGGTCTATTCCGTTAGGAATTATTTTAATTTGATTTTCTGAGTCTATTGATTCTAGAGTGTCTGTTGTTTCTGCACTCGAAATTGTAACTTCATCCGTTGAGTTAGAGTCTGTTTTCTTTTTTAGAGGTTTCAGGTTCTTTTCTTCAATACTTTGGCTTCTAGATTCCTCACTAGTAGAAATAGTAGCACTTTTAATGATTAGTAGATCTTTTTGTATCTCTGTAAGGTCTGGTTTAGGTTTCGGAGGCCTCCCTAGGGGCCTTCTTACTTTCTTGACTGTAGCCGGACTGACTTCTATGTTTTTCCGCTTGGTGTATTTTCTTTTGCCGGTAAGGGTGCCATTTTTCTTCCGTTGAGATTCATCCTGTAAAAAGTAATGTTTATTAGAGATTACATAACGGTAATGTTACTGCCACTAAAGAATATGTTTTTTGTGTTAACCCATACTGTCCCACTGCTGGGCAAAGGTCTCCCCCATATCCTTCCAGTTTTTACGATCACCGGCTGTCTCCCATTAGTTTAAAGAATATGTTTACCGCGGCCAAATACAGACACAACTTAAATCGTCTGCAGAAGACGCAAAGGCTGATGATGATAATGATGAAATGTAATGTTAAGACGTGACTAAGTTAGCCGCTTGTGACGCCGAGCACAATATTATGTTTGTAAAAAGTTAAAGTATTTTTTTTTAACCTATTTCGTCCCACTGCTGGGCAAAGGTGTTCCCCAACATCTTCCACTTTTCTCATTCCCGGGTTTGCTCCCACCACCTTCTATCAAAGGCGTCGAGTTCGTGCCGCCAACGATTTAAAGTTACTTAATACTAGTAGTTCGCCCCGAACTGAGATGATCTCGTGATGGTCACTCGTGAGATCTCGTGGTGATGGTTAATAAAACCCAAACAATTTTTATTGACCAATGGTTGTAATAAACTTTGCAAATCGCTTCGAAATCGCCGCGTAGCTAAGTACCAGTCTTACTTGAACTACAAAATCATTGAAACTCCAAGAAATGGTAGCTCACGTTATACTGGGTTTGCCAATTTTATAATTTTTACAACAACTCAATAACGATTAGATCTAGAATCAAAATAAAAACGGTTTTGGAATGTCTAAACAAAACCCTATCATATGACACCCCACTTGATATTATTATACGACTTTTTTTTTACTCCCTTTGGACCCTCATAACTTCATGACCCCTTGACCGATTTACTTCATTTAACAAACCAGTAAAACTTAAGAGTACTATCCGTATACCTACCAAATTTTATGAAGATCGAATGAGCGGTTTAAAAGATCACGTCGAACAAACATACAAAGCATTTTTGCCCAAGTTGTCACTAACATCTTCGTTCGCTTCGCTCACTCGATCAAAACCACATGAGTAATGTTACATCAATAGACAAGTTGTAAGTTAGTACTTACTACAAGTTGTTTAGGTTTAGCTCCAATATAGCCGGAACAACGTTTAGCGCCGCACAAACATCGTTTCTTCTCTATTCCCGAACATTCTAGATTGTAGTTGAAGGTCACTTCACTATTCTGCAAAATAAATATTAAGAGTATTTGTTAGTCGTATGAGATACTAGCTGTCGCCCGCGGCTTTGCTCGCGTGGTATCAGCGTACAAAAAGTTTTGAAAATTGTTAAAATCCTGAAACACGTCAATTTATTCAATTTATTTGAGGAATCTATGTACCAATTATAAAGGGTCTTCTATGTACGGTATATAAAAGAAACGCATTATTTGGTCAACCAAATAATGCGTATGCTGCTACTAAGCGAGCAAATCCGCGGGCGACAGTTACTTTTTTATAATCCACATAAGAATTACAGATGAATAAACGGGAAGGTCAAAATCTGATTGTCATTGCTGTTTTTATACCACAAATGCTCACAATGAGACCAACAAATAATGCAATGAACAGCTTATACAGCGTGTATCTACAATGGCGGCATTAAATGAACACACAGGTAGAGCTTCTTATTAGTATTCATAAAAAAAATTATTAAAGTACAGTCAGCTGCACTAAAATGTGTACGATTAGTAATTTTCAATGTAGGGCCGCAGCATTGTTATGGACTTTGACGGTCCCAATACTAAATAAATAAGTAAAATTATCAACTGTGTTCATAATTTTTTAGTTTTTATCCTGTAAATGTCTTTTGCAATACGGTGACACTAGTTTGAAAGTTACGAATCGTACACATTTTAGTGCAGCTGACTGTACTTTAATTATTTTTTTATGAATACTAATAAGGAGCTCTACCTGTGTGTTTATTTAATGTCGCCATTGTAGATATACGCTGTATACGGCCTAGGCTTACTTAAAAATGTACGTACCGCTTTGATATCGTTAATTGCAAAGAGTCCTACTCTGATATCGCCTAATACAGTCCACTTTTGAGTTTCACAGTTAGGCTCGCAGCAGTGGTTCATAAACCTGGAAAAAAAAAACTAAATTTACTTTCTGCGTCTACCAAATATTCTGCTTCACTAATTTTCACCAAACCAGATACACTTTTCTTACAAAAAACAGCATTTAAACCCGATCCAGCCCTATTTTCAGAGCTGTCAAATTTATAGCACCTCTTCCGTTTTTTCTTCTTCACCAATTTTCACTAAACCAGATATACCTAACAAAAAACAGCATTTAAACCCGACCCAGCCCTATTTTCAGAGCCGTCAAACTTATAACACCTCTTCCGTTTTTTCTTCTTCACCAATTTTCACTAAACCAGATATACCTAACAAAAAACAGCATTTAAATCCGACCCAGCCCTACTTTTAGAGCCGTCAAACTTATAACACCTCTTCCGTTTTTTCTTTCGGAAGTTACAAAGATATATTACCAATGTTAAAGGTCAGATGTTTCGATATTTGTGTTTCAAACACGCTGCATCTACAGATCCGATTTGGATGAAACTTGGAATAAGTAAAAGGAAAGGCTATTAATTTTCTTTAAATTATAAATGTAAAATTTCATGGACTTCCTTTTATTTAAGATGCTATGTTACTTGACAAAAAATAATCCTTACTATTGATCCTTTTAATTGGTATCATAAAATAGCGGGTGTTCAGTTTTTACAATTTGGTGGGTTCGATTCCCGGTTCAGACACGCGATTATTCAAAATTCTTTGAATGCAGTTTAAATTGTTTTTAAAATCAAAATAAAGTCTTCTTTCAGTAAAATGTTCTATCTACATTATTTAAGATACTTTTCCTCCATGTGGCATAGCCGTGGGACGCCCTGTATATTGTCCGTGACCTGGATTAACACATGCTACTTATTATCCCGAAAAATCAACGGGATCCAACGGGACGCGAACGAAGTCACGAGCGGAAGCTAGTAATACGTACCTAGCTAAGTTCCCTTTAGGTCCAGCATCGATCATTCTCTCTTTATCGAGCGTTAGGAAGTAGAAGTTCTCGTCTCGTACCTCGTGCATTCTTGTCATTCTTCTTTGAAACTCCTCTTCGTCTATCAACTCGCCAACGTATTCTATTACGAATTGTCCTAGAACAAGAATAAGCTCGTATGAATGAATGAATGAATGAATGAATGAAAACGCTTTATCTATCTATCTATATCATCAATATATATAAAACTCTTTTGAAGCTGACAGAGAATCAACGCACAGCCTAAACCATAAGTCCTAGAGGTATGACATTTGGAGGGTAGTATCCTTATATAGTGTAGGGGTGCACTAAGAAAGGAATTTTCAAAAGTCACACTCTAAAGGGTCTATTTAGAACGCGAGCAACGCCGCGGGCGACGGCTAGTACTATTATAAAACTGTAAAAAGCCAAAAAGTTAAATTAAAGATATGGATAAACTAAATATGCAGTTCTACTAAATAAATGAATCTGATTACGAAAATCGAGTTTGTCTTTGTTCACGGATCACGCCTTAACTACTGGACTAATTTCAATGAAACTTATACCATTCAGAAGCCCTTTTTCCGGATTGAAACATAGGCTATATTATTTTATTGAAATTAAAGACTCGTCTTGAAATCAAGGATTCTTAGATACAGCTTGGACTCTCTAAACCAAAAGCAGCCATTTGCTACGAGGTTCATTGTATGCTGATAACCTTATTTCTTTGTAGATTAACAAGAGGAAATATAGGAAGGATAGATTCATTGAGGACATGTTACAGGGTGCGTCCTTGAGAACATAACGTCATGATTATATACCTGCTTTGATATCCTCTAAAGTTTTCAACCCCCAGCCCCTATTGGGTGCCTTGTAAGGGGTTAGTTTGGGGTAGAGACGTTTCTCGAAAGCTCTGTTACTGCAACGATCGCCCGCGCGGCATGTTGGACCACATTCTGTTAGTAGCATTCTGAAACAACAAATTATACAATAATACTAGCTGTCGCCCGCGGCGTTGCTAGCGTGGCAGCAGCATACAAAGTCTTTGATCCTAATTTTAGACTCTTTACGGTGTGACTTTTCAAAATTCCTTTCTTAGTGCACCCCTACACTATATAAGGATACTACCCTCCAAATTGCATACCTCTAGGACTTATAGTTTAGGCTGTGCGTTGATTCTAGGTCAGCTTCAAAAGAGTTTTATATATTTAGAAGATATAATAGGCCTTTACATCTATTGAAGATGATTTATCCAGCGTCAGGAGGCAACCTATGCCTACACTTAACGACACACTGTAGTGCCTGGGACAATGTTTCGATGGAGTAGGCCAAGCACCTATACCATCCTCTCAGCCTAGTCAGCCATATCCACAGGAAAGACAAGGTCAATACGTGCGGAGCTGACTAAGCCGCGGGTTTCCTCACGATGTTTTCCTTCACCGTTAAAGCTCGTGTTAATGCGCATATAAATTTTACGAACGAAAAATCCATTGATGGTATACGGATAGTAGTACTCTTAAGTTTTACTGGTTTGTTGAATGAAGTAAATCGGTCAAGGGGTCATGAAGTTATGAGGGTCCAAAGGGAGAAAAAAAAAAGTCGTACCAAAATATCATGTGGGGTGTCATATGATAGGGTTTTGTTTAGACATTCCAAAACCGTTTTTATTTTGATTCAAGGTCTAATAGTTTTTGAGTTGTTGTAAAAATTATAAAATTGGCAAACCCAGTATAACGTGAGCTACCATTTATTGGAGTTTCAATGATTTTGTAGTTCAAGTAAGACTGGTACATAGCTAGGCGGCGATTTCGAAGCGATTTGCAAAGTTTATTACAACCATTGGTCAATAATTTTTTTTTGGGTTTTATTAACCTCCGACCATCACGAGATCTCAGTTCGGGGCGAACTACTGGTATTATTAGGATTATTGATGATACCTGTTGATACACTGCGTGTTAGGTCCACACGGCTCGTGCTCGGCGGGGTTGCACTCGCATTGCGTCAGCGACAGCGAGGGATCTTCCACCTTCCGTCCGAGGAGCGAACCTATCGGCTTGTTGCATTTCAACTTCACGTAGTGCGGGGGCAGGAGTGATGACGCTATGTCCAGGGATTCCTCTTCGTCTGGTACCGCGTCTAAATATCATTCAAAATAATTAAAAATAAAACGAAAAATGAAAATGGGGTCATCCATAAATTACGTCACACTAATTTCGTGATTTTTTGACCCCGCTAGTATTATCACAGTTTGTCACATTTATGCAAGATATGTGACTAGGGAGGGTGACGTCACATATCTTGCAATTTTACATCTAGCAAATTATTAAATTAAAACAGCACGAAATTAGTTTTATTTCCATTTAAATGATTTTTTAAGTTTTTAAGTTAGAATAGTATAAGTTTTTGAAATGTGACGTCACAAATCTTAGGACCCCTACCAACCCCGTGTCACACTTTGTCGACCCCCTCCTTCCCCCATAACGTGTGACGTAATTTATGGATGACCCCTAAGGTCAAACTATTTCGAGTTTAGAATTAGAAACAAATTTTATAACAATAATGGATTTTGACCCGCAGCGAGAATCAAACCTACAATTTCACGAAATATACTCACTTTTTAAAATCTCAAAGGCTCGCTGTGCGTGTTCCATTGCTGTTGTAAATGCTACGTCAATTTTAGACTTCTGACTCGATATTCGTCCGGAGTCACCTGAAAAACAATGAAAAATTCACTTTATGTCTATGACGTTAAGGTTCGAACTTGTTCATACGTAATTGGTTAAGGGTGCGTTTACACCGAGTAAATATACCCACTAATATTATAGATGTCAAAGTTTGGATCTTTGTGTTTCAATCATGATGCAACTGCTGGTCTGATTTGGATGAAATTAGGAATGTATATAGTTCGTAGCCTGAATTAACACATAGGCTATTTTTTATCCCGAAAAATCAACAGGATCGAACGGGACGCGGACAAAGCCGCGGGCGGAAGCTAGTATAAATATCATTGAACATTTCACACGCCTAGTTCCAAACTAAAAACTGAAAATGGGGTCTCAATAAAACTTCCTATCACTAAAACATCATACAGTTTTTTTTTTTGTAATTTTGTTTTAGCACTGGAGGCTTGTCCTTTAGCCAAGTCTTTTTTGGTACATCATACAGCATATTATTGTGTTTACATGAATAAAGTTTCAGAATATATTCTCACCTTCTTGATATGGAAACACTCTGCCACGATTGACCCAGTAATGATCATATTGACCGAAGAATCTGACTACAAATTCACCCAGACCATGTTTAACAGCCATTATGTTGTCCGGAATTTCTGACGGATGTAGTATCACGCCGGGCCACCATCTAGAAAGTAAGTATAAGTGAGTAAAAGTAAGTAAGAGTAAGTAAATGTAAGTAAAAGCGAGTATATGTAAGTAAGAGTAAGTAAATGTAAGTAAACGTAGGTAAAAGTGAGTAAAACTTCTTTTAAAAGCATACAATAAAATAATATTTGATTATTTATAAGACAAACGAGCTTGGGACGAACTAGCTCATTCAATAATTAAATGCCATACCTACAGCCGAATACTCAAACGCCACTTAAATCAAATTCACGCTTAAATTATTGCCATCTCTTACAAATGAGTAACGTCAAATAGAGGCAAAGCAATTTTAAGTGGTGCTTAAATTTGAGTGACGTTTCAGTATTCCGGCCCTAATCATACAAAATCTAATGACGATTCAAAGTGATCAGTGAGATTTTATTGAATTAAAGCATTTTGACTGTGACTTTGGTATCAAAATAATCTTTTTCTTACCGATAATGACCCAACTTCACCCACACCATTTCACCATACAATGGCAATCGACCCGTTTCACAATCCTCACACATGTAGTTACCTGAAACAGGGAAAAATCAACTCTATTCCTCAGTAGATACGGTGCAGTGGCGCCAGTAGTGACGCTATCTCAAGACACTGATATTCATTTCTGATTGGTCATATTTACATCCTAAGTAAGGAATAACGATCTTTATTCTAAGGTAAGTAAGATTCATGTCCCTTTAAACTCTTATTCAGGTTTTGAACTGTGACAACTTGCTAGCAACCCTCAACTCTATAGCCTAAGAGATAAGGTGGAAATTACCTTCAGGTGGTTTGATATTCAAGCATTCAGCGTGGAAGGATGTAGGACAGTATTCACAGCAGATCAATGACCCGCCCAATGCGCAAATGAAACACCATCCTGTGTTCACGTGACAAGGGACTTTTCCCGGCCTGTGGAGTAAATGGTAGTCATTAGAGTTCATTTTTCTATACAACATCTAGAACGTTGACGTGATATGGGATTTTTTTTCGATCTGTTATGCAAATGGTAGATATTAAGGATCAATTTCTTAAAGGCCTAAAATTAAATTGACTACCTCATAGCGTAAAAGCAATTATTAATCAATCAAGCTAGATTGCACCTAAATACTGCGTAACTTAAGTTGTATTTCTATAGACAGGCGTCATGGCTCAGTCGGTAGTAGCTCTGCCTTCCGTGCTGTGGGTCGTGGGTTCGATCCCCACCGAGAACAAATATTTGTGTGTGGTAAATCACAGATGTTTGTTTTATGTCTGGGTGTTACTATGTATTATAAGTATGTATTTACAAAATTATTTAAAAAATATATTATGTAGTACATAAGTATTTTATCAGCAATCTAGTTCCCATAGTACAAGCTTTGCTTAGTTTGGGATTAGAGGGCGTTGTGTGATTTCCAAGAATATTTATTTATTGTGTCTATAATGACTACAACGCTGTGAAATTTTGAAATATAAATATACGAGTCTAATGGCCGAATACTCAAACGCCACTTAAATTAAGTTCACGCTTAAATTATTGCCATCTCTTACAAATGAGTAATGTCAAACAGAGGCAGAGCTATTTTAAGTGGTGCTTAAATTTCAGTGACGTTTCAGTATTCCGGCCTAAGCCAATTCTACTAAATTAAAAAAAAACTCACCTATGCTCATAATGCCTTGGACAGATGATAAGCGACGCGGTCAAAATTTGCGTCCCAGCCGGCAGACACTTATTAAAAGAATGGTACGTCGCAGGACATCGCACACATTTAGCTAGTTTATCACCACTAAACCTTGTCTTACAACCCCTAGGATCATCAGACACGCATGTATGACACACATGTCTAGGACACGTCAATGATTCCAACCGCCCACTCGTATTTTTATAACTTCGCGATACATCGCCGGCATTGAACTGTGTTTGAGGCCAATGGTCCAAGCATTCTACGTGATAGTAACTATGGCAGTGTGCTACGTTGCATCTTTGGCGGATTTTCACGTCTGTTTTAGATACGGCTGCTCTGCAGACGAAGCAGAGTGGCGTGTTGTGTTCTTGGCAGTTATTGCATTTGAAGTTCGTGTAGTCTATAGGTGCGGAGCGTTTTTTTAGTTTCACATCAATAAGCTCGCATTTCCCTGGTAACGTTTCTGTCCAATCTATTTCGTCGTCGCTGGAGTACGAATCGTAATGGAATTGGGATTCTTTATCTAAAAGTTCTTTCATTTTAGTTTCGAGTTGGGATTCTAAAGTCTCTGCGTCTATTGTTATACTCTCCGGAATATCTTCTATGGATATTTCTGCAGAATCTTGTTCGTCGCTATGATAAGAATCTTCTGGATTCATCAGTTTTTTGCTTCTTTTCTTCTTCTTTCGACCCTTGCTTGCGGTTGGCGTTTCTACTACTTCGACAACTCTGTTCACGCAATCGTAGTGGAAGGTACCATGGCAACTTTTACATTTTATAAGGTTAGCGATGTCTTCGCAAATCTCGCAAACCTTTTCTCTTATTAAACCTTTGAAAACGCTCGGTTTGGGTGACGTTAGTTGTTTGAAATAGAGCTCAATTTCGTCTAGCGTGTTTATTTCTTCGGAAACGTTTTCAATTTCAGGTTTCTGTTCTTCGTCTGGTTTTGCGTTTGTGATAGTTTCTTTTTCAGGCGAATCTGGTTTCGATACAACAGTTATAGAAGTTTTTTTTGTTTTGAATATTTCAAATACTTCTAACTCGTCTTCAATATCTGATAGAAACGCTTCGTTGTAGTAATGTGATACCGTTTTACGTTTCGGTTTGTCTTTAGGGATAACTTCGTCAACTCTAAATTCAATACTTTTCTCGGTCTTAGGTTTCCTTCGGGCTTTCTTTACCGGAACAGATTCCTGGTTTAATCCTTTGACTAAGTTCGAAGATTCGATGTCGTCAACCTTACGAATATCTGATTTAGCATCCTTTTCGTAAATCCATGTTTTGTATAGATATGCTTTGATTTCATTTTGGGATAGTTCTGGGTTTTCGTCCATTATATGTTCCTGTTTCACTTCTAAGTATGTGAGGAATTCCGGATTTTCGTAAGACCCCTCGATATTTTTGTCTACTTTCTTTGGTTTAAGTTTAAGTAAGGGTTCGTTATCAGAACTGACCGATGCTGTATCATTAACTTCATCTCTTAGATCTAATAGTTCTTTTTTAAGTTCATTGAGTTGATTTTCTCTTATGACTTTAGTCCGTAACTGACGTAAAGGTAGTTCACTTTCAGAATCTATAGATTCAGTTTCAGTATTTTTCTCACGTTTTGTTTTAATGGGTGATTCATGTATCTTTATGATTACCGGTTCATGATTCATTTCAATAACCAGTTCACTGTCAGTTTCAGTAACAGATTCATGATTTGTTTCTAGTTCTTGTTTAGTTTTAATAACCGGCTCATCATTCGTTTTCGTAACTGGCATTTGTTCCATTTCAGTAACCGTTTTTTGTGTCGATTCAGTAACCACTTCTTGTTTCGGTTTAGTAACTGGTTCAGGTCTCAGTTCAGTAACAGATTCACGTTTAGTTTTGACAACAGGCTCAAGTATAGGTCCAGTACCTGCTTCATTTTCGGTTTTAGTAACAACTTCATGCTTTACTGCGTCTGGTTCAGGCTTCGTTTCAATATCAAATCTAGGTTTGGTTACAGAACCACGTTTGAGTATCATTTCAATACGATCATCTTTTATCGGACTTATTACAACAAATGGACCTCTTTTATTCATTGCCTCTTCTAAATAGTTAGGTGCTATTGAAACGGTACTTCCTAAAACTCGAGGCCTAATTTTGTTGGGTCTTTTTGGAGTTTTTGGAGACGCATGTTTATGTTTGACGTCGTTAATGCGTTCAACTTTGACCTCTTTTGTTATATCTCCTTGCGGCGATTTTGTTTTTTTTTCAGCGACAGGTGTTTCGCTTTCGTAACTATCTTTGCTACTACCTATACCAGAATCAACAGGCGAAATAGAGAGTGTTTCTTTTTTAGGTTTAATGTCTTCGTTTCTTTCAGAATCAACGGCATTTTTGTATTTCGCGCGGAAGAAGTTTTCTATAGTGTTTCTAGGTTGCGTAGGTTTTTTAGATTTCTTTTGCGGGGGCGTAGGAGTCTCTTGTTTAATACTCTTTACTATTTCCGTCTCTTCTATGGCATCGGCTTCTATCTTCTGCGCGTACGCGTAAGTTTTATATAAATACAAAACGATATCGTCTATTGATAGTTCTGGATGTTGCTCCATCAAATCATCCTGTCTCAGTTCCATATACGCCAGAAACTCCGGATCTTCTAAACCACCTTTCTTAGGTCTTGTTCGTAAACTTCGCCTTGCGGGTAATCTCTCGTGAGGTAGAGATACTTCACTATCTTCAGAATTAACTGACACTTTGTCAATATCAAAATCGTCGTCATCGTAACGGTCTGGCGTGTCATTTGCTCTGTGATAGCCATTCTCTTTTATTTGGGGGATCTGGACTTCACCGTTTTCGATTGGAAGCCTTGTAGGTTTGCTTTTCATTATTTCTTCTATTTGGTCTATGGTTTTGTATCTCGGATTAAAAGTATTATCGACAGTAGACTGTTTGTTGTTAATTTCGTATTTGGATATGTTTCTTTTGAGCGATAGCTTGTGTCTCTTTTTGTCGCGTGGAGATTTCAAATTGTTTTCAACAGCTTTTTGTATGATATTGAGTCCATCAAGGACCTCATAATTAGTGATATCATTACTTTTAGCATCTTTAGTGAGGTCGTTAAAGTTATTTTTATCGAATGGAGATTTAAGATTGTTTTCAATCGCTTGATTCAAAAGTCCATCAACTATCTCTTTTTTAGTGTCTTTGCTAATATCGTTATGGTAGTTATTATGTGATGGAAATTTTAAATTGTTCTCGAGCACATTATTTATGATATTAAGTCCATCTTGTATATTATTTTTAGTATCTTTAGTGATATCGTTATCAAAGGTCTTCGTTAGATCGATTTTTTTATCTTTACCACTTACCACTTTTTCAGACTTTACTTCTTCACTCTTTATCTTTATACACTCTTCTTTTACTACTTTTTGGTCTACTGTCGAAGAGTTAAAAGTACTATTCAATATTGATACGTTTTGTCTTATTTTATTCATAGTACTTATTTTGATATCAGCCAGTTTGGCTTTCGATTCTTCGATTATAGCTATCTCATTGCATACTTTGACCAGTTGTGCATCATCTTTTTTATCAGTGATGTTACTTTCAATACATTTCATGTGCTGGCGGAAATCCTCCGTTATTTCATCACCCAAGGGTTCGTATTCAGGAGACGGTTCATCATCAGAATCTTCATCAATATCACTGTCTTCATCATGATCATTTTGTAATAGATTAGCTTTGGCAGAGCTATTTTCAGCATTTAAATCTGGTGGCTCACCTGTGTTAACTTCACGAAAATAAGTATCTTTATTTTCGTGTACATCTTTATAAACGTCAATATCGTGGCTTTCGCCTAAAAAAATATCCGATTCGTTATAATTACTGGAAGGCGTATTTTCATTTTGTTTTATTTCAACAGAACTTACTTCCTTATTGACATTTGTACATGGTTCAAATATTAATTCTGATTTCACACTACCATTCGAGATTTCAGCAGCTGATTTCTTCACAAAGTCGTTTAGATCATCGTCAATCTGTAAAATTGATGCAGATTGGCCACTCTCGTTCAAAAGATCTTTTTCATTCATCGTGACGTTTTCGTCATCAACCTCGTCAATAGACATATCGTGCTGTTTATTTAATAAGTCTGCTTTATCAATACTTGTATCAAATTTTTCGACTAGGTCATGTTTTGTTGTCGAAATATTCGCTTCCACTGGTACTATAATTGTGTTTATTTCAGCACAGCTGCTACCCATTTCATTCAGAGTTACACCTACAATGTTTGTATCAAGTTTTTCAATAAACATGTCATGTTTTTCTGTAGAAACGTTCGACTCTAATAGCTCTGTAATTGGGTTAATTTTAGCACAACTGCTACCCATTTCTTTCGGAGTCACGTCAATTACTTTTATAGTATTTTTATCAATCTTTTCGATAGTCATGTCATGTTTTTCTGAAGGAATGTTAGATTCCACTAAGTTCTCAAATGGAGCTATTTTAACACAGCTAGCACCTATGTCTTTCGGGATCACAGTATTTGCGTAAAGTTTTTCTTTAGAAGTGTTCAATTCCACTGGTTTTATAGTAGGGTTAACTTCAATACAGTTGTTATCCACTTCTGTCATAGCCACATCCTCAGTATCAGTCTTTGTTTTTGCACTCACATTAGTTAGATTGCTATTATGATCTTGAATATCATTTTCTATTGTCATAAAGTTACTATCGTCATCAGTCATATCCAAGTTTTCGGGTATTGATACCATTTCATTTCGCTTAAAAACTGGCGATATTTCGTTTATAGTTTCATTTGAAACATTATTTTCTGTTATAGTCCCGTTAGTTACTTGCACAGTTTCTGTAGACTCTCTTTCAGTTTTGACAGGACTGTCGCAATCGATTAGAATCGGATTGCAGTCACCGACAAGGTTAGTAGACTCTTTTTCAATTTTTATCGGACTATCATAAATAACTTCTGGTACATCTGACTTATCTTTATTTTCTACGTCAAGTTTAGGTTCATCTACATCCATAGCTTCAGGTTTTATATCATTGTTTGTACAGTCAGTTAAGTTTTCTGTAGTTTCTTTATTAGAATCTTTAACATTGTTACGTGATTTAGTTATTTTATTGTTACCGGATGTCGTAGACGAGTCTTCAAGGAGTTCATTTATTGCATTTAATATGTCATCATTACTTTCATCGCTATTATTAGTTGTGTTTTTCAGTGGTTCAATAATGTCATTTAAACAGTTTTTTTGGATGTCGTTTGAAGTAACATCTTTATCATCCTTAGAATCTGATATCTGTTCCGCCACTTTTATATCGTTTTTTGATTGGCTCTTCTCATTTCCAGACTGGTTCATTACTGCGCTCTGAGACTCATACGATCGTCTAAGACTATAAACTTTTGTAATTTTGACCTCTTTGGGAGGAAGCTTCTTCTTTTTTTTATTACTAACAGGCTTATCTATTTTCGCTGGAGTTATTTTACCCACATCAGGAGCCACTTTGTTTGGTGTAACTATTTCTATTTTTGGAACAATAAGTGGCGTTTTGGGTGCTTCCTGCTCAGTTTTAACTTTCTCTGGGGTCTTAGATTTAGCTTTTTGAAGCCACCTATCCATATGCGACTGCTTTTGTATCTTAATATTGCCAGTAATAGCTGCCATATTGTCTAAGCAGGCTGTAACAACGTCAGAGACATCTAACGACTTATTTCTGGTTTTATTCATTTGTCGATTTAGATCATCAGTTTTGACGTCATCTTCGGAAAACAAGGAATCGAACAGGCTTTCGCTCAAGGAAACGTCACTATCTGTTCTAGTAATTTTTCCGCTTTTCAGTTGTTTCTTCGAAGCCCTCACTCTGTACAACATGTCATTGAATACATCAATTCTCAGTGCTCTAGGCACACGTTCTATTGTCTCTGCTTCTGCAACTGAAGTGTTCCAGAGACTTTGCTTTTTCTCAGAGATGAAGAACGCTGAGTACAGTCTTGGATTATTTTTCTTGTCCTGCAAAATTATAAATAACACTTATTACTAGCAGATTTTCAAGTTTAAATATAAAATATTGTTTTAACAAATTATTTTCGTGTGTTGGGTGTTGACATCAGAGCCCCAAGTCTGTGCATTTGTTTTACTTTCGACTCTATTATAGCACACGCAAACGCATTCGCAAAGCGAGAAATTTTGTATGAAACCCGGATAAGCGCCTCTAGCGGAAGATTTTGGAAATGTGCAATTCCCAACAAAATTTCTCGCTTTGCGAATGCGTTTGCGTGTGCTATAATCAAGTCAAAAGTAAAACAAATGCACAGACTTGGGGCTCTGGAATATCTGTCACAACAAAGAAGTTAGAACAAACTCAACTAGATGGCGCCACTAAGAATCAGTTTTGACTCTACGCTTCTGAAAATCTTTATTCAGTAAATCACAAAACTATTACCTCATTAGTAAATTGTCCTCTAGTGGATAAAAACTCCTTCAGGCCCATATATTTACGAAGCATATTGTCGACCACCCAGCTTCGTCTGCCGTTGTCAGCGAAAAATGTCACGTGGAGTATGTAGTGTTCTATGCGGCCAAACACTGAAATAAAAATAAGTGTTTTAGAGATAAAACTGGCGCGAATTATCCTTGTACTTACTCATAAGCAGAGTTCGCTGGGGTAAATCGCTTTTGGAACTTTTTCACTTGCTGAGCCGCGGCAAGTACATAAATAAATCCTAGTCTATATACACACATAAGTTTGTACAGAAGAGGTATAACTTTAATGACAGACACCTACAATTTTAGTCAGTCTTAGTTTAGAAAATGCATCAACAGAATCGGGTCCAATGTGACAAAAAACTATGATTAGAGCCAAAATAAATATTTTTTTAAATTCTGAAGAGATCTACCTTCTGATGGGAACTGTACCTAGCCAGATAGGTAGTAGGCAGAGTACATTGTGAAGCAATTAGGTACCTACTGCAATAATACTCTGATGTTCTACAATTTTAATAAAAATATAATCATTGCTTCCAATTCTGTTGCTTCATTTTCCTAAACATATTTTGACAGCACTAAAATAAAATTGTTGCCAACCCTTTCTTATTAACTGAGACCTAGTATAGTATTATATGATCTGTGCTGAGACTACAAAGTCAGCTATCATTTTAGTGCTCACAATTTAGTTTAGACAACACATCAACAGAATTGGGTCCTTATGAGTTCAAAGATAAAATAGTTCAGTTATCTTAAATAAAGATTATTATTAAAGTATTTTGCTAAATAGTATTTACAGTTTTTTGCAGTAGTTATGCAAAGCAATTGCAAAACTATTCACATCTCACAGGAAGGTACATAAAAACATCTTTCATGGTTTTTGACTAGAGTAGCCAATCCACAGAGGATTTCAACCGTCACGGGCAACTATTCATCACTGCCCTATTTACAGTTCTCTGTTGTGCTTGAGACATGTTTAGATGGAATAGGCTTCTCCAACATCATCCTCTCAGCCCAGTCGACCTTAACCACAGGAAACACATGGTCATACTGAGATCATAAGTATAATACCTAAGTATTTTTTAATTTCAAACTAGGACTTATGGTCTAAGACATTGTTGCTTTGTAAATATTTTGTATAATTATGTATCATTATTAATATTTATAAAACTCTTTTGAAGCTGACTTAGAATCAACGCACAGCCTAAACTATAAGTCCTAGAGGTATGAAATTTGGAGAGTAGTATCCTTATAGTGTAGGGGTGCACTAAGAAAGGAATTTTGAAAAGTCACACTCTTAAGGGTAGAACGCGAGCAACGCCACGAGCGACGACTAGTTAGTTTATAATTTTCTTTTTAATTTAGTTTAAGCGGTGGTTTGAATACATAGTTTTTCTTTTGCATACAACGAAAAATAGATGGCAACAGGTATAGCAGCCATTTTAGCTAGTACAGCTTTAAAAGATCAATATGAATACAACTCTTGGGAGAAAACCAATACCTAAATTTTTTTTATTTATAACCATCATTTATAAAAAAGTTTGGTGTAGGATGTAAGGAAATATTTTATTTTCATAATTTTAGACTACCCACGTAATTATTCTCATATATCATTATTGAAAATTAAATTGTTTTGCTTATGGAAGGGGGATAGGGAGGCCTTTGCCTTGCAGTGGGATGAAACAGGCTAATAATAATAATGGACATAAAAAAACTAGATAATAATACTTACACTTCTTTCTAACAAACATATCGCTCTCCGGATCTCTTGTTATAATACAAGGCCAGAACGGGAAGGTCCCCATTCGTGCCCAAGCCAAATCACCAGCTTGGTACGGACTTGACTCTTCTAATGCAGACAACTGGTTTTTGAACACTGACTGTAAATCTTTTTTCTTCTTTTTAGAGACTTGCTTGTTACCATCAGAGTCTTGTTTGTTACCAGTGGAGTCTTGTTTGTTACCAGTGGAGTCTTGTTTGTTACTATCAGAGTTGTTTTTGTTACCATTTGATTCATTTTTGTTACTAGCAGAGTCACTTTTGTGACCATCAAGGTTCCTTTTAATACCAGTTGTGTTACTTTTTTTGTTACCAATAGAGTGCTGTTTGTTACCAGCAGAGTCATTCTTGTGACTATCAAAATCTAAAGCTTTAACTACAGAAGCATTTTCAATGTGTACATTTTTATTCAAACTTAAGTTTCGTTTCTCAGATGAACTTTTAATTACTTTGCGCTTCCTGCCAGTTTTAGGAGAGAACAGATCTTTGATCAGCATTATATCATCATCATCATCTCTGTTTTGGATCAGATCTTTTCTTATGTAGACTTTAGAGAGTGTTTTAGCCGATTTACGTTTAGGTAATTCTTCTTTTTTTGTGGAACATGGAGTTCTGTTGTCTTGGGAGATGTCAGTATTGTCCAAGGAGGTCTGAAGAGTTTTTTTGGGGGTTTCGGTCTTGTAAGAGCTTTCCACCTGTTTTGTTAGAGGCTGCGGATTAGCAGAGATGTTTTCCAATTTAGGTGATTTCAGAAGTTCTAAAACTCGGTCGTCACATCCAGTTTTCATACGGCGAGATCGGCCGTATCGACTGGTACTTGCACCGTCCACCATAGTGACAGGAGAAGTTACCCGAGCTGTCATATTGGTCTCAAGTTCCCGCTCAACAAGTGACCGTTTCTTCGGTTTCTTGACCGCAAACGGGTTAAGAAGTTTCTTTCCATGATTGGTGCTCATTCCTTCTTTGGGTTCGTCCATTTTGTTGTAATTCTTATTTGCTGTTGCCTTTCAAATGGCGCTGACGTAACATTAGGGGGACATCGTAAGGCGAAACTGAACACACAATATTTTGAACAATTTTCAACTTTTGTGATAACAGCAATGTGGGTAATATGACCCCAGCGGGCTATTTATAGACTGCAAGCCTCAGAACTTCGATATCTCGCTCCGCTGAAACAAAAGAATAGAAATGAAGTTTCGTTTTCTGAGCCAAATAGGTTAATCCAATATTTGAACAAAATATCTCATTTTATCATGAGATATAGCGATATTATGAATTAGAAACGTTTATTGTCGACTCACTGATGCGTTATGTTGATTGGTAGCGTCACAAGCGTAATTTGCACTCGACAACTGGGTAGATAGGCGGCCTTCTTGCCACAGTCCAATCGTACTAAATCGAAAACTTGGTTTCCTTTTTTACACAGCACTCACAACACTTAGAATAATTTAAACAGCAATTCTAAAATCCACTAATAGCACAGTTCCAAGAAAATTCACTAAAATTGATAGCGTCCGAAAATCACACGAGCAAAGTCCCAGTATTCAACGAGAATGATCCCTGTGCTACAGTAAAACGCGCGCCATTATTATAATATCTCACAACAAAACCAGCGGAAATTCCAGAACACTATCCCATTGTGAAGGTTTACGAGGATTAGAACATCAACAACATGAACCTAACAATAAATTAATAATTAATACACGATAATTATGTAGATTTTTAAATTTTCAAAATAAGGAAAGTTCATTCACAGACGAGACGCTCACAGTGCCGCGAAAAATCACACACACAATCACACAAACGCACACTATAGTATTTCTCTAATAGCGCGTTCACACTATGCTGAAGTGGGCAGGGACTTGGACAGGGAAGTGGGAAGTGGCATAGTGTGAACACGAACATAATGTCGCTGTCCCGTCTCCCTGCCCAAGTTCATGCCCTTGTGGCGGTATTCGGAAGGACTTCAAAGGATCCGCAATTTATCCGCAGTGCGTGTACGCCCGCCCACTCGCTCAGTCGTCATTGAGCGCGTGCAGGAGAAGCACGTTAGCGCCATGTTGGATTGGAGTATTGAGAAAGTTACTAGGACTTATACTTAGGTATATTGAAATGCACGCAGCAAGACGGCAACAACCTCAAAATAATGTCAAACACATACGGTAGGTAGGTACTAACCAACCAAGTTCGGTAGTGTGCAGAAATAGAGAAACAGTTTTTTGTATGTGCGAAATGTACGTTACGTACATTACACACACACACACAATGGAAACCAACTGAAATCAAGTGTATGTCATTGTGTCAGGCTCGCGTTCTATTCTATGTTAAGGTTCCCCATAATTTAATTGGAAACGTCTGGTGATCCACATAGGGCAAATAACATTACAGATTGCTCCAAAGCGTTATTCTTATACAAGACAAGCAAAAAAATTATAAAATATAGCATGAGCTAAGTGTGAACGCGGTAATATTGGTTGGATATATTCGTTCTGTAGCTGAGACTGAGACTACTGGCACATAGCATCTGGAACCCTACATCGAGAATGCCATGATGACCAATGACCCATCACAAATCAAAAGCGATAACCTACATGACCAAAGATTTTGTATACTATGTAGTCCGAGCCTTATTTTAAAAATAAACAAAAGTTTACCATAAGTTTTTAGGTACCAAAAAATGTTATTTCCTAAAAGCTTTTAATTTTGGGTCCTTTTCAGCTCTATTATTAGACCCTGGCTATTATTGTAGAACCATAGTCCAAGTCGGATCTCGGAAAGTGGGTTTTTAACAAACAAACTAACTAACACTTTTGGCCTTAAGAATAAATCCATGTTACAGCCTGTAAATTTTTTGACATAACATCGATAAAGCTAAATGTCAATGTCATAAAGTGTGTGTCAATTGTGACACTAGAGTAAGCAGACACTGACAGAAATTGAGTTTTGTAGTTTGCGGCAAACACGTTCAAGTGTATTTGCTCGACAGCCACGCCCCTTTAGTTTTCGAACAATGTTCTGTTCAAAACATGGCGCAGTGGACACGGCTTTATTGTAAATGTTTTTGAGTGGAAAGTGGAAACGCTAGCCAAACCAATTTTTTGGTGGAAATTTACAGGAAATCGAGTATTTTTGGTGATTTTTTGTAATCCAGCTAGATCGGTAGACATCATAGTCTGTGGTAGACATCTACACCTTGTTACGAGATTGTTGTGAGATTTGAACAACACATCAAACATGCACAAGCGTGTTGTGCATATTTTGTTTGTGTAGACAGTGGAAACGCGTAGTAAAAAAGTGTACAAAAGAAAGAGTGTTTTTTTTTTAAAAAACCTGACAATACAAGAAGTTGAAGTTAAATGAAACTGTTTAGAAATAGTTGAAGAAATCAAGGAAATCGGAAATCAATATCACTGAATTAAAAAGGCGGAACGAAAAAATAGGCACCTTCATTTATTTAATTTATTTGTAATATTAAAAGCACAAGATGTCAGCAGCTGCCAAAGCGAAAGACACCAAGCCCGAACCGATAGCGTACAGCGAGGCAGCGCTTCGAAACAATGCTGCTATTATGGAATATTGTCGGACATCCATGGCTGCTCTATCGGGGTCCACCGCTGGTAAGTAAAACTAAAATAAATAAATATCCACGGACACTTAACACAACGCCTTCCAGTCCCCAACTAAGCAAAGCTTGTACGATGGAAACTAGATGGCTGATAGAATACATACATACATTTTATTTTTGTAAATACATACTTATACTACATAGAAACACCCAGACACAGAACAAACCTCTATGTTTACAACTTCATTGTTGCCTTTTAACTCAGCTGCAGTCGGCAGGGAAGTGGGCATGAGCCTAATCTAAACACAATCATGCCTCTGTCCTAGCATGTTCATTGTTCATGCTCTTGCTCCCTAATAAGAATAAAGGCGATGTTGCTGTGGCAATAAGTCGGGAATTAGTCATGGCAATAATGCTGGCAGCAGTGGCCGTTGGACCCCAGCACATTTTATAGGTAGTATACACTATCTACTGCAGACTGCAGACAGTCAAGAGATGCAATCCCAGCCATCACTCCAAGACTAACACGCCGTCTATTGAGCCTGGATAGACAGAACCTCAGAATCATCGTAGGGACCCTGACAGGCCACTGCCCCTTAAACAAACATCTCTACAACATCGGAGCCACAGACAGTCCACTCTGCAGAGGCTGCCTCACCGAAGAAGAATCAGCTGCCCACGTAGTCCTGGAATGCGAGGGCGTAGCAACGCAACGACAAGAAATCCTACGTACCCCTAGGTCACTTCTCCAAGCCTGCGAAGCCCCCAGGAAGCTTCTGTGCTTCTGGGAGGAGTTAGGCTGGCTGCATGTTTAGCCAGTTCACCCCCCCACGTATAATGGACCAACTTTGAGTCTAAATGCGGAAACGGGAGTCCAACTAATAAATAAATAAATAAATACACTATCTACAAAAACTACTAATGTAAAGATCAATAAGTATTTACATGCCTAAACTCAATACTACTTAATGAGAACTTAAAAATTACCATAGTCAAGGAAGAAACACAGCTCCTAGAAAACTCATACAAAACCAGACTGACAAAACACCCCAATCCGTTGGCTGTGAAACTACTGGAGCCAAATACCCAAAAAAGATTGAAGCGCCGGAATATACTAGAGCCAAATGTACAAAACTGAATAAAAATGGGGATAAACTCACTGGAGTACAGCCCTGCACGCCACTAAATATCCTTCATAAGATCTGCTTATAGCCAGCAGGCTGATCGAAGATGTGCAAAACAAAAAAAACTCAATACTATTTTCTCTTCATTTTCAGGACTCCTAGGCCTGACCGGTCTCTATGGCTTCGCATTCTACGTGTTTGCTGTAGCCAGTCTCTGGGTCATGATTATGATAACTGCCGGTTCCAAATGGAACAATTACTATGTATCCCGACAGAGTTTACTGACCAATGGTTTCTTTGGGGGACTGTTCACCTATGTTCTGTTCTGGACCTTTATTTATGGGATGGTGCATGTGTACTAGGTCTTAGAAGGTAGTTTATGATTAGTAATTATTATGTGTTGAAAGCATTTGTGGCAAATTTTGCTCCAACTATCCCATCCAATTAATATTATAGCGCGTTCACACTCAACCCATGCCGCTGCCGGCATTTTTACGGCGATTCATTCGGGAATAATTCTCATTAGAGAGCAAGGGCATGAATTTAGGCCGGGAGCTGGGACAGAGTCATGGTCGTGTTCACACTATGCTCATGTCCACTTCCCTGCTGACTGCGGCTGAGTGTGAACGCACCATTATAAATGTCAAAGTTTGGATGTATAGATATTTAGATGTTAAATGTTTAGATGTTTGAATATTTGGATGTTTAGATGTTTGAATATTTGGATGTTTAGATGTTTGTGTTTCAATCACACTGCAAATCCTGGTCTAATGTGAATGAAACTTGAAATATATATCTTAGTTCATAACCTAAGGCTACTTTTCATCCCAGAAAATGAACAGGATCAAATTATATTTATAACTCCCCGCCCCATCCCATGCATCTTCCATGCTATGTAATATAGAAACACGACAAACAGTAACTCAAAACAAATATAAATTATTTTCTTTAGTTTTTAAGTGGAAATGTTAAGTTTTATTTATTTTATTTCATTCCAGGGATTACTATAATAGCATAGTAGTTTATACGAGTTATATCAAATAAAATTGTGGTAAACAATAAAATTACTCTTGATTTTGTGTCCAAAGACCAAATAACATAAAAAAATATATTGTAAGATTAAGATTTTAAGATACAAACCACACTTAGCTCAAGCACTGTATCTATCTATCTATTCTGTGTAAATAATCTCTCCAAGATCTACATAAAAGAATAAATTGTGAAGCAAAGACCAGTTGGCGACAAAGTGGTTTCAATATTATCATGTGATACGCCCTACGCACTCACACTTCTGAATATGCTCATTGCTCAGACACCTCAGATGGATATGTTCCATACAAATTTAAGGCAATTTATTAGGCTTTGTATATTTTTTTTAAGCATCTAAATGCTCCTATGGCTCATAAAACGTTTTGGTCTTAGACTGTAAGTTTTATTTAAGCAGCTCTGTAATAAATAAATAAATATAATTTTTAATGAGATAAAGAATGATGCAGATCTTTAACTGCATCTATCTGATGAGTGTTACCACTTGGTGTTACTTAAGTTAGCTAACCAGAACTAGTACATATTTAATCAATTCTCAAGTTATTAAAAAAAATCTTAGGTAAATACCTAGTATACCAGTAGGTACAGTACCTAAGGTGAGGGTTCTCAAAGGAATAGCACACGTATAATATTAATTATTGATAATAATCACATCCTATATTAAATAGGTTAGTAGGTTGGTTGAAAACATAGACCGAAGCACTGATCCGGACTCAAGCATAGGTAGATTTTTGTATAAAAACCTATGTAACGATTTCTCTAACAGCATAATAATTATGGACAGGAATTATTTTGAATGAGTTGTCTTCCTTCACACTACCTAACATAGTTATACCTACCTACCTACTGGCAACATTTTGATAACATTCCTTCTACGCTTCTACTCGATACCTACCTACTGTTTTGATCTTTAAACATGTTATGCAGAGAGTAATCGCAACGGCTTAACCTAATTTCTAAGCCCGCCTTGTCGATAAATCGACTAATAGTTTTAGTTTAACGTGGTTGAGCGTCGATGCGCTTATGAAGCTACCTACTCGTTTAACACTGCCGATACGATTTTCAGTAAAGCTCAGAAGATGATTATGTAGGCAGGGAATATCTTAGTAGGTACCTACTTTATAATTAGGTAGGTAGGTACCCTAAAGTAGCTAGATAAGTAGGTAGCTATGGACTTTACTTTGGGCAGAGAGTAACTCATAGGTACAGAGGGAGAGGTATGGGGTTAGTAGATCTCGGAATAATAATAATCCTATTTCTTTCGATGAGGAGGTAGACTGGTAGGTGTCACAAACAGGGCAAGCTATTACCTACCTATAAAACCGTTACTATTATAAGTCATTTGCTTATGTACAGCGCCATCTGCTATTTTTTCTCAACATAATACTACTTAGGTACCTATTACTCAACGATAGATGGCATTGTGCGACTGACCAGAATTTGCAAAATTCTGAAAAATCTGTGAAAGCGCACATTTATCCACACACAGATGGCGCTAGCTACCCCATTCTGGGTCTAGTCGCGTCTAGTCGGGAGTAAAACTATTTTGTAGGTTCTAAAAATGCTGTAGTAAAATAGCATAGTATAAAGAGCCCTAGATTGCCTAGATGGCAGTTTAGATCGACCAGTAATGAAGTTGCTATTAGCCTGCTGGTATTTTAACAAAGTTTATGAAACTGAGTTTCTGAGCGTTGCACGATAATTATATTTCTACCAGCTATCGCGTTGGCGGTTCCAGTACCTACTAGCTATTTAGGTAAAATGTTTAGAAAAGAATTTTAAACATGGCTTGTACCGTACCATTGCTCATAGCACATGGGTTTTATATGCCTTTATGATTTTCTTGAAATCACACTTAGTCATTATACTTACCTAGGTACTACTTAGTAGGGTTTGTAACAATAATTTGTTAATTAACGACATAGCCAGCAGGGATTTTTAAATAGTGATTTCTGAAACATTTACTAGAGCTTAATGCACACTTTTGCTACGTCGTAGCATGCCCGCAGCCGTAGCACAGCACATGAAAGAAAAAAAAACCAAGTCAACTTAATTTCTTTTTACCATGTTTTTACGAATATATTCTGGCACCTGCCTACTTAATCGAGCCCACTCATTTGCATAGTGGGATCGATGGGAATAAGCCAAATTTATCTCTTACATGCAGAAATTGTGAAATTAGAGTTAAGGTTTCGTAAGAGTAGATTTTTCTTGAATTCAATCTACAGCGAGAGTTGAGTGCTCCTCCAATATTGGCCGTTGGACTGCAAATAATTGCTAGCATTAATTGATTTTACACGCTCACGCGATGTTATTGTTTGGTCTGATGCAGTCTCGATGGGTTTTCCTAGCTATCTAGATATTTGTCTGCATATTTGGACGAACGAAATTTCACCAAATCATTTATCCTTATAGTATAACTCTATACTCGTACATGCCCGGAATGGGTAGGCTGTTGAAACTATTATATGTTAAGATCTCCTGTACACAGTTCTACAATAAATGTTTCTTATTTCTTATAGTTCATTCATGATCTTTTCACGGTAGCTACTTAACTGCCTGTAGAATATTAGATAAGCGGTTCGAAAGTTATGCTCTAACAAAAATATTCTCTAATAAATACTCTCTAAAATACTCTAACTAACCTACTTACAAACATGCAACATCGCTCGACCAATAATAACTAAGTAGGTACCTATTTTTTCAGTTAAAAATGGTTTGGATAGTCATTTTTCAAATTGTAATAAAATAACGATAACTTACCTCAGAGAGATAGGATACAGATAAAATTAGGTAAGTAATTGAAAATTTCAAAACCCTTTTTGATCTAAGATAATCATTCTGATAACTAGGTCCTCCTTGGACCAGTTGAGCTATAAATAGTTTGTTTTGAAATACATATCTCAACTATTTCATGTGTATTTCGTAGTCTTAGATAATTTTCTTTGTGAATAAATTATTATATTATGTAAGTCCTACTTAAATAGATAGCAATGGCCAAAGCATCTCTAGAACAGATGTAATTTGATTCGGGTCTGACACTGAGCCACCAAATAAAGTATCAATTTCATATTCTTGCATATCGAACAGCCAATATTCAAGAGAGTCAGTCAGATTATAATATTATTAGCTTTGCGCGCTGCTGACGCTGCAAAACTTATCGATTCCACTCAGATGCGGTTTTATAACAGTGATGACTTGAGTCATTGAATAATGATAGATTTAGTCACACGATTCAGAGCATATTATTATTTTTTATACAATATAGGCAACCTTTTGACCACAATCTCACCTAAAATGTACTAAGTAGGTGCCTGCGATATCAGTGACCACGAGGTATCTTGTATACCTATACAAGAAGCACAGATACAGAGGTTACGACTTCAAATCAAGTTGTTTATAAAAAAAATGCTTAGCTGTCAATAATAATCATTCAAAATTAAAAATAAAAGTCACTGACGTCATCTATGTTCTACTCTATCAAAAAGTTTTTTACACTCTTGTAACTTTCGTAGAGTTTGCGTAGCTAAGTTGCTACGGACTTGCTACGTGGAATCTTGGTCCTAGTACTTGTACAATATTCTGTGGTTCTAGGTTCAAGGAAACTTTGATAGATTTTAAAATTTGAAGGGCTTTTAGTTCGTCCTCATACGGTTCAAATTTTGGAACATACGTGCTGCTAGCAATTTTTATGCTTTGTAACTGTTAGGGCTTTTTGCGAAGATTCCAATGTGTCAATATAACTCTTATTTGATAGATAAAAGAGTCTAGTTTCGTACAAGTAGGTACTAGTACCAATCCGTGCCTATCTAGGCCAGCTTTCACGCGATATTTACCTTACCCGATCTGAGTACACGGTAAATATTGGCTCAGTTTGCTACTGGATTGATATCACGAATAAGATTATCTTGTGATTGGATCTTAGGAAACCTAACCGCACCAAAATCTTCTATCAGCAATCTAGTTTTAGTACAAGCTTTGCTTAGTTTGGCACTAGAGAGCCTTGTGTGAAATGTCCATAAATATTTCTTTATTACATAGTACAACACGTTTACTGTACATATACATATTATACATAATAGGTATATACAGTGAACGTGTTGTTCGTTTATTGTTTAGATCAAATTTGTAAAAGAGATAAACCTGTGGCTGTTACTAGTTCACGAATTAATTCCTAAACTTTGTACTTACTTAGTGTTTTTTTTAGTAAAACTGCTACCTAAGTAACTGTTTTAAAGCAGTGTTAACCTTTGAAACAACAATGAGCATGAGTAAAAAAACGACAACAGAAAATGGACAAATCTTTTATTCAAGCTATACAGGGTTAATTTCGTCAGATAGCATTTTTTAGTGTGACTGGGACATGTTGGGACATGTAACTGGGATATTACGTTATGTAGTCATGGTTTTATCGTACTTTTTCGACAAATAAAACGATTTTTCAGGGTTTTCAAAAAATTTTAATTTATTTGTTTCATAATTTTTTAGAATTTTTTTTTTTGCAACAGCCAGTATTATGCATTTTTATAATAGAAAAAGAAAACGTGCCTTAAAATCAGAATAGCGAGTATCACTGCTTGGCGGCACTGATCACATCCACTGGCGACGTTCAAAGTAAAGGTCTGTGTGTATTTTTATATACGTGGTAGCACCCACATGACAGTCCACTTAGAAAACGTCAGCTAGCTGGGGGTCACCATTTTAACAGAACTACAAATGTTATTTTTTCCGGCAATTCCTAGAAAACACTTAGTAAGTGGTTTTACGTTCTAGCGCACGGTCCATTACGCGCCCGACACGGCTTTTACACGCTCAGTAAACGCAAAAACAGGACACTGAACGCTAGGATGGCTAGGCGGTAGAAATAGGGACGTTGACTCCTCCTAGCCAAGTTAGCATTAATTAACCTTAAAAAAGAGAAAAAATACACTGAATTTCAATAATAAATAAATAAATATCCTTGGACATTACACACAACGCCCTCTAGTCCCAAACTAAGCAGAGCTTGTACTATGGGAACTAGATTGCTGATATAATAATACTAATATACATTTTTTTGTAAATACGTACTTAGTTATAATGTTTTAACACCCAGGTATAGAACAAACATCTATGTTTGCCACACACGAATGTTTGTTCTTGGTGGGGATCGAACCCACGACCCACAGCACGAAAGGCAGAGCCACTGAGCTATGACGCCTGTCAAAGTTTTAAAAAGTTAGCATTTATAATTACCTTAAAAAGAGAAAAAATCACAGAATAAAAAAAAAATTAACTCTGTTTTCTATCTGTGTTAGATTGCCTTTTGCATCTTACCTAGATAATTTATACAGAGTCCACTTTTTACCCATTTATTCATTTATTTATTTATTCAATTATTATAGCGTTATTCTATCTATGACTAGAAAAATAATTTAAAAATATTTACGTTATACATTTTAATCATGAACGGGACGCTGCAGTTCCTAGGATATTGTTTTAGATAGAGAGAGTTCAAATCACCGACTGCTGTCAAATAAAAAAAATAGTTACTTATGTAGGTACTTATAATCAATAATATATATAAAACTCTTTTGAAGCTGACTTAGAATCAACGCACAGCCTAAACTATAAGTCCTAGAGGTATGAAATTTGGAGGGTAGTATCCTTGTATAGTGTAGGGGTGCACTAAGAAAGGAATTTTGAAACGTTACACTCTATCTATAGGGTAGAACACGAGCAACGCCGCGGACGACGGCTAGTACACATTATAAATGTACAATAAAACATTCTAAAGAGCTGACCAGTTGAGACACAGAATTCCGCGTTGTAGCTAAAACTCATTAAAGAAAGCAACATTCAGACTTCTAAATAAAAAAAACTTTATTTCACTCTCGTGAATATATTGATCTGCTAGCTTGTGCGGCGTTGCTACAGTGTGTTATGTACATAATGTACTGACAAAATAAGGTAAGTACACATTTTGATTATCCCCTTTGGTACATTTTATACATCTAACCAGAATCCAACCAATTAGTATGCGTCTCCAATTATATTATGAAAATTGAGCATTTTGCGAGCTATTAATGCCTGCCTAGTTCTAATTGCTGTTTTATTCCTAATTTATATGCAAATAGGACTATTAAGCTAGAGCGTCTGAGTAAGTCAGAAAAGCTCAGTTTGCTACAGAAGCGACTCTGTATTTTTCGATCGAGTTTGAATCTGCTTCTCAATCAAAGTAAGTTCGTATGAGTTCTTCTTCTTGTTTCTATTTATGGCCCGTTCTTCTTCTTCTTCTCTTAAAAGGGAAATTGTCTGTCGAAATGACAATCTAACTGGATACCCGGAATTTGTCAGAAATTTGATTGTGTCATTTTATACTGAAAAATGACATGATTTGAATTTCTGTCTATGGATCCAGATTGGAACTACAAATTGTAAATATTCCAAGCTTACATTGTTACCGAGTTTGTAACTAACATGATTAATAACAGGGTTCAATATTTTTGCTCTTAGCAGTCGTTATTTCCTCTCCCAAGAGACAGCCTATCAAAAACAACTAAAAGAAACGCAGTTTCTTTTCTATTATGTATTCAAAGGAAGTATTAGTGTGTACAAACTTGTTTCGCAAAGGACCATAAATCAAACGTTGATACCGGTTGTCACTACGCAACCCGACGCCTATTATGTTTGTTTCAACGTTTCGAGTTCCATTGCGCGGCTACGCGGCCGCTTTACAGAAACCAAGGTTATAGTCAAAGGCGGTCGAGCAGTGTAAATAAAATGTTATTAACAAACGGTATTGTGCAGTAGATTGCTTAGTAGCCGGATGCTTGGCTAGAACGTGCCCAGGGCCCTAGAGATTTATCTCATGATTTTCCTTATGAAATTAGAGCTTGTTTTGTGAGGGATAGATCATAGTATAAGATATTTTATCTACTCCGTGGTGATATCAGACGCAATAGAAATAAAGACCTTCTTTTTACTAACCCGCTGCATGTATAATCTGTAAATTCTGATACTTAATCATTAAACAATATATATAAAACTCTTTTGAAGATGACAGAGAATCAACGCACAGCCTAAACCATAAGTCCTAGAGGTATGAAATTTGGAGGGTAGTATCCTTATATAC
The DNA here is from genome assembly GCA_918843925.1 of Eulithis prunata. Taxonomy (NCBI): domain Eukaryota; kingdom Metazoa; phylum Arthropoda; class Insecta; order Lepidoptera; family Geometridae; genus Eulithis; species Eulithis prunata. The sequence goes on along the minus strand of OU974030.1, from coordinate 5,385,303 downwards.
TCGTTTTTTAATATTCACTGACACACACAACGCCTTCTAGTCCCAAACTAAGCAAAGCTTGTACGATGGAAACTAGATGGCTGATAGAATACATACATACATTTTTTTTGTAAATACATACTTATAATACCTACATAGAGACACCCAGACACAGAACAAACATCTATGTTTACAACAACACACAAATGTTTGTTCTCGGTGGGGATCGAACCCACGACCCACAGCACAGAAGGCAGAGCTACTACCGACTGAGCCATGACGCTTGTCAAAAGCTCTGCATTAAAAGTCGTGTCTTGTGAGTACTCGTGATTTGTCCAACCAGAAGGCTGCCCAAACTGCCCCAACTAGCAGGAAGTTGTGTTATAGCACTCGGAAGTTGGTGATATCCGGGTCGGATCCTTGCCACTTGACCTTGACGAATATTAACAAGGTCACGGTTTAGATGAAGCGCTCGAGGCGCTTGCTTAGTCAATCTTCATCAGCGACGTTCTGCACGGTCACCATTTGGATGGGTGACCGTTAGTGGCATTTATATCAGAATGAATTTGCTTATTTTCTCAAGGTTACATTTTCGTTTTATTTCTGTAGAAACCACGTCATCTAACTAATTATTTAAATAAAAAGATTTCGTACCTTCTAAGTACTTACTGATAATTTAGACTCTGATAATTTAGAAAAGCTAGTAGTCACTGACAAGGTCGAAGGAAAGAGGTCGCGAGGATGAAGCTCAATGCGTTGGAGCGATCTGGTTCGCTCAGCACTGGATTCCTCCGTGAGTGATGCCATCCGGTCTGCAGCAGACAGATCTCGCTGGAAGAACATCATCCAAAGCAAGGTCTTACATAAAGGTCACGACCCTCAACCCTGAGGATATCGACGCAAGGAGGAGGAGGAAGTACTTACTTCCATGTGTCAAACACAATTTGCATGTGTATATTATTTCTAGTATTTCAAAAAAATTTTAGTGTTCCAGTCCAGTTTTAGAATAACGGAACTTATTTACTTTATTCTGTGCAAAGGAATTGAGATTAACTGTCTGTCAGCTTATCCTGCCCCCGTATCGTAAGCTCTGAACTGCTTTCGCTGCCCAGCATAATGTCAAGCGACGTGGCTACAGATATACGAAAACAAGAAGCTTTTGACGGCAAAAAACGCGCTGAAACGCGCTAAAGTCACAAAATACCTATGATTTAGTATGAAAACCGTTCAGAAAACCTGCCAGAGATTAGAGATTTTTATGAGATAACGATTGCCCCCCAGAACTAGGTTAGTGTTAAACTTATTTCTGTCTTGAGGAATTTTATTTATTGCGTTCGTCGACTTTTGTTGTCTCGTAGCGAATTCCGTAGCACTTGTAGTGTCCGTAGAGGTTTCGTAGCAGCGTAGCATATCTCGTAGAGGTGCGACCTTTTTGCTACTAACCTCTTTTAATTGAACTCTAGCTGAAACTTAGCACAGCGCTAATAATGAACATTAAATTATGAGCTTAAAGTTAATAATATAAAACTATAAAGAAGAACTATAAAAATATACACCTTTTTTTTTATGAGCGATAGCTAAGCATTTGGCTGCCAGCACACCTGGTGGTAAGTGTAGCTGCAGCCTAGGGTGGAGCACGCTTAGCTATAATCCACCTATTCACTCTTTTCTTGAAAATTCCTAACCCAAAGCATGCACAAAATGTTTGTTCTCGGTGGGGATCGAACCCACGACCCACAGCACAACCAACTCATATACCTAACCAAAATGAATATGAAAACTAATTCTACTGCTTGCTTACCAACATTCTACCTAACTCTTTGAAGTCTTGATATATTTGACGTAAACATAAAGCAGTATTATGAAAACAGCTGAAATATTCAGTAAATATTATTTCAGTTTTGAAGTGTTGATAGATTTTCGAGAGTATTTTTACAAGAATTTAGGTTTTTTCAAGGATTGAGTTTGTAAAAGCAGTTTTTTATTTTCCAAATGCGTGTTTTTGTTGATTAAGGGCCGGTTTTTTGATCCCTAGTTAAATAATAAATAAATAAATAAATAAATATTCACGGACATTTAACACAACGCCTTCTAGTCCCAAACTAAGCAAAGCTTGTACGATGGAAACTAGATGGCTGATAGAATACATACATACATTTTTTTTTGTAAATACATACTTATAATACATAGAAACACCCAACTCAACTAATAGTCGAATTTGGTCCACATTTGACTATTCATTGATCCAAATTTGACAATTAGTTGAGTTAACTAGGGATAAAAAAACCGGCCTTAAGGGAATCTATTTTTAAAGTTTATTTTTATTCAATTATAATGTAGTGGACAAAAACCTAGAACCTATAATTTTGTCCGAATCGTCACTAAGTCATAATTGACAGGCGTTATGGCTCAGTCGGTAGTAGCTCTGCCTTCCGTGCTGTGTGTCATGGGTTCGATCCCCGCCGAGAACAAACATTTGTGTGTTGTAAACATAGATGTTTGTTCTGTGTCTGGGTGTTTCTATGTATTATAAGTATGTATTTACAAAAAAAATAATAAACAAAATTAGAAAATTTACTAACTTCGAACCAGCATCTCTCGATTTTGAGTCATCCACCGTCTATTAATGTAAACAACTATTTAATATTTATTTGGCAACAAAAAGATAACTAAATCACTATTTATTATGTTTTCCGTCGCATAATAAATCACCCTGTATTTATATCACTTTCGGCAATTACATTCGTTTTAATTAAAAAAAAAAAAAACTGTGAACATCACATTTGTATCAACACCGACATTTTTCACCATAAAATATGGCTGTCTTTGATTTTTACAGAGCATTATGGATTTCAAGAGTTTTCCAAGTAATAGTTCTAAAATCGGGGCGATCGTGTGCCCTATTCTGTTGATACATATTTCTAAACTAAATTAATTTGATAGCGCTAAAATGACAGCTGTCTTTGTTGTTTCAGGTCATGTAAAAGGGACAGCCGACTTGACAAATGACTTGACTTGACTTATTTATTACAATTTTAACACTTGACATTGGCAAAATTGTCTGTCGAAATGACGGACACAGGCCATTATTGAAGAGAAGAAGAAGAAGGGATGGTAACAATTTTAATGCTGAATTGTATAAAAATTTAAACGGTGAGAGAAAACATTGTGAGGAAACCCTTGGCTTAGTCAGCTCCGCACGTATTGACCTTGTCTTTCCTGTGGATATGGCTGACTAGGCTGAGAGGATGGTATAGGTGCTGGGCAAGCCTACTCAATCTAAACATTGTCCGAGGCACTACCAGTGTCCCGTTGCCTCCTGACGATGAAATCATCTTCAATAGATGTAAAGACCTATTAAAAATTTAGCAACAGAATCGGGGGTAATATTATGTTCTAGAATATAGATAGATTAGATGCAAGATTCTTAAAAGGTTATTCCCCCCAATACCTATTCGTTTAATAGCACAAGGGAGGTGTTTTACCAAAGTACACTTAGTAAATTGCTTTCGATAGAAAAGGGTTTTGTTAATGCGCAGCCGTAAACCTAATGTTAGTACAATATCATTTTCATTATATACTAGCTGTCGCTCGCGGCTTTGCTCGCGTGGAAACAGCATACGCATTAGTTGCTTAAAATCTTTGATCCTAATTTTAGACCCTTTAGGGTGCGACTTTTCAAAATTCCTTTCTTAGTGCACCCCTACACTATATAAGGATACTACCCTCCAAATTTCATACCTCTAGGACTTATAGTTTAGGCTGTGCGTTGATTCTAAGTCAGCTTCAAAAGAGTTTTATATATTTAGAAGATTACTTTATTATTATTTGTTTTGTTTGTTGTTAAAATTAAAAACTTGCGTCTTCTATAAAGACTGTCGTCCAACAAACCACTAAAACTTGAGTGAATTACTAAAGTGTGCCGCCACCAAAGCGGCCGCAAATATTATTTCGCAACTTGCGTCAAAACAAAATTGTACAAAGTTTTTTTTTATTGGTTAAGTTTAGCATTATTATTCTGGTCGCGTTCTATTTGAGTGCGATCAAGACGAATACAGAGCAGCGGGGATTATGTTACACGCGACTGGTGTGCAACAGCTTCAATCATGCAATTACATAAGTCAATTCATTTTGTATGACATGCCCGACTTGCCCCTTTGGCAACTGTCTTCCTCATCATTTTCCGCGTTGCTTATTTGCTTCCGTTTTGGTAATCACAAAAGTATGTATCAACAAAAAAAAAATATAGTTAAGTATTTTATCAGTAATCTAGTTCCCAGTTCCCATAGTACAAGCTTTGCATGGTTTGGGACTAGAGGGCGTTGTGTGAAATGCCCACGAATATTTATTTATTTATTTAATTGTATTAGCATCGATATTACAAAAGAACAAAACAATACCACGTATAGGGTAAAGAAGAAGAAAACCACCTCTCATCACTAAGTACTCTACTTTGACAGGTGAACGACAACCAAGCGATAAGTAAGAGCCACTATCAAACAAATTACGTTACGTCATACGACTAACCGTTCCGTTCTGTCGCACTGCAATCGCTGTCGCTACAGTTTGTTTTACGTAATACTTCAGCAAAGTGGTTTCTTTGTAAACGTTTTTTATGTCGTCGCTTAGATACATGACTATGTATCACCCTCGTATTTGAGGAAGCTTTTGTGACTATTGGTGGAAATAACGTTTGATGTTCAAACTGATGTAATATGATCTTTTGATTGGTCGGTAATCGGTAGAACTATTCAAACGGGGAACAAAAATATCAATAGGATTAATGGTCCTCTTTATGATATCTACTGCAAAGTATAAGCACGAAATAAAAAAATACAGACATTTCAACACATCGCTCTCTAGTCCCAAACTACGCCAAACTAATACCTGCCATAGGAACTAAATTGCTGATAGAATACATAATACTCGAAAATATATATTTTTGTAATTACGACATACTTGTACTTACAGGGTGTTACCAGACCACTTCCGAAAACGAAAGGGGGAGCTACAGCACACCAAAACCCAACCAAAAAAAAATCAGTTATCCTGAAAAATAATTATAGCCGGAGTAAACAATGTTTAAAGATTTGTATTTATTTCGCCAGCCCGCAATGTACGCATTCACGTAGGTAAGGTCGAGGCGTAGTACTATTATTTATTCTGTGTCGTAAGTGCCTACTAACGTAGGTAGGTACTAACATAGGTCGCTCGCACGTCGCGTACTTGAATGACCCGCGATGAACTCTCAGCTGTTCATGCTGTAGTAGACGTAATCTGCGTGCTGCGTGTACATTGCTGCTTTATTTATTTTATTTGTTTTTTTGCTTTTTTAAATGAGATAATTAGGTAGATAATGTAGATATGTCTTATTATGTTGTACTGTGTGTATGTAACTAGAAAAAAAATAAAAAAGAGATAGTCAAGTCAATTTTTTTTTCGTTATTTTTTCGCTTAATGTTTTCAGTATCATGGTCTGATGGGAACCTCCAAGTTTTCGGAAGTGGTCTGGTAACAACCTGTATACCTAACACCCAGACACAGGAAACACAAATTTTTGGTTCAGAATCGAACTCATAATCACAACAGTACCTGTATCACGAACAAATCCGACAGTCGCCGCGCTAACGTATTCGAGTTATATTGCGCGTCAACGCCAGCTCGACTGCCAACCGTTGTAGTGTCACCGCGCAGTGTATCTCGGATACGCTAGCGTTACGATACGTTTGCGATTGTCACATTTATTCGTGATCAAGACACTGCGCCGAAAGAAAACCAAGATTTTTCAGAAAATGCAATCTAAGTAAATCTATTAGAAATAGAATATAAATAGTAAATCTATTTATTTTCTATTTCAAAACATTGAAGGTGTTTTTAATATAAATCTACCATGACCCAATATTTCCGAAACCCTTACAAGATAAAGATAAAGTGACCCCATTCGGTATATTGAATGCGTTGCGCCCTAGAGTGAGTGATGCCAACATTATAATATTAAACAATCGCTGGTTCCCAGGGCTGCCAACCAAATAAATTTATTTTCGGTTCTTAGCATTAGTACCATGATAGATTTCTTCAAATAGTGTCAGTGTAGGCAATGGTATCTATTCTCTGGTTGCATTTTCCTAAACTAACCTTATTTGACAGCTCTAAAATTATAGCCGTCCTTGTCGTTTCAGTTTATGAGAAAGGGACGGCAACATTTTTAGTGCTGTCAAAATAGGTTAGTTTAGAAAAATGTAACAAGAGAATGACATTTTATAGGTAGTACTCATGTTTAAAATGTATTCTTGTGTTGAGTCTATTTTATAAATCATTTGTGTACGTTTTTAAGTTTTCTTATCTAGATTCGAGTATCTATGTACCTATTTGATGAGCAGGCACCACATTTTAGAACTACATACCTCTGTACAGTATTTTTGGAAAATAGTAGACTACCTCAAAGGGTATGGAGAATGAAGACATCTGAGGTGTCTAATATTTATTACAATTGGGGATTGAAGTGGACCTCAGATTATGGAACTGTTATACCAGAGAAGCACTTTCTCTTTTAAAAAAAAACTAAAATTACACTACTAAAAGTTTATTTGAATTTAGAAACGAAATAGTAAACTAATTCAATAAATTGGGAGACGTTTAACTCCTTTCAACGATTGACCGAGATTGAATGGTCTTCTAGCTGAAAATGCAGTAGTGCATTTTCAGACTGCTTATTTTTCATTTTTATTTGCAATGAAGGGTTATAACAACAACCTCCTCAAGGCCAACCCAAACTGTGATGTGTTCGCCGACAACTGGCCGCAAATTATGGCGGAATGCCTAAAATACTGCGAGGCAATAATATTATAATTATTTTTGTATGACATTTTATTTTATTGACTAAGTTATGAATTTTATTTTTATTAATTAATGTAATGAATTTTATTGTATTATTATTATCTAATGACTTATGTGTGTGTACCTAATTTGACTGTCTTTAATTAATTAGTGTAATTGCTTAATCCCGTGCTAGTTATTAAATAAATAAAAAAATAAAAAAATAAACAGAACGATTATCAATTCAATTCTCTCTAAAATATTTTTTGTGTATTGTGACAGCCCTAACCCTTGAGAATTCAAACCATTGCCCAATAAAAGCTATATTCATGTGATGTATTAACCAATTAGCGTTAAATCCGCTGTGGACCTTTGACACTGCAGCTATGATTTAAGTCGTAGTTTCGGGTCTACTATTAGTAAATTCCTCTTTATCTAGATTTGAATAAATCATACAAATGTTTTGATAGGGTTGTCCCATTTCCTAATAACCCACGTTGTATAGTAAAACCGTAATATTTTATCAAGGTTTAAAAAATGAATTGGCGCCGGTTTCTCGTGATTCAATGGTCTGAGGTAAAGCAAGCGAGAGGCGTCATGGCTCAGTCGGTAGTAGCTCTGCCTTCCGTGCTGTGGGTCGTGGGTTCGATCCCCACCGAGAACAAATATTTGTGTGTTGTAAACATAGATGTTTGTTCTGTGTCTGGGTGTTTCGATGTATTATAAGTATGTATTTACAAAAAAAAATGTATGTATGTATTCTATCGGCCATCTAGTTTCCATCGTACAAGCTTTGCTTAGTTTGGGACTAGAAGGCGTTGTGTTAAGTGTTCGTGAATATTTATTTATTAATTTATTATTAATTGTTATTGGCAGAAGTGATGTGAGATATCTGAATGTTTCTTTACTTTTCTCTTTAAAAACTTGATGAGGGACCCAGTCTTTACCCGGAAAATAACTCAAGTAGAATGGCCATGGAAGGAAGTGTTTATTGTTTTATGTCAACATTTGTTTTCAAATACTTTCTGTATTATTAATTATACTGCCGCATTTTCATTCAAAAATGGTGTCGTTTAGATGGCGCTTTATACTAGACCACCTAGAAACGGTCAGTGTATAAGATAATGAACAGTTCAAGGTTATCGAACTATGTTTTGAGAGCTTTTGTGGTTTGAGGTGGCTTATAACATTTTACGACTTCATTCACTTGGATTTTAAGAAATTAATTTACTAATCGGTTTATTTGGCTGACTGTACCTAATTGATAAAAGTTTTAGTTCAAACTTCAAACCACAAAACTACAAATTTTTAACACCGTGGTTAAAAATTTGAAGGCAAGTTTTCAGAAATTCAAACCTTTTTTTTTACACACAAATCTTACGATAAACGCAAGAAAATACTACCTTTGCTTACTTAAAATCAAATAAAAACAAAGTAACAACTTATTCACGTCGCGAAAGAGTATTCCCCACACGATCTCAAATAAATTCGATTCGTAGCTGTACCACAGAATAAGTAGTAGTACAGATACAGAAGATTCACTCCATGAAAACCTAAAGTCAAAGGCTTCTTTTTTTACACGCATAGAAGAGTAGATAGTAGAGTGTTTAGTATTATGATCTGTGGTAGAGCTGTCGGTCGATAACAAAGCCTCGTAGTCGCATCACTGTCACGCTGTGTATTTTTATACCACAGACCATAAAACCACTGTGATACTTACGCATTGTATTTATAAATCAGTAATAATCTGAAGTACCTACTCTTAAAGCTGGCGAGACGTAAAATTTCTTGAGGTTGGGAGTTTTGAGTGTGGCGAAAATTTTATTATAGTTGATTTTTTTGTACGTTTATAGCGCCATCTAGTCATTAGATGTTGAACTAGTTTTTTTAAATGATAAAACTTTGGATGCTTCTGTCAATGTACCTCTCTCTTTATCTCTTTAACAGTGAAGGAAAACATCGTGAAGAAACCCGCGGCTTAGTCAGCTCCGCACGTATTGACCTTGGTTTTCCTGTGGATATGGCTGACTAGGCCGAGAGGATGGTATAGGTGCTGGGCCTACTCCATCTAAACATTGTCCCAGGAACTACAGTGTCCCGTTAAGTGTAGGCATAGGTTGCCTACTGACGCTGTATAAATCATCAAATCATCTTTATCCCTTTTTATCGCGTAACCATCGTCTAAAACACTCATGCAAACATCGCCCACATAGGCGAAGCTGTCCGTTAGGTACTTGTACTGTGCTTGTAAGTAATACATACCTAAAGTTCGGAGTGCCACAGGCTTAGCTGTATGGGTTCTGTAACCTTTCAACTGCCAAGGGTTGCGATGCTGGGTAAATCATATTTTTCATTGCATCCAATGCAGTTCATAAAGAGCACGAAGGTGACGTGCTTACAGGGCGTAACATATTGTAGCACCATCTAGCTCGCTACATGAGAACTATCTTAGATCGCGCAAACGAAGTTATCGCGGAGTTTGAACATGAGTGATACCATCCATTGGTCCTCGGATCATGAGCCAAAGGTCACTCGAAGATCTTCCCTTTTCGTAGGACGCATATATCCTACCGTGTTCTCGTCATAAGATCCATCCTGAAAATTTACACTCTAGAAGTGTAGTGACGCCTAATTCAATCAAAAATCCATCAAGTCTTTTAAAATCGTTTTGTAAAATATATACCTACGTTACAGATACGTTGCCAAATAAGTTATTTCCGTGAAAACAGTCATATTTTCCTCGAAATCTTCTTCCAATAGTCCTACCAAAGTTTTTTCGATACACATAAACCCACCAAGCACTCAACTGGCTATATTTACGTCCACAACAATGGACTTCATCTTCTAAAAACATAAAAAACAACATTTATAGTGTTTTAGATCGCACAGAAAGCGTTTAAACTTATCGTGCGTGCAAAAAACTTTATAACTCATAACATAAAGCATGATTTGATGTTGTTTTTATATACCCCGACTTTATTAGAACTCGGTCTTAGACTAAGATGCTTTTTTGTTCAAAGATAGATCGCTAAGAACATGAACGCACTAAGCAGATAGGGCTAAACTTTAGCCCTATCTTTTTCCCCTATCCTTTTAGCCTAAAAGGATCACTTCCGTGACGTTACAATTAATCCTGGTCACGGTACCAAATTGTAACGTCACACGGGAAGACGTTCTTCTAGTCCGCTACAATTATAGATAACCACAGTTGTGTCGACCAATGGATAGAAAGTTTGAATGAAAGTATAAATACGATGCCCTAAAAGTTAACTAGTAATTTAATAAACAAAAAATTACAATTTCAATGAACGCTAGGGGATTCTCGAAGTAAAATCTAGTTAAAATATCATTTGCATTCTGTTGAGATATCACAAGGGTAACAAACTGGCACCCTTGCTGGCACAATGCGTAAAGTATCAGGCAGTAAAGTGCGTTTGTAGTCTTTCATAACAATTTCGAACAATTTTTTAAAATTAATATTTGATATGTGGCAAACCATAGTACCTATACGTACCTATAAATAATAAATAAATATTCTTGGACATTTATCACACACCGCTCTCTAGTCCCGAACTAAGCAAAGCTTGTGCTATGGGAACTAGATTTCTGAGAGAATATTTTTGTAAATACATACTTAGTAACACCCAGACACAGAACAAACATTTATGTTTGCCACACACTAATGTTTGTTCTCGGTGGGGATCGAACCCACGACCCACAGCACGGAAGGCAGAGCTAATAAATAATAGGAGGTGAATGCTATGATTCTATACCAAAGCAACTTACGACATGCTCAGACATTTAACATTAAAGCTAGGAGCAATAAGCGATGTAAAACCCTGCAACGACCCATAATCCTTTGAACATCTATCGTAAATGATTTTCAATCTAGTCGCGAATTGTACGATGGCCATTCCACGCCGTTTTCACGATCAGTAGCTATCAAAAACCGTAGTGACGTCGATTGTCGATAGAAAAGTATCGATACTTACTATTAAACTAGATTTTCATTATTGGTATGATATAAAAAATGGGTAACGTTGGATTGGTGGTTGGTTTTGCTTTGATGGTAGTTGTGTTATACGTCACCGTTCCGTTATCCGGTGATGCTAAGTATTTTCTCACAACATCCCAATTCAAGAAATGAAGCTTAAAGCGTGCAGCTTCAATTTGTGTTTTAAGTAATTAGGTAAAGTATATTTAGACTGAGGTGATATTTTATAGCAAGACAAGATTCTATTTTTAATTGGTTTCAAAACTGCAAAACAACCTGTACCTATAGGTATGTGATATCTGAATAAAATAATATTGTGCGTAAAAACTTAAATTATATTAGGTACCTACTATCATCGTATCTATAAACCGGATTATCGATATCACAGTGTCCCATAGAAATAGAAATAGAAAAATAATTTATTTACAACACAACACAAGAAAAATTCAACATAAGTAGGTAGACTAAACTAAAACATGACATAAATAATAAATAAATAAAAGAAAACAAAAACCTAATTAAAAAGAAGAATACCTATAATAACAAAACTAAACATAGTGCTGCAAAATGGATCCTAGCTCAGCATAATGCGGGTCCATCCCATCCCTATCGGGTAGTAAGACGACCGGCAAATGACAGTCTTTGTCGAGTCGATAGCACCTCCCTACGCCCAGACACTGGTTCTTAGCACAAGTTTTGATGTTTTGACGTTTTGACTCCATAAATTTTCCGGAAAAACGATTTTAAGCCTCTTTTATCCAATTTCTTTCATGTTTATAATGTCTGTGTCTGTGGCATCCATCCTCCCCACTGTCTTCTAGATCGTGGATGCCAATTGAGGACCTTTATCCCCCAGTGGTTGTCAATTGTGCTACTCATTGCTAACTCATCTCATAAAGATATATTCCAGAAATCGCCACTAAGAAATCCCTACTAGTGATATTACATACATATCTATACTATACTATACATATAATGTACTATCATTATTTACTATATTTAGGACCAGTGTGACCGCCTTCTATAGTGATTCAAAAACTAGTGCTAAGGTCTTTTATATGAGCCAGAACCCAGAATAAAGTCGTTTCCATTTTACTATGACACTAGCTTAGTTCTGAATAATCTTAAAATGTGTGCAATGTGATCACAAAGTATATTCAAATAGCTGCTATATTTCATTGGGTTAGTGAAAACCAGGAAAATCTTATTCAATTTTCTTCTACATGCTTTTTTTCTATTCGCTGTCGTATAAGCAGCTTTTCGGCGATCGTAACGCACAACGCAGGGTACCGCGTTTGCTCCTCGCCGCTGACGCAGACTGCAACGTAACAAAGGACTATACCTACTAGACGTTTTCCATACAATTATGTGTCCGGCGCCGCATGCTGCATACCGCTGCGTTGTGCGTTACGATCGCGAGATCAAAGCTTAATGAGGATCAAACAATGATGATTTGCATCGACGTTTTGAGTTACACTGCGCGCCATGTACGGTATAAAACACTAGACTGCTCTAGCGTAAAAGCATTTCCACGCCGTGCACTACGCTTGAAATATCAAGACCTACAATTTCACTAATAAAAATAGTAGGTATGCAGAATAACCACAAATCGCACAGTAGGTACAGAAAAATCTAGGAAGTCAAAAGTTTCTAGTTATTTTTTACATTTGCTCTGTTTGGTTGCTTTAGTGTGAACGTAGCCTAACCTAACTAACGTCGTTGGATTAGAACAAAATTGCTAAAAGGAAACCTTTTTCTTAGTACGTGACTTCTATGCAAAGACAAAGCAGAAAAGAATTGCAAATCTTAAACACGGATGTTAGGAAAAGCTAATTCTATTATTATAACATCAAAATTGATGTAAAATTACGAATTAAGACAGTAAATGAACTTTTAAACTTGATGTAAAAAGGTATTTAGTGGATCAAACAGAAAATGTACTTTGGTATACTTAGTTGGACTGTTCATAAAAGGTTCAAAACCTTGTTGTCTGGTAGAGATCGCTGTTTAGCGATAAGACCGCCCATTGTATGTCATAGACTTAAGTTGTTAGGTTTCCTGTATGTTTAGTTTTTAGTTGTGTGCAATAAAGTATTTTCTATCTATCTTTCTATCCATCTATGAATATACCTCTGCGTAACTGGTTTTTTTTTTAAACCAGTTTCGAGGCCAAAAACGTACCAGAACTCTCGGTTTCTATACTTTTTTTGTTTCTAGCACACGATACTTATGTATGAGAGTGATGACGCGTGTCATTTAACACCTGGCGTGGAACAGAGCAAGATTGATAGACAGACGTTCACTGCGGAAAATTGCGTATAACGTGGTTGAGTGATCCACATACCCACTGATTTTGGGATAATGGTTGCCAGACTGGGTAGAGCACTAAAAGCTTTGATATCGGAAATGCCAATTCTGAGAAACAGACTGGAATTAGGTATGACTCAAAAGTATCTATTTTATAGCAAAGCAAAATTGTGATTCATCATCATCATCATCCACAGCTCGACTAACCCACTCCTTTGGTTGTGATTGATTGATTGAGTTGAAAATCATCAAATTGATGAAATAAATCAAAAAACTAAAATACCTGCTACAGCTAAAATACAAATAAAAAAAAACCTAAATAAATAAGGTTATTGGTTGAACTCTTCGTATGTCTACATAAAAAAATGCGGCTTTTTATATTCTGTGAGTATCAAAGCAAAATAAAGTTAAAATAATGTTTTTGTAAGAGTGAGAGAAAGCGATTTCTAAAACGAGTCAGAACTTGCGAGTCGAGACTTATAAATGACATGCATCTCGTATGAATGAATATGAGTTTATAATTTACTAGCCGTCGCCCGCGGCGTTGCTCGCTTTCTAGACCCTTTAGGGTGCGACTTTTCAAAATTCCTTTCTTAGTGCGCCCCTACACTATATAAGGAACCTACCCTCCAAATTTCATACCTCTAGGACTTGTAGTTTAGGCTGTGCGTTGATTCTATGTCAGCTTCAAAAGAGTTTTATATATATTGATGATGATGATGATGACTAGCCGTCGCCCGCGGCGTTGCTCGCGTTCTAGACCCTTTAGAGTGCGACTTTTCAAAATTTCTTTCTTAGTGCGCCTCTACACTATATAAGGAATCTACCCTCCAAATTTCATACCTCTAGGACTTATGGTTTAGGCTGTGCGTTGATTCTCTGTCAGCTTCAAAAGAGTTTTATATATATTGATTATCATAGCTACATACCTACCTACTACCTTTCCATAATTTAGTAAAAAAACTTGGATAATACTGTTTTATCCGCTAAGCTTAAAATGAATGTGTAACGCGACATTTTATTCTCACATCGTGATTCATTGATGTCGGTTATTTCTGTAAAAAGATCCAGCACTTAATAATGTAGGGCTTCACGCGTTTCCAATTTTGTGCCGTTTTACATGCACTCGGCTTTGCTTACCCAACTGCCCCAAAAGGGCAATTTACTACCCCAGCAGGGTAATTTAATAAATAAATAAAAAAAGTAATTATTCTTACATAATAATATTATGTACATAATTCACTGAGATCTTTTTTACTAGCTTTTACACTGCACTGATAGTTTGGGATACAAAACTCTTCAAACAGTAACTGAAGGCGTCTAGTTTTTTTTATACTACTAAGTAGGCAAATAAGGGTACGGCCCGCCTGACGGGAAGCGGTTACCGTAGCCTATGGACGCCTGCAACACCAGAGGTATCACATGCGCGTTGCTGACCCTTGAAGAATTTTAAAACACCCTTTTTGAAGTGCCCCATAATGTCACTAGGTTATTTCTAAAGCAAAAAAATATCGAAATTTTATTCTTCAATATAGGTATAATTTCATTCAAATGAATAAAAAGATTATTTGCGATTTTTTCCTAAGCTTAGCCATTTCAGCACAGATTAGCTGATAAGCTTTGCTCTTACAAAATGTAGATGCCGTTTTATGATGGCCGTAATGAAACTTACAAGGATTTGGTTATAGTGGTTATGAGACACCATGGTAAGTAGGTATGTGATGTACCATTGGTATCATGGTAGATGCTATAGGCGTATTGATTTACATGACAAAGAATACTAGTTTACCTAGTTTGAAACTTTTCAGTAATCATTTTAAATTAATATTTACCCAAGAAGCTATTTACCTAAATCAGCAGTGCAAGTACCGTTCTTATCGATCGCTTAGTTGTCGATCGCTAAAGTCGATAAACGTATCGAATCGTATCGTTCCATGGTAGTACGGATCTCTTGTCGACAAATTTTAACGATGTCTTACGATCGTCAAAATCAGGTTCACTTTCGTTTGTCAGAATCAAAACATAGTAAACATACACCATTGCCAATTCGTTAAAATTTCACGAATTAACTAAGTTGGTAACGTACCCGCAACTGTCGATAAAACGAATTTTGACGATTCTAAACGTCAAATTATGCGATCGACAAGAACGGTACTTGGGAGGCTGTTGCATAGTGGGTTAAAACACTTCTTCGTCCAAGGTTATAGATCTTTGGTATTATTGTAACAAACGTAATATTACGGCCGCTGTTTTATAGAAAACCAGGGTGGTAAACGATACCGTTCTTTTAAAGGCTTTGCCTAATCCGTCGTTTGTGGATTTTCTTGCGTATTTTATTTAAGCTTCTGTAAATACGAAAAGAATCGTTAAATTTATTTTAAAAGTATGACAAATAGGTCTCAATGAAAAAAAAAATCAAAGGTACCTAACTACTAAAATCATTACAGGCGTCATGGCTCAGTCGGTAGTAGCTCTGCCTTCCGTGCTGTGGGTCGTGGGTTCGATCCCCACCAACACAAATGTTTGTTCGAACAAACATTTGTGTGTTGTAAACATAGATGTTTGTTCTGTGTCTGGGTGTTTCTATGTAATATAAATATGTATTTAAAAAAAAAAGTACATATGTATTCTATCAGCCATCTAGTTTCCATCGTACAAGCTTTGCTTAGTTTGGGACTAGAAGGCGTTGTGTTAAGTGTCCGTGAATATTTATTTATTTATTATTTATTAAAATTACTTCTTATTCGATCATTTCCAGTTCTCTTCTCAAAGTTAAAGATAACTAATCAATAAAATCACTTTGAATCAAATGTATGCTTTGTGTTTTAAACATTTATCTATGTTATACGTTTCTAAGTAAGCTTGTATTTTTTTGTTATCTTGAGTTGGAACTATTGTGATTAGGTAAAACACCGCTAGTTTGCAACCGAGCACATGTGAAAGGGCTTTTAAGCCAATTTACACGCCTCGATTAGACATAAGGCTTAGCTGTAGCGATTTCGTTGGTGACCACCGGCGGAAATAAACTCATGTGAACTCGTCCTAATCCAGGTTGGACCGAATAACATTTCCCTATTGTCCGTGGAAGCTGTTTGAGAGAAATGGGCCCTGCAATCATTGACCTTTTAGAACTAGTGATGGGATATAGCAAAAATTTAACTATCGATATCGGTGTATTTTTCTCGATTCTTTTTGTTGGCTGCTGATAATATTGTAATTTAACTCTGCCTAATGCCTTATACATTGATTTTCTAAATTTGTTTACAATAAAAATTTAAAGAAAAAAAAACAACTGCTTTTGTCAGAAAGTTAAAGGATTTTACCTCTTTTTTAATGTTAATTTTACGAAAAGAACGAAGTAATGAAAGAAAGTAAATTTATTTCATACAAATAATTAAATCTAAGCCAACACATTAATATTGCTTCCTGAAACTCATGTAATTGACTCATGAAACAAAGACAATTTTGTTGACGATGTTCTTATTTTTTAGTTTTATAAAGTTTTTATATAATTTTGTACCTATGACTGGATCTTGTGTCTGAAATAAAAGATTATTATTATTATTATTATTATTATTATAATTATCAAATTTTGTAATGTAAATTTTAATTACAAGCGCTCTGTGATGAGATGCGATGAACTTTTTATCAACACAACTTGACATTGTAAGTATTTTGAAATAAATTCTCAATCACTAAACGTACCAACGGTTTAGCATACGCCTTTATTATATAAACTATTTGCTTTATGTGTTAGATTCTGTCCATCTAAAGATTGCCTGGAAGAGATTATTTTTCGCAATCAGGCCGCCCATTGTACCATGTCCTAAAACATTTCCATTACAATTTAGAAATGTTTAATGTAGGTATACTCTTGAATAAGTCGTTTAAAATAAGGTAAGTAGGTGTAGTTTATTATTTTAATCTTAATTATTTATTTTATTAAGTTAAGTATAGTGTCTTCCATGTTTTTTTTTTCATAAAAGACAATTATCAATAGAAGTTATTAATTACTTCACAATTTTTTTCCAAACTTAATAATTTTGAATATCATATCGAACACGCATATTATTAGCGCGTCCCTTGCTAACTTGATCGACTTAAAACAGCTAAACTAAGTAAAGTAGAGTGATAGATGGTGCTAAGTGATGCGGGCAATCTTCGCACTTGACCGAATAGTATTTATGATGAATGAGTCTGGGAGTGGATAGGCGGGTCAGGGTATGACTAATGTTGGATAGGAATAATAGTGGTTTAGAAGATCAGTGAGAATGATCTGGCTACGAGGCGTGTATAAGGTATTCACTGAATTGGAAGTACCACTTCAATAGAAATTGTTTTTGAAAAGCTCAATTATTATTATGACAGGCGTCATGGCTCAGTCGGTAGTAGCTCTGCCTTCCGTGCTGTGGGTCGTGGGCTCGATCCCCACCGAGAACAAACATTTGTGTGTTGTAAACATAGATGTTTGTTCTGTGTCTGGGTGTTTCTATGTATTATAAGTATGTATTTTCAAAAAAAAAGTACCTATGTATGTATTCTATCAGCCATCTAGTTTCCATTGTACAAGCTTTTCTTAGTTTGGGGCTAGAAGGCGTTGTGTTAAGTGTCCGTGAATTGAATATTTATTATTATTATTCAAGTACTTAAAGTTATCTGAAGTTTTGTATAAGCAAACGGGTAAGTGAGTTTACAACAATTTTGTTCCAAATGTCATAGAAAAATAGTTTCACTCCATGTCACAAACACCTATGAGAAACAAAAATGTTGAAGTTGACAAAATTAATATAAATGTATTAAAAATCTATAAAAAAGGTGGCCTGGAAGAGAAAGCTTCAAGCAATAGGCCAAACTACCTCCTAAAACTGTATTACCAGTTATGATACTTTTTTTGTTATTTTGTTTACATTTATGTAGTGTACTGTACAATAAAGAATATTCTATCTATCTATTTGTAAATAATCGATAATACATACTATCGAAAAGTGCACAACTGCACATCCCTATTTTCATTGTTTCACGTGGTTTTACGCAGATCCCTGGGTGTCTAATGTCAATAGCTGGTTGCGTGCCAAAAAACAAAAGAACGCGGTAGTGGAATCAACGAATTATTTTGTACATTTTAAATCAGTTAGCAATATTCATTTGAGCTTTACAAAATTGTTTGAAAAAATTGATTAATCCGTCCTAGAGTTTAACCACGCGAAGTCTGCAGTAAAATACATGGGCAATTGAAAAAAGATTTGTACATTGTACAATACATGGTATTATTTACAGAAGTTTTTTTTGTCAACTCGTTTTTTTTTCATGTTTGTTACTTTAGAACTCTGTCATTTATGAACCGATTTGAAAAACTTTTTTTCATCTGAAAGGGCTTTCAGATTCGTCCCATAATTTTTTTATGAAAATCGGTTCAGTAGTTTGACAGCTAAATAAGAATAACTGAAAAAAAAAAACACTTTTTTCACGTACGTATTTTGCTTTCCTGTGACTTTTCTGTTATGTTTACGATCAATAGAACTGTCCCAATGAACTGCCATCATGATCATCATTTGATGATGAAGGCGTATCAAATTAAAGTCGGGTTTTCAAGTTTTTAAACTTATAAATTTATTTGTAAAATCTTAAACTGTCTTTCGGCCGAATACTCAAACGCCACTTAAATTAATTTCACGCTTAAATTATTACCATCTTTTACAAAATGGGTAATGTCAAACAAGTTTCAAACAAAATTTGAGAGAAGTTTCAGTATTCCGACCTTTGTCTGTGAACTGTATTTTTAACCAAATAATCCCATGCACTCGTATATTAATGTAAGTAGCAACATTCTTGTTTCGTATTAATAAAGCCGTAAAAGGAAAGTGATTTCGTAAATTCAATTATACTGAGGTTTTCAAAAAGATGTAGTACTACTGTAATGTAAAACTTGTTATAAATAGTGAAAAGCACCTTCTTGACAATATGCCTCACTGACAGCGTCCACTGGAGGACGTGCCCTGTGGCATACTCATACTAAGGTTTATAACTAGGTGCCGCCCGCGACTTCGTTCGCGTCCCGTTGGATCCCGTTAATTTTTCGAGATAAAAAGTAGCCTATGTGGTAATCCAGGTCGCGGACAATATATATTCCAAGTTTCATGCAAATCGGATCAGTAGTTTTTACGTGAAGGAGTAACAAACATCCAACCATCCATCCATCCATATTTAAAAACTTTCGCGTTGATATACCATGTAAATATTTATTTATATTGATATGTACTTCTTCTCTTCTTCTTCTTCTCTTCAATAATGGCCTGTGTCCGTCATTTAGACAGACAATTTTTCCAATGTCAAGTGTTAAAATTGTAATAAATAAGTCAAGTCAAGTCATTTGTCAAGTCGGCTAAATTTTTTTCGATAAACAAAATGTGCTTAACGTCTTTATAAACTTGACATGTAAATGTTCTGTAGCATTGCTCTGTATTACCACACCTTTTTGATATCTGCCAGAAAGCTATTTACATAAAGCTTAAGTCATCAGATTCGTATCAAAAGTAATATAATTACAATTTAATGTTATGCAAAACAAACGAGACCAAATCTCAATCGAGATTGAAATTAATTTTTTTTTAGCTTTGTAAGTTAGCTTCGTTTATCAACAATGCGACGAACGCTACATAGCGGTTGATATTGTCAAAAAAATCCAGTAAGTCAGTTAATGGAATCTAATTTAGTTTTGGAACGAAAGTCCAGAGGCCTTAGTGTGTACGTTTGACGTTTACTACAAAGTCACGTAAACTATAATAATCAGCAACAATATAGTTTACACGTAAAACAAACATAAAAACTAACTTACATCATCATCATCATCGTCATCATCAATATATCAATATATATAAAACTCTTTTGAAGCTGACATAGAATCAACGCACAGCCTAAACTACAAGTCCTAGAGGTATGAAATTTGGAGGGTAGGTTCCTTATATAGTGTAGGGGCGCACTAAGAAAGGAATTTTGAAAAGTCACACTCTAACGCGAGCAACGCCGCGGGAGACGGCTAGTGCAAGATATAGACGCGAGTAAACTCGATTCAGAGTCACTGAGCGTGACTTCCCTTTCGTAGACTGTTCACGATTCAATAATGAATCAAAATATAAACTGTAACACAACGGTATAAAAGTCATTGAATTTTATGAGTAGTAGAGCTCTTTGTGAAGGGCTCGTCCGGGGAAGTACTACCACCATGCCTTTTCCTGCCGCCAAGCAGCGTTGCTGTGTTTCGGTTTGAAGAGTTTGGTCGCCGGTGTAATTACAGTCACATGAGGCTTAACGCCTGGATGCCTCAAGTTGATGGACGCGGGGCAGTGCATCGTAGGGTACTTTTCTATCGTGCATGACTACGAGGCAATCTTTTTCTATAGGCGATGGTCAAATGGGCCATCTGCTTGTTTCATCAGCTAGTAGTATTACAAAAAAAAAATGTTATGAGAAAAGCATAGTGGCCAATAGTAGCCTAACCATCGCGGCCGTCATTATGACGCTTGTCAGCTTTTTAGAAAACCCTTTTTTTGATTGTTTTTTTTTATGAATTCGTATGAATGGGTAATTTGAATTTTAATAATTTGGCGATGGACTTAAATAAAACTACCTATTGCTTTCATTTTCTTAATATTTTAAGCAAAATATAAGTGTTTTTGTAATAACAATACTTAGTGTTTTTTTATTTTTATTTTAGGTAATTTCGTTCGGTGCTTAATTGTCACGACACATGCAGCATACATACAAACTATAACAGAATATATCAATAACCAAGTTTATTGCTTTTATTCAATGAGGTTATTCGCTTACGATGTTATTCTTCACTATTTAAAAGCACTATGTTTAAATAAAGTTCTTTCTCAGCTTATAATGGCCACGAAGCTTTAAGTAAAACTGTGGATTTAACTGGTTTAACTATGTTCGAGAATTTATGGCCGTTTTTGTGTGTTTATAGCGATATTATGTTTGCACACTGTCCGACACCGACACGATACTGATACTCGTATGTCAAAGGCTCAAACAAAGATATAAATAAATAAATATTCTTGGACATTACACACAACGCCCTCTAGAACCAAACTAAGCAGAGCTTGTACTATGGAAACTAGATTGCTGATATAATAAACAAATAAAAAAATATTCACGGACACTTAACACAACGCCTTCTAGTCCCAAACTAAGCAAAGCTTGTACGATGGAAACTAGATGACTGATAGAATACACACATACATTTTTTTTGTAAATACATACTTATAATACATAGAAACACCCAGACACAGAACAAACATCTATGTTTACAACACACAAATGTTTGTTCTCGGTGGGTATCGAACCCACGACCAACAGCACGGAAGGCAGAGGTAATACCAACTGAGCCATGACGCCTATATGATATATACTTATATACTTTTTTTTTGTAAATACATAGTAACACCCAGATTCTTAAAATTTTTAAACATTTTCCTGCCTAATTTTAAACTTGATCTGAGTAAAGGATCCCTCAATCCAGACGGAGATTATATCTTGTAGTGGTGTCACGGGAGAAGTTAATTTACCCGTGATCGATAGTGCCACGGAAAAGAAATGAAAAATATTTATTTTAGTAAACGCAGCGGGCTTGGTAGAACAATATTTTCCTACAGCACTACTGGTTGAGCCAAGCAGTTGTGTCACGGGGGCACTGTGTGAAAGAATCTAGTATACGAAATGATTGCTGACATTCAGCTCCAGCAATGTCGTGTAGATGTCGTGTCGTCGGAGTGTGAAAATAGCCATTATATTTGCATTGAGTTGAGTTGGGGTTTTTACGAGCGGCTCAATATGGAGTTTTTGTGTAAAATACTTTTTTACGAATGATGGGGAAAACCAATGAAATACGGCTTCTGATGTTTTTGTGTAACAGATTTTTTTTTAAGAAAAAATAAATATTAAATTTAATTTACATTAAATAATACACCACAGTATTATCTATGTTATTACGTACACTATGTAGGTATAACTAATTAAGTGATTTTTAGTTAGTTTAGTTTTTTACATTAAAATTTAAACTAATATATGAACGAAAACTTAAATATGTTTTGACAATATGCGTCCTTCTTTCAAGTTTGATTGGAATCGGCTTCCACTGTGACGATTTTTAAATTAGCTTCGTATAAGTTTAAGTTAAGTTAGTTTAAGTTTTCTTAAAGCAGCATTATTTAAGGCAATTCAGGCATTATTTGAACTGCTTTTCATTACTACAAGGCAAGGGTAGTAGAAATGAGGTCGTGTTTTCTTTTCTATAGAGGGCGCGGCGGCGTGCTGAGTAGCAGCGATAAAAATAACGAAAGAGACCGAATGCCAATTTGTGGCCTGCTTTTCATTTAATACAACCTTTTTCGAGTGGAAATGATAAAATATTTTTTTCTGCCATAAAAACTTCTACGAACCGAAAGAACTTCGAAAGTTCGACTCCAGAATGTCTGTTTGTGCCTGATTTTGATAAGATCTACTTCCTTACCTTTGACCTTCGCGGTAAGAGGGTGGTAAAGTTTTTTAAAAAAGTTATAGGCAGCTTGTATTGACCTATCTAATCTAATAGCTACCTACCTAATGTAAGGCTATCGACGCTAAGACTCATATAGCATTATCCCTATAATCCTTGTGGTTTCCTTAGTGCTATCGTACAAAATAATTTATGTTTTCTAAAACGATAAATAAATAAAAAAAATTGCTAAGCACAAGCCTGGTTTTCCTTAGAAACGTAATAAGTATTATTGACTTTTTTATTTTTAGGAATCTCTTACAAAAAAACCGCCTTCAAATCAAAGACCTACGTTTAAAGCAACGAGAGCTCAGGCAAACAGACAGACACAACGCCGTCAATTTTATAATACCCCTACCGTTTTTCGCTGGGGGGTTAAAAAAGTAATCAAAAAGTAAGACATCTCTGAACGATTGGTTCATGATTAAGTCCATACATTTTTGTCATTTTCCATGCTCTAGCTAGAGGACTCATAAAGGGGCATTTTAATA
Organism: Eulithis prunata; assembly: GCA_918843925.1. Taxonomy (NCBI): domain Eukaryota; kingdom Metazoa; phylum Arthropoda; class Insecta; order Lepidoptera; family Geometridae; genus Eulithis; species Eulithis prunata. Next base: position 5,362,175 of record OU974030.1, on the reverse strand, counting down.
AATCACTGACAGATGACTGACAGCTATAAATAAGTTTTTGACAGGTAATTTTGAGCGTCAACATTCCTCCCCACTCTGACACCCAATTTCATTGCATTCCTAGTGCATTTAACCACAGTCGTCACTCAGACACAGCGTAGAACGGAAAGCCTGGGTCTTCTTACCTTTGTTGCTGATTCAAATCAGTACCTCCAGGTTCGTTATTTTAGATCTATGTATTTTTGCCGTCGCTCTCATTATATTGCCAGTGTCTCCCAGATTTTTAAGGTATGACGCCCTTACATTGTTACCGAAGAATTCAATCATCATGGAAGATTAAATAATAAGACTAGATCTTAGAATAATGAGTAATATGAGAGCTAGATTTACTTTATTTTATTTTGAAATAGTAGAGAGGCGATCATTATAAATGGTGTGAAAATAATTCACAAGTTTTATTAATGGAGGTGTAGCGCCATCTATCTCGCTACATGAGAACTATCCTAGATCACGCAAACGAAGTTATCAAGGAATTTGAACATAAGTAATACTACCGAATACCATCCATCGGTCCTCGGAGCCCGAGCCAAAGGTCGCTCGGTGAGGAAGATCTTCCTTTTTCGTAGGAGGACACATATCCTACCGTGTTCTCCTCATTGGTTAGAAATGTTCGTTGCTTTTGTATCCATTAACAGAATGGATCGAACCAGCTGTTTGACGAATTCTGTCCAGTGCTCAATCAACGTGTGTCATTCTGACACATCGATAATGCCATTCATCCTGGATTTATGATGTGGTTCTGGAATTCACAATCTAGTGGTCCAATCATGTGTAGTGTGCAGTTATGAATTATCGCTCTCTCGCTGTCTGTAGTGATAGTTTTAGTAATTATATAACACCTCAGTTTCTGAAACTGATTCACTTCAAGGCCAAATGCTGATTTACTGCTCATGCCCTGCCCCCGTATCGTAAGCTCTGAACTGCTTTCGCTGCCCAGCATAATGTCAAGCGACGTGGCTACAGATATACGAAAACAAGAAGCTTTTGACGGCAAAAAACCAATGATTTAGTATGAAAACAGGTCAGAAAACCGGCCAGGTTTTTATGAGATAAAGATTGCCCCCTGGACTCAAGAATAGATTTTTGTATGAAAATCTCTACTCAAATGTATGCTAGAGTATCCATTTCTTTATAAGCATACGGGCCTAAAAGTACAAGTGGTAAGTTAAGTAGCAAGTAAAATTCCACTGCTAAACAGCGCATTTTGACAGACAACCCTAAAATAGCACTAAAATTGTTGCAATCTCTTTTTCATAATATAAACTTAAACGACGAAGACAGCTTTTTTACTGTTGCCAAATTAGTTTGGTGTAGAAAAATGCACCAATAGAATCGAGTATAATATCGGCTTGTATACATCTATTGCTGGACACAGACCTGTATTCAGCCACTGTCTTTCAACAGCGCAATGTATATAAATCGGGATCTGTTCTGTTTCTAAAAATAAAACAACACAGTTTTATCTATCTTTGTAAACACGTGTAATTTTAACAGGCTTTAATATACAATACTCGCGTTTAGGTACTCAATTTCATGTAAATTCTACACCTACTTATATCATTCTACCTTTACTTAGAGCCTCGGAATTTGGCACAATACATTCTCAATACAAGCAGCCATACATGCGCAAAACTAAAATGTAAGTCCTAGAACTAAAGGGTCTGGGGCAAATTGGGTGGAGCCCAGGCCCACATTTTTTTTAAAACTTGCAATGATGTTTCTTTGTTTGTTAAAACACATTTGCATTGCAGTTTTTAAAAATGTTACAATGTCATTATAGAGCAGCGGGAATCATTAGTTATTAGACATTTTACTTCGAAAAGTGCGTCTTTTTCAATGTTGTTTATCGTATTTACAGGTGCTTACGTCTAAATAATTACTTATTTTGCGTTTTCGTGACTGCTCTGCATAATAGATTATGATAAAACCAACAAAAGTTATAAATAACAAAATTGATCTAAAGATTTACTAAATGTATATGCAAATCGGGACCTGAAATGCCCCAACGCCTTTTATAATTCATCTAAATCAGGCACTACCTAAATATTTTTGTAGATATAAAAAATCCTTAGGGTTTTAATTGTTTTTCTATATTTTCGTATGGCTGCCCGTCTACACTAACAATTTTTGTTAGTTTAACTAACGTTTACATTTAAAATAATATTTTAAGCATAATACTGTGGAATGAAAAGGTTCAGAGGTATAAAACTTTACTTTTGTAATAAAATAGTTATTTGTTATACAAGAGTGCAAAGTTGCTTTTTAACCGCGTGTTCAATTTTGATGACCGAGCAATCGAAGGATTCTAAAATTGAATCACGAGCGCAGCGAGTGATTCAAAATTAGAATCCTGAGCGTTAGCGAGGGAATCAAAAGAGCACGAGGTGAAAAATCTTTGCACTCGAGTGCAACACGTAACTTTTCATTCCACCTCAGCGAGGAAATGACTAATTTGCGCATTATTAACAGTTTCAGTCAATTCTGTTGGCGTCAAACAAACTTCCTCGTCGCTAGAATCACTCATTTTAGTTTTTTCACTTGTTTTCAAGTTTCTTGTTTTTAATATAAGGTTTAACAATGACGTGAAAAAATGCCGCGTAAAGAACCGCGTACAAAGCAAATTGAAAGAAGAACACCAAGAAGGTTCCGAGTCTGAGTTTTTAACAAATTAAAAAAAAAATTGTATGATATATTCGGCACCATAGAGGTAGCAGTAAATAGGTTTAATGTTTTTTTTAATTCACAAACTTAGTGCACACGATATTCTAAATTCAATTTACTTTATCCTCTAGAGAATAAAAACGGCTTTTCCACTCAGATATTGAAGATTAAAAATACTCTTTCCGAGATGGTGGGATGAAAAATTATTTAGGTAGGTACCACCTGTATTTAACATGATCATCATATACTTTTTTGTACATACTTCATTTTAATAATAGCAATAGTAATAAATAGATTAAATTAAAATAAAATTATTACGCTAACAAAAAATACTATATGTATTTTTAGACTCAAAATCATAGACAAATAATGCTGATGACAATTTCTAAAAACCTCTTGTATTGCGATCGACAATTTAAGCTTCTAGATAGTTCACAAACCAAATTCACCTTTCTTCCGTTTGATATAAAAACTACATTGCAACGGAACAGTATTCTATTTATCAAAAAAACAAAACATCATGTCTAAAGCCTCTAATGCCTACTCTACTTTCCTGCATTGATTTACTTGGCCCACTGCCAAATCCGAGTAAAATCTTATAAAAATCTTTAATTAATCATTGCCTGAAAGCAAACATCCAGCACTCAGTGATGATGATGGTTCCAAAAGTCCCTCTAGCCACAGTCACTAATAAAAAAATAAAAAACAGTCGCTAGAGATAAACGTCAAAGATGTGTTTGGGTGAATCAAAACAGAAGTGTAACTGCGAGTTTCGACTAAAAACATTCACAATAAAACCTTCACAACAATAAAAAAAACCCTTATAACAATCTACACAAGATTCAAAATGTTAAACATGCAGAAGGTTTGGCGGTGGAAACGCAAAGCGATATCTTTACAGAGTTGTGCATGTTTTATTGAGAATGTTTTGAGGTGGAAACGTACAATTAATGTGTATGCACAGAATATTAGTAATTAGTAGGTATGTTTTTTTTTTACTGGTTTTATATGATTCAGTTTATCTAGTACATAATAGATTTGTTATAATTACGTACCTTCTTTATCTTTGAGATGGATGTGTGGAGTGACTAGAATGGATAAGATCAGGAATGAGTATATCTGAGGAAGTTTGAAAGTGGCGCCAGTGAATGAAAAGAGCAGCAGGTTAGCATGGTATGGCCATGTTGAGAAGAGATGAATGTCATGTAACAAGAAGAGTATTAGATATGAATGTAGATGGATATAAGAGTAGAGGTAGGCCAAAGAAAAGATGGATGGAATGCGTGAAAAATGATATGGGTAAGAAAGGGATGACAACTGAGATGACGGCTGATAGAAGAGCATGGAAGAAAAACACATGTTGTGCCGACCCTACATAAAGTGGGAAAAAGGGCAAGGAGATGATGACGTACCTTCTTTATCTAGATATAAGTTGTGGCTCTTTTGGCAGTGTAAGTGTTATTGTCCATTTTTTACAATGGATGCTTGCTTTCAGTCGATTTCAACATCTACACAAAACTCTCTTTACTAGTATAATCATATATAAATATATTTTTATTCTCTCTATGTGTTGGTACGCATACAAACTTGTTCCTCCCTTCTTCGCTTACATCTAAAGTTATAGAATAAACATTATTTGTTTTAACATCTAAATTTAATATTTGTATTTGTTTATTGTTCTCAATGGCAGTGTCGTTTATACTATTTACAGCGAAATCATCAGAATCTTTCAATTCTTGTACATCGTTCAGTTCGTTCAGTGCTGCTATTATCTTCATGCTGTTTCTTCTAGTATTCTCAACGTTTACTATCTCTCCAATTTTAAGTAAATGCGCGGCTTTATCGTCTTTTACTTTCTTGCTATCTCGATTGAGGATATTCTTTTGCGACGAAGCTCTATTGCTGTATCGTCTCCAGAACGAATCTGAAGTGTTCTGACTGCTAGAAAAGCCTGTCGAAGTGGTTGTATTGAATGTGTCTCGTCTTTGCATCGTCTCTCTCAACGTCCTGCTACATCTCATCAGCTTATTAATCCTTAGTAACTTCATGAACCCTTCTCGAAACTTCGACGACATCAAGTTGTATAGAATCGGGTTTATCGCCGAGTTTAGATACAGCATCACTCTACAAAAATACAAAAGAATGTAATATCCATCTATTCCTAGTGACATTATTGTCTCCGGTGGAAACACTATGATCCATAGTGTCAATGCTTTGAATGGGAGAAGACAGATAAAGAAGGATAAGACGACAGTCCCAAGCATTAGTATGACTTGCTTTCGGTATCTGATGACGTTGCCGCTGCTGGAACTTTTGGTGTTCTGAGCGATGATGACGGGGTTCTCCATGAGGTTCTTGGCGATGACGCTGTAGAGGACTAGGAGTACGGCGAGCGGGATGATGAAGAAGACGGCGATGGTGAGGATGAAGAATAAGGCAGACCAGAAGGTGTCGGCTTGCGTGAGGCAGACCGGGATTCTGGATCCGTCTTCGTACACCTCGTAATCAAAGGTGGCGACCGCCAGGATTGGACTGTGGAAGAAAAATAAGCTTACAGAAATAATACAATTTAATATTATGATCAAATATATAAAATGGTATATCTTTGTGTTAGCTATAAAAAGTTAAGTATTTAAGTTTTTAAACGTAAAAAACAGTTCTTATTTTTGGAGAAAAAAGATTTTATATATGAAACTTGTTTAGTTTAATAATAAAAGCAATGTAAATTGCCTAATTTTAAACAAAATTCTAATGGAATATCTCTATTGGCAACACTATCGTCAAAACAACTAGGTATCATTATAAAATGAAATAGAAAATTAGATTTTCAAAAATTGAAAATAAACAAGAAGTTATCCACCACAAGAGATTAATTCAAGTTAAAATTCAAAAAGTATTGTCTTGATAATATGCTGTGAAAATATCATTGCAATTTGGTTAGGATGTCATAATTATTATCTCTAAAAAGTAATAGCTGTGTCAGAGTTCTAAGACAGTCCTACCACTGTCAACATTTCAAAAAAAACCTGCTCTATGTCTCATTAAATAGGACTTACTTTTCTATACCCTGAGTTACTGTTGAAGTACAGTATGCACAAATGTTCAACATTACCTACAAATGACAAAGTTTACCAAACCACAGAATAATAACTAGTTCTAGCCTACGACGTAGAAGTTCGTAGCAGTTCGTAGCAGTTCGTAGCTCCGTAGAGGCTTCAGTATAATTTGTCACTAATCTGTGGTTATAGTGCGGGAACCGTGGGTTAAATTATGAATATCTAATCAAGTTGAAGGAATACTAATTTGATTATTATAATATTATTATAGTAAACACTGCCAAGTTGTTTCCATTGTGTTTTCATAGAAAAGTTATCTAATTTATGGAATTTAGATAGTGTGGTCTCTATCTAAAATTAAATCCAAGGCAATAAAACTACACAGCTTATAGAATTAGTCAGTTGAAGATATAGGTGTAGGCATAGGTTGCCTTTTGACGATGTATAAATCATCTGTAATAGATGTAAAGGCCTAAGTATTGATTGTAGAAATAAGAATCGACGAATAAAACTCGAGTGGCGACCACAATCTATGAACCTAAATAACTCTATAGGGCTTATATCCAGCAGTGGACTTCACTTACGGACGGACAAACGGACAGACAGACACTGAAGTGAGACTAAAAGTGGTCAGTTCTTAATAAATAATAAATATTCACGGACACTTAACACAACGCCTTCTAATCCCAAACTAAGCAAAGCTTGTACAATGGAAACTAGATGGCTGATACATACTTTTTTTTTCTAAGTACATACTTATAATACATAGAAACACCCAGACACAGAACAAACATCTAAGTTTACAACACACAAATGTTTGTTCTCGGTGGGGATCGAAACCACGACCCACAGCACGGAAGGCAGAGCTACTACCGACTGAGCCATGACGCCTGTCATGGCTCAGTCGGTAGTAGCTTTCTTCCAAAACTGGACCGAAATACAAAAAAAAACACGCATTTATCAGCCAGTGTCAGTCAGTGAAAATTATTTTATACCGACTTCAAAAAAGGAGGAGGTTATAAATTCGGTTTTATTTTATTTTACATCGTACAAAATTGGTCTGAACCACAAAAAATCAAAAAACACGCATTTCCCAGCCTGTGTTAGTCAGTCAAAATATATTATCATTTTCCACTATATTTTTAACAAACAGAGAAACCATTTAGCAAACAATTAAATGCTCAATTATTTATTCTGTCGTTCTCAGAAGTCACATTAAGTTCGCTGTCTTTTGTTATCAGAAAAGTAATTGGGCACAAATTCTAAACATAATTAGACCTGTCCTCTGAGAGCTAAGCCCTGGACTCCTATGAAACAGTGAACGTAATATGATGACCGTATTGATTGCTATAGCACTGATCCGGACTAAAACATAGTTTTTTTTATAAGAATCTCTGTATCATCATCATCATCAATATATATAAAACTCTTTTGAAGCTGACTTAGAATCAACGCACAGCCTAAACTATAAATCCTATAGGTATGAAATTTGGAGGGTAGTATCCTTATATAGTGTAAGGGTGCACTAAGAAAGGAATTTTGAAAATTCACACTCTAACGCGAGCAACGCCGCGGGAGACGGCTAGTCAATCTATATAGAACTTTTTTCAAGCTGACTTAGAATCAACGCACAGCCTAAACCATAAATCCTATAGGTATGAAATTTGGACGGTAGTATCCTTATATAGTGTAGGGGTGCACTAAGAAAGGAATTTTGAAACGTCACACTCTAAAGGGTAGAACGCGAGCAACAAAATTGAATGCTTTAATAAAGGTCATTTTCGCATCTTAATCAATTCTACTAAATAGTCTTTTTGCTATTTAGCTGTCTTTATAGGTACCCAGAGTTTTTTTATTAAAATACCAGAACAATGAAATGCTACTTGGATTAAGATAACTTGCTTGCTTATTTACGAACTAACTTAATTTGACAGTGCTAAAATTATAGCCGTCCTTGTCGTTTCACTTTAAGAGAGCGAGATGGCAACATTTTTAGTGCTGTCAAAATAGGTTAGTTTAGATAAATGCAATAATAGAATCAACACCAGTACCAGGCTTATAATTTGAAACAGTTTCAAGACTGATACAAGTTTTTTTTTTACAAATCTTTAGTTTATTTGCTCAATGTTAGTTTATTACGACCGTGATACGACGTTCACCGTTTCTTTTAAATGCAAAGCTTTATAAAAAATGGCGGGCAATTATGAATTTTCACTCGTACAGCCTCTCAAAAATGAATACGACGAAAATTCCGCTTCACGATATTACTCCAATTATTTTTTTTACAGCTGAATAACACTTGATTTATTATTTTAAATGCTGGATATTACTTTATGAAGACAATAAAATAAAATATATTATGCATTTTTATATAAAAAACTTTATTGTACATAAAATTTACAGCATTGTTCATAATAAACTATTTGGATGGGTGACGGCTAGTGACATTTACATCTAAGCGATTCCGTGCTTCGTCTAGCAGTCGCTAAGCCATGACAGAGGCCTTAAGGCGGCTTAAAAACTCCGTCACCAGATTTGGCCACTAACTCATACGAGCTTGCTTGTTATCTATACTGATGAATTTAACGAATCTGGTATTCTAGAAGTTCTGGTTTGGAGCAGTTGAGCTATCTATAAATCGTTTGCAACGGTTTGTAGATAGCTCAAACGGCTTCATGTGTATTTTGTAAATATTGTAAATACTGTATTAGTTGTAATTTTCTTTGTGAATAAACTATATCATTTTTTTATACCTATAGAAGTTTTTCCCTACAATCGTTTGCATGTTAAGCCGCGAAGTGCGCGTGCAGCCTTACTCTTAATGCGAGCATTAAGAACATTTAAGCTGAGCGTAAATTTTTCTAGAATCATAATATAAATCGTAAAAGCTACAACTTTCGACTCTAGTACGTAAAAGATTATGTTTACGAGTGATCCCGATCTAGATTGTGGGCAATATTTTATTATCCACAAGTACTTTATCTGTTTTAGTGGCCATTCCATTAGCCGTTCGCTGTAGGGCTGTCACTGTATACAGGGTGTAAGATCACTACCGAAGACTTCAAGGTCCCGTCAATACACACAACTTTTCCGTCAGTGTTCGCGTAAAAAATGAAGCTGTTCTGTACATTTTTTCCAAGAAAGTGAAAGTATTTTGTATGGTACCTGTTAATTTTTTTGCGCTAGCACTAAATGGTATCATAAGAAAACTTGATCATATTGATAGGTATTTTCATCAATTCCTTTGTAGATTTGTGTAAAACGGTCTGTAAAAAATATTTGAACTTCAACAAATGGCTTTTCCAACTTGTTACAATGCTGCCAGTGTCTGTTTACTCTGGTGTCAGAAAATATTTATTCGTTGTTGTTTTGAATGTCATTGTCAATGTCAAAATGCCAAAATGCCTCATTTAAAAGAAGAAGAAGCCCACTGAGTTGTGACGCCTGTTAATGACTGCTAGTGTAATTTTCATGAGATACATTTTTAGATAGATAGATAGAAAATACTTTATTGCACACCTTAACCTAAAGATTACAAGAAAAACAAAACTTATATTAATTTTATAATGGGCGGTCTTATCCCTATACAGCGATCTCTTCCAGACAACCTTGGACCATTTTTATCAAAGTTTTAAAACAGAGTTTTTTATCAGAATTTTCATTTCAGTTTTTATCTTCTATATTTTTTCTATTTTGTGGCAGCCCTAAATATTAATATCACGTTCGTCATTTTTACGATGTTTTTTATCTAGCCTAAATTAAGAACAGTATTAGCCAAGAACGAGTGTTGTTTTGTGCGCGTCGGTTCCGTGTTTATGTGAGAAATTCCTCACAGCAATAAATCCGTCTAATTGTTAGCTTTATTAATTTACTTACTGGAAGTTTTTATAGTTTATAGTTTCATAACTTTAGACCAAAATTTTTCTTTCTGGGAATTCTATTCCTCTGGCATAGTGACCAACATGGTCGCCAAGAGACATAAGCCCCCGTATCGGAAGCTCTGAACTGCTTTCGCTGCCCAGCTTAATGTCAAGCGACGTGGCTACAGATATACGGAAACAAGAAGCTTTTGACGGCAAAGAAAAACGCGCTGAAAAGCGCTAATGTACTTAGTCACAGAATACCAATGGTTTAGTATGAAAACAGTTCAGAAAACCTGTCAGGCTTTAAACATGGCAGGTTTTTATGAGATAACGATTCCCCCAAGAGACAAAGTCAAAGTCAAAGTCAAAAAGCTTTTATTCAATAAAATCTAACTGATCACTTTGAATCGTCATTACGTTTTGTATGATTAGGTATGATTACAATTATTTTATTTTTTTATTGGATGACGAGATGAATATTGGAGACGACGAGAGATACGAGAGACAAGGGAAAATTATTTAGACCTCCGCTCCTTCCGCATCTTGAGAGGTACCTACTAGCTAACAGGATCCGAGAGTATGTGTACCGTGCATCGTGGCCCATTTCAATTCTATTTCTTTTTTCTTTTGTGTTGAAACAGCACATGGATGCAATACAGTTAAGCCATTGCTATCGTATTGTCAGTGCACATAACTTACACTCGGCGACTTGCAATAACTTGGTCGCGCGGATGCTAATCGGACGGGTATTGTTTGGCCACAGTGCGGGAAACTCAGGATAAGATTTATTATAAAAAAGTATATAAGTATTCAAGTATTCAATGAAACGCTATGGTGTAAGAGGCGGGCGTTAGTTTGCTAAGACAGAGTTTTTAAAAACAACTTTATCTACCACTTTTATTCCTGTACCAAAATGTTCCGAAATAAAATATTATGTATTTTGTATTGGTAGTATTCTCCTAAAGACTATAGGGGGCATTGTGTATATTTTATTTATTTGATTAACCAATACGACGATGCCTACATATTATATGCACTTTATGACAGTCCAGCTAACCACTGTATACTGTCCGAGACTACCAAAGCCTATTCTACAAACAAAATAACACTATGTAGTAAAAAATTATTCACAAAGAAAATTACAACGAATACAGTATTTAGGCACAATGCTTGAAATATTTACAAAATACATATAAACCATTTAGCTCCAATTGGTATAAATATTGTGTGTGTGTGTGTGTATGCTATGTCGTTACATTCCCCACTGTTGAATGTTGAACTGTGCTTCGTCGCTGGTAGGTGGCTGCACAACACTATAAATACGGACTCCTCTCGCTCGATGAAGCCCGTTTACACGTTGAAGATTAATACTATTCCAGATAGCCTCGTTGGCGATACAACATACATACCTACCTATCTACATATTCCTTGGGTTTCTGTAAAACGGTGACCGTGATTTGACAGACGTAAGACTTTTTTATGATAGTAGTAATGGAACAAGCTGATAGCTCACCTGATATTAAGTAGTAACTTCTGCCTATAACAATGCATTACCTCACAGAGCAAGTCCAATGAGGACGTGCCCTGTAAGGCAATGCACTTGAAGTCTCATGTGCCTGTAATTACACCGGCGCCCTTACCCTTCAAACCGGAACACAGCAATGCGAGCATCGCTGCTTGGCGGCAGAAATAGGTACGGTGGTAGTACTGAACCCGGACGAGCTCTCACAAAGAGCTCTACTACTACTTGCGTGTTATATGAAACTTTTTGCCATGACTTCATCCGCTTCCCGTTTGATCCTGCTGATTTTACGGGATAAAATGTAGCAAGTTTCATCCAAATCAGATCAGCAGTTGCAACGTGATCGACACACAAGACAAGAGATTTTAAGATTCTGAATATAGATCAACTTTTATTGCTGACTGTACTTTCTTATAATCATTGAACCTCGTCGTTTTAGCTTTTTTTTTACTTTCCTTTCACTACTCAGACCTCAATATTGAAGTTATTGTTTCGTTCCAGTAGGACGAGATAGCGCGGTGGTCCGAAACTAGAATAACTCCAATAAACTATGGCGAAAACCATATCTTTGCACAAAGCGCTTTGCTTCCACCTTCATAATGTAAACTGCCAAGGAGTGGAACTCTGCCATCATCAGTATTGCCTGAAAGATATAACCTAGGATTTTTTAAGAAAAGAGTGAATAGGTGGATTATAGCTAAGCGTGCACCACCCTAGGCTGCAGCTACACTTACCACTAGGTGTGCTGGCAGCCAAATGCTTAGCTATAAAAAATAACACCAATCAAAGGCAGTACCTCATTCCTAGGAACTGCAGCTTTAGTAGCAATTGTTTGCATGGATGAGTCAAAGGTATTATGATTCCGTATGCGTGGTTCTGACCTGGATGCCTACCAATTAGCAAAACTAGATATTATCAAAAATACTTAGTAGACCATATACGGGTGGAACAAGCCAACGGCGCACCTGATGTTGAGTGGTAACTAATGCCTTTTATGATGCACTAGCCGTCGCCCGCGGCGTTGCTCGCGTTCTAGACCCTTTAGGGTGCGACTTTTCAAAATTCCTTTCTTAGTGCACCCCTACACTATATAAGGATACTACCCTCCAAATTTCATACCTCTAGGTATATCTCTCTAGGTACTTATAGTTTAGGCTGTGCGTTGATTCTCTGTCAGCTTCAAAAGAGTTTTATATATATTGATGATGATGATGATGATGATTGCACTGTACCTCTGAGACTTCAGATATGTTAAGGCCCTTGTGCCTGTAATTACGAGACCCATACCCTTAGCAGGTTCCATGGGATACCTACTTACAAAACCTATTTATTTATGTAAACATGCAATCTAGTTCCCATAGTACAAGCTTTGCTTAGTTTGAGACTAGAGGGCGTTGTGTAATATGTCCAAAAAAAAAACCATGTGACAGCTAGATACTTGTACCTTCAGACTCGTTTTACGTACAATACAAAATTGACGTGAAATATATTTTTGTATAGAGATTGAGCAGCGCCCCTAGCGGGTAGTTTACAAGACTGATGATTCTCCATACAAAAATAAACGTCAAACGTACAAATTCCCATTCGACAGAGACGCAAAGCGTCGTGTTTTGTTTCGCCAATGCAAATGACAAAACACTGTCTAACTATTTCAAGCTTAGGTACGTCGGGTTTATTAGAGCTAAGCATTTACAACGAACAAAATCTTGAAGTTCTTGACATACACTTTAGTATCTGACGGTACCACCTATATCAGGTATTTGTGTACCACACAGTACAGTCACGATGAAAAGCTAAAAGCATTGTAAATTCAGACTGTCATGACAGATATCTAGATTTTAAACTGGATATGGGTTTAAAACCGAATAGAAATCTAGGTTTCTAAAGTGCATAATAATTTGTCCTAGTTATAGAACTGTGAGGGTATTGACCTTTCGTAGGTATGACTTTCGCAGTGTATGTAGAGTTAACTAATACAGTGTGTCATAAAACAACTCCCGAAATCTTCAGCGGTAAAAGTACTTTGAGACCTGAAGAGGTATTTGGTTCTATTGAGCAGCTTGCCAAGAGACTCGTCGGTGACGATCAACTGAGCCCATAGTCGGAGTTCTGTTTTGTTGATCGAAACGCATATCGAGAAGCGACTTGCGAGATATTTTGTATGAAAATCCGATAAGCGCCTCTAGAAGGAGATTTGCAAACTATTTTTCTCCATACAAAAAATGCGAGTTTCTCACAGAGAGACAAAATAGGTTGATTAACATTTGGATCGGGAATGAGGATATTCTTTATTTAATACTCAATATAAATAGGCAGTTAAAATTACATACAAACAATAGTGCATATAATCTATATTTATATACTTACAAGCTAAAAAAGATTAGTAAACAATACACAGTGTTTCTTTTTAAAATTAAGACTAAAAGTATATTTACAGGTAAAATATAATTAGGTACATTTATATTATTAAATTGGGAGGTAAAATAAACAGATTCAGCTACCTACTTTGATAGATTACAAATAATTCCTAATAATTCTTGTACAGATACTGAGGATCTGCTCCGAGAACGTCTAGTGGAGAAACTACCTTTGATTATATTTTATTTGAAGTAAACACCAGCTTCAACAAGGTTGTGGTTTACTTTGACGACGGAGTTTTTGCTGCTTGAAGCTTTTCATCAACTATTCTCAATAGAAAACACTGAGTAGAGTCGATTAACATTTCAATAAATACAGCATAATGTAGAGTAGATGGTATAGGTGCTGGGCAAGCCTACTCCATCTAAACATTATCCCAGGCACTACAGTGTCCCGTTAAGGTGTAGGCATAAGTTGCATCCTGACGCTGTATAAATCACCTTCAATAGATGTAAAGGCGTATTATTATTGTTACGTTGAGTGGTGAGTTATTTAGTCAATGGATTTGACAGATTGAATTGGATTTCCAAACCCTTGTTTAAATGCTATTAACTGTAACTATTACCATTGACCTAGATTAAGAACGAGAGTGCAAATCATGCACAAGCCAGTGAGTTCATCTATTTTGAGAATACTTTATTCACATAACACACATATCTCATACAAAATATAACCTATTTAATGTAATCCCCAGACACTAATACACTACCTCAAAACTGAACGCACCAGACCATTTAGGGATGTCTTAAAGGATAGAGCTATTTTATCACACAAAACTCTCTGGCAAATCATGATCAACACTCCTAGACTTCTGAAAAGCTACCACACAATCTACCTTCACCTTCTGATAGCACACCTTCTTATCAGAATCCACACTCTTAGCTTTTGCACTATTTATTAACACACTGCGTCTCAGTGATCCGTGACGGCAGTCATCGTCAATTTTACTGGAATGAACTCTTCTGCTTGTATCCGCTTCAGCCTCTAAAACATCTATATTCCCTTCGCTTTTCATTCTATTGATGACCGGAGTCTTTGTACTTGAACAGACAGGAGCAGATTGCTGTCTAACAAAAGTTCGACTAGTAAATATTCTATCGAAAAGACTTTTGTTTTCCGCGTCGTCTTTTAATTCTGGCTCCTCGCTTTTATCAACACTACCCCTATGACTAAAAAACTTCTTCAAACTGTTCGTTGTTCTCGTCAAACTACTGCTAGTTGTAGACCCGTTGGTGATAGTCCTTTGGGTTCTACGATTCAAGTCCTCAGATTTTTTATAGCAAATACACACTCTACAGAACCCGATTCGAAATTTAGAGGACATTAAGTTGTATAGGATTGGGTTTATAGCCGAATTTATGTAAAGCATTACCCGCGAGAAATATAAAATGTTATACCACTTCTCGGGGGTTAAATCGTCGTATAACTCTGCGGGAGTCATGATTATCCACAATGTTAAAGCTCTGTACGGCATAAGGCATAAGAAAAAGCATAAAACAACAGTTCCTAACATTAAAATCACTTGTTTTCGAGCCCTGGCGTTGTACGGATCAAAAGTTTTGTTCATAACTACTTTTGACGCTGCTGTGATCAGGTTCTTAGCTATAATACTATAGAGTACGATAAGAATGATCAATGGCAGTAGATAGAGAAGGATGATAATCATGATGAAGAACGCTATAGGCCAGAAGGTGACAGCTTGAGTCAGGCATTGCGCGTAGTTGCTTCCATCTTGTCTGGTGACCGTATGATGCTCAGCGATTGCCAGGATCGGGCTGGAATAGAAAAAGAAAACATTCAGAACTAACTCAAGATTAGTGTCTACTATCTACGTATTACATACAGGGTGATGCAACATCTATTACGGTGATTTATCTACAGGGTGCCAAAATCGGTGTCTGGTTTTTAACGGTTTTTCTTCAAGAGCGATCGTAATAGATCTACAGATAGACCATTGACCTTCATCCCAAGCCATAACTTACAATCGTTAAAAATCGGGCATCAATTTCCAGAGACATCTCTGATTGAGAGGGTGAGTTTACTAATAAAAAGCCGTATTCACACTGCGGATTTTTTTACATTTAAAAGTAATATCTAGTGCAGAAAACTTAGGAATAAAATAAATGCCAACGCATACTAGTGCAATATGATAGGGTTTGTTGGCTAGTTGGTGTTTCTGTCAACAAAATACTGTAGATATTTGAGTTAGTGATTTCTTTCGTAGAGTCGTGCAAGAAATCAACTTCTCATCAGCGAGGTCTTTTTTACGAAAATCTTTTTTTGCAAAACTTTAATCAAGATAATATTGAGGAAAATTATGTCATAGAATTTTTGCTAAAACATATAAATTCTTCACATTTGTTGGACCCATAACCTACGTCTATGGAAGAGACAAAACCTATTTTTGATTGCTCGTAAATATGTAATAAATAAGTAGGTACGTCATTACAAAGTAATATTTTACTTCAGAGTGTGTATTGAAAAACAAAATGACCATTCAGAGTTTCAAAATGAATTATTTAGCAGTTTAAGCAAATATAAAACAGAATAAAATTACGGACAGACAGCCCCATTGTTATTAGATATTTTATGGGGTTTTCAAAAGAAATAGACTTTTCTTATGGAAATTGTTTCTTCAATCAGATGGGATTTGTCAATGGAAACGGCTCTTTTTACACTGCCACCGACACGATATCGTAGGAAAGCGAATATAAATACCTCTTTATTCATTTCCGAGCCATTTTATGGGTTATTTTTTTTTCTCAAACGATAATGTTCACCGGTGGACTTCTACAGCCTCATGATGATGATGAAATTATTCTTACAAATAAAGGCGATTGGGAGCATTATGTGGGAGGTCTAGGCCTAAAGCTCCGTTTACATAAAATCAATTCTAATTACCTAAAAAGGAAAGCCGATACTAAATAAACATTTATAGTCAGAAAATACATCTTACAAGGACTATTAACTTTATTTGACTTTTAGGGTTTATCCTTCTGCCTATTTCGGTTAGATACAACAAATTGAATTTACGAAACGTATACCAACAGGATTTTTTTTATTATTGCAGAAAAAACCGACGGGAAAGTTGAAGGCGTCTTTATAATAGCGACTAGGTAGGTACATTTTGTACTAGTTTTCTATACTTTGGTTACAAACCATTCGGCCTATCCAGAAACAGGATGTAATCGACATCCGATAGCCCGGAACAAACATCCATCTCATTTATTGCTTTGTTCCACTAATAGACACTATTTGGTACAAAGTAGGACGATACCCTTTTTGGCTTTGACTCAAATAATGACTCATCTTAATGATTAGGGTGCTAACACACTTGAGGGCTTTGCCAAAATCTAAGTCAAAATGTTGGATAATATAAAGTATAAATGTTGGATATTTTTCCTTCAAAACTTGGAGACGGATTTAAACATTAACAAAAAAACCACCGAACGCACTTTTATTCCAATGGCTCTTAGTTTATTACGACCCAAGTATCATTGGTTAAAATTCCACCAAAATTAAACAATAATACTCACAATAACAAGAAAAACACCACTAAAATAAAAGTGCTAATGTTGTTTCAAAAAATGACAAAACTCGAGTCCAACTGAATATTCGTTTTGTTACACTATGCAGTGACGCTGCCACTTCGCAAGAGCCCACGTCAACGCACAAGGCGGCTGTGGAAACGTCACTACCGAATATTCGATATTCATTATTCGCAGTAAAAAAAGCCGTGTTGGCCTGGCCGAGTGGGATTGCACCTCGACTTTCGATCCGAAGGTCGTGGGTTCGAATCCCGGTCGTGCATCAATGAATTTTCCGTTCGGAAAATGTATATGCGCATTAACACGAGCTTTAACGGTGAAGGAAAACATCGTGAGGAAACCCTTGGCTTAGTCAGCTCCGCACGTATTGACGATGTCTTTCCTGTGGATATGGCTGACTAGGCTGAAAGGATGGGCAAGCTTACTCCATCGAAACATTGTCCCAGGCACTACAGTGTCCATTAAGTGTAGGCATAGGTTGCCTCCTGACGCTGGATAAATCATCTTCAATAGATGTAAAGGCCTATTTATTTATTATTTTATTATGCAGTGACGCTGCCACTTCGTAAGAGCCCACGTCAACGCACAAGGCGGCCGTGGAAACGTCACTACCGAATATCCGATAACCATTATTCGGAGGTCCGTACTTTTCTAGTGTGCAAACCCCTTTACATGTTTGTCGTCTGCCGCCTATTGCCACCCACTCGATAATTCCTAATAGTACATGATGAGCTTTCTACGACTGATGCTAGCTGATGCTTAGCCAAATACAGTATCACTAACTTATCTTACTATTATGCTACATTCTATTTTTGGAGTCGTTAGAGGAATTATTTTGACGACTTTATATTTTCTTCTCTATAAGTCTTTAACATCTTTACACGGTGTAACATAATACTTATGTTACACCACGACCTGTAAAATACCCCCCTTTCGGACTTATAGAATAATATTATGCTATAAGTCCGAAAGGGGGGTATTTTACACGTCATGGCGAACAATCTTTGTTCTACGACTTTTGAGATTTCGAAGTTTTTCATTCATGCGCTCGTAACTTTCACTTAAATTGTACCTACACACAGCATGCGTGTGCGTGCGACGCGGTAGGAGGGTACCTACGTATGCATGTGTGTATAGGTCGACCCAAATAGTAAAAAAACAGTTAGGGTTGTCGCAAAGTTGTTCTATAATTCATGTTTATTAGCTACCTAAAGTATGTCGAACGATAAAAAAAAAAAATTATCATACCTAAAGTATTAATCATTAAAAATACTCATATTTTGTAAAGTACATTAGCAATAAATAAATAAAAAACAAAAAAAATTACCCAAGCTAAAATAAACATCTAACTTTGTACTATACAAAATAAATCTAACTTACTACTTTAGGTATACCTATCTACATAGAACTTAGTATTTTATTTAGAGAGCAATGCAAATAAAAACCAATAACTTTATTTGTAATAAACTATATAATCACGTATATCATACTTGAAAAACAAAAACACATTCAAGTATAACTCTTATTTCTATTTTTGTTGAGTCTATTGAAATAGTTGAGTAAATTAAGTTGTTTTTCCAATTTTTCCATGAAAATATCTATGTACTAGCTGTTGCCCGCGGCTTCGCTTGCGTGGTAGCAGCATACGAATTATTTGGTTCAAATCTTTGATCCTAATTTTGAACCCTTTAGAGACTTTTCAAAATTCCTTTCTTAGTGCACCCCTACACTATATTATTATGTATAAGGATACTACCCTCCAAATTTCATACCTCTAGGACTTATAGTTTAGGCTGTGCGTTGTTTGTCAGTCAGCTTCAAAAGAGTTTTATATATTCAGAGAAGATGAGGACAATACACTATAGGGGTGCGTTTGACATTTACAAGCATCTAAAAATTAATAGTGCGCGCCCTACTGTTTGCATAATTTGACTACTTTCGAGATAAAACTACTTTTCATTCAATTAAATTTTTATTTACTAAACTTTTTTATGTTATTTCTTCTTACCTATTGACGAGTTTTTTTTTATTTTGTTCAGTTTTTGTTTATATATTTTTTTCATTTTTAATCAGGGTCAAGTAATTTAAAAGTAATTTTTTCTTCTTCTGTTCAATGTCATTCTATTTTCATAGATTTTTTTAAAAATGTTCCGTTCCAAATGCAAATGTTAAAGATCGAAATTGAACAAAGATTTCTAGTCAAGAAATTAATGAAAAAAATTGTGGCAAATAGAAACAAGGAGATGCCACACCTGATCCTAAGTGCCTGCTCTGCCTATAACAAACCATTGCCTCGCTGACCACATCCACATTTGATCAACACCAAACTTATCTTTATCTGCAAACTATATGGTGTGGAACCACATGAGACCATGAGAAAAATACCAACGTAAAAAGAAGCCATGGTAATACAGATATCAAAACTCCGGGATAGATATAAAACTCCAATATCGTTCGGTTTTATGGCAAAATGGCTGCCATGACGATTGCCATTCAAATATTCGGTAGGGTCAATTAAATAGAATATCTTCTGATAGTAATATTATCCAGAATATATAAAAGTTTGGGACAGCTTTCGTTTTACATACCTACTTATAAATATTAAACAGATATACTACATATTGGGTCTTTCTATGTATTGTAAGTAGGTACCTATATGTATACCTATTAGGTATTTATAAAACAAGTATTATTTTAGATTTCTATCTTTAAGTAGTCGGGTCTTTTTGAACGTATTTCATAATTTTCCTATGCTACTCGTGTATTGAGTTCTTGTATAAACGATAAGTTACAATTTTTTGCCGCTCGGTTCGCGATTTTTTGGCGCAAGTCACCATAACTTTGCCATTACTATTTGGCGCCGAAAAGTATTTTATTTTTGTTGTTCCACAAACAAAGCGCAGGATAAAAATAGCGACATTTGTCTACCTTTCCGTTCGTAGGTGTTTACTATTGTTTGTAGTCGTGACTTCCGACACGGAGGGATGGAATTACTGCACAATTCGGCTCTATAAAACTATCGTATAAAGTTTTGCTCGTATCAAAATCGTAGAATTACGTAGAATCGAAGAATTCGTAGTATTCGTAGAATTCGTAGAATTGTAGAATCGCAGAATCGTAGGATCGTAGAATTCGTAGAATCGTAGAATTCGTAGAATCGTAGAATTCGTAGAATCGTAGAATTCGTAGAATCGTAGAATTTAGAAAAATTTTATGAAAATAAGTGCGTTGATTTTTTACCCAACTCCAAAAGAGGATAAGGTTGTCAATTCAGCTGTATTATTTAAAATAATTGTTAACGCATTTATAAACCAATTTGAAAAATTACTTTTTATCTGAAGTATTATAATAATGTCCAGATTGGTCCAATAAAATATTTTCAAAATCGGTTTGAAACATGTCATCCACGTACACGACGGTGTTTACTATACCTAATATAGTACTGTTTTACACAAAACCTTTTTTTTAGCCTTCACTAAAGAATTAGGTTAGGTTATTATTGGTTCTCAATTCCCATGATCTTATCTTTTTCGGATTCATAAAAAAATACGAAACTTTTCATAGCAATTTTATCCTAAACGGAAATGTTCCAAATAAAATAATAAACGTAGAAACATAAAAATAGGTCTACGAACTTATAAAAGAGAGTCGAGTTTAACAAAAGACTGAACGTACCAATATGTCCACTCTCAAATTAACATATGAATGACACAGAGCTTGACCAAAATGTATGGAAACTTGATAGTAGTTTAGCTTCCTTCGCAATATGGAGGTCAGTGGTCCTAAGGAGGTTTTCACAAGAGGTTACTAGGTATTTTTTTTAAATCAATTATTTTATTACATGTCCCCTCGGTCTAGTTTATAGGATTTAATGGCTTATGCCGACGTGATACAATTCATATTTTGGTCAATAATCAAAATGATGAGAGCTTCACTAGCTGAAATTGACGATAAATATTATCTCTCTTTTCTTTAGCATGCAAATGACAAGGATATGAATGCTATAAAATGTCTCTATAATGGCTGCGAGGATGGTACAGGTGCTGGGCAAGCCTACTCCATCTAAACATTGTCCCAGGCACTACAGAGCCCGTAGTCTATGCATTTGTTTTACTTTCTACTCGATTATAGCACACGCAAACGCATTCGCAAAGCGAGAAATTTTGTATGAAACCCGGATAAGCGCCTCTAGCGGAAGATTTTGGAATTGTGCAATTCTCAACAAAATTTCTCGCTTTGCGAATGCGTTTGCGTGTGCTATACTCGAGTCGAAAGTCAAAACAAATGCACAGACTCGGGGCTCTGAGCTTACGATATGGGGTCTAGAATAAAGTTTCAAAATACCTATTAGAATTTATCTGACCCAAATTAGAATGTTTGTTCTACAACCCCCTTTACCGAATGCCCAACCAACCCCCAGCCACTTCCCAGTTGACAAAGCGTTACTTGCAAGTCTCCTGCATTTTATTGCCGCTTGTAAAACTGTTAGCATTTAGTTGGTACAGTCGGAATCAGTAAATAAATGTTTCACAATTATTTTACACATCTTTTATTGTTATGAGAGTTCGTGACGGATAAGAAAATGTCACACCTGATTTTGAGCGGTAAATTTTGCCTATAACAATGCATTGCCTCACTGGGCATGTCCACATTTCCAATAAGGTTATAGAATTAGAAATTTACAATTTTAAATGTAGGTAGCTAGTAATGATGAAATTGATTAGTGACAATAAAAAGCAATTTTATAGCTTTTACCTTCTACGCCATAGGTTGTAGGTTCGATCCCCGCACGGAACTAAAATTTTGTTTGATTATAATATTGTTCTGTGTCTGAGTGTTAATGATTAGTTATCATACACATTATCTTAAGTACAAAAAAACATTAAAGTATAAGTTTTCTATCAGCAAATCTGGTTCCACAAATTAACTAACTAGGTGGTTTAGGAGGACGCGAGTGTGAGGTGACCATATATTTTGTAATTTTTTTTTTTATTATGTTAAATGTAATTAACTTCTGACACTGACTGTACGGAATTGATGATTCTGCTCGCGGCGCGTTTTACTATCAGTTTATTGCGTTTATAGATTAGGGGAGTGAGTTATAGGGTTAAGGGCTGTTTGAGTCGAGTTAGGGGTTTTATTTGTTTTACAGAATTTAACCCTTCGCAAACCAAAAAAAGCGTGAATAGTTTTAGCAAACGTTGTACCGTTCTTTCATTGCTTTATGATTGATGGGCACTATAGTCTGTACAAAGTTGATACGATGAGATTTTTTATCCAAACTCACATTACTACGTACCTACTACTATTTATTTTTATTATGTAGATGTAGGTACACTCAAAAGTAAAAAAATTTGGAAATATTTTTTTTTTATAAGAACTTGAATATTTAGCAAAGCATGAATGCTGGCTGTACCTATATACATTATGGATATACCTACATGCAATTAAATAATTACTTTTACTAAGGAGTATTAAAATATCTATGAAGCACAGTTTCTTTTACCAAGCTAGTTTTCATGGTTTCAATATGTTCTATATCTGAGTGTAGGTATAGTACCTATGTATTTACAAAAAAAAAAAAAAGTATTCTATCAGAAATCTGGTTCCCATAGCTTTGCTTAATTTAAGATTAGAAGCCGTTGTGTAAAAATGTCCATGAATATTATTAAAACTATAGATTACCCGGAATTTTTGCTCTTGCCTGCAGAAGTATAGCTTTATAAGGCTCCCACAAAATTATTTACATTCTCAAAGCTCTCAAGTCAGAATTTTTGTAGCGGTTTTGTGTAGGAATGCTACACAAACTGCAATAACCTCCGCTTCAATAACATCACAATACTGTTCACTCGCAAGAACTCCATTATTCTTCGGGAATTTTTAATACCAATGTTCTGAATGCGCTCTGGTTATTGGTTTGTGGAAGTAAAAAATGGTTTTTCAGTGCTTGTTTTAACAAATAGTGTTATTAGTAGTAGTTTTGCAATAAATGATTTTAATGATATTTTTTCTTGGTCAAAAATAAAGATACTTAATAAGCGCTCGTGGCTAGGCTTGCTTAGCCAATCTTAACCGATTGTCTAAGTTAGGCGACGTTCTGCGCTGTCACTATTTGGATGGGTGACCGTTAGTGGCATTTACATCTGAGCGCTTCCGTGCTTTGGAGGGCACGTTAAACTGTCGGTCCCGGCTCTAGCAGTCGTTAAGCCATGACGAAGGACTTAAGGCGGTGTAAAAACTCCGTCAACAGAGTTGGCCACTAACTCATACGAGCTTGCTAGCTTAGAAAGTTTTTTTTACAGATAGCGACTCGGTGAAATGGCCCTTACTGTAATGAATCTGTTATTTAGTCTGCCTAGTGTAGGTATATTACATACCATAACTCATAGAATATTTTAAAAGTATCGGTAGGTTGAAAAGTAATTTTACACTGCCTAATTAGGAAACAATGATTAAGAGGCCGGGTCGGGATTATCTGTTTCTCCTATTAAGGAAACTAGCCTTACGAATACTATAGTCGTAACAATGATTTTAAATCTCTTTGGTAGTGCAAAGTGTACTGGTATATAAGCCATAAATGATGCTTTCACTCTGTTAAGAAATTGGGAGTTTAACATCTTCCCAAAGATTGTTTATAGAAGATCACTGAATCTTCCTGTACTCAACCGTCAAATTATGATATTGCTAGTAACGAAACAAAATGTAGGGGCCGTATTTAGGTTTTGGCCTATTGAAGCCGTTTTTCGTTTTACTAGGTTGGTGCTGGGGGCGATTGTTGCCTCATAAAAACCTGCCAAATTTAAGCCTGGCAGGTTTTCTGAACTGTTTTCATACTAAATCTATGATTAATCTGTGACATTAGCTCGTTTCAGCGCGTTTATTGCCGTCAAAAGCTTCTTGTTTCCGTATATCTGTAGCCACGTCGCTTGACATTATGCTGGGCAGCGAAAGCAGTTCAGAGCTTACGATATGGCTTATGATTGGTTGGCTACATTACATAATATGCCAATTCAAAGTTAATAGTTTACAAAGATACTCGAAACTTACGCAACGATGTGTTGCCGACATTATAAAGTCAGCAAACTTTGAATCAGAATATCAAATACGAAATGATAGTATCATACACTAGAGTTTCAGTCAAATGAGCCTCGAAGTTGCCTTTCTTTGAGCAAGTTATTACGGAGGCAAATGAGGCGGGCGCGTCTAGCCGTTTGGCATTTCCTTTAGTTTATGCTCGCCTGGTACTTTGAAAAGGTAATCTACGAAATAGAGACTGTATGAAGAAATTCTTATAAAAATAGTCAAACTACAAGAGCAATATAAAAATTAGTGTGCAAACGCACTTAGCGGCCAAGTCGCGGTGGCCAAAGAAGGTATTTTTTTCGGCAGACCCGGGTAGCTTCACTACGTTCAAACGTCATACAGCTAAAGTGGTCACACTGATCACCGAGTCTATGTTCAGTGTATAGTATTATATGATCTGTGGTTCAGTCAACGTCAGGCAGAACGGTCAGACAGAATCAATCGCCACAATCACTCTGCATGCCGAGTTTAGCCCGTTTACTCGTTCATTACAAAGCCACGTAAACCATAATTTTGTGTGGAGAATCATCAGTTTTGTAATTACCCGCTAGGGGCGCTGCTCAATCTCTATACAAAAATAGTCTACATCTATTTTGTAGTGTACGTAAAACGAACACACTAAGCAAAAGCATGCTGGTCGCAAATGACGGACAGAGACCATACATGAAAGAGAAGAACACTCGGCCGTTTGACGTTTGGTGGCGCGGCGTTCGGCAGTGACGGACAATTTGGATAATGTAGACGGCCGCTGCGACTTGGTCGCCAAGTGCGTTTGCGGCATAAGTTTATGATAAGAATAACAAACCAAATACGAGGCATGTTTTTATTTGTGAAAGTAACAAAGCTTTTCAAACAACAACGCATTATTCAAAAGTGCACACAAACAACACAAAGCACAAACACACCATTAATAATAATAGATTACTTACTCATAGTAACGTTATACCTTGCAAAGCTTGAACACCATTCACTTGAACAATTCAGGCTTGAAACCAAACCTTCAAACTGCACGTTTAAACTGATTTACCGAATTCATGGTGAAGGTTGAACGGTTCTTCAAAATCCATCATTCAACATTTAAGCATGCGAATTGCGATGCATAATTTCAGAGGTGGAATTCGTCAAAACGGTAAAAAGTAGTTTGCTTCTAAAAATTGAGACTAGAAACTTTGATAGAAAAAAAGAGCTGAAAGGCTACTACGAATATTGATATTTGAAGTTGTGACGTATCGTTTTGAGTTACACTGCGCAGTGACACAGTCATTTTGCTAAAGCCCGCGTCATTGGCACGAGGCAGCTGCACAGTGGAGCACAAATATATACCGAGAAGTAGAGGCTTTAGTAATGATGTGCTTAGTACTAATGTTACTAAATCAAATCTTGATTTTATTCTTTGTTTGGTACCAATAAGTATTCTCAACATACCACCATGTTGAAATAACAGATTTTGAAGAACTTTTTGCCCTTGACGATGAATTGAATGTAAACCCATAATTAATTGTATAGTCGAAGCGTTGGTCATTATACACCAAAAACAAAAAGTGTACAATCACTTAAAAATTTGTTGGCACCAAGTTTTAGTAAATAGAACCAACTTTTAGTAGATTGATCACTGTTTTGTGCTCGTATGCTGAAACGAGTTCTCAAGAATCAAATATACTATTTTTTAACTTTTTATTGAGATTTATCTAAAAATCTTAACTTGATTCAAACTTAAGTATTAGTTGAGCATACGAGTCATAAAGCCGATTTACACAACTGTAAGTACAGTGACGAGTCAAGCAACGGTAGAATAAGACTGCGCGGTTGCGCACTATCACGCGCCGCGAGGTCGAGTCGCAACTCTGCCACCACTAAACTCGTCACTGTACTTATCAGAGCCCCGAGTCTGTGCATTTGTTTTGACTTTCGACTCGAGTGTAGCACACGCAAAAGCATTCGCAAAGCGAGAAATTTTGTTGGGAATTGCACAATTCCCAAATCTCCCGCTAGAAGTGCTTATTTCATACAAAATTTCTTGCTTTGCGACTGCGTTTGCGTGTGCTATAATCGAGTCGAAAGTCAAAACAAATGCACAGACTCCGTAACTTGCCACTGTACTTATCAGTGTGTGAATAGTTTTTGATGGATAACCAAGCCTAAGCGTATGACGCATCAAGTCTTATTTGAGCGTTCGGTAAGCAACACTCGTATTCACTCCGGCACACGATATCCCTCACTCTGTTGATTTGTTTAAAGATTAGGTAATGAAACTCACTCAAACATTTAAATCACTATTTTTAAATTGCAACGTGTAAAATCAAAACGCTAAACGGTCGCTTGGTTTAACAATGGATAGTAACGATTTCAACTGTCAAATTCATTTGTGTTCGAATTTGCAGTCAAAGATTTTTTTTAATTAGGTAAAGCTACGCGTAAATTGTAGAGTTAATTCTTTTATTAATAAGAGCGCTTAAGATTTGCATTTTCTGCAATACCACTTCAGAAATTGCTTTCAACGCAATCATTAAATTAAATTAAATCTTGTAGTAGAACCTTTTCTAGGTAACTTAAATAAACAAAAAATATACCTACTCGATGCGCTGAGCAGAAAAAATACTACCGACATAGTAGAAATACTAAAATTAAATATTCTCAGTTATTCGCATTAAAAACCGATGGTGGAGTGGATAAGCTCATTCCATATTAAGGGGACGGTCGTGGGTTCAAATCCTGCTAAAAGACGACAAGATTATCAGTAGTGAAGAGGCCCTCTAAGAAGAAGAATAAATATTTTTTAGTCTACTATTCCGCCGACAAAATGCTGGCCGCATAGTTTTCACCAAAAAAAATAATTAAACCAAATAAATTGTCTATTATTCCACAGACAAACCTAGGCACTCATACTTAAACAGGCTGCTGAATATTTCAAATTAAAAAAACTTTGTAAATCGTATAGTTACCTGGTGAACAAAGCAGCAAAGAACCACACTAGAGCGCAGATCAGTGTTGCCCTCGTCTTCGTGCAGACGTAACCAGCTCTTAGTGGCTCGCATATCGCGTAGTACCGCTCAAAACTGATGGCAAGAATGGTCAGCACTGATGCATGGGTCACTGTTAGTTCCACGAAGGGTACTGCTAGACCTGGGGAGGAGAAGATTGGACTTAGAGTTGGAAAAGCGAAAGAAGCGCACTTCCGATTGGTGATTTGGACCAGTTGAGCTATCTATAAATCGTTTGCAACGGTTTGTAGATAGCTCAACTGTTTCATGTTTGTGTTTAAGAACTTTTCATACAAAACGAATAGTACGGGAGCCGACAGTAAAATATCAACGCTATCTGATACAAGGATAAGACTAATGGCAACAGATCCTTAAATATATGCTAACCTTCATAAAATCAGAAATAACAATCAGATTTCCATGAAAGTACCAGAAATTGCTGAAAGTATAGGGTCAAAAAAGTGGTCGATTTACACCGTCTGATACAAGAATGACATTGGTGGCTTCAAGTAGGCCTTTATTATTATGAAGATCTTGTATCAGATAGCGTTTATATTTTCCTGTCGGCTCCCGTACTATAAGAAAAAAAAAACAATACACAGTTAAAAGGAAGTTGAAATCAAACGCCACAAACGCTTTAAGCGCAAATGCTAAGTGCTGCCTATAAATACATCCATTTAGCACTGTGACGTCACAACGTGCTATTTTTTTACCGACTTCAAAATACACTGTTAAACTCATAACCCTCATTTTACTCCACGTACGGAGTCGAAGTTGTCTCCGATTTTTATAATTGTTTTGCTGAAAGATTATTGCAAAAAAATCGGATTGAAATGTTTGAAGAGACTGTGAGACAAGGTCTAAAATATTTTTGTGGATCATTCATAATAAACTTAATACATTTACACTAGGGGTGATTTATTTATTTGAAAGGGTGTGGGATGCATTCAGTCAAATTAAAGTTGGTTTTCTTAAATGTTCTTAAAAAAAATAGATTTCCTATCCTCAAACTATTTTTAACAAGTCGACTCGGTGCTTGAATGTATGGGTTCCCAAAATAAATTCAATTGTATGAACGCGCACCAGACTTTCACCCCACCGTACCTATTTCTGCCGCCAAGCAGCGATGCTCGCATTGCTGTGTTCCGGTTTGAAGGGTAAGAGCGCCGGTGTAATTACACGCACATGAGACTTCAACATCTTTACGTCTCAGAGTGATGGACGCAGTGCATTGCCTTACAGGGCACGTCCTCATTGAACTTGCTCTGTGAGGTAATGCATTGTTATAGGCAGAAGTTACCACTTAACATCAGGTGAGCTTGTTCCATTACTATTATCATAAAAAAAAAACCCGTCTTCTGTTTGTTTATCGTGTACTATGAGAGATAAGCCCCCACGATATCGTGTAGGTGTCGTGTCGGTGGCGGTGTGATGCCACTCTGTTATGTTTAGAAAAATGTCTTCGCAGTCCATTTTCTTCTCACCATGATATAAAAACACCGATGACATAAATGCACTTTGCGATGTTTGCTCACAACACTTCGAGCGAGTAATGTTTTTATTCCACTCCACTTGGCTTTGGAAAACAGAATGTCCAATAACAAATATTTGTTTTAAAACCTTGGAACAAAGACAGAGTATAATAAAACTCCCCAAAACTATGCTCCGGTTTGAAGGGTATCGATGCCGGTGCAATAGGCACATGAGTCTGAGCTGAGCTGATGATACAAATACAAATACAAAAAATATTTATTGCCTCGGTAGATATTATAAAAGGTATACAAGGTTATATTAACAGTAACTTCCGTCGAAGAGGGCAAAAGGGGTAAATTCCGCATAAACTGGATGCAAGACATCCAGCGCTAGTTTTCAATTTACCCCTCTCGGGTAGATCTGCACCGAGTGTTATGTAAAAGCGGGCTACAGAGTAGAAACTACAGAAAAAATTATATATGTATATAACTTGCCGTCGCCCGCGGTGTTGCTCGCGTTGTACCCTTTAGAGTGTGACGTTTCAAAATTCCTTGCACCCCTACACTATATAAGGATACTACCCTCCAAATTTCATACCTCTAGGACTTATAGTTTAGGCTGTGCGTTGATTCTAAGTCAGCTTCAAAAGAGTTTTATTTTATATAAATTGGTAACAGCAATTTGACCAAATATTATATATATATATATGATAAAGCTGTTAGGTAATCAAATTGAAGTCGGTTTTACTAGTTTTTAAGGTTATAAATTATTTTAAAACTGAGTTGCTAGGTTAAAAATAATTCAGTCATAAATCGTGCCCGCATCTATTGTTTCTAAGTTTCCATCATTGAGCTGTTTCCATCGGATTTGGTTACCCCGAGGCTTTCTAGTTTACGACGCGGCGCCCGATAAAACTGTTTTTTGACCTTCGATATGGTTCAACCAGTCCTGGTGGTAAACAATAATTCTTATACGCTGCTTAGTAAAATCAAGGACACTAAAAAATTATATAAAATTACGGAAAATTGTAGTTAAATAAATAAATATTTATGAACATTTCAGCGACTCCGTGGCACGGAAGCGTTCAGACGTAAATGCTAATAACGGTCACCCATCTAAATAGTGACTGCACAGAACGTCACTTAACTTAGACAACCGGTGAAGATAGTCACGAGCAATTCAAAAATATTTAGTACCATAGTGACTGTAATTTTTATCCAGAATTATTATATTAGGATACTTTTCCAGAAGGGCTAAGTGACGTTGCTAAGGATGTGTTTGGAATCCACCAATAGGGATCGTTTGTTTTCATATTAAACGATTCCCATTGGTGGATGTCAAACACATCCTTAGTAATAGTAACACAGCTTAGCTTAGCATAGTATTATATGATTTATTGCTTATAGCTCTGGTGGCAAAGCACTTTATTGGAAATATCAAGTGAAACGCACGTTACTTATGCCCTTGTTAAAAATTCACTAAAATCTTTTGAAATTTTTATATTGATATGTACAATGTACATAATAGATTAAAATACTCTTAGTACCTACTTACTCTCTCCGATTCTCTTAACAAATCCCATTCAAAGTTTTGTCCATTTTATATTGCATAAAAGTCCTTAGCAAAATCATTTCTAGAAAGCTTTTCAATTCTCTAAATCGCTGGCAATTTGTTGAAAAATGGAACGATTCAATAATAAAGTACAGCTACGATACCAAATACTCGCTAATATTAGAGCGTTGAACGTACATCTGTCTGTTTGTTATGTTTTCATATCACGCTAAAATGTTGAACTGTTTATCTATTACGTAAAATATAGCAGAAACTTTAGCGATAGCAAAGAGCGATCAGTCAATCATCAGAGCAGTTAAAATAAATTAGAAAAAATAAAAGGTATGTACTAATACTTACCTAAAAAGTAAGTAGTTCGTGAATGCTTATCGCACGCCAGTTGCTAACTTTTTTTTATATAAGTAATATTCTTGAAACAGTAAACATTTTGATATCAATTCTAGTAATACTAGTAAAAAGCCAGCAATAGACTTTAAATCACATTTAGACTCAACAATCCATTATATTGTTGCTATGTTTTTCATATTTTATTTAACGTTGTTTGATGTAAGCGATTGCATCATTTATAACTTGTCGCGTATTACGTAATACCCCGTCAATTATTTGAGAAGAAAATTCAGCTCACGGAAAACAAAGTCCACGCGAACCAAGTCGCGAGTTAAAGCTATCAAAATATACCCACGCGATATAACTTAGAAATAGCCCAGACCACGCGCCTGATGAAACCGCAACCCAGCAAGAAGCGATCTTATAACGAGGAAATTAGGTTCAAGTTCGAGTAAATTGAGAGTTTACAGTCTCAATAATGCTCATATTAAATGGGTACTAAAACACAGGTGCCCAAAGCTCTGTTTACAATGAAAAAGAAGCCAACCTTTATGAAATCCCAACTAAATAGCGATGATGTTTTGACTAAATTGTTTCAAGAGAATTAACCCTTCTGATTTAACCTAAATGTCGCGCGTATTTTAGTTAATAAAATGTAAAATTAGTTAAGAACATGGTAAACTAGTTGAGAAAATGTTAACTTAGTTAATAAATGTAAGTAAATTTAGTTAAAAAAATTACTTAGTGGATGAAGTATAGAGCTAAAATAAAGATTTTTTTTTTGTTTAGACATACAAAGGCTTATTATATTTCTTTGGTCATTAAAATTAAATTATTTCCTTAAGCACTTACACAGACGTATTAAACTAACCAATAACAATATTTTAGCACCCTTTTAGTTTAAAATTACACAATTGTTTACCAGTGTGCAGTGAAGATGTGAAGTGTTTCGCACGTATAAAATTAAGTACTTACCTAAGTGGAAGGAAGTGTGGTGCGATCGTCAAGTTATAATAAACGTACCTGAAGATCTTTGCAATATCTTCAGTGACCTACTGTACATCTTCTATCTTCTCTTCTCTAAATATATAAAACTCTTTTGAAGCTGACTGACAATCAACGCACAGCCTAAACTATAAGTCCTAGAGGTATGAAATTTGGAGGTTAGCATCCTTACATAGTGTAGGGGTGCAATAAGAAAAGAATTTTGAATAATCGCACCCAAAAGGGTCTAAAATTAGGATCAAGGATTTTAAACAAATAATGCGTATGCTGCTACACGCGAGCAAAGCCGCGGGCGACAGCTAGTTTAACCTAAACTCCTAAACAATCTCACTCGTAAAATTGCTAATTAGGTTAGTAGAACCCTTCAGACTTCTGAGTAGAGAAGCATTGATGATGAACAGTATCTTTAAAAGCAATGTTCAAACAGTATTGAAATCGAGAAGCGATTATAAGTAAGAACGTAAATGGGTAAGTAAACACGACACCATTTTGGCACCGTAAATAGAAGTGCCGACATCGCAACACGACAAGTGGGAACAACTAATTAGATTCAACGTTTGACAGTTCGCACTGTCAAAACTCCAAATAATATAGAATAGAAAATGTTTATTTTGCCAATGTCAAGTGATATAATCGTAATAATATAAGTCAAGTCAAGTCGAAATGACGGACACAGGCCATTATTGAAGAGAAGAAGAAGAACATGCATAGTTACAGCAAAGAAATCACAATCAAAATTAAAATCTAATAGGCAGACCAGGTACATGACAACAAAATAGGTCGTCACTCAGCATAAGCTGTAGCAGCAAGTGTACTGCTACAACGCTGGTATTATGTGACGCCAATGCGTACGCCGGCAGCAACGGCGGTACACAGCGTTATACTTATTTTAATATAGACAGTATCTTAACGTATATATTAATGTTACCACACTCAGCTTATGTATCAGATCTTGTAATATTATGAGCAGATTGATTTTGTATGATAAGTTTACTTTCATGTAAAAGTTATGTTTTCATAAAAAAAACGGCTTATCCCCATCAAGCCCACCGGCCGGCCCACTGGTGGGCCGCGGCAGCACTCTATCTGTCAAAGTTTGAATCTGATTATTTGTTAGACTACAGTTTTATGCTATTTGAATAGTGTTGAGTGTTTTGTTCCAAAAATATTATGGTAATACCAAGTGCAGTGGCATGTGCTCGCGTGCCAAAGAACAGCCGCCGTGTTCACACGGGCATGGCTTTGTCAATCAAATGTATTTGCCTACCTCTTCTTCCTTTTGTCTGTGGAACTTGCACTTGGCAACCTTTGCGGGTAGTATTTTGGCTAGAGTATCAAAAATAAATCATATTTTACGAATATAGACGCCACTGTATATTTTTATCGTATTTATTTTGCTACAGTCATTGTTGGGAATATAAGTATCCTCATGTTACATGTATAATTTTCTATTTTATATAAGTTCTGGATATTTTTGTAAATCATAAACTCGAAGCATCCAGCTCGAAGAACTTTTCACTTAAAAAAAATGACAAAAAAACTGCCAACTCTTTGTTCAAGCTATCGTCCAAAGAGTTTGGCGTTCAAACAGAACACTTGATATTTCCGTACTACACCACGTTTCTTCTCAAGTTTTATACCCAAGCGAACAATAAATTCTGATTCGGGAGATAGCACGCATGTTACAGTATAACGCAGCTTAGCGATCCCGATCTAACATTTCAGATTTGAAACATTTTTATTAAACTAACCTAATTTGACAATGCTAATATTGCCGTCCTTTTCTCGTAAACAAAAACGACAAAGACGGCTATAATTTTAATTTAATATACCTAGAAATATACAACAAGAGCCGACACCTGCTATACTTTTGTGTTTTCTCATCGCTCGTAGCATACGGAAGCTGCTAGCGGCTATAACCGTTTAGGCATGCTCCAGGGCCCGTATAGTCTGTGCATTTGTTTTGACTTTCGACTCGAGTGTAGCACACGCAAACGCATTCGCAAGGCGAGTCATTTTGTTGGGAATTACACAATTCCCAAATCTCCCGCTAGAGGCGCTTATCCGGATTTCATACAAAATTTCTCGCTTTGCGAATGTGTGTGCTATACTCGAGTCGAAAGTAAAACAAATACACAGACTACGGGCTCTGGCACCTTAAAATTGTCCCGCACTGCACCTTATTATGCAGAACCCATTACAAAGTTTTTGTGCTCGCATAACGACTATTTAATGTCCTACAACGTGTCTTTAGCAGATGCAGGCGTATGTTGGCGCTCTTTGATTTTTATTTAGACCGTTATTTTATAACTAAGTAGTTTTTTTTTTATACCTATGCTCTATGGTATATTTAAGGACTAGATTAACGTGTTGAACAATGTTTTGAAAATTGTTTTGGACTGACGTTATTTATTTTATGTGCTGCGTATTGTTTTATTGTCTTGGTTTTTTTATCACTAAAGCTACCAGGGCTCCGCCTTATAGTAGGAATGATACATCTGAATGAAGTTTAGAAATTGAGATAGGTATTTGGTAGGTATATTACGTCTTCCGTAGCGGCCACCGTTTCTTGGGAAACCAAGGCTCGTTGCCCGGAATTCCCTCAATTGCCCATCCTTTTTGGAGTCGGCAAGATCAAAGTCTAATGCTTTTAGGATATTAGCTTATGATAAGAAGCGTAAGTGGAATATTAACATTTTGTACGCATTTGATTGAAACGTTCCCACGACACTCAGCCTCTTAGGGGCTTACTTATAATCACCTCTTAACTGAAACACAGTTTAAACACTGTTGATTCTCCCTGTCACTATTTGTCACTTAACATAATGAGAAGTTATGAGGCTGTTTTGGGGTGGTATGAAATGTGTTATTATTATTATAAGAAGTGGTAGGTTCAAGGGGTTAGTCTCAAAAACCCCTCTAAGTTTTCCTCTTGGGGTTTAAGACTTTTTGTCTCTAAATTCCCTTCATTTGGAAAATATAAAATCAAAGGGATTTTGGTACTCTCTAGTTTTTACTTTAAAAATCATCTTTGGGCAAAATTACATCGTAATATAGTGTAGTTTGAAAGTGTCCGTGATATCTATACCGGCTTCAGTCTTGTGCTCAATAATGAAGCAGGTGGAAGATTTTTGTGAAGAAATACTATCGCGTCTGTCTAATAATTAAGCTAAACAAATACTTACAAAGCTCTTTCCCCAGCACCCAGGTCTCAGGCCGCGAGCTGACTTCCACTAGAACAGTCGGCGTGCACACCAACAACACCATCAGATCAGCAATACTCAGATTCACCAGAAAAATGTTCGTCGAGTTCCTCATATCCTTCGTCTTCAGTATCACTATCGGTACCATGACATTGCCGATCACACCCAGACACATTATCACTATACAAAATGTCATTGACGTAGCTTTTATGTAATACGGAATCTCAGCGTACTCCGTGAAGTTGGCACCGGGTACGTCAGTAGCGTTGATTGCAATCGACAAATTCGACTCATACTCGGTCGAGTCGTAGAAGTCACTGGTGACATTTCGGAATGTTTGTGTGAGGTTCGTGTAAATCACATTTGTAGTTGTGTGTGTGATATTTGAAGAAATCATGTGTGTCGGTTCATTATTTCACATTATTTTGGCGCTA
The DNA here is from genome assembly GCA_918843925.1 of Eulithis prunata. NCBI lineage: Eukaryota > Metazoa > Arthropoda > Insecta > Lepidoptera > Geometridae > Eulithis > Eulithis prunata. The sequence goes on along the minus strand of OU974030.1, from coordinate 5,326,990 downwards.
GTTTGGCTGTCACCGTATTCGTTTGAATGCAACCTGAAACAAAAAAAATAAGGTGTTAGTCACTGTCATTCAATCAATTAATTCATCTATAGGTAGGTAGGTACATACTTCTTTTGACATAATGTATTCACAATGCTTTAGAATAGTCAAAACACATTAATAAAAAAAGAATAGTGGGCTTACAGTTAACAAGCAAAATAAAATAAAATAGAGTAGCCAAGAAAACAAAATAAATGCTATGAATAATACCAAAAAATTATATTATAGAATTCATGATTTTATATTTTTTGTTGAAAGAGAAGTTTTTACTAAAAGAAAACAATAACCTAAACAGCTAAATAAAGTTATGCATCGATTATAAGTAAGCGGGCTGGTTGTTAGTGGTCTATCATAGATATTACTGAAACAAAAAAAAAAAATTGTAAGTAACTTAACGTAGTCATCGTTCAAACTAAGTGCTATTGACCCCATCTCGCACTCTTAAAGAATAAACCAATTAAACGAATACCATAATCCGTAGAGTCGAGTTGAAATGAAATGTATCACCATCAATCCTGAAAACGTGACTTTTGAACGGCAGCCTGCCTTTACACAGACTATATTTCGACAACACCATAGATTAACTTTGCTATATTTATGAAAGCTTATGCAAGGTCGTTGATCTCTGAATACTTAATACCATAGTCAGCGTCTACTTTACAAGGATAATTTTCTTAGTAAAATCTAATATTTCATTGGCATTTTGTTGGGATGTCACTTTTACAACTTCGTCTGGGAAGTCACTTTACCGATTCCTTCTGAGAAGTCACTTTCCCAACTTCTTCTGGGAAGTCAATTGGCTGTCTTTTTCAACTAAACGGTTAATAGCTTAGAGTTTTTACTATAACTAATCAAATCAGCCCCAACGTTTATTGAGAAAGAAAACATAAAAGGTTTTTAAAAAAGTAAATCCAAACTGAAAACTGCAAAAAGGTTTGTTTATTTTAGCGGCAAACAAGACGATTCTATTTATAGTTCTGTCTATAAATATTCATTTCAAGTATCTCTTTCAAAGAGAATATATTTACGACTCTCAACGTTCGTCGTACAAGGTGTGAGAAGACTTCTGTTTATTTGCGTACAATTCTCGATTCAGGGTCGGTAATATTGGGGCGTGGTATTTGAAAATACAATTTATGTTGGTTTAAAAGATGCTTGTAATTAATCAGTAAAAAAGATAGGTAATTTTTCACAGTTACAGATGACAATAATAAAAAAGTGGCGAGTGTTATTTCGAATGAATGATGAATATTTTTCTTCTTCTTCTTCTTATTTTTATGGCCTGAAGCATTCAGGCCGGAACAACTTCTTTTATAAACTTAAACTTAAGATCGATACCATTTAAAAAGGAATGAACTTGACATTTAGCATTTTGAAAGAAGAAATCTTGGAGCTAGATTCTAGTTTCTAAATACAAATAACTAGGTAGGTAATGGCTTTTATGGTTAATTTTCTAAGGTCTCCATTTGGTCTGATTTCTATGGAGACACTTAACGGATTCTTTAAGAAGCTTGACATGCGAGTATGAGCTTGGTGTATTCTCAAAGAATCCGCACAGTTTCTCCATAGAAATCGAAAATGAGTAATTAGTAAAAATAAGCCTTTGTCCTGCAGTGGAACAAGATAGGTTAGAAATAATTTTTTTTTCCTAACCTATTTCGTCCCCCTGCTGGGAAAAGGTCTCCCCCAACATCTTCCACTTTTCTCTCTCCTACGCCTGCTCCCACCAACTTCTATCAAAGGCGACGACGCCCGTCGTGGAGCCAGGGTGTGACATAATAGAAATAATATAAATCATAAATAAAAATTTGTCTTCAGTTTTCTGTAGTTATATTTGTTTCACCTTGTATTCTGGGAACAACAGTTCATTATCAAGTTGTAAGTTTGTCAAAGAGACTGGATAACCGCTTTACACGGTTGTAAAAACTTTTTTATTATATTTCTAGAATTTAGTAAAATGAACTGAGTTAAGGGACCTATGATTATTGTTTTACTATGCTTATTACTGAAAACCTATAAATAACTAACTCCTTTATTCATATTCAGCTGTCATTTTAGCGCGGCTTTGAAAAATGCTCTATCATTGTCACTTGCGTGACAACGAAAAGAGATGACAACAGATTTAGCAATCATTTTAGTCAGCTCAGCTTTAGAAGACCAATATGAATATACCCCTTAGTAAATAATTGGTCAGTAGAGTCTGACCACAATAAATCTGCAGTATTTAGAATATGTCAGAAATCAAAATTAAAAACAGAAAAGTGATCGTTTTGTAACTTTAAAAAAAAATATGAAAATATACGAAAACAGAGACGATATTGGTATAGTTTCTGCTATTGCATTTTTCTAAACTAACCTAAGTTAGCTAAAAATAATACTAGCTAAAACGATAAAGACGGATATTTACAGCGCTGTCAAATTAGGTTAGTTTACAAAAATTCAACAACAGAATCGACGCCATTATCCACTTTTATTAACTCGGACTGCATAGTCAAACTTGTATTATTTTTGCAAGAAATAGTTTCTAAAAATAATCCCCGCAATATCAGTATAAACTTAACAAACTCTTTGGATACTTTGAAGTTAAATCTACCCTTAGCACTAGTTTGGACTAATGGAGGTTCACTTAGAACCTCCTCTCAACTCCTGTCGAAAGTGATTCACCGGTTTTTTTTTAAATAGCGCCAACTTGTTCTGTTTAGATGTGATAATATTACAGAGACAAATAGTGACAGATCATAATTATAATATTTATTTGCAAAAAATGTAGGTACAATAGTTGGACACGAGTTTTGACATTTTTTGAAACGACACATAGCACTTTTATTTTAATAGTTTTTCTTGTATTATTGTGAGTATTGTTGTTTAATTTTGGTGGAATTTTAACCAATAATACTTAGGTCGTAACATAAAGTGTGAGCCATTGGAATAAATAGGTGTAAAGTGGTTTTTCTGAATGTGAAAATTCGTGTTAGGTTTTGAAGAGAAAATCCACCATTTTCTTTTCAAAACAAACGACAGCCGACTTGACAAATGACTTGACTTGACTTATTTATTACAATTATATCACTTGACATTGGCAAAATTGTCTGTCGAAATGACGGACAGAGGCCATTATTGAAGAGAAGAAGAAGAAAGTTATAAATAGATTAGGATTAGCGCCGTTCCTTACATTCTGCCACGTCAAGGCGTGCAAAATTTCAATACACAATAATTAAAAAGAAAGAAAGACATGTCAGTAATAAAAAATCATATAGGTAAAATATCCACAATCTTAAGTTTTATTTGACAGGCGTCATGGCTCAGTCGGTAGTAGCTCTGCCTTCCGTGCTTTGGGTCGTGGGTTCGATCCCCGCCGAGAACAAACATTTTGTGTGTTGTAAAACATAGATGTTTGTTCTATGTCTGGGTGTTTATATGTATTATAAGTATGTATTTACAAAAAAAATAATGTATGTATGTATTCTATCAGCCATCTAGTTTCCATCGTACAAGCTTTGCTTAGTTTGGGACTAGAAGGCGTTGTGTTAAGTGTCCGTGAATATTTATTTATTTATTTATTATCTAAGTATTCCTTGACGTCATAGAAACATTTGTTCAAAAGCCATTTTTTTTTAGTTCCATTTAAAAATCTAAATCAGAGAGAGAGAGAGAGAGAGAATTTAAAGCAGTGTTTAAGTCGAGAGGTGATTTTAACAGCCTTTTCTTTGTTCGTCAGTTACTATTTTACCCATGGCGCTTTGGTATTGACTCGATAGGTTGATAAATTAGTGCTCACTTGAGCATAGTCTAGACAACGTCGATGCCCACGCAATAAGGGTTGGAGAGGGGATTGCAGGACTCAATGTAAGGCCTTACCAGGTACGGACTTAGGATGCTTCCATAAAAAATTAAGGCGTATTTATTTTATTTATATTTTATAATTATTTTTGTATGACATTTTATTTTATTGACTAAGTTATAAATTTTATTTTTATTAATTAATTTAATGAATTTTATTGTATTATTATTATCTAATGACTTATGTGTACCTAATTTGACTGTCTTTAATTAATTAGTGTAATTGGTTAATCCCGTGCTAGTTATTAAATAAATAATAAATAAATAATAATAATAATACTTTTGTGCACGAATTTTTTATTGCAGAACTTAGTGCAAGGCGAGTGTTTTGTAATTAACTAAGGGCCATACTTATAATAGCTGAATAGTTCAACAGTTTATTGAAATATAACTCTGTGACTATTTGACATAACCTCTTAGTTCGAGACAGCAATAATTTAAACAGCTGAATAAAGTTATGCATCTATTATAAGTACCTAAATAAATATAAAATATAAATATTATAAATATTCACGGACACTTAACACAACGCCTTCTAGTCCCAAACTAAGCAAAGCTTTTACGATGGAAACTGGATGGCTGATAGAATACATAAATACATTTTTTTTTGTAAATACATACTTATAATACATAGAAACACCCAGACACAGAACAAACATCTATGTTTACAATACACAAATGTTTGTTCTCGGTGGGGATCGAACCCACGACCCACAGCACGGAAGGCAGTGTTACTACCGACTGAGCCATGACGCCTGTCAAAGTAAGTAAGCAGGTAAGTATGCACGTTGTTTTACTTTTTATGCTCTAGAATTCTCTTTAGAGCTTTTAAAATCTGTAGATCTCACTTATGCCTAAAGACCCGGATTGTATTATCAACTTTTTCTGCTTTGCTAAAATTCCATCGCAAAAAAAGGGAAGTATTTTTGAAACAAACTTAATACGAGCCTGTAGTCATATGGAGTACCTAATTGTTATTAAATTCTGTTGGTAGTGAAGACAGCTTAATTAAGCACTTTGTTATTTACACAACATACTAGGAACACAACGTACTAAGAGAACGATGGAAATGTTAGACCACCCGAATAGTTTTTAGTCTGCATGCATCGTAAATACCACTGAAAAGTAATAGGAAAGCAAAATACGCATTGCCAAACTACTGAACCAATTTTGATACAACTTATACCCCTGAATTAAAGTATGATCTACCAAATAAAAACAAAATCATCAAAATCGATTCATAATCACCGGAATCATCGCGTAACATACATTAAAAAAAACATACAGTCGAATTGAGAACCTCCTCTTTTTTTGAAGTAGGTTGAATCTATAATAATATAATATTCCTTAAATATATTAATAATATTTAATATATTTAAGGAAGATTATATATAATATTATATATATTTTGTGTAATACTTTTGTGTAATAATATATTTTGTGCCTATAATATTTTGTGTAACTAGGTATCTCTTATTATCTGAAGTCAGTTAAATGAAACTGGCTATCAGACCAACCATAATGCATTTAGCAACAATGCTATTACCTATTACGTACCCATTAGTTCTATTATTAGTGCAGTCTGAGGGGACCACGGAGAGTGGGTCATGCTAGGTCAATATTGACACGTGTCTCGTGACACAGTGTGAGGGTATACAGTAGGTAGAATGACACAGTATAGAGTGGCACAGTAAAAGTAGTAAGTAAGCCAGTGATTTTCCATAACAGAGAGCAATGTATTGTATGTATCATATTTATTGAAAATAATGAGTTTTGTGATTACTCTAGAATTGTAAAATTGTTAAAATAAGAATAAATAAAATGAAAATCAAATGTAATTTGGGAGTTATGAACAATGCTAAAGATTTACCACGTTTAGCAAGTAACTTTAATTAGCTAACTTAAAACTTGCAAGTTTATGATGCATCGAAAAACATTTTGAAACTTTTGATGTGAAGCAGTAATTTATGACAAAAAAGTGTGCTTACGACCGGTGAAGCACAGTTTTTTTTTTAGTTTCAGAATAGCGAAGCAAAGTTCCTTGATTAAACTGTCATCAATATATCTCTTCTTCTTCCTGCCCTTATCCCACTAGGTGGGGTCGGCACAACATGTTCTTTTCTTCCATTCTCCCCTATCATTCGTCATCTCAGTGTTCACTCCTCTCCTATGCATATCATCTCTTACACAATCCATCCATCTTTTCTTAGGCCTACCTCTCCTTCTATATCCTTCCACATTCATATTTAGCACTCTCCTCGTTACATGACTCTCTTCCCTCCGCATGACATGCCCATACCACGCTAGCCTGTTGCTCCTCATTTTCTCCGTCACGGGTGCTACTTTCAGACTTCCTCTAATGTCATCAATATATCTAAAAGAAAAAAATTGTGGCTCTTCAATTGTCATCTCTTGGTTCACACTTTTTGATTATACTATCTCAATACTTTGTCTCTAGCAAAGTTGATATTCTAAAGAATAAAAAAATTCAGAAATGTATAGGAATAGTCACGTAACTTTTCCTATACCTACGTGATGTTTCCATACATTTTCATCTGTTTTCCATTCTTTTATTGCATAAGCCTACACAAGTAAGAAGATTGACTACTGTATAAACCTACACTGTGTCATGTTTGTCTGTTCTCTACGACACCGTAAATCACCAGACTGTGGCCACGGGAGGTTACATCCACCCTTATTGCTTACCACGCTACTGCCTCTTTGAAGTTATGAGGAAACCTCCTTTGTTTTGGTCATAGAATTGTAATTTCAAAATCGGAATATATAAACCTTCATTTTTGTTATAAAGTCGTGTTCGAATTTGAAAATCGAAATTGGATCTACGACCTTTTTAAAGCCACTTTACAAACGAAGACTTTTTTTGTTGATACGCAAATAAATATCAAAAACCAAAATAAAAACGTTATTTTTATGCTTTGTAAAATGAGGAAAAATCACAGTTTAATTTAGAAAAAAAACAAATCTTTCAAAATAACCAGACAGTGTAAAAGCTCAGGAAAAGCTAAACCATGCCTAAGCTTTCCTAGGATCTTTAAGTACTTGTAATCTTTGACACTGATAGAAAAGGACCGTTCATAAGATTATAGTGATAAGTGGTTGCTGTCAGTTTGACTGACGCAAGCACAGCTGACACGGTTAATGAATTGTCAACCCTCATCAAGCCCTAAGAGTAACATAACGGTTCATACATTATGCGTAGAAGTGTATAAAACATCCTATTGTGCTTGACTCGGGTAAAGTTCACAAACATGTCACGTGGCATTAAAAACGCCGCCATTTTTAAACATGACTGCTCCTATTTCTTATTCTATCCGTTATTTCAACACACAATTTTGCTAGTGTGAAGTATATAGGTATTTAAAATAGATAAGATAAGATAAGCTATGTTTATATGTAAAAATAGTGCATTATATTAGTAACCTTGTATTTTGTCAAGTCAGTCAATTCGTCAAGTCGGCTGTCATTTGTTTTGAAAACAAAATGGTGGATTTTTCATATTTCCAGTTGACAGATGTCAAAATGAAAATTATAGAATCGAGGCCATAAATAGAAGAAGATCACTTTGAAAAGAAGAGAAAAAGGGATTATAAGTTTAAACTTGGAAGATGAAAGAGTAAAAAGTTCTAAGATAAAAGATATCCAATCATCGCGTGGGAAATTCCATTCCGTCGCAATCTCGAATTGAATTATTTCATTACAAACTACTAGCGGCTGTGACATACTTTGTTCAATGAAGTAGAAATAATTGTTGGAATAGTACATTATGGTACAAGTGTGGTACATTGGTGATTACCGCCGAGGTGCCATTGAGACCCGAGCCGTAGGCGAGGGTCTTAAGAAAGCCGAGAACGGTAATCACCAATACACACGTGTATCATACGACGTTTTTCAACACACTTGTGAATAAAATAACAATAATTTCAACAGTGAAAACGCGTTGTGAAAAATGTTTCGCTATGGCGGGAAAAAATAATCAGTTTTCCTATGCGCGCGCATTGCGATCGGCCACAGACTAAAGGGATGAGGTTTTTTTTTTATTTATTTTCCGCGCTTAGGGTTTGCGCCTATTCTGCCACGTAAAAATGGGGAATTTAAAGTTTTCTTTTATTACAGAGAAAACAAAAGTTATATTTGAGTGAAAGTTTTATTTATTAAACACGTACGAGTTAAAATTATCTATTTAAATAAGAAGTTGCATGAAATGAGCAAGCAATAGGAACATTCATTTATTTTTTCTATTGAACACGATCTTTTTTTGAATAAAAACTTTTTTAGTAACAAAGCCACTCAACCAATAAAATTTTAAAAAAAAATCTATAACTCACTTGTGAGTTATAGCAATGAAAAAGTCACAGTTTGATTATGGGTGTCATTATGTGCCTAATTGCGGTGACCATAGAGCCACTTTATGAGCAAGTGTGTTGAAAAAATAATTAAAAACATCTAAAGCCGCCGTTAAACTTGCTTTTACAGCAAATGTAAATTTAGCTTGTGCTCACATTTATATACTAGTCTCACAGTTGGCGTAGCAATAACTTGATTTATATACACCTAGGCTTAATTAATTAAGAAGCTAAAGTATAAAATAAGCGCGGTAGAAGTCTAACTCCCAAATTCATATACAGAAGCTGAACAGCCCGCCAAACCATTTCAACTAGCATTCGCCAAGCGCATACCTCAATCCACCTCTAGAGGCCTTTACATCTCTAGAGGCCTGTAGATTCGGGGGTTAGTTGTAATTTTTTAACTTTTGACATTAATTTCAAGACACCGTGTTATGAAGGATTAATAACATGAGACACACAAAATGATTGGAAACAACTTAGCAATTTTATTCTAATAGTTTTTCTTGAAGGACAGAGGCCATAAATAAAAGAAGACGAAGAAACGAATAAACGCGCGTAAAAAGTCTTCGTGTGAAAAAGCTTAAATGTGTTTGTGATTTTTGTTGTCCTTTGCTACGTATAGTATAATTTTATTATTGGTTAATTACTGTTCTACATTGTACTTTGTCTGTGCAATGTGTCTGTTAAAAAAATAAGTATATTACTATTTCTTTGGTATTTTCCCACAACGTAGTGGCTAAACAAACTTCAGTGAAATTCATCACCGTTGACTCCAGACTTGCCAAATCGAAACTAAAACAAACTACTAGCACTTTAACCGAACTCTGTTTGAACTTCGCCAGTACAATCCTCCTGAGCTTACGCCCACTTCCGACGTGTGAGCTTTTAATTATTTCTACACTGTATACTGGCAACACCTTGCTGTTTATTTAACGTTGTTTGATTGTCTTTTATTTTAAGTTGTTCTTCAAAGAGGATTCATAACAATATAGCAAAAAGGTAAGTATTAATCATACTGAGTCATGGCTCAGTCGGTAGTAGCTCTGCCTTCCGTGCTGTGGGTCGTGGGTTCGATCCCCACAGAGAACAAACTTGTGTGTTGTAAACATAGATGTTTGTTCTGTGTCTGGGTGTTTCTATGTATTATAAGTATGTATTTACAAAAAAAATAAAATGTATGTTGAAAATGAAGCTTTGCTTAATTTGGGACTAGAAGGCGTTGTGTTAAGTGTCCGAGAATATTTATTTATTTATTAATACCTACCTATATGAACCTGCTGGGCGGATATTTTTGCCATTTGAGTGTACCGTAATATTCATAGTAGGTAATATTTGGAATAAAGCCTGCGTATTCAAAATGTTCTATTAGTCAGTCCAACAATATGGAATATTTTTGTCCAAACAGTTAGATAATCGAACTACTAGTAAAACCACATAATTTCAGCACACATTCTCTTAACCGATAAAAAAAAATCTCAAGTTGATTTATGAAGCTGGCGGGAGCAATGTTGTCTCATAAGGCGTCATGGCTCAGTCGGTAGTAGCTCTGCCTTCCGTGCTGTGGGTCGTGGGTTCGATCCCCACCGAGAACAAACATTTGTGTGTTGTAAACATAGATGTTTGTTCTGTGTCTGGGTGTTTCTATGTATTATAAGTATGTATTTACAAAAAAAAAATTGTATGTGTGTATTCTATCAGCCATCTAGTTTCCATCGTACAAGCTTTGCTTAGTTTGGGACTAGAAGGCGTTGTGTTAAGTGTCCGTGAATATTTATTATTATTATTATTATTATTATTTATTATAAAAACTTCGACAGTTTTTGACAATATCGTAAGTTGAGAGCATTAGACACAGCCTTAGAGATTCCATATAAATTGTATTTGCTAGATAGATAGATGTATTCTTTATTGCACACCAAGAAAAGAAGAAAAACAATAAAAGACAACCTTTGGATGGACAGTAGCATTTCGATTAGGCATTTTATTTAGGTATTTTTATTTTTGCTACGTTAAAAAAAGTCAAAGAAGTTTGTTTTGTAAATACGGTCTTTATCTTTAATGCTTTTATTTAATTATGTAAAAAAAATCACTGCCTGTTCTAGTACAACAATCTAAGTTAGAATGTAAAAACTTACAACATTACTTAACTTAGAACAACAGAAATTACCTACATGAAGTCGGGTCGTGTCCGTAATAATTAAACTTGCAAACTGGAAGGGTGTCAGGTAACTCAATAAAGTTTAGCGGACGCGACTTTTTCACGCGACACGATAACGTAGAGACCTCAAGCCGTTCTTTCGTTTGCTCTCAATCTCTCAATTGGGCTAAAGAGAAGCCCAATTGATATTTAGAGAATAGGAAACTTCAATTCGAGTATAGGTTGATATTAAAATTAAAGGAAAAATCTAGCGTGCGTAAGGGTAAAGTATTTTAGTTGTGTACCTATTTCATGGCCTATTTTTAATGTTTTTAATATTGAAAATACGCTTACAACATCTACCTTTAATATACCTAAGTAGCTACATAATTGAATTTTACTTTGGTGACTCGTATTGTTTCCATATTTAGGTGAGTATATGATAAAATACCCCTTACTTTTAAAAAATTTCTGTAGATAACTTTGACATTTCGATCCTAAACCAGCGACTAAAAGTCGGGTCCGACAAATATCTTTCCTAGCTTAAACACTAAACTTTTTACGAGCAAACAGGAATATTCATTACAAGTAACACCTGTGTTGGTTTGTCACAATTCCACATTCTCCGCGTTTTTCGGGAGAATGGAAAGGTAAGAAAAGGTGGTTTGTGGAGAAATTATGAAGGGTCTTAATTCTAGATGAAATTGGGGTAAATACCTTCATTCGTGTCACTGTCCCGAGTTTTATAGTCATATCATATCACAAAGAAACTAAGTTTACATACGCACTAGGCGGCCAGGAAGGTGTAATATGAAATCCACTGCCCCGAATCTTTTTTTAATTTTTTCTAAACTAGCCATCCCTTTCTCATGCAATGGCAATCTGACACAACAAAGACCGCTAACATTTAGTGCTGTCAAATTAGTTTACTTTAGGTAAATACACCAACAGATTCAAGCCCATTTTATCTATTTCGTCATCCATCCATCTCCTTGTTCCGTAACTTTAAAAGCAAAAATTCAAAAACAAAAATATGGAATCTGTGAAAACATGTCAAACGTGAAATTTAATCGCGATGCAACTTCATAGTACAACCTTTCTGGTCGCTTCTCTGGCCGCCTAGTGCGCATGTATCATAATATACACAGAATTCAACGCAATTTTACTTAGAATTAGTTGTGATAGCTGTATTTAATTACTTCGTTGGTATGCAACTTGAGTTCAAATATTTAAAACGGAATTATCCTTCTCTTTTGTAAATTATGTTCTCATAACTCAACGTGATGAAAATGTGCATTCATTTCTAGGAAGAGTTTGTCACAGAGCAAGGGAAATGCACTCAAATAGATACGATATAATTCCATAAGGTCACTAAACTGGGTGTTTCGAGAAAAAACATCCATAATAAAACCTTCACAACACAATCCTTACAAACAATTTTTTTTTACAATCAAGCATTCAAAATGTCAAACATGCACAAGGTTTGGCGGTGGAAACGCAAATCGATATCTTCACAGAGTTGTGCATGTTTTATTGTGAATGTTTTGCAATGGAAACGTACGGTTACATTTACCTAATCGGTCTTTGGGCAGCCTACAAATTCCGTCAATCATGTTTATTTTATTTACGTTTATTTTACCTATGTTTTTTGTTTATTTTTATTTACTTTCTTATAGCGCGTGCACACTATGCCCGGCATGAATGCCGCGATTAATTCCAGAATTATTGCCACAGCAACATCGCCTTTATTCTCACCAAAGAGCTAGGGCATGAACTTGGCGATGTTGCTGTGGCAATAATTCCGGAATTAATCGCGGCAATAATTCGGGCAGCGGCATGGGCATGTGTGAACGCGGTGTAGGAATAAAGGCGATGTTGCTGTGGCAATCATTCCGGAATTAATCGCGGCATTCATGCCGGCAGCGACAATGGCATAGTGTGAACGCGGTACTACTTCTTTCATGATAAGTTAGAGCTTAAACACGCCTCTACGTCAGAGAAAGCAGAGTTCATTCCTCTAGCCCAGTTATTAATTAAAGCAGGCAGCTCGGGATAAGAGAAATGTTTTGCACCACAATTCCCAAAGTCCCGCCACCGCGGGAGGAAACTTGTAATTTATGCGCTGGTGAAATTATCTCTGCACTTATGATTATAATTTTTTGCCCTTTATGACTAACTAGCCGTCTCCCGCGGCGTTGCTCGCCTTCTACCCTTTAGAGTGTGACGTTTCAAAATTCCTTTCTTAGTGCACCCCTACACTATATAAGGATACTACCCTCCAAGCTTCATACCTCTAGGACTTATACTTTAGGCTGTGCGTTGATTCTATGTCAGCTTCAAAAGAGTTTTATATATATTGATTGATATATATTGATATTGATGATGATGATGATTGATACGTATTTACAAAATACACATGAAACAGTTGAGCTATCTACAAACCGATGCTCAACTGGACAATCGGAAGCGTGCGCAAAATGATGACAGATAATTTGGATTATCTAGTGTCACTAGATAGTCACTAGTAAACCTCACTGAAGAGTCACAGGAAAGGAATTTAATAATAGGTAATATCTATGCAATTTTCTTTACTGGGATGACATATTTTTTCAGTTAATTTGATTTAAAACCTAAACTACTGAACCAATTTTGATGTAGTTTTAATGGGACCAAGCGGAAAGTATATCCTTTTCAATAAAAAAAGTTTTTTTTTATTGGTTTAAAAAAAAACGATTTTAAGACCGACACACACTTGGCTGATTCTTTTAATAAAACCCAAAACGGTAAAGTCATTTCTGGTTGTTACGTCATTGACGATTTCGCGTAGAAATGTTACGCGAATAACTAATTTCTAACCAAATGTTAAAATTTATGCAATGACCTCGAACGACCTACATTATTGTTTCGTAGTCGCGAACAGAAAGTTGTGCAAAATAACTTTCTATAGAATAGACAAACAGAATAACAATAATAATTATAATTATTTATTTGCTAGACTGAAGGTGTTACAATGGTGGTGATGATAATAATAATATAGATAGTAATAGTCCCAGTACAATCTTACCCTAGATAGCCTAAGATCCCGCAAAGAAGGCATACAAATACACAACACAAAAAAAAAAAAAATGTCATCTATGAAAAATAAAAGTGAGCGAATAGGCAAAACATTATTATGTTAATAATTATATTTTTTATAATTATGTTATTTAAGTGGTGGTTTGAACAAATGGTTTTTCTTTCTTTCTTTTTTTTATGTTCTTAGTTCTATCATATTGGGTACTAAGAAAAAATCATGTCGTGCCGACCCCACTTAGTGTGGCAGCCAGGAAAAAAAGAAATGAAATTATTTTTCTAACCGCGACTGAAAGGAGAATGTTATATATTGTATTTTTTTCCCTTTTGCTTTCGAATGTCTAAATAGGCCAGTCAAAGGAATAACCAGCTTTATATTAGGTAAAAAACAATTTCAGAGATGTAGGTAGCTCCACAAACGAGGAAGCTATTTATCTTCCACGACAAATTATAACAGTGAATGTGACACGTTACAATAAATACTAACTCTGGTAAGATCAGGCTGATAGGCGGAGATTTATGATATAACAATAAATTACTAAGAGAACTCGGCGAATCTTGTACGTATTGTTTCCGATATGCTTGCTTTCGATATTCTTGGTGGAGTAAACAGGCCTGTAGATGTAGTACCTACTTAGATTATAGATAGAACACCACTTATAAAGAACACACGTAACAAACGTAATAAAAATTTTTAGGAGGTTGGTACAATGGGCGACCTTATAGTCAAAAGCAAACACTTTCAGGCAACCAGGGATTATCTATGCGGGTTATCCCTGATATTCCAACAGGCTTGTAGGGCGGGTAAGATGGGAAAATAAAAAAACTTACGGGCGTTCTCCTCGCTACGGAATAAATCAATAATTGTCAATAGGTAGAAAAAATACCATGATACCATTATAAATAAGTATAATACTTATCCAGATTTACATTACAAGTTTGTGACAATGTCTGATAACTTTTCTGAAACTTAAAAACTAAAAAAGAGTGAAAAAGCCTACGAAAAATAAGTTCAAACTACTGATACCAAAAAAAAAGCGTATGTCCACGATAATCCCACAAATATTTGAAAATAAAGAAGGACCATGGAACCCTACACTCAATGAGCAAATATTTGATTCATGTACAGAGTAATGTACATAAATACGGTCCATAAAGCCAGTACATACAATACACAGTAACGCACTTAGTCCGGTCACTTGGCGAGTGTTAACACTGCGCCGCGCGACTAATATTTTTATACACTCAAGGGAAATTATGATTTTCTCGACAACCATTTACCCGGTACGTTTAAAGGATGGTATTAACAAAGACTTTTATACGCTTCTTTATATTTTATTGGCGTGAAATGACGGCGACAGATTCTTTGAGAACCGTAGCTAAATGTTTATGAAATGAATTTACAAAATAAATAAACTTCAAACTTCTACTATAAATAACTCAGGTCTCTAGCTCAAACTTGAAATCTTCTTAAATATATAAAACTCTTTTGAAGCTGACTGACAATCAACGCACAGCCTAAACTATAAGTCCTAGAGGTATTACATTTGGAGGGCAGTAAGTGTAGGGGTGCACTGAGAAAGAAATTTTGAAAAGTCGCACCCTAAAGTGTCTAAAATTAGGATCAAACATTTTAACCAAATAATGCGTATGCTGCTACCACGCGGGTAAAGCCGCGGGCGACAGCTAGTAATCTATATTAACAGGAATTTAGAACAACACGAAATTCGTAAATTCCACGAAATATTCGGAAATTTCCTCTCTCAATCTACAAATTAGCTTAATTCTACAGCAGAAAGTTATCTCACGCCTCTACATCTAATAATATTTTGAAAGTAAATAAATTAGATCTGAGGTGCTCTAAAGTAGACAACCTTATCTGTTTAGCCGAGAAATTGCGTCACCTGTAACTAAAAAGATGGCGTTAGCGAAGCAAAATCATTAGTTCCTTATTCAACTCACAAGGGAGAATTTTTTTTTTTCATTTACTTAAAAAAGGGTCTTGTAAAACGCTTCAAGGGTCGGCAACTCGCGTGTGGCACCTCTGGTATTGCAGGCGTCCATAGGCTACGGTAACCGCTTCCCATCAGGCGAGCTGTACGTTTGTTTGTCTACTATGTTGTACAAAAAAAAACTTAAGTACCTACATACCTATAACTTTTTTCTCAGTCAATATTTTGTGATGTTATCAAAAAAAGTTCAGTCAAAAGTTAATCTATATTAAACGGACTATGCAATAGTAGGTATGGGTTTCACTAGTAGTGGATATTTGGAGCAAACTCCGTACTTAACCTATCTGCCTATTGTCCTTACAAAAAACTAACCAACCACACTTTTGGCTACAGTTTTTCAACCAACATAACGTTTACGTCAGTAATCAGAAATTGGACCAAATTCTGCAGATACAGCTGAGATAAAAGGAATTCTTGATTGGAATAGAGATAGACGAATCACGTTAAAGCAATAAAATCTGAAATATGATTATATCAACGGCATTTTATAAAAACATCCTAGCTTAGAGCTATTGCACATTACGACACCTAGACGATGCCGACATGACGTTATTAGCGTGTTGGTCGAGTGGGATTTCATCTCGACTTTCGATCCGAAGGTCGTGGATTCGAATCCCAGCCGTGCATCAATGGATTTTTTGTTTCGGAAAATGTATATGCCCATTAACACGAGCTTAACGGTGAAGGAAAACATCGTGAGGAAACCCTTGGCTTAGTCAGCTCCGCACGTATTGACCTTGTCCTTCCTGCGGATATGGCTGACTAGGCTGAGAGGATGGTATAGGTGCTGGGCCTACTCCATCTTAAACATTGTCCCAGGCACTACAGTATCCCGTTAAGTGTAGGCATAGGTTGCCTCCTGACGCTGTATAAATCATCTTCAATAGATGTAAAGGTCTATCTATTAGCGGCTTGAACAAAAATATCGTTGTCGGCGCCGTCCGACGCGGTGTGAAAGCGTCTATATGATTAGGTAGATGTATAAGATAACCTCTTCAACGATGTCGTGCAGTTGTCGTGTCGTTGGCAGTGTGAAAACAGTCTTATCCTTGAGTTTTCGGAAGTACAACAGATATTGCGACACAAGTGGTAGGTACGTGTTGGAAGAACGTGTCGAGTAATAAAATTATGGGTTGTTTTCTAAACCAAGACTTAAGATTGACTTATGTTTTGTTCTAGAGGTTTTTAGAAAAAAAAATCTACTTCCTATCCCCCTCCAGTTATGTGAATAAACATATTTATTTTTGAGAAGTGTCGTTATATCTAGAGCTTGAGTGAGTGAGGCCTTGTCTGAGCAATGTTTCAAAATAATGACCTCAGAAAATTACAAAACAAAATGATACTGCAGAATATGTTTTTAGTATACAGGGTGTTACCAGACCACTTCCAAAAACGAAAGGGGGAGCTACAGCACACCAAAACCCAACCAAAAAAAAATCAGTTATCCTGAAAAATAATTATAGCCGGAGAAAACAATGTTTAAAGATTTGTATTTATTTCGCCAGCCCGCAATGTACGCATTCACGTAGGTAAGGTCGAGGCGTAGTACTATTATTTATTCTGTGTCGTAAGTGCCTACTAACATAGGTAGGTACTAACGTAGGTCGCTCGCACGTCGCGTACTTGAATGACCCGCGATGAACTCTCAGCTGTTCATGCTGTAGTAGGCGTAATCTGCGTGCTGCGTGTACATTGCTGCTTTATTTATTTTATTAGTTTTTTTGCTTTTTTAAATGAGATAATTAGGTAGATATGTCTTATTATGTTGTACTGTGTGTATGTAACTAGAAAAAAAATTAAAAAGAGATAGTCAAGTCAATTTTTTTTTCGCGATTTTTTTCGCTTAATGTTTTCAGTATCATGGTCTGATTGGAACCTCCAAGTTTTCGGAAGTGGTCTGGTAACACCCTGTATATAGAATCTTACCTAACAGCTTTTAATAACACTAAATATGACCAAATTCTTAGAAAAGAAATACTAGGTAACTGGATTTTTGGGGTTTTTTTCACGAATATTATTACCATAGCAAGCAAGCTAGTATGAGTTAGTGACAACTCTGGTGACAGAGTTTTTAGGCCGCTTTTAGGCCTCTGTCGTGGCTTAACGACTGCTAGAGCTGGGACTGACAGTTTAACGTGCCCTCCGAAGCACGGAAGCGCTCAGATGTAAATGCCACTAGCGGTCACCCATCCAAATAGTGACCGCGCAGAACGTCGCTTAACTTAGGTAATCGGTGAAGATTGATAAAGCAAGCCTAGCCACGAGCGCTTTGACGAGATAACCTATCTTTTTTTTATGCCATAGCTGTCAAACGAGCTGATTCTATCCTAATAGATTACATCCGAGAGAAACAAACAGCCCCCGTATCGCAAGCTCTGAACTACGTTCACTGCCCAGCATAATGTCAAGTGACGTGGCTACAGATATATTAAAACAAGAAAGTGGTTTTTCTAAATGTGAAAACTCGTGTTAGTTTTTGAAGAGAAAATCCACCATTTTCTTTTCAAAACAAACGACAGCCGACTTGACAAATGACTTGACTTGACTTATTTATTACAATTTTAACACTTGACATTGGCAAAATTGTCTGTCGAAATGACGGACACAGGCCATTATTGAAGAGAAGAAGAAGAAGAAGAAGCTTTTGACGGCAAAAAATGCGCTGAAACGCGCTAATGTCACTATTTAGTCACAGAATATCAATGATTTAGTATGAATAAACATGGCAGGTTTTCATACGACCACGATAGATGTCACACACACAGAAAGATGATAGGACACCCAATTTCTAGGGTTTCGTAACCGTAAAAAATATTTGATGTGGTAAAGTAATAGGTTCTGCTGACGTCATTGCAATTTGAGAAAACGTCCAAACTCATGCAATGACGTCAATTTACTAAAACAATAACAGATAAGATCAATTTCGCTAAGTGGCGGCGTGGGATGCGCTTATAAAACACGTAATAAAACCACTTTCGTAAAAGTAATGTAGGTTATAGGTATCAGTGTTTTTTTGTGTTATTTTTATCTACTTTCTACCTAGTTCGCTAAAAGTTATAATTTGTTTTTTCACGAAGAAAATTACGACTGAATATTTCCAAAATAGCTAGTAGTTCGCCCGTACTCAGAACTCGCAATGTTCCCAAAAAATAATACATGTTATTTAGAATTTTAATTTCATGTAAGTATTGTCAATTTGTATTGTTAATTTGTAATGTTAACACCTGGCAAGAAGGGAAGACGAGAGATGGACGAAGGCGGTCACAGAATGGTGGCCAAGGGATGCCCGTAGACCAAGAGGCAGACCCAATGGTCAAATGACATCGTAGCACTGGCTGGGAATCACCGGACAAGACTCGCAAGGGACCGAAAAGAGTGGCGTAATAAAGGGGAGGCCTATACTCAGCAGTGGGTGCAAACGGGCTGAAATGATGATGATTGTTAATTTTTATCATCCGCCCACCAGTGGGCCGGCCGGTGGGCTCGATGGAAATAAGCCAAGGTAGGTACAAGTAGACTTGTACCTACCAAAAATATACAACTTTTAAAATTTCAATTTAGAACCTCCAGCATCCGTCGCATCTTTCCAGAACATTACCCCTTTTCTAATGTATTTTTTTATCAAACAAACTTAATGTTCCGGAAATACAAAGCGACCGTAGGTGCGGGTTCTTAAATCAAGTAGGACAAAGGTCTTGTAGGGTCCTCTGCTGACATAAGGGTCTGTGTACACCTTGATTAGGGCCTACTTTTATAATTTACTTTCATGTCGATTTGAGCTAACTTATGGACCCTGGAAATCGTGATTTTAACCCTAAAATCACGATTTCCACGGTACTTAGTACTTGATTTCCGCGGATGCGAGCGTTTTCAGATAAAAACGACCAACAACTCTAAAAATAAATTCAAAATAGGTAATTAGTATATTAGTTATAAATAATAAGGTTTTTATCCAGATTTGCTTTTCCTAAAATTGTTTATAGGTGAAGAATGGAACTAGTAAAAAAGCAAGCAAGCTCGTATGAGTTAGTGGCCAACTCTGGTGACGGAGTTTTTAGGCTGCCTTAAGGCCTCCGTCATGGAACTAGATAGATGTTTATATCCTAACTCTATGAGGTGAAGTAACTTTTGAAATCCATCATATTGTGCGTTCGGCAGATGTTGAACTTCTTTTGTATTTGTCGACTAAAGGACGTTGTGTTATCCAAGAAAAAAAAAAAAAAACTTTTTTATGCCCTGACGCAACCCGATTACCCAAGAAGACAAAGAAGAGACAAGTCTCTACTTTGTGTCCGATGCTATAGGTACATATATACATAAATGTATACATATAGATCTGTTTTACAGAACATCGGACAAGTCATTTAACTCATTGATCAACGTCAGTACATAATGGACTTGAACTAAAAAGTTAGCCAACGTTTAAAAGTGTCTAATTTAACTTCGTCCGCTCCTGGGTTAGTTATTGACAGTTAAGTTAGTGTTACAGTACTCTGCTCTTGCCATGGCAATATCAACCGAGAAGAAAGGACAATAATTAAAGTGATTTGAAGGAAAAACAGAATTTTTTTTGATTTGCTAGGTAAAGTAATGTCATAATTTTAGACTATTATTATAAGTTCATTTATTTTATTACCTATAGGTTCAATACTCATTCAAATTCTAAAATTGACCCTGGCAACTACGATATTTTTGTGAGATTATTATTATTTTTTATCTGTCCTTTACATAAGATATTAAAACAATTTTTAATATTTTGATGAGAGTATAGTTTTTAGTTTCATCTGTTCTTTAAATTAGATATTTCAATTATTTTTCAGCTCAATAATCTTGCCAGAGTTAGAGTTAGAGTTTCTTTATTTGCTTGAAATAGGTACACTTACAGGTGGTAAACAAATTTTAACTAGATCCATTATTTCGCTATTTTCTTGCATATGCAAATTTTTTTACAATAATAGTTAGGTAGGTCTTATAACAACTATATAATTTTACTTCAACTCCATGAATTCACGAACCGTGATGTGCCACAGAAAAAGCCGCAGCACTGTACTTGGAAACAAATTCCGCAGTAACTTTTAACTGGTTAATTGAAGTTTGAATCACCCATTAGAAAAGAAAAAATGTGGAGCAACAATAAAGACAGTTCGTGGGATATTGATAAATACCTTGGTAAGTGGTTTACATTAATATAACAGTAAAGTAGCCCTAAAATAAATAAAAAAAAAGAATGTAAGGATGTCAAAACAATAGTTGCTTTAAACTTGTATTTTTCTGTCTAAATGTTGCTGTATATTAGGTACTAGCTGACGCCCGCGGCTTTGCTCGCGTGGTAGCACGGCTTTGCTCGCGTGGTAGTGATTTTAGAGCCTTTAGGGTGCGACTTTTCAAAATTCCTGTTTTAGTGCACCCCTACACTATATGTATAAGCATACTACCCTCCAAAATTCATACTTCTAGGACTTATACTTTATTCTGTGCGTTGATTGTCAGTCAGCTTCAAAAGAGTTTTATATATTTAGAGCTATGTACGTATTTACAAAAAAAAATTATATTAGGTACTAGCCGTCTCCCGCGGCGTTGATCGCGTTAGAGTGTGACTTTTCAAAATTCCTTTCTTAGTGCGCCCCTACACTATCTAAGGAACCTACCCTCCAAATTTCATACCTCTAGGACTTATAGTTTAGGCTGTGCGTTGATTCTCTGTCAGCTTCAAAAGAGTTTTATATATATTGATGATGATGATAAGTATTCTATCAGCAATCTAGTCCCCATAGTACAAGCTTTGCTTAGTTTGGAACTATAGTTCTTCATTGCTTTTGTGGATACCAGACTTAAAGAAAACATCTCTCATGCACGCTTCTGCGTATTTCGCGGACAATAAACGCGAGATAAAGCTCAATCTAAAATACATCTTGAAATAAAATATGAGTGAGTGACCGATTTTGCGGCCAACATGCGCTTCAGCATTGTTTTCATTGCAAAATTAAAAATACACAGCTTTATTTAACCTTGTTACTGAATTACTTACTGATTACTGAGTTACTGACCGCGTAATTTCTTATTTAGCAATGTGCCGGGCGAATATAGCTCTTTTTTCTTATCGTGAGGAAATCCATCATGGATACCTAATGCTTGCTAGAGCAGTAGGTTTTGTCAAACTCTACTGACTAAAACCTCACGGTCCGTCGGGCACTTTTACCGGGGGACGCGAGTGCGCGTTGGCATTCTACCAATGTATACCGTACCAACCATAAGCTTAGACTGACGGCATTGCTTCACAGTTTACATCCTCAATAGGCTCTTTTTTTTATGATAAAAGTAATGGAACAAGCTGATAGCTCACCTGATGTTAAGTAATAACTACTGCCTATAACAATGCATTACCTCATAGAGCAAGTCCAATGAGGACGTGCCCTGTAAGGCAATGCACTGCGTCCATCACTCTGAGACGTAAAGATGTTGAAGTCTCATGTGCCTGTAATTACACCGGCGCCCTTACCCTTCAAACCGGAACACAGCAATGCGAGCATCGCTGCTTGGCGGCAGAAATAGGTACGGTGGTAGCACTTCCCCGGACGAGCTCTCACAAAGAGCTCTACTACTACTCTATGAGGTAATGCATTACTATAGGCCATTAAGGAGTTTAAACCACGTAGTAGAAAGCTTAGGACTGTTTCCTGTAGGTACTGTTTTATTCCCCTGTGAGTATTTACAAGCTTTGCTTAGTTTGGGACTAGAGTGTGTTGTGTGAAATGTCCAAGAATAAATCGCAGTACCTACAGCATTCACACAACTGGCGCCACTGAAAACCAGCGCCTGGTCAGGGTATTCACATATCCTGCCCTGGCACCATGCTGAGTGGTGGCCATTTTGTTGTTTTTTTTTTTTTAAGAATGGATACCCAACACAGGTTTACACATCACAAATCAAAGTACATATAAAAGGAAATAAAACAAGATGCTCCCATAATTATAGGGTACCACATCATGCGCATAGAAACAAGCGACTCATACACAATAACATAAAGTAGGAAAAATAACAAAGTATTACTTTTAAGTTTCACTTTTACCTATAACATTGTCAATTTTAAAATAACAAAGAATATTTTTTTTATAATGAAGCTTGTGGTCGTATACCTAACTAGAGCCACACACGTGGGTAACAAGATATTCAGTTCAATTTATTTTCAATTTATTTATTTCTCTTTATTCAAATAACTTCCGATTACTGTAACAAGCAGTTTGCGACGCCCTAGTAACTTATCTGCTAATGTTTGAAGTTACTTTGAATGCTACTTACATAATGTTCGTGAAGATATGCAAGAACTCATCGTTATCTAGAAAAAATAGGGCTAGGTCACTCTTTGCTGTGTCATAGTTATGCGGGCAAGTGGAGGCATTCCACTTTCCGCACCAAAAAGTTGCGCACCAAGAGTTTCCGCACCTACGCTATTCCAAGTAGACATCGGGATTCATAGACTAACTAACCGTCGCCCGCGGCGTTGCTCGCGTTCCAGACCCTTTAGAGTGTAACTTTTCAAAATTTCTTTCTTAGTGCACCCCTACACTATATAAGGATACTACCCTCCAAATTTCATACCTCTATGACTTATAGTTTAGGCTGTGCGTTGATTCTCTGTCAGCTTCAAAAGAGTTTTATATATATTGATTAGATATTATTACGCGGGAAGTGTAAGTGAGCAAGTTCCTTTAGTAAAAGAATTCCATTGCTAATGTTGTCATTTCTTATCGAATGAGTTATGATATTTTTATGATGTTGCAAACTGGTTATACGTGTTTTAAATTAAAAATACGTGGAAATTGAATAATTAAAAAGGAAGTCTTTATTATACTATTACTGTTACAAATAGCACTTATGTAATTGTTTATTTTTTTAATTTTAAGACTAAACTGTATTTCTTATGACAGACGAATAGTTAAAAAGTTGAATCAAAGTCTAGCTCTGTCACTGTTTGACATTACCTGCAGGCTAACCCCCGAGTCCAGTTTCCAACTCGACCGCTTTCCAATCCCAATCCGGAACCAATTTCAATATTCAAAAAATCGGTACTCTTGAATCCAGTTCCGATTAAGCTGACATCGACATACGTAGTCGATTTCAAATTTGACTATTTTTTAGGGCAGGAAAAGCAACACCATGTAAGTGTTGCCATGACACGTCAGAACTAAAACTACCATTACTCAATATTCAAGAATATACGTGCAATGTTTTTAAATCACAATAAATATGAATAAATTCTTTAAACAAAATATTTTCCATTATTTTTAGTCATATTAAAGTGAGTTAAAACGTTCGCTTACCTCTAAATTACATTGTGGTTGCATAAATGAGAGAATGCTTATCACTAAAAAAGACCGCGAACGTGAATTGATTCTTTGAAAAAAAAAAAACACCCAGCGATTCCCGCCAACGGAAAACCTCTCGGAAAAAGACTCTTTTTTTCGAAACGAAACACGAACAATGTATGAATGAAACGGGGATCATAATTTTAATCACGTTTCATACAAAACGAGATTTTCAGTGTGTAATTTTGATAGAATGGGAGTCCCACTTCTTTTTAAGTAGGAACTACCTAAGAAGAAGCAAATAAGTATTATTCTTTGTACCTACTCTGTTGATTTTGATGAAATTATGATTCTGAAAAAAAAGCAGCAACTGATTCCCGCCAATTTAAAAACGTATGAAGTCTTTCATTTTAAAGCTTTTGAATAATTTCTTACCTTCTGAGAATGCAAATCAAATCAATATAGGTAGGTACCTGCACCAAACCTACGCTCCTCATACCTATCTTTGGAGTACTGTAGGTAGACAAAGCTAGAAAAGTCGTCCTTTAGTATTTTTCTGATAATTAGATAGAATCATTAAAGATTTGCTATGTTGTTTCGTACCGGACGTAGGTCTACCCGTACCTATGGAAGAAACCTAGTGGGAACTAAGGAATTAGGGAAGAAGTCTAAAATATCACATCAGTAGGTAGGTACCTAGCCAAATATAGCTCTACATCTCCTATATGGTACTTTATACTTTGATTTTATCATTTTTATATCCCACTCGATCGCAAAAAAGTTAGTATTTTGAAACTGTGTAAATCCAGCGAAGAAGTCGGTTCGAAGCCCGATTCCTAATGTCAAAATCGTGTCAAGAGTACCAAAAAACCCGCCAGCGGGAAATAGTCGCTTTCAATCAGTCAAACCGGCTTGGGATTGGATTGAAATTTTTTCACCCAATCCAGTTTCAAACCTTGTTGGTACTGGATTCAAGAGTACCGAATGACATGATTTCTGTCAAATTCCGTGAAACCGGATTGGAACGGGTTTCGGGGGTAAGGCTGCTGTTAGTAGGTGACAGCAGTAATTTTAACAGCTGATTAAAGTTATGCAGCGATCGTAAGTAAGGGGGAAAGAAAGTTACTACTAATAAATACTACAGTAACAATATTTCTAATATTTACAAAATACACATGAAACATGATAACCACGTTCCATTAAACATTATTATTTATGTACTCCATGTGTACCTACCTTTACGCAAAACAAAGGATGATTTCATTTTTTGAAAAATAAACAATTCGAGCTCGAACTATGCCCAATGTGCAGTATTTTAAGCAATTAAAACTTCAGTCATAAAAATAAAATAGCGCTATAACCATAGACTATAAATCCATTGGAATACTTTGGCTTTCAAATTTCGCGCCATAAAAAACAGAAGTTGTAAAGTTAACAAATAATAGGTGGTACAGTCAACGACAAAAGTTCTTACAGACGACATGATGGGCTGGGCTTGTACCTACTCCTCCTTGTCGGTAATGACAACATTCTAAATTCAAAACTTTAAAAATTATTTCAAAGTGTAAAGAGTGTTTTTATTTTCTTTTTAAGTCCTTAAATAAGGAGGAGTTTCTCAATTCGGTTCTATATTTTTCAGTAGTTTGGCAGTTAAATAAGTAACTGAAAAAAACACGTAACCCACGTACACGACATTGCGCATTTTGCTTTTCTGTGGTGTTTACGATCAATAATGATAATGATGCGTCATGGCTCAGTCGGTAGTAGCTCTGCCTTCCGTGCTGTGGGTCGTGGGTTCGATCCCCACCGAGAACAAACATTTGTGTGTTGTAAAACATAGATGTTTGTTCTGTGTCTGGGTGTTTCTATGTATTATAAGTATGTATTTACAAAAAAAAATGTATGTATGTATTCTATCAGCCATCTAGTTTCCATCGTACAAGCTTTGCTTAGTTTGGGACTAGAAGGCGCTGTGTTAAGTGTCCGTGAATATTTATTTATTTATTTAATAGAACAGTTTCAATGAATTGCCATCATCATCATCATTTCATGATGAAGGCGTATCAAATTGAAGTCGGTTTTTCCAGTTTTTTAAACATATTAATAACATATTTTAATAATTATTTATGATTTTTTTTGTCATTTACACATTTTTGAATGATTTACAAACTAATTTGCGTCTGATTTTGCTGCCGACTGCTCTGAACCCGATAACAAAAGGGAAAGAAAACAGCTGAATCTTGAAAGACCTTTCAAAAGTTTGGGTAATTGATTAAGTTGGGTTATATATAGACCTGTCTCGCAGTAGAATCTCCTACTGTTATTAAAATATTGCTCACAAATGAATTTATTCACAAAGAAAATTACAACTAATACAGTATTTACAATATTCACAATATTTACAAAATACACATGAAACAGTTGAGCCATCTAAAAACCGTTGCAAAAGATTTATAGATAGCTCAACTGGTCCAAATCAGTACCAATCGGAAGCGTGCCCAAGACACTGGCTGCATTGCCGTGCTGAATAGCAATGCTGATACGCTGGCCTAGATAATCACCAGCCCTCGGGTCACGCGTCGCTTCGACTAGACGCCCTGAAAGAATTTTGAAAACCCGGAGGGCCTCGGTACCCCACGGTACCTATATAATATAATATTGCTTGTATAAAAGTTTGTAGCTAGTTTTTAAATTTGTTTTATGATAAATAAGTAACAATATTTATTTATAAAAGTATTAAAGTAAATGTAGACTTTTGTTTAGCCACAAAATATATTTCTAAATACTTTAAAAACCTGAGAAATACTAAATTGTTTTTGAAAAAAAGTAACTACTTAGGTGGAAAAAGTATACTGTTGCTATATAGGCCAAAAGATCAAATTATGATACCTAAGAAATTGATCGCCAAAATATTTTGACCTGAAAAAAACAAAACCAAAGTTGTTTTATTTTATTTATACAACTACAAACCAAAGGTTAAGACCAGCACCACTCATAAACTTCGCTTCAAATGTTTCAGCGCGTTCCGATGCTATAAATAATTCAAAGAAAGTCTTAACGCCCTAGGGATCTAAGCACGCACTGAAAATACCTGAATCGGTTTAAAAATGAATAAAGAACTTTTTTTATTTTAAAACGTCAAAAAAGTTAATCAGTCTTTTTTTTTCATTTGAAGGATTTTGTCGCTTATCGACTATGTGTGTAATAAATAGCCGATGGAAAACTAAATAAGACTCAAGATAGTCTTTTTGGAAATTTATGGGGAGGCCTAATAGTCTGTATGCAAGCTTTTAATGAATAGTCGATAGATAGCTAGAGAAAGCTCAAAACTGTCTCTGGAAATCAGTTGGGAGGCCTTAGTCTGACTACTAGTCTTTTTATTGTTTGTTTTCGCAATATTTTAAATCTACATAAAATAATGTACCTATCTATATTTTGTGCTATATAGCAGCGAAAAATGTCTATAGGTACGTATACAGCATGTATTTACAATGGCGACAAAAAATTGACACACGGGTAGAGCTACTTATTAGTATTCATTAAAAAATAATTAAAGTACAGTCAGCGGCAATAGAATGTGTACAATTCGTAATTTTCAATGTAGGGCCGCAGCATTGTTATGGACTTTGACGGTCCCAATACTAAATAAATAAGTAAAATTATCAACTGTGTTCATAATTTTTTATTTTTTATCCCGTAAATGTCTATTGCAATACGGTGACACTAGTTTGAAAGTTACGAATCGTATACATTCTAGTGCAGCTGACTGTTTTTTAATTATTTTTTTATGAATACTATAATAAGTAGCTCTACCCGTGTGTAAATTTTTTGTCGCCATTGTAGATCCATGCTGTTTACACCACTATTTTGTAAAAGTCCGGATCAGTGCTTGAGCAGTAAATTGGCATACGGGCGTAGATTTTATATTTTGAATCCAAAATATAAATCTTCATTTCAATCTTTATAGAGCCCATTGGAGCATTTTTCACAATGATCGCTTTATAGACAATCAAACACAATACAAAAATATGTCGCACAACAAAAACTCTTTTGTTTATGCTCAAACTCTTTTATCACACCATAAACAAAAACCGTAACATTTTTATTAGTACAAAATTTGACGTATGAGACATTTCTGGCTATTTTGGTTTAAATTGTCTTTTTGTCACAATTCTTAGAAATTGGTCAAGTTCATTATTGAGGACAATTTTTGTGAAACACTAGTCATGGACTATTTTTAACCTAATTTAAGAATTCGCATCTCATTCGAACTAGTTATAAAAATATAGTATTACTTATGAACACGACTGTACTATTCGATGGTTTTCAAAAACATTTTTTATATTAAGTTAGGTAGGTACTTATAGCTGGTTTTCCATGTCTTTTTTTTTAATGTTACTTAGTAAGAAAAAAAAATTTATTGCACATACTTTATTGCACACCTTAACCTAGGGATTACAAGAAAAAAAAAACTTAAATTAATTATACAATGTAAAATATCTACACTCGGACCTATAAGAGACGTGTATGCCTACAATATTTTAAATAAATAAGTAAATGGCCTTGGACTGGACATATCACACATCACACAACGCTCTGTAGTCCCAAACTAAGCAATGCTTGTACTATGGGAACTACATTGCTGATACAATACTTATATACATTTTTTTATTGTAATACTTGAGTAGGTATTACTGTAAATAGACGTGTCTCGTATGAAATAATATATTTTAGCCAAACTCCATAAATATTATGCTGGGACTTGTTACAAAAATAATTTACGGTACAGTCAGTGACAAAAGAATCATGTAAGCCTGAACTTGCTTTTGTCAGATTTCTTGTTCTCTAACAATAAAACAAGCGAACCACAAACAACTCACTCTATAAAGGACAATGTAATAAATTGCGTGGAAACTTGTCACCTAGTTGACATTCTTATAATTCAAGAAAGTGTTTTTTTACGCTTCAGACCATCGTCTACTAAATCAATTCAAAGAGAACCTTCTAAAAAAATATCTTATTTTCGTAAGATCTCTTTGTTGTTAGGTATCGCTAGAGCCAGAACTGAATGAATGAATGAACTCCAAAGGAATGAACTAAGTTCATATTACGTCAAAATAAAATATAACTTGTACTAGTTGTATCTAATATTCTGTGCTTGTACTAATTATTCTGTAATATCACCGCGATACAGCAAACAATATTAACATTTAACAATGTTTTCATTCATTGAATGAACCGTGAACGACGAGTGTGAAGACATTGAGCAAATCGCAAGCTCTGAACTGCGTTCGCTGCCCAGCATAATGTCAAGTGACGTGGCTACAGATATACGAAAACAAGAAGCTTTTGACGGCAAAAAACGCGCTGAAACGCGCTAGTCACTTTTTAGTCACAGAATACCTATGATTTAGTATGAAATCAGTTCAGAAAATCTGCCAGGCTTAAACCTGGCAGGTTTTTATGAGACAACGATACCCCCACAGGCGTAGCGTGAAAGAAGCCTTTATTTTAGCAGTGGGTGCTACCGGCTGATCAGATAGATAGATAGAGGTATATTAGTAAAACACTTTGTAAAATACCTATAGTAGTATAGTGTACAAAAATGATTGGATTACAGTCAAAGGGTCTCCAATCCGGACAATAAAAAAAGCTATTCTAATCTCATTTCTCACCAAATTCCAATTCTAATCATAAAGTTTTTTTTACGAACATTTCAATGTCTACCGAAGTGTATTAACAGTAAAAAGAATTTCACTTAGACGTTCTTGAATTACTTTTCAGACACTTCAGGGGATCATCTTATTGAAGAATTGCCAACGAGGGGCTGCGAGTGATCGCGTAGCTGATATTTCATATCAGTTTCAGTTTGCAAAACAATGTTATTTTTATTTTCAACCAAAAAAAAATCGCTTCGTGAAGACGAATAATAGCCCTTGTAATCTAGTCTAGTCTAATCGAACTGTGTGTATATTCTACACTTAAGTACTAGATAATCACTCGCCATAAAATCATAATAGGTATAATTCTAGATATTTTATTAGTGTAGCTAGGGTTATGGAAAATGGAATCGCAATTCGATATTATCCAGATTTTATTGCTATTTGATTTTCAGTTTGATAGTTTCCAATGACATTTACTCTCTATGATGACGTGTCATTTGATTTTATAATACCGTATTGCATGAGTGCAATGCTAATACTCCTTAGAAGTAATAGACTCTCGTGGACTTACTGGTAAAATTAATTAATTCGAGTTTTATAATAAAATGAAGTCAAAATATTATTGCGATTCATCGGGATCTCGTAAAAGTCACTTTGGCTTCCATTTTGTGACTATATAACACACTAACAATATCACAATAATATTTTTCCTAGATCAATATAAAACTCTTTTGAAGCTGACTTAGAATCGACGCACAGCCTATAAGTCCTAGAGGTATGAAATTTGGAGGGTAGTATCCTTATATAGTGTATAGGGGTGCATTAAGAAAGGAATTTTGAAACGTCACACTCTAAAGGGCAGAACGCGAGCAAAGCCGCGGGCGACGGCTAGTTTTATCATAAAACGAATCCCTCATATTGTTGTCAGTGTTGAAGAAAATAAAATAACAACAAATTAGAACATGGTTCAAAACCTATCATAATACCAAAACTTTTGTGCGTGAAATCCAACCAAATAAATAATTTGCGAATCGAATCGGAATTAGAACCCAACAAGCGTACGTAAGAAGTTAATTGGCACGGAACCCTAATGTTCCAGAAAAGCTGATCAAACGGAACATTGATGATGAAGGAACTTGTATGACTGTGTGTATGTAGAAGGTATACACAAAAGTGGGTTCGATCCCTCCGAGAACAAACATTTTGTGTGCGGCAAAAATAGAGATTTGTTCTGCCTGAGTGTTACTGTGTATAATAATTATGTATTTACAAAAATATATGTATATAAGTATTTTATGAGCAATCTTGTTCCTATGGTATAGTACAAGCTCTTGGGAATAGATAGAGGGCCTTATGTAAAATGTCCAAGGATATTTATTTATTTATACATAACATATTGAGGTACTGGAAAAGGTCGAACCAAATATCGGTGTCGGTGCCGAAACAGATGTAAAAAAAAGAGTCTTCTTTGTACTAAATGCATTACATTTAGCACACAGCCAATATTGCGAAGGTGACAATGTGACAACCGCCTTATTCCCTTACTAATTAGCTCAAGCATGATATTAAATAGAGCAAATTCTGCAAATCTTCACCATTCTTCAGGTAAGGTTAAATTTTTCGGAGTCTTAAGATGTTTTCCTTGTTAACTGTATATTTTACAAAGTTTTAAGTAGCTGTAACTCGTTTTTACTGCTTTTACAAGATACTACACGATGGGGATTACTTTTATAGTCTTTAAAAAATAAGGACGCCATTTTTGTTTACAAAACTACACTTCTAGGACCGGGTCCATATTCTTAGTCGGGTTGAGGATTATTCGAGGTATGAATTTACGTCTCAGAGTGATGGACGCAGTGCCTTACAGGGCACGTCCTCATTGGACTTGCTCTGTGAGGTAATGCATTGTTATAGGTAGAAGTTACCACTTAACATCAGGTGAGCTATCAGCTTGTTCCATTACTTTTACCATAAAAAAAAATGAATAATCCTCATCTCGACTCGACCACGAAACCGTGCTTTGGGTAGTTTTAGTTGTCGAAATGATTACCACAACACGATCTCGAGGTCGAGTCGAAGTGAGGAATGTCCGTGGTAAAGACTAGAAAATGGGGCTCAATTTTATTATGGCATTAAAAGACACATATTTTCTAATAGCGAAATAAACCTTTTCAAAAAGTCATTCCTCAAAAAATCATTTTCCAAAATGATCTAAAAAATATTAGTTTCTAAGAGTACAGACTAAAGCGTTTCTTACAAAAAAGTTATTAACATTTAAAGCCAAAGAATTGGATATACCTAGTCAATGTGCCGATTAGCATCAGCGTCTACACTAAACTTTTCGCAAACCAGTTGCAAGATACGTAATCCTCTCATAAAGACAGCAATAATCTAAACAGCTGAATTATGAAAAAGCAAGTTAATTTGTAAATTTTACCAATACTGTAAAAATTATAACTAAATTTGATTTCTATTGCGCTTCGCAGTCAGAGCGCGGGTCTAAGAGCTATTTTATTTTATTTTATACAGTAAGATATCCAACACGGGTTTACACTATACAGTTCAAGAATCTTTTACAGAGATGAGATGTTCTCATAATTATTATAGGGCACCACAGAGTGCACAAAAGAACAAACAACAGATTTATATCTATTTATATCTTCCTATCTATTTATATCTTCCGGTTAAAAGGTATGGTAGATAAAGATTAGTGTCTTCAATTGCTTGGATTTATTGACTAGTAAGTGCAGTCTACAAGCATTGCCACACCGTCCCTCGCGACAGTGACCATGCTCTTAGAAGAACTAGAGAACCCCAACAAGCAGACCAAATATCTCTATTGGTGGCACTTCACATGGCTATTTGTATTTGTGTATTTGGCATATTTGGCAAACAATTACCATGTGTGGACAGTTTATTTGACAAAGTGTTCGCTTTATTTGCCTCTTTTTGCATGTTCGTCTTGAACGTCATATTTTTTGCCAAATACAACAAACACCCAATAGCGAACACAAATAGCCATGTGGAGTGCTACCATATGACAATTGTACTGGCCCACCAGTGGGCCGGCCTGTGGGCTCGATAGAAATAAGACGAGAATAGTCCTCACCAATTTAGCTAAGCACTTTTATAAAATACTAGCTTTCACCCGCGACTTAGTCCGCATCCCGTTTGATTCTGTTTATTTTCCGGGATAAAAAGTAACTCATGTGTTAATCCACGTTACGAACTATATATATTCCAAGTTTCATCCAAATTGGACCAGTAATTTCAGCGTGATTGACACAAACATCTAAGCATCCGATACGATAATTAAATTTAGAGTATGTTGTGGTAGAATTGTACGTATTCAGTATTTATAAATTAAATAGCATAAAGTAATAGAGAAAAACAATGGTAGTATCACGGGAAAGAAACCCCATGCCACTGGCAGTGGCAAGCAGTAGTATCACGGGGACTGATATCAAAGACTTGAAAAATATCGTACGGTCAATTCAATCGCTATAAGACTGTATATTTAGACACCTAGCAGATTATTGTCCGTATAGATGCGCGTGTGGCCTAACCACACATGTTTAGTAAACGTAACAAAGTATTAAATCAAAAAACAACCTATAAACGTCAAAGTAAATGACTGTGAGCTCTATATATCAATTTAACAACATCCTATCCGTCTGAATAAATAATCTCACCTAGACTTTGGCGTGGATCCAGGATTAAATGCAATGATGGTACCTACTCTAGGCAGCGTGATGGAAGAGGACAAAAAGTCGTGAAAGATTTCGTCACCTTCTTTTGTTTGCCAAAAAACAAAAGAAAGTGACGAATTTAGTTTTTTCTTTGATATACAAAATTGTTATGTTCAACTCTCAGCAAGCAGGTTTCAATACCACAAAGGTACTAATACTATATTTCAAGAACACTAATTGTGTGGCAAATTCATAAAATATGTAGGTAAATTGTAATTCAATTTTTTTATACAATTAAAAAAAAAACAATCCGATAGCCTGTCTAATGTTAAGTGGTAACCACTGCTTATAACGATGCATTGCACTGCGCCTATTACTGAGGCGTAAAGGTGCCAAGTCTCATGTACCTGGTAATTGCACCGGTACCCTTCAAACAGGTATATTTTAATATTCACTACGTTCCGCCACAGGTACCGGGCATTTTCGGGTAGCTAAGCTAATCTTCTAAATCATGAAATGTGCCTTTTAGATAGGTTTAATTTTTACGCTGTTAAGGTCATGTGTTAGGTCTGTAATAAAAAAAGTTCATCGAACCAGTGGTTTGCAAGCAATCGGAATTTATAGGCCGCTTTAAGGCCTCTCTGGCCTCCATTAATAGCCTCCGTGGGGTAAATAACAACCAAAATACAGGTAAAATTGTGAGCACTCATGTTTTCCGCAAAAAAATAATCAGGATAGTGGTTTGGGTTTCTAAAAATTGCCGTCCGTCGTATTACGGTGTGCTATAGCGCTTTTGAAACTAGAACAAGTTCAATATTTAACACGTTCCCTGCCAACTACGAAAATATACGTAGTAGCGTATCTAGGATCCAGCGCCAGCTACGAGTTTATTCGTAGATGTTTAGTTGAGGCTACCTACAAAATTAAAAGCATTGACAGTGTAAATACGAATATATTCGTATGGCAAGGAACGTGTTAATTTTTTTACTTATAAATCCTCCTCACAGGACCACCAACAGTGATCATTCATAAATTAGTGAAAACTTTATCAAAATCAATATCATTTTTCAAAGTAATCAGTACAGGCACATATCATATAATACCACAGATTATATAATACTATACTAGGCATAGGTATGCGAGATACTCGGAACGCAGCCTTTCAGATTTGCCTTCGCGTTCATTCCATCTCATTCGTTCTCCTAAACTTCCACGTAGTCACGTACATTATTGGTGTTAAATAAATAAAGCGCCGATTATAATTACTGGATTTTTATTAATATACCAAAGTATACTTACAATGTGTAATGTAATGTGTAGGTTAGCTAAATTTTTATTCATAAAGAAAATTATAATACAGTATTTACAATATTCACAATATTATTCAAGGTTAGTTAGGTTTGTATTTATATTCTGTTCATGCTGAATCTTAATACTCTATGCAGTTTATTTTTACGTTTGTTCATTCACAAAGAAGTAATCGCTTCGATATCTCATTATAAAAATCTGCACCTTCTGCGACTTTGCATATAAATTGTGAACCTTGTTATTTTCACTGAATGAAATTCTATTGACAGAAATTCTTTCTAGGTTTATAAACGCTCAAAATTGTATTAAAAAGAGATTTATATTTTGAACTGGTAATACTTATTCCAAGTGTCAAAAAATATTCAGAAAATCAAAAAATACTTGTCAAAAGGACCAGCCTCCAGAACCAGAACAAAAAAAAAGTAAAAAAATATCAGACATTCGTCTTTTTCTGCGATAAAAAAATACCTGTAGGTACAACAAAAAAAACAAAAACGATGAATAAATTACGCCATTCTCGTTTGTGACGTGACTTTTTATTTTTATTATATGTTACGTATTTGACATAATTACTGTATTGTTATTTTTTGTGCGATCATAATTTGACAGATTCTTTAATTAATTTTGTTGGTTAATCCGTTTTAATTTAAGTAAAAATAAAAAAAATTAGATGGTCACCCTAGCTCTCACAGTGTAGATACAACAGTTAGCTAAGGTACATTTATTTCGATCTAATGAAGACACATGCTTGGGGTCAGTTTTTATGAGACAGTAAATTTACCAACGCGATACTGTGACCCGACTCCTGACGAAAGATAACTATGATGTATGATGTATCAGACAGATGAAGTACATATTTTGGTTTGTGTTTGACATTTCCTGGATTGATGAGGGCATTTGAACATTTGATAAATGAGAACTTCATTCGTGTCCTTTGTTGTTTGAAATTGTCGCTAAAACCCAGTTTAGAAAAGGTTTCAAAGTGATTCTTGTGAATGGGTATTGGTTTTAAATTATCAGTCATCATTATATTAGTCTGTAGAACTTCTCATACAAAACGAAGTAACTAAATCGCTTGACTGTGTCTTCGATCAGAAGCTGTGTCTGAGTTTTGCTATGTTAATTTTCGTAAAGCGGGCTTCGAGAAACTTCGATCAACAAAACAAAACTAAGGCCAGTATGCTGATTTACTTATTAACATTGTAGATTTTTGCAGTAAAATCTGTACTCAAATCTGTGTTTGAGTAATGATTTCTGTATCGGCCGGGCCTCAGACTCAATACTAAACCGTAACTACTCGTAGCAGTATAAAATAATGATATTTCCGTTCCATCGGGTGACGGTTGTTCTACATTATATTAACCTAACTATATAGTAAAATAAGAAAATTACAACTAATATAGTATTTACAATATTCACAGTATTTACAAAATACACATGAAACAGTTGAGCCATCTACAAACCGTTGCAAACGATTTATAGATAGCTCAACTGGTCCAAATCTGTACCAATCGGAAGCGTGCCCAAGACACTGGCTGCATTGCCGCGCTGAATAGCAATGCTGATAATAAATAAGATTGTTTTGATGATTTTTTTTAATAAAGGCGTACGTATATTTGGTATGACACACATCAGACAAGAAGTGGTACTATCTGTGTCAACACATCGACTTTCTAAGAATCTCCTTTTTTATTGCTTCATAGAACTAAATTGAAGCATCACAAGATAATTTATATAAATTTGGAACGTAAATTCGTATCAGAAAACGTGTTTAATAAGCTGACTCAAATAATTTATTTCCGTGTCGTGTCTAATCAATAAAAGACCAAAATTTTTAGATGTCTCATTTAATTTAGCAAGAACATATTTTTTTGTCTAAAATATTTTTTTACAAATTTATGTGTTTGAGAGGCGTGAGAGCATTTTTGAGATTTGTGAACAACTAATTCAGATCTTTAGGTTATGCCGATTCATTAAAAAAATCATGGAAAGATATTTATTAGACAAATATATATAAATAAACATAGTAGCAGTTGAAATTACACTAGAACTACATAATAATGTCTAATCTGATACTTTTATAAGCAAATAAACTTCTCGTAGAAATGATTTATATTATTTATAATGAATGAACCATTATTCACGAGTATTCACTACGTATGTTAATAATTACAAAATAATAAAATATTGCGTAAAATAAAATGGAAAAAAACTAGTTTACACGTTAAAATGTCAGCGTGACATAAATGTTCTTCTCGTTCAATTTATTAACAAAAACACAATTCGAATTAATTCAGCAATTCACACTCAAAATTTTCTTTGATGCATAAAATTAATCACTTACAAAATCAACCTACAAGATTAATAAGAGCAATAAATTAACCTGAAGTTCAGTGACCGACTTAAAAAAAATACTCACCAGCATTTATTAGGCCGTGACATTCACAGAAAAAAAACACAACACTCTTTCACAATTTGCACACTTGCAAATGATGCGTAAAAAGTTCGCGGAAGTCTGTGTCTCCGGAGCACGTTAACACGTCTGATCTCGGCGCCGGTCGCGCGTCTACTGACGTCTATAGAGAAACTTTCCTGACGTCTTCACGAAGGAGATTTTTCACAGACTTTTAATTTTATTGCGAGGGCGGGGAAGCCGATTCGAATTATGAATTGCTGACTTGCTGGAAATGTTTGTGACACTAGGATATTTATCGGCACTTTAGAAAACACCAAGATAGTGTTTTTTCCATTGGACTATGTTTGGTCATAGTCCTCTATTTTGTTCAGTTAGGTCACTTTTTTACACATATTATCTATATTTAAGGAGGATCTAAGTACAAACAAACAAACTATTTGAAAGAGAATAGTGAACTTTTCTTAAACTGGAATTCCACAAAATTACGGTGTATAAATATATTTTATTTCTAACATAAATAATAGCATTTTCAATATAAGAAAGTTGTGAAAGAAACCCCTCCAAATCAATGTAATGATTCATAACAAAATTTGATATCGTAGAGATATG
Organism: Eulithis prunata; assembly: GCA_918843925.1. Classification (NCBI taxonomy): domain Eukaryota; kingdom Metazoa; phylum Arthropoda; class Insecta; order Lepidoptera; family Geometridae; genus Eulithis; species Eulithis prunata. Next base: position 5,289,532 of record OU974030.1, on the reverse strand, counting down.
CTACGGCGTAGCAGGTCAGTGCAATCAATCATGTCTCGTAGCAGCGTAGCAACCCACCGATTATGAATACACACACGTACTTATAGTATAGACTGGAATATGTTAGCTGTATGTACCGCGGCGACTGTCAAATTATAACAACCCAGATTATAACAACAGTGGCAACATTTTATCCTCTAAGCGATTCTATTACAACAGAAAAAAGAGATATTTTCGACAAAGGAAACTCGAAAAACGATAGCTCTTGTGAACGTGACACATGGCCTGTGATTTGGCAACACATTTCTAAGGAAGCCGTTCGTATAGCGTCGATTTACTAGAGGTAAGAACATATCTGTCCCACGTACGCAACGTACGCAACGCATTATGAAATCTGGACCCTGATATTTGTATGATTAGAAACATACTTGTCATACGCAATGCTATCCCACGATAAGTATGTTTCTAACCATACAAATATCAGGGTCCAGATTTCATAATGCATTGCGTACGTTGCGTACGTGGGATAGAATGTTCTTACCTATAATCTCAATACGATTACAAAATTGTTTAGGATTTTCTAATATTTTGATAGACTTGAATATCGAAGCGCTTATGGCGTAGCTTGCTTAGCCAATCTTAACTGATAATCTAAGGTAAGCAACGTTCTGTGCGGTCACTATTTGGATGGGTGACCGTTGGTGGCATTTACATCTGAGCGCTTCCGTGCTTCGGAGGGCACGTTAAACTGTCGGTCCCGTCTCTAGTAGTCGTTAAGCCACAACTGAGGCCTTAAGGCGGTCTAAAAACTCCGTCACCAGAATTGGCCACTAGAGCTCATACGAGCTTGCCTGCTTTAATATTTTGACAATGGATTACGTGTCATTTTGATAGCATCTGTACCAAAGATCAGTAAGGCTCAGTAAGGCAATGCATCGTTATAAGCAGTGGTTACATAACATCAGGGCCATTTGTTTCTTCTATCATTTAGTTGTATAAAAAATTTACATAATAATCATTGCGACAAGTTCAAAAATCCTTACTTGAAAATGTTGTGTTTTTATGTTTGACAGTAGTGAAGTATGCTCACATTGCTCACGCCCTCGAAGCACAGTTTTGCGGTTCCATTTTCAGTACACCAATTCAAGGTTGGATGATTGATAGAATACTTCGCTTTAGACGCTGAATGACTCCATACCTATACTAGTGTCAGTAAGAGTCATCCCGTTTATTATTGGAAAAGTATTTTGAAGGATACTCACATAGTTTCCTCAATGAATACGTGCGAATGGTAGCATAAATAACAGTAATGTAGGTCAGTCATGACTGGACATTCCACTGAAGCCTTGAAAATCTCCCAATATTAGGTATAAACTTACCTCATCTTATTATTTTTCCTCATACGAATTCGTGTAATAAATGCCGTTTTGATGACAATTTTTTCCCCCCTTCGATTCAAAGAATATGTAATACGTAGTTCCTACGTAAGAAGAAGCGGGACTCCCATTCTACCAAAATTACACACTGAAATCTCGATTTTTATGAAACGTGATTCAAATTTTGACCCCCGTTTCAAACATTGTTCGTTTTTCGAAAGCACGAGTCTAGTTCGAGAGTTTCGCCAGTCTGCTTCGATTTTTCTGGAAGCTGCTATTGATAGAGTTACTGTAATGGAATGGCAACGTAGAAAAAAGAAGAAGAAGCCATCTTTAACGTGATGCAACATAAAAAATGCAACAAAATCGATACCAATGGAAAACACTACACGATTTTTTATACAAAATTGCATGTAATTTTGGCACATTTTTAAACTGTCAAACTACAAAACCTTCGGGCAGCCTTTCACTGACTGGTCCATGATTTACTTTGACAGTTCTCCAAGAAATATGATCTAAAGGGTGATTCTCTCTACCAATTCTAGGGAAAACGTTTCTAGGATTTGTTGGAATGTCGCATAAAAGTAACTAAGCCGCCTTTTATGTATCTGGCCGTTGGAGGTGCTATGGGTCGTGGGTTTAATCCCCACTAAGAACAACCACTTGTGTGTGGACAACATAATAATATATGTTTGTTCTATGTATGGATGTTACTATTATAAAAAGGTATTTACAAAAGAAAATTATAAAGTACTCCATCAACCGCATTATTTCTCATAGTACAAGCTTTTCTTAGTTTCGGGCTAGAAACCGCTGTGCGTGAAATGGCTTATTCCCATCGAGCCCACCGGCCGGCGCACTGGTGGGCCGGATGGGAAAAAAAACCCATCGAGACCACTATGCAAATGAGTGGGCTCGATGGGATTTTTTTTCCCATCTTGTACACCAGTGGGCTCGATGGGAAAAAAGTTGACTTAGAATCAAATCATAAACAAAAAGCATATGTCCACGAATATTATTTATTTATCTTAAGAAAATCCCAATATTATTATTTTTTTCTAGAGAATTAGCGGAGGCAGTTAGTTTAGTTCGCTCCAGTTCATATATTGACTCAACAGCAAAAGAACCAATATCGTAATGGATTGAATTGGTTTTGTTTGCATGCTCTATTTGAGATTGAAGATTTTTAACTTTTCTATTCTTTTAGTTATTCTTGTTGAGATATTTTTACTAAGTAATTGTTAAATTTAAAATAAACTAAAAGTTTGGTACCTACCTATATTATCTCCTCAGCTATAGGCCCCGATATGATGGATAAAAACATTATTGTACACACAAAAATAATATACATACCTAAGTACAAGAAACAACATAATAAAAGAAAATTCAATGGGCGGCTTTATCACTAAAAGCGATCTCTTCCAGACATAGATATGGTTTAATAGCTCTCAGCAAAAGTAAAGGGGGAAGTCACGTGACTTTCCGAACAATAAGTCACGTGACTTTTTATATTCAACTACAATACAACTTTGTTTCATGGCTTTTTGCGAACACAACAGAATCAATGAAAGCCATTGTTTTTTTTCTTAACTAAACCTATTTGTAAGCTATACTTGGTTGCCAGAATTTGGCACCTAGAATCACCTAGTTTATAAAACGATTCTAAATGTTCCTGTGATTTTACTGAATAAACTATTTGACTTTAGTAGTTCGCTGACTTTCACTAAAAAAAATAGAAATTATTCACAAAGAAAATTACAACTATTTAATTTCAAATTCTTGTTGTATGGCCTTTGCAGTGTTGCCCGCAATTTGACCAATTACAGTAGGTATTTACAAAGACACATGAAACAGTTGACTTTGACTAATACTTTAAGCCAAGCTTCAGTTTTCGACTGTGGATTTTTTACTTTTACAGACTAAAAACTCTCGTTTTTGCCACCTCTACATTTGTCTATGCCAACGATATGATGGATGCGTAAATTATCCCGCTCTTTAGTCGATGAACAACAGGATGATCGATTGTTAATAATTACTCTGAAGTTAGACTAACCAGATATTCAATAAAAAAAATTTAATAAAATTTATGCCTGCGCCACATGTAATGTTTGGACGTCTATCTCATCATCAACCTATATCGGTCCACTGCTAGACGTAGGTCTCTCCCAAGACGCGCCACTGAGCCCGGTCTTCGGCTCTTCTCATCCAGTGTTTGCCAGCTACATGTCTCAGATCGTCACCCCACCTAGCCGGAGGGCGTCCTACACTACGCTTGCCTAAACGCGGTCTCCACTCGAGTATTAGTTTGCTCCAACGATTGTCGGTTCTGCGGCAAACATGGCCGGCCCACTGCCATTTCAGCTTACTAATCCTCTGAGCTATGTCGACCACCTTGGTTCTCTGTCGGATAACATCGTTCCGGATTCTATCCTTCAGATAAATCTATCTCTATCTGACTACTCTCTATAGTCGTCCCAGTATCTTGAAAAGGTCTTTGTTCTTTCCTAGATTTGAAAAAGTTTTACGGCACCTTGGGATAAAAAGCCACCAATTTTTTTATAACATCGAATTTGGTTTATTTACATTAATTTATTTGTTTATTTATATATTATTATGGTTTATTTATATACATGTGAACATAGTGTCAAGTTACAAGAACTCTTTAGTAATTTTTAGTAGAGTAGCTACTTCATCATCACCACCATCAACCTATATCAGTCCACTGCTGGACGTAGGTCTCTCTCAAGACGCGCCACGGAGTAGCTACTTATGTGATGAAATATAGGTAAATATACATACCATTTTGATATTCTAAAATAGTGATCAACTTTTAATGCTAACTGTACCTATCCAAATAATACAGTTAGCTGTAGAATGTCAGACATAAACCATCACAGTCGTAATATTGAATGTTACGCCTGTTTAGCATTAACATGGTAGTTAAAATGATTTATACTTACTCATACTAACCTAAATAAACTAGATAAACTTTTGTTTACGATATCTTTACGATATTCAACTGAACTTTCAAAATAAACTGGTAAAATCAAGTGTGTATCTGATAGACTGCCTACGTTGATCTAAATGTCTAGTGTGTATATTATCGAAAGCGATAAAAAAATTCCATTGCGCGGTTTGGGCTACACTGCGCGATGACTTGGCCACTTTGATAGACATCGTATCAAAGGCACAAAGCGACCGCGCGGTGGAACTCAAAGTCAAATGTCAGTATTGAATCTTCGTTGATAGCTTTTTGTGGTAGACGCTCTGTATCAGAGTGTTTTTATGAGTAAAAAAGTAGAGCATGTTATTCAACATTATGTTTTTTACCTGAAATGTAAGGTTACATTGTTTAATATAATCTTTAGTATTTTCGAGCGTAGATACCATTTTTCAAACAATTTGTTGGATAGATAGATAGATAATACTTTATTGTACACAAGGGTAAGGTACGTACAAATCTTAAAAATAACTTTGTATAGTACAATGGGCGGCCTTATCGCTGAAAGCGATTTCTTCCAGGCAACCGTAGCATGGAAAGTAACGAGCGGAGTGATAACGGAAGGCGGTGCACAAACAATGTAACGATAAAAACTAAATTATTACGCAATAAAATATACTACATAAAACTTACATAAATAAAAAATAGAATATACTAATACATACCTAAGTACTTTAATATTGAATACAATGCTAAGTAAAATAAGAGCACCTACCTATTAGTTGGATTACCTAGCTATAGTTTTTCACAACACTATGCCTAAACCTAAACTAATCTGACAACACTAAAATTGTTGCCATACCGGCTTGCTTATGAACTGAAATCGAGATAGTTATCATTTTATTGCTATCAAAAATAATGCATCAACAGAATCGAACCATAGGTGTTCGGTAATCGAACCCATGGACATAACTTACCTATCTTATATGTAAATCTATGAAAATCTACAAAAAGTAAAATTAAAGGATGTAAAGAATATTAATGAACCTAAATAACCAGGGGTTTTATGCTCACATCGGCAGAGATTTTACACTAATAAGGATTTCGTCAAAATGACATCAAAAATATTTTCGGCCAAGATATGACGTCATCTATACTAGAGTAAAATATCTGTCAAAGAGGCCCCAGCTTCTGCTTGTTCGAAGACAGAGGTCATAACCTACCAGAAATTTCAAAATAGGTAACTCAACTTTGATTCTAGATTCTAGCCAATAATATACGAGCAGCATCCAAGTTCAATATTTTGAGTCAATACTTTTAACTTTACGATCTCCAATGTCCAAGTTAGCTTGTCCCAAATAGCTGGGATTTTCGATAACATACGACAAGTTTGAGTTTTCAAGTTTGACAATTTCAAACATTTCACATGACACTGGCAAAACTGTCTGTCGAAATGACGGACAGAGGCCATAACGAAAAGAAGTTGACAAATGACTTGACTTTACTTATTTATTACAATTTTAACACTTGACATTGGCAAAATTGTCTGTCGAAATGACGGACACAGGCCATTATTGAAGAGAAGAAGAAGAAGAAGAGGACACGAGTTTTGTCATTTTTTGAAACGACACATAGCACTTTTATTTTAATAGTTTTTCTTGTGTTATTGTGAGTATTGTTGTTTAATTTTGGTGGAATTTTAACCAATAATACTTAGGTCGTAACATAAAGTGTGAGCCATTGGAATAAATGTGTGTAAAGTGGTTTTTCTGAATGTGAAAATTCGTGTTAGGTTTTGAAGAGAAAATCCACCATTTTCTTTTCAAAACAAACGACAGCCGACTTGACAAATGACTTAACCTGACTTATTTATTACAATTTTAACACTTGACATTGGCAAAATTGTCTGTCGAAATGACGGACACAGGCCATTATGGAAGAGAAGAAGAAGAAGAAGAAGAAGACATTTTCTATTCTTTGTAGATCAACCTTGGTAAAAATGCTCTTATAATTTGAACATTAACTAGGAAGCAATAAAGCTATAAGTATTATAATTGTGCGAGTCGCGACTTTCCTCCATTACTTAGCTGTTGGAGTTATTTATTGGAGTCGTTATGATATCGTGGCAACGTCAAGGACGTTCTGTTACAACTCTGATCTAAATTTACTTAATGTGGCATCCAAATAATACTTTTATCTATACTGTTATAAAACTGTAAAAAAGCCAAAACCTAAAATTAAAGATATGGATAAACTAAATATGCAGATCTACTTATAACGAGTCTAATTCCAAAAATCCAGTTTGTCTGTTTGCTTGTTCGCGGATCACGCCGTAACTACTGGACCAATTTCAACGAAACTTATACGATTCGAAAGCTCTTTTTCCGGATTGAAACATAGGTTATATTTTATTGAAATCAAAGACGTGGATTCTTAGATACAGCTTGAACTTTCCAAACCAAAAGCAGCCCTTTACTACGGGGTTCATCGTATGCTGGTTGACAGATATTTTCGTGGAAAGTTTCTCACGCGTACGAAGTTGCGGGTATCAGCTAGTACAGCCATAATACAACGTTACTGAATACTAGACTCTAAAGAACTCTACAGAACTACAAAGAAAGTAGACAGAGGAACGTCCTAGCATTTCATAGCACATGCCCACATTTTCACAGTAGCATCTACGTCAGGTTGCAAGTCCAATGCAATATTTCGATCGCTACTTGCATCTTCGTAAATACCTCTCCCTAATTTTAGTCCTAGCACTACAGATCTAGAAGTCTAGTTGGCTCACAGCTCTGGCTGTTAACACCAGTAAGACAATATTGAATCACGCCGCCAAATACAAAATCTTCAAACCTATAAACATTATGTTATACTATATTATATTATTATTATTTATTAATTTATGTTAGTTTTTTCCACCACGTCGTGACGCGAAAAATTTTACGTTGTTAATTGGCCCCGATTCTGTGCATTTATTTTGACTTTCGACTCGATTATAGCACACGCAAACGCATTCGCAAAGCGAGAAATTTTGTATGAAAATCTGATAAGCACCTCTACCGGGAAATTTGGGAATTGTGCAATTCCCAACAAAATGTCTCGCTTTGCGAATGCTTTTGCGTGTGCTATACTCGAGTCGAAAGTCAAAACAAATGCACAGACTCGGGGCTCAGGTGGGTTACTCACGAACACAGTTTCAATCCGGATCCATAAATTTTGACAGAAGTCCTGTAATTTTTCAGTACAAAATGACACGAGATCTGTCAAATTCCGTGAATCCGTATTGGAACTGTGGTCGTGAGTAACCCACGTCACTAGTTTAGTAATAAACCGGTGCTAGCTAGTCTCGAAGCGCAGTTGGCGTTGACCCGCCACGCCACCTGCCGCCGCTGCGTCTGCGCTGTCATTTCATGACACTAAATCATAGCCAACGTTATTATACCTCCGTGAAATTGCCAGTGGTGTGAATTAGTTTTATCTACTTATGAGAGAAAATAAATATTATATAAAACTGTTTTGAATCTGACTGAGAATCAACGCACAGCCTAAACTATAAGCCCTAGAGGTATGAAATTTGGAGGGTCCTTATGTAGCGTAGGGGTGCACTAAGAAGGAATTTTAAAAAGTCGCACCCTAAAGGGTCTAAAATTAGGATCAAAGATTTTAACCAAATAGGTAATGCGTATGCTCCTACCACGCGAGAAAAGCCGCGGGCGACAGCTAGTGTTAAATAAAGTGCTCTATAAGTGTCAACTATATTAATATAACAAAAAATATGGTACTTAGACATAGACAGAAAAGTTAAAGAGAGAAAGTGTCTAAACCACGCATTGATTTTTCCAAAAAAACCTCATGGATCCTGAAAAAGCTTTTTTTGTTTTTTCTTTTTTGATTTTTTGAATTTTCAAAAAACTGGTAGTCATTGGTGAACAGATAGATAAAAGACCTCAAATGACTCTATATTATGAAACCTTTTTTGTGTCAACCTTTTTTTTTCAATCAGCGGTTACCATTTACGTCACATCCAGTTTTTCTTTACAATGTTACTAAAGCATGAACACATTCCAACGACTCAGGAAAATGGCGCATTGTTCTAAAGAAATGGAAAATATTGATGGGATCTTACGAAAGCCCCGGAATTCCATATTTCATTCGACATTCTTTGTTTATCCCTTTTATGATCATCATCATTATCCGTCTGGAGATGTCACTATTGGGTATAATCGTACCTATCTCTCGTATTACTTGTAGAAGAGAGGAGTAAATATTGACCTGGATCCAGGACTTTGATTGGAAGGGTAGGAGGGGGGGCTTGATCTAGCTATTTAGGGGTTTCCTCTGACCCCTGCCAAATCCTGGTCCCCCCTGGTACCCTTGGGTAGACCCGAAGCTTTTCTAGGGGAAAGCTTGAACCCCCTAGTAGGCTTAAGATAAGATTTATTACTGGTTTTCATTAGAAACAAACATCATATTTTCTATCGTAAATCCTAAGAATCAATTGCATTTTCTACAAACCACGTCATCAATCACTAGCTCTTGCATCTGTCTTCGGCCGTTTAGCAGGAAATGCAGCTGCTGAGAAATGGTTAATTTGTACATCAATAGAATTCGAATGAGTGACACTGAAGTTTAGGGTTGTTGTACACTGCAAGCTACAATACTATAGTGTTTGCCGCGATGTTTAAAAGCTAACTTGTGAGTATAGTATTATATTATGCTCTGTGCTTTTGATAATCAGCTGTTTTTATGTAAGTACCTACCTATTTCATATTTATTTACCCAGATATGCACTAGGCAGTCAAACAAGCAATCAGCAGTGAGCCTCTTGAAACTGCCATTTGCCGTAAATAATAAAAAATGTGATAATTTATAAGAAAGCAGAAGAATAAATAGACGAAGAAGTTTATTATAAACTTTGTTGCAGTAAAAAAACATCTAGTTTTTTTGCTGACAGATTCAATGTCGCATCGTCATATAGAACAAACATTACGTACTGCTACTATATGTATAGGTACAGCAAGCTTACTATGAGGGACGTCGCACAAACAACTTTGGGTCAATAACGCATTCAAATTGATCCATTGAAAGATCAAGCCCCATTGAATGGGTATATGTCAAAGGGCTGAATAATTAAGATGACCTTTAGCTTCTGAGGAATAGAGCATTGAAATCCAAATATGAATAAAACTTATTATTATGCACGTCATGGCACGATAAATAATACTGGCAAAACTACAAAATAATAGACAGAGAAAATAGGTTAGTACAACTATTTGCATCATTAAATTAACTGTCAAAATAGACTATGTACCTACTCACCTATTTATCTATAAAAATGTATTTAAAAAAAATATTTCCACTGCTTGTTATGTTACGCTTGAACATTCCGCCACACCATTTCAACTAGCATTCTCCAGCAGCATCCATCTAAGACCGCACGAATGATTTTACAGTGTATATAAATCCTTAATAAAAATATTGTCACCTAACATTTGTTTGTCAATATCCTCGAAATAATATGTAGGTAATACGTAGTTCCTATGTAAAAAGAAGCGGGACACCCATTCTACAAAAATGACACACTGAAAATCTCGTTTTGTATGAAACGTGATTCAAATTTTGAAACTCGTTTCATACATTGTTCGTTTTTCGAAAGCACGAGTCTAGTTCGAGAGTTGCGCCAGTCTGATATCCTCAACATATTATCGCATATCACTCAACACTGGAACACCTCTTTACCATAGTTGACATCTCAACATGCGTATCACCATCAAAGAGGAAAACAGATGTTTCCCAGAACAGTCTCGTCAGCGTAATGGAGCATTGAAATGTCTAGCTAGATAATAATAAATTAGGACTCTGGAAGCAAAAGCTCAGGGGCTCAATTTTACCTAAAAATTTGTCAGCTGAAACGAAGCTGAACCGAGATTTTCAACTATTTACAGGCTATTTCGTATTCTACTACAAAAATCTACAATATTGTTCTATCGATCTTTAGTATAGCTACACAGTGATGTTTCAGTTAAGCTAAAGATCGATAGAGCAATTAGTAGTTACTAAATGAAACGTCAACCTTTGTAAATTAGTAGAATTGAGCCCTAGAGGTTTTGAAGTTATATTAAACCGCAAAAAAAAAAATATGTAAACCATAGTCCATAGACCAGTTGACATTCGGTAGGAAATAGAAAATGTAAAAAAAAATACTCACGTGACTTACAAAAATGTTTTCCAAAAAAACATGTGTGCAATTCACACGTGGTTGAAGTGAAACCTTAAAAAATGGTGGCTTCAAGATACTGAGACGGATGTAAAATTTCATCAGGTACGTAGGTAAACGTAATACATTAATGGCTTATCTTAAACTAAGCGGTGATTTTTTTCTTTTTTTATATAAAGCTTTATTATTCTAGTAAGTGTTGAAAACAATTGGAATTACCACTAAGTATTATCTATAACCTAATATTGAACTTTTAAATTCGAGTCGCTTTTAATATACCTAGACAAAGTTTGTAAACTTCCCAAAAACTACTAAAAAGCTCGACCGCCACCTATTTCAATCAAAATGACAGAAGACACCTCACCCACATCACTATCACAATATTAATTACCATTTTCTATCCAATCCCAAAAACAATTTGACCACGCCACTCAAACCACTTCTAAAAACTAATCTATTTACGTCACTCGCAAGAAAACTTTCCGTACATCAATACCTATTACTCCTTCCCCTCTTTTGTTTTTAAGCTTGCTCGAACTAAACCGTCGTTGGTCACGGAAGCTGGATGATGGATCACATAGTTTTTGTGCATTAGTACGGTTTGTCTAACAAGAAACAGTGTCACAATGTGTCATAACAATATACTAGTGTTTGGATACTTTGCTCCATTTATATCGAGTAAGAACTAATCTTTTGCTGATATGAATAAGAAGGTACCTATATCACATGCTTGGTGGAGACCAATTAGAACAATATCGAACATTTCATTCTGGAAATCTACAAATTAGAACAATAATTACAATGATGGATTACTCTTCAGTACATACATAAAGGAGAAGTTTTAAAGCGCATAATATTATTCTGATGACTCTACCACAGACCATAATCACTCTACTCTATAAATGAAAATTATCCAATTAACACAAGCAAAATATTCTTCGATTCTTGATGCTCGGTTTTATTTAAAATTTTGAAATAAAAATCTCATTTATGTAAGTAAATAAAATCTCATAAAACATTTTATTCTTACATTCAACATATTATTATGTTTTGGCTAGAAATTAACATAAAAACAGACTACGCTAAAATCCATTTTTTTGTTATTGAAATAACACAAGTAATTTCCGCCCACAATAATACGATTAAACGCTTTTATTAGTTGGTGTTGATTTGGGCTACAACCTTCACACAAAGCAAATAAATACACCCATCATTCCCAAACCAGAGCACCGGATGTCCCCAAATATTGGGAAACTAACCGACATCAAACAGGAGTGGCAACACAAATATTAAGAAATCCTGAATCTTGACACACTACTGTATTTACTTGGCCCTCAGATCACCGAATACTCTGAGGCTTGGCCTTGGAGTTTGGGATACACACAAAATAGAATCAGAATCAAGTTTATTCACAATTATAGAAAATTATAAGTCCAAAATTACAAAAAATAATAAATATAAAAATTACAATAATATGTACCTAGTTTGTAAACATTTAAAAACCAACTTATAAGTAGGTAGGTAAATACATAATCGTAATAGGTAATATAATTATTAATTATATGCAACAATTAAGTTATAAATTAAGATATTCCTCTACAAAATAATCACATAATATTTTTTTTAAACAACTTAGTAATGGAACATGCTAGATGTGATAACCACTGCATAGAACGATGGATTGTCTCACAAAATACTCAAATCAGATTCCAGACTCAAGCGCGCTCAGCATGCTTTAGTGTGTTCGTTTTACGTACACTACAAAGTTGACGTAAACTATATTTTTGTATAGAGTTTGAGCAGCGCCCCTAGCGGGTAGTTACAAAACTGATGATTCTCCACACAAAATTATGGTTTACGCTTAGATTCTTCTTCTTCTCTTCAATAATGGCCTGTTTCCGTCATTTCGACAGACAATTTTGCCAATGTCAAGTGAAATTGTAATAAATAAGTCAAGTCAAGTCATTTGTCAAGTCGGCTGTCGTTTGTTTTGAAAAGAAAATGGTGGATTTTCTCTTCAAAACCTAACACGAATTTTCACATTCAGAAAAACCACTTTACACACATTTATTCCAATGGCTCACACTTTATGTTACGACCTAAGTATTATTGGTTAAAATTCCACCAAAATTAAACAATAATACTCACAATAACACAAGAAAAACTATTAAAATAAAAGTGCTATGTGTCGTTTTAAAAAATGTCAAAACTCGTGTCATTTACGCTTAGATTAATAACACTAGTTTACGTGACTTTGCAGTAAACGTCAAACGTACACACTCGGCATACTGGGATATATTTTTGACAGTTCTCTATGGAAATCTCTACTCTATGCTTTATGCTTGAGACAAGCTTCTTGTACGAATACGAATCCACGGTCTTTCAATAAAAGAAAGCTATAGAACCTATAAACCTCGGTCGCTCACAACTTTGACAACTTCTAAGTACACTTAACTTGACGCATGCCGCACTTAGCGTCAAAATAGCCTATCGCTAAGTGCGTTAGTGCAGTAATAGGGAACGATAATAGAAAAGTACCGATACTTAAGCATAACCACAGGTATGGGTCATCTTATTCATCTCATCATTATTACGACTTGTTGTGTATCTCAACTCATCAATGGCGGGTAATTAGACCGGCTACCCGCCAAGACCGGCTTCCGCAGTAGCTACGGACCCTCCACAGGTATGGGTCAGGGCTGTATCAACTATTTGTATTTGGTTGTTATTATTGCGCTTAGGTAGGTACTGTTTGTTTACCCAAATACCCAAACAGGAATTTCCGTGTCAAGGGCAAAAGGGCCTTTCTACATTTACATAGAGAACAGGTTACCGGAGCTTATAATGTACTAGCTTCCGCCTGCGATTTTGTCCGCGTCCCGTCTCATCCTGATGGTTTTCTGGGATAAAATGTAGCCTATGTGTTAATCCAGGTTACGGACTGTATATATTCCAAGCTTCATCCAAATTGGACCAGCAGATACAGCGTGATTGAAACACAAACATCTAAACTTTGACATTTCTGAATCAAGACACAAGCATTTTTTAATCTGTATGTTTTGAGTTCAAAATTATAGAGAGGTCAAACTTTTAATCCATAGTTCCAAAATAGGCAACAGCTTTCTCAGCATTGTCTTCCAGTTTGTGATTACCATTCGGAATAACGGATAATAAGAATTGGGATCCTGAAGACTTTGAAATGAATGTGGACCTGCTTTCAGTGTGAAGAAACCGCCGGCCCTATACGCCTTGCGCAAATCTAATCTTGATATTTGTGGACTTCAAAGGGCTGGTATTTACTCTTGAGTGTATCAACGCTCATGATGCTGAAGATAAACATACCGAACAAAGAACAGAAGCCAAATATTTTATCTTATGAAATTTTCATATAGGTATAAAAATTTCATTTGATACAATATTTGCCTTTTGCATGAATTTAGTTTGTTAACCTACTTACATTAGAAAAATGGCACTAACAAAATCGGGCCCATTAGCCAAGTGTAGGTTGGTTGGGATTTTTCCCAGCAGTGCAATTAATTGAGCTTGAAATAACTTCAGGTATGACTTAGGCCTAGGTTGTAGTAGTAGCCTAGTAACGCTGTCATCATGGCGAACCATAGTACTACTTACAGTATTCTGTAGGACCTACATTGTAGGTACGTTACATTGAAGCCGAATGGATGTGAATAGTCACATACTGGAGCCCGCGAGATAAACCTTCTAATTCATAAAGATGTAGAGACGAGGCGGACTCAGGCGTTGTGTAGACGAATGCTAGTTTAAAAGGTTTGGGGGACTGTTCAAACTCTGTTTATGATATCGGGTGTTAAAACATCTGAGTTGGTGGAACGAAATGTATCAGAATCAAGCTACTCAAATCAGTGCATAGTTTTTCGTAAAGGAGAGAAAATAATATAATTTAATAGGTACAAGGATCTGCATATTCTGCTTAATACCTACAAGAACACGTGAGAAGCAAAATACTTATTTTACTTCTCACGTGTCCCTGTTACGTATTAAACGTACGTATATTTTGTATGAAAACCCGATATGCGTCTCTAGCGGGATATTTGCAAACCATTTTTCTCCGTACAAAAACTGAGAGTTTCTCGATTCTCGCTTGTCGCAAATCAACATAACAAAACTCACATCCGCAAACAAACAAACAGAGAAACTCGATTTTCGTAATCAGACTCGTTTCTTTAGTAGATCTGCATATTTAGTTTATATTTTATTTTAGGTTTCGCCTTTTTTACAGATTTATAATTTAAAAAAAATGTTATAAAAGAAATCCCGTGATGAGGTCAAGGCCTTGCAGATCAAGATGCCATCCATCATACGATGACGGCAGGCTAAAAGCCTGTCAGTATCAAAGGCGATAACTCTGAAGCTCATATTACCAGACATTGGATTAATGTTCACGCGACATTACTTTTCGGATCTATTTTAGGGTGGAATATTTTATGAAAGAAACTGAAAAACAGAAGAAAAACTTTTTTTGGTTGGTACTCCTGGCTCGAGTGATGTCAAAGTCGAAATATATTTTATTATAAATGTGTGTAAGTGGTTTCTCTGAATGTGAAAATTCGTTTTCAGGTTTTGAAGAGAAAATCCACCTTTTCTCTTCAAAACAAACGACAGCCGACTTGACGAATGACTTGACTTGATTTATATTATAAATATATCACTTGACACTGGCCAAATGACGGACAGAGGCCATTAATTAAGAGAAGAAGAAGCAGAAGAAAATCACAAGGATCATCCAGAATAAAATTGTCTTATGAAATAGATGATTCTGCGGGCCAGTTCATCGCGACCAGAAGAACATAATATCCAGCCAAACTACAATCAATTGATATGCGTACTTGACAAACCAAGCAAGCAATAAGTGGGGTCGATAAGAGATCGATTGTGATTGGTAGAGGCTTTCCTCATACACACTTCATACTCACTTCATACTAAGTACGAGTATTTCGTAATTCGATAAATACAATTAATTTTGTAAATATTTTGAATATTGTAAATACTGTATTAGTTGTAATTTTCTTTGTAAATAAATGTTTATCGGATTAATTTTAGCAAGGGTTTGGAATGCTTGCCACAACCGCAAGTGCGCATACAGGCTTACTTTTGTTTTGATCCCAAAACCTTGACCTGAATCAGTAAGATGGAATAAAAAGAAATGGAAAGCTACTAAAAAATAACTTTTAGCGTCAATATCATTTGGAAGACTACTTTCTATGTTTACTTCTTCTTCGAAGGTTAAATATCATAATATTATTTACAATCTTTGAAGTAAGTAACGAGCTAAGTAAACGGATTGCACTTTGCTAGATCGTACTTATAGCTACCTACCTACCTTTTTTTTTATGATAAAAGTAATGGAACAAGCTGATAGCACACCTGATGTTAGGTTTAAAGACATTTATTCTCATAAAAACATAAAAAGTTCTTTTAAAATGAGATACAGATTTCTTAATTATAAAACAAAGTTATTTTGCCTCTTGATGGCGCTGCCGTAGCTTATTAGGTAGGTAGGTAGTTATATAGGTTTTTAGGTATAAAAAGACAACTGTCGATACAGAAATCGTCACTAAAGTATGGATTTGAGTAGAAATTTTCATACAAGGATAGTAGATCGGCATAGGGCCTTAGGTACAATGCAATGTTAAGTGGTAACTTCTGCCTATAACAATGCATTACCTCACAGAGCAAGTCCTATGAGGACGTGCCCTGTAAGACAATGCACTGCGTCCATCACTCTGAGAAAGATCTTGAAGTCTCATGTGCCTGAAATTACACCGGCGCCCTTACCCTTCAAACCGGAACACAGCAATACCTAATCTAGGAGGTACACTAGGTACATACCTAATGTACGGCTATCGACGCTAAGACTCATATAGCATTATCACTATAAACCTTGTGGTTTCCTTAGTGCTATAGTAAAAAATAAGTTATGTGTTTTATAATTTTAACGATAAATAATTTTAAAAAAAACATAATAATATTTCGTCTGATCTTTAAGTTTAGGTAAGCCAAACTTAAAGACCAGACAAGATATTATTAAAAAACAATATCACGGACACTACCATTCATCTCTTTCAAAATTACATCGAAACTGCCCCTCACTTGCAATATTGAAAAACTTATCGCTTGGTATTCGAACTTTGTTATAAGAAGCTTCTAAAATCGACATTTCAAAAGTCATGTACCTACTTAAGTACACTTTTGAAATCTCGATTTTTGAAAACCAAATTCTTGAGGTAGGTCTGTATACTTATAAACGCTGAATAATTGAACTGTCGAATCTAGTTTTTAAGCATGACAGAGCTACATTTTAATGACCTGTTTAACTGATCGATGATAATTGATCCTACTTACTATGCATTATTGCGTAATGTAATACTGACTGTACTGGACCTACCACTAACTGTTTTTATGCAACACAGTGTAAACTAAATCAGAAAACAGTGGTACTAACTAAAAATTGTCTTAATAACATTGTAGAATAAAGTATTTGTACCTATTTGATGTTGTTCTACTAGAAGCCTTCTTCTTCTTCTTCCTGCCCTTATCCCACTAGGTGGGGTCGGCACAACATGTCCTTTTCTTCCATTCTCCCCTATCATCCGTCATCTCAGTGTTCACTCCTCTCCTATGCATATCATCTCTTACACAGTCCATCCATCTTTTCTTGGGCCTACCTCTTCCTCTATATCCATCCACATTCATATTTAGCACTCTCCTCGTTACATGACTCTCTTCCCTCCGCATGACATGCCCATACCACGCTAGCCTGTTGCTCCTAATTTTCTCCGTCACTGGTGCTACTTTCAAACTTCCTCTAATGTATTCATTCCTAATTTTATCCATCCTTGTCACTCCATCCTTGTCCTTGTCACTCACTAGAAGCCTGTACCTATTTATAGTAATATTATTATTTTTCAACAAGTAAGTTACCTATACCTAAGTATCCACCAGAGATATCTGACTTGTAAGTAATACCCTAAGTAAATAAATAAGTACATATTCGCGGACATCTAACACAATGCCTTCTAGTCATAAACTAAGCAAAGCGTGTACTATGGGAACTAGATGGCTGATAGAATACATTATATACATATTTTTTTGTAACGTGGAGCTATCAATAAATGATTAGTATTTGTATGGAAAAGGCCCAGCAGTAGACTGCCTGGCTTATGATAACAAAATGTACTAGTAAACACACGCTCGCCAAGTTCGGCAGCAACTGTCTTCAAATTCATTTTTCAATTGCACAATTTAAAGACAAATGAACATTTGGAACACCATTACGATTTCCTAACCCACTAAAAGCTGTTTAACATTGTAATTTGTCTACCGGTAGGTAATATATTATGCTAGAGTGGGTCAGGTACAGACAACAATTGAAATAAAGAACAATTAGTTGTAATGACAATATTTTTAAATCCCACGGGCTACATAACTTAGTATTAACCTTTGAAAAATTGCCTATTATGATTTTAGATTATAATCTCTATAGTTTTCTAGTTCCCATGAGCCAACACATTGTCTACCTGTAAGTAGGTACCTCCTCATTTATTTATTTATTTATTAACTAGTACGGTGACAAACTAATTACACTAACTATTATTATAATTACTCTTTCGTCTGAATACGCAACCTCTTTTCATGTCAATGCAAACCTCATCGAAATACGCCCTTACTACATTCCTTATGAGAAAAGAGTGAAAGAACGCTAAGCCAAAATGATAAATCCAAACCGACGCAGAATTTGAAACTATCAATAACTTGACTACCCACTTTATTCACAAAGAAAATTACAACGAATACAGTATTTACAATATTTACAAAATACACATGAAACAGTTGCGCTATCTACAAACCGTTGCAAACGATTTATAGATAGCTCAACTGGTCCAAATCAGTACCAATCGGAAGCGTGCCCAAGACACTGACTGCAAAAAATTTAGTAGGTACTTAGGTAAACGATTAAGTAACTAAAATGTTAAAAAGGAGAAAACTTCCAAAGAGGTTAGTGTAATAATAATAGCAGTGCTTAACAAACAAAGCAATAGAAAGGCCGACCGAACTTCGAAAGGATTTTATAGCTCACCGTAATAATCCTATTTTCAAGTCACGTCATTGCAAAGATTAGTAAGGCGTATGTCCACTGAAGTGTGAATCTGTTACAGTTGACGAGTGGCAGATTTTTTTTTTGTGTTCATATGTGTGTTTTTTGTTCATTGTGTGTTTTTGTGACAGGCGTCACGGCTTAGTCGGTAGTAGCTCTGCCTTCCGTGCTGTGGGTCGTGGATTCGATCCCCACCGAGAACAATACATTTTTTGTGTTGTAAACATAGATGTTTGTTCTGTGTCTGGGTGTTTCTATGTATTATAAGTATGTATGTATTTACAAAAAAAAAATGTATGTATGTATTCTATCAACCATCTAGTTTTCATCGTACAAGCTTTACTTAGTTTGGGACTAGAATGCGTTGTGTTAAGTGTCCGTGAATATTTATTTATTTATATTCAACTGTCATTTCAGCGCGGCTTTAAAAAATGCTCTAAGATCACTTGACACTTGTAAAATTGTCTGCCGAAATGACAGACAGAGGCCTTAAAGATATAGAAGAAGAAGAAGACATAATATCGGCATCGTGTCGGCCAGTGTGTAATCCCCACTACCGAACTAAGTAAAAATGATTTAAACGCTTTAGTGGACAACATACTGTAGCGAATAAAATAGATTTAATTCCAAGGAATTTAATCAGGCGACAGAGTGGCGGTTTTTTTACTCAATAACTTCAGACCTTTTGTGAGGCAGCAGTTATTGGTCGTAAGTTCTGTGAAGGCTACTGCAAGTTTTATGTTAAGCTTTTGGCCGCAGTTTTGCAGTAAAAATGGTCTATTCTATGCTACTACGGAAATATTGCCATGAAAATATTCTACGGATGGGTTTTATACAGAGTGCCCCTGAACAAAATATCAAAATTCCGGAGAACATTGACATTTGATGATAATTCCGGACTTTCTTGTCAATTTAATATTAATGCATCGTGCAAGTGAATAAACAATTTGAACTATAATAAAAATAATTAATACTTAATGTAGTGTTTGCCTCTATTCAGTAGATGCGTAACCCTGTCTCATGTGCACGAGTGGTTAGGTAACTGTCAGTGTCAATATCCCGACCTGTCAATGTCATCCGTACGTGATGGCGGGAGACGAGGGGGTCGGGGGAAAAAGCTGACGGAGATGGCCACGGACGGAAGGACTGGGGAAACCAGCTCGGTGTACCATTGAGCCAGGGATATAAAATACAGTATTTTACACTTAAATAAGTAATTTTGATTTTTTATTTGACTTTTCACTTATTTGCTAATATTCCGGACGGCTTAAGATTCCCTCCGCATTCCGGATAAAGACCTTTGTCGGGAAAATTTCGGACGTATGGCAACCCTACCCGGAACTACTATATGAGAGAAAAGTTCCTAACATCTTGTAAAGGTTTCATTCATTATTACTAAGTCCAATAATTCGAATCTATGCCGCTCTTTATTTATTTATTTTCTCAAATAAAAGGACGTGACATCACGATCGTAATTGCCAATCACAGCGGCGAATTCAATCATACGTCGATGTGCTACTGAACGAACTGTCAAAAAGAAAAAAAAACCGCGCGCGCTCAAGCAGCGCCACCACACGTTTTTTTCACTGCAACTAACCGAAGCGCGTGAAAAGGTCGAAAACTTTACAAACTAGAAACAATTGAAAGATATTTTGTGATTTATGTGTATAAAGTTATCCCCAAGTGCAGAACATTATTGCCTAGCCGGCCGGCAGAAGACTCGCAGCTGGAAAAGACGCTCAGATCAAGTAAGTAGCACATTATACTGTTTTTGGCTATCTGCGATTCGTGTCCGTCCGTCTTTTCGGGTATTTCGTAGAAGTGCTTCAATCATCATAAAACTCGTTAAAGCTGATACTTCACCCAAATGTGCGAAGCCTGAATGGTTCGCGTACATTTTTATGGTGCCGAAACCAGGGAATCTTGTCCCTATTAAATATTAGTTCATCTGAAAGTCTTCCCCCGGTCTTTTACTAACTTTGCTAACACCGCCATTACTTTTTCAAACGCACAAAACCTTTGTTTTTTCATTGTTCTGGTTAGTACAAAGCGATATTTGACTTGTCACCTGCTGTCAGAACCTACGTATATGTAGCAGTCATACCGTCATAAAGTGCAAATTATTACATCGTACATTCGTACCTGCCTACTTACCTCCGGTACATACCGGCATGTACATACCGGTACATACCTGCATCCGTTCGTAAGTAACCCTAGCTATCTCTAGTAGGTCAACCTAGGTAGATAGATACACTAGGTACAGATCGTTCAACCAATCGTTAGTTTTATTTGTAAATTCAGTTCAAACATTCTCACTTCAAATCGTAGTTTGGGCATTATCCGTACACTGAAACTTTGGTTGGTTACATTCTTTCCGTTCTCTGCTTGAGTTCATATGAGACATATTCTTGAATAGAATATCTCATAACATTATAAAAAATTCACAATTCAAAACAGTCCTATTCTGGAAATTCTGCGTAAACAGTCTTACTCTGGTAAAAAAGTAATTATCGGTTGTTAATTGTTAGAGTTAAGTGCGGGTTCATGTGATTGCATGTTGTGCTGTGCTTTAATTTGGATTTGTTATGAGTGGGTAAATTAAACCCCTCACCTGTTAACACACACACACACACACACACACACACACATATCGTTTGGGATCATTTGTTTAAGCTGATAATTAACACTCAACATGTTGTACACACCAAGACGCAGGGTTCCATTAAAGGCAAAATCTATTGATGTAAATCAATGTAAATCAATTCATGACTTACCAGCATTACGTCGAAAGCGTACTTTAGCGGTTAACCGGTTATCAAGAACGTTAGAAATTGGGAAGTCAGCGGAGACTGACAAACGTCAAGTAGATACTTTTCTCGCACATTTCACTGAGTGTACACGGCACGCAGCTAGATTTGAGGAGGCGCATGAGTCGATACTGAGTCTGATCGAGCCAACAACTGAAGAAGCCGAAGATGAGATAAGATGCAAATGCGATGAAATCTATTTTGAAATTATCGCCATACACCGACGACTTACTGCCACTAGTACCGAGGCTAAAAAGTCGTTTGACAACAATTCGTCGGTTGCTTCTTCAGCAGACGTCAAAGTGAAGCTACCCAAAATAAATTTACCGACCTTTTCCGGAAACATTAAGACATGGCCTGAGTTCTATGATGTCTTTCAATCATTAATTCACGAGAATAAGTCGCTTTCGGACACCGAGCGTATGCACTATCTAGTATCAAGTTTGACAGGGGATGCATTGGCCCTCATCCGAGTGTTTCCTATCACAGGTAAATATTATGGCGAAGCTTATGAAACACTAGTCGCTCGGTATCGGGATAAACGAGAATTAGCTTTCACTTGTTGGAAAGAAATGCAAAATCTTTCGTTGCAATCAAACAACGCTCACGAATTCCGCCGTGGTTTAGACACGTTCCATGAAAATTTGGCAATTTTAAGACGACTTGAATTACCCATTGAACATTGGGATTTTATATTATGCTACCTGCTCCTATCGAAACTAAATTCCACCATGCGCTGCGAGTTTGAACAGGAATATCCTGACCACGAACTGCCAACATACGCCACATTGAAAGACTTCTTGTATGCAAAATGCGAGGCTCTTGTCCGAGATACACATTTCGCGAATAATGAACGGGTAGCGACCATTGATCGTATGCGCAATAGCTCCCAACAAAACATAAAACCGACCAATTCTAAGAAAGCGACCACATCAACATTCTTGTCGAACACCGACGCCAAACCATCCGGTTCCATCAGTGCACCATCTGTCAACATCAATACGTACAAGTGCACATTCTGCGGGGAAGGTCATTCGATAAATCACTGTCTATCATTCGCTCAGAAACCTATAGACGACCGATTGGATCATGCCAAAACGCATCACTGGTGTTTTAATTGCCTTAAACCGTCGCACGGCCTTCGTGATTGCAAGTCAATTTTTAACTGCCAAAAATGCCGACAACGTCATCATAGCCTCCTTCATCGGGATGAAGTCTCCGAGTTACAGGTCATCAACCCATCGCACGACGATACTTTAACAAAACAACAAGAGAATTCTGCATCGCCAACTAAAGAGCAAGTAGTGCTGACCAATCTAGGGGATCGATCATTAGTGCTTTTGTCAACAGCAAAAATCGAGGTTAAAGATTCCAATGGGCGTTTCAAAACATTGCGCGCACTGATTGATTCAGGTAGCCAAGCACATTTCATCACAGAACGAGCTGCTGAATCATTAGGTATTGAGAGAACATTGTCAAGTAAGAAGATCAGTGGTTTAGGCCAATCTACATCATCAGTATCAGGCATCATGAATCTGGAAATCGGAGTCAGCGGCAGGGTGTTGTTCAACATAGAAGCACTTACCTTGCCCACGATATGTGGTAAAATGCCTGCGATAAAGCTGAACAAAACAACATGGAGTCACATTCAACATTTGCCTTTGGCGGATCCAGAGTGTCATTTACCAGGATCAATTGATATTCTACTCGGAGCTGAAATCTTTTCATCGCTATTACTTAATGGAGTAATAAGTGGAGGAACCACAAAGCCGTCTGCTCTCAACACTGTCTTTGGCTGGTTACTAACAGGGAATGTTGAATCGGTAAACTCTCAGGACGTGGAAGCTACATCATTCTTCGCCAGCAACGAAATACACACCAGCAGCGCAGCGGCGGCTCAATTGGACAATGAATTGAAAAGATTTTGGGAACTAGATAACATACCGACCTCTACCAAATTGACGCCAGATGAAGAGCTTTGCGAAAGGAAGTATGTTAGTGAACATTCACGCGATGATTCTGGAAGGTACATAGTTACCTTTCCTTTTAAAACTGAACGTGACGAATTCCCCGGGTCCCGGGAAGTAGCAATGAAAAGATTTCATGCACTTGAACGACGATTAACGCGAGACTCTGGATTACGTCAACAATATAACGATTTCATGAGCGATTATATTGAAAGTGGACACATGAGTAAAGTACCGATAAACGACTTGAATAAGGGCAAATATTACATACCCCATCATTGTGTCATTCGTCCGGATAGCTCTACAACTAAACTACGTGTAGTGTTTGATGCATCCGCGAAAGATGCAAGTGGGATATCTCTAAACGAAACCTTGCTTACCGGTGAAAAGCTTCAAGCCAACATTGCTGAACTGCTATTGCGCTTTCGTTTACATGCGGTAGTGTATACAGCAGACGTTAGACAAATGTACAGACAGATTCTATGTGATGAACCTCAACGTGACTATCAACGGATTTTCTGGAGATTTGACGAATCAAATCCGCTCATCGAGTACCGTCTAAATACGGTGACATATGGAACGTCGTCTGCTCCGCATTCAGCTTTACGCACCATCAAGCAACTGATTCAAGATCATGGCAAGGAATATCCGAGAGCCGCTGCAGTGCTAGATAAAGATGTTTATGTCGATGATATCGTAAGTGGGTGTTCGACATTAGAACTGGCGCAACAAACAAAAGCAGAACTCATCAGCATGATGAAAAAGGGATGTTTCCACCTACGAAAATGGGCTAGCAATGTACCGAGTTTACTAGATGACTTACCAGCAGAGGAACGTCTTATTGATGCGGAAGGCGTGCCTTTAGATGTTGAAACATCCGATACGATTAAAATTCTTGGTTTAAAATGGAATCCTATCACTGACAAGTTCATGTTCGACGTAAAACCACTCAAGCGTAATTGCACTAAACGAACAATACTCAGTGAACTTGCTCGCATATTTGACCCTTTAGGATTCCTTGCTCCTCTAACATTTCTTGCAAAGTGCTACATTCAAAAACTGTGGATTTTGAAGGTCAGCTGGGATGAGATTCCCACTCCAGAGATTGTTAAGCAATGGGAAAGTTACTGTGATCAGTTGGATTTGGTCAAGACATTGCAAATACCTCGTAGTTTTGCGGTAAACAACATAAAATCTATTCAGTTTCATGGATTTTCTGATAGCTCGGAATCTGGATATGGAGCAGTAATATATCTACGTACAGAGGATTGTGATAACCGGATTCAGGTATTTTTTATTTGTGCAAAATCACGGGTTGCTCCTGTAAAAAAAATATCATTACCACGACTTGAACTTTGTGCCGCGGTTCTGTTGTCCGATTTGATAAAATTTGTAGAAGAAACCTACTGCCCATCGTTTCCAAAATCTACCACTTACGCATGGTCGGATTCAACTGTTGTGCTCGCCTGGCTTGACTCGCCGTCCTGTCGTTGGAAAACATTCGTTGCGAATCGGGTGAGCCATATTGAAGATACGATACCGAATGCTAAGTGGAATCACGTACCAACTGATGACAACCCAGCTGACATAGCATCTCGCGGCCTCCTTCCCGGTGATTTATTGCGCAACCAATTATGGTGGGCGGGACCATCATGGCTCGCACAGCCAGGTGAATATTGGCCTACCAAATCTATCGGAAAAGACATGAATGAAGCAAAAGCCGAAGAACGCACAGTGACGTTATTACTACATGATCCAATTGACGCCTCACACATTTTAGATGTATTAATCGAGAAGTTTTCATCTATTCGAAAAACTCAACGTATTTTAGCCTATTGTCTACGGTTTATTCACAATTGTCGAAAGATTTCATCTACTCATAAAAAGAATACTCTGATAAACTTTGATCAGAGAGAACTTCACGAAGCTTTGTTATACTTAGTGAAACGCACTCAAGCCAAGACCTTCAGCGATGAAATATCTCGTCTCACGGAAAGGAAGGTTCTATCCAAGCCCATGCGTAAACTTAATCCTTTCCTTGATGAATGCGGAATCCTCAGGGTGGGCGGAAGACTAGCACATTCTGGACTTGAGTTCGAGCATAAGCATCCTGCACTCCTTCCTGGAAAATCGAGACTTGCACATCTGATCGTGGATGCTATACACCGCGAAAATTGTCATCCTGGTTTAAATACCGTACAATACCTGATTACTCAGCAATTTTGGATACTTTCTCCGAAGCGTACCATTCGTCATTGCCTATCAAAATGTGTTAAGTGCTTCCGGGCCCGTCCTACGTCCATTGAACCGTTTATGGGTGATTTGCCAGCGTCGAGAGTGAACCAAGTAAAACCATTTTCGGTAGTAGGTGTAGATTATGCGGGACCGTTTCGTATCAAGCTAGGCAGTCACCGTGGAGCAAAAGTAGGAAAGGCTTATCTTTGTCTATTTGTTTGTTTCACAACGAAAGCCGTTCACCTCGAAGTCGCATCCGACATGTCTACTGAAGCATATGTAGCGGCTCTTAGACGATTCATCGGAAGAAGGGGTAGAGTTAATATAATACATTCAGATAATGGTACTAACTTCGTGGGAGCAGCCAATAAACTCAATGCATATATGCAGCAAGCTTGTGAAAAAGATCAAATAACATTTCGATTCAACCCTCCTTCTTCTCCTCACTTCGGAGGAGTATGGGAAATTCAAGTAAAAGCTGTAAAATCACATCTCTATCGCGTTATTGGAGATCAAACATTAACGTTTGAAGAGCTTAACACCGTTTTCATTCAAATCGAAGCTATGCTGAATTCGCGTCCGCTTTGCCCTCTCAGCTCGGATCCAAATGATCTTAATGTATTGACCCCAGGACATTTTCTAACGTTAGAACCGTTAACTGCTGTTCCCGATAAAACCCTAACAGAGCTTAAATTGAATCGTCTCGGACGTTGGCAACTTCTTCAGCGGTTTCAACAAGATTTTTGGAATCGTTGGAAAGTTGAATATTTACAATCATTAACGCAGCGAGCTAAATGGACAAAGCATTGTCAACCTTTAACCATAGGCGCCGTCGTTTTGCTTAAAGACGAGAACACAGTTCCGTTACATTGGGCCATCGCTAGGGTAACTGAGTTACATTATGGTGCAGATGGAATAGCGCGTGTAGCTACGGTGCGTACGGCTAATGGATCGATATTCAAACGAGCATTAACTAAGATTTGCGTTTTACCTAATGAGTCCAGTGTGGACTTGAACGAGTGACTTGCTATTTTTTATTCTTTTTCTTTAGAATCAGCAGTAGGTGATAAGTCATTTATTGCAGTTCAAACTAGTTTTATTCTTTGTATCTCATTGACATTTCGTACCTAAATTTTGGTAACATTATTTCTTTTGGAATATTCATTTTCTTTGTGTAAATAATATGTCGTGTATTCTATTTCGTTTACTTGTCTCCTAGTTGGAGCATCCGAATTTTCGTTGTGTACTTTCCTAATTGTATTAATTCCTATGAAAATATCAATGTGTATTTTGGTGGGCGGTATGTAAAGGTTTCATTCATTATTACTAAGTCCAATAATTCGAATCTATGCCGCTCTTTATTTATTTATTTTCTCAAATAAAAGGACGTGACATCACGATCGTAATTGCCAATCACAGCGGCGAATTCAATCATACGTCGATGTGCTACTGAACGAACTGTCAAAAAGAAAAAAAAACCGCGCGCGCTCAAGCAGCGCCACCACACGTTTTTTTCACTGCAACTAACCGAAGCGCGTGAAAAGGTCGAAAACTTTACAAACTAGAAACAATTGAAAGATATTTTGTGATTTATGTGTATAAAGTTATCCCCAAGTGCAGAACATTATTGCCTAGCCGGCCGGCAGAAGACTCGCAGCTGGAAAAGACGCTCAGATCAAGTAAGTAGCACATTATACTGTTTTTGGCTATCTGCGATTCGTGTCCGTCCGTCTTTTCGGGTATTTCGTAGAAGTGCTTCAATCATCATAAAACTCGTTAAAGCTGATACTTCACCCAAATGTGCGAAGCCTGAATGGTTCGCGTACAATCTTCTTTTATTGTTTATTATAAAATTGACAACTCTAACATATAGGTACCAGCAAGTGGTAGGTAGGTACACATAAATTCAAACAATCCGCTATTCTAATGGGCGCACTTCCACCTTTCGTAATTTTTAGAAAAGTCATAGAACATAATCTACCCTACGAAAACAAAAAATATCCCTTCTGAAATCGAATCATATACCTTGACAATATACCCTCTCACGACCATATCGCCTAGCGCCGCATCTGGAGGTTTTATTTCGTGGAAAACGCTCTAAGTAGTAAGTACTTAGATTCTCCGCTTGGCACTCAAGCATGAGCACTGAGTTAGCAACAGTCCAAATATTTGAAGTGCTATTTTTCTCATATCGATTACTGCTAATGGTTACATAGAATACGCTATAGTCACGGCAGACGCCAGCTGGTCCCTGGAAATTGATACCGCAGCTTCTACAAGAAACTGGGGACAAAATTTCATAAGAGGATGAGACACGAGAAGCGTTTTCTAGAATAAATGGTTCCATGTGATGTGTGGTTGAATAAAATAATCATTCATTCATTCACACGCGGTTTTACTTGCAAATATGTTTTAGAATGTTTAACCGCAGTATTCAGTAAATACCAGCCCGAATGGATCATCACAGCATTGGATCGCACAGCGTGGAGGAAATGGGGGGAGGCCCCAGTAGTGGGACATCGAAGGCTCATAATAATAATAATAACCGCAGTATTAGATATTCTTTGGTTTAACCAGCAGAAAGTTCAAGTCATGTGCTATATTGCGTTCATAATATTAGGTACTTAGGTATCATTGTTCTGTATTGTTTTTAATTTCTACCGACGTTGAGGAGGTACCTCTAGGTACTTTCAGAAATGGAAATACTTCACTGAGCAATCTGAGCATGTTCTAATGACGGTTCCCTGTTGTCTTGGAAGAATTTATAAGCATTATGCGTCCAAGCCTGTGAGTATCATCAATATATATAAAACTCTTTTGAAGCTGACATAGAATCAACGCACAGCCTAAACTATAAGTCCTAGAGGTATGAAATTTGGAGGGTAGTATCCTTATATAGTGTAGGGGTGCACTAAGAAAGGAATTTTGAAACGTCACACTTTAAAGGGTAGAACGCGAGCAACGCCGCGGGCAACGGCTAGTAGTATTATATAATCTGTGCTGTGACATTGCACTGCAATCAACAGACGAAGATGTCCAGTGTTTATGTAGCTGGTATTCGGCCCCCACACCTATCATACAACAACACCATAACACCATCATGCGAGCATTAGGCACTGCTTGGCTGCAGAAAGACCAGCTCTTCTGCATGTTCAAATTTTAACTACCTAAGTATTACTGCTATTACGTACAATGGAGGGTGGGTTCATGCTGCAAATTGAATCTTTAATTTTCAAGGATCAAATACAAAAACTGACTCCGTGCTCAAAGATGTATGTACCTACACTCAGACAATCAATTCACGCCCTAAATAATAGGGTTAAAAGCCACCCTTATGTCTAAGCACAACCTAAAAGCCGCCATAATCTCAAACGCTCCAAAGCAAGTTAGGTAGTTATCAGACGTTTCAATTACCTACTCTTATTTTTCTTGTTGAACGAAACAGTACAAACATTTAAAATCACGTTTAAAAAGTTTGTTTAGTATTCATTTAATAGATCTGTCATAAACAAAATAAATTATAAAAAAATACGAATTACAGTGGACCAATGAAGCACGTGGTTTTGTAGTTAGCAAGGACCTTTGCTTCCAATATGACTGTAGTGTGTTTGAATCTAATAGTCATACACTATGGATTTATTTAGCAAAATCAATAGTGC
Organism: Eulithis prunata; assembly: GCA_918843925.1. Lineage (NCBI taxonomy): Eukaryota > Metazoa > Arthropoda > Insecta > Lepidoptera > Geometridae > Eulithis > Eulithis prunata. Next base: position 5,260,214 of record OU974030.1, on the reverse strand, counting down.
ATGATTTTTTCAGGATATTAACCGTACCTGAGAATGCAACAGTTTAGCGTCTAATAGCTAACACGACGTTAACAAGTGAGACTTTTTGAATAAGGCAGTAACATGAACAGGGTCAACGCGATAATGGACTATTAAACAAGTAGGAACTAGCTTTAGGCTTTGTTATGACCGGAATAGTTTACGGTAAACCTCTGGGATAAACAAAAACATTATACCGCTCTAATTCATACGGAACATTTTGCAAATGGCGTTTCTTACTTGGTTATTTCTTACCAGCCAAAGTAATCTGCGTTGAGGGTATTCTGCATTTCAATCACTATAAAAAAAAACTAATTTTAATGTCTTAGTGGAAACCAAACCATTGAAATACCGTGTATAATAAACAGATTACCTAATTAAATTCTTGTCTATGGCCTTTGCAGTGTTGCCCGCAATTTCGCCAATGTCACGTTTTGTTAGACCTTAGCACGATGGAGAATGACCGGTGGTGAGAAGTTAGCCTACCTACTAGTGACACAGAACATGAATACAAGCACAGATCATATAAGTACAAGTACTATCCACGAATTGAGCTGTGAAGTTCGAAGATAGATATCACTCCAAAAATACTGACTAAATTGGGGCTAAGGCCTCTTCTTGAGTTTTTATTTAAACTGGGGCTAAACTAACAACATAACGAGCCTCTAGAAGAATTGTTTTCTATTACTAACTCGGTACCTACTTATGCTAATTTTCTGTTTTGAACTTTCGAAATAAGTAAGAAGCAACCTTTTCATAGGATAACAAAGTTATCCAAACCGGAAATTATATTTCCTACAGACGCCTAGACGCCCTGATTCGACATCACGCGATATGAATTTACTCGTAGATTCCCACTTCTTCTTCATTTCGGGCTTCACAACTTAGTTGTTGTTCTCCTCTAGCTACGAGTACCTAGCTAAGTTGACATTCTTACAATGACTATAATATATAGCGGCTACTTAGAGCAACAAGGACGTCTATATTTTTAGCGCTGTCATATTTGCATAGGAAAAGTGGCTGCCGTAAAAAAAACGCCCGCAACTTCTGTTTTCTTGATTTTTTGTCCCTCTGCGGTCACCGACATTTTGAAAGGAAACGAAAGCCAAACAAAACTCATTTTCACGATGGGTTTACACCAAAGCAAGTCAGTCATTGCAAAACACATCTGTCTAGTTTATACCTACGCAGAGCAATGGTATCAAAGCTATCGAGCCGCCGAATTACACGGCTTAGAATCAGGGAACTGGTCAGACAGTGGGGACGAAATGATTTTCTTCATTTCCCAGCATCGAACCTTTTTTGATTCGGTGTTTTTGTCCGAGTATTATTTGTGCTTTTGTGAAATAAAACGCTTTTCCTAGACAGCAGTTATTGTGTCCTTTGAAATACAGCCTCGAAATACTCAAAGAGGTATAATACATAATTAAATATACGTAGTTTCCCTCTAAATTAACGTTCAGTGTTGTCAATATCTGGGTGTCCGATAAGGATTCTTGCAAAATAGAATTTTTATCCAATTTTCCCCTGCCGGCAGTCGCAGGGGTCTCTAAGGGGATAATTGGACAAAAATTCCAGAAATCCCCTACGCAGGAGCACGCAGGGGAAAACTGGAATGAGCCGTTTGGAATAACTTTGTAGAGATAAATGCAGAATTTGTTCAAACGCCTTAGTGTGAAGAAAAACTGCAATAAAGTACCATTCAATACGGTTCGCTTGCGTCATTCGCTGCGAGCTGGTGCACCCAAAGATGTATGAAATAAATGTGATGAGCTTTCATAGAAGCTGCACACTGGGGGTCAATCGCGCTAAGTTATAACGGCTCACCGGTCACTGTTACTCCTACGCTACGGCCGATTTTCACTGTGAAAATCGACCTTATCGACCATAACGTGGCAGTAACAGTGACCGGTGAGCCGTTACAACTTAGCGCGATTGACCCCCTGATCAACTATTCAAAGCGTTTATGTCTATAGATGACCACATCAAAAATAAATAGTGAAATAAAGTCGATTAATGCAGATTATTGCACGTATTCAAAGTTCAGTCAGTCTTGTTTTTTTTTACTCTAGCGGCTTGAGTAAAATAAAATAAATAAATGCTTTCCACACACTCTGACACAAGATCGGAGTATGTGGAAAGAATGGAGAGTGGCCTTTGCCCAGCAGCGGAACATAGAAGACTGGATATTAATAAAAATAAACTCTATTTTATTTAATTTTCTGGTCTTGTGTTGTTTTTAATTATATGCGCGGGAAATCGAACCACCTTAATGTAACCACACGCTCGCAAAGCAATTTAAATAGCTATATCATATTTTACTTAAAAATTGTTTACCTGACTGTACAATGCAGCTGTTTTTAATGTTGTCCGAATCGTCACAACACAAATGATTAAAATCAAAAGTGACAATTGGGACAACTTTGTCCGTATATTTTGTCCGAATCGTCACTAAGTCGATGTCAATGAGGGCTCCACATCCACACTCACATGCTCGTGATCCCCTCCAGCCACATTACTTAAGGCTCGACTACGATCACAGCATATTCTAAGCCTGTTAAGTTTACACCATATTCTTCTACTGACTAATAAAATATCGATATCAAAATGTAGGTAAGTATCATCAGATTTATAAAAATAACGCATCCAAAACCACAATACTCCTTGAGCCCTTACGTAAAATCCATTCATGCCAGTAAAGCAGTGGGTATCACAGACAAACAGACACTTATTGCTAGTGTTTATGTGTGAAGAATAGTACGGATTCCTCACTTCTAGCTATGTACTTATATTATAAGAGTAGAGTCGTTAGTGGCCCGGAGGTAGTACCACGTGACTTTCCTATATTTTTTTTAAGAATGTTGATGTAACAAGCATATGGCCTACCTGATATTTAGCAGTACCTAATGCAATGCGTCACTGATCACGTCTTTAAAGGACGTGCCTTGTGAGGCATCGCACTGCGTCTATCACGCGATGATTCAAATTACTAAAGGAAATCTACTTAGGTATTTATTGCGAGTACATTTTAGATAAAAGGTATTCTGTATAGCCCAGCAAATGTAATGAATGCTTTTCAAACCGTTTACATTGATGTATGTAGCTCCTACAAAATTGACGAGACAAAAGCAAGCAAGCCCGTATGAGTTAGTGGCCAATTCTGTTGACGGGGTTTTTAGGCCGCCTTGAGACCTCCGTCATGGCTTAACGACTGCTAGAGCCGGGACCGACAGTTTAAAGAGACAAAGAACTAGAAAAAGAATAAGAAAGCCATACTTCCTAGAAAAAACGGATTAATGCGACGTTTTCTAGCAGTAAATGTAAAAAAGATTTATTCCCAATACTGGTAAAACCTAAGCCCTTTCAATCCAATATTCTACAAACCCATTTTATTATGTAAGCTATTGCTAAGTGTAAAAAAAACACAGCAATTTATCTTCAGAGAACACTGCATATTCGTCTGTCTGTGTTGGTCTGTAACGAGATTGTCTATGGCGCCAGGGGTAGGCCACCCTCGGCGTGCATTAGGACATCTAATACAAAATCGGAATGGTTGGTTACCCCCTTACTTTTAGATAGATAGAGTTGAGAAAAAGATGGCGGAAATATAAAAATTGGCCGAATAATATTATTGCCAGTCGAGCCCACTCATTTGCATGGTGGGCTCGTTGGCATTTTTTTCCCATAGGCCACACCAGTGGGCCAGCCGCCCCGGTGGGTTCGATGGGAATAACCCGTCGTAAGCCTTATAGTTTTGATTTGGATGTTACTAAATAATATTCATTCAACTTAATTATTAATTTTTCCTATGAAAATCAATGCGTAGTTATTCATGGTATTTCTTGGATTACTGAATAAGGCCAAGAAAACTATAATATTTGGGTCAAGCCGCGTAGCACATGCGCTAAGCATTTGTAGCAAGTGCTACGCATTACTACGCACACGTAGCACCGCTACGCTGTAAAAGCAATAATCTCTTTCTCTGAATAGATATTTCTAGGTGTGGTCTTTGTAAATCTAAGTGCCTACTTACCAGACTCGTAGCTACTTACCTAGTACAGTTAGATAATGTAGAATAGCTACTTAAACTTCACATTTCTGATGTCGTAGGAAGGTGATAGCAATTCAACCATGGTTAACTTACGAAAGTCGAAGGTACATTGATTAGTAACTTTTTCCAAAGCCCCGGATAAGTTATGCAAAAAAACTGCAAAAATGCCGGATAGAGGCAACCCTATTTTATATTGTAAGTATGTATGCAAGAAACACTCATTTTCTTTTGTTCCGTGTAACCCTACCTAAATAAGGGAGGAGATGGATTGAAATAAATAGGCACTTGCTTTTAATTTACCGTTGAATATTGAGTGAAATGAAACTTTCAATCTTAAGAGGAGTTTTGTCAATAATAAGTAGAGCATTCATAATAATGTCTACTTCATTAGTTCTACGCCTTTTTTCCGGTTAACTAGGTAGGTACTTATAGCTTGAGTAAGTGGTTACCTCATAAAGGACGTCCTCAGTGGACATGCTCGGTGAGACAATGCATTGTTAGGTAGGTATGTCTGCTTGTTTCAATACGGACTCTATAAAATAACTAGCTAAGTATTTCACTGGCCTAGTAGTAAATAGTAGTTTGAGGGAGGAGGCTTATGCCCAGCAGTGGGTTAGGTACTATGATGATGATGATTGAGTAAATTGAAAGGTAATACAGTTTGTCGTAAATAAAAATGCAAGATCATTTTCAAAACATGTTTAACGTCCTGGAAGGCCGGCAGTCGCATCAAAATGAATATGAAACACCCTGTACGCGCAATACTCCATCAGCGCCAAAACTAGTGGGTACACCATCTTGGTCTCGGTCTGCGGCGAAGCGAAATAAGCCACCAAACCCGCCCCAGCTGTAAACCAACCCCACTCGCGATTATTCTGTATCGAATAATGGCAAAGGGAAATAATATTACACGCAATAATCATATTCCCCAAATGCGGGTTGTCCTTTCCCGCCAACGCCATTGTGAACGGTATGAGACCAGAGACAAGATGAATGACGCTTAGTCCGTGGTTGCCTCGGTAGATGTCAGCGTTGAGGCAGGGTAGGGCTAGGTAGCGAGAGGCCTTGTAACTAATGGCGTAGGCTGCTGCGAAGTCATTGTTGAATCTGCCACCTGAAATATCATGTGAAATTCACTGCCACGTAGATACCTACTTCTATCAAGACAATCCACCTGTTGGTAAGGTCGGCTTTGCCCACCCTGGCTCTGACGAATGTATACCTTTTTTTCATGATTTTTGAGATCTTGGATATGAATTAGGTGAGAGGATGTCTAACCGTGTGTAAGCAAATGACTATTTATGAAGCATATTGTACATTACGTATGTTGATTGTCGTTTGTTATTATTCTATGAATCTATTTGCTAGTAAGTTTTATATCCTGTGGTAAAAAATTATAAAGACGCTAGGGCAACACTAGTTTTAAAAAGAAGACGAAGATGGCGGTCTCGGTTATGTGGTCGAGTATTTTGCAAAGTTCAAAAAGTAATAAATGTCAGCGTTGAAAAGCAGTTCTGTTGTTATCATTTGATTATAATAATATGCCCAAGTGATGTTGAGTTTTATTATGTGAGTGAGTATGCAAGTTTACAATCAGAAGTGTTGATGAACTCATGCGCTGGGCTTGCTGTAAAACTGTAAGTGATTTTGAAACATTGCTTGAAAAACCTCCAAATCCAGTCGTTGGAGTTCCATTTTTAGAACATAGTGGCCGGTTATACCATAAATACCATATTATGCCGACTTAGGACAATTCGAGAAAAACATGTTTTCAATAAACCTGAACAATTTTGACTGAGAAGTGTACAGAGAAGAAAGTATATCAAAGTGATCGTAATTTTACACCACTGGGATGTTCTTATATCTACCTACAGTAGTATAGAGACAGTGTTTACTTACCGCTGTGAATATTCTATAAAAAAGTGCATTATTTGGATGAACATTTTACACCACTGGGATGTTCTTATATCTACCTACAGTAGTATAGAGACAGTGTTTACCTATCGCTGTGAATATTTTGTAACAAAGTGATTGTTTGGATGAACATTTTAGTACTTATAGTATCACCTATTTTTAGATAGTATAATAATATGTACATAATGTAGATGGCTACTTACCAACATTTGTTTATTTTTTTATCTTGTTATCTAACAATGATTATAGTAACATAATTTTAACCTGTAAATATTAGAAGAGAAAGACTTATTCAGAGGCAAACTGTTTATTGGTTGACCGCGGAAGACCGTTTCTTTTGCATATTTTTGTTGTTGGTTTGTGTGTTAATTTTTTGTAAAGTTGTGTGATAGAATTAAATAAAAAATTGTTTGAAATTACTAGCTATGGGTTCCAACAGTAGAAGTAGATACGTTCACAGATTTTACTGGATCCTTGTATGTTCCATCGGGATTGCGTGATTGTGAAGATAAACAATATTTGGTGTTGTCTGGAATATACAACTTTAATAATAATTCCGGGTATATCATGATATCTAATGTAGGTGATACCAAACTCGATATTAAAAAGGGTCAAACTATGGCCAGAGGATTTGAATATGACGAAGTTAATGACGCATATGTTGGATATACTGCCAGTGTTGCACCATGTAAGGAAAATCTGGAACCTTTGCAGGATATTAATGTAGGCACTCAATTATCTGAATCAGAAATGCAAAGCTTACTAAAACTTCTGAACAAATATAGGGACTGCTTTGCAGTAAATTTATCTGAGCTTGGGAAAACTGATTTGACTGAGATGGTAATTAAAGTAAAGGATGATACACCAGTTGTTTATAACCCATATCGTATGTCATTAAAAGAGAAAGAACAGCTTTCAGATATAATAGAGGACCTTCTCAAAAATGGTGTTATCCGAGAAAGTTCTTCTTCGTTCGCGAGCCCTGTTTTACTCGTTAGTAAGAAAAATGGTCAAAAGCGGTTATGTGTGGATTACCGTGCTCTTAATAGAAAGACTCTGAAAGACAAATACCCCTTACCCCGCATAGAAGATAAGTTGGACTGTTTGGGTGGGAATTGCTTGTTTACAAGCCTTGATCTCGCTTCGGGATATTACCAAGTACCTGTTGCAGAAGAGAGTAAACATCTTACGGCGTTTGTCACTCTAGATGGATTGTACGAGTATAATCGTATGCCGTTTGGACTTGCGAACGCCCCAAGCGTGTTTCAACGAGCTATTAATTCTATGTTGAATGGTGTGGGACAAAGTTTAGTGTTGGCTTACATGGACGATTTGTTAGTACCCTGCAAAACCGTTCAAGAGGGCCTTGAAAAACTGGAAAGAGTGTTCATTCTTTTGAGAAACTCCAAATTAACACTAAATCCCAAAAAATGTGTATTTTTTCAAGAGCGAATTGATTATCTGGGTTATGAAATCTGTGGTGAAGGTATTAGACCCGGAACTTATAAGACAGAAGCAGTGAAGCTTTTTCCAGTGCCGAAAAATGTTCATGAGGTTCGCCAATTTATCGGGCTGGCGAGTTACTTTCGTAAATTTGTTCGAAATTTTTCAATAATTGCGAGACCTCTTACGCATCTTACCAAGAAGAATGAACCCTGGCATTTTGGACCCGAACAAATGGAGGCTTACAACACTCTAAAAGATAAGCTAGTGAGCCGACCAGTCCTTGCTTTATATAACCCTAAAGCTAAATTAGAGGTGCATACAGACGCAAGCAAGTTTGGGATAGGTGCCATTCTTTTACAGGATGATGGCAGGGGACTTCAACCCATATCTTACTTTAGCAGGCAAACTACACCGGAGGAGCAAAAATTTCATTCGTATGAGTTGGAGACTCTTGCTGTCGTTACGGCTTTGAATAGATTTCGCGTATACCTACTGGGCGTAGAATTTAAGGTCGTAACAGATTGCAATGCAGTAAAGAGCACAATGACAAAAAAAGATTTGATCCCTCGTGTCGCGAGATGGTGGATTGCAATGCAAGAGTTCGACTTTACTATTGAGTATCGAAAAGGCCTTAAAATGGCACATGTAGACGCCCTTAGTAGGAATCCAATTAATATGAAAGATCCACCTAGTCGTGATGATGATGATCATGTTTTTCAAATTACCATTGATGTGGCCAATATTGATATTAAGGATGAAAGGTGGCTCCAGACAGTACAGCAGGCGGATACTGAATTACAGAGAATAGTCGATATTTTGAAAGACCCTAAGAGTGATAATGTTGTGGAAGTGAAAAGTAACTTTACTGTTAAAAATGAAAAGCTATATCGAGTAGTAAAAAAAGAAGATAGTGTTCGGCTGCTGTGGGTAGTACCTAAATCAGTAAGATGGCAAATCGTAAAAAGTAATCATGATGACGTTGGACACTTCAGTTTTGATAAAACGTATGATAGGGTACGAAAAGTGTATTGGTTTAAGAGAATGCGACGCTTTATCCAAAAATACTGTAGATCGTGCTTACAGTGTGCACACAATAAAATACCAGGTGGTCCGAAGGAAGGTATGCTACACCCTATACCAAAGCCTAACAAGCCATTCGAAGTATTACACGCCGATCATTGCGGGCCATTTCCTCAAAGCAAAAAGGGAAACTCTTACATACTCGCCATCATAGACTCATTTACAAAGTATATTTACATAAAACCGGTTAAAAACTGTAAAACTAAAACTACAGTGAATATATTTGAAGAATACTTTTCTCTTTTTGGTGTCCCACGTCGATTAGTCACAGACAGAGGAACCAGTTTTACAAGTCGGGAATTTTGTAAATTCATCAATGAAAAAGGAATTAGTCACACGCTTAATGCCGTTGCGACTCCTCGTGCAAATGGACAAATTGAGCGTTACAATCGCTCTATTGTAGAGGCTCTTACGGCAATCAATAACGATCGACCTGATGACGAATGGGACGTTATGATTCCGCGGGTTCAATGGGGTCTCAACAACACCTTAAACAAAGCTACAGGTAAAACCCCTTCTGAAGTATTATTTGGTATAGCACCTACCGGTGAATCGGATGGCGCAATGAATTCGGTTGTATCAGAAACTCAAGAAAATGAAAGTCGCGAAGATTTGAGGGTAAAAGTAAGTGAGCGTATGGTAGTAGAACAAAGGAAACAAAAAGAAGCATTTGATAAGAGACGTAAAATAGCTCATGTGTATGACGTTGGGGATCTCGTACGCGTTGAGAGGGAAATAGGTAACGTTCTTCCGGGACAATCGAAGAAACTAGTTCCGAAATGTTGTGGACCGTATAGAATCGTTAAAGTGCTCGAAAATGATAGGTATGAAATTGAAGATACCCCAATTACTAAGAAAAATGGTAAACCGGTGTATAAAGCAGTTTTCGCGGTTGATAAAATACACCCATGGTTAGTATTTTCAAACGACCCTGTAGATAGTGAGTCTGATGATAACTCCTCTAAAGATGAGCCAGTATAAAAAAAAAAATAGAAGTATTTATGTATAAGAAAAACCTGATAATGATATTGTTGAACCTACTTGTGACACGCCGTTTTGTAAATAATAATAAGCAATATGTAGTTCAATATTTAACTATGTAAATGTCAAAGAAAAGTAATGTTTAGTAAATATAATATAATAATATAATACAATATATTATATTATAATAATATGATAATTTTTAGTGATGCTAGTAAATTAAGTTAAATAGTGTTACTAGCCCTTTTGTGGCGTTACTAGCCCTATGTGGCGTTATCAGCCCTTTGTGGCGTTACCAGCCCTTTGTGGCGTTACCAGCCCTTTGTGGCGTTACCAGCCCTTTGTGGCGTTACCAGCCCTTTGTGGCGTTACCAGCCCTTTGTGGCGTTACTAGCCCTTTGTGGCGTTATTAGTTATAAGCCTTTGTGGCGGTGTAAAACCTTTTTGTGTCGTTATTATTAGCCCCATGTGGCGTAACTAGCCTTTTGTGGCGTTATTATTAGCCCCATGTGGCGTTATTATTAGCCCCATGTGGCGTTATTATTAGCCCCATGTGGCGTAACTAGCCTTTTGTGGCGTTATTATTGATTATTAATTGCGGAAATGCAGATGTTATTAGTGTTCTAAGCATTGTTGTGCAAGATGAGTAAAATATTAACGATGATATTGATATAATTTTTATTAATATTTGTTGAATAATAATAGTATGTTACAATTTAATGGCGATGTTAACATTATGTATGTGATTGTGATTTACTTAATTTTAATTGAAACTGTTAGAATTCCATTTGTTTTATTTAAAAAAAAAAAAAAAATTTTATTTCACGCGGGGACGCGTGCAGAGTCAGACTGGCCGATTGTAAGCAAATGACTATTTATGAAGCATATTGTACATTACGTATGTTGATTGTCGTTTGTTATTATTCTATGAATCTATTTGCTAGTAAGTTTTATATCCTGTGGTAAAAAATTATAAAGACGCTAGGGCAACACTAGTTTTAAAAAGAAGACGAAGATGGCGGTCTCGGTTATGTGGTCGAGTATTTTGCAAAGTTCAAAAAGTAATAAATGTCAGCGTTGAAAAGCAGTTCTGTTGTTATCATTTGATTATAATAATATGCCCAAGTGATGTTGAGTTTTATTATGTGAGTGAGTATGCAAGTTTACACGTGCGTGGAGTCTGCGGTCGTAATAGCTTATTTAGGTATTTTATTACCCCATATTTAGTAGAAAAGCCTATATGTAATAATATGCCTAGTATATGTGATAATTATGTAAGATTCTTCTAGTATTAGGTATGTAGTAATAGAGTTAGAGTTATCGTTTTGGGCCCACCTGTTATGGTAACATCTATGTGAATAAAACAATTTGAATTTGAATTTATATAAAAGCTTTACGAATAAAAAGTTGTAGGTAGTGTTTCATCCCGAGCCTCAATTTATTCTTCTGTCTATCACGCGGAGAGTGGTAGCGAGTGGTGCTTTATAGGTAGGTACCTACCTATCACGGAATACAGAATAAGAGAAAGGTGGAAACCGGCGATAGCGGTTCTCACACAATTATCAAATTATTTCCCTTCAATTCTATATTCCGTGGTACTACGATATCTTGTAGAGTAGGGCAGATATCTAGGTACGCCATGCAACAACTCTATGTACCTAGTGATAATTTAGGTTAGGTAATTAGAAATGTAGAGTCGGTTATATTACTAACTTTGATAATGCAGAAATCCAAGAACTCCATGTATGAAGAAGTTAGCGTGCATGCCGGGATGTGTGAAACTTGATCCATGCATGCGGCTGATACCGCGCCCCGCCACGCAGCATAGCAAAATGTGTGCAATAGACGCGTTGACATTATCATCTTTGCCCATATCACATTATATATTACTCATAAAAGTACTGTAAAAATATATAAAAAGAAGTAGGTATACATAAACCTAATTAGATAAAATCATGGAAAAAAACTTGATAAAATAATTAAAATCACTGTCAAAATACTTTTTTATGTAAAAAGGTTACATAATGTACCATGATTTTCATAAATCAAGATCACAAAAGGATTTTTTCCGTGATCAAGATGGTCCAGAAAGACCCCTTGTTCCAATCGTGGCAGACCGTGCTTATTATTACCATGTTACAACATGAAAACCATGTTTTTATTATTTTAATAATAAAAAGAAAAGTTTTAAAATATTCAAATTTCGCGCTTCATTCTCGTAATATGTTTTGTCTGTGGCTGTCATAACCTTCCCACAGATAGCTCAATAATTTTGACATTGACAGATACAATGAAACAAAAGTATCGTAGCCAATTTTAACGATTTTTGATTAAAAAAAACTAAATCTGAATTCTGCCATTTTGCTGCATTTGAGTTTCGTCGTTGTATTTTTTACAAAAATACCCAACGTGAATCGCATTGTGTGCTTGTGTAATCAGTTTTGAAACGATCTAAGAAATCAAAGCAGCGTACTGTGCTAAAATGGCGGCGAGCGACTCCGGAACGGATGAATCACTTTACCCCATCGCTGTACTCATTGACGAGTTGAAAAATGAGGATGTGCAACTTCGTTTGAACTCGATCAAGAAGCTCTCGACCATCGCCTTGGCGCTAGGCGTCGAGAGAACCCGGTCTGAGCTGATCCCGTTCCTCACGGAGACCATTTATGACGAAGACGAAGTCTTGCTCGCTTTGGCCGAACAACTTGGTAAGTCGACAAAGAATTCAAATGCACCCACACACACAGTTTTGTAAAGCACCTTCAATTTGGCATGGACCTAGAAAAGATTAGGCAATTCTATACAATAGATTTGGTAACCAAGAACCAAAGTACATAGTTTTTCGCGTTCTCCACTGACCAAAAATAAAAACTGAACCTATTGTTGGTCATCTGAAGCCAACAATTTCATAGGAGGTTCTATGTAATAGATAAAAGTTAAAACACATTTGAACTACAATAATTATTCATTATATTTCAAATTATCAAAATTATTATTATGATACTCGATAAAAGTGATCAAATATTCCAGGTAACTTCATCAACCTTGTCGGAGGTGGTGAGTTCGCCCACTGCCTGCTCCCTCCGCTGGAATCCCTGGCAACAGTCGAGGAGACAGTGGTCCGTGACAAGGCTGTAGCATCCTTACGGGCAGTTGCTGCCCACCACACCCCGCAAGCTTTGGAGCAGCATTTCGTGCCATTAGTCCAGCGTTTGGCTGGTGGAGACTGGTTCACGTCTCGTGCATCTGCTTGTGGACTTTTCAGGTAATTTTACAGGCTTTGATTTAGGATAAGATTACATTGAAAGGTGTATCAAAACTAGACTTGTCTAAACTGCAGCCTGACTGCCAAGCATAATCTGTTTGGAAGATATTGCTTTTAGCGATAAGGCCACCTATTGTACATCTGTTTTATGTTATTTCCTGTATTTATGTTATTTCTCTTTGTGTAAGGTAAAAGTGTTTATCTACATAATAATGGCAATGGAAATCAAAAAAGTTGTTATTTTTACAATATTAGTGAAATCTACAGTATTTTTAACTTGGTAGTACCAGCCACTCATATTTATCCCCTATTTAAATTTTAAGGACAGATGAATACTTAAACAGTTGAATCAAAGTCTAGCTCTGTCACTGTTTGACATTACCTGTTAGTAGGTGACAGCAATATTTTAAACAGCTGAATAAAGTTATGCAACGATCGTAAGTAAGGGGGTAAGTAAATGATTTAGATAAACTTGAAGGATTCTTCACTGTCATTTCCTTTGCATTATGGCTCAGTTTAATAACTGCCCAACTCTTTCCAGTGTCTGCTACACTCGCGTCTCAGCTCCAGTGAAGGCAGAGCTTCGGCAACACTTCCGTTCTCTTTGCCAAGATGACACGCCCATGGTGCGCCGCGCCGCCGCTTACAAACTGGGCGAGTTCGCGAGGTCCGTGGAAGTGGAGTATGTCAAGAGTGACCTGATTCCTATGTTCGTTAACTTGGCTCAGGTAAGAACTACTTCAGACAGTTTAGGATCAGCTGCTTCTAAACAACTATTTTAAAGGATATACTTAATCCAAAATGAGGTTCTCCTACAAAGAAGTTATTATTTATTAGTTTATAGACGAGCAGCTTTCGCTGTTACATCTACGTCACACAGTGTTGAAATGTATTTTCTTTGAGTCACCTTTATATGCACTATTTTACTTATTCATAGCCAGTCGTCGAGTTTGTTGGATGGTGGATTTTTTTGTCTGTTTTTTGAGGAACTTTAGTAAGTTACCGACTATGCCAGTTCCATCGTGCCTTCCTAAGGTAATAACATAACAGCTTAGATAGTTTCTCTTAACAGTACATATATCAACAGCAGATTGTGTTAGCTGCATCTCAGGTGGGTGCGGAACTAAGGTGGTTGACACAACAATAAACTTATATTCCCCAGGATGAACAAGACTCAGTGCGTCTGCTGGCTGCGGAAGCGTGCGCCGCAGTGGCTGCATTGCTGCCTCCCGAGGATATGGAGCAGCTGGTGATGCCGACCGTCAGGGCGCGCGCTGGAGACACCTCGTGGCGGGTGCGGTACATGGTCGCTGACAAGTGAGTCTGGCTTTTCTGGAGGAGTTCTTAGTTTTAGGGTTACGAGAAAATTACTTACTATCTTAGAGAGTAGGTATAGCATGTGTGTATTATGTGTGGGTGGCTGGAGTGACTGCCGCCACCTATCGCGCAAAACGGCCCAGCTGTCGCCTAGTTGCGGAAACAAGTCCGCCGAACAAGTAGCAAGTAGTGTGTCTTTTTTATTTATTATGTCCTAATTGTCAATAGAAATTAGAAACACATTTTTTTGATAATTATCAAATTATATTCAGCTAGGGAGCTGTGTTGATTGTGGTGATGCCAACCTTGTACAAATCTACCCACTTATATCTGCTTTATTATACCTCAACAAAAAAGACTAAAAGTAGGTCACAGGTCACAGTGTGGTTGCTGACTGTATACTTACTGTACACAACACAGTGTTCACCCGAGTTCTGGTACTACGCATTTGCATTTGTAAGGCTAAATTTGTAAGCAGCCCAACTTCTTTAATTCAATTCTTTTAGTATAAGCTTACGTAGTGGATGGAGAACCCTTTTTCTTCATAGTAAAGTTGGACTTAAGAAAATCAAAGAAAATAAAACGATACAGTTGGGCTCTCATAAATTGAATATCAAAACTAAATTTCAAACACATTTTACAGGTTTGTAGAGCTCCAACAAGCAGTAGGTCCGGAACTGGCTCGCTCGGACCTCACCCAGATCTTCCAAGCTCTGTTGAAGGATACAGAGGCCGAGGTCCGCGCCGCAGCCGCTGGAAAAGTAAGCTATTCTATTTTTTATATGTATATATTTTATATAGGTCAATCGACCAACGCAACTCGGCTGGGCATTAATGTAAATCATTAATTCACAAACAAAATTACAACTAATACAGTATTTACAATATTCACAATATTTACAAAATACACATGAAACAGTTGAGCTATCTACAAACCGTTGCAAACGATTTATAGATAGCTCAACTGGTCCAAATCAGTACCAATCGGAAGCGTGCCCAAGACACTGGCTGCATTGCCGCGCTGAATAGCAATGCTGATACGCTGACCTAGATAATCACCAGCCCTCGGGTCACGCGTCGCTTCGACTAGACGCTCTGAAAGAATTTTGAAAACCCGGCATTAATCGGAAACCTACATCCAATTACATAATGTGCCAGGTTTTGCGTAAAGCTGAGGTTAGTAAACTGATATTCACTTTTATTTCAGGTAAAAGATTTCTGCATGAACCTGGACAAGGCCCACCAGGAGCACATAATCATGAGTATGATCCTACCTCAAATCAAGGAACTTGTATGTGATGCCAACCAACACGTTAAATCAGCCCTTGCTTCAGTTATCATGGGTCTTAGCCCCATTGTTGGACGTCAGAACACCATCGAACATTTGCTCCCACTATTCCTCACACAACTGAAAGATGAATGCCCAGAAGTCAGGTTGAACATCATCTCAAACTTGGAGTGTGTCAATGAAGTCATCGGAATCCAACAGCTTGTCCAATCACTTTTACCAGCTATTGTAGAATTAGCTGAGGATACAAAATGGCGTGTCCGTTTAGCCATCATCGAACACATGCCGTTACTCGCTGGTCAGCTCGGTCAAGAATTCTTTGATGAAAAACTCACTGGGTTATGCATGTCGTGGTTGATAGATCACGTCTACGCGATTCGTGAAGCGGCTACGTTGAATTTGAAGAAATTGGTGGAGCAATACGGTTCTGCCTGGGCAGAGACAAATGTCATCCCGAAAGTGTTAGCAATGTCCCGCGAACAAAACTATTTACACCGTATGACTTATTTATTCTGCATCAATGTTCTATCAGAAGTCTGCGGCAAAGATATCACCACCAGAGTTCTCTTACCGACAGTACTTTCTATGGCTGATGATAACGTAGCTAATGTGAGGTTCAACGTAGCCAAAACCTTACAGAAGATGTCACCGTTCCTGGATCCAACTGTAATCCAGCCACAAGTAAAACCTGTATTGGAGAAGTTGAATGTGGACCCAGATGTTGATGTTAAGTACTTTGCCTCGGAAGCCATAGCTGGGATTGCGGGTTAGGTATTAAAAACTTAAATCTATCGTCCATTGACACCTAGCTTTATGAAACTCTCACTTGGCAAATGTCATACACATACCTATTATAAAGGGGTTTACACATGTTTAGGGACTTCAAGGTGATAGCACACATCCTAATAAGACAAGTATGGAATTTTATAGTTTTTCTACAACAAATCAGATGTTTTGTATATCCAGCCTTACTAATTTATTTTGTATCCTCCAGTTAGATGCGCGTGCGCAAGTTGATGTTAGTAAATGTGTAGGTAACCTTTTAATCACTTTGTATCTTCATTCCATAGCATTTCAAGTTGGAATCCAGTAAATCTTGCATTATTTGTAAGTATGTATAGCTCTAAAAATTATTGTAATAAGTACGAAATAAAAATATTAAAACACAATCTAGATTGTTGTTTTTAAAACCCATACCACGTAATATTATAGCCCCTTTATTCATTTGATTTAGCAACCATGTTAGGTAGCGTAGCTTTAGAAGACCGAACATAGTAGACTATTCAAATACCTAGTCACTAGGTCGTCTAGGTATGATGTGCTGATGGCTCTCTCTCTCATAGTTCCAACAATATTAGGATAGGATAGGTCATTAGTTTTGCACGGCAATGGAGCACGTTCTCTATATTTTTGAGGTCACTTTCTTCTAAAAGGTAATTTTCCCATCTAAATAAAAGAGTGATAACTTTCTATAAGTTTATTTCCATTGCAAACAACAGTATCCCATTCACTTTACACTGATTACAAACATCTAGCTTCGGAGTGAACAAGAAAACTAGAATTTTGGAATGTAACACAAGTTACTGGACTATTGCGTTATTTACATAAATATCTGTCACATCACAAACGAATAACAGGTTATCACAAAAAATCGATTTTAATTTACTTTGTGCATAAAACCTAGCAGTTTTTTTTTCAAGCACCAAAAAGAAAACTTGTCTAATTCATCAACGTTTATACTATTTGGATAATTATGTACACAAGACGGCAACACTTTAGCGAAACGGCTATACATAACCACAGAACGCGTTATATAATTTTGCTTGATCGTAATACATTATAATAAATCTATTAACAACTTAGTATTAAATATTTTATCTTACATAGCGTGGCGCAACGCTCCAACCAATGTAGCATTTTATAAATAAACCTACTGAATATTAGAGGTGTTGGTTCATTGGGCCACTTATGAAGGCCTGAGTTATTGTCGGCCCTAATGAGGCTAGAATGATGTGAACACCAATTTTTTGGATTTGGTAAGATTGCAAATATGACCACCAAAGGCACAATTCTCATTTTAGTTAAGCAAAAAGAGAAGTTTTTCCATCGTTGGTGTTCACATTCATTTTTGAGGGGTGGTTTAGTGACGCGAGTCTCGGGGGTAGAATTCCGCAAGGGTGGAGGCTGGGATACGTTTGAGCATCTCTTTGGGGAAGATACGCAGTAGCTGCCAACCAATGTCCAGCGATTCAAAAACTGTGCGGTTCTCGTAGTTACCCTGCGGAAGAATTTTATAATTAGTTGGTTAACTAAAAACAACATCAAAACCAACAGTAGTGCGCTCTACGAAAAACGTTTGTAGAGATTTTTTCTATAGCGTTTCCTACTTCAGTCGGTACTTGATTTTGGTGTTTTCAAACCTATTTTATGTTTGACTGGCAATAGTGCTAAATGATGGACATGGTACATGTTTTATCCATCAAAAGCAATACTTTATCTAAAGTTTTATAATCAAAGATCAGGCTATAACCCCGATGTTTCTGGCTACATTTACAATGTCATAAACCCGTAGCGCTTTTTGGAGGAGAAATATAATCGGTCCGATTCTGGCCACCATTCAGTCAAGACTAAGACCCATATGCCGATTCACTGCTCAAGCACTGATCCAGACACAAGCAAAGATTTTTGTATGAATCTCTACTCAAATCTATGCTTGAGTAACGATTTCTGTATCAGCATATGGGTCTAACTTCACCGGACATCACACATAGCCAGGTACAGTGCCTGGATCACGAATAAATGTGACAATCGCAAACGGGGATACACTGCGCGGTGACACTACAACGGTTAGCAGTCGAGCTGGCATTGACGCGCAATACAACTCGAATACGTTAGCGCGGCGACTGTCAGATTTGTTCGTGATAAAAGTACAGATTAGTATTATATAATCTGTGGTAATATAGTAATAAAATGTACATACCTGTGTGATAAAGTTCTTCTCGAACTTGGTAAGGAACTCTAGGTAGAGCAGATCGTCGGGCGTGAGAGCCTCTTCACCGACCACGGCCTTCATGGCTTGCACGTCCTTACCGATAGCGTAGCACGCGTACTGAACAAACATAATAAATAAGTTAGCGAAGTTATCGAGTGGAGACCGCGTTTAGGCAAGCGTAGTGTAGGACGCCCTCCGGCTAGGTGGGGCGACGATCTGAGACATGTAGCTGGCAAACACTGGATGAGAAGAGCCGAAGATTGGGCTCAGTGGCGCGTCTTGGGAGAGACCTACGTCCAGCAGTGGACCGATATAGGTTGATAATAATGATGAAGTTAGCGAATGAAAAAGATACTAACAAAAAAACAAGATGTATACTGCAGTAGTGATGCGTTGCTCGCGATGTTTATATTACAAACGAAAAGGTAATTGCCCGACTATTAGTTAGTCGCGCACCAAAACGCGTATGCCGGTACGTTTTGCGTTTTAAACAGTGGTTACCATTACCACATAATATTAGGATGGCCATTGGCTTGTTCCATCATTTAAGATCACGTCATTCACAATTAATCTGAGCGTGTTTTATGTCATCCTAGCAAACAGATTTGAGAGGATGTCTACTATTCTCGGGGCGGGATAGATCCGAGACCTTACCGTGCGTTTCCACTGCAAAACATTCACAATAAAACATGCACAACTCTGTGAAGATATCGCTTTGCGTTTCCACCGCCAAACCTTGTGCATGTTTGACATTTTGAATCTTGTGCAGATGGTTTCAAGAATTTTCTTGATTGTTAAAACAAATCGTTTGTAAGGATTGTGTTGTGAATGTTTTCAGTCGAAACCGCAGTTACATGATATGAAGTTCCTTACCAGTTGATTGGAGACATCAGAGTGGTCCTTACGGGTCATGCCCTCGCCAATAGCGGACTTCATGAGACGAGACAGAGATGGCAGCACGTTTACTGGAGGGTAGATCTGTCTGTTGTGGAGCTGACGGTCTACGTAGATCTAATTAAATAAAGAATATATGGTTTAAAGATCGTTTATTTCTCGTAAGATTAAAAAATAAATCACTTACTGAGAAACATGATAAATCTATCACCAAATATCGTTAATAAAACATAGGTGTTTTCCGATTCATAATAATAGAGAACAGAGTTGACGTTTGAAAACAATAACATTGAAAGGTGTTTTCAAAGGCGATTCAAATATGAAGTCTTTGAGTGAGACCTTTGCCCAGCAGTGGGACGTAATAGCTTAAAATAATAGCACTAACAGCACTCACGTTACTATTACTTATTTCAATCTAAAACGAATACAAAACCAAATTGTATTTGGAACTAATACATCTCGCAGCCGTCATCTCGAACTTTGAGCCTAATATTAGGATTACGAGCCAAAAGTTGTCCATAAGTTGTCTAGTAGTAGAGCTCTTTGTGAGAGCTCGTCCGGGTTCAGTACTAGCACCGTACCCATTTCTGCCGCCAAGCAGCGATGCTCGCATTGCTGTGTTCCGGTTTGAAGGGTAAGGGCGCCGGTGTAATTACAGGCACATGAGACTTCAACACCTTTACGTCTCAGAGTGATGGACGCAGTGCATTGCCTTACAGGGCACGTCCTCATTGGACTTGCTCTGTGAGGTAATGCATTGTTATAGGCAGAAGTTACCACTTAACATCAGGTGAGCTATCAGCTTGTTCCATTACTTTTATCATTAAAAAAAAAAATTCATTGCTTGATAGTGAGCCCGATTCTATTGGTGCATTTTTCTGAAACTAATTTAACAACACTAAAATTGTTGTCATAGTAGTTTCAGTTCATGAGTATGGGATAGCAATCATATTAGCGCTGCCAAATTAGGTTAGTTTACGAGAATGAAACAACAAAATTGATCTTTCGATAAAAAAAAAGATCTTTCGTGAGCAAAAACATTCCACGTTGCTTTTATCAGTTTGGTATTAACACACCTGTCCTTCAGTAATGTATCCCGTGAGATCGGGAATAGGATGCGTGATGTCGTCATTAGGCATAGTTAGAATGGGGATCTGAGTGATAGATCCGTTGCGACCCTCTACACGCCCGGCGCGCTCGTAAATTGTAGCTAAATCCGTGTACATGTAACCTGGGAACAATCATCATCATCATCAATATATATAAAACTCTTTTGAAGCTGACAGAGAATCAACGCACAGCCTAAACTATAAGTCCTAGAGGTATGACATTTGGAGGGTAGTATCCTTATAGGTATAGTGTAGGGGCGCACTAAGAAAGGAATTTTGAAAAGTCGCACTCTAAAGGGTCTAGAACGCGAGCAACGCCGCGGGTGACGGCTAGTAAATTAATATTCAATGGACATTTCACACAAAGCTTACTAGTCCCAGACCACAGAATCATATAAATATGGTGTTACCTGGGAAACCACGTCGGCCGGGTACTTCCTCACGGGCGGCGGACACCTCACGCAGAGCCTCGGCGTACGAAGACATGTCCGTCAGGATTACTAGCACGTGTTTCTGTAAACATATTTCATGTAACAAAAGATATTCATTGCTTGATAGTGAGCCCGATTCTATTGGTGCATTTTTCTAAAACTAATTTAACAGCACTAAAATTGCTGTCATAGTAGTTTCAGTTCATGAGAGTGGGATAGCAATCATTTTAGTGCTGTTAAATTAGGTTAGTTTACGAGAATGAAACAACAAAATTGGGGCCATTGTTAGATTCCACGCGCGATTTCAGTCTCATTATAGAAGCATTAAAATTTTAACACGATATTTAAAAAAAGTATTAATTAGCCTCTGCCCGCATAATGCTATAATAATTCTATTTAGAGTAACAAACATACATACACATAAATAAATTTGCAACTACGCCGCCGCAGCGGTTGCGACGTCAATTAGCCTAATTAAATAAAAATCAAAAGGTGTTTAGATAATATGTTACCTCGCATTGGTAAGCCAAGAACTCGGCAGCAGTCAACGCCAACCGAGGAGTGATAATTCTCTCAATAGTAGGATCATTGGCCAAGTTCAAGAACAGGCACACGTTCTCCATTGAACCATTCTCTTCGAAGTCCTGTTTGAAGAACCGGGCGGTTTCCATGTTGACACCCATAGCCGCGAATACAATGGCGAAATTATCTTCGTGATCGTCTAGAACTGATTTGCCGGGGACCTGGGGAAATGCATGTATTTTTACTATAAATGAATATAAAAAACTTTTGCATGAGTAGTATTTTTTTTTTCTTCTGGAACCCGAACTGCCTCTTATTTATAACTAGCTGTCGCCCGCGGCTTTGCTCGCGTGGTAGTGGTTAAAATTTTTGATCCAAATTTTAGGTCCTTTCGAGTGCGACTTTTCAAATTCCTTTCTCTGTACACCCCTACACTATATGTATATGGATACTACTCTCCAAATTTCATACCTCATAGTTTTGGCTGTGCGATAAACAACATATTATGATTGTCAGTCAGTTTCAAAAGAGTTTTATATTTATAATTTTATGAGTATCTATAAACTAGGTAGGAATATAAATACAGAGTTACTTAGATCTTAGAACACGATTTCATTTTTAAGTAAACTTAAACCCCACACTCTAAGAAACGATTTACCCAAAATAATAATTATAGCGCAGAATACCTAATGTCATCAGGGATGTGGGACATTGCTGCCATCAACATTGTGCTGGCTGGGGTGAGGTCAGTAGGGGGGACAATGCACATTACACCCCAACGCGGAACGTCAGTGCAGATCTTATTCTCCCACGACGCATTAGAATCCCTAATGTACTATAATGCCCTAATGTACTAACTATGATGATGATGATGATGTCATCCTGGCCGGTTTCGGCTACGGCGACATTGTTGCTGCTTGATACCTAAGATGGGCTCTAAGGTGACTTGAATAGCCAATTTTGGCTTTGAATTTTGTACGAACTATAGAAAGTTGAAGTACTACCTATTATTGTGTAATACATTACCTTGACAAGACCGGCTTGCCTACAGATCTGGGCGGCGATTTCATTGTGGGGCAGACCAGCCGCCGAGAAGATGGGGATCTTCTGACCACGGGCGATGGAGTTCATCACGTCGATAGCGGAAATACCTGACCAAGGATACAACAAAATAAAATATAAATATCTTTGGACATTCCACACGATATCTAGTCCCAACTATGTTTGGGAGGAATTCGTGATGACGTAGACATTTTTAATATCATCATCATCATCATCATCTGCTGCCTGACTTCACCCACTGCTGGGCTTGCTTGTGCCACTTTCGATGGTCCTGCGCTAGTCTCATTCAGGTGCGATACCGAATATAACTATGTATTAGGTAATAAAAAAAAATCATTACTGATTTTAATGTCTGGACTGCAATGCAGCGGTAGTCGAAAATGCATAGTCTATCTTGAACCAGATCTAACTGGCAA
Source organism: Eulithis prunata (assembly GCA_918843925.1). Classification (NCBI taxonomy): domain Eukaryota; kingdom Metazoa; phylum Arthropoda; class Insecta; order Lepidoptera; family Geometridae; genus Eulithis; species Eulithis prunata. Next base: position 5,237,428 of record OU974030.1, on the reverse strand, counting down.
ACTGCCAGTAACAAGCGAGTAGGACTTTTTTTTACTTCACACTTGACTCTTGACTTTTAGAAGAAAAAAATCTTAATTGATAAGGTAACACAATTTGTAAACGTCAAAGGTAAATTATTCCTCATAACTTGGACGACACAAATTTCTTACAAAGAAACTGCATTCAAATCGGAACCCTACTCTTCAAAACTACGACTACAGACAAACCGACACGCAATTACGTCAAACTTAACACCCCTTCCGTTTTTCGGTCGTAGGTATACACACCAGTCTGGATCATTTCCTCAGGGTAGATACGGGACCACGGGTTGATGGGCTGACCCTGGATGTCCAGGAAATCCTCGGCGAGGATTGGGGGTCCCTTGTCGATGGGCTTTCCGGAGCCGTTGAACACGCGACCTGTACAAATGTAGGGCCAAAATGACACCGTGAACAAATAACGTGAGGTATTACCTATTTTATTTAAGACTCGCGACTTCGTCAACCCAGGATTAGAAGTGCAATTTGCTATGCGAAATCTTCCAGGCGTTTCTGAAGAGTTCGCGTCCCGTTGGATCTCGTTGATTTTCCGGGATAAAAAGTAGCCTATGTGTTAATCTAAGTCAAGGACAATAATATATTCCAAGTTTTATCCAAATCGGATCAGTAGTTTTAGGGTGAAAGAGGAACAAACATACATACATCCATACATTCTTACAAACTTCCGCGTTTATAATATTAGTAGGATCAATGACTAAAGCCCGTTTCTAAATCATTGATATTAGAAAAGATAAGAAGAATGTACTTACCCAACATGTCTTCAGACACGGGGGTCCGAAGAATATCTCCGGTGAACTCGCAAAGCGTGTTCTTAGCGTCAATACCGGATGTACCCTCGAACACCTGGACAACGGCTTTGGAGCCGCTGACTTCCAGCACCTGTGGGCATTAGCACAAGCATTAGCCTGCAGTTTGCAGCTGAAGATAGCTTTCCTCTATACATTTTCATGTGTGTTGTAAGCATCATCAGCCTAAAAAAAGCTTGACGCAGCTATTTGAGGTTTTCTCGGACCAATCTTGAATGTTGGATAAATTTGGAGCTTTTGGAGAGGGCCTTGAGCCCCCCACACCTCCTATATACTCTAGTGACCTGACTACAGCTGGATAGAAAATTACAGCTGGATATAGTCCTTTAGGAGAACATTGTAGGATATATGTCCTCCTACGAAAAGGGAAGATCTTCCACGCCGAGCGACCTTTGGCTCGGGGCCCGAGGACCAATGGATGGTATTCGGTAGTATTACTTATGTTCAAACTCCGTGATCACTTCGTTTTGCGCGATCTAGGATAGTTCTCATGTAGCGAGATAGATGGCGCTACAGTTCTCTTCCATGGACTTGCAGGAAGAATGATTTGCTTTCATATAAGTTTCTAAAACCAGTAGCCTGATAACATCATTCACTAGTTAATGCCTGTGAATTCATTTGCGTTTTGTTTGATACTGGTGATTCCGAGATAAAAACTACTAATGGGTAGTTGAATACTGTATTTACCTGTCCCGATCGGAGGGTGCCATCGGCAAGCCTGAGCTGGACGATCTCGGAGAACTTGGGGAACTTCACCTCATCTAGGATGACCAAAGGTCCATTTACTCCAGACACTGTCTTGTATGCTGTTGGACGAAATTAAAACACATAATTAAAAAAAAATAACTTTACACAAGTACTTTACATAGGTAGGTCTGTACCTAATTATCTATAGTCTTTTTCGTTTATTTCAAATCCAGTCCATCTGGAAGAGGTTGCTCATAGCAACAAGGCCTTTACTTCACATAAGAATAATTAACTGTGTGTTTATTCTAAAACTTATGTGATGTACAAGAAGGAGTTTTTTATGTACCTCTCTATCTACCATAAGAAGAATTTATTCCCAAAGAATAAATTAGATAGATAAATTAATAAATTAAACAACTAGTACAGTATTTACAATATTCACAATATTTACAAAATACACACTAAACAGTCAAGCTATCCACAAACCGTTGCAAACAATCTATCTACCTATTTTGTGCCAAAAACAAGTAAAAAAGACTACACATTGACTGGCACAACAGGATATTAATCAATCAGCTGTTTTTACTAGTCAGCTGATCACTATGGAAGAGTATAAATTAAACATAAATTTCCAGTTATTCTAGGTCAATTTTTTTTTATCTGTGATCAGTCTTCAGACTATGAGCAGGTTTGTTCTGGCTGGGCTTCTAAATAATCTTTAACACTCTCATTGAAATAAAAAAACTATGAGTACATAAGTAGTTCATTGAGTAAGCACAAAATCTTATCAGATTAGGAAGTTTGCAATCTGATTTTATGAATAGCTTCTTTACATAACCAATTTATCTTATTTGGTGTAATATTATTACCTATATTTCGCTATGTCGGAATTTTATTATTCACTCATGTCTGTATTACCAAAACTAATCCTAATCAGTCTAAAAAACTTAGCATACCTACATGATTGACCTAAAAATGTTTACTTGGCTTTATCAATTGTATGATACAACCATGTGATCCACATATTTGTGAAGGACAGTATGTACTATGCTGTTTGAAGAACATTGAATTGGTTTTGACATAGAGGTGTGTCTTGATCTTGACATCATGACATCATGACGAAGAAAACATAATTAAGTTCTCAGCACTGTTTAGGAGTTACTGTTCCAGGTCTTTGAGTAGGTACCTAGAGAATTTTGCCTTTCGATTCTTATTTGAAGATCATTGATAATTTTATTGGGATGTGCCCATTGATTCGGCCTTCTCATTGGTTTGAACAATTCTATTGGAACTAGCATCTACCAAAAGATATGTGAAACATCTCAGCTTCTTCCGAGCTTAGCTACAACAAGAAGGGCTCTAAAAGCAAAAACAATGGGCCGTAACGAGGAAACTGGGACCAAAATCGATAATCTAATTGACGAAATCTATGACGTCTCCCAGACACAGGATCAGATGTTCATATTGATGGGGTACTTACTCAGACGGGGCTGGGAGATGAAGTCCCTGGATACTGCCAGGACATGCTCCTTGTTGGCCTGAGATGCGGAGAGGGCCATTTTGCTAAATTCACTCTTTTTTGGCAGACCGCTCAATAAAATACCGAACTGCGCTGCCTCCTCGCCCGAAAACTGACGAATGGAAGTTTTGTCTATGGCACTTCACGTGCCGTCACGTGACCTATCACAAGGCTAATAGTTGCCATTCTAAAAAAAGTCCAAAATTTTACCCACCTTCAAAACAGATATAAAAAGGGAACATGCGCATGTCTACCATGCCACATCCACCAACGGTAGGCGTCTAGAACGCTTAGCCGACTCCCTCAACTTTGACGTCATCCCTCCGATGACGCCTACCCACTATCCCTTTACGATTGGACTAAGGCCCGACATACTTGACATGGCGTTGCTTAGAAATGTAACCCTCCGGTTGCACTCCATAGAAACGCTTCACGAACTGACGTCCGACCACCGACCCGTCCTCATGAGGTTAGGTTCCCCCCCCGTCACGACCCCTCCCACTAAAACCGTGGTGCAGTGGTATAAGCTCGAGAAAGCTCTCGGGTCTATCCACTCTCCCGATTTGGTTAGGATCCCCGACGACATACGTTCCCCCGACGACATAACCGTCGCAGTCGACTCCCTGACCAGCCATGTCACCGCTGCTATCAGCGACTCGTCGAAGCAGGTCCCGGCCGTGGGCGACCGCCGCTGGGTCTTGCCGGACGATGTGAGACGACTGATCACGGAGAAGAATGCGGCGATTCGACGTTACAGTCGATGGCCCACCCCCCTTAATCGTCACAGGCATCGCGTTCTAGAACGCGAGCTTAAGACTCGTATCCAAGAGCATAGGAACAGACAGTGGGACGATAAGCTTTCCGGGATCAAGCCCAGCCACCTGGCTTACTGGGAGCTGGCTCGATCCATGAAAGCCGAAAACATCTCTGTCATGCCCCCTCTCTCCCGACACAACCAACCCCCCGCATTCGATGACGATGAGAAAGCAAACTGCCTAGCAGAAAGCCTCGAATCGCAATGCTCCCCTAGTCTGATCCCAGTCGACCCTGTCCACCTCAATACGGTGGACAGTGAAGTCGAACGGTTAGCCTCCCGACCCCCCTCCGCTCCGCCTCTCTCGCTCATTAGGGCCTCTGAGGTTCGGACGATTATCAAGGATCTCCATCCGCGAAAATCTCCTGGAGCTGACGGTATCAGCAACAGGGTTCTCAAAAGATTCCCCGTAGCCCTCATATACCTTCTGGTGAGCATCTTCAATGCTGCCATGGCAACCTGTTCGTTCCCCGATACCTGGAAGGAGGCCACCGTTATTGGCATTCCTAAACCGGGTAAAAAGGCGACAGAGCCCACCAGCTACCGCCCCATCAGCCTCCTCAGTTCCCTGGGGAAAATCTATGAGCGACTCCTTCTGAATCGTCTCTGGTCTCATGTGCACGAGCACAATCTCCTCCCCGATGAACAGTTTGGTTTCCGAGCCAGACACTCTTGTCCCCAGCAAGTGCTCCGCATCACGGAACACGTGCTCTCCAAGTTCCACCATACCTGGCCGGCAGATACTGGTGCAGTCTTCTTAGACGTAGCGAAAGCCTTCGATAAGGTCTGGCACAACGGCTTGATTTACAAGCTTTCCCAATTCGGCGTGCCGGATAGGCTCGTGCTCATCTTGCGAGACTTTCTACTTAATCGCAGCTTCCGCTACCGCGTAGAGGGTACCCTCTCGGACCCTCGACCCGTTAGAGCCGGAGTCCCCCAGGGCTCCGTGCTGTCCCCCCTCCTGTTCACGCTGTACACCAGCGACATCCCCCGCACCCATCAGGTGGAAATTGCCCTATTCGCTGATGACACAGCCTTGTACACCTCCGACCGGAACTCCAGCCGGGTGTGTATAAGACTGCAAAAAGCGCTCGACTCCCTTGGTGAATGGTTCCGTAAGTGGCGTATTGAGGTTAACCCGACGAAGAGTGCAGCAGTGTACTTTTCGAGAGGTAACAAAACGCCCAGAACCATCACACTCTTTGACCAGCCCATTCCTTGGGAAAAGTCCGCCCGTTACTTAGGAGTGATCCTTGATTCCCGTCTGTCCTTTATTAGACACGTACGACAAGTACGCAACCGGGCTAGATTCATTCTAGGCCGGCTAAATCCGCTCGTATGCAAGAGGAGTAAAATGTCTCTTAGAAATAAGTTGACGCTATACAAAACTTGCATACGACCCATCATGACGTATGCCTCAGTGGCGTTTGCACATGCCAACAGCTTAGGTCCCTTACAAGCTGTGCAAAACCGATTCTTACGTATCGCTACCGGTGCTCCCCCGTACATGCGTAATACCGACCTACATCGAGATTGCGAACTCGAAACCATCGCCGAGTTCATGAAACGCGCCTCCAGACGCCATTATGACTCGGCTCCCCATCATCCTAATCCATTAGTATCAACTACTCCGGATTATACAGTAGTACCGCCCGTTAATAAAATCCTCCGTAGACCTAGACACGTGTTAGGTGACCCGGATGACAAGATCACTGCCGCTAATGCGGTGCTGATCGACTCATCAAATCCGACTTCAAACACACACAATACAAACCGACCCCACCGGTGGGGTCGGAGATATCTCCCGTAGCCGCCCCCTCTGGGTGGGCCTCTCCGATTATTTCCCTCCCAATCTGGCAACAGCCCAAGCCGAGGTCCGTACCTAAGTGGTGCCCTTGCGTTTGTTGCCAACCAAACCATTTGATATGGTCGAGAGCCTTCAGCACTCACCAGTAGTCCGGTAACGCTGTCAGCAATCGTCAGACGATTACAACAGCATTTTAGTCCGTTCGAAAAAAAAAAAAAAAAAAAAAAATCTACCATGCCTTGTAGTTCGGTAAAGCTAATGTGAGTACTGGCCACAGCACTATCTATGGTTCTACAGTACGATACGAATTTGAAATGACAAGTAACTGAAAACAATTGCATTGTATAGTCACATTATTCTGGTTGTAAAAGATTCACAATAAAATGTTTCCATGATAAATAAACTCTAACAAATTGGTAGCAGAGCGTGGTTGAGGTGGTGGTTAATCATGGCATCGTCGAGTTATCGAAATATCGAACCATTGACCAAGTCAAATTACGACACTTGGTGCCTACAGGCGCAAGCCGTCCTAATAAAAAACGATTATTGGGATATCGTAAGTGGTACAAAAAGATTGTCATCAACTGCAGCGGCGGTGGAAAAATCTGCGTTCGAAAAGGAAGACCTCAAGGCAAGAGCTGAAATTTTACTTTTGCTGTCACCTTCCGAACTAAAGCAAATAAAAACATGCACGTCGTCGAAATCTGTATGGGACAAACTTAAAGCTACATACCAAAGCACCGGGCCCGCACGTAAGGCAACCTTATTAAAACAGCTAGTTCTCAAACATGTGACAGCTGATGAGGACATCCGTGATCACATAAATAATTTCATGGATGTGGTCGATAAACTCGCGGATATGGATATAAAAATACCACCAGAACTGCTCAGTATAATGTTGCTCTACAGTTTGCCAACGTCATTCGAAAACTTCCGAATAGCTATAGAGTCAAGAGACACACTGCCAAATCCTGACGACCTGAAAGTAAAAATACTCGAAGAATACCAGGCCAGGAGCGGTAAAGAAGCACCTGACAGTAGTGAAGCATACCACTTCAAGAAAAATAAGCCGAAGTTGTACTGCAATAACTGCAAGAAGAAGGGCCATACTACCGAGGCATGCTGGGGAAAGAAGGATCGCTCAAATGAGAAGCCTAACAGAAGCCAACCAAAAACCTTCAACGTCTGCCTGAGTACTGCGAATTCAAGCACCAATAAAAACACTTGGTGTTTAGATAGTGGCTGCTCATCTCATATGTGCGGCGACAAGACGATGTTTTCGGCTCTGACCCCTGAAAATGGAACCCTAAAGTTGGCATCAAATAAATATACGAGCAAAATTGAAGGAAAAGGAAAAGTGACAGTCAGCCAAGAAAAAGTAGACTATAACTTCATAGACACGTTATTCGTTCCGGATGTGTCAGTCAATCTACTGTCAGTGAGCAAAATAGCTGACAGAGGACATAAAGTCATTTTTGAAAAAGACAAAGCCTACATCGTAGAAAAAAGTGGCGAGGTGTCACTGACAGCACAGAGAAAAGACAGTCTATACTACTTCGAGTTTGATAAGAAAGAAGTGTCAAACTACACCCGAAATGGCAATGGCTGCGACCTAATGGAATGGCATCGAAAACTAGGCCATATAAATGAAAGGGATCTAAAGAAGATGGCTCAAGACAACCTTATGTATGGAATGAAATCGACTGATGAAAAATTAGAAGCGTGTGAAACCTGCATAAAGGGAAAGCTGTCAAGATTACCATTCACGCGACACGAAGGTCTCTACACAACGGAAAAGCTTGAAATCATTCATAGCGACGTATGTGGACCTTTCGAGTGCGAAACGATAGCGGGATCGAGATATTACGTGACATTCATAGACGATTTCACTCGATACTGCCACGTCTACTTCATCAAAAAGAAAAGTGACGTTTTCGACAGGTTTAAGCAATATAAAAGCGAAGTCGAGACGTTCCACAACAAAAAGATAAAACACCTGCAGACTGACAACGGCACTGAATATCGCAACAAAGAATTTGACGATTTCCTCAAGCTCCATGGTATCCAAAGAAGATTAACCACAGTGTATACCCCGCAACAAAATGGGATAAGCGAGAGGAAGAACAGATCTTTGCTAGAAAAAACTAGATGCCTGTTGATCGAAGCAAACGCGCCCAAAAAGCTCTGGGCAGAAGCGGCACATACGGCAAATTACCTCATCAACCGTAGCCCTTCGAAAGCGTTAAACGGCGACATACCATTCACCAAATGGGTCGACCGAACACCATCTGGAAATCATCTTCACGTTTTTGGCAGAAAGACCTTTGTACTGAGAAAGAACAGACGAGGAAAACTGAATCAACAAGCCAAAGAGGGCGTATTCATGGGATACTCGTTGACCACAAAAGGATACAGAGTATACATACCTGAAGATGATGACGTGGTGATAAGCAGGGACATCAAGGTTATAGATCAGATGTACTTCAAAGAAAAAGACACGGATTATGAAGACCTTGTACACGAGGAGGAACGCCATCACTCGAACACACCTGAAAAAGAAAAGATAAATAAAAGAAAAAAAAAACAAAATTAGACAGGAAATAGAAATCGAGATTATAGAGAAGAAAAATGACACAATAAACAATGAAATTCAACATCCAGAAAACTTACCTCTAGAACCTGACGACTTAGACGAAAACGAATCATTCGACGACGCATCGGAGATCGTAGAGATTCCTGAGAATGGGAGGCCACAAAGAGAGAGGCACCCACCGGCATGGACTAGAGATTACGTACTAGATGAGACTGAAGAAAGTCATTTACTCAACGAATTTACTTACCTGTCTGACGGAAATGATGATGAAAACGACGAGTACTGGCATGATGCCATAAAAGCAGAAATAAGAGCACATGTAAAAAACGGAACCTGGAAAGTCGAAAAGAAAGTTGAAAATGTGAAAGTCGTAGACTACAAGATGGTTCTGAAAAACAAAGTTGGACCAGATGACAGCATCACCAGAAAAGCCAGACTTGTAGCACGAGGCTTTACACAGCGACAAGGCATCGATTACAATGAAACTTACGCACCCGTCGCAAAACTAAGCTCGATCAGATCTGTCATCGGAGTAGCTGTGGAAGAAGGGTTAAATCTTAACCAAATGGATGTCACAACCGCGTACCTAAATGGTGAACTGGAAGAAAAGGTCGTGATGAAATACCCTGATTACCTAGAAGAATACCTGACAGAAATTATGGTCGATGAAAGTACAAAAGAAGATTTAACTATATACAATAAAACAGTTGAGATGCTGAGAGACATAAAGAACAACCCAAAAGACAAGGTTTGCCGTCTCATTAAAGCACTTTACGGACTCAAGCAGGCAGGGAGGCAATGGTACAAGAAACTCGACACAGAACTAAAACACATCGGTTTCAGAGCATCAGAAGCTGACCCATGTGTATACCTACTAGAGAAAAGAGGAGTTAAAATTATAATAGTTATCTATGTCGATGACTTATTGATTGCCTACTCGTGTCCTAGAAAACTTAAAGAAGTCCAAGACTTGCTTAATTCAAAATTCGAACTAAAAGTTTTGGGAAGACCGAAACGGCTCATTGGAATAGATTTAGCATTTAATAAGGATGGAATTAAAATTTACCAACAGAAATTTATAGAAGACAGTCTAAAGAAATTCAAAATGGAAGATTGCAAAACTACGTCAACACCAATGGAGCCAGGCCTCAAACTTGAAAGATGTGGAACAAATGAAAGTCAACATCTTAATCTTCCGTATAAAAATTTAATAGGTACGCTGATGTATCTGGCAGTGGCGACACGTCCTGATATTATGTTTGCTATAAGCTACCTATCACAGTTTAATGACTGTTACAAGGAAGAGCACTTTAAGTGCGCCAAAAGAGTACTTCGATACCTCAAAGCGACAAAGAATGTCGGCTTGACATTCAGGAAGACCGGCCAAGACATGTACGGCATGGCTGATGCGGATTGGGGCTCCTGTAAGCTCGACCGAAAATCATTTTCAGGCTATTGCTTCAAATATGCTGGTACGGCTATAAGCTGGATGTCGAAAAAACAAAAGAGCGTCGCCCTTTCGACAGCAGAAGCGGAATACGTCGCTTTAACCGAAGCTGCAAAGGAGGCGATACATTTGAAAAGTCTGTTCAAAGATTTAGGAGCTGACTACGAACGAGTTGTCGTCTTAACAGACAACCAAGCAGCCCTAAAATTGAGCCAAAATTCAATGGTGACGTCGAAGTCAAAACATATAGATTTGAAAATGCACTTCATTAGGAACTGTATCCAAGAAGGAGCAATCGACGTCAAGTATCTGCGAACCGAAGACATGGAGGCAGACCTGCTAACGAAAGCTTTAGCTGGTCCGCGGTTGATGAAGTTGCGGAGCAGCCTGGGACTGTCCTGATCATCACGATAGTGCCGTGAAGAGGAGTGTGAGTACTGGCCACAGCACTATCTATGGTTCTACAGTACGATACGAATTTGAAATGACAAGTAACTGAAAACAATTGCATTGTATAGTCACATTATTCTGGTTGTAAAAGATTCACAATAAAATGTTTCCATGATAAATAAACTCTAACAGCTAACAGCAATCGTTACACGATTACAACATCAATTAAGTACGTTCGAAAAAAAAATCTATCATGCCTTGGGATAGAGATTCACAGTCAAATACGTATATTTAATGAGAGAGAGAGAGAGAGAGAGAGAGAGAGTCATCGTAGGTCCACACCGTCACTGCTTAGTTTTATTTTAGGTGACTTTGTACTTTTTTTAACGTGCAATTTTGTACCTTTTATTGGAGTATATGTTGTAAAAACTTTCGGTAAAAACACAAAAACTTCTATTACTTTTTTGGGACTTGGATAATGCAACCATCACCACCACCGATGTGCAAATTCAAACGATTAAAATCAAGCACTAATCCAGACTCAAAGATAAGTTTTATTATGAGAATCTCTTCTCAAATCTATGGTTATTGTAGTAAAGATTTCTTTTTAAAAAAGTACGAGCCCATTGTGAGATGTTTACTTACAATCAGGGAAAAAATATTAAATGGCAATATTTTAACTATCTATTTTTTGTCTATGGTAATCAAAAAGCCACAGATTATTAATTCTCCCACAAATAGGAATAAAACTTATTTGCAATATGTTTGTCTATGCTTCGTTGAGAGACACGTAGCTTGACGGCTGTCAGTATGAGTGACAGCTACCAGAAGTTGACAGTGACGTTTTTGGTTTATCTTCCTCTTCACCGGCACCCCCTCGTCACTCGTTCGTTCGGACTTCGGATAGAGGTGGAAGGAAACCGTGGGAACGCTCGATTTTATTCGAGTTGAGCGCGTTTTATTTTATTAGTCGTATAAACTGCCATTTCCTCTAAATCAACTACCAATCTCTACTACTACTGAATATTACTAACGTAATCCCGTTCGCGAATAAAGTAATTCCGCAATGTCGCAGATCAGCAAGTGTATTCCTCAAATCGGCCGTAGTTTCTGCAGGATTAGTGCTACACCATACAATGGGAAGCCTAGAACTTACTTTACGTACACACAGGAGCTCTCGCAGCCTTTGGACAGGAATCCCGAGTTTCTGACTGCGAAGCAGGTCTTCGAAAAATGTCTGCAATCAGGCAAGTACTTATACCTACCTACCTAATTATATTTCTCTCCTTTATAAATTATTCATGATCGAGGCTTGCAGGCCTTGTAACCAAATCCCTATCTTCATACCTACATAAATCAGGTACCAGATCTACCTACATAATTTCTTACACCAGATTTTTATCACAATCCATGAAATTCAGTTAAAGCAGGATGCCTACCATTTAGGCATGTGTATTAGGTACATAGATTAGTATTGAGCAAGGATAGGTAATTAGGTAGGCACTTATATGTTTATTTAAAGTAGGTTGGTAGGTACAGATAAATTCATCTCATTGACAGAACAATAACAAACAAGTATCAAAGTTCACACAACAATAAAATTTATAGCTGTGTTTTCATTTAATTAATTTAAAAATAGATACATAGTTAGGTACTAGTTGCAAAGACCTGTACTGGATCTTTGACTGGTTTTTATGGTATTCATATTTGTATAGGGATTTTTGTTAAGTAAGAGTTGAATATGGTGAGAAGTTAAGAATGTAATTGATGAATAATAAACACATTAATTGTTATTAATATCTAAAAACAATTTATCTATACTGAACTGACCTACTTACACAGTAACTGATCCAGGATTTCGGTGTAGGAGATGCTCGGCCCATATATTTGCTATATAATTTCCGTGACAAATTCTAGTCTACCCTCAGGTAGGCTAGAATTTGTCAAGTTTTTCTAAGTTACTACTTATTTGTAGTACTTAGAATAACCTAGATTAGTTTCTTTAGGGTGAAGATTTTTAGTAAAATACCTAAAAGTATGTACTTACTAGGTAGGTACTGTACATACAAAACCAACAGGTAGATGTACAAATACTCGTATGAGTTTGAACAAACAAGATTATAAAACACGGGTCAGTGACCTACTTATGATATTTGCCATGCAAAACTGGTTTAATTCTCACAATCTGATGTGTTGTGGGTTGGCAAAGTGCCCAATTTTGTGCCATCTCAGTATGTATTTTTATAAGCTCAAATTCTTTTGCTTTTTGAGACAAATACATTTAAAAATACTGTTATAATTTTGTTTACTTTATTCACAAAGAAAATTTTGGATAATTCAGTAATAAAATATTCCAAAATACACATGAAACAGTTGAGCTATCTACAATTTGGTATAGTCAAAAATTTACTTAATTTGTTTTGGTAATTACTAAGTGCTTAGTTTATGTTTGTTGCTGTTTTGTTGGTCTGCAGCAGACAGATCTCGCTGGAAGAACATCATCCAAAGCAAGGTCTTACATAAAGGTCACGACCCTCAACCCTGAGGATATCGACGCAAGGAGGAGGAGGAGTTTATGTTTATTTATTCAAACCAAATTCAAATACCTACTGTGTCTCTGTAAATACTGTGGTTTAATTTACGTAGGTAATTAATCATTCAAGGCTACGAAATACACGTAACCACTACTGTTTTTGGCATTTAGTCATTTTCAAGGCTTCAAAGACCAGACGTCAATTTAATGAATAGGCAGGTAGGTACCAACTCGAACTTGATAAAGTATTGCAAAAAAAACCGTTACAAGCGTACGTAGACGCGGTAAAAGCTATTTCATCATATAAGCCTGTTAAAGTCCTCTGCGTTAGGTGTAGATCCGATCAGAGCTGTCAGAGCTAATTAACGTTAGCTAATTTACGTGGTTATGTACCCCAGACCTACTTTTCCTTGTGTTTGCACGCCAAGTGGTAGAATATAGTCATCATCATCATCATCATCAACCTATATCGGTCCACTGCTGGACGTAGGTCTCTCCCAAGACGCGCCACTGAGCCCGGTCTTCGGCTCTTCTCATCCAGTGTTTGCCAGCTACATGTCTCAGATCGTCACCCCACCTAGCCGGAGGGCGTCCTACACTACGCTTGCCTAAACGCGGTCTCCACTCGAGTATTAGTTTGCTCCAACGATTGTCGGTTCTGCGGCAAACATGGCCGGCCCACTGCCATTTCAGCTTACTAATCCTCTGAGCTATGTCGACAACCTTGGTTCTTAACCTCGTTCCGGATTCTATCCTTCAGAGAAATTCCGAGAATATAGTGCTATATAATATTAATACGAATAAATTTTTACGATACGAGATTTTGTCAGTTTGTAAAACATTGATACTAAGTGCTCTGCGCGGCGAGTGTTGTCTAAACTTATCATCACCCTGTTTACTGATCAAAACGCAAAATACTTTGTAAATTGTTATAAAAATATCCATGTTTACATCTTCCAACACGCGTCATCGTGTATACTTAGGTTACTGGCATCTTATCCGAATGGTTCGTTGATTCATAAGGTCACGGGTGTGGTGCTCTTATCAATCTTACGTTAAAGTAACCTAATTAATGCTGATTTTATTATTGCTTAGTTTAGCAAAACGGTGAAGGAAAACATCGTAAGAGACTAATTATTGATTCTTTTTCCATTCGTCCCTTTCCAGGGCTGCTTCCTTAACGACATTATAGGTATTTATACGCCTACATAATACTATTTTTGGTACCGGTGGCAAGATCTGCTCAATAGTCACTCATATCATCTATCAGCATATAGATGGGTTTTAGTTATGAGGTTACTCTTCGTCCAGAATAAATAAGCAGTCCAGTCTTCATCCCTATTAGAATAAAATCTCTGTCGAACTCAGCATAAGGCCCAGCTTAGAGCGAAAACAGCAAAGTTCTTTGCATTGAAAAAGACATTGAAAAAGGTGGAAGCCAAACCAACACACTTCCTTGCAGCAGACCTCTATAATTTCCACCATATCGTAAGTAGCCATTTATAACCGGATTCTTCTATTATAGGACAAACAGTATTCGCCCAGGGCGCCGCCGCCACCCCTGTGCCTCTCCTCACGGCGATGACAGAGGTCGGCAAGTCGGGCTCCATGAAGGACATCAAGGTAGTCCATATGCATACGGAAAAGGAGGCTCCTTACGTTGCTCCTGAACTAAAGGACATTTTTAGGTAAGTAGGTTACTTACTCATCCATCCCATCCCATCCCACAAAGTTTTAAGATCCTTCAAAAGGCGGGTTTACCTCCTCTTAAAAGGCCGGCAGCGCGTCAGCATCACTTCTGGTGTTGCAGGCGTCCAGGGGCGGTGACCCCTTAACATCAGGTGACCCGCCTGGTCGTCTGCCAACTTTGGCACAAAAAAAACCCAAAAATATTAGATTGAGAGTATTATATTATGTCAAAGTTAATAGGTAGTAACAGATACCTACCTAAGTTTATCTGAAGCGGTTTTATCTCCAAAGTAGATTGTCTTGATAAATACATCACACTGCGATAGTATATTGTCTAAAATCCACAATAATAAAGTAATAGATAATGGTTAAAGGTCCGCGTCCATTGCAAGCGATGCTGCGCGAGCACGGTCACAGGTTTTGGTTTTGGGTTGGCTGGCAGACAATGCTTTCAGCATTAAGTCCACCCTTTGTAACAAATTTTGTGCAATAATGAGTTGTTCGAAAAAAATTGAGAACGCGTACCACGAACGGCTTTGTGATTGCTAAGATATTCTACACAGCCAGTAGAAAGAGCTAGGTTCTCATAATCAGTCTGTACTGCTGAACAACAGGTTGAACCTAGCCCTCTTCTAAGGGCCTTTTCAAAAAGCACGATATCGAACCAACTTGTTATACCATATATATGTTATACCATACATATATACCATATAGAACCAATTGTCTATACCTCATTAACAGCAATATTTTTTTATGAAAAACTGTAAGAACACGATAAACCCTCTATTTGGTCATAATCATAATGATTATCTGACAAAATGACATTTTGATATCTAATCTACTAATCATTCATGTAATATCATTGTGTCATCATCATCATCATTATCATCAAATGTAAAACAAGATACATCATCATCATCATCAATATATATATTTTCTCTTTTGAAGCTGACGGAGAATCAACGCACAGCCTAAACTAAGAAAGGACTTGCACTAAGAAAGGAATTTTGAAAAGTCGCACCCTAAAGGGTCTGGAACGCGAGCAACGCCGCGGGCGACGGCTAGTCAAATATAAAACAAGATACATCAAATATAATTTTAGAAAAAAATAGTTGAAAAACTAAAACACGAGTACTGAAAAAAATCGGTCTAAAATTAATCGCGCGTAGTAGGAAATGTCCAAGGATATTTATTTATTCAATTCGAAGCCTTACTTTCAGAACTACGAGGGCACAGAGCAGACACGCGACGTCGTCAAACTTCTAACACCCCTTCGTTTTTCAGTCGCAAAACCACATCCTATCGGCTATCATCCTACTATCCTATTCTATTCTACTAATTTATAAACGCGAAAGTTTGTAAGGATTTATGTTTGTTACTCTTTCACGAAAAAACTACTGATCCTATTTGGATGAAACTTGGAATATATATTGTCCTGGATTAACACATAGGCTACTTTTTATCCCGGAAAATCAACGCGACGCAAACTCTTCAGAAACGCCTAGATTTCGCATAGCAAATTGCGCTTCTAATCCTGCGTTGACGAACTCGCGGGCACCAGCTAGTAATCTTATGAATATTTTCTTGTCATAGGTCAGTGTCTCTGTTCATGGCAGCAAACGTCCGTCAGTCAGTCGCTGAAGGAAGGTCCGATGCCATCCCGATATTCTTGCAGGACATTCCAAAGCTCTTCCATAGGAAGATCATCTGCCCCGACCTAGCTCTTATCCAGGTGAGTTGAGTAGTACTACCCACGCCAATATTTGCCGCTAGGTGGCTAAATAGAAGTATTTATACTCTTAGGTATGTCCTAGGATCAGGAGCGGTATAAGAAAACAAAAGGAACATCCACCTAAGTTTATTTTAGTACACCAAACTCTCATATAGAAACAAAACTATCACCAGAACGAAACAGATAACTTTACCTATCACTATTTATCACACCAAACCTAATTCCACTTAAATCAATCAACCTATTCCACAAGAAAGATGCCTCACGTGCCCTTTAAACAAAATAATGTTCTCTTCAATGAAATTCTTTCGAGATGTTTCCTTGTCCAATGTCAAGCTGCAAAAAGGGTCTGCCGTCAGCCTGCACTCGCTTATAAAGACGCGATGACGCGATGTCGTCTATTGTTTCATCACGTGACTCTGTCAATCATGACTCTGTCAACAATACTATATCAGCTGACCCGGCGAACTTCGTTTATAGACTGAGTTTGAAATTCACCGTTAAGGATCGTTTGTTTTCATATTAAACATCTCAATTGGTGGATGTCAAACACATCCTTAGCAACGTACCTTAGCTCTGGTAGGAAAGCACCTTTATACGCACTTCGACAGAGATTTCAGTCTAATAAGGTAAGCACCCTAAGGCCTCTGACTTATTCCATCACATCATCGCTTATAGGTAAGATAGGGGTCAAACGGTTACCCACATTGTATTAAAAAAACAACTTTTCTCATACAAACAAAAAGAAATGCTGAATAAATTAAGCTGTTTATTTGAAGTTATACTTCTAATGCGACTTCCAACAAGGTCGCGTTAAACGTTCTAACAATAGAAAGAGACAGAGCGAGAGTGAATGCGTGGAATAGAAAGAGACAGAGAGAGAGTGATAAACGTTCTAACAATAGAAAGAGACAGAGCGAGAGTGATCACATATACGGAGACCCCATCAAAACGCAAAACACTTCGATAGCGCGTTCTAGGATCCGACCAAACTTAGCAGCGCCATCTAGTTCTGATTTAGGCAACATGAGCATAGAACCTTTCCTAACTAAATAAGTACTGCATATTGGTTAAGTACATAAAAATAAATACTAAATTAATTTCACATTAAACACAGAGCGAGAGCGAATGCGTGCCACTCGAAGTATAACTTCTTCCGTGCGGAGGGACTCCACTCACTATTTTTCTTTATTTTCAGGTTTCGCCTCCGGATGCGCACGGCTACTGCAGTCTGGGCACATCAGTCGACTGCGTTAGGGCTGCCCTAGTCAACTCTAAAGTTATTATTGGTAAGAAGCGCTCGTGGCTAGGCTTGCTTAGTCAATCTTCACCGATGATCTAAGTTAATTGTCTAACGGTGAAGGAATATTGTAAAGAAACTAGGATTTATTTACAATATTCCTTGAAGTTTCTACTTTGTAAATAAATCCATTGTCATTTGAATTTTTTCCTCCAAAATGACTTGGGATTTAATGATCTTGATAACATACCTGTAATTATCATCATCAATCATCAATCATCATCAATATATATAAAACTCTTTTGAAGCTGACATAGAATCAATGCACAGCCTAAACTTTAAGTCCTAGAGGTATGAAATTTGGAGGGTAGTATCCTTAATGTAGGGGTGCACTAAGAAAGGAATTTTGAAAAGTCACACTAACGCGAGCAACGCCGCGGGAGGCGGCTAGTCAATATATATAAAACTCTTTTCAATCTGAATGATAATCAACGCACAGCCTAAACCATAAGTCCCAGAAGTATGAAATTTGGAAGGTAGTATCCTTATGTAGTGTAGGGGTGCAATATGAAAGGAATTTTGAAAAGTCACACTCTTAAAGGGTCTAAAACGCGAGAAACGCCGCGGGCGACGGCTAGTTTATAAAAATAACTAAATAAATGTTTTCTATTTCTATTTTCTAGCGCAAGTGAACCCGCATATGCCTCGTACATTTGGCGACGCGATTATCCACATGTCTCACATAGACTACGCGGTTGATGACGCCACGCCTTTACCCGACCATGGCGGGAAACCAGCCAGCGCTGAAGAAATGAAGATTGGAGAGCTTATTGGCAAGAATTTGGTTGAAGATGGAGCTACTTTGCAGATGGGTAAGACATGAAAGTCGTGGATGAGGAAATAACACACTTATAGGGGTCTGCGGTGCTAGGATGCGCACGCAAGGTTATTTGTCATGTTGTTCTTTCAAAAATGTAAGCATTTTGCACCAGTTTTGGAACTATTGCATTATCTGTGGTAATGTTGTCAAGAAAACGCGCACACGTCAGGTAAAAATAAAAAAATAATTGGGGTATTTGTTAAAACTATTATTACAATTATATCACTTGACATTGGCAAAATTGTCTGTCGAAATGACGGACAGAGGCCATTAATGAAGAGAAGAAGGGGGACACGAGTTTTGACATTTTTTGAAACGACACAGCACTTTTATTTTAATAGTTTTTCTTGTGTTATTAGAGTATTGTTGTTTAATTTTGGTGGAATTTTAACCAATAATACTTAGGTCGTAACATAAAGTGTGAGCCATTGGAATAAATGTGTGTGAAGTGGTTTTTCTGAATGTGAAAATTCGTGTTAGGTTTTGAAGAGAAAATCCACCATTTTCTTTTCAAAACAAACGACAGCCGACTTGACAAATGACTTCGACTTGACTTATTTATTACAATTTTAACACTTGACATTGGCAAAATTGTCTGTCGAAATGACGGACACAGGCCATTAATGAAGAGAAGAAGAAGAAGAGAAGAAGAAAACAACATAGAAGAACCGTACTAAATAAAAAGGCTTGGTTAATAAAATTATCTTTTTTCCAGGTATCGGTAGTATCCCTGACGCGGTGCTCTCGGCTTTGACAAACCACAAGGATCTCGGCATTCACTCTGAAATGTTCAGCGTAGGGGTCATCGACCTCGTGAAACGCGGCTGTGTTACCAACAATAAGTATGTTATATTTTTTGAAACTGTCATGATTATAAAGTTTCGGAAGTGATAATAATAACATCCGGTATTTTTTTTTAGGAAAAAAATGCACAAAGGTCGCATTGTTGGCAGTTTCCTCGTTGGTAACCGACAACTGTATGACTTCGTTGACAATAACCCATTTATTGGTAAGTGATAATGATAACTTATTTGTGGCATTTGGAATATATTTATTAATTTGAACTTGAAAAAGTTATAAAACACACAAATTCGGTTTGCGTCGAGATTACCATTATTTTTTGTTAAAAAAAACTTCATTTTGTGTCTATTTTTACCCGACCAACAGATCAGAAAGAAATCAGAAATCGGAAATAATTTCTTTAGAACTGAGTTATATGATGAAGCTACATAGAGAAAGTGATGTACATGACTGCGAAAGTTATAAAAACTGCAAATGCATGAAATAGTGTATTTCATTACAAGTGCGGAAAGGCTGTCATTGCAAAGAGTTCCGACAAATGTCTACCCGAGCCGAGGCGCAGCCGAAGGCGAGGGTTGACAGTCGGAACAAGTTGCAATGACGGTTCCGCACCTGTACTGAACGACTATTTTTGCGTGACAAATGACTTGACTTGACGTAAATTATTACAATTCTATCACTTGACATTGGCAAAATTGTCTGTCGAAATGACGGACAGAAGCCACTAATGAAGAGAAGAATAATACAGTTGCGAGACACGAGTTTTGACATTTTTTGAAACGACACAGCACTTTTATTTTAATAGTTTTTCTTGTGTTATTGTGAGTATTGTTGTTTAATTTTGGTGGAATTTTAACCAATAATACTTTAGGTCGTAACATAAAGTGTGAGCCATTGGAATAAATGTGTCTAAAGTGGTTTTTATGAATGTGAAAATTCGTGTTAGGTTTTGAAGAGAAAATCCACCATTTTCTTTTCAAAACAAACGACAGCCGACTTGACAAATGACTTGACTTGACTTATTTATTACAATTTTAACACTTGACATTGGCAAAATTGTCTGTCGAAATGACGGACACAGGCCATTACTGAAGAGAAGAAGAATACAGTTGCGAAAAAATGAAGCAATTTAATAATAAACTCTCAAAGAAAATTTCTGAAAAATGGCGCCAACCGTAGAATATTCAACTCCCGAAATATTAAACTATGGTTGTAGTCAGTATTTCATTATCTAGTGTAGATATTATTAGAATAAATGACGAAACAAGCAGATGACCCACCTGATGAGGTTACCTCTCTATAACAATGTATAAGTATGTAATTACAAAAAAATGTATACAAGTATTGTATCAGAGGCCAGCTAATTATGTGTTTGGAATCCACCAATAGGGATCGTTTAATATAGAAAACTAGCCGTCGCCCGCGGCGTTGCACGCGTTAGTGCACCCCTACACTATATAAGGATACTACCCTCCAAATTTCATACCTCTAGACTTATAGTTTAGGCTGTGCGTTGATTCTCTGTCAGCTTCAAAAGAGTTTTATATATATTGATGATTGATGATTGATGACGATCCCTATTGGTGGATTTCAAACACATCCTTAGCAACGTCGTTTAGCTTAGCTCTGATGGAAAAGCACTCTTATGTTCACTTCAGCAGATATTTTCGAAGCGCTCATGGCTAGGCTTGCTTAGTCAATCTTCACAGATTACCTAAGTTAAGCGGTGACGTTCTGCGCGGTCACTATTTAGATGGGTGACCGGTAGTGGCAATTACATCTGAGCGCTTCCGTGCTTCGGAGGGAACGTTAAACTGTCGGTCACGGCTCTAGCAGTCGTTAGGCCATGACGGAGGCCTTAAGGCGGCCTAAAAACTTCATCACCAGAGCTGGCCACTAACTCATACGAGCTTGCTTGCTAGCAGAGATTTTACTATGATAGGGATGACGTCATATCTCGGCCGAAAAATTGTTTCACTCAGTTGTGGATCGAGTTTTTGACATCATTTTGACCTTATTAGAGTAAAATCTCTGCCGAACTGAGCGTAAGACCCCAGCATGCGTAGTTTGGGTATACATAGAAGGTGTTGTGTGATGTGTTCATGAATATGTTTTTATGTGTTTCAGAAATGTTGGAGATAGACTACGTGAACAACACTCATGTTGTGTCGCTGCAGCCTAAAATGACAGCCATTAATTCCTGTTTGGAGATCGATCTGACAGGGCAGGTCTGCGCTGATTCTATTGGTAAGAAATCATAGATAATGTGTAGTTATAATATTATTTTTTGTATACCACATATAAAGTGACTTCCGCCCGCGCCTTTGCTCGTGTCCCGTTTGATCCTGATGTTTTTCCGAGTTAAAAAATGTATGTGTTAATCCAGGTTACGAACTATATATCTTCCAAGTTTCATCCAAATTGGACCAGTTGTTGCAGCTTAATTGAACATCCAAACATTTTGACATTTAAAATAATAATATTATTTAAAAAAAAACTATTCGGTCCAGTAGTTTCGAAGTCTATTCAATGCAATCAAACAATCAAATATTTAAGTCATTAAAATGATGACCTAAAGTTCATCCAAAGTATTGAGATTTGTTGAGGTTTGGGTCCATACTCCAAGGTCTGATGATGACCAGCAATGATGAAGAGAATCTAAGGAGATTCTCATTGCTTTAAATTGTTATAAAAGTAACTTATATTATCCAGGTACAAGAATGTATTCCGGTTTCGGCGGGCAAGTTGATTTTATTCGCGGCGCTGCCGAGGCCATGGACGGTCGCGGTAAACCAATAATCGCCATTGTCTCGCAAACTAAGAAGGGCATTAGCAAGATCGTGCCTACTCTCAAAGAAGGTAATTTTGTTTATTTTACTTATTCTTCTATTATTTCAGCAGGTTTCAACATGAAAATTGTAGCGTGCGTTTGAAATAAGTGTCATAAAAAAATTAACTGTAATAACTTTTTTTGTTAAGTTGTGTCGAAAGTGGCCACTGGTCCAATCAACAGGTTAAAACTTCTGTAACTCACTATTCGACGCTCTCACGCATTCTAACTATTGGACGCAGTAAAACGTATTCAGAGCCTCGAGTCTGTGCATTTGTTTTGCTTTCCACTCTATAATAGCACACGCAAATCCATTCGCAAAGCGAGAAATTTTGTACGAAAACCGGATAAGCGCCCCTAGCGGGAGATTTGGGAATTGTGCAATTCGCAACAAAATTTCTCGTGTGCTATACCAAAATTTGCGTGTGCTATACTCGAGTCGAAAGTCAAAACAAATGCACAGACTAAGGGCTCTGTGTGCGCATTCAATTCGTACGACTACGAATGTACGAATGGAATTCATGTCCAAAGTGCGCGCGGCCTAATGCAGTATTTATTTCAGGTGCCGGCGTTGTCACCACTCGGGCCCACGTGAACTACGTAGTAACCGAGCAGGGTATAGCGTATCTCTTCGGCAAAACTCTGAGACAACGAGCTTACGAACTGATCAAAATAGCTCATCCCGATCACCGCGAATCGCTCGAAAAGGCCGCGTTTGAACGACTCAAGTGCATGCCTGCGCCTTAAGTACATAACGCTATAACACGCTCGAGCACACACCATATAGTGATAAGTGTGTGTCGAGCTCAAAAACGTGCAGAATAGGCCCCCGCACTTGTTGCACTACTAGAATAGGACCGTCGCGTTTGATTGGACTTTGACAGTTGAGACTGGGTTGCCACGTAATTAGTGATTGTTACTATTTGGTAGATTTTGGTAGGTTTTTTAGAGGAAATAGTACGGCTTTTGTCCGTTTTCGCCAACTGATGCCTTGTTTTGTGAGAGCATGTCAATTACATAGATTTCTTATTGAAATCTGTAATGAGCATTTAAAGACATACTTATAATAGCTAAATAGTTAAACAGTTGATTATCTAAATTGATTAAATCTAGCTATGTCACTGTTTGATATATAACCATTTAGTAAGAGACAGCAATAATTGAAACAGGTGAATAAAGTTATGCAACGATTATAAGTAAGCAGATTAAAGTTTTGACGGTTGAAAAACATCATTGGTGAATTCGGCTTTTAGTAAAATGTTGGGAATCGAATGTTTTATCTACATTTAATAGATTTTAACTAGACAAGTATTAGGAGAATTATTCAAATGACTACCTATACTTATTTTAAATTAACTCTAGTTGAAAATGTTTAGCTGTGGTGTATGAGGGCTGTAGACGTTTAGCAATGCTTGGAGAGAATCGGATAAGGAATAAACTGCCTTATTTTTACCATAATTATTAAGATCACGCAACAATAATAGAGTAAGAATAAACCGTGCATTTTTGTTCTAAATTTTAAACACGAATTTATTTTTAAAATCATGTTTTTTAAATATATCTTTTTCTTTTGTGAATGTATAATAGACTAGCCATTTATTAGGTTTTATTATACTTCGTTATAAACGCAATTTATTGTTATGTAATAAAATATTTATCACTGTATTCCTTAATCAAATCTTTTCATTTCATTTTTTATTTTAATTTTCCTGAAAATTTGGGCGAAGTAGGTAGAAATTGTAAATAAAAAAAATAATGGTATCAATTCTCATGTTCCATTTTTTTTTAAACTAAACTGATTTGACAACACTAAAAAGGTTGCGTTGCACATAAACTGAAATGACAAAGGCGGTTATATATTTAGTTGTCAAATTGTTTAGAAAAATGCAACAAGAGAATCTATACCAATGACATTTAAAGTACTTACAAAAATTTTATTTCCAAATTATCTACTTACATAATTAGTTACCACTTAATGATATTAAATCTTCCTACCCAAAAAAAATAGCACATACATAACTAATTACGAACAAATAAATGCAATCATATAGATTTTATACCCAGTGACAATAATAATTAATCTTTGGTCTCGCGTACGTAACGCACAACGCTGCGGCATGCGGCATGCGGCGCCGGACAGATAATCGTATCAAAACTTCTAGTATGGTCTCTTGTTCCGTCGCAGTATGCGTCAGCGGCGTAGAGCAAACGCGGTACGCTGCGTTGAGCCGCATACCGCAGCGTTGTGCGTTACCCTCGCGAGACCAAAGCTTTAGACGGATACGCCTATATCGAAAAATGGCGTGAATATTCTAATAATATACCTATCAATGCATAAAGCTACACAGTGTTTGAAAAATAGGAAAGTACTATATAAAGCCGTTAAACACCATCGGTCTTATTCCAGAACGGGGACTAAAGAAAGTCACGGTTTAAACGTCAAGGTTTATACAACCCGGCCGAATTAAGCGGTGTAGCGGGGGAAGTATCGAGTTCCGAGCCAGGTGTCATGTTAATTCGGCCGGGTTGTATGAACCTTGACGTTTAAACCGAGACTTTCTTTAGTCCCCGTTCTGGAATAAGACCGCATACTTTGCTAGAAAAATATAAATGCACACACTCGTAGCCACGCGCAGTAGCGACGTTACTCGGCGCGACTTTGTCTGGTAATTACCTTACTTTTTCTTGATGTTTATAGATCCCTAGTACGATGTGACTATAAATATGTTGGATGTGAGGTAGATAACTGGTTCACTATTAATTACTAACATAAAAATTATGCATTCTTCCATACAGAGCCCCGAGTCTGTGTATTTGTTGTGACTTTCGACTCGAGTATAGCACACGCAAAAGCATTCGCAAAGCGAATTACACAATTCCCAAATCTCCCGCTAGAGGCGCTTATCCGGTTTTCATACAAAATTTCTAGCTTTGCGAATGCGTTTGCGCGTACTATACTCGAGTCGAAAGTCAAAACAATTGCACAGACTCGGGGCTCTGATAGTACTTAATATATTATCTACTACTTATATTTACTTACATATCTTTTTATGAACAAACTAATCTTATCTCTACTCTTTGGGGTGTTTTATAAATGCCCGACTCTACCCACTAGTCCTGCCCCTGATTGTCTATCAAAATGATAGTTCAGCGACTCAGCGATTGGTAAACAGACATTTTGATTATAATTCGAGATTCTGATGGTATCAAATGATAGACATTTCAGCTATCCTTGTACAAATACAAATCATTTCTTATAGTATAATATACGTACCTACATAAACTAATTTTATGTACTATCTAACTACATGTTCATGTTTACTAGCGACAGAAAAGAGGCGTCCCCTTTTTTCTGTGCACACAGGTTGTAAAACGTTAAAAAAGAAATATAAAATAATCTAAAACAAATGACATGCTACAGTTCAGCTGCGTTTCAGCTGATATGTTCCTTAGTGGAGCTACAGTAAGGGTGCTTTTCCACTGAAGCTAAGCTACGTTGAAATAGTTATATATCACCCTTTTGCGTTTCGATTCCACCTTCATCGTGCAAACCTAAAGAATGGAACACATTACCGGCGTCTGTCTTTCCTGATCAATAAAATCTGAATGTCTTCAAGTCAAGAGTGAATAAGTGTTTTCTAGATCGTCTTGCTCCATCGTCGGCTTCATCGTCGCTTACCATCAAGTGAGATTGAAGTAAAAAAAGGGTCTATTCAATATAAAAAAAAACTACCAATAGGGATCGTTAGTTTTCATATTAACTGATTCCTAGTCGTGGATGGCATACACACACATAGCAACGTAGCTTAGCTTAGCGTAGTTTCGGTGGAAAAGGAACTAAAGTCTGCATTCAGCAAGTATCAGACAAACAGTATCAGGGCACGTCCTCATTGGACTTGCTCTGTGAGGTAATGCATTGTTATAGGCAGAAGTTACCACTTAACACCAGGTGAGCTATCAGCCTGTTCCATTACTTTTATCATAAAAAAAAAACATCCACAGAATCGACGTCTATGTTTACATTTATATACGTCTGCATTCGCTTAACTTACTGCGTAAAGTCAATGTAATAGCCATATCGTTCTTGGGCCAACCATTCTTGAGTCTATGATCTTCAATAAAATTCAACATGACCATTCTTGCGCGTTCATCTAACCCTGGTCTAACATTAACACCTTCAGGGTCAGTTACTAGGGCTCTAGGTCCTGTTAAGGAACAGACTCTCAGCGCACTCTTAGAGAATATCTCTAGCAGCAACTGCCTTGCTAACGCCGTACAACTTTTTGCAGTACGCGTGATACGCGAAAGTTTTTCTTCATTTACATACACACGGCTTCTAGGAAAGAGTTCAACTAATTCCGACGATGCAGTTTTATGTTTCAACGTCCATCTTGAGTTCTTGGGATTGTAATCTGGAGGTAAAATCACACGTTTCTGATAACGCTTTTTCTTTGGTGGTTCTTTTCGATCGTCACTATCATCAGTATCATCATCATCACAATGTCTCTTCCTAATTGTTGCCAGTGGTTTCGATTTAGATAACAAAGCCTTCATCCTCATATCACAATGTTCAGTAATCATTACCAACGCTTTAATAATTGTTTCGTTATATTTAGTGATGTTATCACATATTATGTCGTCATTCTTCAGTTTATATCGCTCATCAAGTTTTGCATTGATTTTTGTAGAGATACGCTTCAAGTTATCTAGTATTTGCTTCTCTGCTCTTGCGCGATCTGAATATCTTTTGAGTTGTTCTTTAATTAAAGAATTCGCGATTTGTGAATGCTGTTCTTTCAGTGGTTGGCTTGGTTTTGTAGTACTTGGAGCAGATGACGGCGCAGTCACTGTATTGCGTTGGTAACCGCTTTCTTCGACGGTATTCTTGTTAATCTCAATGGGTGTTTCTTGTGGCTGGTTAGAATAATCTATGTGAACAGGTGAAGATTGTACACTATTTGTGTTTCCATTCGGTATTGGCTGATTTTGTTTTGTAGAATTTATGACAGCAGTTGCTCTGTTATCTGTGCTTTCAGAACGAGCTAATTGTCTACAATTCGCTTCGGTGGGTTTCCTAAGCATAGTTTCTTGCATGCGTGGTTCTTGATAAGAATGAGCTGGTAAAAATGGTCCGTGATATTGAGATAAGGAAGAGCAATTGGTATCTGCTGCTGCGTTTGAACTTCGTACAGCAGGTGGGATATGAGGAGTATTTTGAACGTATACTCTGTGATTAGCATTATTAAGTTCGAGAGGTCCCCTTACAACAGTTTGATTGGCACCTTGTAGAGTTGGCAGTGTATTTTTTATATAATCCGGTGTCCATTGTTTTTCACCCGGGGGCAAAGACGGCACAGCTGATAGTATGTTCTGCATGGAATGAACACTGGATCTGGGGTTATAACTATTTGGTTTCGCAGGTGGGTCAAGATATATTACATTCGTACGTGGATCCTGTAGCAAACGGGCTTTGAAAACTAGGCCAGATTGATTTGGATATGGGAGTTCAGAAATATGACGCACCTGATTAACTGCGGGTCCAGGATTTGGTACAGCAAATGGTGTACGACGCGTGGTTCTCTGATCGGCAGCATTCGGATCAATGCAAACAGATACAGTGGATGACCTGGCAAGTGATCTTTTTTTACGTGAAACTTGCTGAATACCGTTTTGAAAATGTGGTGAAAAATTAATTCCATTTGAAACTTGACTGACTTTTTGTTCTGCATTTGGCTTTTTTGTCATAGCTTGATTCCTCTTTCCTAGATTTCCGAAGTCTTTTTTTAGGTCCAATGGTTGTCGTCCGGTAGTCGCTCGCACGATCGCGTTTGGTAAACGTGAATCACGTCGCAAATGCTCTGTAGGAGCCGGCGGGAATGGTTTCTTACTTAAACTTTTAGACATCTGGCGGGTATCACTTTTCTCGGGTGTTTTATTCTTGGTGTTCTGAGGTGCTTTGACACTATATTCCATTTCAGCAGACCTTGTTATAATTATTTTGTTCACATAAGAATTACGTTCGATACGGATGTCATAATCTGGTCTTTCCTGTAAGTCTGCATTTATTATCTCATTAACGTCATCCAATGAATCCTTTGGTGTATTATCAGATGTTGGTGCTGTAAAATCTAAAACGTTTGTAATTGGATTTAGATTTGTCTTATCTTTAGCTGATACATTTTGGTTTCTCTGTAATCTTTTGGGTACCTCGCAGGAGTCTGCTAGGTTTGAATTTCGTAAGGCAGTAGGTGTGTTTTTGGTGGCGTTTTCAGGGTGAGATTTGTGCCAAATATGATTCACTTCAGATCCATCAAGTGTTTGTGCATGTGGCTTTAATGTTTCATTTACCATTAAAGCTGGAACTCCTTGTACATGTGGAGTAAAATCGGATTTTTGCTTGTTCACGAAATCTATCAAGGTTTGAACTGCTGATTTGTTCTCCGGACTATTTTGTGGCCTAGGCAGATCATTATCGTTTGATTCTATAACTGTTTCTCTTTTACCTTGAAATAAGTAAGCTTCAGGGACGACACATATACGTTCTTTATTTATACGTTTCGGTGCTTCTTGAACCTGAATATGTGAAGTTGGTATAGCAGATGTAATATCCTTCTCATTACTTGGACGTGTTTCAATGTCTGAATATTTTTTGTTGTCTGAGGTTTCACTATCATTTTCTGTATTGCATGTTCCCGTAACCTCTTGTATTTGTATTCGATTACACCAGTCATCTGTAGTATTATACTCGGGATCAATTTTTTCCTCTTTTATCGGTTTGTCATCGATTTCTTTTTTAGGCGATAATAGAGTTAAGTTATTTTTCATAGCGTCCTTTTGAGGTACATTCCCGTAAGAGTTTGAATCATTTTGCTGGGAAATATATGGCGGTTTGGTTTCTGCGGCTGCTGCGTCTAAAGTCCCTTGAGAAAAAAATAGGTAAAATATCGAGAACACTAAAGTTCATAAGTAAAAGTTTTGGTCTTAAAAACTGAAATAGTCACCTAGTTTTCTTGGAGATTCCTTTGACGTGGTGTTACTCTCCGTCGCAGCAACGTCAGGATCATCAGTGGATGAATCTGCAAATAAAAAAGCTTCTTTATAAATCAAATCCCATAAATCAATTAGTGCGCATCCTAATACAAAGATTTACCCATCAATGGGTTTCAAAATTATTGTTTCTATAGAAAAAATGGTTCATAGTAAGTGGGTACTCTAGCTATCTATTCGAAATTTCCGGGATTGGATAGATAGATAATATATTATTACAATAATATATTCTTCATTGCACACCAAGAAAAAAAAACAATAAAAGAAAAATAAGTTTAGAGTATGAGGTACAATGGGCGCTCTTATCGCTACAAGCGATCTCTTTCAGACAGATTAGGTTTTGTTACACTCGGTCTACTTGCATAAAAATATTTTGGCAGAAAATAAAAATATTTGCCTACCATCAATACTTATGACCAGTGGTATGTCACCAAGAGCGTCATTCCATGGTGGTGTGGTGTCAATCCAGAAATCCGCAGTGTCGTAAAGACCTGAAAATAAAATGAATCTAAATTTCAATTTCAATTCATTTATTTAAACCATAGGATCTTATAGAGAACACTTAGTTAGGTAAATTTTTGTACAATTTAAAAATAATAATAGGTAATCATTAAAAAATAAAATAAAATTATGATAGTTCATTAAAAGTTGTAGAAGTACATAGGTAGGTAATTCATTTTGTGTTGCAACTTGCAGCTGTAAAGGGGCTTTGTCTAAAATTATCTTAAAATTATAAATAACAAATTCTTAAACTAGGTACATATTGTAAAACATAAATAAATAAATAATGTAGCGGCTATATAGGGCCTTGTAAGTATACAAAACTCTTTTGAAGCTGACTCACAATCAACGAAGCCTAAAATATAAGTCCTAGAGGTATGTGGAGGGTATCCTTATATAGTGTATGTACACGGAGAGAAAAAAGCTACTTACATGACCCGATTTTGTAATGTGTGTGCAACTTACTACTTAATAACGGTGTTACCTACTTAACAATGGTTCCGGCTACTTCTTAATGTTGAATCCTACGTACACGTTTATAGGCAGGGCCATTACGCATAATGGTATTACAGAAAAGTACTTATAATGGTGTCGCTTACGTATGTAACGGGGTTTCATACTTAAACAAAAGGATTAGCTGATAGCTACGTATTTTAAGTAGCCGACTCATTTAGTTAAGTACGAGGTATTTATACAACATGAAACATAGTCTGCCTACTTGTTGCATAATGTTGAAAGCTACGTATTATAAGTAACCGACTGCATTATATCAGTATGCCGCACTCATTCGGCATTTGGCTACACTCAGTCTTTACCTTACGTATTGCGCTTACTTACATAAGGTTGATGGATAAATTGTCTAAGTAGCCGATGACATGGTATCTAAATAACTTTAAAACCTATATAGCTGCCTAAGTACAATAAGAATAAGGTTGAAAGCTACGTGCCGTAAATAGCAGAGTAGGTAAGGTACATTAACAGTATAATAAGTACCTACAACAGCCATTACCTGCGTACAATATGGAAACAGTAACTAACCATCCTAAGCTACTAAAAACATACTATTACATGGTATACAGATACTTAGGTACATGAATGATCTTAGTGCCTTCGTACAGTAAGGTTGACAGCTACGTATTGTAAGTAGCTTGCTACATTATAATTACCGATGTAAGTAATCCGCCTACTTACGTACGCATGCAGCACACGTACAGTAATGGCTCCGACTACTTACAGCACGGTGTTTCCTACTTACGTACGGGTTCAGCCTATGTACAGTAATGGCTCCGACTACTTACAGCACGGTGTTTCCTACTTACGAACGGGTTCAGCCTACGTACAGTAATGGCTCCGACTACTTACAGCACGGTGTTTCCTACTTACGTACGGGTTCAGCCTACGTACAGTAATGGCTCCGACTACTTACAGCACGGTGTTTCCTACTTACGTACGGGTTCAGCCTACGTACAGTAATGGCTCCGACTACTTACAGCACGGTGTTTCCTACTTACGTACGGGTTCAGCGAGTAATGTCTCCGACTACTTACAACACGGTGTTTCCTACTTACGTACGCATGCAGCATACGTACAGTAATGGCTCCGACTACTTACAGCACGGTGTTTCCTACTTACGTACGGGTTCAGCCTACGTACAGTAATGTCTCCGACTACTTACAACACGGTGTTTCCTACTTACGTACGCATGCAGCATACGTACAGTAATGGCTCCGACTACTTACAGCACGGTGTTTCCTACTTACGTACGGGTTCAGCCTACGTACAGTAATGGCTCCGACTACTTACAGCACGGTGTTTCCTACTTACGTACGGGTTCAGCCTACGTACAGTAATGGCTCCGACTACTTACAGCACGGTGTTTCCTACTTAAGTACGGGTTCAGCGAGTAATGTCTCCGACTACTTACAACACGGTGTTTCCTACTTACGTACGCATGCAGCATACGTACAGTAATGGCTCCGACTACTTACAGCACGGTGTTTCCTACTTACGTACGGGTTCAGCCTACGTACAGTAATGTCTCCGACTACTTACAACACGGTGTTTCCTACTTACGTATGCATGCAGCATACGTCCAGTAATGGCTCCGACTACTTACAGCACGGTGTTTCCTACTTACGTACGGGTTCAGCCTACGTACAGTAATGTCTCCGACTACTTACAACACGGTGTTTCCTACTTACGTACGTATGCAGCATACGTACAGTAATCGCTCCGACTACTTACAAATGATAAACAAGGTCCATTTTCAGTGTAGGTAGGTAGTTGGTATAGATATGGAATACCTAACTACCTACGTTACGTAGTTATACTACAAAGATCACGAATAAATGTGATGACCCCCCCCTCAGTTGTCGTAATAAAATTGTTTTATACTTACTACCTAGGTACCTAGGCAAAATAACAGTTCCGATGGAACCTATCTCAGAAAACGTCAAATAATTTCACAAAAAGCTAAGTAGTATATTCGTAGTAAGTATCTCACCTACCAAGTATACCTAGTGTACCTACCTACCATTGCTTACCTTTTCTCTGTCCTAGGTCCTGTCCTAGGTTCTCTTAGGTACTAGGTAGGTACCTAACCTACTAGGTATCAGGTCATACCATGATGATTGGGTATCAGTCCGATGACTTAGGTAGGTAAGGTACCTATTACCAGGTACCATTTTTATTACATCGATGATAGATACGTGACCTATCTATAGGTAGGTCGTAGGTAGGTAGGTAGTGAAGGTAGGTACCTAGATGCGTTTTTTACGCATCCAGTAATTACAACCATGTTATTAACACGGAAGATACCTTTAGCATGATGTTAACAAAAACTGGTTAACCTACCTACAAGTAAACACATATACTACCAACATCGTGTATCACGACAACGAAAGAGAGATATTACGCAGAAAACTTTGGAAGTATTTATGTAGGTTACCTACCTACAAATACAGCTCGACCCTGCGTCTAGACATCGGACATGCACTTGCATGGTAGGTACACACGTTTGTACTTGCTCGAGATCGACCAAAATCATCGAACATGTACGTACCACCTACGTGTGTACCCCCACCAGAATATTTTATCTATCTATATACATAAAACTGTAAAAAAAGCCAAAAACTAAAATTAAAGATATAGGTAGATAAACTAAATATTATGCAGATCTACTAAATAAACGATTCTGATTCCGAAAACGAGTTTGTCTGTTTGTCTGTTCGCGGATCACGCCTAAACTACTGGACCAATCTCAATGAAACTTATACCATTCAGAAGCCCTTTTTGCGGATTGAAACATAGACTATATTTTATTGAAATTAAAGACGTGGGTTCTTAGATACAGCTTGATTGAACTCTCTAAACCAAAAGCTGCCATTTGCTACGAGGTTCATCGTATGCTGGTTGACAGATATTTTGATGGAAAGATTCGAACGCGTACGAAGTCGCGGGTATCAGCTAGTAGCTACTTAATATAGGTGAAGTAATTTATTTTTATTGTTTACGTATGTACCTATTTAGGTACTCATAATTTTTAGGCTATACCTAAGTACCTACCTACCTAAATGTGGGTACCTGTACCTTCCTATTTTTAAGTGTGGCCAATAAAAAGTTTTTCTTTCTTCTTTTCTTTCTAAGTATTTATTTAGTACCCATACCTAGGTACCTAGGTACTAAGTAGGTGCTAACTGTGGATAATCTACCAAAGTACTTAGGTATACGCAGATGATCGATTCGCAGGCGAAAGTTGAAATCTCTTTCGACCGAATACTCAAACGCCACTTAAATTAATTTCACGCTTAAATTATTGCCATCTCTTACAAATGACTAATGTCAAACAGAGGCAGAGCAATTTTAAGTGGTGCTTAAATTTGAGTGACGTTTCAGTATTCCGGATTTTGTCTGTTATTGCGTCACTTAGCGTCATTGCTTCCCAATCACAATACCTGATCTCTGATTGGCTGAAACAAGCTAGGTACGTATTTTAATGTATACGCTTACTATTGTAGGTAGCAAGCCGCGGACGACAAAAGAGTCAGTGTTGCCAATGCTACGGCGGCAGTCCCAGATTAATTTATGATTATCAAATAAAGAAGACTCCATTCAGTCGAATAAACGAAACTCGCTTCCTTCTTCTATTTTCAGTAAAACTTACCTCTTTTAATATAATTATTATTGAATAAAAAAAATAATTTGAAAAAACATTACAATACTAAAGATCAACAGACTACAACTAATTAAAACAAACTACCAAACTAAATTTGTGTATATTTTTTGCTCATGTTATATCTACTCGTGTTTCTTCATTTTCTCCTTTTATCTCCTTAAGTTTACTTAGGTACCTACCTATCTAAGTAAGAGAGTCGAAAAAGGTAGCCAAACCAGACTACCTGGATGGCAAATTTGGCTATGTTACTTTAAAAAAAAATATTTGGCGACTTAAGGCTATGTAGATTGCAGCTGTGGCATAGATTTCATCCATGAGCTGTAGGTACCTATCGTCAGTTTTGCGACTTTAATCCGGTTAGACTGTTAGATTTGGCAACACTAAGCGTCGCTCGGTCCGGTCTCGGCGGACGCCGTGACGCCATTTTCGTACCTAGCCGGTGTTGCACATGCACATTTTGATGCACATCTTTCAATATTTTGTAACTTGAGTCCACGGAGTACCTACTTTTTCTTGAGTCAGTGTAACAAACAGACGCAAGTTTTGACTACAAAAACAACAGGTACCTATACCTACATAGGAAAATGGAAGACAAAACAGATCTTGAGTTTCTATCAGATCTAAAATGACAGTACTTGGAAGATGTTTTTCGTGGTAAGTGTAATGAATCTATTGTTCCCTCGGTTCCCTTACATACAAGTCGTACGTTCCTACGTAGGTACCTAGGTAATTATCGTCGTTGTATCGCGTCGTCGTAGTAGGGTTGTAGGTTGTAGGTAGGCGCCTCACGCATGTTTCACTGGTAAGCTACGTTATTTTATACCTACTGTGCTGTGACTGTGAAAAGAGCTTGTCTTACTGCTCTGTAGTAAAATTATATACCTTCCTATCTACTTCCATGAAAAGAACCTGGTGGCTTCTCTAGAAGAGTCAGTAGTGAGATCATCATATCAGCCTGTTGAAATTCACTGTTGGACATAGGTCACTCCATAGATTTCTAGAAAGAGCTATTTTAAGCCTTCTACATCTATCAACTTAACACACAGTTGTATGAATGTATTCGATCCTTCGGGTGATGGGCCATCCTACATTTGTGGTTTGTGGGTGCCGAAAAGTGTGAGCTTTATGATGCTGAACCTAGTCTAGGTGGAATCTGTTTGGGTAACTACCTACCAGTTCCTGGCCTCAATAATAGTAAACTGCATTTACCTAATTTAAATTAAAACTTTCAGAAAATAACATCAATTGGGAAATATTAACTCTTCTGAGTGCTGAAGAACTGAAAGAACTTATCCCCAAAATAGGGGATCGAATAAAAGTTAGAAATTTTATTGAAAAGAAATCTACTGAAAAGCTTATGTTTGCAGTAAGTACCTACCTAATAATTTTTATGCTTTATAACTTTATTTAATAAAAAAATATCACATTGATCCAAACAAGTTTTCCAACCAAAAAACTTATAACCAATGCGATAAATTAAAGTGCACATTTTTTGGTTAGAAAACTTGTTTGGATCAATGTGATATTTTTATTGAACCTTTGCATTGTTATTCTCTCGACCCTGAAGCTCTGCAATTTCACATAATTACATTTAGTTAGGTATATTATATCTTCAAAATTGTTGAAATGTGCGAGCGAGCGGGTTGTCTGCCTTTTACTTTACCCTACCTTAACAAAACATATCAGGGTTTTAGAAACAGACATGAAAGAAAAAAATAACGGATTTATACCTTCACATCAGCACTTACTTGGATTTTTGCTAAAACTACTCTTTAAATATTTCAGATTGTTGACCCAGATAAAATTTCATTCCATACAGATCTGGATATATTATCGCAACCAAGCTCGTCAACCATTGGATCTAGTGTAAGTTATTTTTATAACTACATTATTAGCTGCTTCTTACCTATTCTAACCTTAATATCTATATAAATGTGAAAGTAACTCTGTCTGTCTGTCTGTTTGTCGCGCTTTCACGCCAAAACTACAAAACTACTGAACCGATTTAAATGTTATTTGATACACAGATAGTCTATAGCCTGAGAAAGGAAGTAAGCTACTTTTTAATGTGAAATATAGGTTGTATGGGGGTGAAAAGTTGTATGGAAGTATCGTCATTTTTATAGTTAGAAGCTTGAAACTTATTTTTACCCTCAAGGGTGTAAAATAACAATAGGGAATAAGGGATGAAAGTTTGTGTGAAAATATGTAAGGTTTATGTGAATGTTTTATGAGTTTGCGACAAGAGACAAAATATTAGAGCTATTTTGATATAACATTTACAGAGTCATTAGGTACACCTAAATAATTAAAAATGCTACCCAAAGGCAATATTCCAAGCGGATGTAGTTTTTGTATTTGAACATTTGGCTGATTGTAATATTTAAAATGTGTTTGTTTTTAGTACTTTGATCCAGTTATGGAAATAGTGAAATAAAAATATTACTATTCTTTTTGATAACAATTTATTTTTGTGCTTTCAGAGAATAACCCAGAGACACAAAAAAATGTGTGTTTGAAAATTTTGTTGGTTCCAATCAACTGGGGCATGTTACCCTGAAGAATGTGCAGAGGTATGGTTCTTTCTCCAATTGGGATTCTTCGACATAAAGACAAAGTTTGTCAAAAACTCACAGACAGTCAATTCACTGGTTGACTCACCTAGGACTTAACAATTCTGAGAATTAAAATGTTTACTTGCTACTACTGTAAAAAAAAGTTGCGTTAAAACCATCTTTGTTAGTCACTCACATAATAAACTAATAATAATTTTGTCATTTTAAATAAGTGTTATATTTCCGATCTTGGGAAAGTTGTTTTATATGGTTTAGAATAATGTAACGTAGGTTACCTGCTTATGTAACTTCTATTTACTGTCATGGGAATAAGTTGCTTGACATTTTTTAGAATAATGCTATCATATTAATTAATTGTTATATTTCTGATCTTGGGAATAAGTTGTTTGATATTGCTTAGAATAATGTAACGTTACATATGTTATGTAAATGTTCCTGCTTATGTAGTTTTGAGCCTATTCCCAGTCATGGTCATAAGTTGTTTAACATTGTTTAAATAATGTAATTGTTTAAAACAATGTAACGTTTGAATACATGAGTATATTAGTTTTTTTTAATAAAGTAGGTAAGCCTATAGGTTGTTAGTATAATGCTATAGAGGTATAAAATAGTAGATATTCCATCGGAAAATTGTAATTTTATGTTTTGAATACAACGTTAAGGAATAAAATGTATAATTTCATTAAAATTATATTAGTTATTATTTTTATTACATATGTACTTACTGTACTGGCTCTGACCGCGTACAGTACGGTGTTTACTGTTAACGTATAGAGTGTAGTGTACGTAATGTAGGGCTTCGACTGCTTATATTACTGTGTATATTGTTTACGTACAGGTTTTAGTATACGTAATTTACGGGTTCTGACTGCTTACAGCACGGTGTTTACTGTTAACGTATAGAGTGTAGTGTACGTAATATAGGGCTCCGACTGCTTACATCACGGTGTTTCCTACTTATGTACGGGTTCAGCATACGTACTTACAGTACTGTCCGTATGCTGAACCCGTACGTAAGTAGGAAACACCGTGATGTAAGTAGTCTGAGCCATTACTGTACGTATGCTGCATGCGTACGTAAGTAGGAAACACCGTGATGTAAGTAGTCGGAACCATAACTATACGTATGCTGAACCCGTACGTAAGTAGGAAACACCGTGTTGTAAGTAGTCGGAGCCATTACTGTACGTATGCTGCATGCGTACGTAAGTAGTAAACACCGTGCTGTAAGTAGTCGGAGCCCATACTGTACGTATGCTGAACCCGTACGTAAGTAGGAAACACCGTGTTGTAAGTAGTTGGAGACATTACTGTACGTAGGCTGAACCCGTACGTAAGTAGGAAACACCGTGCTGTAAGTAGTCGGAGCCATTACTGTACGTATGCTGCATGCGTACGTAAGTAGGAAACACCGTGTTGTAAGTAGTCGGAGACATTACTGTACGTAGGCTGAACCCGTACGTAAGTAGGAAACACCGTGCTGTAAGTAGTCGGAGCCATTACTGTACGTAGGCTGAACCCGTACGTAAGTAGGAAACACCGTGCTGTAAGTAGTCGGAGCCATTACTGTACGTGTGCTGCATGCGTACGTAAGTAGGAAACACCGTGTTGTAAGTAGTCGGAGTCATTACTGTACGTAGGCTGAACCCGTACGTAAGTAGGAAACACCGTGCTGTAAGTAGTCGGAGCCATTACTGTACGTGTGCTGCATGCGTACGTAAGTAGGAAACACCGTGTTGTAAGTAGTCGGAGTCATTACTGTACGTAGGCTGAACCCGTACGTAAGTAGGAAACACCGTGCTGTAAGTAGTCGGAGCTATTACTGTACGTATGCTGCATGCGTACGTAAGTAGGAAACACCGTGCTGTAAGTAGTCGGAGCCATTACTGTACGTAGGCTGAACCCGTACGTAAGTAGAAAACACCGTGATTTAAAAGTCGGAGCCATTACTGTACGTATGCTGCATGCGTACGTAAGTAGGAAACACCGTGTTGTAAGTAGTCGAAGCCATTACTGTACGTATGCTGCATGCGTACGTAAGTAGGAAACACCGTGTTGTAAGTAGTCGAAGCCATTACTGTACGTATGCTGCATGCGTACGTAAGTAGGAAACACCGTGTTGTAAGTAGTCGGAGCCATTACTGTACGTAGGCTGAACACGTACGTAAGTAGGAAACACCGTGATGTAAGTAGTCCACACCTTTACGTAAGTAGGACTCACCATGCTCTATGTAGTCTGAACAAGTACAGTACGTATACAATGAAGGGCAGGTGAAGATTGCATGCTACGTATATAAGTAGCAAAAGAACCCAGCAGGAAATTACGTAGCCCGGTCCATGACAAATTCCTGGTGCGGCCTACTTACAGCATTCTACTTACGCGACATGGTGCTGCCTACTGACGTCATGCTGGGTCATTTTGCTACTTAGATTACGTAGCCGGGCTACGTAATTTTTTCTCAGTGTAGGGGTGCACTAAGAAAGGAATTTCGAAAAGTCGCACCCTTAGAGTCTAAACTTAGGATCAAATATTTTAACCAAATAATTCGTATGCTGCTACCACGCGAACAAAGCCGCGGGCGACAGCTAGTAAATATATATTCATAGACATTTTCACAGCGCCCTATAGTCCCAAACTAAGCAAAGTTTGTAGTGTGGGAAATGAAAGCAAAATATGTATACCTATATAGCTAATAAATTCACTAGTTATAGGTAGGTGGTGAAACCAACATTTTGAAATAATAATTACTGGCTCATTTGTTATTACAGGCGTAGAATATTGTTTTGGTAATTTTGCATTGTCCCCCTAAGCAGCCCAATAGAAGCTTGTAATTCGTAGTCGAATGCTGCTTCAGACCCGTGTATGCCCGCCCTAAAGGTGGGTCCACATCTGATCTTTTGCCCGTACCGTATATAGCTCCGTATCGTATCAGCGTTGCGATCAAAGAATGCTAGTTTGGACGCCGCCGTACCACCGTACCGTAACCGAACGGGCGTCCAAACTAGCGTTCTTTGATCGCGACGCTGATACGATACGGAGCTACGGTACGGACAAAAGATCAGATGTGGACCCACCTTAAAGAAGAGGCCTATGTCAAGCAAAGG
Source organism: Eulithis prunata (assembly GCA_918843925.1). Lineage (NCBI taxonomy): Eukaryota > Metazoa > Arthropoda > Insecta > Lepidoptera > Geometridae > Eulithis > Eulithis prunata. The sequence goes on along the minus strand of OU974030.1, from coordinate 5,198,218 downwards.
CTTTTGCAAACTGATGATGATTACCTGAACTGTATTTAATAACAGCAAGATATGATTCCCAAGATGGTCCAACCCGTTCCTCGTTTTCAACACGTTTTTTTGTTATTGCCGGATCCTCTACAGGATATGCAACACGAACTTCCTCGTCATCTACATTCCAAAGTAGTATCCACGAGGTCGGCACGCAAACATATTTTTTTATATCTTTGTAGGGCAACTCCAAAAATTGGACCACGTGATACTTTTTCACGTCTGTCGCCATCTGGAAATTAAAAGAACATAAAACATAAAACATATATAACATAAAAGAACGTTTTTATTTCATAACTATAGCTAAAACATCTGTGAAAATATCTGTCAACCAGTATACGATGAACCTCCTAGCAAATGGCTGCTTTTGGTGCAGAGAGTTCAAGCTGTATTTAAGAATCCACGTCTTTGATTTCAATAAAATATAGCCTATGTTTCAATCCGGAAAAAGGGAATCTGAATGGTATAAGTTTCATTGAAATTGGTCCAGTAGTTAAGGCGTGATCCGCGAACAAACAAACAGATAAACAGACAAACTCGATTTTCGCAATCAGAATCGTTTATTTAGTTGATCTGCATATTTGGTTTATCCATATCTTTAATTTTAGTTTTTCGCTTTTTTACAGTTTTGATAGTAGGTAGGTATCTATAGATAAGCTTTTATTTTTGTTTCCCGTGATCTCCTTTTAACTTCATTATCTGATGTTGGATATCATCTAGGACCATAGTCCTTGTCAAGACGAATCAAACGAGCCCAAACTCGATGGGGTTGCGTCGTTTTATAACAGAGTTCCCATTGCAACCTTCCGACTCCATCATCAGATCAGCTTGCTGTCAATATTGTCACCGAAGACTAATAGGTAGGTATGCCAGATTTCAGCTGAATCGGACATCGGGAAGTAGGCTTAATTAAACGTCAAGTCTTCCTGTTGGAGGATTATTGAGAACTACAAATGAAACTTTTCCAAATTACTGATAGAATCTAATTTATTGCGTGCACACACTTTTGTTGTTGCGGAGACAGAGAACAATCATGGCGGCTAGACCGGATGTCTTATTTAGACTAAAAACTAGGGATGGGACACTTCCATAGTGATGTGCTAGTGCCAGTCCAACACTCCTCCTCACGAGCTCATCGCTCATGATAGGCCAAGTAACTCCCTCAGTATCAGGAGCCTTGGTCCAGGAACTCCCTTTGTGAGAATGTCAGCCTCCATTTCCAGGGTAGGTTTGAATTGAATGCTGATTGTTCCTTGTTGAACACATTCCTTGATGAAATGCTGTTTTATTTCTATGTGCTTGGACTTCCCACTGATTACTGGATTGTAGGAAAGTCTCTGGGCAGCTTGGTTATCACTGAAAAGTACAACATTATTTATAGTAATGCCTAAATTGTTGAATAGCATTTTCAGATGAATAGCTTCTTTAGCGGCTTCAGTCAGAGCTACATATTCAGCTTCTGCTGTTGATAGAGCCACACATTTTTGCTTCTTTGCTTCCCAGCTGATGCAAGCATTTGCATACTTGAAGCAGTAGCCGGAGTATGATTTTCTATCTATCTTGCATCCAGCCCAATCGGCATCAGCCATTCCATATAAATCTTTGCTTGATTTGGTATAACATATGCCAATATCCATCGTACCTTTCAGGTACCTCAAGATGCGCTTTGCATACTTGAAATGCTCTTCACTGTAAGCGTTATTGAACTGTGACAGGTAGCTCACTGAATAAGCTATGTCTGGCCGACTTGCCACTGCCAAGTACATCAATGTTCCAATTAAATTTAGATATGGAATATTTTTGTCACAATTTTCAGATTTTTCCAGCTTCAAATATGGTTCAATCGGAGAACTTATTGGTTTGCATGTTTCCATATTATATTTTTTCAAAGCTTTCTCAATATACTTTTTCTGAGTTATTTTTAATTCATTTTTGTCATGTTTTATTTCAAGGCCAAGTACATACTTTGGTTTTCCAATGTCTTTCATTTCAAAACTTCCATTTAAATGTTTCTTTAATTTATTTAATGAGCTTTCATTTGAATAAGCGATTATTAAATCATCAACATATACTGCAACTATTATTTTATCTATGCCTTGTATTTTTGTGTAAATGCATGGATCAGCTGTTGATGCTGTGAAATTCATCTTTCTCAACTCATGGTCCAACTTGTAGAACCATTGACGACCAGCTTGTTTTAAGCCATAGAGTGCCTTCTGTAGTAGACAGACTTTGTCGCCTTTTATTCTATTTATGTTTTGTAGCATATTTCTGGCTTTGTTGAATATTTCAAAATTTCTATTTTTTCTTTCGTCCAGCATTATTTCTTTTAGATATTCTTCTAAATGTTCAGGTTTTTTCATGAGTATTTTTTCATCTAGATTTCCATTTAGATATGCAGTGGTGACATCCATTTGATGTAGGCTTAAATCTTGCTCAACTGCAAGTGCCAACAATGTTCTAATTGAACTCAGCTTTGCCACAGGGGCATAGGTTTCATTATAATCTATTCCAGGTCTTTGGGTGAAACCACGAGCCACCAATCTCGCCTTTTTGATTATTTTTTCATCTGGGCCTGTTTTTTCTTTTAAAATCATTTTATAGTCCACTATATTTTTACAATCCTTTTCCTTTTGTTGAATTTTCCATGTATCATTTTTTAAGTGAGACCTTATTTCAGATTTTATGGCTTCCTGCCATTCATGTTTATTTTGGACATCATTTTCTTCAATTTCTTCACACATGTAGTTGCACTCATCTGTACCTCCAAGTTCATAATCTTTGGACCACACAGGAGGTTTTTTCAATCTTGATGATCGGGTACCTAAGGCAGGTTCAGTTTGATGATGTAAGGTAATGTTTTGTGGACTTACAGTTTCAGCTACATCGACTTCATTTTCGTCTTCATATTCGCTGAAAGAGTGCATTGTCTCATCGTCGCCGCCATCATCATCATCATCATCAGCAGCAGAGGAGGTACCTTCTCTACTTTGCTGAAATGAAAGAGGCTGAAAAGGAGAAGGCTGAAAAGATATGTTATTAGTAGTTATCTTCCTTCCTTGTTCTATCTCTTCTTCTTCATGAATGCTTTCATTTTCAGTGTCAGGTTGTTCCGGTTCGGGAAGAATTAGACCATTTTGGACATCATTGTTTTGATAGTACATTTTTCCATCTAGTACTTTGACATCTCGACGCACAATAATTGTATTTTGTTTTGGTAGGTATATTCTGTACGCTTTACTGTACTTTGCATATCCAACAAACACTCCTTCACTTGCTTTAGGTGAAAACTTCTTATGTTTCTTCTGTTTGTTGAGCGTAAATACCTTTGATCCAAATATGTGTAGATGTCTTACAGATGGTATGCGGCCAACCCATTTTACATAGGGTGTCTCCCCATTCAGAGCTTTTGCTGGACATCTATTCACAATGTAGTTTGCAGTGAATACAGCTTCTGCCCATAGAACTTCTGGAACTTTAGACTCGATCATCATACACCTGGCTTTCTCAACTAAGGTTCTATTTTTCCTTTCTGCCAGTCCATTTTGTTGCGGTGTGTAGATGACTGATAGTCTTCTCTGAATACCATTTTCTTTTAAATATTTGTTGAATTCTTCATTACAATATTCTGTACCATTATCTGATTGTAGAAATTTTATTTTATTTTCTGTAAGTTTTTCTACTTCTTCTTTATATTCCTTGAATTTTTCTAATGTTTCTGATTTCTTTTGTATGAAGTAAACATAGCAATAGCGGCTGAAGTCATCAATAAAAGTTAATATGTATTTTGCACCGCCTATGGTTGCTTTTGGCATAGGTCCACATAGGTCGGTGTGGATGACCTCTAATATCTGCTTCGATTTCTTTCCATCATTTTTGGGAAAAGGTAACCGCGTCATCTTGGCTTTTATGCAGGTTTCACAGTTTTGAAATAATTCATTTTTGTTTAATTCTAAACCTGATACCAGATTCTTAGATCCAAGATCTTTTAAATCTTTTTCATTTAGATGTGCCAATTTTTGATGTCATTTCATTAAATCATTTTCAGAAATATTATTTGCCTGCTCATTTGTTTTTAACCCTTTTAAAGAAGTCAGATAAAGTCCTTCCTTTTTGTCTGCAGTCAGTACAGTTTTTCCCTGGCTATCCTTTACATATGCCTTTTTATCGGTGAACAAAACTGTATGGTCTCTCTCAGTTATACGAGCAACAGACAGCAAATTTGTTGACAACTCAGGTACATATATGGTATCATTTAGATTGATGTCTATATTATTGTAAATTACTGGGACTGTCCCTGTACCTTTTATCTCTGCGCTTTGGTTTGATGCCAGTTTCAGTTTGCCTTGTCCGGCTTCAATTTCTGTGAATTTCTCAGCCGTTCCAGTCATGTGGGACGTACACCCACTGTCCAGGCACCAAACATCATCAGTAGCTGCAGTATGGACCATATTTGCTGTGTGCTCTGAAATAAAAAAGTTTTTAGAATTTTTCATTTTTCTTTCTTTTTCGTTTGAACTTTGGTTCTTGTTTCGAGACCAGCACTTGGTTGATTCATGACCAGTTTTGTCACATACTGTACACTTGACATTTTTCTTTTTATTTGAGAAATAAGCGCGCTCCGGTGTGCTTCCAACATTTGGATTTTTATGCCTAGTCCTTGCCTGACTCTCTTCAATGACCTTTATTTTTAGTTCTTCGGGAGTTGGCAATTTTTCACGCGTTTCAATGGCGATTCGAAAATTTTCGTAGGACGTCGGCAGGCTGTACAGGATGATTATACTTAGTAGATCGTCATTTATTCCCACGTCCATGTTCTTGAGCATATCAACACAATTGAAAATGGACGACAAATGATCCTGTACGTCATCTTTATCCATCATTTTCTTTAGGATCAATTGCTTTAGCAATGCCGCTTTTCTAGCGGGGCCTTCGCTTTGGTATATAGATTTCAATTTTTTCCATATTTCGGATGCCGATGTGCAATTTTTCACTTGTCGTATTTCTGTGGGCGATATGAGGAGAAATAATTCAGATCGCGCCAACAAATCCTTTTCGGCATCGGGCTTTGGGTCACCGATGGTCTTCCACAAACCATTTTTCACAAGTACCGCTTCAGCTTGTATTGCCCACGTATCATAGTTATTTCTGTTTAGCAGTTCGATACGATATTGCGATATTTGATGAGAAGTTGTGGCCATGATGAACCCAACCACGCTCTGCTACCATTTGTTGGAGGATTATTGAGAACTACAAATGAAACTTTTCCAAATTACTGATAGAATCTAATTTATTGCGTGCACACACTTTTGTTGTTGCGGAGACAGAGAACAATCATGGCGGCTAGACCGGATGTCTTATTTAGACTAAAAACTAGGGATGGGACACTTCCATAGTGATGTGCTAGTGCCAGTCCAACACTTCCCTTGGCTAAACAAACAATCAGACATGCAAACATGCTTGTAAAAAAATTTACCTACAGTAAATAAAGCGTTGTGGTCTTATTTGTATTGGTCGCCAAGGCTCGCTAGGGTTCTAAATAATAAATAAATAAATAATTTATAAGCTCCAATTTGATCTAAAGTTATCGTCAAATAAAATATTAAAGTGACAAAATATTTTTGTTACTTTGCTACCGTACGTCGAAAATCCGAAGCACAAGCATACATTTTTGTGGCTACGCCATTGCCTACGTTAGTGCTACGGACGTAGCAGATCGTACGTTTGGGTCTACGCCATTGCTACGGACATAAAGTAAAAAAAACTTCTATAATTCGAGACAGTGTTAAAACCGCAACTTTTTTTAGTCGACTTCAAAAAAGGAGGTTCTCAAAGCGATTGTATTTTTACTATTAACTTTTTTGACACATAAACTACTTCGATTTTTATAACAACCCAAAAGTTCAGAGTCGGCGGGATTCGAAACCCCGACTGTCCCTTCAGATACGGAAGAGCGTTACCAGTTACGCCAAGTATTCGTAAAAAAATCCTAAACGCCTGTTTCACCATGATTACGCTGTCTACTATCTCCGTGAAATAGGCACTAGTTTTGATAAGTACAGAAATATAATAAAAAAAGCAATAATTACTTACCTCTTTTTCAGTCATCTAATTCTGCGTCGAAGTTCCCGAACTTACAGCCATTCACACAAAATCGCGAAAAAAAAAAACCTATAAAATGTAGGTTTCATACGAAGTTAAATTTATTTATTGTTTTATTTTAAAACCGCGTAAAACTTAGTGTTGCTGTAACGACAAGCGTTGACTGTCCCATCTCTAAGTTACTCTTCTGTCAAACAAACTGCCCCTTATCGTGCCCCACATAAAAAAAAAGCCACAGGACTCCTCCAATAGTGTTTCTCAACGTCATTATACACAATAAATCAAGAAGGACCGATATTGATCCCGTTTCTTTTCAATGTAAGCTTATATCTTTTGTTTCACAATTTCGGCATCTGCCCCCTCCAAGCTTTGTATTAGTACTGGCAACGCGCTGCCACCGCTGTCTGCAGACTAGGTACTACATTGCAATGTTATGTACCTACCTATCTACAACCTATATTTAGATCATCAGTGGCTTGCTAACAATTTTATTGGCGAAATTCATTTTAGATTTATTGTTTTTTTGTGTTTTTATGTGCACAACTGTAAAATATCTTCATCTAAGTTTCGTTGTAAAGTAAGCTTGCCGTGACGGAGTTTTTAGGCCGCCTTAAGGCCTCCGTCATGGCTTAACGATAGCTAGAGCCGGGACCGTTTAACGTGCCCGTAGCACGGAAGCGCTTAGATGTAAATGCCACTAGCGGTCACCCATCCAAATAGTGACCGCGCAGAACGTCGCTTAACTTAGATAATCGATGAAGATTGAGTAAGCAAGCCTAGCCACAAGCGCTTCTAAATTTCTTAGTTAGAAACAATACATGAAAAGCTCTACCTGACCGTTTATCCTCCGCGGATCCCGTTGATTTTCCAGGATAAAAAGTAGCCTATGTGTTAATCGAGGTCACGGACAAAATATATTCCAAGTTTCATCGAAATCGGATCAGTACTTTTTGCGTGGAAGAGGAACAAACATACAACATACATACATCCATCTATACATCCTTACAAACTTTCGCGTTTATAATAATAACAGGATTATTATCTACTAGCCGTCGCCCGCGGCGTTGCTCGCGTTCTAGACCCTTTAGAGTGTGACTTTTCCAAATTCCTTTCTTAGTGCACCCCTACACTAATATATAAGGATACTACCCTCCAAATTTCTTACCTCTAGGACTTATAGTTTAGGCTGTGCGTTGATTCTATGTCAGCTTCAAAAGAGTTTTATATATTATATATAATTCAAATCATTTATTGCACTTATGTTGTTTTAAAGATGTTGTACAAAAGATAGTGTATCAAACATAAACCCTGTTAGGGCACAGCAATTTGTTGAGGTGTACATATGCACTAGGTGGCATATTTAAGTATTTAAGATACAAGATGTTTATTTGCTTAAATAAGTGTTACAATTTGGTCTTAACTACAACTTACTTATATACCTAATAATTTAATATTGCACTTTTTATAAATATTATATTATAATTATTATTTATTATATATTAATTATTGATTAATTATTGTAACTGTTTCCGGTTTGAATGGAATTGTGTAAACAAGAAAAGTTTGTACTAAAATAATTTGCGAATTGTAACAAATACCTACAAAAATGAATAGCAAAGTGCCTACACCTATTTATCTCACCCACATAAGATTTATGACTTCACAACAAAGATAAGAAGCACAGACGTTTATTTTCTGTTTTTTTTTTCTTTAAAATAGCATCAAGATGCGTTAAGTACCTAAAGGGTTTTATAAATAGGTACCTACTCTTGGTTTCGAAAATACTAAAGGGTTCCCTTAGGAAAATGATTCAAGTAGGTAAATGGGGGATATATATGGAAAATTGTTTTATATTTACGACAGAAATAAACGATAATTTCGTAATTTTTAACATTACAGTTTAAATAAAAAGTTTTATTATAATTTATTATATTTATTATTAAATTATTATAAATTTACTATAATTTATTGTTTTATTAAAAAAAATTGTTTTATTATACATAATATTATGGAAATTATATATTTTGTAACATCGAAATCATGCCAATTTAATAATAGTAATAAAAACACATTAATAATGTCAATGATTACTTTGATAATTATTTCTATATTTGGATTTTCCTATGTATCATAGGTACATAAGTATATACCTACTTACAAAAAACATTATATCAGTGGTCTAAAGGGGGCGTTGTGTGAAATACCCATGAATACCTAATTATTATTTTATTATTATTAAAAAAATACTATTAGGTGGGTAATTTATTTTATTTCGGTACTTATAAAACAAACAAAACACTCAAACAATAACCTAGTCTGTGATGTACTTAATAGTGCATTAATACATCATACACCGTTAATACATATACATCATTAATAATTTTTAATAACATGTTTACTTAATATACTATTAATACTTAATATACCATTATGATTTTTATAACATCCCAAAAATGACCTTCCTCTTAATACGCCGAAGGTCATTTACGATGTATTACTAATAATACAGTAAGTATCATTGATACCATCTAATTTAATTATATTATACTTAATTAATAATACTATTGATACTGTTATTAATAATAATATAACTAAATATTCAATTATTCAATTATAATAATAATATAATAGAATAAATAAATATTCATAGACATACACAACGCTTTCTAGTCCCAAACTATTGACAACTGACATTGACTTTGACATGATAACTGTCATTTTTCTACCTAAAATCCCCTAAGATATTATTATTTGGCATATTATTATATCATACATAAAAAGTGTGTAAACTGTAGAAGCGCGCAGCGAGTCTCACCATGACTTTAGTTTAACCTTTCGTACGTTAGTGCATTAGGTAGTCTGTGGCGTCGAACCCTAAAAAGTCACGTGTACGATGCATTGCTTATGCTACTGCGTAGTTACTTTAGTGTTTTATTTCGAGACTGGTTTTTATATTTTCATTTGCTGGCGTCTGGCACTGACTCAAAGAATATTAAGTACCTACGAGTAGGTAGATATGTGTCCTTCCTGCGTACCAAACCCACATCTCCGTTCTCTATGATCACTCTCGACCACCACCGCAGCCGGATTTTGACAGGACTTCTGTCAAAATCTATGAATCCAGATTGGAACTGTCGAGAGTAACCCTCGGTCTGATGTAGGTACCACAACAATGCGTCATTATATAAACCACCTGTGGAAGTTCACTGCTGGTAAATCCAGGGTATCCCCATAAATTTCCAGAAATAACCAGTTTAAGCCTCCTTCCATAACAATTTCGTCAGTCCTACGCTCGACCTTCCGGTTCGTGGTTACCATTCGAGGATCTTTACTCCCGACCGGTTGTCAGTTCTGCAAGCTATATATTCAACTGACTGGTATGCATTCATTTAATTCTATAACACAGTTGTCTGAGTATTTTGGTTAATGCTGTGTTTATTTGGCGCGGCGGCGCCGACGCGACGAGTGGAAATTTTGCTATGGTTCGCAATACCTATTACTTATGTGAGTATACACTAGAGGGCGCGACATTGTCCTTGGCAAATTGACCTGTCTGACATTCACACAAAGTAGGTACCTAGAACATGCTAGAACGTACCTACCTAACTTTGTATAGGACGGTGGGCGGTGGACGGTGGGGTTTGTATTATGATCTTTGAGGCAACATATTTCGTTGAGTTTCAGGCGGTAATATTTTTTGGATTCGTCTTTTTTTCGGCTTTGAGTTTTTAATTTCTGGACTGTACGGGGGTACTGAAAAATACCTAAGGATATCAAGTCATTGCAACTGCAATGTTGATGATGTAAAATCCTGAAAATATGTGTGTAATAATTTCATTTTGCAGACTCATAACAAAATAGGTAACAGCTTTAATTTGATAAAATGTTTGACCTCTAAATTTTTTCGACACGCAGTTCAAATCAAAAGTTATGTATTCAGATACTTAATTAGAAAATTATTTCAACAAAATGTACTTAAATTCTTATTTACCGGTTGCTAAATACTTTATTTTGGAAATTATAAAACAGTGTTTTATGAATGTCTGTCCAAAACTATGCAAAATCTTTAGTGATTATTTGAGAGCGTTATTATTAGATTAGTTTCAATATTTTGAAAGTTACGACCTAAGAAACTAGTAGGTACAGTGTTTTTCAACCTTTTTGGAACTTTGACCCCTTTAGAACATAATAATCGGGCAAAACGACCCCCCTATAACATACATAATAATAATCAGTAAGTATACATGTAAGCAATGTAATTCTGGTCGCGAGCAAACCTAAAAGTAGAAAAAAGGAAAAGTATGTGCGGCGAGCGGAGCGAGCTGCGAAAATATTCGTGTCCTAATCTGTACAATTTGGGAAACCTTTGTTCAAGCTTTCAATTTAGTTAAGTAGGTATAGGTACTAATTGCAACGTGACCCCCTTGTGTCTAGGCTGTGACCCCCCAGGGGGTCTCGATCCACAGGTTGAAAAACACTAAACTAGTAGGTATATTCATTTTTATTTGAATTTTAATGCCCATTAATATTTCATGCTTGCACGTCATTTCAAGTGTAGCGGTCGTTATTATTGGACGTGTTCTTATTGTTATTAATTTGTTAGGTTACATTAATATCACTTGTTGCACTACGAATATATTAGACTGGTTTGTTATAAGTTCGCTTATTTTATTTTAATAGTTTTTTTTATTTTGGGTGGTTTGTATAAAATGTGTTTTTTAATTACCTAAATACTGAATAAAGTTTTAATGAATTGTATTATTGTTTTATAAAATTTGATCATTTTCTAAGGAGTATACTATAGTTTCTATAGTTCTATACGTTATAAATACTAATTATTACCTATATTATTATGTCTATTATTATATTTCTGATCCTGTCAGTACCTAGAATGTTTGAAAGCTTTAGGCTTTTTAAAAATAAACCTCAAGGCTGAAACTTCATGGAAAACTTATAGCTAAATTGTTTTTAGCTAACTTTATTTATGCCTGTATATTCTGTACTTCCTGCTTCTTGTTAAAACAGTTTGAAAAATCCCAGAAAACAATTTATTTGCCCCCAAAAACAGTTTTTATCGAACATTCATAAGTTACTGGGAACAAGTTTCTGTTGAAAGTTATTCTTTATCATGTTTCTTCATGTTGATGTTTTGGCCGGATGTTTTTTAATTTTTTATCTGTATACTTTATCCCTATTCGAGCACATTGCAATTATTACTCCACTAGATAATTAACTTAGGTAACTAAAAAAACAAAACATTTCTACAGAAAACATAACATCCCACTAATATTATATAAATGTCAAAGTTTAGATGTTTGTGTTTTAATCATGCTGCAACTGCTGGTCCGATTTGAATATAACTTGGCATATAGTTCGTAACCTCGTAACCATTAGGCTACTTTTTATCCTGGACAACCTACAGGATTAAACGTCGAAGATTAATCCGCACGAAGTCGCGGGCGGAAGCTCATATTTAATAACCCTAACCTAATTCTGCCAAAACATGATCCTTGTATCACCGATAAGTTTAAACGTTTCACTTACGGTTGATTTACATGATACGTTCGACAAACTATATCAATAAAAAGCCTTGAACCTTTGTTGAAAACAACACGCGCGCTGGTGTCGCCGTCCGGTGCCACCGCCATCCAAAGCGCATTATGTATGCAAATGATCTAGTATCATAACAAAGACGCATCCAAAGACGTGATAAAATTGCTACTTTATTGATGATATTAAATGAAATACGTTTTTGCTTGAAGTATGGTTGCAAAAGTTAACAAAGTACGGTTTATAGTTAATTCCACACACTGCGGAGGCAAAAATAGTTGGCGATATTAGATATCAGTTAGACTATCAAGCATTGCTGTGTAACATCTCACGATTGAGATGACGGGGTGTAATAAAACTGAAAATTTCAGAGGGTTAGTACCTAGTAGGTCTTAGGTAGGTTAGGTACCCATCTTAAGAATTTTTTTATAAATATAGGTAAGCCAATACAAAAATGGATGGAGGCCTTTGCTCAGCAGTGGGACAGAGACTCGAGTGGAGACCGCGTTTAGGCAAGCGTAGTGTAGGACGCCCTCCGGCTAGGTGGGGTGACGATCTGAGACATGTAGCTGGCAAACACTACATGAGAAGAGCCGAAGACCGGACTCAGTGGCGCGTCTTGGGAGAGACCTACGTCTAGCAGTGGACCGATATAGGTTGATGATGATGATGATGATGGGACAGAGAAGGCTTATAATAAAAATAAGAAAACCAATATAGTGTGAGTGCGAAATGTAAATTAGCTGTTCCATACAAATTGTAATACTTAGCAAATATGGGTGGATTAGGTACTTTCGAGAGTGGTACACCGTTAGGTATTAAAGATTGTTATTAATTTAGAGCAACGAAGAACACCAATTTGTTGCTAGGTGACCTCATTCCCAATATTTTAGTAACACTCATAAGTACTTAGGTAGATACCTAAATACTTGTTTACGCCATTTTTGTATCTACACACTGATAATGGCTGGTAATAATAACGCTAGAAACAAACAGCTTCTAGACTAAATCATGCTACTTTTTTCGTAGGTACTTATATAACTACTTATTTATTCATGTTTACGTACCTAAAGGTTTGGCTTTTATTTTAAATACAAGTATAATACCCGTGACATCATTCCCTTACACACTCATAACTCCGAAGCACACATACAAAATCATTTTCACAGATAGGTAGTCTATGTATGTAGGTATATGTATTTATGCAGTCTGCCAGTGTTTTCGAGTTTTGCGCAGCCGCTATGCGAATCATTTCACGCTCTACATTGGAGCTCTATAACAGCTTTTTCGTTGGGAAATGTGATTATATTTTCTTTTTCTTTATTAAAAACATGCGTTTGTGTGGTTTATAAAATCAGAAGACTAATGGACCATACTCAGAATGTAAAGGTAAGCTTTTAATTCGAATATATAGATAATGCAACTAATTATAGATTTTTATGCGACTGTAAAATGCGTTGAGTTATTGAGTTGAGGCCGGTCAGGGATTGCCGCAAACACAAAAAATGTCATCAGGCAGTTCAGTATCAATGTCCGATTGTAGGTATCCAGTCCTCATTTTTTTGTTTTTTTTACAGATGGAGCTAGACTTTCAATATCGATACTACGTTATACATTTTTTAGAGTTGCCATATCAAAATATTGAGGAGTACGTATGTGTTCCACAGTCATGGATAAGATCGTTTACAAGATCTGATCAAAGAATGTTTGTGGCGTACCCGTCAGAAAATTCTTTAACAACAAAGGAAATGGTTAAATCCAAGAGGAAAGCTGAAAATGAATGGGAATTTTACTTGGCCGTAATGAAGTATGGTACCGGTAAGTAACATTAATGTTAAAGTTTATACCGCGTTCACACTATGCTCATGCCGCTGCCGGCATGAATGATGGCATTAATTCCGGGCTTATTGCCACAGCAACATCGCTAAGTTCATGCCCTTGCTCTCTAATGAGAATAAAGGCGATGTTGCTGTGGCAATAAGTCTGCGGCAATAATGCCGGCAGCGGCATGGGCATAGTGTGAACGCAATAATATAATTACATACTTAGGTCATCTTAGGTATACTTATTATTATAAGGGTCGTGTGGAAGACGATTGTATTGTACGCCATTACATAAATTAAAAAAAAATGTTCGATGTCAACGACATATTACAAACAATATTAATATTCAGTAGGTATCACATTTATTAGTGCTGATTTCCATACCTAGGTACGTATAGGTAGGTATTGGTACCTACCTAAAGCGTAAATATTTCCATACCTGACCTATCCATTACATTATAATCATCATCAGCCTATAGAATTTGACAGTCGTCAGGGCTCAGTCGGTATTAGCTCTACCTCTAATGCTGTGGGTCGCGGATTCGATCCCCACCGAGAACAACATTTGTGTGTGGCAAACATAGTGTTTGTTCTGTATGTAGGTATTTAGAAAAAAAAATGTATTTCAAGTATTCTATCAGGAATCTAGTTCCTATAGTACAAGCTTTGCTTAGTTTGGAACTAGATATACTGGGTTTGCCAATTTTATAATTTTTACAATAACTAAAAAACTATTAGACCTAGAATCAAAATAAAAACGGTTTTGGAATGTCTAAACAAAACCCTATCATATGACACCCTACTTGATTTTATTGTACGCCTTTTTTTTACTCTCTTTGGACCCTCATAACTTCATGACCCCTTAACCGATTTACTTAATTTAACAAACCAGTAAAACTTAAGAGTACTATCCGTATACCTACCAAATTTTATGAAGATCAAATGAGCGGTTTAAAAGATCTCGTCGAACAAACATACAAAGCATTTTTGTCCAAGTTATCACTAAGATCTCGTTCGCTTCGCTCACTCGATCAAAAATGCTAGGACGCATTGCCGCAATATCTATAGAATTGAAGTTGGTGAATCTGTTACATAAAGACCATTATCAAATGTCTGATGAAATAACTCAAAGTTCTCAGAACGCCCTGAACTTTGCGGTCTGTTAGATATCTATGTAACCTAGGTATCTACTCGTACCTAACCTAACCTAGGCACTTAAATCGATTACAACTGTAACCTTTGGGAGTTTGTTTTGTGTGGTTTTGTTTGTTTTTTGTGGGTGCGTAGGTAGATGCCTACCGACTCTTGCCTTACCTAAGTAGGTGAGGAGAACATTGTAGGATATGTGTCCTCCTACGAAACGGGAAGATCTTCCACGCCGAGCGACCTTTGGCTCGGGGTCCGAGGACCAATCTCTGTGATAACTTCGTTTGCGCGATCTAGGATAGTTCTCATGTAGCGAGATAGATGGCGCTACATAGGTTTACCTTCTATTTATAGTCGGTTCAAGACATTGATATAGGTTTGTTTGATCCAATTTACTTGATGGTGGGTGGGGTTGTTTACAATCCTTGACTATGTGGCCGCTATAACAAGCAATTATACTTACACTAGCATTTTTACAACGGACTCGAACCAACTTTATCAAACGAAATCAAGCAAAATTCACAGCTCTTATAAAACAATAGAAGACAGACAGACAATAAGCTAGTCCTTACTTTATAAAAAATTAAAAACAGGATTCTTATAGGTATTAGTAGGTATTTTATTTTTAACGTAACGGGGATTAATGAACTTTTTAGTTCACTAATCCCCGTTGACGCCGATGCGAACTCGTAATCAGAAGAAGAAGAAGAAGAAGTCGTAAGCCATAACATTTTGCTTTTGAATAAAACGATTAGGTATGTCGATTATGTTACCTACTACTTAGGCCTTTACATCTATTGAAGATGATTTATACAGCGTCAGGAGGCAACCTATGCCTACACTCAACGAGATTATGTTGTATTAGCCGTCGCCCGCGGCGTTGCTCGCGTTCTACCCTTTAGAGTATGACGTTTCGAAATTCCTTTCTTAGTGCACTCTTACACTTACACTATATAAGGATACTACCCTCCAAATTGCATACCTCTAGGACGTTATGGTTTAGGCTGTGCGTTGATTCTAAGTCAGCTTCAAAAGAGTTTTATATATATTGATGATGATGATTATGTTACATAGGTCCCTACTAACTTAGGCACTGCATTTTATTTACAGATTATTATCATGATGCGAAAGCGTTCATCAAAACGAACAGCAATGCTGTCCCCAAAAAAGATAAAACACCGAGAAAAAGAAATGGTAAGTGTTTTGTTTACGTTTACCTTTCCGGTCAGGGCAACAAGATAAGATAAATTGCACTAAAAGTACTTAGTAATTATCATAGAAAAATACAGCAGCGGGGAAATAATTATCTATCTTCTATACTATTATAAAACTATAAAAAAGCCAAAAACTGAAATTAAAAATATGGATAAACTAAACATGCAAATCTAAAATAAACGATTCTGTTTCCGAAAATCGTGTTTGTCTGTTTGTTTGTTTGCGGATCACGCCTTAACTACTGTACCAATTTCAACGAAACTTGTATTATTCGGAAGCCCCTTTTTCGGATTGAAACATTATATTTTACTAGCCGTCGCCCGCGGCGTTGCTCGCGTTCTACCCTTTAGAGTGTGACGTTTCAAAATTCCTTTCTTAGTGCACCCCTACACTATATAAAGATACTACCCTCCAAATTTCATACCTCTAGGACTTATAGTTTAGGCTGTGCGTTAATTCTAAGTCAGCTTCAAAAGAGTTTTATATAATATTGATGATTGAAATCAAAGACGTGGATTCTTAGATACAGCTTGAATCTCTAAACCAAAAGCAGCCATTTGCTACGAGGTTCATTGTATGCTGGTTGGCAGATATTTTGGTGGAAAGTTTCGCACGCGTACGATGTCGCGGGTATCAGCTAGTACCTCATAATATTGGTGACGGTGCGGTGGGGTATTTTTTTTTTATTTCATTACTTACCTAACAGCTGATAAATGTTGGTCTTCTCACGCCTGAGCTCACTCAGGGAACATCATGGTTGTATAAAAAATATGACCTGTCAACTCGTATTTATTTTATTTTATTTACCTATAGATAGGTATACCTACTTTATTGCACAAAATTATAAATTTGTTACAAAGGGACTTAATGCTGAAAGCATTGTCTGCCAGCCATTGTATGATCCTCAGAAGTTGAAATATTGTTTAGGTAGGTACTTAATATTGTAAATAAATAAATATCCTTGGACATTACACACAACACCCTCTAGTCCCAAACTAAGCAAAGCTTGTACTACGGGAACTAGATTGCTGAAATAATACTTATATAATTTTTTTTTGGAATTATACATACCTACCTACTTATAAAACATAGTAACACCCAGACATAGAACAAACATCTTTGTTTGCCTCACACAAATGTTTGTTCTTGCTGGGGATCGATCCCACGACCCACAGCACGGAAGGCAGAGGTACTACCGACTGAGCCATGACGCCTGTCAAATAACTAAACTCACGATATAGGTGTGGCTATTACCTACTTTCTTGTTGAATACATTATATAAATAAATACCTACATTACTAGTAGATAACAGGATAAGGCCAACTGGGATTGTCTGGGATGTAGTTTTATTCATTGCAATATTTCATAATTCTAGGTGTTAAAACCAAACCAGCGGAAAGAAAAACCCAGAGTCCAAAGGAAAGCCAGACCACTTATAGAGTGAAATCACAGAAATATAATCCAAATGCTCCATTAAGACTGTCCTTTAAAAAACCACTCGACCTACTTAAAACAGTTTCTATTAAACTACCAAGAATTGACCAGGAAATTAAAGCATTAACTAACTTAACAAACCCTAGGAGCACCCAAGAAACTTTAACGGAAGATCAATTACTGTCAATACTTGAAGATTCTCCGAGAATGCATCCTCAAGAGATAAATGTTGTAACCTCTACGATAGTGAATGCTGTCGTTGATAGGGCTTGCAACCAGAGTAATACAAAAAACGAAACCAACCCAAATACATTGAACGCAACGTCTCTCGAGTGCTCAAATCAAGTATCAGTACCCGCAGGAGTATCAAGAAATCCTGAAATTGACCAAAGGTCTTACAATACAGACATTATTGCTATGTCTACTGCCGCTACAGCAAACCCGCCCTGTCAGATAGCAGAGCATTCAAAGAATACCTCACCAGCTCAAGAGTGGCCTGTATCTGAAACCAGTACTGAAAGAAGCAAAGAATCGAATGATACAGCGAGAGGAACTTACATTAAAGTTATTACGAAAAATACTAATGCACAAAACTCTAGCTCAGTACCGGTAGATCAGTCCGGTCAGACATCAAAATACTGTCAGGAAAACCAATACTCTTTAGACGGTTATAAAAGCGCTTTGCAACTACAAATACAAGATATGATAGCTCGAAGATGTGACAAATCGTATAGTAATTATGATGGAAATGTTTCTTTGCAAAAACAAAATTTACCACCCACTATTCAAAACTATACAAACGCACCAAACATATCACAGCAGACATCTGATGGCGGAGCCAAAACAACTTATAAAATTGATGCGCCGGTTTTTCATCAGTATGATTCACGAGTATCGATACAAAAACCTTCTGAAGCTACTCGTAGTATCGATCAAAGACCAGCGATAATATATGGCGTGCAGGGTACATCCGAAGTGCAGGCCTTTGAAAATATTATGTACCAAAACTCTCCTTTTGTTCATGCGCAACCTGCAAGTTTTAATTATCCACGTCAAGATTTACAGAAACCTAGAATACATAGTAAAATATCTACTGAAGCTAACAAAGTACCACAACAGAGTGTCATAAAGAACCCAATGGTACAAAATATATCCAAAGCAGGAAACCACTCGTGTCGATCATCTGAATGCTCTTGCGAAAAGCACTTATCACCAACTCTAAAACTCTGCCTACTCCAAAGCCAGCCTGTACAAAAAAACTATGAAAAACCAACTGGAGGAAACTCTATGGACTTGAGGGCTAACCTTCCAGGTACCACACAGTATACACTATCTATGCCTGGTCGTTTACAAGCGAACCAATTTGATCAGTCCTCTATACGCTCAAAAGGAGTATCAATTCCACCAGCAGATGAGAACTATTCTCAAAACCCACAGCAAATAGTGCATAGTGGAGCATTGGAAATTAATGGTATTCAAAGAGCTTATCCTCAAAGCATACCGCAAATACAAACTGCTGTACATAATTCTTCAAACGGAGTTAACCAATCCTGTTGCTCATGCAAATGCTCACATGAAAAACACCCTCCTTCGATTGCTTCAGACCTTAATCAAAATCCGCGTCTGCAAGAAGCGCTTGTTAGACCAGCTAAAGGAAATCATGTTGGGCAAACAGTTTATCAGATTCCAAATACAGATAAAATACTACTTACTTCTGAAGAAAACTTATCCAACATAGTGAACCGATTATCCGAATGCTCGGTTAAAGAGCAACTAAACCTAACCCACGGAAGTTCCAATGAAGTGCCGTGTGCAGTAGAGACGACCACACCAATACGGAATAATGTAAATGATCTTGGACAAAGTACTCGTTCTGGAACTGTTACAGAAGATACAGAAGATACCGCAGTTCAGAGCTCCCCGAATGCAATAGACAACATATCACCGGATTTCCAGGCAGCTGTTGAGCAACTATTGATGGAGCAGTTTACAAAAGTATTTGATAAAATGCATTTATCTGCTGTTCAAATTGAAGAAGTGTACGATCGCAAATGTAAAGCATTAATGAATTATAATAAAATACTTGAAGAAGTGATCGAGAAACTCACCAAATGCTGTGAATTGACAAACTCTAGTGCAACAGCTTCTGAAACAAAAGATGCAGAGAATCAAGGCGAAGAATCAAAAAATGCAACGAATAAAAAAAGGAAAAGGAAAATAAAGAAACCAAGCCGATATGGTGCTGATGACAATGATGAAGATGATGAGGACAATGTGGCAATGACCACTGAGGACGAGGATGACCACCAAGAGGCTCCTAGAAGAAAACGACTGAATCGCTCATTTGTTTTGCCACCTGAATACAATCCAGAAAGTACAAAATGGACATTGAGATATCATAAAACTGTACCAGGGGTTACGGAAATTTTGCCCGCGAGTCGAGTGTACATCAATACTATTCAGTTAGCTAATTGCAAAAGTGTAGCAAAAGACCATAATACATTTGCACGAATGTTACTAACAGAAATATTCACTCCCACTGCGTTGCGTGTATGTTCACTAACTGGTGCAAGAGCCCAAGCTTATCATTCTGACGGCGCTCCTGTAAGACCTGGATTAGATGGCCATGCAAGAACTGTGCTAATGACGTACGTCGATCTGCATGGACGTGACATGGGTTGGGGTCAATGTGATGTACAATCTGTTTTAAATAGTATAAGGTCTAAAATCCAGGATTTGAGAGGTAAGTCTCGCCACAGACGCCGTTCTCGCTAAAACATATGAAGCACTAGCTTCCGTCCGCGACCTCGTTTGCGTCCCGTTCGATCCCGTTGAGTTTCCGGGATGAAAAGTAGCTTGTGTTAATCCAGGTCACGGACAATATATTATATTCCAAAATGGATTAGTATTTTTGCGTGAAAGAGGAAAAAACATAACATAGATAGGATAGGAAGTATTTTCTCAATATTGAAAAACGCAATTCTAAGAGAATTAATAATACATTTACCAAGTTAACATCCAAGTTAACAAACCGCTAAACTCGTTCCAACACTACGCAAGTAGATACTAATTGAGTGTTAGATACCTACCTACTTAAATTTAATAATACCTACATACTTGAAAAATATTTAGTGCTATTGTTATTATATTTAGATTTAATAATACTTATTTTTAATATTAAGTTTTTTATTATAATATTTTTATGAATAATAACAGTAGATAATACTTTAAAAAATAAATATTTTTACTAATATCTTTATCAATAATAACAGTAATTAGTAATTTATTTTACGCAGTGCATTGCCTTACAGGGCACGTCCTCATTGAACTTGCTCTGTGAGGTAATGCAGAAGTTACCACTTAACATCAGGTGAGCTATCAGCTCGTTCCATTACATACTGTTATCATTAAAAAAAAACCTAGGCATAGGTCTACTTCTTAGCCTACATACCTACCTACTTTAGTATGGCTGATACTTACATTGTTTTAACAATCTTGTAATTTGAGTTTTCGCAACATTTTGCCGTATAACAAACAAATGTTCAATTTAATTGTGTCCTCTGTTAGTAAGTTATGAATAATCAATCATTTTAATATAGGTAGGTACGTAACCTACCTACCCTCTACCTATGTAAGCTATGGTACATAAATAGGTATACTTAGTTATTTTTATATCTAGACTAATTTATTAGAATAATGTTCGCCTATCATTAGTGTGTGTGCCTACTAGAACAACTTAAATACTTTTTAAAAATGTTTTGTACATTACACTGTAATTTGGTGTTAATAAATAAATAAAGTATTTAATAAACAATGGTGTCTATTTCATTCAGTAGCTAACCTAACCCTAGTAGAAATGTAGTACCTACTTATAGGTATCTACTATATACCTTACCCTATATAATAATATGATCAGTGACATAAACGGCGTCCTACGGCCATGCCACATAGAGGAAAAGTATATTAATTAAATGTAGATAGAACATTTTATTGAAAGAAGACTTTATTTTGATTTTAAAAACAATTTAAACTGCAGTCAAAGAATTTCGAATAATAACCTGTCGGAACCGGAAATCGAACCCACCAAATTGTAAAACAAAGCACCCGTTATTATTATGATACCAATTAAAAGGGTCAATCATAAGGATTTTTTTTAAATAACATAGCATCGTAAATAAAAGGAAGTCCACGAAATTTTACACTTATAATTGAAAAATCATAGAAGCTTAACTTTATCGTAAAAAAATATAGGAAACTTGCATAAGAACCAAATGTTCTCGAATGACGACTTCGAACCAGAAAGCAAAGGTAATAAGACCCCCATCCGATGGACCGATCACATTTGTTAGGAACGTGGGAAGTCGATGGATGGAAGGCCAAGAACCGTTCACTGGAAATCTCTGGGGGAGGCTTATGTCCAGCAGTAGACTTCTATAGGAGGTAATTATTAGTAAGGCAACCCAGTACTAGTAGGAGGTCTGTTTTGAGTTTCTCGGGTAAGCTCTCCTCCCAAATGAAGTAAATCTTTGCTACTAACCTAAATAAGTTACTCTCTGCTACTCAAAGAGTATAATAATGCTGCTACTATATAAGTACCTTACCTTACTTTCTGTGGTAGCCGTGGTAAGTACTTTGTTTGGTTTCCGCTTTGGCGTTCTACTAGATTCTACCACATTATAGTCTGTGCCGTGCTTTTCGATAGCACTGAGTTGCCACAAGTAGCCAACTCATTTATTCTACCATTGATTCCATATTATAGATTTCCAAATTCTACCATATTTCGAGTGCCGCAAAAAAGTAAGTTTGGTGCAAATGGAAAAAGTTTTCGCACTACCAGTAGTGTTACGGAAAAGTAAAATTTCCCTTCACTCTACTAGTAGTGCCAAGCGGTAGTGCCTAAGATAATAAAGGCATTTTTAGTATGTACTTTTAACTTCTGGTTGTTTTTATTATCTTAATCTTTTTAATATTATTGACATTTCCTAAGATAACTTTCCTGTATAGCTTCAATGATTAGGTGCCTGCCTAGGTAGGTATGTACCTCCAAAATAAATAGGAACCTTAAAAAAACATAACAAAACAAATAGATACATTATAAAAGTTAGACTGGGTAGAAAATGATGTGGTAGAATTAGGTAGATTTTTTGGACAGTGAGCAACCCTAACCCCAGCTGTTTGTTAGCGTGTCGTTTGCGTGTCGTGTCGTTGTGGTGTTTGTATGATTGAGTACCTAAAGTTGCAAAATCCAAACAAAATTTCCAAAAACAATAAGGTAACAATACGAAACGACGGGATGTCGTTTCAACAAATGCTGTCTTACCGACGAGAGCTGCAGATTGCCTCCAAATACAGGATATTGAGGAGAATCGGTGGCGGTTCGTTCGGGGACATCTATTTAGGGATAAACATTGCGAACGGAGAGGTAAGTGGAAGTGTTTCTGTATGTTATCGTAAATATTTACTATAATGTTCTTTACGATACCTAAGTGGAGGCAGTAGAATGTTCTGTGTGCAAGATACTGAATCTGGATCTAAATCTGTTGGTTGACTAATTGTGAAATCCTTCTAAAGGCCATCCTAATGTTGCTAAGCTACAATTTGAGCTTGAATACTTCAGTGACTTCAATTACATCAATGTTACTAATACAGCAGCAAAGCCTTGACTTTTGCATTGAAAGATTCATTGTGTACCTGCAATTATTATTTGAATAACTAAGAAAACATCTCTTTTTATGTTTATTTATGTAGGTACTTACCTCATAAAATAGTAACTACTATAACTGTGTTTTCATTAGATATCTTAAAGCTTCTGTGATTTGATATATCAAAGCATGCCTTAGGTATGTACATATCTATCGTATTCCACTAATATTATAAATGTCAAAGTTTAGTTGTTTGTGCTTCAATCACACTGCAACTAAGGTCTGATTTGGATTAAACTTAGAGTACTTACCTATATACATATAGCCTACCTATATATAGTTCATAACCTGGATTAACACATAAGATACTTTTTATCCTGGAATATCTGAAGGAACTAACAAGACGGCACGAGGTCGTAAGTGGAATCTTTCTTCGGTTTCTAATAAAATATTTCATTAGTTGTAATTGTACAAAATAATTCAGTTTTTCTTTCTTATCATAATGCATGCATGTGTTCTAATTAAACCATGTAATGACTCATATTATTGCTGATAGTGTAATAAGTAGCAGCGGTGTCAAATTAACTCACTGATTCACATACTGCCCAGTATTCAAATTACCCAGCATTTCCGTACAAAATGTCCTAACAACCTCTGGAGATTATTCTATAATGAACTTAGTTTTGATGCAGTGTTATTTTTAAACACAAATTAACTGCTTGATACCAATTATAAATAGGGATTAATCAGGTGTTTTGCTTTTTCATAGTAGGTACATAGGTACTCAGCAATAATGGGTATTTTATTTCTAATTGTAAAATTAGCATTGTCTCAAATTTGGTTTTGAACCTTTTGGAGTTGCCCTGTGTTGCTTATTATACATATATTATACTTGTAGGTACTAGTACTAGTGAAGCCGTGTTGGCCGAGTGGGATTGCACCTCGACTTTCGATCCGAAGGCCGTGGGTTCGAATCCCGGCCGTGCATCATTGAATTTTTGTTTTGGAAAATTTATATTTTATGCGCATTACACGAGCTTAACGGTGAAGGAAAACATCGTGTGGAAACCCTTGGCTTAGTCAGCTCTGCACTCATTGACCTTGTCCTTCCTGTGGATATGGCTGGCTTGGCTGAGAGGATGGTATAGGTGCTGGGCAAGCCTACTCCATCTAAACATTGTCCCAGGCACTACAGTGTCCTGTGAAGTGTAGGCATACATTGCCTCCTGATGCTGTCTAAATCATCTTCAATAGATGTAAAGGCCTACTAAATGTCCTAGTGATAATAATCAATTACATTTTTCTAAAATGGCTAAAATGTAATAGATCAGATATTCACAACAGTATCATTAAGACTTAGCTACCTATTTATTTATTAGTGTGTATGGACAGTAGAGTATCACCTATTTATGATAAAATATAGCCTCTATATCCTTATTAGAATTTGAAATACCTAGACAACAAAGCGCGTTTTTAATACTTTTTGAAAACATTTTCAATTTAAAAGGGCAAGTCTAAGAGTGGTTGCCAATTTCTACCAACATAGTAGCATTGTGAATCCATACCTATGGGCAACATTTCTAAATATTCGTTCAAAAACCGTTCGATCTCGAAAATTAAAAAATATTGGTCTCAATATGTACATACTTTAAGTACATAATTATATATAATTTAAATGTGTTATACGTATGTATTTACAGTGCTTTCTGTAAAAATTATTCTGAGAAAGTATGTACATCGTGTACTGTACATACATACCTATTTAATTTTTTCATATTTTCAAGTATAGTGTATGTACACATTGTACTTGTGTACTTGTATGTAAACCTACTCAAGTACATATCACAACATAAAAAATAAGGAAGAAAATATGTGATGTTTCTGAACGACTATAAACGTACCACAGAGTTGTTCCTTCCACTTATTCGCTCTTCTTCATTTACTTCAATCATCGCACCCACCTCACTCGTTCATCCATTCCATCCGTCCGGTCCGTCATTCATTTTGTTTCAGTCACAGTTTCGTATTTCGTAAAATGTAGTTTCGTGAATTTATATCATTGTTCTATTCAGTGCGTGATTTTGTGCTCTTTATAGTTTGATAGTATAGAAACGGGACTGTTTTATTATAATCTTCAACAATGGCGACTTTTATACGGAACCAACTCCTTGTCACGGGAAAGTACAAGATGCTAAAAAAAATTGGTGGTGGATCATTTGGTGACATTTATTTGGCGATCAACATCGAGAGTGGCGAGGTAAAGATGCTTGCTATTTACTCGATTTCTAATTATAAACCTTTGATGGAGCCCATGCGTTATTTTACCGCGTTAGCGACGCGGACATGTGGAGAGTGATGAGATTTCTCGTATGACGTATTTATGATAAACCCAAGTTTAGCAGTGCACGATTCAGAGATTATGATATCTTCAGGGTCGTAGGTGGCATGACAAATCAACACTGGAAATTGGTTCCTTCGTATAAGTAGTTGTTTTTCTGTTTATGTAATGGACCGACTTGTTTTTCGTTATGCTCCAATTTACCCAATCTAAAACAAAAAAATGCAATACATATTCAACCCATTGGGTACATACCTACACACAGATACAAAAGAGAAAAAAATATCGCTTTAACTTTTACCATACATACATAATATGGTAATAATCTTTGTAACCAAACTAATGGTATTATGAAGTAAATTACTTCATTATCTGAGTATAATTTCTAATATCTAGGTAAGTAGGCCAACGAGTCTACACCACTTTTAAAGCATAAGACTTTTTTTGTATTACTCTAATCTTAGCAACCTAGCAACAATAGAATTTATAGATTAGGTATCTATGTTGTGTCTGGGACATAGCCCCCATTAGTAACTTGGTTTGTCAGTCAATTTAACAATTATGGCAAAATGTGCAATGTGAAACATGATGTAATCACAGTTTCTAATATACCTACTCTGGAACAATAATATAGGTTAGAAAAGGAATGACTGCCAGCCAGTCTTCAATCTAGTTTTTTTTGTTCACGCATGAATATTAGATTCACAATTGGACGGGCGCTACACACTGCTTTACAGGGCACATTCTCAATGGACTAGCTCTCATATCCTGTTCATAAAGGGGTCCACACACAGCAGCTATAATGTACATTCATGTACATTTAAATTCCTTTCTTCCCGTACATTTCAAAATATACATTATATCTGTGTGGTTTCCTGATGATTTCTGTGGAAAAATGTAATGAGATAGTGTCATGCTATAATGTACATCTTTACATTATAGCTGTTGTGTGTGGACCCTTTTATTCATAATCATTCATTTACTAGAATGAAAGTATTACAATGTTGGTGGTAATAATATAATAGTCCCAGTACAATCTTACCCTAAGCATGAAATACACAACATAAAAAAAAAACAATGTCATCTAAATTAAAACCTCACTATTTCTCATAAAAAAAAGGATTCGTATTCTTATAGTTAGGCTTATATTCTATCCAAACACTTATATAACAAGTACAATTTATATAATAAATATTGCATGTCACATTCTATTCAGTCAGAGCAGTGTCACTACATAATCTTTAAAGAACAATGTCTTGACCACTGCCATTCCAAATTGGATCCGGATTTTAGACATAGACATTTATTTCCTTAGGTAACAGTAGTGTACTTTGTGTGTTCCAAAGGTAACACACAAAGTACACTTACAGAACAAAACTAACAACACTACAAAGAAACAAAATTAGAAAGAAAGAAAAATGAGATGAGAAGATTGAGTAGGAAGCTAGTTAAGGTGGCAAGTGTTTGTGTGCTACAGCAGCAAAAGGGTTCTTCTTCTTCTCTTCAATAATGGCCTGTGTCCGTCATTTCGACAGACAATTCAGCAAAAGGGTTTCGACTCAGCGTATGCCTCACCACCCAAAGGTAGTTAGGTGCTGTCATTTTGACAGATCCCGTGTCGTTTTGTACTGAAAAATGCCACTACTGTTAAAATCTATGGATCCAGATTGGAAATGTGTTCGAGAATAACCCAGTTTTCAATGGCTACAAGTTCATATATCAAGTTCTTCACAAAACTCAATATCATGCAATAAATACTCATTGGATCACCATCAAGTTTTATTTAGTGGGATCAATAACAATGCAGGTTTAATTCAGTCAGCAGGGGAAATGTTTGCATGATGCAAATATTTGTTTTTTCTATTTATTTATATTTATAGTACATAGAAAACAAGACCTATTATTACTAAGGTATCTCTATCTACTACAAAACTGTTTTGGTAGTGTGAACAGTGAATTCTAGTGTACCTTTTGTTATTCTAATTAATGTTTAGAAGTGTAGATACTCTACTGCTCAAAAATCCTATTATATCCTACTAATATTATAAACGTGAAAGTTTGTATGTATGTTTGTTCCTCTTTCACGCAAAAACTGCTGATCCGATTTGGATGAAACTTGGAATATATATTGTCTGTGACCTGGATTAACACATAGGCTACTTTTTATCACGGAAAATCAATGGGATCCAACGGGACGCGAACGAAGTTGCGGGCGGAAGCTAGTAATGTGTAACTCACTTGCACCATTGGCTTTGTGGTCACAACCTCTGTCAATTTTTAGTAGGTATGTAACCTAGTTGCATATTTTATCAGCTACCAGTCATTTGTTGATAAACCGATTGAATTGAGGTAGTCGCTAACCAATATTGCTCCATCCTATCATCTATAACTTTAGATACCTACGTACATATCTAATTATCAATTTTATTTTAGGTACATGTACTGTTTTATATTACTCTAAATTCTACCATGTCTTTTGTAGGAGTTTTTGGATCCTGGCAACATTGTTTCGGTTCATGGTAGTTTTTGAAGTTATTTAGCTGGCAACACTGCCATTGTGACGTCACGAAAAGTAGGTTGGCGACTCTCGACTAAAAATGAATTTCAGAGGTTTTTTCCAGTGTTTTCACGATTTGTAAAGTTCATAATAAACAACAAAAAGACGCCAAATTGCGAAAGTGTTGTGTTAGTTGTACTCGGTGCGATGGGACATCATTGACTAATCTGTGACAACGACTCGCTAACAAAAAAGCAAAATGGCTACCTTCGGAAGCATGTTGATAGCCCGAAAAAACATAGTAATAGCTAATAGATACAATGTTGTACGTAAAATCGGTGGAGGCAGTTTCGGGGACATCTATTTGGCAGTCAACATTTGTGGTGGCGAGGTAATTTTTTTAGATTTATTGATTTTACATTGAACGTTCCCTGTTGCCCGTAGGACTGCGCTTCTTACAAGGCGATAGATTATTTCGGGACTTTTGGTTGCGAAGATGGCGATCCGGTCGTGTTCCTCCTCATATTAATTGGAGCGAGGGCACCTTCATTCAATAACATTGAGATTTCCTTTATATTTTGATATTTCGTAAGTGGCCCGAAGGAAATAGTAGGTACCTACACGTCTCACAATGTGAAATTAGGTAGCAAGAAGACTATTGTTAGAACTTTGACTCCCTGAACCTGTTGCAGTTAGAAACTGCATACCTAAAATTTGTAAACACAACAAATAAATTGATTACATTATTGGATCAGCGATTACATCTCATCATCATCATTAACCTATATTGGTCCACTGCTGGATGTAGGTCTATTACATCTACTTTAAACTATTACTTTGCTGCCGTTTATGTTGTTGCATTATCTGAAAGTAACTAAATTTGACAGCTCTAAAATTATACCTGTCTTTCTGGTTTCAAAATATATTATAAGTTAGTCTCTAAATCATTGTTCTTGTGTACAATAAAGTGTTATCTATCTATTGATCTAGCTGTATATCGGATGAAGTGACTAAAAGAATGTGGAACAAAACTAGTTTTTTATTTATTTATTTAATAGGCAACGCCAAAAGCGCACTTGGTGTACATTACAATAATTACTTTTAAATTATCTTATTCTAAGCAACATTTGCCAATTACATGTGTATGTACAGCATTTCTAATAATAATTTGTTTTCACACACAGTTTATTGTAGCAAGCATAATAGCACAGAAATAGAAGAACAGAGTGGAAAGTTTTAGCCACAATATTACGCCATATTTCGTAATTTCATAACTATATAGGTACCCGTGTTTTTAACACAAGCAGATTGGAGATCTTCTTTAACCATTGAGAAAGAGTGCAGTTTATAATAATAACAAATCATTGTTGTTTGAAGCTAGGTACAAAGAATCCGTGTTCCAGTTGTACATATTCAGAACAAGCTGCCGCCCGCGACTTCCTTCGCGTCCCGTTAGATCCCTTTGATTTTTCGAGATCAAAAGTAGCCTATGTGTTAATCCAGGTCACGGACCATATATATTCCAAGTTTCATCCAAATCGGATCAGTAGTTTTTACGTGAAAGAGGAACAAAGATCCATCCATACTTACAAACTTTCGCGTTTATAATATAAGTAGGATTGACAGAGACCTATGTTTGTTGCAGGAAGTGGCAGTGAAGGTTGAGTCGATAAAGGCGCGGCATCCCCAACTTCTGTATGAGAGCAGGGTCTATAAGATGCTCCAAGGGGGCATCGGAATACCACACATAAGGTAAGGATACTGCAATTTTATTGCTATCATATTGGAAGGAACTACTAGGTACTTTGGTAGTATAAAGTAACAAATCAATAACTCATTTATTTCCTCTGCGCAAAAGGTATTTTAATTTATAACATTACTACAGAATAGGTATTTAGTGGTATAGGTATTTCTTCTGTTTAATTTCTGTAATGTAGTTTATTGTCATTATTATTTTCGTAATGAAATTTTAAATTAAAAAATAAAAGAAAAAGCAAAATACTATGGGTTTACAATACGTAATCAGGACATAATGTCTACTCTTAACTTTTTATAAGATAGGGATTCTGTATTCCCGCCATAGAGTGTTTACACACTGGCACGATACCGACATGTGATGTCGTCAGTTGCTCAAACAAAAATATTTTTGATAACAATATTTTTCTTCAAGCTACTAACACAACATTTGTATCGTGCTAGTGTGAAAATGCCTACAGATGTGTAGGGTATATCCTATTTCAGAATCTTTGATACTATACACTTTAGTATGGTTTTAGATTTAGACCAATTCTATAGACCTGACCGTAATAGACTTGGTTTACAATTTACAATTACCCTAGTGGGTATTTCAGACACTAGAGAATCGCTTTGTCTACATACAAGTTTTGCAATAATCCCATGAAAGCACCTACACACAGCAAGGACACTGGCTTAGCTCACAACGCCTACGACGTTGATCGACGTGCCTATTTCGATAGCGCTAGGGAATACCTATTTCTATTTACTGGCGAAACATGGCTAATCGGGCCAAACTATTTTTGACTTTTGACTGAACCAATAAAACCAGATTTACACTTCCGGGTTTATTACGTACCGAGTTGCAAGTCAAGACTCGCGTATATTCAGTACGTGAAGTCTAGGCAAGGATGTGCTCGGATGAAGAAAAATGAGCCAGGTTACTCGGCCGAGTATCAGTGCCTCGGTACGTGGAATCAACCCTTAGGTTTACACCACCATGTTGTAGCTACCAGATTTTTTTTAAGGACAGTTGCAGCAGATGCTACTAATGCTATTGGCACTGTCATGATGTTTTAATACTTAACTCTCACCAAGTTATCGAGGTTTGTTTTTAATCAAAATCCTGCACAATTTAGTTGTATAGCGTGAAATGCGCTAGCGGCGCGTTCGGAGCGAGACAATAAATTATGAATGGGAGTTGGTTCAGTAGACTCAATAGTAGGTACGTATGGATAACGAGTGATTATCCTTTTTTTGGGATATTTTTTTTATTAATAATTTTGAATTTTTGCTACCTTAATGTGATTAGTAACAGACACTGAGCTGAGCATACGGTTTTTTTTCGGTAATTACAAAATAGTGGTGTGAACCTACCTGTGAACTGGATGGATACACACATAGTAGTAAAGAGCAAGTAGCAACGCAGCTTCGCAGTGAGTTGTCATTGCTACGTAGTGTAAGTGCTTTTTCACGGACCCGGCAATCGTGACAGGTCCTAACTCCTATGAGTAATAAGAAAGAGTGATAATAAGAAATACAACAGTATCTATTATACTGTTGTATTTCTTATTATCCATGTTATCTCCATTGCAGATGTAAATCGGGTCTTATTCTCTAATTCTTTAAGACAATAATGGCTTGTTTACTTCCGGCTGATAGTCGTAGAGTCTGATAACGATATAAAAGAAGTATTGTGCCTGACCACACACACAATATAACACAAGTATTCGCCCACGATTTCGCTTGCGTGATATGTTATTAGAAGGAAACCTATAAACCGTAAGGTCACGAACTCGGGTTTAGACGTTACAGCGTGAATCAGTCGCTAATAGCCAGTTAGTAGTATTCACCATATTTTTTTAATATTCAGGATCTAAATAAATATTCGTATTATCAGAAACAGTAGGATGCAATACTGCTATGCACTATAATAATTGCATACCTACCGCGTCATCTCAAAGTACAAATCTACAGACCATCTGGTTTCTTCGAATTATATTGTCACCTAGCAGCTTTGAATCTTTTTGGACCTCCAGGACACGCATTAAAAAAATTACATTATTCTCTGAGACTCTGGACTACATATGGGTCATTCTCAGTTAAGAGGTAATATGTTGTATGAAGAGACGGCATGGCATTTTTTTTTTTTTAATTTTTAATTATACGTCTTTTTTATGGAAACTTTTAAGTTGAAAACGTTTACAAAGTGGCCAGTCAATTTGTTGGTTTTATCTCATTTTATAAGTGACCAGGGTAGATACTGAACCGTTCTTCGCGCGTAATTTTTTTTCTAGGTGCCATTTTTTCTGTAAAAAAGTCATATTAAATTGTAAAGCTAAGATATTCATAATGCCAAGTAAAGGTTCAGAAAAAAATCTAGAAGTATTCATGAAAACGCATAGGTACAAATGTATCTCCCCTGGACATTAAGTATCACACCTAACATCAAAAGAGCCAGGGGAAATACGCCAGGGGAGAAGACATTTTCGATTGATATCTAAAATAGCCGTAAAAGTGTTCCTCGTACGCAATTCACAATCAAACGTAACAATGTATGCACTATTCATAGTGAATATTCAAGTCTATATTAGTATTTTAACAAATAATTGCTAAATAAAACTAACCAGAGGAAAGACTGCATTCACTCAACACTTCTACACCCAGCGAGCGGCGTGACTGAAATGGCCATTAAAATGGCTGCGCAGTCGGTTTATGCGTCACTTGCTGCTAACTTCAAGTTACATCCTATGCACTCAAAGTCACAACTTCCACAAAATATTTAAAAAAAACTGATTTTTAAACGAAAACAAAAAGCCAGGGGACGAGACACGAAATACGTGGGACAAATTTCGGCGTTGATATTATTTATGAAAAATTGGAATATAAGTAATTTTACTTATAAGACACTGTGACTAAGTTATTGTTCTGTATAAAATTAACAATGATAACATAATTATTGAATTTTAATACATTCATAATAACTGGTTTACAAATAAAGTCGGTTTGGTGACAGACCAGGGGAGAGACTTTTTTCTTATATTAGAATTAATTGTGACTAAACTAGATACATTTCTGTAATAAATTTAAGTGAGCATGAAGAAAACATTTAGTTTTAAGTAATAAATAAGTTAATTAGAAAGTTAGTATAAAAAAAAAGTATTTTTTTGTCCTGGCCATGGAAAGTACCTCTTAACTGAGAATGACCCATATATTTTATCAAGGAATCAAATATGATTTCGATTTATATAGTCACTGCGGGGAACAGCTGAAACCTTAGTTTCAATAGAAGTTTGACCTTAATCCGCGGTTAAATAAACGTTCGCGAGGTTAAAGCGTACTACAGGTTACTACTGTGTCGCGCAGCGCTGAATTCATTGTTATAAGTTGTCTGTACAAACATAAAAACGAAAGCGCGTATCTGTTTGCTATGGTTACGCGGACTAATAATAACCAATCACAAAGCGCGAACATTTTGGAGACCGATATTGGGTACATTTGAATACCGCAGAATAGAGTGCCACTAGAAAATAAAGTCGCAGTAAAAAGCCAAGCCCTGCTTAGTATCACCAAATTCACCAATCCAGTTTCACATAACGATACCAAGACGACGAAGACTGGTCTTTCTAAATCCCCCGAGGGGGAGCAAGGTTAGTGCTTCGAATTATTCTTCTTTACCCTGCTATTCTCCGCCACGGGTGACAACGAGGTATCGCACAATGCCAAGAAGAAACAAATACTCGTGCATCAGTCATACCGTGTAGTTATCAGAAAGTGCGTAAACCACAACACTCAGACTGTGGAACAAAATGTTTGCAAAACAAGAAACAAACACGCTTCAACTTATCTTGAAACTTATAATTGCCTTGTATTTCAGTAACGCACTATTCCGCAGTATAATTGTCTATTCTATGGTTTTATCCAGCTGCTCATATTCATAACGGACATACGAAAGTGAAACGTAGTTTTGTGTGTATGATCTTTTCAAGGTCGCGGCAAATAGTTTCGATCTTGCAAAACATTTCGCGCTATCATCGCTGATTCATTGTTTAGAAGAAATTGAATTTTATTGATACTCAGACACCTTGGAATTGATTGTAACATTTATCTTCAGATACTAGCTCCCCAGACGCATAACAAATACTACGCTTCTTGAGCTCGGCTCTGATTTTATTTCACCTAGGTCAAGTAAGTAAAAATGAAATAGGGACAGTCGCAAAGACATAAAAATGAATAAAAGCGGATATTGTCTCCATCTGGTTATTAATAGCAAAGACAGGTGGTTCTCAGGAAACGCTAACCGGATCTTGGGACAAAGCGAGTGGTACTAAAGATTGCTCTTGTCGGTCGTGATGCTGGTTTATTCATGGTCACTGCACCATGTCAATGACCAAGTTGAGGTTTAAAACTAATTTGAATGCAACTTGAATAAAAATCTGATGATGGAAATAGTAATAAGATAAATACTCCTTGAAAGAATACCCACGCGCAAGATCTTGGAGGTTACAAATAGTTTTTAGATACTAGCATCCGCCTGCGGCTTTACTCTCATAGTAACCGTATGAAAAGCAAACTGCCATACTAGTCGCACCAACTAAATCTATTTCAAGTTTAGTCCAAATCGAGTTAGTTGTTACGTCGTGAATGTCTTACATCTAAACTTACGCATGTATAATCGTTGAATATCATTGGAATATTTAGGTACATCTACCATGGCCATGATCTATAATCAGGACCATTATTTTATTCTACCTTTGATCGTGTTTTGAAGTAGTCTCACCAAATTAAAACCAATAACACGATAGCCCGGCAAAATAAAATCGATGTGGCTATGAAGCAATGTATGAATGAATATCTACCGATGAAACCAGAAATAAAACACTGGGTACACCGGCTAGAGAGATACCGTTACACGGAACCGGCTTGCTCGAAACATGGCAGTCATGGGAAGATCTCGCGCAGGAAATACTGCATTTTATGAAAAGACCGCTTTGTTACTGTTTCGTTTAGTCCCGACAAAATGTCATGTATTTTTCGTTCTTTTTGTAAACAAAATAACACGTCCCACGCGGCCAACATAACATTAAAAACTTGATTTTAATGTGACTGACGTAACATGATTCTAAATATTTTCCTTTGTCGGAAAGCCGAGCAGTAGCTTAGACCAAAACTCTGAAAATTTAGGAAAAATTCAGACGAATAGTGGTACACGTACTTTCGTCTGTCTAAAAGCAGTTGGGCTTGCATTTGCGGCCCGACCTATTTCTGAACGCCTAACAGTCTTCAAAGACCAAACCGGTTAGAGTACGGAGCATACCGATGTTAGTCACCATATTTGTGACGTAACCAGTAACAGAAATGGCTATATCAAAAGCGAATACGATTTTATGCGTGCGATACGTGACGCTTTACACGAATAACGCGTGCGCAGTTGTCTTAACAAATTGCTTTGAGCCCCAGTAGCCGAGTTTTGTTTTGTAGAAAAGTAGAATGGATAGTTGTGAAGAAAAGTAGTTTTCGTTGGTGTAGGTTTACAAAAAGGCGAGTCACTTTAACAAAACAAAACTCAAGACTACGTTCAGTAAAGCTTAGAAGATGTAGACGATGCAAACCTCCTTCAGTAGGGAGTGACGGATGGCGGTGTAAAATAAGATTTAGATCGTTTTTTGCGGTGACAGAGGAAAAAATAGATTTTGGTTTAAAATTATTTTCATTTTAATTTACTTGGCCACCTTCCCTTCCCCATAATTAACTGTCCAAAAATAGGGCAATGATGCAGGAAATAATATGCTTCCTACAGACTGTAAACTAATCGTGACTAATCTGGACGTCAATTATTCCCATTTGAAGCCTCATTTTTAGCCCAAATTCTACATCTACCAGCAAAGAAATATATAAAGCACTAAAGAAAAGATTTATGAGAAGATTGACTTCAATATGTCCTATACACGGCGTCCCACGACCATGCCACATAGAGGGAACGTATCTTAAATAATGTAGATAGAACATTTTACTGAAAGAATACTTTATTTTGATATTCAAAACAATTTAAACTGCATTCAAAGAATTTTGAATAATCGCCTGTCTGAACCGGGAATCGAACCCACCAAATTGTAAAACAAAACTCAAACGTTATTTTATGATACCAATGAAAAGGGTCAATCATAAGGATTGTTTTATTTCGAGTTATAATTCGCGTCAATGCCAGGTCGACTGCCAACCGCTGTAGTGTCCCCACGCAGTGTATGTCGAATACGCTAGCGTTACGATAGTCACACTTATTCGTGATCAAGGCACAGATCCCTATCTAATACATAAACCAGTTGACTGTCTATACCGAAAGCAAACTGTCAAAGCACCAGCCAGCAAGTGAAATGGTAGCACAACAATAATGTTTTATTCATAACGCGCGTACAGCACAGAAACGCTCGCCGATTATTTGATGCGAGAGAAAAAGTTGGTAACCGAACGGTCACGCGTCGCCGCCTGCTACTGCCACAGTACAAGTATTACACGCTTCTGACGTTTCACTGCAAAATCTAAAAACTGTATTATAAAACTATAAAAAAGCCAAAAACTAAAATTAAAGATTATGGATATACTAAATATGCAGGTCTACCTACTAAATAAACTATTCTGATTCCGAAAATCAAATTTGTCTGTTTGGTTGTTCGCGAATCACGCCTTAACTACTGGACCAATTTCAATGAAACTTATACCATTGAGAAGCCCTTTTTCCGGATTGGAACATAGGCTATATTTTATTGAAATCAAAGACGTGGATTCTTAGATACAGCTTAAACTCTCTCAACCAAAAGCAGCCATTTGCTACGAGGTTCATTGTAAGCTGGTTGACAGATATTTTGGTGAAAAGTCGCACGCGTACGAAGTCCCGGGTATCAGCTAGTTAACAATACAATACAATAATTTATTCATAAAAGTAAATGTACAAGTCAGATGTATCTAGTACGATAACATTTCAACAATAACATAACATTATGAAAGTTGTATAATGTGGGATATTAAAATAGTTAAAATGCAAATAAAGTTTAGTTGGTAGAGTTAAAACACTCTACAACTCAGGTGATTAACTACTACTTACACTTGCTTGCTACTAAACTTGTTCCTGCCCATATCCCACTAGATGGGGACATCAGCACATGTTCTTTTCCTCCATTCCATTGGCATCAAACATCTTCTAAATGTTTCTGGTGTTCCACTGCGAAATTACTAGTGCAATGTAATTTTGACTGAAGTTCGAAAGTTCCTCTGCGTAATACATAGTAGGTTGTTAACTATTATGTCGTTTTGAATATGGCGTAGCTTGTTCAAGTGGTCATTCAATTTGAGTCGTTTAGATTCCAGTTTGTATCCATTATTCATGTTTGGTTTTTGCTGTCGATTCGGGATACCTAGTTGCAAACAAACAACTGCTTCCCTACAGCCTTCAACAAAACTTCATTCAAAAACTTCGTCGAAAAAAACGAGTCGAAATTGTCAAAAGCAATCGACTCAAAAATTTTATTAACGAAAGCTTCAACGTTCCTTCCCTTAGTGATATTAGTCAACTTAAAAAAACCCATTGAATGTCTTCGAGTGACCTAAAACCCGGTCATCAAGCTGACCTACTCGTTCATACCAACTTTTGTTGCGTTTTACTCACCGCTTTCATTCCCTCGGTAGATATTAGCTTATCGTCACAAAGCTATGACGCAACATGCTGGTAGCTAATCGACTTTAACCACAAGACCACTCAAACCAACATTAAATAACCTAAACTCGAAGCGATAAAGTCCATTTTGCATTAAAACCGGTTTTATAATGACGAATCGGTGAAGTCGGTAGTGAGAAGCAAACACCATGAAATCGACGTCACACGACACAACACGTTGATTCAAGTTTCAACATGCTAACGCCAGGAGGCGTCTACCATCTGATTGTGATTTCTACCTGGAGGTTTTTTACCTGTATTGTAGGTACATAGTTGGATGACCCTTCATCCGCTACAATCAGTTACTCTTCGTTTGTACTGTTTGTTCTTTCTGGGTCACTGTATAGTGCCGATTTTAATAATGTTTACTAGGTTAAGTATCAGCTCAGGACCAGTGGTTTTAAGAGTGACTTCGTAAGAAGAGACAAGTCTTAAAGTCTTAGACCCAGACGAAAGTAGCCTACCTACACTAAAATAAAGCTATAAAAAAATCATGTACAAGGTTTATCTAGGTATATCAAACGGAACAGTGTGGTAACATAAAAAGCATGTAAATCCACTTTAGAGCCGGTAGTTTAGTCTTGTTTTGTTGATCGAAACGAATATCGAGAAGCTACTTGTGAGAGATTCTTGTATGAAAACCCGATAAGCGCCTCTAGCGGGAGATTAGCAAACGATTTTACTCCATACAAAAACTGCGAGTTTGTTGATTCGCGCTATTCGCAAATCAATACAACAAAATTCAGACTACGGGCTCAGAAAGCCAATCAGTTTTAGTTTCATTGCTTATAGGATATCCAAATGTTTAAGACCCATCCACATATATTCAAATCCTTCGTTCAACCTTGATGGTTTATGCATAAGACGGTTACATAAATGTTTGTGGGTTACAGTATTAATATTCAATGACGTAAGATTACATCGCTATATCGATATTCCTTTGCTCATGGTTTTTTGGAAAATTCTGGATTTATATAACCTCTTTCCCATCTGAAGAGTCTTCTTTATAGAGCATGCAAAACTGCACTTAGCTTTCAAATCTGGCGATGTGTCGTGCTGGCTCGCAGATTTTTGCAGTACCATGTCGCAGTTTTGTCATGTTTGAGAAAACATGACGAAACTAGAGAGAGTACCTTGTAAGACTGCATGGAGGTTGGTGGTCAATTGTCATTGAAGCATCGTATCTGAAACTCTGTTATTTCCTTGTTACAGATGGTACGGCTACGAGAAAGACCACAATATCCTGGTGATGGATCTCCTGGGTCCATCACTCGAGGATCTTTTCAACTTCTGCTCGCGCCAGTTCACCATCAAGACTGTTCTTATGTTGGCAGGTAAACGTTTTATTGTTTTACATTTTATAAATCTGTTTGTAAAATTGTAATGTTCAGGATTGTAAATGTTTCATTTCACAAGGTGGTTTATTCACAAAGACAATTACAACGAATACAGTATTTATTCACAATATATAAATTGTAATAGAGTTGCACTTCCTACAACTAAGATATTGAAAAGATCTGTTATAAAAGAAAACAGGAAGTAGTTGGTCTCACATTTTACGAATTATGATCTAGGCTGGACAATTTTTTTAACTTTCTAGAGTTCTTGAGGGTGTCCTGTCCAATTAATTAAGTTAAAAGTGAATAAAGTCCTACTGCTAATATTCTACATAACTTAGCCAAGTTCTATTTCCTTGCTATAGCGTAACAGACGGTATGTTAAAAAAATCGAAGGGCTCTAGAAACCAATGAAAACCTGTGGCCTTAGTTGAGCTGTGCATTGATTATTATCAGTCATGTAAAAATTTTACATAACTCATACTATTTCAGACCAAATGCTCGGGCGGGTAGAGTTCATCCATTGCAAGTGCTTCATCCACCGTGACATCAAACCGGATAACTTCCTGATGGGCATCGGAAGGCATTGCAACAAGCTATATATGATTGACTTTGGTCTCGCCAAGAAGTTCCGAGATCTGCGCTCTAGATCGCACATCGCGTATCGCGAGGATAAGAACCTTACAGGTAAGGAGATCTGTCAAAAGAAGGCTGGAAACTCCTCTCATGTTTTAAGAATTATGGTCTATGCTAAACTATTTCTTACCGATAAACGGAAAGAGTGTTATGAGTTTAACGGCGTTGTGTATCTGTCTGTCTGTCGCCCTCGTAGGGATCAGATTTGAATGTGGTTGTTTTGTAAGAAATCTGGTTGACATAGGATGGTTTTTGGCCATTTTTGGTGAAAATTGGAGCAGACGTTTGCAAATTATGAGGGTTTTCATCAGATCTGAAAACCATCTTGAAGGAATATCAGGTAAAATTGCAGTTTGGAACGTTTAGCTCATCCCAATGTATTTAGATATGATGAACTAGAGTCCTTACTCGAAGGTCTGATGATGATTAGCAATTATATAGAGGATCTAAGGAGAGTTTTCCGGTCAGAGGTTTCAAAACTTCCGTAAAATTACTTTAAATGTAAAATATATTTTAATTTGATGTACAGGAACGGCAAGATACGCGTCAATCAACGCGCACCTAGGCATCGAACAATCGAGGCGAGACGACATGGAATCACTCGGCTACGTACTTATGTATTTCAACAGGTATGTATACGCTTACTTCATCAACAGCCCGACTTCACCCACTGTATGTATAGGCCTCTCTTTGACTATGCCACTCCTTGCGGTCCTGTGCTAATCTCATCCAGCGAGCCTAGGATGCGCACGCGAGATATTTGTCACGTCGTTTTGTCAAAATGTAAGCATTTTGCACCAGTTTAGGAACTATTGCATTATCTGTGGCAATGCTGTCGAGAAACCGCGCCTCTGAATCTTCAACCTTTGACATTTCTGCATGACTATTATCTCGTCCTCAAAGAGGTACGACGACAAGAAGTGTCAAAAGTGTACAATAAGAAGGCGCGGACATTTCAATACACGTCTAAAAATTCCTGTAAGTTTAGCATGAGAGCACTAAATAGTCATTTTTCTGGAGCTATCGACTAAAGCTACTTCTGTTCTTTTGGTCAAAAGAAAACGAAGTATTTAGTTTTACGTAGGAGGAAACATTCTCTAGGGCGGGTCAAACAAAAGAAGGGACAGTTATGAAGTTTTTTTTTCTCTAGATGCTGAAGAGTAGGCTAAAGTAACGTTCTGCATAGTTTGCCTAAAGCAAAGAGTAACATTTGATATTGTTTGACAGAGGGTCATTGCCATGGCAAGGTTTGAAAGCAATCACAAAGAAGCAGAAGTACGAGCGAATTAGCGAGAAGAAAATGTCAACTCCCGTCGAGGTGCTAACCAAGGTAATTAATCAACTTCATGATTTACAAAAAAAATAATTGAAAATAAAATAAAAGTGCCAAAAAATTAAGGGTCGTGTTTGACATCAGTATA
Source organism: Eulithis prunata (assembly GCA_918843925.1). NCBI lineage: Eukaryota > Metazoa > Arthropoda > Insecta > Lepidoptera > Geometridae > Eulithis > Eulithis prunata. The sequence continues at coordinate 5,157,602 of OU974030.1, read as the reverse complement.
ATACTCTCCAAATTGTACATGAACTCTAGTAACACACTGCACGTGATTTAAACTATCCACAATATCGTTTGATACAAAAAGAATAAGAATGAGAATCATTTATTGTAAAAAGTTCAAGCTTTTCCCAAACCAATTTTCGGAGTCTTCTGTCAAACTTGATAGTTTTAAACACTGGATTGTATTTAATGAACTTGTTATTTGCAGGGTTTCCCGGCCGAGTTTGCGATGTATTTAAATTACTGCCGCGGGCTCACCTTTGACGAGGCTCCCGACTACATGTACCTTAGACAGGTGAGTCACTTTCTGTCACATTGTTGTTATAACATTGATAGCCGACTTGACATAGACTTAACTTGACAAAATTCACCACTTGACACTGGCAAAATTGTCTATCGAAATGACGGACACAGGCCATATAGAGATTAAAAGAAGATGAAGAACTTTTTATGAAGTCCTCATTTATTATCCTTGAATTCACAATCAAGCGTTTGATCAAAACCCGTAGTCTCGTATCGAGTTATATTTTAATGATTTTAATGAGAGCACAAAAATTGCCACACTCCCTTTGAGAAAATTGCGAATTAATCAAATTAAACTCGGATTCGAAGCTCAGGACGTCAAACCGTTTCAATCTGCATTCGTGAATCGCATTGACTGAATGCGTAAAGGAACTCTGACACAATAGTTACTTAATACATACGTATTCTATCAGCAATCTAGTTTCCGTAGCACAAGCTTTGCTTAGTTTGGGACTAGAGAGCGTTGTGGAATATGTCCATGAGCATTTATTTAGTCTTATAGACATTTATTTATATATTATATTGACTTTGAGTTGAGCTTGTGTGTGTGTATGTTTGTCAGTTGTTCCGCATCCTGTTCCGCACGATGAACTACCAGTACGACTACACGTTCGACTGGACGATCCTGCGCCAGCGCAACCAGCACACGGAGGGCGGCGCGGCGGCCGCGGACCGGCGCTCGCCCTCGGTGCAGCGCCGCGCCGCGCAGCCGCCGCAGCCGCAGCCGCCGCCCAACAACGAGGTACCCACAACCACTACAACATATTGTTGCAGTCACACTATGCCGCACTACCCAGGGAAGTAGCCACGAGCTTACTGTGAGCACGATAATGCCTCTGTCCCGGCTCCCGACCCAAATTCATTCCCGTGCTCTCTAATGAGAATAAAGGCGATGTTGCTGTGGCAATAATGCCGGCAGCGGCATGGGCATGGTGTGACCGCGGTATATGACTTACTGACCAACTCTGCTCACGATGATCTTAAGCCTTTGTCTCGCGAGTGTAACGCACAACGCAGAGTACCGCGTCTGCTCCGTTTGCGCCGCTGACGCAGACTGCGACGTAACAAAATACCATACTATACGTTTTCCATACAATTATTTGTCGCTGCATGCTGCATACCGCTGCGTTATGCGTTACGATCGCGAGACCAAGGCTTTAGACCGCATTAGGCTGAATTTATGGAATTTAGGGCTCGATAGTCTGTGACGACTGACTAAGCAAGCCTATCCACGAACGCTTCGTGACGAAGTAATGTACCACATCTCTATATATTTTACTACACAATTTTTATATTTTAAGAGGGTCCGTGTTTTAGGAGGTTTGCTGGTAGCTGGTCTAAGTACCCGTTATTGATGAGTTGATATACAAGTCGTAATAATGATAGTTGGGTAATAAGACAGGCGTCATAGCTCAAGTCTTTTACTGAAGGCCTCCCTCGATCATCTTACCCATCCATTCCTACCACTCACCTCCTATCCTATTCTAGGTGAAGTCGATCCACGCTACCAACGATTCGAAACAAGCAGTCAAAGGTCACCAATCAGTCAGTCAACTCAAGAAGAAACTAACCACAATCTCCTAGCTCTGCAATTAGGACTTACTAACTTGATAGCAACTTACTGCCGAAAAATTTCACGTTTTTTTTTATCTAACACGTCTTTCGGTCTTTTTATTCGGGCTTGGATGGCTACCAATCGGAAAACTTTGAAGGGAATGCTAAAAATGTTATTCAGGGGCACGCTTGGTACTTTTAGGAAGAATAAGGTTAGAAAAAATGGGTCTAATAAACGGAAATTGTTTAGAAAAGAGAAGAAATTGCGTTGTAGTTGTAATGTTTTGTCGATAGTTATGGAACTGTGAATGCTTTGAGTGTTTGTGTGTCCTTACACTTCTCTGTAAACTACTTTATAAGACTTAAGATTGTTTTGATATAAAATAAACGTTTTGTTTACTTAACAGCCAGCATGAGTTTCGAATTCCCGAAAGGCTGGCTGTCTAAGTTTATGTTTTGATCGAGGCTTTTTACTAGTGATGAAATATCAAAAAATTGTATAAATTACTAAAATGAGTGAAATAAACTCTTAAACATAGTATTATGCGTGAAATAAGCAGCATTTTTTACCGACAGGGAATGTGAATTTTATATAAATTGAATAAAAACACGCTTTTTTGTGTTCATTCTGTTATTTATATACGAAAACTTTGCTATGACTGACTAAGGTAAATACTACATACAGTAAATTCATCGTCGTTTAGCCAAACTTACTCTGGACAGGTCAATTATTCCCACTTCATTTTAGATTCATCAATCGTTGACAGTATAATAGAATGAGATTTTTATTTACATAGAAACAGTAGGAGTATACTTACAAGGTAATCAAGATCTTTTATCTGATTACCGCATTTACAACGTTAATTTTCCGTATCACATGTAACCATAAACACACATCTTTGTAAATTTGACAGGCGTCATGGCTCAGTCGGTAGTAGCTCTGCCTTCCGTGCTGTGGGTCGTGGGTTCGATCCCCACAGAGAACAAACATTTGTGTGTTATAAACATAGATGTTTGTTCTGTGTCTGGGTATTTCTATGTATTATAAGTATGTATTTACAAAAAAAAATGTATGTATGTATTCTATCAGCCATCTAGTTTCCATCGTACAAGCTTTGTTTAGTTTGGGACTAGAAGGCGTTGTGTTAAGTGTCCGTAAATATTTATTTATTTATTTAATTCATCTATGTAACTATCAGTATGTAAAAGTGTCAATATTGTAATCTAAATGCATAATGCATCAGTGTGTAATAGTTTTTTTCCTCCGCAGTGAAAAAGAATATGGCGCTCGGCGGTGTCAGAAGGTCCATTAAAGAAGGTGCGCTATCACCCGGCCGCGTGAGACGCCGGACCAGACAGCTTTCACTCGAGAGGCCTTGATCTAGTTTTTATGACTACCCGACTTTATATCCGATGTTTTTAACATAACTTCATGATTCCAACCTCATTTATTATAAAAAAAAGAGTCTGCTTGTATACTGGCTGTTCCAAACGGCCGAAACCTTGACTATGGAGTACCTAGTTTTTTTTAAATTAAATGTTCTCGAAAATAAGTGAGACTAAATTTTGTAGAATTTCCTTCGCGCAACCAAAGTGCCTAGTCCCGTTTGCGAGACTAATATCGTGTATCGTATCGGTACTTGTGTGTTATACAGACACGTTTATCGAAGCAAATGGTTTTGTAAAACATTCTCATTGTGAATCATTGAATGCGTAAACATCGAAGCACGTTCATTTGCCCGTTTAAACTAATAAATTAGTTTTTTTAACCATTCTTAAGAAAGAAGCGTAAGTAAAACATTAATATCTTCATCGGATGTAACGTCGGGTTGTCAGAAAAGCAAAACAGTGTTTGTGCAAGAGACAATGTTAAACTTGTGTACAAAAACACGCAATACGAATCGTATTTTATATTTTAATTCGCCTTACGTGATGTGAACGGGCAAGTGTGGTGTGATCGGCGAAATTGGATGCATTTTTAAAATCGTTACGGAAAGGCTTGTATCAAAATACTCTAAATCGAAACTCAAGCGTAGATTTTTGAAGACAGTTTTCTATGAAAATCTCTATTGAAATCTATGCTTGAGTCGCGTTTTTTTGAGTTTTTGTTCGAACATCCCTTACAATATTATAGATTGTATAATGGGTGCGTGTACGATCATTTGAACTGAGTTTGCGACGCGGCGCTGCTGCCGAAGTAAGTACGCGGAATAACGAATCGGTTTAGAGCTTCTTTCACTATCCACTTACTTGGTAGACTTTGGCTCGTATTCAGACACGCACTGATTTTTTTTGTCAATTTTCCCTGAAAAAAATTTAATTAAAAAAGTGTATGTATATTAATTTTGCACTTTTTCTGAATATGGGCTTTGAAATTGCTAAATAATAGACAAGTTTGAAACGAGATTCAAGATTATTGCATAGTTGTATTGAAAATTGACGTAAAATCTGTGTTTGAGTCTAGATTCAGACTTTTATTATTTTGCGGATAAGAGTATTTGACCGATATTCTAATGTATAATGTCGTAATCTACCAGTAACGTTGTAATAGTGTCAGAGGTCTCAATGGTTGCATGGGACCCCTCACAGCAGCTGCTCTACGAGATGTAGAATATGCTCTGTCGCTCTTTTGTTGTTAGTTTAATCAAACTCAATATTTACTTAGTTTTTCGATGTTAGTTTTTTCTCATTATTAGCTAGTTGTTTACATTAAATTTATTGATAAAATGCTGGAGGTGTTTTGAGTAATTAAATGTAAATAAAATGAATATTTGAAATACGTCCGGCGGTGAGGACGCGATGTAACACAATATTGGCTAAAAATGTTCATTAAAAATTACTGATTTATTTACTAATTAAATGTAAGTATGATTCTGTATGAAAAAAAAAACTGAAAAATTATAAAAAAATATGCTTAGGTAAGAGAATTGATTCCCTTTTCCTTTGCGGCGCACCCTCGACGGATAAATAGTTAGGGTTTTTTTTTATTTTTTCTATTCGTTTTCGAAATCACTTCCAAATTGTATATAGAAACTGTTGATGGTGGTGCGTCGCAAAGAAACGCGGTACGTACAGTATCATATATTTTAAAATAACTGCTAAAAATTGTAAATATGAGACAGTGTTCATTTTAACTGTTATTTTTTTAAGACACGCTAATTTTGTTTCTTTTAATCCTTATCTTGTGGCCTGTAGGCATTGTTCACCAATACACAGACTTTAACAATAATAATATACGAGCATCCGTTAGTAGCATCTGTCGGGATTTCTATAAGAAACCAGACCACTAGGCGTATAAATCTTAACTAACGGTTGTCCGTTTACTAAAACCAGCCTTAAAATGACAGCTAATGTAATCGTTTCCAGTCTTTTTGTTATTGGTGAACGTGCTCTAAAAGTACAGAATTCCCCATACTTGACTGGTGTAATATTTTATACCACACACTAACCAAAATGCTTCCATATCTAGCTAGACTTCAAATTAGTGTCACGGGATAAGGTTTATTTTTACAGTTTTTAGTATCATATCTTGTTATGTGGCTATCCATCAGAGAGGTGCAGTGTACTAGGAAAACGTCAACCAATAGTATAACGAAGGTATCACGTCACGTGTTAGTGATATTATTGGTGGACTTTTTCCTTCTCTGATTAATATAAATGCAGTACTACATGATCTTTCTTAGGCTTGTATGCCAAATATTTCCTCAAAGTCCGAATCGAGATTCAAGCATAGATTTTTTGACAGTTTTAGCTAGGTAGTGTCTATGCTTGAGATTCGTTGAGACTAATAAAGCAATGTTCAGCATACAAGTCTAAATATTCTCAGCTGATGTCACCTAACAGGACATAATATTAAAAACCATAGGAAAGAATATAAGAAATAAAAGAATATTGTGTGCTGAGTGATGTGAGAATGTATCAAATGGAGACAGAATAGTGCATACATCGATCATCAAGCAAACTTTGAGTCTTATTACTTAGTAATAATGCTTGAAGTGGATAGTAACAGTTTTGTAAGCAAAAGTTAACTTGAGACTTCTTGTGTCATAGCGAGTGAGATGTATCTTTGCGCCTGTGACGTATCTTTAGCACTGCCTACGATTAGCGTAATCGATAAGTCATTTATAAATGCTATATAAATTAAGGTTATGGGCCCCTTATTTTTCTAAAATATCTCAAGTTAGCTTCAATGCCGAGCGCAGATTGAGAAAGGCATAGCTTTCGTTTTGTAAGAAAATGTTAGGTATGCCTAAAATGGTTTTCATATCTAAAGGCTGGAGCAGACCGGATGCGTATACGTAGACGCAAGCGTAGACGTGCACGTACCACTAAGTTGTAATGTATGAAACTATGAGACAGGACACACTGCTTGCGTAATGACACGTCATTACGTACGTGCACGTCTACGCTTACGTCTACGTATAACGCATCCGGTCTGCTCCAGCCTTTAATCTGAAGAAAACGGTGACTCGCTAGGTAGAACAATATTATTAAATTGTGGTAGAGAGTTATGAACTGTTTATAAAATTCTACACAAATACTTAATTCATTGAAGTCGTAAAAACATTTTTGCACCAGGCACCAGTTTCCTTTCAGCCCCTAAACTCTGCGACCTTACAGCGATGCTCACGCTCGTTTGTATGCTCGACTGGGTCGCTACACTCATTCTCATTGGTGTGTTTGTATCGATGTGGTCCCTTGAATCGTGTTTAAAGTTATAGCATGACTGTATCGCGTTGAACTGAGTTGCAAGAATGTTTTATTTATTTTCATTCTTCTCGAAAAATTCGAAAACGCAGGTTTTTTAACGAAAATGGTACTCGATTCACCCGCTAGGTGTGCTTATCCTTCATACGAAAACGTTCTGGATTCTCGAAAGTATAACTAAATAAAATTTGACTGCAAAGTGGCGCGTGGCTGTAAGTTGACAGTAAGCGATATTGTATCGGAAGAAACGCGCGGTTGCATCGCTGCAAAATGTCGCAGTGTGTAACCGCTTTTATCTTCTACATAGACATTTTGAAAGACCTATCTCAATCATCTTGCGCTGTAATTCTTTCTTGTGATAATAAGAGATCTCATCCGTATCTTGCGATTAGGAGGGATATTGTGGACTACGTTTTGTCTCCAGTTGAGGAAGAATGTGCTGCACTATAATAATAAAATTAATAAATGATAATAAAATTATGCTTTGTTTTCTTTGTTAGTTGATTCTCAAGTTTATATTTCCACATAACATTTTATCTTGACAAAGGACTAGGTATAGGTAAGAATTAGTGTCACTTTTTGGGCGATTTTGAGAACTCTTCTCTTCGTAAAGTGAAATTTTCGTAGTACACATCGCACTTGAAGGTTTCGTAGTACACATCGCACTTGGTTGACAATATAGGTATCTAGGAAGGTAATCTGATTTAGAAAATGGCCCACCTGATGAAGCAGTAACCACTAGAAAATGGGACAAAAAGACCTAAAATTGCTTAATAATTTCTGATGAATGCAGCATCTGTGGGAATGGTCTAATGTAACTAAATCGTACAAGTACTAGTATAGTATGCTATGATCTGTGGTACAGGTACCGTATAGGCACTAGTGCATTGCCTCACCCAGCACTTCCATTGAGGATTTATTCCGTGTGGCAATATTGGAGAGGTGTATATAGTTTCAGTAAGCAGTTATATCCTGCCAAAGTTTTCCTAGTCTTGATGGAGGGTTTCTAAATGGGTGGGAAATATAAACAAATGTTTATTTTTACACTTTATTCAACATTGTCATAATAACTTAGTACAGTAATTAACAATATCTTCACATTATGCCTGCAAGGCCCACAGAACACCTAGCACTATAATCATAACACATGTTTCGGGTTGGTATAATCCATGAAGCAGACACGACTCTTATATTGTTTTGCTGAGTGAGTTTTATGGAAACTTAGTTATTAGAGCCCGCGCACGAGCAACTTTTGTATCCGCAACTAAAAGCCCATTTACATGACGCCATTTCTTGTACTTACCTACAATACAGCATTTATTGAATGCAAGAAATGAAGCGCAACCTTTAAAAACTGCAAGCAACAGTTTACACGAGAAATAGGTATCCAAGAATCGCTTGTAGGTAGGTATGTGCTGTGTAAACCAAGAACTGTTTTTAGCAAAACTTGTATACGTACGTACTTACATAATAGATCAATAATGTTACGTGTTGTTACCATGCAAGTTATTTATTGCTTCAATTTAATTGTACGCAACGAGAAAGAAACTTGTATCATGTAAATGAGCCTTTATTTATTAACGCCTTGGAGCAATCTGTTATGTTATTTTATAATTGAATAAATGAATTTGAAACTTATTTATTCGGTTTGCATGAAAGTATGTGCACGGACCTAACGACGCGACAGCCGATAGAAATCGATAGACAAAAGTATCTGAGTAACTAGCACTCGTGCTCGGGTTCTCTTAGGTTCTTCGTCAGAAACCTAGGTCAGGATATGAATAAAAACTTGTCCTCAAAGAGGTGGAGTTGTGTTCAACGGTCACTTTGATCTGTCTTTTGCACCAATGAGTATCGGGCATCGTGAGCCTCAAATGCTCTCAGCTGAGGAGAATACAGACTAGTATGAAGATTAGTCGTCACGTTAGCTATCGAAAAAGCTGTTCGGTTGTGTTTGTACAAAATGATGGCTAGCGAGTAAACGATGTAGGTATAATTAATTTTAAATGGTCCACTACATTCACAATAAAAATATGCAGGAAAAATCTCTATACTACTAAAGACTGATTACCTAGATAGGAACCAAAGTTCCAGAATATCGAACTCTGAAACAGGCATTGGTTTTCGCAGTTCTACAAGCAGGAAAGGGCACACAGGGGTTGGTATATTTAGATTACTTTAGGTATACATATCTTACATCTACATAAACATCAAATTGACAATATTAATTGATGCACATTTACCTATATTGGCAAAACCCGTACAGACACGGAACAAGAATAGAAAAAAAATCGAGACAAGACAAAATACATTTTATTTAATCGAGGTGCCATGGTATTTATTTGAAAACATAGCCAGGTAGGTAACCTGTATTTTTTCTAATAAATGAATAAATAAATTGTTGTTGAAAACTACAAGTAAATAGGTTTAAAACTATTAGTTTAAAGTTTGGAAGGGAATTAGTTTAATTGACGTTTTCGTAACCTACATTGCGTAGGGAAACGTTTTTATTCAAGGCAGTAGGTATTCATATAACATAGATCCATAGGTATATATTATATATAAATATATATAATTTAGGTGCGTATCTATACTTTAGATAACATAGGGAATATTGATTGAAAAAACTATGTGATGATGATGGTCTCCAGAGATCAAAGATTATATTTCTTAGTAATTACTACCTTTTTTAAAATTCAGGGTCTAGCTGGAACCATTGGGCTGCTAGGTAAATAGTGAAGAATACATTTTATACATAGTATTTTTATATAGGTAAGGTCGGTATATATTATAAATAGCAACCACATACCGAGCGATGTATATGCTCTTTCTAATATAAGGTACATACTTAGGTACGATTGAAGCTATCAAAACTACATTCCATCTAAAAATAAAAGGAAATAGCTTTTAGAACACTTATTATTTCTACTTTAATGACTTTGTCTTTATTATCTAACTTTATTTAAGTACTATGAATGTATCAAAGCAAATGTTGCCTAGCATTCTATGACTAAGGTAGGTGCACTGTGTAATGGAGGTAAAAGACAGCAAGTATACTTACATACATACTACAAGATTCTTGACATATGATTCAAATGTCCAAAAAGGCTTATTCTGTACAGTATGTATTTTTAATCTGTATAGTTGTAGAACAGTTGCCTAGTCGCACCTCACAACTATTACAATCGCCACGTTTGAGTTATGTATCCCATCAAAATGTTAGTTTTAATCTACACATTGATGGTATATTTTTGTGTAGAATATACCCCTTTTCGGCTACACACATTTTGAATCATCATGTAGATCTTTTACACTCACTATCATCCTACATCTATGATGTAAAGTGACATTTACAATTTGTTTACAACAGTGAACTTTATAAATTTTACAAACATTTTACCTAGATTCCTATAATACATTTAAAAGGATAAACACATAACGGCCCTTAACAATAATAATAGCTTTATTATAAGAGGCTTTTTATTTAAGGGGGGTAATGGAGCCCTCTTTATAGATCACAGAATAGATCAGAATTTAAATAAAAAAAAACTATGAGGTATTTCAGTTGCTATTTCTGGAAAGTGAAGTTTAAGTTTTTCAGTCGATAGAGGTAAAATGGAAGAAATATTAGGTATCTACAAGGTGTATTAAGATCACTTCCGGAAACCTCAGAGGGTACCTACCCGTCAGTGGTTTCATAAGAAAAGTTGCTCATATTCTTACTAGAGTATTAGATATAATATAATCTGTATCTTGACGATTTTCAGAAGTTTTCTTTTACACCCTGTCTAAAGGAAGGTTAAATGTGAATACTATAGAAAAATGTGTAATATGTATTTATAGTTACTTAAGTATTATTTTCTTGGTAATTCGTAAATGTTCTCGATGTTTTGTTGTACGAAATGTAACTCTATTTTTCGATTAAAATGCATCTAAACATATTTACCTATAAACTTCTATAGACAAGTGTCTGATATTTTATTTAATAATGCTACTTAAATATAATTATTTAAATAAAAAAACTGCTATTATTTGATCCAAATGTTTTGTAAACACTTACTAAAACTACGTCAATATTCATAAGTTGTTTTTGAGTTTCAAAATGGCAGCCTCACTAAAATGCCTAAGAGCAAAACAAATGCCAAATCTTGAGTTAATATTTTTGTTTCATTTTTCTATAAGTTTACATCTCATACAGTTCTAGCTCATAGTGAATGTAGAATGGAATTGTGCGCAAGCTTGTAGCCTTAACAAAGCTATTTACAAAATTAAAGTGAGATCACTGGATAACCGGCACTGAACCACAATTATTCATTTTTTATTCAATTCTACAAAAACACAACAAAATACAAATGCAGCCAAAGTCTTAGGCACGCTTCTGATTGGTACTGATCTGGACCAGTTGAGCTATCTATATATCGTTTGCAACGGTTTGTAGATAGCTCAACTGTTTCATGTGTATATTGTAAATATTGTGAATATTGTAAATACTGTATTAGTTGTAATTTTCTTTCAGTGCCGGTCCAGTTTGAAAAACAAAAACTAATTTTGAGAAGGGTTAAAAATCTATAATTGTATACTATCCGCAGATACAGATAGCGGCTTAAAACTGACTAAAAACCACAGTAAAGAAAAGGTTAAGTAAGAGTAAGTAAGAGGCAAAGAAAAGGTTAGAAAATTCTAGCACTCTCAAAACTTATTGTAGTAATGTTAAAACATGAAACCACTAATATACAACTAACCTAGCATTTCTATGTAATGATAAATTTTCCTTTTGACAGATGGCTAAGCCATTTCAAATTGTGCTCAAATTAGATATAAGAGATTAGTGTCAATTTTGTCGTTCCATTTTTCTAAACTAATTTAACAGCACTAAAATATTGCTGTCCCTCTTTTATAAACTGAAACAACAAGGACACTAAGACCCGTATGTTAATTTACTGTTCAAGCACTAATCCGGACTCAAGCATAGATATTTGTATGAAAATCTCTACTCAAATGTATGCTTGAGTAACAATTTCTGTATCAGCATCCGGACCTAAGTGCTAACAAAATTGACAACTAACGATAATAATTATCATAAGACAACAGCGTTAGTTAAAAACTTAAAACTAATAATACTGATACCTTATTAATATAAACCAATAAGTAGGCCAGAATATCAATTTTTCGCTAAATTATATAAAGTGCAAGAAGTAACAAGTTCTATACAAAACAAATACTCTAGAATGTGACTATTCTCTAGTCTAGAATCTATAAATAAATAAAAATAGTAATAACTATATCGAATGAAATTTTACATACAGTACTCGACAGAACGTACATATAATTTTTTTAAACGTACATTATAGTTTAAACATATATTTGTCATATTTTTCTATATTGCCAATGATGCTACGACTGCACTACGTCCGTAGCAACGTAGCACTGACGTAGACCTAAGCTACGAAAAGCTACGATTATGATACTTTCGTAGCACTGGATTCTTTAAACTAACAGCTACGACAATGCTACGTATAGTACGTATGTAGCACCCAAGCTGACGTAGCCCTTTGAGATACATGAAGCTACGAGCGTGCTACGCCCGTAGCACTAGCGTAGGCATTTAGCTATGAAGCGCTACGATAGTGCTACGTATGTAGCACACAAGCTGACGTAGCCCTTTGAGATACATGAAGCTACGAGCGTGCTACGCCCGTAGCACTAGCGTAGGCATTTAGCTATGAAGCGCTACGATAGTGCTACGTATGTAGCACACAAGCTGTCGTAGCCCTTTGACATACATGAAGCTACGAGCGTGCTGCGCCCGTAGCACTAGCGTAGGCATTTAGCTACGAAATGCAACGACAATGCTACGTATGTAGCACCCAAGCTGACGTAGCCCGTTGAGCTACGAGCGTGCTACGCCCGTACCATCAGCGTATAAGTCCCTAATGGCTTCAAGAGTTTACGATTATTATACATAATGCTACGCCGTAGCAACGTAGAAACTCTTATACTACAAAAAAGTGCGTACATTTGCAACGCAAAGCGTAAATATTTCTTATGTAATCCGATACTACAATTAACAGATAATTCCGGAATATTTTTTTTGGAAAATAATTCTTTCGTCCAGTATTTTCAAATAATGCTCGAGCGTTACTTTAGAATCGAAGTTTCAAATCTCGACACTTATTTAATGCCTGAAAATGTTTTTTTCAACACACTTGCTCATAAAGTGGCTCTATGGTCACTGCAATTAGGCACATAATGACACCCATAATCAAACTGTGACTTTTTCATTGCTATAACTCACTAGTGAGTTATAGATTTTTTTTTTGAATTTTTTTGGTTGATTTGCTTTGTTCTTAAAAAAGTTTTTATTCTAAAAAAGATCGTGTCCAATAGAACAAATAAATTAATGTTCCTATTGCTTGCTCATTTCATGCAACTTCTAATTTAAATAGATAATTTTAACTCGTACGTGTTTAATAAATAAAACTTTCACTCAAATATAACTTTTGTTTTCTCTGTAATAAAAGAAAACTTTAAATTCCCCATTTTGTACGTGGCAGAATATACGCAAACCCTATGTGCGGAAAATAAAAAAAAACCTCATCCCATTCTTTAGTCTGTGGCCGATCGCAATGCGCGCGCATAGGAAATTTTTCCCGCCATAGCGAAACATTTTTCAAAACTCGTTTTCACTGTTGAAATTATAGTTATATTATTCACAAGTGTGTTGAAAAACGTCGTATGATACACGTGTGTATTGGTGATTACCGTCCTCGGCTCTCTTAAGACCCTCGCCTACGGCTCGGGTCTCAATGGCACCTCGGCGGTAAGCACCAATGTACCACACTAGTACCATAATGTACTATTGAATATAAGTAGAGATAATAGACTTGTTAAACATTCCGATGACATTTTTCGTACAATCTAGTATATGAAAACATTTTGACATATAAAAAAAATGAAAGTACCACACGATTAGTACAGCTTCTGCATATATATTTTTCCTAATTTTTCAAACTATCTGAATACCAATAGATATTTGAATACGGATAGATATTTTAACAGCGATAGATATTTTAACAGCGATAGATGTTTTAATAAACAGAGATACAATCAGGGGGGTTGAACTGTCCGAAGACATTGAGCTCGTACAGACTAGCGAGTGTAATAAACAGGATGTACCACACCATTAGTACAGCTCCGTACTTCCGGTCCAGCTTCCATCCGTTGGCGTGAGTGGCCACCACCAGGAATATCACCGTCGAGAATAGAGATAGAGTTGAGTAGATTAAACCTGGATATAACATTTTTTAATCAGTAATTGAAAAAAATGAATTAGCATGGTATGGACACGTAATGAGGAGGGATGAAAGTCATATAACGAAGAGAGTTATGAATATGAGTGTGGCTGGGTGTGCAAGTAGAGGAAGACCGAAGAAGAAGTGGTTTGATTGTGTGAAAGAGGATATGAATGTGAGAGGAGTAGATTCAGAGTTGACGAATGATAGGAGTGAGTGGAAGAAGAAAACATGTTGTGCCGACCCCACCTAGCGTGGGATAAGGGCAGGGAAATGAATGATGATGAAAAAAAAAGAATAACAAAAGTAGGTAACAAAAAAATCTTTCATTGCAAGCATTAAAAAATTATATATTATGCAACTAGTGAATAAAAGACGGATTTAAAGCGAGGGCCATAAATGAATCACGAGCAAGTGAAGGATTCTGATTCATGATGATTGAATCACGATATAAAACTAATTTAACAGAATAATTATAATAATACAAATCAGTGCGTACCTTTGCTGATGACGTTGACGTGTGAGCCGGGTTGTATGATGGCAGTTTGTATGAACCACGGCAAGCCGAGGCACACCAGGATGTCGAACACATTCGAGCCAACCGCGTTTGATACGGCCATGTCGCCGTAACTATCAAACAATATATATAAAACTCTTTTGAAGCTGACAGAGAATCAACGCACAGCCTAAACCATAAGTCCTAGAGGTATGAAATTTGGAGGGTAGTATCCTTATATAGTGTAGAGGCGCACTAAGAAAAGAATTTTGAAACGTCACACTCTAAAGGGTAGAACGCGAGCAACGCCGCGGGAGACGGCTAGTACATTATACAATTACAATTTATTTATTTCAATACGTATGCTGATTTACTGCTTAAGTACTTATCCGGACTGTATTGATTTGTGTATGAAAATTAATACTCAAATCTGTGCTTGAGAAACGATTTCCTTATCAGCATTATGGGTATAACCGCATAAGCCTAAGTAAAGATGAATGGATTGTGTATAAGATATTTACTTATACATAGGAAAGGAGTAAACACTGAGTTGACAGATGATAAAGGAGGATGGATAAGAGCAGAAGAAAAAGAAATATTCTTCTTCTATTGTATCAATGTTCGTGCTTAATTTAAAAAAAAAAAAAAAAATTTCGCCCAGTAGGTGCCCGCTTGGATTCCACTGTCGATGGCTTTCATTAAGTTCTCCTGGGAACAGCTGATGATGATCAGCTGTTCCCGCGGTAAGATGGCCAATATCTTGAGTAGGAGCTCCTAGACTCACCCTTCTTTGATGACAGCAAGAGAAGACAATGCATCAGGCACGGAGACGCCAGCCGCCACGAATGTAAGCCCCATCACTGTATCGGGGATCCCAAGAGTGTATCCTGCAAAATTATATGTTAGCAATTAAACTTGAAGAACTAACTCCAACTCATTCAATAAAAATGTAATCATACAAAACCTAATGAATCCAAAGTGTTCGGTCAGATTATCATTATCTCTAAATATATAAAACTCTTTTGAAACTGACTGACAATCAACGCACAGCCTAAACTATACTTAATATAAAACTTTATATAAAACTTTTATTGCTAATTAGCAGACTCCCAAACACTTTTGAAGCTGACTGAGAATCAACACACAGCCTAAACCATAAGTCCTAGAGGTATGACATTTGGAGGGTAGTATCCTTATATAGTGTAGGGGTGCACTAAGAAAGTAATTTTGAAAAGTCGCACCCTAAAGGGTCTAAAATTAGGATCAAAGATTTTGTATGCTGCTACCACGTGAGCAAAGCCGCTGGTGACAGCTAGTTTATGTTAAAACTGTCCTTACCAATAATAGTGATCATCCACACCATGAAGTACGAGTAGAAGGATATCCACAGCATGCTGATGATGAATGTGACCGGGTACCAGCGGCCGCGGCAGTCCGGCATCGTGTGCCGACACGCCCAGTGCACCGGGAATGCGACATACCAACACGCTAGCTGGAGGTGGTCTGCAAACGCAATTACATTTAAGAGCACGTATTATAAATAAATAAATATTCTTGGACATTACACACCACGCTCTCTAGTCCCAAACAAAGCATAGCTTGTACTATTGGAACTAGATTGCTGATATAATACTTAACTTAGGTATATACATTTTTTAAATGCAAATACATACTTATAATATCTAGTAACACCCAAAAATAGAACTAACATCCTATTTGTCACACACAAATGTTTGTTCTCAGTGGGTTACGAACCCACGACTCAGCACGGAAGGCAGAGCTACTACCGACTGAGCTGTGACGCCTGTCGACTGTGAATTTAATACGCCTGTCGATGTAACTTACTGGCTCCAATAGGTTTGACGAGAGGATTGACGGCAGTTTCAGGGTTGTACTCCTTGGCCTTGTAGTATTCTGGTGCCGCTGGCTGGAAGTTCAAATTAGATTAGGGGATTCTATTTCTTTGCTTTTGCAACGGTTTGCAGAGAGCTCAACTGCTTCATGTCTATTTTGTAAATATTGAAAATACTGTGACTTACATATTATTAGTCGTAATTTTCGGTGTATTTTTTTTTGACATTTATAATATTAGTGGGATAGAATTATTTAACCATAGATAACAAGTTAGATAATATTACCTGTGTAGGTGG
Organism: Eulithis prunata; assembly: GCA_918843925.1. NCBI lineage: Eukaryota > Metazoa > Arthropoda > Insecta > Lepidoptera > Geometridae > Eulithis > Eulithis prunata. The sequence continues at coordinate 5,141,104 of OU974030.1, read as the reverse complement.
TTGTGCCTGTGCAGGTGTAGAAGGTGTTGCCGGTGTGGAGGCAGCTTGCTGCGTCAGTTGCGGAGGACCCTGGCCGGAGGCATTCCAACCCGTCTGCGGCGGAGCCTGACATACATACAATACTATTGAATACTAGCACTTACAGTGGAACTGGTTGGAATCACCTGGTTTATAAGACGATTAAAATCAAAATCAAATCAAATTACTTTATTTGCAACTTTAATTATAAACACAGAAAACAAATAAAGAAGTAGAAGAAGTACAAATAAAATTAAAACTAAGTAAAACAGACTCAAATAAGTAAAAAAAAAGGTTTCAAAATGGATCCAATGAGCTGTGGATTTTATTACTCAATAAAATAAAAAATAATATAAAGCATGCAGGTTTTCTAGCGCTGATCTTCCGTTGGGCCCATTGAGGATTAAGTATTTCAAAATGTTTCTAAATGATCTATGTAATTTTACTGAATAAAAGATTTTTGACTTTGAACTTACCTATTAGTAAAATCACAAAATCCCTGAATCAGCTGACCGGTAGAAGCCCTTATCTTACGCTCTTACCTCCTTATCCTCGAATTGCCTTACCTATCTTGTTTGGGTCATTGATTAGTTAAGGAAACCTACTTTTAAGTTCAAATAACTAGCTACCTAAAATTATCATAGGTTGCAAACTAACTACAAATCTATTATGTTTTTGTGTAAAAACTACCTACCTACCTACCTTTTGTATAATGTTATCCGCATTACTTACTTTTACCTACCTATTATTACCTAAGACTACTAACCTAACATTACTTTTTTTTGCCTACCTACTAAAATTATGATTTAAGCTCATTCTAAGTGGACTGTAAAGTTCTTTTATGAGTAACAATAAAGTTCTTTAAACCGGAATCTAAGAGTCGCCGTGTTGTATGAAAGTGAAAATGTATTTATTTGTAACAGAAAAAATGATACAAAATTAAGTAGTATTTGAATTCATAGGATCTCCAACTAGTATAAACTTTGTTTCTGGAACCAGTGGCTCCTCCTAATTAGAACATTCGATTGATTTTTTTATTGCTTTTAGGTACAAGTTTGGATGTTAGCTGAAAATAATCTGAAAAATTGCACAATCAGTGTAATAAAACGATCAATAAGTATAAGAAAAAAATATTATGAAAATAATATGTAATATAATACATACCTAAAATGATATTAAAATATTATATTTTTATGAGTATGGTCCATAAATGTTATAAAAATGTTGTACCCACATTTTTTGCAAATAAATCATTAGAATTAGATAGTTGTGTGAGTAGTTACCGATTCGTCCCAGGTCTGGTTGTTGTCCCAGGCGCGCGCCGGGTCCCACACGGGGACCGGCTCCGCGTTGTACGCCGCGTTCTCGTACGCGCCGCCACCGCCGTACGCTGTCATAACAACTTCTACTTACTTATATTATACAACTTCATCATTATCATCAACTTATCATCATCATCACTCCTGCAGGCCTAGGATGCGCACGCGAGATATTTGTCATGTCGTTCTGTCAAAATGTAAGCATTTTGTACCAGTTTTTGAACTATTCCATTATCTGTGGTAATGTTGTCGAGAAACCGCGCCTTTGAATCTTCAGCTTTCGACATTTCTGCATGACTATTATCTCGTCCTCAGAGAGGTACGATGACATAGTGTACAATAAGGCGCGTTTTATCGACAACATTAGGTACCACAGATAATGCAAAAGTTCAAAAACTGGAGCAAAATGCTTACATTTTGACAGAACGACATGACAAATATCTCGCGTTGCGCATCCTAGGCCTGCTGGACGTAGGTCTCTCCCAAGACGCGCCACTGAGCTCGGTCTTCGGCTCTTCTTATCCAGTGTTTGCCAGCTACATGTCTCAGATCGTCGCCACACCTAGCCGGAGGGCGTCCTACACTACACTCGCCTAAACGCGGTCTCCACTTCTACTTACTTATTTTTTAAAACTTCATTGAAACCACCCAAACCATGAAAAACTCTATAGACCCTATTAATCATTGCTGATCAAAATTAGACCTTGGGGTTTGTTTCGTCTTTGATTACTGTGAGACGAACAAAATGTTTCAAATTGCAATAAATATCCCGCAATGGGATCAAAAATATAAGCTGAAATTAATTGTACACTCCTGCGCAAAGATAATCTTCCCATCAGTATTGATTGCCATTTACTAGAAAATAGTTGGTTGGTAGGTAAACCTAAAAAATATGGGTTTTAAATACTAGGCCAGATAGTTACTTTCAAAAAATTCAGCACATTTTTAAATTATACGAACAGGTATATTAGATCAATCATGAAATATTTGTGACACATCGCTGTTGCATTTGGTCGGGTTAAGCTGCTAGTACACAAATTGGAATACTTAATCGTTCTAATAAGTATTATCCTATCCTATTCGTATCTTCAAACTATCGGCCGATCAGAAAGTCGCAGTCTGAGGTCTTAGAGTTAGTATAACGTACGTCTAGTATCTCCTTGCATGGTGGTCTCCTTGGTCTGTCCGTCTACTTGTGCGTACTCCTCGCTACCGGCCGGCGGCACGGGCGGTGCTCCACCACTTCTATAACATTACATTACAAACGTTCACGTTCACTAGTGTAATGCAGAGGACCGCAAGAGATGGAAGAACTTAATAGAAGAAAAGATCATGAAGAGAGGCTGTGACCCTCAGCATTGAGGAGTCGACACAGAGAGAGAGAGAACGCGCAAGGTTTTTTAACCTGTAGGTTGCGATCCCTGGGGATACCTCCAAAATATTACAAGAGCTTTCCCAAATTTTAAGATTAGGGACAGTTTTTAAAAGTTTGAGAAATTGTGATATTAAAACACTAAAATTTTCGAGGCTCGCTCCGCTCACAGGTAGGTAAGGGATGTGCTTTAAATTTTTAAACTTTCAGGTTTACTTGCGACCTGCATTTCCAGCAAATGTACTAGCAGGATGATGAGCATAGAAGGCTCAAATTGGTTATTCTAGAATTCTATGAGGAAGATCATGAAATAAACATAATATTAAAACGATGGAGAGTTACTCTGAACACAGATCACTGCGCTTTCTTAAGGTTACAAATGTGGCTTGCTCCTCTCTCTCGTCGACAGATGAATCTAAGAGTTTCAGAGCTAAAGCATAAAGTAACTAGAGAAAACACAAGGTAGATCGCTGCGCTTACTTGATAAGCGCGGCTTGCTCGTCTCTCATGGACAGTTTAGTTTAAGATGTTCAAGGTAAAATGTAACAAGATGCAGATCGCTTTGCTTACTTGTAAGTGACAAGTGCGGCTTGCTCCTCTCTCGTGGGCAGTTTGAACGGCAGAGGCAACGTCATGGCCCAGCGCTCGAGCTGCGTGTTGAAGCGCAATGCCACGCAGTACACGCCGTACATTATCAACATGAATAGGGCTTCGGGCCTGTAAACAAACAAATTTACAATAAAAATCAGTGTTAAAAGTAGTAAATTGCGTGACATCCAGTCATAGAAAAATATAATATATAAAGAAAATATATATCCTTGGACACTACACACAACACCCTAGTAATATACGTAATAATGACAATGATATATAGGTAATCGTTGTTCATTACAAAAATGTAATGTCTTGATAGGGATTGAACCTACAACCTCCAGCTTAGAAGGCAGAATACGTCTGAAATAAATGAATCTGATTCTGAATCTAAACTCAAAACCACGGTTAGAATGTGTATGATCCCAAGATAAGAATCGCTAGGTCAAATTCACTTTTCATTGGACACATTTCCAGTAAATTCTCCCCAAACACCCACCAAGAACAGCCGGAGACCGGGCTCTATGCCACTTTGGAGAAGAAGAAAAAGAAGACGATGATGACGATGATGATGATGATGATGATGACTCACCAAGAAACATATCCGTTGCAAATGGTGCACAGCATCACGAGAATGGAGATTGCGTAGAAGAAGCAATCCCGGCAGAGAGGCCACCAGTTGAGATGCGAGACAGTACCGGCGCAGAGAGCGCACACCGATATCACGAACATTATGTTGAATACAGCTGAACCTATGACGCCTGACACACCTGCAAATGACAATTTAATTTTTATTACAATTTTAAACTCTAAATTAAGCCACCTAGCGATTATATTATTACGACAGCTGAACCTACAATGCCTGATACACCAGCAACTTCTCCTATGACAAGAACTCTTCTTACCGATATCATCCTGAGCGCAGAAGACGCCGATGACCACGGTGGCCAATTCGGGAGCGGAACTACCGGCCGCCATGAAGGTAGCACCCGCCACGTCAGGTGCCAGTTTGAATTCTGCAGTACAACCACAGAATATTAGTCCAAGTACAACATATATATAGCTCTGTTATTTTTGAACATAACTAACAGAAAATAATGCTCAAAATTTGAATCACAAACGATGGCGAATCACTAACGATGATGAGTCACAAAGTCAAAGTCGAAATGCTTTTATTCAATAAAATCTCACTGATCACTTTGAATCGTCATTAGATTTGTATGATTACGTCTGACACATTTTATTATTGAATGAGTTGGAGCTAGTTCGACCCTAGCTTGTTTGTCTTCTAAATAATCAGTATAGTATATGATCTGTGACTATACTTAGTATGCTTTTCAAATAAATCTTCGTTTTACTACGTTTTTGAACTTGTCAATCAGCAACTGAGACACGTCACTTGGGATTTTGCTAAAGACAGAGAAGACTAGAAGAATTTGTTGAAGAATTAGTTGAAATTACCTTCACAGATCCGATCGAGACTGGAAACAAAGTATTCGTCGCACACGATAGCAAGGCCGATGAACGTAAACACGCACACCAGGACGTGCAGAATTAGACCGCCGTGTTTGCGTGCATTTTGACCCATCAGTGGTTTGGGAAACTTGATGAATAAGAAAATAAGATTATTTAGTAGGTATTACTTTTATACATAAAAGGTTGGAATAAAGAGTCTGGGTCAAATTGGATGGAGCCCAGGTCCCACATTTTTCTTAAACTTGCAATGATGGAACTTTGTTTGTTACAATACACTTACAAAGCAGTTTTAAAAAATGTAACAAAATATTATAAAGCAACGGGAATCATTAGTTATTAGACATTTTACTTCGAAAAATGCGTCTTTTTCAATGTTGTTTACCGTATTTACAGGTGTTTACGTCAAAATAATTACTTTATTTTGCGTTTGTTTTCGTGACTGCTACTGCATAATAGATTATGATAAAACCAACAGATGTTATACCTATATAACCAAATTAACTAAATGTATGCAAATCGGGACCTGAAATTCCCCAACGCCTTTAGATTTAAATCTTTGCCGAAGTGAGCAAAAAATATCTTCAATCACGGATATTAAAGTTATAGCTAAAATACTCACCTGTTCAATAGCAGGAGGTGTGCAATTCTCTCTAAGAGGATGCACGGTGGGAATGGAAGACTTCGCCAATAACATTCTCTCGCCCTCGCGTAACTTGGTCATTTCCTCTTCCTGAAATAACCAAAAATATTTTAGGAGTATCTACAGCTGCTTATCACTTAAGTACATACTTAAACCTATTTATTTAAATGCTCTGCTGTAAGAAGTATCTTCGGATCCAGAAATAAGAAAATTGATTTGCTTGACATAGGTAAATAAATTGAATAGTAACATGCTGGAATTTTGCAGTCCAGAGAAGTAAAAATATAGCACAATAAATATACCTACGTACTTAGTATGCTATAGTTCATAAATCAAAATCTCCCAGTGACGAATTTCTAAGCTAATTTATAACCAGAAATAAGACAGGTAGGTACAAATTCCTCAGGTGATCTGTTTAGGTCGTAGGTCAATATATTTTAGTAGCCTCACCATAACTATTTTAATCGTTTGCATGGTTGGTAGGTAGCTCAACTGTTTCATGTGTATTTTGTAAATATTGTGAATATTGTATTACTTAGTCGTAAGTTTATTTGTGAGTAAACTTTCACTTTATACCCGCACATTTAAGATTTACACAATGATTCGTTAAATAAGATGACAAACCTCAACATATCCAGAATCCTTCTGTGTTTTCTTATCATCTTCTTCATCCTCGAGGCCTTTCATATTCTTTTTGTATCCTTCAGCTGAACTCTCCTCTTCACTTTCTTCCACGCCAGCACTGGTAGTTGATTTTTTTGATTCTTCTGTAAAAATAGTTCACCTATTAATTCGAGCTTTCAGTCAAACCAAAAAACTGAGAACCAAAAAAGATAATTTAATTTATGAATACGTGGAGAACCGCTGGTTTAGTGGTAACATGTTCGTCGGCCCTCTGATCTGAAGGTCAAGTTCAAATCTGATGGTGTAGCTGTTGATTTTTTAATTCAAAAAATGAATTTATAAATGAAAGAATGCACTTTTTTTGCATAACAGTCTGCTTCATCAATTTTGAAGTTTCTTCTGTAGACAAGGCTGATTGGTTAATACACCAGGTAAGAAGCGCTCGTCGCTAGGCTTGCTTAGTCAATCTTTACTTATAATATGTATAAGTAAGACGTTCTGCGCGGTGACTATTTGGATGGGTGACCGTTCGTGGCAATTACATCTGAGCGCTTCCATGCTTCGGAGAGCACGTTTATCTTTCGACTCTAGCAATCGTTAAGCCACGACGGAGGCCTTAAGGCGGCCTAAAAACTCCGTCACCAGAGATAGCCACTAACTCATACGAGCTTGCTTACTTCAGGTATAAGTAGGTACCTACCTCGTGGCTCAAAAGTTTTAGACACGGTAGTAGTCTCATATGCTGTAGTATCTCCAAGCTCCTGGTCTGCGGGCTCCGGTGTCACTGACGCGCTGAACACGGCTTGGAACACGGAGTAAGCGATGAAGAACACGGATACCGTCAGCCAGCGGTGCCGCCGCGGCCGCCTCATCCTCTGAAATAGATTATTGAATGTTGTATTACATATTTCAGTCAAATTTCAGTCAGGGATTGAGAAAAATCATGGAGAAATAGTCGCTCAAAATACAGATGAAACATAGGGGTTATCACGAACAAATCTGACAGTCGCCGTTACGTAAACCTTACGTATTCGAATCATAATGCGCGTCAACGCCAGCTCCACTGCCTAACGTTGTGGTGTCACCGCGCAGTGTAGCGTGATACGTTTAAGTTTGTCAAGGCACGGCCATTAACGGATAGTTTGATGTTTGACACACCTAGGTACTGTCATTATTTAGCTCCATTCCTGTCTAATATCATAGATATTTTTATAGCAGAGTAAAAACTCTAAGGACATGTCAATAGAAAGCTGACCGTGAAGTGGGTTATAGCTAATTTGCTTATAAAAAAATCTACTGCATTGCATGACCTCACAAAGCACGTCCACTGAAAACGTGCCCTGTATTGCACTGCGTCTATTACTGAGAAGAGGTAGGAAGATGTAATATCGAACGTATCACAAAACGCAATTTATAACGTAAGACAATTTACGAGGCACTAATAAAACGTGACCGTAGTAAAGAAGGAATTTATTGAGTGGCAAATTCGCTTTTTATAGATTTAATATCATAGATTTGTCTGTCGATACCAACTTAAATAAAATATACTACGTATTTTGAGCCCGAGGGCGTTGTGTGAAAGGAGTTGGGGCATTTCAGATCCCAATTTGCCTATATTAAGTAAATTTTTAGATGAATTTTGTTATTTGTAACTTTTGTTCGTTTTATCATAATCTATTATGCATTAGCAGTCACAAAAACACAAAATAAGGCAATTGTTCTGACGAAAACACCTGTAAATACGATAAACAACATTGAAAAAAAAAGCATTTTTCGAAGTAAAATGTCTAATAACTAATGATTCCCGCTGCTTTATAATGAAATTCTTACATGTTTAGGAACTGCATTGTAAGTATATTGTTACAAACAAAGTTCCATCACTGCAAGTTTTAAAATAATGTGGGACCTGGGCTCCATCCAATTTACCCCAGTTTTTTATTTATCTCCTGATGATTAGTTTTTTGCAGCGATTAGAAACCTTCGAACATGAAGTCAAACTAGAAAAGTCTTAGAACAATCATAATTATAACTAGCGGTAAAACTTTTGCTTCTACGATGTACTTCCTATTCGCGATGCTACGTAAAGTCTTGGCTTCAATACTTTAGTTCTAACCTATATAGAGTTAATTTTTATTTTTATTTATTTACAGGGTTTTATTGCTGAGCGATTATATTACCCTATTATATACAACCTAACTTATCAACTAAAAATAACCTTTAAACACAAAATAAAACAAAACTTAATCCCTAAACTAAACCACTAAACACAAACTAATTAAACCTACTTCTGCTAACCTAAGCATCCGAAAACGGACTAGCCAAGATGCTATTTACTATGCCCACTGCCATACTCCTTCTTCCGAACGCCTATATAGAGTTCCTAACTAAAGTTAGTTAGTATGAAGATTTTATGCATTTCAAAGATTTCTCTCTTGAAAGTATTTAAAGAGAATATTGAATTACCTATTTTCATACAACTTAGTTGATTTGTTTATTTTGTCTCGCAGATATATATGATAACCTAAGCATGCTCGCTGTGGTCATATCTCGCCTGAGCAAAATTATACCGTTCTATTTTCAGAACACCGAGTTCACTGTATCAAATGTCGTTAGTTATGTGTATTACTCGTATTTTAATTAGTTGGATTATTGTAGATAAATAATATTGCTTTTTTCTAGCACGTTCCATATACTAAAAGTACTGGTCCAACTAGATTACAATTTTTTAACCGACGACAAAGGGTTAAAATCTTGAAAAACCGAAGTCAATTTGATACAGTTTCATCATCAGGATGATGATGATTAATTCATTGGGATTGTTCTATTGATCATAAACACCATTGAAAATTCATAGGAAAGGAAAATACGTAATGTCGTGTACGTACATATTACGTGTTTTTCCCAGTTATTCTTATTAAACTGCCAAACTACTAAACCGATTTTGATAAAAAAATTATGTGACCAATCTGAATGTCTGGAATTCGGAATAAAATAAATTCAAATCGGTTTTTAAATGACGTGGTTCAGAGGTAACAAACTTAATAATCTTATCAAATTAGTGTATTGTCATCGGTTCTCGATAAATCTACAAAGTTTGAATGAAATTCTAATTTGTAATTTCTTGTACTCTTTTTATATGTGGAAACTTTTAATTGGCCTTCAGTGTATTATGTCTATCTTCCTATTGTATAAATACCTAGCTGTTAGTTTTCCAAAAATTATTAAAATAAAATAAAATAAAATAAAAATAAAATCTGGCCGTTTAATTTAAAGTGGGTCAAAATCGCGCCCAAAGGAGTCGGTTACAAAAAAACAAACAACAAACATACAAGTGAAGCTAATATAAAGCGTGTAAAAAAAATACAACCGAGTTGAGAACGTCCTCCTTTTTTTGAAGTTGATTAAAAAATAAATTCACGCGCTTGTATTTTTCCACGAGTTTCTAAGACGCCCAGAGGCCTCTGATTTTCTAATCTAAGCTGAAGGATCTCTATAAATCTGAACATGTCGCGCCTCCACCCCTTCCACGATAAAGGAAGCTTTATTTCTTGTTTCTCAAGATGGAGAAGTTCAAATCATCGAGATTTCCTCACTAAACAACAACGGTCTGTTTTGAACGTTCTTCCCTTGGTATAAGATTGAATATGGTTTGGGGTATTTAAATAGACGACTCTTGGGGTAAGAGGGTATTCGAGACATTAAGTACACTTGTGGTGAAAAGTATTGATAAATTATGGAACAGCATTTTTATAAGTACCTACTACGTTTTGTATGTTATAAATTAAATTAAATTAAATTAACAATACTTAACACAACGCCTTTTAGTACCAAACTAAGCAAAGCACGATGGAAACTAGATGGCTGATAGAATACATACACACATTTTTTTTTGTAAACACATACTTATAATACATAGACAGTAATCTCCCAAATGAACTAGTTTTCTAGTCTAGCGATTGTAGAAGGCTAGGTCAACCGCTGGATCTGTTTCAAAGTTCATTCCAAATCAGTTCAAGCGTAACGCGATTATGTTACAAATGTAAGTACCCAATATTAATCAGTTTTAAATTTGATACCTAAAACCTACACAATTATAGTTTTAGATAATGACTATCGCTCGCTACTTTGCTCGCGTGGTAGCAGCATATGCATTATTTGGTTAAAATCTTTGATCCTAATTTTAGACCCTTTAGGGTGCGACTTTTCAAACTTCCTTTCTTAGTGCACCCCTACACTATATCAGGATACTAACCTCCAAATTTCATACCTCTAGGAGTTATAGTTTAGACTGTGCGTTGATTGTCAGTCAGCTTCAGAAGAGTTTTATATATTTAGCAGAAGATAGAAGAAGATTTAACAAAGCTCCTAGAAATAGGATCACAGCTACACAATAACGTGAGTGGAATCGTAGAGGGTTGTATTGAAGGAGCTACTCTACTATACAAAACAAGAATCATATTCGCTCGCTAGAGTTACATTGCGCGGAAACCTGGCAAATTCCCGCATGGCTCGAAGAGAGCACAAGTTCAGCAAGCAGTATAATTCAAATATCACAATAAAACCGTCGTTTTCCCGTAGTAGATGCTGAGGATTGTATTGAAGTGAGCGTTTCCGATCACAAGTGTCATCTACATAATTGATGGAAGTCGATAAGGCTTCGCTTGACGCCATCGAGTATTCAGTTCGAATCGTTTTATCCAGAGGTCGAGAGTCAAACTGCCTCGTTTCGTTGTAATCTGATTGGTGGGATTTTTATATAATTTTGATAGCTGTACTTTTTTGAAAATTAAATGAATAATTTTTTGTAAATGGAACAACATTTGCAATAGTTATAGGTATTCTTAGATAACAGTATTTTTTGCATATTGCAAGTGGTATGTACGTACATAGTTTTTTCATCAGTTAATTAGTTTTTTTTTATACAACTAAATGATGGAACTAGCCGTTAGCCCTACTACTGTTAAGTGGTAACTACTGCCTATAACGATGCATTGCCTCATTGAGCACATCCACCGAGGACGACTCTAAGGCATAAAGTGTGCCTGTAATTGCACCGGCGACCATACTCTCCACACATGATTTCTATCAGACGAGTTGGCGCTTAGAGGGTTAGTACTAAGAAGCTTTAAAAAAACCTATCTACCTAATAAAATAATCTAATGTAAGGCTATCGACGCTAAGACTCATATAGCATTATTCATATAAACCTTGTGGTTTCCTTAGTGCTATAGTACAAAATAAGTTATAATGTATTTTTAAAACAATAAATAAAAAAATAAAAAAACCTATTGTGTTACAATTGGAACAAACATTTTTCGATCTAAAATAGGACACTTGATACAAACTTACTAACGAGACGTCATAAGAAATAAGAAGCATTTATTGTAGAACTGTGTACAGGAGATCTTAATTGTTATAGTTTCAACAGTCTATCCATTTCGGGCGTACAATATCTTAACCACAGGTTATATATATAATACTATCTTAACCATCTAATAACAGCCAAAAACTTGTTACAAAGTATTATAGTACTCTTCCAGAGTATAGTGTGCTTTACTAATAAGTCATTTTCTTAGTCAAAGGATCTATAAACTCACAATGACCTTTAAAGCTGCGGGGTAGCATTATTATCAAAATGCACAAACATCCGACCTTTTGGTATGCAGAGCGCTATCGATCGACGCTTCAGCGTGTGCCGACCATTCTGTTCTGAGCTCCGAAAACTAAGGCGTTTCCGCTGAATTACAACTTGTTTGTGAACGGAGAGGGGGGAGGGAGGTCAGGTTATGCTGGAAGCTGTGCTCTGTGGAATATAGGTTTTCGGTATAAAATGGAGCAGTGAATACAATATTAATTTGGTGGAAATTGTACTAGAAAGCAAAGTGAGTTTTTACTGTGAACTGTTTCTAATTTCATTACTTACCTATATATATTGATTCGGGCATTTAAGATATTATGGATAAGTGCAATAAGTAAAAATAATATTGGCAAAAATAAAAAAAATCATTGATCATACAATTAAAAGTGAAAATTGAGAAAAACCCATACAATTTCGTACAACCAGATAGAAAAACCCATTTAAATTTTGATTAATCCTATTTTTGACCATTATTTCTTAATATTTTTTAAGGCTACGCGTATACATACAAGGCTGGTGCAAGTTCATGTACCTACTCATAAAAACCTTTTACACATTGAAATTGAATTTTTTATAAATATTAATTTTTTTATCTCAAAATTCAGCACTTGAGGACTCATGGACTTAAGAAGCCCCTTAAGTCCATGAGTCCTATTTAAACAAAATATACTCACAGATCTGTAAAAAGCAAAATTAGTGACCCGTTTGAAATATTTTTGGGCAAAATAAATAAAAGAAAACGTTCAGTAGAAGTCCGTCAACATAATATATGGAAACGTTCAAAAAAAAGTATAAAGGTCCCAAAATCACCCATGTATTTCCGATTAGATTTTGATAGCATCATCTTGTCTCAGTAACCGGATTAAAGAACCGCAAACCTGAGGGCTTCGCGGTCCTTAAGACCGCTGACGGCGGCGTTGGGACCATAATTTGATTTATTCCAGTGGTATTGTAGAATACTGTCTGGAGATTAGAGGGGAAATAAAATGTTCTTGTTGATGTGTTCTGTTTTCTTTGGTTTGTTTGCTTGACAAATATGTTACGAATAAAATTGATACATTATACTAAACAACAACTATTTGGGGTGTTATTTTATTATTCATCTTGTATGTTACTCGACTTATTATAGGGTTTTTTTTTATAATTTTGTTCTGGCACTGGACGCTTGTCCTTTTGCCAAGTCTTTTTTGGTCTTTTTTTTATTATAATTTTTGGTGTTGCCTGATCAAAAAGGGATAAGAGCAAAGATTTTTATATAATAAAAGATCATTGGGTAAAAAAGATGTTATTCATTTGAAAAGTTGAAATAAGAAATCGATGCTATAAAAAAAGGGTATTTACCTCTTTCATAGTCGTAAGAGTTTAGCGTAGCACTGAGCGTAGGACCGCTACGCAGAACTATAAGTACTTATTTACTATATTTTACTTTTTTTTTTTTTAAATTGTACTATTCTTTTTATTCAATAAGTACCTACATACGCTAGTATCTAAAATAAACTGTATACTGCCCACATTTATCAAACAAAAATAGATAAACTTTAACCTTTAACCGTAGAGTATTATAATGATCTGTAGCCGTAGGCAGATACTGAAATAGAACGAGATAAATACCGATATATTCCAAGAAATATAAGCCGCAAGCTTCTGTTGTCCTTTTCATCGTTGATCTGGAAATGGAGACTTTATTTCGATATAAATAGAATTTATATTCCGATGTTAAGGCTGTATCGATTTGAGAAAAGCTTGTATCTTTTGAAAACTTTCCTACATTAATCGTGTACCACTACCGACCACTACCGACTACTTATAGGACATGGGAAGTAAAGAGATCTTGGTCTAGCATTCTTCTTCTTTTTTCTTGGCCACTAAAAAGTTCATCCCATGTGGAGATGACGCCTTTGTTCGCGATGTTTTTTTTTTTCGAAATAGTGTTTACGCATAAATAATTTGTTTTTTTTTCTATAAATATGAAACTACATAATATAAGAGAATTTGTTGCCTATCCATAGTATCCATCCATTGCATTTGTTGGTTTGATCAGATTGCATCAGCCGAACAGAAACACCAATGTGTAGCATTCATTCGTTCATTACATCTTTTAGACACATTGTATCTTTCGTTTCATGTTTATTTCGAATTTTCTCTACCAACCTTCTTGCTTTTTACCTTTTTGCTTTCGTGACAGAGTTAAAAAATGTACCTATTCTTTTTACTAATTACCAAAAGCCATGAATGTAAAGATATAATTTAATTTCCTTGTACAAATTACCCGCCCGCCATTACAACTACACAAACACGTCACGGTCCGTGTTTGTGTATTAAAATAAACACTTTGTGAAATGTAATCAAATCGCTGCGCTGACACGACAAATGTACGTACCTTTAATTTATAATTCAGTTTTTTATAGTCGCTTGTTAACATTGGTTCAGTTAGATAACGCTAGCAAGAACGTTTGTTGATATGATATACAGAATAAAGTCAAAATAAAAGAAAGAGATATTAAATTATTTAATACTTAAGAGGTTTAAACGCAATCAATTTTGGTTTAACCCCAAATGTTTTGCAATGTATCCATAAGGAACGTCCATAAGAATATTTTTGTCGCAAAAATAAGCTAAAACTAATCTTCACAGCTTGTTCTGGGTAAGAATCGAACCCACAGCAGTGTAGAATGTAGAGTTACGAGCGGTGAGGTCACTCAATATAAAAGTGCTTATGACATGACGTCACTATCAGTGACAACGGCGCCGCCTTGTGTCTGTTTGACCTATCTCTAATCCGGATATACCTACGGACATTGGACATGCCAATCGATTATGTTCACTTAGATATTATAACGTCCCGTATTATTACACTAGCCGTCGCCCGCGACGTTTCTCGCGTTCTAGACCCTTTACAGTGTGACTTTTCAAAATTCCTTTCTTAGTGCAAGTCCTTTCTTAGTTTAGGCTGTGCATGATTGTCAGTCAGCTTCAAAAGAGTTTTTACATATTTAGAGATTATTACTATATTTCTGGGACTTAAATAAATATCCTTGAACATTTCACACAGCGCCGTCTAGTCTTAATAACTTGAATAATTGAGAAAAACCTCGTCATAACCATTAACACGTTTCATGTGAACATTTTTCGCGTGCAGCCGAAAATATTACTCACTTGACCCAGTGTGACGTCAGAGCAATGGCGTACGTAACCCGTGACGTCACGAGTAGCGTGTAAATTTGTGAACACCCACAATGTGGTGACACTTTGCTAGATTTTTACTTTAGCCAGGAAATTCGTGACAGAAACCCACAAAGCATTTAGCCCGCGTTCGTGACATGGGTATTTAGCTCGTAAGCGTTGAGCACTTACCACAGCGTGCCACAGCTGTCATTCTGTTTATTTGTACCAAAAACCTTATTTAAACTCCTTGATAGAATTGTTTTTAAACTGTAAGTGTACATACTCTTTTTAAAAAACATACAGAGGCTTGGGACGTACGTAGTTTTTGCGATGATATATGATCTCACGGCTGTAATATCTACCTAGGCGCATTTATAGCGATTGGTTCGTCCTTGTTTTTTGCTGAGGACGTGCCCTGTGATACATTGCACTGTGCCCACCACTCTGAGACATAAAGGTAAGACAGTTATTTCAATGTCAAATTATATTCTATACGACCATAAATGTATAAATACTTTAGTATGGGAATTGTTTCACCTCTATCGACCCCGATATTGTATATGTCAAAAAGCTTACCTAAGTATTGTTATTTTTTCTTAAAATAAGTTCTAAAAATATTCCTAACTTCACAATGTTTTTTATCGAATTTTCTACATTAAAGCTCATTGATTAGGGTTCCAAATGGAAAAAAGTAGCAATTAACTCTACACAAATTGAGTTTTGTACCTCTTAATTATGCCACTTGGCAGACGACTCTTTAGCTATGTTTCGTTTTAAAATGTGCCATCTTCACTAATTATCTCATTATGCGTGTTTATTTTACCTGACTTCCAAAACACAGTCTTATCCGAATTACATAAGCATATATGTAATTTAATTTATACATAAGTAATGATACTGAGAGAAATAAGAGTGAAGTACATAAATAAGAGTGAAGTACTTAGTTAGTTTACCTATACCTATGTTAAGTAGTAGAAATAAAGCCTTTTTTATTTTAATTTATTTAATTATACTGAGCATGCGCTTAGTAAATATTCTTCAGAATAATCTTCTATTTTGTTCACTTATTCGTGTTAATACTCAACTGGTTTTTGTGTACACGGTATAAAGAACTTAACCCCTAACACTCCACAGGTTAATTGGCTACTTAGTTAATGTGTGTCTAACCATGCAACCGGCGTTTTGGGTCCTCATGGAGAAAATGGAAAATGAAAAAGTGGTCAGATATACAGGCACGAGCCTATTTTTTTTAGGCTTGATTAATTTGCGTAAAACTTGTGTAGATGAAACTATTACCTACTCGTAGATTAGCAGGCATCAAGCAAGCGAAATTGCGGGCTAGAACATTTTAATAAATACCTACTTAGATTTTTTTTTCTAACCTAGAGGACAACGCACAGATGTTTACCATAGTTACGTCAGCAGACTCTGGTAGCTATAAGATCGATTAGTATTCAACTAGGTTAGTACACGCAGACGCCTTACGCATTATATGGGAGACAGAATGTCTGGTATTTTGGCTGTGGTTTGACAAGACGCCAGGCTCAGAATATTGAACTAATCTGAGTCCCCGGATATGTTTTCACACAATTTACTAAAGGTTTAGGTTTACGGAGTAAGGCTTAGATTATCATTACAAAAATTCAATGCGAAATTTTATGTTATGTCCAAAGTGCCTATTATTTCATTTTTAAGGCGAAAGGTAAAGCCAGAAAACCTGTCGCTCGCACATTTCAACATTTTTGGAGATATAATATAACTAAATGTAATTATATCTTCAAAAATGTTGAAATGTGCGAGCGAGAAGATTGTCTGACTTTATCCTTCGCCTTAAATCCTTGGATATGGCTCTAATATTGGGTGTGATACGTGATACGCATGGTATTCCATTTCCTGTTAGTATTTTGAATTGAACTATAAATGCTCTACCTTAAACTGGGGATTAAATAATTTCATTGCGTAGGAAACCCCACAAGTTGAGTTCAAAGGCGCGGTGTCAGATTACCCAGGGGCTAAATTACGTTTAACTTCCGACTTTTAATCATATTATTTTAGAAATAGTTACGAAATACTCGGATCTACCTGATGCTAAGCTGATATACACAGAGCACGTCAGGAGATTCTGTGACTGATTTCAGTGTGAATTACTCGAAGGTATGTACTATGCTCAGGGGGGCAATCGTTGTCTCATAAAAACCTACCAGATTTAAGCCTGGCATGTTGACATTATGCTGGGTGGGCAGCGAAAGCAGTTCAGAGCTTGCGATACGGGAGCAGAAAGTACTCACACTCAAGCAATCACTCAATCATGGATATTTGTGACACCTCTAAAAAATATGTCGAAAAATGAAATTTAAAAATATTTTTCTGAATTCTCGCTGAAACATGTTTCAGCGAAAATCAACGCAATTTTGATTTTATATGAGCTATCCCTAATATCATATAGCTATTTTATAAGTGTTAGAGATAGCTCATATAAAATCAAAATTGCGTTGATTCAATAAGATTTCTTCAATTGGATCACGGTGAATCGTTATAAAGTTTTGTTTGTTCCAGATTTGATCCAAATCAACTGAAGCAAGCCCAATAGAGCTGGTTTGTCACGCTGAATAGCAATCAGATATTCATTTATTGAGTTATCCTCTTTTTAGGCTCGCATTTTGGCATTGTTTTTATAAGAACCAATATACTCTGTGGCATTAGTAAGATTATTTAAGTGAAAATCGAAAACCACTGACTGATTTTCATAGAAAAAAAATACTATTCTAATTTTGTATCTTCATACAATTTGTTAATTGAGTAACTTCCAACTTGAGTATCATTTAGATATTTTTCACGTTTCCGATTGGTACTGATTTGGACCAGTTGAGCTATCTATAAATCGTTTGCAACGGTTTGTAGATAGCTCAACTGTTCCATGTGTATTTTGTAAATATTGTAAATACTGTATTAGTTGTAATTTTCTTTGTGAATAAATAAACTTTTTTTATTTTTCATATTATCATAAGTAATATTGGTATAAAATCTATTTTCAAAAAGTTTCAATACGTAGGTAAAAAATAATTTTTAAAATCATTTGTTTTTTAGATGTCACTCAATCATGAATACTGATAATGTACGTACTCATAACGTTAATTGGTTTTCACAAAAGCTAAGTAGAGAGATGATTATCAAACAGTAGAATGGTTTCTGCGTAGGTTGATATTGGACCTTCATACAACTCCTATAATGTTGAAACTCCTCTGCACCTAATTAAACTGAAGGTTAATGAGAGATATCGTTCCAAGTCATTCTAAGTACAAAGAAATTTAAGTTATGATGAGACATTTCCGTATATTTTTAACCGACTTCAAAAAAGGAGGCGTATATTGATGTATATTTTGTACTCAGAAAATCGGTAAACGGAAAATAACTCTCATTCCTGAAAATCTATGGGGATATGTCTAGCAGCCTCACGCTGATAATGATGATTTTGCCTTACAGACTATCGTCATGCTAAATTGGACTTCGATGCATCGTAATTACTATTGACTTTTGAGTAACCACTATAAGCTACGGCGTAGCACCTCTACGGCAACGCTACGAAGATGTATAAGTAAGCTTTTGATATTAGTTTTTGGAAATGATAAAAACCTACGAGTAATACAATAGTTTATGATATTGACAAGAAAGAACAGTTAATTCTATACATGACATGAAAACTGTGTACCTACAGGTGAACTAAAGGCTACGTAGAAGGTTTTTGTGTGTAAAAATGTTTCTCACCGTAGGCTGCATGTCTGGCTGTCGGCCAGCTGTTCTCAATCGTGGCTCGCTATTTATACGATATCGATTTTACCCGGAACAGTTACGTAACTTACACACGACACGGCAAAGGTTGGGCGCCCCTGACCACACTAATCAAAATACGCACAATAAAGGAAAATCAATAGAAAATGTTATTTTAACTAGAATTTTTGTAATTAAAACTATCTTTGTAAATGGTTTTTGCACTTTACGATTGGAGAATTAATTTTGGTTTGAAAATGGAAGGCGGGAATTGACTGGGTTTTTTTTAATTTATACAAATAGGTTGGTCATCGTCGGAAGCTGTAAGGAGGTCTGGCGACCGAGCTCAGTGGCGCCACCGATCACACTGCCGGCGCACCGCGGCGACTGCGCGAACGTAGAATTGAGTCTACGCATTGTTTTATCGCTTTGACCCGTATCTTCATATGAATAAAGTCTAAAATACTGTGAACGCTGAAACTACAGCCAAAAGAGTTGGCAATTTTCTTTAAATGTATTGTAATAAGGTAGTGTTTTCTTTAAAGCTGAAGAAGGGGTAGGTTTTATATAGTGCTAACATTGTTTCAACATTGACGGAAGGGCAGACACAGCGGCGTCTCATTCATTTGTCCCAGGTTTATTCGTGTAATGAATTTACATTTTTCCGATTAGGTTCTGTATTAAGTGGCTTATTGTTGAGTTTAGCATGAGGCCTTCTATCTTAGAAATTCTGTAGTTGCGCGCCGTAATACTTACTCCTTGGTTAGCATTTAGGACTTTTTAGCTTGTATCTTTTCAGCTAGTTACCTATGTTTTCTTTTTTTGTAGAAACTGTAAAGATTTTTAGCTTGTATTAGCTACATACCTTTTCTTATTCGCAGAAGATTAAAAACCGTAAAGAGAAAGAAAGGTACAGATTTTTGAGAGGTTTTACTGAGGTCCTCTTTAAAACAAAAGTAATTTTAATCTGGGTCTAGACATAGTTAGAAATGAGTGAAAAGGATTGCTGCTGAAAAGATTATTTTAATTCTTGAGTACTGTTTCAGAATACGAGGTTCGCTGCTCTCATATTGATTGAGGATGCTGTTTGCTGGAGCTTTCAGTTTGTCCTAATTTCCAAGAACAATTTAGGTACCAATTGGTGGTTCCATTTTCCTCTGACACTAATTGATAGTAGCCACAGCCTAGTTGGCGATAGCTTTGTCTTCCGTGCTGTGGGTCGTGGGTTCGATCGTCACTAAGAACAAATATTTGTGCATGGCAAAGATAGATGTTTGTTATATGCCTGGGTGTTTAGTATTATAAGTATGTATTTACAAAAAGATGTGTACTTATTAGTATTATATCAGCCATTTAGTTCCCACAGTACAAGCTTTGCTTAGTTTGGGACTAGAGAGTGTTGTGTGAAATGTCCATGAATATTTATTTGTTTATTTGCCACTAGTTTAGCCAAGCAATTGCGTCACGGGATATAAAATAATTCGTTTCATAATAGATATATGTAAGGAGTGCGTTTAATAAGAACTATTTCGACCTATAAAATAAGATGACGTTTTGGTGCTTTTGAATTGGTTCGATGAAGGATAGGAGAAAAAATTGTGATGTCATGTAAAAGATTGGAAGAAAGATTAAAATTCTAAAAATCTAAAGTAATAGTTGTATTTTTGTAGAAACAACTATTATATGTAAGCAAATATTTTAGTGCTCACAGAACACAGAATATTTTGGTGGTACAATAGGGTAAACGAATGCAATGAGTTAATTATTCAGTGAATAATGAGTGTTGATGGTATCGATTCTGTTTGCATTTTTCTGAATTTGACAGCACTAAAAATGTAGCCGTCCCCTTTTTCATAAACTGAAAGGATAAACACGGCACAATTTTACCGCTGTCAATTTAGGTTAGTTAAGAAAAGTGAAAACACAGAATCGACACCAATGTACGGCTGGCCTCATTCGGCTAATTAAAAATAATAAAGTTAATAGTTTTGCACTCTGACAACAGTGCAGTGTAGCGACCATTTTGTTTCCAGTGAGTTGATTTATTGGTCAAACTACTGAGATTTCTGAGCCCCGAGTCTGTGCATTTGTTTTGACTTTCTACTCGAGCGAGAACTAAGCAAGAAATTTTATTGGGAATTCCACAATTCCCAAATCTCCCGCAGAGGCGCTTATCCGGTTTTCATACAGAATTTCTTGTTTTGCGAATGCGTTTGCCTGTGCTATACTCGAGTCAAAAGTCAAAAAAAATGCTCAGACTCGGGGCTCTGTTTTAAGTCTTATCGAGCTACAAACATTTCTGAGCCCGTAGTCTGAGTTTTGTTATGTTGATTTGCGACAAGCGAGAATCGAGAAACTCGAAGTTTTTGTATGGAGAAAAATTGTTTGCAGATCTCCCACTACAGGCGCTTATCGGATTTTCATACAAAACATCTCGCAAGTCGCTTCTCGATATGCGTTTCGATCAACAAAACAAAACTGAAGACTACGGGCTCTGTGATACCGAATTTTACGTAGCACCTATCTAATAGTACCTACCTAGTGAAAAATTATGGATTTCTTCAATATATAATTTGGAAGTTTTCAAGAGTAGATTGAATAGGTATCTCCTAGGTAAGCGTGATACATCGTCCACCACATCATCGCTTAAGATCAGGTGAGATTGTAGTCAAACGGTTAAAAAAAAATACTTTTTTGAAACCTGTGATATGACCAGCCAAGGTTTTTTGAAAAGCTACAATAACTCAAAACATTTTCTTCCACCTTTTCCTCTAATAAAATTGCCATTCACTATGGCTTAGGTTGAGCCCGCTCTACCAGTATCCATGCACCTTTTGGTTGACACCATCATCGTGAAGAAAGGTGAAGGAATGTTTTGTCAAAACGTTCATTTTGTGACTGGTGCGAAATTATGATTTCATGTAAATTGATCAATTAGGTACCCTATTTTGATGTTACGCGCACATTTACGAGTTTCGAAAGGAAACAATCAATCAGCAGTGCGACGCCAAAAAAAAAACAATCGGCAGTTTGTGTCAATTTTTATAATTGGAAGCATCGCATCGTTCCAAATACGTGACCGAGAGTCACCAGTAAAAATAATTAAAAGATAGGTATTGCGTTTAGAGAAAATAAGGTGACAACATATACAACATACTTTTTTTTCTTGCTACTGAACTTTTTGGACTTCAAATTCCCATTTGTCACCGTAAGTGAGGATATCACTAGTGTTCACAAATGAGATACATTCTAAAAACAATTTGTAAACAAACCACCTTGTTACCACTGGGTTTATATGATCTGTGCCACTGGGGACATTGAAGGTTGACAACTGGGAATGACCTATGGAATCCCGGACAAGTTGCGGCACGCGAGTATGCTCGGTCGGAGCCTTACCCCCCTCAAATGGGGTAGAAAGGATTTATGACGTCACTCCGTCTTACCTACTGTTTTGCCAGCGTACACTGCTCGACCATTCTTTCGAAATAAGCGTGGTCTTAGCAAAATTACTTGTTATGAAACGTTTCATGGTGAAAAGTCTTGAAAATGAGGACATAGGTTTCGAAAAAAAAAGTTTTTTAGGAATCCAACTAAGTATTATTGACAGAATCAGTTCATCTTGTAAGATAAAACAGTTCTAATAGGTATAGTTTTGTATAAAATCCCATAAGATTAGTTAGTACCAGGTTAGTTGGTAGATAATGCTAAATAGCATTAAACTCGCCTCTGTACGATTTTTAAAGTGCAATAAAGAATTTTCTAATCTAATCTAATCTAATCTAAGATTATTTCCTATAAATTCATAGGAAAAATTCTAATCAAGTTTTTTATATCCTAAATTTTACAACTGCTATGATTGTTTCTTCATGTACTTCGATGCTTTTTGATATTTCTTTTTACTCTGACCCTAAGCCCTAAGCTTCGTGAAAGTCTTCGGGGTTACGCCATCTCTCGAGGGGTTGCTGTAACATTTGTTTTGTATAACAAACTGCTGCGGTATGAAGTTCGATAGATGGCAGCAGAATAGCAACTGTTAAAACCATCTGTAAAAGACTTATTTGTCAGTGGTAAAAGATATTTGAAAGGTCACACCTAAAATAACGCGAGAAGCGCTCAATTCATAACTTTTGGGATGCTAACAAAATCTTTGTATCAAAATACTTCAGGGCAAAACCACAGCAACAGATTTTTTTTTTATATTCTAGCAAACCTTTTTTGATAACCAAATAAAATGAACAGACGGTATCCTTGTAAAAACGTCTCATCACATTTCACTATGGTCGTTATCAAACGCATTGACTTTGCGATGGGGTGACACGTATCACACAATAGCTAAATGTATGGGTGTGGTGGAACAGATGTGCGGTTGGTAAAATACACAATTCAAATGTGTGTGAATTTTATTGCGTAAGCTAGAACTCAGAAAAAAATACAAAACATAAGTAGGGAGAAAATCATCTATGCAAAATTGTTATGTTTATAAAACTAAGTACGTGGTACTCAACAACTGCAGGACGTGAGTACATTATCATGTGATCACGTGGACGTGGATTTGACTACTTTCTTTAGAGATCCTCAAAACGTACGTCAAGAAACGTATTTTTTTCAAAGAGAAGACCATATTATAATATGCCAGATTTATTATCAAATTTAAGTGAAATACATAGATTAAAGTCTTCATTTAAACACATGCATATTTTTATAGTAAGTATATTATTAAGAAGATATGATATATTTATGTGTTTACTATGCATAATGCTAAATTTTAACAATGAAAGTGTCACCAAATCTTCAACTTTCTCTGAAGCGTCAAGCTGAGATGTGAATTGAAATATTTGCAATTCGACACGCGATAAACCCCGTCACACGATTTGCAAAGTCAAAATTTCAATTACGTACCTCAATACAAAGTTATGTCCAAACTACTTTTAACTGAAACTGCTCTGAATTGAGCTCTACCTCTTTAAAATTAGAGTCCATGCCAAATTTTGATAATAGTAATGTGTATTTTCAAGTACTTAGTACAGATGACAATGTTGAAAAGATCATGAGTACATTAGCTTTGTGCTTTGAAATACAAAGATACATTCAATGATACGTCAGCGAGATCTCAAAAGACTGTCATATATCTTCGATTTACTGAATTTTAAGCTCTATTTCTATATTAATAAGCACTCAAGAGCCGTGGTTTAAATTTGCTTTAGTAACACAATGCATGAATAGATTTTTTGCGAAGTTGCGTTCGCTAAATTGGGTTAAGAATTATTATGTTGTATTTGACACTTGGAATCGGTTCGAAGCGAGTGTTTACTGGTTTTGTTCATAAGCCGATTATATTGTTTGTTATTGTTTAGTTTAAGTCTGCTTATTGAGTGGTTTAGAAGATTTGACTTCATTTCTATGAGAAGCAGGTGCTATGATTTTTTATTTATTTTAGTTTTGTGGTATAACCGTTATCTGACATTACTTACTTTATAGTTTATGTTATATTTACTGGTTTTAATCAATTAGACGTCATCCTGATTAGACTTAATTGGACGGTCAATTTTTTTTTTCATGTTTAATTTTTTTCCATAGTCGTTTTAAATACTTACGTAGATGAAATGGATAATTATAGTTATTCAAATCTCTCAAATGTAGGTAGCACAAATAAATGTTACCTAGTATTCATAAAATTTAACATAGTTATTATTTTAAATGTTCTTGTAAATTAAGAGATGTACTTAGATAAGTTGTTTGTATTGGAAAAGGTATAAATAATTTGAGCAGTTTGTAAAAATATAGTCAAGGCAGTGAAATTTAAAAAAAAAAGGTACTACCTATTTCATGCAAAAAATGAAGGTTTTGTAACTTTAAAAATCACCGAATTAATGAAACTGATTTTCTGCCAAGCAGCCGCGCCCGTGGCAAGTTTGATAAAGTTTTTATAAAAGCAGCTGCTAAACTATATCTCACATGTATTGTGGTCACATGTGCCGACGCCGCAGCATTGTTTGGTTATAGATAATAGAATCTTTGATCGCCGTTTCTGAAAGTATTCTTGATAAATGAAGCAGAAGACTGCAGCAGTGAAAGACGCCAAAGTAATGTTTGGCCATCGAGATATTTTATGGCAAAGCTTGCGTTTGGGGTAACTAGTGTGTATAGAAGTGTTTTTGAGAAGTAAGTAAGTAGGTACCTAAGTAAACAGATAGGAATGTAATGTTAAAAACATTGAATTAAACATAGCGCATCATAAATATTATAAGCATTTTATCAGCAATCTATTAGTTCCCATAATACAAGCTTTGCTTAGTTTGGGACTAGAGGGTGTTGTGTGAAATAAATAAATAAATAAATAAATATTCACGGACACTGAACACAACGCCTTCTAGTCCCAAACTAAGCAAAGCTTGTACTATGGGAACTAGATGGCTGATAGAATACACACATACATTTTTTTTTTTTTTTGTAAATACATACTTATAATACATAGAAACACCCAGACACAGAACAAACATCTATGTTTACAACACACAAATGTTTGTTCTCAGTGGGGATCGAACCCACGACCCACAGCACGGAAGGCAGAGCTACTACCGACTGAGCCATGACGCCTGTCCAAGAAATTTAAAAAAAAATGAAATGTCCAAGAATATATATTTATTGGGTACTGTAGTATTACCATAGAAGACAGAATAGGTAATTTGTGGGCTCTATGGACTATCAAAGTTATTCGCAACTCATGATCTTGAAAATGTTTAAAAATATCACACTGTGGAATGCGATAAGCAGTTGATTCAATCAAATAGCTGACCATAGCCAGACCCATCGTCACCTCAGAACATTTATTTCAAGCAACAAAAAAATCACTATTTAGAGCGGTCTCTCTATAACGAATGATTTAACAAACATACACGTCATCCAATAAAGGTTTTGTCAAAGTTTGCCAAAGGTGCCGCCAAGTAAAGTACTTTTTGGACGTCCCGACAAAGTTACCGCGCCACGCCCTTTTGCAAACTTTGTATGGCGTGCAAGCTATAGACATAGACATGACACTTGAAAGTGTGATTGTAAATTAGATTGCTGTCGGAACAACCTTGATGTAGCGAATTTTTGTTTGCTTTGAGACAGGTTACTTAGGTACTTACTCGGACAATGCGAATGAGATCACACGATTTTATGCATAGAGGTGTGAGTTTTGTGCCAAAAGAGCAAGACATTATGTGTTAGTTTACTTTGGTCTTCAAATGTAGATGATGATGATGATAATGACTTTGGTAGTAAATACCTGATAAGCAATAGTGTTGCAACTAACATGGTTAATGTAGACTACCTAGTAAAATGGAAAAAGGAGGACCTAATAGGTACTCTACTCTACAATACTATATGCATACTAAACTTAGACCATTTCAATATAGTTCCAGACCAACTGAGAGTTTCTTATACAAATATCTAGATATATTTTTTCAGTTTTGACGACTTAGATGGTCTCGAAACATAAAAATATACTCTCTTGCTATTTCAAGATAAATAGAGTTACTTAATTTGCTCTTTCGACCTAAGTTGGCAAATCAAAATTTGAGGCTCAGGAAGAACCAGGGCTGCTTAGTTCACGAATTTGAAATCAGTATTAAAGTTACAGCTAGTAAAATATAATATAATAGTTATAATAGTATATAGTTATAATGTATAATAATAATATATATTTATGTGTTAAACTTTATTGTGTGTAGGTATGTTCTATGAAGTATTTATATATATATTAATGTATGTAATCTTAACCGTGTTTTTAGCTTGCTCTGGTATATATATATTTTTTAAGTAATAACCTTTGAGTACACGCACCCACCATCATAGTATATTTCTCCTCTCTATCGTGGAAGGTTTGCTGGTAGAGAACTCTTTCTAGGGTTAAGGTCACCTTTGTACATGACCTACCTTTAAGTTCCCGTAAGTCATTACTTTTGTGTACAATAAAAAAAAGTAGGTAGATATTAGATGACGACGTGAAGTAATTTACACAGTAAATACTGTATTAGTTGTAATTTTCTTTGTGAATAAAAATATCTATTATTGAAAAAAAAAAAAAAAATTACACAGTAAGTTATTTAATGAAAAGAAATATACCTAAGAGGGGTCCTAACTAATTTATGTTTTAATATTTAGATACTAACCTATAAAAATGTAAAAAGTTTGAATATTTATTTTATTTTATTAATGAAAAGAAATGTAACGAGAAGTCAACTGGTTTCATCAGACCGCGGGGGCGGAGTCTCGGCTACTTTGAATGTTTGTTTGTTTGTCGGCTTCACACCTTGTACAGATGCAAGGACCGATCTATTGTATCTAAGTATGTGGCCACTGGAGCATAGAAAGGATTGATGTTTTGCAAAAGACGATGCGTGTGCGACAGTGATCTGACTTTTTTTTAAGTCCTGTACATGAAAAAAGACATTGAATTCTTTTTTTCTTTTAAGGTTGGTCTCATGTGCACAAAGATAAGTTCTATAGTTTACATAGGTACTTGTCTGCATCTAGCCGGGTTGAGGTTTCACAATAAAAAAAATCGCTAGAAATAAATAACCTCAAAATGTTTAGGTTTGGTTACCTACGTAACTTTTTGCTCAATTGCCACACATTTTCTATTGTCCAGCTAGGATAGAATAAGATAGGACCGAATAGGACCATAGGATCAATAAACATGAAAATAATCTCGTAGAGGTGTTTTTCTTCATACGCTGTTTTCGTTGTAACTTTTATACTGCTTTGCTTTCGCTATAACTGAAATAGCTTTTAAGAAAAAGCATATTGTAACAAAAAAGCTCTTAAAACAACTTGCTTTTCAAAAAAAATATTAATTTTCTCTCCCTAGCTACGCGACGCGACGTCTTGCCTTCTGATGTAGTTTGAAGCAAACCGTAGGTTGCCACTGCAATTAAAACATTCACAATAAAACATGCACAACTCTGTGAAGATATCGATTTGCGTTTCCACCGCCAAACCTTGTGCATGTTTGACATTTCAATATTGTGTACAGGATTTTCTTGATTGCAAAAACAAATCGTCTGTAAAGATTGTGTTGTGAATGTTTCAGTCGAAACACGCAGTGTGTTCATACCGAGTGTGCATACTGCATAGGCAATAGAACCTCATTTAACTTATTTATATTACCTACGGTAAATAAGTTAAATGAGGTTCTATTTGGCCGCCTAACTTTGGAGCAAAGTTATTATAAACTTGAAATTTCAAAGCACAACTTAAATTACAAGTCAATATTGATTATCCTTCTGGAATTGAGACAAATACTGTAAGTGATTTGAATTCTGTTTTGTACCTGTAACTAGCAAAAGTGGAAAAAAGAGTATCTTTTTAAGACAATTTTATATAAATACTGTATTATGGTACTCGTATGCATATCTGTAAATAAATGTTTTTGGAAACTGAAAGAAAAAAGGTGAGTAGTTCATTTTCTAGTTCGGAATACAATTTGTTTTTTTTTTTTTTTTAAGAATGGATACTTACCCAACACAGGTTTACACATAACAAATCAAAGTAAAATTTCCATTATGTACGTAAGATCATATGTGTGTGTAAAAAGTATAGGTACTTAGTGTGGTTTGAATATATTCTACTCATAGATTTTGTGTTTTTTTCAACATCTTTCCTAACATTTTTCGGACTAAAGAAAAATATTTCATACATGCAGTCGTAACAATTTAGAAACAGTTTTTGAAGTAGGTATTTGTAATCTAAAATCACGTCTTGATGTGACATCAATGTTCCGGGGTGTTTTACCTGTCAAAACTAATGATCCATCAACCCGTGACATGATCTCAAACCCTTTCATCAGACTATAAAATTAATAAAACCAAATAGAGATTGATCACCGGGTTTTATAGCTTCTGTGTTTAAAATAATACCGACATAGTAAGTACATTTATAAGTTGTATTGGTAGGTACTGATTTGGATTATTTGAGCTATCTGTAAGTCTTTTGCAACGGTTTGTAGATAGCTCAACTGCTCCATGTGTATTTTTTTTGTAAATATTGTAAATCTACTAATATTATAAATGCAAAAGTTTAGATGTTTGGATGTTTATCACGTCAAAACTACTGAACCAATGTGCATGAAACTTAGAATATCGTAACCTAAAATAACACATAAGCTCCTTTTTATCCCAGAAAATCAACAGGATCAAACGGGAGTTAACGGGACACGTACGAAGTCGTCGGCGGAAGCTTGTACTGTACAAGTCGTAATTTTCTTTGTGAGTTTTTTTTTTGTCTCCTTTCATTTTAAATTCTGAGTCAATATTCTGAGTTTAAGAAATATCATCATCATCATCATCATCTACAGCCTGACTTTACCTACTGCTGGGCATAGGCCTCCCCAAGTTTCAGCCATCCACTGCGGTCCTGTGCTAGTCTCTGCCATTTACGGCCTGCGATTTTGACGATGTCGTCTGCCCATCTCGCTGCCGGACAATATAAGAAATATCATAAATATTTAATTTTAATCTTTACCACGTACCCAAATAATAATACTAATCTTATAACCCTACCCTGCATCACCGCATAGGGGTGCAAACTCCACCCTGTTTGACCCTCGTGTAAATTCCATTAGGGGGTTCGATTATAGCTCGTGGTGGTTTTGTGGAATCAGTTTTTTTTATCGTAACACTCTGTTAGATTTGCGGTATGGTTGGCTGGTTTTAATTAAATTAGACAGCCTCAGTAGGGACGTAGGGTTACTGTATAACGCTTTTTGAAATGTGATAGTTGTAATACAGTGGAAGGCAAAAATTTGGGGTTACGAAAACGTGAAAGAATACTTATCGTGGAACGATAATTGCTAGTTAAGTGAAATAAATTGTTTTTGATACAAACTTATTTAGATAATATTGATTTTTATTGAAATATTTAAATAACTCAATACCTCTAAATATTTCAGACGTCACAAATTACCTAAATATTGTTGAAAATAATATAATATACCTATATAATTAAAATATATATAAATTAATATATATATAGTTAAAATAATATGTTGAAAATAAAAATAATATTCTTGGACATTTCACACAACGCTAGTGACTAGAGGGCGTTGTGTGATGTCTATTGTACCTACTATGGGAACTAGATTGCTGTAAATACAAACCTATAATACGTAGTTAGGATTGAAATATTTAAATAAATAGTAGTGAACCACGAAAATAATAAATGAATGTAGGTACTATTTAAAAATAATATAACCCATAGTTAAGAATGTAAGAATATAATGTTGTTGCATAACCTCATTCACTACATTTTACGAGACGCCATTATTTCGAAATATTTGTAACATTTCGAAGAAAACGATAGTAGGTGAGCTACCAAAGAGTATGAATTAAAAGTAAAAAAACGGCGTCAGTGAGTCTACGACTTTATGAATGAGACATTAACAATAAGGCAGTGGACACACTTGAAATTTATAGCTCTTTTTGTTCTATCGCTAGTTATGAGGTTTTGCCACACTCGGGCCAAGACCACACAGGAAATCGCGAATAGAAATAGGGGATGTTCTTTTATGGAAACCAATAATCGTTTAGCGTTAAAAATATAGTTTTGGATTTTGATACGAGTGTAACATAGTAACTAATCCATTTTGGGTTTTATGTAAGTAACGAATAAACGCTAAAAACCATGCCGTTATAAAAAGTCTTCCAGGCTTTGGTTGCGTGGAACTAAGCAACTGGAATCAGCCACGTAACAAACGTAAACTAATGTCCGCACTCAGAAAGATCACGTAAATTAGCAATGGTATCGATTCGCTTGTTGAATTTTTCTAAACTAACCCAATTTGACAGCACTAAAAATGTTGCCGTCCCTTTCTCATAAACTGAAACGACAAGGACGGCTATAATTTTAGAGCTGTCAAATTAGGTTAGCTTAGAAAAATGCAACAAGCGAATTGATACCAATGTCTTTTTTAGTCATTACCGTTAAGCTGCACAATGGAGTCATCATTTCATGCCACTATTTAGCAACTTTGAAATATTATGGTGTTTTTACGCCTGTCAGTAGAGTTTGCACACTACACTACAGTTTTCAGTGAAAAAATGTGCTCACTTCTGCGTCACGTGCTCATTTGATTCGTTCCCTTTTCACCAATGCAAATTCCATTAGTATTAAAAAAAACCGAATTGAGAACCGCCTCCCTTTTTGAAGTTAGTTAAAAATGATGACAATTATTAATCATTATCTTTTGACATATGCCTCAACTGTTTCAGGTTAGCTCGTTCAATTTAGCGTTTAACTATCACCTACTTAGTAGGTATAAAATTTATAAACGAAAAACTGGTTTATTATTTTCAAACATCCTGTGTTTCTCTCCATACCATGTCATTCACAAGCTTGCACAATTTTGGGACAACCATGATAATCGACACCACAATCTTCGCATCAAAAATTTTTTTTTTTAATGTTAAGGTTTTTTGGCTAAACACTCTTTGGCATTATTCCTATTAAGATGTTGTCACGGTTAGCACCAATTTTACTAAAAGGTTATTATATTATACTCTATATTCATGGTTGAGATTTATACTATTTTTAAAAAGAAATCAAAGTATACCGTGGCGTATCAGTATTTTTAGATTATTGTGAATGAATTGTGTTTCTATTCGTAGTGAATGAAGTAGAGGTTTTGGTAGAGTTGTTACCGAGGCTCATAATAAGGTTTCAATTTATTCCAGTTGAGCTGTCTATAAATCGTTTGCAACCGTTTGTAGATAGCTCAACTGTTTCATGTGTATTTTGTAAATATTGTAAATACTGGACTGGTATAGTTGTAATCTTCTTTGTGAATAAATTCATTTGTTTATTAATTCAACATTATAAAATATTGTGTTTACACAATAATCAATTCTTGCAATGTTTTTTGTAAGTAGGTATAGAATAATATATTTTTTTAATAGGATAGATATTATTAATACAGCATGTATCTACAATGGCGACAAAAAATTTACACACGGGTAGAGCTTATTAGTATTCATAAAAAAAATATTAAAGTACAGTCAGCTGCACTAGAATGTGTACAATTCGTAATTTTCAATGTAGGGCCGCAGCATTGTTATGCACTTTGACGGTTTCAATACTGAATAAATAAGTAAAATTATCAACTGTGTTCATAATTTTTAGTTTTTATCCTGTAAATGTCTATTGCAATACGGCGACACTAGTTTGAAAGTTACGAATTGTACACATTCTAGTGCAGCTGACTGTACTTTAATTATTTTTTTATGAATACTAATAAGTAGTCTACCCGTGTGTCAATTTTTTGTCGCCATTGTAGATACATGCTGTATAAAGGTAGACCAGGAATATGAATTCCGTTAGTACTTTTTTCCCCGTCTTTGCACAAGAATAGGATTTAAAGAAGGCAATAAGGCAATCGATTCGTCAAATGGTGACAAGATTTCTGTAGAACGTCTTTATTTGGTGTTCAACTCGCGCCTATGAAACTACGGGCTTGTGCGAATGCGTTTGATCGATGCGACCGTTACAAAAACATGGACTACTTTTGTCTAATTAAGTAAGAAAAAAAAAATTAACTGCCTCATTGAAATTGGTAGAGGACTAAAAACTAATCAAATGCGGGGAAATTACATTTCTAAATGAAAAGTCACGGGACCATGCCCCCCCATGCCCACATTTCTGACATTTTCTTGTAGAATTGACTACAGTAAATTGTGAACTATAGTATTAACTATAGTAAATTTAACGTGATAGGTTATAATACACACAAAGGGTGTATCTTTGGTGAACATGGCGGACTCCAGGAGTGCGTCTAGATTTATTTAGATCTAAGTAAAGAAATAATCAATCATTTACAATTCAAGCCTAGACAATTATGTGTCTAGATAATAAAGACTTACATTATGTGTGAATATTTCACTTTTAGCTAATCAAAGACGTCTCCAATAGAAGACATCTGTTAGTGAAAGTTACCTACTTAGAACTTACCTTTCTACTTCTTAGATAGGTAGTTTAAAAGTGGACAAGTATTAATTTATCATCAAAAATGACTTTTTTGATCATCTACAAGAGTCGCATTATTAGACAGTTCAGTAGGTATCCATTTTATCATTTTATTCTAAAAGCAACGGTGATCCATCATTTTGCGCAAACTTTGTGACTCCGCCATTTTCTAAATTCGGATTTCTTGTAAAAATACATGAAAAGCACAATCAGGGCCATTGTATTCGATAGAATAACTTGATTTGTTTAGATTGATCCATTTTGCGGCTTTTTATTATCCAGGAAACCACGATTTTGAGTTATTCGTTATTTTGATTGATTTGGGGTTGACAAAATTGTAGTTTACAAAATCAACTTGTCTGTTTTTTTTTCTACCATTTGGAACTATGAAAAGTATACTTACTTGTATGCAATACGAGGATGCTACGATAGGTACCCGTTGTATGTCAAGTCCTCTCTATAACGTGGTTTTTCCGAAATCGAGTAGAAATAAGTTATTCTTTTACTAATTTTTATTTCAACGGAAACCAGCCGCAAACCATGAGCCCAAAAAAATTAATATCACTTCCCCTTAGATTAATAAATGAATAAAATTGTTAAGTCTCCCATAAAGCCACATTTATTACATACCCCCATGCATGTCTATGTAACATAAATCGTTTTAGAACCGCAACAATCACGAAAACCATTAAAACAAATAAGTTTGCAGCTGCAGCGGCGACCACTCGAGCGAAACGCTCTGCCCCCGGGCCCGCCCCTCGACCGCGCACAAAAATCAACATAAATAACAATATACACCCCTATCTCAGACACTATGACAAGAACAAACTCAAAAACGATCAAAGACCATCGAAAAATCGAATAAATAAACACGCTAAGCATCCCATGATAAAGCTCAAAACGGCCCGGGACGAAACCCCTGATAGACAAAAAAAGTCAACCCAAACTAAAGTGTGCAACAATTGAAAAATATTTCGTCTCTTTCGTCCATTCAACGTCCCTCTGCTTCGAACGCTTTTATTAAATTTATTGTTAAACGAATGTATATAAAAGTTGTTGAAATGCGAAAGGGTCTCAGTCGATATCTAAAGACGCGTGTGGATACATCCCCTAAAATGTACCCTTCAAGTTACTCAAGGATTTTCAGGCCTTGGGATGTGAGTGATGCAAAAAAACCTGAAGAAGTTACTGTCAGTGAACAAACTATAGTTGATGTGGAGTTGAAAGCAAAGAAGAGAAGATTGGAAGCGGATAAAAGAGAAAACCGTCTTCGGAAAATTCGTGGAACATTTAAAAAGACCGATGCAAACCAACATCAAGACGCGACTGTCTCCTCTACAGCAGACGAAAACCGGAAACCAATCATCGATGTTGAAACAACAGACTCTCCTGTAGCGAGCCTGACTGAATGTTGCGACCGACTACTGCAAACTGAAGTAAAACATAATGAGAAAACAAAAAAACACGAAGCAAGAAAAGAACCTAAACCCTACACTGAAACATCTCCATTACTACCCCCAATGTACCCTGGATATGTGCCAGAATATCTTCCAACTTCCGACATCGCTCAAGCCCTGGGCGTTCCTCCAACCGACCCGCTCCTTCTTGAGTCCCTCGCGCAAGGCTACGCCATGGAACTCGAATACGCAAGAATCCTCCAGCAAGAAAACGAAGCGAAACTCCTCAACGCAAGAAAACAACGCCCGAAGAAATACAAGTGCCCTCACTGCCAAGTAGGGTTCTCGAACAACGGGCAATTAAAAGGTCATATTCGCATCCACACGGGCGAGAGACCATACCATTGTGATGAGAAAAACTGTGGGAAAACTTTTACCAGGAACGAAGAGCTGACGCGGCATAAGAGAATTCATTCAGGGGTCAGGCCGTACCCTTGCCAGACTTGTGGCAAGAAGTTTGGCAGACGTGATCATCTGAAGAAGCATACGAGAACGCATTTTATTCACGCTGAAAGAATGATGCCAGTTTTTGTGCCGCTGTCGGCAATGCCTCATGTTGGCGGATTTCCGTATCTATACGGCTACTGAAAAAAAAATTTAGATAGAGAAAATGATTATTACTAACATACTAGGTAATTAAAATTAAATTTTCCAGGCGTGTAAAACTAAAGCAAAAGCATATTTTGTATCAATTTGTAAATAGAATGAAGATTAAAAATAAAAATATTAGTTTTGTAGAAAAAAAGCTGCGGATTGATGGTACCTAAACTAAGTAGATTTAAGAAATTAGCTACAGTGTATAAAGTTATATTTTTACAGAATTTATATAAATAAACAGAATTTTAAAAACTTATTTCATTTTATTGAATACCTTATCCTTATTTATTTAATCTATTAAAGTAGGTAAGTCCAAACCAGAATTTTAAATTTTTAAGAACACATACTTACCTATGTACAGAATAATCTAATTTGTGTAAGATGAGTCAGCTCCTATATAACTGTCATTCTGCATTCGATGGAGAATTGAAAGCTTCATAAATGTACAGGATTTTAGCGTGGATTTTCGTTCAGATACCTACCGTCACTTCCGCATATTTATATTCCCTAGCGACGCCAAAGAGATAGGTTTAGAGAGTAATTACATTCAACTACGCAACGACTTTATAAGATACTTATATTTACTAAAAGTAAACTAGAGAGATTTTAGAGCCTTTTCTTCTGCGCCTTTGAGTTTACACCGCGTAATGTACGCGCAAAATATCTCAATGCGCCGTAGACAATACTCTCATTGTAATTTTGGATAATACCTTGTTTTTCAGATTGAATTATTTGGCACCTTCCCACTGGTGGGCCAGATGGGAAAAAAACCCATGTAATTTTTTTTCCCATCCAGCCCACCAGTGGGCCGGCCGGTGGGCTCGATCGGAATAAGCCTCAGTTACTGTAACATAAAGTGGCCGACATTCATGTTGAAACATTTTAGACAGTTACTTTATACTAGCATAGTATTATATGATCTGTGCTTTCGCTGAGCCACAGATCATATAATACTATACGCTAAGCAAAAATAGGCCTTATAACCAGTAGGTCAGTCATATTATTTATTTACTGAACACACGGTAGAAATCAACAATTTTATAAAATATCGTTTTTAGAGCAGGCCTACCTACTCTCAAAAGCTTTATAATCATATCTACTATGAATAACCTCCTAAAACCCAATCTTATAAAATCGATCAATCACTCGATTCGATTGAATCGATACAATTGTGCAAGAAAAATGTAGAGTGTCAGCTTCCGGTCTTCAAAAGAAATTTATGAATTGAACAATTTGTTTGGCAAAATGTTTTGACTTTTACGTCCGTTAAAAAAACACGAACACTTGGACATAGAATGGAGTTTTGAGAAATTCAAATTGCTAAATAATTAGATGTGTCTCAATTCTCTACAAACAAGGCAGATAATAATAAAACGGTCTTTGCCCATAAGTACCTATTTACAAAATGATTCAAGACTTAGATTGACTTAGTTCCCATAGTACAAGCTTTGATTAGTTTGGGACTAGAAGGCGTTGTGTTAAATGTCCGTGAATATGTCTTATTTACTTATTTATTTACTTTGCAAAATGGGTTCCTCTAGTCTTAAAGAACAAGATATCATCATGGTATTGATGAGTAGAGATTTATTTTATTTTTTGCAAATAACAATTATTTATGTACGTCCTTTTTAATTTGTTGTAAGTACAATTTAAAAAAAACAAATAATTTATTTAATTATAAGTACTCCTTCGTTTAAACATTTAAGTAAGTCACTTTATGCACAAAGAAAATTACAACTAATACAGTATTTACAATATTTACAAAATACACATGAAACAGTTGAGCTATCTACAAACCGTTGCAAACGATAGCTCAACTGGTCCAAATCAGTTACCAATCTGAAGCGTGTTTGTTTAGGTAAGCATCTTTACATATTTAATTTCAACATTAGCACGTATGATTATGATTTTTCTGCATAATCAATTAGATTAGAACCAGTTCTTATGTCTACAAGTTCATAACTCACTGAATTTAAACAATAATTGCACTTACTACGTTCTATTTCTAAATTTTACAATATTTGCACCAAATTAGATAGGTACTTTCCCACGATTTGCCCTAAATATTTTTTTTTTGTACAAAAAGCATAACTCGGATGTCCTTCCACAGCCCCCCGCAGAAATTAAAAAGAAGTAGTTTAGGCAATTACCGGCAGAATAAGTTGTTGTCGTTGACGCAGCATGAGGCCTCAATCACAAATAAACAAATCTTCGCTTCCGTTTGAATAAAAGTAGATTTATTATAGAAAGTGCGATGTTGATACAATTTAGGGTATTTACCTGCCAAGGTATAAGACTTTAGGTACATATCGTTTAGGTATAAGTATTGAAATCTTATCATAACTACATCGGCGATTTAGTTCTATAATTGTGATTTTGTGAAAAATAGGCTGACATAGATTAAAATACTATTACAATTTTTTTTTATTTAGTAAGTACATAGTCAAATTTTCTTATAGATAAGTAGTGTACCTAGTTTAGTTTATTTCCCAGTGGAAGAATTCTACTACGTATTTGTAGTCACAAACGTACAGTAACTTTTTAGTCACAATAACACATATTTTTGCAATAATTATAATTAATATATATAAAACTCTTTTGAAGCTGACAGAGAATCAACGCACAGCCTAAACTATAAGTCCTAGAGGTATGAAATTTGGAGGGTAGTATCCTTATATAGTGTAGGGGTGCACTAACGCACTAAGAAAGGAATTTTGAAACGTCACACTCTAAAAGGGTAGAACGCGAGCAACGCCGCGGGTGACGGCTAGTATTCTACAAGTGCAGATGAAAAACTAGACTATTGCTAAGGATCACATCACACCTACAAGTTGCGTTCCCACGATATTCAATGCCAAAAACCGAGCTTAAAAAACGGTCAACGCTATGGCTCGAACATCAAATAAAATTCCTAATTCTTTGAACAAAAATGGATTTATTCTTACTAAAACCCGCCTACTATCCAAACAGATTATTTCAATACATAATTTATAGTCTGAATCAGAACTAACACTTTGGTTTGTAAAAAAAACTGGTTAGTAGTAAAAAGTAGCGTTTGGTAGCAGGTGGGTCGTGAATGGGATGCTTTAGGACAAAAGGAAGAATATTAATGACGGGGCAGTGTAAACATTTTGTTTGTGAATGGAAAGATTTTTGGGAACGCCTGTTGTGAAGCTTGCGTATAATTATTATTATAGGAGAAAAATTGAAATAGTGGTTTAGAATTATTTTTCTTTTTGTGTCTTTACTTAGAGCAATACAACTTATTATAATAATATTATATTAAATAATAATTATATTATATTATTAGCCGTCGTCCGCGGATTTGCTCGCGTGCATACGCATTATTTGGTTAAAATCTTTCATCCTACTTTTAGACCCTTTAGAGTGCGACTTTTCAAAATTCCTTTCTTAGTGCGCCCCTACACTATATAAGGATACTACCTTCCAAATTTCATACATCTAGGACTTATAGTTTAGGATGTACGTTGATGGTCAGTCAGCTTCAAAAGAGTTTTATAAATATTGATCATAATATTGCTAGATCAATGATGACCTTCAGAAGACTGCATGGAAAATCACTATTTGGATAGGTGGCCATTAGTGGCATTTACATCTGAGTACTTCCGTGCTTCGGAGGGTACGTGAAACAGTCGGTTCCGGCTCTAGCAGTAGTTAAGCCACGACGGAGGCCTAAAAAACTCCTTCATCAGAGTTGGCCACTAGCTAACGAGCTTGCTTGCTTGCTATGGAAAATTATGACCTCTGATAAATCTAAGAATGACTGAATGTTGTCTCGAATAAATAGCAATAAGACTGCCAATTACTATTCAGCAAATTGTTTGGTGCTGTTTTTTTTCAGTTTTTGATCTTCATAATAGTTGTAGAGCAATAAATTAGAGTTAAACGGTTGTTAGTTTTGGATTGTCCACTCATGGGAAACCGGTCAGGTGCTCACGCCTGCGCAAAGCTTTTGTGATCGCTACCTGAAGTTGCGGGTGACCATAATTTACGATTTGAGAAACACACGCGCCAGATTCAAGCACTTTTTGAGATTCAAAGGCGTTGGGCATTTCAGGTCCCGATTTGCATACATTTGGTTAAGTTTTAGATTAATTTTGTTATTAAAAACTTTTGTTGGTTTTGTCATAATCTATTATGCAGTAGCAGTCACGAAAACTCAAAATAAAGTAATTATTTTTACGTAAACACCTGTAAATATGATAAAAGACATTGAAAAAGACGCATTTTTCGAAGTAAATTGTCTAATAACTAATGATTCCTGGAGCTTTATAATGACATTGTTACATTTTTAAAAACTGCATTTTTAGTGTATTGTAACAAACAAAGTTCCATCATTGCAAGTTTAAAAAAATTTGGGACCTGGGCTCCATCCAATTTGCGGCAGACCCTTTCGTCGAATTCTTCTTTGGTCAAATCATGCAGGTATGTATTCCGCATCCGGTATTTTTTTTTTTACTCTGTCAAAACAAAAGCACTAAATAGTAGCCCTGAATTAATTTTAACAGTTAGTTTTACGCAAGCGTTATTTATTCGTCGGGAACGCCTGTAAAGATATAATATAATATTATTAGTTTTATTTTATTTAGGTTCCTAAATAATCTCTGTATGCGATGTTCAATATTCAGTAGCGTTCGTATGTGCTACGCTACGAAGATACGGCATGCGCGTTGAAGTCTTTTGTATTGGTTAGAAGAATGTTCCAATACTACAAATAAATTGTTTACTGAACTTTTATTTATTATGTTTATCTATCAATGTACTGTAATACCAAATTTTTTCTAAAAAAAAATCTAGAAAATCTATATCCGTTCTTACCTAATCGACATGCTTCTGTCCATCCAAAGGTTGTCTGGAAGAGATCGCTTATAGCGATAAGACCGCCCATTGTACCTCATACTTATAACTTATTTCTCTTTTATTGGTTTTCTTTTTTTCTTGGTGTGCAATAAAGAATATATCTATCTATCTATCTATCTATCTAGAATTTGGTTCTAGAATAAAAATAATACTCATTTGCATAGTGGGCTCGTTGGGATTGTTTTCCCATCGGCCCCACCAGTGGGTCAGCCGCCGGTGGGCTCGATGGGAATAACCCATATTTATTGTCCGAAAAATTCAAATATCGTGGACATAACTCAATCGACTTCAATTGAACTACCAAAGATCTTAACAATACAAATAGGATTATTTACCGTGGTCATTACGACAAAGCTCATTCATGATCGAAACGCAAAAAAAAAGTTACAATTTTATTCTTATTTTAAACTCTCACGCAAGTGCTCTTGCGAAAATTCGTTCCGGCAGGTTGGCATGACGTTTGACAGAGAATGCCTTTTTTAAGGCATGATCGATTTGATTCGATTTTTGTATTTGTTTAGTCGACCTCTTTGGCTTTCACACCTTGGCTAGACTCCCACGCGAATTGTGCAATCGACTTAGTTGCCTATCTATGTGTGGTTTGTAAAGCCATCAAATATTTTTTTATGAAAACTAAATGCAAATAAGTAAATACTTTTTTCTCATTTTATAGGATTCAAACTAAGCTCGTTTAGCTCTCAACTAACTTTGATAAAATCTATTTAGGGTGTGTTTAGGCGCCTGCTTATTTTATTTTTATTTTTTACCTGCATTTTGCATTATATAAAATACTATGGTCTGAAAGATTGATCTATCGATTTTATAAATTCAAATATCTTTCTAACCACAAATTGTTGACATTTTATTATTCTGCTAATGATGCTACTTCCCGCGGAAGGAGGGAAATAAATCCAAAATGGCGACCACCCATGGCGCATAGTTTGTCCGCGGTAATGATCGTGCGCAACAATTTTATGAAATTGAATAATAGGTTGGTTAGTACCACCTATTGTGAAAAAACTTTTGATTAGATTGTGAACTTGCACCAAATTACTTACCCACAAGTTCAGGTAAGACTTTATGCAAAGCAATAAGCACTACAGGACTTTCGCCTTTTTGCGTTTTTAAAAAAATGCTTTTTTTGCTTTTTAAAAAGGTTTGTACAGTTTTACGTATACTCAGGTGCTTATTTTTATATAATAGTACATTATGGTACTAGTGTGGTACATTGGTGATTACCGCCGAGGTGCCATTGAGACCCGAGCCGTAGGCGAGGGTCTTAAGAAAGCCGAGAACGGTAATCACCAATACACACGTGTATCATACGACGTTTTTCAACACACTTGTGAATAAAATAACTATAATTTCAACATTGAAAACGCGTTGTGAAAAATGTTTCGCTATGGCGGGAAAAAATAATCAGTTTTCCTATGCGCGCGCATTGCAATCGGCCACAGACTAAAGGGATGAGGTTTTTTTTTTATTTATTTTCCGCGCTTAGGGTTTGCGCCTATTCTGCCACGTAAAAAATGGGGAATTTAAAGTTTTCTTTTATTACAGAGAAAACAAAAGTTATATTTGAGTGAAAGTTTTATTTATTAAACACGTACGAGTTAAAATTATCTATTTAAATAACAAGTTGCATGAAATGAGCAAACAATAGGAACATTCATTTATTTGTTCTATTGAACACAATCTTTTTTTGAATAAAAACTTTTTTAGTAACAAAACTACTCAACCAATAAAATTTAAAAAAAAAATCTATAACTCACTAGCAATGAAAAAGTCACAGTTTGATTATGGGTGTCATTATGTGCCTAATTGCGGTGACCATAGAGCCACTTTATGAGCAAGTGTGTTGAAAAATAAATTAAGCTTTCGGAATTTTTAAAGACACGAATAAATGACCTGTAACTCATTTGTAAATCTGATCTAGATCTACCTATAAAATATGCATATTTTGATTATGAACTCAAAGTTAGTAGGTAAATGCGTGTGTAAAAACCTTAGGTAGGTAGGTACCGATGTTTGGTGAAGTGCAAAACGCACAACTTATAATTAAAGTATTACTTTTCTAGCAGCCATGTTCTAGCAGGACCCTAAACGTAAGGAAGGTCAATAAATCAACGCATTGATACAGGGCTATTGAGGCTCCCTATTCAATGGGATATCAGAATCGTTGCGGTTTGCATCAGACCACCGAGGGACGCTACTGTCACAGAATATAGACAAGTGTTATTATTGATTCTATTCGAATTTTAATAATAATCCTATTTAATATTATAAACGCGAAAGTATGTATGGAATGGATGTATTCATGTATGTTTGTTCCTCTTTCACGCAACAACTACAAATCATAAATCATAAATCATCATTTATTCATATATAGTTAATACACGTCAGAGTAGAGTGTACTAATCCGATTTAGATGAAACTTGGAATATATATTGTCCGTGACCTGGATTAACACATAGGCTACTTTCAGAAAATCAACGGTATCCAACGGGACGCGAACGAAGTCGCGGGTGGAAGCTAGTAAGTAATATGTATGTATGTATGTATTCTATCAGCCATCTAGTTTCCATCGTACAAGCTTTGCTTAGTTTGGACTAGAAGGCGTTGTGTTAAGTGTCCGTGAATATTTATTTATTTATTATAATAAAAATAAATTATAGATAACTTAAACTTAACTCGCTCAGAAAATGCATGGTGGCCCTTTTAGCACTGGTTTTCAGGAGTATCACTAGACTGGTATCGCAGTAAGTATCACTATAATTTAGAATCACAGTCACAGTAAATTGAACAAACTACTTACATAATATATCTCCATAGTATTTCACCCGGAGCCCGAATAAACTAATCCAACACTAAAAAAAAAATTTTTAGCCACTTTTTGTAGCAAAAAAACTAGTTCCACTGCTAGATGTGTATCTAGTTGCTTATTCCTAAGAAAGGTCAGAGGAAGTCGGTGAGATTTGGACCCTCTCTAAAGTATTTGGGTAAAGTAAGATGAGACGAGACAACTTTAATTCGCATCACTAATACTGTTTACATATTTTATTATAGTTCTTTATTAAATTAATTGACTATTACGAAAACGGTCGCCACTCATAGCTTATGACTACTGTAACGGTCTTCCGTGTTATTGTAAAGTAGTTTTATTTTGAAAAAACTGTGTCTCATATTCAAATAACTGTATTTTTAGACTAGAATTTAATACTAAACTAAATTTTGATATGCTGCAATATTACAGGCATTTACCCAGCAGTAGGCAAATACGGCAGTGGCGGAATATTTTACAGAAACGGCTTAAAGTTACAAGGAATTACTAGAGATTTAATACTAGAGTTTAGAGTAGATATAACTCTAGTCTACCGTTGTGGTTCAACTCTCCCTGACTTCCCCTTAGTAATAGAATATTCTCATTCACCTTGTAGCTAGCTTTTTAGGTATAGGTACCTACCTACCTAATGAACCGGTTGACCAAATTATTGAAAAGAAATAATAAAAATGCAAAGCACTAAAAAAATATCAATAACATAGGTAGGTAGTAAGTACACTAAATTATGGAAATTTGAAACAAAAAAGATAAAAAAAACTGTTTATTACTTTTAATAACCAAATAATGATAAGACTTGTAGTCATCTAAAACTCGTCCCTATCAATTCTTACTTTATCGATGTAATCTGCAAGGACGGACTCGATATTGGTCGTATTTAGTCCATTTTCCTCAAAAAACAGTTTTTTCTCTTCATTTTTCACAAACTTCAATAAAGCTTCGAACAAAGTAAGCGCTTTGGTCCTTCCTTTCAAAGTTTCTCCACAGAACGGCTTTGTATTTTCTATCAACTCTAGAACTAGTTTTACAAGTCCACCGTTGGTATTATAGGCCCACACAACTTGGAATATGTTGACTAAACCATTGCATACGTTTGATGTTTCCATTCTTTCTAAAAGACCAATCTTTTGGTACAAAACTTGGCGATCGTGATCACTTTTAGTCACTTGAGCTTTCCCACTTCTCGCATCGACATGCTCCTTCAAAATGGTATTGAATAGTTCTAGCAATG
This sequence comes from Eulithis prunata, assembly GCA_918843925.1. NCBI lineage: Eukaryota > Metazoa > Arthropoda > Insecta > Lepidoptera > Geometridae > Eulithis > Eulithis prunata. Next base: position 5,097,490 of record OU974030.1, on the reverse strand, counting down.
TTTGGATTACAGAGATATCGAGTTTGTTGATCTGTGAGTAAAAAGGCTCTAGGCCTTTTAGTTTCATAACACGCACCTGAATCTCAGGGTTGTTTGGCAGCCATTTGTACAAAACATCCAACGCGTGAGCTTTCAGTGCCAAGTTTGGTTCATCCTCAAAAATATCTAGAAGCCTAGTCACTATTCCCTTCGGTATAAGAGCGTTGGTGGTGACCGGAGCGACGTCAAACAATGTATTTAATAGTATCAGTAGCTTGGTTCTCAGTTCTGGGTGATCAATACCAAGATTGGCAGAGATTACTCTACTGAGTCCTTTTGATTTCAAGAACTGGTACGCTTGTGTTCTTTCTTTGACGGAGTAAATGAGGTTATCTAAAATCTGTGCCATTGAGTTATAATAGGCGTCAGTCTCTTCTACGGAGCCTATTTCTGCAGATTTTTCAGCTGTGAGAGCTAACTCCTCGATCATTTGGGTTGCCTTTTCTGTAGTTATTTCAGTGGCTTCGTTGGAGAATTCCTCATCTGCGTACAATGTGACTATAAATTATTATCTAGCGACTGCATGATGATAACTACTGTGAGTCTTTATTATGTTTTACACAAATATGCGCACAATACACACACACATACTCTAGGTAGCTATGCGTAATCCACAAAATTAGAAGACCCGCTTAACTTACTATCCTTTTTATGAGGATAGTGATGGAATAAGTCTACGCCCATCTGATATAAAGCGACTGCATAGGACACGTAAACTGAGGACTGCCTGTGAGGCTTTGTATTGCGTCCATCACTCAGAGACGAATATTATCTGCTCTTACTTACCAATATCTTCATTTTCGTTAATCGATTGTCCATTACAACTCAGAACAAACATGGAGAAGATTATTAAGACCAGAATTTTTCTTATTTCTTCATCCATTTTGAATAAACTAAAATCTTCATCTGCTATCCCGGACAAATGTTTTCACGACAGAAGAATTGTCAAATGAAGAGTTTTTTTTTCTAAGAATAAAGTACCTACATTTGTTTATTCTAAGAAGTCAGAAATCTAAGTAGATTGTATACAGAACTATGGAGGATTGCTGGAGATTCTAGCAAGTAATGTTTTAGCCACTACTAGATCGCACATATCGTGGAGTTTTTGCGAAGTCACTCCGGCTAATTGACTTGTAAAAATGGTTTTATCAATAAAGTGCATTGTATTGTATTGACCCGAGAATATCGGCGACGTCAGGGACTCTACATTATGCTAGTAATACTGGTGAGTTCGGCATATGAATAACATTTAATTTGATCACAGAATACCCTGATTTCAACCAAAAACTTTGCATATACGCGCCATGTCTCGCCGTCATATGATGAGTTGCAAAGTTTAAACGCTCTAACTTACAAGTCAGTCTCTATGCTCAGAATATGAGGTCCAAACTGTCAAGTGTCACATATGCCCTCAGAGAACTTAGGAAAGCAACAGACCTACAAACTTCAACAACTGCTTATTATGCCTATGCATTCGCTTGGCTCACAAATGGCATTATCCTTTGGGGTAACAGTGTAGATATCCAAGATCTCTTTGTTCTACAAAAGTCATGCATACGTACCCTTGCCAATATAAAGCTCCCGGAGAGCTGCCAAGAACATTTTCGTAGTCTAAAAATTTTAACATTAACAAGTATTTACATATTCGAATCCTGTAAGTTTGTTAGAAAATACCCACAATTTTTCGTAAAAAAAACAGACCTGCCACGGCGCTACCCATGCAGATATAAGCACAAATTAGTTCTACCTCATTCTAAACTACAAATTCATAGTTCCGGCACAACAACAATGGCATCAAAAATCTACAATAAAATTCCCGAACAATTTAAAGAGATAGAAAGGGATAGGACGTTTAAAAGCAAATTGAAGGACTTATTAATTAATAAATGCTATTATAATTTAAATGACTTTTTCAACGATAAACTGCCTACGTTGTAACTTAATTGAAATGAATACAAACAACTAGCTTTTATTTTTAACTTTACTCAAATTTCGGCCCGCTTCCACTCCAAATATTGCTATGCCCTAAGCTTAAGGGTTATTATGTCCTACTATTTCAAACCTTAAGACCTCACCATGTAACATGATAATTGCAATAAATGATATGAATGAATGAATGAATATTGAACCTCTATGACCCCAAAGACAAGTCATTGCAATGACTGAAATGTTAATGATTAGGCGGTATGGTTTTAAATATATAGCCTGCTCCGAGGAGCGAAAAAAAATAATGAAATGTTAATGTCAGATTGGAGTATTTTTTCCGCGAATATTTATAAACCCATATAAACCAAGAAGTTAGTCATCTTCAAGAGTATTTTTTTTCTATGTTATCATACAAAAAAATATTCTTGAGTTACCTACCTAATATTTCTATAGAAAATTTGTGAATTATGGAAAATCTAATATCCATAACACTGTGTGATGATGGATCCTGTTGCTGTTTACCTCCCAGAAGCACCATAGCTCTCATATCTATCATGAGTTTGGTGAGCTTCAACGTGTTTTCCATCCAAAACTCACGAACCCGGACATTGTAGAACAAAGAAGTGTTAAGCAGTGTTTCAGCGATAGTAACGCACAACGCTCCGGTGTGCAGCTCAACGCAGAGTACCGCGTTTGCTCCTCGCCGCTGACGCAGCCTGCGACGTAACAAAAGACCATACTAGACGTTTTCCATACAATTATGTGTCCGGCGCTGCATGCTGCATACCGCTGCGTTGTGCGTTACGATCGCCAGACCAAAGCTTTACTAGAGTAATCAAAGCAGTCATATTGAATAATAAAATAATTTTACTTAATTATGTTTATGGTTATACATACAGTAAGCATACCTTGGATTCCATGCCTGCCTATAATCATTTGTCCTGTATGTAAGATTGAAAATTAAAAAGTTCTCATAGACTTCACATAAGGAGTCTTAAAATATAAAAACACATAAGAATAGTCCGTTAAATCAGATTGAAACATTCTAACTGGAGTATTATACCTATGTATTTACTAACTTACCATCTACATGACTACCAACAGCTGGGTCATGTCCACACCTGGGGTTTCAAAATCCTGCATCCACTACTGACTTGGTTGTAGGTAGCTTCGGCTATCGACACGCTGGCGTCGGAGACGTGCGACGAGAGCTGTCCTATGAAGGACTACGTGGAAAGCATGAGGACGGTGTTGGTCGGGCTGTTCCAGCTGGCGAATCTGCTTCTACTGCTGGCTTCAGTTATTGTATGCTTTGGATATAATTACACTTCCTATACGCACATTGCACACGACGATTTTTAGACGCGTTGTGAGGTGCGTCGCATGTTTTGTTTCTATTCGTGTGTATGTAAGTGAGGCATGGTACGCTGCATAGCAGCTCAGTCAGGACAGAGGTGAGAATTCTACAAATACATTTTCTAACTTCACACTCACTTTCTCACAAAAACACCGTGGGTGACCCTATCGCTAAAAGTGATATAATAAACTCTACAATGGACCCAATAAGCAATGCAGTAGTAGGTACCTAAACTGCTAAATATTTGATTTGAAATAATCCTGCTTGTTTTTGGCGGAGACTACGGGATAAGGCCTACGGCGTAGACACCTCTACGGCGTAGAGGGTTTCCCAGTAGAAATAGTCTAGTCTAAACTCAACTTAACTCCACACCCACTCAGATTCATGTTTCAAAATGATCCTTGTAGGTACCTACCTACCTAATTAATTGTGTATTTCATGTTTTTGCCCGTTTGTGTGTCATAAATAAATGTATTTTCTTTCTTTTTTTGTGAACATTGTAAATAGGTACTGTATTAGTTGCAATTTTCTTTGTGAATAAATTTCTTATCCGTTCCCAACAAAGTTACAATTTGTTAACAGGAGAACGCACTTCTAGTGAACATCTACGTGTGCTACACACTCGGGTTCGTGGTGATGGGTTTGTGCGTGTCCATTCTCGAGCTGATGTACCGGATCAAGCACGAAGGAGTCACGGGGCTCGTCAGCTTCGTGCCTGAAGTCTTCTTTATATTTGGTAAGTTTCACGATGGTCTGCACACGTATATAAAATCACAGAGCTATCCGCTGTTTCATGAGAGTATCAAGTTGGAAGTCAAATTCAAGTCGGTCATAGTGGAGAGACTAACAGTTTCCAACAATAAACCAGTTGAACTCTTGCCTTTGTCCAACTAGATTTTTTCCGTGGTGGAACTTATGACTTTAATGGTCATCTGGTGTTTCGGTTTGACGCACATATATATACATACTATAGGATGATAATGCAAAATCACTGTAGAATCAGGGACATATATTCTGTAAGAATCGTTTATTAATATGAAAACAAACGATTGGATTGGTGGATTTCAAACACATCCTTAGCAACGTGGTTTAGCTTAGCTCTGGTAGAAGCACCCTAAAAGATCTGTAGTTTTTTTTAAATAATAAAAAATATGTCTTCTAGAGCCAGTATACTTACCTAGTATAACAATAGTATGAGTAGTTTAGCCTTGTCTCGCGATCGTAGTTCACAACGCAGCGGTATGCAGTATGCAGCGCCGGACACATAATTGTATGGAAAACGTCTATTATGGTCTTTTGTTACGTCGAAGTCTGCGTCAGCGGCGAGGAGCAAACGCGGTACTCTGCGTTGTGCGTTACGATCGCGAGACCAAGGCTTTACACTGCGCGATCACGCGACTTGTAATTCACCTCGTATTGCCTAATTAATTTGTACTCTAGTGGTATCCCGATGCCTGCCTCTGGTAAACTCCTACAAAAAGCATTTGGACAATCTAACTGCGGCGTTAGCTCAGAACTTGGAGAGCAAAGAAACATGAGCTTTGTTGCTTTGAAATAAGATCTATTACATTCGTCGACCTAGCTTACCCAGGCATAAGTTACTAATTTTAAATAAAAACACCAAATATTTAACATTTTTCATTTAATATTTTTGTACTATCTACTATATACAAAGTGAACATAATTATATCTATAGAAAAAAACATTACCGTACAACAAAACTTAAACTAAAATACTCAGCTCTGTTTTTTAACTAAAAACTTGGGTATGTATACAAAAAAAATTATAAATAAAAACTCTTTTGCTTATAAAAATCGGTCTAAATGTATTCTTCATATCTCTATTTTGAGCTTACATAAAATATGAAAGCCATATATATTTATTACGACACGATTTAAATTCAGACAGATAATTCTCTTAATAAAGGCTAGTGAAACTGTAATTGTTATTTTGTCGTCTCTAAACAGCACTTTGGCTCTATTTTGTGACTCATAAGACATCCCAACAAAATCCCAAAAATATTTTTACTAGACTCTTGAGACCTAATGCTCAGTTCAGTAGATATTTTACTCTAATAAGGATGAGATGACGTTAAAATGACCGAAAACTTATTTCACCACAGCTGTAGTCTGAGTTTTGTTATGTTGATTTGCGACAAGCGAGAATTTTTCTCGCAGTTTTTGTATGGAGCAAAATAGCTTGCAAATCTCTCGCTAGAGGCGCTTATCGGGTTTTCATACAAAATATCTCGCAAGTCGCTTCTCGATATGCGTTTCGATCAACAAAACAAAACAGACTACGGGCCCAGTGAGTTAAACGAGTTTTCGGCCGAGATATGACGTAAGGCACCTGAATTTATTGCCGTACCCAAAGTACGAACCCGACACAATCATAATAAGTTCTCAACGGTTCTACTGGGTACGTAGTTACTTGATAAGTCACGGATAAGTCGTGTGGAACTTTATTAAGACGCCGACAGCCGTCGAACAACTTCCCGCTCGCACATTTTATAATTTCTGAAGATATAAAATCACTGAAGGTATTTATGAAAAATCGCAAATAACAGTGTATAGCATAAATATCATTTTGGCCAACCAAGTTTTCCGACTAAAGAATGTTTTTTAGTGTTTTTCAGATAATTTCCAGTTTAAATTTAGAAAACTTATTTGGATCAAAAATATATTTATGATATATATAATTATTCTGAACTTTGTGCAATGTTATTGCACACAACACTGTTGTTTGCGATTTATCATAAATAACTTCAGTGATTTAATACCTTCAAAATGTTGAAATATGCGAGCGAGAAGTTGTTCGACGGCTGGCATGTCAGCGTCCTAAAAAACTATTTCAATAAAATAATAAAACATCTTGATACATTTATCCGTCCCACCATTCTTCAGTTACAAGGCAACGAGTAATAGAGCTAAGAACATTTTACAACATTTATACAATGCACTGTAGCTCAAATAAGATTTATGTTTTCCCTAAATCAAAAACAATGCTGAAACAGAAAGCATTGATTTTGTGACAGTTCTCAATGAATATCTGTCAAAAAATGTTACGCGATTGTTCAGAGTGAATTTAGGAATACGAGTAATAATAATTCTTAGTTTTATAAACAGCGTAATATTGTCTAATCGCTCAAAACACAACGCAAGACCGGCCTAAGTATACTTAGGCACATAAGCATGACTTTAACAACTCGTGGAAACAGATTTTCCATATTATTCAATATTTAACTTGACGCAAATAAATTGATTTTGAAAAATTGGACATTAATCTTACGAGAAAAGAAAATTGCAGTGATTTTAGGTTATTCTTAGTTACATATTTCATTGGAATAAATAGTGTTGTTTATATAATATTATGTACTTATTTTAATTTAGTCTTACCAATAAAAGGCACAGTTTACACAAGCAAATATATCCAATTTTACTAAACCAATTTTGACAAATCTACAAAATCTTAAAAAATAAAATTACACTAGGTACACAATTGATGAACAAAATGTGAATTTTTTTTTTTATTTACAGTTATAACTATTATATATAATAATCTAGATACGTTCATCTACAGGAAGTTACGATAGTAAAAAAAAAACATACCTGCATTCAAGAATCCAGATGCACACCAAAAAGTTTTAATGTGGTGAAGTATTGTAATAAAAAAAAATGGAAGTTAAAGAAGTGGAAGATACTCAAAGCTTCGATATACAAACTGGTTACAAAAATATTCATCATTTAATTGACGGTCGACAATAATACACACAGCCTTCTTATTAAAAAAAAGAGCTGTATCAAAAAAGATCTCTCAGCTGTAAGCCTCAGGCACGATTTCTTTTTTAAACTCTTGCCCTGCTATTAATAAACTCGATGTAAGATTCAAGTTAGACCATGTTTTGTCACTTTCGATCGAGTTAGAATCTGCTTGTCAATTTCGTCTTTAACAAAACACGTAACTATTCGCTGACAGCCGTCGAACAACTTCTCGCTCGCACATTACTTCAGTGATTTTATATCTTCAGAAATGTTGAACATCTCTGAAGATATAAAATCACTGAAGTTATTTATGAAAAATCATACAAAACAGTGTTGTGTGCAATAACATTGCACAAGGTTCAGAATAAATATAAATTTGATCCGAACAAGTTTTCCGAGCCAAAAAAAAAATTTTTAGTGGTTTTCACTTATTTTCCACTTTTCGTTTAGAAAACTTGTTTGGATCAAAATTATATTTATGCTTTTTTTTTTGTGCAATGTTATAGCATACAACACTGTTTTGTATGATTTTTCATAAATAACTTCAGTGATTTTACATCTTCAGAAATGTTGAAATGTGCGAGCGAGAAGTTATTCGACCGCTGTCAGCGTCTTAATAGCAGGGTTGATGCTCTTACTCTGACAGATTTGTTAAAGATGCCCTGTTCCTAAATTCAAATAATCTCTTCTTCGTTCTACTTTCATCGGTAATTTCGATGGATAATCACGATAATAAAAAAATACATAATAAATGTTATGAACGCAATTACTATTGGTCATTTATCTACAGAAAATGCAACAGCCATAACTTAATTCAGGCACAATTTGAACACTATCAAAATGATTTTGATTTTTTTTTCACTAAACTTTCTAACTCGATTTTTTATAAATACTCGATATAGCTGTGTTTTAACATTTCTCTTTTTCGCTTTTTTATAACAAGAAAGAGACCGTTACTACGAAGCTATTTCGCGTTTATAAGGAGTATTTTTTTATTCCCTGTTTGATATTATCTATATTGCGATTCTAATATTCTTGGGATTATAAGCTTGCCTTATTTTCCTGAAGGCACTATTATTTATAACTATCAAAATATTTGGTTATTTAGGTTATTCTTTGTAGTATTCTGCACTTTTATAAATATCAAATCTGTTGTTTCATTTTCTTATCTTTGACAGCACTAAAAATAGTGCCTTGATCACGACTAAATGTGACAATCGCAAAAGTATCGTAACGCTAGCGTATCCAAGATACACTGCGCGGTGACACTACAACGGTGGGCAGTCGAGCTGGCATTGACGCGCAATATAACTCGAATACGTTAACGCGGCGACCGTCAAATTTGTTTGTTATAGAGGTACTGGTGTAAACTTATTCAGCATTATAAGTATACCCATTAGTGCTGTCAAAGTATTCGTTTGAGAAACTGAAATGATACTAATTTCAATTACTATAAGGATCGTTTTGAAGCAACCGGTGCGTCAACATAAAGAAAACGCATTAGAGGGGCGTTCGAGGCCTAAAAACACAAACAAATGTGACGTAAACGTATCGTAAAGCTAGCGTATCCGAGACACACTGCGCGGTGACGCTACACCATTCGGCAGTGGAGTTGGCGTCGACGCGCAATGTGACTCAAATACGCTAAGTTTACGTCAGACTGTCAGATTTGTTACATCCCTCAGTTTTAGATTAGACTGTCTTTACCTAATAATATAATTTGAAGCAATCTAATATACAAAGATAAATTTTAATCTTATACACTACGCCAAAAAATGAATAATATCTGAACACACCTCTACGAATAAAAATGAATATTTTCTATGCAAGGCCCTTTACACAAGGCTAATGAACAAAACTTGCGTCTGTAAAGGGCCTTATAAAACTCCTTGGTCCTTATTGCGAGGATAATTTTAAAATTTTGATAATATTTTTGCTTCCATAAAACCATTCACGCAGCACAGCTTAGTTATAATGAAACATATTTTGGCACTAAAATTAGCATGATTCACTCGTAGTTCGAGATCAATTATATGCACACAATTTTTTTTTTCTTACCCTTCGATTGCCTCATAGGTTATTTTTTATTGACTATGCCGACTTCTTGGATATAAAGAAAAAGTAATGATTTCACTGTATGAGATATTTTCTGTGCACTATGTATGTATTTAATTTAAATATCTGACCAATGCATTAATTTGTTGTTTGTATAAAATATTTTTTGATAACATGCTTTATATTTCAATATACCCTTACCAATGTATAGATGACAGAGATACTGGATACTGGTTATTTTGAAGCGCTCGTGACGCGGCTTGCTTAGTCAATCTTCACCGATTATCTAAGGTAAGCGACGTTCTGCGCGGTCACTATTTGGATGGGTGACCGTTAGTGGCATTTACATCTGAGCGCTTGCGTGCCTCGGAACGTTAAACTGTCCCAGCTCTAGCAGTCGTTAAGCCACGACGGAGGCCTTACGGCGGCCTAACAACTCCGTCACCAGAGTTGGCTACTCATACGAGCTTGCAACTATGATTTTTTATATCAGAAATGTCCCTTTGTATTCACTGCCTCCAATCTCATAAACGACTATCCGAATTCGATACCCTAATATCTTCCTACTTTAACTAACACCTTGATTCATAGACGATAGAGAAACCACTGGCTGTTGGTTCGCTGTGGCCACTATAGTTGCATTTGGAGGTATTTTTAAGGGTACTGCTCCGTCTAGAGGTTTGTATTTCTTCAGTCGTGTCCATTGACCGTTGTTGTAGTTCATTTGGAAGTGCATTTCTGATATCATTGCGATGTATGTGTCGTCTGTTTGTACGACGTTTTCGATATTTTCGGATAGTTTTATTGTTACTATGTTGCCTAGGTTTGGACAGGGGTTATCTGTGGACAAGAGACATTAGTTAGTTGATATAATGGTGACTGGCGACTCAGCTACGACACAGCTACGACACAGCTACGACACATCTACGTCAGTCTACGACACAGCTACGACAGTCTGCGACACAGCTACGTCAGTCTAGGACACAGTTACGTCAGTCTAGGACACAGTTACGACAGTCTACGCCACAGCTACGACACATCTACGTCAGTCTACGACACAGCTACGACAGTCTGCGACACAGCTACGACACAGCTAGGACAGTCTACGCCACAGCTACGACACATCTACGTCAGTCTACGACACAGCTACGACAGTCTGCGACACAGCTACGTCAGTCTAGGACACAGCTACGACACATCTACGACACAGCTACGACAGTCTACGACAGGTTATGACGCACCTGTTGGTATAGGTTTAAACTTATTTGTACAATATGAATGAACTCTAATGAATGGTTACCTCTAGATCCGGCCATGAAGCCGAGTATAAGCGCTTTCTCGGGCCTTGTGACTCGGTTCGCGTTTCTGAACATATCTTGTGCCTCCAACATTTGTTCTCTCTGTAACAAAAATATAATTATTTCGCATTTTATTAATTATTATTTCAATTAAATACTCAGTTTATTGTTTTAACATGAATTTTACATAGGTTTTGGGCGTAAATAGGTATCTCATTGACCCTGCTTAGCAACACATGGAGACAAGCCGAGGTTTATCAATAGTAGATCGATAATAGGTAGGTACATTACATAGTGGGTAGTTGGCAGCTAGATCTTTAGTTGGCGCAGCCTTACCTGTATGCAATGACTAGACATAGGTATTATATAAGATAGGTACAAGATGTTTATTTGCATAATGTATATAGTACATGTATATAACATGTATGTATAGTATATAGTACAATGTATAGTATAGTAGTATAGTTACCGTCAGTGAGAGTCCCCTGCGTGGCAGTAGTTGCGGCTGCGCCTGTGGCACCGACACGGGAGTCACACAGCGTGGCAGGTGTGCCACTGCGGGCTGCACCACTGTACCGGCCGGTACTTGCTGTACATTCGTTGCTAGTTGCACCTAGATGAACAAAACTTCACGTTCTTCTTCTCTTCAATAATGGCCTGTGTCCGTCATTTCGACAGACAATTTTGCCAATGTCAAGTGTTAAAATTGTAATAAATAAGTCGAGTCAAGTCATTTGTCAAGTCGGCTGTCGTTTGTTTTGAAAAGAAAATGGTGGATTTTCTCTTCAAAACCTGACACAAATTTTCACATTCAGAAAAACCACTTTACACACATTTATTCCAATGGCTCACACTTTATGTTACGACCTAAGTAATATTGGTTAAAATTCCACCAAAATTAAACAACAATACTCACAATAACACAAGAAAAACTATTAAAATAACAGTGCTATGTGTCGTTTCAAAAAATGTCAAAACTCGTGTCAAACTTCACGTTAATAAAGGCAATGTACATATACATATCCCTTTATTCATATTCAACTGTCATTTTAGCGCGACTTTTAAAAATGCTCTATCATTGTCACTTGCATGACAACGAGATGACAACAAATTTAGCAATCATTTTAATCAGCTCAGCTTTACAAGACCAATATGAATATGAATTCATTTATAAGAATCTAATGGTCTATCTTATAGACCACATTCTTATAAATGAGATTTGGGAGTAATTTTAAATAAAAATTACAATAATTCAGATACTTACAGTTTGTCCTATATGTGGGTGCAGTGGCGGTGGTTGTAAGGACTGTATCCTGCCTTGAGCTTGTTGGATTGCATTTTGTGTGACCTAAAAACAAATAATTAGGGTAACTAAACTATGTATTGTAAATTTTCTTTAAGGCAGTAAGGCTTTTTGTGAAAGTTAATCCGTACAAGAAATATGTTTATTATAAGAAATTAAGTCGTAATATAGTGTATAAGCATATCTGCCACACCATTACTCTCAAGAAGGGCTGGACCAATTTTTATGATTTTAGGGTTATTTTAATTCTCTTCGTCCGAAATAAGATATTAAGTATTAAATATGATATTCATCAATAAAAGAATTATCCTTAAAAAAACATCAAAACACAAATAGCTAGCCATTCATTTGTTATCATCTTTCCCGGTCGATTTCGGCTATGACGAATTATAAGCCAAAAAATCTCATAATCCCCTTGAAGGGGACGACTCAAAGGGGATTATGAGCCTAACCCCTGCATTAAAACTTTTTCATTTTAATTTGTCTGATTATACTCTTTTTCATTAAAAAAAACATGAGTCTATAAACGAAGTTCGACGAGTCAGCTAGTAAAATATAAAATAAACAAGGAATAAAGTAACTTACAGGTTTAATATTCTGCAAGAAGGCGAGTTTCCCACCAGGCTGCAGAATGACAGCTGATGATGAGATGATGTTTTGAGCTGATAGTAAAACTGGTTTGCCGCCTGCTTGTCCCGTTATTAGTAACTTTGGCTGTTGATTTATTACTATAGGCTTCGCTCCAGTTCCCTAGAAGAAAAATAACGATAAAAATACTTGCAAATCATCAATTTATATAAAACTCTTTTGAAGCTAACTTAGAATCAACGCCCAGCCTAAACTATAAGTCCTAGAGGTATAAAATTTGGAGGGTAGTATCCTTAGATAATGTAGGGGTGCACTAAGAAAGGAATTTTGAAACGTCACACTGTAAAGGGTAGAACGCGAGCAACGCCGCGGGCGACGGCTAGTTAATAATAAAAAATCTTTTCAACACACTTGCTCATAAAGTGGCTCTATGGTCACCGCAATTAGGCACATAATGACACCCATAATCAAACTGTGACTTTTTCATTGCTATAACTCACAAGTGAGTTATAGATTTTTTTTTAAATTTTATTGGTTGAGTAGCTTTGTTACTAAAAAAGTTTTTATTCAAAAAAAAGATCGTGTTCAATAGAACAAATAAATGAATGTTCCTATTGCTTGCTCATTTTATGCAACTTCTTATTTAAATAGATAATTTGAACTCGTACGTGTTTAATAAATAAAACTTTCACTCAAATATAACTTTTGTTTTCTCTGTAATAAAAGAAAACTTTAAATTCCCCATTTTTACGTGGCAGAATAGGCGCAAACCCTAAGCGCGGAAAATAAATAAAAAAAAAACCTCATCCCTTTAGTCTGTGGCCGATCGCAATGCGCGCGCATAGGAAAACTGATTATTTTTTCCCGCCTTAGCGAAACATTTTTCACAACGCGTTTTCACTGTTGAAATTATTGTTATTTTATTCACAAGTGTGTTGAAAAACGTCGTATGATACACGTGTGTATTGGTGATTACCGTTCTCGGCTTTCTTAAGACCCTCGCCTACGGCTCGGGTCTCAATGGCACCTCGGCGGTAATCACCAATGTACCACACTTGTACCATAATGTACTATTATTCACAAAAAATAAAATAAGAGTTTGGTAGGTAGGTCCAAAACGTTTGTTTACAAATAGTTTGTAACTTGTGCTTATTGGCTTGAGCAAGAAACTGTAGCGACAAGACAAGTGCCGATATAAGGAATACGATCTATCCATTGACATAACTAATTCACAAAAAACATGAACAGATAAATTGGTAATCCATACCTGTTGTATAATAATAGGTCTGGGTCTGTCCGGCGCGGCCACCACTCGGAGCTCCTCTGCAGGGGCCGCGGGGGGCGGAGAACCAACCACTGGTTCTGGCGGTGGCACTACTGTACAATTATAACAACGTTTCAATTTAAAGGCGGAGCATTTCAGGTCCCGACTTACATACATTTCATATCGTGATTGATTATATATATTTGGTTTTATCAAAATCTATGATGCAATCACAAAAACGCAAAATAATGTTATTATTTTGACGTGAACAGAACACATGTAACACGATTATCAACCTTGTAGGAGCGACATTTTTTGAAGCAGAATGTCTAGAGACCATTATCTGCTCACACAACTGCTGTTAATTATCCTACTTTATACCCTTTGCTAGGTAAGTATTGAGTTCACATTTAAACTGAATAAAAACTCACTGATAGGTTGTATCTCCTCTGTAGTCTTGGGCAAGGCTGTGGCTGGGTTTATGATGAGTTTTGGGAATTCTGCTTGCGGCGGCGACGGTGGTGCAGCAATAGGTACCGCCTTCTTGACTTCTTCCATTTCTGAAAGTAATTCATAAATTAAATAGAGTAAAACCGAGCCCTAGGCGTGTTAGTATGAGATCACTTCGGATTCTCTTGGTGAATTTTTGAAATAAACTAATTTAAATGAATTAACACATAGGTTACTTTTTTCCCGACAAATCAACAGGATACAGACTCTTCAGCAACGCCTAGAAGATTTCACATAGCAAATTGCAGTTGTAATATTAAAGTAGCGTTTGAGTATTCTGCCAATAGTGTTGTAGTGACACATAATTATTGTATTATTGTTTTACATTTTGTAAGACGACGCCGCCTCCCGCTCCCCCCGGGAGGATCGTGCGTCGTATCGTGCGCAGGGCCGGATGCCCACGTGTGTATTGTCAATGCTAATTACTTAAGAAAATAAATGCTTGGATTTCGTTTAACTAAAGTGAGTGGGTGTGATTTTCAGACTTTCCCAATAGATTTAAATAGGCAGATACTCAAGTAGAGACGCTCTCCTATAGTGTTCTAGAAGGTAGGATGGAGCAGGCACCTAGTTTTCTTCTCTTCTTGATCTGCGCATGTGTGGCGGGTTGTTCCGTAATGTCGAGTAGTTTGATGCCGGCGCGAGGCGGGCGCGCTGCGGGCGGCGCCGCTCGGGGCCCGCCGCCCGCCACGCGCCCGCGGAGAGACGGCAGACCCTTCAGCGGAGCTGGAATATAATTATAGTCTTAGTATAATTAGTCTTAGTCTTAGAATAATCTTAGTAACAACTTGGACAAAAATGCTTTGTATGTTTGTATGTTTGTTCGACGAGATCTTATAAACCGCTCATCTGATCTTCATAAAATTTGGTAGGTATACGGATAGTACTCTTAAGTTTTACTAGTTTGTTATATGAAATCGGTCAAGGGGTCGTGAAGTTATGAGGGTCCAAAGGGAGTAAAAAAAAGTCGTAGAATAATATCAAGTGGGGTGTCATAAGATAGGGTTTTGTTTAGACATTCCAAAACCGTTTTTATTTTTATTCTAGGTCTAATAGTTTTTGAGTTGTTGTAAAAATTATAAAATTGGCAAACCCAGTATAACGTGAGCTGCCATTTCTTGGAGTTTCAATGATTTTGTAGTTCAAGTAAGACTGGTAATTAGCTAGACGGCGATTTCGAAGCGATTTGCAAAGTTTATTACAACCATTGGTTGTTTGGGTTTTGTTAACCTCCGACCTTCACGAGATCTCAGTTCGGGGCGAACTACTAGTACTACTGTTTACGATCAATGTAGTGTTGGCTTTTGGAGCGCTTTTCCAATTTACCGTATAACACCAAGGCGCGTCAGTTAAAAAGAGAAACCAAATCATATAAATTTATATGAAAATTAAATTAATTAAATAATTAATTAAATTAATTTAAATAAAATAAATATACTTGGACATTTTACACAACGCCGTCTAGTCCTAAACTAAGCACATGTACAATGGGAACTAGAACTTATATAATTTCATATACCCAAAATCATATACGGAGGGTATTGTTTCGCTATATTCCGATAAACGTATGATACTCACTGGTATCAGTCATTTTCCTAGGCATTCCTCGACTCCTAACAGGCACGGTGGGTGCTTGTGCTTTCTTCTGGTTAGCGGCTACCTCTGTAGCCTTGGCAAGGAGTTCTGTTCTCAACGCTACAGACTTCGGCTTTCGTTTTAGTGTGAAGTGTTTCACTGGGGGTGGCTGTTGACCTACCTGCAATAATTACAATATTAGTAAGTCAGCAGTAACGGGATGCAGACAAAGTCGCGGGTGGAAGCTAGTATATTCATATTTTGTCTATAAATAACTAGCAACAAAGTCAATATATTAGTTTGAGTGGTGAACTGATAACTTCAATTGATATGAATTTTCAATCAATCAATTAAAATAATTTCTTATGATAATGAATTTCCTTGACTTAATGTAAAACTATTAAAAGATTAAATAAAATAGATAATATTAAAAAGAGGCTCCCTCAGACAGGCATATAAGGACGGTGGGTGCAACTAGCATCCTAGGTACCCAAGATACGTACATACGTACGTAACAATTTTTATATAGGTACACATATACAGCCACCAAATATCTTTAACATCTGTATAGGTCCCGACACGGATTTATAGCTCTGACCTTGAATGGAGGGGAAATGGGGCTTTGCACAGCGAAAGATATACAAGCAACCCTAAAAGACATACCTTGCCAAACCGTGTGGTCGAAGCCTGGAATAGGCTGCCAGAGACAGTAATTAGTGCTCCAACAGTTAACACATTTAAAAACAGACTGGATAAACCAAGTGCACAGACAATATTAAGTGATATACACGTATCACCTTTAAGCTGCCTGTGTATAAAATAATAATAATAATAATATAGATATCCCCTTCCACTTTCGCGAAGAGCTATTAATCAGTGTCAGGGCCTGTCCCTATGTACGTTGTGCACCTACTACATAAGGTAATTTTCTTCTGTTTATGGTGTTAAAAAGTAATATAAATAATGCCATGGATTATAGACCATTACAATACTTACAATAAGACCAACTTACCACAGATACTAAGGCATTCTTATTCAAATACAGGCACTCAAGTGGCAGAAGTCCTAGATCATCATGCTTAGCCAAAGCCCTCCTCAGTTCCCCGATCATGTCGCTGAAGATTGGCCTAGTCTCATCAAACTCTGCTATCTCGGTATTAAGAGTACCGGCCGAGGGAAATGTTTTGAGGACCTCTGCGAGCATGGCCACCCAGAGGTCTGAGTCCACTCCAGCCACTTCGATGATTTCCTCCAGCTCGCTCTTCCACTAAAAAGAAATTTAAAAAAAAAATTAGGGTGGTGAAATAATACTGTTTACACAACTGCTTGGCTCAACCAAGCTATAGGAACATTGTCTCTGGTGATACTACAGTCAAACAATACATAATAGTAGTAAAAGTTTACATAATTTATAAAAAGCTGTGTATCTTTGTAAAATAATACTCAAACCTATATTTCTCTGGGACATTTGAATTACATAAAAAATTGGTTTCTACGCTAAGAGCAAAATTTTGTAGGTTATCCTACATTACTACGCTTTTTTAGATATAAACCACTACCCATAATTTTTAGAGGGAAATCTCAATAGCTGTTGTTTCTTAGCTACATAAATAATTGAAAATTGTATACATACCAAGTGGACATAATGTTACAAAATTGTTTCTCAGATCTTTTAGGTTGACGCCTGTGTGGCTACAGATGATTATCAAGATAATCAAGTTTTGTTGGAAGACAAATAGACGCCACAACATTTATTTAGAAATTTTTATCTCAATAAATTGATGACAACAAATAAACCATACATGTGAAGTTCAGTTGTGTGTCTCTTTTCAACACTTAGCTGTGCAATGCACTGGAGCGAGATAAAAACTCAATACAGTTACGCAAAACCATAGAACATGAGAGAGAAAAGTTACCTCTTCAACATTTCTGCGCGGGATATGAAAGAAACTTAGCAATAATTTTAATTTCACTTGTGTTTGTAAGTCCGGGAAACAATCCTTGATATTCTTCAAAACTTCAGCGTTTAGTTGTGTACAAATTGACCCAGTTGTCCAAGAATCATTCGATGTTCCGAGTTTATTGTGCAGCCACAAAGATGTGTCACTATCCCGCACGTTCGCCATCTTGCAACTGAATGAGTGAATGAATGAATAAAATGAATAGTTCAGTTCAGTAACTGATGAAATGAATGAATGTTTAGTGACGTGTTTCGTTTCTTTTTTTTATACAGAGTTGCCAGCTAAAAACGTATAAACCTTACCTTTTTCTACCAATCCAAGAGACTTTTTTTATGGTTTTTTTTTGGTTTTTTTTCTGGTTGCCAAGGAATTGGAAGGCGCGCTATTTTGAATATTTTATTTCTTGCGTTATTCAGCGTTATTTTCTATTGATCAAACAAACATGTCTGAAGCAAGCAATGCTAGTTTACACAATAATATTTATGAAGAAATATTGAACCACGAAACTTTGTGCGACTGTTCGTCACAGGGGCTTGAAGTCGTTCCAAAAATTGAAAATAATATACTGAGTGTGAGTCTTGTGCTCTTGGTAGGAGTTCATGAGTACATTCATAGTTTTTAAACTCGCTCTAGTTAGGTGAAATAGTGCAGTAGTTTTAGCTCGCAGAACATTACCGCTGCGCTGGGGAACAGTGTTCTAGATCTCGAATGGTGTTGGATTGGACGATTCTCCACTCGATGGATGGGATGGAGATGGACCTATGACTATTGTTATGGTCGCAGGAAGTCGGTGGATGGAGTACCTCTTCGTTAATTTCTAGAAATCTCTAGGGACGAAGAGGAAACCTTCGTTATGTTTTTTAAAAGTGTTCTTTAATGTTACATTGTTTGTTTCCAGGTGCTTTATTTACAAAACAATAAAATCACAACGTTGCCAGATGATTTTTTTCATTCACTGCCAAGCCTGATGTATTTGGATCTACGCGATAACCTGCTCACAGACATTCCGAAGACCATACACAACCACCAAACCCTTACACATTTACTACTCCAAAACAATAAAATTACCTCATTACCCCACGAACTTGGATCAGTCGCTACTTTGAGAGTGCTTCAATTGAACGGAAATCCACTTGTGTTCCCGCCAAAAGAGATCATAGACGCGGGAATTTCAAAAATCAAAAGCTTCTTGCACTACAAATTCATTGAAAATATCTTCGCTAGATCCCAATCCCAATTCTCTGAAGACGCAAGAAGTAACTTTGATGAAAACACATCATACTGTCATGATGTAGTAAGTTACAATTCAGTTATTGACGAAGAGAAGTTCAAAAAGAACAATCTAATCGTACAACTATTAGAAAAAGAGTCTGATGATTCTGACGAAGAATACTATGGGAAAACAAAAGGAAAGTGTCCGAAACTGGCAAAAAGTCGGCATAAGACTTTACCGACTTATTTCCAAAGCGCAAAGTATTTGAAACCGCTTCATGCGGATACCAGGAATGTACAGAATGAAAAAATTAAGCAAGCTTTCTTTAGAGATTTGACTATAAAGAAACATAAAGACCTTTTGGCTACAAGAGATAAGATTTTACAAGATCGAAAGTCAGTGTTTATCAACACTACATGATTAATTTCCTTTGCTTTTAATGTCCCAACATTTTTGCATTATTTTTGCACGCCATTAAATTGTCTCAAATGGTGACCCTGAGTTTCCGGCCCGGGTCACCAATTGAACCTGTGATTGACAAAAGTATCGATTACAATTTCCTAATCTGTTGCAGAAACATAGATCTCCTAAGAAACTGGCGTAACACCTACCGCACACTCAAAATGACAGCAGACAGTTCTTACAAGCTAAACCGCTTCCCTTACGACACTACCCCCGAGTACATGACTTTGCTCACCCGAGAAGACATCGAGAAGGACTTGCCTGATAAATACAGAAAGGGGCTAGTCAGGAAGTGTAAGCCCTCTGTGCCGAGAAGAAGCAACAACGATGTGCATTTGGCGTTGAAAATAAAACAGCTGTTTGAGAACTTAGAAGCTATTGATCTGAACAAGGAAGGCTTGACGCCTAGAACTGAACAGAAAGTTCTGTTGAATGAAATACATAAAGTAATTAACCTAAAGAAAGTAGTTGAATTATTTTTTTTATGGATTATTACAAAATGCGTATTTCTTTTCAGATTTCGGAGATAAAACAGAAACTGAAGGAACTTTCTACAACTAACATTCGATCGGTTGCAACCGACTAGTAGCATTTTATATGCCTAGGTTTATTTATTTATAGTGTACCTAGGTACTTCGGTTCTTAGATACCTAGCGGTAGATGTTTTTGAAAGAAAAAAAATACATCTGTATAATTTTTAAACATTTTTATTGATTTTCACGATGATGACCTGCACCATTTTTTTGTAGATAAAAAATAATATACGGAACAAAAAATCTGGTTATATAAAATACATGCACTTATCATGTTAATTTTGTGATTATAATTCGTACTTAGAATAAAATATTCATTGTTTCTACTGTAGTTTATTGAATACTTGAATAACAGAGTGAAGAAAAACTATGTTAAACAATTTTAAATGCACCTTAGAAAATATGAAGCTATTTTTTTTCTTAGGATTAATCTATATTTCATACAGTGCTCACCGTAATGCTTTCTAAACATGTGATGTCCTACTAACACTAGTTTTTTTAAACTCACTCATACATTACAAGAACTATAACTGATTTTCCTAATTGAGTCTGAGGTGTATGCAACACAAACTAAACCTTGGCATACTTACCTCAAAGAATAATATAATTAATTACCAACTTTTTCAAAAGGAAAGAAATATTTTTTTCATCTGAATTCTAAGTTACAAAATTTAGGTAAAGTAGAAATCCTAGGAAGCGCCTAATCAACTTTGCAGTCAAACTTTGAATCTGCCATTCATATCTTTACAAAATTACAATACCCGAAAAAGATAATTACACCAACCATAGGTTTCTCACGAAATTATTGATCAAGCAATACAAAGCAATAAAGGCAAAGTCGTATAAACAAATAAAATTAACGTAAATTACATATATATATACATATTATTGCTTCAGCACGCCTGGCTTTCTAGACACTTAGCTAGGTACCTACTTATTTTTGTCAAGATAAGTCAAACTTCATAACTTTCTTTTGTTTCGCGGAAAATGAGGCTAAAATAATTTGAGTCCGCTTTTCCGTAGACCAATCGTTATCTAGAGTCTGAAGGTTGATAAGTTTTACTGTTATTTAGTGTAGTTATATATTTAGTATTACCTAGGCAGGTATTGTATTGTGTAACAACCCTATTCCAACTTCCTATCAGTCTTTCCAATCTTGACTAGGATTTTCAAACCGATTATAACAAACAATTTACAAAATTTCCTAGTCCTAAATCCAAGCGTATCTACTGCATTCTTAAAACCTACGAATGTGGCGTAATGTGATCAAAATAATACTTTTCTAACTTATTTACAAATACGTTAAAACAAAACTCGATTGAATTTAATTAACTGAATAAGCAACTTGTATGATTAATATTCAATTATACTGATAAGTGGCTGGCTCCGTGAAATTAGTCGCGTTGACGTTGCAGAAGCGAGTTTCAGATTTATTTTAGCAAAGCAATTATTTCATTTTCAATTTTTTCCCTTAAATTAGATACGGAAAATAGACGATATGTGGCTTCACACAGTTTTATCTCATCTATTCTTAAATTGCTTACGAAGTTTTCTTATTGTTTTAGTTGCTATTTTTATATCTATTCACAACACCGATCTTTTTCATTTTCAACAATCTATACGCAACTGACGCTTAGCCTGTGCATTATTCTCCTTACTTGCCCGGCGTAGCCTACGTTTCACGTACCGGCTCGTTGTTATTACGTACAGACTCATTGCTTTTACGTACACATTTCTTTTTTCCTACATGCGAGTTGATTTTTCGTACACGCATGTTACTTCTCCGTACACGCGTCACGCTAGCAATACCACGTGCATTACGTACACGCTCGTTGGTTTCACGTACAGACTCGTTAGTTTCACGTACATAACCGTTGGTTTCACGTACAGACTCGTTAGTTTCACGTACGGGCTCTTTATTTTTCAGTACATGTGGTTTGGTTTCACAAACACGCGCGTTCCTTTTGCCAAGTCCGTTACTTTTATGCACATGCTTACAACGTGGTAAGTTATCCGTGTTACGTACACACTCGTTGGGTTCACGTACAATCTCGCTGTTACAAACACGCTCGTTTTTACTTACACGATTACTTTTCCGTACAAACACATTGCGTGCAGCCGCATTATTTTTCCGTACACGTACGTTGGTTTTACGTACACGCGTACCACGTGGTACTCTGGCGTGCACGTTACGTACACAGGCGGTGGTGTGTACGTGTGAGAGGTAATGCTAGAAGGAGCGCGCTAGATACACACGAGCTTCAGTTCTATGGATCTCAACGAAGCCGAGTTTGCTGTAGAACTCGTGAAGGCATGCGTCTGTTGAGTTTATACAAGCGTGAACGCCGCCCACACCTGCGAAATAAACAAATCATTCATTTATTACCCGACTACGGCGAAGCAAAAAGGAGGGTATATATATTTTCTCGATAGGCAAGGCATTCATGAAATGGACTAACTAAACTGTGTACTACATTTTAAGTGTGACGCAAAAACTCGGCTAGAGTATAAGTACTTGTAGAAAACCTGGATTTCCAACGACCCCTAATAGGTAAACTAAGTATAAAGGGAGTGTAGTGTAGTGAATGTAGTAACCGTGCGCCCGTAGTGCAGCTAGCAGGCACGCCATGAGTCGGTGCTTGTCGTGCGGCGAGTTGGCGCCGAGCACGCAGCACGTGAGGAGCGCGGGGTGCGACGACAGTACTTCTGCAGGAGGCGCCATGTCTGACGCACTGAACACGTGGAAGTGACGAATGCATTCCTAAATGTACAACATACATTCTATTAATATTATAAATTCAATTTCCAATCGTTTATTGCACTTTAGCGCCGAAGACCGGGCTCAGTGGCGCGTCTTGGGAGAGACCTACGTCCAGCAGTGGACCGATATAGGTTGATGATGATGATGATGATGATGATGATGATGATGATGATGATGATGATTGCACTTTATGTTGTTCTATAGATGTTTTACAAAAGGTAGTGTAGGAAACATAAACCCTGTTAGGGTACAGCAAGTTGTTGGGGTATAGATAGGCGTTAGGTGACATATTATAAACGCGAAAGTATGTGAGAATGTATGAATGTATGTTTGTTACTCGTTCACGCAAAACTACTGATCCGATTTGGATGAAACCAGGAATATATATTGTCCGTGACCTGGATTAACACATGGGCTACTTTTATATTTTTATACTTTTTACCTTATGGTAGTTTTAATATAGAAATATTTGCATAAAGCGAAGTCGCGACCATTTGCCACGAACTATAACTGTTTTTTTTTTAATGATAAAATCAGTTTTTTCTCGAATAAATCTCGAAATATTTTGGGTGCTTGGTGCACATAATTTCTTGCACAGAAAGAATATGAATCGTAACACCACGGCTATAAAAGTTATATTACCTTTGCAGCGGGACTGAGATCCTCCCGCTCCATTAGTTCCTTGGGGTACTTGGCGCACATCTCCGGGATCCAAGCGACCTCTTGCTGTCGGTAGAACTCCTTGCTGTTCAGAGCTGCACACGCGTAACCTAGGATTTGCGGTTTCACTCCTGAAAAACCTGGATTATACAATTAAATTATATTATACAATTATATTATATTATACAATTATATTATTATACTAGCTGACTCGGCAGACTTCGTACTGCCTCAATCGATAAATAAAAGACCTACCCCCTATCTTATAAAAAGTTAGAGTAGACATTATGTCCTGATTACGTATGTTAAACAAGACATAATGTCTACTCTAACTTTTTATAAGATAGACCACTAAACTTTTGTATCAAATAAATCTGTTATTCACCTTTTAAACTTTCTCTGGACTTCCACAAATAATTCAAGACGAAAATTAGCCTAATCGGTCCAGCCGTTCTCGAGTTTTAGCGAAACTCACGAACAGCAATTCATTTTTATATATATACGGGTATATAATGTATATATAGAAGATGGAAGACTACAAACTATACTAAGGTACGCTTTAAGTTTACTCGAGATTAAATCATCAAGACGAACACTTTTAAGAGTTAAAATTGTGAATTAATTACTTTTTTATGTTATCAACTAGCTGATACCCGCGACTACGTACGCGTGCGAAACATTCTGCCAAAATATATGTCACCAGCATACGATGAGCCTCGTAGCAAATGGCTGCTTTTGGTTTAGAAAGTTCAAGCTGTATCTAAGAATCCACGTTTACGATTTCAATAAAACATAGCCTATGTTTCAATCCGGAAAAAAGGCTTCCGAATGGTATAAGTTTCATTGCAATAGGTCCAGTAGTTAAGGCGCGATCCGGGAACAAACAAGCAGACAAACTCGATTTTCGAAATCAGAATCGTTTATTTAGTAGATCTGCATATTTATTTTAAAAAATTTATTTCAAAAACTAATTTTAAATTTAGTTTTTGGATTTTTTTACAGTTTTGAATAGTGTAGATATCCCGGCCCATGATCCTATCCACACCCTGTATAACAGTGATTATTTTACAATAGCAATAAAACCTTACCATTGACCCTCACAGGCGCATTCTCATCACCAGCATTACTGCAATCGTCATCATCTTCTATCACCATACACAGTTCCGGAGTCAGCGTTAGGAATGGTACAACTAACCTGTAAATAAATAGAGGTTTTATTTACTTAATTACTAGCGACCCGCCCCGGCTTCGCACGGGTGCAATGCTGATACTTTTTTATAGATCTTTTTAAGGTGTACAATACTGTAGTACATTTTTTTTCTATCTCGTAGGATTCAGCCAGCGTGTGCAATGCAAGCACAAAAAATGTGTTTGTTTACGACATCACATTAGAAACCTCTAAAACTATCAGTATTTCTATACTATATTATGCATGTATTATACATTATAAACTTTCCTCTTGAATCACTCTATCTATTATAAAAAACAGCATCAATATCCGTTGCTTAGTTTTAAAGATCTAAGCATACGCAGGGACAGACGGACTGCGGGAGGCGACTTTGTTTTAATCGACTTGAATAAAGGGGAGGTTCTCAATTCGGTTGTATTTTTTCAGTACTTTGGCAGTTAAATAAGTGTTACTGGAAAAAACACGTCATCCACGTACACAACATTGCGTATTTTGCTTTTCTGTGGTGTTTACGATCAATAGAACAGTCCCAATGAACTGCTATCATCATCACCATCATCATTTGATGATGAAGGCGTATCAAATTGGAGTCGGTTTTTCCAGTTTTTTAAACTTATAAATTATATTAGTGATTTACCTATCAGCGGGTAAGGTTTGCAGATCAGCTGGGAACAGATCACTGCAGTCGGATCCGTCTCGACACGTCTTGTGACATATTTCACATACCTGCAAATAAAAGTAAAATATACGAACCTTCTTCTTCTTCCTGCCCTTATCCCACTAGGTGGGGTCGACACAACATGTTCTTTTCTTCCATTCTCCCCTATCATCCGTCATCTCAGTGTTCACTCCTCTCCTATGCATATCATCTCTTACACAATCCATCCATCTTTTCTTGGGCCTACCTCTTCCTCTATATCCATCCACATTCATACTTAGCACTCTCCTCGTTACATGACTCTCTTCCCTCCGCATATACGAACCATTTTATAAATCATAAATCATCATTTATTCATATATAGTTAACTAGCCGTCTCCCGCGGCGTTGCTCGCGTTAGAGTGTGACTTTTCAAAATTCCTTTCTTAGTGCGCCCCTACACTATAAAAGGAACCTACCCTTCAAATTTCATACCTCTAGGACTTATAGTTTAGGCTGTGCGTTGATTCTCTGTCAGCTTCAAAAGAGTTTTATATATATTGATGATGATGATTGATGATACACGTCAGAGTAAAGTTAATATTAATATTGGTTACTTATCCTAAATAAGTAATTTAACAACATTCAGCATTATAAACAGTATAGGTATGTAATATGTATCTCATACCTTTAATTTGAAAAATTCATCTATTGTATAGAAGGATTGCTTGATAAGCCAGGTTTTCAGTCGTGATTTAAAGCAGTTAAGGCTGGGTGCATCAGTAATGTCAGCTGGGATCCTATTGTAATTATTCTATTATTCTTTTATTATTTATTACTTATTATTTATTATTCTTTTAACAGCCCAACTCAGAGATCTCACTGATAATCTTACCAAGCAAGCAAGCTCGCTTGCATTGGGCCTACTACTTACTGTTTTTCTGCAACAGTGTAAACTAACGCAGAAAAACAGTGGTACTAAATAAAAAATGTCATGATAACATTGTGGAATAAAGAAATGGTATTTGTATGCACTGATATCCGTTAGTTGAAGAAACTCACCGCTTGTTCATCAGACGCTGTATAAGGGCGTACAGTTGCCGGCGGTTCGTTTGGCACAATCTGTAATCTCATCACTTCCCCGCTGCATTCGACTGGCAGTAATCGCCGTAGATCAGCGGTAAGGCCGCCTCGGAACACCCAAGGTTCTTGAGCGCCGCTTTCGAAGGCTTCTCGCCAGCCTTTTGAGAACCCTGCAGGTAATCAGCTCAGCCGTGTATAACAGAATGCCAGAAGGGGACAGGAATGCGGCTTCCACAGCGATATTTAAAAATAAATTTAATAAATGGCTGTTGGAGAAGACATTCTACAGCGTAGGTGAATTCCTTGAATCACCTGAATTGAAGAGTGTTTTCTCTTAACTCTACTCTAATGTTATTAATATTATGTTATTGGGAAAATAGAACGACCTGTAAATTTATTTTATGAATAAACTAGCCGTCGCCCGCGGCGTTGCTCGCGTTCTACCCTTTAGAGTGTGACGTTTCAATATTCCTTTCTTAGTGCACCCCTACACTATATAAGGATACTACCCTCCAAATTTCATACCTCTAGGACTTATAGTTTAGGGTGTGCGTTGATTCTCTGTCAGCTTCAAAAGAGTTTTATATATTTAGAGATTATTGTATTGTAATCATACAAGTTATAACGCGAGAATTCGCTGAATGGTGAAGCTTCGAAATCGTTCTGTCAGGAGAGCTTTATACCGCGTTCACACTATGCCCATGTCGCTGCCGGCATTATTGCCGCGAATTTATTGCCACAGCAACATCACCCTTATTCTCACTAGAGAGCAAGGGCATGAACTTGGGTCGGGAGCCGGGACAGAGGCATGATCGTGTTCACACTATGCTCGTGCCCACTTCCCTGCCGACTGCGGCATAGTGTGAACGCAACATTAAATAAATTAATATTCTTGAACATTTCACACAACACCCTCTAGTCCCAATATATGCAAAGCTATGGGAACTAGATTGCTAATAGAATACTAATATCCATTTTTTTCTAAACACATGTAATAAATACCTAATAACACCTAGGCATAGAACAAAAAATATATGTTTGCCATACACACGAAATATAACTTCTTTTTACTTACATGTATAACTTGCTGGTGTATTAGAAGACACGTTAGTAGGGAACTTTCCCAATTCTGTGAAAAAAAAACATCTATTTTAGAACTAACATACTTTTGATCTGTATTTAAATTAACTTATCAAGCCACCTTAGGAAGCCGTTTATTAATAACAGGACCGCGCATAGCTTATATAACAAAACTAGCCGTCGCTCGCGGCGTTGCACGCGTTCTAGACCCTTTAGGGTGCTACTTTTCAAAATTCCTTTCTTAGTGCACCTCTACACTATATAAGGATACCCTCCAAATTACATACTTCTAGGACTCATGGTTTAGGCTGAGCGTTGATTCTCTGTCAGCTTCAAAAGAGTTTTATATATATTGATGATGATGATGATGATGATGACTGATGATGAATCAAGCCGATGGCCAAACTGATGTTACGTGGTAACCACTGCCTGTAACGAGCACATCCACTAAGGGCATCTACGGATCACTTTGACATAATGCATTACATAATGAATAGGTACATAGTGAGTGAATGAATCATCATCATCATCAACCTATATCGGTCCATTGCTGGACGTAGGTCTCTCCCAAGATGCGCCACTGAGCCCGGTCTTCGGCTCTCCTCATCCAGTTTTTGCCAGCTACATGTCTCAGATCGTCACCCCACCTAGCCGGAGGGCGTCCTACACTACGCTTGCCTAAACGCATGAATGAATGAACATAATATATTAGTAGTATTTTTGTAAACTTACCAAGCCATCTGAGAAATCCATCGAGTAATGATAGAACAGCGCACAGCTCCCATAGATACGGCTGTATCTCGGCACAAAGTTCTTTGTTGGGCGACGCGGACAAACGACGCGCAAGGCGACGAGTGCGCGAGTACCACCACGCGAAGCGACTGCGACGACGACGCCATTCACTTGTCTACGGGAAACAATATACAAATATAGATAACTAGCCGTCGCCCGCGGCGTTGCTCGCGTTCTAGACACTTTAGGGTGCGACTTTTCAAAATTCCTTTCTTAGTGCACCCCTACACTATATAAGGATACAACCCTCTAAATTTCATACCTCTAAGACTTATAGTTTAGGCTGTGCGTTGATTCTCAGTCATCAGTTTCAAGAGTTTTATATATATTTATATGTATATAAGTATTCTATCAGCAATCTAGTTCCCATAGTTCAAGCATTGCTTAGTTTGGGACTAGAGAGCGTTGTGTAATATGTCCAAAAATGTTTATTTATTTATAGAATTCCAGTCAGTCGCTTTAAGAGAAACGGGACTTTTTTTAGAGGTCTTTGACCTGTAGTGACCCTGAACAAAGTTGACCATACTACTACGTTTATGACTTTTGACCTCAACTGACCTTTGGAAGGTCAACACCTTGACCTCTTGACTCTAAAACTATGGGTCAAGTGAGCGTAGCGCGAACCTAAAAGTACCAAACGTCAACAAACCTTTAGAAAATGTTGACCTTGACCTCTTAACCCTAAAACTACGGGTCAAGTGAGCCTGGCGCGAACCTACAACTACGAAACGTCAACTGCCCTTTACAAAATGTTGACCTTGACCTCTTGACCCTAAAACTATGGGTCAAGTGAGCGTGGCGCGAAGCTACAACTACAGAAACTATATCCAGTCTTGCAACTCACCTCAGGCTTGTTATGAGTTGGTCTAGCAGCCTGCTTGTGTTGCAAGAGCCAGTAGTAATCGTTCAGCATGCGAAGCCCTCGGGCTCCGTGACTGAACGGCAAGTAGAACAACTCGCAGAGCAGCACTAGGTCATCGGACGTTAGGATATTATCGTCTATTGTCACATCCTCAGCTTCTACGAGTCTGGAAAAAATTAACACACACGAATTACGTAGTCGAACAAAAATTAAGCCATCGAATTACGTAGTCGTACAAAAATTAAGACATCGAATTACGTAGTCACACAAAAATTAAGCCATCGAATTACGTAGTAGTTTTTAAATGCTTATAATTTGAATGTTTTCAAGAGGAGAGTGAATAGGTTTTTTCTAAGCAAATGTGCTAAACCGTCGACTGTTTAACTGTGGTAATTGTGGCCAAATGCTTACCTTTGTAAATGTGTTAAAAAAAGTGTAAATCTGCTCTGAAAGATGATAAAAGCTACATAGTATACATACTCGTCGTTAGCTTCGATAGGCTCGGCTAGTTCTACCATCATGTCGGTGCTGAGAGGGCTGTGGCTCGGCTCCACTTGCATTGAACCATTCTACAAACAAACGTTACCACTTTAGTATAGAATTTTTTTTAATTTTGGGATTTAATTTGAAATTTCATATCAGTATGTTAGGTAAGTAGGCATAAAGTATTTTTCAATTTTTTTAATTTATGTCGCATACAATTGACAGGCGTCACAGCTCAGTCGGAAATAGCTCTGGACGCCTATGAAGTGGTTTTTCTGAATGTGAAAATTCGTGTTAGGTTTTGAAGAGAAAATCCACCATTTTCTTTTCAAAACAAACGACAGCCGACTTGACAAATGACTTGACTTGACTTATTTATTACAATTTTAACACTTGACATTGGCAAAATTGTCAGTCGAAATGACGGACACAGGCCATTACTGAAGAGAAGAAGAAGCTCTGGAAGCCTATGAGAGGGACTGGCGAAATAGAGCTCAAGAACGTGGAGACTGGCGGAAGTGGGGGGAGGCCAACAATGGGACAGTATGGGCTAATAGTAATAGTAATAATACCTCGCTCATAGTGTCATTCATGACAATATCAGACTCAGTGGCGGCGACGGAAGGTGGGTCCACATCTAAAGGCTCTCCGACCTCAGGCGGGCTGGGTCGGCTCGGACTCAGTGTTAGTGGCGTGTCTGTAAGTATAATGACCCTTTAGATACAAAAATTCATTTCCAGCATTTATTCAAAATATTTTTACATTTTTGGTACATCCACAACATTTTTTTGTTATTAGAGAATATCTGGCGGGGGGCAGCCCGTGATCGTAAAAACTGGAGGGATATGGGGGAAACCTTTGCCCAGCAGTGGGACAGTATGGGTTAACAAAAAATAAATAAATAAATATTCACGGACACTTAACACAACGCCTTCTAGTCCCAAACTAAGCAAAGCTTGTATGATGGAAACCAGATGGCTGATGAATACATACATGCATTTTTTAATTTTTTTTGTAAATATATACTTATAATACATAGAAACACCCAGAACATTACAAAATATCTTGAGAAACATTTAAGTATTCTTACCTCCGACACTCATATCCCCATTCCTCAGATCCTGTTCATCATCAACTATAATATCATCCTTCTTATCGAACTCATCGCTCATCTTCTCTCCGTTTTCCTCCAAAGCCTTTATTCCCATTAACGGCACTGGAAGGGTGGAGACTGGTATCTCCGAGGGTATAGCCATGTTGGAACTGGCTATAGGTATGATAGGATTAGGAATGGATTCGTTGAGAATTACTTTTGTTGGGGAAACTAGGGAGTTCATCACTGGGTTTGCGACTGGATTGAATGCGTCGATTGGTGTTATCTGTTGAGAGAAATTATATTAAAACTAGCCGTCGCCCGCGGCGTTGCTCGCGTTCTAGATTCTTTAGAGTGTGACTTTTCAAAATTCCTTTCTTAGTGCACATGAAAGTGGTGACGTCACTAGTTAAGCGCAGATGGTGACGTCACTAGTGACATGCAAGTGGTGACGTCACTAGTGACATACTTACCCCAGCGCTGGCGCAGTCCAACGTCTGCAGCTGACTGGCGGTGACAGTGGGGATGGCTGCACCGGCGGTGGTGCAAGTAGTGGTGCAACATGTTGACGTCACTAGTGACATGCAAGTGTTCACGGACGGCAGGATCGGTATTATGGGCACTGTTGGCACTGCGGATGTATAGCGAATCATATTCCCACAAGAGAACACACGTTTTACGACAAGAGGTAGCTAATGAAGGTAGGTATGAAACAAACGTTTTTAGATAAACTCATGTATAACTTTTTTTTTTATTTTTTCATTTTGTATTTATATCCCAAAGGGTTCATACTCCAAGAGAATACACGGTTTACAACAAAAAGTAAATAAGCTGAATACAAGCACTACCTAGTTCGAGTTAAGAATATTATGTAGTACTAGCTTCCGCCCGCGACTTTGTTCGCGTCCCGTTGGATCCAGTTGATTTTCCAGGATACAAAGTAGCCTATGTGCTAATCCAGGTCACGGACAATATATATTCCAAGTTTCGTCCACATCGGATCAGTAGCGTGAAAGAGTAACAAACATCCATACATTCTTACAAACTTTCGCGTTTATTATATTAGTAGGTAAGAAAGATTTATGTAATAGAAATGACTTTAGAATTTCATAGAATATAAAGTGTATTGAAGATTTGGTGTAATATTTGTTACCATTGATAGTCGGCTGAGGTTTGATAACAGGCCCTTGCGCTGTTTTAGGTATCGAGAACTCTGGTAGCCACTCGTTTATTGCTTGCCTGTAAGAATAAGACATACTTCACAATACTTTAGAACTAGCTGGTGAGACTTCATCAACGCAGGGTTAGAAGTGCAATTTGCTATGAGAATTCTTCTAGGCGTTGCGAGTTCGCGTCTCGTTGGATCCCGTCGATTTTCCGGGATAAAATGTAGCCTATGTGTTAACCCAGGTTACGGACAATATATAATCCAAGTTTCATCCAAATCGGATCAGTAGTTTTTCCATGAAAGAGGAACAAACAAATATACATACATGCATACATCCTTACAAACTTTCGAGTTTATATTATTTAGGATTTCACATCAATAATATTGTCATATGTACCTGAAGTGAAATATGTATCTACCTAGCTATAATAATCTCAATACTCTAACCCATTTGACATGTACCGTGAACTAACAAAATATGGATCTTGGCATCTGAGAAATAAATGAATTTGAGTTATTACTATGATATAACAACTTTGTAGTGAATGTTTACCTCAAAGCTTGTCTATGATGGTAGACATGCTTTCCCAACGGCACTGGTGATTCGTCGTCACAAACACCTTGCTCGCTCTCTCGTTCCAGCTTTATATCCCAGGATACTGCCTCCACTGTAACACATTCGTACTTCTGAGACCCAAGATATAGGCTAAAGATTAAATCACTTAGGTTTTATAACATAAAACTAAGGCTTATAAGGGTTGTATTCTAAATACAGAAGATGTTACTCAAGCATAGATCTTCTAATTATATAAAAGTCTTTTGAAGCTGACTGACAATCAACACACAGCCTAAAATATAAGTCCTAGAGGTATGAAATTTAGAAGGTAGTATCCTTATATAGTGTAGGGGTGCACTAAGAAAGGAATTTTGAAAAGTCGCACCCTAAAGGGTCTAT
Organism: Eulithis prunata; assembly: GCA_918843925.1. Taxonomy (NCBI): domain Eukaryota; kingdom Metazoa; phylum Arthropoda; class Insecta; order Lepidoptera; family Geometridae; genus Eulithis; species Eulithis prunata. Next base: position 5,064,882 of record OU974030.1, on the reverse strand, counting down.
AATTAGGATCAAAGATTTTAATCATATAATGCGTATGCTGCTACTACGCGAGCAAAGCCGCGTGCGACCGCTAGTTTTCATACAAAAAATCTATGCTTGAATCCAGATCAGTGCTTGAGCAGTAAATGTGAAGACGGACATAAGGGGCATATTCGCACAAACATAATAGCACTTTGAAACATTCAGTTCATCTCAAGTATACAAATATGATGTCCATACTCTAAGGTCAAATGTCTGATGACCAGCAATGATGAAGAGGATCTAAGATTTACATGAACAGGGATTTTTATGTTTTGTAAAATTTTGTAAAACACTTACTATGAGTTGGCGCGTCAAAAGTACAAGCAGCCCAATAACCCAACGTCCAAATCGGGATCATATTAGCATTGTATTCGCAGTTCGGGTTGGTCAACACGCCGCGGAGTAGCGGGATCAATTCCGGGGAGCGGCCACAGTATGGACCTACAACATTTCAAAGTCAAAGTCAAAGTCAAAAAGCTTTTATTCAATAAAATCTCACTGATCACTTTGAATCGTCATTACGTTTTGTATGATTAGGTATGATTACAATTTTTTATTTTTTTTATTTTTATTGGATGAGTTGGAGCTAGTTCGTCCCAAGCTTGTTTGTCTTCTAAATTGTAGTTAGTTACAAGTTAACTAATTCTAATTTGTAGTTAGTTACAAGTTATGACCTAGTCTAGTTGAAGGAAATAAATCATTTCTAGCATTGAATGCGACATATTGAACTATCGATACAAATTCGATACAAATTTTTTGTATGTGATATAATCTTGAATCGATATTGTGTATAATAATGAAAATTAGACCTTATAACATACCCAAAAAGATTCGTTTCTGATCGTAATCGTTTGCATGCAAATTGTCCCAGATGACGGGCGGCCGACGTAACACTTGAGTTATTTCTTCAATGCATTCCGTCGTCAATGTCTTGGATATCACTTTTGGACCTAAAATATATCACTATTATTATTCACAGATAATAAAACTATTTGATTTGACCCGTAAAATTGGCATATTGGTAATCTATAGATTATCTCTTAGGGCACATCATAAATGCCATACTTTTCATGTATGATGTTACTCACCAGTCCACATAATATCAATCTGCAGACTAAGCTTAGTGCCCAGAGTGTTGAGATACTCAGAACTGTTGACCGTTGGCATGGCACGCGTTGAGCAGTACTGAGTAGGGCATAGGAGGAAACGTGGACAGCCAAGATGCTGGTGGATCTCATTTGTTATTGACACCTGGAGACATTTTACTGTTTTTTAGGTATAGTTAAACAAGCCTAAGGGCATCGGGGAACTACGCTTTGGTTATAAGACGAATTTGATTTGTTGTTGATTGAACCATGCAAAGTCACAAGGTAACCAAGTGTATTGTGATTTCTAAGTTTGGTTGATTGAAATCGGTCTACAAGTCTCAAGACTATCCTAAGACTCAAGACTATTCCAGGACTTAAGACTATCCTAAGACTCAAGACTATCCCAGGACTTAAGACTATCCTAAGACTCAAGACTATCCCAGGACTTAAGAATTCCAAGACCAAGACTTGAAATTTCATAAAAACTAACACGTTATGACGTTACAAAGCCATAAGATGACCAGTTGATAACACGGTCAGACTCATAACTAGGTATCATTCTTCAAAAAATCAATTTATGCTAGTCCTAACTATAATAAACTGACTTACTTGAGCATGAGCGAAACTCTGGAATATTTGCTTGTCGGATTCACTCATCTCCGGCTCAATGTCATCGAAGAGCAACGCAAAGCAGGTGCAGCCAAACTGGGAGACCTGAAAACAATATCTCGTGAGAACTAAATTTCATATCCTTGTATAAATCTTATAATTGATCCTATCCATCCAAAGGTTGCCTGGAAGAGATTGCTTTAAGCAATAAGGCCGCCCATTGTACCTACCTCCTAAAACTCAATCGTATTACCAATTATGGTATTTTTTGTTATTTTCTTTACTTGTGGTGTACAATAAAGAATATTCTATCAATCTATCTATCTATAAATTATGAGACTGAGATATATATGTGTTGACTCCAAAGATGACAGGGTAGGGGAATAAGATCTGTAGTGATGTCCTGCTTATGTGTATTCCTTAATTAAAAAATGGGAAATGACATCTTCGATTGAATTATATTTTATACTCAACCATGCTATTTAAAAAGATTAAGATGCTATTTTAGATGCATTATTAAAACAATATAATGGGCACTATTTAGTTATAAATACTTTAGTGATGGATCTAACATAATTATTAATTAAAATTTTCAATTGATTCAAGAAACTCAAGTTTGAATTTATCTTGCTTTGATATACTTAGGTCCTTAGTATTTGTAGTGCCATTGGTAATGAGGTAATCCACGGGAGATTTTATAATATACATTTAATCAGCAAATAAGAATAGTAGTGTCACGGGAAAGTAAAATTTCCGTTTACTCTATTAGTAGTGCCAAGCGGTAGAGCCTAAGAAAATAAACGGTTTTATGTAGGTAATAAATTTAATACAATGCTAAAAATGGCTTTGTTAAATAGCCTTACTGTACCTGTTCCAGTTTTCTCTTCAAAGTGGTAATCTCCTTCTGACTGCTGTAAGTGATATCAAGACCTGGAGACAATGCGTAGCAGAACAGGATGCCCTGCTCCTTGGCCGCTGTGATCAGTGACGTGAGGTGTTCTGCTTCCTCCACCGTGTAGAGCTCTCGCCAGTAGGCTCGGTGTTTGTAATCGTCCTTTGGAGCATAGACATACATGTCCATGCCCCATTTCTTGAGTCTGTTAGATAGTAAATGGTGGTGCATGATAATAATCAACATGACAGTTTAATTACAAATATCATTGAAGGAAAGGTAGAAGGAAAGAGAGGAAGGAGAAGACAGAGTAAAAGTTTTATGAGTCGACTGAAAGAAAAGATCATTGTCATGTTGTTTAAGGAAGTCAAGGAAGCTGCCCTGGAAAGGGACAAATGGCAAGAGCTGCATTATTACACCGACAAGAGCTGAGTTCTTAAGTTAGAAGGATAGTGATAATGGTACGGTGGCCGTTCCTTCAGATCTCCGATTTCATCAATGTCTTACAAATATTACCAAACTTGTGTTATGTAGGATGTAATAAAACAAAATTATTTTATCAATTTCTTACAAATATTACCAGAATTGTGTTAAAAAAAATAAAGATCAAAATATAGTTTTTTATGCTTGTTGTGAAGTGTTGACATACATCACACACATCTGTGTAGCAATTTGAGTTACATGATTGTTGTAACAGCTGATGCAGAAAGGTATACTAGTTAGGTAGATACTTACTTTTGAAATAGATCTTTCCTTTGTTCAGTGGTCCACGGTCGCCCGTAAAAGCCTGCAAAGTTATTCACAGGTCATTCACACCATTTTGCCGACGATAAAAAACAGACAAATCGAAAACACAATGCAGCACTGAACAATACCTTCTACAACACCACATATGAAGTCTTTCCTCTTTGTATGAGGCTCGTCTGAAGCTTCGGTCATCTTCTTCAGAAGAAATGAAATGGAACAAAATGAAAGTGCCCTAGATTCACGCGTTTATCACGAAATTGTTATACCTACCTACGCGATGCAAAGTCGCAAACCTAGCGTATCAACAGAAGACAGTGGGATATAAAATACGAATTTGTAATCCTAGCGAGCACTGTATAGGTCGCAAATTGTCATTATAGCCTGGAATTGTGTATTTAATTCAGAAAATAGGTAAAACAGCCTACTCTTGCTTCTGCTCACAAAAATTTATAATCAAAATAGAGATGTCCATCTCACTCATCAATGTACCTAATCGATGTTTGGTTTGGTGCGATGATCATTAATTTTGATCGCATCGATTTTGGATTTATGAACTTAGAAATAGAAACGTCAGTATTATTTTGTACATCACTCTCTTTGCTACCTAAGTAAGTTCCACGATAAGGCTGGCAGATTGATTTAGCATTAGCTAAGTCCACCCATATTGTATTTTTTATGTTTTGTGATTAATAAAAAGGTTAGGTTGCCTGGAATAAATTGCTATCAATGATAAGACCCATTGCATTATATCAGCTTTATTTTTATGTTTTTGGTGTTTAAACTACCTATCAACCAATTTATAATTTTGTGCAATAAAGTATTAAATAGTAATAATAATGTAACATCATCGTCTCGTTATCTGTGGTCTCGTTGTTATTTTGTTTGTTCATCATCGATGTCACATAAATAATTTCTACCGATATATTTTTCCAACCCTATTGTATTTAATTTTTTTATTTTGTCCTGCCGCTGGATGCTTGTCTTTTTGCCAAACCCCTATTCTTCTCTATCTAGTGTTGCCAAAACCAGTTTGAAAATTCTACTAAGAAAAATATGGTAGATATTTGGACGGAATGTGTAGCTTTTAATCAATCTTAGAATAGTTCGTATAGAAATAAAAATGCTTTGATAGGTATAGTAGTATGTACGTACTTATATTACTGCTTTCAGCTGCTTGCTACCCTTTACTACTTCATCTCATCTACAACACTCAGCCCTAGGATTCCCCCATCAAAGTCCTACGTTGCTCTACGCTTTGGTTCTATGAGTACGTTTAAGTGAGTAGGTAGTGTACCTACCTACCTAAATATATAATAATAAGACATAATATATTTTTTAAATAATGGGACCGATGAATAAAGCAACTAGAATCATTTTATTCTCGTTTATTGAACGAAATCAAATTACATTATACATGTATGTATACCTACCACAGTTTGTCAAGAATTTTTCAAATTCTCCATTCAAAAAAGTTACGTTTATTTTAACATTTTATTATTTTACACTAAATAAACTAATTTTATTATGACTAGAACATTGTAATACTGGTAGGTATAATAAATCCAAACATAATGCGTATCTACTATGTACTGGCCTACCTAGATATTTAATTATATACAAGAAAATGCCTCTGAAGGATTGTAGGTACCTACCTACCTATTTACTACACGAATGTTAGTTTATCCAAATAACTCCACAACTACTAGGTAAGTAGTACTACTTTCTGTGGTCGTTAATTGATATTTTGCAAAACTGGCCACCTTCTCAACCAAGGGGTTGAAATCCTTGGGTTCTTGTCTAAGGTTTTCGTAGTTCTTGCTACTCGTTGGTAGATGGCGCTAAGTCTAAATAATTGGTATTACTAGCTCGCATAGCTCTACTGCTCCACCGGCTACCGCTGCTGTATGTACTCTAAGTAGCTCTATATTAGTTTAGTTCCAATAAATGTCCTTTACGTAGGTAGGTAGCACATACGCGTAATTATAATTATTAACTCCCGTAGTTTGAAATACATTTACCGTTTTTATTTGTAAAGTAGTTTCCAATAGCTAATAGGTAATATCCTGAAATTACCGCGGTAATCACGTCCCCGATGAATAAATACAAATCTAATCTCTTAGCTATAATATCCTCAACCAAATGACCTCACCAAGCACATCCACAATTATATCCGTATCTATTCCCTGCCTAAAAGTGTTTTTTATCAAATATCCTCGCTAATCACATCTTATTTGTACTTATCCGTCTATCTACATTATAATCCGCTGTTGGTAGCACAGATCATAAAATATTGTTCAGATCATAAATATTTGTATGAAAACCCGAATAAGCGCCTCTAGCGAGAGATTTCTAAAATATGTTTCTCCATACAAAAACTGCGAGTTTCTCGAATCTTGCTTGTCGCAAACCAACTTCAAAACTACGGGCTAAGTTCTTCTATTTCACGAAGACGGTTAGCTTTTTGTAGTATAGTGCATGCACGTAAACCAATCGTACGCGCCGTCTCTTTCTATCTCAATACGTCTGAGTGCTGCAGAGCTTACGCAAACAAACATAGACAAACCGTCTTCGTGAAATAGATCAATACTCGTAGTTACAGTATCGATTCTCTATGCATTGTTCCTGTAGAAAGCGCTGGACAGCGCTGGCGACCTGTCAGCCAAGCATTCCTCCCGATATGTTGCCGTGAACCCGCATGTGACGGTTTAGATTTCCTGACTGAGAAAACCTGGAAAACAAATACGTATTTATACATTGCGTGGCACAACTAGATTGCGGAGCTGCCCTCTGCTGTGTTGCGCGCAGTGTAGTCGCTACCTACGACGACCCAAACATTTTTAAACTGTGGGTTTAACTAAGAACCTACTTACTAAGAACCTTGGAAAAGCCCTATCAAACTAAAGATTGATAATTTTCTGTTTCTAAAAAACCTAGGTAGCTAAGTAGGTAAGTACTTGCCTTTTACCACAGAATTTACTTACCTATAAGAAAAAATATTATTTCGTAAAAAAGTAAAAGAAATTCGTTTTAGATAAGAAAAAAGTTACAAAAAACTCAGAGAAGACATACACTGCCTAAACTACATGTGGTAGCACAATAATATGTTTCTAGAAGACCTAGGGCAGACCTATGATCTGTGACCTAGGTAAGGTACCTTACCTATTACCACAGATATTATAAAAAATTTTCTCGAAATTCTCTTAGCAAAATTTCTCGCTTTGCGAATGCGTTTACGTGTGCGTGTGCTACACTCGAGTCGAAAGTCAAAACAAATGCACAGACTCGGGGGTCGAAAAGCACCCTTACCTACCCGTGATATTCAACTAACCTCAGTAAGCACAATTTGCATTGATACGGCTTCTCTCCCGAATGTATTCGCAGGTGTTTCGTCAACGTTGAGCTGTCTGAAAACGCTTTCTTGCACGATCTACATCTGTAACAAAAACTACTTCGTAAATATGAAAGGATGGTGAAAAATGTACGTAGAATCTCTCCGCTAGACTGAGAGACTATAGGGTGCCTTCTGGTAAGATCAAGACGGGTATGATCAAAAACCAATATTTTCAAAAGCTCTCATCTTCGCACGAGCTTAAAAAACTTAAGTATAGGATAGGAAGTTGTTATTTACAAAGAAAATAACGATTAATACAGTATTTAAGAACAATATTTACAAAATACACACTAATACCGCGTTCACACTATGCCATTGCCGCTGCCCGAATTATTGCCGCGATTAATTCCGGAATTATTGCCACAGCAACATCGCCAAGTTCATGCCCTAGCTCTTTGGTGAGAATAAAGGCGATGTTGCTGTGGCAATAATTCCGGAATTAATAGCGGCATTCATGCCGGGCATAGTGTGCACGCGCTATAATAATAAGTATGGGAAAAGTAGAAAATGAATGAAAATCAGTGAAACTTACTGGTATGGGCGTTCTCCAGAATGCGTCCTCATGTGTGTGGTCACACTGGAGCTTTGACTGAACCTTCTATCACAAATGGGACACCTGGAAACCAAGTTCAAGTTATAGTGGTCACGGCCATTGTTGATATACATAAAAACCTCCATTACATCGCGTGACATACGACCGACTAGCGCGGGCAAATGTGAAAACTCGTGTTAGGTTTTGAAGAGACAATCCACCATTTTCTTTTCAAAACAAACGACAGCCGACTTGACAAATGACTTGACTTGACTTATTTATTACAATTTTAACACTTGACACTGTCAAAATTGTCTGTCGAAATGACGGACACAGGCCATTATTGAAGAGAAGAAGAAGAAATGTTTGCATCAACCCCTAAAAGCTCAGAATATTGAAATCGGGGCTTAAAAATACCCCTTTTTTTATGTGCTCAGCATTTGGCTGCCAGCACACCTGATGGTAAGTGTAGCTGCAGCCTAAGGTGGAGCACGTTTAGCTATAATCGACCTATTCACTCTTTTCTTGAAAATTCCTAGGTTTTATCTTTTGTTGAGAAAACAGAGAACATTCCTAGATAATACATATGAGACTGTATAATTGTAGCTGCGCCTTTAGAACTGTTGGTAAAATTTGGAATCAACTTTAGGTACATGCTGATTAGTAAGCAAGCTCGTATGAATTAGTAGCCAACACTAGTGACGCAGTTTTTAGGTCGCCTTAAGGCCTCCGTCATGGCTTCACGACTGCTAGAGCTGGAACGACAGTTAAACGTACCCTGCGTAGCACGGAAGCGCTCAGATACTGATTATAAACAAAGAATGTAATACGTAGTTCCTACGTAAGAAGAAGCGGGACTCCCATTCTACCAAAATTACACACTGAAAATCTCGTTTTGTATGAATCGTGATTCAAATTTTGACCCCCGTTTCATACATTGTTCGTTTCTCGAAAGCACGAATCTAGTTCGAGAGTTTCGCCAGTCTGCTGATTATAAAATCCACACTCACCGAAAAGGTTTCTGCCCTGTATGAGTCCTGACATGAGCCGTCAAGTTAGCTGCCTGGGAAAAGCTCTTGTTACAATCCCCACATCTGTAAGGACGTTCTCCAGAGTGCGTCCTAAGATGAGTCTTCAAAGTGCTAGGTCTGGCATAAGTCTTGCCACAGATACGGCAAAGGTTCGGCTTTTGTTCATCGTCTTCTGAGCAGCCGCTTAGAGCGCCCACCTGGTTGAAAGAACTAGGTGAGAACTAGGTAGTAAGATAAAATGTTAACTAGTTTTTTTTTATGTTTAGTACCTGCCTAAAGTTACCTAAGATAATTTAAATAATTAAGTTTAATCGCCTAAAACATTTTTTTGCGATACCTTAAAAAGTGAATAAGTTTTAAAGGGCTTCCTACTGTTATGACCAAATTGTAACACTGTAAATAAACATCTACGGTCTTATTCCAGAACGGGGACTAAAGAAAGTCACGGTTTAAACGTCAAGGCTTATACAACCCGGCCGAATTAAGCGGTGTAGCGGGGGAAGTATCGAGTTCAGAGCCGAATAGGCCTACTACCTAGTTTATACCACTGTCATAGGTTGATGACTATTGGTCACTCACCTGAACTTTCCCGGAAGCGGCACCACATCCATACCCGTATTCATGCGGATGCACACCTCCCTGATGGTTCAATATCGAATAATTCCCCATACTCTGTTCCTTCTGTTCATACGACTTCGGGGCTTCATACAACTTTGACTGCTCATACAACTTCGGCGACGTATCATACAACTTTGACTGCTCATAGAACTTTGGCGATGCGTCATACAACTTTGGCTGGGTTTCGTAGATTTTCCCCGGAGGTCTTTTTAACTGGCTCAAACTCTTTTGTCCGAAGTTAGGTTTTTGTTGGAATATGGCGTAGTTAGTATTGGGTTTTTGGTTTTGGATTAGCGGTTTGAAGGTAGAGGTCGCTGTGATTAAGGGGTCCGATTGGTTGGGGGTTCGGAAGTCGGCTGTGAAGGAGTAAGTTGCAGAGGGGTAGGTGGAAGGGCTGATAACGTTTTGCGCTTGAGGGTACACCACGTTCACTGATGGTGTTGCTGGATTCTGGTTCCATTGTACCTAGGGTTACAAAAAACAATTGCTGAAATAAAATTCTCTAACTACATTTTTATATAATATTCTTAGTTACGTATAGGTAGATTTTTATTTTATTTTTCATTGCATCCTGTGTTGACATTTCAATTTTATGAAACTGATTAGTACCTAATAGCTGCCTTTTTAATCGATTAATATGACAGTCAATACGATACTGAGGCGAAATAAATGTAATTGAAAATGTGTTTATCTGTCCACGAGCATGTTCGTCTAGTGAATAGCGGGGAATTCACTAGACGGACATGTCTGTCGCCACAATACACTACACAGATTCATTAGACGGACATGCTCGCGGACAGTCTGTACGGACATCAGATTGAATTCACTAGACGGGCAGTCTGTCTGTACGGACATGTCTGTCGCCACAATACACTACACAGACTCATCAGACGGACATGTTCGCGGACACATGTCCGTACGGACATGTTCGTACGTGAATGTTCACCGCGGACCGCCTGCTCAGACCTGATGTTGCGTTCACACTATGCCGCAGACGGCAGGAACTTGGGCAGGGAAATGTTTCCGTCATTTCGACAGACAATTTTGCCACTGTCAAGTCAAGTCATTCGTCAAGGTAGGTACTTAACGATAATAACCAAGCACATTTTTTTAAAGTAAACATTAAATTTTTTGCACAGCTCATTTTCTTTTCCTGCATATTATTGGTCCCGAAGCAAATGTTACCTGTGAGCATAGCTGGTCTGGCGGACAACCATGCATGGTCATGTTCATGGACACGTTCACGCTCATGGTAGGGAACAGAGGCGGTATGGGGCCTCCATAGTGCTCGTAGTAGGGGTAGCCGGCGCTGGCCCCGCTGTTCACCATCATCTGTTTTAGGTAAAATGGTAAAATGGTACTTTGATGACGATGTGTGTAATTTGAAATTTTGTGACATTATTATTACTTAACACAGAAAAATAGTAGATTAATAACCTAGGAGACAAAGCATTGTCTTAATGTCGAGTGAGTCACGGAGGATCCTAGTGTTCGACAGTTTAGTGGTGTTGACTAGAATCCGTAGTGACAGAGGGTAAATTTTTTTTTTTTTAACAATGTCTTCAGACCTCGGTCCAAAACGCGTATTATCACGCGTTTTGGTCGGAATTTTCCACCGCCGTAACAGCTTCGTCATAAAAAGTGACGAGAAGGCAATTTTTGATTATGTAAAAAGTGTTGACGTTGCAAATGTATTTAGGTCATTTTCGTCATCACTAAAACAGTAATTTGGATTTACCCCCACTCTATTGTTGTCTGGCTAATTAATGGTGAAAATAGCACATTGAAAATGTCCAAAAGCTTTTATACTTCATCTCTGATAGTAAAAATTAAATGAAACCTACGAATTGAAAGCGAAACCTTACAAAAAGCCATATTCATTACAATTATTCATAACGGATCACCCAAGCTCTCCCCCCAGTTTTCTCGAGCTTTTCCATTTTCTATTCCCCTTAAATCAGAGCGAGACGGCATATAAATGTCAATAAAAAAAACATGAATTAAAACGAGACGCAACATGTTAGATCTTCGCAACAAAGCGCGATGGCTGAAATCGTACTAAATGCATGGCGTCCCGCTCAGCCTGTTGTAAAATTGCAAGATTAGAAAAGGAACGCAGATTCTTATCAAAAAGCATTCAAAAAAGCGTTCATCGCGCTTTTCGTCGTGGCATGTTGTGTGTGTGTAAGTGAGACGGTTATACCTGAGGGTGTGCTGGTTCGTTGCAGTCGCCATGTACGACGGCGTGCTTGAGAGATAGAAGTACATCTGCTGCCTCCCCTCCTCCCCTCTCCCGGCAGTCGGGCTGGTTGCTCCGGCTGTAAACGGGTGGTTATGCTTTTGGTGCGTTCAGCGCATACGTAGGTACGTAGGTGGTTTGGTTACGAAGTAAAAATTATGCAGTGTATCTTTTTTTTATTAGGTACACTTCTTTTTAAAATAATCTAGCCTCTTCTGTATTTTTCAATATGTGACGATCAACTAAAATTGGCATAACTCAAAGGGTCTAGGGCAAATTGGATGGAACTTAGGTCCCACATTTTTTTAAAACAGCAATGATGGAACTTTGTTAATACAATACACATAGAATGCATTTAAAAAAACGTAGCAATGTAATTATAAAACAGCGGGAATTATTGTTATTAGACATTTTACTTCGAAAAATGCGTCTTTTTTTTAATGTTGTTTACCGTATTTATAGGTGTTTACGTCAAAATAATTACTTTATTTTGCGTTTTTGTGACTGCTTATAGATTATGATAAAACCAACAAAAGTTATAAATAACAAAATTAATCTACAAATTAACTAAGTAGGTATGTAAATGTATGCAAATCGGGACCTGAAATACCCCAACGCCTTTAATAATTTTTTTTTAAACTATTGAGTATGTTATTCCAAAGTTTAAACAACTCCTTACTGAATTGGTGCTTTTTGTTTTACAGTGTAACTAAAAATACTTTTCAACACACTTGCTCATAAAGTGGCTCTATGGTCACCGCAATTAGGCACAGAATGACACCCATAATCAAACTGTGACTTTTCATTGCTATAACTCACTAGTGGGTTATAGATTTTTTTTTTAATTTTATTGGTTGAGTTCCTTTGTTCTTAAAAAAGTTTTTATTCAAAAAAAAGATCGTGTTCAATAGAACAAATAAATTAATGTTCCTATTGTTTGCTCATTTCATGCAACTTCTTATTTAAATACGGTAATCATCAATACACACGTGTATCATACACGTGTGTATTGATGATTACCGTTCTCGGCTCTCTTAAGACCCTCGCCGCCTCGGCTGTAATCACCAATGTTACACACTAGTACCATAATGTACTATAATCAAAACATGTTTCAAAAAATTAAGCTTATATACTGGGTCACCCAAAAAAATCACATTCGACCACTTTAAAACACAGGTAGTGGTTACACTCAATAATATCACGCGGATCGCAAATCCACCGCAAATAATGCGATTCTGTCAATATTTCTTCGAATTAATATTGCGCTTTAGCAGCTGGTTTTAACGTCCAGTTTAATCTCTCGTTATTAATATGGTAGAGTTGCGACTCTACTTCCGATCGAAAGTGTCGGGTAACGATACACGGTACCTACCTACTAATTTGTGTTTGAATCCTGTAAGAAAATCAATCAATCTATTGTTAGCAAAGATTTTACATAGAAGATCATGCAAAGCAAATAATTATGTAACACTACGTTTGAAGAAGCGGGGCTCCCATTCTAACTAAATTACACACTGAAAATCTCGTTTTGTATGAAACGCACTTCAAATTTTTACTTCTAGTTCGAGAGTTTCGCCAGGCTGTAGCGAAGAACCCTAGTACGCGCTGGCCGTAGTTTTGAAAATGAAAGACAGTGGAAGACGAGCGACGACAATGAGACGTGGCAAATTGGCAATCGGAAAATATGTGTGCATGTGGATGTATACGAATTATTAGAAAAAATACTATAAATAAACTAGGTAATGCTTTTAGCTACTTTTAATTTAATTTGGTATGTTTTACATGCTACAAAATCAAAATCTAGAAAGTCACTTTCTGTCGGATTTATATTTTTTATGAGTGTTGGCCACTTTATTTCCGCCGCCCCAAGTAACTTACTCAAATAGCAATATAGATAAAAATAGATACAATAACAGTAGGTACCTAGGATTGATATTTTTCGACTGAAATCTGCCACCCCTAGGCCGCGGCCTATACGACGTATTGACAAATCCAGGACTGCTTCCTTCGACACCCGTCCTCCAACATATTTCCCTGTGAGTATGTAGTGTATATCTCACCTGTAAGGAGGGCAGGGGGAGAAGGGGAACAGCGTGGGTAGCGGCTCCAGCTCGAGCGACGGGAGGGAGAATGAGCCCATATCTTCCGTCCACTCGCCGCCACTTACATCCTCCAACACATCGCACGTGTTGAGGGTCTCGCTCAAAGCGTTCAGGTCTTCGCCATTTTCTGGACAGCAGTTCTCGCTTTCCTGCTGTAAGAGAAATCAAGGGTCAGTAGAGAAAAAAGACAGTGCTGGCTCTTCTGCTAGAAAGAGTGGTAATTAGGCTGGGCATTGATGAGGAGAGAGCTATGCTCTGAGTTTTTTACTAAAGGATAGAATCCGAAATGAAGTTATCCGATAAAGAACTAAAGTGGTCGACCTAGCTCAAGAGGATTAGCAAGCTGAAATGGCAGTGGACCGACAATCGTTGGAGCAAACGAATACTTGAGTGGAGACCGCGTTTAGGCAAGCGTAGTGTAGGACGCCCTCCGGCTAGGTGGGGCGACGATCTGAGAAATTTAGCGCAAACACTGGATGAGCAGAGACGAAGACCGGGGTCAGTGGCGCGTCTTGAGAGAGACCTACGTCCAGCAGTGGACTGATATAGGTTGATAATGATGATGATTGATGAGGAGTTTGCTTGTCTAAACTTTCTCAAACCGAACTTTCCGCTGCAGCACTACAAAGCATCCAACCAGCTTCATGCTAGTATGGAACAGCTGCATACAGCTGTTGAACTGTAGTTGATGGTATCGAGACACGTGCATGTCTGCAGCCTTGCAGCAGAGGCTTACCAGTCTTGCATTGCTCTTAAGCTGTAAGTGAATCAACTAGCCACGGTACGATTGTTTAGTGCTGTAACTGTTCTTTGCACCAATTTTCTAGGGAGTTAAAGGCAGGCCATTGCAGCCATCCACATGTCTCTCTCTTGTAGTCTCGACTCTACCATCTTGGTGTAAGGAGATGCGGGTAAGAGTCGAGATAGCGCTCTTTTTTCTGGCTTCAACTTTTGGAACAACAGTTCCCGAAGGGTGTGGTACCTACATCATTGCAGGTGGTATAGATGAGCTATAGCACTGACACGTGTTATACTGCTCTGATTGCATCTAGCAGAAATGTTCTAGGACGTCGAGACTCGAGCACGGCTGCAGCGGATGGCATTCAGGCTATTACAGGTGTTATAGATGAGCTATAGTACTGACAGATGTTATGTTGTGATGGTACCTGGCAGCAATGTTCTGGGAAGTCAATGGTATCGAGACACGAGCACGGCTGCAGCGGATCAACCAGAAGCACGCATTGCAGGTGCTTTAAGAAGGTTACTAATCTGAAGAAACTGGTTGCGAGCAGGTAACCGTAAATACATGTGACTCACTGATCTCCCTGTCACCACCGCCCTTCCCCTTGCCACGGACCTTGAAGAATGACCGCTAAATGTGCACCGCGAGTGCTGTACCTACCTAGTGCTGTAACAGTACCTGGCAGCAATGTTCTGGGACGTCGAAACATGAGCACGACTACAGCGGTTGGCACTCAAATCAAACCATTGCAGGTCCTGTTAGATGAACTATAGTACTTACAGGTATAAAAAAGGGACGATATACAAAAGAGAGTAACTGCTACACAGTGGCTAGATCTTGCTCTGGACCGAGACAGCTGGAGAAAACTGGAGGAGCCCTATACCACTATGAAGGGGTTGGCACCCAAACCGTTGATGAGCTATAGTACTTACAGGTGTTATACTGTTGTCATTGTACCTAAAAGCAATGTTCTGGGACGTCGAGACGAGACATGAGCACTTGAGCACAGCTGCAGCGGATGGTACCCAGACCATTGCAGGTGTTATAGATGAGCTATAGTACTGACAGATGTTATGTTGTGATGGTACCTGGCAGCAATGTTCTGGGAAGTCGATGGTATCGAGGCACGAGCACGGCTGCAGTGGGTCGCAGCACAGCCCGCGCTGGCAGCACGCCGCGAACTGTGGGTTGTTGGGCATGTACTCCATGGCCCCGCCTTCTCCGTCCGCGCATGACAGAGGGCGGAATCACAGCCTCCCTGTGCTAGCCATGTCTGAAAGGAAAGTTTAATTAGTTGGGACTAGGTTGTGTGCGCGGATTTGCTCGCATATTTTTATGAGACGGCGTCAATCGATGCGAGTGAAGAAATTTTAAGAACACTATGCTGATATAGAAATCGTTAGTGAAGCATAGATTTGAGTAGAGATTTTCATACAAAAACCTATGCTTGAGTGCGGATCAGTGCTTGAACAGTAAATCAGCATACTACATACATACAGCATACAGTTACTTAGTAACTAATAGTAGTTTTTAAAGTTACTACTTACTCGTACTTAGTAACGTACTAACATTAATACGGATTGTATAATATAAGTAACTAGCCGTCGCCCGCGGCGTTGCTCGCGTTCTACCCTTTATAGTGTGGCGTTTCAAAAATCCTTTCTTAGTGCACCCCTACGCTATAATGTATAAGTTTAAAAACTGGTAAAAAACCTACTTCAATTTGATACGCCTTCATCATCAAATGATAATGATGATGATGGCAGTTCATTGAGATTGGTATATTGATCATACACACCACAAAAAGTCGTGTTTTTTCAGTCAGAACCGATTTTATGGGACCAATCCCTTTCAGATAAGAATAGAATTAGGGATTACAAACATTAAAAAAAAATACAACCGGATTGTGAACCTCCTCCTTTTTTAGAAGTCGGTTAATTGGATTTCATTATCCGTCGTCAGACATTTGACCGCGGTAGAGTCCGACCTCCAAATATTAGAAATGGTGGCAAGTGGCAAACTTATCACTGTTGCTAGAATACTAGTTGGGACTGGCATTTTTTTTTTAATTGGCGTCGCACGTGACTTGCATTTGTCTACCCTTTTAAATACCAAGTGATATTTTTTTTAATGATAAAAGTAATGGAACAAGCTGATAGCTCACCTGATGTTAAGTGGTAACTTCTGCCTATAACAATGCATTACCTCACAGAGCAAGTCCAATGAGGACGTGCCCTGTAAGGCAATGCACTGCGTCCAACACTCTGAGACGTAAAGATGTTGAAGTCTCATGTGCCTGTAATTACACCGGCGCCCTTACCCTTCAAACCGGAACACAGCAATGCGAGCATCGCTGCTTGGCGGCAGAAATAGGTAGGTACGGTGGTAGTACTGAACCCGGACGAGCTCTCACAAAGAGCTCTACTACTTTTGAAACACAGCAGAAAGACAGAGAAATACAGCATGTATCTACAATGGCGACAAAAAATTGACACACGGGTAGAGTTACTTATTAGTATTCATACAAAAATTATTAAAGTACAGTCAGCTGCACTAGAATGTGTACAATTCGTAATTTTCAATGTAGGGCCGCAGCATTGTTATGGACTTTGACGGTCCCAATACTAAATAAATAAGTAAAATTATCAACGTGTTCATAATTTTTTAGTTTTTATCCTGTAAATGTCTATTGCAATACGGAGACACTAGTTTGAAAGTTGCGAATCGTACACATGCTGTATAAACGTGACGATGTCATTTTGTCTCTCATCTTCCATAGCGACTGATACGGCATTCAACTGCTCCTAACTCTTCTTCTTCTTTTCTTAATTAATGACCTCCGTCCGTAATTTTGACAGACAATTTTGCCATTTTCAAGTGATATATTTGAAATAATATTCAGTCAAGTCATTCGTCAAGTCGTCTGTCGTTTGTTTTGAAGAGAAAATGGTGGATTTTCTCTTCAAAACCTGAAATACTATAAAAACCAACCTCTTTATTAAAAAAAAAAAAGGTAAGTATCGTATTCTTGATTCGAAAATACCGCGATAAACTATGATAAGTATTTGAAAACTAATAAAACCTTTTTCATACTAAATTACCCTTTAAGACCCGACCTCATTATTACTTTTTAAAAACAAATGTCGTACATATTCTTGATTCGAAAAAACCGCGTTAAATTCTGACATTTGAAATACCAACACCAACAAGGTGTTTACTTTTCTATTAATGGCCCTTTACCAAAGCAACATAACTTATTACGTCAAAAATAGCTTTGACGTCGTTCACTCGTTACCGAATATTGGATTCGTACTAGCATAGTATTACATAGTTCGGCCGTAAAACGAATTACCTAATCTAATATAATAATATGTTTAAGTTAAAATGCTAGAATTAAGTTTTATTTATACCTATTTATTCCATCTTATGCATTAATGGGTATTTTAATACATTTTCTAATTTTAAGAATGTATCAAGAGATTATTTAAATAGCTTTAGATCAGACACTAAAGTAAAATTAAAATAAAATAAACTATGTCAAAAAGGAAAAAAATATGTTAATTATTATTGTTATCGTAGACTTTCGTAGCAATCGTAGCAAATACCTACGCAGAACGGGTGTGCTCTACGACATTTGCTACGACTAAAACTCTTTTGAAGCTGACAGAGAATCAACGCACAGCCTAAACTATAAGTCCTAGAGGTATAAAATTTGGAGGGTAGTATCCTTATATTATGTAGGGGTGCACTAAGAAAGGAATTTTGAAAAGTCCTGTCACTGTATGATGTACTAATTTTATTGTATTGGACTTTTGACTTTGTTGGATCGTAACCTTTATGATTCAAAATTATAAGTACTTTTACAGGAGCCTTGCACCTACTTTTTTCATATACTTTATACTAAGTAGATGAAGTATCAATAGTAAGGAAGGGTTAACGCTCCATCGTCTATCGATTTTAATTAAGTTATTTAAAACTAACTTTTAGCGCAATATACCAGTGTATATAACACAATATTTAACTTACCTCTTTCTTTGTTAAAATCCAAGTTGAATATCCAAATAATGGCACTTCACAAACAAAATATATAAAAACACATCACATCACACGGACACCTCATTGTTTCACTAATTAAATTAAACAGAACATGCGCGGTGGCAACACTAGCGCGTCAAGATATTTCTTTTTAATTTATATGTGGTCAGAGAACGCGTCGTGTCAGCCACTTGACGGTGACTAAACTATCTATCAAGTGCAGTCCACCCGCCCCTAATGTAATTGGCTGTTTGTAACCAACCCCGATGAAAAAAAAAACATGCATGACATATTGTGCGCGGGAAAGTGGCCGTCAGCGGGTGTCATGTTTGCTCGCGGCCGGCGGATGCTTTGTTTTTGTGGCAAGTCCGTTTAGTGGTCCGATCTAAGTGTTGAGATAATAATGGGATGGTTATTCGTAATTAATTAAGCTTTATTAATGGTTACAACGAGTAAGCTTTCATAATGTTTAATTTGAACAAGTTACGTTTCGTTTGAACACTATTCATCTATTAGAAAACTATTGTCAACGTAACATACAGCCTAAAGCTTAGACCATACGAAAGTACGAAAATTAAAGAAAGCTTATTTAACAAATACTTTTCTTCGGAATGTCTCTGAAACAGCGATAGTCCATTTAAGTAAAAAATGTCGTCATAAAAAATGGAGCAGCCTGTAGGTGTCAGTTATCAAGTCTAGACGTTTTTCAGACGTCATTTATTTAAAACAGATACCTAAGTATTTCAAATGATCCTTCCTAACCCGCATGGCAGATCCCGCGCTTTTTTTATTATATAATATTGTTTCCCTAATTTTCTACGTAAAATGGCAAATGCACAAATACAGTGCAACGCCAATTAAAAAAAAAAAAAAAAAAAAAAAAAAAGTATTTCAAAGAGTAGTCACTGGTAGTAACCAAATCATGCAAAACTAGTACTTTTACGCTTACTTTTACGTGAAAAACAAAACTGCTGATGCGGCTAGAACGGATCACGCATGTGACAACAAAAAAAGAACTGATAGATTAATTTAATCTATTTTGACATATTTATAAGAACTTAAAACAAAAGTGAACGAGATACCTACCAATTTAATATCAAAAACAATAATTTTGCTCGATGAAGCGCAAGAATCGGGGTGCTACGCCAAAGCTATGCTACGCGCGGTAAATAGTGGAATGAAAAAATAATATAAAATCATAGATGTTTGTTCTGTGTCTGGGTGTTACAATGTATTATAAGTATGTATTACCAAAAAAATATAAGTATTTTATCAGCAATCTAGTTCCCATAGTACAAGCTTTGCTTAGTTTGGGACTAGAGAGCGTTGTGTAAAATGTCCGTGAAATATTTATTTATTTATTAACTCTACGACTGTAACTTATTAAGTAGCAGGCAGGAAAAATCACACTGGCAAAGTTACAACATTCTCACTAAGTACACTTGTTTTTTTGACACTCTAATTCGTCCCACTGCTGGGCAAAGGTCTCCCCCGAAGACACATTACACTTTTAGATCCTACTATCCTACCTACTAATATTATAAACGCGAATGTTTGTAAGTATGGATGGATGGATGTTTGTTACTCTTTCACGTAAAAACTACTGATCCGATTTGCATGAAACTTGGAATATATATTGTCCGTGACCTGGATTAACACATAGGCTACTTTTTATCTCGAAAAAATCAACGGGATCCAACGAGACGCGAACGAAGTCGCGGGCGGCACCTGGTATAAAATATTTGTAAGCAGTATTTTTCGTCACGTACCTTCATAATTAGTTTTGCGGTAGCACCACCGCCCACCCAGGTAGCGCGCAGCCAAGCGCGTGCACCGACCTGCTGGAGAAACGTGCAATATGAAATCTGACGCAAATACTTACCAGTATTTAGATTTCGTGTGAAATTTTTGAATACCTATAGATCCAGTTTTACTTTTGCTGAAAAAAAGTCTGTTTATGCTTCGTTTTTTTTTTTATTTCCTGAAAAGATAATTGTTTCATATGTATTTTGTAAATATTGTAAATACTGTATTAGTTGTAATTTTCTTTGTGAATTAATCTTAATTTTAGCGAATTCCAGATTTGTCCCATAATTTTTTTATTAAAATAGATTCTATATCAAAATCGTCGTGTGAGTGAATGAAGTGATTTTTCCCACTTCATTCACTCATACGACATTACGTTACGTATTTTGGTTTCCTGTGACCCTTCTGTTTACGATCAATAGAACAGTTTCAACGAACTGCCATCATCATCATCACCATAATGAAGGCGTATCAAATTGAAGTCGGGTTTTCAAGTTTATAAACTTCAAAAGTACCTATATTAGGAGTAAAAACGTATGTGGACAGGTATAACGCGTACCCGCATTTTCGTCATTCCACACTAGTCCCTGGGAACTATAGAACCAGGATCCTCCCAGATTCCGTCGTGTGTGGTACCAAGCTGTATCACCAGCCACCAGGCATCGCTGCCCAGTGGGCCGAGTGACCCGGCGTTCGCACGCGGTTCGCGACGCATTCACACGTTAGTTTTTGTGAACAGCGTCCGGTGGGATAAGGCTTCGAAGATGAAAAAGTGGTCGCGAATCTGTGAAAAAAGTAAGCAGTCTGTAGTTCATGGAAAGTGTGTGCACATGAACAAATAGGGAATATATCTCTTAGTAAAATACTACAAAATTTATCAAGAGAATTGACCTCTGTCTCGTAGCCGTAAGTAGCTCTCTTTAGTGGAAATGCTCAGCCATTATGTAAAGCCATAGACAAAATTATTTATCTTTTTTTATGTCAGTGATAGACAAACAGGTATACGACCTATCTGATGGTAATCCTTCACCGTCACCTAGAAACACCGACAACACTCGGAACATGTCGTGCGTTGTGTAGCCTAAAGGACTGCAAGTTTAGTTTTTCATCTATATTTAGGATATTTTAATTCAGCTGTAGGTTATCCGACAGAGAACCAAGGTGGTCGACATAGCTCAGAGGATTAGCAAGCTGAAATGGCAGTTGGCCGGCCAAAATAACACTCGAGTGGAGACCGCGTTTAGGCAAGCGTAGTGTAGGACGCCCTCCGGCTAGGTGGGGCGACGATCTGAGACATGTAGCTGGCAAACACTGGATGAGAAGAGCCGAAGACCGGGCTCAGTGCCGCGTCTTGGGAGAGACTTACGTCCAGCAGTGGACCGACATAGGTTGATGATGATGATGATGATCCAGCTGCAGTGACGTTTCAGCTAACCTGCAGAACTTAACTATAATGAATACTGAATTGAACATCAATCGTTGTAAGTTAGTTGAACTAGGGCACTACTTAATTCTGATATATCCGAAATACCCCGTTCAGCGCACAGATAATCCGATCGATCGCTCACCTGCCGATCGGAAACGGAAGTGTCGGGTGTCTCCGGTAACCGAAGTAACGTCACATCGGCTTATCAGGGTGAACGGAACTGGACGGCGGATTTCAAACATACTGACAGTAGCTAGTCTATCTATCTATACACTGTTATAAAACTGTAAAAAAAGGGTGTTTTAAAATTCTTCTAGGGTCGGCAACGCGCTTGTAGCATCTCTGGTGTTGCAGGCGTCCATAGGCTACGGCTTCCCCTCAGGCTGGCCGCACGCTTAATGGTCTACTTTGTTGTATAAAAAAAAATCTGAAATCATCATCATCATCATCAATCAATCATCAATCATCAACGCACAGCCTAAACTATAAGTCCTAGAGGTATGAAATTTGGAGGGTAGAATCCTTATATAGTGTAGGGGTGCACTAAGAAGGGAATTTTGAAACGTCACACTCTAAAGGGTAGAACGCGAGCAACGCCGCGGGCGACGGCTAGTTAAAGATATGGGTAAACTAAATATGCAGATCTATACTAAAAAAACGATTCTGATTCAGAAAATCGAGTTTGTCTGTTGTATGTTTGTTTCTTTGTTCGCGGATCACGCCTTAACTACTGGACCAATTTCAATGTAACAATTATATATCATTAAAAAGTCGCGAGAGCTGAAGAGAATTTATATGGATTACGCACCTACTTAGGTACCTAGCCAGGTATGCAAAAAACCTTGTTCCCACGATTTACAGGTCGATCCAAAGTTCCAAATAAGAGTTAAAAAGCAGATAGCATCATCATACAGTTAACATTTTGAACCTCTATCATCTCACCCCAGATAATCCGTGAGCAAACTTTACGGCCGACCATTATTTTGAGCAATAATAAAACTAAACAAACACTGATAACACCTGTGTTTGCCTTCAGGCTCAGTAGCAAGTGCGGTAGAATACAATTCAACATTACCTACTATTTATTTATTACTAGCTGATACCCGCGACTTTGTACGATAACGTACGAAACCTTCCACCAAAATATCTGACAACCAGCTTACAGTGAACCTCGTAGCAATAAGCTGCTTTTGGTTTAGAGAGTTCAAGATGTATCTAAGAATTTTAATTTAAACAAGTCTTTGATTTATAAAATACAGCCTATGTTTCAATCCGGAAAAGAAGGCTTCTTAATGGTATAAGTTTCATTGAAATCGGTCCAGTAGCTAAGGCGTGATCCGCGAACAAACTAACAGACAAACTCAATTTTCGGAGTCAGAATCGTTTATTTAGTAGATCTGCATTATTTAGTTTATCCATATCTTTAATTTCAGTTTTGGCGTAGTGTTTGTAAGTAATGTTTGCGTGTGATAGAATATTGCATCGTTTTGTCGCTTCAATAACAATAGATGAGTAATATGTTTTACGAAGAAAGTGGCGCCACCACCAATCACCATACATTGTCGTAGAGCTTAGTTTATAACAGGTAACTTTTGAAGCTTTTATTTGCTAGGGGTTTTAAGGTAGGGTGGGTAATAAAAGACTTCTTGAAGTGAATAATAGTTTTATTTATTTATTTATTCAATCATTATATATTACTGATAAATTATTAACATTTTTTACGTAAGTATTTACTTTTATGTGCGCCCCGTTCTTACCTAATCGACATGCTTCTGTCCATCCAAAGGTTGTCTGGAAGAGATCGCTTATAGCGATAAGACCGCCCATTGTACCTCATACTTAAAACTTATTTCTCTTTTATTGTTTTTCTTTTCTTGGTGTGCAATAAAGAATATATCTATCTATCATTATGTTTTTGAGAAACAGATATTTTTTATCTATACTGACTCAGATGTAAATTAATCTAGAAACTGCCAAGTATCCTAGTCAATTATTTAGGCTACTCAGGTACCAACCTACTAGTTTAAAAACGATTTTATTTATTTATTTAATTCTTTATTGCACAAAATTGACAAAATGTACAAATAGGTGGGCTTAATGCTGTAAGCATTTTCTACCTGCCAATGTTACAGGTCGGGAGAAAGCTAGGCGTGCAAGCTTAAGCAATAAACAGTACCTACCTATTCAAAACTTATATCTATAGTTTTAGCATTACTCAGATCATTTAAAACTGAAATAGGGGATAGGTATTCGCTATTTTTAGCTAGGTAAATTTAAAACACTGTATATACATTTCTCTAAGAATACTTATTAGTGTAAAATACTTATTTGCGGCAGTGACGCTCAAACCGCTTTTGTTCTGTGAACTAGGTCGGTTTTCTTACATAATTATTTCCAACCCTTCATACGCCCACTGTAAAAACAATTCAACAATTTGACAAGTTTACTTATCGCTAATCGACCGGTAACATTATACACCCCAATCCGTAATGTCAATAGAAGATGAGTAATTCAATATTTTAGATTTGTCTGCTATCTCTTCAGATTCTTACGATTGATTTGGTTTTAATCGTTGCGAGAGGGGTTTTGTGGTCGCGTGTCAAACGCGTGTCTTGCAAATGATTGCCGCGAATCGGTCGCCATTTTTTTTTCCTGCCAAAATGATGTCTAGTTGAGATATTAGTTTTGGTAATCGCTGTCATTTCGTACTTTAGTTAGATTAGCTTATAATAATATGCCATAATTGTACAAGGGTGGGTAGAACGCGAGCAACGCCGCGGGCGACGGCTAGTTTTGTATGCGAATTTCTACCTAGGTACTAACATCTACTTTATGCTAGATTTACATCGTTTCGCAATGGTTTGTAGATAGCTCAACTGTTTCATGTGTACCTATTTGCTTGTAATTAATTTTCTTTGTGAATGTTTTCTTTATGTTAGAGTAAATTTTCGACTTGGCTGCTTATTCAAAAAAATTAATCAAAAGGAAAGTTTACAAAAGCGTTTGACGAGAAATCTTACAAAATCTTTAGTTGAATGTTACGTACATTCATAAGAAAATATGTTCACAAATTTTTTTTTTTATTTTTTTTTACAAAAGGCAAAGATCTTTTGTGGAAAATGTTAGAGTAAAAGTTACAAAACACGTGATTAAAATGTTGTTATATGCAACCCAACCCTAGCGCTGTTTGTCCACCAACTCTGGCACCGGCACGGCACGGCACCGATAATGCACTACCAGGGCAATAAAAAACACGTGAACGGCGCGATGTGACGGCAGTGGTGTGGACGTGTTTTTTTTATGATAAAAGTAATGGAACAAGCTGATAGCTCACCTGATGTTAAGTGGTAACTTCTGCCTATAACAATGCATTACCTTACAGAGCAAGTCCAATGAGGACGTGCCCTGTAAGGCAATGCACTGCGTCCATCACTCTGTGACGTAAAGATCTTGAAGTCTCATGTGCCTGTAATTACACCGGCGCCCTTACCCTTCAAACCGGTATTTTGTATTGCCCTGAGCCCGTAGTCTGAATTTGGTTTTGTTGATCGAAACGCATACCGAGAAGCGACTTGCGATATATTTTGTATGAAAATCCGATAAGCGCCTCTAGCGGGAGATTTGCAAACTGTTTTTCTCCATACAAAAAAAACTGCCGGTTTCTCGATACTCGCTTGTCGCAAATCAACATAACAAAAGTCAGACTACACGGGCTCTGGCTGGTGTGCACTATGGCGTTGGTGGACAAACAGCCTAACCGGTATGAACGATGCGAGAGACGCAAGAAACTTTCGATTCCTACGGAGAAATCAATAGAAAGATGTACCTAAGTAGGTTAAATAAAGTTAGTGGCGACTTCTCAAATATATGTAAGGTCATTTTCGTAGGTATCCTGGGGCCTACATACCTAATAATTCATTATTATAAAAATGTATTGTTTTTATTTGACGGTCTAGGTAGAGACGATAGAGTTCCCGTTAGATTAGACCAACGTGCAATAATATTACCTAAGGTATCTACCAAGGTTAGGTAGCATATTAGGTACCATATTGGAACCTATTACCTACTTTATGAATAAATAAAATAAATAAATATTCTTGGACACATAACACAACGCCTTCTAGTCCCAAACTAAGCAAAGCTTGTACGATGGAAACTAGATGGCTGATAGAATACATACATACATTTTTTTTTGTAAATACATACTTATAATACATAGAAACACCCAGACACAGAACAAACATCTATGTTTACAACACACAAATGTTTGTTCTCGGTGGGGATCGAACCCACGACCACGGCACGGAAGGCAGAGCTACTACCGACTGAGCCATGACGCCTGTCTATGACTTTAACTATGATCGGTTATTATGAATGCAATGCAGAACTTGAACCTGTCACTCTCAAAACTAAGGCTCGTATGCTGATTTATCCGAACTCAAACATAGATTTGCGATACCCAAAATGGGTCAACAATAAGTTTAGAAGTGACTAAGACCAATAAAATTGGTAAACACTTATTATGCCAATAGACGTATCTTGTATGAAAATATTTACTCAAATCTATGCATTTAAGAAACAATTATCAGTTTATGGGCCTTTTAAAGTTGGTAAGTACCTACATTTACACGTTTGACTACTATTACGAAACAGAAACGCAAATTAATAATTAATCAATAATTATTTATTTGGTAAGGATTATTACAGTCAAAATAGGGTTATATATTGGGTACCTATAGGTACTAGATAATTATTTATACCATAATTAGCACAATACAAATTAATTAACTAATAATAATGCGTAAGATCTCGTGGTTCGGCAAAATTATTACCGTTTTCAAAATTGCAATAATTTTGCTGAACCACGAGAAAAGGACAGGACCCTATAATAACGGTATCGTTTTAATTTGCCGCTGAAGGAAGCCCTAGAAGCCTCACAAGTACATCGATTGAGTAGCTTTCGGAGTTTAGCCAGCTTTCAAAGGGGAGCTTTTGAAATTTCGCTAAATAAAGAGCATTGAAGCGTGTTTTATTTTACGGTAAGTACCTTTAAAATTAATTACCTAAATTACCCCAACCACTTACGAGCATCATTGCTTAGTGATCACTAGTGATGACTTATTCCCATCGAGCCCACCAGCCGGCCCACTGGTGGGCCAGATGGGAAAAAAATCCCATCGAGCCCACTATGCAAATGAGTGGGCTCGGCTTTACTAGGAGAAGGGATAGTAGGTACCTAATACTTATTTAGGTAGGTAGATACGTACCTACTTTTCTTATAACTACCTACTAGGTAATATGTAACTATCACGAATGTGCATGTCTAGTAACTTGTATAAGGATCTCTAGGTACTCAAATCTTGGAAGTAACGTCTCTATTTAGAGTCTCTAGGGCACCGAACACCTATATCGGGTAGTATATAGTAAGGTACAACATAAATAAATATTCTGTGGTACTACGTTACGTAGGTATGCAAAGTTGTCGAAAAAATAGCACGAGAGCACTACTGTCATCTATCTATACGCCATCTATCGGTGAATAGCCGCGGCCCCGCTTAGTACTAGATGGCACTTGATGTAAAACCTCGGAAGAATAATGATAAAATTAAAAAGTCGCTAACAGTCGTTATCGAACCGAATAACCGAACCTTATGTAGGTATGTATGTACAAGAAAGAATAATGTTTTGTGAGTGGAAAACAATCGGTTTTATGGTAGATAGATAACGGTTTGATATATTATAACATGGTATCATTGAGCAAAACGTCATATTTTTTTCATCCTGGCAAAACAAATTTGAAAACGTCATATTTTTCTTGTCACAAAAATTTCAGTCATATTTTCGTTTTTCTTTTCTCCATACGTGCAATAAAATAGTGAAAAATACCAGCATAAATCGTTAAAAAAACATTTCTTTCGTTTCGTGGCAATGTTCTGAAAATTGTAGGAGTTGTGGGTTGAAGTAAAATTTCAAGTGTTTCGTGCGCGGTCTGCTGCTTCAATGAATTATGTCGTTGAGGTCGAAGGCCCTGGCGCTGGTGGAGGTACTGCTGAGGGTGCCGCCACTGTTCGTCGTCGATGAGTTCCTGAAGATCAGCTTAGGGCTGCCGAT
Source organism: Eulithis prunata (assembly GCA_918843925.1). Lineage (NCBI taxonomy): Eukaryota > Metazoa > Arthropoda > Insecta > Lepidoptera > Geometridae > Eulithis > Eulithis prunata. The sequence continues at coordinate 5,037,492 of OU974030.1, read as the reverse complement.
GTCGACGGACGAGATCGCAGGCCTCAGCAACACCACTATCATCGACTCCTCAGACCCAGAGGCTATCTACTATGATGCAAACTTCTATAACGCTTTTGCAGTCTCCTTCTGCATATTCCTCACATGTTGTTTGGGTAAGTCCGTTTCTCATACCGACCTTGCGTCGCTCTACAGTACCTATCTAGCCTTTCATTTTGTTTCCCAAGCAGTTGTATTTCGAAACTGGCTATTTATTGAATGTCACATACCATCAACTTTGTATCATTACCTACTTTACAATATTACTTAGTAATGTAACTAAGTAATGCTGTAAAGTAGGTGTGATGCTGAAATGGTTTTGTTTACAAATTGTTTATCTATACCTAAGTACCGACTTACATAGTTTACCGAACCATCACCAAAAAACCTTAGGTATGTTTGTTTGAACTTCTGAAAAAAAAATCAATCATAAAAACTAATATTTTTGAGATTGATCTTTTCGTTATTATACAATAAATTTATCAGGGTTTCTTACTCTATTGTTTTAGCATCAAATTAATTTTCAATACTGATTGCAATTGTTTGAAGGACAAGTCCTACCCCTTATTTTTTACTTACAAGGACCAAGAACCAACAATTCAGATTTTCATTCAAAATTGAATTATATTCAGTTTGTGATGCTGGTGATATTTTTATTATTATTGTTGTTTATTTGTCTTTTCTACTCGGTTTAACGAAAACACTGGGAATTCAGTAAAATACATGGGCCTAACCCAAGTGCACATCATTATGTACCGCATGTGGTTAGAAGTGGTGGCGTAGTGGCGGAACAATGTTTTTTGTACAAAACCCTGGCATCGTTAATTACCCATGTTTGCAATAAATATATTATGAACTAGCCGTCGCCCGCGGCGTTGCTCGCGTTCTACCCTTTAGAGTGTGACATTTCAAAATTCCTTTCTTAGTGCACCCCTACACTATAAGGATACTACCCTCCAAATTTCATACCTCTAGAACTTATAGTTTAGGCTGTGCGTTGATTCTCTGTCAGCTTCAAAAGAGTTTTATAAATATTGATTATGAAGGTTCATCAGCATGAAGGTCAGTCTGCAGGAATTCACGAACTATTCTACACATGTTTAATATGGCTGCTTTCTAGAAGTGCAAATTATTATTAACACTGGACGAAGATACTGGTGACTAGTCACATTGTCATAGATACTATGTGACTAAGTCCCGTTCCTCGCGTCGAGGGGCTTTATGCTCAGTTCAGCAGAGATTTTAAGAAATGACATGTTCTATCCTAGCTTGTTAAAATTTGGATGAGTGACCGTTAGTGGCATTCACATCTGAGCGCTTCCGTGCTTCGGAGGGGACGCTAAACTGTCGGTCCCGGCTCTAGCAGTCGTTAAGCCATGACGGAGGCCTTAAGGCGGCCTAAAAACTCCGTCAAGAGTTGGCCACTAACTCAAACGAGCTTGCTTGGTAAAAGGCATCAAGGGTGTCCTACAGATAAGCTCAACAATTTGATCTGCTTTCAATTTTGTGATCTTTTGCATATTACTTCAATATTATGTCAAACTAGCTTTCATGGACTCCAAAAAGTCTTTTTAGGCCTAAAAACCTAAAAAATACAACCTTCTGTGAATTCACACACCCCCACACACCCCCACACACCCTACCGTCTCACCACAGTCCTAGGTTTTCACATGTTGTGAATAACAGTAACTATGACTAACATAGTATCAAATTCTTTATCAATCCAAGGCTGATAAGCTAATCTTTAATTAAACAAATTGTAAATATAAATATTATAATTGGTACTTACAAAATAGGTATAACGTAATATTTATTCTGAAAACAAATCAAGTTTTACAGAAACTTGGTGAAACAATGATAATTACGTGTTAAACTGTGTCGTAGATACTAATGCGTTCCTCTAATCTAGTACAATGAATAGAGGTTTAAAAAACTTACGAATAAAACAAATTAGTAAGAGTAAAATAAACTAAATTGAACCCCAAGCAAGGGGTATCTCACCTCAGACTACTGGGTGCATTTTCTACCAGATCCTTTGGGATTGCCTATAACAGTGACGTATGTGTAAACATGCAGACAGCCAAGGTTTTGTATTAGTTGGTGTTCAATTCATATGCAGCAGATATCATTAAAAAAAAATTAAGTACCCACCGGTAGTCTGTTTCAATAATCATATCATATGTCTTCAACTGTATCATTTTAGTACTTTTTAATTGGTTCAATGATGGGTAGGGGTAACCCCCAAATTTATTGAGGGGTTCCCCCAATTACATGTTACCTTATAGGTAGGTACAGGTACCTGATATTTATTAATTATCCTAATAGGCTAAACATCAAGTCAGCTATATTTTAAGGCCCATATGCTGATTTACTGCACTGATCTGGTGGGTTACTCTCAAACACAGTTCCAATCCGGATCCATAGATTTTGACAGAAGTCCTGTCATTTTTCAGTACAACATGACATGAGATCTGTCAAATTCCGTGAATCCGGATTGGAATTGTGGTCGAGAGTAACCCCCCAGAACTCAAGCATGGATTTTAGTATGAAAATCCTCTACTCATATCTACAAATCCTATCGATCTATAAAATTATTTGTTGTACCTATATGGTTTTGTCTAGATATATTTATACATAGTTTCTTATTTTAGTTGTTTCTGTTTCTTAGATTATTTGTTTATATTTTTGTAGTGGCTGAATAAAACATTATCTTATCTTAAATGGATGCTTAAGTAACGATTTCTTTAACAGCATACAGGTCAAAATAAAAGCTAACTTGTGAGTATACGAAAAACTAAGCGCATGCAGACAAATTCATATTCTAGAACCAGTATCCGTCGGAATTATAATACCTAATTAGTACCTAGATACTTTACTTACCTACCTAGGTACTGAAATATAAACTATCGATTGAATAACTGAAGCGTTGTATCGATTATTTTTAGGGTTCTCTAAAACAATATTATTAAGTTATCATCAGGTTCCTTTCAAGCTCAATCAGCATTCAATTCAGTAAAACCTCAGAATCTGAAACGCGCGGAGCAGCGATCAATGTAGGCAGATACCTAGCTAATTAGCCTACTCACTTTTGGGGAGAAATCATCTCAAAAAACAATTTTAGCATACCTACGTACGCTGCGTTGAGCCGCACACCGCAGCGTTGTGCGTTACGATCGCGAGGCCAAAGCTTTACTTGACAACACTGCATGGTACATCCTACTGAAGCGGGGCTTGATGTAGTGTAGGTAGGTACCTACTTATGAGCAGAGAGCTCTTTATGAACATTTCCTTTTGCGTGACCTAACACGCACTTGGCCGGATATTTTTCTAATTATTGCCAGTCTGAAAACGACACGTGTGTACTGTGTAGGTAGGCAGTTAGTATTATTGTGATGCTTATTAGTATGGATAAGGCCAACTAGGCTGTGAGAGGTTGTTATTGTACTTGTACACTCTAGAATTGTAAGTAACATTAGTTACTCCTGGGTTATTTTATATAGGTAGTTAATTCATGTGAATATAAAGAGTTCTTAGATATCTCTTTACATAAATTGGTAAATCTATTTCAGCAAATACTATAAATTATGTATATTTTAACTTTTGGATTCCGAAATTTCATAAGTCAAGGATTTGTCCTTTAAAACTTCATAAACACCTCATTATTTATACCAGCGTTATTATTTTATACGAGTGCCAACGTCAGGTATACCTACCTATCTAGGTGGCACTGGCACCAATGGTCTAGTTTAATCGGCAATGCTCTAAACTTACCGTTATTTAAGTAGGTTTAGGTACCTCTTTACTTCTCACATGCTTATTCAGCACTTTATATATTGCCAAAGTTGCAAACAAAGGTTGACTTTTTACGGTCAGTGAGTTTACTTGAACTTTTTTCACATTGTATTGTAGAAATCGCGCATTGGACAATATTTCAAAATGATTGCATATAAACTACTGACTGGCTGATAAACAATACACAGCCTGAGAAACCGTGCTAATTCCAAAAAGAGCACTTTCGTGGCATGCAGCATTATGCACCATTTTACTATTTCTCTGTGGATAAGTGATTTATAAACGAAACGGCCGCATAGTCTAAAAAAAAGCCTTCAGAATTCATATTCATATTTGCATTCATATTTGCATAATTTTAACATTTCTCAATAATCTTTGAACGTGTCTCTGACTAGGTACTTCATGTTATATCAGTTAGGCCATAATCTAAAAAAAAATTTTATAAGATATTTTAAACAAATCAATGCTTAAAGTATTTCCTTCCGTAGGTAGGGACTTACATTGAACTGCAAAATCGCAGTATCGAGGTATTTTTGCATCAAAAATTGTTTGGATCCATCACTTTCCCTGAAGTTAACGGTAAACGAGTCCTGACGTCATCGGAACCGGCTCCACCGACCCAGTGAGGCTGGTCTGGTTGTGTTATTTTCGAAATGTAAATATTTTAACTTGTTTATTTTTAAGGATCTTAAACGTCAAGGACTGCCAATGTCTCTAGGTCATTTAGGGGTTCAAATATAAGAATAAGCGAGAGGGTGGCGTAATAATAATGGTCGGAGGGCGATCCTGTTTTATTCAGTAAAAATCGCAAGGATCAATTATAAAGTAGGTGATTCTAGGTGCCAGCACCTCGTAACCAGAGCCTAGAAGAAAGCCTAGAATTTATGGTAACAGAGTCAAAGTAAACGATGATGATTCGAACTTTTAGTGTCAAGTTAATTTTACCGCACTCAGAGAAGATCCCTCTCACATAAGTAGGCTATATGCTATGCTATGGTATGCTATATTTAGTAGGTTCCACATATTCCACCAAACACATTGGCATGCAAATTCAATAGGTACGAGTAAGCAATTGTATTTGGCATGTAAGGCATTACTATGCTAAAATTTGCAGTGTCTCTGTTCCCAAATACTCATTTAGTAGGAGATGTCAATGTACTGAGCGTTGATTATCTTTGACGCACGTTTCATTATTAACTATCGTACATTAGAAACTGCATTGAATTGAAATTAAAGCTTTTGCTTCGGAGTTCCACATTGTGGTAAAACATACTACGAAGCTAGTTTATTGATCTAATTTTAAAACTTATCATTTAATTAGTTTCAATGACTTCGACTAAGCAGTTATTCAGCAATAACTAGAACTAGTCGAGAATAAAATTTAATTCAACTGTATTCATTATTCGCCGAAGCCGTACGCATACGAATACGCACGCATTCGCTAGTGGGGTTCCCACGACTTTGTACTATTTTCTTGAAAAATCAATATATATATAAAACTCTTTTGAAGCTGACTTAGAATCAACGCACAGCCTAAACTATAAGTCCTAGAGGTATGAAATTTGGAGGGTAGGATCCTTATAGTCTAGGGGCGCACTAAGAAAGCAATTTTGAAAAGTCACACTCTAAAGGGCCTAGAACGCGAGCAACGCCGCGGGCGACGGCTAGTAGTTCCATAGTTGCTAATATAAATTTAGTTGCACAAAGCTGTTTTCGGGGGATTACATATATTACCCAAAAAACCAAAGCGCGGTATACATTTTTTTCTAGGACCGATTAGATCTAGTATTTTAAGTCACAATCGTAATGTATACCGTTTTCAATTTCGATAATATATAATTCTTAGTTAATATCAGTAACCCGCTGTCAAGACTGTGAGTAAGGCTGTGTATCGTTGACCTTGAACAGAGTAAAACAATAAAGATTATAACCTTCACGCTTGTTTACTTAATTATTCGGTCGTCAGGACTCGAAGCAGTATCGCCTCTAATCAGCAACACCTTGAACAATTTGGCCATGTTTATAATCGTAGTTACTTTGGTCACAGTGTCTGCGAATAATCTTATTTTGGGGTCAGGTAACAAAAAACTTATTGCTTATTTCAATTAAACATGATTGGCCGTAATCTCAGATACTGATTCGTTTACGTGTATATAGGTTCCACAAGACACGGAACGAATCTTTAAAATTCCAAGCAACAATAGAGTTGAGTTCTTGACTTCTTGTGTTTCCGCGAGTAGTTGTTTTGGCAATTATTTGTTTCGTTCATTATCTAGAGGTAATGAACGTGGTAACAAATAACTGCCATTATTATTAATAACTTAATAATGTGCCAAAATTATCAGATTATAATGATAAAACAAAGTTGTAGGTCATATTCAAAACCAGATTCCTGTAAGTTCTCTATATATTTGTAGACATAACTTTCTGAATTATGCATGATCGTGTATTTTAGCATTTTATTAAATGTCACACCGTGGTCACACCTAGTGATATGAATAACCCTGAAAATAACCAAATTGCACAGGCATTTCTGTGCGCATTTCGGAAGTTTCTCACAATGTTTTTCTTCTACGTTTCCGTCCCCCACGGTGATTTTGATTGGTTTAAGCACTACTGAGATTTGAACCAATCATAACACTTGTTGTAGTCGTCTTCCAATCATAACACTTGTTGCCCGTATAAGTTATATTTATGTGTACCTATTCTTTGTTTCCAGGGTGCCTATCATCACTCTGCGTATTCGTCCTCTACACAAAGCATCTGATCATCGTGTACCTCTACCTCACTTCTGTCGGCATAGTCTTCGTGTCCTACTGGACGAACGTATCTACAATAAAGCAGATACAAGCGCTGACGGCCGTCGCCACCTCACCTCATCATTCCACTAGCATTCTCGAAGATGTGCTTAATCTCAACATCAAAAATCTATTCGATCTCGACGGTCCAGGAGTACTGGTTATGCAAAACTTCTTCATACAATTCGTTCTCTCAATAGTTTTTAAGAACGTACATCTTGGACCAAGACATAACACGCTACAGAAAATGCTCACGTTTAGCTTCATGGCTCCGTCTTTCTTAGCCATGCTGCCGGTACCACCAAATCTATTACGACACTCGCCGGTTTTCGCATCGCTAGCACCACTGTTGCTCGTAAAATTCGTGATATGGACTTCAACTTATAAGATTATCCAAGTGATCTACGCGGGGTATCAACATGGAAGATTGTTCGTCAGCAATTACGGATTATCAGCTCTAGTAGAAACAGAATGGATGAGGTTGAATGTGCCATGCGTTTTAAGAGTGTTTTGGGTGTTGCGAGTCGCGGAACACACGATTTTACTCCTAATGGATAACTATGACGGAGACACGGAAGAACTGACAAAAGTTTCCACCCTACTAGCAGTTCAGTCTCTCGCTTCGATGGCAAAGTCTTTGCTAGTTACGGGATGTGAGACTATAACAGCCGTTTTGGGGATGACATCCGTTATATCCTTCTTCTGTCACTACATTGGCAACTTCTTCCAGTGGATCCTACTAACTGACGAAGAAGAAGACAAGAGTATCGGGACTGTATCAGCTATTCTATTCTACATACTAGCGTTACAAACTGGATTGACGTCTCTGAACCCGGAGAAAAGATTCATACGACTGTGCAGAAACTTTTGCCTACTTTTCACGGCTCTACTGCACTTTTTGCACAACATTGTGAATCCTATGCTGATGTCGCTAAGCGCTTCGCACAACCCCAGCACACATCGACACGTCAGGGCTTTGGGTGTTTGCGCGTTCCTGATATTCTTCCCAATATTTCTATTAGCATACTTGTGGTCCCAGCACAGTATCTCGACGTGGCTATTGGCTGTAAGCGCATTTAGTATCGAAGTTATAGTTAAAGTGACTGTAAGCTTGGCGATCTACTCGCTGTTTCTTATAGATGCGTGCCGAAGCTCGTTCTGGGAACAACTGGACGATTATGTGTATTACATACGAGCGTTTGGGAATACTATAGAGTTCTGTTTCGGGATATTCCTCTTTTTCAACGGTGCGTGGATACTGTTATTCGAGTCTGGGGGTGCGATCCGAGCAGTCATGATGTGTATTCATGCATATTTCAACATTTGGTGTGAGGCACGTGCCGGCTGGTCTGTGTTCATGAAACGAAGAACAGCTGTCAACAAAATCAACTCTCTACGAGAGGCATCTGTTGACCAACTGAGCCATCTAGACGATGTTTGCGCTATCTGCTACCAAGAAATGCATTCGGCTAAGATCACACGCTGCAATCATTTCTTCCACGGCGTATGTTTACGGAAGTGGCTGTACGTCCAAGATCGGTGTCCGCTCTGCCATGATATACTCTACAAAATAGATTCAGACAACTCCGATAATAAAGATAATAACTCTGATATAGGTAATGAAGAAAACAGCAATAACCAGAATTTGCTTTTGGAGGAGGAACCCGACCTTTTGCTGGGCGAAGGGGTTAGGTGACTATTTGACGAGGATTTCGATCAGCAAGACTAAAAACTTTTCGGATTTAGTAATTCGACCTATTTGAGTGGTTTATTTTTTGATTTGTATAGTAAGTTATTGTGTTTTTTTTTATTAATTTTAAAATCAGCGTTATACCTGTGATTTAAGGTTTAAATTCTTTCTTGTGATGAACGATGTTTTGTGTGTCCCTTAGTTTAAGTTTAGTAGTGTATTGCGGTTGCTTCATTAATCGCTTTACTCTATTTATATAAATGTAAAAATTTTCAAGTCCGTGTGTCGTCGAGCTACCAAAAAACTACCCATAATATTGGAAAGTCCTTAAATTTAGATTAAAAAAATAAAGAAGCTATTTGTAAATACCTAGTTAAGATGTTTAGAAATAGCTTTTAATGATCTTCAGATGTCCAACATAAAGAACAAAAACTATACTTAAAAATAGTAATTCCTTTAAACTTGTAAATAAACTTTTATTTTTAGAAGGATATCTTGGATTATTTTGTATGAATTTACGAAGTGGGGCTAGGAAATGAAATGATACATCTTTTTCATAATTTATTGAAGAAAATGTTAACAAATACAAGAAATATTTTCAAGAAAACTTCATAGTCTTTAATTAGGTGAACGATTATATTATTTTGGTACTGTTGATTAAATTATTTATAGTAGTAGTTATTTTAATAGTACAGAAATACTTAATTGTTGTATCTATCCTAGTGATTTTAAGTTAACAATTAATACGTTGTCTGATTATGAATAATATTTTGCCAATCTATATGGCATGATTCCTTCAAATAATAAGAAATTCATTGTTATAAGTAATTATGATTTCAAATAAATTCACTTAAATTACTACTATTCAACATGACATGTCCTTAGCTGATCTTTTATATTTGTTAAATAACACGCATCTATAATGAACACACCATAGTATTATTTTCTACATATCTTCATAAGTTTTCAACACGAAAATAAGGACTCTTTGGAAATTTTAGGTAAGTAGGTTTCGTACACTTGCAAACATCTTTTAGAGCAAAATTTTAGTCAGTTCTTTTGGATATTGGTGAAGTATAATCTAATTAAATATCAAATCCTTGTAATTTGAAAGCAAGTAGTAGTTGGATACTTGGCAATTGGTCGAGGTTCTGACGACAGTGGTTCGATCGGCTCGCTCGAAATTAGCTTTCACTATTTCGTAGTAACGCCCATCACTGAAACATAGATACATTGTAGAATATTACATTGTCCTTCGAGACGGATTGCTTAGTATTATATACATTGTGCAAGGTTTTTCGAGCCGGATCAGTGTTGCCTTACACATTGTCCTTCGAGACGGATCCTACTAATATTATAAACGTGAAAGTTTGTAAGTATGGATGGATGGATGAATGGATATTTGTTACTCTTTCACGTAAAAACTACTAATCCGATTTGGATGAAACTTGGAATATATATTGTCCGTGACCTGGATTAACACATAGGCTACTTTTTATCCCGAAAAATCAACGGGACGCGAACGAAGTCGCGGGCGGCACCTAGTTGTTAATATTATCTACATTGTGAGAGGTTTTTCGAGCCGGATCAGTGTTGCCTTACACATTGTCCTTCGAGACGGATTGTTAATATTATGTAGGTACATTGCGCAAGGTTTTTCGAGCCGGATCAGTGTTGTCTTACACATGGTCCTTCGAGGCGGATTTATTACTTTTTTCATTCTTAAAACTTGGTTACTAGTTACCAGGTATTCACCAGGTTCAATTTGCATTGAAACTCACCTAAGCACAAGGCACTTCAGTTTGAGGCACTTGACGCGCAGAATATCGATCGCCTTCTGGCTTTTGTCACTGAACCTCAGATTCTCGGGATCCCAGCGTAATTCTAAACGCTCCAGATTCGGACAGTTGTTGGCGATTCCGTCCATCAACTAAAAAGTGATTTCGTAACTGTTAATGGCTTGGCGATTGTCTATGCCTACGGTTTACTTCAGGATGGGTATGCAAGACTGATTTGGTCTTTGATAACAGACTGAACTATGAGGAGAATCTACATCTTAGAATGGTTCAATATAATTTTGTCCCATCAAATTTAACATAAAACGAAATTTGATCAAATCTTCGTCCAATTTATTTGATCAAAATGGTTTATTTATTGATAACTACCCTAAAATAAAATTTTTGGTGACGTACCTGATCAACGTGAATATTGACGCCTAGACGCTCATGGGTGCCCATTATGAGGATTCTGTAATCGAAACAATCATGTATTTCTGTAAACTCCGTCCATCAATTAAAGGCAAGAAGAGATTACCTGTCTTGCTCAGTGACCATGTGGTCACAAGGTCACTGAGTAACACATGAGTAAAATGTCTGCTGAACTGAGCATACGGGTGCTATTCCACCAGAGCTAAGCTACGTTGCTGAAGAAGTGTTTAACATCCACGAATGGGAATCGTTTTATATATAAAAATGATCCCTATTGGTGGATATCCAACACTTCACAACCACAGTTGGCTGCCATGCCCATGACATTACACGTGAAGTGACGAAAGATTTAGGTACCTAGTACCTACTTTTATTAGTATTTACTAAAATCTATAACAAAATGCGACTGACTTGGCATTGGTAAGCAACTGCAGCACGCTTTGCCATAGCTGATCAGTGATATGCGGCATTCCACTCATCACGAGTCCCCACAGCTGACTGCCGTGACGTGACAGGAACCGATGCAGTGCCTCGTCTGATAGATTGTCTGATGAAGCCAAGTCGAGAGCCACTAAATTCCTGAAAAATGGAACACTTTGGACACCATATCCCTGGCCGTAAACCTGGGTGTAGGGTGGGACGAAAACATACCACTAATAGATTTCTTTATTCCTTAATGTACACAAAAATAACTCTTATACAGTAGACAGAAATAGACAACATGTACAAAGGCGAGCTTATTTCTAAAAAGAGTTTTCTTACAGCAAATCTTTGAGGCTAGAGAGAGAGGTGACTATAGAGCATAGACCAAATGAGGTAGGTCCGTGTACATTTCAATTTCAAAAGCCATACTACACGTACCTATAACTAATCTAATCTAAATATAATTTTTATATGACAACGGTAGTGTTGAGGTTGTTTCGCTTTTCAGCATAGGCCATGTATATACATACATAAAGTTATATTCGAATTATTTCTATTTCTTGTGATCTAAGGACTTCTTCGGATCTATGAAAGTTTTTTTTTTTCCAGTTATTCTTATTTAACTGCCAAACTACTAAAACGATTTTAATAAAACTTTTATGGGACTAATCTGGAAGTACCTATACCCTTTCATATAAAATAATTTTTCAAATCGTTTCTTAAACAGAGTTCTAATTCAACTGAATTGAGAACCTTCTCTTTTTTGAAATTGGTTAAAAAGCGATTGACGTCAGCGTAAAAGGCATTTAGGCCTTAGATTAGCATACCTAGAGGTCCCAGACTCCATCCAAGCCTTCAGCACGGAGTCATTGAACCCGTTGATCTGTCCAGCACTGAGGAACCTCAGATTGGGTATCCGGGTCAGCATGTCGATGAGACATTCCGTGGATAGATCTGTCGCGGTTACATCCAGCTCTTGGATGGATGACTTCTCCCATTCTACTTGCATCACGTGTTCTGATTGTAGATCTAAATATTTTGGAAGTTTTTAGACATTTGAAATGAAATGAGATCTATTGAGGTAACAACAGACGTTTTTATACAAAAGTAGGTACAACTTTTATTATCTTAGAAATTTGGTTTGTATAAGTAGACCCGTACTTACACACACCCACACACCCTCTCATTGCACACGTAGGTACCCTCCTACCGCGTTGCACGCACACGCATGCTGTGTGTAGGTAGGTAGTACATTTTAATTAAAAGTTCGATCGAGCGTAGGTATATCATGAATAAAAAACTTCGAAATCTCAAAAGTCATAGAACAAACATTGTTCGCCATGGCCAGTAGAATACCCCCCTTTTGGGTTTACAGAATATGCACGTGTATAAATAAATAATAATAATTAATGTAGAATGTTACACCATGTGTAAGCAACGTTTTTGTGTTACTCGTAACTTAGGATTTTCAACAGAATAGCAAATGCTAATACGTACTGCATCCATTCATGAGCAAGCAGGTCAACCTCCTGGATCGCTGGAACAGCGTCTTCATAGTGGAACCTGTCACTTTGTTGCAGTAGTTCACCGCTAGACACTCCAGCTGTAAAGAAAATCCGTAACAGCTGTTATGCGCACGCGCAGATGAGATACCAAAAAATAATTCTTTTGGACTGTGGCGTGTCCGAACAGACTAAAAACGGACAAGTTTCATCCGATGGGATGAAACTTGGAATATATATTGTCCATAAACTGGATTAACACATAGGCTACTTTTTATTCCGTAAAATCAACGGAATCGAACCCACGACCCACAGCACGGAAGGCAGAGCTACTACCGACTAAGCTGTGAGCCTGTGACGCCGGTCAATGTAACTAATAACCTTGAGTCCTAGATCCTTTAAAAACCTATTTATTTGCAGAATAATTCACCTGAATACAGTTGGAGCTAAACGCATCGATGTGTGAATCGTCCACAAAGTTAATTCCATACAAATTGATGACACGAAGATTCGGGGTCGCTGACTTTAGTTTGTGTACATTTATGACTTCGTAGATTTCCTCTTCCTCTTCTTCTATCTTCTCGTATGTACCTGGAGGCGTGCTGATGTTATAGAGTGCACATCATCAACATACAAAAATACAACCGAATTGAAAACCTCCTGTTTTTGAAGTTAGTTAAAAAGAAAGATGTATCAGACACAGATAACTAGAAATTCTCTGCTAAAACTGCTGGATATAGATATCCCTCATTAATCTTTTGGGCCTTCTCCGTCCACGATTGTCGGTAAATCTAGTGGTAGGGCTACCCCCGACAGGCGAGGCATAGCCCATAGGACTCCTACGCCCCGTCTTCCGGTTCGCAGTCGCCATTCGGTAACCTTTGTCACAGAAAAGGTACCTAGATTAAACTGCTCCTTAGTTCCCCCGTGGTTGGCCTGTAGGTAGGTCTAGATAGGCAAATGCAAATGCAAAAGAAACGCATTTATTTTCAAAATGAAACTTTTCCTTTTTCGAAGTTTAAAAGAGTTTCTCACCAATAAGGTGCAGTATCTCCAAGCCGTTGATGAAGTTGTAGATCTTCCGCATGAAGCCTTCCATGAAGATAACTTCCGACAGGCAGATGCAGAGGTACCTCAGCTTTGTCGGGAACGCTTGCATTTCGGAGAAGTCGTGCAGTTGCATAGCTAAAACCAACAAAACGTATTTCTATAGGTAAGTTTTATACTAATCACTAGCCGTCGCCCGCGGCGTTGCTCGCGTTCTACCCTTTAGAGTGTGACGTTTCAAAATTCCTTTCTTAGTGCACCCCTACACTATATAAGGATACTACCCTCCAAATTTCATACCTCTAGGACTTATAGTTTAGGCTGTGCGTTGATTCTCTGTCAGCTTCAAAAGAGTTTTATAATGTAAAAAAAAAAAAAAAATATAAAAATATTGATTAGTAATCATGGATGTGCTATAGGTACATCCATAGTAGGTACGTACTACCTAATATAGTAAAGAGGAAAGATTTGATTGTTTGTTTGCATTGAATAAGGCTCCGAAACTACTGGGACGATTTCAAAAATTCTTTCACCGTTGGGAAGCTACACTATTCCCGGGTAACATAGTTAAGTTACCTAGGTTAAATCATATTTTCAAAAAATTTGGGATTTTTACTCTAATAATGTAACTAAAGATGTAAAAAAATTTGAAGCCGGAACGGTTATTCAATAAAATCACCAACCCCTGGTATTACAAGCGTTTTTAAGTATTTTTGACTCTTGTTTGTAGGCGTATAGGTATAATACTATAACCAAATAAACATAATACCTACTATGATCTGTGCTATTAATCCTACTAAGTACTAATATTATAAACGCGAAAGTTTAGGATGTATGTATGGATGTATGTTTGCTCCTCTTTCACGTAAAAACTACTGATCCGATTTCGACGAAACTTGAAATACATATTTTCCGTGACCTGGATTAACACAGGCTACTTTTTATCCCTGAAAATCAACGGAACTCTTCAGAAACGCCTCGAAGATTTCGCATAGCAAATTGCGCTTCTAATCCTGTGTTGACGAAGTCGCGGGCATCAGCTAGCAAGGTATAGGTAAAGAAGATAAAATCAAATATAATTTTTATATAACAGAAAACAATCTGTCATGTGTGGGAGTATACCATGAATCCTAACCAATAATATAGTACTTGTACACCTATATACTAATATTCTGCGCTATATGGTAGACCGGTAGCTTTTGGGACGTTAGGCATTAAAGTGCCTATGAAATTAAAAAAATCCGGGGTCTTACCAGTACTAAAATCAAGCAGCATATGCGTCAGATTGGGACATTTTGCAGCCAGCTCGTGGAGGACCGTGTGTGTGATCAACTCAATCGGAAGCTCGATGTATCGCAACGAAGGACCAAACCTTATCGAAATCAAAGCCAAGAGTGATTCCAAAGATCCTGAAAATATAAAAATATCTATGGTAAAAAATTTAAATAATTTTGTAGTCCAATAATATAATTTCCCATTTGCTTGAAAACATTTTGAAAAGGAAAACAACAAGTTAGTTGATATTTTGAACTTGAAACGGAAGTAGAAAATGAATGAGTTCTATTTTATATTTCAAAATGGCGCTTTTTTTCTTTATGAATCAAAAATGTTGCCACATGTTGTATGTTTTCCTTGAAATAAGGAAAAATAATATAAGTCAGATATCTAGATAGCGAAGAATTCCGTCATTTTAGTAGACATAAAATCATATAAATTGCACATGTGCAATCCTAAAACTTACCAACATGTAGGCCAGATATTTCAGGGCGTAAACTGACATGGGTCCAAAGACGGGTGTCGTAAGCAACTAGACGCCATCTCCTGCATACAGTAGCCATACGACATATTTCCCGATGGGATAAATAAGAGAAAACGTTTAACAGGACTTTGTCTGGAAGTTTTTCTATTGTCTGAAATAACAACAAACTCATAAAATATTGGAGATTGGATTGGGATTGGATTGGATAAGACTGGTAGACAGTAACTTTAATGACGCGGTACCTACCTACATACCCATTAGATTGAAAAGCCCAATAACTATAAGTATAGGTAGGTTACCTTTACCTACTCACCTAATCATTAAGAAACAAATAATAGTGATGTATATTTGGCTTAATAAATTATGAACACAGTTATTGATAGGTTTTTGTGGTGTACAATTAGGTAATAATTTTATATGTAGGTAGGTAGGTAAAAGTATCTATAAAATTATATGGACTATAATAATATAAATAAAAGTATCTTGTTCCTTTACGTATCTAGGTAGATAACTCTATTTTTATAATATCGGGTTCTAGATACCTAGGTACACTCGAGCGTCGGTAAGCAAATTAGAATCCTACACATCATCGTTTCAAAATAAAAATGATAGCGTCTATATAATTTCATAGCATACATATTTACAGTATCCTATTTATGTTTGAAGCAATAACATACACGTCACAAAATCACAATTTACATAATAACTAACAGTACCGTGCCTGCGAACGGACTCCTGATCTGGCCTCCTTCAGTCAGATAGACTTGACTAGCTTCCAGAGCCAGCTGCCCCCAAACATCAGTGGGAATATCCATTATTATTTCACTATTCTAATTTATTCACGGAATACGCATTTGAATGATATTTGAATATAAACTGCACTTGAAAGCTTTTACTTCATACGCGCGGTTTGTGAGCCACGAGCGATTAAATGGAGCGCTGTGTTTAATTTTGGAAACATCTGGGAGTAGACAAGACGAAAGCGTGCGTAGGGAAATATTTTTGGAATGTGTTGTATTTTACTTGTTTTGACAAAATATTTGATTTAGCTTGCTAAGGATTTGTACTTCAGGCATAATACGTTAGGTATGCTTAACTTTCGTGTTAAATTAAGTTGGTGGGTTTTAAGGATTTTAATACCTGTCATAATGGCATTCAACTTTACTTTTCTCAGAAATGTGAGTATTATTTTTACTATTGGCCAAGTCTTGTGAGTAAGTAGCATTTTATGCTATAAAGAAATTAAACCCGCTTAATAAAAATAAACGCTATAGGTCCGCTAGACATAAAAGTTCATTACCATTGATAGACGGTTATGTTTGCTGTCTAAAATGTCTACATAGTGCACATTCTTACTGTTACCAGGTTTTTGGCAAACATTGAGGTATTTCCTGTAACAATGAGTCATTTTCTTGAAGTACTTTGATCATTCTTCGCAATACGTATCGTCCTAGGTAAATAAATAAAATTAAATTCGTTCATTTTAAGCGCCGACCCATAACCTACGAAATTAATAGCAAAGAATAAAATTAAAGGTGATTAACCTTGTTTGTTAATAATACCTATAGTAGAATGTCCTCAATCTTGAACTCAAGATTGCAAGATAAATTACAGTTTTAATGCATCTGCAGCATGTGCGTGCTTACCAATATTAGGAGCAAAATCGGACTTTTCAGAGTTTATTTTTATATATCGCGTTTTTAAGAGTTTTGTAAAGAAGGTCTGTAATCCTGTATGCCAAGATTGTGTGCTCGCTCTGACTCTACTTTTTATTTAATTTCATGAAGCTTGGTTTATGGTAGCTGACCTACTAGGAACGTAACAATTCTGTTTATATTGATATAATATTGGTGCTGTGCAGCATACTGGAGGTTTGCTCTGTAAAATCTTGTCACATTAATTTTAGGCCCTAATTAAATATGGCTAATATTAGCAAAATATGATTATCTAAAAATTTCATTCGATTGCGTGGATTTTGAGCTATGTTTTTCATATTGTAAACAAAACTTCAAAATACCAGCGTCGTCGGCGACGTTTTTTATTTAGCTTTTACATCTGCTGTAGACGACAACTTTTCATCATTTTGCGTTAATAATTGATCAAATACCAGCTAATAAGTCAATGCACCTAATAACATTATATCTAATAATAATTAGTGTCAAAATGTACCTAAACAAATAGTAAGTAGATATACTTTAATTCACACGTAATTGACAAATTAAGTCGATGGATACCTAATTGATACTTAAATGATGACACCATCGTTAACTAATATATAAACAATGGCTAACACATTAGGCACTTAGGAATGTACACACAGTTTTTAAATTTGGATACCCACCATTTGTTGCTTTCGGCGAAAGCTCGAACTTAAATCATCCCGAATGGCAATAGTGTCCACATTAAGCATTCCCCACGAATCCATGATTGGATAATTATAATTTACTAGTTCACAATTAGGTCAACACGAACATGAAAAGTTTGTAGCAGATAATTTGTTTAATCTAAACCACCTCGGGGAAGCTCACACTTATGAATGGCGCGTAAAATCACAACACAAACTTCACAAATTCACACAGTCATGTCGACAATTCTCCGTGGCGATAGCAATGTAAAATGAAAGCTCTAAAGATCTATAGCGGAATCAGATGTAGGTACCTATACTGTCTGAGGTTTAAATTGGCAGGCCAAAATAAGTGTGGCATTTTGCTTCAACTGGGCGCTGCGTTGCGTTTGCCAAGAAGACTCATATTGCAACCGTCAATGTAGGTACCAATAGGTCTACTTGTCTTTCTAACCGCATGCTGTTTCATAAATTTTTTAACGCTAAATAGTTTAATATAAAACAATACCTGTGATTATAAGCAAAAGCCACAGCAACATAATTTGTAAAGTTAAAGGTTCTAGGCAAATTAAGAAGCCATTATGTACATTTAAATCCATTATTGATAGGTACTTACGATTAATGGTAGATGACAGTGAAAATCCCTAAAATGAACACAAAATATATTAGTTTTTCTTAAATTGTGTTTCTCTGACCTTGTGTTGTTTGTAGTATGATATACTGTAAATATTTTGTTATGTAGTCATTGTAATAACCATCAAGTCTAATTTGTCTACACACAATTAAATAATTATTGGTACAATAGGTTTTCAAAAAGAATTTTTTATTCTTACCAAACGTCGTCTTAGCTTATCGGGTGGTAATGGCAGTGGTTTTTTAGGAGTACTAGGAGGAGTTGTAGGGTCTTCCAAATCTTCCATATCGATGAGTAGGTATCGCTTTGTACAAGAGGTGTGCTAATTAGTCTTTAGTTGGCTTCCTGTTGGCATAATGATAGATTATCCATCGGCTATTTTTATAATAGGTGCTGCCCAATGTCAATGGTAGGTAGGTACATAATTTGCAGCTGCATCAACATAGTAATAGTATCCATACCTATCTACCTGTAATTCGAAATAAACTCTGTAGGTACCTAGTCAGAGAAGTTAAATGATGTGACGGCAGTCGTGGCGCCTCCATTAAAAGACAAAACAGGTAGGTTAACCTATTTAAGATAAAATTAGAAGTACCTAAGGTATTTTTGATATTAGATGTTGCGTTATGCTTGACAAATGCTCCAAAAGATACCATAATAGAATTTAGAACCAGGCAACATTTTAGGGAACATCCAATCTCACTCAAGGCTGAACAAAATCATTCGTTCCTCTTAAGAATGAACTTGTTTGTTCATTTAGTCTCTTACGTCAATGTCACATCACATTACTGCTGATTACCTCTACCTACTCATGTTTGTTTGTTTTCTGTGTTAGGGGTGGAGTATTGCATTTTGCTGATTAAATAGTCGTAAAAATTGTATTATTTATAAACTATTTTACGAAGAATAAAACACAATATAGACTGACTCTCGTAAAGTGAAGCTGAAGACTTAGTTCGTCTGGCTGGACTGGGCTGGACGTTCTCGGTCGTCGCGTTTTTCTTTATCTCGGAAATGCGAATATCTCCAGCCAGTGTGTTTCGTTTTCGTTCGCTGTGTGATGTGATTACTGAGTTAGTTCGTCGCGTTGAACTGTATACCGCGGTCGCTAGCATCATGGACAAATAAACTGGCCGTCAACAAAAGAAAATAATCGCGACTGGCTGTAAAAAAAAAACATCTGATTCGAAATAAAATTTTTGCACTGTTCGAATCTCTTGAGAGTGTGGTTCGATTCGAATAAAGTTCTAACGAGATGGCGGGATATTTAGCAGATTTATTGTCATGGATGGATCAGCTTGACGAGCACCCTTGGTTGTTTGCGTCTTTAGCGTCTATTTTAGTGGGCATGAGCGGTATTCTACCCTTGCTGATCATCCCCATTGATTCTTCTGCAGCTTTCGAAGATGGACGTGAGTATTCTTTTTTATTTCTCCTATTATCAACAATGTGCCGAGTATTTTTAGATTTTCCAAGTCATCATTCATTTTCATTCGGCACCGACCCGACCTGTCAGTTGGCGCATGCGCCTCTTTGTTGTGACTTTGTGGTGATATGATAACATTGATATCAAAAATGCTTGCTGCCTTTGGTGCATGATATTTAACCAAATAAATACTACCTACTATGTACTTAATTAAAAAAGTACCTACCTACCTATCTAACACTTCCAATTCATATAGAAATCTGATAGAACAATCCAATGGCTCATCAGCCCATAACTTTGCCTCACTGAGCATATCCACTGAGGATGTGCCCTGTGATGCATTACACTGCTCCCATCACCCTGAGACATAAAAGGTGTTACTGTTAAGTCTCATGTGCCTGTCATTTCCCTCCAAACCGGAACATTAGCATCACTGTTTGGTGAAGTTCCTTAAAAATATATTTAAAAAAAAAAAAAACACTGTTTGGCGACAGAAATAGGTAGTACAGTCCATAGATTACTTACTCGTATATATATTATTCCTGTAGAATATATACAGTGTAGGTCATCTATTCAACGAGTTTTCTTCTTTTATTTATTGCCTCTGTATTCAACGAGTTGTGAAATAGAAGATAGTGAAGCAAGCATTTCACAGTTGACTGATTTCAGTGATATTGAAAATCAACGAGCTATTGAACTACTTCACACTTTAAGATTAGGTAGTTTCTTGGTAAAATAAACCTTATAACAGTAAATTATTAGGTTGCTTATAGCGGGACTAGTTTTAAAGAGATGGCAATCAAAACATTGCAACGGTGCCCTAAATTAGATGTGATGTGAATTGTTACATTAAGTAGGTACTATTACTAAGTACATCAAACTTAGTCTACTCTGGACGCATTGACCATTTCTTTCCTGTGGATAGCACTGTTGGCTGAGAGGCTGGTACTGTGGGTCTACTTCATCTTAACATGTCCCAGGTAAATAGGGGTATGAGCAAATGACCAAGCTCACCTTTGTACATGACCTATCTTTAAGTTCCCTTTAATTTAATTGTCCCAGGCACTACAGTGTCCCGTTAAGTGTAGGCATAGGTTGCCTCCTGACGCTGTATAAATCATCTTAAATGGCTGCAAAAGGCTTGAGTACCTTATTTATAATTATATCTGGCTCTAAAGTAGTCTGTTGCATTGTCCTATATTTGGCACAGAATAGGTATTTGTACCTTTCCAAGCACAATAACATTTGAGAACTATTCTTCACATGTATTGTGTTAACAATATATAAAAAGAATGACTCCTCGACAACTGCATTTGTGCGTGACAGATAAAATAATAATTAGAACATAAAAAATAAACATGGTTTTGTAGCCAGTCGATGATAGGTTGTATTATCTATTGCTGGAAGCTACTTGCTTTGTCAAGAAAATGACTGTTTCATTTATTTTGAAAAAACTAATTCAAATCTACTTCAGAGCCACAAAGACTACATTGTGTCTTCTGATAGCAGGCAGATTACTTATAGGGATTTGTATGTTCATATTTTCGAAGTAAACTACAAGTTTCGATACTTCGTATTTGTATTGGTTTTATTGCCCCTATAGCGGCCTAAACCACCGTAAATAGAATATCTCTAAAACGAATAAATATTTCAAAAAAGTTTCTTGATGAAATAAGATAATATTATGTACTATAATTACCTGAGTTTGATCAATCAGAAAACGCAACGATCGGCGCGTTGTTGGCGGCACAAAACGTCGATTTAAATGAAATTCTTTAAAAAAAAAAGCTTTACATTTTCTTAGAATTGGCTAACTGAATAATGAAACAAGAGAACCAAGCTAAGACTTCGCAGAAAGATAACGAACACAGAGGTACTTTAATACCTAGTTCTAAAGTTATTTCGTACATGATACAACCAGTTTTTAATATACCTACTTATTCTTTGTTTTTTCTTGCGGATTTTGTTACATACCTTCATCACAGAGAGATGATGATAGCCAAGTGTTACTATGCCGAAAGGTAATTTCACATTGAAGCTCTGATATAATAGCGTCTAAGCAACAGTTTACCACAGCCTAGACTACTTTATTAATATTAGCTACTTACGCATAAGTATGCGTAAGGTGCCTTCTGGTAAGATCGGCCTAATATTAAGTCCGGATAAATCACGTAACTAAACAATTATCATATAAAAATATCGCAGAATTGCTTGGCATCCGGACTTACTATTACGCCGATCTTACCAGAAGGCACTATACTAATATTTTGTGATATTAGTAAGAAGGCAAAACCTGCAGACGTGTTTGTTACACTGTTGTTATCTTCGTTATTAAAACATCTGATACTGTCAGTCCTAAGATAAATGTAAAAATTTGAAATGTACAAATGCATTAAGATCTATTATCGCAACTCTCGTCTTATGTTTAAAACGGATTGATAAAAGTTCACGTGCATGCCATGCGACGCATCAGAAATGAATTAACTTTAACTACATAGATAAAGTTAAATCTTTAAATTCTTCCTAACATTGTAGCTACCTTTAAAAGAAAAGAAAAGAGAAAAGAGTTATGAATATGAGTGTGGCTGGGTGTGCATAAGTAGAGGAAGGCCGAAGAAGAAGTGGTTGGATTGTGTGAAAGAGGATATGAATGTGAGAGGAGTAGATTCAGATTTGACGAATGATAGGAGTGAGTGGAAGAAGAAAACATGTTGTGCCGACCCCACCTAGCGTGGGATAAGGGCAGGGAAATGAATGATGATTGTAGCTACCTTTACGAGTACTTAGGCCTAAGAGCAGACAGACAGTCTTGTGAGTCAATGTTTGTAGAATGCCCAAGAGCTTTTGGGACCGACAGAACAGACACGTAGCTTTTATTAATAAGCTCGATGTAAGCTTGGAATAATTACACCGCGTTTTGTCTTTTGCATTGACAAGCAGGTTCAAATTCGATCGAAAGAGTCAAAACACGGTGTCACAACTTGCATCGAGTTTATTAATAACATTTTTTAAGAGTTTTCATCACATGCTCTTCTTGAAATCCATTATAGCATTAACTCGGAAATTCTTATCCATTCGTCTGTACATTTTATCAATACGTGAGGTGTCATCCGTAGTGATAAGCAAGCGTGTCACACGATAGTGTACCCTATAACATTGGAATACGACCGATAAGGTGACAGTTGACCGATTGTTGTTATGTGTAAATAGCTCGAGAGGAAATCTCTTGCATGTACCCTGTATATTCAACTATCTTATACATCCGATAGTCGAACATACAGGGGATGGGGACATATGTACGACATTAAATGAAATCGAATAAGGTGCCTTCTGGTAAGATCGGCGTAAGTGGAAGTCCGGATGCCAAGCAACTCTGCGATATTTTTATATGATAATTGTTTAGTTACGTGATTTATCCGGACTTCCACTTACGCCGATCTTACCAGAAGGCACTATATAAAAATTTTTACTGTAGAAACAGGCCATCAGAATCAGACGTTAATATCAGATGAGACATTTTAGCCATAATTTATATCAGCGATAATATACATATTGCAATATTCTTTGTCGTGTAGTCCCTCTCGCCATTTTAATTTACGACTTCCATGATAGTTTCAAACTTTTTTTTTAACCTATTGTGTCCCACTGCTGGGCAAAGGTCTCCACCAAAAAATTCCACTGGTCCACTCTCTCATGTGAGCGTCAAGATCGTCCCGCCAACGTCTTTTTCTATTTTCTAACGTACTGGATTCTTACAAAAACTCTTTTAAAAGCGATACAAAACAAATCAGGAGTCGTTATTACTTTGTTATGTATCTTTACTGCTATTAGCTATTTCTAACTTCTAGGCTTACCAGTTTATTGTCAGTAAAACGATATATTATTTATTAGTCCATGGTAAAAGTAACGGATTCGTGAATCTTGTTCTATAAATTAACGTCTACGGTCATTGAGCTACACAAATATAAAATATTTGTATAAAATGTCCTTGACGATAGTCTGTGATTTACTAATCTATCTCGAATAATCCCGATACATATTTCAATAATATACATTTATCTTCCAAACTTTATCCAATCTGAATTAGCCCAACAAACAAATACCCACTAGTCACTACTATCTAATATTGATTATGTAGGCTTTTTTAAATCGTGTATTTTAAGTCAAGTATTTGATAAAGGCAATCGATGTTATCGAAGCAAATGAAATCACTGTAATTACAATAAGCCACTTCACGATAATCGTTCTTACTTATTTACGAGTACACATCAAACATTTACCTAATCGTACAACTGCTAAAGGCTCAGGCAACAACAGAGGGCCTAGTACGAGTTTTGGTGTGTAAATCTGGTGTGAAACGTCTGACGCACAGCACACCAGTGGGCGCTGATTTGTATGGAGACACTGAGCGGATTTTTTGAGAAGCTTGGTCTACACCAAGCCCGTACTCGCATATCGAGCTTCTAAAAGAATCCGTTCATTGTCTCCATACAAATCAGCGCCCACTGGTGTGCTGGGCGTCAGACGTTTCACACCCACACTATACACTGAAAACTCGTACTAGGCCCTCTGTAGTAGTAAGTATGGTTTAGGGCAATGTGACATAATAATCACGGCTATCCTCTTAACATCACTCACTATCTAAATGTACATATCAATTTCAGATATATTTTCTTGTTTCATACTTTTTAGAACGTGATTTTTCATTAGTTTTCGTTTTTGAACTTATTTTTTACAGAATTGAAATCTTGTTTGTCGATGACCAATGTCGTCAGAACAAAGCCTCCAATTCCAGGCATCAATAGCATATTCTATCAAACGTTATTCAAAGTCGTACAAGGCTTGTATGACCTCTAGTTATCGTGTAGATACATCGATTAGATAACCATTGGAATGTCAAGATAATTTTGACATCTGAAATCCGATACTTTCTGCATAGTGATTGGTGATGTGATTCCATCTCACATGGTTTCTCCTTTGTTTGGCAGTTGATGACAAGTCCATAGTTTTATTAGAGTGCTTCCGTGCTTACAGCATCGCTGCAGTGTTTGATTTTTATGATAAAATTGTAAATTTATCATTGGATTTTGAAAAAAAAGGTCATCGTTAATAATAATCATTGTCTCTGATGCTACATATCCATTTCGCAGTTTGTTTTAAAATGTTTTTTTATTATTTTATTTTTTTATTCTAATAATTTTTGGAAAACTAACAGCTAGGTATTTATACAGTAGGAAGATAGACATAATACAGTACACTGAAGGCCAATTAAAAGTTTCCACATATAAATAGACTACAAGAAATTAAAAAATAGAATTTTGAGGAGAAATTTAAATTAAAAAAAAAAGCATACTAAATAAATGTAAATAAATATTCTTGGACATTACACACAATGCCCTCTAGTCCCAAACTAAGCAGAACTTGTACTATGGGAACTAGATTGCTAATACAATACTTATATACATTTTTTTTTGTAAATACATACTTATAATACATAGTAACACCCAGACCAGACACAGAACAAACATCTATGTTTGCCACACACAAATGTTTGTTCTTGGTGGGGATCAAACCCACGACCCCATCATCTCATATCATATCATTTGTCTTCAGCTGGCGCAGCTACGCTTCGGATACTGCTCAGTTTCGCTGTGGGAGGACTTCTCGGAGACGTCTTCCTGCATCTACTTCCGGAAGCATGGGCGAACGACGTGGCCAATGGTGATGGTGAGTCTATCTATCTCTAGTCAGCCTATGCTCACCCACTGTTGGGTATAGGCCTCCTCTTTGTCACGCCATTCTTTCTCATCCTGCGCCAATCGAATCCAGTGTGCTCCTGCCACTTTCACGATGTCAAAGTGGCAGGCGCACACTGGATTCGATTGGCGCACTCAGAACTAATTATACTGTTTTTTTTGTGCTAGATAAATGTAGTTATAATCCAGCCTAAAACTGGGGTCCACTTTGCAAACACTCAAATGCTTCAAACTGATCTTTGCGTTGATGGGAATAAGGAACATAATTTGTAAATACATAGTTAGGTTGCAGTGGTTGGACGTGCAGTTTTAAATCATGCGATCTTGACTGCATAGCCCAAATGTGTAAATCAGATTAGAACCGTTCTTTAGTCTCTCGTTACGGAATCAACTCGGGCGGTAAAGTAGCTCGCTCAAGCCTTGGTCTCGCGATCGTAACGCACAACGCTGCGGTGTGCAGCACAACGCAGAGTACCGCGTTTGCTCCTCGCCGCTGACGCAGACTGCGACGTAACAAGAGACCATACTAGACGTTTTCCATACAATTATTTGTCCGACGCTGCATGCTGCATACCGCTGCGTTGTGCGTTACGATCGCGAGACCAAGGTTTTAGCACCCCGGTAGGCTCAACTATAGCAACTACACTGGACATAACAATTAAAACAACGTAGCTTTTATAACTTTATTAGAACACCTACAATACAATAATTATAACAATTCGAGTAATTCTGCAACAATGCTTGCTATTTACGTTATCAACACATTAACATAACAAAGGTTATTGTCGTATCTACGAGGAAAACAGTTAGGTACTGTGTCATTGCGCTGGGTCGCGATAGTGGACTTACCCTAGATTAAGCATTAGTGTTTATTAAGCACTAGGGTACTAGTCCTTATCTAGATAAAATCAGTTTCTTGGTTGAGTCGTACGTTGTCTAAGGATACATTTTTAAATACTAGAGATAACCGGTCAATATCCAGTGGGGCCACCATATTTCATAAATTATGTAACCTACTTGACCTACAAAACAAAAATATACCAAAGCGAAGCACGGGCAAAAACAGTCCATCAGCGACTATACCTGTGTCTATTCTATAGGCACTGAGATAATATAATAAGATAGGTAAGTATATTTTTATTTACAGGAACAAGGAAGTCTATAGATAGTTAGATACTCCATTGTTTGAATTAAGCTATTGATGCGTTGTTTTGAAACCGTTTCCTTCCTGAATTACAAACTTTAGAATTGATCGTGATTCCCACAGTTGGCTGATGTTTATTTCAGTTAGGTAGATCAACGACTCAAAATTATTTATGCTTAGACTAAGGTTAAGGTTTTTATTACTATTCTAAGTACCTACCAGTCATTTCTCAGAGCCCACATACTCTAGGCAAACATATTTTAACAGTATAAAAGTGACATCGAGTATAGAAAGTATCGAAAGGAGATGCGATTCGTAGAGTACCGGTACTGAACATTTTGAATACCGATAATTACAGAAACCATGAAGGTAGCAAGCATGTAGGTAGGTAGTACACTACATAATACCTACTAATTTAATTCCAATATTATTTTGTTACGTCTAGTAAAAAAAATGGAGGCAGATTATATTGATAGTTTCAACTTATGCAACTTAATTAATTTTATGCTGTTTTTCCTTATTTTATTACGTTCAGCCTAGTTAATTTTATAATGAGAACTCAGCACGTGGTTTTATCGACCGATGATTATATTTTAAGAACTTTAGAGATTAATATATTTTTTATAAACAATATAGTAGGTTTGAAGTAAGCGACGAAACAAACAGACGCCCTATCTGATAATAAGATGTTACTTTGCCTATAATAACACCACAGAGCACGTCCACTGAGCTTACCTAATTTACATTTCAAATATAGAGCCGCTGTGGTTACTAGGTTGTAAATCATCATCATCTATATATATATAAAACTCTTTTGAAGCTGACTTAGAATCAACGCACAGCCTAAACCATAACTCCTAGAGGTATGAAATTTGGAGGGTAGTATCCTTATATATAGTGTAGGGGTGCACTAAGAAAGAAATTTTGAAAAGTCACACTCTAAATGGTCTAGAACGCGAGCAACGCCGCGGGCGACAGCTAGCTACAAATAATTATGTCGTACGTATCAGTCACTACACCGCAGAAATTGAATTACACGAATATGTTGTACCTACTACGTATTAATCTGTGCAAACTACACGTGCTACTTCGTTGAGGTTTTGTGCCAACAAACAATCAACATAGTTCTTATCACGACGTACTACGGTTCAATGTTTTAACGCTAATTTTATACTTGTCATTGGTTTTGTGTTCCAAGCGTAGTATGTACACTCAGCGGCACGGAAACTTGGCCACTTAAGAATTTTGCGATAACTTGTGTTTTCATGATTTGTTTGAATAATAGAAGGTAGTTAGGATGAAGATCAGTCTTCTTTTATGTTTTAGGGACTTTTGGTTGATTTAAAACAATTACAGCATTCACTATATTTTTTTTTAGCAAAATTTGCAATATTTTTAAATTTAAACATCCATTACAAGTGTCTAAAAAAAATGAACATTTCATTTTTTTCAATCCTCCGCACGTTTTAATAACGAGTGCATCCTCCTCTAGCCCTGATGACTGCCTGCATTCGGTCAGGCATGCTCTGAATGATGTTTTTGACTGCGGCTTGCGGTATGGCTTCCCACGCTCCAGCGCTGCGATTGAGAGTTTGTGGTCGATTGGGTTCGAACTTTATTTTTATTTTAAGCATGTCCCAGATGTATTCTATCGGATTCAAGTGGGGGCTACGAGCTGACCACTGCAACTTCTGAATTCCGATCTGTTGAATGTGCTCTACCACGCAACGGGCGACGTGGGGACGGGCGTTATCGTGCATTAAAACCCCAATGTCGTATCCAATAAACCCCAAATACGGTATAACATGGTCCTAGAGGATCTCGTCACTGTATCGGTTGCTATTCAATCGATTGTTAACGAGTACCAACTCCGTACGTGCATCCGAACTTATTCCTCCCCAAACCAGTATGGAACCGCCGCTAAAACTCACTGTCTGTGTAGTGGTAAGGTAAGTACCACTCTCCTCTTCTTCTCCACACCCTTTCTGGACCGTCTGGAGCTCGCAAAGCAATTCGGCACTCATCTGTAAAGAGGACTCTAGCCCATTGCTCGTGTGTCCAGTTGCAATGTTCTCGGGCGAATTGAAGACGAGCTACTCGGTGCTGTCTGAGAAGATCTGGATCGCGCGCTGGCCTACGAACCTTTTAATTTACTTCTTCCATTCGTCTTCTAACGGTACGCTCTCTTACATTTATGCCTCTGACGTTTTGGAGCCGCTGTCGTATCTCAACTGCTGTAAGGAAGCGGTTTCTCAATATCTCTAAGACAATGAACCGGTCGTCTCGAGCTGATGTGCATCGTAAACCTCCACATCCTGGTCTCCGAGTGTAGTTACCAGTCTCCTGGTACCGTTTCAAAGCATATTGCATAGACGAACGCTGTACGTTTAACACAATAGTCACTTCTCGCTGCGTCAGTCCTTGGTCGTTCAATTCAACGGCTTGCGCGACTTTTTCTGCTGTTAATGGCATTTTTTTTCTTTAAAATAATCGTTTGTACACACAGGATCAATCACAAAACGTCAAAAATGAGTTCACCTTAAGTTAAACTTTACAAAACACACTAAGATTAAAGTTCGTCCTAGTACCATGAATGGCCCTTTTCGACTAAATCTCTATAAGTGGAGTCAAAGTGCACTTAAACTTAATGAATGACCCTCTAGAACTAAAAGTAAACATTTTTTGACCCACCTTCACAAGCTAGTTATGGTGCCCCCTCGCCCCTCTGCCTTAGCATAAGATAGATTATAGTATTTTGCTGCATCTTCAATGCACTTCGTAGAATATAAGATTGTTTTAGTTAATTTTGCTGACTAGCCGTCTAGACGGGACTGGCTTCATCCGCTCATGTTTTTTTTATTCATTCCTTAATTAGACCACCTCCAAATCGGTGCTCTCTAAGTTTTATTTTAATTAAATAATTTTAACTTTTTAAAAAGCTTTTATTAAGCTCCCAAATCAACAGTGGCGCAGCCGTGGCGGATTTTCTTGAAAATCACGGGTTTTTCACGTTTTTCCGATGTCAAAATTTGTCAGAAAATCGTCATATTAAAATCTCGTGTAGAGTGAATCCGTCGAACCAAATAAATAACTTGTGATTAACGGGAAAAAGCAGAGCAGTATGGGAGTAGCGGTCGGTTGGTGAGTAAAACTTTTCGCCATTCCTTTCCCTCACCCTCCTATATTTTGCGTAAATTGTTACTTTGTTATACCTGAGATCAGAACTCTCTCATTATAACTATTTTATTTGGTAAGCTTTGTATGAATTTCTATCAAGGCGAAACCGTGTTCTAAAAATAGAATAAACATAGAGCTAAGAAAAATTGATGCGGTATATTCGATCTCAAATTGATCTGATTTTTGTTAGGTAAAGTAAATGTATTAATTAAAGATTATTGATCTATAAATCGATCTTAATCATTTTATATTAGTAATTAAAATAAATTTAATTTTAACAAAAATATTTTAAATTTTTATAAAAATTATTTGACCTTATTTTCCTATTTTTATATTGCTTGTTTGTTTTACTTACTGTTTTATTTGTGTGTGTTAATTTTGTGTAATTTTGTGTAAAAGTGAGTTGCCACCTCTGAATTACTTAGTAACTCGCGATGACGGAACCAGCGATAAAACTTATTCCTAGGGAAGTCTCTCAATTAATCCCGCTTTTTAAAGGCGATAAGAGACAATTAAGCTTATATTTGAGAAAATGTCAGTACATTATTGATCGTTATGGTAAAGCAGGTGATGAAAATCAGAATCTTTATGTTTATAATGTTCTGACGAGTAGATTAACAGAGGAAGCAGCTGCTCTTTTATCAGAACGGGAAGATATTGTGACTTGGTCCGAATTGAAGAAATTGCTCATCCAGCATTTTGGAGACCCGCGTAGTGAAGCGTGTATTAACATCGAGTTAGAATCTTTAAAGATTAAGTCTGGTGAAAGTTTTCTGGATTTTTGTAATCGGATCCAAAGTGTTCGATCGCTTTTGATGTCAAAGGTTAACACGATTGCGGACAGCGATTTAAAGCGCGCTAAGTTGATCATTTACAACAATACAGCTCTGAATGTATTTTTATACAATCTTCCTGAAAATATGGTTCGCGTAGTGAGACTAAAAGCACCAGCAACGCTGGAAGCAGCATTGACTGTCGTACTCGAGGAAGTGAACTTCTTAGAACAGTATACTATGAGGAATAGAATTCATGGTAGTAGACAGATTGAACCTGCACCAGGTTCAAAGCCATTGATAACTCAGCCAACTGGGTTCAAGCCAATGTTCCAAGGTAATAACAATAACCAGCCTAAATTCAATTTTGGTATACCCCAAAACACACAGATTAGGACGCTAGGTCAACCACAAAACTACGGTACATTCCGACCACCAACATTTGGATACAAACCTCAATTTGGCCTTCAGCCACAACAACAAACTGGCCTTCAGCAATTCGGCTATAAGCCCCCTCAACAATTCGGCTATAAGCCCCCTCAACAATTGGGCTATCAGTCACCTCAACAAGGCGGTTATAGACCACCACAAGCATTTGGTTATAAACCTCCCCAAGCGTTTGGTTATAGACCACCACAACCATTTGGTTATAGACCGGAAGCTAAACCATATGTTCAGCCTCCTCGCTTACAGACAAGTGACGTTACGATGAGAACAGCAGCCCCTAATGCACCACAGCAAGGCTTTAAATTGAATGAACTGACCACCCACGAATATAATCCTTATTACGATGACAGTAATAACTACGACTATAGTTATAATGACGTGAACGAATTCAACTACTGTGGTGATGAGTATGACAACTTGGAAGGTGACGTACAAAATGATGAAACTGAACAGACTGGTGAAATTCAGCATCAGGATTTTCAGATAACAGCCTCGATAAATCCGAAATCTTAGAACTAAATTGCGATCCAAACTTAAAACTTCCTTACGTTCACATAAAAGAAATAAACGCAAAAATGATGATAGATACCGGAAGTATGAGATCCTTCTTCAGCCCTCGAATCGCGTATACATATTTCAATGACTTTGTTCAAAAAGAACCATTTCATGTGGTTAGCACCCACGCAACAAGTAGCCACGATGAAGTGATTGAAATCCCTCTCTTGCCTACTTTTGTGTCTAACGATTGGCATAAATTCTATATATATGACGTCGACCCACGTTATGACGGTCTAATTGGAAATGACCTTCTTCAACAATTGGGCGCAATTATTGATTTGAAAGCCAAGGTTCTAAAGACGAATGCTACTAGTATTCCAATAATCAATAATAACCTGAATTATATGATTGACATACCGGCTAGGATGGAGAAAAGAGTAAAAATACCAATTGATCAGTATTCAGGTGAGGCTATACTTGACTTTAGAAAATTTGCAAATGGTTTAAGAATGCCTAGTGCATTGATAAACTGCATAAACGGTTACGCAACTACGGTAATTCAGAACACATTAGATCAACCAAAAAAATTGACGATCAAACAACCCTTTACTGTGACTAGATTCGAAAGTGATATGACGGACTGTGACTTAAATTTTATTAGACCAACTAACAACATTGAAATTGACCAACTGTTACAGGAGAACTTAAATAAAATCAGACTTGACCATACTAATGACGAAGAACGTTCTAAAATTTACAGACTTTGTGAAGAATACAAGGACATATTTTATTGCGAACAAATCCCCTTGACATTCACTAGTCAAGTCAAACATCACATTAGGACAAAGAACGAAGACCCTATATACATAAAACCGTATAGACAGGCTCCGTTTTTACAGGACGAAATTGGTAGACAGGTAGACAAATTATTGAAGGACAACATCATTCAAGAATCGCATTCTCCTTGGAGTGCACCTGTACACTTAGTACCAAAAAAATTAGATGCATCTGGTGAAAGGAAATATAGGATGGTAGTTGACTACAGGCGACTTAACGAAATTACTATTGACGACAAATATCCCTTGCCTAACATAACAGACCTTTTTGACAAGTTAGGAAAGAGCTCTTACTTCAGCACACTTGATTTAGCTAGTGGTTATCACCAGATAGAAGTAGAGAAGAATGACAGACAGAAAACAGCATTCAGCACACAAAATGGTCATTTTGAATTCTACAGAATGCCATTTGGTTTAAAAACAGCTCCAGCAACCTTTCAAAGGACAATGGACAATGTTTTACGAGGACTACAAGGACTACATTGTATGGTTTACTTAGACGACATCATAATTTATTCGAACAGCCTAGACGAACATATCATGAAATTAAGAACGATATTCGACAGACTAAGACAGACCAATCTAAAAATACAGCTAGACAAATCCGAATTTTTACGTAAAGAAGTTCTTTACTTAGGACACACGATTACTAAAGATGGACTGAAACCTAACAATGACAAAATTGACGCGGTATTAAAATACCCCTTACCTAAAACAACTACTGAGATTAAGAGCTTCTTAGGACTAGTAGGATACTATCGACGATTTATAAAAGACTTCGCTAAAATTACTCAACCATTAACAGCCTGTTTAAAGAAACGCAACGGAATAGTAATTGACCAAAAATACATTGACGCATTTAATAAATGCAAAGAACTTTTGACGCATGCCCCTCTATTGCAATACCCCGACTATGACAAATCCTTCGTACTAACGACTGATGCGTCAAATGTAGCAGTAGGAGCAGTACTATCCCAGGGACAGATTGGAAGTGATAAACCTATAGCATATGCTAGTCGCACACTGAGTGATACTGAAGCTCGTTATAGCACGATTGAACGTGAATTGCTCGCTATTATCTGGGCAGTGAAACACTTTAGGCCTTATTTATATGGTCGAAAGTTTCTCATTTACACCGATCATCGTCCATTAATATGGCTTCGATCTCTTAAAGATCCTAGCAGTAAACTCACACGATGGAGATTACGTTTACAGGACTATGACTATGAAATGATACATAAAGATGGCAAACAGAACACCAACGCTGATGCCTTATCTAGAATAAAAATTAATGCTCTAGATTCTGATGACGAAAATCAATCGATGGCAGTTAACGTTGATGAGAAGGAGGAAAAGCTTAAAGAACATTTAGATGATGTCGTTAGACAGATAGGAAAGCTAACAGCTGAAAAGAAAACGAATAGGAATGACTCATCTACGATAACTATATCAGATACAAGTAGGACGAATACAGCAAGCCCTATTGATATGTCGGACGTACTATCAAGACATAGCATTGACAATGACCAATACCCAGTGCGATCAGAATCCAGTAAATCAGGAACAGTTCATTCTGTTGCAGAAATGGAATCAATAGGAATACCAATTTTACATGAGGCAATAGACACAAAACCTAATCAAATTTTGGTATATTCATGGTTTAAAAATGAAATACAGGTGAAAAATCTTTCTAGGGAAAAGCAAAAGGTTTTAGAAGTTTTCCTACCAAAAGATAATCCAGAATTAGTAAAAGAATTTTTAAAAGAGTACATAAAACCAAAGCTAAAATATTTTATCTATTTTGAAGAAAATTCACATCGTAAATTATTCGGAAACATAATAATTCAACTTTTTAAGAAAGGCGTGATTAACTTTCATGAATGCACAGAACGAGTTATAACTATTGAAGATGAAAGTGAACAAAAGGCAGTGATAATTAAACATCATGAAGGAAAGACATGCCACCGAGGTATAAAGGAAACATTAGTTAGAATTCGTAGGAACTATTATTGGGACAGAATGCAGGAAACAGTAACAGCAGTTATTAACTCTTGTGAAGCATGCCAAAAAATGAAATACGATAGGAAGCCTATTAAACCCATCTTACAGCTTTCGCAAACACAAGACTCACCCTTTCAAGAACTTTTCATAGATCTTTTTAGTATTGAAGGAAAATCTTATTTGACTCTTATCGATGCCTTCAGCAAACTAGGACAGGCAATTGAAATTCAAGGTAAATCAACCCCTGAGGTCATTCGAGCTCTAATGAAATATTTCTCATTTTATGGCATACCCAAAAAGATAAGTTCGGATCCTGGTACAGAGTTTAATAACGAATTGATGAAAGAATTTTTAAGTTTACATAAAATAGAACTTCATATTGGAACGCCTAATAATCCTAATTCAATGGGACTCATAGAACGATTCCACTCAACAATAATCGAAATATACAGGTTAGCTAAATATGAAAAGCGATGTACCGATGCAGCATCCACGATGACGTATTCGATTATGGCATACAATCACACCATACATTCCGTTACAGAACTCACCCCATTTGAAGTTGTCTTTGGACACACAGACACTAGCAGCCCTTATGGCATAGAACTAGAAAAACGTTACTTTCAGAAACTGGTTAAAGATCATGCAAAGCGAATAAAAGCCTTATATGAAAATTTAGCAGATAAGATGGTAGCAATGAAAGAGAAGAACAGAGAAAAGAAAGGTGGTGAAAATGACGTAGAATTGCCCATAGGTAAAATAGTTTACGTTAAAGACGTTAACAAACGTAAAAGTAAGGATAAGGCGCGTTATGTAAAAGCGAAAGTAGTAGGTGAACCCGAAAGAAATGTATTGCCTATACAAGTAGGTGAAAGGAAAACTAAAGCCCCTATTAAAAACATCAAACGCCCTTCACAGGTGCAGCCTACTGCTGACAGTATTGCCGTCGCTGGCCCTTCATCTTCAAAAACTTGATGGAAATCCAGGATTACTCCCAATTAAAGAAGGACAAGCTTATGTTCAAACTAATCATTGGACTATAATTAAGGTTATTAGTTTAGAAAAGATTTACGATGACTTTAATTACGTATCTGCAAATTATGAACAACTGTGTAAATTAATTAACTGGAATGTTTCTTATTCTCACGAATTTAAGAGTGTGAAATTACATACAGAGTTTATTCGCCATATAACTAAGGAAAAATTCCGACAACTTGTTCCACAACAGCGCTTTAGAAGAGGTCTCCTTAATCCTTTGGGTTCTCTTATAAAAACTATTACAGGAAATCTTGATCACCAAGACGCGATTAGAATTGACAAACTTATTTCTGAGTTAAGTCAAAATGATATCATAATATCTAAAAAATTAACCCTGGTCTCTAAAATGTTTGAAAGCTTTATAAATGTAACCGGAACTATTGATCAAAATACATTAAATTTGGATAACCGTCTAAAAATCACTGAAACTATGTTAAGTGATTTAGCTGTTACACAAAATAATTGGACTTTCTGTACATTTATAATAGGATTATTTAACGTTTATACAAGCAGTTTCCGCACTATATTTATCAGACTTAGTGAAATTGAAACAGCTCTAGCATTGAGTAAAGTCTCTATATTACATCAATCTATCGTGAACTCTACAGAACTCTTGTATCATTTGAGATTGATTTCTAACTCTCAAACCTTAGTATACCCACCTACAGTAGAAAACTTGTTGAAATTAGAGGAAACTATTTGTGTAAAATCTTATATTAAGAAAAATCAGATCACGTTTATTATGGAAATTCCTTTAACAGATAGTGATACTTATAATTATTACAAATTGTACTCCTTACCAATTTTCCATGAATCCGAAAATAAGACCTTATCCATATTTCCTAAATATCCGTACCTTTTGGCGAAGGGAACGAAATACTTACCGATCGTGAAACCGTGCCGTCCCTTATCAGCTGGCGACCATTTCCTGTGTAACGCAGATCACCGAGCTTTGTACCATGAGCTTACCTGCATCGAACAGCTCATGAGATTCGACGATGACCCCACTCACTGTACGCAGCATCAGGTCCAAATAGAAGAGGTTAAGATCCAGCAAGTCAACTCCGACAGTTGGATTCTGTATAGCAGACTGAGGGCGACGCTTACCAAGCATTGTGACAGTGACATCAGCAAACTGTCAATATTCGGCACTTACCTCGTGACAATCGATGAACCATGTGATTTGGAAATCAATGGAATTCGCATAAGCCACCGTATCTGCATAGAGACGGACGTTGTGGAGCCAATTCCACTAGTTGCCTTACCACAGCTACGTGTAAACGTGAGTCTATCCAGTGCACGCGCACTCAATATGAACGGCGTTAATCTAGATGAAGTGAAGTATATGGCGTACTCCTTAAAACATTCTTCAGTGATTGAAAGTGTTTTAAATGAAAGAAAGGACTTTAAATTCAGTGAAAATTTAGGATATGTGTCATTAGGCTTAGTAATCTTAAGTTTTTTTGCATTTGTATTTTATGTGTTTCGACTCAAATTGTTGAATAGCCTACCGTGTATGAAAAATTATCGGAACCAATCTCAAATCGATCGTACCGATAATTTTCCTCTTAGGGATGGAGGAGTTATGGTGCCCCCTCGCCCCTCTGCCTTAGCATAAGATAGATTATAGTATTTTGCTGCATCTTCAATGCACTTCGTAGAATATAAGATTGTTTTAGTTAATTTTGCTGACTAGCCGTCTAGACGGGACTGGCTTCATCCGCTCATGTTTTTTTTATTCATTCCTTAATTAGACCACCTCCAAATCGGTGCTCTCTAAGTTTTATTTTAATTAAATAATTTTAACTTTTTAAAAAGCTTTTATTAAGCTCCCAAATCAACAGTAGCTACATTCATTAGAAACACTTTAATTAATTGTTATTGCGAGATAAGAGCTTGGCCAAGATTCCGTGCCGCTGAGTGTAGTTATGTGGTTATATAGATATATGTAGTTATGAATCATGGGTATGCTTGCATAAACAAAGAATTAATGCCACTATTCTAGTTAGATGCGTTAGATGTGTAAAAGCTAGACCAAGCTGGACCGATTTTGATGAAACTTGAAATTTATATTATTATTGGTAAATAATATTAATTCAGTAAAATTACAAGGACCATCACTACGTCATAGTATAAAACAAAGTCGCTTCCCGCTGTCTGTCTCTCCCTACGTATGCTTAGATCTTTAAAACTACGCAACGGATTTTGATGCGGTTTTTTAAATAGATAGAGTGATTCAAGAGGAAGGATTATATGTATGTATAATACATGCATAATATAGTATAGAAACACTGATAATTTTAGAGGTTTCTAATGTGATGTCGTAAATAAACACATTTTTTGCACTTACATTGCAAACGTTGGCTGAACGTACCTATCAGGATTCCATCCGTTCGAAGCCGGGGCGGGGCGCTAGTTATACTAAATATTTTTATATATAGTTCGTAACTTGGCACATAGACTCCTTTTTATCCCGGAAAATCAACAGGGTCAAACGGAACGCGGACGAAGTCGCGGTTAGAAGCTAGTCTAACTAATTCATCATTGTTTCAGGTCACCACGTGTCTCTCCGAAGCGGCCTCTGGTGTCTCCTAGGAATGCTAGTCTTTATAGTCGTGGAAAAACTCTTCGCAGCATCAGAACACGACCACGAACCGGAGCCGGAAGTAAAACAAAATGGCGTCAAGCAAATAGAGATAGAGGAACTTGAGAAGTTTCTGGTTAAAGAGAGACAGCAGAGAGGGAAGAGTAATGGGGAGCCTCTGTGTGGGAACGGGACGACTGCTGAACAGCTGATCGATTCCTGTGTCTTCAATAATAACTCCAAAGGTACCAATAAATATTGATAACATTTATTCACAAAGAAAATTACAACTAATACAATATCCACAATATTTACAAAATACACATGAAACAGTTGAGCTATCTACAAACCGTCGCAAACGATTTATAGATAGCTCAACTGGTCCAAGTCAGTACCAATCGGAAGCGTGCCCAAGACACTGGCTGCATTGCCGCACTGAATAGCAATCAATGCTATTCAGTGCGGCAATGCAGCTGGCCCAGACATTTATTTACCAATCTAATAATATTAAACATTCATAATTTCGGACCCCTGATTACGTATTTTGCGACTATATCCCGTTGCCTAGTATAGATCGCCACACAAAAATCAACCTTTATATGTGAAGCCTAGCCGTCGCCCGCGGCGTTGCTCGCGTTCTACCCTTTAGTGTGTCACGTTTCAAAATTCCTTTCTTAGTGCACCCCTACACTATATAAGGATATTACCCTCCAAATTTCATACCTCTAGGACTTATGGTTTAGGCTGTGCGTTGATTCTCTGTCAGCTTGAAAAGAGTTTTATATATATTGATTGACTAGCCGTCGCCCGCGGCGTTGCTCGCGTTCTAGACCCTTTAGGGTGCGACTTTTCAAAATTCCTTTCTTAGTGCACCCCTACACTATATAAGGATATTACCCTCCAAATTTCATACCTCTAGGACTTATGGTTTAGGCTGTGCGTTGATTCTCTGTCAGCTTGAAAAGAGTTTTATATATATTGATAGGGATCATTTTAATGCATATTTTATTTACCCCTGGGTTCTGAAGGGTTAATCTTTATATTATCTCCCAGGCGAAGGTGCATGCTGTAACAGTATAACAGTAGTCAACGGCTCTGTAAAGTGTAAGGGTGGAACCGGCCGGTGGATGGGACGCTGTCTACTGAGGGAGGCCAAGGAACACTCACTGAAAGCTAACAAGGAGAAGAATGATAAGAAAGATGTAAGTTGTTACCAATCGAAATTACATCCTCTCTTAAAGGCTGTGGTAACCTATAATTATGGAAGCATCTAGTGTTTATAACTTTTTGTTAAAGTATGATTATTGTAGATTAGAACCTCTATGTTGAATATCTATGGTTTTATGAATGACATATTGACAATGTAACTTAGTAGTTGATTGTTGAGCTGTGTACTATGGCGATGGTTTTAAATTGAATAAAACAGAAATATAAATGTTCTACTGCGTTTCTAGTTCTTTACAAGATCTCTGATGATACAATGGTGAATATAAATACATGGTTTTTAACACTTTTAATTGCACCTTGAATTGTGTTGGGTATCCATTCTTTTAATAATAAAAATAAAATAAAATATAGGTACTTACCAAAACGTTCAAAAAGAATACTGCAAATTACCATTTTCAAAAACGTCTTCGTTGTAAAAAAGCCAAAAGCTAAAATCAAAGATATGGATAAACTAAATATGCAGATCTACTAAATGCTAATATATAAATAATTCGAACTTCACTTACACCACATTAATTACACCAATAAATCGTTATATTCCAGGTGGCAGGCTACCTCAACCTAATGGCAAATTCAATAGACAACTTCACACATGGCTTGGCGGTAGGAGGTTCATTCCTGGTCGGGTTCCGAGTCGGCTTGCTCACTACCTTTGCAATACTCGGTAAGTTGGACTAACCTAATATTTTTGAACTAACCTAATTTAACAGCGCTAAAAATGTAGCCGTTACTTTCTCATGAACGCAGAAAATAGAACCTATCTGGCTTACGAACGATAAATGCCGCTATGGTTTTAGCGCTGTCAAATTAAGTTAGTTTAGAAAAGTACAACAATAAAATCGACGCCAATGTTCAGATTTCGAATAAAAATGGTGATACTACAATTAGGTACTTATTATTTCTTCTACTGTCCTATCCTACTAATTTCAATTTCAATTTATTCAGAAATAAAATAAAATAACATAACAGAACCTTTTCCATGGCGTTATTCTACTTAACATTAACTTAATACTAAAAACACGGTATTCAAACTTAATTATGCTTAATTACTAAGGATGTTTGTTCCTCTTTCACACAAAAACTGATTTGGATGAAACTTAGAATATATATATATATATTATATATTGTCCGTGACCTGGATCACAGATCATATAACCTGGATTAACACATAGGCTACTTTTTATCCCGGAAAATCAACGGGATCGTACGGGATGCGAACGAAGTCGCAGGCGGAAGCTAGTACGATATAAATGATGGAAGATGAAATGATATGAGATTGATCGTGTTTTGTGTTTTTGTTTCAGTGCACGAAATCCCTCACGAAGTAGGAGATTTCGCTATTTTATTGAAAAGTGGCTTCTCACGGTGGGAGGCCGCTAAAGCTCAATTGGTAAGTCATAAATATACACAAAAACAAATATACCTACAATGTTCAGCTAGCAGACACATTTTGCCACTTTTTTCCTTGTTCTAAAGAAATTACAGTCATTTCCAGTTGAGTCAGTCAGTAACTAAACCTAAAAAAAACTAGAAACAATCATATTCTTTCGAATCTAAAGAATATGATTGTTTCTGGTTTCTTTTTTCTTTCTAAAGTTTAGTTATTAATGTATCGGGTATCGTTTGTAAAGTTATGAAGTTCACAATTAGTTTTCCTTTCCAGGCAACCGCTTCAGCTGGTCTGATCGGTGCTATGACAGCTGTTGTATTCAGTGGCGCCAGAAACTCCATTGGTAAGTCTCTTACTATCCTTCCTACTTGAATGTTAAATCGAAAGTTTAGTTACATGTTTGTGTCTCAATGGGGGCGCCATAACTGAACCAATTTCAATTAAACTTAGTTAGTTCGTAGCAAAAAAATTAACATGATCAAACGGCCTCGGGAAGGAATGTGTAAAAAAAATATAGATGTTAGCAAATCTCAATTATTGAAGTCGGATGAAGTCACAAGCGCCAGCTAGTAATATTTAAACCCACGTTGTAGTCCATAAGCATCGTAGACATAACTGAATAAAAGTACTCATTTAGTAGAGTCCGACCACGGCAAGTTTGCAGCGCTTTGAATATGGTAGAGTTTAAAAACATTATTAGTTGAAAATATTCGTTCCGCGAAAACGATATGACAACTAATATTATATTCGTAATTACTATGAAAACAAAAATATTCAGGCGTTATAACTCAGTCGGTAGTAGCTCTTCGTTGCGGTGGGTCGTAGGTTCGATCACCAAGAACAACATTTGTGTGTGGCGTGGCAAACATAGATGTTTGTTCTATGTCTGTATTAGAAGTATGTATTTACAAAAAAAATTGTACATTACAATTCTATCAGCAATCTAGTTCTCATAGCTCTATTTAGTTTGGGACTAGGAGGCGTGTGAAAATGTCCGAGAATATTTATATATTTATTCACGTTTCAGAGGCAAAAACATCATGGATAGTACCATTCACAGCGGGCGGTTTCCTCCACATAGCACTAGTAGTAGTCCTGCCAGATCTACTCCGAGAGCCCGACCCGAGGCATTCACTGCAGCACCTCGCCGCCCTAGCCGCCGGCATCGGAACCATGGCCGCCATGACTTACTACATAGGATAGATAAAGTACCTAGCCTATACATTGATTTCTACGTCACGGACTCAGAATATTTTGGTAATCTGAGGTCACGGATAACATACGCCTTGGCAAAAGAGAGTAGACAAATATAAGGTCGACAGTCGACACTAGTCTTTGCAATAGATCCGAATGAATTCTTTAGAAATTGAAAGTATTAGTATAAAGAAAATATTAGTACCGTTACAAGACGTACAGCCAAGCTGTACAGAATGCTGCCTATATGGTATTACAGGGCATCTTTTTACCAAGCATACCATGCCTTGTTTAGGATAGTAAGTCATACTAAAATAGCAAATAAAGTAGTTGATTATCTCGATATATCGAGTTTTTCGCCTGTAACATTATAGATTCTTATTCCAGTCGCCACTACGATCACAAACATGGTCGCCATGTCTTACTACACTTTTAGTAGCCATTTGAGTGATGTGAAAACAATATTTTGTAAAATTATTTAGATTAAAATAATGTCCGGTAGCGGACGCTCAAAAAGTATTATTTAGAATCGTTTCTTAGACTGTAAATAAGTTTAGATATAAAATAGCATTAAGTTTTTTCGAATAGTAGATTATAATTCAATAGTCATAGTGAGAATACACTGCATTTCACAAATACAGATTATATTTTGCGTCAATCTATTGATTTAGAAACGCCAGTCAAATCACAACAAATAATAATAGTACAATATTAAATTATGTCTAAAAACGATTATTTCTTCGTTTTCTGTTGTCTTAACTTCTAAAATCACAGTTGTATATATTAGTTTACCTATTCATTTGGTATCCATACATAATAATAATGATTTATAAGCCCAGTGTGCATTCTATAAGTTTGAATATATTTGTAAATAATATTATAATAAATCTGGCAACTGCAAAATTGATTTAAAATATTTGTAAATAGAATTTTCTTAATATAATATTAATCGTTACGTACATAAAATACTCTAAATAATCACTAAATCAATACATTAATTACAAAATATATTTCAGTACCTACATACACCTATACTATTGTTTTTGTAGTTTCTACTTAACATTTTCTTCAATTTCATAAACTATTAGTCAATATTTAGAATTGTGATATCATTTTAGATATTATTTTTATTACAAATATCTAAAAACTAACTTGAATTTTTAGATAATGTTATTTGTATAAATATATCTTTCCATGTTACCTTTTTTATAGATCACAGCAAGTTATGAACTAAAGATTTTTTATAATAGAAAGAAT
Source organism: Eulithis prunata (assembly GCA_918843925.1). Taxonomy (NCBI): domain Eukaryota; kingdom Metazoa; phylum Arthropoda; class Insecta; order Lepidoptera; family Geometridae; genus Eulithis; species Eulithis prunata. Next base: position 4,994,530 of record OU974030.1, on the reverse strand, counting down.
TTTGATAGAAATGTTTGTTTATTCTAATTAATACTATGTATCAGCTAGTATTGGTTATACTTCAACACTGTTCATAATAATATTTAAAAAAGTTACATATAAACACGATAATAACTTGAAGAAACCGAGGGCAATGTTCTAAAAATTAATATTAGCCGAACGTCGTCATCGCGTCGGCGCAAACATTTTAACCTATATCTAAATACTTATCCCTTATCCTTTGTTTTATCTTCGCCCAGATTATACTCGTAAATGTAGCCATTCAATGTGATATAATTGCCATTAATATTAGTATTGTATAAACAAAGAAAAATATTTTAGGAAAAATATTAAAAAATAAATATCGTAACAGAATACTTTCCTTTTATTTTTACCTTCTATATTCACATCTTGGAAGAATGATAAAAGATTCACATAGATAGTTGAGGCATGCACAGATCATATACTATACTTAGAAGTTGGCGACGATGTGCGAAATGTGGTGTAGAGTCGAAGTCCAACCGACAGACGTCGAGCGTTTGATGATGATTGCATAGCATATTGCATTGTCACAGTCTGTGCACACGTCCTCAGAGGACGTGGCGGTCCCGGCTCTAGCAGTCGTTAAGCCATGGTGGAGACCTTAAGGCGGCCTAAAAACTCCGTCACAAGAGTTGGCCACTAACTCATACAAGCTTGTTTGCGTCTAGGGTAATTATAGTTTAAGAAGTTTTAAATGAAAATCGTGTAATGTTTTAGACAAACTTTTATTACTGAAAGTCGTGATCTAGTGAATATACAGGGTGTTACCAGACCACTTCCGAAAACGAAAGGGGGAGCTACAGCACACCAAAACCCAACCAAATAAAAATCAGTTATCCTGAAAAATAATTATAGCCGGAGAAAACAATGTTTAAAGATTTGTATTTATTTCGCCAGCCCGCAATGTACGCATTCACGTAGGTAAGGTCGAGGCATAGTACTATTATTTATTCTGTGTCGTAAGTGCCTACTAACGTAGGTAGGTACTAACGTAGGTCGCTCGCACGTCGCGTACTTGAATGACCCGCGATGAACTCTCAGCTGTTCATGCTGTAGTAGACGTAATCTGCTTGCTGCGTGTACATTGCTGCTTTATTTATTTTATTTGTTTTTTTGCTTTTTTAAATGAGATAATTAGGTAGATATGTCTTATTATGTTGTACTGTGTGTATGTAACTAGAAAAAAAATTAAAAAGAGATAGTCAAGTCAATTTTTTTTTTCGCGATTTTTTTCGCTTAATGTTTTCAGTATCATCGTCTGATTGGAACCTCCAAGTTTTCGGAAGTGGTCTGGTAACACCCTGTATAACAATGAGTTTATTACTAATATTTATACACACGTATAGATAAACCTTAAAAATAATACAGTCGAATAGCAATTACTAAGAAAAATATATAATTTTGGGCTGTGACTTACAATAATGTAAAATCCCTACAATTTAGTATTAATAATAAGTATGGCGATTTTATAATAACATACATATAATATGAATTTGGTTTTGAAAGTTGCCTAATTTGCCTATTCCTCAATATTAGCAAATATAAATGTCTCAAATAATTTGGGACAAAAGGATTCGTAGTTGATGGCTAAAATGTTTTTGGTACAAAATACATTAAAATAATCTGGTTGTGTGAATTTACATTTCATAATACTAAAGTGACGCGCACGCTTTTAATTCGTGAAATTTATTTATTACAATTTAAAAGGTGAAGTATCGTTAACAGATCCTAATTTATCTAAAAGTACCTCTTGCATTGCTTCCTGACGACTGAAAAGAGTACCTCTTGCATTGCTTCCTGACGACTGAAAAACATTTTTGAAAAAATCATCGTGAGCTTCTATAGATCAGTTCTGCATTTGCCGTGTCTTGAAATTTTTAACCGACTTCAAAAAAATAAGGTTCTCATTTCGGTATTAATTATTGATCATAGTGATTTGAATGTCAGTCGTCAAGTTGAACGAACATGTAGAGTCCAACCATGCCGAGTTTGCAGCTCTTAGATGGCAGAATTTTCAAATCTATAGTATTTACTTGACAACCGATGCTCACAAAAGTTAGTTTGTAAGATTTTGTACAGAATTTGGGGTTGCAAACTTGGCGTGGCTAGATTATATAAAAAACATATAAGTACATATACAGTGAGATACATACAAGTTCACATAACATATACTTTTTCGACGCGTTTCATGCAGAATACTTCTTTCGTTTTGGGACAGGTGATGGAGCCTTGTTCCTTCATCATCTCATTGAGGGCCTGAAAAGTATAAAATAAATAAATAAATATTCCTAGACTTATTGATCCAACGCCCTTTAGTTCCAAACTAAACAAAGTTTGTACTTTGGGAACTATATTACTGATGGAATACTTACAACTTTTTTTTGTAAATACATACTCGTATTACATTAGCTTACGCCCGCGACTTCGTTCGCGTCCCGTTGAATCTTGTTTATCTTCCGTGATAAAAAGTAGCCTATGTATTAATTCAGGTAATTAACAATATTATTATATGTTCAAGTTTTATCCAAGTCGGATCAGTAGTTTTTGCGTGAAAGAGGAACAAACAAACATACATACTTACAAACTTTTGCGTTTATAATATTAATAAATAGGATTTAAGTATTTATTTGTAATTGCGAACACATACCTTCTCTCCATAGACTTGTCCGTTCGGTAGCACCATAGGTTGGTTATGTTCGTTCAGCGGTAAGCCCGACAGGCGGCACACTAGCCGTGAGTGCGAGCAGTGCGCGTGCGGCAGTGTGCGAGCGAGAGCCGATAGCGGCGGCGCACACGCAGGACACGCGGCTACACGGGTCGATGACGAATAGCACTGAGTGCACTGGAGTTAAGGTTATTGTAAAATGTAAAACTATAACAATTAAAAATGGTAGTAAGTAAGCTCGTATGAGTTAGTGGCCAACTCTGGTAACGTTGTTAGGCCGCCTTAAGGACTCCGTCGTGGCTTAGCGACTGCTAGAGCCGGGACCGATAGTTTAACGTGCCCTCCGAACCACGAAAAAGGTACAGTTATGAAAGTAAATGCATAATTCTGCTGTTGGATCTAGCATTTTCTAGGAATAACCGTTTTAAAACTTTCACATTTACATGTTGTATTATTTGCTCGCCATCCAAATAGTATCTCTCCTGAAGATCGTTCAAAGCGAAAAACAGAAGACGGCAGTTCGCCTAATGAATGTAGAGCCATATTCCAAGATGGCGTCTCCCCAGACGAATAAACAGTATTATAAAAGGATATGGCGTGTTGAGTGCGTGCAAGCCGAGCTGCAGTGCGGCCGGCAAGTGCGGCGTGCGGGAAGGCTGCAGCAGGCGGCCGTGTGCACGACGGAACTGACACACCAACGCGTTCCAACGCGAAGGAGCCAAGAGAGACGCGTACGGCTCTACCTCTGCAATAAAAAAGAGCTTTTATTTAGTAAAATCATAAGATCATTTAAATTTGTCTAATAATATGGGTAAATAAATAAATTAAAAACAATGTATATTTTACACAACGCCCTCGTGTCTCAATTTTTTTTTTTATATTTTGGTAATTAGATTGCTGATGGAATGTTGGCAAACATAGATGTTTGTTCTGGGTTGTATAGGTAGTATTAACAAAAAAAAAAAAATTTGCAATTTAGTTGCGTAGGCTCGATCCCCACCGCAACCAAACATTTGTGTGTGGCAAACACAGAAGTTTATTCTAAGTCTGGATGTTAATTAAAATGTCATTTAGGTAGGTATGTATTTACAAAAAAAAATATAAATAGAATACTTATACATTTTTTTGAAAATATAAGTAGAAACCTAGTTTCAATAGTACAAACTTTGTTTACTTTGAAACTAGAGGGCGTTATGTGAAATGTCCAAGAATATTATTAATCTTTTGAGAAGTAGGTGTAAAGATAAAAGCTACCTGTGTCCTTGGGGAAGGCCAGCATTCCCATGCAATGCTGGATATGATCCAAATGTCCCACCTCAAACGCAGAGAAATGCTTCTTGGCATACCGCACCGCTTCTAAACGTTTGTCTTCACGTACTAGCTCCACAAACTCCTGAAAACAGACATTCTGATTCTAATCTAATTCGTTGTGGGGGAATGAGATCTGCACTGACGTCCGGGGTGTATTGTGCATTGTCCCCCTGCTGACCTCACCCCAGCCAGCACAACTCCTTACAGTAACAGAGAAGATCTTTGGGTTGAAACAGACATTTGTGAATTATTTATTCTATTAGATAAATCAGCAACAGAGTGGTCCACAACTGGAACATGCTACCAGAGGGTGTTGTTACCGCTAAATGTATAAATGCCTTCAATAGCAACTGACTACGAATTAAGTAAAACAGTGCTTAGACTCAAACCCCTTTGTTCATGTCATTTACAGCGCGGCTTTCAAAAACACTCTATCAATGTCACTCACAACGAAAAGAGATGACAAAAGATTTAGCAATCATTTAGTTAACTCAGCTTTAGAAGACAATATGAATATACCCCTAAATATTTAACACAAAAATATTGCCGTCCCTTTCTCATGAATTGAGACGACAAGGACGGCTATAATTTTAGATCTGTCAAATTAGGTTAGTTTAGAAAAATGCAACAAGCGAATCGGTACCACTATGTCATGTAAACAGACATATCAATGAAAGATGTTGGTCTAAAGTTGTTGGTGATGTTGAGATGTTGATGCTAAACTAATAAATAAATGGGTGGCTATGATATCAAACTTTCTTCATCAAAGCTTGCATAGAAAACATACCTGAACCCTAATATTAAACTCAATATTAGAGTTGATCTTCCTAAGTTTGGATTTGTTCTCGTTGCACCACTGCAGGCAACGGGCAGTGCGGCGTTCACGAAGTTCCCTTTCTACTAATGCGGCTTGCGCGTAGATATCTGAAAATAATAATAATAATAAAAATATTTATTTTCAATAAAAAAGGTTTACAAAGCAAACTAAAAGAAGGGACTTAAATTAAGTAGGTACTTGTTTAGTTATGTAGTTGTTGCTTTATAGCTAAACCTTTGTGGAGTCTATACATAGACTCCTCGCTCTAACTAAGTAGAACTTGTATGTAGACGCGAGGGATCTCTGCTTCGGCTGTTTACAGTAGGTATTTGCTAGGTTAACAATTATAGGTACATAACATTGGTAAGCACATAAGTAGGAGTAAACAAAAACTACGGTAAGTAAACATACTTTTATTTTACAACGGCAATCGGTTAAGTTGATACAGATCAAACATTTATACACACAAACGATTGTTCTTGGTGGGGATGATCCAGAACTCAGAAGGCAGAGCTGTGACGCCTTGTTTCATATTTATTTCATCATCATTATTCCCCTGCCCTTATCCCACGCTATCCACTCCTATCATTCGTCAATTCTCAATCTACTCCTTTCATATTCATGTCCTCTTTCACACAATGTAACCACTTCTTCTTCGGCCTTTATTTTTAGTGCGGCTGATCTTAAGGCCCACTCGCTCCAATTTCTCTTGCCATTTTCCCAGTCGTAACTTTTATTTATTAATCATATTTATATCACAATAAATACTTACCAACATTAGTGAGGTTTCTCAGACCTCTAGCATCAGACAATTTCCTTGCAGACTCGTAGTGACCGTTTCGTAGGAAATAGTCGACTAGCATACGCTCCAGACGCACTTTGCGCCATTGACTTAGTTGAGTCTGAAAATAGAGTCATTTACGTACATTGCGTATTTTGCTTTTCTGTGACTTTTCTGTGGTGTTTACGATCAATAGAACAGTCCCAATGAACTGCTGAATCTTTTGATGATGAAACTGGAAACTGAAACCGACTTCAATTTGATACGCCTTCATCATGTCGGTTTTACCAGTTTTTAACTTCTAAATTATTTTGAATCCCAAAGCAAGCCTACCTATCATAGTAGTAGAGCTTTTTGCCAAAGAGCCTGTATGGAGAAGTTATTGTACAGAAAATAGGGTAAATTTTGTGAAAAAGTTCATCCTGAAAAAAGTGTATACAGAAGAAAGTAATTACATTTTCCAAGCATTAAGGCTTATATATATTACTATATTCCGGTTTGAAGGCAAATGACTAGGGGTTCTACTGTCTTCTTTCACAAACTCCTTACTTAAATAAAAAACCAGTTTTATATTAAACCAGGATTAGTAGTAATGACCTTCCAAACTATCAATACAATCCAAACAAAGAACTGCTAAAGGTCATCCAAGTCAAGTATGTATGGATCTACACATTGTTCTTGGAACACAATAATTTGTATGGCGCACAATAAATAAATATTGGAATATATCCCAGTAATATTATAATTGTCGAAGTTTAGATTTTGTGTTTCAATCACGCTACAACTACTGGTCCGATTTGAATAAAACTTAGAATATATATGGTTTATAACTTGGAATAACATATAGGCTACTTTTAATACCGGAAAATCAACAATATCAAACGGGATGCAGACGAAGCCGCGAACAGAAGCTAGTCTATACTTATATTATAAAGAGGAAAGATTTGTATGTATGTTTGTAACAAATTGGCTCAAAAAGTACTGATCCGATTTGGATGAAACTTGGAATATATATTGTCCGTGACCTGGATTAACACATAGGCTAATTTTTATCCCGGAAAATGCCAGAAGATCAACGGGATCCAACGGGACGCGAATCAAGTCGCGAGCGGTAGCTAGTTGGAAATATTTCACTCAATACTATCTCGCCAAATATTTACCTAGGCTTGCATTTGTACTATGGGAGTTTTGCTTAGCTTAGGGCTATGATCTTTCAGAATATTTAGAAGAGCAAGCCAGCCAACAATATAAATAGAAAAACTGTCATTGTGATCCTAGAGCATAGAAAAGAGATGGGACGTCTATGAGCTGCGAGTCAAAGGTATACTTACTTTTATCTGTGGTGTCACGGGTTCAGCCAGAGGCTCTGCTTGCTCCTTCAAATGTTCAAGTCGTTTCTTGCAGACCATTGCTGCTTGCAACTCTTCTGTGATGGCTTCGGAAGCCTTGCGTTTCATTGCTGTTAGCTTCTCTACCTGGAGCATGGAATGAAACAATAAATAAATAACAGTTTATTTCAAGAAACACATTCATATGTGGGGGCAAAAAACATAGGGTCATATTGATAAATACCTTATAACTTAACTAACATATACCTATACTAGCTGTCAAAAGCTTCCAATATAGTTGGATAATCTTGATTAGTTTATTAACTTATGTTGCTGAGTGTAAAAAATAAAAATATAAGAACTTTAAAAAGTAATGTTGGTTTGCCCTAAAACTTATGAATCCAAAGTTTAAGGATTGTTAAAATTAAAACTGGTCAAAAGTATAATAATATATTATTATAACCTCTTACCATTCCTCCCAACAATGAGTCTATCTCCCCCGCTGTGAATGGCTTTTTGGCTGCAGAGTCTATGTCCCCCGACGAAGCAGAGACCTGCCGGGCCTCCACGTCCAATACTCGCTGAGCATTGCGGTATCTTTTGTTGAATATTTCATACGGTACCTAGTGGAGTTACCTAAATTATTTACCTTTTCTGGACAAGCAAGAGTAGTATGTTTACAAAAAATTGAGTAAAAACAAGTCACGTTTTAGGACATTTTTGAACTAGGTATATTGATAAATGAAAGAAATGAAGAACCTAAATTATTAACCACCCCGAACTACAAACAGCTGTTTGTTTTATCAAATAAAAATACTGATGATGAATACAATAAAATAATGTTCAGCCATTTTCTTTCAAAGGACATCGCGTAAAAAAATTGTGGGACTCGAAGTAAAATAATTATCGCTAGCTTACCTTCAAAGTTGCGTGTTCCAAAACCTTGAGCTCATTCATTTTGTCTCAGTTCTATTTTCTTTACCTGAAAGTTATTCTATTGTTTTTTTCGAGTTCGCTTCGTCGTCACAGTAAATGTCAAGAACCAAATGAAAACAAAACTCAGCTGATTGTTTCATGAGAAAATGGCTGATTTGTGACTGATTGATTGATTGGTCTATGCATAGAGGAATAGAATACTTCCAGGGTCTATGGTACCGGTTACATGGCCCCCGATTATGTTGTTATGTTGATTTACTGCTCAAGTACTGATCCGGACTCAAGCATAGATTCTTGTACTTAATACTATGCTTGAGTAGGTACCGATTTCTGTCTCGGCACACGGGCCATAATTGCCATAATAACTATCCTTCTTCCCTTGCCAATGTTGCCATACCTTTCTCATGGACTGAAACTAGACACCTATCTGCATCAACAGATTCGGTCCCATTATGAATAATTTTGACAGTAGGTACTGGCCGAAAATAATGTTGATTGATAGAGTCAAGCAAGCAAGAGAAGGAACAAGCCTTCACAATTCACGTCGATGAACGATGAACTTTGGATGGTACGGAACGCTTATTTGTCAGTGTATGAAACACATTTTTATTTAATAGACAATAAAGTTAAATAAAGCTCCAACCGTACTAGGGTGACCGACATCGTAAGACACCACTGCCACTGGTGGTGATAACGACGGCGGCGGCGGCGACGCAACTATGAACAGACTTGACGTTTAAAATCCAAAAGAGGCAAAAAAATTATGTTGTCTAAGTAGATTCGTGTTTTGAATCACTGTGCGGCGACCCTGGCAGAGCTACTGCTAGTACGGTTCGAGCTATAGTCTGTTTGGTTAAAAAAAAATCCCCGGCCACCACACGCCACGTCGTTCGACCATAGACACTTGTTTATTTCGGTTACCGGCGCGTCAGCGCGTCACTTTCGTTTCGTTTCGTTACGCAAATCCGCCATTTTGTATGTAGCTGGCGGTGCTTCACGGTGTACTTTCTCGGTTCAGTGATTTCACCCACGAAAACTACAAAACTTTCTCTAAATTGACTATAGAAACTTGCTGTGGACCTTCCTGACTTTATCGTGAAATAAATCGATCTGCAATAACGTGTGCATTCGTGATTTGTGAGTGTCCTATAATTGGAGCGCGTGGCTGGAGACCCTTTGTTGTTGAATTCGGCTTATTTGAGGTAAGTTATTTTGTAATATTGCGAGAAGATGTGATTAGAGGATGTGGGGGATGATTGGTACAGTTTTGGAGTGTAGGTGATGTGTGGGAATAGTGTAAATGGAATGCGGTGGCGTCGGTGGCGCTGAGATAGCGCGCGGTTCGGTCCGGTCGGGCCAAGCCAGCCGCAGAGGACATTAGCGAGCGACGCCGCGCGCCGCCGACGCGTCACCTCATGAGCGTGAGAAACGTGTTACCAGTGAATTGGAGATCTAGAAGCCGCTCTACCTCCTAAATTTTTGTGTCATCTGCTATGGTTTGATAGTGATTTTGTGCCTGCCTACTCCACTCTACTTATAGGTAGATTGTTGGAACCAGGATCTTGATTTCAACAAACAACAACCTGCACCGGTGAGAATATAATGCATGCTAATTTCTGCAAATGTAATGTTGAATTTTTTGTCAAATTTTCAGTATTTTCCAATTAAATGTACCCAACAATTCAACATAATAATTGCCTATAACTAAGAACCGGTTACATTGAAATATCAAACATTCAGTTCACACGGCTCACGATATCTTTGAAGTTAAATAACTTGGTTCAAACTTCTGTTCAACTTCAGGCATTCAGCAAAAACTTTGAATAGGATTTCATTTGAAAGTTTCCAACTCTCATTGTTTATCTAGTTTGTTTTTTGATTCATTTTTGTAATTAAATTCTTGATAACTTTGTTTGAAAGAAATGGTCTACCTCTTGTTTGCTTAGAAAGTCAAAACAGTAAGTTGTTAAAAGTGTTGATAACTAATTTACCAACATGAACATAACACCTTTGGGAAATAATATAATCTTTACTTCAGGTAGCATATGAACAATCGTTCTTCTACCAATATCCTTACTCTAACAATTAAGCATACATAAAATACCTTACCACAAAACAAACAAAGCAGAAAAGAGTAAAGTAGGTAAAAATATTAGTCCTCTGAAATACAATTTTAGTAAATGTCTCACATGAGTGTGACTGCCCTACCTAGTATACCTGTATGAAGAGAGTAATCAATTAATTTTCAATAATAATATCTTTTGTGTGTTGATACAGTTATTCATAACAATAAAATGTTATTTGACTTAACTTTGCACATTATCTAGTAAATCACTGTTTTTATTACTTGGTCTAAACCTGTACCCTACACACTATTGGTCCATAAAGGAACCCATATTTTTATTTAAGCACATAACATAATATTGAAAGAAAAACCTGTAGCATTGCCCTCGAATTGGCTACACATGATAGATAATTGGCTCATTATACAGAGTATACCTAATTCTTATTTACAGTATCTATGTATACATACACCGACTTATGTACATAGTAAATAAGCGACAGAGAACGTTACGCGCCGCATTCACCTCGACCTATCTTTACTGTTTACTATCTATCTAGATAACAACATAACAGGTCTGTAGGTATCTAAAAACTGAACGCGCTCTAAGACTCGTATTCTGATAATGTCAAACTTACGTGTGACTGACTAAAGCATAGATTTGAGTAGAGATTCTCGTACATAACTGTGAAAAATCTATCTTTGAGCTTGAGTCCGGAACAGGAGCATTTCAGAGAAAACCAACCTAAGTAATTCAAAGTTCTATACCTACCTACAAGGATATTTATGAACCCTCAGGCTGTGTGTAAATGTGAGGAAAACGCGAACGTTCAGTTTAAAATTAGACTGACGCTAGGTCTCAAAAACCCATGTGAAACGATAAATTCAAAAGTAAATTCCAGAATTCACATATTTAACACGATAAAAAAACAAAAACGGGTTGCATTTCTGAATAAATTGAGGAAAACAGGTTTACCGCCAGCTTATATCTTGTACGCGGTTACCATCGCTAATTGGCATTTTGCTACATCGCCATTATTCATGCCTGTTTGTAGTTTCGTAGAGAATCCTTGAGAGAAAAAATTTGCAGCGGATGGAAAAGGATTTTCTAAAGCAACAAGATACCCACGTGCCAGGTTTTATGATCAAAAACGTGATTAAAATAAGAAATTAAAAACGTCTCGCGATGTAGCAACACAGCTTAACAACTGAGACCCTTTGTTTCTCCAACAATGACTTATAAAACATGGCTTACACGTTTTTGTAGCCGTCGACCGTTACGTTGAAGTTTTCCCATACATGCGCGATTATAAATCGTTGAAAATGACACACTGCTAGCTGGCTACTACCTACTTGGTTCCTTAGTCAATAGACGCACTGCATTGCATCCGTCAACGAAATAGGCACCTACTGTGAACGGATGCAGTCCGCAGAGCGAAGCGCCACGTGTGTGCAGCTCACCCACACAAAGAGGCTAGTATGGTGACCATTAGCACTTTTCTGTAGAAGTTTGTTCTAACTTCCGGTCTGGTTTTTTTTAGGCAGGTCCTATCAGGGACGTTTTTATGTTTCCCGCCTAATTATTCACTATGCAATCATGATCCATCTTCACGTAAAATCAAGCACCACACATCGCAATGTTACCAGCTTAATCTGAGCTTCATAATCCGTTCATCTCAGGATGACCATTAAATAACCAGTAAACGAATAATCAAAATTAAAAATCTCTCACTTTATGGATACCCTACTAGCTCCCTTGCATGTCAAAGTAACCGATCTCTTGATGGCGTTTTAAATACGCGTATCGAAAACAGCTTTGTTCAGCCGAGGCCGTGGAAAGGTGTCTTCCAAACCCGTTCCCCGCCTTATTGTCTCGTTTTAATATCTGGTTTTTGTTTTACGAATCGAAGGACGAATCAATTTATGAATAATCCGTTTAAATTTACCTGACTGGAATTTACCAAAAAAACCATAAAATTAGATTATTTTAAGACATCGTCGTCGTTAAAACTTTTTCAAGGTGGTTTACCTATAAGCCAATCAAACAAACTTCAATACAGCCGACGAGGACGCCAGAAACAAGTACTAACTTTGCTAAGAAACGTATTAATTACCTACGTAATAAAAAAAATAAGTAGACCGCTCTGCTCGATCAAGTTTTATTTAATTCGCGTTTGGTAGGTAGGTACTTAGAAGACGTAAAACTGGTTTGGACGCACTGCGGACTGGCAGCTATTATGATATATAAATAAGGTAGTCTTTTAGCACATCTTTAAGATGAACATAATTGCCACGAAAAGAGTTCTTTTTTAGCGCACATTGCGAAGAATTCGATCAAACTTCGACCACGCAAGTTCGCGGCATTTCTATTATCGCAGACTATCAGTACAAGGTTTAAAAACTACGGATAGTAGGTGGGTAATTTAAAGAATTGAGTAGATCTAGCTCACCGTACTATTGTTATTTAGTTACTAACCAGTCCTGAAAAGCGAAGGTCTAAGCCCGCATCATTTATTAAAATTCTCCAAAGAATCAGAACTGATAAAATCACTTTTTCATCACTCCAATTATCGACGCTACACAATTGGCCTACTTAAATAGTCACAATAAATTCTTGCATAAAAAAAATTATGTTAATTCTCGGTCGGTGAGGTGACGTGTAATGCGCTTAATGTATGTGCATAATTACTGACTCAGATGCTGTTGCGTGGAACTGGTTAGGGTTGCCATTATGGAATCTATATTTGTTTAAAGCAACTGGGCTGTCTGTGTGCACTTTGCTCGAAACGGCAGATACTGCAGGTTTCTCTGCTGTAATGAAGGTTTTAGAGAAGCGTTGCATACACGTGGCTTGTTGTTCTTGATCGTTACAATAGTTTTGTTTTCTTCGCTCCGAGTAACTTTTATACTTTTCGCTCTGCCTACGTCACATTTTTATGTTGCCGTCTGTCTAATTAAAACATTTGAGTCTCATCGATATCACTGCGTATCTCTAAACTCTTAATTTTGTTGAGATCCGTTTTGATATTTATAAAGGTTATCAACTTTGAGTTATTATTGTTGGTCCTTCGAACCGGATTCAGGCGTTTCTCCGATAGGCATCAATCATGCACGATCTAATATTTACGTTTGCTCGGAGCAAACCACAAGTGTTGATTTACTTGTATCAACCCTAGCAAATAGTTTGCTTTATTTCTTTAGCTGTAGTTTTTCTATCGCATGTTGCTTTGGACAGACGACACTGGGATTTACCCGGCCACGGCAATCTTGTGGTTTTAGCAAATTATTTTTAAATCGATCTGTATACCTATTTATTTACGTAGAACTTGTTATGTCGTCGCTTTTTTGGATGTCGGTTTGATTAATAGATAGTTTGATTTCAGGATAAGGTAATTGAAAACCTCGAGTCTGGGAGTGATACAAAAAAGAAAACAGGTTATCTTATCTAATCTTGAAAAAAAATTGCCAGAAACATTACTGAAGTGTGTGCGAATATAACTTATTACGTTTCGTAATTGCCTACGCCGCGCCGTGATTACAAAGCGTAGGTGTTATGTTAATCTACAACGACTGCCGACTGTTTTTACACATGCAGCAGACTAGACACGTACGAGTAGGTATTAGGTAAATCTAGTATGTATTTTAATGCTGTCTGTACTGTACGTACACCTTTTCATACATCTGCTTGCACACGTATCATGCGAGCAATTTGTTATCTGCCTTGAACTACAAATACATATTTTCCATGACACAACAGCTATTTGATTTTATTAATTCAGCCATTTTGTATATAAATTGATCGTATTAACCACGTAACAGCTTCTTAGCACGATTATTGAATGTCGTTTAGAAGTTGGCCATGTAGGGCTACTCTGGTGTGTATAAAAAAATATGAGGCGTGATTGATTACATTTCATATCACCATAAAATATAATCAATCACCCCTCAGAGTTTTGGTTGATATGTCGTTTAATGCATACGGATTTCATTACTTATTGACCTTTTGCTCATCATCATCATCATCCACAGCCCGACTTCACCAACTGCTGGGTATAGACATCTCTCTGTCTGTGCCACTCCTCACAGTCCTGTGCTCATCTCATCCAGGTCTTGTCCGCGGTGTTTGTAACATCGTCTGCCTTTTGCTCATCCTCAGAAAATACAAAGACTAAGCTTTCATGCCAAAAACGTTTATGCGGTATTTATTGCTCGGGTAATCTACCATCACAAAACCAGCGAGCGCTCAAATTAAACCTAGCGATTGCACGGCTCAATAGCCCCGTACAATTATCAAAAACGATATAATTTAACTTGGTACGATTCCATTGTGCTTTGGATCGTTAATTCTCCCCCTTCCCGGTGGAGGAGGGGTGGCCAGCAACCCCCCCTTTTCGGTGACCGACCTATTAAAATTGTAATTACCAGCGCACCGGGCTGTTGTATTATTGAAATGATGTCATGTTGATTGCGGGCATGGCCTGCCTGTGGATTTTGAAATTGATTCCTGTTAGGGAAATTATTTAGTGAGAAGGAACATTCCTGCGCTTTGAGGTGACTGACCTTAAATGTTAAACGTATTCACCGCGCGAAGGTTACAAAAATATACGCGAAACGAGCTCGTATTTTTAGTGACCGAAAAAAATATAACTGATACAGGTTATAGGTTAGTCGCCACTTCACCCTCTATGAACTTCGATTAATCGAGTACGGTACCAAAGATCAAATCAAAAACAATCTAGAGCCACTTTTAGTTATGTATCTTAGATGTGTGTAGAATCTGTCTGGGTCTATCTTGTAGGTAATTATTTAATTTAGGAAATTCTTTACATATTAGTCTAGAATATTAATGTCAGCTCAGCTGTCTGCGTATTTGGACAACATTAAAACAAAGGCGACCCGCAAAAAACTTACTCAGTGTTTTATTAACATTTGAAATTCTTCAAACCTTAATCTCGACGTTTCTTAATTCCCAACTCTAGCAAAGTGCTCCTAAAATTCCTAACCATTTGCATTGCGAAACAAAAGCTGACGAATTAAATTCTTTCACGTCCCCATTAAACTTCATAGGAATAACAAAAGGAGGCGCAATAAAAAAAGTTATAATGCACATAGGAAATGACTGTGGCGTGTTCCAAACAAGTTTCATTCTAGACGTAGTTTTGTCTTCGCTGGCTGGTGGAACAAAGGACTGTCATCGCGTTGAATGTCTCATAAAATATACACAAGCAGAATAGAGACCGAAACATGAACGTATAAAAGGTTAATGGCTATCTAGGCATTTATTTGTGTCTAGATTTTTTATAACCTCTTAGTAGTTTCAGTAGAACATTAGATATACATCCTGCTTTATTCACATGAAAGGAATGAGCATAGTGTTCCAGTCTTCCTTCTCCATCTAAAATCACATAAAACACAGTCTTATTCATGGGCATAAATTCCCAAGCAATCTTTATTTATTTCAGCCATAGTGGGATACTCGCTCACAACTCAAATTCAGTTAATTCGAATAATACAACGCGCAAACAGTTTCTAACAAAGGCTAATGTGATTCTGACACAATGCTAGGGATTATTATGGTCCTCGCAAATATCGAGATCTCGGTCAATTTACCTATCCTATAACATGCATAGACTATGCTAATTCGCTTTCATGGATTTTGCATCAACTAAATTGGAGCAAAGTAAGGACCTCGTGCAGGCAAATGCAAATTGTAGGCGTATTCGCCAACATGCACCTTTTGGTAATTCACTTTGACTGTTTTGTCGGTCTACGGCTCGGAAAAAAATCGATAACGTGTGCCATATCAACCAGATACATATTTATAAAGAGGTCGTCCTAATGATCATCATGCGTGTTGATTACAAATAAATCTATGTTGTAGTCTACTCTACCTAGGGATGAAGGCCGTGACGTAAGCCTATTTCTCTTTAATTAAATTTTTATCTCATTTGCTGAGAACACAATATCTGTGGACTCAGTGGTATCATATCGGCTATCTCATCGTCTACGTCAGACGCGAGATACGGCAAGTTGACCTTGCAATGACATCCTCAGTACTTACTAATTTGTTCTGGCGTATGACTTGACTTTATTTATTTACCTATTAGGGCACTCGCTTGTCCTCGCGAATTAAAGGTTTTCCCGTTCTGAAAAAAATACGAGAAAAAATAAAACAATCTTTATTCTTTATCGTATTTTTTTTTAAATACGGCTTTTAACTGATTGTATAATACCTACACACAGAAAGATAACCAAAGTAAATAAAATACCTACTGTATGAGCAAAATATTTTTGTATATTTGAGTATAAAAAACCTTTTACGATATCTTCTATGCGTTTTAAACAGAAAACATGTTGATAAATCATTACAAAAACATTCCACATTCAAAGTTATATGACTTAGAAAAGTGTCTCGAGCTATCGATATCATATTACATTTTTTCCCCCTTTCATCCTATTTACCGAAGGCTTGTTACGCAATCGGAAATGGAATCTTGAATATTAAATTGGGAACGAAGGAAGTAGATTACTTTCACGACTGTCACGAATGTACTATTGAAGAATATTTTCTTTGTGACAGTGTTTTATTTGTGGATTTTATAGAGCCACATTTTAACCAACACAAAAGTTTGCGACTTTATTTGTCATAGAAAAACTAACCATGTAAGGTTCACACTGGTATTAAGTTATTCTCAAGGCTTCAAGATCTATTAACTTGATGCGAGTAGGTGCGTGCTTTGAGGTTTCTGTTTTATAATTTGTTTGACTTTTCAACCTGCATTTTTGTACCGGAGAGTTATTCCTAGGAATATTGACTGAAATCTATAAAAGAAACTCGTGGGTAGATCTTTCGAATAAATTGGACATGTAGTCAATATCAAATGAGCAATGTAATAAATACATGCGTTATTCGTAGACGTTATTCGTATTACATCAGAAAAATAAGTGCTGGTATATTTTTGGCGGCCACCAATCAAAAGTTCGCAGATCGTGGGCGTTCAGCGCAACGTTTAAGGTTATCTAAAAATATAGTGTTGCGTGCCGAATTTTGCGTAGATTACCAATCTTGTTTTTTTGTATGACACTATTCCAATTTAGAAATTTGTCTCAGTTGCTGATCCAGAGATCTTGCCAAAACGGCATAGATGATTTATATGTGAGAAGATTCATACATCATTTTTAGGTGACATCAGCTTAAACTTTTGCCTCTCCATAGTCTAGCATTTAATTATATTTTACCAGATATACAAGAAAGTTTTAAATAATTATTGTAAGATTTAAATCTGTATTCGTCGAAATGGCATTCAAATAGCAGGTGATTAAAGCACCTGGGAGCTAACATCTGTGCTTGCACCTGTCGCATTTCAAAGTAAAAGCACCAAGTTTATCGTGCAAGCTCTATGATAGCACATTCTAGCCGAGATTATAATCCTATACTTTTCTAATTTTGTCTTCTTTATGGATAAATGGTCGTGGGGATATTATAAATCAAATTTTACAAACCAATACTAGTCCGATTTGGCTGAAACTTAGAATATATATTCCAACATAGTAAATATTGGACCTGGATTAACACATAAGATACTTTTTATCCCGAAAAATGAACAGGACGAATGGGATACGGGCGGAAGCTTTTAAAATATAAAACTGCTTCTCAATAAAGGTAATTTAGAGTTTAGAGCGGGAATTGAACTTTGAAACCGAGTGACGCCAAACCAGCGAAGTGTTTCCCAAAACTTGGATTCCATACGCGTTGGCAGTTTGTTACCATTCACGACTTAGTTTAATATCGGTTATCGGCTGTAGCGCGATCATACCATGGTTTATCACAAGCTCGCGCGGCCATAATGCACAATTTATGTCTCAATTTCGTGTTCCATCGCTGTATAAACTTGGCGTCCGACGTGACTTGTGTTGATACGAATTTGGAATACCGCACAATGTCGCAGCGTATTCGCTTCGTCATCTGATTAAATGAGTCCCTGATACAACACAATCCTAAACTCGAATTTTGCATTGCAATATTGGATATAGAAATCCTCCAGAAATTGGAACGCTGATTACAAGATCATATAAAATAACCGTTATGTCTGCTTTGTGCGACGCATTGCATTAATATTAAACCGGCTGGGAAGTACTCCACATTCATGTTTTAATGCCACTGCCCATCGTCGTGTACCCAAAGGCATTTTTCTCACAGTTGGATACGAACAAGCATTTTCAGGCAGGCTGTATACGTGTTTTATCGTATACTTACGTAATTAAAACGCACGGTTTATACCGCACCGGGCGATCATTAAAATGTATTTAATGGCCGACTTGTGGAAGCCGTTTTCCTCGGCTTCGCGAAAACTGTTAATTTTTTTCCCCACCCGGCTGGGTAATGAAAGCACGAGATGGGATGGCTAATTGGATTCCATTTTGGATCGGAACACGCCCGGTCCGACTCCGTTTCCGTTTCCAATTGGTGTTATTCACCTTTTCGACACTTTGTCATGGATTTTTTTGGAACAATGATTGCGTGGCCGCCGCAGTCTTGGCCGTGGGCGTATTATTTTCTAACTAGGTAATCTTATAGCCATGCATAAATTCAATTTGCGTCTGTTTAGAACCTGTTTCTGGGATCTTTTCAATGCTGAGTCAGTCTCAAGCTCATTTAAATTCAAGTAGTTTTGAACTATATGTTTCATTAAGGTCGTGACTTTATAAAACTGTAGAACTCATTAAGGCGAAAATGTTACACAGACTTTTGAAGCAGTTCTCTTAAGTAGGATGGACAAAGTTTCCCTACTATGTCGATCTTTATCAAAGTTTTGTAAAAACAATAAAAAAACTTCTCTAACGCCGAGCGAGCGCCTTAATTTATTCTTGCTCGTCGTTCACCTTTATCTTGCCAGTGTCTGCATTACCGAACGCTTTATCGGCAAAAACTAGCAGTATACGGCGAAAAACAAGCCACTAGAAACGCGACGTCGAATTTGATCTGAAGCTCACACTGCTGAGTCATGCAAGTGACTGCCGAGGGGGTGAGGAGGTTGGTGGAGAAGGGGGGGGAGGAAACCGCTCAGCTCAGCCACCCATTATACTATTGTGGAGGCACGTTGTTTTCGCACAAAACGGTGTGTCAGCTACACTTCGGTCAGATCGCAAACCGGCAACGTGGCCACGGCTGACTCGACTTGTAAGCAAACTCGCTTCAAAAGATCCACGTGAGAATTTATATGGTTGCATTTCTGCGGCTGGCAACTGTATTATGGTTGTAAACCTCGCGCCCCGATATCAGTCTTTGTCAGAGCTCTCGTAACGCTGAGTATGATAAAGCGAGTGGCTTAAGGATTCCCCGTAAAATTATTATCACTGTTTGATAGGTACTTGAATAGTTTTATCGAACTACGAGTAAAACGTAAAACAGAAGAGGCAAAGATCGTTTGAGCATGTGAACAATTTGTATAGACGTTGAACAAAATTGCTTTTAAAATATGTTTAGTCAAGCGACGTGTGGGGTGGGGTGTAGACTTACCAAACATTTTAAAGAGTAAACAGATGTTCCGCCAGCTATTTTACAGTATCGATGCTTGGTATAATCAGCATCTCTATCGCCAAGTGGAATTGTAACGGAATTCAACTTTGTATATAATTTTGACTACCTTAGCATTACCCAAATCATTAAAACCGAATTAATGATTTGGGATAGTTACTAGCGGCTGGTTTTAAATTATCAAGTGAAAAACATTGTAGATTTCAACCTGGCGATAAAGGCGCTGGACATTGGACACTGATTTAACAAACTGGATGTTTTTAAAACAATTGGGTTCTTTTTAAACCATGAGAAAGAAAATTCCCTTATTCCAGGATGCAAGTTTTAGTTTTAGCTCAACTAAAAAGTATGAGACATTCTAAGCGAAGTTGATTAAACAACTAAGTCGTTTTATACTAACACAGCAAAAATGTCCTATAAAAGTGCAGTTAGAAAGTCTTGGATGAGTCAGCTGGGAAGTTTGCTAGCGACAAACTGTAAAAGCCAATTACTTAGTCGACACGAAGTTTCTACTACGCGTCAGGGAGCAGTTTCAAAATGGCTAGCCTACGTTTTATTTTTGTACGACCTCCCTTCGTGTTTGACGATGTTTATAGTCTGTAAAGAGAATCAGAACTGCATGTAGGTTTTATTTTAATTCAATATACACATAACCCGCTTTCTTTGTATGAAGCAGAGTTCATAGCCTCTTCGCTAATCGCTCTTTCATTTGAACTCATTTCTTTACGATAGCATTTTTGTCTTTACACGTGTTTGGAGCTCTCGATATTTGTGTCGGTGATAGGTAAGTAGATTCACTCTGACCGGCACCAACCAGTGTTCCGAGTCACGAGGTTATCGAACCAGAAGATTAAATGAATAATAAGCTAACCTCGGAACCGTTTGCTATTAAAATATTTATTGTAAACAACCCAGTATAATACTCTACGAAGATGCGTTGTAATGCTACGTCGTCAGCCTTACCTAATAAAAAAAGAAACCCAGTTTTGTCTTATTGCTGGCAAATTCTAAAACAATCTTATTGTTTGTAGGCCAAAGGTTTTATAATTTCAGTAAAAGTAAATCACAAAGTCGAACAATAGTTCGACCTAGTTATAAAAGCATTCAAACAGTGTCGTAATATTTCATCCTTGCCAACTAGAAAGCAAAACTAAGCACTTTGAAAAATATTGTCACAGCGGAAGGACCACTTGGTAACAAACAATTCTTGAAAGATGACTCTCCAAGTTTGGCTAATGCATGCAGAGGGGGAGTCGAGTAGCTAGTTACCGGTACCCCCCTTACTGAGACGAGGATGCGTAAACAGAAATGGTTAGTTCATTTCATTCGGGAATTTCGTGAGTATAAATATACTTCTACATTATTGAGGAGAAATCCGAAGGCTCAATGAAAATCGGTCAAATGATCGCTTGAGTCTCGATTCAGGCTTGAATTTTGTTTCATCTTAGGTTACTTTATTTCGGTATAAGTGTCTATTCAATACTCTTCCTATGGAATGTAAAATATAAATACAAGAGCAAGTATTTTGTGTTATATACATATTTTAGAGAATATAGTTAGTAGTGTGAATAAAATAAATCTGACCTAAACTGGAACTAAATTTTATGAGAAGGTGTAATAAAATTAAAATATTAACGACTTTGCTGACGAAAACCAACAGTCAAATTAAACCGACCGACCTTTGAGGCTATAGGCGTGGTTTGATGGATCGTTTCATTTATAGTACGAACTAGTGGTTTCCGAGAAATAAATTTATTGAATAAACAAATCTTATCGTATAAGATAAATTAATATTATACGAAGAACAACCAATTCCGTATTTTTTAATTCTATTTGTTGCCGAAATTCTAAATTACTTCATAATTTTAGTATCGTTTACTTCACATCATCCTATTAGGATACTATAAGAAACACTAGAGACAGGCCTTTATTCGCCATTGAGCAAGATCGGTTCAATGACTCCACTCGCCTTTCGAAGCAACTTTCCACTTAGCCGGGGTCTCAGCGACTTGCTTGGGCCCGTAACACAATGATCATTATCTTCAGAAAATGAGAAAAAAGAGAGCTACCATATTCAGTAACATTTGGATAAAATTATGATGAACTTAATGAAAATTCTATATATTCGAGTATTGTACTGACAGTAAATCTACAAGCAAAATACGAAACTTTCCAACTTTTTTTATAGCTGTAGCGTAGTACGTAACAACTGCGTGATTGCACGCTCTGCCGATAAGAATAGATTCTTGCACGTGAAAGAAAATAAAACTAAGTAAAGTTGGTTTGTGTGCGCGATTGTACTTTTGTATGTGTGTGTTGTGCATCCTGGTGATAGCGAAACTAGAGTATTCTGCTTTTTCAAACTGACTTACTGATAAGCAATTGATTGTGTGATAAAACGTAGAACAAAAAAAGTTTGCTTTAGGCATCACTTCTCTTTTAGGTGCTACGTGTGCAAACTTACAGCCCTTTTTTCGCATTAAAAAGTGGCCTATGTCCTTTCTCAGGCTCTAGACTATCTGTGTACCAAATTTCATTTAAATCGGTACAGTAGACAAACAGACAGAAACTTTCGCATTTATAATATTAGTTAGGATTAGGATTAGTTGATCGAGTGAGCGAAGCGAACGAACCTAGGATACCTACTAGGATTAGGGTTGTTTTTTTTACCCAAGCTCTATTAGCCCGTATTAGCATTTACTACTGAAGTACTGATCTAGACTCAAGCATAGATTCTTGTATGAGAATCTACTCGCATCAAATCTATGCTACATCGTTTACATTGGTTTTTCTTACGGACTACATTATCCCAATATAGTCTGTCAGTGGCCAAATACAGAACGACCAAGACACAACCAGCCAGTGCTGTGTTACAATAACTATGTATCACTTCAGCATAATATCTGTTTATGACCTTATGTCGGTCCCGGCTCTAGCAGTCGTTAAGCCACGACGGAGGCCTTGAGGCGGCCTAAAAACTAGTTGGCCACTAACTCATACGAGCTGGCTGGCTGGCTGGCCTTATAAAGAAGTGTCTCATTTTATTACAATCTTCAAAAAAAAACACAATAGTTTAACAAAATTTTGATTGTTTCGAAATCAGTTTTTCCTCTAGTATTCAAAAACCGTACATATCTATTAAAAGCAGCGAATTCTTTAATGAATCCTCTAGTTTCGTGTTTTTGTGTACTTGACATTGACAAGATCCGCTAATTATAAATCCACCTGGCTCGGTGCTATCAGCAAACCTGTTTCAGAAACTACGTCTGCGTTGAATTCCACTTTATATAGATAGCTGATCTGCCCGCTACCTCGTCTGCGTTGCTCAGACTTGATATAATATCGAGATAAATCATTTCAAACCAATATTTTTCATAATAAATCATAGTCTACGACATTCAGGAATAATGTAGCTACATTATCACTGACATAATTTTTAGAATTTGTTCATTCGTTCCAAAGATCTCCCTACGAAGACAAATACAAGCTTTACATTATTTTTATTATTGGTAATAATAGTACACGATGTCGTAACTACTGAATACGTGTTTATTGTTATGTAGTTGAGTCAAAAAATAATAACTGGCTAATGGAGTAGGTACTATTGAAGTGCAATCGCGTTACGCTAATGGCACTTATAGGAATGTAAACAATGTAATGTGGAAAACCGCTTTAAAATTGTCTCTTAATAAAATATGTAAGCATAGTAAAAATAGATTAAAACTGTTCCAATTACAGGCACATGACATAATGAGACTTAACAACTTTATGTCTCGTATTGGACGTATTGTGATGCCTTACAGGGTACGTCCTCAATGGACATGCTCGGTAAGGTAATGCATTGTTATATGCAGAAGTTACCACTTAACATGCGGTGTGAAAGATAGGTTTGTTGAATCAACCAGTTAGTAATATACCAGGCAGCCTTAACAATAGTAGAGGTTTATCGGTAATATGAATCCTTATCATGAATACTATTTACATTGAGTCATTCTATGCAAACCTATTGCATCATGCTTATTATTACTTTACTACGAACATATCTATCTATCTAATCAGCCTATGTTCACCCGCTGTTGGGTATAATATAGGCCTCTTCTTGGTCACGCCATTCTTTCCGATCCTGCACCAATTGAATCCAGTGTGCTCCCGCCACCATCTTTCCACCTGGCTGGTGGTCTGCCTCGTGGCTTAAGACCCTCGCGAGGCCACCACTCGTTCACTGTCTTTGTTCATCTTCCGAACCTATCTAACATTCTAATAATTCTGTAGTGCTGTTAAGAGCACTGTTGGCAATACTTCTATGAAATAATGATAATGTTGGCGATGTATAGATATCGATCGATATAATCACACAAGACATTTAAATGGACGATAAAGATAATACAACAAAAGCCGATTCAGTCGCTCAAGGACAATTAACTAGAGAGCGAAATAGTGAAACACTAAACCGAATTCAACGTGATGAAATGCCTAAACCTTATAAAGGGTATAAATGACAATAACCCACTTCAGAATATTTTTCCTCTTTGACGTTAAACATTTTTTATTTCACGCAAACCATTCCGCGTAAACGCTGCAAAATTATATGAAAGTACATACCTTTACCATAAAAACCTTTTAGCGTAAAAACGAGCAACATTACTCCATGACATAAGACTTTAAAACCTGCCATTCACATAAAATCTCTGTGTACTAAAACTTGATTCGATATTTAATCGCTAAAGCGAGCCGAGAGAGACCCAGGTCGTCGGTAGGTTACATAGACAAGGGCGGCGACCTTGGGCACCCACCCGCCACCCAACTCACCCCAACCCACCCCTTAGGGACGGGATGTGAGCTGACTTCTGAGGACCCACTCCTTTGACAGTTACCAAGTACGTATATCTTTGTATACGTGTCAGGAATCGACTGTGAGATGGTTTACCTTTTGTTCTCGTACAAATATTGGATGTCTGATTTCTTATTGTTTCACTCATTTGTTTCAGGTAAGATATTGATCAAGATTTCCGAGACACGAAAAAAAGAGAGGTAAAGTCTGGTATATATTTAATTTCATACAACACGTTTCGGAACATCGAAGGAACCTGGCAAAATTAGAAGCATTTTTTATGGACGCATGTAACAGCCGTGTTATACCTAACAAGTGCGCTAACATGGCTAATATGGTGAGGCGAGATAGAATTCGTCCTACTAAACAAATGGGGATTCTCGCAACTTCTTAGTTCGGGCACTCAACAGAGCACTCATCATAGTGTTCATTCATACGAACTGAGCCTGTGGGACAGTTAGGTGTTAGCCCTTAACCAGGAGGATTATGGTGATGTAAGCGTTTGTCGTGTATCCACACCGGTATTAGAGTTGCGTCGGTAACGGCTTATCACGCTGGCATTGCGCCAGCCCATTGATATTGTCATATTCATACGCTATCCGAATACTTTGCATAGCGGAAATTGTTTCGCGCAAAAATAGTACGACCACGCACGCAGTGAGTGTTATTATTCGTAATACTTAGAGATCAACTCGCATACGACAAAAAAAGGTTTGTTTCTAACACTCAATCTTCTATCGTTGTTCTATAACGTAATGACGATTCAAAGTGATCAGTGAGATTTTATTGAATAAAAGCTTTTTGACTTTGACTTTGACTATATCTTTTAGAACGCCTATCTTGTTTCTGTTCCATACATTTCGTTCCAATCCGTCAAAACTCAGGAGGTCGCTCTTTTTTTCTAGCTTTCAATAGTAGATTCTAAAACTAACCAAAATCAAATTTTTGAAGAAATAAAACTAGGTTATTTTCTCGTCAAGTTTTTAAGTTGTATAGCTTATAAATTGGTTACATACATCGTCATAAATAACGGTATATCAAATTATATGTCAATTTGTCATGCCTGAATAAACTATCGCGTCACAATCTATTACTTAATATTATAATATGTGATTGTCCGTAGTGGATTATCCTCAAAAACACTGATCCGATTCTAAAAATTCTTTTACCATTAATTTATGCTTCTCTCTTTTTAGCAATAGAGGCGATCTTTATGTCTTTTTGGCGGCTTCCCACTTCACTTCCGTTTAAAGTCAAAGCTATTAAGCCGTGTCTACTATACTACTATTTACAGTACTACGTAATCTCAATATTTGTGAATCAACTCACAAGAAATGCAAGACAAAAAAGCGGGAAAGCTAATGATACTTTTATATTTATAATACGTAGTCACACCGGAAAGGCGTTTCGTCGCGGTCGTTATTATAAATTAATAGTAATTTCTGTTTGCTTCACGCTCTTACCGCTCAATCAAACCAATTGACCATAGGGGCTTTGTTTTGTGACTTTGTCGTGTCTGTAATTGGTTGTGGTATCAACAGTCTACAGGGAGATTTACTTCTCAGTTTCGAACGTTCAAGCAATACATGGTGTCTCCGAAAATGCGCCTAGAACAAAAAGAACACGCTACTTGAGTATATCGGTTTGGTTTCGTTAGGGTTTTATGGCCCGCTCGTCAATAAACCAGCCACTAAATTTGCTGAAATTACAAAAAATGACTCGAGAAGACTACCTACTCTTATTTTACAAAAATATATTCAATATGTCATAAGTCATATGCATACATTGTCATAGATAGTAATGTTTAGCCCATATTTCGGTCAACGTTCTGTGATCTCTTATCGATGAATTAGTATCCGTAATCCGTGTATCATAAATACTGCGGCTGTACTCTGTAATATATTTCGAGAACATGTCATAGTGATCCTTTTAAATGTACGTGTGTTATACAATATTTACTATAATAATATTATAGCAAATGTGCTACATATTAAATATACTATTCCAAGTAGAAGTTGAGCCAATAAAGTATCTTACGACATTTTGCCCGACTACGTGTTTTATGATCGTCGCAATGTCCCCAAACCAATTACTGATAGTTTCTCTTGAAACTTTGTATGATTGTATAATGTGTTGTTAACTAGCATTGACCAAGGGGACAGCAACCTATAGAAGCTTTAAAACATCGTACGTTACATTGATGTATATAAACATAGTAAATTATCAATATTGTTAGTATTTTCCTGCTTTTATTCCATTTTATATAAGAAAGAAATAAATTATTTATTTATTATATAGGTCGGCACGGCATATATTTTCTTCTATCATCACATCAGTCATCATTTCTGTAGTCATTTGTTTTCTATTCATGTCCTATTTGATACAATCCATCTATCTTTACTCCTATCCATTTTCATACCCAATATTATTACATTACATCACTCTTCCACATGACATGCCTATTCCACGCTCCGTGACATCTAATATTTGATCGCATTACTTATACGCAGCTTATTATATGGAGAAGCATAGATATCCATAACACGGATGTTAGTTCTTTACTACGTGTAAGAAACTTTTTAAGCTGGTGCTTCGCGGGGAGTCAACGAAGACGCTGCAAATAGCGCCATACAAAACAAGGCTTGCTGACCGCAGCGAATCCGCCCGCAAATCGCCAGTGTGATAGACCACTTGGCTGAACTGACTGAGTGTCGAAAGGCAATTTAAAATCGGAATCGAAACGTTTCGCTCTCATCTTTTTAGAGGTCATTTCAATTTTAAATGACGTCTAGAAATGACAGTGAAGGAAGATAAGATAACTGGGACATGCTGCTGCACTAGATATAAAGATTTCGTTGTTTTCTATACTTGCGAGAGTTTCTGTATGGTGTCCGATGTCTTGCATAGATTTATTTATTTAAAATTTATACACAAACAAGTAGTGTTAGGAGGACTTAATTAAACTTAGATATCTATTTTAACTTATTTTCAAAGATATGTTTGAGTTTTTAATGTACACACACACATACTTTACGAATATTAGAGTACTTCTTGGATCTTTAAGATGAATAGGCTGAATACGTGCTCAGTTCATAACTTTGTAGTAAGTCTTAGTAATCTACATAGCGGCATATCTGACTGCGCGCGCTGAAAAGTTACGATATTTGATTGCCCGGTTTAATTAGTTCTCTTCTCATTCCCGAGATATATGAGTTTTATTTATGTACAGTGTATGCTAAGACAAGAAATAGTTGTTTAAGTTTCTAAGTAAATGTTGTACATGGTTTAAATTACCGTAATGAGGGCATCGCAGACGTTCACTCAGGATTGTATTTCGCAGTTCATTGGACTACCTCGTACAATAATAGATAATTGTACAATGCACATTCATTTTATAACATGTTCAAGACTGATACAAGACTCTTCATGAGTATATTGAGCATTATCAATATACTTGGCCTATTGATCCTGTATCATTATGAACGAGTCCATATTCAAACTTGGAAGCAATCCTCTTTATTGGTACGCTGAGATAAGACTCGACTGATGCGATGAGCTTGTCTGTATTATTATCCAACTTAGATAAATTGAGAATGTGTCATCATGAACTTCATAAGTTTGCTCGTACAGTTTCCTTGGCTGGAAGATTATCTTAGATGTGGCGTACTCTACTGGTCTATTACATTCGAGTTCTGCTTTTGCGGTCTATCGATTTGCCTTAGACGTGCAAGGAAAGTTATGCTCAAACCTGGCGCGGTGCCATTTCTAAGATAGTGTGTGAATTTATTAAGCAGTTGCTCCGAGCTTTTGGATTAATAACTTGGTAAGTTAACATCAATGGCGAGTTCCACGCAGCTGTTAGCATCATCTCCGTTCCGTTCGCTCGAGCTTACTTTGAACTATATTTTAGTGCACACTCGGCGGATTGCTCCCGGAAAGTTGACGCTCCAACTTTATACACCTCTTGCCTCCCGCCCCCGCCGGCTCTCGAGTTTAGAACAGTTCTCATAACAGTACGTACTACATCAAACGCTTGCATGTGTGCACATAAAACACAAGTTCGTGGCAACTTGTGCACCAAACTCCAGTGTATTATGTAATCTTCCACGCTCTCTCAACTTCCTAACTTCGTCCATCGAGACGCTTACATTGTCGCGTGCGGTAATAATAGAAACTCCTTTAATGTTACTTGAAGTTGTCGCTAATGCGGCTCTAATTTGCGTTACGCCCTCGTCTTTGTGTATCCGTTTCCATATTTCGCTAGAGGTTTTTGTTTGCTTTCCCCGCCCATTAATGTTCCACGAGTCGTTCACCTTATGCTCTTCAAGAATTTGCGCTGGCCACGTGTCGGGTTGAGTTGAGCCCTTTATAATAAATTCGAACACGGTTTTATCTCGACACGCATCTCGTTTGTACCCAACGTCTTTTTGCAAACGATCGTTATTATTCCGTGCGGTTATTTGTACTGCAATATTATTATTAGAAGACTATAGTATATTGGTACGAGGAAAACATGTCTCGAAATAGCACGATAGTGGTGCGAGTCGGCGTCTGTCATTATTCACTTTTTGCCTGCAACTTCTAACGTTGGCCGAATGATAGTTTATTTGATGCTGTCGTTTTTGCTGCCGCAGTCGTCGTCGGCTTGAAACGACCAGACGCTTCGTCATTTTCAAGCGACCACTGCTATTTCCGGACCGATTACAACAAAAGTGAACCAATTAGCTTTAAATTATATCTGTTGTGCAGTAAATACGGAGTATTTTCTTTCTAATCTCATATAATTTCCTTCTAAGGAGACACAGGGCGGAGCGAGTGGGTTAGATGTATTACCCAGCACTATGTACTCGAGTCGCGTCGCGACTATTAATCACGTTGTTTCCGCATGTTATGGCTTAGTGCTTTGCTTAGCCTATTCATGTTCTCTGGGAGATGATAGACGGCCGCCATCTTTGGCTGCGCCAATTTAGATAAGTTGTATGAGTACTGTTCAACAATCCACAAGAGTTAGAAGCTTGATTCCGGTTCTATTTCATCTATTAATCGGTGAGTCCATGATCAAGCTTCCCACGTAATCTGTTTCTGTAATTACTTCATTCTCGTAAGATTATCTTGTCGTTTTAATTGCGTTTATTACTGCTTAAAGTGCCTGCTCGAAAACAACCTACGATAGTGGTAATTGAAGTCCGGGGCGTTCCCAATTAGGGTGATTAGAAAATGGCGCGGCTGACGCCAAATTGGATTATTGCCCGTGAAAGACTACGGCTCTTTGACATGCGACCTGGCGTCATCCTCGCATCCACCTGGCGTAGTAACTGGACATGATGCGTTGCTATCCATTATCAGTTTACTATAACGAGTAGGTACGTGTTTCTTGCGCCATTAATGAGCACGTGTTATCTCCCGCTTCGAGAATGTTCGTATGACCGCGTGGCTTTGCGCCCGCGCCCGCTGCTGCGTTCAGACGACTGCTCCAACTATGCGCGTCGCGTTCTCGTGATTATATATCGTCGGTCGAGCCTCGCTGCGGCTTGCACCAACCGTAAATTATATTTTCGCTGTCGTGTCGTGAAAGTCGGCCGCCACGCCGCCGCTGGCTGGCAACCGGCCGGTGCATTCACCGCTCACCACCGCCGCCGTATCGAATTTATCGCGAGATCGATACGCGCGCATACCCGCCAACGCGCTTCAAACACACGCTTACCTGCGCATAGCCATCGGCGACGTCACCACACGTGGCGCGACTGGCGACTGTCTCTGTGTGAGTGCGCTGCGATTATATGGAATTCAGCGGTTACGCCACCTTCCTATCGACACGAGTAAAGCGAACGAGTGCGACCGCCGCCGGCTGTAATAACAATAATTAACCACCTCGTTATTATTATTCGCGATGGCGCGGCAGTCACTCGCTGTCACCGACAGAGGCGACAGATAAACGCTCCCCGCGCGACCGTACGACAACGTTCGATTCTCGCGACCAACCATTGTTGCTATTGTTGACTGACAAGGAATAGTTCCCTTTGTGTTGTGCATACCCGATTGTTGGATTGTGCTCGGTCAGCGGCTGAATGTTTGGATCGACTCGCTCGAAGGGTTCTATCAGGTAGGTTAGGTATTGTAATGTAAACTACACTCCACCTGTACCGTAAACAATGAAGCGAGTTGTGCTGAACGTGCACAGTACACAATGCGCAGTATGTGGAGTGAATAGCTCACCCTAGGGTGTTTATAGGGCGTGGAACCGTTCACTGACCTTGTGCCTCAAGCCGGGTTCGGCTTTGTATGATGGTTGATATTGTACACTAGGAACAAACATCGAAGATTATTCTCGTTTGTTTTTAATTAATTGGATGCATACATTACGTATTATGTATGCGTGTCGGGCCTATTTATGTTATGAATGTATTTGTTGAATAATTTGGCTTAGTTATAATGATATTTTTAAGATACAAATAGAATTTTAATGGTTTTAGTATAATAATTCCGCTGCTATGGATGGAATCTAGGAATCTCTTCGCAATGATATAATATTTTTTTTATTGTTAGTTCTCGAAGATCTGTGTCTATTTGAATGAATGTCAGACATTCATTAGGTAAAATACTACCTAATAAGATTAGTCGTATCGTATAACATAAGACTTTTAATAAGATAGGCGTGTGTGCATAACAAATATTCCAATCGACCAAAACTAAAACGCATCGTAACTTTTTATAAGCTGCACAGTCTGTTCGGTCGCGACAAAAATAAACTTTATAGTTTGTCCTAAATCGAGGCGAATGCAATTCGTGTCCCCGCGGGGCGGGCTCTTCCATGACGTGATCGATGCGACTAGCGAGTGCTGGCGTGAATCCGCGGTGGCCATCCGAATAAAAACTGTTTTCTGTCTGCCAGCAATTTATGAAACAGCTCTTTGTGATAGCGCGCCGAGCCGCGAGCAAAACATAAATTGTACTATTATAGTAGAATAGAAATACGGCTCTGATTTACTATGCATGTGTTTTATAATCGGATTCGTTGTATTGGATGGATTGCAAATGTGTTCTAGTGCTGGTTTTATAATGGTCTCAGCCAATACTGATAAATTGGGAATGATAGTTTGAGGTCACGGCTCGTGCCATAGCTATTATATGAAGTTTATGGACTTATCGATTGGAGCTTTATTGTTATACTTCGACAAATTTATGCTTCAATACAAAATTAAATATAAAAACTATTCTTAATATACACAATAAATCTTTAATGTACACAATAAATTTAATAGATAGAAACAGAAGAAGCGGGCATGTACAAAGGCGAGCTTAACCCTTAAAGAGTCTTGTAAACTATCCTTGTAAACAGTACAATAATATGTAATACGGTCATTAGACGCCCGGAAAACTTTCACATCGAGATTACATTACATCAGCAAAATGTGCTCGTAAGCCATGACACGAATTCGACGAACGCCCAATATTTAAAAACAAAAAAAGCAAACTGAATCAGAAAAATAACGCTTACTACGTGTGAATGTGACTAGCGAACACGTGATTAACATTACAATCAATACGGGCGGACATGTTTTAATAATGTATAAGCACATTTCGATAGTGATGTCATTATACTTATGTATTCGTGTTTTATGTAAATGTATTCGAAAGCGTCGGCTCTTTTGATTAAAATACCGTCGAGAAATGTCGCGACTCGCACGATGTTATAAATTGTATTCAAGCATCTATCGTACTCTGGAATAACTTTTTGGTTATTATGAATATTAAACAGAAATGTTAGATATGAAATGGTGGATAGATGTAGAAGTAGAGGTAGGCCAAAGAAATGATGGATGGACTGTGAAAAAAGTCTGAAAGTTAGAAAGGAGTGAAGACCAAGATGACAACTGATAAGAGGAGAGTGGAAGAGAAAAATACATGTCTTGTACCGACCGAACCCTATTAACAAGTTCATTGTACAAAAAATTTAAAACCCCCGAACATGAAAATCTTCTTAGATCCTCTTCATCATTGCCGGTCATCATCAGACCTTGGAGTATAAACTTCAGTTCATCAAAACTCAATACATTAAGATGAACTAAATGTTTCAGCAATTATGCCTCAGAGCTGATGCATATCCTCATAACTTGGAAACGGCTTCACAAATTTTCGACAAACATGGCTAAAAACCACCCTAGATAAATCACCTTACAAAAAACAGCATTCTTATCGGAGCCCTACTTTCAAAGTTACGAGGGCTCAGCCAAACAAACACAAGCAGACAACGCCGTCTATCTTATAAGTCGGTGTGTTAGAAAGAACATACTCGCGATTTATACTTTCTTAGAATATTGTTTCTCGTGGATAAAGCTAGATATTAGATGCTAGGTAGAGTACGTAATCTCGAAAACATTCGAGCCAATATACCATGGGAACATATAACAAAAACGTGTTGTATGAGGGCCATAAAAATCCAATTCTCTCCATTATTTATTGCACATTGTCACGCATAATAGCGCAAACTAGAGAAACAGCTTGAAATTATTTTAATATCTTTATAGCAGCTAAATCTAGACAAGTTGGTGATATTAACTTGTGTAAGATACTAAGTTTTACTCATTTGTGTCTCTGTATTTATATGCGACTCGTGATAATGTGGTTAGCGTATAAAAATTTAGCAAGGAGACTAGTGTTTCACTGATTAGTTAGTATCAGACTCGATTCATTACACAGCGTTTACATAACTCTACTGAGCTAGATAAACTACGTTCCAAGTATTCCCGCGAACCCAACTACAATGTAACATTTTTACGCAATTAATTCAAGTTTCTCGCTACGTTCACTGAACTATTTCATTGTGCAAAACTGGCCGGCACTTATCTCGACCTACGCCACTGCAACTTTCTTTACTCCCCCCCTTCTCCCTCTCTACGTATAGTTTCTAGACCTGTTTTATGTGCAGGGCAGACTGACTCGACCGGTTCTCGGGTAGGCTCGAGACCAATAGAAATGAGCAAAAAATTTAACATTTCTGCCGTGTTCGGCTAATGTTTATGGTGTGGTTGTTAAAGTATTGGTGTGTTTCTATCTATATACGCTTTTATTTTGTATTGAATCTTCGATATACTTAGGTGAAAGTTAAATGAAAAGGACGTTTCAACGAAACAAGAACAAGTTTTGCAAATAATAAGTAATAAGCTAAAAACACAAAAAAAAAAAAATATTGTCGGCAAATTTGTTAGAATCACAATGATTTATGCTTGTGCAATGTTATATATTTTAAGAATTTTAGGAAAACTAACAGCACGACTGTTGTTTGCAATTTTTCATATTCAACTTCAGTGATTTTATTTCTTCAGAAATGTTGAAATGTGCGTGCGAGAAGTTTGACGATTGGCAGTCCCTTAAAGTTAATCCGTGTGAAAAGGTGAAAGGGTCGTCATACATGCAGTTAATGTAGATAAGTTGCAATCTGTTGCAACCACGCTAGACCTATGCCATTGTGACATTTCTCCCGATAGCTATCTAGTCCTCTCGTTCGTCTTCGTGGGAAAGTGCACGCAATTCTCTGAGTAAGGTTCCCAAGTTTCGAAGTTATTTTTAACTTTTCTATCACTCTTCGCTCGCTAACTTTGAGTGGTTCTAAAAATAATTGCTTCAGCAGACCGAAATCGATTCTTTATGTTACCTACGTCCTTTTTTAATTAAAGTTTCTATCTTGGTTGGAATTTATCCTAGGACTTTTGGTATCGTTTGAGAAATAATATAAAGCAATTCTTTATTTTGTAAAGAAGAAATATTGCCTGTCCACAAAGGAAATAAATACTTTCAACCAAGAAATACAAAACGAAGATACTTTCGAAGGCTGTCCTTTAGCAATAAATGATACGCTATTTCATATTTATTTTCTTTTAAATCTATCTTCTATCTAAATATATAAAACTCTTTTTAAGCTGACTTAGAACCAACGCACAGCCTGAACTATAAGTCGTAGACGTATGAAATTTGGAGGGTAGTATCCTTATAATAATATAGTGTAGGGGTGCACTAAGAAAGGAATGTTGAAAAGTCGCACCCTAAAGGGTCTAAAATTACGCGAGCAAATAAATGAAGTCCATGTTTTTAAATCTTTGGGAGACGTCTTATTGCACCCTGTAGCTAGTATAGTAGCTATCTACACACAACTGAAACGGATTTAGGATGATTAATGATGCGATGTCTAGCTCGGGATTACCTTCGCTAAGTCACGCGTGGCCGAGCTCCAATTGCCGGTCTTCCTTCACGAAATGGACGTTTTATTGATCACCTGCTTCAAGAAAAATGTACGAAGATATTGTTGAAAAGTTACTGTACTAAGCTGAAATTATTAAAGGATTAATGCTCTCGGGTTTTGGTTACAAGTTACAATACTTGACCTCTAGGCTCTAGGACTTAAAAATTATATCTTCTGGGCTTGATTACGAGTTACAATACTTGGCCTCTAGGATTTGAAAATGATACAAGGACTAATCTTCTGGGTTTGATTACGAGTTACAATACGGCCTCTAGGATTTGAAAGTCATACAAGGACTTATCTTCTCTGGTTGCGTTGGAAGTTACAATATTTGAATGCAAAGAGTTAAGAGTAGGTGTTTTACCTACACTAGTTTATTTATAGTATACGAGTAAATAAACATTCCTGAACGAATTCAGCGATTGCGCATTTTCAAACTCGTGTCGTGTCACTCCATCGCGCCGCAAATTAGAAAAAGTACACGCCAACTCTTCTAAAAATATTGCACTTGGCACTGAATGAAACTGCGTTAACTCTTTGAACTAAGGCCAATTTTCAATACTTTACTCTGCACGTTGTGTGTCTGCCTAACCTAACTACTTTGGTATCTTTATTTGATAAGAGTTTTTAGCTGAAACTACGCCTTAATTTCTCCCGTTCTTACTTCTGTTATTATTTTCATTGTATTTTTGTTCCAAATAAACTAATTTTAATTTTTCTGCTATCTCCTTATATTGTCTTATTTATATTATTATTTATAGGTATGCTTTAGTAATTAAAATCGTGGTTAATTTGAAAAAAAGATTCGATTAAATTTCTGTTCTATTTATAGATTGAGCTATTTCATCTTGTTGATTTTTCTCATAAAATATAATGGTTAAAAAAAATGATTTATTTTTCTTTCTTTTTATTAGTATTTGTGCAGCAGCAGCAGCAGTTTTTGGCAGACGCTATACAAAGCTAAATAGGAAACGGCTATCAACCAACCTCACCCTGGTCATTTAAAATAAGAGCCTACTAAAAGATAAGTGGCTCGTTGAGATTTACTGTGAAAGCAGCGTTTTCCTTTTCAAGTTGTAACTAACTGGCACAGTTCATGCCAATAGACAATGAATTTGAAGCCATTGTTATGTTCCTTTTCTTTATTAATCCACATTAAATTGCAATAAATCAATGATTCTTTCCGATACAGAATGAACGAATCTTTTAACTTCACATAATAAGGTAATCCTGTGAAATACTATTATTTCAATGCCACGAAATAAGAGTTCAATCAAACCAAGAATACCTATTCTGATGTCACAGATGGAGTAAGAGTATACAAAACCTAACCTAAATTCTGTAAAAGTTTGCCGACCGTTGGAAGCAAAGCGTCACACGACCTCGCCGAAGGCCGAGCCCGGCATTTATTGATTTTTTATACGCATTGTCCATTTCGTCGGCTTGGGTTGTGCGCCCCCCATCCCACCCAGTTCCACAGAATAAATATAGTGCAAGCACAGAAGGTTCACTTTGTGAAAACTTGCTACTCTCGCTGAAACGCAATAAAGTACAATTTAATTTGACCAACGCTCGATGCTTACTGTTTATATTTACCTAGTGTGAATTTCGTGTAACCTCTAACAATTCTGATACGTTGCGTGCAACGTAGTAACGTAAACCACGAGGTCATGGCAGTTTCTGCACTTGGAGCTTTATTCCTGTGCGGAATACGCCAGACCTGCTATTACTTTACCCACCCTTCGCAAACCTCTGAGTCTCAGTTCTCACTATATTCATTTAAATGTGTTACGATTCTGTTGTCTATTATATGACGATGTTTGTAGGTGAAATTTAGCTTCTTTGTTCTGTGTTTAGAGTTGTTTAGATCCATTTATCAAACTTGGTTTTTAGTTATCGATACATTTCATTTTACTGTATGAAGGCAAGTTCTAACAGACGTGCTACCAGTGCTAGTACGTACTATTCGTGTCATTAAATCATTCCTTGTGAAAGTTGTTGCATTTTTACCCGAATACAGCGAAGTAAAATTCATTATGGCTGTGTAGTGGTCTAATAGACTCAAGGCCTGGTCAGACAAACAGCCATCATCGCCGGAACGAGAGAAATAGAATTACGAAAACGAATTTATGACTTCTCGAGAGGAAGAACGTCGTAAGGGGGAGTAGAACGACATTCTCTTAGATCTCTGAGTTCAGCAGAACAGACCTCGATGCAAAAGTTGCAAAACACTCGCTCTGATGCGGCCAAATCTGCCAATCTGTGACTTTCTGTGATTGTAAATAGCTGAGTAGCATACCTGTGATTTCAGTAACCGCCTTCAGTGGTAAGCGAGCACTAAAGCTTAGCCCATTGCTTAGTGTCATAGCAATGGTGTTCGTTTTGAGACAAAATACAGGATCTACTAAGACTACTCTTGAAAACTTCGGAGGATTATAGGTCCCATAAACTAAATATAGACAAATCTTTTGGAGGTACTTTTTCAATTACTTAAAAAAAGGAAGAGGTTCTCAATACAGCGTTTTTGTTGATGATCAAGCCGTATCAAATTGAAGTCAGTTTTTCTAATTTTTAAACTAAAAAAATATTTTTATTACTAAGCTTATTACACCCCGTTTAAGTAACTTTAATTAGTACTAACGTTCGTTTTATTTTGTTACAGATAAAGGACCGAAATATAACAGCACTCTGGACAGTAAAGTGAGTTTTTGTTTTGTTTTTCGTCTTTCTTCTTTGTTCTCGTTATCTTTACTTTTAATATCTTTCGCAAAGTTGTCTCTGCCACTGGTAGTTAATGATACTACATAATCTAATTAACTTCATTGTCTTGGGTAAGTCTTCTTCTGACTACGACTTTCATGTTATAGCAATATGCAACGCTCAATAGGAGGATTATGAATCATTGATATTCGATACGTCAACTGGATCCGCTTGCTTATCATAATCTAGCCTCTTCAGCACGCCGCCAATCCTGTACTAATCGACTGGTGATCTATGACCTTCGCTACCACTACTGATTATTCTGTCTGTACTGTAGCCATTTCACCGTTGCGGTTAGCTCGTAGTGCTACTAAAAAAACCACCCACACGCGATTGGAAACATCAGTCACGTTAGGCACAATTATAACTTTCAAATATTTATTCATACGCAGACGTATTCGTGACCCGAAATTAACATGCACATATTAAACAGCTTTTTATTCTAACATACATTGTAAGCAGACTTTACATACGAGATTTGTTCGTCTCGAAGATCAAACAAGTTATGATTTAAGTTAATTACTAATTCGTTGTGCTCACAAACCGAGAACTTAATCACTTTAATAATACCAGCGCGTGTTTGTAAAATTACTCTTCTTATCACGTCTTGTATTGTTGAAGTAATTGAGGGCTTTCACGGAAAGGCAAAGAAGCGGGTTCCGAAAATTCTCGTGAAGTTCCAATTTGGGACGTGCCATCACGGCCATTTGCGGAATTCATTCGGAGTATGCCGGCGCTGTTGTCAACCGCGGCGCATCTCGAGTCCCACATAAGTGCTTTGTGTCATCCAAACGGTGACGCATGGCTTTCTGTCTTTGTTCCCGTGAGTTATGCCCTTCCTCCCCGCAGTCGCTAGATGAACGCCAACCGCGCTACAAATCATCGGCTCTGCTAACTCAGTTCGCAAGCAACCCCCTTCATCCCACACCCTTACGCCGTCTTCGCTAATTCTCACCCCATTAATCGAAACAAGCGCCGGTCGACGAGCGATTGTGACACGAAAACCTAGAAGACGCAAACGCGATAATCGCTTGTGTTCGCAACATGAAACGTACATCGGGCCGAATGCGGCACACACGATCATTAAACGTATATCTGTTAATAATAATTGCGATTGTCTGGTTGTACGTGCGCGGCGAGTTATGGCGCAGTTGCCGGGCGGCTTGCGAGACGCCTCCCCTCGCGTCCGCGTCCTCCCGCGCCGGCCAAGTCGCACTCCCGGCGACCTCTTGCATCTGTAGCGAGCGCGCGACCGGCGCATCTTCACTTCAAATGGCATTCAGTTTCATTTTGTGACGGTTGAATGGATCCACACGGTCTCGCGGATGTGCCATGAATAGCGATACCCACACATCCATCTATCTATCTATACCCTCGCATCGCAAACGCTACCAGCAAAATGTCGATTCAGCTGTACGTACATGCCTTCTGAATTCCAAAACATTTTGCCCTAACGAACTCGTGAATCAGCGTTACGAGCGAGCGACTTGAAACGTTGGAACGTGTTTTTATGACTATTTTATGCAGACTTCCGCTTGGCCCTGACACTAATTCTGACCAAGTATGGAAGCCTAATATAATTTAGCGGTCGTTCCTTTAGACATACTTGTATAATAAATTACCAATTTTGAATGGCCACCGAAATTCATTAATAATTAATTAAGCCTCATTTAATGTCAAGACCTTTAAATTGCAATACTTCGGCTTGTCTAGATGTTGAGCAATAAAATTGATTAGTAACTGGAGATCAATTTAATAGTAGCACAACTCATGAGTTAAAGTCAAACTATTTGCAAAAGATTTCGCTGATTTAGCACCCGAGAAAACCGCAACACGAGCTCTTCGAAAGATATAACAGTTTTCCGTTAGCTTGCACATTTTTACGACGCAGGGGCCGTCGCTTATGACTGGCAATATAGCTTTAGAAGTATACAGCACTTGGCAATATATCTATGGATGCTGTATGCGGTATAGCTACGTTATATGTGCGGGTGGTAATTTAACACAGGCTCGCCGCACCGAGGCAGAGTGTTCTGTACGACCGGTCCCCTACGTGATCTCGGAATACGCTTCTCGACTCGATAATAACCCGTATGTGCTGGCAAAATATATTTTGCCGATTTCGGCTGCAGTGTAACGATCGTGTGATTTTCAAAATTGCGATTTATTTGGAACTGCAGCACTTATTACTTTTTATGTACTGTGCAGTGCAGGCAGACACGATTATAGCTTTGTGGTTGGAACCGGGTTATACTGGTTAAAAGAACAATTGAACGATTACAAGGCCCTAACAGCAAAGGCAATAATTGCGTAAATACATATATGCCTACCACGATGCATTTATTAGCCTAAGTACAAGGGATGTATCTCTTATAACTTATGGATATTCTACGCACACAATCAATGTTTTCTTAACAAGCTTA
The DNA here is from genome assembly GCA_918843925.1 of Eulithis prunata. Taxonomy (NCBI): domain Eukaryota; kingdom Metazoa; phylum Arthropoda; class Insecta; order Lepidoptera; family Geometridae; genus Eulithis; species Eulithis prunata. The sequence continues at coordinate 4,954,817 of OU974030.1, read as the reverse complement.
TCTGGCCCGTCTCTGAGTAATATCGATTGACCTGTTCTTCAAACTTAAGGTCGTTACCTAATTAATTTCTAATCCTCGTTTGATTGTGCTAGAACAAAAAGCCACTATGTCAAGTAAAAAGTCTAATAAATATGAACTGATGTCGTTATTTGTCGTCGCTTTATCTAGACCAGGATAGTAACATTATTGTAATGTGGTATCGATAAAATTCGTTTACGAATTAGGAGCTATTTGAAATAATGGTAGCTTTTGATTATTGGAATAAACGTCATTAATCAAATTCACCTTTACCTATTATTAAATCCAATGAGATTCATTTTTAGAAACAATGTCATTAATCAATGCTCGTTTTTTTTTTTCAGTAAAATCACAGAGGTAATTTTTTTAAATTACAAGGGTCGTGAATGTTCCAGTTAAATTTGACACGAGACTCGGGCATTGATTTCGTGACGGCTTTCAGTAAAAATACTTGACCAGTATTGAAACCCCCAAAGCTTTAAATCACCTAAATCTGTCGTATATAATGTAATGTGCGTGCGTGTGGGTATCATCATCGCTCAGTAATTAGCAAACCAACGGTTTTACCCAATTAGTTTCAGTGTATTGATTCGCGTGTCTCGAGAGAAGCGCACAGATGTAGAAGCTTTGACTAATTCCTCTTGCCGCTTTTGAATAGGGTTATGTAATCCCTAAGGTGCCGCAGGTAGGTAATGTTATTTCATGAATAAATCTTAAATCAGAGACATTGTATAGAAACAAAGTTATTATAAACTAGATATCCTCAGATTTGTAACGACCTAACTACAAATTTGACGATCTAGTTATGGCCAAACCCAATACTCGACCCTCAGTAAATATTAGCTAACGATATGCGTCAGTCATAATTTTTTGACAAAATAAGTATGTTGCTATTTTCATTATAACCTTTCTTTAGTGAAGCGAAACCGGAGATTTAATGATGACTATAATCTAAACAGTTCCTTTAGTAATATGCCCAAACATCTCGCACGGATCGAATCTTACCTAGTTAGTATGCCGGCGGCGTTTAATTGATTGCGAGCCTTATAAATCTTATATACAAGCTCTATTTTTGTGTAGCCTATAGACATACTGCCACACGCAGAGAAATCACTTAAACATCAGTATTACCTGAATTTAGCAGCTTCTCTGTTCGTACTCATTGGTGAAGGATAGACTAGACTGACAAATCTACTAATCTAACTACCTAATTATGACTAATCGTTGATCTTTTAACGTATGATACGACTCTAAGCGCGACAGATAGATTTTAAATCAAGATAATATACACGACCTTTGCTCCAAGCAATTCAACGTTGGCATGCGCAATTCGATAACGCTGACCAAGGCCGAGCGGAATGTGACTCTTATATCTTCGCGAGCACACGTCATCTGAATCCTTTTATTACTTCGCTCGTATTTGCGAAAGAATTTCTAGTGCACGATACTCGGTATCTTATCGACTTTCTGCTATCGCGTAACCAGCCTACGAAGCCGTCGCTCCGATCACTACAGGTTTTATAGCTTCTTTGTGAAAAAATTTACTCGGCCGCAACTTCGTCTGCGTTTCAAATACTTCGTATCATCATCATCATCAATCAATCAATCAATATATATAAAACTCTTTTGAAGCTGACTTAGAATCAACGCACAGCCTAAACCATAAGTCCTAAAGGGATGAAATTTGGAGGGTAGTATCCTTATGTAGTGTAGGGGTGATGTTAGAAAGGAATTTTGAAAAGTCGCACCCTAAAGGGTCTAGAACGCGAGCAACGCCGCGGACGAGGGCTTGTTATCTATATATACTTGACACTAGAAAGTAAACAAAATAATATTTCGTACAACTATCACCATGTTTTTACGTACTCGCGGTAGTACGAAAGGAAAGAGGCGCAACAATATATTAAGCTGCTTTAGACGATAGCGAAACCAACGTTGATCCAAGAATGTCAGGTAAATCTAAGCATAGTAGATTTTATTGCGTCATTTACATCTCAGCAAAAAATTCTCGTTATACTAACTACTAAATAGGCCATGGCTGCGTGGGCAGTCTATTCTAGATTCTTATTTGCTCGCCTTTTGGTGTACCTACAGTCGTAAACAACACGCTTGGCACGAACCACGGCTGAGCAAGCAAAAACCGTTGTCAAATCCCATTCCGATCGAGTTTCGAACTAATTCCATTTATCTTTGGGTATGTCGTGAAAGGGCTTCACGTGTTTCTGATTCTGACCGGATCGACAATTTCGGTTACCATAATAATACAAGAATGAATCGATTTTATATTTGGCCTTTGTTGTGAACGGCTTGGTTTGATTGAGCTCTGATGTGTCATTGATTTAATAATACATTTATCATCTTTACGCCCATATATTTCTTTTTCTATAGTTTCTTTACTCAGAAATATTAATAATTATTTTATATTGATACTAGCCGTCGCCCGCGGCGTTGCTCGCGTTCTACCCTTTAGAGTGTGACATTTCAAATTCCTTTCTTAGTGCACCCCTACACTATATAAGGATACTACCCTCCAAATTTCATACCTCTAGGACTTATGGTTTAGGCTATGCGTTGATTCTCTGTCAGCTTCAAAAGAGTTTTATATATATTGACTAGTTATATATATATTGATGATGATGATTTTTCGCTATCGCTTACTATTTTGGTAATCTGAGGTTGCCCAATACTCATAAATTGTCATTCAAATAGATTGGTTGTTGTGCTGAATTTGATAAGAGAAAATTATGCTAATTTCTGGTTGTCAAACAAGCTTGTACCTAAACGAAACCTACCTCTGTTGCCACATAAAATATAATCCTCTCGACATCTCGAGCCAGTTATTATTAGTCAGTGTATGATGTAAGACTGGATACCTAGTTGGTCTGTCTGTAAACATGTAACCGCGCAACTTGAGCTCTTACGTTACGACGCAGTTTATGTATCTCTTTGAATATACATTACACTCTGCACTGTACCGCAAAATGTTTTAATGCATTTCCTATCTATAGTCTAGTCTAGCTATATTACTAACTTTAGTATATTTGTTTCAATAGTCTCGCCGGGTTCGTTTTTCACTTTTTGGAAACCTTTGTAAGGAAAATAAGTAATTTATTTGATCCAACTTGATCAAAGTCTAATCAAGAAATTTTTATTAGTTCCAAAGAAATCTGAATCGAATTTGAGCTCATATAACAGACTAAAAAAGGCGATTAATATATTACAAAATCTGATCGAAAACACAAAAAATGAACCTTTGATGTAAAAATTGTTATTTGTACTCCAGTTCATGTCAATATTATTATTGGAAAATAAATAACGGTTACATTCATGGCGAGGTATAGGGTGGGTGGTGTAAATCTGCCGTGCGCGCCCTTTTTATTTACGCCATGTTGTTCATGTTACCAGGGGTCCTGTATGCGAGGGAAATATCTTAAGCAAGAAAACGCGAGTCACTAAAATCTACATAATAATATACTACTACTACCACAAGTGTTGACTGTTCCTAAGGAAATGAGCAAGGTTTTAATGGCCACGAGGCTTAAAATAAACTTCTAAAATAATGAGTATGTTTTACACAAACAGCAGAACAATTTTTAATTACTTACAAAGATATTTAGAAGAAAGAATTTACCGTGATCATCTTGTTTCGTTCGACCATTCAACACGTCAACGGAGCTCACCAGACAGATCCATCATCCATGAGCGATAAATACAGTTATACAAACCAATCACATACCTATAACGGGGCGTACAAGTTCCAACTCAGCCGCAAAAAGTTGGCTCGCACAAGTGGGAGAAACTGTAATAACCAGTGAATCAATTAAAAACTAACCAAGTAAAGTTTGCCAGTCTGCAGACAGGAGTTTGATTTACGCGCTCCGAGCTAGCTCTGCTTGCGACCACTCGGGGTAGTTTGTTTGTCAGTTTTTGTTTGTTTATCCTTACTTAGTTCGGGACGCGCTCAGGTGTGTAAAGTCCCAACCTATTAAATAAAATGAGCCTTATTAATGCCGGTTTCTCTCGACGTTTAATCTTCTTTTTATTCAACAGAAACATGTTTTTCATATAAGTGTAATTAATACGACCATATTCACTCTTGAAGTGTTCCGAGAACTTGCATTGGCATTAACCACTTCTCACTTATGCAAATAAAACATGTACTTCGATCCATGATTATAGCTAACTCATCACGAAGATGTGACGTGTCATCAGAGTCATGTGAAATGTGACTTTTACGTAAGGCACGTACTTTACTCTAAGAATGGTAGGCGATGATGATAACAAATTGTTTGTACAACTAAACGTAAAAAAAAAAAATTCGTGCGTCATCTCTTTCACACATGAGCGTTATGTTTGCTCCGGAAGTGTGAGACTAATGCCAGTGTACACAGAATTGTGTAAGTTTGTTTCTAGACGGGTTTTCAACCTTGCTTGGTTATAGGTATTACCCAATACCTATTACAGTTGCTATGCTTGCTCCCTCAGTGGTGTAGATATGTGATGCCTGGGCCCATAACCTAATTTAGACTTCGTCTCATTCTGGGCCCATAACCTATTTAAAGACTGTGCTTAGACGTTTCTGTTAGATGTGACTGTTGATCTGAATTCTTACTCCTTCCTTCCTCTGTTATCGGCGGTCTATATTTTCGAGGTGACTAATTGAGTCTTTAATGAAATACGATGCTAGACTAAAAATATAATCTGCCAACAACACAAAATGCAAGATAATTTGCAAAAAACGCGGTGCTATATATCCAAGAGCATCTAATTAAAATGCACACCGAATAAAACCTTGGCAGTTTTTCCCGTTGGTTACCAGTTACCAGGCAAATGGTCTGCAACAAAATGTCTAGTTTACACATACGTAACTACGACGCACACATACGCGAGACAGACAGCCGCGCGGAATGGGGCCACGTCGATTGACAAACGAACAACCAACGTGTATTTGTATTTAACTGTAGAAGGGCCATTTCACTTGTCTGCCTGTATGTACGAACAGGTACTGCATATATAGTAAAAAGTTATAACGGTATCTGTGAGTCTCCTGGTTTTATGATCCTATTGGGACAGTTGGCAACAGAAGTGTATTTGTTAAAGATACGAATGAGCTTCGCTTGACAATATCTTCAAAGAACTCTTCAAATGTTTTTTTTTCTTGGAATTAATTATTCATCCAATCTTTCAAACCCCGTTACTTGGCAAGCCTGGCACTCCTAAAAGGTAAGCGAAACAGTTCGCAATAACTAATTTACCTTACCTTGTAACAGACGGTCATAAAGAGCAGTTCGTTGACATACAGCCACATAAAGCATAGCAGTAGTTTTCACTATAAAAACGCCTCAAGTCATGAACACGCATAGTCGTTGTTTTGTGTGCTAACTTGTTACTGTCACATCAATTAGGCTCCATTCAAAGGTACTTATTGTGAACAAGTAGTACCGTTAGTCTAAGACAGACTGGTATTAAGACGATTACTCTGAAGAGCGGACAAGAGCGTTTCTAATTACAGAGAACTGTAGAAAAGTGACGATAGTCAAAGTTACAGAATTATAGAAAACTAGCTGATACCCGCGACTTCGTACGCGTGCAAAACTTTCCACCAAAATATCTGTCAACCAGCATACGATGAACCTCGTGCCAAAGGCGGCTTTTAGTTTAGAGAGGTCAAGCTGTATCTAAGAATCCACGTCTTTCATTTCAGTAAAATATAACCTATGTTTCAATCCGGAAAAAGGGCTTTTGAATGGTATAAGTTTCATTGAAATTGGTCCAGTAGTTTAGGCGTGATCCGCGAACAAACAAACAGTTAAACAGACAAACTCGATTTTCGGAATCAGAATCGTTTATTTAGTAAATCTGCATATTTCGTTTATCCATATCTTTAATTTTAGTTTTTAACCTTTTTACAGTTTTATAATAGTATAGATGGAAGAAAGTCAAAACAATTTATAAGGTGACGTTGTAATAAGGTATTTAAAGTTCGAGAAAACTACTGCAGCAAAACACCCTCACAAGTTATTTAAAAATATTCTAAACACAGAAACTAGACCGCACGAGCGTGGCGTGTAAAATTTAGCTGCAGCAAGTGAACTCAACCACTCACAAGTTTCGCCGGATAAAAGTACTGCAAACAATAGATGCAAAAGATATAATATGATCTTCTATTCTATAGTAACCGAGTCTTAAGTCAGAGCTGTAAAGCTTATTTTACATTGTTACGGACTTGGAATGACTTTTGTGGCATAGCAGAGCCAAGGACCTTGTTAGTTGAGAATGACCTGACCAAATGCAAATTAGCTCCGCTACAGTCTCGGACGGATATACTTTTTCTTGGCTAATCTTGGCTTTTTGTACGTAGCGTACCTACTTTTTTATTTTATGGTTTTCGTTTTGCTAGACACAACACTAAATAGAGAGATAAAATATTTAGATATCGTACACTTCCCAGTAATTTATACCATTGATTCAGTCTAGTAAGTAACTTATAATAAACTGTTACATCTAAATTATTTAAGCTGAGATACAAACCTTAATTAGGCTACGTACAATAAAACAAACACGTAAAATTACTTCCCAGGAATGACCTAGTGGTTTAGCTAAAAGTAATATAAAAACAAACTGCCATTAAAAGATAAATATTGCGAAACAAGCATCTAATTACGTAAAAGGATTCCTATCGAGATGTATTGTTAGTTGTTATGAACGGCAGGTGGCTGGTTAATGGCCCCTCGGCGGATGCCAGCGAGAATGCATTGGAGGAAGCACTGCCACTGTTTGTTAATGTTTTCCTGTCGACAAGCTGTTTTTCCAAGGAAATAAAGTAGTTTTTGGAATCACTACTCTATTCGCGTATATAAGAACTGTGCAAAAGATACGTAATGGGATATATAATTTTATGATTCTAAAAGCTACTGAGCAAAAGATACTTAATGGCATCTATAATATTATGATTCCAAATGTAGTAACTGGGCAAAAGATACGTAATGAGATCTATAATTTGATGATTCCAACAAAACAAAACTTAGCATAAGATACGTAACGTGAGCTATAATGTAATGATTCCAAATAAAAAAACTGAGCAAAAGATACGTAATTGGTTTTATAATTAGCTGTTTCCAAATAAATTGACCGCTATTTGTTACTTATGTCCTCCGAAAAAGAACAGGAAACCGTTTAGTATATTTCTTCTAACGTATATTACAATGTAACTTAAACCAAAGTATATATAGACGCTGCAAAAGCTCTTAGGATACTGTAATACTATCTAACGTCCGAATACCAGACTCACAGGATTTCCGCAGGGAGTTACAGTACAGCCGCGTACATTTTGCAAAGAGCTTTCGACTCTGGAGAATGTAAACCCGATCCTAGTGCATTAACAAAATTGTCATCAGCCGGTTTCCATTTTCAACACCAGTGTACGTTGAAAATTAAAAGCACAGTTGGATTATTGTTCATGTAAAATTTTATTTTTTACCCGATTTTTTTTTATACAACTAAATGAAGGAACTACCTAAAGGCCCATCTGATGCCACTGCCTATAATGATGCATTGCACTGCGCACACCACTCTGAGACATATATGTGTTAAGTATCATGTGCCTGTAATTGCACCGGCACCCATACCCTTGAAACCGAAACACTGCAACGCGAGCATCGCTGCGGACGAGATCTTAACTCTCCTACTGCTAAATCTTTGAAATGAAATGAAATTTATTGAAACAACAACAGATATTAATATTACATTTCAATATTGTAAATCGGTTAACAGTGTAGTGTTCCCTGTCTGGACAACATTGATACCCAAACTAGGATTTATCTGTGTATCTTTCATACGTTTCGTTACAGAATCATGCAAGTAATCTATCAAATTAAAGTACCCATGTTAATCACTGTTTACACATACGAAGCGACTGAGTTACGAAATTTATGGCAACGGCCTTTTTTCGTGCTCTGACGCAATATAGTTGAATGAACCTCCATCCATCTACTCTGATACTTCCAAGATCAATCGTTATTCTAGTTTTATATCCGTGTTGCTCGTAAACTAGCATAAATATGCTATAACTGAGATTTCAAGAACAGGTTCAACCGAGCATCTTTGATTTGAAATATTTAGTTGCTGGATGGCAAGTAAAATACTAGACGTACAAACATAAAATACGAAAAGCGGTTCCTTCATTAATTATAAATGAAAGGCCATGAAAAATGTCCGCCGTGAGCCATGACGACATTAATCAAAAGCTTTGATTTTCCTTTGCTAGAAAGTAATTAACTTGGTCTCAAAGGTTGTCTTCCTTATAGACATTTTATATCAGATCAGCATGTTAATATCGTTACTGAATAATATAAAAAGAGGCATTCTCTCTGCAAGAGAATACAAAACTACGGTACAACTTCCTGCTTTCAGAACACTTCTCCGAATCGTTAAAAATACATTAAAATTCATTTAATACCAAGATGTGGTAGTTTCTATTGTTTGCAGGAACACAGGAAGCGATATCTTAATATGCAGTTTATTTAACGTTAGCCTGCATAACTCAAACTCTTGAGATTTGAAGTTCACATCGTCGAATTCGATAGCATGAAAACGCCAAAATAATTCTCCGTTGCGAAATTTTTGAGCGGGGCGTTTACCTCAACCACTCGATTGGCGCTGAAATTGAGCGCTGGGTTACAAACGGCACTTGAGTACTTTGGCTGGATAGCTAGTTTTCTGGATATATGTAGTTATACCAAGACTTGACAGCGTAGAGCACTTTGCTGCAAATGTCCTCGCTATTGGCGTAACATCAGTGGAAATGCTTGAAATAAAAGTGGTATAACCCGACGACGTAGAACTCTTTCAAAGGTGAAATAATAATTCTAATAATTGGCGAAGGAAATATAAAAAAAAAACTAGCACGTGTTTCATCGGATACGTGTTCGCTTGCATACGGCAATGAAAAAGGCTATGAATAGTCGGTCGCAGCTCGCAATCAACGCGATTGATCTCGCTGGTGTGGCAGGGCTATGTCGGTGTTTCTAGTTTGTTTGTACTTTTATTTACATTTTTGTTTAGATAATGTGTTTGATTTTGAATCTATTGTAGAGTGAGGGCAATTAGACACAACTTGCCCTTACTTTAGTTAGATTAGTAGAAAAGACGTCCAAGAACATAAATGCTTAAAATGTTGTCTTGAACTAAAATTGTCATAAAGTGAAATTACTCACATGTTATTCTTTTCAACAACGTGAATTATTGTAGCTGGATCAATAAACCCAATCTTATCCAACCAAACAGTTCCTTATTTATTAGCCAAACAACAAAATAAATTGTGTAATTTATTACCATTGATTTCCAACCCTATTTGTAACCGCGACCGCGTTATCCGTGTCGCAACTCGCTAGCAGCAACAAAGAATGCATTTACGTACCAAGCAGGCAACTGCCGATGGAATGGATGACTTGAAAATGTCTACTCGCGGCTTTTATTATGCATACGTCACGCCAAGACATATTATATGCTCAGAATTTGGTCTGGGGAATAATTAATTTCCTGATTATCACTCGTTTCGTTTTCATGTCTCAAGGGCATAAAGTCTCGAGTTTCATATTAAGCCAGTATTTAGGCAGGCAGGCGCCAAGCCAGTCTGCTTACTACACAAATGCAGCCAAAGTGCCGTGTCTGGAAAGTGATCCGCTTTCATTCGCTTTCTCGTGTGACTGTGCCGGCCGAGGCCGCATGGCAACAGCGTTCCGCACAAATTCTGCATTGTTCGGTCTGTGTATGACGGTGACGCTGCTGTCGACTAGATTGAGCAAACCTATCTAGAGAAACTAGAAACGTTTAATATGCGAGATACGGACCGCCTGTGACCATATACGGATACGATTCAAATGGTAAAGAGTTGATTCTGACAATACCAAACTGAACAAACCACTTGTGTTGTGTGGTAGATTTATTAAAGACGTATTTGTAAATACGATTTATCAGCGCCGTACAAAAAACCAGTACCTAATAGCGAAACACAAAAGGAAATTCAGCATGTGAAATGCGAAGCCGCTCAACATTACTTCAAATATGGTAAATGGGAATTCATTTGTTACGAGATTCCCTTTGAAATTGTCCAACAATCCAAAACCACTTACTGAAAGGAAAAAGCTTCCAATATAGCCTTTTGAAATGACGAAAAATCCACAGCAACAACACCCGACACGCGGTTGTACTTACAGAATGTATTGCGGAAATGACCTATTTACGAAAGATCCAAAGACCGTGGCGCCCTCCCACTATGAGAGAAGAGAAATGTACGTGCTTCCTTAAAGTCGTACAGTAAAACAATAGGTACCGTACGGCTACATACTACATACATGCCATAGTAATAATGGCGCTCAGCGTATCCTGAACGGAACACGCACAAAGATGTACTTCGGTACGTTCGTATTACGTATTCTTGATGGGTCTGTGTCACTTTTATGAGTTTAATTAAATTATGAGAGAGTCGAGATTAAACATACATATAGTACGGTATGCCAGCAGAATTAATTACAAAAATGGGGATGTAGGGATGCGTAGTACTCATCGTGTCATATATTATCAAGAAGAATTTTATTTTATTACGATTAATAAAACTTTTATGCTAGCCAATGTAGAGATGAGATATTTGAGAGAGAGAACGGAAAATTAAGAATAGTAAGTACCAGCTAAGTACGAACAGTAATGGCTTATTTGGTCAAATAAATACTAGTAGAATAGAATACATATTTCTATTTATCTTTCATATGAACAATTGCTTAGATAAAGAAATAGTGGCGTTCACTCGCGTACCTCAGACTCGGATGTCGTCCAAGTGAAACTGGCTCGTCACTACTATCATTTAGCAGTGTACTCTTGCTTGGTGTTTGCGTGACCTGAGCGCTGACCCGTGACCCCGTGGCTCCGTCGTCGCCGCCTCCAGCAAATGCGATCTTTGCTCTCCGCTCTCTATGGCGCCTTAGTATCATATTCTAACTACACGAGTACGTTTTATGCTGCTTCTGGTCTGTGAAGATTGTAAAAACTAGTGCTGCAAGAAAACTTGGGGGTGTAGTTTGACGGCGTTGTGTGTTGTGTGTGTATGTTTGTTTTTTTGTGCCTTCGTAGCTCTAAAAGTAGGGATTTGGTTTGAATGCGTTTTTTTGTAACAAAGCTCAAGTTATGATGATATTAATAAGATCCGAAAAACAGTTTTGAGCAATCTCAGGCATAATTTAAAAAATTAGTTCATGAGTTGAATTGCCTTCACAGATTGACTTCATCTTGATTGAATCAATATCAACTCATCATTATGTATGTCATTCATTACTACAGCGATAATATAAGGCATTGTAGTTTGCAAGCACATTAAATCATCCATACAGGACAACCATACAGATATTTTTCAAGGTATTCTAGCAATGTACAGGCAAGAACTTTAAGGTTCCAAAGCAATTAAAAACTTCGTCGTCGGAGTTAACATGCAAAACCGATGTCCAAAATTCACAAAAACTTTTCTTTCGGATCAAAACTGATGGAAGAAACTTCCGTCATTAAAGAAATGATAAATTTTTTTCAAAGTTCTCGAACTGAAAATGGAATTTTAAAAACTTTTCCGAATGCTTGTGAAATTTTCGTAGAAGTTTCAAACAAGATAAATCTTATAATTGTTGTTTGTACCGTCCCTGCTAAGTACATAAATATGAAACATGTTCTTATTTACTTATACATAAAAAGGCATCTGTCATAGGTACTAGTAGTATTTTGGTTTGGTAAGTCAAGAATTCTATTTTCCGTAGTAACCTTGTTTTGATGATTTTTTACGTATCTCTAACTAGAACAAATCATGCCTTACCAAGATATCAAGTTCAAGAATTTATTTATGATTCAAATCATTCAGTTTTTATTTTAGTCACAAACACGCTCTAGAAGCTACCATTTTAGTTCATAATAATCATAATTATTACCATCGCGGCCAACGACGCAAAAAGTAAAATTAGGCGCCTGTCTGTGGGATTTTTTATTAGATCATCAAACCAATGATTCTACTTTGATGGTGATGCTCAGCTTCCTCCTTAATTTTTAAGCTGGTTTCGTTGGAATATGTATAACACAAATTATTCAAAAGTATAAGCTACGGAAGTTCCTTAAAGTCGCTTTTACTTCAGCAAGTTTTACTCACGTTAGTAACTTTTACGTGATTAGTGGTGATTACCTTACGAGTAAAACTTAAGGTTGGTGTTAGTGCTGGCCTATGGCTAAAATAATGTTTTGTACTGAAAGTATCAGGATCTTTGAAAGTTCCATATATTTTATAATCAGCGCCTATCAATTTGATAAAATCTAACCTTGTTATTTCTAAATGGATGAAACATACATTAAAAACGTAACCGCGATAATAACTGTTTTGTCGTAACACATAAAAATGCAGCCGTCTGTATTGCCGCAGTACATTTTTACCCATATTTCACTTGCACAGCAATTCGCTGGGCTATTCATCGTGGGCATGTTGTGTAGGGGTGCCTCGAGGCTGGTGATCTCCTAAAATAATTATAGCGTAAAGTATTTCCTACACAACTGGCGGCGCTAAGTTAAATAAAAAATGTTTAAAAATGTTTAATTAGCTTTCACATTACACATAGTTTAAATACGAAATATTCGCTTTTCACAAAATGCACGTTATAAAATTAACACTCAGCTGTCACATCAAATAGACTTTTGCTATGAATGAGGAATAAAGAAAACAGAAAAACCATGTCGCCGTCTTGTCAACGTTGAGAAAATAAATTTCTTGCTGCATTCAAAATAAAACATGAAAAGCGCGGCGTGAGATAAGTATAAAAAGTCACTGGAGCATCAAATAAAATGTAAACACGTTTTTGTTTGAGCTCGCCTGGCAACCCTAATGAGCACAGTCAAGTCAGCGCAGCGCTTTGAATGCGAACGTTGCGAGTTTCCGAGCAATAATAATATTGAAAGACAGCTCGCTCGCTTCCGCTTAGCTTGCTCGAATGGAATGCTGATATGGGCATTCGCTTATACAGACTGCCCTTACAACTCTCGCCTATTCGATACCGCGGTGTGTGGCTGTTTACTGTACCATTTTATTGCTTTTAAAAGGAATTCATTTTTAACTGAAAGTCGCAAGCATGTGGTTCAACTCTGAATGAGTTGGTTGGCATCACTTATCACTTCGAAAAGTGATAAGTGATGCCATTCAATTGAAGACTGATGCATTTTCTTTATCGATAAAACTTTTGATAGCATGACTGTCGAGCATTAACATGCTGGAGATTATCTTTACCATTTACAAACTCCACTTGATCTTCCCCGAACTGCGTTACCATAAGGAGCTATGAAATCGCAGGAGGCCCCTAAAACCCGACCCTCGCATCCGATACGGCCATTACTGTTTACGCCGGCTATAAGCTGATCCTGCATTCGTGTCTGCGAATTGTGTTATCCCCGTCACAGTGTGCGGTGTTTGCAACAAACTCGCCGAATAGCCGCGTGGGCGTGAAGGGTGATTGATTCTAGAATGATTCGTTTTATTTCTTGCTTTAGTTGTGTTGTGTAACTGCGAATTGAATAAATCTTCGGCTCGTATTCACGAGCAATGCTCAAGTCTAAGATCCGTATTCGCATTTACTGCTCCAGCACTGATCCCGACTCGAGCAGAGATTTTATGATGGTTTTGTATGAGGATCCTGAATTCTTTATCAGAATTACGAGCCTGGGACCGCATTTAGGAATAATACTGAAAAAATGTAGCCTTAGGTAATAAAAATATCGATTGTATGAAAAATAACAGAAGAGAAAAACATGTTCTATCGACCTCACACGAAGTTGAATTAGGACAGGAAGATAATGATTGGTGTGATCAAATTATACTTAGAAGCATTATACAGAAACTGGCACTTTGTATCGAAATTTTGGCTTCTAAATTTTACCTTGAAGAGACTTGATCTAGTTTATATTGCGTCGCAGTTATTTATAAAAAGAACTGTGTGTACGTAACAAATAAAAGTAAGACCTCGCAATCATATCATTATAACGCCTATTATAGCCAAGCTAGCAGCAATCGGATGTAACTACTCTGCTTCGCTTACATAGTCTTCTGATGGTAAGTGTGGCGCGTCTGTAGAATAAATAATACTTGGAGTGCCGGGTCGTACACTTTGTATTTTACAACTTGAATGAACATGAAAATCTTTATTGCAAACTTTACTCCACTAAGCTTCATGTCTTTGTAATCTCAAAAGCTATCGAAAGTAAATTATTATGGCACAAGAGCTCTCTAGTAGCATGATATCAGATAGAGAAACTAGGCAGGGCAGTTAATACGTGTTTGTAAATTGTAATACTTGATTGTTGTGAGGGGTCACCAATTTCTGGAGACAAATGGTCTACAGTTAGATAGATATTCATTTATTTCTCCGCGCTGGAGCACTAACAAACACGTTCATCAATGGTCGCAATCTTCAGAACTGCTGACTACTAAGATAATACTATATGAAGTAGAATAACATCAGCTCAAATCTGTAATCCCCGTGGATATACATGCTGAGTATGCATGGGAGATTGATAAACAATAATTAAACTCACATTATCATACAGACTTATCGGATTTTATAAAAAGCTCCATTTGTACAATAGCACTCGTATCGGTTATTTGTTGGTATGGCCTTTATGCGAACTGCGGACAGCCATCGGCGCAGTTTAGTTTCGCCCGTTCCGGTCTGCCTGCACCGAAACAGAAATAAAAAGTTCTCTACCATCTAACTGTAGCTAGCTACTGGACAGTGGACACAAAGCCACCAAAACGTGCGCCGCCGAAATGCCCCGGGCCAATGGGCGAGTGACAAACGTAAAAACAGCAGTGGACTGTTGCCTTCCTTTTTTACCCAGTACTCAATTTGAGTTTAATCGTTTTATACTCCACAAAGAGGCTCTTCACTTGTTTGCCAGCTGGCCACTGAGGTAGCTTTCTGATTTGTTCGTGGAAAGTTTAAAGTGGCTTGATAAAAGCCTTTAAAAAATTTGTATGGCTTTTGAGGACCGCGCTTTTGCATAAAATTATGTCTGTATTTTTCTGTCCGAAGAAGATAAAATATCTGTTACATCATAAAATTTTCGCATACCAACCAAACCAGTCCATGGCACCGTGCGTGATCGCTATTGATTAAATATTTTATATTTATATACAGGCTTTCAAAATATGTTATGGCCTTTGTTGAAGACCGTGCCTTTGGAGTTTGGACCAAATTGTGTCTGTCTGTTTGTATATTTTGGGATGAAGAAGCTAAAAATATCCGTCGCGTCGCGTCATAACATTTTTCCATACTAGTCCATCGTGATCGCTATTATTTTAAGGCTAGAGAGATTATTTATTCCTCAAAAAGAAATTTACATTTCACTTATATGAGAACTTATCTAAAAAGGTATGTTTCATAGGCACTTCGAACCGTACATACAATATAAGAAAAACATTTTAGTTTCATTGATTACCTACTTATACAAGGTGTCCGACCGACCTGACGCTCCAAGTAACTGATTTCAACTGGTTTTATCGATCCGTGATCGAATTATACAAACATGTTTTTGTTTAGAAGCTACCGCATGGCATCCTTAGAGGTTTGAATCGCATCATCATGTTAATATGTGAGTATGAACGAACACCCTCAGCCTTACACATCGAATGAAACCACTTTATTATTTTCCGCTCTGCGGCCATCGGTGCCGGCCTCGCCAAGTGTCTGCTTTGGATCGATATTATAGCTGTCGATATTGCTATCGATATAGCTGTCGTTATCGCCTTATTCGCTTGAACGAGCTGAGTAGAGTGACTATAGCATGGCCTCTAGCGTCGAGAGCATTGGCCTTGCGGTCGCTTCTTTTCAAACGCTAATGGATTGTTTGCATCATTAATTAACCTGCTTCCTTATAAAGATATAAACTTCTATATATACCAGTCCTGGTCAATAGGTAAAAACTGAATAGCTCTATAAAATAGCCCCATACAAACTATAATAAAAAGAGCATAGCTGTTTTTTATTTCACCCCCTTGGCCCTTGACGTTTCTAAAAAATGTTCCGACAAGCCGTATAAAGTTTACGTGGCAAGTTTAGCCATACCCACTTCCCATGCGGTTACTTCCAAAGGGAAAGGTAGACCAAACAAAACCCATAGGCACTTTCACGATCGATCTCGTGCCACGGATTTATGGTTATTTACCTACTTTGTGATGCTCCACTAAGTAATTTTAGGGGTGAAAGGGGATCTTAGTTTTTTGCAATAAATCAAGAGACTCTTGAAATGAATGGGGTCTTTTAGCAAGCTAAAACTTCTGTATCAAATGTGCTGCTTATGTTTAGTTAGAAAGATAAATCGCTTTATCGCTTTGAATATGTTTTTTCTGAAGGAGCTTGCTTGTAAACTTCTGCAAAAATTGACTGTTTATTTATTCATCTCATTATGTAGGTAACAATAATATCCATTTATGAATGATCATGACAAGTATGACCATATCGTAACGTGCTAAAAAATAAGGTCAAACAATTCCCTGTGATTACCGAACGCCGCCGTCTGAAAAGTAGCCGACCTTCGACTCGATAAAACTCTGGTTAAATCCGTAGAATGCAACGTGGTCGCGGCGTGTGTCGGTCCGGCGGGGTGAACAACCTGAGCGCGTCCCGCGATCGAACGCTCCACTCGCCTCACCGCCCCGCGCCAGCCCTGCTTGCCTAGGGTTGCCAGGTGGTATCCAAAAGGAGGACATGTCCTCCTTTTCCATATTTTGTTCTCCCGTCCTCCCTTATCTACTGTAATTCCTCTTTTTGAGAGTTTTCTCACTGATTAATACTCAGTGGAGCATAGAGAGCAACAGACTAAGTATGCAGTCCGTTAAATCGTTGATTCTTACTCAATATAACTACGAAAAAATTTCATGTGAAAATGTTCATGCTGATTTTGTTAAAGAATCATTATTTTCTTTCCAAAATTAGCAGTTCAGTCAAAAATATGATTAAAATTGTAAGTTGTAAATACCTACAATATACTCGTTTTATTGTAAATGTCCTCTTTTTTAAACCCATTTGGCCTCCTTTATCAAACTTACATCTGGCAACCCTAGTCCTGCCCCACTTACGTACGACAAATTACTGTGCGAGCCGAATACTATTGAGGATTGGAGGCATTCACTTTTTGCAACTAACTTTTTGACTCTACCAAAGGTTAAACCATCCGGCATCTTTAGCTGGCATCCGGCATCCCAATACGTTTAGTGGATAATTTCGAGTAGCAGCTTAAAAGTAATATTGGTGCAAATTATAGTACAGAATTTTTGTTTTGCACAGAACTGTTTGAACTTTGAACCGCACAGAAGCATAAAATTGTGCTAAAACACAGCACGCAGGCCGATTGAAGTTGGCAGTTACTTCTGCGGATATACCGTTGCGAAATGAGCGTTCACTTTTCTACCAGAAAGCCAATAAGTATTTGTACATTTACTGAATCAATTTGGGTAGCAGTGTAACTTCCTCCACTGAAGTATTCGACCTTCGAACTTTTGGAACCCTCAGAGCAGATTAATGTGCTAAAACACAGCATGCTACTAGCTGATAGAAGTTTGAAATTACTGTACTTTTGGGAATATGTATACCGTTGAAATGAGCGTTCACTTGCTTACTGACTAAATTTTTTGCAGCTAAGTAAGGCTTACCATACTGTAGCTGATGTTATAGATATATTGTTGTTTATGAATTTCGCGTTGTTGTGTTTGTTACACTAGCTGTATAACTTTATGTGCAGATATGAGCCGTATTTGACTTTTAGATTACTAAAATTGACGCCTTCCAAAAATTTGGAGCCCATTTGCATAAATTACAAAACAGTTTACGACATCTTTGCCTTTTTGGTTAGACAGACAACGCAACGAGCTCTTTGTTTTCCGAAACCGTCCGCGGTTAGAATTTAAATTCCGCCACATCCTCTCGTCATTTGAAATTCACGCTAAAACGTATCGCTTTGATGTGCCTGCGTAAGGTTTTTAGAGAAGGCAATGGCGATTAAGCCGTCGATCTACTGTGTCGTATTAAAACTTATGCATCATTTAACTTCCATAGATAGAAAGATATACTGGGTGTTTG
This sequence comes from Eulithis prunata, assembly GCA_918843925.1. Taxonomy (NCBI): domain Eukaryota; kingdom Metazoa; phylum Arthropoda; class Insecta; order Lepidoptera; family Geometridae; genus Eulithis; species Eulithis prunata. The sequence goes on along the minus strand of OU974030.1, from coordinate 4,936,653 downwards.
TTCCATTAATTGTTTGCTGTTGAAAGCAACCCATAATTCTTGCTTTTCTAAATGAGCGACAACGTCATGCAAGAATTACTATGCCAGTTATGTTGGGTTAATATTAATAGTGACATGGATTAACCATCTAATTTAGTTTAGTCTGAAGTCTAACCCCCTATCTTATAAAAAGTTAGAGTAGACATTATGTCTTGATTACGTATGTTAAACAAGACATAATGGTATCTATTCACTTGTGGCATTTTTCTAAACTAACCTTATTTGACATTAATCTAAAATTATAGCCGACCTTGTCGTTTCAGTTTATGAGACAGGGACGGCAACATTTTTTGTGCTGTCAAATTAGGTTAGTTTAGAAAAATGCAACAAGCGAATCGATACCATTGTCTACTCTTAACTTTTTATAAGATAGGGGGTAAATATCTTAGGTGGAAACTGGCCTTAATCTTATGTTACTATATTATTCATTATACGCATAAGAGGTACGTAGTGCATGAATATAGATAACGATGTTATCCAAGAGCTACGTCATTAAGCGATTAAACGACTCGTTATGTGGTCTGCAGTGCAAGTACGGTTCTTATCGATCGCTTAGTTGTCGATCGCTAAAGTCGGTAAACGTATCGAATCGTATCGTTCCATGCGAGTACGGATCTCTTGTCGATAAATTTTAACGATGCCTTACGATCGTCAGAGTTTATCGAAATCATTCGTTCACTGCTGCCATGATTTACTAGTTTATCTGTCAATGTCACTGTCAATCACTTTCGTTTGTCAGAATCAAAACATAGTAAACATGCACCATTGCCAGCTAAGGTATTTTACCCGATTTCGGGTAATTTTGACGTTTAGTGGATAATTTACGGGTATCGAAAACTACCGGGTAATTTGCGACAGACTCAGGAAAGTAAAAAGGAAGTGAAATAAACCAAACATCTTGTCAAAATCAATCTGTTTTTGGTTGTCAAGCGTTTACATTAACCAACTTAGCCAATTTTCGCTTTGGTAATTTTTTTGAGTAGGTACTCTGTGAGTTGACTACTGGCAATACCTACTGATTCTGCGTGTTGGTTGTGTAAGTGTGTGTGTTTGCTGTGTAGAGAGTAGAGAGTTACACATACACATAGGTAGGTATACTAAATAGGTTATGTACTGTATGTAAGTAGCAATATTGTCAGGCAGGATCTAGGTAATAATTACTCAGGATACTTATAACAATATGCACGGGTAAACCGTGAGATCGCGTCCGCCTTACATCATTTTCCATGCACTGTATGAGGGCAAGAGCCATTTACCCGGGAATTCATAGGCTCCATAGGAGGATTGACATCACTCAAACGACGTCTAATAATAACTAGGCTGCCCTCTGCTCCTCTTCCAAAATCATTATAAGACTAAAATCCATTTTATTTGAGCACTCCGACCTTTACCGAGACCATTTTCAAAGTCGATAAAACAATCGCGTAAATCGACAAAATAGACGATTTCAAATGTCATTCAAAAGTTCCATGCTAGGGTTATCGGTAAATTCGTTAAATTTTAACGAATTTGTCTACTGATCGACAAAGTTAGGTAACGTACTTGCTACTGTCGATAAAACCATTTTTAGCGAATTTTGACGATTCTAAATGTCAAAATAAGCGATCGACAAGAACGGTACTTGCACTGCTGGTGAGCTTGTTTGTTATTTGGAAGTTGCCGTAAATTGTAGTGTAGTTATTATAATCACCGGCAGACAGTGCGACGGCTGCTGATCCGATGGAATTTATTTATAGTTGTGGAAATGTGGGATGAAAGAAACACGACTATAATTTATCATGATAAAGGTCCACGTATTTGCGTTGACTTAGTGACGATTCTGACAAAATATACGGACAAAATTGTCCCAATTGTCACGTTTGGAGTTGTGGTCTACTGTATATCTTTTATTTACATATGTATTGTTTTGTTTACCAATGACTTGGTGGTCATTTTAATTAGAAAGTTTTTTAATAAAAGTTATAAGTATGTGGATTTTATAAAATGCTTTTTATTCCTCGTTTCATTTCAATGTTGCTTACACACTACTCATAAATAAAATAAAAATCTTATTAATTTTTAAATATCAATCAAAAATACAACTGGAATTGGTTATTTTAAATTCATCTCGTACTTCGTTCAGTTCGAACTCAAACTTGAATAGCTGTTCAGAGTTCAGTTGAGGAAACAGAATTATATTAGTGCAAGCGGACTATCATTCACATCATGGCATACACGTATCCAACAGTGCTACCAACTTAAACTGCTTCAGTTCTAAAATTTCCGGTAAACTCGAGAACCCTGTAAGTATAAATATTGTTCGCAGACTGTTAGGGGAATGTTTTTAATCGACTTTACGTTTTATGAAAGAAGTTGTGATTTATTTCTTCTTACAAACTTTTCGAGAAGCAAACTTCGGAATTTTCGTTAGTTCATAATTTGTTCCCTTTGAGTTCTTAAAACAACGAAGCTAATTTGTCTTTTGAAAGTTGGTTTTATCTTTTTCTTAAGTCTTAATTGCTTCTCTGCGGTTCTGAATTACGTTCGGCAATTATTTTGGGATCTGCTGCTGGATAGAATTGCTCAAAAAATTTATTATTTTGTTGGTATTATATTGATTTAAAGAGTCGATTGATTTTTCAGTTTTTCAAATTATTAATTTATAAGTCTCTTTTTTATTTATCAGTTACGAATCGATCTATCTTATCAACGTTTCATAACGTTCTCTACTACAACAGTTGCACTCTTTCTATCTCTTGCTTTCTGCGAAACTAATATACTGTAATAAATACAGTCGATTCGATTCAAATTTAATTCGATTCTTACAAAACTTACAGTACAAACCAAAATGTTTTATAAGCTAGGAAAATAAAAAAAAGATACAAGCGCTTTTATAATAAACTAGCCGTCGCCCGCGGCGTTGCTCGCGTTCTACCCTTTAGAGTGTGACGTTTCAAAATTCCTTTCTTAGTGCACCCCTACACTATATAAGGATACTACCCTCCAAATTTCATACCTCTAGGACTTATGGTTTAGGCTGTGCGTTGATTCTCTGTCAGCTTCAAAAGAGTTTTATTATATTGACTAGCCGTCTCCCGCGGCGTTGCTCGCGTTAGAGTGTGACTTTTCAAAATTCCTTTCTTAGTGCGCCCCTACACTATATAAGGAACCTACCCTCCAAATTTCATACCTCTAGGACTTGTAGTTTAGGCTGTGCGTTGATTCTATGTCAGCTTCAAAAGAGTTTTACATATATTGATGACGATGATGATAAATAACCAATATTTACTATTAATTTGGTATAGAATAGAACGGTAGGTAGGTACTCTAGGTGCATGTATACTAGTTATACAATTTAAGCCCGCTGTTATTGTGCGAGATAACGGCAACGTTTCGTAACGTTTGTTACAGAGATAACCTAATTTACTGCGCAAACTGCCGCACCCTGGAATGTTTACGCTGTAAACTATCGTATATTTTTATTGCACTGTTGACATTGCGACAGGTCTCTGGGTATTTCGGCGATTACCAGGAACTGTTGGTCTATAATCGAAAAAACGTTCTAACTGCGTAATGCAAAGATGGAAATGTTATGCGTCAGCACAAAATTAATAAAATAATAAGTTTTCAAATCTTACTAATATTATAAACGCGAATGTTAGTAAGTATGGATGGATGGATGTTTGTTACTCTTTCACGTAAAAACTACTGATCCGATTTGGATTAAACTTGGAATATATATTGTCAGTGACCTGGATTAACACATAGGCTACTTTTTATCCCGAAAAATCAACGGGATCCAAGGGGACACGAACGAAGTCGCGGGCGGCACCTAGTCATTATTAGAAGCAATCCATGAATGATTATGCTTTCTTGTTGTAACTAAGCACACAATCATGCATATGAACATTGACCGTACATAGAAAAGTGGTCAAAGTTTATCGATCGCATTAGATAACAAATACAAAGTTTGTAACTCTTCCGTGATAAATAAGGTAATGAAATACCTACATCATTCACAATTTCATACATTTATTCTTCCTTGCTGATAAAAAATATTTAAGCGTAGAAATTGATATGCAGTGTTCAAAACACGATACTTCCCTCACTGCCTTAATTTATGGTCAATTGGTTACATAAACCACGAAGCTCTTTAGCATAGAATCGTTATAAGACTTCATTTACCTGCCACCTCTTAACTTCCTTACGACCACCGGCTGGGTAAAGTTACATTGAAACAAATGAACTTTATCATGTTTTAGAACATAAACTTGTCGCAACTACTGCAAAGCGTCACAACTTTTTCTTGTACTTATGTTTTTGTTAGTTCAAAGATATAGATAAAGTACGCGACGCGGAGTCAGCGGGGACGGTAAACTTAGTTGCAAAAGATTTAATGGAAGTTAGTCTCTCTTTGTCTGAGTTTGGCACTCGTCTGGCCGAAGGCTTCGCTCCCGTTTCATAACTTGACAAGAGTCGCAGGGCTGCGCCAACTGTGTTCCAAATTCTGTTTTAAACGATCTACCCAACTTTCGAATTGTTATTGCTGATATTGTTTTTGTTCAAGCAGATGGTTCTTTCTTAGATGTAGGTGTACAATTTGGATTATTTTTTATTTGGATTTAATTTTGTTAAATTTTTGTAGAAGAGACTAACCTAACAGAGTATATTGTAAAATGGAGAGCAGAGACAGATTACAGTTCTGTCCGTTAAACCTGTTTTTCTATATTATTATTTGGTAGCATTAATGATATTCCTTCCTAGTTTACTTATCATCGTCAAACCAAATATCGGCGACTCGTTAAAGTAATTTCCCCGCAAACTTGTAATAGGTATAGATATCGTATTTCTAACAGAAGTGATAACCCTACACCCAAATGTATATCTAGGGGTTAGTCAGAAGGGAAGTTTTATTGCTCGTGAATTTCATTATAACTTTGCCAGGCTCTCTCTTAATGCCTTTAAACGAGGATTGTTGTCTAATTTGTACAAATTATGTCGAAATTTCGCTCACGGGACTATAACTTGGGGAGATGTTGTGCGAACTCCATATAGTTTGCTCGTATGGATTTTAATGAGATTTCGAGGGGAGCCAGACCTCAAACATTGACTTACAAAGCGGAAGCGGTGCGGCGTCTAACTAAATTATGCCAGAAGAGCTGTGTTACTTTAATATATCACTGAAAAATCTTGAAAATAACATTGCGAGATTACACGGAGTGTCTAAGAATCTCTCTACTCAGTTTTAATACATAAAATAAACATCCCAGCGGTAGCGCTTCTCTACCATTGCTATAATATCATACATTTATTTCGTTTAACATTGCCTGGCAATCAAATTTAATATGTTGAGGAAAAACATACCCCAGAATACGAATAAGGGACAGCTTCATTAAATTACGACTTATTACATAAACTGCTTGACAAAAACACGATATATTTAAATGGAACATTAAATAGAAGCAGTAAATATCATGAGTCAAGGTTGGTTAGGTTGTTACTTCGGAATAAATAGAATATTTATAATATCATACTAATTTTATTTCTGGGAAACGCCTGGTGATACGCGATACACGTGCGTGAATAATTTCGATGTTTTTTTTATCATATATTTGCTGAACTTTAGGTATGTTTATTAGGTTAACATGATACACTATAAACTCGAAACTGTTTTATATTAATAATGTTTTTGATAACTTATATAAATAAAAATAAAATAACGGTCAACAAATAAAACGGCAATGTATTTAAAGTACATTACGTTTATCGTTCTCTGATTCCCGGAAGAGACACTTCAGATAGATCGTATTTACTAGAATATTTCTAAACAAAATACAATGTAAGATAAACACATGTAAATATCTTGAATAGAATTTACAGTAAAAACAGTTCCCACGAAATGTTGTCAAATGTAAAAGCCATTTTCGAGTGTCGTTTATCTCTGTGGTTATTCCACAAATGGCGTCGCCATTCGAGGAGATTTTGGTTTCTATATTCATAGCTTACATAAAAATTGCCACGCTTTAACCACCTTCAAGGTACAAATTGTAAATAAATCGCTCATTTGAGGTATATTCTCTACTAGCTGGTGCCCGCGACTTCATCAACTCAATTAGAAGTGCAATTTGCTATTCGAAATGTTCTCTAGGCGTTTCTGAGGAGTTTGCGTCCCGTTGATTTTCCGGGATAAAAAGTAGCCTATGTGTTAATCCAGGTCACGCATAATATATATCCGAAGTTTCATCCAAATCAGATCAGTAGTTTTAGCGTGAAAGAGGAACAAAGTAAACATACATACATCCATACAAACTTTCGCGTTTATAATATTAGTAGGATATGCTTTTGCTCGATCGCACGTCTAAATAAACCTGTACCAATGCCTGTTCTACCGAAAAAGTCACTGGAGTGTTGGGAAGTGGAAGTGGTTTGGTAGATATTGGATTTCTCAAGGATTCTTTCAGATATCCATCGCGATTCTTATTCTGTCCTTCGTTCAAGGACATTTGATTTACAAATGTTTACCTTGGATAATCTGGGTCGTACCTTTCTTTCTATGTATCATTATGAATTCGTTTTGTAGGCATTACTAAATAAGTTATAACCAAGTGAAAATTAGGGCTCGCATGTATGAATTTTTTTTAAGTCCAGTGAGGTTCATTAATATACGTAAGTATTTTTCGACAGATTTTCATTGAGGTGGCAAAAATCTATGCTTGAATTTTGTTTCAGCAAACGAGCCTAAGACATACATCTTGCATCAAAATTCATCAATCAAAACTTGTGCACACCATCTATGCATCATCTTGCTGTTGCAGCGAGCTGGCACTAAGATTATGACACATCACAAGTTCCAAGTTGGCCTCGTGTAGAAAGTTTACTGAGACTTTGTTCCCCTCCCCCCTACCCCCCTGCCTGAACAGTTTGCAAGTTCGTCCCACACTCGGGGAAACTAAAATTTTGCAGATGCGAAGTGCCCCTGGAAATGAGATTAGCGATACGTTTGCGAATCAGATGCTTTTAGTTGGGATTGTGGAATATTATGCTGACAAAGGAATAATTATGAGGAGTAACTAGGCATAATGAAACTGGGTTTACTGTTCGGTTGAGGTATCTTTTATTCAGCTGTGCAGTTTTCTCAATTTAAAACATTCAGTCCGTATATTTTTAATTTCTAATAATAAAATATATTGAATACCGCCGATTGAATATTAAGATATGAATATTATTTGCAAAATTACAAATATAATTTACATACCTCGCTGAAGGATTTCCTTTCCATCAAACTTTAACTCAAAGTCGAAGAACGAAGAGAAAGTTTACCATGTCGCCTCTTCCAGTATTTTTTTCTCAGCTTACTTGCAAAGTTAGCCGGCTGCAAGACCGTGGAACTATCGAACTCGTGCCAGTTCCAGACTTCTCGCGAGTTGCGTGTGGAAGGGAATACAGAATGTAAAGAGAAATAATGTTATCGTCTTCAGTGCCGACTTCAACTTTCGGACCGAGGTAACTGTGTGCGTGAATAAGTTTTTGTAACTTGTTACGACAAACAATGTCTAAAGAAACTTTTAGTGGCGTGATTTTATAAACTTAGTAGATTTGGGTTTTTCTTCATGTGTTTTCGTTTCACACAGTTTTGGTTATTTATACTTTTTGACAATATTTTCTCTCACGTGAGAAATGGAGAACCGTGTCACGCTGGTTAGTAATACCATCGTTATTTTTAGACTCATAATAATGGCTGGGGCCCTTAAACTATGATTAATCTCGTCAGTGTCAACAGCGACATTGCATGTATCCATCTAACGATCCCATTAATCATCAAGAATGCATGCCCGGAGCGGAACTAGCAAACTCGCCGAAATTGCCCGTCTAAGAACCGAGATGTACTCACCAACTCCGCTGTATCTTTGGACAACTATGACGGAAAGCTGCCGTCAAACTAAAACCAATGAATATTCAACTTGGTCAAATTGCATTTGCAGTTGCTAGTTTGGTTAGATTATCTAACGCTGCTGGCATGGCACTGATTATGGAGCACGGTTTCGAGTGCTCTAACTAAGGTAGTTAATGAAATAAAGTTTAAAAGATACATATCTTTAGTGCATATTAGAATGATACATTTTGTCTAAATCGCTATCTAATTGAAGCTTAATAATAGGTTTTTGATATTGATAGCTTCTCCGAACTCAGATCTTGGCAAAATACTAAGTTGCAAGGTAAAAATTATAGTTTCATAGTCGATTCCAATTCCATAACATCAAAGAGAAGATAAGATATCCAATTTCATTTTATTGAATAGCTCAGGCCTCTCGATGTAATTAGTCCGTTTCTAATTGCCTATTGTCTCAGCGTCCATCGCCCCAGGGATTACAGAGGCAATCAATACTTGCCGTCAGGGACCCCTTGTCTTGTACGTCAAAGATTATTGCCGGTGGTAAATTACAGTGTTTACGCTCTTCCTCCTTCATCTCGCTACCGCACCGGTAGGACGCCGATATCTATAATTAATCGCTATGGGTTATGTTCCATCTATTATGTGATCGATCCTCGGTAACTATAAGTAGTAAATGGCTACTGAATTGAAAGTGGTCGCAGTGGTCGGTCCCTTTCTCTTTGAAACGAGAAAGTAGCAAGCCCTTCTTATTGTACTTTTCAGTTTCTTGTCAAATAGCCTACCCTTTCTACAGTTTTTGTAGAAATGATTGTTTGGGTTTTATAAGCTTTCTTTGGGTTTTTACTTACTTTTATACATTTATACCTGTCTTTAGATTTCATTTCAATCTTGTGATGTAATACTCTTCTAGTCTTTCGAATTTTCTTTCGTTTTCAATAGTTTGAAATCGAAAAAACCTTCGAAAGTCTAAGTAATGCTTATTTGAAAGAACATTGAATAATTAATTCACCTTGTTTCTCATTCTCACGGTTCCATACTCAAATGAGTGACTAAGTTTACGATAGTCACAAAAAAAACCTTTCCTATCACAGTACAGTGATTGATTCTGCCTTGATGAAACTGTACAGCTCTTGAACATGCATCGATGGCTTAATTAAACATCGGTTTCCCCTCAACATTGATCGCGAACAGAACCAATCAAGTTTAAACAACGTGAGAGTTGACATGACCTCGATATACGTTAGCAGATGGGCTTTGCAGGGCTCTGTCGGGCCTGTCAGCCGCTCAAACTTTGATGTGACTAATGGCAGCTACACACGTTTAAATTTGATCGAACATACCTGTATGGGTAAATTTGTTCAAAATTTTGACAGGTCTTCACCCTCTGGAACATCGTGTGCGTGGAGAAAATTTGACAAGACTAATTCTCAAATTTTCCCCAGAGACACCATCCAATGAATTCGATCAGGTCTTGGTTTATTGATCTTTATTTGAACGTTATCGCGCTTATAATGCCCAATTTTTAAAGCGGTATTATTGTTCAGAAGAAATGTGTTGTAAAATTGGTTATTTTATTTGTATTGTGAATATTGTAATAGTAAATTCTTTGATACGACCACATTCTTGTAGTAATATAAAACATAGAACATTTTATATACTCGTACTCCATGCAAGCAAGAATCTTTAAATGGTGCTATGCTGGCTAATTTCTAAAAAGTTCCACGGTGATGTAAGCCGATTATGTTCACGTATAGTTATCACTGCCAATCAGTTTACTCTCGAATAACTTTTACCTACTCATCCAAATGTTACCACTTATATCCCGCTACGTTAATATTATGTCGGACAAAGTGTATCTCGGCCCTTTCCACCTATCGCATGAACACTGAAAGGGGTTCTTTTGACGTGCGCGCGATTAAACGGCGTTATCGGATTAGTGGCCAGGAATAATTGGAACCGCTTTGCAGCGCGTAGTTGGACGAGATTATGAAACTCTTTGTGAATAAATGAATAAACATTGCGCACGGTCGATTCTGAATGCAGTGGCTGTGCATTGGCAATGCAGTGATTTTATCTATCGAACCAACCGGAGGCGGCGCCATTTAAAAATGTACGTGTTCAATCATGGTTACTTTAAACTGTACACTTTTGAACTTCTACATATAATTCTGGTTTGAAGTATCTAACCGACCTATATTCTTGAGAACTTACCACGAAACGTTTGAGCATGCTTAGTAGCAGTTTGGCCATACCCACGTTCTCTATTTTCTAGAATTGTCGAGAAATCTAGAAACTAGCGGCATAAAGCTAATAGCAACAATTCTCAATTAATATACTTTGTATACATAAAGAGCCTAGTCGCCCACGTAAGCCTATAAAATATTGAACTGTCCAGTGACAAAGGATTCACAGTATTCACACTTTCCGTCCACGCTCGTACGTACGTAGTTAACTCAATCGATAGTTCAACGACCTTCGCAGGCCAGTGTCGATTTATCGCTTTGTTGCGAACCATTGCAGCCCAATGGGCATAGCTTTAGTCGTTGCAGCTGGCATTCTACTACCTTTTGATGGGTGGTTGAAATGGAAGATTAAGCTCGTATGTTGCAACTATAGGTACCTGAAGTCTCAATTCTACTTTGGACCAAAGCATACGTGGAATTTCTAATGAAAGCTCGTTGCTAATAGTTTACTTATTTACGTCACTTGCCAACTACACTACCGATAGCCATCGGATAAGTCATAGATAGATCAAACATATTTGATACCCAGCCAGTAACCCTGTAGTGCCATGGGTGATTTTACGTCCTATGGCACAACTAGTCTAGTTGTGCCTATAATAAAATTGAACTAAGCTAACCCGAATAAGGCTGTGAATGGAAATTGATAGTTACGAGTAGCATAGCCAGCCATTCCATTCATATCTCGTAATTGAAATAGTATAATTACGGTGCGGTACCTAGGTTTACTAGTAAACGATAAATTTGAACCAGTGGTTTTCTTACCCGCTGTGCCCAAATGGCTAGCGATAAGAAACTCTTCCGGACCACAGCGCGTTAATTAAACCCGCTTCCCGAACCGCCGCCGCCGCCGCTGTGCTTAAACGTTAAGATGTACTACTATCTTTGGAGTTTAGGATACTCTTACAAGCTAGTCCAGGTGCCCTATTAGGTAAAGTAGAGAATGTAGAGTCTTGTTATGTTACGTAGATGTATATAACAGAATTTGATGTAGGTCGTTATTGTTATATGAGAAAACAATTGGCTTGAAAATAGGTCATTAAAACCTAACCCAGATTCGTTGATTTGTAACGGTTCCAGATTCTGAGATGTAGGTCGATTTGTTGTCAAAAGAGAGGACATTTAGCTTTAGCGCCCAATGTATTTTCCTGATATGTATTTGTTTTCTGTAAATCTAGTGTATACTTATTACTTACTGATCCCAGGTTCTGGAATATGTCTAGAGTGCACGAGTGCACCACTCAGTAAGTGTATGAACAAGACCATCACAATAAATCTCCTATATTATTTAGGAAACTCAAACTAAGCAAGTCCTAATTAAGCTTTTTTTAATGGACCAAATACTGAGGGTCGAATAATGCTGTGATTAGATCCCCATTTTATACCTGCCGTAGCAGAGTGTATCCGACCCACTCCACGCGAATTAAATATTCTTTTTGCGGGAAACCGGTCGTTGGCGAACACGGCTGTCGAAATTCCGAATTCCGCGCCCGGCCACGGGGAATTAGAAAATGTACGTGTGCAGTTTGCCCTGCCTCCTTTAATTACGAGAAGGAATGCCTTTCGATCGTAGTCGCATTGCTTTGGGAACGCTGGAAGCTTGGCCCACTTCGCAGATTCAAGGAAGCTCTCTGCGTCATTTTGTGTACAAAATGACCTAGAATCGTATTATTCCAGTTACTCTTATTTAACTGACAAACTGCTGGAAAAAATACAACCGAATTGAGAACCTCCTCCTTTTTTGAAGTCGATTAAAAACGATCTATAGAATATATCTCGAGTAGTACAGCATCTCGTTAGTGGGGGGGGGCACAGTGTGTTATTAGGTTATGGATCGATTCATACACCAGTATAAATAGATAATGTAGAGGTCACTTTTTGCACAGGTAGTACGTCACATAGTACATAGCACGTAACGTACATAAAGTACATAAATTACCAATGGTTTTTGGTATAAATGGTTGATTTCATAATTTTGTTTTGGTTGGCTTTGGCTGGCAGGTGGTACAGCAGCTGCAAAATAAAAATACACTGGGTCAATTCCTTCTTTCTTATAGTGCTTCCAAAAAGCGGCACGAGATTGATTCTCCCTACAAGAACTCGAACTACGAAACGGTGTGGGTTGTTTTAGTTTTAGGTAGCTTTGATCAGGCAGTGACGATCCTTTAAATTTACTAAAGTGGGATTTTTAGAATTTTGTCTGGGTGATGTTTTGAAATTTTATATAAACAAACAACATAGTAGATAGACTAAATGGTTAACTTAACCTATACAAAGCTTAACGGGTAAAAATAGTCAGGTATTTTTACCATGATATTATTAGTCCTTTCATTCTTTTAAAAAGTTTAAGTGGATAAAACGTGCGACCACTTTATTAAATTAAATGCTTTTCCATTTCTTTTAGGGAAATTGTTTAATTACATTTCTCCAGTACAACCGAGTATGATTGCTTCGACATTTTGTTAATTAATAAAAAGCTTTTTATTCAGCAATTTCGCTGACAGTACAGTGCGATATCCGCAGCACTTATCTTTGTAATTGAGCGGAATTGTACAGTTACGTTTTACAACTGTTTAATCGCATTTAACATCACGGAACGAGACGCAATAATCGCTGTGCTTTGGACTAGGGCTACCCAGTACCCACTGCAACCTAACATGAAACAAAAGTCCTCTAGAATCGCTTACATTCTATATCAACCTTGATTTTTGTGGCCCAATTTTTCAAAGTAATCGTATCCAGAAATAATGAACACAGCGAATAAGAAAAATTGATAATTCGAACTAACCATTCGACGTAATTGGGTGGCTAACTGGATACACAAACTTTCAAAGTTCCAAATATGTAACCTAAATTAAATCGTCCTATTGTCGCGACAATTGTATTAAAACGAACAACAAACGCGACGGTGGCAGCCCTACAGTCTCATTCCGGATGCGATCAATGGCCCTTTCAATTAAAAGTTTCTCCCGAGGCTCAGTTTGTCGGTGGGGCAGCATTGTTCCGAGTTGGCTCTCCACCCCACTGAGTATTTACTCTGCGGGCCCGGCCAGATGGTTTTTACGGAAATAATAACACAACACTTGACAACTGGGCTTATTGTACCGCCGCTACAGTGCTGTTGTTGCCTTTAGTTTATTACCAGAATTGTTCTCTTCGAGTTTTTTTTTCTGTTGACAGTGAGATTACTAGGTATTGTTCCCTAGCTCAGTAGAACCTCGACCTACTTAACTTGGCGTAAGTTTTGTCTATACAAACGAGTTTTTTAATTGCTTTGCTTTGATTTTAAGTTACGTTGTAAGAGATTTAGCAAAATACTAAAGACAGCTCTTCATTCAACGCGGATTATTGTAAAGTACCTATCCAGCGCTTGTTATAACACTTGGTTTTGTAAGTAATCCATCGATACGAGTCATTACTATATGACGAGCCTTGAATTACTTCATAATTTCAATATCGAAATAAATTTATGCACGACACGTAATAAAAACGATTACAGAGCGCAAAACCAACAAAAGCATTGTAAGATTGCAGCAGTGAAACTATTCACAGCGTCTGTCAGCACATTTAATATTGCTAAAACACACACAATACGTTCAGTATCTAATCAAGCTAGTAGCGTACGTGAGATATAACCTAAACAGTTTTATGCTTACTACAACTCGGAAATACGTGCACATAAGTTAGTAGAGAAACAATGCAGGTATTGCGCTCGGCAGTAAATTGTACAATGTAACCGCGAGGTTTATAGCCGTAAGTTACGTGTTACGCTATTCTCTATTATGACTTTAAACCTGGGCTTTTAAACATAAAATAGCAAGAAGTTTTTCCTGACTGTTGCCCAGGGTATATAAATTACACTAGCAAGAACAGTGTAATTGTGATACTTATTCTGAAATAATGAGATATCTAGCCACTACAAAATATAGTCAGTGGTGGTGCCGCCGTGGCATATTTCCAATTATCCAATTAAACAATAGTATTTGTTATGTATTTACTATACCTACGGACACGGTTCATAATACCATTACGCAATCCTTTATCATTGTGCTTTATCAGCAGTATTACGATTTATAACGGTGTTTGCGTGACACATGCCAGTGGCAGACAGTTTCAATATATCCAAGTCAGCTTTCGAATGGAGCGGTCGCATCCGCGTCTAGACGTAAGACAAAACACTCCCCATCAATCGTCCGTACCATCTGTTATTCCTCTCAAGCCTAACAAAGCGTTCTCTTTGTCGCAGGTGCAGTGCTGATACCCGCAGTGTTGTGTACTGTGCAGTGCAGTGAAGTGCAGTGTTTTGTTGTGCATTGTGTGAGAGTGAGTGCGTGTGCGTCCACAGTGACGCATACACTGGCGTCAAGTCAATGCCGGTGCGCCGATGGAGCGGTGATCGTGGACTGACCTATTCTCAAGAGCAGCGCTGGTAAGCATACCCATTATCCTATTATCTTGTGATCCAAAAGATCGCTGTAGCCTTGCTTGCGTAATTAAAAAACTTAGTTTTATTCGTTCAGTGTGACCACTAGTCACGATATATGTATGTAGATGTTGGAAGATAAGAATCGTAACCATGACAGAGGCCTTCGGGTGACCTAAAAACTCCGACACCGGAATTGGTCATTACCTACTGCCAGGCTACAAAGTAACCTGTCGACCTTGTAGGAAAGAACCCGCGCTTTTTCGGTCCAATTTTAGGTATGCGTAGAAGGTAGGTTCACTGACTAAGACTAGGTACAGGCTCGACACTGTTTAATAGCTTTTGGCTAAAGTGGAGGGGGGTATATTCATATATTTTTCTATCCTGTATGTTTTTCGCTGCGCAAAGCAAAGCACAGCAGATGTGAAGTGGGAACTTCACCTCCATGCAAGGTCAAAGCTATTAAAACGTGTCGGGACTCGGAACCTGCACTATATCAAAAGCCAACAATCCTAATGCTACCTATGTAACATCCCTAAAATATTATGAAAACTTTGAATATTCTAAGTTAATATTTATAAGAACTTACACTACAATGGAGCTGGAGTTATCTGTGTAAGAACTCAATAGATAGATACCTACCTAGGTTAGCGTAAGTAGAATCGAAATCAGAGCTGTTCAATAATATAGAACGGCTTCTGTGGCACAGAGGGTGACTGTCTAACTCACTAAACTGAGGCATAGTTAAAGGGTTTGAGTTTACGGTATAAATCGCTCAGGAAAGGGTAACATCTAATTTGTTGTTTGTTATAGCTGTTTTGTTGGTATTTTGTGTAATAAACACTTGAGGCTTGAGCTCGTTATGAGGCCAATTATGTACTACTTTAATATAACGCTACAAGCAAGGATAGTAAACGGAATTGTTATTGTGGTAGATTAGATAGTAGAACCTAGTACATTATTCTCTACTATAATAACAATAATGTTCGAACCGTAATATCCTGCTTAACTTGTGATAAAACGACATACCACACATAAATTTGAATAGAATGATGTTTAATAGGCGATAAGTAACTAAATTAGGCAGGTACCCAGCACAGTACCAGCAGGGTGGGTGAAGTAAAACCAAACCTAGAGATAAATGATATCTCTAAATTTGGAATTCTTTAATTGAAATGTTTAGAAAATAGTTTTATGATAATAAGAACCTATAAAATCTGACCTTTGCATGTAATCTAGAACTCTAGATGATATACAAATTATACAGCGTCAGGTCAGGAGCCACTTTTTACCCATACCTCTATGTACGGGACGTTGGTATTAGTGGGACATTTTTAGATGGCTAGCTTGCCAAACATTTATCCATCCTAGTCGGCCTTATCCACAGGAAAGAGATGTTTTCTTTCACCGTTTAAGATCACAGGAATCATTTCGTGATAAATAAACTATATACAATTTTATCCAACCCGAGCGGTTCCATTCTGCTAGCAGGTTCCATACGACAGAAAATTGGTTTGGTTTGAGATTCAATTTACCTTACCATGTTAGTTACGTACGACAAGCGATAACCGAGTTAAAATGTTGGATAATGCTGTAGTAACACGTGTATATAAGTAAACCTGCGAAGTCCGATTAGTTATACTATTTAAATATAAAGCTTATCACCCTTTTTACAAGCATTGGTTACGTGACATGACGCCATGCTTGAAGGTCGCTCCATAGTACCTCAGTCTCGACACGTGCTGCCGCCTTACTGCCACCCAAGTCGACTGCTAATTGAAGTCAAAAAGTTAATATGCCATTTATACAATATTAGTGATATTTACAATGTTGTTTACTTGATAAGTTAAAACCAGCCGCTAATAACTATCCCCTATTTCAGTTGATTGATTGATTTGAGGTTATATAGGATTAAATGACGCCCATCATCATCATCTTCCTATCCATGTCCCTTGTCGGTACAACATGTCTTCGTCTTCCACTCTCATCAGCCGTCATCTCAGACGCTAAAAAGTAAAAAAAACGACCAAAGATTTGAACTCCATTACAATTACACTTGGCGGCAAGGCGGCTGTCGTTACGAACTATTCGCTATGCGACCGTGTGTAGAGTCAGAGTACTAAACTAACTACCAACTACTTCGTATGCTGTAATCGTAACTTCGAGGTCCAACAAAAAATTTGACGTATGTTACACCTTCGCAAGAAACATAATTAGCTTAAGTTTTATTTTTAGTAGTAATGGCGCTTCGTGGCTGTAGTTGGTTTTTATACTGAGGCTCGCATGTTTAAAAAGAACCCTAAACTCGACCATGACTCGGAAGATATTATTTTTTACAGTTTACAATAGAAACCTACTAGAGCACTGTTGCCCTTATTGATTGGGTAGTTTTTTTTTGGTCTAAGATTATTTTCTTAGTTGGATCTACGTATGCGTTTGGTATCAAGTGCATCCGTGTTCAGACTTCCGATACTAGAATGTAAACTAGGTATAATTTCAAAACATCAGCTTCAATTTTGTCCTCGCGACACAGTTGAATCATTCAAAGAAACCCTGCCCTGTAACGGTCGGATCAGACTTCAATACCTATGCTAATCTTATGACCAAGGCAATGACATAACCAGACAAGCATTTTGATAGATAGTACAAATCATAATTGTCAATTTTATACTCTTTGCTTACACTGCTTTTACAGACGTAACATTATCTGAACCTGGCTACAGTATCTAACTGGCTACTCACCCAACAAGATAAAATTATCAAATCAATTACTATAATGCTAAGAAGTAGGTAAATATTCTTTGTAAAAACTGTGTTTTTGCCGTAGGTGACTATGCGCTACAAGACCACCAACGGTATGCCATCACCAACGCTAATGACATTACAATTGTGAGTAGCCAAGATAGTCCTTCATTCATACCTTCTGGGTGTAATTAATTCTGTACGTAGTGCTATTAATAATATTCTTGTTTGTAACGTTGTAGAGTTGCCACGTGCTGTTGGAATATGCTATTTACTGATACTTCAAGGTTTAAAGTAATTTCTAAAGATTACAAAATGGATATCAGTTTCTTCAGTGCCCGATTTATCGAACATTTCACGAGTGGTACATTATACATTATTCTGACATTATCAGCACATTTTGTCTATGGAGTGACAAAGTACTCCATTTTCCACGACATGCCTCAGTGACAGTCACGAGTTTGGTACTAGGTAGGTATTTTACACAAAAATGTGACGCATCGTCATCGCAAAAACTGCATTGTAATTGTTTCTACTTGAATCTCGAGTGGTTTTCAACTTTATGATTCCTGACGCAGTTTTGTAATCGGATACGATGCAGCACGCTTGGCATAATGCACGCCATGCACGGCCCTTTATGGAATGTCTCACGTACTATTATTAGGCCCGATGTCCACTGAAGCGTCTACGTACACCCGCACGCGATGTTTACGCTTGCCGCTAATACATCATTCATTATGAATCCATGGCTGAGCGGCAGAGTTACTGTCGCGCTGATGCATCCTTTGAGCTTTTCCTAGCTAGTTGAACTCACAGATACATGAACTTACTGATACCCTGCATCTTTTTCCGATCGCATTAACCGTTTAATTTCGTTAAAGATATCCTGTTTGTTCCCTTAGGGTACTACAATATCATAATCATCCTATAGGGGCATCCTGCTGTAAGCCTAGTTTATTTAGCAAGTTCTGTCAAAAAAATACGGTTCATCGATACACATCCATTTCTTGTTAATTTAGAATACATACTTCAAGTTTCTGAGTTTTTGAACTTAATTATTTCAATACTAGCTCAATTCAGCCGTGACAACGCTAACAGAAAGACACTGCCGTATTTATCATAGTACGTGATAGAAGGCCGTGCGTGCGTGGATCTTGTCCGTTAGATAGAAACGTTTCAGTAGACAGTGAGCCTTAACCAAAGCGAATGTATGAGTCATTACAGTAATGTTCGATAGTGATGTATAATGTTGCATTGTTCCAGGTGACGCGCTGCGCTGCGTGTTGTTAAAGCGGCTTGGCCGCTTTAAATGGACAAGCGCAAGATGCTGCCAAAGAGAGCGCGTATGGATAGCATGAGGGGTCCCATCGCAAATGGACCCCTGCAATCGAGGTGAGCTCTTACAACCTGCCGGAGAGAATCCGTACTCTCAGTTTTATTTTCTTGATTTGCGAAAAGTGATACGCAATTTTTATATGAAAAAAAATAGTTTTCAAATACCAGTAACGATCTGTTGACTGTAAATCTTAAAAGTAGTCTCTACTTTAATATTAAAATTCTTAATTAATAATATTAAAATATAATCTTAGAATTAGAAAAATTATAGTTTTGTTTTTCTGACTTATGTTATGTTAATTACGTCTGTGTTATGTTGTCCATTTGTTAGTAGAACCAGACCAAATAAACTAAAGAATACAAATCAATTAACAACAGAATGAAGAAATTCAACTCTTACGTAAGCAGTTCGAAAACAATTCCCCTTTCCCATTCAATTAGAATTTAGAATTCACAACGAGAAACGCAAACAGTTTATCAAAGATCGAAACCGTCGAAGTCCTCGCAAGTTCGTACTTCGTAACTCAAGTTGTCTGAGTTGGCCAGCAAAGCAACGTCCGCACTTACCGTCGACCTCACTCCACTTATTCTTTTCTCACGCTAATCCTGTTTGGTTTCCATGAAAACTTGTTCGGGAGGGTTCACTTCGATTTCGGACCTGTATCACTCCGAGTCGGACTAGAAGCAAAACAATATAAAACTCATTTTAATGTTAAGGTTTCCCCGAAACAGTAAAATGGATAATGAGCGCACTGACTCGCTCGCGAGCATTCCAAAACTTTAAGTGAAACTTCCTTACTTTAGTATGTAACTAATATGTATTCTGGATCCAGGGGTTGGGGGACACTCTCAGCCTCTTTGTTTGCCGCCAAATCTGTTTTCGTCTATGCCTGCCCCGGGTAAGTTGGCGAAATTCCGCAAACTCCCCTTCTCTGCCCCGCGCGCTCGGAATTACTTTCCAGTTTCAGAAACTTGCTCGACAATAATAATAATTTCGCTACGCCATGACGAAAGTTTAAATTATTAGTTTAATAGCAGTCTGCGTGCTTACTTATAACAGTGGTGACGTGGTGGTGGGTGACCCACCCGGGGCATGTCCCCGTCTTGTGATTAACAAACTTGCCCCACAAAGCCAGCTTACTTGGATTCCCAATATTTGTTCAGAAATTTAATTTGCCCATCAATTTGGATTTGTTGTCCGTCCGAGGAGCCTATTTGTTTCTGCATTCAGAGTGCCTGATTAATCCCCAAGTTTCAGTCGATGTTTGCGAACAAAGTTACAATTTAATTCTCGTTACAGTTTCCAGGCACGTAATTAAACTTTGTTGTTTTGCTCGCTTCTTTTTCTCTGTGTTTTGTACTTAAACTTGACTAGTTTCATTAATTTATTTGCATTGGAATAATTCGTTTTGAGAAAATCCAGTTACACACTATGAAAATGTTAAACAAAGTAGTTGTTTTAGTTGGACAATTCATCGTGAATAATAAATTGCTTATTGTTCTAGAATTTAGTTCTCTCAGTTTCTCATTTTCAATGTTACTTTAGTTTATCTGGCTTAGGCATTCCTTAGGCCCTAAGAAATGCCTGAGCCAGATAAACTAAACTAGTTACTCTAAGGCTTAGAGTATTAGAAGAGTGAAAGTCGATTTATTCGTTATAGTACATCAAGGCGGCGGCGGCCCTTTGTTAGGTACGTGTCACTGTAATTTAAATTCACCCTCTTCTTTAATTATTTTTTTGAACCAGCAAAAAGCTAAGATACAGCGTGTAATTATCAAGATCGCGCTCTATTCTTTGTTCTCGAAGGAAACTGTATCTCTTCTTGTCATCCTGTTTCCGCAGTAATTTATCTAATTAATTTACATTAGCGTAGCTTATTCATAGTTCAGATTAAATCTAATAGTGTCCGTGTCCTATCCATAACTTAGCTATAACTAGACAGAATACAAAATAATCTCAGAATATCATATATTCAGATGATTTTTTTACACTTTGCTCTGACGTACCGCCATAAAAATAGTAATTCTTGGCTAATCTTCTGGCCTTTTCTACTAAAATTGACGCTATCTGTTGAAACGGAATCTTCTAAAGGAAACCAAAATTAATAACATAAAATACACAGTAATGGGAACTTATAAAGCTGTCAGATTTATAATTCGCGACAAAGTTCTTAATTAGGCGATTATTCAAACGAGTCATGTAGAACTTTCTGCGTAACATTATCGAGCTAAGGCGGCAGCGAGCAACCTTGGCGCAGTAACGCGTTCGTTGACACTGAAAAACAATGCCAGTGTGTGTGTGTACGAGTATTCTGTAACAATTATTACACAATAATAAGTAAAAATGTAGGCTATCGCTTTTTACAAGCATCGATATAGTTTAGAATAATAACAAACTATAGATTTGTTCTCGACTACAACAACAATGATTATTGTAAGAAGCTACATACATCTACGCTGCGATCAACCATTGTGTTTAAAAATTAGATACATATATATCGGAGTTGTGAGCAAGGACTGCCACTGAGTGGCATTCTTACCCAGCAAGAAGGCGACACAACCATTTTTTGACCGACTGGCAAAGCGTAGCCCAAGATCGGAGTTTGTGGAAAGAATGGCGGGAGGCCTTTGCTCAGCAGTGGGACTCAAAGGGCTGAATATAATAATAATATCGGAATAAAGTAGAAAGAAGAAAACATGAGTGACTTATCTATCAGTTATGAATATCCTTATCTCTATCGTAGACAGTGACTAGCGACGCGGCGGCACAATGGTGACCGCGTTTCAGTGAAAAACAACATTAGGATTGCCTCGACACCACTCTGCACTGCACTGCAGTAAACTGTTAAATGAATTCACTGATACCATACTCTATAACGGTATAGCAGTATAGTGTTTGTTTACGGAGAATTTGAAAGTACATATTGTAAAATCTGCGATTGCTTATGCGTAACTAGTAGTTCGCCCCGAACTGAGATCTCGTGGTCGGTCAAGAGGTTGGAAAGTTATGAGGTGCCAAAGGGAGTAAAAAAAAAATAAAGTCGTACCAATATATCAAGTGGGGTGTCATATGACATTCCAACACCGGTTTTTTTTTTTTCTAGGTTAAATAGTTTTTGAGTTGTTGTAAAAATTATCATTTATTGACCTTAACTTTATTTGTAACGTGTTTCTCGTTTCCTATGCCTTAAATTACTGGCGACCATTTTAGAAAACTGCACCATGAAACGTTAGTCAGGAAACTAAACCACTATGGTGTGAAAGGGGTTGCTCTTGAACTTCTTAATTCTTACTTAAGTAACAGAATTCAAAGAGTTGATGTTAATGGAAAACGTTCTCCGGGGTCAGTGGTAAAAATGGGTGTACCACAAGGATCAATACTAGGACCGTTCTTGTTTTTAATTTACATTAACGATCTACCACGAGTAGTTAGAAACGATCATGAGATTGTACTGTTTGCAGATGACACTTCACTTGTATTTAAAGTGAAACGGCGACAAACTAATTATGACGATGTAAATAATGCAATCTCTAAGGTTGTAAACTGGTTTAATGTAAACAATTTATTACTAAACGAAAAGAAAACGAAATGTATTCGGTTTAGTCTACCAAACGTCAAACAAACAAATGCTAATGTAAAAATCAAGGAAGATAATATAGATCTCGTGGACACCACAGTATTTTTAGGCATAACTCTAGATAATAAACTTCAATGGGGCCCACACATAGATAAATTGTCGAAGAGACTTAGTTCTGCGGCATACGCAGTCAAAAAGATCCGCTTCCTTACAGATGTGGAAACCGCAAGACTAGTCTACTTCAGCTACTTTCATAGCATTATGTCGTACGGCATTTTGTTGTGGGGGAGTGCTGCAGATATAAACACCATATTTGTGTTGCAGAAGAGGGCTATTCGTGCAATTTATAACATGGGTCCCAGAGAATCACTAAGAAATAAGTTTAAAGAAATAAATATAATGACAGTACCTTGCCAGTACATCTATGAAAACTTATTGTATGTTAAAAAAAATATAAATCTATTCAACAAAAAAAGTGATAATCATAATGTTAACACTAGAAACAAAGACAAACTCGCTGTTCCCACCACTAGGCTCTCAAAAATTAGTAAATCTTTCAAAGGGCAATGTGTACGCTTCTTTAACAAAATCCCAAGTGATGTGTCTCAATTGTCGATTGGCAAGTTCAAAAACGTAATAAAACAAAGACTTATTTCAAAAGCATACTATAAAATATCAGATTATTTAGAAGACAAACAAGCTTGGGACGAACTAGCTCCAACTCATCCAATAAAAATAAAAAAAATAAAAAATTGTAATCATACCTAATCATACAAAACGTAATGACGATTCAAAGTGATCAGTGAGATTTTATTGAATAAAAGCTTTTTGACTTTGACTTTGACTTTGCATTACAATTATTTCATTTCATAGTACCATCGTGATTTTATATGATAGGTAGTTATATATCGCTAGGTGACCTACCAATGTTGTGTTTTTTTATATATATTTTGGCACAGTTAAATATGCCATGACCACGGGCCACGGTTCCTAAGCACGATAGTTTCGAAGTTGTAACGGTCGCCAACGTCTGATAAAAATAGTGTATCGACCTAAAGAACGCATTGTTATCATATTGTTACCATTATCGGTATTATCACATATAATTATTGCTTGTACGTGTTTTATGTAAAACATGCTTGCGTCATTGAAAAGTTTAATGGTCGCTTACATGCGGTTGGAATTTTGTATGTTTATTAGGTTGTTGGTTTACAACAGCCCCGGCAACAATGGATATTTTATGCTGGACAGAACATTACTGCTGTTTTGTAGAAACCTCAGCTTGTGTAGCTTTTTAGGTCATACGAAACGAAATAACAGTTTCGTCTTCACTCGTCAAGGTGACAGTTCTGAATAGCTAGATGAGGGCAATGCCTGATATAATATTTCGAAGGTGCTGTGTGTATGGTATTTGAGGTGTGGTTTGATTAGAACTGGCGAAATCTTTATCGCTGTTTATCTAGGCTTATATTAGGCTTATACTAGGCTTATATTTGAATCTTCAATAAAATTGAATATCTCGGTAACATGGCATTTTTCAACTATTTCAGGCCCCTAGTGGCGTTACTAGACGGTCGAGACTGCACCGTCGAGATGCCCATACTGAAGGACGTGGCCACAGTAGCGTTTTGCGATGCGCAATCCACCTCAGAAATACACGAGAAGGTGCTCAATGAAGCGGTGGGCGCACTTATGTGGCACACCATCATACTTACTAAGGAGGACCTGGAGAAATTCAAGGCGTTACGGATTATTGTACGCATCGGCTCCGGCGTTGACAATATTGATGTCAAAGCGGCTGGAGAATTAGGTGAGTGCTGTACATACAATATATCAACTTACCTAGGACATGTTCAGCCTACGCAGTACTACGCACTAAGAAACTGAAGTTAAAGGAGTAGGTTGCTGGGAATAGTCACCTCTCTGTCTATGCCATTCCTCACGGTCGGGTCCCGTACTAATCTAGGTCTTGCCCGCGATGTTAGCCACATCTCATTGTCCGAGTAAATTGTCACTGATATAATATTGGAACCAAACGTAACATAATGGCTTTGTCACGCGAACAGTTGGTTAATAAGATGACCAGCGTTATTAGGTTGCTAAGCACCATAATGATAAGCCTACGTTATTATTCATTTTAGTGAAGGTCGGAAATCGTATCGTAGGACGTGTATTACAAACTCCATTATTACGAACTGCGAGCAAGGCCTTATTCCAGACGTTTTCTAACAAAAATACATCACTAGAAGAAACTACTAACAGTAACATTGTTCTGATTTCAGGTATAGCAGTATGTAATGTCCCCGGTTACGGCGTAGAAGAAGTAGCAGATACGACTATGTGTCTAATATTGAATTTATACCGACGGACGTACTGGCTCGCTAATATGGTTCGGGAAGGAAAAAAATTCACAGGTTCGTACTTTATCATTATGCTTTTTCATTGACTGATATGTACTGTAAATGCTGATTTACATTAGTTTGTTTATAATCGTATAAAACTATAACGATTATGTAAAATTAACGCCAAAAAATAAAACATGAAAATAGTATTTTCACAGGGAGAGGTTATAGTCAACTTTTTTTTAACCTGCTGCTTGACCTTGAACTTATTATAGTAAGAGTTTGCATGGATATCCATCGTCATTCATTGGTAGTTCATTCATTTGTGAATTCAATTATATGTTATTCAAATCGCAAGGACACAGGAGGATAAAATAACTACGTAGTAAATCCAAGTGACACCCCACTCAGATAATAAACTGTGTAGCACTAATAATGAATGTCACTGTAGAGAAACGTTCTTACGTTCAAGCTTGTTATTTTATTGTAAAGAGAGAGTGTGCGTTTGATTCTCATGCGTATATTAAACGTCCTTGTGCCGAATTTACCGTTTGTCAAGGAAATGAATCAGATTTTTCTATATTGGTGCTCCTCAAGTTCTGATGCTTAAAAGAAGAGGTCTAGGAGGAGGTTAGCCGAAGTCACGTCAAAACATAAAATTTGGCTCACATATCCACTTTGCAGAACCTGCCAGTAGCGGCTTGAATACTAATTGTAGTCCGTAGTGTTTTCCTGTACCGCTTGAGAGCACATTTGCGCATAAGATTGTGCCAACATTTTTAGCGTGGCTATTTGTAATACCATGGCGTTTTTTCTGTAATGCTGTTTGCAAAAAATTCTGTGTTATTACTACGTCACACTTTTATAGTATCTCGATGGGCTGGTTTGTTGAAACAACATTCTGTTATAACCCCATTCATTGCAAATAGAAATGAAAAATAAGCAGGAGACAATTCAATCTCGGTCAGTCGTTGAAAGGAGTTAAACGTCTCCCAATTTATTGAATTAATTTACTATTTCATTTCCAAATTTAAATAAACTTTTAGTAGTGTAATATTAGTTTTTTTTTTTTTTCAAAGAAAAAGTACTTCTCCGTTAATTGGCCTTTACAATTTTACATCTATTGAAGATGATTTATACAGCGTCAGGAGGCAACCTATGCCTACACTTAACGGGACACTGTAATGCCTGGGACAATGTTTAGATGGAGTAGGCTTGCCCAGCACCTATACCATCCTCTCAGCCTAGTCAGCCATACCCACAAGAAAATACGTGCGGAGCTGACTAAGCCAAGGGTTTCCTCACGATATTTTCCTTCACCGTTAAGCTCGTGTTAATGCGCATATAAATTTTTCCGAAACAAAAAATCCATTGATGCACGACCGGGATTCGAACCCACGACCTTCGGGTTCTCCGTTATAACAGTACGAACAGCTGTTTATTTACTCGTCATGATTTCCAGGTCCAGAGCAAGTCCGCGAGGCAGCGACGGGCTGCGCGCGGATCCGAGGCGACACGCTCGGCATCGTCGGCCTCGGCCGCATCGGCTCCGCGGTGGCGCTGAGGGCGAAGGCGTTCGGCTTCAACGTCATCTTCTACGACCCATATCTACCCGACGGCATTGAGAAGTCGCTAGGACTCACTAGGGTTTATACGCTACAGGTGAGACTTGGTACATATAGATTACTAGCCGTCGCCCACGGCGTTGCTCGCGTTTAGGATGCGGCTTTTCAAAATTCCTTTCTTAGTGCACCCTTACACTACCTATATAAGGATACTACCCTCCAAATTTCATACCTCTAAGACTTATGGTTTTAGGCAAGCTCATATGAGTTGGACAAAGCTGGTGACGGAGTTTTGAGGGCGGATTAAAGCCTCGGTCGTGGCTTAACGACTACTAGATGCAATACCTGGCTTATGGTTGACTTATGGTTTGCAAGACTTGAGGAGTAATGGATATCGGTGGCGCTGCGGGCGAAGGCATTCAGTTTCAACGTCGTCTTCTACGACCCCTATCTTCCCGGCGGCACGCGGCATCGGGGAGTCGTATATGTGATTTCGTATATGTGATCTGATCTCAAAGACTTCAGAAAATTTCTCTGCTTATGTTATTGACGATTGTTTCTGTTATTTTGCAGGACCTCCTATTCCAGAGTGATTGTGTGTCATTGCATTGCAGCTTAAATGAGCACAACCACCATCTCATCAACGAGTTCACTATCAAACAGATGCGTCCCGGTGAGTTTTATATTGTACACACAGATTGTAGATAACCGAATGAATGAATTAATTTAAATGTGGTGATATGCGAAAATTGGATCAAGGCAATAGTCACGTGGATTGTATTTTGTGGGGACTGATGATGGTACTTTTAAAGCAAGCAGCAACCTGATTTATGTTTCCTGCTGTTATAGCGCGTGCACACTATGCCCGGCATGAATGCCGCGATTAATTCCGGAATTATTGCCACAGCAACATCGCCTTTATTCTCACCAAAGAGCTAGGGCATGAACTTGGCGATGTTGCTGTGGCAATAATTTCGGAATTAATCGCGGCAATAATTCGGGCAGCGGCATGGGCATGTGTGAACGCGGTGTAGGAATAAAGGCGATGTTGCTGTGGCAATCATTCCGGAATTAATCGCGGCATTCATGCCGGCAGCGGCAATGGCATAGTGTGAACGCGGTATTAAGGTCCAACTAGTCGGCCACCTTTCTATACAAACGTGGAAGGGTAACTACTCCACTATTTGACGTTGACCAATCAAAATCAATTTATTTCGTCATAATCTATGTCTGTATACACCCCAAACCGTAATAAAAGTATTCATTTAAAAAATACAAGCTTCTAAACTTTCGAAAGTTTAGGAGCTTGTATTTTTTAAATGAATTTGAATGTATTGTTGTTGCAGGCGCGTTCCTAGTGAACACGGCGCGAGGCGGGCTGGTCGACGACGAGGGCCTCGCGGCCGCGCTGAAGCAGGGACGCATCCGAGCCGCAGCACTCGACGTGCACGAGAACGAACCCTTCAACGTGTTCCAGGTATACATTGTATCTACTTATACATAACTAACTTCATACCCCAGGTGGTACAACCACACAGAATAGGCCCTTCATAGAGTCAGGTACAGTTCCCATGGAAGACTAATCTTATCTTATAGGGCCACTGCGACTGCGCTAGATGAGAGCTCATGCACACAGCGTTGAACAGGGTCTGTAACGCATACCTTCATTAGTTTGTGACATCTTAAACTGTGATAACTATTTAACTAGAAATATAGAAGAAAAAAACTAATTATGCCACTGTGGCGGAAAAATAAACACACCCGCTGTTTATTTCGTTATCCTTACGTGAAGTACGTACTATTGTGTTAAGTCAGAATTTAATAAAGCGTGTGTATTCCAGGGTCCCCTGAAGGACGCTCCTAACGTCCTGTGCACGCCGCACGCCGCCTTCTACTCTGACGCGTCGGCGCAGGAGCTGCGTGAGATGGCGGCCTCCGAGATCCGACGCGCCATCGTGGGCCGCATTCCCGACTGTCTCCGGAACTGTGTGAACAAGGACTACTTCCTCGCCGGCGCCGCGCCCGGCCCGCTGCCACCGGCTCTGCCGCCCGCGTTGCCGCCCAACACTTATAGTGAAGGTATGTGTCTTGTACAGCAGAAAGATTGCTAACCAAAATCCAGTACCATTCGTCTTCTAACGACTTCGGCTGAACTGGAAAGTAGCGGAGAAGGACTTTGTGTTGATGATAGCACGTCTTTACTGAACATTTGTTAGTAGATAGTTGTTAAACAGACGTGTAAAGATTGTTGTTGTTGGTCAGATAACGTGAAGGCGTCTCGGAGTCACCTGGCGCCGTCGCGCTACTACGCCGAGGAGCGCGTCTCGACGTCGCCCACGCCGCAGAGCCTGATCCGTACTGACTCGCCGATGACGCGTGAGCTGACCATTACTTATTAATAACATAACAGTGGTTTACTAACTGTAAGCTACCGGGTATATTCATTATTGCTGCTGAATAATCATTACTTTAAGGCGTAGGGTAAAGGCAGACAACCTTCTCGCGCGCACATTTCAACATTTTTGAGGATATAATATAACTAAAGTAATTAATGTGAAATTGCAGAGCTTCAGGGTCGAGAGAATAACAATGCAAAGGTTCAGTAAAAATATCACATTGATCCAAACGAGTTTTCCGACCAAAAAACTTATACCAATGCGATAAATTAAAGTGCACATTTTTTGGTTAGAAAACAACTAATACCAGTACTAATGATAAACTATATTTTTCTATAAGTGAACCCCTTGTTCTTGAAAATATATATTTTTTTTAAACGCAATCCAACTCTATAAAGGAGGTTTATATTCCGAAGTCCACCTGCTTGTTATTGTATGTAGGTTGTTATATGATTGTTTGTAATGTGGTTGTTGTTATTGCAGGTATGAACGGTGGTTACTACGGCGGCGGGTCTGGCGCGGCGCAGGCGGCGCACAGTACGACGGCGGTGCACGAACCCACACCACTGCCGCCGCAACCCGCGCCGCCGCAGGCGCCGCAGGCCCCCATCGCACTCGTATGTACTACATCTACTAATCAAATCTAATTAAATTCAACGTGCTGAAATAAAATCTGCAGAAGTCATTCTGTAAACACGAATTCATCTAAGTAATCTAACTCACTTTTATGTAATGGTATATTTAAATATTCTGCTTATATTTCGAAGCGTATGACCATTGTGCTTCATCCCTATTTATTGTAATGTTATTGCAACAGACGCTATCGAGTTTTACAAAATGCGTAATCACTCGGATTCAGCTCTTCGAGGTTTGAAGGGTGTTTGTAGCCTCGCCGCAATAACTTATCAACAGAAGAAGGCCGAAAGAAGCCTTTCCGAGTCTGTCATCCATTTAGATATTTGTAACACTACAGTAAACGAAGCAGATTACCGAGTAATATTGCACGAATAAATTGTTGTAATTTGTTATTCCAGCCAATAAACACCTCTGACCCGGCCAACCACCAACTGAACAAGGAGAGTTCCGACGTGCACTAGGCGCGGCGCGCTAACTCCTACTCCCGCGTGGTCACGTGGTCACGTGGTCGCAGCGCCCGCGCCGCCGACCAAATACAAACAAACAATAGTTTTATTACATCGCAGTATATTGTATTGTAACCACGCCACGTCGCGTCGCGAGCACGCAGCGTTTGCATTGAGACGGCGCTAGCGACCTCTGCCTTCATCGCTCCGGAACTAACCAGTGGTCACTACACTATATACTATACTATACTATAGAGTGCACACCTACAAGCCCTCCACTGCATCGGGGTAACGCCCAGACGGTATACCGATCCTGACAATAAGACGACGTAGCTACCGTTTCTTAGAATATATGAAAACAGTGATAAAAACCGTGAAAGACAAAAACGCTATCAAAACTGTGTGTGAGTGGTTACACAGATTAAAATACAGTGTGAAGTGAATTGTGTATAGAGTAATGTGTAAAACGGTACAAGAGAACATTGTTGAAGCGTCTTGATGCAAACTTCGTGTTAATATGAATAGTTGATTCCGTGTTTGTATTTCGTAAGTTGGGACAGCTATTTTACATTAAAACTTGCGCGTTTCTGAAGGCATTCGAATCAAAGCGACGATCCTAGATAACAGATATAGCATAATGCTACAACTATGAGTCCACTGGGTCGGATCGTACGCAGCGTACGAGGCGTCGGTATTTACAATATATTATAGTGAGCAGATATGCCGATAATACAGTGCACGCTGTACCATAGAAAGCAATACTAATTAACAAATCCTATCGCTCCAATTCCAACCCAGTGGACGCATAGCGTAAGTGTAGAAAACACAAATAATTTTATTCCCGTGTCTTCAGGAAGTTGCAACTGTTACATTATAAAATCGCGTGGTTATCGCCGATGTATGTATTATGAGAAACTGTACCGGGTGTGGTTCGACGAGATACGTGACAGGTCGGGTTTAGGCTGAGGTCAGCTCCAAAGGCCTGTTTGTAATGATCTGTCAGATAGTAGAAACTAACAAAATTAATGTCTGGCCAAATAGTAAAATTGTAATTTTTAGGAGAGATCGAAAAAGACCTTTGAAATACCCATCTAAATCCACTGTTTTTGTGTGTGAATAAGCGTTTCGATAATTCAATAACGGAAGCTTATAAAACTAGGAAGATATTGCTCAATAGCGCTTACTACGCATTTGAAAATAGCCCCTAAACAACAAATTTTAGTGTGCATCGATATTGGCTTAGATTTTAAACGTTGTCGCATTATCGAAACGTATGCTGAATGTGTTAGAATGATTCTTTTGGGTGCGCACACGGCGATATCCAGCTGCGTTTGCGTTATACATTCCAACCAACGAACGTTAAACTTTTTTAGATAATTCATCTTTGGTTCTTTTAGACAAATTATCGATCTCGAGAATACTTGGATATATTTAGACTACGCTAATATATCCTACGCTGAACGTTGTGAATGGTATGGCTGGTGGAATGCAAGACCCAGCTGGGTGTTAGCCGTGTGCGCTCGCCCTTAGCATTTGATCGCATTTGTTAGCCACCCCGGTCCTCCACGATCGCAACGCATACATTCGAACTGTTATTTTTAAGTAAACAAACAAAGGACTGTAGAATTCTATCATCACACTTATTAAAAGAGAAAAATAGGTCTGTCTTTCTAATATAAATATATATTTTTAATTTTGAAATGTACAAAATCATGCTTTCATTTGATTATTTTTTTTCTAAATAGGGTTTAAGTGACGAATTTGTACATGAAGGAACACCATTTTTTGGCCGTGAATAGGGGTTGAACCCTAGTATCCACCTGTTTCAAAATCGTGAAAATTGGTATTTAAAATTAGTATTTACTTACAGTTTAGTTTAATGACAAAAACAATGTGTATATTTTATGAGAAAGTGAAAAATTCTTAAATAAAACTATTGTTTTCGGATTAATTACTCTGGTGTTTTATTTGTTATCAAAAAATCTAAAGTAACCCTTATTCAAGTCTCACATGATTTCATAATAACAGCTATAAACATAACAAAATCTTGTAACTAAATACACAATACCATTACACTATTTATTCTTGTTAGGTTGTAAATTGCGTTATATTTCCTTTGCTAGGTATATTTTAACACAAAAGTGTTACAAGCAAATATCTATTTAACACAAACTTGGCACTGAGAAGACTGGGACATACTTATAAACTTTGTATGCCCTACACTTACACCAATACAATTAGGACTTTTCATTCCGGAACGAATTTTTACTCTAAACGACTAGTTTTCAACAACTTTAAATATCACAGTTGTGCCAAAATATTGCACTCTTCCCTAAATAAATTCTTCTAATCACCAATAAGTAGGTATAGGTACCTAACCTACTACATACTTTGATTTGTACTAAATAAATACTCATAAATGATTACTTACGAGTCTTCGTTCGCATTCGCTTGCAAAAAAAAACACTATGAAACTAACTTAGTTTCAAAGTTCTCTACATCTACCCTCATTTAGGCGAGCCAGTGTCAGCAGGCGAAGGTACACGCAACCGCCTGACCTCGTCCGCGTCCAAAGCACGTTTCATCTCGTAGTATCGCTGCTTAAAGCCGAGTAGATCATTGTTGACTCGGTCTAGTTCTAAGCGTAGATCTGTCACTTGCCGCTCTCGCATGCTTAGCTCTGAAACATGATTCGAGTTTTCACATTTTTTGAAACAGCATTTTTATTTTAATACTTTTTCTTGTGTTATTGTGAGTATTATTGCTTAATTTTAGTGGAATTTAACCAATAATACATAGGTCGTAACGTAAAGTGTGAGGCATTGGAATAAATGTGTGTAAAGTGGTTTTTCTGATTGTGAAAAATCGTTTCAGGTTTTGAAGAGAAAATCCACCATTTTCTCTTCAAAACAAACGACAGTCGACTTGACGAAGACTGACTTGACTTATATTATTTAAAATTCATCACTTGACACTACTGGCAAAATTGTCTGTCGAAATGACGGACACAGGCCATATAGGTTTAAAAGAAGAAGAAGAAGAATCTCTGAAACATCATTTCAACTGTAGGATGTTCACTGAACATAAGCCTCACTCTTACACCGCGTTCACAGTATGCCCATGCCGCTGCCGGACTTATTGCCACAGCAACATCGCCTTTATTCTCATTAGAGAGCAAGGGCATGAACTTGGGCCGGGAGCAGGGACAGAGGCATTTTCGTGTTCACACTATGCTCGTGCCCACTTCCCTGCCCAAGTCCCTGCCGACTGCGGCATAGTGTGAACGCAACGATACATTTTCAAAGATAATGTGCGAGATCTCTGAAAAAGAGTCTTCCGGGGAATTACTGCCACCCATATTATTTGTACCGCCTACTTTCTGCTACAAGATTCCACAAAACTAGTTTATAGAGCTGATGGATATCCTCTGATAACTCCATGATTTGGAAACGGCTAAACCAATTTTCACTAATCATGGCTAAGAAGCATCCCAGAATCAACCTTAAAAAACCTCATTCAAATCGGAGCTCTACTTTCAGAGTTACGGGGGCACAGACAGACACAACCCCGTCAATCTTATAACACCTCTTGTTCTGGGGATAGAAGTGGAAAAACTTACCAGCGATAAGACACTTCATCTTGGTGGTTCTCTGCGCCAGCGCACGCTGCGTCCGGTTCAGAGTTTGCTGAAAAAATATTTTATATAAACCTCGGGAATCTTCGTTTAAGAAAAAACAAGGTCCTTAAAATTTTGCAACAAAGTAGCGAAAATAATTAAATTGTCATCAGCATCTCGCGATCATGATATCATTTAAGTATAAATACAGTGGCGTAGTTAGGTAACCAAAGGCCATGGGGCAAAAAATAAACTAGGGCGCCAACTAAACTATCTAAAATCGTTTGTTCTGTATTCGTCGTGTTCCGAATTCGACTACCAGGATTCGTCTTAAAACGTATAGTCGGTCAAGAAAGTGGTGTTATTGGTTTAAAAATCTCTACTTAATTAGGATAGAGGGGCTCCTTGAGCTTGGGAGCCCCGGGGCACTGCCCCGTCTAGCCCTCCGGTATCTACGCCACTGTATAAATAAGTAAATAAAAAAGATCTACGATAATAACTATTCAATGAATGAATAACACCTTTTAAACAATAGCTGAGTATACCATAACCAACAGTTATTTCGTGGTCATGGTTAATGTAATTCCGTTTTTATTAGGGCTCCAAAGTCTGACAAGGAACCCACCTGTTTAGTTACGCCTTGGCTGTCTGTATGTTTGTATGACTAAAAGCAAGCAAGCTCGTATGAGTTAGTGGCCAATTCTGGTGACGGGAGTTTTTAGGCCGCCTTAATGCCTCCGTCATGGTTTAACGACTGCTAGAGCCGGGACCAACAGTTTATCGTACCCTCCGAAACACGGAAGCGCTCAGATGTAAATTCCAAATAGTGACCGCACAGAACGTCGCTTAACTTATATAGGTAATCGGTGGAGATTGACTAAGCAAGCCTAGCCACGAGCGCTTGTATGCTTATTTGTATGACTGTATCTGTTCTTTATAAGTACCAACTAGTTTATCAGAACCTTAGATAATGTACCTAATCTACTTATTATTTACAATCTTTGAAAAGCCGTTGGTCGGTCCTTCAAATCATGCTTTTAAAAAAGTTAATTGCGTTATGAATCTCGCGTCAGTGGTCCGACACGCACTTGGCTAGTTTTATTTATCAAGGAACAAAAACTATCCGTGCTGGTAAATATTCATTGATAAAAACTTGATGATTATTTAATAAATAAATACACAATAATGATACTTGATTAAGTTTTTTAATATCGCGGGTTATTGTTAGACCAAAGTTCAATTCAGGTACTGCAACTAAGCTTAGAAATATGAATCAGCCTTAACTTTAAAAAAATCTGTTTGTGAATTATCTAGGTCATTATGATGTTCACGAGACAGTATTGAGTTTGCTCATAGATTAAAGTAGGTTCTAGTATGCAGGAGTTGTGTAATTGAACTGCACAAGTTAACTGTAAAAATGCAGTCTGGGTGGATACTTTCTTTTTTTTATTCTTGGACATATCACACAAGGCGCTCTAGTCCAGTTTTTACTGCACAATCCTACTATTATTATAAACGCGAAAGTTTGTATGTAGGTACCTATTGGATGTATGGATGTTCGTTACTCTTTCACACAAAAACTAGTAATCCGATTTAGATGAAACTTGGAATATATATTGTCCGTGACCTGGATTATCACTAGGCTACTTTTTATACCGAAAAATCAACAGGATCCATAGGGACGCGAACGAAATGGCGGGCGGAAAGTATTACCAATGGCCAAAAACCGCAACCATCATCATTTTACAGTTTAGTACCTACGTAGACTGTTGAAGTAACTTGCCTGTATTTCAGGGCTGGGCTGCAACGCGAGCATGTCCTTGACGGCGCTGTACAAGTTCCGTGTTTCCTTCAGCTCGCGATCTTTCAGTACTAGCATCTCGCTTTGAGCCAGCACTTTCCTGGACACAAAAAGTTGAAATACAATAAAATTTATACGTCACCTCTGAAGTACCTATGTTTATTTACCTTCATTTACCTATCTAGTAAGAAGGTAAGGACTTAAAACTCGAGCGAAAAACGCAGTAATGGAACAAACAAATCACGATGTCCATCATTTCCAAAGATTTCCAAAGATTAAAAGAGGAAAATTCATGGAAACTTGGTCACATCAGAAACTGCCCAAAAAATCCCCAGAATAAGAATTCCTAGAATTTACCCACGTAAGCAGTAATAACAAAACAAGGAAAAGTGCAGTATATTCCACATAAGAGATACTTGGGTAAATAACCCATGTTTACACACACTAGAAATGCCGAATTTGACCGTAATATGGGTACCTAACGGGTATTCTGATGTGCGTAACCACAGTACAGATTTCAATTCAATGAGTAGGTAAGTGTATAGAAAATCCCCCATTCATGGTGGCGAGTGTGGCTACTAATGTTGACGATACTCATGTTAATGTAGCTAACAGCAAAAAAAACTGCTATCTTGAAAAACACCATTATCTTCATCAACCTCAGTTGAGATTCTCTATGAACCAAAATGCTTGATGAACTATTAATTTGAAATTTAGGAAACTCTGGCATAAATACCACCAGCGGGGCTAGGGGTGCGCACGCGAGATATTTGACGTGCCGTTCTGTCAAAATGTAAGCATTTAGCACCACAACCACAGAATTACCAGCTTTCTTACCAAAAAACCCAATCAGACATACATTCTTGATACTCCGGTGTTCGCAGTTTAGGTCATGGCAGTGGGTTAATAACTTAAATAGACTTTCAATAGTTGTCTTCGCTAGGTGAGTAATATCTTAAACAATTTTCATCATCTTTTTACAGGTTGGTTATGAACAAAACACAACAGAACAAAAACAAAATACACTGCAGAAGCTTCCTTGTTCGAGCTGCTTTTTATCATAATAATAGTAGGTGAATGTACCTATATCTAAAGTTAGCTTTAATCAAGTAAGAACCTTGTATAGTGATTTAGGGTCGGTCAAGGAGTGGCCATCTGACCGGCGGCTATGCACATATATTTTTATGCTAAATACAGTACATACCAGTAGAGGTGTTTACAAGTATTGAATGCGAAGTGAAGCTTCTTAACCAGATGGACACTAGATTACCTAACAAGTCTTATGTACTAGGTAACCGAAAATAATACGAACTTCTACATATAAGTCGGACCTATGAGGGCAAAACCAGCCTTCTATAATAATTTTGAGTGAGTTTGAGCGTAAGTGGCTTCCTCTCGGCCTAATATAAATAAATTGTTGCAAAACAAAAACTGTCTTCTGTACCCTGCAATACTGCTTACTTCAGCTTGAAGTCGGGCTTCTGTGTCGGACCTATGACCCCCGGTAGAGCTAAACCGTTAGATCAAAAGGTCTTTTGTAACTTGTAATAAAGCTTACTTTTGCGTGAGCCTGAGCTTCTGCGTGAGTCGGACGCTCTCGGGGTCGGTTCCTTGCAGTTTACGCCAGCGGTGCACGTTGAGAGGCGTCTCCAAGGCCTCCTCTAGGGCGCGTACTCGCAACCGCTCGCGACCCAACTCTCGTTCTAGGTTGAACACCTGCACATAACAGAGACAGGTTTAGCCCGTCTAGGTACATGCAAGACAGGAACAGAACTCGGCATGTTACTTTGGTGTATAATCTGTAGGGAGAGAGCAACGATGCGACATACAATAAAAGTAAGTTCAAAAAGTATGAAAAAAAATATTCTCATCTGACATTGTTATTGGTCTAACAAAATGATGTTAGTCCTTGTAGAAAGTTCCTTCGTGGTGCTTGGAAAAGTCTCATTTTAAACCCGTTTGAAACGAACCTCAAGTCTCAAGTCGGTCATGTTCTCGATGCCCTTGGACAGCAGATTCTTCTCTTTCCTCAGTCGAATGATCTCCAGCCGCAGCAGACGAATATCTTCCACTCGCTGCTCGTATTGACGCTCTCCTGTAAATATTACCTAATGCCTTGAATGAGGATGTTTAACTAGGATTCAGTGGGAAAATGTTCGGGCTATATTCCGATCACTTTTCTAAGGGTTATTTGTGAGCATATCTACACAGAATACATTCCTTTACAAGGCAATCCAAGTCAAATTACCTAGCAACAGTTTTCGTGGCGGTGATTTCATAAGTTACACTCGTTACACTTATTCCAGTAGCTTGAAATGATAGTGAAAGCTTCTCTATTCAGAGAACACACTTCACACTTATTTAAGTGTTAGAACTTTTCTAAAGGTCGTTAGCCAATCGGATTGGTAATCAATCAGGCAATGAGGAGTTATACAACGTAGGTATGCCATGTTAGCCGATGGGCGGATTACTTACTAATATGATACCATGTTACACATCTCTTTGTCTACGTACCTCTATGCAGAGTAACCTCCAGGATACGTATCTTCTCATAGAGGAGTGAGATCTCGTCGTTTCGCCGTACCAGCTGGGCGCCTACCACGTCGCGTTCGTTCATCAGACCCTCCAGCTCTTTGGAGAGCTTAGCACGCGCTGTGTCGCCCTCCTATATTGTGGAAAATAGATGAAGTGAGTGATATGTTATACCTAAAAACAATATAAGATTCCGTTCTAAATATTTCTTACCAAATGTTTCTTGCGTTTTTTAGTAAACCTTACTCACCTACTGCATCGTACAAGACATAAAAAGATTTTTCAAGATGTGGAAGGTCGCTTGACTACCTAATTAGGATTGAAAAAAAGTCCTAGATCAACATCATCATTATCAACCTATAATGTCCACTGCTGGATGTAAGTCCTGGGTCGCTTGAAGATAAAAACTAATATAGAGCTTATTCTTAGTAGATTTAGTACTAATTGTTAAAACTATGCGAGTCGATCGTCTGAGGCTACCCAACTTCAATTATAGGCATAGTAGACCAGAAAAGTCACAGTGCTTAAGATGCTTTCGAAGCTCGAAGGTCAATATCAGAAACCGAACTCTATTTTCCACCTCAAAACACGGAAGTGCGTAGGTCTAGGTACCTAGTTGTAAAGATCGGAAGTAATCAATGTACTGGCGATTACCGCACATACTAATACAATCAGATAATACTGCGAAAATATTCGTCTTCGCATGTACTTTTACGAGTCGGAAACCTAATTTCGTAAGTAGGTTCACTCCCTGCAAATGTGTTCGGGGTGAGAGACGTGTGTATCGCGCGGAGAGCGGGCATCAGGTGTGCGTTTTTGACAAATATTCATAGTCTATCTTATAAAAAGTTAGAGTAGACATTATCTCTTGTTTAACATACGTAATCAGGACATAATGTCTACTCTAACTTTTTATAAGATAGGGGGAAAGTATCAGTTTTGTCAATTAAAATTTCGTAGGAAGTGGTCTCATGGTTTACCTATAGAGAAGACATTTTTAGAATAAGAATGTCGGGGTTATTAACCACTGCATTATTTGCATCACAAAAGCATGAATCATGACGTGTGCGTTGATAGGTATCGTATAGGAAGGTGCTAACATTTTTTTAATCTCTAAACCGGTGCAGTTCATGCTCGTATTACAAAACATAACCAACACCTAATTTAAATACTCACTAAACAGGGTGTGTATTAATTTAATGTAACATTTTAGCAGGTTATAAAAACTCATTGGTACCTATTGATTGAATATGCCGGAAATAACTGTTACCAGTTATAAATCTAATCTTGCGTAGGTAAATACATGTTAAACTTTTTTTATTATGTTAGGTATGTAGAGTTTATTAAACTTGTAAATTAGGTAGAGGTACTAACTACATAAATAAAAGATGACCTTAGAACTATGTGTAGTCTGACCAAACTGAGTTTGCAATTAAATAAATTGGCAACCCCAAAAAGGTTTTAACTCGAAGCATTTGTAAATAATGAACGAAAAACACTTGTAATAAAATTTACATTACATAATTTACACCACAAGCAATGTGTAATAAAACACACAGGTTTAGCTTAAGATGTACAATGGGCGGCCTTATCGTTCAATAGCGATCTCTACCAGTCATCGTTGTTTAATAACTTTCGTAGACATCTCTAAAAAAGTAAAATTATGCCAGATGGTATGATTTATGGTTAAGTAATGGGACAGAAATACATATTAATTAATACCACATCATGTTTCATGGTGCGGTCAGACTATTATTAAAAAAACAGATAGTTATTCACCCGAAAAAGCGGACGGAAGCCATAAGACGTAGTTTCCTGTATCCTTCGAGACATAGTAAATATCAGGTTTCACTTTTACCAATAGATTTACGAGTATAACCACAATCAAACGGCTCAAACCAGCAACCGATTAAGTTTAGTTACAAGGCACGTGTAATCATAACTTTTGCTTTGTATTTAGATCATTTAGATTGGGTAATGTTCCATGATTGGATATAGATAGATACCTAGGATAAACTTCAACACTTCAACCTGTTCCAGTTCACAACGGGATATGTTTTGTCTCATGGAGAATCACTAAGAGGAACTGTCCATCATCAATCATACTAATATTATAAATGTGAATGTAAGTTTGTTTGTTAGGCTTTCACGCGAAAACAACTACCTAAACAGATCATCATGAAACTTTGTACACATTTTCTTGGAGGTATTAGAAGTAACATTGGATACTATTTATCCTGGAAAACCAACGGGATCCAACGGGACGCGAACGAAGTCGCGGGTGGAAGCTAGTATTGTATAAAATAACCATAAGGTGCGATAGGCTTCCTCATTTAAAAAAAAGCCACTTCTACATGTTCTTTCCCAACTAACCTGAACAATTCTGTTGAGTCTGGCTTCTTCCTGCCTCAGAGCAGTGATATCAGCCTTCGCGTCCGACAGCCTCACCACTCCAGCTTGAACCTCAGCACGGAGCTGCTCGTTCTTCTTGTTACACTTGGCCAGGGTTCCCTCACACATCTTTAACCCAGTCTCTTTGCCGCTGATGTCTTCTTTGAGCTGCTCGATTTGGTATGCTAACATCTGTGGAAAGGTTGGCATTCGTTATCATATCAATCTGAAGTGTACTCCTAGTCGACTTCCCTAGTTTATAGTAGGTATCATAAAAATAATGGATGTTCTGTTTTACAATTTGGTGGGTTCGATTCCCGGTACCGACAGGCAATTATTCAAAACTCTTTGAATGCAGTTTAAATTGTTTTTAAAATCAAAATAGAGTCTTCTTTCAGTAAAATGTTCCATCTACATTATTTATGATACTTTCCCTCCATGTGGCAAGGTCGTGGGACGCCCTGTATGTATACAACTTACGCCCGTGAACCAAAACCATACATTTCTTGACAGAACATGATATGCTTAGACATAGATTGAAAATTACGTTACCTTCAGTTTCTGCTTAAGATCTTGTATTTCATCCAAAGCTTCAGTATAATTCTTATGCAGCATATTTCTCTCAGCTCTTGTGGCGTCAAGAGCTACCGACAGCTTCCGTGCTTTGACCGTCTCTTCTCGAAGAGCCTTCTTCAAGTCCAGGATATCGGCAGTACGGAGTCTCACCTCCTCTGAGGAACAAATAGGCATTTGTCCATATTTGGAATAGAAGTCCATATGTGGAAGAGGTAGGTTGCTTTTGCCTTTGCTCTGTGGTATGCTATCACTCTTTGGCGAACCTAAACAGCTTTAGAATTATGCTCTGTTTCCTCGTGTTGTTTCCACTACGAATTTAGGTATACAAGCTACTGGATATTTTACACACCATTTTGTTGCATTAGAACACTCTTGAACAATGATCGGAATACGCCGTATGACGTTTTAAGATAGGAGTTTGGAAGGCATAGTCTATAGTTAGATCACTAATGGTCGAATAATCAAACGCCACTCAATTTAAGTCACGCTTAAATTATTGCCATCTCTGAGTAATGTCAAACAGAGCTATTTTAAGTGGTGCTCAAATTTAAATGATGTTTCAGTATTCCAGCCTAAGAGCTTTATGGAGAAAATAGTTAAGAGCTTTAAGGAGAAAATAGTTTCAGGTTAGTGGTATAGAAAAATGGTTTTACCTGATATTTCGTCAATTTTCTCGTTCAGCGCGATTGTTTCTTCCAACATTCTGGTAAAAGAGAAAAAGAAATTACAACAATTTTTTAAATAAGGTACCTTCCCAACTCATAATATATCATTTGGTAAGCTCTTCACCGCGCGGTCACTATTTGGATGGGGGACCGTTAGTGGCAATTACATCAGGGGGTCAATCGCGCTAAGTTGTAACAGCTCACCAGTTACTGTTACGTTATGGCCGATTTATACTGTGAATCAATCTAGTTGAAAGAACTCCTGGGAGTCAATCTCTCTGAAACACTGTGAAAATCGGCCATAACGTAACAGTAACAGTAACTGGTGAGCTGTTACAACTTAGCGCGATTGACCCCCTGAGCGCTTCGGTGCTTCGAGGGCACGTTAAAACTGTCGGGCCCGGCTCTAACAGTCGTTATGCTATAGCGGATGCCAAAAACTCCGTCACCAGAGTTGGCCACTACCTAACTCATACGAGCTTGCTGCTTTCTTATTTGATGATAATTTTGAATAACTAGGAACCATAAATGACGCGCTGTATTGAAGCTCGAAGCTCGTCGAAGCTTGAAGCTCGTCGCTAAGCTCGATCAAACTGTCAAAAATTTGTCAATGCCTCGGTCTTACCTGTCCTTATCTTTCTCCAGTTGTCGTATGATAAGCCTCTGCTTCGTGATCTGACTGGCGTTCATCTCGAGTTCGTGCTCTAATTGTTTGCGCCGCTGCTCTTGAAGGTTCAACATCTGAAGGTTCTCGATGGCTTCGTCTGTGGACGGAAGTCAAGTCACTTCCCGGTTTGGTTTAGGAAACTGATGATGTCAGGCGTCATGGCTCAGTCGGTAGTAGCTCTGCCTTCCGTGGGTCGTGGGTTCGATCCCCACCGAGAACAAACATTTGTGTGTTGTAAACATAGATGTTTGTTCTGTGACTGGGTGTTTCTATGTATTATAAGTATGTATTTACAAAAAAAAAATGTATGTGTATGTATTCTATCAGCCATCTAGTTTCCATCGTACAAGCTTTGCTTAGTTTGGGACTAGAAGGCGTTGTGTTAGGTGTCCGTGAATATTTATTTATTTATCTAATGCAGTTATGGAACATGGGTACACCGGCATCTAATGGTACATACATAACCTGATATACTTACCTGTGCGTAAACTTGATCTAAGATAAATTAGCCGATTGGTGATTTTTTTGCTCATCTCTCTACTGCTATATTGATATGATTGTGTGAATAGAAAAATAAATAATAGTTTAAAAAAACTAAAAAACACGCTTTAAATAGAAAACCAAATAATATTTTTTTTTTAATAAATTTGAATTAAGAAAAGTGTACTTTATTTTATAAATATAAATTAATAATAACGTAAATAAGAAAAAAATTTTTTAGTAAAAAGCGTGGATCAGGATTTTTTTCATTACGAGCATTGTCACATCTGGTGGAAAGCCTTCCTAAGGCAGGTGGTAAGGTCTACCAACTTAGATAAACTTGTCAGTAAGTACTGATTGATTACATTAATGTTGACTAATCACGGCAGGCATTCAATGCTGTCCGGTTTTTATTACGAAAAAAAAGTACCTATTATATTAATTGTTGTTTCTTCTGTGCTTAGAGTAGGTATATACAGGGTGTTACCAGACCACTTCCGAAAACTTGGAGGTTCCAATCAGACCATGATACTGAAAACATTAAGCGAAAAAAATCGCGAAAAAAAAAATTGACTTGACTATCTCTTTTGAATTTTTTTTCTAGTTACATACACACAGTACAACATAATAAGACATATCTACCTAATTATCTCATTTAAAAAAGCAAAAAAACAAATAAAATAAATAAAGCAGCAATGTACACGCAGCACGCAGATTACGTCTACTACAGCATGAACAGCTGAGAGTTCATCGCGGGTCATTCAAGTACGCGACGTGCGAGCGACCTACGTTAGTACCTACCTACGTTAGTAGGCACTTACGACACAGAATAAATAATAGTACTACGCCTCGACCTTACCTACGTGAATGCGTACATTGCGGGCTGGCGAAATAAATACAAATCTTTAAACATTGTTTTCTCCGGCTATAATTATTTGTCAGGATAACTGATTTTTTTTTGGTTGGGTTTTGGTGTGCTGTAGCTCCCCCTTTCGTTTTCGGAAGTGGTCTGGTAACACCCTGTATATACCTATGTTTTATATACCTACTTATGAGAATATTGTACAGTTCTAATTAGCCTTTCAAGATGCACTTTGTAACTTTCAGTTTCAACATTATAATCGTGTACATTATGGTTCAGAGAAGCTATTATGTGTAGAAATAGAGCGCTAATGTTTGGCCTCGTCAGTTTTGCTGTTTTGTAGCGAAACGGCCTTGAAGCAGCTGTTGCGTCTACACAGGTCTTTGTCCGTCTGGCTTATACATATTACTACATCTATTCTAATACTGCGTTCACACTATGTCCATGCCGCTGCCGGCATTATTGCCGCGGACTTATAGCCTCAGCA
Source organism: Eulithis prunata (assembly GCA_918843925.1). Classification (NCBI taxonomy): domain Eukaryota; kingdom Metazoa; phylum Arthropoda; class Insecta; order Lepidoptera; family Geometridae; genus Eulithis; species Eulithis prunata. The sequence continues at coordinate 4,892,961 of OU974030.1, read as the reverse complement.
ACATCGCCTTTATTCTCAAGGGCATGAACTTGGGCCGGGAGCCGGGACAGAGGCATTATCGTGTTCACACTATGCTCGTGCCCACTTCCCTGCCCAAGTCCCTGCCGACTGCGGCATAGTGTGAACGCAACATGAGGTCTGGGGCATCGCCCAACGATTAGCAAATCAAGATGTTTTTTTAATAGCAAGCAAAAAGTAAGGTTATTCCCGAGCACCAAACAATGTCGCAACTGCACGTCACTAACAGCTGTCGTATGTATCTCTGTCTCGCAGCAGTTGTGTCGTATGACGTACTTTATCTAGTAATTTCCTCTTTTTCCCATACTGTATAGTTTTTTGTTGCAACGCGTATAACCCGTCTATCGGTATCATGTCATTAGAAAACCCGTGGAGTAATTTAAAACTAGTTCTCTACGTGGTAAAGGGAAAAAGATCTCAAGGATGGGAGCATTATTTATAAAACATGTTGTGCATGTGCAAGGGACTCTAAGAGACGTGTTCAGGACGAGTACCTTTAGTTAATTATCTGGTTCATTGCCCTTCAATATTTTAAGACCAGTTAACCATATTATGGGAAAGCGAATTCAATAGTTCATTTTTTTTTTAAAAACCTATTGTCCTAAGCCAGATAGTTTTTTTTTTTAAATTAGAGCACTTTTGAAGCTCCCAATACCAAAGTTTGTCTTTTAGACTCCTGTCGCACAGATCATTATAATACTACACTACTGTTTAGTCTAGCAGTTGACTTCTATAGGCTGATATGAAGATCATGATGATTTTGAGGCTAAACCAATGCTTAAGTCTGTACCGAACCTTTTTTTTGAGTTTTTACTAGAAAAGTAAGAAGAATATGCTTCAGTCCTAAACAAACATCCCCAGGGAGCTAAACATACCGCGTGCACACTCAGCTCATAACGCTTCCGGCATTAATTCCGGACTTATTGCCACAGCAACATCGCCTTTATTCTTTAAGATGCAAGTAAGGACATGAACATACCGCGACAAAAGCATGATCGTGTTTAGACTAAGCCCATGCCCAGTTCCCTGCCGATTGCAGTTGAGTGTGACCGCAACATCATATACCATGAGATTTGAGAGGAACTAAGCTGAAGCTAGAAATTGAATTAAAACAGTCAGAATCAGAACCCACTTTCACTATATTCTAGAATCACTCACTTTGTATCTTCTGCATATTCTTATTAAGAATATCCTTTTCCCTGTTCAGATTCTCAATCTCCCTTCGATCTGCTTCCGCCTGCTTCTTGCTGAGCATTATCTCACGTTCCATCACGCTCACTTGCTGGCGGAGACGCTCACTGGAAAAGGAACCTTAGTGACTTATCTGCCGTAACATTATCTAGCCCGTTGTGGCAATTATTTATTTATTTATTTCTTAGAATCTCCCTGTTATCTACTATTTGTATTTGAAAGGCACAGTATTTAAGATGAGATGTGTGTCTAATGTTGCCTTTCTTGAAAAACAGCACAACCACACTCTTGCTCCATGCCTTTGGAGTTCTCCCTTGGCTCAGAACGGTATTGAAAACACGTGGTCAGTGGCGCGTCTTGGGAGAGACCTACGTCCAGCAGTGGACCGATATATGTTGTTGATGATTTTTATTTTTTTTTTTATTTTTAAAAGAATGGATATCCAACACACGTTTACACATAACAAATCAAAGTACATATAAAAGGAAATAAAACAAGGTGCTCCCATAATTATAGGGTACCACATCATGCGCATAGGAACAAGCAACTTATACAATAACTTAAAGTAGGAAAAATAACAAAGTAACAAAGTTCACATAAATAAAATTAAGCTTAAGGCAATTAGGTAAGTAGTCAAATAAATGGTAGGTATTTAACGTTATATATGATGATGATGATGTGTGCCTAATTAAGTGCGATTTTATTGAAACAAATAAGTAAGTTGGAATTCTTTACCGATCAGATTCAACATTGGCCTTGCCCTGTTCTAGCAGCTGGTATTTCTTGGTCTGCTGTACGGCCTGTTTCGTCAGCTTTGTCACTTCGTTGCGCAACTTGTTGCCGTCGTCTATCATGTTCTAGAAGATAAAAGAAGATGATGACGGATTGAGTAGTCTGATCACCTGATAAATGAACGAGAAGTCAGTGAATAGAAAAGGTCCATAATCATTTGCCCTGGAAATCCATGAGCGTACGTCCAGCAGAGAACGAGCATTGATGGAAAAGAGTGTTGGTGCAATTGCGAGGTGATTGTTTCTCTCGTGATACCATCAGAATTCGTCAAAGTCTAATCCATCTCTCTAAATCTCTGATCCAAATCTCAAATTACAATCTATCAAGCTATAAATGGTAATTTTATTTTATGTAAGAAATGATGGACAGAGGCCATAGAAGAAGATTCCAATTTGTCAGATTCTGACAGATTCCGATGGCATCAAAAGATTAACAATCAGATTAGATTCCAGTTAGAATTATCGAAGTAGAACTGTGGTATACTGTGAATGCCGGTTCAACGAAGCTGTGGGATCATAATTAATTAAGCTTTTTTAACTTCTCTCTTTAGCTGTATGTTGTCTTTACCTTCAACTCCTTGCCAGTGTTGATCAACGCCGTCTTCGTCTTATCAAACTCTATATTCGTGAGGTCCAGCGTTTCTCTCAACTGAGCTGCTTTCGTTGACGCGGCTTCTTGCTCCTGCATAGCTGTGTCTAATCTCACGGTCATATCTCGCAGTTGCCGGTCACGACGCTCGATAGTTTTCTCGGCTTTGTTTAGCTGAAATTAATTATTGTGTAACTTTGTAGTTCTGTGACTGTAAAACTGTACTAAGACGTGGAAACCACAGTTTTAGGTCAATGTTCCTTGAGTTTTACCTACTCTCATGTTTTTAGCTGGTTCGTCATCATCACTTAGAAGCGCTCGAGGAGTGGCTTGTTTAATGCTTAGTCAATCTTCAAAAAGTATTTTAGATGGGTAACCGTTAGTGGCATTTACATCTGAGCGCTTCCGTCCTTCGGAGGGCACATTAAACTGTCGGTCCCGGCTCTAGCAGTCGTTAGGGCCTTAGAGCGGCCTAAAAACTCCGTCACCAGAGTTGACCACTAAACTTATACCAACTAACTTGCTTGCTTTACCTAAAAAATTATCTTTTTTTCTCAACATTTTGTTGTTCTAACTAAACAGGCTAGGCTCTTGTCGTTGCAATCGACGTAATTATTCTCCATAACTTATTTCTCTTCAAGGTTTTGTGTCTGCCTGTTCTTGACCTCTATAAACGTCATGATAGCGTTTGAAGAGGTCAAGTCTCATGTTTTGCGTGACGTTCCTCTTTGTTCATTTTGCTACCATAGTTTTTTATGCAACCGTTATATCAAACTAATATTGTTTCCTATTCTGATAACAGTTTAGATCAGATTGCGCATACCAGAAAAACCTTGGTCTCTCTCTTAGAACGGGTTACAAAGAACTATCGTGAAACCGGATCGATACTGTCAAAAAATTTTAATTAGATCATGACATTGATAGGTCTCATCTCATACGACACCGTTGCAAAAACTTGCTCCAGACAGTCGGTACTTCTGAAAACTGCGGGGACCGTTAGTTCCATAGTAAAAGGTTGGGTATAGGTTCCGCCAAGGTTTAATAGCTCTCGGCGAAAGCGGAGGGTGATATCTTTATCTCTTTATGCAAAGCACCCACTTCCCCTCCATTCAAAGTCAGGCAGTCTCGGAACATATCCCTCGAAGTTTTCAAAGTAGTCTTAATATATTTCCTAATATTATTCAATACAAATTTATTTTCGAAATGTACCCTGTCTTCTGTTTTAGTTTAGAAAAAAAACTGTGTTACAGAAGAAAGCGCGCTTCGCAATAATGTTCACACTTGTTTACAGAAATTAGTAAAAACAAAAGAGGTATGGTATAAATAAACACAGTAACATAACAATCTGTAGTTACAAAATCACAGATTTACTGTAGGTACCTATGTTTTACTACGAACCGTAATCGTTTTATGCACGCTCACCCTATCGTTAAGGTTGCCAATGGTAACTCCTCTGTTCTCCACTTCGTTCTTCAAAGTGGCACTTTCTCCCTTTAGATGATCGACTAGACGGTTCTGCCTCACTGCGTTGTTGTCAGCTTCCTGTGTAAGAATGATGAACCTAGTAGAAATGGGGCTATGGGCAAGAGCACTGAAGACATAATAGTGTATTCCGTGGGCAAGAGGGAGTGAAATGAATGTGAGTGATCTTAGCAAATAAAGAAAAATTTAAGCCTTTTTAGGGTTACGCTCGCCTTTGTACATAACTTTAGCAATAGCAATCTGTATTATATGTTGTTTTGAGTACAATAAAGAATTTAAAAAGAGAAATTGATATTTTACTATCGCCTTCATCCAACTATTTACTACTATGACGGAGAAGACCTACCTCAAGATTCTCCTCAAGCTTCGCTATCATCTCATCTCCAGCTGTGTTCCTCTGCTCCAGCTCCTCCTGATAGTTCAGAGCGTTGGTGAGCCTCAGCCTGATCGCATCAAGTTCGCCTTGCAGACGTGCTTTCTCCTTCTCGAACTTTTCCTTTTCTTTCACTGCTGATGTCGCGCCTCTGTTCAACGAACGCAGGTTATACGACATGACCTTGATAATTACTTTTCCAGAGATCAGTCTCTTAAGAGTCGTGGTAGTGGAGTTTAAAAACTTTGGTCGTAATCTTTGCAACCTTAGCATTTGCCAAATCATCTAAAACTTACATGGCGGATTAGTTATCGACTAATTTTATTAGTATGAAGTTAAAACATTGTAGATTTTACTAATATTGTAAATGTGGTAACCAAAGGTTTAGATTTCCATTACTACTACAATTATTGGCGATCGCTTTAATTAGTTAGAACTTATAGAAAATAGTTAAATAGGTATGTATCTAACATCTAATAGATTGTAAGAACACGGCTGTTGTGAAATATTTTTTTATAGAAATATACTTAGGCCCGTATGCCGGAAATCGGATACAGAAATTATCACTCAAGCATAGATTTGAGTACATATTTTCATTTACAACCCTAATGCTCGAGTCCGGATCAGTATTTAGCAGTAAATCAGCATACGTACTGCAGTCCAAATCATCATGTTATCTTTTTTGTAGGAAGTACTTTGATACAATAGATGTACCTACCTAATAACATTAAATAAACATCTATAGCGGTAAATTGTTTTCACATACAAAAAAACTTTATTACGTAGTCAATTATTCAGCTGATATTTTAGTACCAGAAGCATCTGACTGGTTTTAAATGCACTTTTTGTCGAGACGATACTATGTGCCAGACATCTTAATCCCATATCAATTCCAACATCTTATTATTCTTCAAAGTCTTATTTTAGTTTCCGCGTTCATAAATATAAAATTAATGCGGCTTGCTGTGAAACGTTTTATATTTGTTTGTATATTACTTACAAGACTACAAAGTATTTGTAAATAAAGGTTTTACTGCGTATGAATCATCAATGGAAGACGAGTATCGCAAAATCGCAACCAGCGGGGATGTAGGTATTATTGCTCACGGGAGATATTTGGTCAACTCGTTCTGTCAAAATGAAGGCATTTTGCATTATTTTGTGAATTAATGCATTATCTGTGGTAATTTTGTCCACAAATAACCTTTTTTTGACACTTCTGCGTAACTATTATCTCGTCGTATCTCTCTGAGGAGGAGATAATTGTCACGCAGAATTGTTGAAACTTGACAATAAGAAGTCGCGTTTTGTCGATAACATTAGGTACCACAGATAATGCAAAAAATTCAAAAATTGTGCAAAATGCTTTCATTTTGACAGAACGACACGACAAACATCTCGCGTGCGAATCTTAGACAGGGACGAGAAAAATCGGATTACAACAAAAAGTCTCTGTCAGACGATCTACGAGTATGTTTCAATCTCGACTTCAACTTGATCATTATAAGTACTATACGAGCCTATGTGATATAATTTGTCTTACGCATCATCGTCGCCAGCTCGTTTCCTCGCGTCAAGTTCCTTCTCCAGCCTGGTGACGGTCTTCTTCATCGTCTCCAAACTTTCAACACTACTCAGTTCGCGGGCGTGCATCGCGTCGGCTAAAGCTCTGGCTTCCTCTGCGAAGGAGTTTCATAGTTAACTAAATAATGGTACGGATATTTGTAAACCTTCGACTGTTCTTCGTTAGGTTAGTCAACATTTGCATTTGCATCAGGCAACATTTGGTTCACAGCTCAGTACGTGCCCGGTGATGCGTTGCACTGCGCCCATCATTTTGAGACAAAAAACTCAACACACCGAGTTTTTGAGATCGGCCATTTTCGGAAGAACTCTAAAGTTGGACTCTAGGGCTCGTTCTTACGGACAAGAGTCCAGAAACTGGTACCTACCTATTGCAAAAGTAAAGCAGTAAACCAAGAATTTACACGCCTAGCTTCGAAATAACCTTCATGTCACCTTTACTTACGCCATTTCAAAATCAAAATTGTTTTTATTTCTAAATACATGTTTATAACTAATTGGGTTGGGATCTCTTCTTTTATGTTGATCTAACCTGTGTTAGAAGCCATTTGGTCGGACTTTAGCTGATTAGGTAGTTTCTTAAAAGCTTTGCAAAACTAGACAAGTAATATTAGGTAGTAAATGCAAACATCTCTCTTACCAATATTTGCTCTCAACTTCTCAATCGTTTTGTTGCCTTCAGCGATTTCAGCGAGATAGTCTGTGACAGTGTCGTCGAAGCGGTTCAGCCTTATCTGTACAAGACGTCCAATCATACTTCAGTATCAGGTACTTACTTCCAACTTAGTAGGTAACTGTATTCTTATTTTTGTGTTGTACCTAATTTCTTATTATGTTTGTTCTTGTTATCTGTCAATTGCGTACTTTTCTATTGTGTCTTTCTTTTTTCTGAGTTATGTTAGTCAAATAAACAAATTCTTATTCTTAAGTTCAAAACACAAGTTTAACGTTTAACCTTCGCCGGCAAACCTTTGTAAGAATTATTTGTATCTATTTATCTAATTACTTACTTAATCTTGCTACCTATAATTAATAACTTCTGAACTTATGTCTTTGTAAATAACAAAGCGCTCCTGGCGTACTTTGCTTAGCCAATCTTCACCGATTATCTAAGTTAAGCGGCGATCTGCGCGGTCACTAATTCGATGGGTGACCGTTAGTGGCAAGTCTACAAGTCTAGAGCAACAGGCATCTCGGAAGAACTCATAGAAGTGAGTTCTTCAAACTGTCACACAAAAAAACCCCGATAGTGCTTAGCTAAGTAATTATTGGATTAATAATTGTTCCATAGATCGTTTGCATGCGATGTAGGTAACACGTTTTGCATAACGAATTATTTAAAAATGTAAAACTACAGATAGGTACAGACCTACTTACTATTATTAGCAGTAATTTTCTTTGTTTAAATTCTTTGAGAAGGATTTATATTGCATACACATTATGTAGTATACATATTACACTGCATGTATGATTTTTTTTAGGCATATTAGTTTTGCACGTTTAGCATTTGCTGAGCGAGTACCTACTTTACGCATCTGTTCTGTATGTTTTATTGTGTTTTTGCGTAGGTAAGAGAAATATATTCTATTATTTTCTATAATGCCTGTGTTCTGGTACCTAGGTTAGTGTTGTCTATAGTATTATTTATGATCTGTGGTGTTATCCAATAATTCCACTTTTGCGCACCAAGCTTAAAATCGATTGGTGCACAAAAGTGGAATAGCGTGCGGAAATCCTTGGTGCGCATCTCTTTGGTGCGCAAAATTGGAATGCTTCATGAATAAATTCAAAAGTTATTCTGAAGTGGTTAACCTTTAACCCGTTGACTTCCTCAAGATTCTTCAGATTCTCTTCTTTCATCTTGTAGTAGGAGTCGTAGAGCTTGGTGTACACATCCGAGTAGAATTTAAGATTTTCTGCCTCTCTCATATCATCTAGAACCTAGAAAAGAATATTTTTTTATATGTAACTCTATTTTGAACTAGGTCCGTAGGTGTAGTAAAATTAGAATACCAGCTATTACGCCCTGGAAGACTGGTAGACAATGCTCTTAGCATTAAGTCCTCCTAGCACTAGGTACCTATTCGTTTGCATGGAATTTTAAAATAAATAAATATCGCGCATCACAGCTAGCTACTAACTGCACGCTCCACGATTGCCTAGATCCGTGGACCGCACTGTACAAGGGTACCACGCGAGCGAGGCCGCGAGCAGAAGCTACTATTGTTTACCTTTTCAAATTCCTTCTCCGCCTCCGTGGTTTCGGACCCTATATTAAGGGCCCCTCCGAAAGGCTCGTCCTCAGGGTCCATGGTGCTAAATTAATTCAAAAATACACTAAAAATATAAAAAAAACTGTATAAATTTCGAATGACAGTCAACCCGCGTCTCGTGAAAGCCGTTGCTAGGGAAACGTGAAGCCGTTGCTATAGAACCGTCTTCTTGACATTACACTGATAAACTTTTTAGTGGAAAAAAAACGTAACCCTTTTTGGTGAGAAAAAAAGTTATGGCCAAAAACGAAAAGAGGTCATGTTTATTTTAAAGGAAACAGACATGTAGCATCTACATTCTACAAGGTGTAAAAAGAATACTTTGTAAAACTTTTAACGAGGTCTACTACAGAATTCCCTGACCATACTTCTCTACAAAAAAAAATCATTCGATTTCCATAAAAAAAATTAAACTTCGCGCTATATATATGCACTCTTATTTTATCTAAATTCAAATTCAAATTGTTTATTTAAAAGAGACAATCAAAGTATAGGTACACAAAGAAAATATTAGGTACAAAAATACTTATCTAAATACCAATCAAGCAAAACCACGAACAGACAAAACATTAAACAATTGGTAGAGATTTGTCAGGGGTCTATAATTATGGGTCTTGATGAGGAAGTCACCGTTTTTCTATCCTCGGAGGGGAATGGCTTCCTGGCTGGACGGCCTGGATGTGGTTCCCGCGGGACTGACCACTTGAATTGACCAATGTAATTCACTCATATGCTTTTCTATTCTTAGCAAAAAGAACATTTATTATAACAAATCTTTGATCCTAATTTTAGACTCTTTAGGGTGCGACTTTTCAAATTTCTTTTCTTAGTGCACCCCTACTCTATATAAGGATACTACCCTCCAGATGTCATACCTCTAGGACTTATAGTTGAGGCTGTGCGTTGATTGTCAGTCAGCTTCAAAAGAGTTTTATATTTAGAATAGAAGATAGAAGATGATAAGACTGCATTGAATATTGCATAATATCAGTAGTATTAGATATCAATCACGGAAATGATACTAAAGTTACTTCCTTACATCAAAAGAAGATTTATAATTTTAAGATTATGTAAAACTCAGGCAAATTAATAGATTTTTGATAACCTTACCGGTAGAGATAAGAAAGTAGATAAATAGTTGTATAAATATAATAATCTGGAGACTTACTGTCGCACTCAGAGGTGCCACTTAAAAAAGCATTACTTACTTAAAGTTAACGGTGTGTCATTATAAGTATGTATTATAAGTATGTATTTACAAAAAAAAATGTATGTATGTATTCTATCAGCCATCTAGTTTCCATCGTACAAGCTTTGCTTAGTTTGGGACTAGAAGGCGTTGTGTTAAGTGTCCGTGAATATTTATTATTTATTGTTATTAAATTATAAGATATTTTTCTGTCTTATGAGAAATATCTTATAAGACATTCAGTCGCTTGATTGTTTATATGAGATCGTTCATATTTCAAGATATTTTCCTTATGTCGGATAAGACACACGCTATACAAAAAATTTCATATTCATATTCATTTATTCCTTGCTTACAATGTCCTTACATATTAATAGCTTAGTTCTAAAGTAGCATAAATGTCAGGTAGGTACATGCACCCTGTTGGGCACTGCAATGTCATTGGTTGTATTGAATAATCTTAGATAGAAATACATTAAAAATAAAAAAATAAAAAATCTAGTAGGTATACCCAGTATAGTATAAAAAATCTAAAAAGTCTTATAATGTGCAAAAGGCAACACGTAAATACTACGGCGTTGTGTACGGTGCTATAATGATGATTAGTGTTATTGGGTCAAGAAGACACCTACATCCCGTCGCCGTCGGTGTCTCTGAGACCTGTCTGTCGTAGATACTAAAGAGGTAATTATAATGTGTACGCTTCGACCTTAACCCTCAAAGTTACCGAACGTCGACGACCTTGCCACCGTAATTGTTACAAGAGCGATTTTGAACGCTCCGTTTTTATGTAACGGTAGTTCGAATGTTACGTAGCTGAGTCCGTAGTCTGAGTTTTTTTTTTTTTTTTTTTTTTTTTTTAAATTGGCATCGCACTGTTTGTGCATTTGCCATTTTACGTGGAATTTTGTTATGTTGATTTGCGACAAGCGAGAATCGAGAAATTGGCAGTTTTGTATGGATAAAAATAGTTTGCAAATCTCCCGCTAGAGGCGCTTATCGGATTTTCATACAAAATATCTCGATATGCGTTGCGATGAACAATACCAAAACTCAGACTATGGGCTCTGTGTAGTGGTTTGTATGAAAGTACCAGCGTGGTGAGTGTCGGCGCCGATAACTACCGATATTGTTATTCGCGCCACTGACATGTCGGCATCGGCTTGTGCTTGGGACGAACTAGCTCCAACTCATCCAATAAAAAAAAATAAAAAAAATTGTAATCATACCTAATCATACAAAACGTAATGACGATTCAAAGTGATCAGTGAAATTTTATTGAATAAAAGCTTTTTGACTTTGACTTTGACTTTGCTACATCGTGCAACGGACGTGCTACGTACGTGCTACGGATGTGCTACGTACGTGCTACGGATGTGCTACGGACATGCTACGAGGGACGTGCCACATAATTATGTGCTACGTATGAGCTACGGGCGTGCTACGTACGTGCAAGGAACGTGCTACGGATGTACTACGTACATGCTATGTACGTGCAACGGACGTGCAACGGACGTGCTACAGATATGCTATGTATGAGCTACGGCGTGGTACGTACGCAATCGTTACTCAAGCATGGATCTGAATTGAGATTCTCATACAAAAATCCATGCTTGAGTCTGAATCAGTGCTTAAGCAGTAAATGCGGATTATTATAAACAACTAGCCGTCGCCCGCGGCGTTGCTGGCGTTCTACCCTTTAGAGTGTGACGTTTCAAAATTCCTTTCTTAGTGCACCCCTACACTATATAAGGATACTAACCTCCAAATTTCATACTTCTAGGACTTATGGTTTAGGCTGTGCGTTGATTCTCTGTCAGCTTCAAAAGAGTTTTATATATATTGATGATGATGATGATAATAATTCTGCTAAACATTATTTATAGTCTTGCAATGCTATTCATTGGTCTAGGTATCAATAAGTATTATTATACATTTGCGTAATTATAAACAGATTTGATGTTATTATGGCAGTTGCATTGAACTAAATGAGCAGTGAGTCTTTGTTTGAATTGAAGGTGCAAGACGCCGTCGCATATTTTTTTACCTAGTCTACCTAGGTAATTGAATACCTACATACTACGCTGTCCTAAATTTCTACATGACAAAGTATACTATAGCATGAATGAGTAATTAAATTAAAATTTGAAATAAAAACACGCCACACCACCTTTTTGCACGCCCAGGATGACTGGTCGACAATGCTCTTAGCATTAACTCCTCCTAGCACTACTTGTTTGTGTGAAATTTTTAAATAAATAATCAATAAATTTTGTATTTTTCTTTGACATTAATTTTATTACTTTTATGAACTCATTGATTATTTAATCTTATTATTATATGATTATTTAAATTATTTATTTATTTAATCAACTTAATTGTGTGCGTACATTATACATTATTTCATTTTGAAATATTTGCAATAATATGTACTAAAAACAGCAGCTTCAAGTTTGAATGATTTTTTGAAAATATTTATTTACATTTCTTCCAAAGGAGAATGGGCAAAATGTATGTATTGGATGGCCCAAGGTGGACACAAAAAATATAAGCTCATTTATTATAACCATTTATGTTACCTACTTAATTAGTCTGACACTACGAGTATTTAGGGCAAAGCACCTTCAAGTAGGTATTTTGTCCTCCGCAGCCTTCCGTGTTTTATTCAATATTATGCAGATTTAGGCATGACAGCTCCATGACAGTTGTATGGAGTGGGGCTGCCCTCAGGCAGGCACTTAACCACTACATTGGTGCCGATTATCTTGTTTCATTTTCCTAATATATTAGTGCCAATTCAGTTCATTTTACTAACCTAGCCTAATTTGACAGCACTAAACATTTTGCCGTGCGTTTCTCATAAACTAAAACAATAAAGAAGTGTATCATTTTGCGTCAAATTAAGTTAGTTTTAGAAAATGCAACAACAGAATCGATACCATTGTGTACAGTGTTGGTTGAAAAAGCTATTTGTATCAAGGTATTGACTTGGCGCGTGTAACAAGTGTAACAACTATTTAATTGCTGGTTCGTGGCAAATCAGCATGTGTGTAGTAAAATTAAGACAATATATTTTTGAAAAAAACTTTGCATAAGTTCTTAGGGCCCGTATGCCAATACAGACAACGGTACCCGAGCCACAGATCATATAATACTATCCTGAGCATAGATTTGAGTAGAGATTTGCATACAAAAATCTATGCTTGAGTACCGATCACTGCTTGAACAGTAAATAATACGTGCCTTAGTTTTCAAAGTTGTTAGACATGAAAATTTGAATGTAGAATTCATAGGAAAGACAAATAAAATAAAGTTTTGATTTCTTTGTCTTCTAATCATAATAATTACTTGGAATAAAATCTAGACCTAGGAAAATCCAAGCCAGGAAACGCGCTATACTGACTCATATGACAGCTGTCAATACGATACTAGTGGGTAATAACATGCGTTGCAATACGTAGCAATAATTGCACTATTTGTCATGCAACTGAGTGACCTGATTTCCTGAGAAAAGTAATTGACAATGAATAAAATACTAATAACTTTAATTACCTAAACGCTACAAAGTACAAAGTGCGAAGAACTTTTTTCAGGGTTAAGCCTACCTTTGTACATGACCTATCCTTAAGTTCCCCGTTAGTCATTACTTTTTGTGTACAATAAAGAATAAAGTAAATACCTACTAGTGCAATGAAATATACAAATAAATGTACACGACAGATTTAACGGCCCATAGATACATACCTTAAATACTAACAAACTAAGGTAAAGTTATGTTATATAAAATCTCGAAAATTCAGACTTCACATGAATGACAGACTTTGTGAAAGTGTCAAGAAAGATCTTGAAAGATATATTAGCAACTTTATACCCCGAGAATAAGGACAAAAATCGGTTAGCAGTTAAAAAACTTCTAGAATATGAATGAAAAAATATAAAATTTCGAAAATAAAGGCTTGACCAACTTTTTGAAAGTGACAATAAAGGTATTGGAAGTACAACCAGTTAAATTACAACTTAAAATATCAGTTATAAGGACTAAAACTGGTTAGCAGTGGAAAACTTCTAGAATATAGAAATAATTTACTGTGTTAATAATACTGTTTGTCATACATAACAAAGAGCGCTATAAAATTGCAGTTAAGTAATGTATTGATGTGTTTAATATAAACATTTATATAATTTTACAATAATTACAAGTATAAGGCATTACAAATTGCACTTAGACATTTTTTCACATTAGTTCTATGGAAAAATAAACTAGAAGATAAAAAGTCTAGTCACGCACGCGTATAGTCATGGGACGAATACCAAAGCAGATGAGGATAATTTTTTACCATTGCATATTTTTTATATTTTAGGTAGGTATTAGCGAAAAAGATCTAGTAATTTTCTGGGGTTGAATTTTTTTTTTAATAAAAAAAAATCTTTGGCATACCTATCATGTAATTTTTTTTTAATCAGAGAATATTTTATAATAAAATAGTGCATACATTTATGTAACTCATATTTATGGAAATCTTTAGTTATAAGATTTTATTTTTTTCCTCCTGCTAAAGTATTAAAATTAGCGGCCATGATGGCAGAATGTATTGAACTTTGAATGTATTAATCTAAATGAATCAAAATGCTTATTTTAAGAAAATCACAAAGATCACTGAGAACCGTTTTAAGATCTAGGTTATTATAGTCTAGAGCTAGGCTATGACCTAGACTAGACTATCATTTATACTATTTTTTTATCTGAGATGCACGCAAGCATAGCCCTAGGCGCCATTTTAATAACTAATAATATTTATAAATGCAAGTTGCATGCGGCTGAGCTGAATCGATTGAGATTGAAAACACAAAGATAGCTCAAATTCTGGAAACTAACGGCCGAATACTCAAACGCTACTTACATTAAGTTCTTGCTTAAATTATTGCCATCTCTTACAAATGAGTAATCTCAAACAGAGGCAGAGCAATTTTAAGTGGTGTTTATATTTGAGTGACGTTTCAGTATTCAGCCCTAACTTTGTCAAATTTTTGTCTAAATATTCGTTTAGCCCGCGCATAGTTGACAAGCGTCATAGCTCGGTAATAGTTCAGCCTTCCGTGCTGTGGATCGTGGGTTCGATCCCCACTGACAACAAATATTTTGCATGTGGAAAATAGATATTTGTCTGGATGTTACTATGAATTACAAAAAAAATAATATAAATATTCTATCAGCATTCTAATTCCCATATAGGTAGTACAAGCTTTGCTTAGTTTGGGACTAGAAGGCGTTGTGTGATGTCCGTGAATATTCATTTATTTACTAGCTTCCGCCCGCTACTTCGATCACGTCCCGTTAGATCCCGTTGATATTCCGGGATAAAAAGTAGCCTATGTTAATCCAGGTCACGGACAATATATATTCTAAGTTTCATCCAAATCGGATTAGGTAGTAGTTTTTGCGTGAAAGAGTAACAAACATCCATGCATCCTTACAAACTTTCGCCTTTGTAATATTAGTATGAAGTAAGATAATTCAAGAGGCTCAATATTTTTGTCCAAACAGTTAGATAATCGAACTACTAGTAGGACTGGATGGATTAAACCCCCTTATACAGCTGAAGAATCTAGAGTGAATCTGAATTGCAGAATAAAAAAAATAGCCCTACAGCCGCTCTTAAGGCATTAATAAACTGGCTCGGAGTGATTGTCGCACAGTTCCCTGCAACAATAAACGCTAGCCACACGTGCCAGGAGCAACGAGTCACACAACGACTTTATAAAGCTGACCGTGGTCAAACGCGTGGTCATTCCGTGGTCATTGTGCATCAGAGCTACTGAAGTTTCGGTCGTCGCAAGTTACTGAAAGTTTTTATAGTGACAGGTTTTTTGCAAAAAAAAAGTGCTTGTGACATTTTTGTGACAGTGTTTTTTTTGGGACGCACCAGAATTTTATTGTAAGTAGATTTCTGTTATTTTCTAACATAACTGTCTATTTTGGCTGAATAAAATATGAAAGCTTTTTCAATATTTTTAGTTAAATAATTCGATTTTTTCAATAACTGATAGGAATAAATTAATTAATAATAAGATAGGAATAAAATAATTCATTTATTTATTCAGAAATTTGACACTTTTCATGCAATAGTCTAAACATAGGGTGAGTAATTTGTAAATATTTGTGATCTTTTCTAAGTAGAAGATCGTTAAAAATTAGAGATGATGTTGATGATAATGCCATAGTGAGATGGTAAGGAATCGAAGCCGCAGTTTATTTTATTGTAAAAGCTCATTCATATGAATAAGTAAATCGTACAAAGATAAGTTATTGCGTAGACATTTTGAAAATATTTAAATAATTTTCAATGTTAAGGTTACGTTTTTAAAACTACTTCTTAAATGCTATTTATGGCTAATCTAATTTTGGAACTGGCATTTAGATGTAATTATAGACCAGAATATAAATTTAGAATCCGTTAGGAGGTCAAAGATTTTTGAATCATCAATGTGAAGGCTTTTTGAGTTTTGACTGAATTAAACATTACAACTATTTTTAGAACGAATTGCACTTTGCCTATACTAAAATAACAAATCGTTTGTAATATAAAAAGAAACTAAACTAATTTTTAGATTTAGAAAAATGTAAAAAGTCAAGTAAATTGAATAAAAAGAAAGGGAAGGTCTTTTCACAAAAAAATAATAATTTAATACCTACTTAGTGATATTTTAATAAATTAATGATCTATTTTTTTTTTATGAAAAAAATAATAATGAATGGTGAAACAAATAATTATAAAATGTTTCAATGTTAAAAATTAATTAAACATCAGGTGAGCTATCAGCTTGTTCCATTACTTTTATCATTAAAAAAAACATTCCCTTTTACATAATATACATAGTTTATCATTTTATGGAATACCATAAAACCCAGCCCCATGTATAAGCGAATACGTAAGTAGATACTTTACACACACACAACCTCACAGCACACCCCTATATGCTACGCTATACACACGTTACCATGGCAACGTAATTTCCATTGACAACTTTACTGCTAAACCAAAATCGTAGGTTTCATATAAAACTTTAACACTTGATATAGGTAGCTTTATGTTAGTATGTTTAAGTTCTTCATTTTTGTGTTTTTCTTTTGTATTTTTAACTAGAATTGTGTTTTTTTTGTTGATTTTTCTTATAATTTTGCTTGGATCCAAATTCTTCACCGATCATTACTTCTCACCACCGGTCATTCTCCATCGTGCTAAGGTCTTATAAAACGTGACATTGGCGAAATTGCGGGCAACACTGCAAAGGCCATAGACAAGAATTGAATTGAATTGAAGTTCAAAAACATCTGACGTCAGAACCATTTGAAAAAGCACGCTATTCGCTAACACATACCCTACGTCATATTTTGAGACGAGCCCCTTTTGCAATGCCGGTAGTCGCCGGCTGTGTTTCGGAGGTCAATACTATCGTAAATTAAAAGATTTTTTAACTACATATCTACCCACTAAGTAATGTGTTAAAATACTTACTTTTAATTTTGCGATAACCGGAGAGGGTGAATATGTGCAGTGCTGTCCTGTGCGGTGTGTACCTACCTTAGTAATGAAATATGAATCCAGAGTCATGATGACTATAAATGACTCAAATCACTATTTCATCTAAACGTTACTTCGGAGTAACCTTTAGATAAAAGCCGTCGTGGCTTAACGACTGCCTGAGCCGGGACCGACAGTTTAACGTGCCCTCTGATGCACGGAACCGCTCAGATGCAAATGCCAATAACGGTCACCCATCCAAATAGTGACCGCGCAGACCGTCGCTTAACTTAGATAATCTGTGAAGATTGACTAAGCAAACTACGCCACCACATTTAACAGTCGGTCCCGGCCCTAGCAGTCGTTAAGCCATGACGGAGGCCTACAAACTCCGTCACCAGAGTTGGCCACTAACTCATACATAGGAGCTTGCTTTTATACAAAGAGTACTTTTCTGTCACCCTGTAATCGGTAAAGAGCTAACAATGAGCCTTGACTCAGGCCTCGGAAGTGAGTGGTTACCGCAAGGCTCTGCATTTGGGTCAAATGTACCCGAACTTTCGAATATAACCTTTAAGACGATAGTCTTTAATGCTGAATTGCAATGCAGATTCTGATCATCGCGTGATTTTTCGGATGATACAAAGAAGTTGGTTGAATGAATTTTATCAATACAGAAGCGCCTGATCGACTGAGCTAAAAAAAAAAGTATTTACTAGGTACAATTTTTTTAATTTTCTAAGTTACCTATTTACATTTCTCTATTATTTTTTTTACTCATCGCTAAAAATTTTAAAAAGCGCTTTTCTTCCGTTTTCTCCCAAACTGCTAAGATCCATTCATTTCCGGCGCGCCAACCTCTTTCTGTAAAGATAAAATAATACTACACGACTACACGCACACTAAGATACGGATTATCTTAGTGTGCGGGGTCAGGGACGTGTTGTGACCGTTCATATTTTATTAAGGAAGTACGTACACGTTCACGTCTAATTTATTATTTTTATTTATTTTCTATTTAAAAACCAAAACCAGTCGAATGCACATTATTAAATTATTTCTAAATTAAGTTGAGAATTCTAAAACATAATTTTTGTAGCAAAGGTTAGTTATGATCGAGACCACCTAGTCTTTAATTGTAAAACAAGTCCGGTAAAATGCGAATGGACTCGCCCACCGAGGCTTCCGATCCGAACCAAAACTGTATAGTTATGTAACTGTATAGGTAATAAACAAAACCTAGTTTTGTTTACGTAACGCATCCACTGAATAGATGCAAACACTACAATCCCAATCTGGATTGTTACGCATCATGCAAGTTCAAACCAAGCAGATCCTCTGGTAGCTTTGCGATTTTCCATTCTTGTTGCTTACGGTACTACCTACAGTTGTGACATGTACTCGTAGCTTTACGCCAATATGTGATCTTGTTCTCGCACATCTTTGGTGGTTCGGCAAACTTCGGACACACACTATAGAGATGAATCCTTATTTTTGAAATTTTCTTAGAGTGTGCAATGAGAGTGTGATATTTTGTTGTTTTCCAGGTAACTAGAGGGAACAACATAATCATGATAGAAGCATTAGATAGACTCTAGTATTTTGCATTGTTCAATTGGCCTATAGCATCACTAGTACTTTTTTGGTTTTAGTAACCTCTATAACCAAAATATTTGAATAAAATTAAACTGATGCATATCTTCTGCCAGTACTTATGCATTTTTTTTATATAAAAAATTTATAAAGATTATGAATGCTGTCATTATGCCATTTAGTACGCAGTCTTAGTTAATTTATCGCTTCTAAAAAAATACATAAATGTTAATTTTGTATATATTATTACTGCATATAAATATGCAAAATTTGCATCAAATACGACATCTTTGCAAAAACTATTGATTTGTCTACCAAGCTTCGATAAACATCTATTTTTTCTCATTATTCAAAAACTTACGTGCCGTAAAAGTAAGTTCTAGACGAATATTCGAAACGAGTTCGGCAAAGCGAGTGAAGGCAGTGTGCCTACTAAAACTTGCGAAACTATTTAAAGTCCTTGTTGCATGTAGGTATAGTACCTATAGTATAGTGTAGATTTATTGCTTCATATGCAGTACAAGTTCTTAATGGGTAGGTAGTACAATAGTCATTACATGAGCCCCGCAGGTGCATTACAATTTGCAGGCATTGCCTGTACGCTAACAAAGTATGCATTTAATACTATCTCTAAAGACTTCTTATAGGTAATAGGAACTTTATGTATGTACTTAATATAGTAGTTATCTTTAGTTTTTCACTGTTATATTTGGTCTTCCATAAATTTGGCGATACTATAATAGCATTTACATATGAGGAGTTGTAATTTAATTTACCTACTTACAAGACTAAGTGTTCTATCCAGAAAGTACTGAACTTCCGATTATTTAGTACAAGATACAAGATGTTTATTGGCATAAATAAGTGTTACAATTTGGTCACTTTATAACTTATTCACCCTTTCCAGGTATCGCAAATTTTTTGGGCGCTTAAACTTAGGTAGGTAATTATTAAAATAAATAATTTAAATAGTATTATAAATATAAATAGTATTGTAGTTCTTCGTCGAAATTCGACGAAGAACTAAAGTCGTGGATGTGGGTAGCAGGATATACCAGTTAAAGTGGAGATGGGCAGGACACTTGGCTAGGCGGAACGACGGAAGATGGACAAGGGCAGTGACCGAGTGGTGGTCTCGCGAGGGTCATAGGTCACGAGGCAGACCACCAGCCATGGTGAGCGGATGACATTGTGAAAGTGGCAGGAGCACACTGGATTCGATTGGCGCCGGATCGGAGAGATTGACGTGACAGAGAGGAGACCTATACCCAGCAGTGGGTAAGCATAGGCTGATTAGATAGATAGATTGTAGTAATACATTTTTAAACATTAGTAGGTATGTAAGTATGCTAAGCTAGTTGAACTTTGGAACCGCAAAGTTCAACGATTGACCCTGAATAAATTATGCTGTAAAAGGTTTCTTCTCATCGACATTGAATACCTATGTAATGTAATGTTGTTTCAAACGGTTAGTAATGCTTAATGACTATTAAACAATAGTTTGATTAATTAAAAGCCAACCTTGTTTCGTTAGATTGAATTGTATTTTCCAACGTGCTACGTAGGTCTATTTAATCTAAGCTGTCAATCATCTCATCAAAATCATGATTTACCTAATTACATAAATGAATTAAATCATTTCCTTCATCGTGATTAAGTAGATAATACTTTTTTTTTTTTTTTTTAAATCTTTTATTTTGTAAGGACTTTGAGTCGCTTAGCGACTATGTCAGCCCTGTTATAACTTACAATATAATTTCTATCTACAACTTAACAATATCATATACTAGTGTAAAAAGAGCCCTAGCTGCTTCGCACAGTGGGACCGAAAGTACACTTATAAATGCGCCAACATCTAACATATTTAAATTATAGCGGCTACACATGTGAGATCTCATAGACTGGCTCCGCACACATTCCTCCAGAAGGTGGTGAACGTCTTCTATAACTCCACAAGTGGGACAATCGGGGGAGTCAGAAACGTTCATAAGGTGATTAAACTTAGCCAGAGGGATGTGTCCTGAGCGCAGTCGGTGAGCTGTTACAAGCAAACATCTCTTAAGTCTACTATTTACAAACCAAGGTATACGAGAAGGTTCACACTGTACAATTCTATACCAAATTCCTTTTGATTCCGAAATATTTATATACAATTTTTTCCATTTTTCAAAAATCTTGTATTTATATTTAACTAACACTTCTGTATATTCAGGTAAAATGTACGTTTCCACACCAACGGAAATAGCCTGCTTAGCCAACCTATCGACCTCCTCGTTACCCTGAACGTCAATATGTGAAGGAACCCACTGCAATCTCAAATTCTTACCGTTCTTCAATAGGAACAGCACTTTCATTAGAATGCCATACGCTACGGATGCACACCGAGCACCGGACACACATCGAGCAATGTGCTGTAGCGCACTTCGACTATCCGTCAAAATAACTATTTTACACGTATCTAAACTAATTGCATAAGATAATGCTTCTGAGATTGCAAAGAGTTCCACTGACATAATAGAATTATAATCAGAACAAATTTTGTACATCTCCTTCACATTGCAAACGGGATCGTAAAAAGCGGCGCCTGCACCTTTATCTATTTTAGACCCATCCGTAAAAAGTTTGTGCCAACCTCTGTATTTATCATTTAACATAACTAGGGTTAGAGACTTGAGTAAATTGTTATCATAATTTCTTTTTGCCTGATCTATCCCTTCTATCGTAATTTCAATGAAATCTAATCTTATATCAGATACCCAAGTACTCAAAGAAAACATATTAACGGGACTGCACGTTTTTAAAATCTCTCCTTGAGTTTCCTCAAAAATTGAAATAAGTAGAGGCTTCTTCTGCTGGTGTACATTACATAAATCTTTAAATAAAGAGACGGTGATGTTATTCGAAAATGACTGAGCTTTAAGACAGTATTTAGTGGCAAGATATTGACGTCTAAGCTGTAGTGGTTGCAGACACACTTCTGACTCCATAACATGTATGGGTGTAGTTCTTATAAAACCACCAATAATTCTCATCGCAATGTTTTGTACCCTATCTAACTTCAACAAGTGCGTCTTCGCGGCGGTATCATATAAAAAGCACCCATAATCCATTCTACTACGTTTTAAGCAATATACAGACGACGCAAATGTTTAGGATGCAATCCCCATGACGCCCCAGCTAAAACTTTCAACAGTCCTATCGTTTTCATAACCTTTTCGCGAGTTTCATTTATGTGTTTGTTCCACAATAAAGACCGATCCAACCAGATTCCTAAATACTTAATATTTGCTACAGCAGTAATATTGTTGTTATTAATTGAAAGCGTTATATTATCTATTCTCCTTCCTTTCCTGAAACTACAGCAACGAGTTTTGGTTGGTGACACTTCTAAGCCTAACTCCTCCAGCTTACCAACAGCAGAATTCACAGCTGTTTGAAGTTCAGTTTCATTTAACTCCGCGCTTCTGTTTTGGGTGTAAAAAACAAAGTCATCAGCGTACTGCAACACCTTAACACTACCATATCCTGTGCAAACCTTGTGAGTAGCAATATTAAATAAGAGGGGGGAGAGAGGATCGCCTTGTGCCAAACCTCTACCAGACCATCTCACTATGGCATTATCATCAATATCATCTTTAATTTTTAACGATCTTCTACTTAGAAAAGACCACAAATATTTACAAGTTACTGACCCTATGTTTAGGTTATCAAGCAAAATAACTAATTGGTCCGTTAAAACATTATTATATGCACTCTCTACGTCAAGAAAAACTGCTAATGTAGACACATTTCTAGAAAACCCTATTTGAATGTCTGTAAGAAATCGAACTAAACAGTCAATACAAGATTGACTTTTTCTGAATCCGCTCGTGACTGGGGCTAAAATGTTATGTTTTTCAACAAACCATTCAATACGCTTACAAAGCATAACATGAAAAATTTTACAAATACAAGATATTAACGATATAGGTCTCAATTTTGGCATTACATTAGGGTTTGAATTAGGTTTGGGAATGGGAACTATTTTAATACTGCGCCACTGTTCGGGAATCAGAGAGCTCTTAAATATCTTATTAAAAATGTTCAGCAAAATTAACTTACCTTCCTTAGGAAGATTATAAATCATTGAATATGTTATATCATCGTCTCCAGGGGCCGTATCCTTTTTTTTTAAACTATTTTGAAGCTCTTCAAAGGAAAATTCATTATCTAAAAGAGTGTTTTTTGAATTAAAAGCGGGTTGTGAAGTTTGCACAGAATCTGGAGCTAAACTACGTAAAAGTTCTTCTTTCTTATCTTTAGGAGCGTGTACATAATCTCTACGTAAACCCTTCATCCAGCGCATACGGCGCCACATATCAGAGGCAGACACGTTTTCATCTACCTTTTCACAAAACTGTTGCCAACTAGCTCCTTTGGCTCGCCTGTGAACTCGTTGCGCTTCAGCAATCTTAGCATTCAAGATATCAAGGTTAGCGGGTGTGGGATTACGCCTAAACACCTTAAGCGCTAAGCGACGTTGAGCTATAGCATGAGATATCGCTGGACACCAGTAAGGTTTGGGCTGAAAATATTGAAGAGGATCTGTACAATTTTTAATCACAGGGATACTTTGTCGAGCCGCATTATTCAACTTTTCTATGAATGAGTCATAATTCAATTGAATATCATTAGCGCATCGCAGGTCGCATTCACCATAACTAAATGATCACTGCCTAGATTTTCTCGTGTGACTAACCATTTAAAATAAATAGCAATATCAGACGTAACAAATGTTATGTCTGGCGCAGATTCTTGTAAATTACCATTAACTAGTTTAACCCTCGTGAATTCCCCACTGTTGAGAGATACAAAGTTATGCTCTAAAGAAGAATCAAGTAATTGTAACCCTCTAGAATCTGTTTTAGATGACCAATTAGAATGATGCCCATTAAAATCACCCGCCACAATTGATTTATCCTTAAATTTTGAAAATATACCATCCCAATCGCATTGTGAAGTTCTTACATTTGAAGGGCAGTAGACCGATACAACATGTTCCAAATATTTACAGTTTAAAATTCTTACACATAAAAGCTCTATGCCGCTATTGTTAATATGTATAGAATACATTTGAGTTTTTATTGTTTTGTGGACCAATATAGCTACACCTCCATAAGAATCAGTTCTGTCCTGCCTGAAAACACGATAGTTACTTATTCGCAAGTCAGTATCAGTATCAAGCCATGTTTCACTAAGTAAGCAAATACCTATCTTTTCTTGACAAAGCAGTAGTTCAAGCTCAAGTTTTTTGGGCATCAAACTCTGCGAGTTCCATTGCGCAATATTCAAACATTGCTCAACGGAACCCACAGAGCCTGATGCCCTGGCCGCAGTTACATTAGAGCTGGTGTTATCCATGATGGAACAGACCTAACAGTTTAGTAAAAACATCTCCACTGCTCACCATCTGTACTATGAATGACATTAATTCATCAAAAAGTAATTTCAACACTTGACTAACTTTCACATCAAAACTTGAGGCCGAAAATATAATGTCTTTTGCTTTTGTAAATACCCGACTAAAACTAAACTTCTTCTTTTGCTTACTACCAGATGGTACCTCCTCACCTGTGGACGTAGCCGGTTCCGCCGCCTTCGCTACCGATGGACCTTGAGAACAAGCATCAGTATTATTCCGCCGTGTTTTTTTCCCATGCCTCTTATTCCTCCTATTGTTCCTTTTCCGTCCACTCGAAAGCCCTTTTTGTACATTTTCCTCGCTGCTGCTTGATTCGTCATCATCACTTACATCTACGAAATCATTATGCAAAGCATCTCTACTCAGGGGCACTGAAGAATCTTTTTGCATCACTTTCGCACCAACACTTTGGCTGTAGGACATGTGGATTCCGGACTTCGCAGGTTCATGGGTCATCGCATTAGATTCCTCGCCAAACTTAAAGAAGGATGCCGGGTTCTTGGGTTCGTTAAAAATGAAAGATTTTTCCTGCAGATATTTCACTAGCGCATGTTTATAGGTGCAATTTTCATGGCACATAATAGACCTAATTTCTCTTTCCTTCAAAAATACAGGACAAGACTTACTCAGGGCCATGTGCTTGCCTTTGCAGTTAATGCACCGATAATCCGTCGTCTCGCAGTTTGTATGGCGTCCACCACATTTCGGACAACTAGTCTTTTTGGTCGGGCATGTTCGTGTCAAATGTCCAAACTTCCAGCAAGATGCACACTGCGTCACCGGAAAAGTGTAAGAATCTACCTTAAACCTGCAACCATATCCAAAGACATAGGGAGGCAAAGTAGAGCCCTTGAAACCGAAGCGTACAGTCTCGCTACTGACCCATTCACCTTCCTCCGACATTCTATTCAACCTCTTTACAGATACTATTTTTTGATCGCACTGCAATGACTCCATCAAATCTTCTTCTTTTACATCGAGTTCCAAATACTTCACCACACCATAGGTAACGCCAACCTCATTTGTCATATAGCATCTATATCCTGAATCCATAAAGGTTTTATTCAAAACTAAATTATCGGCTTCTTCTTTTTTTTCGAATGTTATAACCACTCTGTAAGGGCTCTTGTATTTTATCTGTGTCGCATTGGTAATTCCTTCAGCCTTCAATAGCATGGCCAACCCGATTTGTTTTGGCAGCAACTGATATGATGAGACACATACTTCAAAGCAATTATTATTATTATTCAAAACATTGGTACCTCGAACAATTGTTGGTCCTCGATTCTTTCTAGCCGCAACACGTTGTGCCTTGCTCTGCACAAGAGTAAATCCATCATCATCAATACATTCTGTCTCATCGCTACTATTGTTGGTCCTCAATCGTTTCGCAGCCGGCGGCCGCGTCTCCTTCACAGTAAATAACTCCTCACATTGTTGGTTAACATCCAAAATTGCCTGTACACCCATTTCTTCTTCACTCATAGTACTGCTCCTGGACCGAGGCCTAGAATCGACCCCGGTCGCGTCCATTTTTGGGACCGCGCCCAAACACACCGAAAATGTTTATTTCGTATAGTCCGTAATTAATTACAACCGTCGATACCAAAACTAAGTCCAGAACAACACTTTATACCGCATAAAACTAATTAATTAGCAAGACAATTTTTCAAACCATCCCGCGTCAGAAAAAATTGGTTTAACGGGCCTTAGATAATACTTATTTACTACCTTATAGTTGCTCACGCCGAACAAAGAGGTCAACTTCTTTTGGTGGATGTTTTCTGGTAGGTAGTCATATTGATAACAATACATTGTTATGAGTAGATATTACCTCTCATCATCATGTGAGCTATCTGCTTGTTCTTTTACTTATTCTCAATAAAAAGTAATTTAAGATTCGCGGAAACTTTACAACAATATATTAGTAAAACCAACGGAATGAGAATAAAAAAAATATTTTTTTAAACTTGAGCGTAAAGGTCAATCTAATTAAACAATTAAATACTCAGTAGTTAGGTACCTACTTAGTTAAAATTAACGTACCTAAAATTTTTATTTTTTATTTACCAAGAAAATTACAAGTAGGTAATACCTACAGTATTTATAAATAATAATTGATGCCTTCATTTTGAGTTTGAAACTTAGCCTGATAAAGGTATCAATTTATTTAAAAATGTGACGTCATTTTAAGTAATTATGATCATTAATACTACAGTTAATATGATTACCTGTACAACAACAATACGACCCACTCATTCAGCCATTCTTCAAGACATCAGAAGTAATTATTATAGTGACCTTAGCCCGTATAGCGAGAGTAAAACTTCGTGTGAACCTGACCTACAATATAATGAACCTTCCACACGGCAGCCCAATTGTGCTTGGCAGATAAATAGCATTCCCAACGAGCGGAATTATATATATTTAAGAATGTGGTGTAGAATAGGTACTTAAGTGGTAAAATTGGAGGAATGGAAAACGTGGCTTCATTCCGGACGGCCACGGTTTTCATACATAAAAAATTGGAAGTACAGTCGACAAGGAACCATTTCAAGATTATTAATTTCAAAACCAGATTACTTTCTTTTTTGGCTTATTCTATTTAAATAAATAAATAATAAATAATAATAAATATTCACGGACACTTAACACAACGCCTTCTAGTCCCAAACTAAGCAAAGCTTGTACGATGGAAACTAGATGGCTGATAGAATACATACATACAATTTTTTTTTTTTTTTGTAAATACATACTTATAATACATAGAAACACCCAGACACAGAACAAACATCTATGTTTTTACAACACACAAATGTTTGTCCTCGGTGGGGATTGAACCCACGACCCACAGCACGGAAGGCAGAGCCACTACCGACTGAGCCATGACGCCTGTCATTTAAAAACCAAAAAAAATACAGTCAAAAGGAAACCCCGGGTTGATCTCTACGGTTTTCTATTTGTATAATTATCAGTACATTGTCACTGAGCATATAATCACTGCGAATATAACCACAACGACATATTTTAAATTAAAAAAAAATAGATTCTTTTTTAATTTATATGCACAATGAGTGTACTTGTGTACAAGGTTCTCAACAGCTCAATCGTTCGATTGTGTAAGTAAACGATTTCAATGTTTCTTGACAAAATACTAACTCAAAAAGCCTGTTCAATAGAACAAAAGATGCAGTAGAGCCGATTGGTGAAGTTTATTTTGCATATTAAAATATGAAATTAGGTAGATTGTTCATTAATAAAATATTAAACAAGTATTTTTATGTAGAATAACCACGTAGTATATCTTAGTATACTTTAATTAAATCATAATAATGTGTTATAGTTGAATTCATAATGAGTATGCCCATACCTATGTAGGTACATGTTTTAAGTTTAAGTTTTAATTTAAGTTTCACTGTGTTGTGTAGGTACAATAAATAATAATAATATAAATAAATAATAATAAATATTCACGGACACTTAACACAACGCCTTCTAGTCCCAAACTAAGCAAAGCTTGTACTATGGGAACTAGATGGCTGATAGAATACACACATACATTTTTTTTTTGTAAATACATACTTATAATACATAGAAACACCCAGACACAGAACAAACATCTATGTTTACAACACACAAATGTTTGTTCTCAGTGGGGATCGAACCCACGACCCACAGCACGGAAGGCAGAGCTACTACCGACTGAGCCATGACGCCTGTCAAACTGAGCAATGACTACTTATTAGTTTTTAGTTCAGTCGTGAGTTTAAATAATCATCTACCCTTTTTTAAAATATCGCTCAATTGATTGCACTTCTTAAACAAGGAAGAAATTAAATTTTCAGTTAGGTATAAGGTCAAACACGTTTATCTATTATTTTAATGAGTCTAAAGTTTTTAGATACTAGTAAAAATGTATGACATTGATTGAGTTATAAGGCAGCTTTTGACGTGGTTAAATAAATAGATGACCCTGAATTACTGGCTTACATCTTCCGTATTTAAATAATACAAGCTTTAGTATGTTTAATTTGGTTTAAAAACTGGTGGTTTATTGGTACAAACTATCAGTCGTAGATTCGAATCCGACTGCACATTTTTTATTGTAAAAAAATTCGCAATTTATATGCATAATTTACAAGGTTTAAAAAATATATCTATGTACCTACATTGTAAAAACGACTCTACCCCACTCTAAATCTTGACCTAGGTCAGTAACCGCGATAACACTGTGACCAATGTGACCATGTACCGGTCTGAGACGAACGTTCACGAAGACATAAAGTAGCCACTTTACCTCTGCCTCTGATTCTATTGTTTTAATTTACTAAACTAACCTAATTTGACAGCACTAAAATTGTTGCCATCACTTGTCTTTCTTACGACAGAGACAGCTATCATTTTCATCATCATCATCGTCCACAGCGTGACTTCAGGCACTGCTGGGTATAGGCCTCTCTTTTTTGGTACCACTCCTTACGTGCCAGTCTCATCCAATTTTTGCCAGCGATCTCGTCTGCCCATCCTGCTGCAGGACGACCGACATTTCTGTAACCGGGAGGACTACTCTCGACCACCGCCGTTCCAGAATAGATCCGGATTTTAACAGATTTCGTGTCATTTTGTACTGAAATGTGACACGACTTTTGTCAAAATCTATGGATCCAGATTGGTACTGTGCACAGTACCAACCTGGAACGTGGGTTACTCCCGACCACAGCTGTGGTCGGGAGTAACCCACCTGTTCTTGGTCGCTATCATTTTAGTTCTGTCAAATTAAAAGCCATAGACCAAGAAGTTGGAAGTTGAAAAATGCACTAAGAGAATTCGAGCCCATTTGTACAAAGAAATATTTAGATGTATCTCTGAATAACCTTCAGAGACAGTCTGGGCATCTAAAGGTAGGTATATTTAGTTTCTCATTGGCCCTGGATTCAATTCGCGCTGGAGTAACAGGTTGTCCAATTTGTCCATGTTATTTGTACCCATTATTATGATCTATGGTTAAAAATATGAGCTAGTTCTTTAGGTTTTCCTAGGCCCAGTCTAGTCCATGTAGGCATATTTAGTCTTTATTGACATTCAGCATAATCCAATTAGTTTTTCATTGACGCTTTTGGTCCATGCGTGTTTTTTACACAGCGCCAACGAGTCTAGCTATGTCGTTTACATTGGCCCTCAGTTTAGTCTACTCAGAGAATTGGTGTCATGCCTTACGTGACACCAACTCCCAATTGACCCCGTTCTCAACTATTATAAAATCGCAGACAATGGGCTACCTATCCTATGATTAATGGACACGGCAGCCGTCGGAATAAGGGCCGATTTTTCAATCATCAGATAAGAGCTGGAATAACAATCTAACGAATATAGTTACCTGGCGGTTTATCAGTCTGATAATTGGCCGCCTATTTTTCAATTGTCATTTATTCTATGGATAACTATCTTACCGAATATTTCAACTCTGGCAACTAACACTTCTGAGAGATGAAACAAATATATTGCACACACAAGCGTTAGAGCAGGACAGACCGTTGTACTCATTTCCGTCAGTTGTGTTGGTGTTGTGAACTGTTGTGTGACTGTGTGGTTATTTTATTTCGGTTCGAAGTCAACATCTGTTTTGTTCCTCTGTTATGATTATGAGTTTTACAATGGAATCTCGCAAAAGAAAGCGTTCGGCAAATTTTGCTACCGCCGAGGTTCAATTACCTACTCGTAAGTTTGGTTGAAAAATTTAAAAATATCATCGAAAATAAAAAGACCGATGCATTTATTATAGCTTCTTCTTCGACTGCCAGGTCATCAGTATTATCGAAAATATCCATAATAATGATTACTGCGCTCCTTGTAAGTAATAAGACAACACAAGAAGTAAACACATGAAATAACCTCAATCAATTCAAAGCAAACTACTTTTTACTTTACGTCAACGTCAAACTATTCATCGAATAAGCGGCTATCTGGCGGTCAAAGCGGCAGATAGATATATTCTTCAGTTAGCGGAGTTATTCGACAAATAAGTCTTATCCGACTATTGAAAAATTCAATATCTTGCTATCTGTCGAATAAACGCTATCTGTGTATTTATCTGGGGATTGAAAAATCGGCCCTAAATGGAATTTTTATAGTTTCAGAATTGTGTGATAAATAATTGAAATACTGATTTTATTGTCACTGAGAAAACAATAAATGAGGTCGAGTTAGTCGGATGGCGGCCATTTTTTTTTCAAAAATGCGTTGAATTTAACACAATTTTGAACCGACTTCAAAGAAGGCGGAGGTTCTCAGTTCGGTTGTATTTTTTTGTGAGCTGTTTTCTAGTGGCCCTTGTCCCACGTCACGAGGAAAACTTATTTCTTAAGAACCCATGAATGACTGAAGTAGGTACTTAGGTACCTACGTGTGCTAGCTAACCCAAAAATACTACGCTAGAACATAATAGGGAGAGGTTATACAGATCATCTACCGGTTTTCCAATTTTTCATATTTGTAAGAACAAACGAGACTAGTTTTTTGATAGAAAAAAAGCTTAGGTAATTGTTATTTATTTATTTATTTAATTTATTTAATACTTAATTGCACAAAATTATAAATTTGTTACAAAGGGTGGCCTTAATGCTGTTAGCATTGTCTGCCAGCCAACCCGAACGTGCTACATCTTACATTGTTATTTGTTTTATCTTACTTAGTAAAAATATAATAAGTAGGTACCTAGATAATACTATAAAATTAAGTTTAGATACAATCCTTCGGACCTAATGACTACGTACACTGTGCGGACTAAAACCAATAGGTACCTAGTACCTACCTACCTAATTAAATAGTGCATAGCAAATAGTGATATTAAACTATTACATATAATATATATTACATATAGATATTTATTATTATTATTATAACACGTCGAACGAAATGCATTAATTTAGTAGGTAGATACAACAAAACAAGTCATATATGTATGCGAATGATGCAGTAGGTATTTTCGCTTCCGTATATTCCATATGCAAATCAAATTCAACAATAAATGACGCTATATCGTCAATGCATGTATAACTAAGTATGTTTTACCATAATAATTATATTAGGTAGGTATATCGTGTTACAAATTATAATAGTCAAATTATTTAATCGTCAAATGTTCTCCAAAGTGACGATCGTACAAAAACTGCACACGCTCTCGTAACCACAATTATACCGTTCCATTCTCAGAGTGCAAATGCTAATCCAATGTGAGAAACATTCTATTCGTCCCCAGTGGTTTCCTCCTTGAGTGACTGTAGTGCTTTTATTGGGTAATGGTCAATTTTACCATTCCTATTCAATTGGCCTAGCTTGGCTAGCCTCGACAGCGCGCCGAAGACAGCTGTAATACTAGACTAAACAATCTGGATGAACCTTGTGATTTCACTGAGTATTTTAAGTGCCACGACTAGTGACACAGATAACACACAAAATACAATTTAAAAAAACTTAAGTCATATGTATTTTTTGTAGTAGATAAGTACTTCGACTACAGTCAATAAGCTGGTGGGAATTTGGTTCATTTTGTGCAATATAGAGTTAAATAAAATAATAAAGAAGGAAAAGAAACAAAAGTACCTATTTTGTACTTTTAGCACTTTTGAGATTTGAACTTTAGGGCTCCTTCATATTGAACCGTTTTCACTACTTGTATTACATACTTAGCCAAAACTGTGCTTACATCCTGGTCAAAGCACAGTTTCAATCATGTCGACCTTCATTAGACTCTTTTTAGAAGGTCGATGATAATTTCACACGTAATTTGAACCAGCTGTTCTCACCAGCCTGCGCGTGCGCCGATTTTGAGCGCTGATTGAACGCCCTTGGTTGAGCAATAGTCAGGCATTAACTTTACTACCTCCGTACCTACCACTCACTACTAATTGCATCCAGGTAGGTACTTAAATTTAATAACTTAATTATTAGTTTGTCCTAAAACTTAAGTGATTTGAGCAGGAACACAGTAAATAAGTATACGAAAATAAATATAAAATCTTGTATTGAATTGAAGTAGAATAATAAAATTAAGTACTTATACATTCAAAATAACGACGACATTATAAAAATCCTCGCTGGAAGTTGGTGGATCTATTTTTTGCGGTCTAGTCTATCATCTGTGTTCAGTAGCAGACTTCTTCATTCTTTTTTTATACAACTAAATGATGAAATGAGCCGATGGCTCTGCCTATAGTGATGCTTTTTCTCACAGTCTGATATGAGGATAATAATGTCACACCTGCTTTCATGTTCACTGTGGCATGCGCTCAGTTGAATAGATACCTTAAAGAGGTTACAAATGGTGATCCACTGGTCGAAATGATGTTCAATTTGACAAAAGATTTAATTTTGAAAGTATTCGAGTACTTTAGAGCGGAAAAGACCAGCAGTTTGTGAACTACAAATAAAAACAAAGGCGTAACCAGTTATTGAAGATCCTTATGATATTTATTTTAATATTCGTATACAAACTATCGCTGTGATTAACCTCGCCGTGTGGAGACACGTTCTAAGAGAGTGCATAGAAATGGCTAATTCCAGTTATCCACGGATTTCTGGAACTTTTGTCCAATAATCCCCTTAGCGACTCCTGCGACTGCCGCAGGGAAATATGGCACGGCGATAATATCGCTGCGATTCATTCACTCGTGAAAAAAAAAGATTGCTCCTTACGATTTTTTTTTAATTTCAGATAAAGCATGGGTTCCCTGCCTCGGGTATCCGTGGTGACGGGTCCCCGACGATCCGTGCCAACTGCGCCTCTAACAAAGCACCTCTCACTTTTGGCTGGCAGCGAAAGAACCGCTCTGGTTTACTCAGGTTTGAAAAAACAAATGCTTGTCAAGTAGGTATTTTAGATTTTAGTTTAGGGCTGCACACTTGACGGAAATTCCGTCGCGGACCTTTCCCGGCGGAACGTCAATACATGTAATTGCATATAAATTACAAATAGCGCGCACACTACGCGGAAGATCGGTCGTCCGTCGCGGAAGATCGGTCGTCCGTCGCGGACGATCGTACGGTACCGGATTGACTCCCGCGGAAGTTCGGCGACGGAATTTCCGTCAAGTGTGCCGAAGGCCTTACTCATGTTTGTAAACAGTTACTGTAAAAAAAACCACTGCTTGTCAAGTAGGTATTGCGTTTTCTATGGAACAGCTGATTTTTCTTTGGCTCGCACACTGTTAGGTACCTAACAGATGATTTTTTTAGGATTATAAATTTTAAGTCAGTTCACTCCCTGCAAATTGATAAGGGGCAATAAGGCTGATAGCATTAACCATGACCACAAGTGCGCCTGCTGGCTTGTCTTCTTCTAAATATATAAAACTCTTTTAAAGCTGACTGACAATCAACGCACAGCCTAAACTATAACTCCTAGAGGTATGAAATTTGAAGGGTAGCATCCTTATTATAGTGTAGGGGTGCACTAAGAAAGGAATTTTAAAAAGTCACTCTAACGCCGCGGGCGTCGGCTGGTTTTCAACAAGACAGATTATAGTCACTAGTCACTAGTAGAAATAGTTTTTGTCGTGCGTGCATTTGTACCTAAGTAGGTTTGGTTATTATTGCATTTTCTTGGAAACACATCATCCTTACGCCAATTAGTGCTGCATTGGTATATTATTACAGTTCAATGCGTTTGAATTTTCCTGTTTGTGCTTAGCTTATACGATGGGGTTATTTTGATCTTATTATCACGCCCAAGCTGGTAGGTAACGTATTTTACTACTAGTTAGTAGGTAACTAGATGAGTAGGTATAGCCTGCGCGTTTTTATCAAGTCTTTAGTACGATGCAACTCTATACTTTTAAGCACAAAGCTTTTACGCCATTGTTAAGGTCCTAGGAATTAAAAACAGTCTCGGTCTATTATTCTATGGCATTACCTATAGACTAAGTATTTCATTCGTATTATTTCGCACATTTTCGAAATAGGAAAGCATTCAAGTTGACCTGCCTGTGTGTGTATTCAAAGCTTCTCCAATGTAGAATCCTTGGGAAAATAGTAATCATCAAGCCTACATCTTTCATATCCTCCTAACACTCTGAAGAATATGTACTTCTAGAACATAAGCAAGAATAATGAACCAGATTTGAAGAATGACAAATTGAACGAAAAGTGCAGCTTGTTTTTCTTCATAGAGGTGGAAGAAAGCACTACAGTGTACAACCGTAAAGTGCTTCTTTATGGCTACCTTGCACTAGGCAACTGTAGGTAGTGACCAGCCTCAACTTTACTAAAGTCTCTTGTAGTAACCAAAGCTCAATTCTCATTCTTTCTCCAGATGAGGGTTCTACCTCAAGAGTGAGCTATGCGTCTCTATTCGCTCTGAGCAATGCCCTCGCAAGAGCCATCACCAGCAGAGCCCGGTCTTCGGGCTGCAACCGTGACGGAGACTACGTCGTCGCTGTGTGCATGCAGCCTACGCATAAGTAAGTTTTCTGAGCCCGTAAATGGTCTCAGTTTTGTCTTTCCAGCACAGTGACAGCACTTCTAGAATTGATAACTGTGTATAATCTCTTCGATTTTTGAGAAATGAACCGCCTCGTACTATCCACTAGCTGATTAGTGACAATTTTACAGCAGAAACTAATTTCCCCTTGTCTTCCCAGCACAGTGACAGCACTCCTAGCGATATGGAAGGCAGGCGCTGCATATGTGCCTATGGAGCCGAGTTTCCCACAAGCCCGCATCACCCACATCCTGACTGACGCTGAACCAGCATTGCTTATATACGATGATAGTGGTAAGCCTCGTCTATCCTCCAGATACTTGTATAGCGCTAGAGACTAGTACTCGTAGCAGCCACTGAAGTCACTAAACAGTCACTTTTCATTCAATCCACTGAAGAACGCGCGACCGCCAATGATTTTGTGTGTGCGGCGAGCTCCTGCAGTGTGGAAAAATTGGCCGTCGCTGGCCAGTATCAGCTGTCAAGTAATTTTTGTGCGTGGGTGCTGGAAGAAGGCACACGAAGTAGTCAAGTCCCTCTAGTCATGATAGTACGGAAATCTTAGTGCTTGGAGATTTATGGTTTTCCATACGTCATGATGGTTTCAGTCAACAGAACTTCTTTATTCGCTGTATAGTAGTAGCTTTTCTTTTGTTTTCAGCAAATCCAGCTATGTTCACCAGCAGCGTCCCAGCGGTTTCCTTCAAGGAGCTGCTTGAGGAGGCATCAAGTCTGTCCATCGAAGAGCCTCAGGATATAGAAGTGCTTTCTGCTTCGATGACCAACAGCATCGCTATAGTGCTGTATACTTCGGGAAGCACGGGTGTGCCTAAAGGTATTAAATATGCTGTCGGCATCCACAACACCATCGAGGATGCTGGAACATTGCTGCCATCAACCCAAAGTCCTTCTCCGTTACTTTAAGGAGTTGTGCTGGTTGGGGTGAGCTCAGCAGGGGGACAATGCACAATACACTCCAACGCGGGATGTCAGTGCAGATCTCATTTTCCCAGAACGAATTAGAATTAGAATATGCTGTCAAATCTGGCTGTAGCAGACTTTACAACTGGAATTTATTGAATCATCTTTAGATAGGTACTTAGGTAGGTACTCTTTTTTGTTGCAATTAGTAAAAATAACCATAATTGTTCCAGGAGTCCGTATTCCATACTCAGCGATCTGCAACCGTCTCTGGTGGCAGTTCCGAACGTTCCCGTACTCTGATACTGAGGTTACGTGCGTTTGGAAGACAGCCCTGACATTTGTAGACTCCGTGACGGAGATCTGGGGACCATTGCTTCATGGACGTACCCTGCTGGTGCTCTCGAGAGAGACAACGAGAGACCCACAGAAATTAGTGAGGGTTCTCAGTGAGAATCAGGTACCTACATCAGTAATCTAACGTTTTTTTTTTTTTATTTTTTTTTTCGAACGGACTAAAATGCTGTTGTAGTCGTTTGACGATTGCTGACAGCGTTACCGGACTACTACTGGTGAGTGCTGAAGGCTCTCGACCATATCAAATGGTTTAGTTGGCAACAAACGCAAGGGCACCACTTAGGTACGGACCTCGGCTTGGGCTGTTGCCAGATTGGGAGAGAAATGATCGGAGAGGCCCGCCCAGAGGGGGCGGCTACGGGAGAAGTAATCTAACGTTTTAGGGCTGATTTATATTTATACAGTAGCTTTATCTAACTTCACTGGATTGCAGAGCTGGATTTCGTACAGCACCTGATATAAACACGCTTCAAAGCAGTCCAGCGTCCAGTACCAATAGAATAACTCTGCGACTCCAGTGATGATAGATACAGCGGCTGTATCAATGTATATCCGATCTAAATATTTGGATACTTCTTGCTTATACACTGTGTTGGTCATTATAGTGACGTATCTCTAGTTCATAATCCACCATCTTGATAAATTCGTTATTTGTGTTGATAAGTATCTAAACACCAACTTTTAAAATTCCAGGTACAACGTCTCGTCTTAGTACCAACTCTACTCCGCTCCATCCTGATGTACCTTTCCCTATCTCCATCAGAAAGACCTCTCCAATACCTTAAGCTCTGGGTGTGTTCTGGTGAAACGCTCAGCAAGGAACTGGCTGCACAGTTCTTCAAGTCTTTCGGAGACCAGAACGGGTATAAGCTGGCCAACTTCTATGGCAGTACTGAGGTTATGGGAGACGTCACGTATTATGTGCTGGAGAAGAGGCAACAGCTGGATATGTTTCCTACCATTCCTATTGGTAAGCATCAAACGTTTTTAATTTAGTGATGAAGTGGATTAGTTTGGTGCCTACAACACCAGTAGAATTTACCTTATGACTGACAAAGTTGATAAAGTTGAACCATTCAATCTCCTAGATAGAGAAAATACAAGTAGTGTAAAGTAAGGAGACGTGAATTTTAATCAATTCAAAAATCACCAACATAAAGTAAGTTTACTGGTTTTCTAAAATTGGGCCGGGCCTATGACTACCTTTCAAGCATTCTTACTGATCATGAGACCGAAATGGTGTGTGAAACTATTTTTAGCCAATACAAATACTTACACTCGAGAGTTGACGAATGATAGGAGTCAGTGGAAGAAGAAAACATGTGTGCCGATACCGACCCCACATAGTGAGGTATAAGGGCAGGGAAATGATGATGATGACAAATACACTTGAACATTGAACATTCCTCATAACTCACAGGAGGTCCGCTGGACAACTGCGCAGTATACCTGCTAGATGAAGAGATGAATCCATCCCGTGAGTCGGAGCCGGGCCAGGTGTGGGTGGCGGGCGCTAACCTCGCCGCAGGATACGTCGGGGGACAGAGCCCTGCCAGCTTCCATGATAACCCACATTCTGCTCATCCAGGTAACTTCCTAACGATATCCGGATATTCATATTGGTACAAAACTAACTAAAATGATTGCTAAATCTGTTGTCATTTTCTCTTTTCGTTGTAAAGCCGCTCTAAAATGACAGTTGAATATGAACAAAGGGATTAACTGATTTGCTAGTGTGACTGACTAGGAAACTCACGTTATATCAATCGAGCATTTTGTCTATCACACCTTTTGTTGTACTTTTGAGATGTGTACCATTTGTCACTAAAACCTTGTGACTATGATGATAGTCTGAAAAAGTCAGGTCTTTGGACAGCCAGAAAAGGTCTGACCATCTTACAAACTCTTCAGTGGTCAGCATGATTTTCTGCGACTTTTTTTATTTGCTTCAGAATTCGGACGACTCTACCGCACCGGTGATTTTGGAACTCTACAAAAAGGCGTGATATTATACGCTGGGCGTACCGACTCGCAAGTGAAGATCCGAGGACATAGAGTTGACTTACTGGAGGTGGACCAAGCAGTGGCCAGTGTGCCGGGGATTGACAAATGTAAATACCATGCTCCAACACTCAGCTAAACGAAGAAATCTGTAGAATTAAGTTCAGATATCTTGCCACGCCATTCTTGAAGTCAAGAAAGTTTGAAAGTTTGTGTCGAAAGTTTGTTGTTGAGCTGTGTCCATGCTAAATGCCAACCTACCTTTGAAATTTATTTAGGCTGATGAACAGCATCGTCTTTGCTCTCAAAATAATAAAATCGAAATGGCAATGTCCGGTAGCTCGGAGAGATAGCTCTCATTGGGGGTTTAGGGTTCTCATCAAACATGAAAACAAAGGTAGCATTTTCATCTAAGCGTTTCCGTATTTCAAAGATTCCATCATCATGAAAATCATCATTGAAATCTTCCATTATTATTTTGCTTGCCGTGACCTATAACGTCATCATAGTTAGCCTTAAGTTTACTGATAAGCACTTTATCATCAGGTGTGGTGCTGTGCTACGGGCTGGATCATGGTAACCCTGAGATCCTGGCATTTGTGACCATAGAGCCGGAAGCTAGGATTGCGGCGCACCATGTCGAAGCCACTCTCAAGAACTCGCTGACCAGCTATATGATCCCGCAGGTATCTGCCAATAATTAGACTTGGTCATAAACAGTTCTCTTTAGGTCAACTCATACTAGCGCAGAGACGAAGCGCATCGAAGAAACTTAACATAGCAAATTCACCCTTATCTCTACAGCGTAATGCACATATAATTTCTTCTTAGATAAAAAAAGACGCGCAAATGCACGCGCATTCGAGAGATTTCGCGCGTCTGAATTTGCTATGTTAAATTTCTTCTATGCGCTTCGACTTTGCACTATAGAGTTGAGCCTTAGAGTGTCGCGACGTTTCTTTATGCAAAGAGATTTTCGTTCCAGGTCATCGAGATAGAGTCTGTACCATTGCTAGTGAATGGAAAAGTGGACAGACAAGCACTGCTGAAGATGTATGAAAATACCAATAATAATGGTTAGTCAAAACCCTTGCAGAAAAAACATTTTTACTATGTATTTTACTATGCGCATATTCACATAGCAGAAAATTTCCGTAGCTCTACATTGCTTCTTCAAACGTTCAAATAGCAGGGGCTCTACACTTCTTGCTAGACATTGCTTGTTCAAACGTTCACTTAGCTGAAGTACTACGCGTGTTGCTCTGCATTCTTTGTTTAAAATTAAAATTTTCACGTAGTTGACGAGCTACGCGCGTAGCTCTACATTGCTTGCTCAAACGCTCACGTAGCAGAAGTACTACGTGCGTAGCCACATCCACTTGTACGTACTTTTCCACTTTGTACGTAGCTAAATAAGTACTACGCCCCTTGAAATTGTCGTAGTACGTTTTACTGATAAACGATGAAGGGTAGATTCTTTCTTTGACGTGCCTTCATGCTTTTGGTTTTTTCCGATTTGAATAACTAACTCGACTATTTTTTGTAGATGACTCCGAAATACCCCTCGACATCGACTACTCAGGGGTAGAACCCGAAGTCTTAGAAAAAGCGAGGGTTCTCTTCGAGACCGTCGGCGAAGTCCTAGGCCGTGCTGCCAGGGGAGCCCTATCTATCAGAGCTGGCTTCTACGAGTTAGGAGGGAACTCTCTTAACTCCATTTATACTATAACCCGGCTTAGAGATAAGGGGTATTATATTGGTAAGCTTTTTACTACCGGAAGGCGAAACGATAACTAAAATGAAAAAAAAAACTTTCATAGATAATAGCATATTTGATAGAACATAATCTTTAAGAATCTGAAGAGTCTTTTGCGGTAAAAATACGTACGGGTACTTCTCAAAACAAAATCTTTTGCAAAGAGCCCAACAACAGTGTTCAATGTTTTCAGAAACTGTGCCTTGAATAATTTCTAAGACATCATGATGTTATTATGCGTAGGTTTACCTACATAAATGTTTACCTACCTATTTGTGAATAAAAAAAAACTAATCATAGAAAGAGCTCACGCAAGAAGTCGAGGCTTACAATAGTTTTTCCTTCAAAACTATGGTTTATTTAGAGCTCTAG
Source organism: Eulithis prunata (assembly GCA_918843925.1). Lineage (NCBI taxonomy): Eukaryota > Metazoa > Arthropoda > Insecta > Lepidoptera > Geometridae > Eulithis > Eulithis prunata. The sequence goes on along the minus strand of OU974030.1, from coordinate 4,853,010 downwards.
GAATATACTTACTATGTCTAGGATTACAGTCATGAGCCTGCCTAATTTTCCATTTTTTTCACAGAAATAAGTGATTTCCTCGGTGCTGCAACCCTAGGCGAGGTGTTATCGTACATGACTACCAACCCTGACTCGGATCATGCCGGTATTGACCAGTTCACGCCAGAACCGATGAGAGATGTCCACAAGCAGCTAATTATTGAGTGAGGGTATTAACCTAAACGTTAGATTTAAAACTCAATAAAATCCAATGATCTTAAAATAAAAGATAAAATTAGGATAAAATTTAGGCACCGGCACTCTAGGTGAATATCCTTTATCATCACACAAAATGTTCTCAGTGGGGTTTGAACCCACAACCCACACCGCGTAGTAGGAAAAATCGAGAAAATCACAAAATATCTCGCCTGTCATCGAGAAAGCTTTCTCGATATTCGTTTCATTCAACTAAATAAAACAGACTTCGGACTCTGACGGGCAAGCCAGAAACTTCCAGCTTAGTTTCTAGAGTTTTTACCATCAAAATAATGTATTAAAGCTCTAGCAAAGCAATACATTCGAACAGTAGAGCAATGTGGATCACTATAAGTGGTACATAAAAGTTTCAGATGCGAGAATATTTTCTTGATTCATAATTTTTAGAGCGTGATTTCCAGCAGTCGGGTTTTAGTTTGTTTCTAATAATATCCTTCCTTACAGTATGATAGTGTCATCGTTCTACGGCAAGGCAGAGTTGGAGCAGTTCCTCAAGCATGAGATCGAGGTTCGGGACTACGCGCATCTTATCGAAGCCTTGTGGACGCCGCTACTGACTGCTGGCCTTAGTGTGGTGCTTTCTGATGGTACCTTCTATTTTTATTTACTTTCCACCATTGTATATCTCTTTAGATAAGAGCCTCGCACGAAGCTATCTCTGGTAAATCAAATGTCGGAACAAGTTTCCACAATTTAGCTCGCAAGAGCAGAGAAAAATATAGGTTTTACACGAGAATATCAATGGCTGACCGGAGAAACGGAAGTGGTGTATGTTGCCAACCTAAGGGAAGACTGTTAGTGTGACAACATCACAAAATAATCGGTCCGTTCGGACACGCCACTGCTCTTTATCATATCAACAGACAGTTATTGTATGTAACACTAATCAAACAGAAAGCCCAGCCCTCGGCAAGGAAAAGCTCAAGATAGACCTACAGTAATCTTAGGTTGAACCAGCGGTTTGGAAGTTAGTTCACAACTGTACCTACCTAGGTACATTGCGTAACCAGAATGCTGATTCACGGAGCTAAAGTCAATATAGAGCTTCCTTAGTTCCAGAAGTAACAGGTGATCACAATATCATGCATACATAAACCTTTCTTCTGTTTACCAGAAACTGGCACGCCAGTTGCAGTGGCTCTGAACTTTGACGCTCGCGATGAGCCTGAGATCGAGCTGTCAGGCGGCCTCGCCAAGATCATGGGCTTCTTGGAGATGGTGGAGTCTTCCGTCAGAGATACCATGCTGCCAGCTGGACAAGGTAAGGTCTTGGAAGGTCTAGTAGAGAGAAGTAGAGAGAAGAGAGAAGGAGGCCTATGCCTATCGATAGCAACTATCGATACAACTCTACAGCAGTCAACGGAGCGCTCGTGGCGGCTTGCTTAGTCAATCTTCACCGATTATCTAAATTTAAGTTCTGCGCTGTCACTATTTGGATGACGGTTTCCGTGCTTCGTTAAACTGTTGATACCGGCTCTAGCAGTCGTTAAGCCATGACGGACGCCTTAAGGCGGCCTAAAAACTCTGTCAACAGAGTTGGCCACTAACTCATGCGAAAAAATCTACTTTCTTTACGATGTTTTCCTTTACAAGACAAATTTAATCCACTAAAATTACGACTACACTCCAAAGTAACTCTTTTAAACCTTTCTTGAATAACAAACCCTTATCCGGACTTTTATGTTGATATCAGGAACTATTCTCCACTCCTTCATGATGGCGACATCAGAGACCCTCAGTGCCCGCGACAACGTCGCAGCTATACAAGCACTGGAGACTGCGACCATGCGGGTAGCCCACGAGAGGAAATTCCTGGGCGTGTTCACAACAAACACTAGTCCACTCACACAGGTAAAACTCGTACATAGATAGAGTGGTAAGTAGGTGTACAGAAGGACATTGGTATATCCAGGATTTCGGTGGGAAGACCCGGAGCTTTTGGGGGGATTTGAGCCCCCCTTGATCGGCGACAACGATGCATTGCTTCACTGAGCATATCCACTGAGGACGTGCCCTATGATGCATTACGCTGCGCTTACCCTTCTGAAGACATGTCGATGTTAAGTATCAGTGCGTGTAATAGCCCCGGCACTCATACCCTTCAAACCGAAACACGCAATGCAATCATCACAGTTTAGCGGCAGAAATAGTTACAGTCCTACCTAGTACCTACTTCCCCGGATGAGCTCTTTCACAAAAAGCTCTAGGTACTTACTGCTACATCAGACTAGCGAAACTTTCGACCTAAGTAGACTCGTGCTTTCGTAAAAAGAACAATGTATGAAACGGGTATTAAAATTTGAATCACGTTTCATACAAAACGAGATTTTCAGTGTGTAATTTTGGTAGAATGGGGGTCCCGCTTCTTCTTACGTAGGGAACTACGTATTATACATAATTCTTTGTGTTACATAGGCATAATCTACGCGTGACGTGATCATTTTGATGTTTATTTTTTTCTATTTGTCACAGCAACTCGGCAGTGATGTCCTCGGCTTCCAAACGCTGCTAGACTACCAAATAAACCAGTACGTGGACAGTAATGGGGTCAGGATCTTTGGCAAGGCCACGGACGATATGCGAGCCGTCGTGTGTTGGAAGCCTGTGGAGTAGGCTGTGTTTTTCGAAGATCAAAATGTCCCAATTTCCATATTAATCTCTATACCTTATTCTGTATAGGTATTTCTCGCAAATCGAATGCGTTTGCTACGACTATAAGAAAAAAAAAGTTGACAGTTTGAATGCGCTCTATCGAAAAAAAAAAACTATACAGGGTGATATAGGTAAGCAGTTATTCTGTAACAAGCCAGTGTTTCTTAATCTATTGCGGAAATGACCCCTCTTATAAAAATAATCGAATTTTAATTAAATGAAATTAAGGAATGGGCATTCATTGGGTATCTACACCTACTTATTCTCCGCGTTAGTTATTAATGTAAAACTACTTTAGATGTAATTATTCACCAGTGTTTCTTAAATATAGGTAAATAGGTACCTACACACACAAGTTATAACGAAATCGATTTTAAATGTAGGTACCTAATAAGTATAACTTTAGGATAAATAAGTAGTACCTATTTGGCTGTTTAGCCCAGTGATAATTATTTAGCTTGTTGTGATATTTGAAAGAGGCGATACAATTTTATTATTAGGTGCCTAGTACCTACCTTTAAAATTATGTATTAGTTAATATCTACATGGTAAGTTATTTATATAAAATATTGTTGTATTATGACTGTGATCATTTTAGGCAAAGACAGATTGTTAAATCAGTTTTTGAGATTGATGCTAGATATACCTAGTATACAAAAGTTTTAGGCACGGTAATAAAATTAAAAATAAGTTGTTTTTTTTTAAACAACTTGGTAAACCGATGATATCATCAATCCTTTATTTATTCAATTGTAATACCTAGTTTAGCACAAACATATAATCTAAATTTATTTGGTATGATAGTATGATGGTACGTAACTTGTACATGTTTTTTTTGATGATATCTACGTTTTGAGCCAAATATACTATTTGTGTTTGATGATTTTATGATGTACCTACCTATATCAATTTCAATTATTTACGTTTACGTTTGTTTACGTTCTACATACATATTTATAATGTAGGTAGCTACTATTTAGTATTAAACGAAACGGGCTATTTTAAAACAATTCACCTATATTATACCTATTATTGTTATGTTTAAAATATAATAACAGGTTAAAATTTGTAATGTATTAGATAGGTAGTTGCTTTTTAACGCCTATTGTTATTAATAAATAATACATACCAAAAATTGTGTTTTCTTAGATGTCGTGTCAATATACCTACCTAAGATATATACAAAGTTGATGTCAGTACTTTACCTATTAGGTGGTTAAAAAAACAATGTTTGAATACTTTGGACTATTATTATTTGACTAGACTATAATGATTTAGGCAATGTGAAACACTGAAGCATACTTACTAAAATAAGCACTACCTACAATAAGTAGGTTTAACGAGAATACAATGTAGCGATGTTTTACTAGGTATTTTCTGACTAGATAGGTAAGGTATACATAATAAAAACATTTAGGCATAATGACTTATTTTCAAATTCAATATTCTTAGAAAATGCTTTTACATCGACAAATATTCAATAACAAACAGTGACACTACAAATTGCTACAGATTTTCATAGCAGATTTTTTTTATTGTGTGTAAATAAGTAGATAGTCTACGTAATCTTTCTTATGTACTAAGCTGATGTTAATCGAATCCACTAAGTACTTAAAGTATATTATAATGTTATTTAAACACAACTTTAGCTTGTCCATTAGTTAGACAATAAAGTTCTAAGCAAGTTAAGTCCTAGTTATAATCTATCCTAAATTTAAAATTCGTTTATTAAGTGCTCTGGAGAGGTTTATTTTGAATTCTGCTATGAGTGAATCTAGCAGAACCAGGTTTTGACTGGCGGCTGACCGTCCGCCGATGCCTCATGTCAGATGGCAACACCAAACTTCGTCAAATCCGGCACATCGATATCATCCAGATCAGCTTTCATGTAGCCACTGACATCTTTAATGGGAACATAATCATCAGTTCCATCATTCAGATCCACGATTGGCTCCTTGAGAACCGGGATGTCAAACTCAGTATTAATATTAGCATCATTCAGGAGTTTCAAGGATTCCTCAAGAGCAGTGCGGTGTTCGGGAGAATGGCCGCTGGTTGAAGGGGTTTTATCGATGATCGATTTGCGGTGGTGAAGAGAGTTGGTGGCTGAACCCATGTAAGGAGGGGGTTGGGGGCGGTTGTAGTTACCAGCTAGATTTGTGGTCGATTTCGGACTGTAAGGACGTGCTAGGCTGTTGTTGGGACTGAAATCATAAATGGAATTAAGACTATTTCAACATTTTACTCTTAAATAAACATTTGGGAGTATGAGGATATAAGATCTTACCTGATACCATGACTTTTTAGGCTGGTGTTGTCAGGGATCAAAGTTTGATCAGTGTTACCAGTATTGTAACGACATTGCTCAACATTGCCAGATCTGTGAGCTCTGAAATTAAAATTTGAACCTTTACTGAAGGCACCAGTTATAAGGAAGGTATATTTAATGTAAAATTAAATTAACAAGATGATACATTAAAGTAAATTGGGTTAGAACCAAGTGATATGACTGAAAGCGAATTGTAAAATAAACTTTACAGCTAAGAAAACGATACAATTAAGTCAGATATTTAGAGAAATATCTCCCAGATTAGTTTTTAGTTAGCAGGTATTGATAGAGCCAAACAAACACCATGGTTTGGTTAAAACATGAGCTAGTAATAATTAAGTAGCTACAAGATCAAACCTTCTATTTCTATAGTCAATACAAATGTGAAATATATTTTCGAAGAAGTTATCAGAAACTGGATCGCTGAAATAACAAGAAAACTATCAAGAATGTATTAAGGTGTATCTAATAAAGACCAAATTAAAAGACAGCTCTAAAGTAGGTAAATAAAACAATTAGTATACTAATATTAGGCCAGAATTGGAGGGTAGTACGCAGGGTATCGATATAAAAAGTAAATCTAACATGATTTAAGTTTTTGAACATGACCGGTTCAGACAGGCCTTAGGTCTCTATAAGTGTAGGTAAATAGTTTAACTTACACAGCAGCCTGATGGTAACAGGCGACAGCTGTCAATGCGGCTATCGACAATGTAAATAGTGTTATCGGCACTGCTAGTACCCCAAACAATTGCCTTGCGTAACTCCTGGTTGGCAGAGAATGTCGACGTGGTGCAGTCCAAATATCCTCATCCGCTTTGTAAGGCTTGTTCTTACTAGTGTTGGGTATCTCTGTTAGGTATTCTATGTGCTCGGTTTTACGCTCGTGGTAAATTGTGTTGAACTGGGGAACGAAAAAATCCTTTAGCTTGTGTACCTATTTATCAAGATGCCCTGTTTGAGTTACTAAGTAACTCAACACTATACAAAAATCTACCAAATCTATCATGCTACATTAGCGAAACTTTACTACATCTTTGATTGTATAAATTTTAGATTGCACTAAAAAATAGCATAATATTCATAAATCAAAAGTTTCCTTGTTTAAGTGCACAAGAACACAGATTAAAACCCTAAATAGAGAACGAACCCAAACCGCTCGCACCAGTTTAAGGGGGTGATCGCGGGGGAGGTTCTTTAGTAAAAAGTTGGAGAATCTTTGGAAAAGAACCATTTTCGAAAGTAGAATGTCAAATTATTATGCCTTTCGATTTGACGTTTTGAGCCCATTTTAAAGTAGGTCTAAATGAAAGTGTTAAAATAATTTATCATTGCCAAGCATCAGTATTCCAATACAAAGTACTTCCTTGAGGCAGATTCAAGAGCATCTTCTTTGAGGAAGAACCAAGGACATCTAGTCCAAGAACACGTATTACTCTTACCAATTGAAAGCTGCACCAGTCAAGCGTGAGTTCTGCGTCACGGAAGAGGCGTTCACGCGTCGTACGTTTATACTCTCGCGGACAGCTCGGCAGCCGCGAGAGAGGGCGAACCTCCTCACGCAGTTCTTTCAGTGAGGAGGAGAAAGGACGGGAACTACCCAGTCGGACCACTAACCTGAAGTGACAAACTTTATCAGAGCTAGGGCTCGGGCGATATCTACCTAAATTATTAGGCCACAGCTTGGTCCTTCCATTCTCATAACACTATTAAAGCTAAAAACTAGCTAAAAACACAACATTTAAACGTAAACTAAAAAAAACTATCATAATTATGTAAATGCTACTATAGTATCACCGAATTTATGGAAGACCAAATATAACTGAAAACTAAAGATAACTACTATTTAATATTAAGTTCATACATAAAGTTCCTATTACCTATAAGAAGTCTTTAGAGATAGTATTAAATGCATACTTTGTTAGCGTACAGGCAATGCCTGCAAATTGTAATGCACCTGCGGGGCTCATGTAATGACTATTGTACTACCTACCCATTGAGAACTTGTACTGCACATGAAGCAATAAATCTATACTATACTATACTATACTATTTTTAGGCTCAGAGCCATTTCCACAAAGCAATCCATGTCGCAGGGGACTGCAAGAAATGGAAGAACCTAATAGAAAAGGTTATGAAGAGAAGTCGCGACCTTCAGCAATGAGAAATCGACACAGAGAAAGAGCCTTTTAATTTAACTATCAATATATTGTTGGTAGACCGGTAGAAGAGAGTTAGTTTAACAGCAAGTTTTTGTATCTTATTTCAACTCTTCTATTTTAATACCTAATATTTTTTCTAACAGTATCAAGTTTTAAAAACTTTGGTGTAACACATACCCTTCACCATCTTCCGGCTTCAACGGCAGTCGAGCTCCCATATCAATAGCGGAAGCTAGAAACGTGCAGTAAAGATCCTGGTGACTCTCCACCCACAGTTTCGTCCTCAGAATATCTTTGAGACGAGTCATTCTGGAAAATGGTTAACATATAGTATTATTCACGTAGGTACCATAATAAATAAAGTGCTTATAACCCTTCATCTACGCACTACCCACACACACAAATCCATCATCATCTGTGAGGTAATGCATTGTTATAGGCAGAAGTTACCGCTTAACATCAGGTGAGCTATCAGCTTGTTCCATAACCTACTTTTATCATTAAAAAAAATACTCATCTTCATTATAAGATAATAATATGCATAATTTTTGCTATGTAAACTTATAAAATCACTCAAAAATAACTACACTGTGTGTGATTATAATTTTATCTATGCTGATGAAAGGGACGCTGTCCCTGTGGGATAGGATTTAAATGGAGTAGGCTTATTCAGCACCCATAGATACCATCCACACCTAACACCAAGCCATCCAAGCCTAGTCTTAAATAAGTAGGTACACAACTAACCTATGTTCATCGAGCAAATCTTCGACGTTCAAGTTGTCGATCTTCAGTTCCACCTCATACCTCGCCAGGTTCTCCTTAGGCTGGAACCGCAGGGTTAACTGGACTCGTCGCGTCTCATAATCCTGTCTGTTCAGACCTATCACTTCTAACTAGAAAGTAATAAATCGTTCAAATAAAACATTCCTCGAGCTGGCAGAGAAAGACGCCATTTGATTGTTCCTCACTATCGAGTTATTCGAGTTATTATGTATTATGTAATGGACATGATATTACTTTCTAAGCAGTAAGTAGCCGACTGACTTCTATAGAAGCCAGTCGGCTACTGAATAATTATGGCACATAATAAGTGAATGACGGGTCAGGTTAGCAGAGATAATGATTTGGGGTGAACTGTCAATGGACAAGAGAAAATCTCTATAGGTGTGGTGGCCCACAGTTGTAGAAATACCGTAAAAAGTTGTTACTGTTCGGATAATAGGATTAAATTTTATTAAATAAGTGGTAGGGTACGATGACCCCCAGGTACTTACAATGATGGGTTTGTTGGTACCCCTAGGCGGAGTTCCGTATATGAACCCGGAATGGTGCCTCCCGCTGTAAATGTACCGTAGCCAAGCCGGCAGCTCTGGCTTGCCGAGCAGAGACGTGTGGAAGCGGTATTGCTGGTCGAATTCTGAAAGTGATCTCTACATACATAAACAAAAAATAAAACCACGCACGAGTGAACCTGATAAGGTGCCTTCGGTAAGATCGGCGTAAGTGGAAGTCCGGATGCCAAGCAATTCTGCGATATTTTTATATGATAACTAGCCGTCTCCCGCGGCGTTGCTCGCGTTCTACCCTTTAGAGTGTGACGTTTCAAAATTCCTTTCTTAGTGCACCCCTACACTATATAAGGATGTGCGTTGATTCTAAGTCAGCTTCAAAAGAGTTTTATATAGGTAGGTATTTAGAAGATTGCTTAGTTACGTGATTTATCCGGACTTCCACTTACGCCGATCTTACCAGAAGGCACTATAACTCTTATATCTACATAGATCTGTGATATAATATAACTAAGATACCTATTCAACATTCTTCTTTCGTGAGAATGTATAAAAAAGCACCAAAGAGTTACAAAACATTAAAAAAGCAAGTGGTACCTAGGTAGTCAAAGATAAATTTAGTAGCTTACCTTGGTAAGTCCAGTTGAACAAATTAGGACTGATCGGTATAGCGAACATTTCAGTTTCAACGGCGGTGTGGACATGGCCAGCAGACGCCGTCGCTATTACAAATAGCAAACACCAAAATGGCGAGGCCATGTTTCCACTACTCCTGAAAACACAACAATATTATTTAGTAGCAAAAAAGGTTTGATTTTGAACTTTAAAAATAATAGGTATATATATATATATACCTACTTATAAGTGTGGGAAAACCTACAACAAAAAGTTTGAGGTTCATTGGTATTTCTTCGAAATGGATTGCTGGGAGGCACGCGCCGCCCGGCATTTGTTTTTTTTTTCTCTATGAAATAATACAAAATAAAAAAGCATGATCCTATTCTACTTCTCTAACAATCAAAGCTAGTAGATTCTACTGAATTAGGTAGGTACTCACCGTCGTTAATCCATCTACCGCTGTTCTATTGAATAAACACGACCTAAATTCACTGGAATAGTACAAAATCGATTTCTATTTTCATTTCGGCGGCGCGGCGGCGGCGCGGCATGGACTGCATGCAGATCGCATGTGCGGGAAAGGAACCGCCCTGGAAAATGAAATTAGACAGAGACGTATTCAATAACTAGATGTAGGAGAAAAATAAGCAGAGAAGAAACCTAAGTCTCCCTACTTACGTGTTTACATATAAACCTACCTTCATTCAGTTTAGTATCTACCTATACCTAGGTAGGTACCCTACTTAGCTACCTATTACGAACGCAATAACATGGGTAAGTAGGTACCTAGGTATATACCTATTTAAATAACCAGACAGTTACGCACCTATTTAGTTATTTACTATTTATATATAAATGCTATTGATAACTTCTTCCTTGGTAGGTAGGTACTTATGTCGTAATTTTATTTACGCTAACGGCCAAAATAAACAAAGTTCGGCCCTGAAAATGGGGCGTGACGTAAATCGAGATACCTACGTCATTGGTTATCCGGCTAAATGAAAATGTGTTGGGCGATGAAAATATTACGTTCCGTTCTACGTTACTTGAATATATTTATTGTGAACAATTATATTTGTTAGCGATATGGCACTGAAAGTTTATATTTATTTAAATATAATGCGTTCGTTTATCAACCTAGGTATCAATAAAGGCCCAAATAGTTTTGAAACCAATAAAATAATAGTGAGCTTCGTAATTGGACAGAAACATAGTCTGCGTTGAACGTAAGGGTACGGAGGTGGGTGGATTAAAAAAAATGTCATTCATTATTTTGAAATGTCAAAAAGGCTGTGGCAAATCGGGGCGACTTTGAAAGCGTACGAGTATTGCAGATTTCCACGCTAAAATGTTATTTTTAACGTAATAATGTGATCACTGTGATCAGCAGTTTTCGCGAAAGAGGCGTGCATATGCCGTTCCGACGAAACAGCGGTGAAGTAGCCGAAAAATCATAGTGCTTCCTCGCGGATTTCTCGCCAGTTGTTTCGATCAGGAAACTCCTCAATATCATGTTGAAGTTCAAAAAAATGGGATCCGATAAAGTGCCTTTGCTGCTCGTCACCGCCAACGTAGGTTCTATCTTCGAAGATGTGAGTATCACTTGTATATCAATAGAAAATCATAGCTTATGGCAGTGCTAAATACCATTTTATAAATACCTAGCTAATTTAATTAAAATGTAACGCGTATGTCAACGATGACAAGATAAGTGATCTAATTCTGAAACAATTGGTTACACACTCTTGACTCCTTTAATTGTTAGCGGCCAGAGACATGACATCAGAGTTTTTTTTATGTTCATTATTAGTGTCACCGCCTTCACTGGCTGGTTATTGTTTTGTTATTCTAAAAAGAAGGTTTTACTTGTTTATGTAGGCATTGATTATTAGGTACCTACCTACTTGTATATTTTATCCTCTTACAAGATTAAAAAAAAGCTCATCATTTTAATAAAACAGCAGAAAAAATGGCCAGAAGCAATTCTTGATTGTTTTTATATTCAAATCCTATTATAAGTGTAGCAATGCAGTGTAGAACCAACCTCTTTGAGTTGTAAAAAGTATTCTAAAATTAAATTAAGTATTACAGCAAAACAAAGTATGAAATGGGTGCAAACTTGACTTTATAAGACAAGTTACTGGATAGACTTAGGCCAGAATACTGAAACGTCACTCAAATTTAAGCACCACTTAAAATTGCTCTGCCTCTGTTTGACATTACTGATTTGTAAGAGATGGCAATAATTTAAGTGTGAACTGAATTCATGTGGTGTTTGAGTATTCGGTCGATAGAGTACCTACCTAACTTGGATCCAAACTCTCCGTCCATTCTCCTTCATGCTGAGGTCTAACAAAACGTGACATTGACGAAATTATGGGCAACACTGTAAATGCCATTCGGACAAGAATTGAATTGAGTATCTGAGTGGCATATAGACTAGTCATTAGGAGATTGTCTGCTACAGAATGACCAATCATCATTATGACTCGACAAGCTGATTTATACTCAGTTTTATAAAAACTAAGAATTGATATTATGTTTTGTAATTAACATACAAGTACAAGGGAACAAGCTAGTTTGTATATTTGGCTATTTAATAACAGTGCTATCAGCCATGCATTATTATAATCTCCCTTCCTTATCGGTTGCAGGAAAACAAAATTATTTTAATAGTGCTATGAAATTAAATTGCTATTCATTATACAGCATGTATCTACAATGGCGACAAAAAATTGACACACGGGTAGAGCTACTTATTAGTATTCATAAAAAAATAATTAAAGTACAGTCAGCTGCACTAGAATGTGTACAATTCGTAACTTTCAAACTAGTGTCACCCTTGTGAAAACTTGTTTGGATCAATGTGATATTTTTACTGAACCTTTGCATCGTTATTCTCTCGACCCTGAAGCTCTGCAATTTCACATAATACATTTAGTTATATTGTATCTTCAAAAATGTTGAAATGTGCGAGCGAGAAGGTTGTCTGCCTTTACCCTACGCCTTAAGTAGTTTTCGCGTGAAAGCGTAACAAACAAACTTACATTCACATTTATAACTAGCCGTATCCCGCGGCGTTGCTCGCGTTCTACCCTTTAGAGTGTGACGTTTCATAATTCCTTTCTTAGTGCACCCCTACACTATATAAGGATACTACCCTCCAAATTTCATACCTCTAGGACTTATAGTTTAGGCTGTGCGTTGATTCTCTGTCAGCTTCAAAAGAGTTTTATATATATTGATATTAAGTATGATAAGTATGAGTAGGATGTTACTGCAGATTGTTTTAATTACATATTCTTTGCAGCCATCTGTGATGCTCTCAATATGGACCTCAGAGTTTCTTCAAGCAGTGGCCCGTATGGATCCAAAGTTCATTGCCCTTCACTTGCAAGAAGTCGGTGGGAAGACCTATGAGAAATCAATGCAGTACGTCCAAGACTTCGTGCAGAGGCTTTGCGACTGTCCAGAACTACGGTTGTATGACAAGATAAGGATCTTTCTGGATGAAGATTTCAGCTCCCCAGATAAATTCACTGTAAGTTTTTATATTGCTACAACATTGTTATGTTCAGAAGCTGGTGGATCTTTCTGGAAATCTAATGGGGGGGGGCTATGTCCAGTAGTGGACTTCTACAGGCTGATATGATGATGTTTTTGTTTCTATAATTACCTACGATTATTGTAGATATTGTCTATATACAATATAAATCGGCAAGTCCTACAAAAAAAACTCTCTAAAGATATAAAATCACGAATGTCTTAATCTATTCATAAATGAATCTTAGCAAGCAAGCAAGCTCGTAAGAATTAGTGGCCTACTCTGGTGACGGAGTATTAAGGCCGCCTTAAGGCCTCCATCGTGGCTTAACTACTCGAGCCGGTACCGACAGTTTAACGTGCCCTCCGAAGCACGGAAGCGCTCAGATGTAAATGCCACTAACGGTCACCCATCCAAATAGTAACCGCGCAGAACGTCGCTTAACTTAGATTCGGTAAAGATTGACTAAGCAAGCCTAGCCACGAGAGCTTATGAATCCTAACGCCACAAGAATCATTTTGTGCGTGAACGTGAACTTGACAGGCGTCATGTCATGGCTCAGTCGGTAGTAGCTCGGCCTTCCGTGCTGTGGGTCGTGGTTTCGAACCCCACCGAGAACAAAAATTTGTGTGTAGCAAACATAGATGTTTGTTCTATGTCTGGGTGTTAATATGTATCATAAGTATGTATAAAAAAAATTATATAAGTATAATATCAGCAATCTAGTTCCCATAGTACAAGCAGCTTAGTTTGGGACTAGAGGGCGTTGTGTGTAATATCCAAGGATATATTTAGAAAACGTGGCGGTGCGTGCAGTTTAAGACCAAATTATCCTTATATTTGCAGATCATGTAAACTTAGAACGCGGGAATCGACCTATGTACTTACAAACTACATAATTGTTATCTACGAGTAGGTAATAACGCATTTTAGTAATTACCTACAATTAGGCTGATCGCACACTTGTTATGTCATGATATCTATAATGGTTTTTACAAGGCATTGTTTTCGTATGAGAAGTAACAAAAAAAGTTGATCATCGAGCGGTTGCCTGTGCTAATAATAGCATATTCACAGAACACGTCCGGCAAGAGCTACCCTTTGTTATTTCATTGCATTTCGTCAATCACTGAAACTTATTTGCAAATAAACTATTTGTATTTGTATTTAAAGCTGTTTTTCATAAATAAAAATAAAATAAAAATGCCTTTTATTCCTACTAACTATTACATATTTTAATTAGTTACGACTTAGGACCCCTCTTGGGTATAGGTCTCCTCCAGTTTTATCCAGCTATCTCGGTCCGGCATATATCTCAATATTGTGACGTGGGGCAGCAACTGTTGGTATATTCTATTTTTATTTTTATTTTAATAATTTTTGGAAAACTAACAGCTAGGTATTTATACAGTAGGAAGATAGACATAATACAGTACACAGAAGGCCAATTAAAAGTTTCCACAGACAAATAGACTACAAGAAATTAAAACTAGAATTTTGAGGAGAAATTTAAATTAAAAAAAAGCATACTAAATTTAAAAAAAAAACTAGAAAAAACTAAATATCGCAACTAAATCGTGCAATAACCTTTAATAAATGTGCGTCCAGCCTTAAGAATGAAGACCTCGAGTGTATGACGTCAATACGCACAACCAATTAATAGTTAATAAAGCCACCACACACTTAGGCCTTGTACACAATCGCTTTAGACTCGTATATTATTATTATCATTAGTCTGAACAAGTTCCTGAGGGCCTCGTACGAGTTTTGGTGTGTAAATCTGGTGGGAAACGTCTGATGCCCAGCACACCAGTGGGCGCTGATTTGTATGGAGACACTGAGCGGATTTTTTGAGAAACTTAGTCTACACCAAGCCCGCACTCGCATGTCGAGCTTCGAAGAATCCGCTCAGTGTCCGAGAGACCAATCTGGAAGTATGCTTGGCCCTTTCAGATTTTTTTTAATGTATAAATTTATTTATTATTTATTTATTTTACTTTAATTAAAACGGATAACCTATTACATTAATTAAAGAATAAAGAATAATAATAAAAAATTAAGTCAAATATCTATTGACATAAGTATTTTTTGTGTAATTTTACACAAAAAATACTTATGTCAATAGATAGAAATAGTATTTTTTGTTTAAAATTACACAAAAAATACTTATGTCAATAGATAGAATACAATAAAAAATGTCACGAAAAAAATAAACATCACAAAAATTACGTACAAATTAATAAATGACGGAGTTCTTAAGTAACAAACAAAAACCCTTATCCTTTTTTTAAAGTCGGTTAAAAAGTGGCCCCTAACGCTGTATAAATATATCATCTATGCAAGAGCCTAGTTATTATAATTTATGTAAACTGGTTATTTTTTCTTGTTCAAGGCTCTTGGCAACATGTACTTCGCACATACATCTTTAACAGACATCAAGTTATGGGACTTTGAACTAAAGGCATACGTTGATGTGATCGGCACAGAAATACACACTGGCAACATCGAGATGGTCACCACAAAGGAGAAAGTCAAGTTTCCACAGCATTTTTTTCCTGAGGTAAGTTTAAAACTGACTTCCGCTTGCGACTTCTTTCGCGTCCCGTTGGATTCCGTTGATTTTCCTGGATAAAAAGTAGCATATGTGTTAATTCAGGTCACAATTATATGTCCCAAGTTTCATCCAAATCGGATCAGTAGTTTTTGCGTGAAAGAGGAGCAAACATCCATACATACATCCATAATAATAAAAAAAATATATAAAAGCCTTTTATTCCTACTAACTATTACATATTAAATTAAAATATTTAAATACCCTTCTTGGGTACAGGCCTATACCACAGAGGGGTCCTAACATACATCCACACATCCTTACAAACTTTCGCGTTTATAATATTAGTAGGATATGATGTATAGGCGACCAAGAAATTGGTTTACCACTCTAATGCTGAATATCATTTGCACGTACAAAACATCAAGGGCTATTTTCGCTTGACAGATTAATAACTGCTACGTCAGAATCTGTCATTCCTGTTTATTTTTTCCTTAGCGAATAATTATGTTACTGGGAGATGTCATCAAAAGTGGTAAACCAATTTCTTGGTTGCCTATACCCCAGACAACAATTACAGGCACATGAGGCTTCAAGATCTTTACGTCTCAGAGTGATGGACACAGTGCATTGCCTTACAGGGCACGTCCTCATTGGACTTGCTCTGTGAGGTAATGCATAGTTAAAGGCAGAAGTTACCACTTAACATCAAGTGAGCTATCAGCTTGTTCCATTACTTTTATCGTTAAAAAAAAAATACAATACACCATCATAGAACATACATGTACATTTCAGTGCAAATGGTCGCGGAAGGGCTTCCTACGCACTCGCTGGTGGCTGCGCGGTACTGCCGTGGAATTCGTCAATATCCATCTCTTCCATGACGCAAGCAATCTACTCGCTATGGAACCTTACCCTTCGGTTAGTATTTAGATGACTTACATCTTTTTTTATCATCATCATCAATCATCAATCAATATATATAAAACTCTTTTGAAGCTGACTTAGAATCAACGCACAGCCTAAACTATAAGTCTTAGAGGTATGAAATTTGGAGGGTAGTATCCTTATATAGTGTAGGGGTGCACTAAGAAAGGAATTTTGAAACGTCACACTCTAAAGGGTAGAACGCCAGCAACGCCGCGGGCTACGGCTAGTTTTCATATAAAAGATGAACCCACACACCAAAACAATACATCATAGAACAGCCAGTGTCTCGGCAGACAGATGCAGTCGGTGTCTTGGGCACGCTTCCGATTGCTACTGATTTGGACCAGTTGAGCTATAAATAAATAAAATAAATAAATATTCACGGACACTTAACACAACGCCTTCTAGTCCCAAACTAAGCGAAGCTTGTACGATGGAAACTAGATGGCTGATAGAATACATACATACATTTTTTTCTTGTAAAAACATACTTATAATACATAGAAACACCCAGACACAGAACAAACATCTATGTTTACAATACACAAATGTTTGTTCTCGGTGGGGATCGAACCCACGACCCACAGCACGGAAGGCAGAGCTACTACCGACTGAACCATGACGCCTGTCAAAAATCTATCTATAAATCGTTTGCAACGGTTTGTATATAGCTCAACTGAGTCATGTGTATTTTGTAAAAATTGTGAACTAGCTTCCGCCCGTTGGATCCCGTTGATTTTCCGGGATAAAAAGCCTATGAAATGTGTTAATCCAGGTCACGGACAATATACAGGGTGTTACCAGACCACTTCCGAAAACTTGGAGGTTCCAATCAGACCATGATACTGAAAACATTAAGCGAAAAAAATCGCGAAAAAAAAAATTGACTTGACTATCTCTTTTTAATTTTTTTGTCTAGTTACATACACACAGTATAACATAATAAGACATATCTACCTAATTATCTCATTTAAAAAAGCAAAAAAACAAATAAAATAAATAAAGCAGCAATGTACACGCAGCACGCAGATTACGTCTACTACAGCATGAACAGCTGAGAGTTCATCGCGGGTCATTCAAGTACGCGACGTGCGAGCGACCTACGTTAGTACCTACCTACGTTAGTAGGCACTTACGACACAGAATAAATAATAGTACTACGCCTCGACCTTACCTACGTGAATGCGTACATTGCGGGCTGGCGAAATAAATACAAATCTTTAAACATTGTTTTCTCCGGCTATAATTATTTTTCAGGATAACTGATTTTTTTTTGGTTGGGTTTTGGTGTGCTGTAGCTCCCCCTTTCGTTTTCGGAAGTGGTCTGGTAACACCCTGTATATTCCAAGTTTCATCCAAATCGGATTAGTAGGTTTTGCGTGAAAGAGTAACAAACATCCATACATACAAACTTTCGCGTTTATAATATTAGTAAGATAGTAGGTGTATGAATTTTCTTTGTGAATAAATATAAATTCTTAGTTTTATAATTTTACAGGTGTATTGTCGCAGTCGTCGTCGTGCGTTACGTCACACACTCCGACATCTACATTCCGATGTGAACGCGGCACCGTACTTTATATTCGGAGATTTCAACTTCAGGACCGACACGGGCGGTGTTGTTAAAGTATGTATAAAGCACCCAGTGGTCTGGTGGTAGTAACGCCTTCCGAGCCTTGGGTAATGGGTTCAAATACTGCGGTCGAAATAGTATCTATCAATCAATATATATAAAACTCTTTTGAAGCTGACAGAGAATCAACGCACAGCCTAAACTTTAAGTCCTAGAGGTATGAAATTTGGAGGGTAGTATCCTTATATAGTGTAAGGGTGCACTGAGAAAGGAATTTTGAAACGTCACACTCTAAAGGGTAGAACGCGAGCAACGCCGCGGGCGACGACTAGTTATATACTAAACTCTTTTGAAGCTGACAGAGAATCAACGCACAGCTTAAACTATAAGTCCTAGAGGTATGAAATTTGGAGGGTAGTATCCTTATATAGTGTAGGGGTGCACTAAGAAAGGAATTTTGAAACGTCACACTCTAAAGGGTAGAACGCGAGCAACGCCGCGGTCGACGGCTAGTTAGGGATAAATAGTGACTATATTTAGGATTTTTTTCGTCGGTTTTTGATCTAGTAAATACGTAGCAGTTAGCTGGTAGAGAATGCTATTTTAGCATTAAGATCGCCTGTATACACTTCTTTAAGTTGTGCAATAAAGAATTTTCTATCTATCTATCTTAAACCTAGTTTTATATTACAGAAAATAACAGAAGAACTAAACGCATGCCGTTTGCAAGACACAGCTAAGATCGACTCGTCTCGTCTCCAATACAAATCTAGAGATGATCATCTCATGTTGACTATTGGCAAGAAGGAGTTTGCACACGCTGATCACCAGAAAATATTCCGCGAACCTTGGGTAAGCTAATATCAACCTTATGTTGTACAAAATAGAGGTTATTTTTAGAGCTAGGGTCTTAAGGGAATTGTAGCCCTATAGGTATAGCTTAGCTTAGAGGTTATTTCAATTTAACTATCTCAGAAAATATTCTGCTAACCTTGGGCACAGATTATATAATACTATAAGTAATAGTAAGGGAATTTCAATCTTATTGCGTGAAATATAGACGGCATTTCATATGATAATTAGCCAGAGACAATTAAAAAAAAACATAAAGTAATCACGAACTTACGTTATTTAACTGATTCTGGTTATCAAAAGTGACCTTTAATATCATAGCTATAACGTTTATTTTCAGTTGCAGCGCTACGACCGTGAGCTAGAGGCCTTAAGACCGCATCTGTACGAGTTCCCGGTTAAATTCCCTCCGAGCTATCCCTTCGAAGAAGATGTACATCTACCCACACATTATATGAAAACTCGGTATAATATTCACTCTATTATAACTAGTAGTTCGCCCCGAACTGATATCTCGTGATGGTCGGGGGTTAATAAAACCCAAACAATTTTTATTGAGCAATGGTTGTAATAAACTTTGCAAATCCCTTTGAAATCGCCGTCTAGCTATGTACCAGTCTTACTTGAACTACAAAATCATTGAAACTCCAAGAAATAGTAGCTCGCGTTATACTGGAATTGCCAATTTTATAATTTTTACAACAACTCAAAAACTATTATACCTAGAATCAAAATAAAAACTGTTTTGGAATGTCTAAACACAGGACAAGCTTTGCTTAGTTTGGGACTAGAAGGCGTTGTGTTAAGTGTCCGTGAATATTTATTTATTATTTATTTATTGTATTTCAGTTGTCCAGCGTGGTGTGATAGAATCTTGCTTTCACAATCAGCACGACTTCTGGTACAACAGGAAGCCGGTCGGCAAGGGGAAAACCGACACTTGCATACCTCTAGGTAATATACTACTAACAATACTACTTACTATCCTACTAATCTATCATCAATCTATATAAAACTCTTTTGAAGCTGACAGAGAATCAACGCACAGCCTAAACTATAAGTCCTAGAGGTATGAAATTTGGAGGGTAGGTTCCTTATGTAGTGTAGGGGTGCACTAAGAAAGGAATTTTGAAAAGTCGCACCCTAAAGGGTAAAACGCGAGCAACGCTGCGGGCGACGGCTAGTACTATTATAAAACTGTAAAAAGCAAAAAACTAAAATTAAATATACGGATATACTAAATATGCAGATCTACTAAATAAACGATTTTGATTCCGAAAATCGAGTTTGTCTGTTTCTGTTTGTCTGTTTATTTGTTCGCGGATCACGTCTAAACTACTGGACCAATTTCAATGAAACTTATACCATTCAAAAGCCCTTTTTCCGGATTAAAGCATAGGCTATATTTTATTGAAATGAAAGACCTGGATTCTTAGATACAGCTTGACCTCTCTAAACCAAAAGCCGCCTTTGGCACGAGGTTAATCGTATGCCGGTTGACAGATATTTTGATGGAAAGTTTCGCACGCGTAGGAAGTTGCGGGTATCAGCTAGTATTATATATATGTATTCTATCAGCAATGTACAAGCTTTGCTTAGTTTGGGACTAGAAGGCGTTGTGTGTAATGTCCATGAATATTTATTTTATTTTCTATTTTATTTGCTTTGCGGTTACAGTCCAGTGCAAAATCATTAACAGTTTTTGAAAATGAAGTGTTCTCGAGATTTTAATGAATATTCTTCTTCTTCTTCTCTTCATTAATGGCCTGTGTCCGTCATTTCGACAGACAATTTTACGAATGTCAAGTGTTAAAATTGTAATAAATAAGTCAAGTCAAGTCATTTGTCAAGTCGGCTGTCGTTCGTTTTGAAAAGAAAATGGTGGATTTTCTCTTCAAAACCTGAAACGATTTTTCACATTCAGAAAAACCACTTTACACACATTTATTCCAATGGCCCACACTTTATGTTACGACCTAAGTATTATTGGTTAAAATTCCACCAAAATTAAACAACAATACTCACAATAACACAAGAAAAACTATTAAAATAAAAGTGCTATGTGTCGTTTCAAAAAATGTCAAAACTCGTGTCTAAATGAATATTATTTTGTCAGGAAATCGGTGACAGATTCAACTGACAGCAGCGGCCGAGTGTCGTCATCTGACAGCAGCCCAGCGCGGTCAGGCTCACCCGCGAGGAACAACCAGGTACATCATCATCCAGACACCAGTAGCGGTCACCGCTTTATAACAATTGCATTTTAGTAGTAGTCGAGCTTTTTGTGAAGACCTACGTCCAGCAGTGGACTGATATAGGTTGATGATGATGAGGGTTTTTTGTAAATTAGGTTACTATAGAAAAATGCAAGAGCGCTTCCGTGCTTCGAAAGGCACGTTAAACTGTCCCGGCTCTAGCAGTCATTAAGCCACGACGGAGGCCTTAAGGCGGCCTAAAAACTCCGTCATCGGAGTTAGCCACTAACTCATACGAGCTTGCTTTTTTTATTATATTTTTCTGTTTATTTTATAGTATTATTTAGAAAGGCGTCATAGCTCAGTCGGTAATAGCTCTGCCTTCCGTGCTGTGGGTCGTGGGTTCGATCCCCACTCAAAAACAAACATTTGTGTGCGGCAAACATAGACGTTTGTTCTGTGTCTAGGTGTTACTATGTATCATAATAAGTATTTTTAAGTTCCCTTAGTACAAGCTATGCTTAGTTTGGCGCTAGAGGGCGTTGTGTGTAATGTCCAAGAGTATTTATTTATTTTATTTCAACAGGCCAGCCCAGCCAAGACGCTGGAAAAGAAAAACAGCGTAGTTGAATTAGATGCGTTATCCGTCGCCGGCTTCAATGTTAGTAGGAAGAGTATCGCCGACCCTACTAGTGTCCAACAAGCTATTAACGCCAGGTAAATTTAATCTTTTATCAATATATATAAAACTCTTTTGAAGCTGACAGAGAATCAACGCACAGCCTAAACCATAAGTCCTAGAGATATGAAATTTGGAGGGTAGTATCCTTATATAGTGTAGGGGTTCACTAAGAAAGGAATTTTGAAACGTCACACTATAAAGGGGAAGAACGCGAGCAACGCCGCGGGCGACGGCTAGTACTATTATAAAACTGAAAAAAACCCAAAAACTAAAATTTAAGATATGGTTTAAACTATATAAACGATTCTGATAATAGAGTTTGTCTTTTTGTTTGTTCGCGGATCCAGCCTTAACTACTGGAGCAATTTCAACGAAACTTATATCATTCGGAAGTCCTATTTCCAGATTAAACATAGTCTGTATTCTATTGAAATCAAAGATGTGGATTCTCAGATACAGAATAAGAATACAAGGGTATTCGCTACTAGGGTCTTAGTATGCTGGTTGACAGATATTTTTATGGAAAGTTTCGCACGCGTACGAAGTCGCGGGTATCAGCTAGTAATATATAAGTTTAAAAACTTGAAAAAACTGACTTGAATTTGATACAACTTCATCAGCAGATGATGATGATGATGATGGTAGTTCATTGGGTTTGTTATATTGATCGTAAACACCATTGAAAGATCACAGGAAAGCAAAATACCGAATTGAGAACCTCCTCCTTTTTTGAAGTCGGTTAATAAAATTAATCTTACTCTATACTTAAAACTAATTTACATACTTAGGTACTTAAATTCACCAGGGCAGCAGCGCTTGCCTAAGCGTGGCTAGGCTTGCTTAGTAAATTTTGACCGATTATCTAAGTTAAGCAACGTTCTGCGCGGTCACTACATGGATGAGTGACCGTTAGTTGCATTTACATCTGAGCGCTTCCATGCTTCGGAACACGCTAAACTGTCCCGGCTCTAGCAATCGTTATGCCACGACGGAGGCCTTAAGGCGGCCTAAAACTCCAGAATTGGCCACTTACTCATACAGCTTGCTTTACCAGGGCAGCAGAATCAGAAATCTCAGCCGGTGGTCAACGTCGTAAGTTAGTCCGAAACCAGTCCGAAGGCTCTCCGAAGGGCGAAGCCCTATCTGCAGAACTAAGGCGTTTAGTCGACGCACCCGCTCGGAAGAGAACCGAATACGCTGTTATGGGAGCCAGTGCTTGTATGGGAGATCATAAGGTAAGCTTGACAGGCTTCATGGCTCAGTCGGTAGTAGCTCTGCCTTCCGTGCTGTGGGTCGTGGGTTCGATCCCCACCGAGAACAAACATTCGTGTGTTGTAAACATAGATGTTTGTTCTGTGTCTGGGTGTTTCTATGTATTATAAGGATGTATTTACAAAAAAAATGCATATATGTATTCTATCAGCTATCTAGTTCCCATAGTACAAGCTTTGCTTAGTTTGGCACTAGAGGGCGTTGTTTGAAATGTCCATAATTAATTATTTATATCTCCACAGCCAATCTACCTCCGCGTGATGCTACAATCAGACCGAGGTACGCTCCAAAACATACCCACACCCATACCCCGTCGCCTCCCAACCGACCCAGACTTATCCAAATCCACCCTCACCTTACCCGGAATCCGAACCCGCACCGGCTCACTCAACGAACAACTATTCCGCATCCCACAAGTACAAATAACCACAGTAGATTACAACAGTATCGATGGTTTATTTGTTAACGATATTGATTCAGCCCTACTTTCTGTTAGACATTGTATATATCCTTATACACCAGAGAGTGTAGACTCTCACAGTCCAAACGTAGAGGCGTCTTCTGCTTCAGATGAACTAGAAATCGAAGCTAAAAAGACGTTAAAACGTGATAGAAGCGTATCTCCTACGCAGTTGAAAAGTAGGCTAGATAAGCTATTAGTTGTAGAGAAAACGATACCCGAGTTGCATAGATTGAATAGTAGAGAGTCTTGTAAAAGTGATGGGAGCTCTAAAGGTGTGTGTTTCGCGTTGAAATGTTACGGGTTTTGTCGGAGAAAAGCAAGGAAAGTCAGGTGTAAGTGTTTTAGCTGTTGGCCTTGTTAAAAGTACGCGCCCACAGAACAATTCAGTAGTTGATATAAGATTGGACGATTTCAAATGTAGCCTTTTTTGCAATATTGTCTGATGCGCCATCTTTTGGTCTAATTGAAAAACTAAATGTGTAGTAGCAAGCAAGCTCGTATGAGATAGTGGCCAACTCTGGTGACGGAGCTTTTAGGCCGCCTTAAGGCCTCTGTCATGACTTAACGACTGCTAGAGCCGGGACAGTTTAACGTGCCCTCCGAAGAACGGAAGCGCTCAGATGTAAATGCCACTAGCGGTCACCCATCCGAATAGTGGCCGCGCAGAACGTCACTTAACTAAGATAAGCAGTGATGATTGACTAAGCAAGGTACGCCACGAGCGCTACGCACCCACAAAACCAATCAGTAGTTGATATAAGATTGGACGATTGCAAATGTAGATATTTTTGCAATTTCGTCTTATGCGCCATCTTTTAGTCGAATTGTAAAACTAAATTTTAATTAAAAGCAGAAATGATTTTCGACAACAAATCTGTTAAATAAAGGAGATAGACCGTTCTATCATTAGTCCATAGTGCATGACAATGTGGCGTTTTGTCATTGCATTTGTCGGTCAGATTATTTCGTAGTACAAAAATTGACTTTCGTATGAATTTCAAACTGAACAAGTTATGATAAAAAAATCGATAAAATTATTAATTATTAATTAATAATGGTATTTAAATGCATTTAGTTGATGAACAATGCAGATTAAACTAAGTAAAAGTATTTATTAATGGTTTTATCCAAACATAAAAGGTTAATTTTATACCTAGTTGTTTTTTTTAATTGTGCAAAATGTAACAAGAGAGTCGATACCATTGTATTCTTATTTAAAGCATTAATATTATTGTTTTTTTAATTTAGGGTTTAATTCTGCCTACTTATACGAACAATGCATTGATTTTTTTTTGTTGCATATTTATATTATGTGTTTTGTAGATTTCTACATATTCCATGTGCGTGGTTTTTGCATGCATTTTTAACTTTAACATAATCATCACTGTCCAATAGAATAATTTAGTGTAATTAGTTATAACGCTTGGCTAGACCAATTTTGATGTGCTTACAATTTGTATATAGATTGACTAAGTCTAAGAATTTACAGATAAATAGACTCTTAAAGTTACTTTTAAAATAAAAATATTTTCGTGTTGTTAAGTTTTAGGAAAAAAGGACATTTTTGAATTAATTTAAAAAAAAAAAAAAATTCGTGTTAAGTTTTTGAAAAAAAGTACATTTTTGACTTAATTTCATTTGAGATGCAATATTAAACTTAGTAATATAGTTTACTCAATCGTGACTTAATAATCTGTACATAGTATTAACATAAAATATACCAAAACACTACATTTAAAAAATAGAATCTAGTCTTGGAATCTAAATAATGATAAGACGATTCAAAGTGATCTTCGTATATTTTTTTTTATATCTTTTAATTCCAGATAAATAATTATTTATCGTGCTTTTACTACCATGGTTGCAATTTCAAACCAAAAATACTTTCTTTTAGTCACTATTATTATTTAAGACTGGTAATATTTCGGTATTAGATTATAAAATGGTGTTTAGATATTTTTAAATATTATAATTATAATCTTCTATATTTTATTTTTCTTACATACCACGAAATTGGTATATTTAATTAAAAAAGTTTTAAATAATTATGTAGGTGTCGCTTGCTAATATAATAAAACTAACCGAGCCATTTTGATGTCCAAACAATAAAATTAAAACTTATACATTCCAATGAGTATTGAGTTTTGTGAATTAGGCGTGTTCTAACGGCCAAATTACAAATAAGTAATTGACCAACAGAAACAAATATTATTTTGTTTTATCACCAATATTTTCTGTAAGCAAGCAAGCCAGTATGAGTTAGTGGCCAACTCTGGTGATGGAGTTTTTAGGCCGCCTTAAGGCCTCCGTCGTGATTTAACGACTGCTAGAGCCGGGACCGACAGTTTAACGTGCCCTCCGAAGCACGGAAGCGCTCAGATGTAAATGCCACTAACTGCCACCCATCCAAATAGTGACCGCACAGAACGGTGCTTAACTTAGATAATCATTGAAGATTGACTAAGCAAGACACACCCCGAGCACTTCTCAAATGTGTCTGTGTAATAATAAGAGCTATAGAGCCTAAAGGAAACTTATGAAGAGTTTTCATTGCCGTTCAAACTTTTTCCTGTTATTAATAAACTCGATGTAAGCGTGGAATAGTTACAGTTTATTGTCTCTTTCGATCAAAGGGTCTGGGGAAAATTGGATGGAGCCCAGGTCCCAAATTATTTTTTAACTTGCTATGATGTAACTTTGTTTGTTACAATACACTTACAATGCAGTTTTAAAAAAAATCATTATAAAGCAGCGGGAATAATTAGTTATTAAACTTCAAAAAATGCGTTCTTTTTCAATGTTGTTTATAGTATTTACAGGCGTTTACGTCAAAATAATTACTTTATTTTGAACTTAATTTTTCATAACCTAACTTTTCGTGACTGCTACTGCATAATAGATTATGATGAAACCAACAAAAGTTATAAACAACAAAATTAATTTAAAAATTAACTAAACGTATGCAAATCGGGACCTGAAATGCCCCAACGCCTTTGAGTCTGCTTTTCAATGCCAGACAAAACTCGGTGTAACTATTCCAATCTTACATAGAGTTCATTAGTTGTTACTAAGTGTATTTATTAGATGTATGATTGTTCCGAACAATAACTTTATTACCTATATATACGTAAATGCATTAAGTTATTTTAGTTATGTATTGTGTGGTGCTATGTAGTCATATTAAACTGTACGCACATACCTTAAGCTTTTATTTTACCCGACTTTAGACGCTATACCTTTACCAGCCTGTAGAAGTCCACTGTTGGACATAGGTGTCCATTAAAAGAAAGAAAAAAGAAGAAACCCGCTTTTGGACATGCTCCATACACCGACTACCCGCAATTTCATATTTTGCAGAAAGTTGACATAATTTAGCTACAATTTGCAAAGCCAGACATGTCATAATGTCTGGCTTTGCAAATTTAACAGACATTTTTTTAATGATTTTACATATCTAGTTATTTCTTTTAATTAGACTGGTAGAAACTTTTCTGTAAAATTTTTGTTAGGACAATTTTAAAATTTAGTTTTTTTGCACTTTTGTATTTAGCTGTAGTTCCGTATTGCCTGTAGTGTTGTGAATGTTGTGATGTGTTGTGCCTTAAGTAATGCTTCTGTAAGTATTGTTTTTTTTTAATTAATATCAGCTTGAGTACCTCTCACCAGGGTGCTTAAAAACGCCCTTTTACATGATGGAAGATTCTTGTTCCATGAACACCAAGCACAATGAACCTAAGCATGAATTGTTTGAAAGATTTGAAACTGAAAGTTGAATTAAAATCATAGAAAACAATATTACTGTGTACTTAGATAAGTGTGTGACAATGATGGATATTTAAGAATTTTCTATCATATGAGGTAAAAATTTGCAGGCTATTTGTCTATATGTCAAAAATGATCCCAGTCTAAAACTGCACGCCCCTCCATATTTTAATCAAGTAGACGCACAGTCTGATGTTTCAATAAGATCGTTGTACCTATGTATAGGAATTAGTTACATTATACTTCAAATGTTTTTGCAATGTTTAACAGTGAATTTATTTTTTTACAATCTCTTATGTAGGTACCTATTTCAAGGAAATAAACTCTAACTCTAATGATAAAATAGGGGCGTCACTTCTATCACGAACAAATCTGACAGTCGCCGCGTTAACGTATTCGAGTTATATTGCGTGTCAATGCCAGCTCGACTGCCAACCGTTGTAGTGTCACCGCGCAGTGTATCTCGGATACGCTAGCGTTACGATACGTTTGCGATTGTCACATTTATTCGTGATCAAGGCACACTTTCAAGTTGAAGTAAAGTGTATTTTAGCTCATTGTTTCTCCCCATTTCAGGCAACTTCCGTCAAGAGTTCTACTCCGAATCCTCCCCAAAGCACATCCGGTCTGAAGATGTAGAGAGTGTGTCAGAAAACGCAGTCGATTCGCCAAATTCAAGATACATTCATTTCAACCTTGAAAGTCCAAGCAGCGTTTTCAAGGAAACTGACATATAAGCAAGAAGAAATCAGAAAAGGTACAACAGATTATGAATGCCCTCTTAAGTTTCTAAGTCATACAGGGGGTCAATCGCGCTAAGTTGTAACAGCTCACCAGTTACTGTTACGTTATGGCCGATTTACACTGTAAATCAATCTAGTTGAAAGAACTCCTGGGAGTCAATCTCTCTGAAACACTGAAAATCGGCCATAACGTAACAGTAACAGTAACTGGTGAGCTGTTACAACTTAGCGCGATTGACCCCCAGGACATTATCTACTTTAAAAAAAATCTGTCATTCGTGTCGTGAGTTATTCATCTTTCCATTGTACCATTACGTAAAAAATCTAATTGTAAAAATTGCAAAAGCGTTGACTTGTGTGACGGTACTTTTTGTGCGACATCTTGCGACATATTTTGGAAACGTTGCAGCCACGCCTCTTTGCATGCGCTATCTCCTAACTTTTAGTTATCTATAATCATAATACTCTAAAGTGCGCGCAGAAAAATAATCAACTATAGGTCCACGAAAAATAGAATAATTTAGTAGAGTTTCACAACTTTCATGTACCTATTTCCTAGATCAAAGAAATGCTGCTTTTGAAACACCTACCATTGGTGTTGTCAAAAATAACTTTCTTCACTTCGTACTTTCAAAACCTACTCGACATACGGGCGAGTACGGGCTTGGTGTAGACCAAGCTTCTCAAAGAATCCGCTCAGTGTCTCCTTACAAATCAGCGCCCACTGGTGTCTGGGCAGACGTTTTACACCAGATTTACACACCAAAACTAGTACTCGTACTATGTAGGTTACGGCCAAAACCGAATATTCAATCCGTAGTAAAGGTTAGATAGATATTTCAGTAGGTAGATTGTTTATGCTCTAGATATTTTTCTCTACTCTCTTAGATGTAGAAATTTTCTTAACTATTCTTCGTGTTTAGAAAAAAAAACAACTGAAAGTCAACTTACATCGAATTGTGAGCTAAAGATGTATTCTTAAAAAAGTTGTTCAATTCGTCAGTGTTTCTTATCTTAAATCGTAGGTATTTTCTCGTCTATATAATTAGGTAGGCATCTATCTTTTTTCTTGCGTAAAAGAAAAAGTAACTAGACGCTAGCCTAAAATGTTATATAGATCTAGCGACGTAAAGTTGCATTTATAGTTCAAAAAAAGCTTGTAAAATATCTTCTACTTTGGACTCATCATTTTAGCTTAGGTAACTTAAAATTCTCACTATTTCTAGATGTGTCTTATCTTAGCTAAGTAGGTACCTAGGTACCTATAAGTTTTATGCTATTACACCACATTCCATTGTCTACTTATATAACTAAATCATAAACAGAAAAATATAATTACATAGGTACTATAGGTAAGCATACCTACCTATCTCAAAAGTTGATGAAATGATTCGCAACCTTCTGCGTTTGGTTTGTCTCAAAAAAATTCTCGTCGTGTCACAGTTGTGACCCGAAATGATTTTGGTTTCTGTCGGGTCACAAAACGCGTTCAACTTGGCATTGTTACATACTTACCTAGCATTATAAAAATAAGTAGATGGGCAAGTTAAAAAGTCGCGTTGTGTCACAGTTGTGACCTGAAATAATTTTTATTTCCGTTGGGTCACAAAATGCGTTCAACCTCTTTAACCGACCAACAACTTCAACAGACACTTAAAAAAAAAGTTCATTTCATTATGAGTTTTTAAGTCGCTTTAAGGCCTGGGTAGGTATAAGAAAAATTAATACTCTTAGGTACTAATATTTTATTTTCAGCTAGTAGGTACTTTTTAGAAGTTTATAAAGTCTAAGTAAGTTTTTCTTAGTCGTTGCCTCGAATTATCTTCTCGTCGAGAACCCATCTCTTTCTAGAGAAACTCTATTATGTAGTCGTCATTTCTTATTAAGTCTGTCGAAGTCTTAACTTCTTTTATTGTCTAGGTAGGTAAAATAGTTCTAGTTAGTCGGCATTTCTCTAAATCTATCTCGCTATTTATCTGTTGTGTACCTAGGTAAATTAAATATTCTGAATCGCTGTTCATATATAGGTACTCACAGTTAGTCATGTATCTAGTCATTTTTGTCCTCTTTGGTACTTAACAATTAGTAAAAATGGATAACAGTCAAATTAATGCAATTATGACATAATGGCGGAAAATATAAAAACCAATAGGTAGTTTGGCAGGTTTTTTAACATGTATAAAATTCGATACACGGTGCGTCGCAACACAATCAAAAAGTTATTCGATGTAATCTTTTTGATTTCGCTCGAACACATATATTATACTAATAAACTATTGAAACTATTATATTAACACGTTGCACGTCACAGCATGTATTTTAGTTTTTTTTTATTTATAAGTACTACATTACATTTACAAATAGTAGGGAGCGAAAACCACAGGGTAAATTATTTGCCATGATATATGCCATAATAAATGTTGTTCATATTTTGCGATAATGTAATATTTTATATGAATATGTGCGTAGTAATCGGTGTCTATTAAATATTTATTAGATAGGTATACCTACTTACATTATTTAGCATTATAGGTGTTTATTGCATGTTATTAAGGAAAAAAATATGAATATTTAGAAAAATTTATTAATGGTAGTATTATAAAAATATCAAACATCTTAATGGCGAATAGTACAAACAAAATAAAGTCTTATTACAAATTGTAACGAAATGCTAAGTACTTCACTTAATAATAATGCTATTATTTTGTAATTTGACATTTGTCTTTATTTCAGTAATTAACATACATACTTTTAATATAATAAAATGCACTTATCTGTTTTTTATTAGTACAATTTTTACAAAAAATATATTGTATTTTCAAATTTTATTATTGCTCACATCTATCTAGCTAGTCACTTCTCACGTATTAAATAAAATCTATCTAGTTAGTCACTTACTACTTTACTTACGTATTTAACCAAATATAGGCAAAATAATTTTAATATCATAACTTTAATTGGTAAAGTTGTTCTATTTCACTAAGGCGGTTTAGCTATCTTTGTAGTAGTGCATGCACATATACCAATCGTACGCCCCGTCTCTTTCTATCTCAATACGGCTGAGTGCTGCGGAGCTTACGCACACAAACATAGACAAACCGCCTTCGTGAAATAGATCACCTGTATCTCAGATGTATTGGCACACGCGGGTATAGTTATTCAAGTCAAAAGACATGACTAGGTTCATAAATAATAATTAAGCTATTGTTGATAGACGATTGATATGATTAAATTTTTAAAACGTTAGTTGTAGGAAAACACTATTTTAATAGACGTGAATTTATTGATGTTCAATTTTGTTACTTATGTACCTACATAAAATTTTTTGAACAATTTTTTTTCTATTTAGATGTGACAAAATTGTATTTTACTATTTAGGTAATGTGAAAATTATTATGAACAATAATATATTTATAGAAAATATAATAAATAAACCCTTTCGTCCATTCGGTGAGAAAGACCGGTTTATATAAATATTATACAAAATAGTATGATCTATGGAAGCTTACATACACATGCATAACTACATAATCTAGAAAAATATTTATAGAACACAGCATGTTCGCTTCCTATAAAGTATAAGAGTTAGCATAGCTTAGCTAGCATCAATATTAATATAAAAAAATGTAGTGTCGGTCATCAAACATAATAACCAAATAACTATTAGGTACATCTCCATTACATTGAAATAATATGATGTAGGTAGTAGGTACTTAGAGCGTTGAATAAACGCTGATAAAAATATACAATAATGTAGGTGTTTCTTAGAATATTTGCTAAAACTCTCACATCATTCAGTCTTATAATAATATGATCTAAGCTTAATCTATTATTATATCATGATGAGACATAAATATTAATAATAATGTCATTATTATTATAATAAAAACAATTGAATTTTATTTGCTGATTGTTTTTCAATATTTCTGATGTAATTTACCTTACCTACCTTCGACCTATTGTTTTGGTCAATTTATATAGGTACCCATTGTAATAATTGACGTACCTACTCAGTATATGATGCCTATTTTTTTGGTTTGTTATAATTTTAAAAATATTATGTTTACTCAGTGTAATTTTATCATAGAATCTTTACGTTGCCCGAATTTTGTTAATAGGTATTTATTCTTAATATCTGTATTAGTATATGGACTATAAGAAGCCGAATATAGCAAATTGTTAGCTCATAGGTGTCTACTACGATGTACTATCTAGAGTACGTATATACCTAGTTAGGTCAGCTTATAGTTACAATATTTTATCGTGTTCCAATGATCTTCTATTCGTGTTCTAGTAAAATTATTACTTAGTCAAGGTGTAAAAATATTACTCTCGGCAACTATAAGACACCCACAAAATATCTCTATAACTCGATTTTACTTATACAGCTTAGCTAAGTGCTCATTTTGGATATTCCGTGAAGCAGTAAAATAAAATAGTAATATTGATCTTATTTATCTACATAAAAGATATGAAGTTTGGTCTCTGCATGTCCAGTTTTCGGCAGTTGTCTTTTACACCTTGTATACCTATCTTAGGAATCAGAATGTTTTAGATCTCTAGTTCATCCTAATTAAAATTTTCATAATACTCGAAAGAGCCATTTTTATTATAATTAATATATTCTAGTCATGTGTTGTATTGTAATTGGTGTCCTTAGTACTTAATAAAGAATTTACCGAAATGACGGTGACTTTTATCTTACCATCTTAGTTAGTAGGTAAAGTACCTAACTAATTTAATTCTTGCATTTATAAATAAGTACAAAAAGTATGAAGTTCGCTAAAATAATAATTTATAGGTACTTTTAAAATGCAACTCCCGTATTGCCAGCAGCTTTGTCACAAGCAAAGACAAACGGACCCCGGGCTCTGTAGATGCACTAAAATTAACAAATTAGTATGTACTCATAACTGTTAGAAGGTAATAAAACATGTGTAGATAACAGATCTTTCTGTAAATATCAATAAAAACAATTTTTCCTAAATTTTTATGAACAGTCAAAACAATTGTAGATACATGTATCTCAAACCAGCTGTTAAGCTTATATACCTATGTATAAAATTGTCTTAAAATTAGAACATAAATAACTAATGAGTTACGCTTACAAAACATTTTTTTTTTGCATTTACAATAAATTGTGTACAAAAATGGAAGTATTCAATTTGAGCACCAAGAATTCTGTTTGGCAAATAAACTAGGTTAGTAAGTACTATTAGTACTTGATTTTGAATGGGTCAAAAACTTTAATTACTGTGACCCATTAAAAATCAAACAAAAAATCTAATTGCATCACACTGCTAGGTGCTAGGCTTTTTTCCAGACATCACAAACTAGACTTTGAGTGAATGTACCTTCTGAAGCCATTTCTGAAGCATAATTATTGCTCAATGAAATATAAGAGATTGCCGAAATATAAGAGGTATTATTCCAAGTTGCCTGCAATCAAAACTATCAGCGGCTGGTTGGAAGTTGATTTTTGAGATCAGACTCACTCTTTTTCCCCGGTATTACATAGAACCATCTTTTAGTAATGTTGCGTTCACACTATGCCAGAGTCGGCAGGGCATAGTGTGAACATAATAATGACTCTGTCCCGGCTCCTGGCCCAAGTTCATGCTTCTGCTCTCTAATGAGAATAAAGGCGATGTTGCTGTGGCAATAATGCCGGCAGCGACATGGGCATAGTGAGAACGAGGTATTACTGAACTGAATGCGCGGCTGGTTGGAAGTTTTATGTTTGAGATCAGACTCACTCTTTTCCCATGGTACTACATAGAACCATCACAATCGCAGTCACAACCGGTGCAGTCCAAAGATCCACCTGCACCCGCATCTGGTGACTCACCGGAGCCCTGGCAGCAATCTAAACACCCTCCAGAATCCCCTGCATCATGAATTGGAGTCTCGCAACAGTCGTTACAGCAATTCGCACATCCTTCAAAACAACTCTCCGTACACTGGCCGATGCTGTAAAAACAGTCTGCGATACAACGACAAAGGAAGCACCAGCCGTCCACTTCATCATCATCAGGTAAGTAGTAACAGCAGCATTCTTCTCGACGCCTTCGTTTTTCTTCTTTTTCCTCATCAGAAAGAGGTGTTTCTACAGTCGCTTCCGGTAATGGAACTTCTGGTTGTGGCGTGTTACTTACTGGTTGGGTGGTTACTATATCCATTTCGAATATTGTAGGAACTCGTGCGCAGAAAAAAGGAAGGAAATAAAACAATAACAAGAACTTCAAGAGTACCTACCTACAACCACTCAACTTCAACTTCTTTTTGTTGTGGCTTCTTCTTCTTTTATTTATGGCCTCTGTCCGTCATTTCGACAGACAATTTTGCCAGTGTCAAGTGAGATAATCTCTCTTGACACTGGCAAAATTGTCTGTTCAAATATTATTCGAATTAATAACAGTCAAGTCGGACACGAGTTTTGACATTTTTTGAAACGACACATAGCACTTTTATTTTAATAGTTTTTCTTGTGTTATTGTGAGTATTGTTGTTTAATTTTGGTGGAATTTTAACCAATAATACTTAGGTCGTAACATAAAGTGTGAGCCATTGGAATAAATGTGTGTAAAGTGGTTTTTCTGAATGTGAAAATTCGTGTTAGGTTTTGAAGAGAAAATCCACCATTTTCTTTTCAAAACAAACGACAGCCGACTTGACAAATGACTTGACTTGACTTATTTATTACAATTTTAACACTTGACATTGGCAAAATTGTCTGTCGAAATGACGGACACAGGCCATTATTGAAGAGAAGAAGAAGAACAGTCAAGTCTTACCATTCCATCCCAGTTTATGACACTAGAATAAATAAACCAAGAACTTGAACCTTGGAAGAATCGGAAGAATGATAAACTTCCTAAAATCATCTTGATACTTTAGTCGTTTCTGTAATACTACTAATGCCTTCCTACCTACTTTAAATTACATACATACATTATAGTAAGCATAAACGACTCAAGAACCTCCTCCTTTTTTAAATTCGGTAAACGCGTCCCCTATGACAGTTTTTACAGCAAAAACTTACTTACCTAGTAGTTGGTAGGCCTAGGTCACAAATTAGGTTGACTAACCTAATAAGAAATTATTACATAGGTGGGTAGGTTCCTATAAAAACTTTATTTTAGACACGAGATTCATTAGGTAAGTAATTAGGTAGATAGGAACAATGTAAAAAATACTTTAAAAAAAATTGACTGGTAGGTAGGTTAAACTTAATCAAAATTGCCTCCGCAACCATCGTCATATCCACCACCACTTCCTGATTGACCTCCAGAGTAATCTCCCCCTGAATAGCTTACAGAATGACCTCCCCCTGAGTGACTTACAGAGTGATCTCCCCCTGAATGGCCGACTGAATGACTTCCCCCTGAGTGACTTACAGAGTGATCTCCCCCTGAATGACCGACTGAATGACTTACAGAGTGATCTCC
This sequence comes from Eulithis prunata, assembly GCA_918843925.1. Taxonomy (NCBI): domain Eukaryota; kingdom Metazoa; phylum Arthropoda; class Insecta; order Lepidoptera; family Geometridae; genus Eulithis; species Eulithis prunata. The sequence goes on along the minus strand of OU974030.1, from coordinate 4,817,687 downwards.
CCCTGAGTGACCCCCAGTGTGATCACCCCCTGAATGACCTTCAGAGTGATCTCCCCCTGAATAGACTGCAGAATGACTTCCCCCTGGGTGACTTCCACAGTTATCTCCCCCTGAATGACCTTCAGAGCGGTCTTTTCCTGAATGACCTTTAGACTGATTACCCCCTGTAAGACCTTCAGAGTGATCTCCTCCTGAATGACCTTCAGAGCGGTCTTCCATAGAATGACCTCCAGATTGATCTCCACATTTATTTTCAGAATTATCTACGCGATGATCCGTGTGAGGTTGACCTTCATGTGTAGATAAGTCCTTGTTTTGACTTTCATGGGTCTCCACCTCCACCCTGACTTCTTCGTAAGGCTTACTTTCCGAATGTACATTCACGTCTGTATTCTCATTTTCAGCAGTCTCACTTTTATCGTGTCTAAAATGATCTTCATAAGACTCATTAATATGCGCATTGCTATTGTCTTCTGTTGGTCTGCTGGTGCTGATGACAGTCATAACCGCTCCATCCATAATGTTACTTTCATCCTCATCATCATCATCGTCTTTATAGTTGCAGCAGAAGTTGTAACATTCGTTCCTGCAGCACCAAAAGTTTAAGCACTCTGTCGTGTTTTTGTAGAAACGACGAATTGAGGATAGAAACCTTTGCCAGCACGATCTTTTTTCGAGTTCCGTTTCGCGTTCAGAATTTTCATTTTGTTCTACACTACTTCTTTTCACTGGTTGCTTTGAAATGGGTACCACTTCCGACATCATGGCACTGTAAATAGTAGGTAGATATTGTTCAACTGATAGCACTGTTGCCTGGGGTTCTAATATTTAGTTGACGGCAAACTACAAATTAGGTGCAAAACTGTGCAAAATAAGGGGTCTGATTCACTGCGCGGTTCCAGCTTAATTAAATAAACAGACTCATTCATGTAGGTAATGGATCAATCTATCCTCTATTCGTTTCAACTACTAACTGGTATTTTATTTATAAGGATAGGTAGGTTTGTTTGAATAACACTGCGGTTTTCCCCTAGATTATAGTATGTACTTTACAATACAAGTCTGCTATGTTGGTCATTAGTGTCATTATCAAGGCGGTATTATTCGCGATAAGGGAGACCAATGAATAATGGTCAGTGCACACGCGTTTCATACGACATTTTTCGACACACTTGCGAAGAAGAAACAGACATGTAATTGTTATTATCTGTTTGAATATGGATCACAAATATCACAATAAGGAAAAACGCGCGATGGTTTTGTTTTTTTCGCGCGACGCGCTAGGGTAGCGATACAGTTTTTTGGATCTATGTATCCCATATAAAAACATAAATAAATAATGTTTTGAATACGCAAATTAAAATTAATACCCTACCTAGGTAGAAAATAAGTCTAGGTACTTCACAAATATCTAGGTAGGTATCTAGTACATAGGCACTTTTTTATTAGTAATATTGCAAAAAATAACACTGATTCATGTTATTCACAGAAATACTTGTAAATAATTAATCATTCCCTATCCCTACTGAGCGAGGTTGGCAATTACACCGAGACTCTTATTTGTAGTTCATTAGGGTTTAATATTGCGTATCTACAGTTAACGGGGGGAGTACAAGGAAAGCAGTCACATTGTGTGATGAGATCATGGCCCTCAAGTTAAAATAACTTATGCCTGGTTTACACTTTGTTAGGTATCAAGCGCGAGTGACAAGTGTAAGTGATAAGTAAAATCAGCGTGTAAACGCATACGCTGATAAGTGATGAGTGCACGTAGGTAGCAAGTGCAAGTGCGAAGTGAAGTGATTAGAAGACTAGAGTAGGTAAACCTACCAATAGGTAGGCCAAATAAAAATACAGCTCATTGAGTAGGTAATACTTTATTCTACAAGACTATTACACATTTATCAAGTTACTATTTACAAACGGCACATTAGCACCTCTAACTTTGCTAAATAAAAAAGTCAAGTAAGTACTTATTTTTTTATACAATATCAAAAAAACTATACCTACCTACCTAACCTACATTGCACGCGCCATGTAAATCTGTCTACATATTTACGGCCCCTATGCCGATACAGTGCCTTGATTACGAATAAATGTGACAATCGCAAACGTATCGTAATGCGTGCGTATCCGAGATACACTGCGCGGTGACACTACAACGGTGGGTAGTCGAGCTGGCATTAACGCGCAATATAACTCGAATACGTTAACGCGGCGACTGTCAGATTTATTCGTGATCAAGGTACAGAGATCGTTACTCAAGCAAAGATTTGACTGGAAATTTTAATACAAAAATGCTTGAGCAGATCGGCATACGGGGCTGTCTTGTTTACGTACCAATACCAGACGTAGGTAATAACGGCTTAAGTAACTTTTTATAAGACAAAGCTAGAATTTGATCAGCTGATGAAGCAGACGTGCGTATGTAGGCTTAATCATACATTTTCCTAAACTTAATTTGAGGGGCTAAAGACTAAAGCCATCCTTTTTCAGTTTTGGGATGGCAACGTTTTTAGTACTGTCAAAATTTAGTTAAAAATAACAAAATTAACACCGAATTATTAGGTAGGTAATACAATACATTACACATTTGGGGCTAAATATAAACCGATAGTCCGTCATTAATTGGCAACGGTATTAGGTAATTAATTCAGGGAAGTTTGTTATAAAATTCATATAAAAAAATTAGTCATTTGTTTCCAACCAAACCAAGTCTAAACGTGGTCCAAAGTACAAACTGCAGCGTCATTCTGCAAACACACTTCGAAAAGCTGAATCGGCGGTAAGAATCTCGTATTCCGTAATACTCGATAACGCCTGTGGTTATCGAGTTTTACACGCGCCTCGACAAGACAAGTGTGGTAGTGTAGTGAGTTTGACAGTTCAATTTATAAGAAAGACGCACAAATTGACGCACGCTTCGAAACAATTTAACAGAATACCTACTATTTCGAAGTGCAATGGGGTGAATTCGAGTTCGTGCTTGAATTTTTACAGAATGACAGTTAATTTCGGTTTGACAATTTAATGACAGTGAAAACACAGATTTCACAAACTGGAGTACATACCCCGGACTGATGATGACCAGCAATGATGAAGAGGTCCCATGAAGTTTTTCATGGTCATGGATTTTGAAGTTTTTTTGCTAAATTACCTTGTATCGACAAATAAAGTTAAAAATTAAAATATACCTGTTAATAAAAAATAAATAAAATGCATTAAATGCAGTCTTAACCTATTTGATACATCATTTATTCGTGTCATGAGCTATCAGAAAAATCAATGACAATAGACACATTATGAAAACCAGTACAAAGTTCTATCTCATGAAGGCGTCTTGGCTATGCATGTAGTTGTGCATGTACGTACACGAATTCTACTCCCCCTCTTTTTCTTTCTTCGTACATCTGAGTGCACCAAAGGGTACGCACACATCCATAGCTAAACCGACTGCGTGAAATATAACAAGCATCACGAATAAATATGACAATCGGAAACGTATCGTAACCCTAGCGTATCTATTTTGCCTTCGAAACAAACGACAGCCGACTTGACTGAAAATATTTCACTCGACACTGGCAAAATTGTCTGTCAAAATGACGGACAGAGTCCATAAATAGAAGAGATACACTGCGCGGTGACGCTTCAACGTTTGTCAGTCGAGCTGTCGTTGACGCGCAATATAACTCGAATACGTTATGTTTACGTAACGCGGCGACTGACAGATTTGTTCGTAATCGACCCTCTGTTTCCAATTCACTCACCTAAAATCAGGGTACCTAGGTCAGAATTTTATACCCATTTTTATTACGTACCTACCTTAAAATGAACATGACGTTACTGGGTTCAAACGTAAGACTGACTTCTTTAAATTAGGATTAAAAATCTTTGCGAACAAAGACCAACTACAGAGATACAATAAGTTTATCCTAAAACTGGCCTGCTTTTACTCGACTCCGCGACGGACGGTAATGTTTTTTTCAATTATAGTCCACTCAATTAGCAATCAACTTCGGAATGAGTGATAATCAGCTGAATTTTCGTATAAACCTTCATTTTGGCGGTCTAACTAAAAGTTGTCTCGAAAATTTCATAAAATATGGTGTCTGCGTCGTATTGTATATCGGTTTCCATTGCTCCAATGATATAACCTCTATTACAAATTTGTAGTCGGTAGGTAGGTACCTAACTAGAAACAAAAATCAAAGGTCAAATAAGAGTATTTTCCTTGTAAACAATAGAATTAGGTCATTGTTTTTAAAAAATCACAAGCCAGTTTTAGACATGTAGGTACAGTTACCGGCACAGTTTAATATCGCTGCCCTTGAATATGCAGAAGTATAACTAATATTATAGGTTTGTTTGGCTGTGCAACGCCACCCTCAAATTTCCGAGCGCTATTAAACAGTGACGGGACTGTACCTATTGAGCTTTGGTCTCGCGATCGTAACGCACAACGCTGCGGTATGCGGCTCAACGAAGCGTACCGCGTTTGCTCTTCGCCGCTGACGCATACTGCGACGGAACAAGAGACCATTCTAGACGTTTTCCATACGATTATGTGTCCGGCACCGCATGTCGCATACCGCAGCGTTGTGGGTTACGATTGCGAGACCAAAGTTTTACTAATTTAATACCTATACGCATATCAATCGCTGTGCTTTTTCCATTTATTGACCCTGTAGTTCAAATAATAAAATTAAAACCTAAAAAATCCTAAACCTTTCTTATTTACTCACATGAAAGTTTGAAAAATAAATTACCTACTATTAGATTCTGTCATTTTAGTACTATCAAGGAAAGTGATTGTGGACCTATTTTTGACGTACCTATCATCATTCATTTAGTCGTGTCCTTATTCTGAGCCCGTAGTCCAAGTTTTGTTTTGTTGATCGAAACGCATATCGAGAAGCGACTTGCGAGATACTTTGTATGAAAATCCGATAAGCGCCTCTAGCGGGAGATTTGCAAACTACTTTTCTCCATACAAAAACTGCGAGTTTCTCGATACTCGCTTGTCGCAAATCAACATAGCAAAACTCAGACTATACGGGCTCAGCTTAGTGTTACCGCCGAATATGTTGAGACTCTTGTTTGTCGACGGTTCTTTTTTCATTAGTAGGTAGTGTTTCCAGTCAGTTATTCACACACAATTTTTTGCGAGTTATATTGAATGCTAGACAGAATCGATTACTAAATAAAACATTATTAAATATACAGGGTCGCAGTCTTGTTACCGAACGTATCCACTGCAAAACATTCACAATAAAACATGCACAACTCTGTGAAGATATCGCTTTGCGTTTCCACCGCCAAACCTTGTGCATGTTTGACATTTTGAATCTTGTGCTGATGGTTTTAAGGATTATCTTGATTGTAAAAACAAATCGTTTGTAAGGATATTGTTGTGAACGTTTTATTGTGAATGTTTTTAGTCGAAACACGCGGTTAGCTGTAAAGCGATTCCGCAGAGGCCTTGAAGCAGCGTTTTGGCGATCGTAACGCACAACGCTGCGGTATGCGGCTCAACGCAGCGTACCGCGTTTGCTCGACGCCGCTGACGCAGACTGCGACGGAACAAGAGTCTATACTTATAGACGTTTTCCATACGATTGTGTCGCCGCATACCGCAGCGTTGTGCGTTACGATCGCGAGACCAAGGCTTGGCTGTGGCCATAGTGACACCGCACGAGAAGATCAGCATTATTTCTAGTAGTTATTTACTTTTTATTTTCCGTTATAAAACCTTTGGCGAAAGGATTATTCGATCTTTATAATCGATTGTTCGTTTAAAATCGATTATTATCTTTAAAATCAATTTATCGATCTTTAAAGTAAATTATTACATTTTTAAAATCAATTTATCGATCTTTAAAGTCAATTATTCCATCTTTAAAATCGATTGTTCGTTTAAAATCGATTATTTTATCTCTACAATCAGCGTTTGAGCATCTAACTAGTGTCACAAAATAAATACATACAGAAGGTTCACTTCATAATGAGTGCTAAGAATTGGTTGATTCATAATAATGATCATTGTGAACTTCCAGAGACTATCGGCCGAATACGCAAACGCCACTTAAATTAAGTTCACGCTTAAATTATTGCCATCTCTTACAAATGTCAAACAGAGGCAGAGCAATTCTAAGTGATGCTTAAATTTGAGTGACGTTTCTGTATTCTGGCCCAAGTAAGTTACATAGACTATTTACCGCACAGTAATCCCTATTCTTTTTTTTTCTAACCTAAATTAATTTGACATGTTATACTAACTTCACATTTTTATATCTCAGAGTGATGGGCACAATGTAATCAATCACAGAGCACGTCCTCAATGATTCAGTCCATCATTTGTAGCTACCCATAAGAAGTGGGGCATGGGTTTGTTCCACCATAGAGTTGTATAAAAAAAAATGCAAAGTGAACCTTCTTCGTATTTTGCTATTGACCCTGCGAATTAAAATCTACCGTCATTCTTTGGGAGTCGACGGCGCGCTGTCCTCAGCTTTTCTTTTACTACCCGCATGTTGTGTTTTCTTATCCGGCCTGTATTTCTCCCATTTTTTATGATTCAATGTGTCGAAATCATCACAATACTGTGCGATATCTCTAAGATAGGTAGATAGATTCAATAGCTCCCTATCTTTGTCTCTGTTGAGGTGCGCTTGCCGGAATGCTCGTATCTTAAGTCCGCTTTTCGGGTTCATGAGGAAGTTTCGTCGAATGTCGTCGAACATGATTGTGTTTTTTGAACTGTATTGAGGGAATTTGCCCCAGATTACGCCGAGAGGTTTTACCTGGAAACAAGAGGATTGATTTCGTTTTAAAAAAGAACTAAGACTTGAGACAGGCGTAGACTTTTAATTATTTAACTTGACTGACTTCTCAGCTGATAATTACTTTGAGTTACCCGTTCCCAACTGGATATGTTTAGTTTGGTGCTAGATGGCGCTGTGTATCAATAACTTATACTATTAGTGAACATTGTGGGCAATTTCGTTTATTCACATTGTGTCTATGAATACTTATTTATTTATTTCGGACGACAGGTGTCATGGCTCAGTCGGTAGTATCTCTGCCTTCAAAGCTGCGGGTCGTGGGTTCGATCCCCACCGAGAACAAACATTTGTGTGGCAAACATAGATGTATGTTGTGTCTGGGTGTTACTAGATATCATAAAGAATATATTTACAAAAAAAATATTTATGTAGTCTATCAGCAATCTAGTTCCCATAGTACAAACTTTGCTTAGATTGGGACTAGAGAGCGTTGTGTGATTTGTCTGAGAATATTTATTTATTTAAATTTATTATTTACTAGCGGTCGCCCGCGGCGTTGCTCGCGTTCTACCTTGTAGAGTGTGACGTTTCAAAATTCCTTTCTTAATGCACCCCTACACTATATAAGGATACTACCCTCCAAATTTCATACCTCTAGGACTTATAGTTTAGGCTGTGCGTTGATTCTCAGTCAGCTTCAAAAGAGTTTTATATACTTAGATATAATTATAATTAATTTTAATTACTCACATCTATGGTGCCGTACTTTGGCGTGTGAACAGTGATCATTGCGAGGTAGTCCAAATAGCACCATATCTTGTAGTCCTGGTGTGTGGAAACACCGAGCAGCCTCATTTTCTCCTCAATCCATTTCATGCCTGTAGCCGACCAGATTACAATGTCGTAGTCTACGTATGCTGATGTGAGGAATTCGTGGAGGTATGGCCGCATCAGCTCGTATCCTGGGGAAGACCAAATTGCTAGCTAATATAATCGCAGGACACCTATTTATAACTTTATTACGAAGAACTGGTCCTAATTTTTCTTTTTATTTTATTATTGTATGAATGATCAATTTTTTTTCACACTTGCTACTCGACAACATGCCATTACAAGCCATGCAAACCTAAGCAAAAGCAAGTCTGAGTTTCCCAGTATTATCCATACGTAGTAACTATTATGTATTCTGTGGCCTACAGGCATAATAATATTGTATGAGATTTCATTACAAGTCTAGGGAAATTTAGATAGAGGCTTAAACCAAAGATAACTTATTTGTCATCCATCCAAATAGTTACCGCGCAGAACGTCGCTTAACTTAGATAATCGGTGAAGATTGACTAAGCAAGTTACGCCACGAGTTCAGCATGTTTAGAGTTTGTAAGGAACCATTCTTTATTCTTTATTGTACACAAAAAGTAATGACTAACAGGAACTTAAAGATAGGTCATGTACAAAGGTGAGCTTAACCCTAAAAAGAGTTCTCACCATGAGAACCATGAGGCATTAGAGAGCTTTATAGGATGTTAGTCTGTGCTCATTGCAAGATTACTATTATAAAATTTTCTTACCTGTTTCTGCAACAGATCTGTGATCAAACAATGTGTAGTCTATGTCTAGGACGAGTAGTTTCTTGCCTTCTCGTGGTTCGTTCAACACTTTTATCTTATAGTCTCTGACTCGTTTGTTTATTTTTGCTAGGTATACCTGAAATATTATATTTTGTAATGTTAAAATCTGCACAATAATCCAACCATCTGCTTGTTCTATCACAATTTTATATCTTACTACTAATATTATAAATGCGAAAGTTGTAAGGAATGTAAGGATGTAGATATAATAAATAATAATAAATAAATATTCACGGACACTTAACACAACGCCTTCTAGTCCCAAACTAAGCAAAGCTTGTACAACGGAAACTAGATGGCTGGTAGAATACATACATACAATATTTTTTATTTTTTTGTAAATACATACTTATAATACATAGAAACACCCAGACACAGAACAAACATCTATATTTACAACACACAATTGTTTGTTCTCGGTGGGAATCGAACCCACAACCCACAGCACGGAAGGCAGAGCTACTACCGACTGAGCCATGATGCCTGTCAATGAATGGATGTTTGTTACTCTTTCATGCAAAGACTACTGGTACGATTTGTATGTGACTTGGAATATATATTGTCCATGGCTTGGATTAACACATAGGTTACTTTTTATCCTGGTAAATCACCGGTATCCAACGGGATGCGAATTCTTCAGAAATAGGTAGAAGATTTCGCATAGCAAATTGCACCTCTAATCCTGCGCAGACGAAGTCGCGGGCACTAGCTAGTCCAAATATAAAAAACAGAAAAGGATTAGTTACTTCTTGTTTCTCAACTTCCAATTCCTCCTCTTCAATATCCAGGTCGTTGATCACATCCTCGACTTCAGGCTTCACCTGCGCTCCGAGGATGGCTTCTTCCAGAGATCCCATCATCATTATTTTGAGATTGGGCTTAAGGTTTAGCTCTGATAGTGTGTAGTTGTCTGTTGCTACTTTTCCTATAAAAAATTGGGATTACTAATAATAACTGTTTCTTCTTTTAGACTTGCTTTCTTGTTTTATAAATACACCACTATAAACTATATTTTAGTAAAAAAAAATTTGAAAATTAAAAACTAGTTTAGTCCATACAAGAACTGCAATACATTTTACGCACAATAAAATAAAAGTATGCTATGCTGGTACAGAAATTGTTACTCAAGCATAAATTTGAATAGAATTCATACAAAAATCTATGTTTGAGTCCGGATCAGAGCTTTTTTTTTTATTTTTATGTTATAACTAGCAGACGAGCAGGCGGGCCACCTGATGGAAAGTAGTCACCGCCGCCCATGGACACCTGCAACACCAGAGGTGATGCTAGTGCGCTGCCGGCCTTTGAGCTTGAGCAGTAGATCAGCATACGAGCCTAGGATTAGTACATACAGACAGACAGAATGGCTTTGCTATTAATGTAAGCACTTTATACTCAGTGTGTAATAAGTTAGACTTCAAAAACCACCATGAAAAGGTACAATTTATGTATTTCTAAATGAGATCTACAAATAGGCACTTTTTGCAAAAAAATAAGGACCTACCCAAGGTGTTTATACTAAGGTACTCTTTGAAGACATGTTTAAAAGATTGAATGATTTTATGGAATAACTGTAAAATGCTGCTTTGGTGATTCACCCATTGCGTGAACTTGAAAAATAGCTGTAGAAGGACAACAAAGACACAAGCAGGAACCTAACCTCTATCTAGAGTTCATCCGATGTTAAGATCGATAATACGATCCCCACGTCCTTAGGCGACCTCATAAAGGTTATTTAGAGAAGAATAAACTATATAATCACCCTGGAATTTCACGTTGAGCAGTTTCTGCCTCTCCGGCCGGACGCCCGTAGCATTTTCAATGGCGATTTTCAGCATCGCTACAGAGTCTGATGGAGAAAACTCCGGTATTTCGAACTCTTTTCCATTCCATTTAACACTTAATTTTAATGGATTCTCGTTTAAATCACACATTTTTGTTGAAAATAGAAAAATTCTCACGCAACAAACATGACACATAAACAAAACAAATTTGACAGATGCGAAAGTTTGGCTTTGGTTGATTGATTGAAGTGATGTGAAAATGTAGCAAGCAGTAAGTAGCAATCACTTTGAATATCGATTCAAGTGATGCGCGAGTAGTGTAAAAAAAACAAAGGAACGTCCACTCGATTATTGTTCGGTGATTATAATCGATCTTATAATCGCCAAAGGAAGTCTCTGGATGCAGATTGCAGAATTATGGAGAAGGCTTGAAAATTGGAAATCAAATTTCCCTAGTGGTACAGGGGTCGGCCCGGCTGCGGAAGCCCACCATGTCCAGCAGGGAATTCTTGAAGCTGTTTCTAGGTAGAGTAGATAAACTAGGTAGGTACCTATCTAGATAACATTATCACCTGCCTTACCACAGCCAACCTCTATTTTGTGCCTCTTCCTAGCCTAGAGTTTTACCTGGCTACCTAACCATGACCTAACCTACCTTACTTATAGGTTCAAGAGCAGGTACCTACCTAACTGACAGAGGTCTCTTGGTAGGAAAGGAAGTACCTAGGTATCTAGATAGGTACCTAGGTTACCTATTGAAAGAAGGTGTATACCTACTTAGGAAACAATTTTGTAGCCTTTGTGTTGGAAACTTTTATTAATCTAACCCACCTATACCTACCTACCTACCTACCTACCTATGCACCAAAGTAAAGACACACGGTAGGTAAACTTAAATTCCATATGAATTCCACTAGTCCATAGATACATAGGTAGGTCGAGAGGTAGATTCATTCCTTCTGCTCCGTATTCTCCACGATAAAACTTTCTGGTTCGTAATAAGGATCTAATATCTTCGATCTGATGACCTCCTTAAATACAAACGCTGATTTTCTTGGTGTTCTATTTTTGTCCGGGCTGGAGAAGTCCACTTCGTACAAACCGAACTTTTGTCTGGAAATTAAAAATTTGGGTACGTTTGGTAGGTAGGCTAGTTATCTTAGCTAGATCTTACCTACCTACTAAGTATTCTTCTTTGCACTTCTCTGAAAGCAAGCCTACCCAAGAAGTATCATAGAATAAGTACGTAGCATTGCTCTGCTTTGCGCGTCCGACCGAGAGTAATGCAACCCTCCAAACAGGAACAAGGTACTGCCAGGCCTAGCATTTTAACTACCTACCTAGACTGACTATAGTGTAAAATGATGAACGATACTCACGTATAACCATTCAACCACTCGAAATTATCAATCAACGACCAGGCCGCATACGCCTTGACATCACACCCTTCCTCCACCGCATCAAGCAGAGCATTCAGGTAGTTCCTATGGTAGGAGATCCTGTCGTCATCTAGCAAGCCACCAGAGGTCGCCCAGCCGTTTTCGAGGACGTATACTGGCGGGTTGTCGTAGAGGGTCTTCACTTCGACCAGTACTTTTGTGAATCCCCAGGGGACTTCCTGAAATGAAACAGGGAATCTGGCTACTGCTTTTCTCACTTTTATAGCCAGACTATACAATACACAATGACATAAATACTTCATTTGGTGGTGGATGAGGGGTTCCTTCCTACAATTTCTTAAGTGAGCGAAGGTGGGTGCAGAAAAGTCCCATTAGACCTGGGAGTACTGGAATCTTATGTCTAAACTAAAATCAATAAGTATCTAATGCCTACCTGTAACCAAGGTAATGAAGACTGCGGCCACGATGGATCCTTTACCAAAACAGCACCCATGTCATCTTTATACGATGGTACAGGGTACATCCCCTCTAAAGAAGCGTCTCTGTACGCTAGTTTTGTCGTATAACTGTTGAATCCCAGGAAATCAGCGGATCCTCTGATGAAGGCCACTTCTAGAGCAGAGAGTTCCGGAAGACGAGAGCGAGGGTATCCTTGCTCTGCGCTTTTTATAGCGATATTCTGTTTTAGCTCGTTGGGAAAGTCACCGGTAATGGAAAATATCGGATGAGCGTATTGGCCCCACTGAAAATTCGAAAGTATCAAGGTTAATCTCATCTCCGAAGATCGCTTCGAATGGTTACTTTCTGCCTTTACTTACTTCAAACTGCCTAGCATCCACCGCTGCTTGGTAGTCATCAATCGTCTCTGAAGCCGGTTCAAACCAGTTCAGGCAAATCGCGATGCCAATTGTACCATTCTGCAGCCTCCTATATTCCTGATCATACAAATGGTAGACTTTTGCATGAGCTAGTAACACGTTCTTAGCGCAGAGGTATAGTGCTACTCCAGTGCTGTTCGCTGCAGGAGTTGACATGTCAGCTGCATATCCATCGTAACATACCTGCTTTGGTTCGTTGATCGTCACCCAATGCTTTACTCTGTCCCCAAATTTTTCAAACAGCACTTTAGCATAATCTGTGAACCATTCAACGGAAATCGGGTTGGCCCAGCCTCCTAAAACCTCTAGGTTCCATGGTAAATCTGAATGGTACATGGTCAGAAAAGGTTTTATATTGTTCTTCAGCAGTTCATCAATCAGATCGTTGTAATAGTCAACCCCAGCCTGGTTTACTCTGTCAGCGAAACCATTTGGATATATCCTAGTCCAGGATACGGAGAACCGATAGAAGTTTAAGCCCAGATCCTTCATGAGCTCGACGTCCCGTTTGTACTGGTGGTAGGAGTCAGCTGCAACGTCACCAGTGCTGCCGTCGACGACTGGTGATGGATCTTTGTGGGTTTTGACGTCCCATATTGAAACCCCCTTACCTAAAAACAGCATAAAAGTTAGTACAGAGTTATTAATTCCTGGTGTTTTACAACTGACACAATATGTTGGAATATAGGTATGGCATGTCAAACCTTACCAGCTTCATTCCATCCTCCTTCGATCTGGTATGCAGCTGAAGAAGCACCAAACATGAAGCCTTCTGGGAACCTTCGGATTTTAGTTGAACTGGATGCGGCATTTGCGAAGATCAGATTAAAACTGAGAATTAAGCAAAGTTTAGTTTTAACCATAATCGTTAATTTTAAAAAATATGGGTCCAAGTATTGACCCTTGTGAGAGTCTACCTAGGTAACTCATTATTTTCTCTAGTAAATTATCTTTTACAATGGAGAATTAAGAAATGGTGGAACTTACCAGAAAATTAAAAGAAGATTTAAAACATTTGAAGCCATGAGTGCTTTCCTTTTGAATGACACTCTCGAACTAAAAGACTCGTAAGAGCCTTACACGTGCGTCCACACATTATGGTCACGGAACTCAAAGAAATGTAATTCATGGGCAGAATCACCATTGTTTTCAAAGTGACACAGCTCCAATGTTACAGGAAATATCACAAAACACGATGGAACCGGTAAGTTGATTGACAAAATATTGCTTGTGTAAAAAAACAAAACACCGAGGTGTTTAATAACTACGTTGATACTTAAATAAGCGTATGCACCTCTAACGCACCACTACGTAAGGGAAAAGGATGAAAAGTCTTAGCGCAAAATGATTTTAGATTGACCTAAAAGCTTTAAGTAACGGATATTCTGATAGCAATTTTCAGAATTAGATAAGTTAATAAAATAATATAGGTAATGATCAAAAAATACAATTTCTTACAAAACAATTTTGAGTACAAAACTACACAACGAAGAATACTAAACCTACAAAAACCGTCCAAACACCTGAACTACGAAAAACTTTGGCAACACGCTGAAGACCTCAAAGAAAATAATATTAAGGGTAACTTTTTCTGAGGTTATTGAAACGAGTCAGATGTTTTTGAAGATCCGGCGTGTTTCTTTCTGGGAGTCCCCTGTGAAATTACAGAAAAATCAACGAAAAAGTTTCATTCCAAGATCTTATATTGTTAGAAAGATTAACTTGTGTTCCTTACTTGCTTTCTTGTATAAACTTCGTCAAGTCTCTTTGTAAGTCTACGACCTGAAATATTATTTTGTTTTTAGATGAAAGTATACCTGCAGGTAGATTCGTAGTCAATTATAATGCAATAGCAAAAAACATTCCAGAGAAAGAACATCATGAGATAGATGAGTAAACAGACTTGTGAAAATGCCATAATATTTGATAAGAAGTTCTGTCTAAAGTAAATCATGCTTAATGCGTCAGTAGTAAGGGTAATCGAATATAAGACTAAAATGTGTCATTATAGAGAGCTTGCCTTTAGTTATAATAGTCGTGTAAGATCTTACCTCTACGACATTGATGACTGCTAACAGGTAAACGATGATCCAACTTCTGTCGTTTCTTAATTAAAAGAAAAATATTGAATAAATATTGAAATAAATGCAGAAAATGGTAAAGAAGAGATAAATAACGAAGATAACTTACAAGGCCGTGACAGACTGGAAACACGTGAGGAGAGTACAGCTTCGAAGCAAATAGCTCGTTATAGTATTTCTGTGACTGAAAATGTAAAGAAGAATACAGACATTAATTATCAGGCAGCTAAAATTTTGACTTTAGGTCAATACACAATTTCACTCAACTCACCTCTAAAAGATACCGCGATGGAGACAAAATGTCGGCTATAGTCAAGAATGAACCTAAAAAATAAAATGATTTCACTAAAAGATGTTAAATTTATTAACAGTAGGTCATAGAAAATAAAATTCCTTACTGCTAGGTATTATCTGTGCTCGACTTCGAAACGTGACTATTCTCCCATCTGTCATGATTTCTTTGTTTTTCATTGATTTCATTGCCTTGTCTTTTCTCATTAAAATATCAACTTTCTTCTTTTCTAGATAAATATCTTTCTTACGATCTTTCTTCTCAACAATAGGACTCCACCAGTCACCAGTTACTGTACTGACATCACAAACTGCAGCTTTATCAGTTGTAGTAGACCGATTTTCTTTTGTGACAACCTTGACTCTGATTCTCTTTCTTCTTTCTCCTTCTGTTTTTCTTACTTCATTGCGGTAATCAATAGTTGCAAGGCTACAGACAGTAGTGTTTGTTAAGGTGCCATCACTTAAAAGTGAAGAAGTAATATCGGAGTCTAAGCTGAATTCACTATCATCTGACGATTCAGTCTCGGATGACTCTTCTGCAATGTTGATTTTGGTATAACTAACAATATTACTATAGTTTCATATGCATAATTATTAGTGGTTACTAACGATGACGACATGTGCGTTTAGTTTTTAGGGTGCCAACATCTCTTTGAGCCGTATAGCATTGGGTAGCGCAAGTACAAGTAGGATGTACGGCTTCTACTTGAGCATCTGCAAGTTAAAAATAAACATTTTTACCTGTATTTACACTTACATTCTTTTTGTAAAGAAAATATGACTTACCAAGGACAGTTTTAGGAGTATCAAACCACTTGCGAAAAAGAGAAATATTTTCTTCTTTTCGTGGTTGTACTTTTTGTTTAGCTTGTGCACAACGATCGCTTTTTTTCAAATCTATATTATTTTGACAACCACTGTATGAAAACGTAAGTATAACTTTAAAATGAGTGTATCTTAGTTATTCAAGTTATCTCGCATTATCTACTGGGATATAGGTACTCACAAAGATTGCATGCATGGATATACTGCTACTCCTTTGTCAGCTAAAATAAGTAAGATTTAAGCATTACGCATACGATAATCAATAATTTTGTATTCATTCCAAAGCTAACAAAAACCTTACATGTTACTTTCTTAGTTTCTATTGCAGTAGATTCATCCTTTGTAACTTTAGCTTCAGTAGAATCAGAAACGGTGAATAGTGAAGTATATAAATCTTTTATGATTGCTAGTGGACCTTTGAACCTAGAAAAAACAGTCTGTATTATTTAAAACTACTTACCCATCCAATTATCTTTTTAAAAAGGCTTACCCAAGTCCTAAAAACCCATCCGAGGATTGTCTGAAATTGCAAGGCAAATTAAATAAAAACAGACATAATAATGATCCTTTGTATGTGATACACAAGAACAGAGCTTTGGTGTCACTTGTTCATGGTTCAGAAATTGTTTTAAATACCTTTTTACATTTGACCATTTTTTAGTCAAATCTGTTAAAGATTTTTTAGATTTCGTCCGTTCAACTTTAATTATTTTGGTTTTTAGAGGACCTGGAACAGCTGTTTTATTAAAGATCATAAATTATGTTTTTAAAACTATATTTAAAGGTTAATCACCTTTTGGCTTTATTTCACCCAGCGATACAGCATCATTGATCGACTCCATCGATATAACATTTTTATTGAAAGTTATTTCCTTAATAACTTCAGACTGTTTAGGTTTTAACTACAAATAAGATTAATAATGAGCCAAATCAAATCAGGTTATTCATGATTCAGCAAACGGTATACTTATTAATGTTTTACCTTCAAAGAAGTTTTTGAAAGGTTACATTTCGTAATGTCAGAATCATCACAGAGACAATTGCAGCTGAAATTTTTGAACATATTAATAGTAAGCTAGTTTATTAGGCAGGTATTCTATACTACGAGTTACAATTAGACCACCTTCAGCTCTACTCTAGCTGAGAAGTTGCGTGCAGTATATGTACATGCATAACCTGTTTTATTTACAAAAAACTACATCATACAAGACCATTGAAGACAATTAAAGATTCGTCGTAAGCGTGTCCAATGGTTTTGTTTGTGCATATTGTGTAACCAAAGTCTCTTTTACCTTGCGTGTCCTTGCTGCCCAAAATCATTGCCTAGTGAACGAAAATATTTCATGCCTCTTGGCAATATGCTGATAACGGATTTACCTGGGAAAGCGTTGGCAAAGTCATTTTTATTCTTGTTCTTGGGCTAGCCAAATTCAATAGCATTTACTAGTGATGCTGAGAACGTACATGGTTAACTAAATAAAGTGCTGTATACTAACGTTGTATAGATTGTGACTCGCTTGACTTTTTCACATCAAAGCCTCGTTTCTCTCGCTTTCTCGGAATCAATTTGGATAGACTCACTGCGATAGATACCACACTTATTTTTTTAATCATTCTGTCTAAAGGGCCCTTGTTAGAACTCTTCACTGCAAGAAATTAAACATTAGGTCTATTTCTCTGACAGCGGATGCCTACAACTTTTCTAGGTAAATAAGTAGTTGCGTGGAATATTCATTAAGTCGGAAGCATCTAATAACACTACCAAGAAGTCAAAAAAGGTATACAAACTTCTAACAAAATCATTCTTTGGAAGTTCTGTCGTGCACATTAAGACATTGCTTTTTTTCTGATTATTCAGGGACTCAGATGAAAAATTCAAATTCAATCTTGGAATCTTGATCTGAAAATCAAAATTAGTTTATTTATAGTTAACTAGCCGTCGCCCGCGGCGTTGCTCGCGTTCTACCCTTTAGAGTGTGACGTTTCAAAATTCCTTTCTTACTGCATCCCTACACTATATAAGGATACTAACCTCCAAATTTCATACCTCTAGGACTTATAGTTTAGGCTGTGCGTTGATTCTAAGTCAGCTTCAAAAGAGTTTTATATATATTGACTAGTATATTGATGATAATTAATAATTCGTTTATAGTTTTATTTATCAGTAGGTTACGTAGTAGCAAAATACCTACATGGTTCACTTCAATTTCATTTTCTTCAAAAGTTTCTTGAGTATTCAACCTAAGAGAACTTCCGATTTTTGATTTGACGTCTACGTTCTTTTTCTTCCAATCTTGATCAGCTAAGTATGATGATATTCGGAAGCGTCTTGCATCTTCGTTATTATTTTTACTTTTGTGTGATTTACTCGGATTATCCTTAGAGTTTTTGTGTTTCTTTTTACGTTTATGTTTCCTTTCTTCATAAAGTTTTTTTTTCGTGTTAGATGATTCAGTACAAGATAAAACGTCAGATATGTTCTTCCAATATTTCGAACACTTTGAATGAAACCTTTGAATTCCAACACTTGATTTTCTAATGAGAGCTTTGTATTGATCTGTTTTATTTGGTGCTTTAAATACATCTTCATAAAAAAAATTATCTGGTGTACCATCGCAACTCTGTTTTTTAAAATATTTTTGACTGTCCGGTGCTTTTTTCTTTTGTTTATTATTTTTAACTTTCTTGGTATCATTTCCTTTACCATCACTACATCTTACAAAAAGAAGATGACTTTTTGTACACTTGTTTGGATTTCTTGCAATTTTTTTTCTTACAATATTTGCCAACTTTGATGCTTGTTCATATTTAGTTACAACAAAAGACATATCAAGCACGTTGATTCTATAAAAACTATAGAGAACGTAAGGGCATTGTCTATTATTTGTTACAAAGTTTCTATCGAATTTCGCATAAGCATTTGCTAATTCATAACTATACAAATTTCGTTTATCGTGATTTTGTAGTAGCAGATCATTATTATATTTGTTTGATTTATAATAAGCACTATCATAATTTGCTATTTTTGACACACCGTTTTCATCTGACATTTTTATATTGGATTGATGGCTTACTAAACGAGATGTTTCACAGTCAAAGTTAACACTAGAATTTTCTGATTCGGTATTTTCATATTTTGTACGAATATTATCATAATTTTTAATGCTGTCATCCTGAAAAAATACGAACTAAAAATGGTTAAGGCGTTTTTACATAAGGTGTTTATATGTGATTACATCAATCGCACTTACCGAATCCATAATATATTTGTTAAAAACACCCTTATCATTTTTGCCATCACTATCCTCGTCTTCATCAGATGATCCCCTTAAAGTATGAGACATTATTATTGTATTAAGTATAGATTTCTGTATCTAAACTTCTAATCCAATAAGCTAAATGCAGTTTATTTGTCAACGTCCTTGGACTTTATTAATTTATCCGAATGCTGTTTGGAGTCCAAAGTGAATCTTACATTTCTAAGCTAACATCACTGAGATCACCATAGTCAGCTGGTGATAGGCAAATTGTGCACATTTGCCCGATATCAGAAAAGCAGTTGATGCAATAAGTGCCGGGGCAATTCAAGACCTGGCATCTGTAAAAAATAAATTCATAAGAGTGCGAAAAATATCAAAGCTGAGCTGATGATAAGGTAGGTTAGCAAACAAACCTATAACTAACAATGATTTAAGATTATTTATAGTGTTACTTACCAACTTACCTGGACGAGTATTGGATAAAACAAAAGAGGAAACAAACTAACCGAATAAGCTCCGAATTCACGTAACGATGGTCTTCTGTTGAATTGCAAAGCAAACAACGAGCAGCTTCTAACTGAACTCCCAATAAGCAACGTAGCCATTGAAACCTACAAGAAAATTAGCAACAAAAGTCAGGCAATAAGAAAAACAAGAGTACCTACTAATTGGGCCAACTAACGAGACAAACAGTTAGCATATTGGTGTAGTGGGCAGAAAGCACAGTATATTTATTTATTTATTTATTACACAGCTGCTTAAATAAAACTTACAGTCTAAGACCAAAACTCTACTATATACTCTTATGGAGCGTTACATAAGCCGAGCACAGAACAGCAAGGAGTGGCACTAAAAAGAACAGTTCTGCACGCAGCAGTGGGTAAAGAGATGCATGTGTGATGTGATAGTGATAAGATCTTGTCTAAAATACTTCCTTTTGAAGTGTAAAGGGAAGTATTTAGATAAAACCTTACGGTATAACAGAACGAAGCCAATAACGAAAAGTTAGCTTATTTTCTGAACAATACTTGTATTCACGATGCAGTTTTCTTCTCGCAAACTTCATGAAACTTCCTGAAATGAACAAGTATGGATCAATGAACTCTGATTGAATGACATTTACAAGAGTTAAGATAAGAAGAAAAAGAAGAACTGACCTCTTGTCCTTAAAATATGGTTAAACAACCAAGTAGCTCGAGTCTTGGCTCTTTCGGGATTGTAGTGACCCATGATCAAGTGGCGGAGTCGAAGGCCATAAGGCTCAAATAGGCCGAAAACCCAGAGTAAGAAAATAAGGGTTCCTGAAAATGTAAATGATTAATAGGTGAACTAAATTCTAGACCAAATCAGCAAGACTAGTGACTGCTAAGATATTTACCAATTTGAGAGTATCTTTTGAAATCAGGTGGATATGGCTTTGGAAGGCACGAGTTGGGTGAAGGGACTAATGTCAAAGGAATGTTCAAGGTATTGAGCAGGGCTTGAAGGAGACGGGATACAAATCCTATGCCGGTTATGTGAGCCCCGGTGTTCGGAAGCCCCGCTGGAAAGAAAATAATTGTTAAAGTTATAGGGGACTAATTTGAAACGTGAGTTTTTAAGGATGCCAAAGTCCTCTGCCATGCATAGTCTGAACAGAATTTCTATCCACATGAATCTTACAAGCTTTTCAAAATTACGTTCTGCACACTTACGTTGCACAGGAGACTGGAACTCTCCATGGCATCGTATAGTCATTAGCACCCAAAACAGGCTGTAGTCCGCCACCATATGGATCAGCAGTTTGAAAGTGGTGATGGTCATAAAAACCGCTGATCGGTTCAAGTAGATCTTCTCCGACGCAACTAGGCGGAAGGATGTTGTCTAAAAATAGATTATAGAATTTACGTGCAGCACTAGGTTAAATTTACCTTTTAACCAAGTGATTGATGAGGGAGGTTCTTGGCCATAACAGGACCAAACTTCTCGTTAGAACGTTTCATCACTGACCGTATTGTGGCCTAAACCATATTTTCTTGGAATACCCGACCAACCGTAGTTTTGTACGGCACAAAGATGATAGAATTCTGGACTAAAGTAAGACTGGCAGATATTCTTACAGTAACATATTTAGCTCGCTCCCTCCTGCTCAATGGCAGCACAGTCTCCCTGCCTTCCCTCAGCCTCTTCAGGTCCAGTTCACGGAACTCCTTGGTGATGTACCGATTGTCGAAGCGAGACCGTGTCTCGTACATGTGCTGGTAGTATTTCGCTCTGATGGAGAAACGATCTTAATGTTCACAAAGGTTTGGAAGTGATTGTTACGAAGCAGCCGACAGTGTCGATACACCATGAGCTCGATGGATTCGATATCAGTGTTTGGTGTTTGATAATGTTGGTCAAGCTTAGAGGAACCGAAGAACTTTAACTAATAATTGAGTTAGGTACCTAAAAATAATAAGCAGTAGGAAAAGGCTGGTAACACAAGAGCTCCAAGACAGCCAGGTGAGGATCGGATCAGCTCTGTTCCGGATCTCCGTCACGATACCTGCAGCCACTTGGCTTGGACTGCTGGTGTTGCCAATAAAGGTGTACGAATGGCGGGTACGAATCTTCAGAAATAAAGCCTCTGATATGCGGGCAGTAAATATTTTTAGCTCTGGAAAAGAAAAGACCATGGTGGAAGCAAACATTCCCTTTTCAAGGAATATAGAAACTTACGACTTTAATTTAGGTACTTGGAGTAAAGAAAATCAAGGTAACATACTTCTCCTCATTGTAGCATAGAAAGTCTCTCCTGCAAAGTCAGATGCCACACAGAACTTCTCGTAAGGCTTCAGTACTCCACACGCTACTCTTGCAACAGACGCAGCTGCATAGTACCAGGATGCCTTGTCAGAGCATTCCTCGCAGTTCTCGACGCTGGTCTTCAGAGTTGATAGACAGCGGTTGTATGGAGTCCCTAGTTGGTCGTTCCAGGATTTGGCCATAGTACCTAGCCAGGAGAAGCCAGATTGGATGACAGAAGCTGAAAAACGTTGGAAAATAGGTCATAGTCTAAGCACCTACCTAATTGCCGCGCTGAACAAAATCTTCCATGGTGTTGGCTGATAAAAATTGGGTTCGCTCACCAATACTCAAGATCAAACGGTTGGTCTTCAAAATGACTGATCTCAGGATCAAAGTGATCCGCTTCATTTCTTCCACCATCAACTTGATGGACTCCTTGATGGAATTATAGGGCTTGTTCAGTGACTGGTTTATCTCTCTGACGCTAGTTTTTATTTGTTCCTAGCGAAAAAAAATACTTAAGTAGATAATATGCATGGGTCCACCAAATCTACAGAAGCGTAAAGGTAGCTAACCTATGTGCTCGTAGAGGGATTTTTCTATTCACGATGAGTGTACCTACCTTACCTAGTCCCTTTTTTTATTAGTTTTTTGCGGCTGTGATATCACTGCGGCCTGAAAGGACTATTATTGTGATCGCAACTTGTGTAGATGTCGCTCCTATTCGGGGCGTTCACAGTTCACCACTAAACCCTAGGGGTGAGGTTTCTTTTCTTAGCACATGCGCTCACAATAATGCTTTCCCAGTTGCATGCTGTGTTTTTGCATTTAGTCCCTTTAAAATGGAAACCTGTATTTGACCACACCTATTTTACCTAAAAATAGATGGTACTGGCAATCACTACAATTTATTTGATGCAATGTATTCTATTGTTGTTGACCGTCGGGCACTTATCATAATCCCATGCCACGAGACACAATGTGTGTAGGTACACAATGTCAAGGCAATCGTCGGTCGATGTATTAAACGACTTTGACCTTGACTAGCGTTTAGTCGATTGCAATAACCATTTAGGTACCTAGGCATCTTAGGTTTTAAGAGCTTGGCTCTTTAAACTTAGATTAGGGCTGTATCTTCCAAAAACAGGCTGGCCTTGTCTAGATACGAACCAATTTGGCCAAGAGATCGAAACCAAGAAGAAGGTAGGTGGGTTACTCTCGAACAAAGTTCCAATCTGGATCCATAAATTTTGACAGAAGTCGTGCTATTTATCAGTACAACACGAAATCTGTCAAAATCTGAATCCGATTTGGAACGGCGGTGGTTAAGAGTAGCCCTACAGAACCTACCTACCTATGGATATTGATGTCTTTGCCCTACATTGAGAACAACAGTGCAGCAGAATACGTAAATATATCTGAATGCAAGCTATGGACATCTTAAGTCCTCGAAACATGGTTGGTCGTCGATAGTTCACTAGAATGATCAACAAGAAAGAGGACGCCATTGGAATGCAGAAGGACTTTTGAAGGTTTAAATACATAAATCATTGCCATAATGTTAGCCTGTAAAAGTCCACTACTGGACATAGGCCTCGCAAAAAGGTCCAAAATAATTATTTCTGGAAATCTTCAGAAATAATGATTTTGAACCTTCTCCATCTACCACCTTCATCCCGAGGTTTGAATAACACCGTCAGTTTAGATTAATATTAGGAAAATCTTACCTGACTGCAAGCCATGGACTCTGAAAGAACCTCAGAATTCTTCAGCGTATTAGTTGCAGGGCCAGTGAGGAGAAGCACTAAAGCGTAGCAGGTCAATGTGTACCGTCCAGCTCGGGAGAACAGTTGGGGAATCAGGAGGAATACTAGACATCTGGAAACCATAAGCAGTAGACCGTCAACATGCACCTAAAATCCTGATCTGTCTCAAGAGGGAAACTGTGAACGTCGTTTACGTTGTACAGATGGAATATAAATGTGTGGTTGGTAGCCACATTTTTTTAGATAGATAGATCGTTTATTTGACATACACACAGAGAATACAGAACGGACATAGAAAATATAGGAAACTTATAGATACGTACAAGAAACAAACAAATAGTAATAGCTAAGCAACAGCTATAGGTAACCTAACATAATAATAAGTGGGTACTAGCCAGTCTCGTTCCGCGCTGTATGCAGCCAAATCGGTCCCGACTCAGCTTATTGCTGTCTAACAGGGCTTTTTGAATCTGAGTTCGCGCTTGGATTTCATATTTTCTTATTAGGAAGATATTGGTGCGCAAAATACCAGGTGCTAAACAATTCTTACCTCATTCTGTTACTGAAAGTGAGCCCCAGAGTGATCAACACACCAAATAGGGAGCTGAGCACTGTAGCATGGACCAATGACAACGACAATTGGAATACCAAGAACACGAAGCACAAATACGTCAGCAGCAAACCGCCGATGAACCCAAATAGACTCCTTAGCAGAATATGCGGGAACTTCATCTCCGCGCGGAAGTTGACGAAGAAATTTGACATTGTGCTACCTTCCGGGTACCATTTACTAAACTTTCTTGAAAGACGCCTTTGAGCGTCATGGCGGTAGTATCTCCATCGTTGGAAAAGTGTCCGATCGGGTACGTCTGCGTTGGACATTATGATTGAGTTGTGTTTCTCATTTTCATAGTTTCGTCTGTATTTTTCGATAGTGCGCGCTTTCCATAGTAGCGCGAAATGCGCCATGTTCTTCCTAATCTTCTAGTTCCCGAAAATACAATTTTGTGGTTAATCTTCCGTCTTTGGGTGAAATCATGGTTGTTGCTTTAGAAGAGGAATAACCTACGAAAATTGAAAAACTGAACTTGATAAGAATCTCATGAAAATTATCTGACAGATTTTGTGAAAGCAAAAATGACAGACAGCAGCTAGGTACCTAGCTCCTAGCTCCAAAGAGGACCATGAACGTTCTCAGCCTAGAGCAAAGAGTTTACTACGATCCTGGTCTAGGAGCAAGTACCTAGGTACCTATGCCGATATTTGCATAATAATATGCTAGGTAGGTAATTAAAGTTTGGAGTGTTAGATATCATATATAAGTATAATGTCTGGAGTACCTTACCTACCTTATAAGTAGCGAGGTACCTTCCAACCGTACCTACCTAGGTACCCACAACTACCTATGAAGGTGTGTGTACCTAAGTAGGTACGGTTGGTAGGTAGGTACCTACCTAGTCACATCACTGGGAACTATGATGGTAAAGGACCTTTTAAAACGACATTATTGAAAAATTGAACCCGTCGCTTGAGAAGTTCATTGACTCGTGAAGTCGTCCGAAATATAAATACCTATACCTAGCTACCTACACCTAATGAATTTGTCCGTACTTCGACGAGTCATGTCTGCGATACGAAAGTGCGCAGACCGCAAAACATGCGCAGAACACTGCAATGCTACAAATCTAACTTCACTCTTCTTGGGCTAAACGTGAAAAGAATACCCTTTTGTGATTACTTTGCACGACATAATGCAGATTTTTGAACTAAAATTAGAACTCATGAGTTAGTGTGAAGTTTAGTGAGCATGTTGAGGTGATATTGAGTGACAAAACCACGATACTTCTTCGTTCAAAGGAAATCTCTCACGGCCGTAAGTGAATCAAACTTGCTGAATGAATTGGGCTATCATTGATTAATTTTCAGTAATTTCCGATTGTATGTTTATGTAATAGATAGGTACTTATGTATTACCTACCTGACACTTACTTACACGCATAGGTAAACACCTCACCTCCTGTAAGCCAGGTGTTAGGTAAGGTAATGATAAGCTTATTTTTTTTCTAAGGCGTGTGAAGACGCATTTTTTATTGCGAAACTTGAAAATCCTTCCTATTCACATGTTTTGTATAGGTGAAGCAAAGTAGGTGGTATCTACCTACGTACCTACCTAGTTCCTACCTAGGTGTACCAGACTCGCTTGATGTTAAACGATGTAGAAGACAGTAAAATAAAATTTGCATAGTCCTACCTACATAAAGGCAGTTACCTACTAAGTTCTTACGCTTCATAAAATTTACATGCCAATAAAACATGCAACTCCTTGATTCAAATGAAAAATTCTGCTTGTATAATTAGGTCTACCTGTATAGCGTGAACTTAATTTAAGTGGCGTTTGAGTATTCGGCCAATAGGCACCTTACCTACTTTGACGAATGATATGTCCCTATGTAGTGTTAGGCCTCAAAGGTGGACCGACGACATTAATACCACCGGAAGTTAGGGGTTTGTGAAAACCCAGCATCTTGTATCTGCCACCTAGTGCATAATATGTACACCTCAACAAATTGCTGTGCCCTAATAGGGTTTATGTTTGGTACACTACCTTTTGTACAACATCTTTAAAACAACATAAGTGCAATAAACGATTTGAATTTGAATTTAAGTAGGTATAAAAATTTTGAACGCACCACTAAACGTCAAATTACAATTTGACGTTGACAATGTTTGACATGTCACTTTTTTGGTACTCACACACAGTTTTTTTGGATTGTTTTGGTTTTTTGCTGCATGAGTTTTTGAATCAATACCTATTTAATTTTTCGATATTTCGGGCATTTTTGGAAAGATGCGAATGGAATGTTTGCGTGAAGGTGTACATAGAGGTAGTTTGTTTTAGTCAAATAAATTTTCGTCAAAATAATACCTAACAGACGTAATTTTCATGCCGGCGTAATTTTCAAAACAAGTACCCATTATTGGATTCATTTATGTGAAGATAAACTTTGGGAAGGTATATTACATTTCATTTAAAATATTTCCACCCATTCGAATGCCAATTATTGAGTTAGATACCTACCTACCTATATTAGGTATAGTAAAAATCCTAACCATTTTCTACTTACCTACCTAGGTCACCGTCATACATTGGCACCTACCTACCTAATGTTCAGGTAGGTAGTACACCTTACTTGTAACATGTGGTCCGCCTCGTCATTGCCCCTGGATTCACTATGTATGTCCCTTTATCCATTGGAGAGTAACCCTATTAGACTTACATAGGTAGGTACCTAGATTTATACCTTTCTGTTTTTCCCATCAGACCATGGACAACGAACAGCCACATCAAGAGCTGGTGAAGTGTGTGGTCGTAGGAGACACTGCCGTTGGTAAAACCCGTCTCATCTGTGCCCGAGCTTGCAATAAGCATGTTTCACTGTCTCAGTTGATGACCACCCATGTGCCCACCGTCTGGGCTATTGATCAGTACCGGATTTATAAGGATGTGAGTATGTCGTGTGTGAGGATGTATGGATGTTTGTTACTCCTTCACGCAAAAACTACTGATGCAATTTGGATGAAACTTGGAATAAAAATTGTCCGTGACCTGGATTAATACATAGGCTACTTTTTATCCCTGAAAATCCCCTAATGTGTCCAAATATCTGGATACATTATGTGTACGATATGTACGTACATATTCTTAATTCAATTAATCTGGACGTTTGTTGGAGCAGAACTTCAAGAAATCAAGAATTAGCCAATCTTCATAGAAATTCTAGAAATATTTTATTGTAGGTGTTGGAAAGATCATGGGAGGTGGTAGACGGTGTAAATGTGTCGCTGCGGCTCTGGGACACCTTCGGAGACCATGAGAAGGACAGGAGATTTGCCTATGGAAGGTAAATGTATTACTGATTTTTAAGGAAAACTTTCATATTCCAATTCAAATCATTTATTTAACGAAACAGGGTTACATAAAATGTGATGTGTTGATCAGATTTGCAGCATTTTAAAATTACAATTAAAAGATACACGCCATTACGAGTTCGTCACAAAACTGTCTTTTATTTCAGTACCCACAAAATACAATAATTGACAAATCAATAATCAGCTGTCAAATACATAACATACCTTCCTTTCATAAATAGGTATAAACTAAACAAGAATATAAATCAAAATCTAAATGTGTAAATTACTTAATCATTAAATTTGCAATCAGATAAACAATAGATATTTTAAATTTTAAACAGTACTATTGGGTAGCCCTATTATGTCTGGCCACATCTCTGGTGGAGGTATTTCTACTGGTGGCTCACTAGATGTTTGCGAGTCAGAATCTACCTCAGGTCTGGTATCTGTTAGTCTGGTCTCAGCATGTGCTGTTCTAGCTAGCATCTGATCAGCATGTCGCCTGTGTAGCTCACCATCTTCCGTTCTCACCCTGTACGAGCTAGGTCCTTCCACCATCTCTACAGTGGCCCTCCGCCACTTTTCTCCCGGCCCATACATATGTATCAGGACGGGTTGTTCCACCTGAAAAGACCTGGCGAGCGGGCGCTGCGCCGCCGCCTCCAGCTGTTGGTCGCCGCGGCTCTGTGCAGAGTCAGGGTGGAGGAAAGATAGAGCAGTTCTGTACTTTCGGCCGTTGAGCATCTCCGCTGGTGTTTTGTTAGTAGCGCTGTTAGGTACTGTGCGCATATGATAAAGTACCTTGCTCAATGTTTCACTCCAAGGCAGATTTAAACTTATCATTTTCTTAATTTTATTTTTAAACGTTTGTATGGCTCTTTCTATCTGCCCATTAGTAGCCGGATGATATGGTGGAGAGAGCAGATGCTTAATATTGTTTTTCTTCAAAAAACTGTTAAATTCTTCCGATGTGAATGCTCTACCATTGTCTGAGACTACTACCTCCGGCAAACCCTGAGAAGCAAAAATTCTTCGCATTACAGTTATAACAGCTCCACTGCTCATTGTATTAACAATTTCAGCTTCCATCCATTTACTATGGCTGTCAATCAGCACAAAGAAAGTTTTTCCAAGAAATGGTCCGGCAAAGTCTATATGCACCCGTTTCCAGGGCTGTTCTGACATAACCCAAGTCTGTGGGTCTCTCGGGGGACAGTTTCTTACTAATTGACACTGTTCACAGCTGGCCACTATCTGTTCAATTTGATTATCCATCTGGACCCACCATACATAGCCTCTTGCATATGCCTTTGTTTGGACTATACCCGCATGTGGGGCATGTAAAATCTTTAGCACCTGTTCCTGTAACTTTGCAGGTACTATTACTCTGTTGCTCCATAATAAACAATCTTTAGTATGAGAAAGAGCCTCCCTTCTGGTCCAAAATGGCTGCAAAGCCGGGTCCAAGTTCTTCTTTGGCCAACCATGCAGAACATGAAACAAAACTTTCTGCAGTAAAGTATCCTTCTTTGTTTCTACAGCAATCCTCTCTGCGCTTAGATTCCAGCCACTTGGTTGTTCTTCTAACAACAAAACTTCCTTAAGCCCCTCTTCTGCTACTGTTCCAGTAGATGGTGCAGTCCACCTACTCAGCGCATCTGCATTGCCGATGGATTTTCCAGGTCTATGCTTGATAGTGTACTCATAACATGCTAGCTTTAAAGACCAACGGAGCATCCTAGGTGAGATCTGATCAGGTATGGGTTTGGCTGGATTAAATAAGCCAACAAGTGGTTTATGGTCGGTCACAATACAAAATTCTCGACCGCAGAGAAATTCATGAAACTTCAACAACCCAAACATTATGGCCAAAGCTTCCTTGTCGATCTGACCATATCGCCTCTCATGTGTCTGTAGGGTACGCGATGCCATCATGATCGGCCTCTCCGATCCATCATCCATGACATGGGCTATGATCGCTCCCACTCCGTACTCTGAGGAGTCACATATGAGTAGTAACTCTCTATCCATTTCATAACCGACCAACGTCAGGTCTGATGATAGTAGAAGCTTAGCTTTATCGAATGCAGTTTGTTCGCATTCACTCCACTTCCAAGGTGTCTTCGACTCCAGCAATCTGTACAATGGCTCAAGCAAGGTCGCTCTATCAGGTAAAAACTTTTGATAAAAGTTGTACAGTCCAAGGAAAGCCCTCAATGTTTCCTTATTTGTCGGTGCCGGTTTTTCCCTAATTTCTTTGACTTTTGCTGGTGTTGGATGAAGTCCTTCGCCGTCAATCATGTGTCCTAAAAATGTAATGCTACTGGCAGCGAAAACACACTTTTTGCTATTCAGTCGAAAGCCCAGTTCATTTAGCTTTTGCATCACGCAGCGTAGTCTTTGATTATGCTGTTCCAGCGTCGCGCCTGTTACGGCTACATCATCCAGTAAACACGCTACGCCATCCATGTGTGCTAGCGCGGAAGACATCACCCGTTGAAAAATACATGGAGCCGCACTTACACCAAATGCCAGCCGATTCATTTTCATCAGGCCAATCGGTGTATTTAAGGTTAACATCTTGGCTGTCTCCTCATCTACCTTCATTTGTGTGTAAGCTTGCTTCAAATCCAGTTTACTGAAAACTTTGCCTCCACTCAATTTAACAAACGCTTCCACCGATGTTGGAAGTGGGTATCTATCTACTTGTATAGATGCGTTTACTGTAGAGCGATAGTCCCCACAGATACGCAGAGATCCATCATCTTTCTTCACGATTCTTAACGGTGTCGCCCACTCTGAATATCTAACCGGAGTCAGTACACCTTCCTCTACCAATCGGTTCAGTTCCTCCTCTACTTGCTGTTTCAACGGGAAAGGCACCCCACGAGCCTTCAAAAACCGTGGTCTTGCATCAGAGCGCAGCTGAAGTGATACTTCGGGACCATTATATGCGCCTAATTGCTCTTTAAATAGATCCGGAAACTCTTTCATGAAAGGCACCAAATCCTCTTCCGCCCAGTGTAAGCCTGCCACTTGAAGGCCTAATGGATGAAACCAATTTCGTCCTAACAAGCTAGGTCCTTCTCCAGACACGACCACTAGTTCGCATTGCGACTCTTTTTCACCTAAGACTACTCGTACATTCGCCACTCCTAGTACTTTTAGGGAGTCCCGCGTCCAAGTTACTAATTTCACTGTGGTATTCTGAAGTGGTGGAGGTGTAGACCACAACTTCTTGAAAGTTCCCTCTGATATTATGCTGCGTGATGCCCCAGAGTCCACTTCCATTTTTACATTCGCGCCGTCGATGACCACATTCACCATTATTGGAGGTCGGTAACTATCCGAACAGGTGTAGATCCCCATCATGTTCTCACTCCCTGAAGAAAGCTCCTCATCATTGTCTTCCACCTGGTGTACTTTCGTTTTCTTGTCACATGCTTTAGCAATATGACCATATTTTTGACATTTGAAGCACTTCGCCTTGACAAATGTACAACGGTCGCCTGGTTTATGTATCCGTGTACAATGTTTGCACTCATTGGATTTTATTCTGCCAATATCCATGGACTCGCCGGCCGCCGCCGCTGCTGAAGTACTCGGCGTAGCCTGCGTTTCTTCTTTATTTGCGCCAGGGTACATATCCACAAATGTTGCTTGGTGATTGAGACACATTTGCACAGCAGTTTCGTATGTCAGCTTTTTAGTTTTCAACAACTCCCGGCGTAAACGTTCATCACGCACTC
Source organism: Eulithis prunata (assembly GCA_918843925.1). Classification (NCBI taxonomy): domain Eukaryota; kingdom Metazoa; phylum Arthropoda; class Insecta; order Lepidoptera; family Geometridae; genus Eulithis; species Eulithis prunata. Next base: position 4,786,556 of record OU974030.1, on the reverse strand, counting down.
CTAGCACGAGCCTGTCCCGTAATTGACGTTTTATGTCCGTAAACTTGCACTTCGCACATAATGCACTTATTGCAGATGCAAATTCTTGCACGCTTTCATCCTTCAATTGTGCCCGTTTATGAAATTTACCCGCTTGCAAAATTTCGTTTACTTCTGGTTCATAGAACTTGTCCAAAACTGCTATAATATCGTCCAATTTCACTTGTGTAGGGCGTGACGGCACTAACAGGGACGCTATTAGAGCGTACGTGTCCTTTCCACATTGCGACAAAAACAATGAGCGCGCTTTATCATCGTCCTTTGTCGCACCACGAACAAGTCCCGCGGTGTCGAGAGCACAAAGTAACTGTTCTTTGTAATCACACCACACATCAGTTTTAGCGTTAAACTTCTCAGGCAACACAATATTTGTAATATTGAATGCCATTTTAGCACAATTTCAATTTATTTTCCGAAGTCGCCACTAAAAGATACACGCCATTACGAGTTCGTCACAAAACTGTCTTTTATTTCAGTACCCACAAAATACAATAATTGACAAATCAATAATCAGCTGTCAAATACATAACAACAATTATACTATTATCATTTCAATTATACTAATTATACTATATATCAATCATCTTTTTGAAAGTTGGTATACCTACTTGAGCTAGCAGGTCAATGTTTTTTTTTTTTAAATTAATCATTTCAATTATATTAAATAAACTATATATCACTTATTTCTTTGAAAGTTGGTTTACTTGAGCTAGCAAAACTCAAAAGAATAATATCTTTTTGTTAATGTACCTAAGTACAGGCCTCGCCACGGTTTAATAGCTCTCGGAGAAAGTTATAAATTCATGCTTGTGTTTACCATCATTTAGTGCAAGTTGTTCAAGGAAAGCCTTGGAGCTTATGAATGAATGTGTTTTTTAGGTCTGATGTGGTGCTTCTATGCTTCTCTATCACAAATCCGATATCACTAAGGAATTGTGGAGCTATGTGGTATCCAGAAATCAGGTAATCTAAATAATACTTTTTAATTACATAGACATAGATATTACATAGATAGATGAATGAATGAATGAATGAAAATGCTTTATTGTACGTAGGTACACCTTATAACTAATATGCGAGACAGATTAAATTACATTATGTTACGTACAATGGGCGGTCTTATCGCTAGACATAGATAGACATAGACTACACGTATACTAGATATTATACATAGACATACATAGACTATTGACTTCTTAAAGCTAGGAATTTACAGTGAGTCCAAAAAACACAATTTCAAAATGTACCTAAACTTCCAGACACTTCAGTAAGCAATCTAGTCTAACCACGCTAAGTCTGCACAAAGCAGAATTTAATAACACCGTCTGTACAGCTAAAACTATTTGACAATGTAACTCACCTGTTTCCTGTAAAAGTTCTTTTTCTATGAAAAAAATCTTTATATTTTTGGGGTTGCCCATTTATTTAATTGCAAGCTTGGTGTGGTCAGACCAGACACTCTTTATTCTTTATTATACTCTGTGTAACTTAAATTAAAACATGTACAGCTTAACCCTACAAAGAGTTCTAATCCAGCAATTCTAACTTAAAAAATGTGGCCAGTATATTGTTGTATTTTTTTGTATTTAGACGTTTCTGCCCGAACACTCCAATCCTGCTAGTCGGTTGCAAGAATGACTTACGCTACATGTATAGAGATGAAACATATCTCAACTACTGTAAAGATCGCAGCCCTTTTATAAGGTAAGCAGTCTTCAACTGAGCCATGTTATGTAATATATGTAATGTGTGTAGGTAATGTATGTAATGTGTGTAATGTGTGTAATGTATGTAATGTGTGTAATGTCTGTAATGGATGTAATGTATGTAATGGTTGTATACCACGTAACTATTGTATCTACAGTTTACACAAATAATTTAATGAATGTCTAGATGGCGTTATGTGAAAATGTCCATGAATATTTATTTAATTCATAAATAAGACACGAACAAAAGACAAGAAAAAAATTTGTATGGCGCGTGTCTTATCCGACATAAGAAAAAATATCTTGTAATATGTACGGTCTCATATAAACAATAAGACATTTCTCGTAAGAAACAAGAAAAATATCTTCTAATGTGCAAAGGGCCTAATAGTGATTTTATGTCTAGGGCGCCTAGAAAAAGTGACCTAGTGATGCCAGATCAAGGGCGTGCGCTGGCGCATGAGTTCGGCATCTACTACTACGAGACATCGGTGTTCACGTACTACGGTGTCAACGAGGTCTTTGAGAACGCTATTCGAGCCGCGCTTATAGGTAAGTAGCTGATACCCGCGACTACGTACACGTGTAAAACTTTACACCAAAATATCAGCCATCTAGTTTCCATCGTACAAGCTTTGCTTAGTTTGGGACTAGAAGGCGTTGTGTTAAGTGTCCGTGAATATATACCTGTCATCAGCATACGATGAACCTCGCAGTAAATGGCTGCTTTTGGTTTAGAAAGTCCAAGCTGTATCTAAGAATCAACGTCCTTGATTTTATTAAGATATAGTGTATGTTTTTATCTGAAAAAAGGGCTTCTGAATGGTATAAGTTTCGTTGAAATTGGTCCAGTAGTTAAGGCGTGATCCGCGAACAAACAAACAGATAAACTTTAAAAAAAAGTGGAAGATGTTGGGGTCGACCTTTGCCCAGGAGTGAGACGAAATAGGTTAATTTAAAAAAAAACATGTGTGCAATTCACACAAGCAGTGCAAGTACCGTTCTTATCGATCGCTTAGTTGTCGATCGCTAAAGTCGATAAACGTATCGAATCGTATCGTTCCATGGGAGTACGGATCTCTTGTCGACAAAAGATCCGTACTCCCAAAAATAAGGTCAGAGTTTATCGAAATCATTCGTTCCCTGCTGCCATGATTTACTAGTTTACTGTCAATATCACTATTAATAACTTTCGTTTGTCAGAATCAAAACATAGTAAACATTCACCATTGCCAAATCGTTAAAATTTAACGAATTTGTCTACCGATCGACTAAGTTAGTAACGTACCCGCAACTGTCGATAAAACCATTTTTATCGAATTTTGACGATTCTAAATGTCAAATTATGCGATCGACAAGAACGGTACTTGCACTGCTGGTAGAAGTGAAACCTTCAAAAACCAATATGCAGTACTTATTTAGTTAGAAAAGGTTCTATGCTGATGTTGCCTAAATCAGAACTAGATGGCGCTGCTAAGTTTGGTTGGATCCTAGAACGCGCTATCGAAGTGTTTTGCGTTTTGTGGGGGTCGTACTGTCGCTTTTTCTTTTCATCGCTTTTTCGTTTCATCGACTTTCAAATCACAACGGTGCTAAAGAAGTTTTCACTTCAAAAATAACGATCATCGATCGATTTGTGTAGTAACACCCTAAGGAATATTATTTTGTGTTGCAGCAAGACGCCAACAGCGCTTTTGGATGACCAACTTGAAACGTGTGCAAAGGCCCTTATTACAGGTAAATTTTTTATCAACCCTTCGTTATATCTTCTTCTTCTTCCTGCCCTTATCCCACTAGGTGGGGTCGGCACAACATGTCTGTAGCGGATGTGTATGGTGAAAACAACAGTTTACGTTAAGGGTGCTAAGGTTGGGAGAGGCAAACACGTCCGCGCGGTACCAAACGTCAAGATCACTGAAATACTTGGCCCAAAAATGCCAGTAGGTAGGTACCACCCCGGTGCTTGCGTCTCCCATGTCTTTCGACGACCCGGCATTTATTAAACAAACAAACCAAAAGATTAAAAATAAATGACAAAATACAAAAAAACTATAATTAGGTTCACGCGTCGCTTACACTCCCCTCCCTAGTGCTGCTACAAGGTACAGCACTCACAAATTATAGGCACAGTGCGACGCGAATATTAAGCTTATCATGGATACAAATTCAAATACAAAATACAAATACAAAAACAAAACAAAAAACATTTATCATTTGGATCCGACCCAGTATGCGGCTGCGCACATCGCTTGAGTTAAAGCGTGGCAGAATACATGGCAGTTGTCGGCTCTCATAGCGCTCGGGGTTAGGTGCCGGCGGCGGCGCAGGCGTCGCAGGCGTCCTCGTCAGCGCTCTATCAAGTGCGTTTGTACTGAGATCTTGTGTCTCGCTCTCGCGAGCAGGTACAGGGTTCTGAGTACTTCTAGTTTCCAACTCGTAGCGCCTTGGTAGGCGAATTTTATCAAAGGCTTTCATTGTGCTCAGCCATTCGATCCATTTTGTAAATATTTGGTCTTTTATTTCGTCGTTCCAGTTGATACAAGATCTCCAAGTATCTTGTTCGTCCATTTCGTATACTAGCATCAACACACGCAGCATTTCTCGTTTAGTAGGTTTCTTTTGTCCAAGCAATATTGGCGTGGGAATTCTCTTGAATGACACATCGAATCCCAAGTTGTCATCAGTCGGAAACCAAATTAGACCCAGAGTACGTTCTCCGTCGTATAGTTGTCCATTTTTGAATGACACAGTAGTTGATCTTAGGTTTTCTTTAGGTAGATCTTTAAGTACGGTCTGATTATTAGATGTCCAATTTCTCATTTCGAACCCGCCTTCCTTGTGAATAGAGGTGACGTCATTCACAAGTTGGTTTGCCGTTTGTTCATCTGGTAGCGAGTCTATGTAGTCATCAGCGTAGTGCTGCTTTTGTACAGCTTGCACAGCAGTTGGCATTGTTGACTGGAATCTTTCTGCATTTTTGTTTTTTATGAACTGGGCAATAAAAGGGGAACAGTTCGCGCCGAAGATGAGGCTAGTCATGACCCAGGTTTGAACGGGTTTTTCTGGTGATTCCCGCCATAAAAAACGCAAAGCATCTCGATCTTCATCACGTATTTTGATTCTCAAAAACATATCTTTTATATCACCGGTCACTGCAACTCGGTTTTCTCGAAATCTTAGCATTATACCATACAGTGAGGTAAGTAGGTCAGGGCCTTGCAGTAGGTAGTCATTCAAACACATACCTTTGTTTTTTGCCGCAGCGTCAAATACCAACCGTAACTTTTGTTTATTAGGGTTGTCGACTCCAAAGTGCGGTAAGTACCATATTCTATTTTCGTTTTTAGTTTCAGTGAATTCTGATGCAAAATCATTAGTGAATAGGTGGTCAATTCTTTCTTTGTAGCGCTCTGCGAAGCTTGGATTCGCTTTCATTTTCTTTTCTACACCTTTCAATCGGGTCAGTGCATTATGGTATGAGTTAGGCATTTCACTGAGCGTATCTTTCCATGGCAATCCTACATGCCATCGTCCGTCCTTCAAAGTGGCAGTTTGTTGAAGACATTCCACAGCTTTTACATCTAGAATGTTTTGGCGAGGCTTACTTGTTACTCCAACAGACTCCATCGCGAATGACTGGCGCACCTCGTTATGTATTTCTCGTAGGATGTGCTCGCTTTCGTTGTTTTGTCCCTCTGACAAGAAAAGAGAGGACTGCAGGTCCGCATCACGATTGCCCGCCGACTTGTTGTGCGTGCACCCGTGCACGCACCATCCCAACGGAGTGCGGGTGAAGTAGGGTGAGGTAGGTTTACCCCTAATTACTTCTAACGGTAAAAGTAAATCGTAATTGTCCTGTCCGATCAAAAGTTCTGGTTTACACTGTCCATCACAAATCACATTCTTAAGTTCCGGTTTCACTTGTTCATAGTCACTCATGTCTACGGCAGTAACATTTTGCACCGGTAAGTTCATATTGTTTACACTTCGAGCACGAATCGTAAACTTTGTTCCTTCACAGTTCGAGAGTTCAAAGTCGAGTACCTCGCTATGGCACACAACTTCACTATTGTCCCATGCACCACACACGCGTAAGGATTGTTTATTCCCACGTAATCCTACTTTCGACGCGAGCGCAGCACTTATCAAAGTCACAGTAGAACCGTCATCAAGTAACGCAACGCTACGGAATGCACCGTTAGGTCCGTGTAGGTAAACAGGCACAGTTTTTAATAATACTTTCGGGCAGTCCACTTGAACATGATTTACGGTTTCCACTTTCGGTTCACGTTCAGTTTCGGTGTTCTCGGTAACATCGGTTATATTGACACTATTGTTTGGCACTGAGTTTTTATTCTTTACGTAATGCAGCAAACGATGATGAGATAGTCCACAGCTGTCTACGTCACACACTGGTGCAGTACAGCTATGTTGTTTATGCTGTGACGTCAGACACTTGTAACAAGTCCCGTGCCGTTTCACAAACGACCACCGGTCCCTGCGCAGCGATTTCTTAAACTTTTGACAGTCTGGTAACAGATGCGCAGACACGTGACAATACTGGCACTTATCATCCCTTTTTTGCTCATTGTTCACCATTAGAGTGCGATGTTTATAGTTCTCGGTATAAGTTTGTTTACCGAAACTTTGCATGTTAGATAAGTTCACAGATGTTTTTGTTATCTTCACGGCTTCTTCACTGAGAAACTCGGACAAAATCAACAGTTTTGGTTTAGTGACGTCACTAACAAGGGGATAACTGTAATCCGTCCACTTAGAGATCAGTACTATCGGTAGTTTTGACAGTATGGCGGACACAATATTCATTCCTCTCAGGTAATCTTCACGTCCGATGGCGGTCACAGCGGCGACACAATTTCTCACTTTCACTGAGAAAGGAATAATATCCTTCTGATATTCTTGTGCCATAGGGCGTAATTTACTTAAGTCCTGAAGGATCCTAGAAATTATTACGTCAGGATTTCCAAACTGTAGCTCGAGTGTGTTCATAACATCGACTGCGGAAGTAGCACCAATAAGCAAGGCGGTCACCGCTTCTTTGGCTGGTCCTTGAAGGCACTTCCTGAGTCTCCACAGGTTCTCTTTGTCAGTAAAACTACATACTTGTGAGGATTCTTCAAAAGCTTGCTTAAATTGTAGCCATTCAAGCGGATCACCAGAGTATTTAGGTAAATCCCTCGGCGTACACAAACGATTCAGCATTCTATCGTTAGATTTGCTAGTACCAGTAGCGGAGGCAGCAACTAGGTCTTTCAGAGCACTAGCCAGGGCTTGCACAGTTCCATCAGTACAACCAGGGCGTGTTTCGAGCGCGAGTTCCGTAGTGGGGTGTTGCGGACCGGCGGGGTTCATTCGGTGCAGGTTCGATTCCTGCGGTGCCGGCCGCAATACATCATCGGTACCACGGACACTCTGAGCTTTCCACTCCTGTCGACTACTTTCAAGCCACTTTTCCACTACACGATCTTTATTTTCACTGCAACATTCTTCCGATGGTAGGCTGCAGCTGCCCTCGTCTTCCAGTTCAGCAAGGTCCGCTTCTAGTTTTTTATCGATCAATTCCATGCTAATACGAGCTTTTTCTTGAGCGGCTGCCAATTCTAGCCTTTTCTTTTGTGCCGTAATAGATGAAATTGATGACTTTTTGCGGGTAAGCTTTTTGACACTTAAAGCCTTAGAGGTTCCAGGTTCATTTTGTTCCATCTTGGTCCTGATTCCACTAGGTTTCACAGTTTCTTTCGAAGTGTCTAGGTGTTCAACTTGTTGAGCATCTTGTAGTTGCGCTTGGTTTTGCAGTTCCTCCTTTCTTAACGCACTTCTAGTGCTCACCATACTTCTCGGAGGTGTATGATACATCAAGAGATCCAAAAATCCAAAAGTCCGAAGATCCGGTTCGAAGGAAAAATGTAGCGGATGTGTATGGTGAAAACAACAGTTACTTTAAGGGTGCTAAGGTTGGGAGAGGCAAACACGTCCGCGCGGTACCAAACGTCAAGATCACTGAAATACTTGGCCCAAAAATGCCAGTAGGTAGGTACCACCCCGGTGCTTGCGTCTCCCATGTCTTTCGACGACCCGGCATTTATTAAACAAACAAACCAAAAGATTAAAAATAAATGACAAAATACAAAAAAACTATAATTAGGTTCACGCGTCGCTTACAATGTCCTTTTCTTCCATTCTCCCCTATCATCCGTCATCTCAGTGTTCACTCCTCTCCTATGCATATCATCTCTTACACAATCTATCCATCTTTTCTTGGGCCTACCTCTTCCTCTATATCCATCCACATTCATACTTAGCACTCTCCTCGTTACATGACTCTCTTCCCTCCGCATGACATGCCCATACCACGCTAGCCTGTTGCTCCTCATTTTCTCCGTCACTGGTGCTACTTTCAGACTTCCTCTAATGTATTCATTCATTCCTAATTTAATCCATCCTTGTCACTCCGCACATCCATCTCAACATTCTTATCTTATAACTTAACCCTTCGTTATATCATATTACGCAATATGACTCGACTTCGTTAGGTTTACGTAAAGCGACTGTCTTTGTTCGTGATCAACCCTTTGCCAAGTTTGAAAGGTAATAATAATTGTTTGTTTGCAGGCACCGTTCAGACCTCCGAGGCCCATGGAGCCGGATGTGGCTGTAGTCAACAGTGTGTATTTCGACAATATGACTGCGTTACTTCATCATCAGGTGAGTTTCTCTCCAACAGCAATTTATTTAGGAAACCCTGGTAAAATTACAAACAATTGTATTTACAAGGTAGCAGGTACATCTAAAGCGTTTTTGAGCTGCTAATTTCAAGACATTACATTTTTATGTAAATTAAAAATACTGTATTAATGTAAAGATTGGTGCTGCTTTTTTACAACTAATCTTAATATATAAAACTCTTTTGAAGCTGACTTAGAATCAACGCACAGCCTAAACTATAAGTCCTAGAGGTATGAAATTTGGAGGGTAGTATCCTTATATATTGTAGGGGTGCACTAAGAAAGGAATTTTGAAACGTTATACTCTAAAGGGTCTAAAATTAAGATCAAAGATTTTAACCAAATAATGGTTATGCTGCTTCCACGCGAGCAAAGCGGGTGACAGCTAGTTAGTAATATTTGGGTTGATGTTTTTACTTAGTTGTAATCTCAAATCGAATTCCAATTGTAATCTGTTTTTGATGTATACAAGAGCATGTCCATAGATAAGATGACGGACCCCCATGCACAGGCTACACTGTTCTAGAGCATCATCATCATCAGGATTTGGTTTGTTCCAGTATTTCACGGACATGGTGATAATAAGCGGCGCGAAAGGTTTCCCCGTGCATCGGTTCATGATGGCGGCTGCCTGTGAGGCCTTCCACCGGCTGCTGACTACTGACTGTGTCAGTCTGTCTGCTGAACTTGCCAGGAGCTCCAGCGAGAGTAGCATGGTAACATCATCATCATCTCAGCATCTCTCTCAGCCGCCGGACCAATTGTACCATTAGACAGTAACATTGATGGTACAATTGGTACCGATTTGTCCCATTAGTAGCATCCTACTAATATTATAAACGCGAAAGTTTGTAAGGATGTATGGATGTGTGTTTGTTCCTCTTTCACTCAAAAACTACTGATCCGAAAATCAACAGGATCAAACGGGACGCGTAACGCGTATACAAAGTCTTTGGATCCCGTTGATTTTCCGGAATAAAAAGTAGCCTATGTGTTAATCTAGGTCACAGACAATATATTACAAGTTTCATCCAAATCCAGGTCACAGACCATATATTTTCCAAGTTTCATCGAAATCGGATCAGTGGTTTGTACGTGAAAGAGGAACAAACATACACATATCATCATCATCAATCATCAATATACAGGGTGTTACCAGACCACTTCCGAAAACTTGGAGGTTCCAATCAGACCATGATACTGAAAACATTAAGCGAAAAAAATCGCGAAAAAAAAAATTGACTTGACTATCTCCTTTTAATTTTTTTTCTAGTTACATACACACAGTACAACATAATAAGACATATCTACCTAATTATCTCATTTAAAATAGCAAAAAAACAAATAAAATAAATAAAGCAGCAATATACACGCAGCACGCAGATTACGCCCACTCTACTACAGCATGAACAGCTGAGAGTTCACCGCGGGTCATTCAAGTACGCGACGTGCGAGCGAGACAAGAGACGCCCATCTTTATCGCTCGGTCGCGTCACGCAAGCATAGAAAATAATAAGCGCGACTACAAACGGAAGGTATTATACCTACCTAGTGCCCGCGTCTGCGTCTACTTAGGTAGCCTACCTAGGCAGCCAGCCTGCCTTATTTCTACAAACTACAGAATCTTAGATACCGCAAAAACACAAAGTTGAAACAAATTGCAAGTACCTAATCTAGGCAGGTAGGTACATAATGGAAAGAACTTATGCACCAATAGGTTGTTTAGGCTCTACCTGGATGAAGCGTGCATCTGAGTAAACACATACGCAAACACTTTACTAAGTATTTACAATCGAAGAGAATCGAAATCGTAGCTTTGTAATAATTTCATGATTTCATAATAAAAACAACCCACTTCTTATAAAGGGTACTTACCTACCACCTTTAGTAGTACCTACTACCTTTTTTTTCTCTACGTTTATAGGTTGATGTATAAGAATTGGAATAGAAAACTGATATTGTTACTATTCGTCTTTGCACATAGAAATACATCGTCAGAACTTTGCTACCTTGCCGGCGCGCGCGCGAGCGACCGTTCCGCTCAGAGACTGTTTTGTGACTAGTGGGGCGCCCCGCGAATGGCGTGAGCCAGGCGTTCAGCTACCCGCGCGGAGGGACGGCAGCGTAGAGGGGATGGAGGAGCAGAGGGGCAACACTAGGCGCTATACGTTATTAATTACTTAAGTAGGTACCTATTAAAGTACTTAGGTACTTTGGTTTTGGGAAGGACTTAGATGACAGAGCACTAAATCATTGTGTCATAAACATAAATAATCGTAAACATTACATCAGATACCTAATACCTACTTAGTTTACTTACTTACCTACTTTCATTAAATAATTAGTAGGTAGGTACCTATCTAAAAATAGGCAGGTCGGCACTTAGTCAAAAGAAAATGTAGCGAAATAGAAGTCTGAACCTTAAAATTACTCATTTAGAACACAAAACAGATTGATGACCGAGCTTGCGCTGGCGCTTATTTTTTCTCTGTCGGCATCTTTCAAAGGGCTGTTTTGGCGCAATTTACCTACTCTCTATCATTTTGCTTATTTTTGATTTATTTTTACCTAGTTTGTGTTTGATATTCGTACTGGACACTTGTGCGCGGTGCATACAAATTGCATACCTTTCGTGAAAGAGTTGTTTTTTTATGTTTTATTTTATTAATTACCTACTTAAGTTAATTAGGTACTTAGTTCGTTTATGAGTGTGTGTTTTTTTATTAATTTATGTGTTAATTTAGAGTTACTTTTAGAGTAGGTGGATACTTTTGTTAAGATTTTAGATAGAACAGTGAGTGTTAGTTACTATGTTTCGTGCGAGGGAATATGGGTGCGATACGGCTGAAGAAATGAGAAGCCGTATTAGATTAGTATTCTCAGACCTTAATGCGAGAAGTGCCGAGAATCCTTTATTCCTGGATCGCGTTCATCAGGCAACAATCAGGCGAGCTCAACTGTGCCATGAACGAGGAGGAGCTCAGTTAGAGCCATTTCTAGTTTGACCGAGGCTACAGCGTAATTAGGTAAGTAGGTACTATTCCAATTAGGTATAAATAAACATAGTAGGTACCTACCTACGTTAGTAGGCACTTACGACACAGAATAAATAATAGTACTACGCCTCGACCTTACCTACGTGAATGCGTACATTGCGGGCTGGCGAAATAAATACAAATCTTTAAACATTGTTTTCTCCGGCTATAATTATTTTTCAGGATAACTGTTTTTTTTTTGGTTGGGTTTTGGTGTGCTGTAGCTCCCCCTTTCGTTTTCGGAAGTGGTCTGGTAACACCCTGTATATAAAACTCTTTTGAAGCTGACAGAGAATCAACGCACAGCCTAAACTATAAGTCCTAGAGGTATGAAATTTGGAGGGTAGTATCCTTATATAGTGTAGGGGTGCATTAAGAAAAGAATTTTGAAAAGTCGCACCCTAAAGGGTAGAACGCGAGCAACGCCGCGGGCGAGGGCTAGCTTATTTATATTCTCTACAATATTTATTTCAATTTCCAGGTGAGCAGTATGGGTGAAGCCACTGCCGGCGAATTCAATGAAGATACCGAGTATTTGATCAGCAAGGAGCAGGCTAAGCAGATGAGGTAATTAATATTTACATGATTAATTGATTCCGTTGAAAGAAAGAATAATTTGCAGGTTAATAAGTAATACGCTAAGTTATCAATATATATAAAACTCTTTTGAAGCTGACAGAGAATCAACGCACAGCCTAAACTATAAGTCCTAGAGGTATGAAATTTGGATCCTTATATAGTGTAGGGGTGCACTAAGAAAGGAATTTTGAAACGTCACACTCTCAAGGGTAGAACGCGAGCAACGCCGCGGGCGACGGCTAGTTTTATATAATTTGTTTTATTTAATTTTTATTAGATTTTTTTATCTTTTTAAGATAAATTTCACTCTCATCTGTGACGAAGATAGGAATTATATTTGAGTGAAGCTCAGGAAATAAATTAATAATTGTTGTGTAGTGGATAGCAATTTCAGATGCAAGATATCGTCACAAAATAAATAAACTAGTATTTTTAGTGACTAGTAGTAGTACATGACAGGCGTCATGGCTCAGTCGGTAATAGCTCTGCCTTCCGTGCTGTGGGTCGTGGGTTCGATCCCCACCGAGAACAAACATTTGTGTGTTGTAATACATAGATGTTTGTTCTGTGTCTGGGTGTTTCTATGTATTATAAGTATGTATTTACAAAAAAAAAATTATGTATGTATTCTATCAGCCATCTAGTTTCCATCGTACAAGCTTCGCTTAGTTTGGGACTAGAAGGCGTTGTGTTAAGTGTCCGTGAATATTTATTTATTATTTTGTATTTATTTCAGAGTGTGGGATCAGATAAAGCGTCGCTCGTCGTGCCAGATCCTGCCTCTCAGTGACGGGTGCAAGAAACCGCCCGACTTGTACCGAGAGGTCAACCATCCCGCTATCAACTCCATCAGAGTTGTTAAGGTATGAATGAATGAATGAATGAAAATACTTTATTGTACGTAGCTACACCTTACAAGCTAATATGCGAGACAGACTAAATTACATTACATTACGTACAATGGGCGGTCTTATCGCTAGGGAGCGATTTCTTCTGGACAACTACAAATTATTCTTTCTTTCAACGGAATCAATAAATCATGTAAATATTAATTACCTCATCTGCTTAGCCTGCTCCTTGCTGATCAAATACTCGGTATCTTCATTGAATTCGCCAGCAGTGGCTTCACCCATACTGCTCACCTGGAAATTGAAATAAATATTGTAGAGAATATAAATAAACTAGCCGTCGCCCGCGGCGTTGCTCGCGTTCTACCCTTTAGAGTGGAACGTTTCAAAATTCCTTTCTTAGTGCACCCCTACACTATATAAGGATCCTACCCTCCAAATTTCATACCTCTAGGACTTATAGTTTAGGCTGTGCGTTGATTCTCTGTCAGCTTCAAAAGAGTTTTATTTATATTGATGATAGATTTAGTATAAATCTATTTAATATTATCTATATTTTCAGTGCGATAAAATTCAACACGCGACATCTCAAACCCAAACAATAGTGACGATGAGTAAACTCATATCCCAAGTAGTGATGCAGGAAATCATCAATTTCGTGTACACCGGGACTTTAGACAGTACTGCCTTCAAACAGCAGGTGAGTTGAACCTTATTGTTATGTTACTAAGGTGTATTTTACAATAAGCTTGGCTTTGTATGGGGATTAAATTGATTACCAATTTTGTGCTGGGTCTTTGTTGGAAGTTTTTTTTTTCAAAGGTCTGTTGTAAAATTGTCAAAGGTCTGTCAAAGGTCTGTTGTAAAATTGTATTAGTACATTTTATCAAAGAGCCAGTACTAAGCAAATAAGACAAAGGATTATGAAAAAAAAAATTCGCTCTGTAACTGAAAACGTAAAGAATGGAAAAAAGGGGGAGGTTTTTGACCAACAGTGGTACAGAGAAGGCTCTTAATAATAAATAATAATAATAAAAAAGTTAAAAAAAATAAAAGATTTAAATCACAAATAAAAAAAAAAAAAAATTGTCATCCAGAGGATGGTCGTGGGGTCGAATCCCGCTCGATTAATAACTTTTTGGATGTTAATCTTTGTAAGTTTGCTTTGTTCAAAACTAACACTTTGAAATTAAGTAAAATACATTCCAGCGCGTAAATCGAAGTTACGAATAATAACTAACGTAACAACGTAAACGTAAGTATTCTAAGTATATTCACGGGTGTTTTTTGACTAAACTAAAACCTACTCTATTTTTTAAATAACTAGGTAAGTACTTGCGTAGGGGTCGTTACATCCTAGTGATGGATGCAGTAAAATACAAGGCACGTCCTCGATGGATGTGCTTTGTGAGGTAATGCAATTGCAATAGGCAGTAACAGCTTACCATCAGGTGGGTGCCATCTGCTTGTTCCGTAATATTTTCTAATAAAATGTATGAACTTAGTTATTTTTATTGAATTTATTTCACGCCGTCTTAAGCTAAAATGCCTAAGCTTTTTATAAAGCTTGTAAGCGATTTAATTTTATTATATTAATGTTTATAAAATGTATTTTTTTATTAGTATTTCCAACAAAGACTGCTTGTCTCTTGTAAGCTCATTCTTCTATACCTATCCCTTTTATTTACGTACACTCACTAAAAGCCTATTATTAAAATAATAAAAATAATAATTCTATATCAATACACTGTATTTTGCAGTCTGCTGCTATCGGATTATTACTGGTAAAATATTATAATAATGAAATCATGAATATCATAAAATATTAAAATCATAAATATTATTTTTTGCACATACTTACTTCATTTTGGTGTAACATTCATTACGGTGTTTAGATATTTTTATTATATCCTATTTTATATACATAATACGCATTTTATATTACTTCACTGCTTTATATTTATATTCACATTGATATTTATTATAACAACTGTATCCATGACTTCCGTTCTGAAGTTGCGTATTTGACTCCGCTTAAAAAATACTTCCCATTCATTGCGCAGCTTCAGAACGGTCTAGTTGTATCTGTAGAACTACAAAAACGAAATAACATGCAACTGAAATAAATATGAAACTATTTTCTGAATTCCTATTGCTATACAATACAATGTTTCGTCTGATGTATCGAAAACTATACAAAGAATTATGGAAAAAAACCGTCGACAAAAAACTCGCAGCGAGTAAATCACTTCTGACTACTGCGCCTTGATCACGAATAAATGTGACAATCGCAAACGTATCGTAACGCTAGCGTATCCGAGATACACTGCGCGGTGACACTGCAACGGTTTGCAGTCGAGCTGGCATTGACGCGCAATATAACTCGAATACGCTAACGCGACGACTGTTAGCTTTGTTCGTGATAGAAGTACTGGATCACTTAGTCCCAAACTAAGCAAGGCTTTTACTATGGGAACTTGATCCTTTATGTTCACTTAAAAAAAAGCACCCTTAAGTCCCAAAGCTTAGGCTTAATTCAAAAGCTCGTTCACTTTACACCGTCATGGCTCAGTCGGTAGTAGCTCTGCTTTCCGTGCTGTGGGTCGTGGGTTCGATCCCCACCGAGAACAAACATTTGTGTGTTGTAAACATAGATGTTTGTTCCGTGTCTGGGTGTTTCTATGGATTATAAGTATTTACAAAAAAAAATGTATGTATGTATTCTATCAGCCATCTAGTTTTCATAGTACAAGCTTTGCTTAGTTTGGGACTAGAAGGCGTTGTGTTAAGTGTCCGTGAATATTTATATTTACCTTAGGTCTTGTAAACCTCTAATCTAACTTCAAAGACCACAAAAGTATTAATATCCTCAGGAAATCAGACAAGCGGCTGAATTACTCGGCTTCCATGAGCTGACGAAGCTCACGCAGTTCATACTGGACCAGCATCTTTTGTTCGATAAGGGATTCATGTTGCAGTTTCATTCGGTAAGTACTTACAACAGTTAGAGTAAATCCTCCCACAGATTTCTTTAATTTTTTGATCGAGTGAGCGAAGCGAACGAGATTTTAGTGACAACTTGGACGAAAATGTTTTGTATGTTTGTATGTTTGTTCGACGAAATCTTTTGAACCGCTTATCCGATCTTCATAAAATTTGGTAGGTATACGGATAGTACTCTTAAGTTTTACTGGTTTGTTAAATTAAGTAAATCGGTCAAGGGGTCGTGAAGTTATAAGGGTCCAAAGGGAGTAAAAAAAAAAGTCGTACAATAATATGAAGTGGGGTGTCATATGATAGGGTTTTGTTTAGACATTCCAAAACCGTTTTTATTTTGATTCTAGGTTTAATAGTTTTTGAGTTGTTGTAAAAATTATAAAATTGGCAAACCCAGTATAACGTGAGCTACCATTTCTTGGAGTTTCAAGTGCAAAGTTTATTACAACCATTGGTCAATAAAAATTGTTTGGGTTTTATTAACCCCCGACCATCACGAGATCTCAGTTCGGGGCGAACTACTAGTTTATTATATGTTTGTTACTTCAGAACTCCGTTATTTATGAACCATCAACATCTCCTTGCCCTTTTCTCACTTTATGTAGGGTCGGCACAACATGTGTTTTTCTTCCATGCTCTTCTATCAGCCGTCATCTCTGTTGTCACTCCTTTCTTACCCATATCATTTTTCACGCAGTCCATCCATCTTTTCTTTGGCGTACCTCTACTCTTATATCCATCTACATTCATATCTAATACTCTTCTTGTTACATGACATTCATCTCTTCGCATAACATGGCCATACCATGCTAACCTGCTATTATCCGTTATTTATGAACCGATTTGAAAAATTCTTTTTTTATCTGAAACGGTTGCTTCCAGATTGGTCTCATAAATTTTTTATCAAAATCGATTCAGCGATTTGGCAATTAAATAAGAATAACTCGAAAAAACACGTCATTCACGTACGCGACAGTGCGTATTTTGCTTTCCTGTGGTGTTTGCGATCAATAGAACAGTCGTCATATCATCATCATCATCATCATCATCATCATCATCATTTTATGATGAAGGCGTATCAAATTGAAGTCTGTTTTTCCAGTTTTTTATACTTATAAATTATGTTGCAAATAAATATAATTAAATGTATTGATATTTTTCTCTTCTAGCCTCTCCCGCAAAGGCTCCGTGATTTGTACGTGGAGCGCAATCTATTCGCCGACGTGACCTTTGACCTTGACGATGGGATTCATTTAGCCCATAGGGCGATTCTGATGGCCCGATGTGACCCTATGAAGGCCATGTTTCAAGGTCACTTTAGGGAAAGCACGTCCAGAGTTGTAAGTATTCAGTTTAGAACTAATACATAATCATCATCATCAATATATATAAAACTCTTTTGAAGCTGACATAGAATCAACGCACAGCCTAAACTATAAGTCCTAGAGGTATGAAATTTGGAGGGTAGGTTCCTTATATAGTGTAGGGGCGCACTAAGAAAGGAATTTTGTATAGTCACACTCCAACGCGGGCAACGCCGCGGGAGACGGCTAGTAATATATAAATCAATATATATAAAACTCCTTTGAAGCTGACAGAGAATCAAGGCACAGCCTAAACCATAAGTCCTAGAGGTATGAAATTTGGAGGGTAGTATCCTTATATAGTATAGGGGTGCACTAAGAAACGAATTTTGAAAAGACGCACCCTAAAGTGTCTAAAATTAGGATCAAAGATTTTAACCAATTAATGCGTATGCTGCTACCACGCGAGCAATGCCGCGGGCGACAGCTAGTAGTTAAATATTCTTGGACATTTCACACCACGCCCTATAACCCCAAATCTTTTCTTAAAGTTATTTAAAGTTTTTACGCATTCTTATATTATGCGTGCAATTTACTATAAACTAATTGATTTTAACAGCTTTTTTTTGTAAGAGAACTACCTATTTATAAATTTGATAGCATACTTAAGTACCTAGATAAAGATAAAGATAAAGATTACCTAGTTTTTTTATGTGTAGTAAAAGACATCGCGCAAAAAATGACCTTTAATAAATAATGTATACAAGTAGGTCTTCTATACATTTTTTTATTTAACGAGCGCACAATTCCGGAACTAGTATTATGTAAATGGATTTATGAAGTATATTATTAGAATAATTTAAAAATAGCAAAAAGATTAATTAGCCAAAATTTTAGAACGTTTTGACGCACAATTGAATGATAGATAAAATATTATTCTTTATTTGTACACCAGTTTTATGTAAACAAAATAACAAAAAATACCATAATTGTTAATACAGTCAAGTTTAAGGAGGTAGGTACAATGGGCGGTCTTATTGCTTAAAGCAATCTCTTCCAGGCAACCTTTGGATGGACACGATCTAAATTAGATCCGGTCCATCCAAAGGTTGCCTGGAAGCAATAAGACTTTAAGCAATAAGACCGCCCATTGTACCTACCTCCTTAAACTTGACTGTATTAACAATTATGGTATTTTTTGTTATTTTATTTACATAAAACTGGTGTACAATAAAGAATATTATCTAATACACAAAAACACGGACATAAAAATAATTTGAATTATTTGTTTATTTATTTAAAATAAAATTAATTAATAAATATAATCAAAAAGTACATAATGCACTAAGAATAAAGTACTACATCGTTTCAAAATGATTTAAAAGATCTTTGTATGTAGGAATACATTATATTTTGTTCAATAAAATAACGCCATTTTGAAATCTATAACCTCTGGTTTATCTTAAGTCAGTTTAAACCGAAGCTTAGGTTCAAATCTTAGTAATACTATCCTCCAAATGTCATACCTCTAGGACTTATAGTTTAGGCTGAGCGTTGATTGTCAGTCAGCTTCAAAAGAGTTTTATATATTTAAGATGTGTCTTCCAAACGCTTCTTTAACAAAATCCCAAGTGATGTGTCTCAGTTGTCGATTGGCAAGTTCAAAAACGTAATAAAACAAAGACTTATTTTAAAAGCATACTATAAAATATCAGATTATTTAGAAGACAAACAAGCTTGGGACGAACGAGCTCCAACTCATCCAATAAAAAATAAAAAAAATTGTAATCATACATAATCATACAAAACGTAATTACGATTCAAAGTGATCAGTGAGATTTTATTGAATACAAGCTTTTTGACTTTGACTTTGACTTTGAAAGTTAGAGTTAAGTTATTTACTATGAAAAATTTCCACAGATCGCGTTCCCCGGCGTCAAAATGTACGCGTTTCACATCCTCCTGTGTTATATATACAGCGATAAAATACCCAGTGTGGAGCCAGCACGGTGTTTGGAACTGCTCGAGTTGGCTAACAGACTTTGTATGAACCGGCTGGTGACCCTCGTGGAAGCGAAGGTGCTGGAACATTTGCAGAGGCAAGACAGGTGACTGTATTGATTATAGAAGTATAATGTAAAATCCATACTAGTATTATAAATGCGAAAGTAACTCTGTCTGTCTCGCTTTCACGCCAAAACTACTGGACCGATTTGAATGAAATTTGGTACACAGATAGTCTAGTGCCTGAGGAAGGACATAGGGTACTTTTTAATGCGAAAAAAGGGTTGTAAGGGGTTGAAAGGGGGGGGTGAAAGTTCCTTAACCTTTTTTATGAAAACTCGTCTAATGTCACATTTGAAATAACTGTCAGTTGTTTGACAGTAAGAGTTTGAATGACAGGACAACGTCTGTCGGGTCAGCTAGTATAATGTAAAAGAAACTTCTTGGACACGAGTTTTGACATGTATTGAAACGACACATAGCACTTTTATTTTAATAGTTT
Source organism: Eulithis prunata (assembly GCA_918843925.1). Lineage (NCBI taxonomy): Eukaryota > Metazoa > Arthropoda > Insecta > Lepidoptera > Geometridae > Eulithis > Eulithis prunata. The sequence continues at coordinate 4,766,796 of OU974030.1, read as the reverse complement.
TTCTTGTGTTATTGTGAGTATTGTTTAATTTTGGTGGAATTTTAACCAATAATACTTAGGTCGTAACATAAAGTGTGAGCCATTGGAATAAATGTGTGTAAAGTGGTTTTTCTGAATGTGAAAATTCGTGTTAGGTTTTGAAGAGAAAATCCACCATTTTCTTTTCAAAACAAACGACAGCCGACTTGACAAATGACTTGACTTGACTTATTTATTACAATTTTAACACTTGACATTGGCAAAATTGTCTGTCGAAATGACGGACACAGGCCATTATTGAAGAGAAGAAGAAGAAACTTCTTCTCTTATTTATGTAGGTAGGTGAAAGTATATATTTATTTTATAACAGATATTTAGATTTATTCATATTTAAAAGTGATATTTATATAGATAATATATTTTATTATTCTACTAATATTGTAAACGCGAAAGTTTGTAAGGATGTGTGGATGTTTGTTCCTCTTTCACGTAAAAACTACTGATCCGATTGGAGTATATTGTCCGTGACCTGGATAAACACATTGGCTACTTTTTATTCTGGAAAAACGGGATGCGAACTCTACAGAAACGCCTATAAGATTTCGCATAGCAAATTGCACTTCTAATCATGTGTTGACGAAGTCGCGACAGACAATTTTTGACAGTGTCAAGTGAATTATATGAAATAGTATCGTCAAGTAGAATGAATGTTTGATATATTCATAGGTTTTTAAACAGCTATGAAGAAATACAGGGAATATATTAAAACAGCCATAAAGAAAGAGGAAATCTAACCCAAATTTGTTTTGTTTTTTTTTTGTTCGGGCTTTGATAAGTGTTTTCAAGATTTTGGTCAAAGTTTCTGTTTAATTCCAGAGTCTGTGGAGAAGACGATCAAGTGGTTGAAATAGCTCTTTCGCTATTAGAACCTGTCAAGGTAATTTGGGCCTCTTAATACAAGCAAGAAGCGCCAGAAGCTTATTGTCTTGTAGCTGACTCTGTAAACAAAAAGTTATAGTGACATAATAATACCTAATTATTGTAATTTTTAGCTCCACAACGCGCACAATTTAGCGGATTGGTGCACATGGCGACTTTGTGGCGCTTACGATAGAGCTTGTCGCGCTAAATATCTCAGTCCCACTACACGGGATTATTTGTCTGACAACCGCTGGCCTCCAGTCTGGTAAGCTTATAAATAAAGCAATAACAGTCACTTACATCCTTTATAATGGTTCGTTCATTCAACCAACAGTCACTAGCATCCTCTATATAAATCTTACACCCAACAGTCATTAACATCCTTTATAGAAATCTTACATCCAACAGTCACTAGCATCTTTCATAGCAATATTATACCCACCAGTCACTAGCATCCTTCATAGAAAGCTTTTATCCAACAGTCACTAGCACATATCCAACAGTCACTAGCAACCCTCATAGAAATCTTTCATCCAACAGTCACTAGCATTCATCATACAAATATTATATCAAACAGTGACATTCCTCATAGAATTTAACCCACCAACAGTCACTTATAATCCTCTTGAATATTATCGTTTCGTCAAGAACTTAAAAAATATGACGAATGAGGAAGAAATAGTTAGATATTTGCAAATCTGATTCGGCCACTAACTAATCTGCTATATTTTGCTTTAGACACAAATAAAATCTACCTACCCGTACAGGTACCTACTACCAAATAACAATGCTTCTAAAAGTACGGGAATAATAATAGGAATAAGTACCTACCTCTAGGTCTCTCTTAAAACTAATGTATCTGTACCTACATAGTTGTAAGTGGTCTCATCTGTTTTTTCGAAAATAAAGAATTTGAATTTGAATTGAATTTGAATTTGCTGACGAATCTGTTATCTTAATCTATTATTCTAGTAACCTGATCATTGATTAATATTATATTACCTACAGGTTTGTGAAAGAGTTCGATTATTACCAAAAATGCGTGACGGAACAGAACAAAGATCTCAAAGAACTGAGACCTCAGACCTCGCTGCCGAATCAGCAAACTGGATGTTTGTGTTTCACCAGTAAGTTTTATTTTATTTTTTATTTTATTCATTGTTATTCTTATGTTTTACTAACTTATAACTAGCTAGGCAGGTATCACTACTTAAGTTAATGAAGCCACTTAGTCACTAGTATATAAATAAATAGAAAAATATTCATAGACATTTTACACTGCGGCTTTTAGTCCCAAATTAAAGAAGGCTTGTACTTTGGAAACTAGATTGCTGATAGCATACTTATATAGGTACTTATTTTTTTTTATAAAAACATACTTATGACACCCAGACACAGAACAAACATCATATTTGCCACACACAATTGTTTGTTCTCGGTAGGAATCGAACCCACGACCCACAGCACGGAAGGCAGAGCTACTTCCGATTGACCCGCGACGCCTGTCTAAAATATAGCATGTTCTCGTTTATTTCAATGATTTTATCACATTTTTAATAGTTTCCTGGTGTTGATAACCAGTGTTATCGTTGCTAGGCAAGGTACGTCGCTCGAGTTCTGCAGGCGCTGACGTCACAACTGCATTATGCCGCAGCGGGGAGGCACCGCAACCGCCGCCGCTCTGACATATGCCTTACTGGAGGTATGTGGCTTAACGTATGGGTGTAGCTTAACGTATGGGGTCTGTGGCTTAACGTATGGGGTATGTGGCTTAATGTATGGGGGTCTGTGGCTTAAGGTGGTCTATGGCTTAAGGCATGTGTTCGAAATGGCTTATTTCAGTCACAATATTGTTTATATCCCCAGGTCTCTCCGTTTCGCGGTGCTCCTACCAGTGTCAATGTGTTTTATGAGCACAATACTGACGATACTAATACTATTCCACATTTACACGTAAACTAATTTATAACTTATTAGTTTTATTGTTTACCCTATAAGGAAATAAAGATTTAAAAATATAACTAAAGTTGTAATAGGTATTTGTGATAGAGTCCATCAGGGGAAGTACTAGAACCGTGCTTATTTATGTCGCACAGTGATTCTCGCATTGCTGTGTTCCGGTTTGAAAGGTATGCCGATGTGACACAGTAAAAGCAAGCTCGCATGAGTTAGTGGCCAACTCTGGTGACGGAGTTTTTAGGCTGTCTTAAGGCCTCCGTCATGGCTTAACGACTGTTAGAGCCGAGACAGTTTAACGTTCCCTCCGAAGCACGGAAACGCTTGTAAATGTCACTAACGGTCACCCATCCAAATATCCAATGTTCCAAACAGAACGTCGCTTGACTAGATAATGGATGAAGATTGACTAAGCAAGCCTAGCCTAGCTCTCTTACTAAAACTGGGTAATAATAACTATTGGGATATTTTTAAATCTTTAACTATTAATAATTTAATTATTCACGGGTAGATTCGCACGACGGCTGTATATAGTGGTTTGTAGGCTGGTGTTACACTATCAAGCAAGACTGATGGTCAGTCTCAGTTTTTCATATAAACTGCAGTCTACAGACGATCAAGCAAGCAACATCAGTCCAAATTTAATTATTTTATTTAATGTAACATTTACTTGACCAATTTTTTGTTATAACTAGAGTATCAATATCTGTTACTATACTTATTACTTTATAAAAAGAAACAGATTTTTTCGTTTTAGTTAAAAAAATCGATATTCATAGTCTTTATTCTCACAGTAATTTTATATCCGAACTAGCCGTCGCCCGCGGCGTTGCTCGCGTTCTACGCTTTAGAGTGTGACGTTTCAAAATTCCTTTCTTAGTGCACCCCTACACTATAAAAGGATACTACCCTCCAAATTTCATACCTCTAGGACTTATAGTTTAGGCAGATTCTCAGTCGGCTTCAAAAAAGTTTTATATATATTGATAAGTAAAATTGTCAATTAGGTATAACTTTCAGTGTCTGGAAGAAATCGCTTTTAGCGATAAGACCCCCCATACTACTTTACACAGAAAATTTAGCTATGCGTTCTTTTGTTTGGTTTATTATATAATAAAGTATTTTCATTGATTGATTCAGTTTGCTTGATAGTGAAGCGTCAGCACAAGAACAGTAAAGCGAAATTCGACCTTATTACGAGTGATTTAAAGTATTCTTTGCGAAATCGCAATTATTGATAGTGCTGAGCTCAATAGTAGTGGTAAGGTCTGATTTGCGTGTGATTTGATTATGTGCGGTTTTTATGAGTGATTTGGCTCATTTCAAACTATGCCAGTTAATAACTAAAGAAAATAAACATTTTTCATTGTAAAGTAAACGGGACGCTTTTTTTAGAAATTGTTTTAGTAACCCTTAATACTAAAGGTCATTGACCTCCGATGACCTCTTACAAAGTAGGTCATAGCTTCTGAATTTTGACCTTTAAGGTCTAATACGAAAGGTCATTGACCTCAGATGACCCTTTACAAAGTAGGTCAGAACTCCTTAAGTTTTACCTTTGACCTCAACTGACCTTTGGAAAATGTTGACCTTGAACTCTAGATCCTAACACTTTGGGCGAAACTTGGGTCATTTGGGGTCAAAGGTCAATACTTTAGGATTTATGACCTACTTTGTGAGGGGTTATCTAAGGTCATTGACTTTTAGAATTCTACGCGTTTTAACGATCCAGGAACCCTTTTAAATATTTTTTGCGCCCCGCTTGCCTTTTTAACCCATTTTTGAAACCGATAAAAATAATATAAACAAAAAACAAATGAAAATCAAATAAAAAGTAAGTAAAATTGTATTGATAAGTTAAAATAAAACTTGAAAAAATATTTTTAATAATTGGCATAGTTTGAAAAGCCTTAGTGTAAAACGTATGCCACTACAGTCGTTAATAAGTACCAGTAAAGACTAATTTAGCGTGCACTATTACGAGAGAGATTCTGTAATATTAAAAAAAAAACATTTGTAATTCTAGTTCATAACTCATGCACTGTAGTGTTTTCGGCTTTCTTATGTTTACCTACACATTTTCAATGTATAAAAATCGACTGAAATAATGCAAGCAAGCTCGTATGAGTTAGTGGCCAACTCTGGTGACGGACTTTTTAGGCTGCCTTAAGGCCTCCGTCGTGGCTTGACGACTGCTAGAGCCGGGACAGTTTAACGTGCCCTCCGAAGCACGGAAGCGCTCATGTAAATGCCACTAACGGTCACCCATCTAAATAGTCACCGCGCAGTACATCGCAGTACGTCGTAAAACTGGAATGAAATCTTTTTATATTTTTTTTTCTCAGTCACAGATAATCTTTCTAACATAACGTATCCATTCCTTTTTTTATATAGTTTGTATTGAAGTCGATATTTTAGTAAGTTGAACGTATTTAGGAAAGTCAGTGCAATAATGCACTTTAAGAAGTTGGAATATAGTAGGTTTTAGCTTGGTGCTTTCTTAGTGTTTACACTAAAACAGTGTTGTTATTAAGATATGATTTACACAGTCAGTATTACAACAGTCTGTTTTAGATTTGAAAAGTGGATGAGCTTGACGGCACATACTAAGCTGGGGGCCTAGTACGAGTTTTATTTAGTGTGTAAATCTGGTGTAAAACGTCTGACGCCCAGCACACCAGTGTGCGCTGATTTGTATGGAGACACTGAGCGGATTCTTTGAGAAGCTCGATATGCGAGTACGGGCTTGGGGTAGACCAAGCTTCTCAAAAAATGCGCTCAGTGTCTCCATACAAATCAGCGCACACTGGTGTGCTGGGCGTCAGACGTTTCGGACCAAATTTACACGCCAAAACTCGTATACTAGACGAGGGCCTAGTATACGAGTTTTGGCGTGTAAATTTGATCCACACTGAGGAGTGTGCTGGGCGTCAGACTTGTCTAGTCAACAAGTTGAATACCGTGAAAAATAGACATAAAGCTCCTAAAAATATGAACGATACGTTAGTGGATTCGGAATGACCGGAAAAAAAGTTTTGAAGGATTTTATTGCACGTAAAAAATTACGATTTTTAGTAACAAAATAAGAATCCAATGACGTATCATACTAATATTATAAACGCGAAAGTTTGTGAGTATGGATGGATGGATGTTTGTTACTCTTCCACGCAAAAACTACTGATCCGATTTGAATGAAACTTGGAATATATATTGTCCCTGATCTGGATTAACACATAGGCTACTTTTTATACCGGAAAATCATCGGGATCCAACGGGACTCGAACGAAGTCGCGGGCGGAAGCTTGTCGTTCATATTTTTAGGAGTTCATATTTAAGTTCATATATTTTTTTTATATCTATATTTTACGTTATTCAACTTGTTGACTAGACTAGAAGTTTCACATCAGATTTACACACCAAAACTCGTACTAGGCCCTCATGATAACTTGATAGTGTGAATTGAGCCTTATTTTTATATTCTTTCATGCAAAAACAGTATTTAGTAATCTCGTAGTTAAAGTTTATTATTGTACAATTTAGTTCTGATTAATTAGTGCGTACGTTAAAGTATTATAATACTTTCTATTTAAGTTGTAACTGAATTTAGATCTCTATATTATTGGAATTAGGCTTAGTTTCGTATAAAACACATTTTTATTTTTATTCAAAATGTATTTTTATATGACACTTGTCTTAGACGTATTATTAATAATATATTTTTTAGTCAACTTAAAATCAACTAAATGAGAAAGGGTTATAGTTGCCGGCAAGTAAGTTGAAAGTAGCCACAAGTGAACTTACTGTTGAGTCAGTAAATTGTATTTGTGTTCTGCACTGTATGCTGTGGGTTCGAATCCCGCCCACATGTTTACTTGTTTTTCTTCTTCTTCTTCTCTTATTTAATGGCCTCTGCTCGACATTTCGACAAAAAAAAATCGATCTTTACGTCTCAGAGTGATGGACGCAGTGCATTGCCTTAAGAGTGATGGACGCAGTGCATTGCCTTACAGGGCACGTCCTCATTGGACTAGCTCTGTGAGGTAATGCATTGCTATAAGCAGAAGTTACTACTTAACATCAGCTATCAGCTTGTTTCATTACATTTATCATTAAAAAAAACAATTTTGCCAGTGTCAAGTGATATATTTGAAATAATATCAGTTAAATTAAAATGAATGGTTTAAACACTGACTGTTTTGTTTTTAATGATAAAAAGTAATGGAACAATCTGATAGCTCACCTGATGTTAAGTGGTATGTATGTACCTATCATTCATAATATAATAAGCAAATCATTTGATTTGCATATAAAATATATGATTTTTATGATAAATTTTATTACAATGACCTATTGCAGTCATATCTATGACTTTTACGATTATCTAATGATTTTATTTCTTATTCTGTTTTGTTAATTTATAGGAAAACTAAAGAACAAACGGCCGAATACTCAAACGCTACTTATATTGCTTTACTTGCTGCTACAGCTTATGCTGAGTGACGACCTATTTTGTTGTCATATATTAGATTTTAATTTTTATTGTGATTTCTTTGCTGTAACTATGCATGTTTCTTTATATGGCACAAAATAAACATTTTATATTCTATTCTACACACATCAAAAAAGTCTAAGCAACACCTATAAATTTTGAATATTTTTTATTTTATGAATTTATTTCAAATTCTTTCTTTACTTTTTAAATTAAATGATATTTTTGTGTTATATTTGCATATTAAACTCAATAAATTTCTTTAAAAAAATGATTTTTTACAAATAAAAGTTTGCTGTGAATCTGGGTACAAATTTGTAATGGTAAAAATAAACAAAAATATGACTTTCGCGTTAAATTTTAACCTTCTTCTGGGCATTAAAATTAAATCTAATACAGCGTGCTTCCTCCTCTGTTGTTTAAAACTTGTCGGTAACGATTCTGCATAGAGTAAATTAGGTTATTGATATCCTCCTAGGGTAATTGGTCCCAGTGGAACTTGAGCAGGTTTTTTAGCTGTTGTTCCATTAAAGCCCCATCCAGACCTTTCAGGACCCTTCTCTGGAGTATATCCCACACATGCTCAATGGGATTCAAGTCAGGCGATTGAGCTGGCCATCACAAAACGTGTACATTTTCGACCTGTAGCCATTCTTGAGTAAGTCTCGCTGTGTACGGACGAGCACTGTCGTGCATCAATGTAAACTCCGATCCCAATGTTTGTGAAAATGGACGCACATAGGGAGCTAGCACACGTTCCACATGATTCTCAGCATTCAGGTTGCCATTTGTAAAAACGAGATCGGTTTTGCGGTTCTTAGCTATTCCAGCCCAAACCATTCCTATCGAACTGCTGTATGGGTGGACTTCCTGGACACATCTTAGACGTTCAGCATTTCCTGGGCGACGATATACCCTCATTCTTCCAGTATCCGGTTTGAAACCGAATCGAGATTCATCGCAGAATAAAATTTTGTGTCATCCTTGTTGCGGCCATATCACGCGTGGTCTAAACCATTGAATAGGACGAGCTCGATTTCCGTGACGGATCTGTGGGCATCTGATTGGACGACGTGCACGTAGACTATACTCTCGCAGTCTGTTTCGCATAGTTTGGGGACAAACAGCGGGACCATCAGCATTTTATGGCCTTGATGCGACCTCTTAGGCAGTCCGCTTTGGTTCACGTCTACATGTTACCTGGATGTATCGGTCTTGACGACGAGTGGTACTACGCCCTCGGCCTGGGTGCTGTTCAGACGGATCACCTGTGTCAGAATAACGCCTCCAGAGTCGGTCAATTACGCTTCGATGAACACCGAAATGCCGGGCAACATAGGCTTTACTGTTTTCAATTTCTACCATCCCTACAACCCTTTGCATCTTTTCCGTGGTAAGATGACGACGCCCCATGACACAGTAAAACCTCCAGGACTGTTATTTGCGACTCACAACCAATCATTACTGCGGTTACAAGTTTTTTTCGTTGAATGAGAAATAAGACCACATCTTTGAAATGCCGTTAAAAAGGACAAAAGAATGTTTTTATTGTTTAAAAACATAATTTACTAAAAAAAACTGCCCGTATTAATTTGTTTATCAAAGATGTTGAATATTTAAAGAAGGTTTGATATTCTATGAAAGTATAAAACGAAGTAAAAAAAAATTATACTAAAAAAGTAGTGTGTTGCTTAGACTTTTTTGATGTGTGTATATTAAGTTCATGCTTAAATTATTGCCATCTCTTACAAATGAGTAATGTCAAACAGAGGCAGAGCAATTTTAAGTGGTGTTTAAATTTTAGTGACGTTTCAGTATTCGGCTGTAAGTTCACTACACCGTTACAGCTAGATCTCTAGTTTTGTATAGTCTGTGATAAGTTAAATATTAACTTATAAGTTAACGGTGATTTGAGGTTAAACCGAAAATATACCAAAGAAAACTACAAGGCAGAATTATTAATTATTTATGTTTTAGTAATAATTTACAGTGAAATCTCAGCATAAGAATTACAAAAAAGGGTTCTAAGAACGAAATAAAAGAAATAATGTTAATCTGCATACGCAATTTTAATATTTTGTTATTGCTAGTAAGTTAAGGTAAACGCCCACTACACCGCAACGTCGCATACAAACAAATGGTGCAATCTGAATCGTTTTCATACTAATTTGAAAATATTAGGTACTTTTATTAGAAGCACAATCATGCCGAGTGTGTACGTTTGACGTTTACTACAAAGTCACGTAAACTATAATTTTGTATGGAGAAGCATCAGTTTTGTAAACTAGCCGCTAGGGGCGCTGCTCAATCTCTATATAGTGCCTTCTGGTAAGATCGGCGTAATAGTAAGTCCGGATGCCAAGCAATTCAGCGATATTTTCAAATGATAATTGCTTAGTTACGTGATTTATCCGGACTTAATATTAGGCCGATCTTACCAGAAGGCACCCTATAAAATATAGTTTACGCCAACTTTGTAGAATACGTAAAATGAACACACTAATCAGATCATTCCAGAAAGCATTGTAAAATAGCATTCTCATTAGTAATCTGTATTTTGAAAAGCAATAATAAGAACTGGAGGGAAATTTTAAATTAATTAAGCTTACTGAAGACTATTTTAGATGTTAATCTATAAGATTTTTTGACCTTGTATTGCTTAGGATTAAGCTAAGATGGATATTTTTTGTCTTATAAGCTCCCATTGCACGGAAGAAATTTCAATTACTTTCATTAGTATCATTTTCTTTTAATCAATTTTAATAACTACCTACGTGAAATTCAATATATTTTTTAAATAAATGCAATTACATTTTAAACTAAAAAGTTTTCCATAACTTTTAAGAATGTTTACGAAACATGTTTGTATCAAAATTAAATGCACGTGTATTTTTACAGTTGAATGAGTGACAAACAAGTTCTTTTTCTTCTCTTCATTAATGGCCTCTGTCCGTCATTTCGACAGACAATTTTGCCAATGTCAAGTGATATAATTGTAATAATGTATGTCAAGTCAAGTCGGCTATCGTTTGTTTTGAAAAGAAAATGGTGGATTTTCTTTTCAAAACTTAACATGAATTTTCACATTTAGAAAAACCACTTTACACACATTTATTCCAATGGCTCACACTTTATGTTACGACCTAAGTATTATTGGTTAAAATTCCACCAAAATTAAACATACTCACAATAACACAAGAAAAACTATTAAAATAAAAGTGCTGTGTCGTTTCAAAAAATGGCAAAACTCGTGTCCGACAAACAAGTTACAAAATGAAAAAATAAAAAAAAACAATGTGTTTGAGACTTGTCTATATCTAATCTAAAACGTTGCGTATTTTTATGTTATTTTTGAACTACCATCATCATCGTCTAGATGAAGCTGTATCAAATTGAAGTCGGTTTTTTCAAGTTTTTAACTTATTAATTATTTATTCAGCTGTAAAATACAATAATTTTTAATTCTAAATCCACATTTATTTTCTTACTTCATTTGCTTGCAAATATACTGTCTCATAGAAGTTGGTACGAGTAGGTTTCATAGAAGTTTGTGTAATAAATAGTTGGTTCAGACTTCACAGAGTTTATGAGAATAGTTCATTTGCAAGCGAAATGATCCGTGCACTTAATCTAAAGCAGGGTTACTAATTAATACTATTATTAACCGCTTGTAATCAATTATTAGTATGTATTAAGGGAAAGATTTCACTGATTTTAATATTTACAAAATGTAAGTACGAATGAGTCCAAAAATGTAATTTTTCCTTTACATCTTATATTTCTTATTTCCATTGATTATTTGCCTTTAATTGTATTAGTTGTTTAACACAACAAAGTTAATAAATAAATACATTAAAGGTAAGATAAATTTATTTTTCCAAGGTATAATAGTAAAATTTTGTACTAAAACTAGGTACCTACTTATAGTGCTTCATATTTGTTTTTCGTTATTTCTCTGTATTTGTTATCTATTATTTCGGTGAACAATAAAGTTTTATCTGTCTTATCTACTTATTATCGTCATTAATATAGTGAAAGTATTTTTACTAAAACATGATCAAAACACAGTTTTACAATAAATGATTCTTATTCTTGATTATTTTATTGACTATAAGCTTCTGAAATGTGAAATCTTTCCCACCTTCCAGAATGTCTATCTTAGAATTCCTAGGTTCCTTCCTAGCGCGTAATTTAAAATTGCCAATCACGGTCAATGCAATGACAATCTGCCATTTTTTACGTACCCTTAGATTTTAATAATTATGTGTAATAAATGTATGTGTAATAAAAATAATGCAGTTTTATTTTATTAAAATAATCAATAATGTTGAAAAGGTTAAGCTTGTTTTAATAACTGAAGAATATTATGTGCCCTTAACTTTTACAAGAAAATAAATAAATTTAATTGTTTATTACATTGGCGTTGTGTGAAATGTCCAAAAATATTAATTAAAAAAATTATTTACCTAATCAACAGTTTAAAAAATAAGTTTCAAGCTTCTAGCTCTAAAAACGACGATACTTCCATACAACTTTTCAACCCCTTACAACCCTTTTTTCGAATTAAAAAGTAGCTCATGTCTTTTCTCAATCTCTAAACTGTACCAATTTCATTTAAATCGGTTCAGTAATTTTGGCGTGAAAGTGCGACAGACAGACAGAGTTACTTTCGCATTTATAATATTAACTAGCCGTCGCCCGCGGCATTGCTCGCGTTCTAGACCCTTTAGGGTGCGACTTTTCAAAATTCCTTTCTTAGTGCACTTCTACACTATATACCTAAGGATACTAACCTCCAAATTTCATACCTCTAGGACTTGTAGTTTAGGCTGTGCGTTGATTCTCTGTCAGCTTCAAAAGAGTTTTATATATATTGATGATGATTATGGAAGTAAGGATTCTTCTGAGTTATTTAGATTCTCCGTTCAACACTAACTAGATGTCCACTGGCAGGTTTTAATACGAACTCCAGTTTGAGTTGGAGATCTTTCGCGTTCGCAGTGAACTTATAACGGCGTAGGAGATGAGATAACGCTGTTTTTACCAGCATCATTGCGTACGGTTTTCCTGAAATAAAATAGCTTATTTTATTACTGGCAATGTGTTACAGTAGAAGGAGAGTTACCCTATACCTAGGGCTAAATAGGCCCCGTCACGGCTTAATAGCTCTCGGCGAAAGTGGAGAAGGATATCAAAGGCCCGTATGCCAATACCAAAATCGTTAGTCAAGCATAGATTTAAGTAGAGATTTTCATACAAACGTCTATGCTTGAGTCAAGTTGAGTCCGGATCAGTGCTTGATCCAGTAAATCATACGGGTCTACACCTATATATCGCTTTCCCTGCATGAATCACCCTCTAGACTTATTCATTCAAGGCCAGAGCTATTAAACCGTGTCGTGACCTGTACCTACTCGTATTTTGTGACCAAGAATAGCAAAGGGTATGTTAACAATTAAAACGTATAGGACACTGACCTATACAAGCTCGTCGTCCTAAACTGAACCCCGCGAATACAAGACCCTGTGATTGAGGCTCCATCCATCTCTCTGGTCTGAACACTTCTCTATCAGGGCCCCAACATTCGTGTCTGTGGATGCCATACGAAGAAATAATGCAGTGGTCGCCAGATCTTAATGTGTAGTTTTCTGAAAATAAAACAAAGTTTAATTCTGCTTACTACATACCTGTAGGTACTCTGTTCGCGGAGACAAGCTAATAGGGAAATCGTCCCGTCCTGGTTTTTTTAAGAAATTTTCCATCACCACCTTTTAAAAGAACTGGTAGGTAGGTACCTATCACCTAGACGCACCTACATAAATTTTTTTCGAATAGAAAAATCGATGTGTAGTTATCTACATGACCAGGATTGGTCACTCAGACTCCCACTAGACCAACGGTGCTCAAAAAGATTTTACTGTTATTTTGTTCAGATTTCAATGAAACTATTTTGTAAATGCAATTTGGTATGCCTAGGTACCTACTACCAGGCACTTACAACATAGTAAGGTACACTCTAGATGTTAAATCTTGCATCAATCTGCGTCCATCGTTCATCATTCTATATTCTAGTCAAGAGTTTAGGTACCACCTATTTAGTTTGCGTGTGCTATACTCGAGTCGAAAGTCAAAACAAATGCACAGACTCGGGGCTCTGTAGGTAATTATTAAAGTTATGTTCAAACACTTACTAAGCTTGGTATCTCTCTCCAAAGTCCGCAGTGTGATGGGTGCAAGGCTGTACAGTCTCAAACTCTCTTTCACAACAGCTTCCATGTACACGAGGCTTGATAAATCTGACTTTGTCACATCCCTGTCTTCTTTCCCGAAGACTTGTTCCAACCTGTTCAATTGATTTCCGTAGGTAACATAACTTTATAAACTAAGATCTAAGGTAAACAGTTTGGTTTATGTATATACCTTACTTACCTATTTTGTTCTGTAAGTATTGCAAGACTAGGTAGATTTTGGTATCTTTATATATTTCCAATAATATAATACCTATCTATCTGCTCATAACATTTTACGACTGTATTTACCTAAGTAGGTACCTAGGTAGATACTTAGATGTTAAAAACTAAATTTGTGAATCGACTTAAGTATATTGCTGACCTTGGCTTACTTCCCCGATTCCCAGCAAATAAAAATCGAAAAATAAATGAAAAAATTAAACCTAAATATATGAGATAACTGTGAACAGTTTAACAAACTTCCTTTGTCTAAGAATTAGGTAGGAACTAAGTTTCTAAAGATTTTTATAACATCCCAAAAAAGTTATGTCTATATCTATCTATCTACCTAACTCGAATCGCAGCAGACAGATAGATAGATAGATAGTTTACTTGACATAAGTAGGTACACACAGAAAATACAGAACGGACATAGAAAATATAGCAAACATAAAGATACCTACAAGAAACAAACAAATAGTAATAGCTATGTAACAGTTATAGGTAACCTAACGTAACAAGTGGGTACTTAGGTAGTCTCGCTCCGCGCTGTATGCAGACAAATCGGTCCCGACTCAGCTTTAAAAACTTAGATGCCTACTTACTCTCTGACCACTTTATCTTGAACTTCCTGATGAGTGCCTAACAGCACTAGAGTGTACGTGATAGTCCAAGCGCTGGTGTCCAGTGCCGCTGTTACAACCGTGTCTAACTCCTCTCTAATCTCGCGGTCGGTGAGGGCGTCCTCGTCAGACAGTTCTAACAGCAAGTCGAGCAGGGCCTTGCATTTGTAGCCTAGAAATTAGAGTCTTTAAATTAGTTCGCATTGTACCTATAGATTAGAGGGGATTCTGTTTGACAAAACTGACAAATTTTGTTTGACAAGCCGACTGAATCTTCGTCTAAAACGCACAATTGCTGACCGCTCTCCGCGCGTTCCCGCGCAAGTACACACATCAAAAAAGTCTAAGCAACACACTACTTTTTTAGTATAATTTTTTTTACTTCGTTTTATACTTTCATAGAATATCAAACCTTCTTTAAATATTCAACATCTTTGATAAACAAATTAATACTGGCAGTTTTTTTTAGTAAATTATGTTTTTAAACAATAAAAACATTCTTTTGTCCTTTTTAACGGCATTTCAAAGATGTGGTCTTATTTCTCATTCAACGAAAAAAACTTGTAACCGCAGTAATGATTGTTTGTGAGTAGCGAATAACAGTCCTGGAGGTTTTACTGTGTCATGGGGCGTCGTCATCTTACCACGGAAAAGATGCAAAGGGTTGTAGGGATGGTAGAAATTGAAAACAGTAAAGCCTATGTTGCCCGGCATTTCGGTGTTCATCGAAGCGTAATTGACCGACTCTGGAGGCGTTATTCTGACACAGGTGATCCGTCTGAACAGCACCCAGGCCGAGGGCGTAGTACCACTCGTCGTCAAGACCGATACATCCAGGTAACATGTAGACGTGAACCAAAGCGGACTGCCTAAGAGGTCGTACCAAGGCCATAAAATGCTGATGGTCCCGCTGTTTGTCCCCAAACTATGCGAAACAGACTGCGAGAGTATGGTCTACGTGCACGTCGTCCAATCAGATGCCTACAGATCCGTCACGGAAATCGAGCTCGTCCTATTCAATGGTTTAGACCACGCGTGATATGGCCGCAACAAGGATGAGACAAAATTTTATTCTGCGATGAATCTCGATTCGGTTTCAAACCGGATACTGGAAGAATGAGGGTATATCGCCCAGGAAATGCTGAACGTCTAAGATGTGTCCAGGAAGTCCACCCATACAGCAGTTCGATAGTAATGGTTTGGGCTGGAATAGCTAAGAACCGCAAAACCGATCTCGTTTTTACAAATGGCAACCTGAATGCTGAGAATCATGTGGAACGTGTGCTAGCTCCCTATGTGCGTCCATTTTCACAAACATTGGGATCGGAGTTTACATTGATGCACGACAGTGCTCGTCCGTACACAGCGAGACGGACTCAAGAATGGCTACAGGTCGAAAATGTACACGTTTTGTGATGGCCAGCTCAATCGCCTGACTTGAATCCCATTGAGCATGTGTGGGATATACTCCAGAGAAGGGTCCTGAAAGGTCTGGATGGGGCTTTAATGGAACAACAGCTAAAAAACCTGCTCAAGTTCCACTGGGACCAATTACCCTAGGAGGATATCAATAACCTAATTTACTCTATGCAGAATCGTTACCGACAAGTTTTAAACAACGGAGGAGGAAGCACGCTGTATTAGATTTAATTTTAATGCCCAGAAGAAGGTTAAAATTTAACGCGAAAGTCATATTTTTGTTTATTTTTACCATTACAAATTTGTACCCAGATTCACAGCAAACTTTTATTTGTAAAAAATCATTTTTTTAAAGAAATTTATTGAGTTTAATATGCAAATATAACACAAAAATATCATTTAATTTAAAAAGTAAAGAAAGAATTTGAAATAAATTCATAAAATAAAAAATATTCAAAATTTATAGGTGTTGCTTAGACTTTTTTGATGTGTGTAGGTACACGTGATGGACGTGTACCTAGGTACATACCCTCATACCCTCACCTATGTATGTACATTCCCTCACCTATGCACATTTGCATAGGACTGATTTACGTGGTTCACGTAGGTACCTACCTATACTGCTGCATGAAGATTTGTTGAGTTTGTAACCAACAAAACCTAGTCAACGCATCATGGTCCAGTGTTGTGTTAATGCTGACGAATAAGATGTGTAGGGTACCTTCTCACAAGGTGGTTAACAAAATATTATTGAGTCCAAAAACATGCTTAGAACCAAAACATCATCGTACTTACCTGAGATTGTTGCATCACTTGCACCAGATTTTTTCTGCATCAATGCCGCCCTCTTTTGTTTGATGACCTGAAAAGCAGTACCTAGAGGTGTCATTGGGATGGTTCCAAATGAGCCACACCGTCATACTGGGACCCGTTGGGAAAAATATCCCAACTGTGACTCGTTGGGAAAAAGTCTGAAGTGTGACTCGTTGCAACTTTTTTCTAAATATTCCCAGCCTGTCACGCTTAGTGTAACAGTGACTTCCCCATTTCTTTTATTGAGTTTTTGAACAGGATCTGACATATATTTTCTAGGGACAAGTTTTTTGGGCATATTATTTTGGCACTGCCAAAAATCTTTAACTGTCTCTTAGAAATCTCCTTAGATTCTCGGCTCAGATTCTCAGCAGTACCGAGAGGCACTCAAGGTTTTTGATAATGTCAAACTACAAGCATCAGTTTGATCGCGACTTTAATTAGAATTATGAAAAGAGAAACAATCTTACCACATCAGCCATGCCGTTCACAACACTCAGAACATCATCCTCTTTCTTTTTCAGCTTAGTAAAGCTGTAAAGAAAGTCACTGTGCAACCACACTGACAGAAAGCGTTTCGTAATAATGATCAGTATTGTATCGACGGCATTCGAGTAGGACTTTAGCAGTGCGGCATTCTCTTCCGGGGAAATGCCAAGAGCTGTCACTGTAAAAATCAATGGTTATTTTAAAAGGAGAGTTAGAAAGCAAGTGAATTGATTTTGACTGGTCTCACTATAGGAAGCTGTCTTGTGTTTAAAAATTCTAAGAAAACTTACGAAAGATATTTTCCAGAGCCATCTGCCGTAAATGAATAGACACGTCAAACGGACCAGTGCCAACATGCGTATCGACTTTGGCCAGCAGCTTTCTAGACTGCGCGTTGAAGATGTCTATGAACCCGAACAGAACTTGGAGGGAGAAGGCGGGGCTGAGGAGTTTGCGATGCCTTTTCCATGTATTACCTAAATAAATAATACTCATACAATACAGACTGGTCTAGCCAGAATCATTCGAATATTTTTACGAAAAAAAAAGTTATTGGTACCTATGATTTATTTTCTATTGATCTGTATTTAGGTATGTTTGTATGTGATTTTGTTACGTGATTTTATCATTTTATACCTACCCCTATTTATCTCTTAGAAGCTGGTAGGGTTTTATAATGCCCTACTTGCTTACCTAATTATTAAGAGGCTGATTCAAGACAGGGGTAAGTAAATAAATTTAGCTACATTACGAAACGAGTGCATAAGTACGAGTAAAATAAAAACAAACCTGAAGAAGTGATAAGACCGCTACCCAACCAGCGTTTCGCAAAGTTGTACGAAAAATGCTTGTTTAAACATGTGTTGGCTATAGTCAAACTATCGTCGGGATCCGTTATAACTGAAATACAAATATATTATTGATCCATTACTATCCTCGTAAAAAAGCAACGCAGATAACATCGCGCGCGAGATGCAAATAAACATCTTGTATTTTGAGATCTCATTACGTACGAGGCGAACGGATAAGTTAGTTTAAAAAATCGACTGTACGTAAATGTGAAGAAAACGCCACGAAGAGGCTTTCAAACTTATATAGACGGTCTCGACTTAGGTACATATTTATCTAATTTACTTACGGTAATATGGTTTTGGTCCTATATTAAATTTTAGAACACCACCTGCTGCTAATGACTTTCTAGAGGCTTTTTTTATAAATGTCCACATTTCTAAAACATAAAATTAGTCATTTAAATATATTTTCAACACACTTGCTCATAAAGTGGCTCTATGGTCACCGCAATTAGGCACATAATGACACCCATAATCAAACTGTGACTTTTTCATTGCTATAACTCACAAGTGAGTTATAGATTTTTTTTTTAAATTTTATTGGTTGAGTAGCTTTGTTACTAAAAAAGTTTTTATTCAAAAAAAAGATCGTGTTCAATAGAACAAATAAATGAATGTTCCTATTGCTTGCTCATTTCATGCCACTTCTTATTTAAATAGATAATTTTAACTCGTACGTGTTTAATAAATAAAACTTTCACTCAAATATAACTTTTGTTTTCTCTGTAATAAAAGAAAACTTTAAATTCCCCATTTTTACGTGGCAGAATAGGCGCAAACCCTAAGCGCGGAAAATATATAAAAAAAAAAACCTCATCCCTTTAGTCTGTGGCCGATCGCAATGCGCGCGCATAGGAAAACTGATTATTTTTTCCCGCCATAGCGAAACATTTTTCACAACGCGTTTTCACTGTTGAAATTATTGTTATTTTATTCACAAGTGTGTTGAAAAACGTCGTATGATACACGTGTGTATTGGTGATTACCGTTCTCGGCTTTCTTAAGACCCTCGCCTACGGCTCGGGTCTCAATGGCACCTCGGCGGTAATCACCAATGTACCACACTTGTACCATAATGTACTATAAAAAATACTCATTTACAGAAAAACCATGTCATGTTGTTTAACCAATAATGTCATTGGTGTCTACGTAGTGTTGTTGCATTTTTCTAAACTGGTTGCCTTCTTATAAATTGAAACGATAAGGGCGGTTATAATTTCAGCGCTATCAAAGTTATTTTGGGAAAATGCAACAGCAAAATCGGCACCATTGCCATACTATTTGGTTCACAATTAGCTCTCTACATTATTGGCTAAAATTACAAGTGATTTATACAATTTAATCAATGTTATGCGGCAATTATAAGCATACTGATTAACCCACTCATTGCGACGTGTATGAAGAACCAACAATTAAATTTTTACGTTTAAGATTCAGCTCGGGGAATTGTTTTACTGCAATATACATAGCTTTAAACTTACCTGTACAATTCCTAGGTAATATTCTACTATGGCCCAAGAGGGGCAAACTTCCTTTAATTGTAGGTGGAGATGGCAGAGAAGTAATCTTAAGTTTTTTCACATCCATAAGCCACGCCAAACATATTGCAAAAACAATTAATAAAATTATCATCTTTCTTGAAAAATGTCCGAACACATCTAAATACTGTAAATAAATGATCTTATTAGTTAATGAATAGGTTTAAATATCACTGGGAGATTTCATGTAGGAAGTTTTTATACTAATTATGAAGGCGTGGCCATAATTTTGGTTCAGCGGTAATTTCGTAACGGTTTGTACATTACCTATTCATATCACTCCCTAAGATACCTACCTAGGTTAAAAAAAAAATGTGTTTTTGATCAGTCCAAATTACCTACCATATAAAAGCCATATTTTTTTGCAAATTTCGAGCGATCAATCATGTTTTGTTTTTTTGTTTTTATGATTTCTCTAGATGCTTTTTTAGTCTATTCTTATAAGTATGCTATCTTACCTATGCTATCTTTAGCAGAAGTTCTAGGGTATTTAAACATAAACATAAACATTTGTACGGAATCCTTTCTCAGTTACCCATACCTCCCAGTTGCTGTCGGAAATGCAGCTAATATGAATAAATTATTCAATTTATATTTTGAACACTACTAATTGGCACTACTTATTGGCAAAGCACGTGGTGGACCACGCACAGAAAAGCCTTCGAAAGTCTGGATTTAATACTCGTAGCGACATCTATCAAAATTTACTAGGTATAGCTCAAAAAGTAAGAAAGTCTAAATTAGTCCTAACAAATTTTGAAGTGAAAACAACTTCAGCATCGTTGTGATTTGAAAGTCGATGAAACGAAAAAGCGCAAACAAAAAGAGACATAGCCGTAATTTCAACCATCGCAGCAGAGCTACTGTTGGCCGAACGATGATACCGTTGGACTGCGGTCAGACCGACAACGGGAGCAAGTTCAAATCCAATGCGATATTATGAGGTGAAATTTAGTAGGTAGGTACTGCATATTGGTTAAGTATTCTTTGAAGGTTTCACTAATTGCTTTAGGCTATAGTTTTGAATAGGTACTTCTCAGGAACTCTAAGAGCAGTTTAGCTAGAATAGAAGAAGCAGAGGGAAGGGGCGAGACAGCATAGGAAGATTACGAAGTAATACGACCACTTCAAAGCTTCATAATTATTCAATTTGTCTTTAAATTTATACTTTTACTTTAAGATTAATTATACCTTAATGACTGTATGTTGCCAAAAAAAAATAAAAAAATAATCAAATGGATTTTAGTAGTAAAAACTGATTATGTTTTTAAATGCTTCCATTGTCTTTGGTGTTTTTAGGCAACAATGATATACTTACCATGAAGTAGGTCATTTGTCTATTATTTTAATAAAGAAAAAACTTGAACTATAATTTGTAATATGTAACTTGGCATATTAATTATTGCCTTACGAAGGTTGTTCACTACCTTAACCACGTTCTAATACCAAAGTACCTAAAAATATCCCAATACCAACTGACCTCCAAGGGAAATAATCAGGGAATGGTAGGATTACAGTACACTCTAAATAAAAATCTTCTATATAGATACTGTACCGAGCCTAACCCCAACGATGTGAAAAACGTGACGAGTTTCGATTTATTTCTAAATCTGTACTCAAATCTGAGCTCAGATCAGTGCTTGAGCGAGCATGCGGGTCTGAGTAACTAAAATGAGGCATACATTTTTATTAAACGGTCTTTTATTCAGCTGTAAAATACATAAATTTTCCACATTTTAGTTTTTTACTGATCTAGATTTTGAAGTCTCATGTGCCTGTAATTACACCGGCGTCCTTACCCTTCAAACCGGAACACAGCAATGCGAGCATCGCTGCTTGGCGGTAGTTTGTGTAAGTTTTAAAAAAGTTGATTCAGACTTCAGAGAATAGTTTTTGAGAACAGTTCATGTCATCATCATCATCATCATCATCAACCTATATTGGTCCACTGCTGGACGTAGGTCTCTCCCAAGTCGCGCCGCTGAGCCCGGTCTTCGGCTCTTCTCATCCAGTGTTTGCCAGCTACATGTCTCAGATCGTCACCCCACCTAGCCGGAGGGCGTCCTACACTACGCTTGCCTAAACAGTTCATGTGCAATTTGCAGTTTTTTCGAAATGATCCGTGCACTTATTCTAAAGCAGGCCTAATACCAAATAATTAATAATTAACACTATTATTAACTGCTTGTAAGTAATCAATTATTATTAGTATGACATGTATTAAAAAAGATTTCACTGACATTCGAAATTAATATTTACAAGTTTTTTAACTACCTATGAATGGGTCAAAAATGTACTTTTTCCTTTAAATCTTAAAATACTTATTTCCATTTAGAACTTGCTTTACCTAATTATATTAGTAGTTGAAACAAAACAAAGCTATTAATAATTAAGTTCTTATTATCGCCATTAATCAAGCGAAATTATTTACAATACATAATTTAAATTCAAATTATTTTATTTTGCGAAACAGGGGAACAAATTAGATGTAAACTGTAATTACCTTTACAGTTTACGGCGGCCATGATCAGCTTTAGCAGCATGCAGAATTCACAATGCAGGTAAATAATAATATAATACAATTGAAACACAATAAAAAATAAAAATAGCAAGTAATCACATAAGTATAATTAAAAATATTAGTAAAATGTTATAGGTAGATATAATAAAGTTAATTTCATTGAAATTTATCCAGAAGATACTCAGTTCCTATACTTAATACGTCTTTTGCAGGAAAAACTTCTTAAATTTAAATTTATTTATTGCATTAATTTCTAAAATGTCAACTGGTAAATGGTTAAAAATACTACAGTATAATTTTTAAAAGGTTAAGCTCGTATTAAAAAAAATTAAGAATAGAGTGTCTAAAATCAATGATTGTGTCCCAAGTCAATGTTGGTACACTTGGTACCATGTCAGTGGTGTGTCTAACCCGGCTGATGTATGCTCCCGCGGCGCTTTGCCGTCTGCCTTACTAGCAACGCTCGAATGGCTTAATGGTCCTGACTGGCTCGATTTAGACCAGTTGCTTTGGCCAATAAAGACCATGGATGAATTCCGCTATTATAAATGTGCACTTAACTTTTAAAAGAAAATAAATACTTAAATTTAATTGTTTGGCGTTGTGTGAAATGCCCAAGAATATTTATTTGTAATTCTTCTGAGTTATTTATTTAGTTTCTCCGTTTAACACTATCTAGATGTCCACTTGCCGGTTTCAATATAAACTCCAGTTTGAGTTTGGAATCTTATGCGTTCGCAGTGAACTTATAACGGCGTAGGAGATGAGATAATGCTGTTTTTACCATCATCATTGCGTACGCTTTTCCTGAAATAAAATAGCTTATTATATTACTGGCAATGTGCTACAATAGAAAGGGGGGTATTCCACTCGACACCACCGGTGGTCTCGTTCTGGTGGTCGAGTGGAATGAACTTTGAAAAGGACTAGTTTTTTGTGTTGTGTCTTGTGTTTCTGTTTGTCAGTGCCCTCGTAGTTCTGAAAGTAGGGCTCCAATTTAAAGTCATTTGTATGATTTATCTAGGATTGGTGAAAACCAGTGTCAAAAAATTTCAGGCTTGAAACATTTAGTTCATCTCAATATATTAAGATTTGATGAAGTGAAGTCTATATCTAAGGTTTGATGATGACCATCTGAGAAGTCATGGTCGGGTTTTTTTAGTACAATTAACTTGGGTTTACAACACTTACCTATAGAAGTTCGCCGTCCTAAACTGAACCCCGAGAAGATAAGACCCTGTGTTTGAGGCTCCATCCATCTCTCTGGTCTGAACACTTCTCTATCAGGGCCCCAAACTTCGTGTCTGTAGATGCCATACGAAGAAATAACGCAGTGTTTGCCAAATCTTAATGTGTAGTTTTCTGAAATAAACAATGTTTAGCACTACGTAGGTTATACGTAGGTACGTAGTTTGATTCTTATGCTTACTTTAGTTAATCACTGTTACAGAACTTAAAAAAAGTTGTAGTACCTAAGTAGTCCTTGTAAGTTTGGCCTTGTCTTTCCTGTGGATATGGCTAACTAGGCTGAGAGGATGGTATAGGTGCTGGGCCAGCCTACTCCATCTAAACATTGTCCCAGGCCCTACAGTGTCCCGTTAAGTGTAGGCATAGGTTGCCTCCTGACGCTGTATAAATCATCTTCAATAGATGTAAAGGCCTTTACGACGACGACCTAAATAGATTGTATGGAACGTGATAGGTTGCAAGCCCATCGCCGCATATTAGATAGTAAAATTATCTCTATTAGGTAATAAAATTGGTTTAGGCAGAAGTAGCTAACCGCACAACAGTAGGTTAAATATTAAGCAATGTTCAAACACTTATTAAGCTTGGTATCCCTCTCCAAAGTCCTGAGTGTGAGAGGTGCAAGGCTGTATAGCCTCAAACTCTCTTTATCAACAGCTTCCATGTACACGAGACTTGATAAATCTGATTTTGTCACATCCCTGTCTTCTTTTCCGAAAACTTGTTCCAACCTGTTCATTCGATTTCCGTAGGTGAGTATAGTCAGCAACATAAGTTCTTATCAACATATAGGTAATGAAGCTTTATTAGCAACATAAGTTGATGAACTAAGATTGTCTAGGGAAAACGGTTTTGTTTATGTAGGTATTTTGTTCTATAACTTTTGCAAGAGTTTAGGTAGATTTTTGTTTATTCATTTATTTTTAACTAGGTGCCGCCCGCGAGTTCGATCGCGTCCTCTTGGATCCCGTTAATTTTTCGGGATAAATAGTAGCCCATGTGTTAATCCAGGTCACGGACATTATACATTCCAAGTTTCATCTAAATCAGATCAGTAGTTTTTACGTGAAAGAAAACATCCATCCATACTTACAAACTTTCGCGTTTAGAATATTATTATATATCTAGTATGGTAACCGGTAGGTAACTGGTTATAATATTTTACGACTGTATCTAATCTATTTACCTATGTAAATCGAATGGCAGCAAGAATATATTTACTCTCTGACCACTTTATCTTGAACTTCCTGATGAGTGCCTAACAGCACTAGAGTGTACGTGATAGTCCAAGCGCTGGTGTCCAGTGCCGCTGTTACAACCGTGTCTAACTCCTCTCTAATCTCCCGGTCGGTGAGGGCGTCCTCGTCAGACAATTCTAATAGCAAGTCGAGCAGGGCCTTGCATTTGTAGCCTAGAAATTAAAGTTTTCATTGTAGATGCTGATGAATAAGATATTGTGTAGGTAAGTGCCTTCTCACAATGTGGTTACAAATATTATTGACTCCAAAAATATGCTTAGAACCAAACCATCATCGTACTTACCTGAGATTGTTACGTCACTTCCACCAGGGTTTCTCTTCATCACCTCTTTTGTTTGACGACCTGAAAAGCAGTAGAGGTGTCATTCGGATGGTTCCAAATGAGTCACACCGTCATACTGGGACCCATTAGGAAAAAATTCCCACTGTGACTCGTTGGGAAAAATCTCAAGTGTGACTCGTTGCAGCTTTATCTGTACAATTCCTAGGTCTATTGTATTTTATCAAACCTTCTACCAGGATTGACATGGGTGGTAACGTATTTTTGATGAAAGATATTTTTTTTTGTATGAATAAAATAACAAGGTACCTAAGCATAACTTAAAAACATACAGGAGCAAGAATACATAATCCACCTTCTTTTTGTAAATTATTTTATGATGCGTGAATAAGTAATTAAAAAAAACTGTACCTACAGGTAATAACTACTATGGGGTGCCGTCATTTCACAACCATGGAAAACACAACCCCGGAATGTACAGTCAGGAATTGATGTATATTTTGGCAGCCAATTCCATGGTTGTGCAATCTCGGGACGTGTTTTCCAGGCCGTACAATGTTGTGCACAGGGTGGGAATACACAGCCATGGAATTGGCTGCCAAAATATACATCAATTCCTGACTGTACATTCCTGACTGTGTTTTCCATGGTTGTGAAAGCTCAGCACGTGTCGGGAATGTCCATCCACGGAATGTACAACCTGGGAATTGGATGCCAAAATACGTCATCACCTATGCTTTGTTTACACTTACTTGCCTGACTATGTGAACGATTGAACGATTGAAAGGGAACGTAAACAGAACAAAATATTTATATTTTTACATAATTATTTTTTGTTTACTGCTATCTAAGGGAATTATTCGTAAGAATTTTATGGATGAACTCTTGATCAGCCACCCTATTTGTCAATATGAGACTTTAGTGCTTAATTTGAGTCTACTTTATTATATTAATAGTACGGTAAGCGCAAACGCGGCGGCCAGTACCTGAGGTATAAGGAAGTTCTGAAAAGACACATGAAGCGATGTAATATTGAGCCATCTGGATGGGAGGACACCGCAGCGCAGCGTTCCAAGTGGAGGCGGCGAATCCACCTACAGGTTAACGAGTTTGAAGAACAACGCAGACTCGATCTAGATAGAAAGCGAGATGAACTCAAAGCCAGACCACCTACGGCCCTCGCCTATAACTACGTCAGTGGAGTACTGACCTGCCCCAAATGCGAGCGTACATTTACCAACAAAATCGGGTACGCAAGTCACACTAGAGCGCATCAACGGGCAGAACAACAAAGCCCTACTAACCAGAGTTTAAATATGCCTGTCCAGAAAAAACGCAGTCGCCATGGCCGAAATCGGCTAGGAGGACATCAATCAATCATCATCAAAGTCAATATGACTATAAAGTGTTTGTAACTTCTGCATAACTGAAGGAATTCTTTAGAAAAAGTCTTTGAAAAGCGAAAAGATGCTCTACCATGATTGGTATAATATATTTGGTGTGAATGCCGTAAATTAGGAAAGGAATTCTAAGACATTTCACCCACTTTACCTATATGAACACTATAGGACTTACACATACATGTAAGATCCTAAAACCTACTTTTGAGTAAGTACCTACCGGATACTTGATGCACAAATATCTACATAATCTTTGTAAAGTATTCCTGTATTTGTATTTTTATAAGACAACAATTTATAAAAACCAGTGTTCTCAAAATATAGTGAAGGAAAACATTCAGGAAACATGGTATTTAGTTAGCTCCATACATGTTGACCATGTTTTTCCTGTGTACACTTTACAACTGTTATTTTGAATGTTTAGTTTGCACGCTAAGTACCTAACCATTTAATTTTGAGCTTTTGCACTTACTCTTATTATGCTAGTATTGGAATGAAAAGAAGTATGGGGTGCGGAGGAAGGTGACGGAGCTTAGGGAGCATGGGAGAGGAACTGGTGGAGGGCTTGCCAAGAAATGGAGCCTGACCCCGCAGGAAGAAAGGATTTATGCCATTTTGGGGAAAGTGGCTGTCTCCGGGAACACATCAGATCAAGTCCCTCTGCATGTTAGTTTTGTTTTTGTTCTTTTTGTTTAATTGATGTCTGGTATAGCCACAGAATTTAGCTCAGAGAATCAAGTACATACTACTAAGAAGGTTCTCTCATGGACAGTCATGAACATTAATTTAACCAACATGTTATAAGGTAGCAAAAGGTTGGTAGCTATTGCTCAAGACCATTCGTCCTAGCACTCTTATAAGGAGGCCTATGTCTAGCAATGGTCATCAAAGTAGAATACTTTACTTTTATTTAAATTAGTGATACAATGTGTACTTTACAGTACACACCGCCTGCCTCGGCGCCTCCCTCCGAGCCCATGCCTGAGCCTGCCTTGGCGCCTCCCTCCGAGCCCATGCCTGAGCCTGCCTTGGCGCCTCCCTCCGAGCCCATGCCTGAGCCTGCCGTCTTCAATGAGCAGGATTTCCCCCTCTCAGGTGGGTTTCATGTCCTTGACCTCATCCAATACTGTATAGGATTGGCACAACATGTATTTCTTCTGGCAAGATTTGGGTTGTGGTGTCTTATAACTGGCTCCTGTCTAAATATCTACTGCCTCTGTGGGAATGCCTATTATTACATTAAAATTAATTCTTTTCAGAGTCAACATCGGCCGCCGCCGCCGCTCCGACAGGAGTCCCCATCCCCACATCTCCACTGCCACCACCACAATTGGCCCCGACTCCCAGGCGATCATGTAATAATTTATACATAATGTCTAATTTACTTTTAGGTGACCACAAGAGGAAAAAACAGAGCCCCAGAGGATCTTATACCCTAGGACCCTTATGTGAAACCCTCTGTGCAAGTCGGACTTGCACTTAACTGGGTTTTGTATGAAGAATTGTAGTAACTTTTTTAAATAAATTGTTACAGATACACCACATGCTGCGGAGGTGCCTCAGTGGGCGATGAGAATTGAGGAGCGGCACCTAGAAAATGAAGAAAAAATATGGCGTGCACTGGAAGCATTAGCTGCCACAATGGCAGCAATGCAGCGCTCAGTAGCGCATATTGAGGAGATGCTACATGCTAAAAAAGATTAAAAAAGAAAAATATCAATTGGTTTTTGAATTTATTTACTATTCCACCACATGACTCCTCCACAATCTGTTGACGATGGCTTCTCTTCCTCCATCAGCCCGCCGCTGTACATCCTCAAAGGGAAGATGCAGTGTTGGGGGTTGTTCTGCACGGTCGAGTCTCATCTCCTCCTCGTCTACAGAGATTTGCGCGTCTTTCACGAGGTTGTGCAGTACCACACATGCGTTTACTATTTTCCCTGCTTTTATGGGGTTATAGTGCATCACCCTGTTAAAAGAAAATAATGATTTGCACTCTGGTGCTCCACTTGCATTTTCCATTTTGTATACTTAAAAAAAATGAAGTATTGATCAAATTTCTCACCTATGGGCTAAGAGGCAGCGCCAGCGAGTTATTAGAACGCCATTACATCGTTCTATTACATTTCGGGTACGAACATGCATTTTTGTGTAATGTTCTTCAGGCGAGTTTGGGGCAGCATTTAAGATAGGCGTCATCATCCACGGCCTCTGTGCGTACCCCGAATCACCTGTAGTTTAAGCAATTGAGTAATTAAAACATGTACTGATCAAATAACATAATAAGAATATTAGTCCGCTGACTCACTCACTGACAGACTTGTTGCACCTACCCAAAAGCCAACACACTTCCTCTTCATGCATATCCTGCATGAGGCCCTTAACAGGACAATTGTTCCATATATGGGAGTCATGGCTCTGCCCTCCAAAAGATGCATCAACATGCAGGATATTTAAGTCTGCATCACAAATCTGAAGAATTGAACAATCATTTAGTTTCCTTACTGTTAGCTAGCATACCTAGATAATAAGCAAACACAGAATGTGTAGATTTGGCAGATCATAACTTACGAGTAATACATTCAACGAGTGGTACTGCTTCCTATTGTAGTACACTTCTTCATTATCATGTGGCCGAATGATGGCCACATGTGTACCGTCTATGCAACCTACTACGCCAGGAAACCCGAATTTCACCATGAATCTGCAACCACAGTAAACATGAGATTGTTTTGTTGTTAGGTAATTTTGTTACATTATATAACTCAATGGTTTTCTGTTACAGACATGTTGAACATGCTTCTACATATTTAGCAATAAATTTAATGACACATTTAATGCTAGTAGTAGCCAAGCAATTACTTTTAAAAAGTGCTGTAGGTATGTACGTACCTAGTAATTAATGTTAAACATCAACATTGCAAGACCCAAAGAGTAGCTGAGGGTCTTGTAAGGTCTACGAGTTTGTATAAGCATATTTTATGAGCTACTACTAGTGTTCACCAGGTAAAGCTTAATGTGGCGGAGTTACGCTGGAAAACATTAGGATTATGTGGGCACACAATACGTAGAAAGATAAATATCTACCTACCTAGCTATCTACCTACTTGTGGGTTCGATCCTCATCTACAAGTAGAAGCGCATGGCTTCTATGATAAATGATCTGCAAAAAGGGCAGTCATTAACGCGTTCTCGACAGTACGAACACAGAAGGTGTCCACACGGTCGGAGAATCATCGTTGGTGGTCTTTCAGTGCAGATGTTGCAGATAACTACTACTGGCCCTGGTCTCTGAACCACTTCTGGTTCCGG
The DNA here is from genome assembly GCA_918843925.1 of Eulithis prunata. Classification (NCBI taxonomy): domain Eukaryota; kingdom Metazoa; phylum Arthropoda; class Insecta; order Lepidoptera; family Geometridae; genus Eulithis; species Eulithis prunata. Next base: position 4,737,249 of record OU974030.1, on the reverse strand, counting down.
TTCCGGAGCCAGGTCAAGAACAACTTCTGGTTCCACTACCGGAAGTGGCACAGCTGGAATAGCCGGAATAGCTGGTTCCTCTAGAGCCCCGCCATCCGCGCCAAGGACTACTTCCTCGGCAACGTCTGGCACATCGTCAATGACGATACCAATGTTGTCAACAACGCCTACACGCAACAGCCTACTCGTTGCAAGTAGGTACTCTCTTTGAATGTTTGAGAACTGGTTTACCTACATAAAAATTACCAATCATAACCCAACGTACCTAATCGTAATCAGATTATTCAGATTACTTAGGTACCTAGGTATCTACCTAGTTAGGTAGATACTTACCTACTTTATTCACGTCGATACCTACTTATATGTATACCTGCCTATCTACCTAGTTGGTAAGTAAGGTAGGTAGGTAATTATTATGGTCTAGTAGGTACCTACCTAGTTTTTCACAAAAAGTAGAGGTAACTTTGTGATTTTCTTCTATCGAGAAAATATTTGTCTATCGTGTTTCGAGAATAGGACGGCCTTACGAATTAGGTAGGTATAATGAATTTTCTGTACCTACATATTTTTATTCTTGGTTTACTACCGTATTTACGGAAAACAATCAACACGAAGCTTGCGATTTTTACCCAGTGCTGTGCACTGGGTAAATCGAGCACTGGGTAAATCGCTTCGATATAGCTTTTATTTATTACTAGCTTCCGCCCGCGACTTCGTTCGCGTCCCGTTGGATCCAGTTTATTTTCCGGGATGAACTTGTCGTAGGTACCAATTCAGAAACCTTCGTGGGCTCATGCACAATACTTTGCTGAAGATCATCACATGATCAAATGCATAGTTTACGATTCTATAAAGGACATACAGACAAACATTCATTTATATATATAGAATAAACTCTTTATATTGCAGTGGATTGAGCATTCGAAATAGGTATTGAGTACCTAGGTAATATTTCTTTGGCAGAGGGGAAACTACGAACTATCCGTATAATTCTGAAACCATCTAAAAGTCGATTTTATTACACTCTGACGGAAGGCTTACTACATTTCTTTTTCGATCGTAATAACCCCTGACACACAAGACATGACCAATATAAATATTGGTCATGTCTTGTGTTTCTATAATGATTAGGTAGGTATAGGTAATCATTAGTTTCACTGATCTAATTTTTGAAACATGTAGGTAGGTACCTACCTACCTACCTAGCTCGTAATTACCTCATAAAACCAGAGTGGTGCTCAATATTGTGGCCTGAGTATTTAGGAATAAGGGTATAGGTACCTATGGAATAATAGTAGTTTATGCAACGGTCATATAACAGGGGTTATTAAAACACGAGTGTGGGTTTATCATACTAGGTATGTAACCTACTAGGTACCTACCTACTATTTTTTCCGTGGCTGAGTTTGGAATAAAACTTTTATTTTATTTTAACCTGTATGAGTGAATATAAAGTAGGTAGTGTATGCAACGGCATATACGCAGCATATAGGTACCTACGTAACGCTCGTGTGATACTATTATCACCATAAACCCACACTCGCGTTTTAATAGGTAACCCCTGTTAAATGACCGTTGCATAAACTACTATTCCATACCAATCGGTGAACATAATAGGTAGGTACTATGTTCATGAAATAGTCTAAAAGATTCCGCATAACCTATACCTACCTATACCTGTGCCTATACGTAGATACCTACCTACCCTGTCGCATGTTAGTGATAGCTAAAAATGCTGTTTATATTTTTAGCTCCAATGTTTTTAATGTTAGATAATTAATTTGTAAGTAATGTTCTTCCAACTAGTTAGTGTTGTATATATGTATATAGATAGAGGTTGATTTTTATTTGTATTAAAAATAGGCGGTTTTGTATTTGAGATGCACATTATTATGACCTCTTTTACACTTTCTAAACAAGGTTAATAAGTAATATTTAGTTACAACTTTATTTTGTGTGCGTTACTCCAGCAAAAAAGTGTTGAATCTGAAAATTCTAAAAATGCAGATAATTAGAGCCCACTGCCCTGTAATTGTGCCCCAAGTTTTAAATTAGTGCCTATAGCCGTTTTGGAGTTATTCAAGAATATCACTTTTTGCTGGGGTAACGTTTTTTGCTGGGTCGATTTTCGTTCCTGGTTGAGCTAGCAATGAATGTTAGCTTAAAAGGGGGCTAGAATTTGTGCCAATTAGTGCCCCCATTCCGGAATTTGTGCCTCCTAGGGCTTCAGAGTTATTCCAGTTTTTGCTGGAGTAACATTTTATAGTGTAATATTTTATAAGTAATAAATAAATAAATAAAATATATAAATAAATAACTGCAATTACTTATGCCTGAAAACTATTTATTGTTTAACTTTTTTCAGATATACAATAGTTGATACTAATTATGTTGGGTACCTAGGTAAGATACATAGGTAGGTACCTAACCTAAATAAGTTGAAAAAGTATTTTTAAAGCCAGCTACCTAGGTAAATAGGTAAGCAAGGTACTTATGCCTAAGCTTGTTAGTAGGTACGTAGGCTACCTACCTAAAATTTACCTATGTATGTAGGTAGGTACATCTGATTCGAGCCACACGAGTAGGTAGGTATCTACTGCACACCATCGACATTCAATGAGTTCTGTTGAACAGCTTGTGACTTCCTGGTATCAAGTAGCTAGTATCCTATAGGTAAGCCTACCTCCTACCTACCTAGGTAACTTATCCTTCATTAAACAGCATCAGACTCCATCAGGTAGGTAGGTAAACGTACGCTAGGCAATGCAGTAAGTAGGAAGGTAAGTATGATATCTTGTAAGTAAAAAAATAAACATTCCACTTAGTCAATTGTGACTATACTTGAATCTGTGTCACTAGAAGCACCTCGGGAAGCTTGTACTAACTTTTAGATAATCTGTTACGCAAAATGTAAGTGTAATAGTAACTAGTAGCGCATCTGTAATTCAAAATAATTCATTTCTCACTTACTGTTTCATAGACTAAATCGTGATCACTCCACCCCGTAGATTTCAGCATCCGGAGAAAAAAAGTTTGCTAATGTGGTTTGCTAACATCATACACTAAAGTTTTTTTTAATCCGAAAAATGTTGTTCGGTACCTATAGCAATAAAGTACTCTGTGGGTATAGCAGCGCCGATACACTTTTGCACAAGACTATACAGAAACCAATAATGCTATAGTATAAATTTAAGAATGTAGGCGCCATGTATATGACGTTCGCTTTTTAACAGTCATTTGAATTTAGCCGGTTAACCACCAATATGGTTAACAAAATAATTCTTGTAGGTTATTTATCGATATCTTTATAATTATAGCATGGATTAAGCTGAAATTTCGTGTGCATATATTTGAATATAGGCTCTAATTCCTAGCAAAGAATAAGTACGACAGCTTTAGAGGAAATGGGTGTATTTTGGGGTCAAAGTAATGACATCTCTGGACCATTTTAAAATCTTTATTTCTCGTAAACCACTAAAAATAGATATAAGAAACTTCGTCAGCAGTTGCAGCGTAATATGAGGCACAGAATGACACTTTCAATAGGTTCCTCAGTGTAATGGTTAGCGAGCTAAGAGCGGTTTTAGATTTTTAATAAAAGTCTTATAATTCGCGAATGAAGCCTTTTTTAGGAATACAAGAGCTGGCACAAATTTCTAAATATAAATACTTTTATACTGACCAAGTTTCATGATTGTGCGCCCAGTAGTTTCGGAGATAGCAAAACGTTACCCCAGCAAAAAGTGAATTTCTTGAATAACTCCAAAACGGCTGTAGGCACTAATTTAAAACTTGGGGCACAATTACAGGGCAGTAGGCTCTAATTATCTGCATTTTTAGAATTTTCAGATTCAACACTTTTTTGCTGGAGTAACGCACACGTTTATTTACCTAAGTACCTATATTGTTCTTTTTGTAAGCGCAAGAGTGTGTAGAAAAAAAACGCGCTTTTCGCTTCATTAGTTTCTTTCGTTGAGTCTCGTTCATTTTTTCCTCTGACTTTGGCATACAAAAAGAGCTATCGAGAAACAAAGTTCACCATGACTCAGCGAAAAACTAATCTAGTCTTTTTATAATATTTCATGCGCTAGGAGGCTTACCTATAATTAAGATTTATGACGTATGGTATTCGAAACACCTAATTAAATGTAAGTTTTACTTACACAATATGACCAGTTTATTTGGTAGGTAAGTAGGTGGGATTCGCTACGAACCTGCCTATCTACCCATCTTGGGTACCTTCTGTAGGTATATCTTCTGTTTGAAAATAATTCTACCTACCTTAATGTTACCCATAAAATGGTACCTATATAAAACTCTAGGTAATGTAGATTTTTGTCACGAAAATTAATTGTAATTGATATGAATTTATTCGCATACTTACATTTTAACTAGGTACTTAATCTACGCATATTATTTTATTTTTCTCTAAAATAAATTTTCAAAGTTTGACCGAGTTTTTCTAATAATAAATACCTAAGTACAGGTACTAGGTAGGTAGTAGGTACCTATTACTTATCAATCCTCTATTGTTGGTAAGTACTTTTAGGTAGGTACCTACCTACATTACTAGGACCCACCTCCCTCCCTACGTCTAATCAGTACTAGCATGGACTAAATATGTATATTAGTTCATGGTACTAGGTACCTACCAACTTAGTTGTAGTTTTGGACTCATTGTTGTAGTCTAGTATATAAGGTACCTATAGGCTATAGAAGAGCTATTAAGTTCCTAGGTAAAAGGTATCTTAGGTACAAAACGAAAACCTAAAAGAGTTATTATTATTTTAAACTAGCATTTATGTTATCTACTTTTTAAAAAGTGTCAAAAGTGGTGGTGCTTTGTTTGTTACATTGATAAAAAAGTTATTGAATGCTTGAGCTATACCATGTGGGTCCGCGAGAAGATGACCATCAAGAATGATTTGACTGATTGTATCACAAGATTGAGTAGTATCAACTTTATCCTTGATAATTTGGCAAGACGCTTTACATTTATTCTTAGATTTTGACATAAGTTTATGGTTCATGTTGGCTCTCGATGTATTAACGCACCTTCTTAGAAGATCACTGTATTTTTTATATTTTAATTTCAATTCAGATGACTTATGTTTATAGTACCGGTATCGTAGCCCTCGTTTGTGCTTACTACCTTTTCTTATACCTTTTGTTACAATACAAAACGAGCAGTACCTACCTACCTAGGTATATTTTTTGTTAGACTTGTGAGTCCTGAAGTAGGTAAGTAGGTAGCTGCTATCAAATAAAATGTAAAATGTACGCAAAGATGTACATAATTAGGTATTACATGCGTAATATGTATGATAAATTATCATTATTTGGATTTTAAAGTAGTCCATTCATGGGATTTATTCCGCCTGATACCACATCATCCCCGCTTCAAAAAAATAAAAACCCGCTACTTGCTAAGCTGTCACGCGTCGGTTATGTCACTGTCATCTTGGCTTGGCAGTGACTGCTGCACTACTTGTAAAAATACAAACTGTAAAACTGGCAACTCTTTATAAAATATAACAATTCAGTGGCCCGCCGCTAAAGTAAATTTGTCGCCAGGTTCAGCTTTTCTTCGCTAATATAAGTACTATGATCGTACTGTTTTATTAGTAATAATATTCTTGATTACCTAAATAAATTAAAAAATAAGGACTATGTTCTTAGCTATTAAAAAATAAAGCATTCGAAAGATTTCGTTGAATTTTTTTGTTAAAAAAACAAATAAATATGATAAAATGTTTATTACCCATTAATGTACACGCATAAAAGTTTATGCGTGTTATTTATTACAAAAACAGAATTGAAGGAAACAGAAAATAAAACCTTTGAAATGAAACCTGTGAAATCTGGCATATTTTTTAGTCTAACTAAAATAATATTCCGGTAGCGGCAACACTTTAACCAATGTTTACAGTGTTTTTTTTTTTTTTTTTTTTTTTTTTTAATTTATTTGCAGGGTTTTGTCGCTTAGCGACTATTTAACCCTATTATAAACATCATCTTATAACAACTACTATACATGACACAGAACACTAAATAAAAACAGTTAACATTATGTGGCGCCCATGGATGTAACGTGGCGCCCTCATTCATTTATTTTCTACTCCTTATGCTCGAACATAAAGAACTTAAAGAAAAAAACACATTGTTCATATAATTCATTTATATGTATTATTTATTTTCCTGTTCTATTCAGACTTAGAACTTTGTTGTTTTTCTCTATGCTTTTCAATCGTTCTATTTCTAATCTGTTTAATACCTTTGATAGCCTGTGCTTTACTAATCACTAAATTCACACTAGTACCATTTTTACTCTGTAGTTACATCTGAACGAAGCATAGAATGAATCGACCAATCAGGAGCAAGTACATCAATTCCATGGTTGTACTTTCCACGGGCGTGCATTCCCTACACGTCCCGGGAATGCACAACCATGGAATTGATGTATCAGCTTTTTTTTTTTTTTATACATCAATTCCATGGTTGTGCTTTACCGGGCTGTGCAAAATCGGGCTGTACAAACTCAGCACGTGTCAGGAATGCACGACCGTGGAATTCACGTACATTATACATGAATTCCATGGTCGTGCATTCCTGACTGCGCTTTCCACGGCTGTGTTTTGACAGGCTGTACATTCCATGGTTGTACAATAACCGGACCCACTACTATGTATACCTAGGTACGTAATTGACGTATTAAGAACTATTAAAAAACTAGTTTCCGGACAATTTAATTTTTATAAATTATAATACTTTAATAATTTTTATAATAATACCTACTTACTAAAATTTTGACGGTCACTTTTTTGCTATTGAACAATTCAATATTATACAAAGCAAATCGAGAGCGCTGCTTTTAATTTAGTCAGTTGCTATCTTATGATCAAAATACTTAGGTACCTACCTACCTAAGTATATAGCCTAGGTACATAAAGTCTTTTTTACCAACGTACCAACTTACTTAACAATTATCTCACTTATCTATTCAGCCTGGATGCGCCCACTGCTGGGCATAGGTTTCCTCTTTAGTACACCAGTCTCTCCGGCCTGCGCGCATCTTCTCCACTGCTGCACAACTACTAACTAATTGGAATGGTGGCCAAGAGATGCTCAAAAACCACCCACTCAACAGACCGAGTATATTGTGGCCTAACAATTATTAGAAATTATCTATTAGACAGTTACCAAAGTTGATAGGAAATTGTGTAATGAAAACAACATAAATTTTTTGAATTATCTGTATTCATAAAATCTTATTTTTACCTTATAAATAAAACTTAAAGCTACACTAATATATAAAGTAAGTTGTACAATTATATACAAGCTAAATAGTGCATTTCTTACTAAAACACAACATAACTTGTAATTTATTGGTGACACTCTACATATTGATGTTTTTTACTCTTAAAATATTTTTTTTCATTATAGTGGATGTCCGAGTAATTTAATTTCACCTTTTATCTCATCATACAAATCTTTATATTCGTCATGTTCTTTTACTAGGACCATGATGCATCCTCGGTTGGTTCCCATAGCCGCACCTGAAATTTATTTATTGTAGATCAGCTGTATTTTTGTTTAAGTTGTAAGGTTTTGTGAACTTTGATTATTTAAATACTAATTACAAGTATCTGTTTATAGGAAGGGATATTTTTTGAGTAAAACAAAACAGTCTGTTAAGGTGGACGGAAAACAGAAAACCACATAAAAATTACTATAGTAAGTATACCTAACCTGTCCTAATGAAATAAAACGTATCGCTTCAAAAATATGTGGTGTTGGTATTCCTTCAGGCCGCCTATAAACTCTGTCACCAGAGTTGGCCACTACCTCATACGAAATTGCTAGCATAGCTTTCTAATCAGACACTGGAAAGAAAAAATTCTAGAAACAGAATTAACTAGGTAATTCTTACCAATGTCTTTACGACTGGGAGTATAACAGTATGGGACATCTTTCTCCTCGCAGACAGCCGGAAGGTGGCACATGATTTCAATGGGGGATATATCACCGGCAAACACCACTATTCTGCAACCGAACAAATGGTAATGTTTAGTTGTTTGAAGCATAAAAAATGTGGTCCTCCACATGATAGGTATTAAATATGAATGAACTAAAGAGTTTTTTTTTCATGGTAATGAGAGTTGGACACCAAGACACAGTTCCAAATTAGGTAGCCTTTCTAACCTCAAAATAAAAAAGTTTTTCTTTCAGCTTACCCTTTCTCTCCTAACCGTAACTGCTTCTGAACAATTTTGAGACCGTTCCTAATGAAATTCTTGTGCCCACTTGACTTTTTGATGAGTTTATAGATCTTTTTGCTGAGCTTTTTCGGTGCCATGGGTTTAGCTATGACGCTACAGTGATCTATCTTGTCCTCGTATCCAAGGGTTTCGGTTTTGATGCTCACGTCAGCTTTGCTGTCCTCTGCACCAGATTCTACTTTTATTTTACCCATTTTAGTGGAAAAATATGACGAAATAAATACAAACAAACACGTGGGAAACAACACAACACGCGCCGCACGCACCGTAACGTAAAATAACAATGTAAAAATAAAAAAAAACATTGATTGACTATTTTACATGACATTGAAATATCAATAATTTGACATTGGCAACGTCTTGACTTTATGTACCTACATTTTGTGTGCTCGCTTTCAAACGTTTTTGAACGCAAGAAAGTTTCATTTTACGCAGAAAATGGGTATCCACTACTAGTATGAACATGATAATATAATGTGGTTATACTTCGAGCATGTAGTTATAAAATATTTCAAACATCAAAATAGGATTATTTCAAACTGCGGTGCTGTTGAAGGCTGATATCAAATGTACCTACTACGTTACGTTTTGCGTCGTTGCGTTGCGTCCGCGTCGTCGTCGTTCGTCGTCTTTGTCGTATGTATGATTGTGAGGTGAGCATGATTTAGCTGGATACTTTGCTTTTGTGAGAAAAATGGAACGGTTTCTTCAATGCGTCTTTCGTTACCATGGAAACGGCGACATGTCAACAATTTCAATTTACGTTGCAGTCGGTCTTTCTTTTCACGGCATAAAATTTATTAACAAGCTGAAACAGGAAAATCTAATCATCAGTGCCATTAAAATTGATCTGCCCAACCTCAATACCCTTCTAATGAACCATGGTAAGTAAAACCGAGCCCTAATCTTGTCTGATACCTCCGAAACCTTGCATGCTAAATCCTCGTCAATATAATCATTTCCAGGGTTTGCTCAGCATACTGAAGAAATTACGTTCCAATTCAGATAAGGAGCTTCGTCTACTCCTACTTGGGCTGGACAATGCTGGCAAAACTACGCTTCTGAAGCAGCTGGCGTCAGAAGACGTGAACCACGTTACACCAACCGCTGGGTTCAATATAAAATCTGTGATGTCAAGTGGCTTTAAGCTGAATGTGTGGGATATTGGCGGTCAGAGAAAGATCAGGCCTTACTGGAGGAATTACTTTGAAAACACCGATATTTTGGTAAGTGTCTTTTGCTTTAATTTTTTTTTATCAGTTGTGATGGAGAGTTGCACCAATGATGGAGCAACTCTCCATCACAACTGATAAAAAAAAATATATGGGCCGGCCATGTTTGCCGCAGAACCGACAATCGTTGAAGCAAACTAATACTCGAGTAGAGACCGCGTTTAGGCAAGCGTAGTGTAGGACGCCCTCCGGCTAGGTGGGGCCACTATCTGCAAAATGTAGCTGGCAAACACTGTATGAGAAGAGCCGAAGACCGGGCTCAGTGGTGCGTCTTGGGAGAAACCTACGTCCAGCTGTGGACCGATATACGTCGATGATGATGAAGTAAATATAAGCCCGCCCAATATTATGTGGTTATCAATGCATCCTCACACAGCATAATCCATTGAGGATGTTTGAAGCATTACAATGCATCCCATCACTCGGAGACCCTAATAATTCAAAGGGGAACACAGCAAATCACTGCTTACTTCCCCAGACAAGCAGATTGTGACATTGCAGATCTATGTAGTTGACTGCTCGGACCATCACCGCCTGGAGGAAACCAGCTCGGAGCTAGCAGAACTGCTGCAAGATGATAAACTACGAGGAGTTCCTCTTCTGGTGTACGCTAATAAACAGGACTTGGCTACAGGTGGGTTTTTTTATACAAATTACTATAGGTGAGTTGTTAAGAGCCATACATCTAAACTTTGACATTTATTATATTATTACAAGCTTCTTGAGGGATGAAAAGTAGCCTATGTGTTAATCCAGGTCACGGACAATATATATTCCAAGTTTCATCCAAATTAGATCAGTAGTTTTTGCGTGAAAGAATAACAAACATTCATACATACATCCTTCAAACTTTTGCGTTTATAATATTAGTAGGATAGTAGGATTCATGATCTCATGATGATGTGATTGTTTCAGCATTGCCAGCAAGTGAGGTGGCACAGCACCTGGGCTTGCATCTGATCAGGGATCACACCTGGCAGATCCAGGCGTGTGTGGCTGTGGATGGCACTGGTGTCAAGGTAACACTATCATTTGTTAATTTGTTAGTAAGTTTGTATGAGTTAGTGGCCCACTCCGGAGACGGAGTTTTTAGGCAGCCTTCAGGCCTCCATCGTGGCTTAACGACTGCTAGAGCCAAGACCGACAGTTTAACGTGCCTTACGAAGAACGGAAGCGCACAGTTGTAAATGCCACTTACAGATAAACATAGATACCTAATTGATTTTCAATTAATTAATAAATAAGATTGATCAAAGTCATTGAAATGATTCTTTCTCTAAAGTGAAAAGGCTATAAAAATACATATTCCTGACTTCACAGCTCGGTATATATACGAGTAGCTCTGTATTCCTCGCCGTGGTTTATGAGCTCGATTTCTAGACAACAAATATTTTTACAAATATATTTGTTCTTTATTACTGTGTTTAATATTCTACCAGCTATCTGTGGAGCGATTACCCACCGGTTATTTCATGAAAAAAATGTTGCGACGTGGTATTAGCTAATCTTATCAAAATTATTTATTCAACCTTTATTTTAATATTTTATTCTCACAGGAAGGAATGGAGTGGGTGTGCAAAAATATTCCATCAAAGAAATAATCTAAAATATTATCAACATAATATTTGAACTGCAAGCATTGTGAGTACTATTAATAGATTGGTATTTAATACTTTATCTCACTTTACAAATAGCTAGAATATTATTCTTACAAAAAACTTCTAGTCAACAAAAATTGGAAAAAAATCCGTCCAGATTAATTCCAAAAATATTAAGTGTGCTAACATTTTGAATGCAGATATTAACTATGGTACATTATGATTATTATGTAAATTCCTTTAATTATTTATTATATTATAAAGTTTATATTTAGTACTAGTCATATTATTAGATATTTATGCTCATGATTTTGTCTTGATTTAAAATAAAATGATTTTAAGTTATAGACATAAATCGTTATGAATAATAACTATGATAGATAATAATAATAATAGATATTATTGGCACAATTAAAAAGAAATATAAATTATTATCTTATAAGGTTTTTTTTATAAATAAATGAAAATCTATATAATATTTAGTATTTTATTTAAGTCAAAATTTTAACATAAAAAGGACAATATCCTCACATTACGTATTTACATGAAATAAATTCCAAAAATAATATAATGTTTCTCACATTTTTTAACTCTTAAAATAAGTAGCTTTTATATACTTAGTACCAACGTCGGAACTAAATAATAGACATACAAGAAGACATCAAAATTTCTATTACCAGTTTGATTAGTACAAGTTTTAGAACAAAAATGATTACCCAATATAATGTAGAATAAGCCCTTTTTGACTTACTTTATATTCTTGAACTAGAGACCTCCGTAAGTGTACAATTTTTCTATTTTACTTCATTCGTTGGTAGGTGTTTGGTTTAAAGAGAAATTTTGTAAGAAAAAAAAAGGTAGGAATAAGTAAATAAAAGATAGAAAAAAAGAGATTCAGAGAAAACTATAATAAAATTATCTTAGCACCAAAATGTCCAGCAAAACATAGTCAATAATAGTTTCAATATATTATTTATTTATTACCTACTTAACAGTGTAATTATAATTAATTATATTATTTTCAATAATAATAATGTACTAAACAGAGTACAACAGTTTATATTAAAATATTTCTGAAATATGCGAAATCAAATTAAATGCAATTTAAAAATAATAATAATAGGCCTTGACATCTTAAGATGTAAAGGCCGATAAAGAAGATACAGCGTCAGGAGGCAACCTATGCCTACACTTAACGGGACACTGTATTGCCTGGGACAATGTTTAGATGGAGTAGGCTTGCCCAGCACCTATACCATCCTCTCAGCCTAGTCAGCCACATCCACAGGAAGGACATCGTCAAAACGTAAGGAGCTGCCTAAGCCAATGTTTTCTTTCACCGTGCATCAATGGATTTTTCGTTCGGAAAATTTATATGCGCGTAAACACGAGCTTAAAAGTATCTAATACAATTTAAAATACCTACTTATTTTATAATACCATAAGTAGTTTTTTCTATATTTTTTACAAGAAACGTATTTATTACTAAATCAACCCCCCCTTAAACCCCCTAAATCTAAAAACACGATCGTAATTATTTTTCTTTAAAACCAGTAGCTGCCTTACGGCTCGCCACAGTCAAATTTTAATGAAAAAGTACCTAAAAGTTTTACCAATAAGTATTCATTCTTATAATTCGCTATGGTACACCTCAGTGGTCACCTTCATCTCGTGCTCATGGAACGATGAACAGTCTGCCGGGTAAGCTGCCTGGAAAGGTAAAACTTATTTTAGTAAGATAGGTAATCCAAAGATAAATAGAAATAATAATATGTGATACAAAGGTAGATAAATCAAGTGTTAGAAGAGTAAGAATAGGACGACAAATATGAAAAAAAAAGATCTCAAAAATATAATAAAAATATAATGTAAATGAAGGTAAAGGCAAAAATGATTTTCCGGGATCAAAAATAGCCTATGTGTTAATCCAGGTCACGGGCAATATACAATATACAAAGGGGGCATAATCAAAAAAATACCCCCCCTTTCGAACTTGGAATATACACATTATACACGGTGCTACATAATTACCCTAATTATGTAACACCGTGTATATTCCAAGTTTTCATCCAAATCGGATCAGAAGATTTTTGCGTGAAAGAGTAACAAACATCCGTACATCCTTACAAACTTTCGCGTTTATAATATTAGCAGGAATAGGATTGGTACATTCTCTTACCTCACAATTCTTGTCATTCTGCACTGCGTTATACAAATCCCAGAAAGGTTTCCCGTTCTGGAAGCTGAGAGCTGCTGATGCTGCTAAGCTCGTCAGCTTGGTCAATCCTGCCTTGAAGCCGGGAAGTCCTGGAATGATATAACATTTTAAAATTAGCGTTTGAGAGATAGGTCAGGCATTGTTCCTAGAGAACATATAATAATAACTAGGTATACGTTCAGCAGAGATTTCAATGTAATAGGAAAAATGTCGCCAAAAACTCTTTTCTTCGGTGGGTAAAACGCGTTTTCAACAGACATAATATGACGTCACAATTTAAGACTAACATCTCTACCGAACTAAGCATAAGGCCCCAGGTCTAAGAAGACCCAATAAAAGTATTTTTATCTTAAAAGAAGGATCCAAACGTTACAAATGAAAAAAGTACCCTAAACTCATGTTGAAAGAATGTGACGTTCTCCAGGTTCAATCGAATTCCTTCCTAGATATTAGAACCCCTCGTCTGCCTATTACTTGTACAAGAAAACTTGAAGTTGCTAGACTTCATCATCGCTTAACATCAGATGAGATTGTGGTCAAACAGTTACCTACATTGTACCTATACCCTCGTGGTCGGTCTGATTACGCCCCCTTCGGGCTTATAGGGTAATTATGTTACACCTTGTATAAAAAAAAACTTTAAAATATTTGAAACTTGTTTATTTATAACCTCTTATCACTGCTTTTTCATTATAAAACTCCCTTTTATTTGTCATTAGCAGTTGGTGATAAATTGGATTTTTTTAAACATTTTTGAAACTCTATCATCTCATCATCTGACTAATATTGACTGTACCTAAGGATTGTACTAAGTACATTCTCTATTGTCCCGAAACAAAGACGATTCAGAAATAATCCTTATTCAGACACGAGTGGGCAGTGGGTGGGACGGAGTAATCCTACCTAATTGTTCCCAGTGGTTCACCCTTGGAATTCAATTTGAGTAGGTTGGAACAGCGTGAAATCTCAAATAGCATTGTTGCAGACAGACGGGTTTACCTACAAAATGTAAATTACTCTCCCCTTGACATTCGTCTGTCATTTTAGCGCGGTTTTAAATGTTATTGTCACTTGCATGACAACGAAAAGAGATGACAACAGACTTAGCAACGATTTTAGTTAGCTTTAGAAGACGAGTTTTGACATTTTTTGAAACGACACATAGCACTTTTATTTTAATAGCTTTTCTTGTGTTATTGTGAGTATTGTTGTTTAATTTTGGTGGAATTTTAACCAATAATACTTAGGTCGTAACATAAAGTGTGAGCCATTGGAATAAATGTGTGTAAAGTGGTTTTTCTGAATGTGAAAATTCGTGTTAGGTTTTGAAGAGAAAATCCACCATTTTCTTTTCAAAACAAACGACAGCCGACTTGACAAATGACTTGACTTGACTTATTTATTACAATTATATCACTTGACATTGGCAAAATTGTCTGTCGAAATGACGGACACAGGCCATTATTGAAGAGAAGAAGAAGAAGAAGACCAATATGAATATACCTCATAGTTTGTAAGAATTTTCTAGGGGCCGAAGCTATTCTATTACTTTTTTCCTAAAATCCTGTTCAGACCTACGCGGTATTTGCTACAATTGCTACCCATTTAGGTATTTGCTTTCTGTTCAGACGTAGTTTCGCACTATGTATCTATGAAGCTAGGTAGGTAGTTAGGTAGTTATTAAATAAATAAAAACACTATACACGCAATAGCGTGATGTTTTATTGTTAAAAACACCAGCTCTGTAACAATAAGTTTTTAGATTTGCAGTTACGTACTTTATGTACAGAAAACATGCAGAAAACCTTGTTCAGATCGTTTGATATGAGCAATGAAATATATTTTTTATTGTACAAAAGAATTTCTACATCCGGCGCGAGCTAAATATCTAAACACATTGCTAAGATTTTAACAACCCATCAAAAAAGTCTGTAAACTTACCTTTTTTGTCTTGTTCAGGATGCTTGTTTACTAGACACATGAAGTGTTCTTGACAATGCAGTAAGTAAACTTACCTTTTTTGTCCTATTCGGGAGGTTTGTTGCCGGACACATAAGAAGTTCTTGACAATGCGTTAAACTTACCTTTTTTGTCCTGTTCAGGATGCTTGTTTTCTAGACACATGAAGTGTTCTTGAAAATGCAGTAAGTAAACTTACCTTTTTTGTCCTATTCGGGATGTTTGTTGCCAGACACATAAGAAGTTCTTGACAATGCAGTAAACTTACCTTTTTTGTCCTGTTCAGGATGCTTGTTTTCTAGACACATGAAGTGTTCTTGAAAATGCAGTAAGTAAACTTACCTTTTTTGTCCTATTCGGGATGTTTGTTGCCAGACACATAAGAAGTTCTTGACAATGCGTTAAACTTACCTTTTTTGTCCTGTTCAGGATGCTTGTTTTCTAGACACATGAAGTGTTCTTGAAAATGCGGTAAGTAAACTTACCTATTTTGTCCTATTCAGGATGCTTGTTGCCAGACACAAGAAGTTCTTGACAATGCAGTAAACTTACCTTTTTTGTCTTGTTCGGGATGCTTGTTTACTAGACACATGAGGTGTTCCTGACAATGTGGGGCGCTCACGGAGTGCTTGTACGCTCGGTACACCCTGAGGACAGGTTCTATGATCTCCAAGTTCAGCGTGTCAGTCAAACGGTCAGCTAATGCGCTGTAGTCTGCCCGGGTCGACATGGACTGGGTGGTCTTTTCTGCCATTTTCAGGGTTTGCTGTGGACAAATTATTTTTTAATAAAAACCACCTTTTTGTGAACTCGATCAAAAAAAGATGAATTTTAAATGGAACTGACGTGGTCTGAAGTATTTGACAAGCCGAAATTCGGTGTATCGAGCAAATAGTTGGACTTTAATAATATCCCAAACATATTTTTCCATCGTAAGCAAAATACCTTTAACATAAGAATCCTTAGGTACATCACACTGGAATTCCATCATCAGATTCAAGATTCTCTTAAAAGCCACACCGACCAAGTCACTTTAGGTCAATAATGGTTGACTAAAATGAATCTAGGAATTTCAAGTGATAAACTATAAAAACCATCTTAGGTAATAATGATATTACGGCGACGGACTCGTGGTCACACCGTACATACCTTGGCGTACTCAACAGCAGGCTTAACGTACTCCGTGACATCAGTATCGATATCCAGGTACTTCTTCAGTACGTAGTTGGTGAGAACCGAGATCGACTTCTCAGGCTTTTTACTGCTGAAGTGGGTGTTCTTTGGCAGCCCTTGGGACTCTAGGAAGCTATTGATGATGTACTGAACTGATGTGGCGTATCTGAAAATGGAACGTAGATCAGGTTTCCAAGTGTTTTGGATTTCCTATAGATAGGTAAGTAATCTGTTTTTATTCGCGAAGATCAGCTAATCTCTAACAATATCAATTGTCCTGTACCCTGTTGAGCACACGTTCTATTTTTAGTAAATATCTGATTAATAGTGTATGCCTACTTTTTATAAACCTCCGGCTTGGCGAAATGAACAGCGAAGTCAGTCAAATACTTTGCAGCAATCTTGATCCAGTGACGTCTGAACGAGTGATTCTCAAAGTTCTTGAACATCATTTCAAAGCTGATCTTTCCATCTGGACCCGTAAACGCTTTTAGACCCTTCTTTAACCCTGACTTTTCCCACACGGTTTTACCCAGATCCGAGTTGATGAACAGGTCCCAGTAGAGATGGAGCCTTTCTAAGAACGGTGGTAGGAATGAGGCGTGGTCTTTGTGATCGTTAGCCAGTTTCCCAGGCTCAGTTTTAGATAGAGAGTTGACGGTGTTCAATAAAACTGGTAGGAAACCAGCGGCGTCCTTACTCCCCAAGAAGCCAGAAGCCAAATTCAGAATGCTTTCCATATTGAAGTCGTTTTCTTTGGTCTCCCGTTTTTGTCTAGGTGCTTCGTTAGACCCCATGTTTTGGGCGAACATGGATATCATAGAACCGATGAATGCTGGATCTATTTTGGGTTCTCCGCCGCCGCCGCCGTTGCCCAAGAGGCTTCCAAGACCTGTAAATATAAGAACTTAGTCAGGTCCCTGTTATCAAGTCAATTCTTGACAATTTGAACATCTACTAATTTGGCTGCAATCATTAATGTAATTTTGTAGACATTAACAAAGAATTTACTCTACATTACCTGACAGAATATCACCAGCGTTACTTCCACCTCCGCCTTGCATCAGCGAGCCCATGATACTGCCCAGAGCAGCCATGCCGTCCCCATTGCCTCCTTCGCCCATATTCTGCATAAAGGCCGACGCGAGGTCCAATAATGGGTTGTCATTTTGACAGTAGCTGGGTACGGCCAGCAGAAAGAGAAACGCGAAGCTAAATCGAGCCATCTTGGATTCTGGAAAGAGACAACGAAATTATGTTACAGAAATTGTTGAATGGCCTTCACGAGGTGTGGGTATGGACGTACGTAGGCATGTAATTTAATTTTTAGGTGATTATTTAGCTGCTGTTCAAATTTTGCACACCCTAAGTGTCAATTAATTCAAAATGGCGTCTCAAAGCAAACTGCCATATTATTATTATTTAATTTCCGATAAACAAATACATATATAAATAACAGTGATACCTACTAGAAGGACATGTTACATGTCATGTTTCTGCTAGTGTGCTGCAGTAGAGGTTTTTTGTTGCTCAGATTATCAGCTCAGCTCAGCTAGCTTACAGTCGTCGAGCCTATTTCAATAATTTGTATTTCTCATTTTTATTTCCATTAAAGGATTAGGTATTAACTGGTCTGGCAACCCTAAATAGAATTTATTAAAAAGTATCATCCAGTCTAGACCAATTTAAAAGTACACAATGAATTCACAACTATGATAGCTATACAGGGCATTCACACTGTTGACAGGCGTTTTGTGATAGGCAAACTAAAAATTGGAATCCATGCCAATAAAATTTATAATTAAAATATAAAAAAGTATGTATGTACAAAATGTATTAAAAGAATAGAACCGAATTGAGAACCTCCTCCTTTTTTGATGTCGGTTAATAAAGGGATTGACAAGAAAAGCTGTGCGTCTGTGACGGCCGAATACTTAAACGCCACTTAAATTAAGTTCATGCTTAAATTATTGCCGTTTCTTACAAATGAGTTTGTCTGTTTGTTTATTCGCGGATCACGCCTAAACTGGACCAATTTCAATGAAACTTATACCATTCAGAAGCCATTTTTCCGGATAGGCTATATTTTATTGAAATCAAACACGTGGATTCTTAGATACAGCTTGAACTCTCTAAACCAAAAGCAGCCTTTGGCACGAGGTTCACCGTAAGCTGTTTGACAGATATTTTGGTGGAAAGTTTCGCACGCGTACGCAGTCGCAGGGTATCAGCTAGTCTCAAATAAATCTACAGATGTATAGTATAGTTAGAACTGTCAGTCCTAATTAAACACAACCGACACGCAACGAAAGACTTACAGTACTTTTTATAGGCTGTAGACGGTGAACGTTTTCACTACCATCCGATAATTACCTAGCTTGTACTGATTTACTAAGATTTACTATAAGAATAGAAAATAAGTTATTCTCCTGTAATTTTAGCGCGGCTTTAAAAATGCTCTGTGTATTTGTCACTAGCACGAAAGGTGATGAAGACAGATTTAGCAGCAATTTTAGCTAGTGCATCTTAAGCAAACTATTATAAATACCAAATGTATAGGCTTATTTTACATAGTGTATAAGTGAGTTTCAATTTGGTACGGTACCTGCCCCAAAAATTGGTAGGTACCATTAATTCGTCCAAGGTGGGTAGATACTACTGTTATTTTAGGTGAATGTAGGTACGACATGGGGACAAATTTAATTTTACTAAATTTAGAATTTTGGTAAAACCAATAAAACTAGATAATACGACTTAAAAACCTGAGATTGTTGAAGAAAAATAGGTATTTTGGTATTCTTTAGCGGAATTAGGTATTTTTGTACGAAACAATGCTTGTGAGCAAAAATTTTATTGTAAGATATCGAGCCCTTTCAACTAAAGTGGTCTAATAGGATGATTCAAATACTTACCTACTTAAAAGGGTAAAAAACAAAAGTTGTCTTGATAAGAGCTTCTTATTATAGGGGTGAGTGGATAGTACTAAATTAAGCTTAGGGTCAAGAAGGCTATTCATAATTTTATAGGGTGCCTTCTGGTAAGATCGGCGTAATATTAAGTCCGGATAAATCACGTAACTAAGCAATTATCACATAAAAATATCGCAGAATTGCTTGGCATCCGGACTTACTATTACGCCGATCTTACCAGAAGGCACTGTACCATTTTAAAATTGTTGGCTTGCTTAGTCTTTAGTGTCTACCTAAACTTTTCTTTGAGCAGAACGTGTATGACTTCGAAAAACATTAGACATTAAGTTTCAAAAGTAAGTGCCTCCATTATTACCCGCTTTCCCTTGTTTGTAAGTGAAACCGGGGAACAAAGCATACTTCCTTATTGTTTCTTTTATAAGCATCAAGATCTAAGACGACCCAATTTGTTGAATCATCGACTTGGAAACAAT
This sequence comes from Eulithis prunata, assembly GCA_918843925.1. Lineage (NCBI taxonomy): Eukaryota > Metazoa > Arthropoda > Insecta > Lepidoptera > Geometridae > Eulithis > Eulithis prunata. Next base: position 4,717,387 of record OU974030.1, on the reverse strand, counting down.
GAAGTGAATGCTTGAAATTCTCTATCTTTTACCTACTTTATTTTTACTAAGTTTTATCTATTTTGAAACGGTCAGTTCTTTTGTCAGTGGGAACGTCATCGCAAAACAATGTTGCTGTATCTCCCAAATTCACAGACTCAGAATGCCGAATGAGTTACACTTTCGAAAATCGAGTTTGGAATTTTTGTATGATCGATAAGACTAAGTAATGATTCAACTCGCTCCCGACAAGGGTTTTTTTTTGTAAGTAACGGATGCCTATAACCATGAATTTTTCCAAGCTTAAAATCGATTGGTGCGCAAGAGCGGAATAGCGTAGGTGCGGAAAATCTTGGTGCGCAAAATTTTGGTGCGGAATGTGGAATGTCTCATCTGTAGGTACGAGTAGAATTGAGGTCCGTCAACTAAATTATCTTTCTACATGTACGTACAGTTAGATTATCATAATGGTAGCTTCACGATTCGATTTCCTTTCCAGACGCATAGATATGACACGAGCGGTATTCCAAGCGTATCGGCCATCTTTTATTCATCGGCATAACTCTAATTCTACACTTTCTGTGTGGACATAAAAATGCTATCGGATGGTAAATACCTAATTATTGAGGAACTGCTGGCCGATTTTTTTTATTTGAGTTTAGTTAGTTTTACACATTTGTTTTTTAAAAATAAAACAGTTTTAAAATTAAATTATTGTAGGTAATAAAATAACAATGTTTTATCGGTATTCGAAAAAACAAAGTAGGTAGGTATACCTACGAACAGATGGCACACGAACCCCATGTAAAAAAAATTGTACCTATAATATCCATCTTGTATTTTGAACTAAATAAAATAAAAAGAGGTTTAGTTATTTAACTTTTTATCATTATATAGAATTATAATTATATTGTTTGAAGTAGGTTAGGCCTACATAACGGTAGTAATGTCCGTAGACCTTTCCATCGCATTTCTTCGAAAACATATTGTGCTTTCTCGAAACCAATAGTTTTTGGATAAAAAATCATAAGTCACTTAATTTTTACTTTGTAGTAGCATCCACACATTAGTTTGAATGTAAGTGGATGTTACTACGAAATAAGGATTAAGTGACTCATGATTTTTTTCTTTCTGAGAAAAAATAATGTTAGTAATGATTAAGTACGTACCTAGTACCTACTAAGAGATGTCAAGAAGCAAAATTTTTATATTTTGTAATTTTTTTGGTTATTTTGTTACAATAAAGCTCTTACCTACCTGCCTATGAAAAATTGTTTATCACAAAAAAAAACTAACTAAACCCGCGAGAGAATATTTTTTTCTAATTTGACCTACATTTATTATTTTTAAAATAATAGCAACACCGTTAAATTTCTTCAAGGTCAGTGCACTTGTCAAAACAAAATAACAAAAGTACCTAACCAACAATCACTGTGGCAAAAAAAAAGCAAAGGCATGGAATTTGTCATTTCACATTACAAGACCGGCAGAGTCCTACCTCACGTAGCGGTACATCCATGACGTCACAGGGCGTTCACCCCGTCACCTGTAGAACCAGTTATGTGGACGAGATGATTATTTTGATTATCATTTTGCGTGTAGGTAAGGTCAAGTGGGTTTATGATGGACTAAAGTAGATGGCTATAAAAATATTGAACAATTTTGCTTACCTACTTATTTGTTTCAGTTACAGGGTATTTAGAAAAAATCATAATTGAGGATTCATTTTTTTCTTTCGTGAATGATAGGTAACTACCTAGGTATTCGTGAATTCTTGTCGTGATAGTCAAATGAGGGTAGGTTACATTTGATGTATCGGTGGAGGATTTGATTGATAATTTTACTAAGTATATATTACGTATTGCTAGGTGTAAGCTTATAATGTAAAAAAAAATTATAAAACTTCGTAAGACCTGTATATTGACGATTCTTCGTAAATAGCATCTAAAATATATTCTTTTCAGCTGTCATTCCATATTATCATTCATCGTAGAACCCCAAACGAAAATTTCAGATCACATTATAAGGTGTTGATTTTGGGTAGCCGAATTGAAGGTATTGCCAGTTTATCGGGAGCAAAGAGCATGAAGGGATTATATTGAATGCGTCAAATACGATACATACCTACCTTTGACACTCTTATTTGGCAGGGTATAAGAAAAAGGTAGGACACGAGTTTTGTTATTTTTTGAAACGACACATAGCACTTTTATTTTAATAGTTTTTCTTGTGTTATTGTGAGTATTGTTGTTTAATTTTGGTGGAATTTTAACCAATAATACTTAGGTCGTAACATAAAGTGTGAGCCATTGGAATAAATGTGTGTAAAGTGGTTTTTCTGAATGTGAAAATTCGTGTTAGGTTTTGAAGAGAAAATCCACCATTTTCTTTTCAAAACAAACGACAGCCGACTTGACAAATGACTTGACTTGACTTATTTATTACAATTTTAACACTTGACATTCGCAAAATTGTCTGTCGAAATGACGGACACAGGCCATTATTGAAGAGAAGAAGAAGAAGAAAAAGGTATTCGAAATATGAAAGAGGTATGCCTCAGTTCTGACGTGATCTTGAAGACGGGATAAGTATCTTTTCACGAATGTAAGTGGCGGATAATACAATATTGATGCAAAGTGGAATACCGTAGGTGGAATGTTTCAGTATGTCTACCTAGGGATTTTTTTTTGTTTTTGGGTAGGTACTTTATTTACAAGGACTTGTATAATAGTTTGCTTTATTAGTTAATTAGTTAATAAAGATTAGGAGATAAATATTATCTCAAAAGATAAACTGATAAAATAACAGTCCGGTGTACCTACCTACTCTTTCGTTATTTAAATTTTATTAAAAACCTGTTTCTTGTTTTGTAATGACAAAAAAGCGGTTTGTTTATCACCTTAGTTTTATTTACTTATGCATAGTAAATGTATATTACTTATGTGGAAACATCATCAATATATATAAAACTTTTTTGAAGCTGACAGAGAATCAACGCACAGCCTAAACTATAAGTCCTAGAGGTATGAAATTTGGAAGGTAGATTCCTTATAGTGTAGGGGCGCACTAAGAAAGGAATTTTGAAAAGTCACACTCTAACGCGAGCAACGCCGCGAAAGACGGCTAGTAGGTATGTATAAGTGTGCGTAAGTACCTATATTGAGTCAACCATGAAACGATTTGACATAAAATAAGGAAAACACAGCCCTTGTTTTACGAGGATGTAAAAGAAAGTATACATACATAAGTATGTACAACGTACACTATATTTATGTAAATTGAATCAAATAAAATAGTAGGCATATAAAATTGCTAACGTACGTACCTTGGTTTTAGATGCGGGCGCAGAAATTCTGATAATATGACCTGGATTTTAATTTGGTACGCGCGAATTTTACTTCAAAGAGCGTAGATTCTCAAGACACCTAGGTATTTTTATTTGACTACTGAAACATTTTTTCTTTCTTTGATAACACGAATCACCTTCTGTTGGCGAAAATCTTTTCAAATAAATATAGTGGTAACGGAAAAAAGGGATAAGAATGATTGAAAACGGAAAAAATAAATTCGACTTACCTCAAACACTTTGGCGGACGTAATAATTCTGACTTGTTTTTGCACAGATACTTTTATTGCCAGCTGTTTCTACTGTGTGTCACTTTATGATAATTTTGGGTAAATATAAGTCTTGTGTGAATAGTTTTAAATATCACCCACTACATTTAATTTTGCACTGTATGCTATCCGATTCACGCACCGGTAAATTTTGTGTAAAAGTAGGTAGGACACGTAACTTCACTTCATTCGTTCACTATAGTGTTGCTACACTAGAAAAGAAATGAAACATTTTTGCGATGATAACACTGGCTGGAATTTAAAAAAGAAAATATATAAAAAAAAAACTTTTTTTTGAAATTCGATTTCGCTCTGCGCGCGAGCAATGTCGACGATTTTCTCTTTTCATCTAACTGAGATTGTATTTTTGTCTTTCTCTGTTGGATAACGCTGTCTTCCTCTTACAAGTGGATGACCAAGTGCATTCGTCCTTGACTCTGAACTTAGTTCCTACAAGAAATGAAGATATTATAATGTACCGTTTCTCTTCCGTCTCATGCTTCAACGCGTTTATGCGTAGGTGCGAAAGAGATACTAGATATCACTTAAGTGTGAAATCTGGCTGTCAATGACCGAAGGCTTCGAAGGACTAAAATAAATGGACGGTTACATTTTACTGTTAGACTAGATCCTTTGACCTCTTTTTCTGTGTATTTTTACGTAGGTGTGTATGTAATTATATTGTCTAGTTTCAATATCTGTGAATGAAAACTTGGTAGTGCCTTACCATTTCTGAGTAGCAAAATACCGAATAACTTAGAATATTCATATTTATGTAATCTAATTTTGTTTTCGTGTTATTCGAAGATCTAAATAATCTAATTAGAGTATGACATTTTGAAAGAATACTACGGAAACTAATTAAATGTGCATTAACTTCGTGTTTCGAATATCAAATAATTCGGTTGGGTTTATTACCTAGTTGATAAGTTAGGTTGTATATACCTAGTACCTACCTTGGGTAATATAATCGAAGAGTAAGGTAACTTGTAAAAAAAAAACTTGTCCTAAAATTACAATAGCACTCTACTGCAGTTTGTACCTACTGCTGTGCTGTACGTGGTTTTTCTTTGGATACTTCTAAACTAAGTAAAACCACGTAAAACTGAAGTAGGTAAACTCACCACATTTTACATTCATACAACAGAACTTCAACAGAAAGACAATTCAAATTCCCTCTGAATGTATCACTAAATTAACAAAGTTTACATTGCAAGCTTATTTAGAGACATCTGTACAAGTTTACCGCAAATGTGTGGCCCTGACAGGGGCTCAATTCTACTTATTTACAACTACTAACGTTCTATTCAGTTCCATTTGTGGTTCGATCGAGCGAGCTTCTTAGCTAACACCTACTGCACAGTGACGTGCAGTTGGATCTTTGTTCAAAAGTAGAATACAAAATAGACTAAAACAGATGAAAAATTACGATTCAGCTGCGTTTCAGATGACAAGTTTGATAGTACAGTACGAGATAACCTAAAAAACAGATTAAATTCTATTGTTCACGGTTCAGCAGCGTTCTTTATTAATAAGTAGAATTGAGCCCCAGTTAATAGGCACAGATTCACAGCAGTCTGTTTAAATCTAGAAATTCTCTGTGTTATTTACGAACTACATAAATTGTAGACCAAGCTTTGTTGGTCACATTGGGTTGCAAACTTTTTGGTGAAAAAAAAAACAAGTTTCGTTGGCCACATTGGGGTGCAAACTTTTTGGTCGGAAAACTAGTTTGGATCAAAGTTATATCTTTGCTGAACCTTTGCTTAGTTATTCTCGAGATTAGCTCTGCGGTTTTGTAATACATTTAGTAATTTTATATCTTCAAAAATGTTGAAATGTGCGAGCGAGAAGGCTGTTTTTTTTTTACATTACCCGTCGACTTATGTTTTTAGTGATAATGTTCATTCAGCGTAAGTTTGGCGTGGAATAAACACCCATCCAGTCAAAAAGTTTTACGAAACAGATTCCAACCTTTTTCTCCGAGTTACAGATGAAAAGGTTAAATTACGTTTAAAAAGGTTGAAAAGGGTGATGTCAAATTAGGAAATGGTTTGTTGGTTATGCGGTGAAAAGGATTCCAAAATCTTGTTTATTGGACCACAAATTGTTTGCTGATGTCACAAAATCGCGCATGGTGCGTTGCAATTATGCTAATACTGATGTATAAAATAAAATGCCAGCTTTTGATGTCTATTTTAACTCGAAAGCGACTTTTTTGTGTAAACTGTAGTTAGGTACTGTGTAGTAAAAAAACGCATCTCCGTCTATCTCCGTAGGTAATTGCCTACCGAGTAACTATACGTAAAACTGTAGCGCCGCCTACGTACAGCTTCCGTACCGTGCAACGGCATCAGAATATTGGAACCTTTGGTAATTTCATGCTTGGCAGTTGAAAAATCAACTGTATTTCTATACACGTCCCCGTGGTGATGGGTCCATGGAGAATTATCAGTTTTGTAAACTTCCCGCTAGGGGCGCTGATCAATCTCTACACAAAAATATAGCTTACGTCATCTTTTTAGTACACGTCACACGAACACAATAAGCTTGCATGCTCTTATGTACAAAATGTGTATGAAATAAGTAGGTAAATGTTTACTTTTTCAAATCGAAAGGAAATGGAAAACAAATCGCCTTTGATAAGCTCAGTTCAACAATACACGTTGAAACGAACAAAAGTTTACGAAAAAATGATTTTTAGACATGTTTTATTGTGTTTGTTGGTTTTTTTATACTATAACCTATGTTATATCACGGTGAGTACTTATTTATATCTACTAACCTTCAGTAGGTTAGGTATAAATAACAAAGTTCAAGAAGGATTCACTTTATAATCCAGAATAATAAAAATAATAGGTAATTCATCGTAGTCTATGCTAGGATAGTGCTACGGGGATGCTACGTACTTGCTACGGAGACGCTACGCTTTCTCTACGTACTTGCTACGCATTCGCTACGTACTTGCTACGCAGACGCTACGTCGGTGCTACGGATGCGATACGTCAGAATATCATGGATCGACATACCTATCATGGAAAAAATCATATAAACTCTCAAAAAAAATATAGCTAAAATCAAACTATTGACCTAAAATAAACTGCCAAAATAAATAACTTGTGTAATGAATGTAAATATAGTATGTATGTACAAATGGTGATAAACACAATTATCTGTCCCAATAAATATACACCACGTAATAATATTAAATTACATAAACAGAAGTCAACACAGGTGCGAGAGGTCTGGGTAGGTGAGGCGACGATACGTGAAATGTATCTGGTAAACACCGGAGCCCTGAGTCTATCTCGGTGTTGTGTTTTCTTGCTATTTTTGGCATTCGGAAACGGATTCGCAAACTGAAAAATTTTGTATGAAAACCGGATAAGCGCCTCTAGCAGGAGATTTGGGAACTGTTTCTGCGAGTCTATCTGACGTCTATAGACTCGCAGAAACAGTTCCCAAATCTCCTGCTAGAGGCGCTTATCGGGTTTTCATACAAATTTTTTCAGTTTGCGAATCCGTTTCCGAATGCCAAAAATAGCAAGAAAACACAACACCGAGATAGACTCAGGGCTCGGATGAGAAGATCCGAAGATTAGGCTCAAGAGCGCGCCTTTGGAAAGACCTGCGTCCAGAAGTGGACTGTTATAGGATGATGATAGTGAACACAAGCGGTCTTATTCCAGAACGGAGACTAAAGAAAGTCACGGTTTAAACGTCAAGGTTTATACAACAATTAAGCCGGCCGAAGTAAACGGTGTAGCGGGGGAAGTATCGAGTTCCGAGCTGGTGTCATGTTAATTCGGCCGGGTTGTATAAACCTTGACGTTTAAACCGTGACTTTCTTTAGTCCCCGTTCTGGAATAAGACCGAAGTAGTTCAATAAATTTATGTTCAACTTATCTTAAAGTGATTTTTACAGGTGAATGCTAATCCAACCGATTTTATGTCACACGGAAGAATGCTGGATAACCCTCGTTTTTCTCATGGACCGGTAAACTTACTTTTAATAAGTACCTATCTAATGAATAGAAAGAGAATTTTGAATAATTTATTAATGGCGTGGTAGTATTGACCTTGTCTTTCCTGTGGATAAGGCTGACTAGGCTGAGAGGATGGTATAGGTGCTACAAGCCTACTCCGTCTAAAACTATGTCCCAGGCACTACAGAGTTCTGTACCTCTATCACGAACAAACCTGACAGTCGCCGCGTTAGCGTATTCGAGGTAAATTGCGCGTCAATGCCAGCTCGACTGCCAACCGTTGTAGTGTCACCGCGCAGTGTAACTCGGATACGCTCGCATTACGATACGTTTGCGATTGTCACATTTATTCGTGATCATGGCACTGTTCTCGAGCAATATTGGACGATAATGGCTATGGGTGAAAAATGGCATCTGACGCCTATCCCACTAATCATCATCAATCATCATCAATATATATAAAACTCTTTTGAAGCTGACATAGAATCAACGCACAGCCTAAACTACAAGTCCTAGAGGTATGAAATTTGGAGTGTAGTATCCTTATATAGTGTAGGGGTGCACTAAGAAAGGAATTTTGAAAAGTCACACTCTAAAGGGTTTATTTAGAACGCGAGCAACGCCGCGGGAGACGGCTAGTATTATATATATGTCAAAGATGTTTAGATATTTAGATGTCTATGTTTCAATCACGCTGCTACTACTCGTCTGATTTGGATGAAACTTGGAATATATGTAGTATTTATCTAGAAAATCAACAGGATCAAACGAGCGAAAGCTATATTTATACTAGAGTTATAAGAAGGCGTTGTGTTAAGTGTCCGTGAATATTTATTATTATTATAACAGCGTAAAGATAAATAAATAAAATTATAATTACAGCTTGAATCTTACCAACACTCTCTGTCGGAGTTCAGCGAAGATATAACAGAAAAACACAAAGCCAGAAAGAAAAAAAAGAAAAATAAACGAAAAAATACACACAATGAAAATGGTACGAAGAGAAAAAATAAGAAATCCAAAAAAGGTAGAACTGTTAAAATTACAAACAGAGATGTCATGAGTAAGAAAGGTCCAATGGATATTATAGTGCATATTAAAATGAATGAATAAAGAAAATTACAACTAATACAGTATTTACAATATTTACAAAATACACATGAAACAGTTGAGCTATCTACAAACCGTTGCAAACGATTTATAGATAGCTCAACTGGTCATGAATAAAGTATAATACATAATCGAAATCTATAAAAAAAATTAATCATAACCTAATGACGATGCAAGGTGATCAGTAAGATTTTATTGAATAAAAGCTTTTTGACTTTGACTTCTTTTTTTATAGTTATTTAAGTAAGCAGTTGGTAAAAATGAGAATTAAATAAAATAAATTACCAAAAATAATGCATTATTATTCTCAGAAAAAAAGGCGGGAACTACAAAAGTGAAAAGGCGCGCTTTTGGAAAATTTTTGCTTTATTTAATTAAAATTAGGTAAATTTTCCTCGGGGATAGCCCGAAATACTTGTAAATAGGTGGCTATACCAGGAAGTGCACGGTTGTGGTCCGGGATGGGGAAGAAAAGGAGGAGAAAGGAGGAACCGCCTCCCCCTGATGAATCGCTACAGGCATCGACTTCTGATTCTTCGGATACAGAAGAGGCGAAGTCGGTAGTATCAGTAGACTGCTCATCACAAAACAAGAACCATAAACAAGCGGATAAGTATGCTATATTTAAGGTCTCTGGGTACTCGCGTAAGTATCCCGAGGATTCTAAAAAAAATGACTTCATTGTCTTTCTGACTCATAAAACCGAAGATAGAGCATTCACTGATCGCGATCGTATGTCCCTTTCAAAAGGGTTAAGAGATCATGGCGTCTCAGGTGTTATGCACCTCAGGTCCATCAATAAATATAAGGTAGGGATCACATTTGATCTCCCTAACAACGCAAACATGTTCTTACAAAATGTAAAACTTCTTGATCAGCTGTCCCTTAAAGCTACCATACCAGCAGGTGATACCGAAGTTACTGGGGTTCTTACCTCGGTTCCGGTGGAGATGTCTAACAAACAAATATTTTCACTGATAGGCAGTTCAAGGAACGTTATTCAGGTGAGACGCTTCATGCGCAGAGTGAGAAGCGATGGTGGCGCTGCCTTTCTACCCACACAGGCAGTTGCGGTGACCTTTGCTTCCACCATTCTCCCGGAACATGTGTACCTAGACTCCTGGAGACATGAGGTCAAAGTGTACATACCTCCTGTGAAGCAGTGCCTTAAATGCATGAGGTATGGCCACATTGCCAAGTTTTGTAAAAATGTTGAAGTGTGCTCTATCTGCACCGAGGAACACAATTTCCGCCAGTGTCAAGTTGACCCAAAAAATGCCAAATGTAAAAATTGTAATGGAAACCACATAGCCATATCATCAATGTGTCCTCTTAAAAAGCAGAAGGTAGAAGAAAACAAAATCAAGTCTAGAACTGTAACCTATTCGGATCTTTTCGATTCTAAATCCTTTCCACAACTATCTGCAAGAACCCTTGATGTACAGGTAAATAATTTAATGAAGTCAGAAGTTTTTATAAACATCTTAATTGAAACAATAACAAAGATGATGAGCAACAAAGATGTTCCAATAAATTCTGGGTCTATCAGAGAGACCCTAAAAAAAACTCTCAGTAATAAGCTCCCTCCATCTGTATAATGGATTTTTTAAACATTATACAATGGAATGCACAAAGTCTAAACAGTAATAAGCAAATATTTACTAATTTTCTTTATACAAATAATATTCATATAGCAATAATTTCAGAAACATGGTTTAAACCTCACCAACAATTCAAAATAAAATATTACAATATTGAACGTAATGATTGTGGTAACAATCATAATGGAGTAGCCATTTTAATTCATAATAGTATAACTTATTCTAACATTACTACTTACTTTGATAATTCGCTGCAAAATATTTGTATCAGAGTTACTATTAACAAAAAGGAGATAAGTATTCTTAGTTTTTATTGTCCAACAAATAGTAATCCAGCTTTTAGTAAAAGTAAATTTGATGCACTAATAAAGTCGATTACTGGGCCATTAATACTTGCAGGCGACTTTAATGCCCATCATACATCTTGGGGCTGTGGCTCTGACTCTCCTCGTGGGAGAGAGGTTTTGGAGGTCATTGATGAAAACAATTTGGTTCTGTTAAATGATGGTCAAGCGACGACAATTGGTTCGCTGTCGTGGCGTCCAAACGCACTAGATTTGACAGTGGTTTCGCCGTCTTTGTCACTACAATGTGAATGGTCCGTTCATGATAGTCCTTTGGGCACTAGTTATCACCTTCCTGTAATAATTAAAGTCTTGTTTAACAATAATAGTAATAATTCAGCTAATAATAATTGTAACAATAAACATTTGCCCATCTACCCAAATTTTAAACGTGTAGATTGGAAAGTTTTTAATGATTGTATGGATACCTTGTTGGTTGATTTTGAAATAGACGCTCGATGTCCTCAAGATTCCTATCAAGAATTTTGTAAAATTTTACGCACAGCAGTTGCGAAATCTATCCATAACAATAATTCAAATAATTTAGCAAGCTCTTCTATTGTCACTGTCAATAATGTCAGTCAACAGTCATGTCGTCCTAAAAATGGTGAAATACCATCCCCATCCCTTCCATGGTGGAATCAGAAATGTTCTGATGCCGTTTTGAATTCCAAAGAAGCTTATCTACATTTTAGATCTAATCCAACAGAAGAAAGTTATTGTGAATTCAAGAGACTTCGGGCTCTTAAAAAACTAACCATAAAATTAGAAAGACAAAAAAGTTGGTTTTCCCTTTGTGGAAAATTTAATCGTTGTACCCCAATTTCTTTAATATGGAAATTTATTCGTAAATTTAATAAAACATACATTTCTTACGACAATGAAGATGACACGTGGATTTTGGATTTTTTAATGAAGTATACTCCTGATTTTGTGTCACCCAGACAGGATGCATTTAACTCAATTAGTGTAAATACCAGCAATTCTTTTTTACTCGATGTATTCTCAACTAATGAATTAATATCTGCGATTCATTCTAGAAGAGATACAGCTTTTGGTCTTGACGGAATACCGTACATTATTTTTAAGAAACTGAGTAGTAATAGTTTGGAAATTTTTCTAATGATTTTGAATTCACTCTGGACAAATAACGACATACCTTCGGATTGGAAAATCGATTGTTTGGTACCAATTTTAAAGCCTAATAAACCCAAGCTATGTCCTGATTCCTATCGTCCTATAGCGCTTACGTCATGTGTCGGTAAAATATTTGAACAACTGCTAAAACAACGCTTGGAATTTTATGTAGAACACAACAAAATTCTGTCGTCAAATCAATTTGGTTTTCGTAGAAATCATTCAGCTCGTGAAAGTATTTGTCAATTAGAACTTGATATTCATAATTCTTTGGCTACAAACAATCGTTTATTGGCGGTTTTCTTCGACATTTCTGGCGCTTTTAATAGTGTCAATATTGATGTACTCTGTCGAGAATTGTTATCGATAGGAATTCCTGGAAAAATTGTCAATTGGGTTCAAGCTTTTTTAAGAAATAGAGAAGTTTTCGTAAAATACAATAGACATCTATATGGGCCGAGGTTATCCTCGGTAGGTGTATGCCAGGGTGGTATTTTGTCACCTTTAATATTTATATTGTACATACGTCGTTTAAATTTAATATTGGGTTCGCAAGTCAAAAATTTACAGTTTGCAGATGATTTGGTTGTTTATGCATCGGGAACAAATTTAGCTCAAGTAGCTGAAATTGTTAATGATGCATTAACAAAGCTTAATAAATATTTTTCCTATCTAGATCTTAATGTTAATCCATTGAAATCTAAAGTTGTTGTCTTTGGTAAAAGGTATATTATTGATATGCCAGTTATCCAATACAATAATTTGCCTTTGCCTGTATCGCAAGAGGTTAAATTTTTGGGAGTATTATTCTCCCATAATTTATCCTGGATGAATTATACTAAGCATATAATTAACAAAGCTAACAAAGCTTACAATATTTTAAAGTCTTTGTCTGGATCCTATTGGGGTGCAGACCCAAAAATACTACTAACCTTGTATAAATCTTTAGTTCGCAGCCATTTTGAATATGGTTTCTTTTGTTATGCTGCAGATGTAAAAATTGTAAATAGTATAAACGTCTTTCAAAACAAATGCCTGCGTTTGATTCTAGGGGCATTTAGGAGTACTCCTGTAAATGCAATGCAACTCGAATGCAGACTTCCGCCAATTCCTATTCGTTTCAACTTTCTAAAAGAAAGATTCGTCTTAAAACTTTTCAGTGTTTCTGGCAATACTCTTCTGGCCAATCTGTCCAGCGCTCAGCCTGGCTCAAAACCATTTTACATGTTAGAGGGTTTCCAATGCTTTCTAAATTATCTTCAAAATTTAAACATCTATCAATCAAGTCTTAGGTTACCTTGTTACGAAGGTTCTTTTATTAGTAAATATCCAGCAATTAATTTAGTGATCAATAATGATTTGTCAACAAAAGAAGAAGTATATGCGATGCTCTCCGAGTTTATAGATTGCAAATTTGTTTATACCGATGGATCTAAAAATGAAAACGCTGTGTCTTTTGCCTTATTTGAACCGTCTTTGAATATTGGAGTCGGTCACAAAATTGATAAAAACGCTAGTATTTTTACTGCGGAAGCTGTTGCAATCCTGAGTGCTTTAAAACATATTAGAAATCGTAATTTAGGTCATGCAAAATGGGTTGTGGTGAGTGATAGCATGAGTGTTTTAAAAAATTTAAATAATAATAAATTGCATGCTAATACTAACTACATCATTTATCTTATAAAACAGCTGTGGGTTGAGCTGGCTGACTCTGATATTAATGTAAGTTTTGCGTGGGTCCCTTCGCATAAAGGTGTAGAGGGAAATGAGAAGGCGGATTATCTAGCCAACACTATAGTTAAATTAGCAGATACTATAGATTCTAATCTTGAAAACGGTGATGCTGATGTAGCTCTACCACACACAGACGTTGTAAGTCTTTTAAGACAACGAATGTGTCAATCATGGGGGAGACATTCGTATCATTGTACACAGGTCGAGAATAAGGGTTCCTGGCATGCTGCTTTGGATGTTCAGATTGATTCTGTACCTTGGTTCTGTAAGAGTAAAATTTTCATGAACAGAAAGTTTTACTCAACTATTTGCCGCTTGCGATTTGGTCATTGTCGTTTGAATTATCATCTCCATCGTTTAAAAATGATAAATTCCCCTTATTGCGATTATTGCCGATCACAAGAAATCCAATCTATAAATCACATCATTTTCGAATGTTCATCTTTCAATATTCAGCGCCTTGTATTGATAGATGAACTGCTTCAAACTTATCGTGAACCTGATTTAGTCCCGCGTTGCATTCAGGAATTGCTCAAGGATGAGTCAAATTTTATTCATTTGTACAAGTTTGTTATTAATACAGTAACAGAGATATAACTATGTCTCTGTAACGTAACGTTAGTTGTAAATAATATTATTAATACTATTGTGTAATTAAAGAAAATGTAAATAATATATTAATTAGGTATGTACATAAAGGTGAAAATAGACGAAGAAAATAATAAAACCATTCAGATGTGTACCAGCTATTGGTATGTTTTCATTCAGATGTATATCAGTAACTGATATGATTTCTACATAAAAGAATATTTACGAAAGACAAACACATAAACAAACTAACTTAAGGAAAAAAAAACAACGTAAGACTAGGCGGTATGGTTTGAAAACTATTGCCTGCTCTGAGGAGCGAACAAAAAAAAAAAAAAAAAAATTATTATTCTCAATCTCTTCAGTGAGAAATTGTCAAAAAACCTCGTAAAGGTGACTGATACCCCGTGACTCGGGAACTGTACCTCTATCACGAACAAATCTAACAGTCGCCCCGTTAACGTATTCGTCTTATATTGCGCGTCGATGCCAGCTTGACCGCCAACCATTGTAGATATATAGATTGATAGATAGTTTATTTGACATACACACAGAAAAATACAGAACGGACGTAGAAAATATAGCAAACTTATAGATACCTACAAGAAACAAACAAACAAATAGTACTAGCTAAGTAACAGCTATAGGTAATCTAACATAACACGTGGGTACTAGCTAGTCTCGTTCCGCGCTGTATGCAGCCAAATTGTAGTGTCACCGCGCAGTGTATATTGTCACATTGATTCATGATCAAGGCAGAAGTGGAAGCCATAGAAAAGAGCGCAAGCTAGCTTCTTACCCGCATCTTCTTACACCAAGAATGGTAGAGTCGAGACTACAAGAGAGAGATGTAGACGACCCCAAGTAGGTATAATACTTACCTACTGAGGTGTCGATTGAAATCAAACAAGTAGGTATGAGATAAAAATACATAATGAGGCATTTTTAAATACATTTAATTGAACAAATATTTTTACTAGCCTACCACTATTGTACCTAAATGTCAAAGTTTAGGTGTTTGTATTTATTTCAATCACACTGCTTCAGTTTGGCTGAAACTTGAAATATAAATGGTTCGATACATAGGCTATTTTTTATTTGGTTCGAAAAATTTACAAGACACATGGGACGCGGGCGAAGTGGTGAGCGGAAGCTAGTCATAAATGGGGTAAAAATGGTGAACATCTTGTTCTTTTTTAATCTTATTTTTTTTTAACTTCTTCATTTGTTTTCTTGCATTTTTCTTCTTCATTTCTTTTCTTGCATTTTTCTTCTTCATTTGTTTTTTCCGTAAATGCTTCACCCTGTTAGTTAATTCATGCGCTACTCTTGATAGTTGCTGGTTTGATACCCATCTATTATTGCTGGAGAATTTTTTTTTCACTTCTTTTAGTAGATGATCTATTACATTTTCAGTGATAGTTTCAACATGACGAGCGTACTGGAATTAAAAATAAAATATTATTTACTTAAATAAATTGCTAAGTTCTAGAGTGAATGGAGATTACGCATTATAAAAAAAATAAGCCTGTGTTGGAATATTTTGAGCACTGAATCGGCAAAAAACTCTCAATATTCCAACACAAAGATGAACAGAGATTTTTAAGATAAGAATTCAGAAGTAAAAAAGTTTATCCAAAAATATTTTCAAAACACACTGAATAGAATTTTCCTTTGTGTCTTCTTCTTGAAATAACGAAGGTAATTATAAAACATCTTGTAGGTACGAGACCTACCTACAAACCTCCTTGGAAATTTCAGTACTTACTCTCTCATGATCTAGTTTATCTTTGTAATGGTTTTCAAGGTTAAGTTCTTTCAAGATCTGAAGAAAAAAGTAAAATTTTACTAATGTTTTTTCTTTCAAAATATTTTAACATTAACTTTTTCTAACTTACTTCTCGATGAAAATTCTCGCATGAAATAGTTTCAAACAAAATCACACAAAATATCAAGAAAAAAGGTTTCATTTCGTCGAATTCGAAATTCAATTTTCGAACACTGTTCTAGCCAGCTATCAAACATTTGAAAACTTTGGTGTTCTATTGTTTGTTTTTTGAAACTGAATAATTCTCAGAGTAACAAAATGTGGAGCTAAATATCCTACCAAAAAACCAAAAGGTGAAGGAAAATGCTAATTCTAAGTACGTAAACTTATCACTTTAGAATGTTTATTTCGACAGCAGCTCAGTTGGTATTAGCTCTGCCTTTCGTGGTCGTGGGTTTGATTGCCACTGAGAACCAACTTTTGTGTGATGGCAAACATAGATGTTGGGTCTGTGTCTAGATGTTAGTATACATGTATTATTAATAATAATACATTATGTATTTACAAAAAAAACACCTAAAATAAATACTCCATCATCAATCTAGTTCCAATAGTACAAGATTTGCTTTGTTTGGGACTAGAAGACGTTGTGTAAAATATCCGTAAATATTTATTTTATTTTAATTCTGTCGTGTAGCCCTAAAGACGCTCTTTTGATTTCTGTTACAAACTCACATCCGGTCAAATTTGATAGATACAGCAACTTTTTGGAACTGGGCTACTCTAGTTTAAAAAAACTTTCAGTTGGTTATTCTTAATCCAATGCCTCTCAAGGATGAACCGTGTTTGTTCATAGTCCTATGGACGGCTATGGATTCTAGAGTCTGCTTTTCTTTACTCTGCGCCTAGTTCTTATGGCCAGTCTGTTATTGACAAACGTGTAAACCAGATTGTTTTTTTTTTTTCAAACAATAGCAGTTGTTTATGGATTGGATTTGGGTCTTTTAGCAAACCGTTATGGCAATAGATTTTTTGTATGAAATCGTGAATGTATTAGTACCTCTTTAGAGCAGTGCTTATTTTTCACAAGCAATAACGACATTGAGCCAGGTCTTTTTTCTCACCCCGTTTATGGTACATTACGCAGATGGTCGCCCCATCTAGCCGGAGGGCGACTTACACTGCGCAGTCTCCACTCAAATATTCGTTTGATCCAACAACAAATTTGGGATCAAACAACGTTTGAACAAACAAACTGACAAACTCGATTTTTGAAATCAGAATTGTTTATTTAGTAGATTTGCATATTTAGTTTTTCCATTTCTTTAATTTTAGTTTTTGGCTTTTTTACAGTTTTATAATAGTACTAACCGTCGCCCGTGGCGTTGCTCGCGTTCTACCCTTTAGAGTGTGACGTTTCAAAACTCCTTTCTTAGTGCACCCCTACACTATATAAGGATACTACCCTCCAAATTTCATACCTCTAGGACTTATAGTTTAGGCTGTGCGTTGATTGTAAGTCAGCTTCAAAAGAGTTTTATAATATTGAATGATAGAAGACTTAACAAAAAACTACACGTTGAAACTTAAAAACAATTGTAATTGAACTTCTCAGAGCAACTTGAAGGGGATACTTTAACCTACTCTAGACGTTGCTCTAGATACCAAAGAGGTGATTACACAAATTCGTGTGTGGAAACATCCTACGCAAACGAAACAGCGTCTTCAGACTGAATTAAATGTTAAGTAGGATATATTCAAACACCTACATAGTACGTGAGCTTCCATTTTCGTTTACAAAATAGTAGGTAAGCTATATTAAATGTCATTTGTTTTATAGAATATAGAATAGAATAGAATAGAAAATGTTTATATTGAGTCATATAACACATGCACAGTTACAACAAAGAAATCACAATAAAAATTAAAATCTAATATATGACAACAAAATAGGTCGTCACTCAGCATAAGTTGTAGCAGCAAGTGTGCTGCTACAACGCTGGTATTATGTGACGCCAATGCGTACGCCGGCAGCAACGGCGGTACATTTTCACTACGGATTAACGTTCAAACTGCCCGTTTCAGTGTAAAAGTTAGGAATAAAATTTACTAACATTCACTCGTATGTAGGGTAAAGGATATGAATTTTTTACCTTGCTCGCTTACCAAGCTCGTATGAGGTAGTGGCCAACTCTGGTGGCGGAGTTTTTAGGCCGCCTTAAGGCCTCCGTCGTGGCTTAACGACTGCTAGGGCCGGGACCGACAGATTAACGTGCCCTCCGAAGCACGGAAGCGCTCAGATGTATATGCCACTAACGGTCACCCATCCAAATAGTGACCGCGCAGGAGGTCCAATCAACATCAGGTGGGCAATCTGCTTGTACTACATTTCTCATACAAAATTTTTATGTTTTAAGTTTTGATTGCAGCAGAAAAAAGTATAAAAAAATAAAGCCTCATCTACACAGTGTCACCACTGCCGTGACCAGGATTCGAACCTGGGTTACTACGGCCACAACGTAGGGTCCTAACCACTAGACGATCACGGCTACCGAGGCTGTTGATACTGTGGTCGAAATAAATGAACTTGTTGTCAAAAGTAGAGCACTTTCACTAATGCATTTGTAACGGCTTGCACGCGCATTGTGCAAAGACAGGTCTCAATAAAGCTTATGAAACCAGTTTTGGGTCTTCTTAACTCCATCATCAGTACTTCCTAAAAGATATACCTAACCTATAGGAATTTTCAAGAAGAGTGAATAGGTGGATTGTGGCTAAGCGTGCTCCACATTAGGCTGAAGCTACACTTACAGGTGTGCTGGCAGCCAAATGCTTAGGTATAGCACATAAAAAAAAACAGAGGCTAAACAGAACAGTGTCATAGTTTCATGTTAGTGCATCTGCGTAGAGCCTGTATTCGCCTTTAGAAGAGGTTTCATATCGTTTAAGAATTCGAGGGTAACACTAACGATGATATTGCGACCTCTTACGTTTGAAATACAAGCTTCCGCCCGTGACTGCGTTCGCGTCCCGTTCGATCCCGTTGATTTTTCGGGATAAAAAGTAGCCTATGTGTTAATCCAGGTCACGGACAATATATATTCCAAGTTTCATCCAAATCAGATCAGTGGTTTTTGCGTGAAAGAGTAACAAACATCCATACTTACAAACTTTCGCGTTTATAATAATAATAGGATTATTATTTTTACATTACGTACCTACCTACCTACTACTGCTATAGCTACTACTATATGTATACAAGTGCATCCTACGTAATTAACTGAATTTCTAATTACCATTTGCGTAACAGACCCGCAACGAATTTGTCAGTAAAAGTGATCTCCTTTCTTAACAAGATCGAGTTTTTTGTTCAATACATCAACAGCCTCGGTAGCCGTGATCGTCTAGTGGTTAGGACCCTACGTTGTGGCCGTAGTAACCCAGGTTCGAATCCTGGTCACGGCAGTGGTGACACTGTGTAGATGAGGCTTATTTTTAATGCTTAAAAAATTTGTTACCAACGTAAATATATTAAACTAGCCGTGGCCCGCGGCGTTGCTCGCGTTCTACCCTTTAGAGTGTGACGTTTCAAAATTCCTTTCTTAGTGCACCCCTACACTATAATTATGAGGATACTACCCTCCAAATTTCATACCTCTAGGACTTATAGTTTAGGCTGTGCGTTGATTCTCAGTTAGCTTCAAAAGAGTTTTATATATATTGACAAAATAATAAACAGAACAGTCAAATAATGAATTTATCAGACGAATAACTTAGCTTAGAAAGCATATTCTAGGCAAAAAAATTAACTATTCTACACATGACTTTATTTATTTAATGTATTTAAATATTCAACTACTTTATGTTTTATTCATAAAATATACAGCACATGTTTTCCTAAGCACATTGATGTAAGCACATTTCAAATTCTGTTTTTTTTTTCAATCGAAAAAGACCCGCGAATAAATTGAACTATCAATATCCAACCTCCTTGGTTCGACCGACTTGGTTTTTATTACTTTTCATATAGAAAGTTAATATAAAATTTGTACATATTACACCGCTATACGCAGAGTATTCATACACTATGATTTAGATTTTAATATTAACTTAAGCACACTCAGATTGCTACAATATTCTGAGATAAGCACACTAGCGCTTGAGTTCATTGATTTCGGTAGCAGATTTAGTGAGCCACATTTTTTTTTAAATTTTTTTTTGCTATATAAAGTAACCATAATTTATGCATCTACAGAAAATCAGCTGTGCGCCCCGACACGGTTTAATAGCTCTTGTCGGGAGTAAAGGAAAATTTTCATTGTGCAAAGCCAGGGTGAAGGGTAAGTGTTTCATTTATAGTCAGAGCTACTAAGCCGTGTCGGGTTCTATATACCTACCTATTTATCAAACTAACATATAGGTAGTAGGTACCTATTTTGTTTTTATTAAACCATAAATTTTTTGATGGTTTAATACCTACTATGGCTTCAAATTTAATGCAATAATGGTTAATTTTTACCGCTTCTTAATTAATCGTTTCATTGACAGATTCATTGAGAAAAAAATGGTGATAAAAATTACTCCTACTCAAAATAGAACTTAAAACTTAAGACTAAATTTAAAGTGGCTCAAAATCGTGCCCATAGGAGTCGGTTACAAACAAACATACAAGTGAAGCTAATATAAAGCGTGTAAAAACAACTGAAATAAAAAAAAAGTTGAAGAAACGCTATCTTCAAAATAATGATATTATGCAAGACGTAAGCAGAATCAATATCCGTGTGCGAATCGCGCTCTCCCAAAGA
Source organism: Eulithis prunata (assembly GCA_918843925.1). Classification (NCBI taxonomy): domain Eukaryota; kingdom Metazoa; phylum Arthropoda; class Insecta; order Lepidoptera; family Geometridae; genus Eulithis; species Eulithis prunata. Next base: position 4,696,720 of record OU974030.1, on the reverse strand, counting down.
TATCCATTTGGTTTTCAGATTTCCTCGTGACAGGTCGCATCGGTCGCATATGTCGGGGTTTCTGGAATAATTGGGACGGCATTATGCAGTGTCGATCAATTCAAGATTACGGTCCTCTTAGAATAGACAATAGATTTGTATTCTGCGACTATTGAATTTGTGATTTATTTAAAGTTATTGTAAAGTAATTTGTGTACCTAGTAGTAGTTTTAACACGTCATTCATTGGTTTAGTTGACCAGCTAGACCAATGAATGACGTGTTAAAACTTCAAGACGTTGACAACCGTCAAACAACTTCTCGCTCGCACATTTCAACAATTCTGAATTCAACAATTATTATAAAATCACTGAAATTGAATATGAAAAATCGCAAACAACAATGTTGTGTGCATTGCACAACGTTCAGCATAATATCATTTTGATCCAAACAAGTTTTACAAATGAAAAATGGAACAGCTAAAATCACTAAAAATCCGTGTTCAGCCTTAAAACTGGTCTTTAAATTGTCTCGGGCAATATAGCGTTTCGGTCATAAAGGCATGGATCTAGGTTAGAAACATAGGCAGATCTTTGTATCTTATCTCATCTCTTCTTATCTTCTATCTAGTTTTACTCACATTTTTTCTTCTCTTGTGGTTCCTCATCTGAAGTCTTCTTTCAATATTGTCCAGCTTCTCCTGGTAGAACCGTCTTCTTTCCACACTTAAAGGGTCGTAGATTCCGGCATCGTTGTTCAGATAGTAGTTTTTATTCTTGACTGTTTGGTCAATTTCATCATTTCTGTTATGACTGTCAAGTCTTCTTCCTCTGTGTTCTAATTCGTTAGCATTTCGATGCTCGAGTTCATCCTTTCTGTGATATTGATCTTTTTCGTTATTTTTACCTCGATATTTACTGTCAGGTCCTCTATACCTAGCTTCTTCTTCATTTAAAGTGTTTCTATCAAAATCATTGTTTCTATAAGTTTTTCTTTCGCCATATTCGTGGTCGTTTTCGTAGTCGTGATACCTGTTACGGAATTGCTCATTTGATAAATCACTATGTTTCATTCCTCTCACTCCGTATTTTTTATTGTATGAATTTCTCTCGTCATATTTATCTATTTCATGTTGGTCTTTTGTTGTTGAGCTATTTCTGTAGCTATTTTTATAGTTCGTTTCTAGCCTTCTATCAAGAAGTCCGTCTGGTCCATCCATTTTCGATTTATATTTATCAAACAAGGACTTCTCGGTTGGATCCTGTTGAATAGATTTTTGCATTATATAAGAGTCTCTTACATCAAGATATTTTTCATTTGTTTTTGAATCCATACGCTTATTTATGTTTAAGTTTATTAAACTAACAGGTTTCCCAACAACTTTCCCATATATTTTTCGAATTTTTGCGTCAAATAATTGTTTATCTTTATCACGCAATTCTATATGCTTGATCTCTCTTTCTAGAGTGTCTAATAGAGCCATGAGCTTATTATCAGTTTCTTCAGTAACACTGTTAAAAGGGTTATTATAATCATTAGTGTTACTTACAATTTGCTTTAAAAATGCGTCCTGTATGATTACTTTCTGCTCTGCCGTATTTAAAACAGACTCTGTACCAAGTTTTTGTGTCTTTTCAAATGCAATTTCTTTAGCTTTCAGAGGATTCGTAGAATTTAAAATATTAAACACTTCATGCAGATAATGATCGCTTTCAATTATATTTTTCAACGTGTCATGTTCTTCGACTGCTCGAGTTTTGGGCAGTTTATTAACTGTAGTTTTTTTTTCGTGTAAATCTTTGAACAATGGTTCATTAATATTACTATTTCGATGAGATTCAACTCTTTCATTGTTACGTTCTTCTAGCGCCTGTGTTGTATCTTTTCCTTCATGTTTCTCTATCTTCTGTTCATTCTTATTATTACTCTTGTAGTGTTTGATAAAATCGTTTTTCTCGTACAAGTATTTATTGACAAGTTGTTTAGCATTAGAAAAGTCTTTCCTAGGCGCTACATCTTTGATCCCAGCTGTCTTAATTGGACGCATACTTCGTGCGTCTGGCAATTCAAATTTTGCTGCTCGACTAAACAGACTAGTTTTCTGAAAAAACAAAAGTTACTTTATACTGATCTTCTGAATAAAATTAAAAACTCTCTAAGGTAGGTTAGGTACTAAATAAGTACGCAACTGTCTTAGTTTATATTAAGATTTGACTCGTCGTCAAACCCACAACCTTCCTATTTGATTCAACACAGAAAATATACAAAAACATGTTCAGTAACAATTTCATGGAAAATGTCATCCTACTTTTTCTCATATTATTATGCCGTTTTATTGGAATATCACTTTGAATCTTTCCATAGCATTCTTCGCTTGATATAAAATTGATACCCTTTTGATACCACTTAGCTGTCGAGGGAGTATCGATGCAGCTTTGGTTTCTATAGAATCGGCAACCGGCAAAATACGTTTGTGTTATTGTTCATCAGTATTTTCTTATTCGAAAGGTAACTTAAATGAGAGATTTAATTCTAGCTTAAAAGTGAAATGTTTTGTTCAGTGAGTCTATTAGAATTGTAAAATATAATCAAACCTGGCGGAGTTTGCAGGGACATTTTGCAAAATACACGTACGGTGGTAACATTTACGGGAAGTTTAGATGTAGTGGCAGTTTAAAAGAAATAAGACAAGTTGCAATATTTTAGAACATTTCATTGTTTACCTTCAGACGAGAGCTCTCGTGTGGCTTCGCTTTGACGTGCTTTTTGTCGAAGTATCGGTTCTTGATAGCTATTTCTTTGTGGTGAGATGGTGGTCTGAAAATACTATGACTTTCTGCTTTTGTTGTGTCTTTGTAACCATTTTTAAACTAAACTGTTCTTCTTACCAAAAAAACGTGTTCTTAATTACATAATAACGTAAACAAATAAATATTCATGAACATTTCACACAACGCCTTCTAGTCCTAAACTAAGCAACGATTTTAGTATTTGTAGAATGAAAGCAACTTTTCTTCCCGTGGTCCACTTCAAGATAACTGGATGTTCCAGGGATATTTTACCTAGAAATATCTTCTTACCTGATATTTTGTTTCAAGCGAGATTGCCTCTGCGAAGTTTTTCCGTTGTTGTCGTTCGCCTGGGGTTTGTTTTCAATTTTACCTGGCCCGTAGAAGTTTCTCTGGGGATAAAAATCCATTAAAATGCCACTGACGGTTTGCCTAATGGGTTACTGCTTTTGACTGAATAAAAAGAAAATAATAGTAAAAAAGTTAAATGAAAAGCCTCCCAACTTCTAATCCCTAACCAGACAGATCTTAAGACTTTGAGAGATTACAATACAAATACTTTTTGCAATTACTTACCAGACAAAAACATTGATCAGTATCTGTTAGTTACTGACTACATTTTATTTGCTAAAGGTTAAAAAAAAAAACTGACATTGTCATTATCATTCGTAGATTAGTAGATAGCTGACTTTATGTTGCTAATGACAAAAATGACAAAATAGCGGTGTATATAATTTTGTACATGATTAATAAGTATCTATGCAATAAAATAGCTCACAGCTCATACCTTGGAGTAAAACACATCATTTTGACTACTCTGGTATATGTTGTTGTCCGTTGGCTTTCTAAGCGATGCGTTTCTAAAACTGTAAACAGATAAATAAATTATAATTATATGAGGCCTTTGTCTAGCAGTGGGACGAAATCGGCTAGATAAAAAAAAACCTATCAGTAGTTTTGTAACCTTAATTACTATAAATAAAGAATTCTATTCCTATTGTCTAGACCACCCGCCCGATGGTCCAATGATATTGTGGCTGTACCTACTTGGGCAGCAGTGGAATAGACTCACGCAGAACCGGAGAGACTGGCGTACTAAAATGGAGGCCTATTCTCAGTAGTGGGTGTATACAGGCTAAATAGATAGATAGATATAGATTCCTTGTGTTAAACGATTTCGTTCAAACGCATTGTAGTCATATCAAGATTTAGTCATAATATAGTCGCACCTGCTATGTAGTCAAATCGAGACGTATTACCTACTCGAATTTTAACCCACATTAACTTTGAAAAGGGTCGAAAGAGCAGTGGCAAAAGCGGAGCGGTTATTTTACCGGTTTTACCGGTTATTATAACAGCATAGGTGCTTATTGTATAAGACCGTTCACGGCTCTTATCTTCGATGAAACCAAAATGGAATCTTTAGGGTATAAATATGAATTGATATCGATACAATTTGAGTTTAATCAGAAACTGGGAAGGGTGCCAAAATTGCATTGCAGGCTTCTCAGTCGTTAATATTTACAGCCCGATTTTGCAACTATATTACCCAAATTATAACTGTTAGTACCTCCTAATACTTAATGCCTACTATATGCATACTGGCTAGCTAGATTAGCGAACGTAGGTAAATAAGGTACATAATATAATAGTATAAATGTTATTAGGGGCAGTCGGCGCTAGCTGGGCCCATAACCTATTTGTCTTTCTCTTATTAGTAAAATATCACTCTAATAAATGAATCACATGTTTTTGAGTCTATAGAAATTTATTAATAATCTATATCTGGAATATTCTATGACGTTTAGAAAATTGGCCATAATAGAGCCTGGCTAGGCCCATAACGTAACCTAAAAAATTATATATGATAAGATACCTACTACCACTACATATATCTTTAGTAAAACACCCGTATAGATTTTAACTTATTCTTGTGATTCTAAAAATTGACTCGGAATTTTGATCACAACTGGTTTTTCTTCAGTGTGTATGATATAAGAGTTTCTACCTGTCTTGATTGAAGAGTTTCTCGGGCGGTGCGTCTTCCACGGTGAATATGGGTAGCACCACTACTGTTGGGTCGCAGTTCTGGCCTTCAGCACACTGGTGGGTTTTTTGCTTCAACTGCATTGGTAGGTATTCTGTCACATAGAGGGTAAATGTCACCTCTCACAACATTATCTTTTGATATAGATAGATGCCACCTTGTTTCACCATACCTACCTCTGTGTTTTAATACATAATGTTATATTGATTTGTTATGTTATATATATATATATATATATTTATATATTGAATTAAGCTCTTAATTTTTATTTAAGATATTTTTTAAGATTTTTATTTAAGATTATTCTCTGTAATGTCGCACGCCAACCTCTTCATTACACCACCACGTTTGGGTTGGCTGGCAGACAATGCTTTCAGCATTAAGTCCGCCCTTTGTAACAAATTTATAATTTTTGTGCAATAAAGTATTAAATAAATAAAAAATAAAGCTGTCAGTGGGCTGTTTTGGGAGAAGCGTCTTTCATGTGGTCCATAATTATATAGAAGAAGTCTTTCAGTGGTCAAAGGGGACTGGACTCAGCTGTTCCTACCAAGTTTTCTTACCTATAAAGTACTTTAGCGGGCAAGCCTACTTTTCCTCTGTATTATTTTGGCAATGTAGAAAAGAAACAGAAAATGTTCAAAAGCTTATTTTTAAATGCACCAATATGGAGGCGTTGAAGCTGAAATTAAGGAAGCTTAGTAGATATAAATCATTGCGTTTTACGGAATACACGATTACGAGAATCAGTCTGGCAGAACAAATACGCAAAAAAATCCATTTTTTTTACATAAATCCGATCAAACTAGATGAAGGTAAGACTAAGCCGAATGTTTAAAAATAATGTTTGTTATAATGTCTACATGTTGAATAAGAATAAGAATTTTTGAAGAATTGATAAATTGAAAAGAATAGAATTTTGAAGAATTTCAAATCTTCTTAATCTGAGTAATTCTTTAAAAACTGACTAACTTTCTAAAAAAGTATTCGAAAATAAAGCTTAGGTGTTTTAATATCATTTAATTTTTCTCCTAGAATTCATGAACGATGTAAAAGCTCCTTTAGAGGCGCGCTGCTCTAGGCTAATTGACTCAGGGCCGAATACTGAAACGTCACTCAAATTTAAACACCCTTGAAAATTGCTCTGCCTCTGTTTGACATTACTCATTTGTAAGAGATGGAAATAATTTAAGCATTAACTTAATATAAATAGCGTTTGAGTATTCGGCCGATAGTGTGGCGTGGTTTGGCAGACGGCTCAAAACGACTGCAATTTCATTAAAAACTATATTTACAAAGATAAACCAATATTCAGATTATTAGATCTAGTACTTTTACCCAAAAAAAGATGAAAATTAAGTTTGGAAGTTATTCAGAGGAGCGGAAAATAACTTTTATAATTCTCATTCGCTCAACATCCAAAATGAATTACCCTACGTCTCTCATTTTCGTATTGCTTGCAACGCGAACGTCGGGAACCATCCGGCTGTCACAACCAGACTGTAGTACAGAGTGGAGTTTATCTATTTTCGAGACTCAAAGCACAGAGTAACTTATACAGAGGGAGAAATGTGCTCAACACTGACAATGGCTTTATTTTAGGCAGTGTTTGTAATGTTGCGTTCACACTATGCCGCAGTCGGCAGGGATTTGGGCAGGGAAGTGGGCACAAGCATAGTGGGAACACGATCATGCCTCTGTCGCGTCTCCCGGCCCAAATTCATGCCCTTGCTCCGTAATGAGAATAAAGGCGATGTTGCTGTGGCAATAAGTCTGCGGCAATAATGCCGGCCACATCAGGGAATTTAGTTAGGTACTTGAATTGCCTGTACTTTAGAGTCAAGTTTATGAATTTCGCCAGGTTGTCTACTACCACCGTTATTAGTAACTTACTGGGCTGCCTATCGAGCTCATGACAAAGGCATTCATCATCAGCCTCACTGCCAACAGGACAACCACACTTGCTGAATGGCTCAGCAGTGTCCCCTGGCGGCACTGTGTTGTAAACTGCCGCACCTTTCCGTGGACGTGCTGAATAGTTGCATATTATTTGGACGGACTGAAAAATATTGAAAGAATTTTGACAACAAAGTCATCATCACCATCATCCACAGCCTTACTTCACCCCCTACTGGATATAGGCCTCTCTTTTTAGGTACCACTCGGTACGACCCCGTGCCAGTCTCATCCAATTTTGTCCGCTATGACAGCGATATCGTCTACCCATCTTGCTGCAGGACGACCGACATGTCTGTAACCTGACAAAGTAGAGAGCACAAAAACTGTCTTTCTATAAATAATCGTTCTCGTAGAGCAGTAAATGATGGTTATGCAAGCTGTTAGTTGCAAACTCTACTGATTTAAATTGCCAAGTTAACATTTGAAGTTCTATAGGCATAGACATTCATAAGTAGAGAGAGCTCTAAATCTATCTTTCTATAAAATAAATCTTTCTCGTAGAGAAATAATTGATGTGTAGGCAAGCTGTTATTGCCAAGTAAATGTTTGAAGTTCTATAGGCATACACATTCCGCAGGCATTTCTTTGATTCCGCAGGCAAACACTTCAATAAAATCACTGATTACTATTTGAAGGATGACAAAGATGCTGGTTGCTGCGTTGGCATTACTCTATGCAGGGGATAGGGGACTCCACGACAAGACGTCTTGTACAAAATGTTAAAAAAAAAATTGTATAAGTATTCTATCAACAATCTAGTTCCTATAGTATAAGCTTAGCTTAGTTTGGGACTAGACGGCGTTGTGTGATAAATGTCCAAGAATATTTATTTATATATTTATGTGCTTTGAAGTTCTGACTATGTAGGTATAGGTTCGCGATTGACGAAGGATTAATTATCCAAGGAGTCGCGTCTGTCGTGTGCTCATTTGCTAAGCTACAGTGCCTTTTGATCACGAATAAATGTGACAATCGCAAACGTATCGTAACGCTAGCGTATGCGAAATACACTACACGATGACGATACAACATATTTTGTCAGTCAAGCTCGCGCACGTCATTGCGCGTCAACGCCAGTCGAATACGTTAGGTTTACGTAACGCGGCGATTGTCAGAGTTGTTCGTGATCACCCCTCAGGCTTCCACATAGTATGTTCCTACCTTGTAATTGCTTTAGCTTGGTTTATGTTTCAGCGGATATAAACTTACATTATAAGTGAGAGCAGCATTATTATCATAGAATGCGTACTCTGTATATGCTGAAATACCGCACCCCATGTGCGTTGCGGACCCGTAAATCATTTCCAAATACAGTCGGCCATTTTGACTGTCTGGGGTTCTGAAAATAAAAACCATTTTAATTGAAACCTCTTTGTGGATTTTGATTTAGCAAAAAATATTTTTATGAGATTTGTCTCTATAGTATAGTTGAAATGTATAAAAACTCACAAAGTCCAATCGGGATAAAACGTGATCATAGTAGGACTGACAGCGTTCTTCTGTCCGTACCAGGACTTCAGAATCTGAGTGGTAGCATACATCAGTTTGTCCTGACTCATGCCGGGTATTGTGAAGTTGCCTGACTTGGAAACTGGGAACCAGTCAGGGTACGAGAACCGGACCAGGCCGGCAGTTTGACCTGGGTCGGGAAACCTATCTGAAAGTGATCTAAGAATGAAATTGGTAAAATGGAAAACGTCTAGTATGGTCTCTTGTTACGTCGCAGTCTGCGTCAGCGGCGAGGAGCAAACGCGGTACCTACTCTGCGTTGTGCTGCACACCGTAGCGTTGTGCGTTACGATCGCGAGACCAAGACTTTAGGACCCATTTGCTGCTGTGGCAGGCATCATATTGTATATTATTGTTCTATTGTTTTCTAAATAAATAAATAAATGCTGAAGAACCCCTTAATCCCTTGTTGCTTTATAAATAAAGTAATATAAATTGAGTTTATTGAGTTAGAAAAAATACAAATGTTGCACACTCGATAAAGTTTTAATGAAAATCACCTTGTTAAAAGTTATATCGAATGGCTGCTCATCAATTCTGCATCGGCTAAGTTTATAAACTACATGAAATACTTATTACTGGCTATAGTGGAAAGACCTGGAGAGGCCTATGTGTTTAGACCACTCGTGTGACATAGGACGCCTATGAGTGGTGTAGACCCTAAAGAACATGTAAAACAGAGGGCCTATAGTACGAGTTTCCAGTGTATAGTGTGGGTTTGAAACGTCTGACGCCCAGCACACCAGTGGGCGCTGATTTGTATGGAGACTATGTGTCACTGACACGTGACACTGAGTTGATTCTTTGCGAAGCTCGACATGCGAGTACGGGCTTGGTGTAGACCAAGCTTCTCAAAGAATCCGCTCAGTGTCTCCATACAAATCAGCGCTCACTGGTGTGCTGGGCGTCAGACGTTTTACACCAGGTTTACACACCAAAACTCGTACTAGGCCCTCAGTAGATGAACTCCTAGTAGTAAATCTTTTGGTCTAAGTCCTGGATCTAGGCTCAATATTTAGGTATCTACTCACTAGTGGCTCTGCACAGATCATGCCGCAACACGCACTGGTTTGCCAAAACTTGTGCAAATGTGGCCATTTCTGTATCCCAGTGCTGAAATAATGTACAAATTATTAGACACATTAGATATATGTAGTTGGTGCGATAGGCAAAAGCTTTGCTGTAGAATCGACAATCGCTGGAGTAAACTAATACTTGAGTGGAGACCACGATTAGCTAAGCGTAGCGTAGGATGCACTCTGGCTAAATGGGGAGACGATCTCCGAAATGTAGCTAGCAAACACTGGATGAGAAGAGCCGAAGACCGGGCTCAAATGGTGCGTCTTAGGAGAGAGCTACGTCCAACGGAGGACCAATAGAGGTGGATGATGAAAAGATTCAGATGCAATCCAATGGTGAGGGAAATGGCCACTAAGATTTTTACAAAACAGATTTCGATTAATAAAAATTTAAAGGTGTCTTAAAAAAATGTAAGTGGTCCGATCCGAACCGTTTGCTGAGACCATGATCTGTGAGTTACTCTTGACCACCGCCGTTCCAAATTGAATTCATAGATTTTGACAGAAGTCGTGTAATTTTTCCGTACAAAATGAAAATCTGTCAAAATCTGGATAGCCCTACTGAAGTGAACGTCCAGCCTAAGGTTAAGTAAATATATTCTTTTTATTTAAAGATCAAGCGAATCTGCGTCCACAAAGTAGTAAGAAAATGAGGAAATATCAAAAAGCATGGTCCCCGAGACGGTGACAACGCGTATATTTATTTCAGTATATTTCCCAGAGGCAATGTTACGCGAGATTCCAGCTCAAAGGAGATGAGAAGAAAAACTGTGTACGTTACAAAATATAATATACCAGGTGCCGCCCGCGACTTCGTTCGCGTCCCATTAATTTTTCGGGATAAAAAGTAGCCTATGTGTTAATTCGGTTCACGGACAATATACATTACAAGTTTCATCCAAATCGGATCAGTAGTTTTTACGTGAAAGAGTAACAAACATCCATCCATACTTACAAACTTTCGCGTTTATAATATTAGTAAGTTTTAAAGTAGATTCTTTATTTTTTAAATCAGTTGTAGATTTTGATTGTTTTTACAATCGAGTACCTACTACCTGTATTGCTTTATGACATTTTAAATGTTTTTTTTTCTAAAATGTAGGATATTTTTCTTTCAGTTCGAATCAGAAGCGTTCGAAAAAAAACATCCTAGTTCAAGATGACTATATATGGAGATGGGTGGAAACAATCAGGTAAGGAAAGTATTTGTAAAAGACTTTTTCAACACACTTGCTCATAAAGTGGCTCTATGGTCACCGCAATTAGGCGCATAATGATACCCATAATCAAACTGTGACTTTTTCATTGCTATAACTCACTAGTGAGTTATAGATTTTTTTTTGAATTTTTTTGGTTGAGTTGCTTTGTTACTAAAAAAGTTTTTATTCAAAAAAACGATCGTGTTCAATAGAACAAATAAATGAATGTTCCTTTTGCTTGCTCATTTCATGCAACTTCTTATTTAAATAGATAATTTTAACTCGTACGTGTTTAATAAATAAAACTTTCACTCAAATATAACTTTTGTTTTCTCTGTAATATAAGAAAACTTTAAATTCCCCATTTTTTACGTGGCAGAATAGGCGCAAGCCCTAAGCGCGGAAAATAAATAAAAAAAAACCTCATCCCTTTAGTCTGTGGCCGATCGCAATGCGCGCGCATAGGAAAACTGATTAATTTTCCCGCCATAGCGAAACATTTTTCACAACGCGTTTTCACTGTTGAAATTATAGTTATTTTATTGTTATTTTATTCACAAGTGTGTTGAAAAACGTCGTATGATACACGTGTGTATTGGTGATTACCGTTCTCGGCTTTCTTAAGACCCTCGCCTACGGCTCGGGTCTCAATGGCACCTCGGCGGTAATCACCAACGTACCACACTAGTACCATAATGTACTATATCCCAGCAGTTATTGGATGACATAAGTTATGAGTATCTACTTAGAATCGTAATCAAAGAAGTTGTAAAACAAATTGTATACCTCTTTTACACATACAATCGACATCTGAATAGTAACTTACCAATTTAAATATCCCGTAACCTCTCGGCAGGAAATCACCATTTTTTCCCGTCTCCTTACCCTGGGCTATGCGGCTTCTGACCCTGGAATGCAAAAACTATCATATGTTAGTGAAATTAAGGTTTGTTTTAGGTACTATATTATGATACTAAAAGCCATAGCACATGAATAAAAAAAACAAATACATTTATTTATACCAAAAACTTACAAAAATCAGTGAAATGGATGACATAGGTACAATCTAGAATCACACTTGAACTTAAAACATGACGGGTAATAAAAAAACCATTATACTTAACCGTATTGCGAACCTCCTCCTTTTTTGAAGACAAAAGATTTTAAAAACTATTTGTCCATCTAAATACCAAACAGCAAGACCCTTTGTAAGGTTACCTTACTGAATAAACACAAGGTCAAAAGATCCTGGTTCAGCGACACTGTACTTAGGTAACTACCTGGTACTCACGCATTCGAAACGTCCAAAAGTTTGTTCGCAAGATCTGGAGTCATCGAAATATTTTGAGCATTACTGCATCGAGGACCCATGATGCTTTTCTAAAAAAAAAAGTTTACAATTTGAGGAATGTACCTACTCATGCCAAAGCAATACTAGGTATCAATTGACCAATCCATACTACCATAAAGAGGCTAAAGGCAAAAATTAAAGTTAAATGTCGAGCAGCTTCCATTCATTTATCTTTGGTGTTTTTATTATATACTTGCCCACGATATGAATTCTGCCGAATTTTTTATTATGCTAAACTTATTTCCATCTTCTAAGCCTCTGTTTACTAAAATGGCTTACCATTTTGTCACTGACAAGAAAGGTAACAAATTTAATATAAAGCCTTAAAATTACAGTGACTGAAGAAGATCCTTAGTAATTCTAAGTGGCACTTGAACTAAACCAATTTCGCTTTAATAATATTGTTACACCCTTCTAGAATCTACCAAAGACTCTTTGTCCAAACCAAAGTTATTGTCCAATGATATTATTTATCAGCCCGACGACGCGCGACGGCGAACTTATAGTTATTCGGTATTTCTATGTTGAAAACTGTTTCAAATTAAAACAGATAAAGTGATCAAATATGAATCTTGAGTCGATATTGATCGTTTCAAGCACTGAGTCACGATGGAGCTATCATTCTACTGCGAAAAATGTCTTGAACTTGACGTTTTAGACTCGCCAGTACCTAGTGTTCATGTTCGATGATCAAACGGAGTCCGTATGAGTTTTGTTATGTTGATTTGCGATAAGCGAGAATCGAGAAACTCGCAGTTTTTGTATGGAGAAAAATATTTTGCAAATCTCCCCCTTGAGGCGCGGGTTTTCATACCAAATATCTCGCAAGTCGCTTCTCGATCGTTTCGATCAACAATAAAAAACCCATATCAGAACACCAAAGCAAAGTCAAAGCAGTAATGTATATGACAAAAAAATGTGCTCGTCTCAGCACAAGGCTTGGTTTTCTCTGACAATTCCTTGGTCTACCTTTGACCCCTACATTTTTGGAGGGCCTTTCAGCAGCATCAAGAGAGACTTACCGCATTATAGTACATGCACATTACATGACCCCCCTCTGGACAGAACTTCATTTTTGGACAATAGTCCGTGACGTAGATGCTTCTCTGTGCTGTGCTGTCCACTACCATGGAACCGCTTATCATGGACAGGTGTGATAGTATTAGAAGGACCTGAAACTTGGAACCGTTCACCAGATATCAGAGCTTTTATTGCTAATTAGCAGACTCCCAAACTCTTTTGAAGCTGACTGAGAATCAACACACAGCCTAAACCATACGTTCTAGAGGTATGAAATTTGGAGGGTAGTATCCTTATATAGTGTAGGGGTTCACTAAGAAAGGAATTTTGAAACGTCACACTGTAAAGGGTAGAACGCGAGCAACGCCGCGGGCGACGGCTAGTTGTTAATATTATCAATATGATTAGTTTGACTATCAAATATTTTTTAGATTTTAGAATTCTTCGTAACATTGTAACCTATTACATGGATAAAATAACCCAAAGGGAAAAAAATAAAATTTGATAGTCAAGACCACAATATACTTTGATACATTTTAGGTGTAAAATAAAAGGATACATCCTGAAATGCCCTGATATTACGTTTTTTCTTACCTTGTACAGCATCTTAAAGTCCCTGAATACCTCGCAGACATCATTACATTTTATCTCAGCTCATATTCACGCTTCATTGTAAATACTCTCATTTTTCAGCTGAAATTGAATGAGAAAGGTTTCCTCTGCTTTATCATGCATTTTTTTTCGCATAAATCGGTGAACGAAATATATTAATTCTACTTATATTTAAGCTTGGTGAGTGATGACTTGAAGAAAAAGTTTATTTCTCCCAGCTTAGTATTATTTAATCTGTGCCCCAACCTTAGATAAAGTAAAATGATTTAAAAAAAGAAAATATTTTTCTTTAAAATAAATAATACCTTACCCAAAACACCGCCAAATCTTTGATCTCGGATTCTTGAAAACCTCACAATCTGCTTTCATTTCCGCATCAAAACATACCTAGACGGAAGTAGAGTCTTACCACGCTCACTCTGCAGCACAAAAATGCGACAAGATTTGTTAACCTAAAGATAAAAACATTGTACTGCGAAAAGGATCCTGACAATCGTACTATTAAAATTACTGAGAAAACATGTACAAATCTTTGTGATGTTGCGCATTAATTGCAGACTTTTTTTATTTTTTATTTAACCTATTTGTGTCCCACTGCTGGGCAAAGGTCTCCCCCAAAGTTTTCCACTCGTCCCGGTCGTTGGCGTTGTTCCACCACTCTCTCATGTGAACGTCGAGATCGTCCCGCCAACGTCTTCTCGGCCGGCCCGGTCGTCGCCTCCGACGCAGACTTAGCGTGGTTAAACTAGACGTACTCTCTAGACCTTTTCTTTTCAAACATAGTACTAAACATTTGACAATGGTGTTTAAAGTACAAATCTATAAACTATGTTAGTTTATAAATGCTAGGACTAAACGTGTACGGCCTCATTTGAAACGTGAACCTCTCAAAATGTACTTGCCACTATTAGTTGTTACTCTTTTACATTTTTGTACTGCTTCCGAGGTAGGTAGACATACGGAAACGTTACTTACCCCTTTGTACAACTGGTTGTACAAACGGAAAGTAAAGTTTTCCTTAATAATGTGAATCGAGGTTTTTTACTGAAAAGTTCTATAAAATCAGTAACAGAGAAAATTTAAATTAAGCTAAGTTTGAAGTTGCGAGTTAGAACAATTATAATTGAGATAATAATGTACCTATATAGTAATGTATGTCTGAGTACTGATATTCAATGAGATATAAAATTAAATAACAAATATAAACTTGTTCCAGGAAATACAAAAAAGCCGTCACATTGATATTGGTAATAATGACAGAAATAACTATGGATTGATTAAGGTAAGTTGTACAAAGAAATAGATAATAGACAAAAACAACAAATAGTAAAAGAAAGAAAAAATTGCTATGAAAAAGGTTAGAAGATAGAAATGCTATTTTAATAATCGTGTCAAATCTGAGAAATCTTGGGATCTTGAAATCTGAGAGAAAAATGAATTTGAATTTTAATGTAACCTTCTTTCGTAACCACGATAAATTGTAACGTGCTAAAAACCGCAGAACGTTTTTATTAATCAATTTTACTTTTCAGAAAACTACACACCACAATATAACTTACGTAGATAAAGATGAAAACATGCTTCGAGTGCCAATCTTCAATAATTATTTTGAGGAACAAAAATCGAAAAAGAAACCCAAGAAATCACCAAAAAGGACCATTCAGAAGATCATAAAGAAGAACAAAGGGAAACTACGGAAAGTCTACTTCAACCAGTCGAGAAAACAGTCAACTGAACCACCGAAGGTAAACTATGAAAAAATTTACGGCCAAGATGAAGTTAAAAAGTGGAAAGCTGAAACGACACCAAGACCTCTACACAAACACAAAGTTAGAAACAATAAAATGATCAGAAATCATATGCCGTTCCAAACGCTACATAAGAAGAAAGATGATAAAAGACATAAAAGAAGTCTAAGTAGAGAATTGTTTATACTAAAAGATTTAGATCATATCGAGTTTCTAAGTAAGGAAAAGGACAATGATGTTGTAAAAGCTCAAATTGCTAATTACTGGAGTATATAAAAGAAAACGGGTGATTACTTCATAGTTTACTAAATTAACATGATCGTAGATAGAATAAGAAATGTTTTTGAAGTAGAGGCAAAATAACCTAGATATTACTTAAGCCAATTTGAGAACGAATAAATATTTTAATTCATAAAGAAGTTTTTAGAACAACAATACTTTTTTGCATCTTTGTCTAGGCAGGTTTGACGATTAAATGAATAAAATGTAAAAATCATGAAATGACTACATTACAACATTAAAAGAATGGGAAGGTTAAAGTAAAAACACAGTAGATCGTATAAAAATAACTTATAATATTTACAAAATTGTTGAATAACTTAGATTATAACAATCTGTACAATAAAAAATATAGAAGCAACAACTGCATTAATAACTATCACGATATCATTATCATTACTAACGATGATCATGGCCATTATAATGACTTTCAATGCTTCTTTAAAAATAACATTGTCATACTGACAAAACTATAGATAGATGCTATCTCAAGAATAAAATTAGAGGAAAATTCTCTAATATACAACTTATTAAATAAGTAAGTCTATATCTTATTTTAGAGCCTCTCCTAGCCTCTACGACAAGACTACCGCAGCCAAAATTATTATTTTATCGTTGGACGCGACTGTCATACCAAAACGCATGCATAAAAGTCGTATATGTCATCCAGTGTCAGTAATAGTATTTCAAGTGAACTGCTCCTTTTAGTTGACCAGAAATTACAAAATATTATATTTCATTGTATTCTTATTACTACTGAAACAGTCTTACGGCTCCTCCGCTTTGATTTCTTCTCCTCCCTTCTTATTCCTGTACTCCCAGCTTTGATAGGCCAGATCCTGAGAGTTTACGTCATGCTCCCTGAAGGCTACTCCACCACCTGCTCCATATTTGTTACCCTGGGGAAATATAATAGTTTTGTTTGTGGCTTATGTTCTTTCTTCCATTGCCCTTATATCTCTTTTTATCTTGTTTTATCAAGTGACATGGGAGAAGATTAAGTGTTATACGACTGTTACGTAAAACGGTATCTTTTTAAGCTCTTGGTAATTAAGATCTTCTAGGTCTATCAGATTAGCTAGTGGGGCATTTATAAAAACATTGTATTATTTGACTTTCACAAAGCACCAATCGACCAAGTTTTGGTGTGTCACACACAATTTCTTGCTGTTTTCTACATACATTTTCTCTTCAATCTATTGTAAACAGTTGTTACAAACTCAAAATATAGCAAATAAAATCGACAAGTTGGTCACTTCACTACGCTAAATAATATACTTACAGCATAAGTTTCATAATGTCCAAAGTGACTAGGCTGTTCCCTGTATGGACCTACTCCGATACCAGCAGCACTATACTGCGGTCCGGTGTAGTGAGACTGTGAGAAAGGAGATGCGATGTTGGGTTTGCAGAACTTGAAGTATCCGATCACACCTGCAATAAAGAACATTTTGAAAACGCTGTTCAGGTTTGTACTAATTGCAACATGATTGGTAAAAGATAATGTGTGCTTTTCCACCAAAGGGCCACTCCCTTTTTTCATCGTGTCTGACACCTAGGTATAAGCAATGGCTGATCTAACACATGTGTTTAGAGAAAAGCTTTGGCGACAAGACGAAGCGTAAATCTATAACAATGATTATGCTATGGTCACTTGGTCACTCAGTAGAAGGATCTCATTGATGAGACCACCATATGGGAAAGAACCAGTGTGCCTTAGGCGGGCGTAATTCCTTGGATATCCTCAGATTTCTATGCCAACAGGCTCATGGTATTAGCATTGGTCTGTTATAATAGCGCCACCAAAAGTGAAGTCAAAGTTCAGTATCCTCAATTAGTGAGATCATCAATGAGGAGAAGGAAGTCATAACTAACCAGGTATAATCAAAGCCATGAATCCGAGGAACTTCTTGAAGCTGGCCAGTCCAAGAATGAGAGGCAGGAATAACAGCAGTTTCAGCTTGAACAGTTTCAGGATCAGCAGCATTGGGATAATCAGTTTCTTCAGCTTGTGGCGACCTGGAATTTTGTAGAAATTGATATTAAAGTCATCTAAAAATCTCATAAAAATTTTTTTGGGTGTGTTGTGTCTTTGTTTGTGTTCACAATGATAGATCTTTCAACGAACAACCTTTAGATTCATTTCCCAGAAGTTCTGTGAATGTATCTAGTCGTACTTCTAGAACTTTAAGACTTTTTCGCTAGTTCAGTTCTGTTAGTAGTCTGAGCTTAGGGTCCTTGGCCTGACAGTTGGTATTCCAGGGTGTTACAGCTTAATCTTCAAGACACACTTTTGTGTGACCCAGAGCTCAACGGACTACGAGGATCATGGTTGGCAATAGATGTCGTTGATTGCCATAATATTGACAGGCGACAATACTCTCTATGAAGCGCGGTGCTACGTAGTACTTATGTTACTCGCTAGATGGCGCTAAATGTAAAATGATACTTACGGAAAGGAGAAGCCTTTTTATCCTCAATAATATCCACTTCATCGGCGATCTCATCAATAAACCTAGGTGCAATGACCCCGTCGGACGTGACTTCGTTGTCCAATTGCATCTCCAGGGCTGTGGATCTTAGAAACCTGATAATAAAGGTTATAATCAGTTACAGCAGATTTTAATGTGACATGTATCTACTAATTCGACCAAATATTCCTTATAAGAAGTGTTATTCTTTTTTATAAAACCTATAAAGCTTAATAACAAGATACATAAGTGTTTCGGTTTGAAGGGTAAGGGCGCCGGTGTAATTACAGGCACATGACTTCAAGATCTTTACGTCTCAGAGTGATGAACGCAGTGCATTGCCTTACAGGGCACGTCCTCATTGGACTTGCTCTGTGAGGTAATGCATTGTTATAGGCAGAAGTTACTACTTAACATCAGGTGAGCTATCAGCTTGTTCCATTACTCTTATCATAAAAAAAAAAATATTGGAGTCCTAGCCAAGTTAAAATTCTACGATCACTAGACGGAAATGTAAGAGAATGAGATTTCTGGACGAAAAGTCACGTGACTGTTCCAAATTCTCACACACTAACGAGTATTGGCTAGGTGAGCTCGACTCTGGCCGGATCTATGATTGTAATTGTGAAATTATAGGGGAAAATTGACAATAGCGAAATACATGATCCAAGTTCAATTTATGAAACTGCGTGTGACAATACCTACCCTATTATAATTCGGCACCGCACTCGCTACAAACGAGGCACTTGGCAGGCTTCCCAACTTAATGCCTTAATACTTAATACATTAATAATTACAACTTAATACTTAGCCTAATCTAGAAGCTTTGTCATGTAATTTTAAAATTATACGAGGGTATTCGTAATGTGTCACCCAATTATTTTATAAAGGCAAAGGTGTCTCTGCCTGTCTATATTAAAAAAAAAAAAAAAAAAATGAAAAAAAAAAATTGACTGGTAGATTTCTGCCTGAAATCAACGATTTTTCATTAAAAAGACAAATAATTATAATTATCCTTTCTCCCTTTTTGTATGTTTCATAAATAATATTTTTCAGAAGTAATATTTAGCCGAAACTACAGTTGACGAAATAAACAGTATAAAAAGTGAGAACCTCACACTAAGATTCCAACTGTTTTTGATATTCAAGAATGGCTTTCAAACTGCAGAGAGCGATATAACACTATGATGGATGGGTGTTGGCAGACGACTGGCGTTCACAGCTGTTCCTATCGTGTTATGCTGTCATTCTCGAAGATACGAAACCTAACGTATGTTAACTAACTAATTTAAAAGCAGCTCGCATTATCAGACGTCACGGAAATATCAACCTAAATCAACCTTCTCCCGATTTCCGAGATAACGTATGTAAAACTAAAAGTAGGGAAACTGGGGCAATTTTATTTGAAGGCTGTTGAGAAGGGTCTCACAATTATTCTATTTTGAGCTCTATATAACCATTTTTCTCTATGCACAGCTGGCAGACTTGCCTGATGGAAAAGAGATGGAAATGTGAAGGTTAGGTGGTAACCACTGCCTATAACGATGCATTGCCTCACAGGCACATCCTCTGAGGACGTGCCCTGTGGTTGCACTGTGCCTATTACTCTGAGACATAAAGGTGTTAAGTCTCATGTGCCTGTATTTCCACCGGCACCCTTACCCGTCAAACCGAAACACAGCAACGCGAGCATCACTGCTTGGCTGCAGAAATAGGTACAGTGGTAGTAGTTCCCAGACGAGCTCTTTCACAAGGAGCTCTACTACAAATTTATTTTATTTTATTTTAATAATTTTTGGAAAACTAACAGCTAGGTGTTTATACAGTAGGAGGATAGACATAATACAGTACACTGAAGGCCAATTAAAAGTTTCCACAGATAAATAGACTACAAGAAATTACAAATTAGAATTTTGAAGAGAAATTTAAGTTAAAAAAAAGCATACTAAATAAAAAAAACAAGAAAAAACTAAACATTATTAAAAAAATTGCCACTGAGTAAACGCTTAAGTGCAGCTAATGAGGTATTAAATAAGTCTACATCTACATCTGCTTTGATCAAAGTATAGCAAGTTGCTAGCCCTAATAATGAAAGCATTTTGCCTGTAATTAGTCCTAACCACGGGAACATGAACTACATTGGGTTTTCTTAACAAAGCCGTATTAGTGCGTAGCCCAAGTAGTTGTAACAGCTCCGGGCAATCCATTGTGCCATTTGCTATGTTCAAAAGATACGATATGTCAGCTATTTCTCTGCGTTTATAGAGTGGAAGGAAATGAAACTTATGACATCTCGCAATGTAATTTTAGTTATGGATTTTAGCAATGGATTTTAGCACGAAATTGCGAAATTGATCAAACTCATTCCACAAGTTAAATGTTATCAACGTAATCAGTAAATAAAACTAACCTTTCAATTTTCCTCATGCCGAACTTCACTAAGGAATCCCAATCAGAATCTTCGCTACGAGGCTGTGAGCTCAGCTGTGGAGGCTCTCTCGCTAACGCCCTGGCTTGGGACTCCACTCTGACCAGCACAGCGTTGTCTGATAACCTGGAAACAAACATTATATTTAGCCTGTATGCACCCACTGCTGCAATGGGTATGCCTCCTCTTTAGAACGCCAGTCTGTCCGGTCCATGCGCGAGTCTTCTCCACTGCTGCTCAACTACAGCCTCGTCATCATATCATATCATCGGACCATCATCGGGTCGGTGGTCTGCCTCATATACAACATATGAAACAAACATACAGTGACACAAAATGGGACATGTACTGCATTTGTTCAGTGCTACTATCCCATTGCCGCCAAGCCCACTCTTTTTGCCCCAGGTGCTAGATATCAATCAGTGGAACTCTGAGCAGGTGATCATAGCTTAGAGTCACAGGTTTAAGTAAGAGTTGCTGCTGTTTTGAAATACGAAGGCGAACTATGTATTTGAAGGTAATTTAAGCCAAGCCAAATAACGCTGTCAGATCTGGGTCATCATCAGAAACATTCTGCAGCCCTAGTTGACTTATTTGGCAATACATTCTTGAACAAGTTTCATTCATGATACGTCGTCCGTCCACAGAGTGATGACTTTTACTGGTATATTTAACAGCACTTACTGGTAAGCTTGTTTATCAAAAAAGTCGTCAAAAGATCTCAGGGCTTGTGCCTTAAAGCAGTCGGCCAGGTCTCCACTGATGCATTGCTGAGTGGCCTGCTGGATGTACGGATCCTGGTCTTCGCCGAGGCCTATCCAGTCAAGCAAACCTCGACCCTGGGCTTGGGGCTGGAACGGAGAAAACAATTCGTTAAATAAATAAGAATAAGGTTTATTTTGATTGAAAGAAAAGGAAGTCAGATAGTAGTTCTTTACGAAAGTGATCTGATTATGATGTGGATTTCTACAGCAGCAGAAAAAGACAAACTCACCGATCTTCCATTGTCATCTCCGAAGTTCAGTGACCTTCCTTCCTCCTGTCCCTGGTCTGGGAAGTTCACGCCGTCACCACGCGACTGCAGCGCCAGTGCCGCCGCTACGGCCAGCATCAGCCAGCGAGCTTGGTACATTGTGGTCTAGTATATCCTGTGAAGCAAAATATGGCTCTCATTTTTTTTTTTTTGTTTAAATTATCTTTTATAAGAAAACAGTCTCCAAAGTATCTTCAATCATAATTGTTTCTCGTCAACACACCAGTTTATTTTATTATTTCTGTAGTGGAACGGAATTAACTATCTCGTTTTACAGCTGAAGAAGATATACCCGAAATATTTATAGTCCTAGTTCTTTGCCAATATCTTGTCACGAAATAAGAGAATTCGAGGTAGCCAACCAGCTAGAGTCTAAATCGATTGATTAAATAGAGTCAAAATAAAATACTAAAGAATAACATGAATACTTGCTCAACCTACATATTTTTTATCAATGAATGTTTTTATAATTATAAATATCGATAATAAGTAAGATCTTCAAACAGTCAAAAATACGAAAAAAGAAGAAGATCTCAAATAATCGAACAAAAATTTTTACCCGCGCTCAATACTTCCGCCGTTGGGTAAAATGTGTTAGCATTTTTTTTTGTGCAGTAGAACCCCAAGTAAAGACAAATAAACCCGGATCCCGGATCAATCTGTTCGTCTCCGGTCTATTTCTGTACGAGCAAATATCACGTCAGAATGTCTGTTTGTTTACCGGAGAGCTTCCACTCTTCGCAGATAATATTGGATAGCTTGAAACTTCAAGACTGGATACCTTTGACACGTGTGGCTTGAACTTAGTGCGACTGATTTTGGATGAATAAATTAATATCCTAGTCACATAGACGATCTCAAACAGCTGAGTCATCTTCTAGTCTTCTATATAAAACTCTTTTGAAGCTAACTGACAATTAATGCACGCCTAAACTATAAGTCCTAGTGGTATGAAATTTGGAGCTTAATCTAGGGGTGCATTTAGAAAGGAATTTTGAAAACTCACACTCTAGACGACGGCTAGTTCTGTAAAAATTCGAACAAGAACTCGAATTCACCCATAAGTATCCTATAACTCACTTCGAAAGCGGACCCACTTCAAATGGCATTCTGTTGGTTTCAAATCGACAAATTGTGCGTCATTCTTATACATTACTAGCCGTCACCCGCGGCGTTGCTCGCGTTCTAGACCCTTTAGAGTGCGACTTTTCAAAATTCCTTTCTTAGTGCGCCCCTATATACACTATATAAGGATCCTACCCTCCAAATTTCATACCTCTAGGACTTATAGTTTAGGCTGTGCGTTGATTCTCTGTCAGCTTCAAAAGAATTTTATTTATATTGATGATGATTATATCATAAACTCACTCAGCTTAATTCATTTCATTACCACGCTTGTCAGTGAGGCGCCACAAGCACTATCGAGTTTTACAGAATACGAACGGGTCTGGGGCAAATTGGATAGAGGCCAAGTCCCACATTTTTTTTAAAACTTACAATGAACTTTGTTTATTACGATACATTTGCAATGCAGTTTCTAAAAATGTAACAATGTCATTACTAAGCAGCGGAAATCATTAGTTATTAGACATTTTACTTAAAAAAATACGTCTTTTTGAATGTTGTTTATCATATTTACATGACTCTGACTGCTACTGCATAATAGATAATGATAAAACCAATAGAAGTTATAAATAGCAAAATTAATCTTAAATTTAACTAAATGTATGTAATGAGTAGTTAGTAGAGCTCTTTGTGAGAGCTCGTCCGGGGAAGTACTACCACCGCACCTATTTCTGCCGCCAAACAGCGATGCTCGCATTGCTGTGTTCCGGTTTGAAGGGTAAGGGCGCCGGTGTAATTACAGGCACATGAGACTTCAAGATCTTTACGTCTAAGAGTGACGGACGCAGTGCATTGCCTTACAGGGCACGTCCTCATTGGACTTGCTCTGTGAGGTAATGCATTGTTATACGCAGAAGTTACCACTTAACACCAGGTGAGCTATCAGCTTGTTCCGTTACTTTTATCATAAAAAAAAAGTCGGGACCGGAAATGCCCCAATGCCTTTGATTCTCATTACGGATTCAGCTCTTGTAAGTTCAAAGTGTTTGCAGAATGACTCTGCTGTGTTCTCGATTACGAGCTAGAGATGAAACAAGTGAAGGTAGTTAGGGTAATGCAATCACAGCTGTCAAACGTCTCTTCGTGTTTGGATGTGGTGTTCCTACAGAATACGTAATTGTGTTTGATACAGTGACGACGGTTCCAGACTTTGAGATATCGGTTGTTTGAAAATGTTATTGGGATGCGATACGAAACAATAACACCCAGACCCGAGCCCTGAGTCTATCTCGTTGTTGTGTTTTCTTGCTATTTTTGGCATTCGGAAACGGATTCGCAAAGTGAAAAATTTTGTATGAAAACCGGATAAGCGCCTCTAGCGGGAGATTTGGGAACTGTTTCTGCGAGTCTATCTGAGATAGACTCGCAGAAACAGTTCCCAAACCTCAAGACTCAGGGCTCTGGCAAGTTTTCTAAACTGTTTTCATACTAAGTCAAAGGTGTTTTGTGACTAAATAGTGACATTAGTGACATTTTCTGCCGTTGAAAGCTTCTTGTGGCCACATCGCTTGACATTATGCTGGGCAGCGAAAGCAGTTCAGAGCTTAGCAGACATAGAACAAACATCTATGTTTGCCACACACAAATTAATGTTTGTTCTGGGTGGGGCTCGAACCTACGACCCAAAGCAAGGAAGACAGAGCTATTACCGACACAATAAATCACAACCTATTCTTATTTATCTTCATTTATTTCTAAATAATATAAAACTCTTTTGAAGCTGACACTTAGACTAAACTATAAGTCCTAGAGGTATGAAATTTGGAGGGTAGTATCCTTATATAGTGCAGGGTGCACTAAGAAAGGAATTTTGAAAAGTCGCACCCTAAAGGCTCTAAAATTAAGATCAAAGATTTTAACCAAATAATTCGTATGCTGCTGCCACGCGAGCATAGCCGCATGCGACAGCTAGTAACTTTATGTAACACACACGGAATTCCATTCTCCTTTAATTCTATGCAAGTCTTAAATACGAACACAATTATAACTCTGTTCTAAACTTTGTTACGTAAAACCTCAAACCACTTTTCCTGTCGTGTACATTGTCGCGTTAGTTCGAAACAGTACTTCCTACTTTTACCTGCTCAATCGTCTGCGACTGTACTTGTGGTGTTATTTAATCTGTGGCTAGACTAAACTTTCACGCCTATATCGGGAAGCAGTGCAATTTCCTAAGCTATTTCAATGTATTTAGGTCTGCATTTGCATAACTATTCAAGCACTGAAATGAAAATCTCTTCTCAAATCTATCTATCTATGTTTGTGAGAATATGAGTCTAGATTTACTTGATAGGTATTAGTTTCTGCCTGCGGGTTTCCTTCAAGTACACAATTATAACTAATAGATTGAATGACAGGCGTCATGGCTCAGTCGGTAATAGCTTTGCCTTCCGTGCTGTGGGTCGTGGGTTCAATCCCCACCGAGAACAAACATTTGTGTGTTATATTTTTTTTTTTTTCTCCCACAAAGCATAATTATACAAACAAGTAAAAGCTACGGGTTAGGTACTAACTTTGTGAGAGACTGGTGCCTGATGTAGATTCGTGAGAATCTGTATTACAGGTCACCAGGCCCCACTCTGCGAGCACAAACATAGATGTTTGTTCTGTGTCTGGGTGTTTCTATGTACTATTATAAGTATGTATTTAAATAAAAAATGTATGTATGTATTCTATCAGCCATCTAGTTTCCATCGTACAAGCTTTGCTTAGTTTGGGGCTAGAAGGCGCTGTGTTCAGTGTCCGTGAATATTTATTTATTTATTATAGGTCCTGTGGTCAAAGTTTCATCCAAATCAGTCTAGCTGTTACAGTATGATTGATAGAAAATTATTATGAAGGTCCAAATATTAGCATTTAACCTTAGTTCATAATATTGATTCTATTAGAAAAATTCCACTAGTTTGACCCTCATTCAATAATGTACCTATTCCCTCTCATGCAACAAACTCCCTTTGGGATGAATTTTGGAAATTTTAAGTGTAGAGTATAAATTGAGCGTATCTTTCCAAAGCTTAAGTTTCTTGAGTCCCTAAAAATTACAGTTTTAAGATGAGATATAAAGATTTTATGCAAAGGAGGATTTTTAAGAATATTCAACACAAAATGTCTTACGTCATGTTTGTCCTAAGCTAACATTGTTCACTCAATACCACAGATAATATAAACACTGTCAAAACCAACACAGACACCACTAGATCATTCACCTGTACAATTACAGTGAAACAGAGCAAGTACGCGTGCAAGCGAGACGCAAGACTCGGGGCAACTGCGCGTGCGCAGCGAAGTAAATCATGCGGGAAGTTTCACTTTGTCAATGCAAGAAAAGTGCGAGTTTTTGACACTCATGCGCAATGAAGAGTTTTTGAACGGAAACCACATTTTTTTCGGATTGAATTTAATCTGTGGCTCTTATACTAAAGACTTAAGCTTTATCGAATGTCAGAAAAAAATCGTCCAATAAAAATCCTTGACTATTCGAGGCTAGGAAAATAAAGAAATCCTATTGGTGGATTTTTTCTTGGACAGTTTATTTTTTCTGTGGTCTTTGAACAAATGTAGAGTACTTAGTTGGATACTTAGAGAGCATGTTCTGGTTGTGAGCCAGCCTAATCAGAAGTCAGGAGTTTAATCTTCCAGACCGGTTAGTTCAAATCAATGTTTAAATCATTAAAAAAGCAAAAACAATAATAACGCTTCCGATTGGTACTGATTTGGACCAGTTGAGCTATCTATAAATCGTTTGCAACGGTTTGTAGATAGCTCAACTGTTTCATTTGTATTTTGTAAATACTGTAAATACTGTACTAGTTGTAATTTTCTTTGACTAAAAATTCTTTATTTCCAAGCAACTGTTGCTGGTACATTTTATATTATACTTCGTATATTAGTCCAATAACTTAAACTTAACTTGTAAAGTTTTTCGTCTGTGCAATTTTGATTGCAGTCGTTTTTATCGATTAAACTACATACAAATTTAAACAAGCTACTATAGACCATAATACCTGCGTTGTAAGGTTTATATTTCACTGACTAACGATAAAGAGTGACAAAATAACGATAACGGGAACACCCAATCAGTATGAGTGTTCTGTCGCCAAAAAAATGAGCATAATTGTGTACGGAATGGAAAAGTAAAGCCCTGCTTTTGAAACATGTTACGAACGCTATTTAACGGACTTTATAAAGCGGAGAGCGTGAATCTCAGTGTAACACTTACTGCACGACATTAGCTATGATTACCTACTGTAGTGGTGATCTTGAAGCGCTTGTGGCTAGGCTTGCTTAGTCAATCTTCACCGATTATAAGTTAAGCGACGTTCTGCGCGGTCACTATTTGGATGGGTGATCGTTAGTGCCATTTACATCCGAGTGCTTCCGTGCGTCGGAGGGCACGTTAAACTGTTGGTCCCGGCTCTGCTACGACGGAGGCCTTAAGGCGGCCTAAAAACTCCGTCCTCAGAGTTCGCCACTAACTAATACGAGCTTGCTTGATGAAACAATGAAGTTTGAATAACATGGCATCACGGTGATATCACGTGTGGGACAAAATTAACGCGTCAATACGGCGTTGATTTTTCAAGAATTCTTTACCAAATGGTATGAAAGTACGTACATTTGGAAGAGGATCTCCGTGTGTCATATACAACTACAGACCTCGTTTATTACAAGAAAAGCTTAAGAATAAGCGTGAATAATGAAAGTGTGGTCGAGAAATGACGAACAAATGGGTTTGTAAGTGATGGAAGGAGGAAAGAAAAATAGTTTTACCTATAAACCTTTGAGTAATGTACTACAAAATTACATAATATTTACATATACACATATCTAAATATATAACTACTTAAGCTAGGCTAAGCTAGATAGTAGGAGCTAAAAATGTAGAGCTCACAAAAAGTATCAATATTAGTATTAATTCAGTAGGTATCTAAAATAACGAAGCACTCTTGGCGTAGCTTGCTGTTGGTTCCAAAGGCGGCCTAAATACTCCGTCACCAGAGTTAGTCACTAAGGGCGGAATACTGAAACTACACTCAAATTTAAACACCACTTAATTACTCTGCCTTTGTCTGACATTACTCATTTGTAATGTGATGGCAATAATTTAAGCAAGAACTTAATATAAGTAGTGTTTGAGTATTTGGCCGTAACTCATACAAACTTACTAAAAACATTGAGTTAAGACTCTAGTGCCTTTCTTTTTCCTCTCTTCAATAATGGCCTGTGTCCGTCATTTCGACAGACAATTTTGCCAATGTCAAGTGTTAAAATTGTAATAAATAAGTCAAGTCAAGTCATTTGTCAAGTCGGCTGTCGTTTGTTTTGAAAAGAAAATGGTGGATTTTCTCTTCAAAACCTAACACGAATTTTCACATTCAGAAAAACCACTTTACACACATTTATTCCAATGGCTCACACTTTATGTTACGACCTAAGTATTATTGGTTAAAATTCCACCAAAATTAAACAACAATACTCACAATAACACAAGAAAAACTATTAAAATAAAAGTGCTATGTGTCGTTTCAAAAAATGTCAAAACTCGTGTCTCTAGTGCCTTTGTGTGTGGTTGACTGAAACTTCCGGCTTATTGACATTTGAAAGGAGACCTACAGCACAGATCATATATCTTATATTAACTACAGTAAACAGACCTTTACTAGGTAGCCTAAGTTACCTAACACAGGAAGCACAAGTTACAAGTTATGCAATAGGTTATGCAGTAGTATTAAATGAACAATTTTGTATTGTTTTGGTTTCTTATTGTGCTGGTAATAAACTGTCATATTTTTCTAATGAGATTTTTCTAGCTGACCCGACAGACAAACTCTTACTGTCAAACAATTGACAGTGTGATATCAAATGTGACATTTAAAAAAAAATTATGGAAAAGGTTAGGGACTTTTACCCCCCCCCCCCCCCTTTCAACCCCTTGCAACCCTTTTTTCGCATTAATAAGAAGCCTATGTCCTTTCTCAGGATTTAGAAATTTCAGACAAATCGGTTCAGTAGTTTTGGCGTGAAAGCGAGACAGACAGACAAACAGAGTTACTTTCGCATTTATAATATTAGTTATATATAATATTAGATTTGAGTTTGAACAAACATTTTGTGTGTGCCAAACATAGATGCTTGTTCTATGTGTGAGCGTCACCATTAGTTTACATATACGATACTTTTTATAGTTATTGGAAGATTATCTAAAAGAAGTTATTTTTCAGTCATAAAAAAATAATATCATTTTCTTATTGACTGTACCTAGTACAAAACCTCTATTATAGAAACAAAAAAGTATATTGTGCTTAAACCATATTGTTTTATCAAAACGCTTTATCCGTTTTTGAAACCATATACATGACAAAGGATTTAATTATGAATTTTGAAAAGCTTTGCAATTATGACCCCTGCAGCTCGGTTCTTTGATCTGGTCATGTTCGTTCTCACAAAGCTGATATAATACACTGGCTGATGCCCGCGCTACTTCGTACGCGCGCGAAACTTTCCACCAAAATATCTGTCAACCAGCATACGATGAACCTCGTGCCAAAGGCTGCTTTTGGTTTAGAGAGGTCAAGCTGTATCACATAATCCACGTCTTTTTTTTTCAATAAATATAGCCTATGTTTCAATCCGGGAAAAGGGCTTTTGAATGGTATAAGTTTCATTGAAATTGGTCCAGTAGTTTAGGCGTGATCCGCGAACAAACAAACAGACAAAATCGATTTTCGGAATCAGAATCGTTTATTTAGTAGATCTGCATATTTAGTTTATCCATATCTTTAATTTAACTTTTTAGCTTTTTTACAGTTTTATAATAGTACTAGCCGTCGCCCGCGGCGTTGCTCGCGTTCCAGACCCTTTAGAGTGTGACTTTTCAAAATTCCTTTCTTAGTGCACCCCTACACTATATAAGGATACTACCCTCCAAATTTCATACCTCTAGGACTTATACCTAGTTTAGGCTGTGCGTTGATTCTCTGTCAGCTTCAAAAGACTTTTATTGATGATATTGATGATGATGATTGATGATGATAGATACTCTGTGACCAAAATGCCCAGTGACCTATGTTATGTAGAAATATTGGCGTTATGCAATTATTTTTGACAAAGAATTTGTTTTTAGAAAAAAATCCCTCAAAGATAGGAATAATAATTACGTTTCTCATGTTCTTATACTACAAACTTTTATCTCATACAAAAAAAAATAGACCTTTATACTAAAACTAGCCGTCGCCCGCGGCGTTGCTCGCGTTCTAGATCCTTTAGGGTGCAACTTTTCAAAATTCTTTTCTTAGTGCACCTCTACACTATATACTCGTAAGGACACTATAATACCCTCCAAATTTCATACATTTTTTTTTATGGTATAAGTAATGGAACAAGCAGATAGCTCACCTGATGTTAAGTAGTAACTTCTGCCTATAACAATGCATTACCTCACAAAGCAAGTCCAATGAGGACGTGCCCTGTAAGGCAATGCACTGCGTCCATCACTCTGAGACGTAAAGACCTACCGACGACGTAGAGACGTAGATACCTCTAGGACTTATGGTTTAGGCTGTGCGTTGATTTTCTGTCAGCTTCAAAAGAGTTTTATATATATATTGATTTATTCACAGACAACTTCTTTTAAAAAACTCTAACGAGGACTTCCAAAACCATCGCAAAACACCGTTAAAAATTCCGAAAACAAAAATTCTAAAAACACTTGTTTTCCATAAACTTGTAAAGAGTTCCTCGGAAGGACAGAAACAACAAAACAACAACAATGTTTATGAAAGACGTTGAATTAAGATGACGACATTCCTGAAGTGCAAAACAAAACTTTCATAAAAGCTTGCAGAATGTTTTGGAAGATATAACCTAAAAATTTTGGACAAAAATGTAATCTCGTTCAAAAAAACTCGGGAAACTTTTATAATATTATATATTAATATATTTAATCACGTACAATTTTGCTTTCAAACTATGCTAAAAGTTTTGAAAAGTATTTTTATACTAAACCGTTATTTTTAAATAGTTTACAAGCTTTGCTAAGTTTGGTGCTAAAAGGCGTTGTGAGAAATGTCCCCGAATTTTTATTACATATTTTTTTAATATTATTATGATGCAATATGCAATATACAGTATCTTATTAAAAGTTATCTTCTATCTTATTAAAAGTTAGAGCGGACATAATCTCCGGCTAAGGTCTAGATTCCGTTATTCTTGCTTCAAAAACGTATTTTAACGCTAAGTTGTACATTATCACTACTCTAACTTGACACTAACTTTTAGTTGAGATGACGTTTAACATTTTTGAGCAGTTACCTATTTTATTTTGCCATGCATTTGGTATCCAGTGTTTTCTCCTTTTACGTCCTCAAAAACTTTGAACATTCCGAACACGCTCAGCATCTTCAAAACAAAGTTAAACGCTTTGAACATTTTGTTCGTAACTTTGAAACTAATTTACAGATGTAAGTTAGTTGTGAAAATCGATTTACTTATACCTACAACTTAGTTGTGAGCGTCCGAATTTTTACGTAAGAAGTATTTTCACTAAGAAGGTAGACTCGAAATCATCATCATCAATATATATAAAACTCTTTTGAAGCTGACTTAGAATCAACGCACAGCCTAAAAGTCCTAGAGGTATGAAATTTGGAGGGTAGTATCCTTATATAGTGTAGGGGTGCACTAATAAAGGAATTTTGAAACGTCACACTCTAAAGGGTAGAACGCGAGCAACGCCGCGGGCGACGGCTAGTTTAGTATATCAGAAAACGTAGTAAGTATAGGTAAGTACTTTAAGGAATAACATTTTGATAGTTCTGTCCCAAGCATGTCATGGTCGCTTGGATCCTGATGTGAATCATGATGTCACATAAGCTGTGTCGCAAATTCAAACGCCAAACTGACCCAAATAGCGACACTTTCTCAAAGCGTCAAGTAGGTAATCCTTATACGGTTATACAGTTTTGAACTTTTGTTTATTGTGGAAGGAGTTATGCAACACCGAATGACTTCTAAGGAACTGATGACCACTAACTCAAGTCTCAAGGGGTGCAGGTTTGATTCCTGTCGCGTGACATTTTCGCAGGTTCTGGCAATTAAACAGGAGACGACTAACTGAGTCGCAAGGGGTGCAGGTTTGATTCCTATCGCGTATCATTTTTGCAGGTTCTGCCAATTATGGGTTCCGGTTCCGGGTATCGTGGTACAGTCAGCATAAGAGTTTGATCATTTGTGACAACAAAATTGTTAACGTAGGTCAGTGATAACTAATTTTTCATCCTTCTATAAAATTGACCTTATTTTATTTAGAAGAAACTTCTTTGTCATGCAATTGCAATAAAAAAACTCATAATTACAAACTAGTTCACAACTCACCTAATTAAAAAAAAACACAAAAAATAGACCACTGCACTCGACACTGCACGTAAGAATGACCGGTACAACCCAAAACAACCTTATATAATAACAAAATAAGAATTGCATAAACATCGTGAATCCGCGTTGTATCAACACGACCATTCAAACACGAACAAAGAAAATCCAACTCTAGCATCTACGAAATAATAATCATTTTCGTAAAATATAAAAGTAGGCTTACGTGGTGGGTTGAGAAAAATTGCGTGATAACTGACTATGATCTTTATTGACGCGAGAAAAGGTAGATTTGGGCTTGTGCGATAATCTCAGGGTGAGTGGAGTTTGAATCGAGTTAGCGCAACTTGGGGTATCCCCGTGAATATTCGCAAGGTTGAAATTCGTGGAGACGGTTTTTTTTTCATTTTGTATTTTATTATCTGTAAGCATGTAGGTATTAACAAAAAAAGTATATATAATAGGTAAATAAGTATTCTATCAGGAATCTAGTTCCTATAGTACAGCTTTGCTTATAGTTTGGAACTAGATGTCGTTGCGAGAAATGTCCAAGAATATTTTTTTTAAAACTTCATCACAGCTTACATTAAGTCGACGCTGAAAAGTCTTGAGTTCAGTGACAACGTTTTTAAAATTCGGAAACATGAGGTTTGGTCTAAACCCAAAATGGCTGCAAATCTGACCAACAGGCAGTTCCGGAACAATTAAACATTTCTCTCACCGGGAACAGAGCCCGTACCTCTTCTTTACATGCTCATCGTGCTCACTGGACCACAGTATCACAGTGTTCTTTTGAGACAACTTATCCGTCAATACAAAGCTTTATATCAAAAATCCAACCACATACATACTACGCGAAAGTAATAAGGTTTAGGGTTTTGGCATAAAGTCAAAAAAGTACCCAACATAACCCAGCGGATACTTACCATACCGAACAAGACAAGTAAACATTGCTCTCACCTAGAACAGAGCCCGCATCTCTTTTACTTGCTGATCGCTTACCAATGCACCGCCGTGTCCGTGCCTATTTTCTGTCAATAAAAAGCCTTATAGTAAAAAGCCATCTCCACACTTATCACACTGATCCCCGCAGCTCTCTGAGATCCTGGTACATGCTTTCAAAACTCCATGTCATGGGTACAATCAGGTATTCCCTTCGATTAAAAACTTGGTGTGTTGAAACTTTTTCACAACTACTTATAACGATCTACATAGAAATAGTCTTTGGGGACGTGGGGAACAATTTTGAAAGAAGAAAGAAAGAAAAAAATTTTATTTTGTTATTTTTTTTTTTTAAATTTACATAGTGAGTGAAACTTAAAATTAATAAAATAACAAAAATGGCCACCACTCAGCATGGTGCCAGGGCAGGGAGAATTTAATTTTGGGGAACTCCTTCAAACTTTATGGTATCCTATGAATAGTTAGTTAAGTAAAATTAAAATACAAAGGGATCAGTGATATTTTATTGAATAAAAGCACTCTTGACTTTGTCTGACTGAAGAGTCTCAAAATCCCCTCGAATTTAAAATTTCGAAATCATTGGGATTATGAGACAAACAGTCTCATAGTCCTCTTGAAGGGGACAGCTCAAAAGGGATTATGAGACTAACCCCTTTATAATACTTCACCTTTGTATACCTAACTAGCTGTCGCCCGCGACTTTGCTCGCGTGGGAGCAGCATACGCATTATTTAGTTAAAATCTTTGATCCAAATTTTAGAGCCTTTAGGGTGCGACATTTCAAAATTTTCTTCTTAGTGCACCCCTGCACTATATAAGGATACTACCCTCCAAATTTCATACCTCTAGGGCTTATAGTTTAGGCTGTGCGTTGATTCTTAGTCAGCTTCAAAAGAGTTTTATATATTTTGAAGATTTGTAGTGTGACTAATGTGACTATGGTTGCATTTTTCTAACCTAACCTTATGTTACTATACTATAGTTTTGGTCAGTAACATCAAGTTCAATAACCGATTTAAGTCCATGTCCATGACATTAATTTAAGACTACTAACCGAAAAACACACATCAAGATTATGCAATTACTTCTTCATGAATCATACCCCATTTTAAGAAACTAAACTATTATGAACCTTAATACCTTCGAGATAAAGACGGATGTGATTCAAAGTTTATTCTAAAAACTACAAGCGATTATAAACTTTACGCGGTAGAGATAAAGCTGGAGGTAGATAGTGAACTGTTAACTTTCTACTGAGAAAGTGGAAGGGATGGCTTCAAACCGGATCTTAGTGCAGTAGTGAGAAAGAGGTCTTGATACTTTGATGAATCATTACAAGCTGTGTTTTTGCGTAAGGCACCGCTTATTTGGACTGGCAGTAACTCTGCTGTAACAGTGTCCTTGACACATCTGCCCCCAAGTACCGTTCTTCTTCTTCTTCTTTACCTTATACGGCCTGTGTCCGTCATTTCGACAGACAATTTTGTCGATCGTATAATTTGACATTTATAATCGTCAAAATTCGTTTTATTGACAGTTCTTTGCGGGTACGTTACCAACTTAGTCGATCGGTAGACAAATTCGTTAAATTTTAACGAATTGGCAATGGTGTATGTTTACTATGTTTTGATTCTGACAAACGAAAGTGATTAACAGTGATATTGACAGTATAGGTACTATCGAGGATCAAGATCTTTTATGAAGTATCTACTGAAGAACATGAAGTCGAAAATGTCTGTTGTCTTTTGAACAAATGACAAGGAACTCTTTTGAATACATTTGCATGGAAATAGTAGTTGACAATCCCTACCTCTACTACCACCTAATGTCTATGATTAAACACAAAATTACATGCAGAATGCTAGTCTAAGCTGGAGGCGTAATATTTCCTACTTGCTTACCGTTCAATGAACACAGATCAATGCAATACACTCCGATGAGTTTTACGACTTCTGCACATACCAATGTCTCGAAATCTACCTCTCCATGGAGTTGGGAAAAATAGAAGTATTTTAATTTCTAGTATTTATAGGTATCAAACAACTTGGATATAATATTAACTTCAAAAAAGAAACGCAAACTCAATATGAAGTGTTTATTTTCAAAATAAAAGAATATAAAAATGTTTTTAAATAATTATTTCAGTAATAAATAATAAAAACACATAGAGATACAATTTTCACATCCGACATTCGGATTTTCTGTTGAAAGCATTTGAAAAAAATGATATTATGGTCTCCATGGCCTATTCTTTTAATTTTCTGTCAGTATAATAACTAGTCTTATTTTTGTTAGAATACTAATAGCAAATACAAGATAAGAGTTTTCGTATTTTTCATTTAACATTTTATTTAACCTAAAAATAAATATTGTAATAAAACTATTTTTTTTGTGACTAAAAGTTCTAACTAAAAATTCTTAACGAGAGTTTCAATGTTTATTTTTTAATAAATAATAATAATAATTATTCACGGACACTTAACACAACGCCTTCTAGTCCCAAACTAAGCAAAGCTTGTACGATGGAAACTAGATGGCTGATAGAATACACACATACATTTTTTTTTGTAAATACATACTTATAATACATAGAAACACCCAGACACAGAACAAACATCTATGTTTTACAACACACAAATGTTTGTTCTCGGTGGGGATCGAACCCACGACCCACAGCACGGAAGGCAGAGCTACTACCTAATTTACAAATGTCTTCTACTATTTATGATAATTATAGACTTATATTTATTGGAAATATAAAGCCCTAGTTAAACAATAGTATAAAAATATCATAATTGTTTTCACACGAATCATTTTTTTAACGATAAAAAAATTCGTCAAAAAACTTAAGGTGTCGTAAGTTTAAATAGGGCTTTACTTTTATTAAATAAAATATACAGACATTCAATAATTTACGTTCATACAAAAATAAATTACCTAATCATACATTAAATTCCACTCATACAAAAAATACATTAGGAAATGAAGATAATGTAAGTTTAAATCCGGCTTTACGATTACAAAATAAAAAAAATTATACTCATACAATAATTTACGTTCATACAAATATATATTACCTATCATACAATAAATAACACTCACACACATAAATAGAAGCATTAAAAATGATTATAATTATGCAGACAACAATATTTTTAAAATTAAACAAATAATATAAAATACACAAAAGACAACTTAAACTAAACAACAAAAATATGGTAGGTTCATAAACTTAAAATAATAAACCAATAGGTATATTTTGTAGTTACTTCGTTAAATAAAAATCAAAAAATAACTTAATTGTAATGTTCTTCGCCTTGATGGTAAAATGGTATCTTGAGACAAAAATAGAGCCATATTTTCAAAAGGTCTGGAGCAAATTGGATGGATCCCAGGTCCTACATTTTTTAAAAACTTGCTATAATGGAACTTTGTTTGTACAATACATTTACAATTCAGTTTTTAGAAATGTAACAATGTCATTATAAAGCAGCGGGAATAATTAATTATTAGATATTTTACTTCGAAAAATTCGTCTTTTTCAATGTTGTTTATCGTATTTACAGGTGTTTACGTCAAAATAATTACTTTATTTTGCGTTTTCGTGACTGCTACTGCATAATAGATTATGATAAAACCAACAAAAGTTATAAATAACAAAATTAACTAAATGTATGCAAATCGGGACCTGAAATGCCCCAACGCCTTTAAGGACTTGCTGATGACTATGTTATGAAAACCACAGACCATCTAAAACTGAACGTCTCGCGTTTTCTTTCGGTTGACGCATAGCCGGATGTTACAAAATGATCCTTGTACGTATGAGTAATAAGTTTCATTTCACATCGAATGACAGGCCCGTATGCTGACTTACTCAAGCACTGATCCGGACGGACTCAAGCATAGACTTTTAATGAAAATAATTATCTGCTCGAATCAGTGCTTGAGTAAAGATTTCTGTATCAGCACACGGGCCTAAAACAGAAAGGATAATTATAGAGATACTAACTAACTCATAGAGTCACTAACTCATACAAGCTTGCTTGCTTTACCTACTAGTGAAGCTTCCTAGCCGTCACCAGTTTATTGATATCATGATAAGCTGCTATCATAGTATGTGCTGGTCCAGCATTAGTGGAACAGGTTGGGAAGGCTTGCATGCAGTCCATGCGCTCTTGGCCTCGTCTCGCAGCTCGCATGTATCTGAAGAAGCGGAGGATCTCAGGGTTGTCTGATACAGGGCGGCGGAGCTCGTTCAGTTCTCTGGAAAGAATCACATTCGTAAACATAAACCCTTTCAACACGGAACTGGATTTATCGAGGATTTAGACCCGGTCTAGCTAGGCTCGGCCTAAAGTTAAGGCCCAGTTACACCATACCATTTTTTTGTACGTGCCAGTGCACTAATTGAGTGCAATAGTTGAAGCGCATTAATTGACGTTCAAGAATTGTAAGCAACTGTTTACACGCGGATATAGTAAACAAAGTTGAATGCAATTATTGAATACAACTCTTGACTGTCAAAGTAAAGTTTTGAAACAAAACTTGTATACCAAATCAAAAATGTTACGTGTCCATGCAATTAATTTATTGCATTCAATTATTGAACTGGTATGTACAAGAAAATGGTATGGTGTAATTGGGTCTTTAGGCTCGAGTTAAAACTGAGACGTGATTATGAAAGACTGAACGAAGTTTTTCTAAACCCGTTCTTTTGTGAGTTATTGACTCAAAACTGACAGTAAATTAAGTCGAAAAATAAATTATCGGCAAAACAAACCAAACAAGGGATATCAGCATGCTTTGTTTGGCACAGATCTCCCTAACATACTTCCAGTTTTCCCTATCTCGTTGGAGCTTTCTCCAGCTTTCACCAAGAGGCCATAAAATTATGAACATTACCGACCACCTGGCGTAGGACAAGAGAGGAAGATGATGATGATGACACTTACATCATCATCATTAATCGCTTAATTTTCTTAATAACGCACCTGCTTAGTTGTGCTGAGACGAGATTGCTATACGGAGCATACTTCGCCGGCATGGCGTACATCAGACATATCAGCTGTTCCCGGCAGCCTTCCAGCTTCACGTCATGGGCCGCCTGGCCTCCAATCATACCGTTGTGCATCCCGTCGACTATTGCGTTTTCTGATGGAGCTAATCCTGGAAATCACGTCAAAGTTTTATGTCAAACGGAGACATACAAAGTATCGGACTTCATGTAAAAAAAGTTCCTTACGTCACATCATATTAGATGATAATCTGATCACCCACTACAAATAATTTTACTGCTTTTGTCGTAAGCTTTGGTCTCGCGATCGTAACGCATAACACAGCGGTATGATATATGCACTATGCAGTGCCGGACACATAATGGTTTCTTGTTACGTCATAGTCTGCGTTGCGAGGAGCAAACGCGGTACTCTGCGTTTTGCTGCACACCGCAGCCTTGTGCGTTACGATCGCCGAAATGCTGCTTTTAGATTCCTAAAGCAACTCAATATTTTACGGCACCTAATTACACCCGGCAATCGTTACAAGACTGTCTTTCTAGCTAGTGTAAGAGGCCTCTTCAGAAGTCAACAGCTTCTGATGCTGCCTGAATTTACTCGGAGTCCTAAGAGCATGTCTTAACAGATAATGATGATAATTGCGTGTCTTGATGATGGACTGGCACCGGTTTCTTCTCGATATTTTCCTTCATCATTTGAGTCTGATAGGGTGCACCAATACAGTGTTTCCGTAGTGATCAAAGTGCGTACACAATTGGATTTGACTACACCATTGAATTATTTTTTCTGAAGAATCTTCTACCACATATCATATCCTCCCCTAAAAATGGAGTCATAGAATTCAGGCTTAAATACTTACCAAGTCTTGCAAAGATGCCGTCGAGACGCGAGAGTAGAGGAGAGTAAAACGGATCATAGTTGCTGAGGATCATCGAAGATGCTGGAATCTTCTGGAATACCTGGAACCATAATAAGTAAATTAGTTGTTTTCTAGATATTCTAATATTAATCGGCAAACGGAAAAGGGGATTAACGACCGAATGCAAATGAGTAATGTCAAACAAGAGGCAGAGCAATTATAAGTGGTGTGTGTTTAAATTTGAGTGAAGTTTCAGTACCGGCCCTTAGCAACTAAGAGTGATGGATGTATTGCAAATGCCACACAGGGCATGTCCTCGGACATGTTTTGTAAATTATACTGTTGTTGTAAGTAGAAGTAGCTGCTCAAATAGATCTTCTATCAACTCTGTGACGCTAGTATTTACAAAGTACCTTGTAATTGTTAGAAGACGCCATTTGGTTCTGATAATAGCTGTTTTTTGATGGCATGTGCTGAGCTGTGGCACCAAATCTGAAAAAAAGAACATTTTGATACAGGAATCTACTTAGACAAATAAAAAAAAAAAATGTATGTATGTATTCTATCAGCCATCTAGTTTCCATAGTACAAGCTTTGCTTAGCTTGGGACTAGAAGGGGTTGTGTTAAGTGTCTGTGAATATTTATTTATTTTTATTTATTTATTAAAATGCCTCGTCATAGTAAGTACCTACACGTGCACATCAAGGCACACTGGTTAAACGGAAGTATTTATATTATTGTAAGTAGCATAGGTACCCCTATTTAACAAGCTTGTTTCTTGCAGATAACCAACATTTTTTAACCTCAATATTTGTGAAGTTTTTTTCCTTCAAGGTAACTTGGTTATTTCAAAGGAACTTTTTTTCCTTTTAGATAACCTACAATAGAACAAGTTATCTGTCAAGAAAAAATAAACCAGCATAACGGGTTTATTACCTACATATCACGTGCAAGGGTGTTTTAAAATTCTTCAAGAGTCGGCAACGCGATTTGATACCTCTGGTGTTGCAGGCGTCCATAGGCTACGGTAACCGCTTCCAATCAGGCGGGCCGTACCGTTTGCCTACTTAGTAGTATAAAAAAAAAGTGTCTTCTTTAATAAGTTAAATTGAAACAACTGGTTATATCAAAGGAATTTATTTTCCTTGTAGATAACCGACAGTTTAAATTACTCTATACATGGCGTTATGCTATTTTTTTATCAAGCTGAAATAAAACCATTTTTTGACGTCAGTATATTCTCACTCCTACGATGATAATGTTACCTAAAACGATATATTCCAGAAATCCCCACAAAGAAATCCCTACCAGTGGGGATTTCAGTTTATTCCCTAGAAATACCCACTGCTATGACGTAGCATTTCTACGACGTAGCAGTGGGGATTTCTGGATTTTTTTCCAGAAATCCCCACTAAGTATGTGGTCCCTATCAAATACCTTTCTTGGCTGAAATTGGCTGAGTTTATATTTCTATTAACAACTTTAGCAACTGAATATACATTAATTCAATTAAAATAATATAAATATACTACATGAAATGATTTTGTTCGCCTGGAATTATGTATCTAGGTTCCATGATCCCGATAGAAGGAAACAATTTTGTAAGTAATAGCGCGTGCACACTATGCCCGGCATGAATGCCGCGATTAATTCCGGAATTATTGCCACAGCAACATCGCCTTTATTCTCACCAAAGAGCTAGGGCATGAACTTGGCGATGTTGCTGTGGCAATAATTCCGGAATTAATCGCGGCAATAATTCGGGCAGCGGCATGGGCAATGGGCATGTGTGAACGCGGTGTAGGAATAAAGGCGATGTTGCTGTGGCAATCATTCCGGAATTAATCGCGGCATTCATGCCGGCAGCGGCATGGGCATGTGTGAACGCGGTGTAGGAATAAAGGCGATGTTGCTGTAGCCATCATTCCGGAATTAATCGCGGCATTCATGCCGGCAGCGGCAATGGCATAGTGTGAGCGCGGTATTATATAAATGCGAGATGAATTCAGGTAGATTCGCGTACAAAATTGCTTTTCTGAAACTGGAATTATGGTTCACTTACGTTACGTGAT
The DNA here is from genome assembly GCA_918843925.1 of Eulithis prunata. Taxonomy (NCBI): domain Eukaryota; kingdom Metazoa; phylum Arthropoda; class Insecta; order Lepidoptera; family Geometridae; genus Eulithis; species Eulithis prunata. Next base: position 4,655,814 of record OU974030.1, on the reverse strand, counting down.
CCGGTTTCAGATAAGTATCTACTTTGTTGTTCCAATCGTGATCGGATAACGTGGCGGCGATTCTGTTGTTACAGCAAATTAATTAATATTATTTATTTATTAGTTTACTAGCCGTGGCCCGCGGCGTTGCTCGCGTTCTACCCTTTAGAGTGTGACGTTTCAAAATTTATTTCTTAGTGCTCTACACTATATAAGGAAACTGCCCTCCAAATTTCAGACCTCTAGGACTTATAGTTTAGGCTGTGCGTTGATTCTCTGTCAGCTTCAAAAGAGTTTTATATATGACGAAGCAGGGCCCCCGTGATTATTTTTAAAAAACGTGACACCAGCATTGCTGGCGTCACAACTTCCATGGTCAGGGCTGTCGCCCATCTTCGATGATCAAAGTAAACACCAGTAATACTTTCTTTAATTTATTCTCCGATTATTAAGGAGGTCCGATCGCTACGACGGCTCGAGTGGGAATGCCTGAGTCCGGCGTGCGATCGGCCTTTTATAGCAAAACTGGGCGAGTCATTCGTTTGAACAAAACACCTACCCTCGCACAATAAAAATAGTTTTTACATTACAAATTATTACAATTTGATAATCAAACGTTTTAAATTATTTTAAAAGCTATTAACATGTGTAAATCTATTTCTAAATGTCAACGCGTGATATAAACAATGACTCACATGTTTTCACATCAGAAATACAACTCTCTTACAAACAGAATACATCAAAAATAATCTGTATTTAATCCTAAGCATTATTAATCAATTACTTTAAGTTTTTAAACGGAATCTATTACCTAATTACAATAAACAAATCTGATTTGAGTTTGAGGTTATTCCGGATACGTGTTTTTGTTCCTTATTTGTTTTGAAGTGTGGCAACCCGCCGACATATATATTTAGAAGATCTAGCTTTATATAAGTATAAAATGATTAAATGCCACTCTCTTTTAGAATACGATACATTCCCTTGTTGAATAAGAAACAACATTAAGAGTCCTATAATAAAGTTAAGGGAGCAAAAAATTGTTTCTTATTCAAAACATACATACATTATTAGGGTATCCTTACATCGTAAAAAACCTTATGGGATTCTGTATAATTCTTTTGTATGTCAAGTCAAAGACCCAATTAGGTACAGTCAGCTCCACCAACTGGTTTCAATAACGTTTTTATTAGATCAAAACTGTATAATTTTTTTTGTACTGAAAAAAAAAGTGGTTTACTAATATTTTTTAAAGCTAGAAAGAATTCTGGTATTTTGTGATAAAGATACAATATTTTTGGTGTTCTATACTCCTTTTTTTATAGATCTTTTTTATTTATTTGTTCAAAAGAGTTTTATATATATTGATCATGATAATGATGATGATTAGTAATTATTTGCTGAGACAGACATCAATTATATTTTTTACTACGTTTTTAATGAAAAAAAATATGTAATAAATTGAATCAAGTAAATAATTACTAGGTACCTGTCTGCTACGAAGGTACTAATTTTTATGTTAAGTTAATGAGGACTAACAATATTTTTTTCATATAAAACGATCTTAAAATACTTAGAAACTGTTATATCAAACAACATGAAAGCATCTTCCAATTTTCTTCAATTTCCGGTCTCTTTATTCTCAAAGAAGTGGTACCATGATTTTCGTTCGTTGCATGCCGATAGATGGCGTTAGACGTAAGGCGGAACTGCATGCCGATAGATGGCGTTAGAGGTAAGGCGGTTAACAGGTTATCAGTCAATCGTTTTTAGACAGAATATTTGTAAAATATTAACTAGTCTTATTCGGCTGGTGGCTATGTTAGCTATACGTATAGTTTGGTTGTTTACGTCGTCTCAAGATACTTGTGAAATTATAAATTATTTATTTTGGCAGAAGTATGGTTGTAAGACATCATTAAAATGTATTGGATTTAGTTGAAGTACTAGTATAGTATAATTATCATATTATTATCAATCATCAATATATATAAAACTCTTTTGAAGCTGACAGAGAATCAACGCACAGCCTAAACTATAAGTCCTAGAGGTATGAAATTTGGAGGGTAGTATCCTTATATAGTGTAGGGGTGCACTAAGAAAGGAATTTTGAAACGTCACACTCTAAAGGGTAGAACGCGAGCAACGCCGCGGGGGACGGCTAGTACATAATAATTTGGTGGTTGTAGGCACTTTTCAGCCTATACGGTAACCGTTTTCCGTCAGGGAAGCCGTACGATTGTTTTTCTGACTTGGTCGTAGGCATAGACGATTTTTTTATTTCTTGAGAATATGGGGACCGGTTATAGAATAAATCAATAAGGAAGACAACAGGAAAATGTTCCAATACCGACCCAATTTGCCTATTAACCAATAAAAGGTTCTTGGTACTGAAAATGGAATTTTCAAATTGATTATCAAATATTGGTCTTTGGCAAAATTCAGATAAGCAATCATGTTTCGGAAGCACCTGAGTGGAATGTGTTTTTTGTAAGGATATATTATGTCGAGTCGAGTCATAATGGGTAGGTAGGTACCTAAGTAAAATTTAATAGAAAAATGTGCTTGTATATAGAGTGGGTATTCACATTACTAAAGCGTTTGCGCGACGAACTGGATGCCTTCGAGAGAGGATGGTGGGAGGAGGCTCGGGACAGAGAACATTGGAAGTCTATAGGGGAGACCTTTGCCTAGCAGTGGGACGATATAGGTTAACAAAAAAAAAAAAAAATCACCTTACTAAGAGTTGAAAGTTAAAAATATATTACCTGGACATATCAATATTCCCCACGTCATTGCTCTCGGGCTCCGCAGCGCCATACATATCAGGGTACACGTAAGCTCCTTGAGGGTTCGTTTCGTACCCCATCACGTCTTTCTGGTCGGAGTTGTATGAAGTAGGTTCTTCTGCGTTTACTGGAGGGTAGCTGGCTTGGCTGGACCCGGCTGAGAGCTGAGATATTCCTGAAAAAAGAATGGAACAAGTTAGTTTGCTGTTAAGGGTAGGTGGGACCTTAAGAAAGAACGAAAGAAAGAAAAAGAAAGAAGAAAAAAAGGTAGCTGAAAATGGGACCTTAAGAAAGAACGAAAGGAAGAAAGAAAAAGAAGGAAGAAAGAAGAAAAAAAGGTAGCTGAAAATAGAGGATAGCTGAAAATCAGTGTTGCTCTCGAGCAATATTACACTGAGCTATAACCTGTTTGTCTACTGCAGCACACACAATACACAATACACACGTCCGAGAGACACAGGCAGGTAGTGTTGTTGTATTGTTTTATAGTTTATATTTTAGTTTTAGTTATAGTGCAATAGTATTGCTTCCTGTTTATGTTATTAACTTTGATGTGTGTGTTTTAGTGGCAAATAAACGTATTATCTATCTATCTATCTAAAAGGAAGGGAGGCAGGAAGAAAAAGGAGGAAGAAAGGAAGGAAGAAGGTATTTTATTTTGTAAGTATAATTTCTTTTCTATCTATACACATTCTACAGAGCCTGGTGGGAGGGAGCCGGCGATCGTTAAAACTGGAGGGATATGGGGAGACCTTTGCCCAGCAGTGGGACAGCTGCGTTCTTACGCAGAATACAAAACGAAATAAAATATGGGAATAGTCATATTAGGTACAGGATTTAAGTCTATCCACAACATTTTACTTTTAGCGAAATACACGGGCTTAGCAATCTCACAGTAAGTAAATGTCAAGGATTAGCTTTCAGCTCTTTTCAGAGATCTCGGAGCGATGTGTCAAGTTGAAAAACAATTTTCAGAGTACTTTTTAAGGGGGGTTCTACCATAAACATTATTAAGCTTATAGCTGTGGTTAAATGGTAGGAGTTTGAAAGGGTTTTAGTGTTATGACGGGGTTCGTAAGGTTGTACCTATGTCCTGAAAAATTCAGTTACAATTTGTGGCGAATTGTAGTTCTCTTGCAAATATTTCTACATGCCAACCACCATAAGTTGTTTCTGTGGCACTCAAACCTAGATGTAATTGCTTTAATCTCGGCGTAGTGCATGCAGAACGCCGGGATGAGCTTGGCTAAGCATCCCTGTATCATCATCTCGTTATCTTAGGCCTCTACATCTATTGAAGATGATTTATATAGCGTCAGGAGGCAACCTATGTCTACTCGTTACAGGACACTGAAGTCCCTGTATACAATGTAAGTAACTATCTTTACATTAAAATAAACTTATCAAAATAACATGAATCGAATTAGTTGTTAGGGTATAGTGGTGGCCGTTTCAGTGAGTACGCCCTTTTAAGAAGGAAAGCGAGAAAAAAGCCTTGGCAGATATTTATTGCTCCTGTAAATATCTGGCGCAATTAATTTGTGTTATTTGTTGAAGCGAGTGGGTGATAGACGTGTGATAATGTGGATTATTGCGAAGTGTATTCTTTGAGAAGGAAAATGTTGCTATGGCAAATATAGTGTTACGTGAATGTAAGCATATTTTCATATTATATCTTTTTTTATTTGATTTATCATAAAAAATATTTTTACTAATAAATGCTTATTTTTGATGAGAAAAGCAAGTCATATTGTGCTAAATAGTATTGTGATGTGCTACTTTGGGCCAATTCAAATAATTTTAAAGTTGAACGAGTGAATTATGGAAAACATTGATAAAATATGGTTCATAAAAATATGTTTTTGGTCGATTTGGGCGATTTGCATTTTTCTCCTTTGTTTACTATTTGGTACTAGTATAGTATTATATGATCTGTGCTGTGCTATAGGTATAATAATAGGAGTGTTACAACTTACAAGAGTGGTACAGTTGTTCTATTTCACGAAGGCGGATTAGCTATGTTTGTAGTAGTGCGTGCACATACACCAATCGCACGCCCCGTCTTTTTCTATCTCAATACGTTTGAGTGCTGCGGAGCTTACGCACACAAACAAAGACAACCCGCCTTCGTGAAATAGATCAACTGTATGGTTTGGAAACTTCAAGCTCTGTATTTCTTACCTTTCCCTAGAATCTTCCCGAAGCTCCCCAGTATGCTGGGCAGGAACATCGCCAGCAAGACTGACTTGATCAGCACTTGCCCTCCAATGAACAGCGGTAGAAGAAACTTGTTCAGGCCAAATGCTGGAATCATAATAAAATACTTTTTATTAATTTATTTATACATCATCTTAGGCTGCACTTGAGTGATGCGGTGATTGGATTGGGCGCATTTTTCCAGAATGGTCATGGGTTCTATGCTTATCTAAGTATCTACTTAAGATTGTATCTAACAATACGAAAACTTCACTTGTATTTGGTTTGATGGTCGCGGGCCGGATTTTAAAGGATTTGAAATCTGCGTTGTGTTTTTCAAATGTAATTTTCAAAATGATGTGTTTTACGAAAATTCAAAGAGATATAAAAGCTCGTGTTTCTTTTGAGTCATCATCATCATCTTCCTACCCTTGTCCCACGCTAAGTGGGGTCGGTACAACATGTCTTCGTCTTCCACTCTCCTCTGTCAGCCGTCATCTCGGTGTTCAGTCCTTTCTTACTCTCTTTCTTAGTTTCTTTCTCGTGTTTCTTTTGTGTGAATCCACATTTTAAAAACAAAATAATTCGAAATCATGGTTATACTTACATCTGAATCCTATAAACTTCGCAGCTTTCGGAAGATTGATGGAAACCACATGCGTATCAATAAAATTCTTGACTTTCTGATACATTCTATACTCGTACGTATATTTGCTGAATAACGCTCGTTCTTCGCTTCCCTGCACGTCTTTTCTATCTTCTTTCTTGACTCCACTAGGCTTTATTTCAATTCCTTCTATAATTTCATATCTGTCTCTATCCATAGCTTTATCTATTAAACTTTCTATTTCCAGTTCTAGTTTATACAAAGTCTTATTTACATTTATATTTTTTTCTGCAATAGTACTTACTATTTCAACAACACTATTTACAAAGTCGAAACTACTACTATTAGAACAACTATGGCATTGATTATCTAAACCTATTTTGGTATTGCTTTTTTCGCACGTGGCTTGAGTTATAAGAAGCATGAGTAGGAGGCTACACCTCCATTCCATTTTTCTATAATCTCCTTGTGGTTTTTGGTTTGTAGAGTCCATTTTTGTTTGGCTGCAACCATCACCGTAGATTCGTCTTGTTGTCTAGTGATGGGGAATTCTGAAACAAAAGAAATTTATTTTTATTTTTTATAACACGAGTTTATTTAGACCACTGCGCCGTAAAAGACCATATAGCTTTTAACTTTATGTGCAATATTATGAACCATTGGTAGGTGATTCTGTGCGTGGGTTTTATAGCGGACAGAAGAAAAAAAAACACTGAGTTAAAACTTTTATATTATAGTATAGGTAAGCTTAATTCTAGCTACACACCTACGCAGTCTGAGTTCGTGCAAAATTGATAGGTGTGTGACCGGCAAATAGGATTACCAGATGATTTTTTTTTTACCACTGCATAGGTATTTTATACAAGGTAGTCAACTCTCTTGCTTTTGCGTTTTGTCTCAACTTTATATCCATATTCGTGCGGACCTATAATTGGTCAAGGACGGATTAACACAATTGGCCTATCAGACGCTTAATTGGGGTTATTCCCATCGAGCCCACCCGCCGGCCAACTGGTGGGCCGGATGGGAAAAAGAAAAGTTAACTTAGAATCAAATCATAAACAAAAAGCATTATTAAAAAAATTTATGGAGTCTCAAAAACACATGGTTCGATTGATCGAACCAACTGGAAAAAAAGTTTACCTAGTCAGATTGATCGAACGATGCGGTTGCACCACGTGGCCAGAAGGCACTTAATTGTAAGTAGCTTAATCAGTATCACGGCTGTGGTCTTCCATAAAAATAAAGAAATAAATAAATTTGTTAAAACGCTGACAGCCGTCGATCAACTTTTTCAATAACCTCTCAAAATAAATCACTGAAGGCATTTATGAAAAAACGCATACAATAGTGTTGTGTGCAATAATATTGTACAAGGTTCAGCGTAAATATTGTTTTCAATCGAACAAGTTTTCCGACCAAAACCGTTTTTTAGTGTTTTCCACATATTTTGTACTTTTCGTTTAGAAAACTTGTTTGGAACAAAATTATATTTATGTTGAAGTTTGTGCAATGATATTGCACACAACACTATTGTTTGCGATTTTTCATATATTACTTTAGTTATTTTATATAATAATAATAAATATTCACGGACACTTAACACAACGCCTTCTAGTCCCAAACTAAGCAAAGCTTGTACGATGGAAACTAGATGGCTGATAGAATACATACATAGGTAATTTTTTTTTTGTAAAAAAAAATATATTTTATAGAAATCAAATAATATCATATCTTATCATATCTTTTAGAAATGTTGAAATGCGCGACCGAGAAGTTGTTCGACAGCTGTCTTTAATTTTATTATATTCGAAATAATAAATGAGATCCTCTCGAAATTGTAGGTAGGTAAGTAAATATGCCTTTCGCAATAAAGCAAAAAAATAAAAATTGACGTAAATAAAACTCTCGGTGAAATATTTGTCCTCAATATTAGCTAAATAAGGAAAGAAATAGGGCATTTTTTATTAAAGGAAATCATCTTATTCATGGGAAAATAGAACGTACTTTTGTAGTACTTTTCCATTCAAACTACACGGAAAAAATCTCATTGAAATAAAAAATACTATTTATAAACTATATACCGTTAATATTACCATTTATATCAAAGTTAAAAACCAGCAGCAGCTTTATATACGAAAATGCGTGGGTTTGATTGCCGAGAATTTTTTTCCAATAGGTTTAAGTGCAGTTTTTTTTAATTAAATAGTAACTCCTGCCTTTTAGCACTTTTTGAACCTCACCGCTTAGAATTTCCCACCACTAACTCATCTCAATAAAATACCCTGTATAATTGAGAGTATATACACCCTGTATAATGTAGCCTATTTCATAATTCTCTGTTTTGCTGCTTCCTTTGCAGACGACTGTCATAAATAATGTTTAATTAGTTACAAACACAATAGTCGTGTCTCAGACGCAAATAAAGATAATTATAATTAAATTGTCAAGATAATTATAATTTAGGGAACATAATGGTGAATTCTGTTGCTACTTATGTACTGTTTATACCAAAGACGACAATAATAAGTAAGTCCTTTGAGAACGAAAATGAAAGAGTAACTCATTTCGGATCAAAGCTCCGAGTCTGTCTGTGCATTTGTTATTGTAGAATCTATAATGTAAACACTGCTAGTTCTTAGCTGTCAATGTCAAACTGACATCTCTGACGTAAAGAAAAAAACGTCTCCCTTCTTCTTTCTGCATGGCTTCCGCCGATACCTTTGTGCTCCGTCCCAACCCTGATAATAAAATATCTACTTCAACAACTGCTGGATTTTACTGAAAACCCCTTCACTTATGACTCTCGACTCGAATATAGCACACGCAAACGCATTCGCATAGCGAGACATTTAGTTGGGAATTGCACAATTCCCAATTCTCCCGCTAGAGGCGCTTAACCGGTTTTCATTCAAAATTTCTCGCTTTGCGAATGAGTTTGCGTGTGCTATACTCGAGTCGAAAATCAAAACAAATGCACAGACTCGGGGCTCAGGTGGGTTACTCACGACCACAGTTCTTCTTCTTCTTCTTCTCTTCGTTAATGGCCTGTGTCCGTCATTTCGACAGACAATTTGCCAATGTCAAGTGTTAAAATTGTAATAAATAAGTCAAGTCAAGTCATTTGTCAAGTCGGCTGTCGTTTGTTTTGAAAAGAAAATGGTGGCTTTTCTCTTCAAAACCTAACACGAATTTTCACATTCAGAAAAACCACTTTACACACATTTATTCCAATGGCTCACACTTTATGTTACGACCTAAGTATTATTGGTTAAAATTCCACCAAAATTAAACAACAATACTCACAATAACACAAGAAAAACTATTAAAATAAAAGTGCTATATGTCGTTTCAAAAAATGTCAAAATTCGTGTCGACCACAGTTCCAATCCGGCTCCATAGATTTTGACAGAAGTCCTGTCATTTTTCAGTACAAAATGACACGAAATCTGTCAAAATCCGGATCCCATTTTGGAACGGCGGCGGTCAAGAGAAGCCCTCCAGGTGTTTCTGAGAGCAAAATGTTCTTGGGTGCACATCGTCTTTAATTTTAAATGGTTTTGGAAGCTAAATGGCCTTTCCAATAGTAAGTCCTCTATTAATAATGTCTTTAAATCAGTTTGAACATTACGGAATAACAATCAAGGAGCAGTTGTCCTAATTTCAGAAAGTATTTAGTACAGCTGGACATAAAGTGTGAGCCATTCGAATAAATGTGTGTAAAGTGGTTTTTCTGAATGTCAAAAATCGTTTCAGGTTTCGAAGAGAAAATCCACCATTTTCTCTTCAAAACAAAACGACAGCCGACTTGACAACGACTTGACTTGACTTATATTATTTAAAATTCACCACTTGACACTGGCAAAATTGTCTGTCGAAATGACGGACACAGGCCATATAGGTTTAAAAGAAGAAAAAGTAGTACAGCTGGGTTTTAAATCAAAATAAGTCTTAACGCATTTGAATTCTTCATATAAAACCTCTTCGTAAAATGTGCTGTCAAATAATCGCATCAGCCGTATTAATGACGTAGCGACTTCGTAGCGGCAACGTAGCAATGACGTAGCGGAATCGTAGCAGTATCGCATACCGTAGCGTTGACGTAGCAATGTCGTAGCAGCAACGTAGCAAGGATTCATTGAAAGTGTACAACATTTATTATTATTTTCTACTAGCCGTCGCCCGCGGCGTTGCTCGCGTTCTACCCTTTAGAGTGTGACGTTTCAAAATTCCTTTCTTAGTGCACCCCTACACTATATAAGGATACTACCCTCCAAATTTCATACCTCTAGGACTAGGCTGTGCGTTGATTCTAAGTCAGCTTCAAAAGAGTTTTATATATATTGATTTGAATAAAAACAGAGAAACACGCTTTTTTACTTAGTTTCATGTGTATTTTGTAAATATTGTGTATACCTACTGTATTAGTTATAATTTTCTTTGCGAATAAAGGTTAGTTCGTTTTAGAATAAATCCAAGTTATTTAGGTAAGTAACCCCACAATATTTCAGGAACTTTATTGACATAAGACTTTTTGTGCCAACAGCAATAATTTCAGTAGCTGAAAGTTATGACAGTGTAAACATGTTTTCTTGGAAATATGTTACATCATTAAATTATTAGGGCTGTCATCTAACGTAGGGGTGGTAAAGAGGAGATAAAAATAACGTCAGTACAAATATTTACCGACAGAGAACCAAGGTGGTCGACATAGCTCAGAGGATTAGTAAGCTGAAGTGGCAGTGGGCCGGCCATGTTTGCCGCAGAACCGACAATCGTTGGAGCAAACTAATACTCGAGTGGAGACTGCGTTTAGTCAAGCGTAGGACGCCCTCCGGCTAAGTGGGGTGACTATCTGAGACATGTAGCTGGCAAACACTGGATGAGAAGAGCCGAAGACCGGGCTCAGTGGCGCGTCTTGGGAGAGACCTGCGTCCAGCAGTGGACCGATATAGGTTGATGATGATGATGATGATGATGAAATATTTTAGGAATATGCTAAGCTAGTAAGTTATAGGAGCTCCACCTTCATGTTTGTGTGATCTAAACACACCTTTACAGACGAAAACAATTGAAAACTCACATAAACCTTGTTACATTGAAAGAGTATTAACATAAGCGCTTCATAACTAACATTCTGTATTGAAGCCATTCAAATTCAGTGCTCGGACATAATGGATTAAACTTTTCACTACAACACGGTGTTTTGAAATAGCTGGATCATGACGTCACGAACCTCTATTACGAACAAATTTGACAGTCGCCGCGTTAACGTCTTTGAGTTATATTGCGCGTCAATGTCAGCTCGACTGCCAACCTATGTATTGTCACCGCGCAGTGTATCTCGGATACGCTCGCATTACGATACGTTTGCGATTGTGGATACGTTTGCGATTGTCACATTTATTCGTGATCAAGACACTGAGAGCTTTCGTGCTTCGCATCAGGGCACGTTAAACTGTCGGTCCCGGCTCTAGCAGTCGTTCATCCACGATGTAGGTTTAAAGGCGGCTTAAAAACGTCACTAGAGTTGCCAACTAACTCATAAGAACTTACTTTACTTTATTGCTAGAGGATATAAAACGAATTAAAGTTAAACAAACTTTATATTTTAACCTTTTTTTTTGTTCGCTCCTCAGAGCAGGCTATAGTTTTAAAACCATACCGCCTAGTCTAACGTTGTTTTTTTCCCTTAAGTCAGTTTGTGTATGTGTTTGTCTTTCGTATTCTTTTAAGTAGAAATCATATCAGTTACATGAATGAAAACATATAGCTGGTACATTATATTTTAACGTTTTATGTTTTCTAGCAATAGTATAATGTCATACGCTGAAGAGGTTGGAGTGACTCATCGACCTCCTTTTAAGCTACAAATGCTACGTACAAAAAGCTTTGCAAAAACTGCGTGGAACGAAACTTTTTAATATGTTAAGAGCCGAGTTTGAATGAACAGGAAAGTTTGGTTGTTACCACGAGTACCTACTTCGTTGTGCCAAAATGATGAATGGAAAATGCAGCAGTGGAACAGAAAAGTTATCAGTAGTTCCATTCAAATTAAAAGCAAACTCGTATGAGTTAGTGGCCAACTCCGGTGACGGAGTTTTTAGGCCGCCTTAAGGCCTCCATCGTGGCTCAACGTCTCAACTACTAAAATAGCTAAGTCATTGAGAAAAATAAAAGAACATTAGAAGCCTAGATTTCTTAACTTTCTCTAGTATTAGGTTATAGGTCGATAGACATTATCATTAGTCATTCAAACTAAATGATTTTAGATAAACAATTACATGACCCAGACACTTTATAAAGGCGCTTCCAAACGGCTTGCTATACGATACGATATTGGTGTCGATTCTGTTGTTACATTCTTGTAAACTAACCTATACCTAGCACTAAAAAAAGCACTAAAAATCTTAGTTAGTCAATGGTTTTTTTTTTTTAAATAAATATTCTCGGACACTTAACACAACGCCTTCTAGTCCCAAACTAAGCAAAGCTTGTACGATGGAAACTAATGGCTGATAGAATACATACATAATTTTTTTTTTGTAAATACATACTTCTAATACATAGAAACATCCAGACACAGAACAAACATCTATGTTTTACAACACATAAATTCTGTTCATGTTTTTTCTGGGTGGGGATCGAACCCACGACCCACAGCACGGAAGGCAGAGCTACTACCGACCGACTGAGCCATGACGCCTGTCAATCTCCACCGGACGTTCCGTGCGGTCGCTATTTGGGATAGGTTGACTGCTAGTGGAATTTATTCGGAGTGCTTCCGTGCTGCGGAGGGCACGTTAAACTCTCGGTTCCGGCTCTAGCCGTTAAGGCCTCTCTAGTCGTTAAGGCGGCCTAAAAAACGCGAGGGTTGGCCCTTTACTCATACCACTTATACGAGCTTACTTTAGCACTAAAAATGTTGCCGTCCTTTTTTCGTAAACTGATAAAGATTCATGTAGAAAAATGCGATAGAAGAATCAATACCATTGTTGTTGTGGCTAGAGTGGTAATTTTTTTTTTTGAGAATTGATGATGGATAGGTGGCTCATCTGATGTTAAGTAGTAACCTATGCTTCGACAGGCGTCATGGCCTTCCGTGCTGTGGGTCGTGGGTTCGATTCCCGCCGAGAATGAACATTTGTGTGTGGCAAACATAGAGGTTTGTTCTGTGTCTGGGTTTTACTATGTATTATAAGTATGTATTTACGAAAATAAGTATAAGTATTATATCAGCAAACTAGTTTCCATAGTACAAGCTTTGCTTAGTTTGGGGCTAAAGGACGTTGTGTGTAATGTCCAAGAATATTCATTTATTTATTTAACAATACATTGCCTCAGACTATCTAAATTATAATTATTTCACCGTTTGAAAGTGCTTGTAAAAAATAAGTAGGTAATTCGCTGCGTATTTGGCAAGTATATAGACAAGTACATCGTAAAATCCAAGCAAAAAGCTAAAAGTAAAAAACTATTCAATGTGTGTATGATTAACGATCAGACCCAAGCCATAATTTGTAAGTCATTCGAGAAAGTTTGAGTCATAAAATATGATTCAATTTTATGGGGAAAATGAAATATAGAAATTCTCGATATGAGCTCATTGAATCATTGAATTGAGGTATTTTATTTTTGGAAAAGAAAGTGGAAAGAAAAAATATGCAATAGAAAAAAAGAGGGATTTATTTTTACGCGACTTGGCGTCGGGGGGGTTACTTACTAACGGATGGTCCTGTCATCATAAGTCATAAGAGTAATTAATGATTTTAAATGTAACGCATGGAAACATATTTTAAAGCCTTAGAAAAGTCATACAATGGGTCAATGGGTCACTTTGAAGAGTTAGAGCACCAATCTGCAATGCACAACAAACACTACTCACAAGCGTAAAAACAGTGAAATTAAGTCAACAGTGAATTTGGTTAAAAATTCGTTCCAGCTTTTTATGGTGTTTTTCGCAATAAAAATTAACTAAAAATGCGTGTGAAACACTGATCTCTACGGTGATTACAATTCCAACAAAAACGATTAGTCGACCTACATCCATTTGCATTCTTAATTTCCCCGCCGAGGTTGGATTAGCGATGAGTTTTTGTCCGCACAAAGGAGTAGAAACGTTAATATTTAGTGTGGCCCAAGTTACAGACCAATGAAAGGTACAGCTGGGTCACGCACGTACCTTGAAAAAAATAAAAAACTTGTCAACAATCTGTCAATATTATTTTGGGATGAATAATAATATTACTCATCTACTTTTTAGATTTTTTTTATAAGTGCTTATTCTTATTGCTTTGTAGTGTTAACAAAGCATAAACTATTTTTTGCGAATTGCCGTCACTAAGGAGTAAGGCGCTAACTGAATGGCGTCCAAGAACCGGTCACAGAAACGTCGGTCGACCAGCAGCAAGATGGGCAGACGATGTTGCGAACATCGCGGGCAAGATCTGATGAGATCAGCACAGGACCGTGAGAAGTGGCACAGACAGCGAGAGGCCTATACCCAGCAGTGGTTGAAGTTCAGTTGTGGATGATGATAAAAGCCGTCATCCAATTTTTTGCAGGAAAAAGAAAAAATCTAAGACGTAGAGTTGGTGGTCAGAAACTCGTCCCAAGACATTATTTAATATTGATTAGGATATAACTTGACCGTGCGATTCGTTATCGTACAATGCTAAGTAAGTGTAAATGTAAGGTATGTATGTATGTGTATTAGGTAGTATATGTTATCCAACTTCTTCTTCTTCTTCTTCTCTTCAATAATGACCTGTGTTCGTCATTTCGACAGACAATTTTGCCAATGTCAAGTAATAAGTTAAGTCAAGTCATTTGTCAAGTCGCCTGTCGTTTGTTTTGAAAAGAAAATGGTGGATTTTCTCTTCAAAACTTAACATGAATTTTCACATTTAGAAAAACTACTTTACACACATTTATTCCAATGGCTCACACGTTATGTTACGACCTAAGTATTATTGGTTAAAATTCCACCAAAATTAAACAACAGTACTCACAATAACACAACAACACACAAAACTATTAAAATAAAAGTGCAATGTGTCGTTTCAAATAATGTCAAAACTCGTCTATCCAACTTATATAGTATGTTTTGTAGGTTAATGTAGTTTTAAAGGCGTTGTTGTTTCTTTTTTAAGTTTTACATTAGAAGCACTACCATCATCTCCACACTACGCCCAGGTTAGTTGGTAGATAATTCTAAATAGCATTAAACTCGCCTCTGTACGATTTTTAAAGTGCAATAAATAATTTTCTAATCTAATCTAATCTAAGTGTCCCAGCTTTGAATAATTTGAGCTATACCAGAAGTTAGAAGGCGACAAAACATTCAGGACCTTTTGAAAACTCCCAAATGATGGTTATTTTGATGAAACAGATTAATTAATAGGTACCTTTGGGTTAACTTTGTGGCTTTGATAATGTTTCACTTTTGGAGTTGAAAAGCTAATTTGAAAGATGGTAGCACAGTAACGGGAGCTTAATTTTATATTCCTAAATATCAAAAAATATATACAGCATGTATCTACAATGGCGACAAAAAATTTACACACGGGTATAGAGTGTCATCGTATTGCAATAGACATTTACAGGATAAAAACTAAAAACTTATGAACGCAGTTGATAATTTTACTTATTTATTAAGTATTGGGACCGTCAAGTCCATAACAATGCTGCGGCCCTACATTGAAAATTAAGAATTGTACACATTCTAGTGCAGCTGACTGTACTTTAATTATTTTTTATGACCTAGACCCTTTAGTGTGATTTTACAAAATTCCTTTCTTAGTGCACCCCTTATCTACATAAGGATACTACCTTCCAAATTTCATACCTCTAGGACTTATGGTTTAGGCTGTGCGTTGATTATCAGTCAGCTTCAAAAGAGTTTTATATACTCGTATATTGAAAAAAAAAAGTTAAACAAAATGGGCGTTTAGAAAATGTTAGTACTACTAATATTATTTTAAGTTTACTCAATTTTATTCTAAAAAACTTGATTTTATCTCCCTGATATTCACGAACGATTTGAAAGAAGCCCCTGCCAGAGGTCAATTAAGAGCAGAGCAGATTAGCTTATAGAGTAGGTAGGTACCTACTTACATAAAAGATTTGGCTGTAATCGTTCAAGAGCTTTCTGAATAGAAGCTTAGATGGGGTTTCTTAGGTTTCTTTGATTAAGATTAATGCCAACATTTTCTTTGTAAAAATATTATTTTGCTTTTATTTCTCAACTAGCTGATACCCGCAACTTCGTACGCGTGCGAAACTTTAAATATAGCCTATGTTTTGATCCGGAAAAAGAGCTACCGATTGGTAAAAGTTTCATTGAAATTGTTCCAGTAGTTAAGGCGTGATCCACGAACAAACAAACAGACAAACTCGATTTTCGAAATCAGAATCGTTTATTTAGTAAATCTGCATATTTAAAACTCTTTTGAAGCTAACAGAGAATCAACGCACAGCCTAAACTAAAAGTCCTAGAGGTATGAATTTTGGAGGGTAGTATCCTTATATAGTGTAGGGGTGCACTAAAAAAGGAATTTTGAAACATCACACTCTAAAGGGTAGAACGCGAGCAACGCCGCGGGTGAAGGCTAGTAATAGTATAGATAGATAGATAGCTCGGAGAATAGACACGCTCACTAAATAACGCTCATGAAAACATCGTCAAAACAAAGAAAACACGACTCACGGACCACTAGTCGGTATTAATAATAGAGAAGAAAGATTTGATTGTTTGTTTGTTTGTATTGTGCTCCGAAACCACTGGACCGATTAAAAAAATTATTTCACAGTTGGGAAACTACACTATCCCCGGTTGACACAGACTATATCATATTTGCAAAAAAAATTGGGTTCCTTACTAAACCTCCAAGAAGAAAAGAAGTAAGGTGAAAAGAATAACTTTTAAAAGAAAACGGTGTAAATGAACGCCTAAGGGGATTTCTGGAATTTTTGTTCAGTTTTCCCCTGCCGGCAGTCACAGGGGTGGCAAAGGGGATTATTGAACAAAATTTCCGAAAATCGCCTACCCAAGGGCTCAGGCAGAAGAAAACAGGAATGAGCCAAAAAAATGACCTAAGAAATTTGAAATTTTTGTTAAATACCCGTGCTAAGCCGGGACGGGCCGCTAGTGTCTGATAAATCTGTTTAAAGCCTTATCTAATGAGCATGCAGATATTAAGGATCTCCACACGCGACCCACTGTTACTACTTTCGCCAGCGCTTGGAGCGTGTGGCGCAAGTTATAAGCGAAAGCGATTTTTGGTTTTGTGTGATTATAGTTTTAGGGATTTCGTCATCCTGAAAAATTTTGATATTACATACAAAGGAGGTTCAATTATGTCAATTTGACAACCATTAGAGTACGTCACTGACGTAGCTGATCGTTTCTTTAATGTTATGTCATTTTTATACCTTACGAACACCGAGTATGAGTGTTGTGATATGTGGTTAAACCCTCTTTTTTTTTTACTATTGTACACAGTGGAACATTTTGTGAAAAGTCATAAAACCAATTCATCAGAAATTCTTTCAGTCTCATTCATCTCCCAGTGTTTCTATTTAAGTTGCGTCACACAAAATACTATACAAAAATACTGATATTTTCCATCGAAATGATAAAAATTAGATTAGTCTCTTTCAATGGAAATAATATTCATTATAAGTTGAAGAGCAAAAACCTTTCAAAAGATTTTGTTTAATGAAGGATATCATTCAAAGAAAATAAAAGAGCAAAATAAAAAGTCAATACGATTTCATTTCGATAAATCAAAGATATTTTTTTAGAAGTCACTTAATTTAAAGGCTATTAAACAACAAGCTTATGTATGTTTTCTTTACCGTTAACAGCAAATGCCGAGGGATAGGAAATAACGAGTAAAATGTACAAAATGTCTGTTGCTATAAGTAGCTAATGTTTAACCTGCTACCGAGCCATTTCTTAAAAATCCAAATCCAGCTTTGAATGTGAGTGTAATAAAATGTGAATCCCTGCATGTCTATTTACATTTGACGTTTACTGCAAATTCACGTAAACTATAATTTTGTATGGAGAATCATCAGTTTTGCAAACTACCCGCTAGGGGCGCTGCTCAATCTCTATACAAAAATATAGATTACGTGAACTTTGTATAGTACATAATAATAACGATAGGCCTTTATATCTATTGAAGATGATTTATATACAGCGTCAGGAGGCAACCTATGTCTACAATTAACGGGACACTGTAGTGCCTGGGACAATGTTTAGATGGAGTAGGCTTATATATAGTACATACACGCAAAACGAACACACATAGACTATTTCACACAACTTTATAACGGCGGTTTTCTGGTATTTTCTGATCTAAAACTTCGAGAACCTATTTCAAAATAAAATTAATAATAATAATAATAATAATAATAAATATTCACGGACACTTAACACAACGCCTTCTAGTCCCAAACTAAGCAAAGCTTGTACGATGGAAACTAGATGGCTGATAGAATACATACCTACATGTTTTTTTTTTTTTATAAATACATACTTATAATACATAGAAACACCCAGACACAGAACAAACATCTATGTTTACAACACACAAATGTTTGTTCTCGGTGGGGATCGAACCCACGACCCACAGCACGGAAGGCAGAGCTACTACCGACTGAGCCATGACGCCTGTCATTAAGTGTGAGCTCGGTTTGTGGCAGACCAATAAAATGATTTGGGATCCCCCAAATTGTTGGGTATCTATCCGAATAATTTGGTTATTCCAGTGGTGTTGATGAAGTTTGGGTTTGATTGTTTCATCAAATTACTGGGGTATCTAATTAAAATAACTCTGTTAGCGAAAACTTACGGAGAACTAAGTTTTTGTACATGGTTTTGTTCATAGTTTACGATGTAGCTTTTGAAGTAGACTTAAAACTATAATTTTCGGGATTGGAATATTTACAAACATTTAGGTTTTGTTACTGTAAATAGACTAAAAACAGTTTTGTGCCATCTTAATTCAAGTATTTACTCTACGTATAAACTTGATGCAGTGGGGCCACGAACCTACGATTTTAACTATGACTGGTAGTCCCACTAAGCAGTGGAACCACGAACCCATGATTTCAGGGATAGTGGGACCACGAGTAATAGTGGTACAATCCCAGTGGGACCACGAGTTTCGGTTCCATTCCTTCGGTTAGTTTTCAAACAAAAAATCATCAAATTTTTTAGAATTTTATTTCATAGGTACTGTGTAAAAAATATTGAAACCTGTGAGAGTCAAGGTGCAACACATAAATTCCCCCTTTTAGTACATAACTAATTATTATTATGTAATTTTATGAGAAGAGTGGCACAAATATACAAAGTAGGTATTCATGGACATTTCATGCAACGAACATAGTCCCAAACTAAGCTAAACTTAGAAGCGTATTTACATTGTATAATAAACACAAGTTAATTCTAATCTAAATAATTATAGAGATTACAGGGGGCCTAGTATGAGTTGTGGTATATTTTCCTAAAATAAAATTGTTAATCTCTATCTTTTGTGACTTGAACCGTACAGTGAAATGGCGCGTGCGCAAGTAAACGAATGCCGATGCGTCGGTCACTGCTTTCTACGCATCATCTGATCTTGCTATGCCTTGTATATATTTTGTAATTTATTTACTCGTACCAGTGTTAATAAAAGTTTTAAATAAAATTAATAAATATTCATAGACACTTCAAACAATACCCTCTAGGTTATAGCCTCTAAGCAAATCTTGTACTATGGGAACTAGATTACTCATCGAATACTTTTTCGTAACTACATATTTTTAGTCCTTTTCCACCCACCCATGATTTCACTTGACCTAGCTATTTATTTTTCCAGACAAATCCTGGTCACCCTCGGGTAGACCCAAGCTTATTCTTTAGATAATTACATAACACTGCTTATGTAGCAGTCATCTAAAGAATAAGCTACATAGTATAATATATAGCACTAAAATCAATATATATTAAACTCTTTTGAAGCTGACAGAGAATCAACGCACAGCCTAAACTATAAGTCCTAGAGGTATCAAATTTGGAGGGTAGGTTCCTTATATAGTGTAGGGGCGCACTAAGAAAGGAATTTTGAAAAGTCGCACTCTGAAAGGTCTAGAACGCGAGCAACGCCGCGGGCGACAGCTAGTATTAAATAGAATGGTAAAGTCATAGGGTGGCTTTGATACAATTTTTTTAGATAGGTATAATAATTAGGACGGAAGACAAGTTCTAGAATAAATAGTCAAAGTTAGACAAATTAAGTACAAAATATTTTTACTATGAAAATGCGACTTCATTGTAATATTTTCATACATTTTACGCTCAACTTTACACGCTCCGTTTGCATTTCAATGTTATTTCTGTCAAATGTCAAACCAATCTTAATAACTTTTGCTACAAAAAAACAATCATCTTCTGGCTACACTTGACAAAGTCTCGTTCATCTGTGTCTGGCTAAGTGATCGCGTCAAAGAAACGCGACAAACAATAGTTTCAAGTGGAAAGTGAGCTAATATTTGCGTAAGACTGACACAGACCTTGAGTATCCGGATGCTGGCGAGAAACATACCTTATAGTGCGTGTCTGTGGGTGTAGGTTCTACTTTCTTCCAAATATAAATAAATAAATATTCACGAACACTTAACACAACGCCTTCTAGTCCCAAACTAAGCAAAGCTTGTACGATGGAAACTAGATGGCTAATAGAATACACATACATTTTTTTTTGTAAATACATAGTTATAAAACATAGAAACACCCAGACACAGAACAAACATCTATGTTTACAACACACAAATGTTTGTTCTCGGTGGGAATCGAACCCACGACCCACAGCACGGAAGGCAGAGCTACTACCGACTGAGCCATGACGCCTGTCTAATATTTATAACTAAATATTTAAAACTTTTACATGATTGACTCACAAAGTGTCCCGGATTTTAAGCCTGAACCGAATGATTCAAATAAACCTTATTTGTGAACACGTTCTCCAATGATTAAGTCTCCATCCGGCCCACGCAATAAAAACACTATGTTAAGAAACCGACACGGAAGTAAATTTTTTTAAATTAATTTATTTGTATTATTAAAACGGTTAAACACTAGTTACATTATTTAAAATTACTTAGATAAAAATAAGTTAAAATTTTAAGAAATCGCACAAAAAGTCAGATACAAAAATTAGTACCTATCTACAAGAAGAATAATTCACAACCACAAATTAATTAGTAGTTGATTCTTTTATTCTGATTTGGAAACTCAAAATAGCCCAAAATTCCCCACATAATACAACGAGAGATATTCGCACCTGTGTCGATGTTATGCATAATATTACAGAAACAATCAAATTGGTTCACCTTTTCCGGAAGTAGAACGAAAATACGGGAAACAAGTATGGGCGCCAATAAAAATCGTGCCGGATTTGTGTCCTCAATTGGATTTATCTTAAAATGCTAACACATCAAAATTAAATTAAAATGGAAATTCGTGACATGGAATAATGAAATAGTAACTATTGACGGCAGAAGCAAACACGTGGTAAATACAGTAAGCAACAGCAAGATGTACCTATCAAATCATTATTTCTTTATAATGAATAATGAATAATAATAATAATGAATATTCACGGACACTTAACACAACGCTTTCTAGTCCCAAACTAAGCAAAGCTTGTACGATGGAAACTAGATGGCTGATAGAATACATACCTACATACATTTTTTTTTGTAAATACATACTTATAATACATAGAAACACCCAGACACAGAACAAACATCTATGTTTACAACATGCAAATGTTTGTTCTCGGTGGGGATCGAACCCACGACCCACAGCACGGAAGGCAGAGCTACTACCGACTGAGCCATGACGCCTGTCTTTACTAGTCATCTTGCTGCGTCAATGTTTTAAAATGATTTTATAGCAATCTCACCGTAACATATATATTGAATGATTTCATTTGTATACTTCTTACCGTCACTGACAGTACATTTCCTATACCTAATGCACCTATTCGTACAAAAATGGCGATAATGAAACTTGGCAGTATCATCATCATCAATCGTCAACCTGATTTTATAGCGCTCTCACCGTAACATATTTATTGAATGATTTCATTTGTATACTTTTTACCGTCACTGACAGTACATTTCCTATACCTATTGCACCTATTCGTACAAAAATGGCGATAATGAAACTTGGCAGTATCATCATCATCAATCGTCAACCTATATCAGTCCACTGCTGGATGTAGGTCTCTTCCAAGACGCGCCACTGAGCCTGGTCTTCAGCCAGTCTAGGCAGTATATTTAGCTGGTTATTGAAACACAAATAGACAGCTATTACTGCTGCTTTTGTGGTCAACAAATAGCTGTCAATTATAAGACATCACCATAATTGGAAGTCTACTTATGGCTTCAATAGTGCGCATCGTTTGACCTTCACGGCGGCGCCGCAGTAACGGTCAGACATACTATGGAGACTTATGTCTATCATTCATCATCATCAATCATCAATATATATAAAACTCTTTTGAAGCTGACAGAGAATCAACGCACAGCCTAAACTATAAGTCCTAGAGGTATGAAATTTGGAGGGTAGTATCCTTATATAGTGTAGGGGTGCACTAAGAAAGGAATTTTGAAACGTCACACTCTAGAGGGTAGAACGCGAGCAACGCCGCGGGCGACGGCTAGTCAATATTTATAAAACTCTTTTGAAACTGACATAGAATTAACGCACAGCCTAAACCATAAGTCCTAGAGGTATGAAATTTGGAGAGTAGTATCCTTATATAGTGTAGGGGTGCACTAAGAAAGGAATTTTGAAACGTCACACTCTAGAGGGTAGAACGCGAGCAACGCCGCGGGCTACGGCTAGTAATAGATAACTGAATTTATTGATTGATTTTTGGTACAGTTTTGTACAAAACGGAACGTAAATTTATAGAATTTTATAATATCCTCGTAACTTAGAAATCACTGTAGCAATTTGACCAAACATAGCTAAGAACCATCATACAAACGAAGAAGAAGATAATAAACTATGTAATAAATTATTTTATGAATATTAATATTATGAGCCTGTAGTGTCCCACTGCAGGGCAAAGACCTCATTTCCTTCTCTCCAGTCTTTTTTATTTTGGACAACAAATTACTGTGGACCAGTCCTATAGCTAGGCATCAATTGCATCCCTCTATTTTTATGATATTTATGATTTTAATAAAAATCAGACACATCCGACCCCTGCATAGGTAGCTACTTCATGTAGAAACTAGCTCCCACGCTCACAACTTTTTGTACTAAGTAACAACACGAGTAACATTCACACGAGCTTTGATAGAATATTGTACACTATAACGTAGGTATCTAGGTACTTTATATAAGTGCAAATTGTCATTTTAGCATCCATGTATGTATAGACTACCACTTCTATACTACTTCACTAGTCTATCTATACTATTATAAAACTGTAAAAAAGCCAAAATCTAAAATTAAAGATATGGATAAACTAAATATGCAGATCTACTAAATAAACGATACTGATTCCGAAAATCGAGTTTGTCTGTTTATTTGTTGGTTTGTTCGCGGATCACGCCTAAACTACTGGACCAATTTCAACGAAACTTATACCATTCGGAAGCCCTTTTTACGGATTGAAACATAGGCTATATTTTATAAAAATGAAAGACGTGGTTTTTTAGATACGGCTTGACCTCTCTAAACCAAAAGCCGCTTTTGGCACGAGGTTCATCGTACCTGATGGTTGACAGATATTTTCGTGGAAAGTTTCGCACGCGTACGAAGTTGCGGGTATCAGTTAATAACTAATAATATTAGTAAGATAACTAGAACATTATTACTTAATAAGAATAAATTTAGTAAATGTCTCCGGAGACCCCTGACACTGTTCTGTTCCCCTGGTACTTAGAACCTTCGTCAAGGGCGTAAGGACAGTCTAATCTCCGGACAATAAGCTGGTACAGTCGCCTTAATTGCTGTGACAGTAAGTCGGACATCAGATTGAAGCAAGAGATTTTAGCTAGTGTGACGCGGGCTTAATAGGTAGATGTGCTCGAAACACGGCCTTCACACGACACTAACGCCCTCTGCCAGAGAACTTCCGGCTGTCATGTCAAGAATAAAAAAAAAGTTCAGTTGGAGCTTAATTTCAGACTCGAACTAGACTCGTGCTTTCAAAAAAACGAACAATGTATGAAACGGGGGTCAAAATTTGAATCACGTTTCATACAAAACGAGGTTTTCAGTGTGTAATTTTGGTAGAATGGGAGTCCTGCTTCTTCCGAACTACGTAGGTAACTATTACATATTCTTTGATTAACTTTGTTTGATCTAGAAGGTGCGAACTCTGTACCTAAATATGATATACCTAATAAAGACCATAAAATAATGTAACAAGCATTACACTAGTGATTTTTTGGCAGGCCTTTGCATCTATCTATATGATTTACAGGGTCAGTGACCACGTCTTACCCATGCCCAGGGCCTAGTACGAGTTTTGGTTTGTAAACCTGGTGTAAAACGTCTGACGCCCAGCACACCAGTGGGCGCTGATTTGTATGGAGACACTGAGCGGATTTTTTGAGAAGCTTGGTCTACACCAAGCCCGTATTCGCATGTCGAGCTTCTCAAAGAATCCGCTCAGTGTCTCCATACAAATCAGCGCTCACTGGTGTGCTGGGCGTCAGACGTTTCACACCCACACTATACACTGAAAACTCGTACTAGGCCCTCCGATGGATGAGAAGCTGCAGTGCCCGGGGCATGATTTAGAAAGAAAAAACTTATCCAACACCTAAACATCAACTCTCTTACCCATAGGTCGCCGCGATGTTTAGTTTGACATTTACTTCGCTTCTCAACGTTGAGAGGGGTTCATAGGTTAGACTTTTCTTAATCATTTATAAGTACGTCTCTCAACTCTTGAGAGACGCTTGAGAGGGCGTCATAAGTAAGACCGGAAGTCTTTAATAACATTAAGAAACTACACTATTTTCACATATCCAACCTCGCTGTCATAAGCTGTGTTTTTACGGTCGTTCCCGTTCGTCCCACTGGGTTTCGTACCACTGAATACCACGAATAGAGAGTTCTAATAGTCTCTCTACCCAGGTTCAGTAGCAATACCAATCTGTTCGCCCTATAGTCTATTCCCCGCTTCTATCTAAGGTATTTTGCAATTCTAATTTTATTGTTTGTGGAATGTCTGTGGGCTGGAATCAGGCCAATGAAGCACTCGGAATTAAGTGGAGATTTTAAATGAAAGCTTTTGATACGACTAGATAAAACGAAATTTTGTAAAATTTGGAGGATGTGAGAACGCTACTACGGTAACCGCTAGCCATATTATAAAATATCTGATTATTTAGAAGACCAACAAGCTTGGGACGAACTTAGCTCCAACTCATCCAATAAAAAACTAATTGTATCATAAAAAACGTAATGACGATTCAAAGTGATCAGTGAGATTTTACTGAATAAAAAAAGCTTTTTGACTTTGACTTTGACATCAAATGGGCAGTACGTTTATCTACTTAGTTATATATAAAAAAGAAACCTTTGTTAAGTAAATCAGTATTTTGGGTTATAATTATTAATTTCTGTAACTTTTCAACTACTTACGAAGTCTGCGGTGAAACGTACAACAAATTAATACTCGCTCTGACTTCGACAAAAGTAAATTAGCTGGCGCCACTTAGCCATATTTTAATTAAAAGAAACTTGCGCAAAATCCTGAACCGTTAACATTTTCACTTATTAAAATTTTCAGCGAGATTTTGCATAATTTAAAACATTTTTTTATACCTAGATTTTGTGATTTGCGGCCACAGTTTTTGAGGAATTGAAGGAGGTTTTTAAATCTATGTGTCATATTATGTGTTAAGCTCTGAGCTTGAATGAAGGGGAAGTAGGAGGGTGCTTTGCGCAACCAAAGAGATGTAAAGTTCGACTTCTGTGCATTCAAGGTCAGAGCTATTTAACCGAGTCGCGATCTATAGATTTATTTATTTTATTTATTTCTTTTTTGGCACAAACAGTCATTGAGATATAATAATCTTAAAGTAAGAGTAAATTTAGAGACAAAACAGTGCCCAAAGCTTAATTCTAATAATAATAATTACTAATTTTCGGGCAAGGAGTTACAATGTATTTTGTATACTATTAATAAATAGTTTACAAAATGTCGTTTTAATTGAATCCCGGAGTAAAATACCAGAATTAGATAAATAAAAGAAAGTCACGTTCGCGTTAATAAAAAATATTTCCTAGTGTGTGCAAAACCAAAAAACTAGTTGGCAAAAATAATAGGAGCAGCCAGTTTTTTTCGCGCTAACATAAATGGCTCCATAGAAAAGTTTATATTCAGCTAATTTTTTTAGGAGCGGTCATAACCCCTGTAGAGTCCATCTCAAGGCTGCTTGGAAGAGATCGCTTTTAGTGATAAGGCCGCCCATTGGATCCCACTAATGTTTTATTTCTTTCTTTCAGTTGTACTATTTTTATGTGGTGTGCATTTTTCTATCTATTTGAGTAAGAATCTTCTTCTAAATATATAAAACTCTTTTGAAGCTGACTTCGAATCAACGCACAGCCTAAACTATAAGTCCTAGAGGTATGAAATTTGGAGGGTAGTATCCTTATATAGTGTAGGGGTGCAATAAGAAAGGAATTTGGAAACGTCACACTCTAAAGGATAGAACGCGAGCAACACCGCGGGCGACGGCTAGTAAAAAAATATAATTATGCACCTTGCACAACACAGCGTTTTAACTCCAAAGATCAACAAATAATAGGTGTAAATACGAATCCCAATCAAGTCAATCGGTCCACTGGTAAACATACCCTCATTGGTATTCCGTTTCAGCGTGCCGCGCAGTGAAAGTGGTGCGTTCCGTTCCACGTAAAGCTGGCTTCACAGAGCATACGTATATAATACTTCATTTGTTGACAGATAAAATAAAGATACTTACTACAATTACTAAGCATACCTACTACTTAAGCATACTATAAAATATCAGATTATTTAGAAGACAAACAAGCTTGGGACGAACTAGCTCCAACTCATCCAATAAAAAAAATATTGTAATCATACCTAACCATACAAAACGTAATGACGATTCAAAGTGATCTTCTTCTTCTCTTTAGTAATGGCCTGTGTCCGTCATTTCGACAGACAATTTTGCCAATGTCAAGTGTTAAAATTGTAATAAATAAGTCAAGTCAAGTCATTTGTCAAGTCGGCTGTCGTTTGTTTTGAAAAGAAAATGGTGGATTTTCTCTTCAAAACCTAACACGAATTTTCACATTCAGAAAAACCACTTTACACACATTTATTCCAATGGCTCACACTTTATGTTACGACCTAAGTATTATTGGTTAAAATTCCACCAAAATTAAACAACAATACTCACAATAACACAAGAAAAACTATTAAAATAAAAGTGCTATTTGTCGTTTCAAAAAATGTCAAAACAGTGAGATTTTATTGAATAAAAGCTTTTTGACTTTGACTTTGACTTTTCTGACGTAAGAAAATGTAAGCTTTTTAGAGGAGGAATGGTATAAAAACCATTTATTCAAACTACCACTTCAACAACAGAAAAAAAATTAAAATAAAATCCTTAACTAATACATAAGCATAGGTAAGCATACAAAATATTTACAAAGCATAAATGTATGCTTGTAGGTGGTGGTGAATGAGCATTCAGCTCAGCATATGCCGCCACGTGATACCACATAACAGCGCTGGTTTTCAACTGAGGCCGATGTTGACTCCACGGACATCTTGGCTTAAATTTGCACACACGGCGCAAGATCTATCTAGACTAGACTTTATGGAATATGAACTATTACAAGTTTGTTACGAACCGACGTTAACTTGGATTTATTTGCTGACAATGTCGCCAAAATGAAAGCCTTTTTAAAAAAAATCTAATTCAATTTGTCGTAATTTGTAATTATTATTAATATTTTATTTTTATTATTATTTTGTTTTTACTTGGTTAGGTTTATTTTAGTTTAGTTTTATGTATAGGTAATTTTAATTTAGTATTTTATTATTTTAATTGTAAATATCTAATGATTGTGTTTTATTTTTTTTAATTATTGGTACGTCTTAAATTTTTACACTGCATATAAGACATTAATATTTATATTTTTAAACTGTTACTCGCTAATTTTTTTTTTTTTTTAGCATGTTGTCTTCGCCTTTAATTGTGGTGGCACTTAGATATATAACTCTATGAATGATTACTTATATGATATAATTAGTGTACATTGTGTTTGTGTTCAATTAAATAAATAAATAAACCGTGCGAGGGACAATATATTTTAGTTTAGGACGCGCTGCGTATTGACACCTATTACGCTTCCGTACCAACGATTCTCTGCATTGTATGCAGCTTATTACGATTATGTTAGATAACATGACGTGTAGGGTTTCCAGCAGGCCTAGGATGCACAACGCGAGATATTTGTCATGTCGTTCTGTCAAAATGTAAGGTTTTTGCACCAGTTTTTGAACTTTTGCATTATCTGTGGTAATGTTTTTGACAAAACGCGCCTTCATATACACTTTTACATGTACACTTTTGACACTTCTTTGTCGTCGTACCTCTCTGAGGACGAGATAATAGTCATGCAGAAATGTCAAAAGTTGAAGATTCTGGACGAATTGTGTTTTTTTGTTGATTTTTCTTATAATTTTGCTTGGATCCAAATTCTTCACCGATCATTACTTCTCACCACCGGTCATTCTCCATCGTGCTAAGGTCTAATAAAACGTGACATTGGCGAAATTGCGGGCAACACTGCAAAGGCCATAGACAAGAATTGAATTGAATTGAACATTACCACAGATAATGGGATAGTTCAAAAACTGGTACAAAATGCTTACATTTTGACAGAACGACATGACAAATATCTCACGTGCGCATCCTAGGCCCGCATGTGTGTGTGTGGAATCGCCTTAGGCTAATCTGTGTACAACATAGTCAACGAGCGCGTGGGACGGAACGTAACTTTTTTCCAGCACTTTCGTGTTGAAATCGCAATGATTACGATTGATTGGTATGCTTTGTTGTAACGGCGTTCACCTCGACTAGTACCTATTGATAGAGCACTCATCATCATCATCTTAGACTAAATTAGAAGTTTATACCTCAACGGAGTTCGGTGTAAAGTTGTTGATGTCGAAAATAATATAAGTTAGTGAAAGTAAACTATTCTATAAATTTACATCCATTAGTAGTTGATTTGTAGTTAACCTAGCATTTTATAAATAAAATTCATGCAGGATTCAAACCTACAACAATTATGCCTGAGATGCCTCAAACCTGTCCCGCTCCCAGCTACCCGCACATATACAACAGTTTTCAGAACTGATGATCCTCATAACTTGGAAACGGCTGCACCATTCTTCACCAAACATTGTAACCATGCCAGATAAATCACCTTTCTTACACAAAAACCATATTTTAGCCAAATTCTTAATTTACGTACACAGCCTCGAGGGCACAGACAAACAAACAAACACACAGACTAGAGCTAAATACGTAGGCCGCTGGCCGAGGTAGCTTTTAAAAAAGATTATTTAATTTGCTAAAAGAATTTAATTATAAAAAGTTACAAGTAAATTATTCTAAGGTCGACACGCGTTCGATGTCAGAACGAATATGAATACTTAAATCTAGGTAAAAACGCAGTTAGCTACAAAGTGCATCACGAGGCACGTTGCGCTGACGCTGCATCCACTGACGCTTGTACTGGACGAACCTCGTCAGCGCCTTCATGGCATAGATAGGTATTTGGAAACCTGAAAATACTGTGTCGAATACAGTAAATAAACTCCGGTAAAGGAAAACGCCGTGAAAAAGTCATTTTCTGATACGACTTCACCGACCATTATTCCAGTACTTTTCGTGTCAGTAACATACCCTGCCAAATTACCCTCAAGCAATAATCCATTTAACGCTGAATGCTTGCGTTTCAAAAGGCAATTTTCGATAAAGTAATGTGCCTTAGGGGCTGGACATTTCAGAGTACAATAATTAATAGCTACAACTATAGAAATGAACTTCTAACATAAAGCTGCCTCACCGGAAATTCTATGACAATATTTTGTGTAGAACTGGGTACCTACACAAGATTTTATTATAGTTTCAACAGTACACAGATTCAAAATTTCCTTATGGAGAAAACTTAATGAGATTTTGGGACTAACATAACAATCTAAATTGCATTCTAGATGAATCTATGCATGAATTGTTTTTTTTTTCATGATTTGTTTGAAACTTGTCTCAAAAGCTTCGTAACCGTGAGTCTATCTCATTCTTTATTTAAACACTTTAATAGACTTGCTCATGCTCATGCAGCTGAGTTACACTTCTATGTTCACACTCAGTATTCCTATTCTATGGTTTAATGCGGAAACCGGTAATAATTTCAGAAGAATAATGATGTAATTGTAAGGTAATTACTGTATGGGTCCGTAAAAACGTCGAGTTTAAGATGTTTTTCGGCGAGTTTTGTTTCGATTAGTGCTTTGTATTTAAATGTGGGTTTTGAAGTGTTTTGTTTGCTTAGCTAATAAGATTTTTATTAGTTTTGTATAGATTGAGATTGGATATAGAATATAAGCTTAGCTACAGTATTACGCTACTGATCGAGTGAGCGATTCGAACGAAGATCCTAGTGAGAACTTGGGCAAAAATGTTTTGCATGTTTGTATGTCTGTTCGACGAGATCTTTCGAAGCGCTTATTCGATCTTCACAGAATTTAGTACGTCTACGGATTATTAATGTTTTAAGTTTTACTGGTTTTAAATGAAGTAAATCGGTCAAAAGGTTGTAAAGATATAAGGGTCCAAAAAAATTAAAGTCGTACAATAATATCAAATGGAGTGTAATGTGATAGGGCTTATTGTTTAGACATTTCAAAACCATTTTTATTTTTATTTTAGGTTAAATAGTTTTTAAGCTGTAAATACGATCCTTTACCGAAGAAAAATGTCATAATCATGAACATTGATAGACAACGGTGCCTCCGATCGCCCTAATCCCCGTGAAAGCAATGAACATGATGAGAATTTAATGTCACAGAAAATAATGACTTCATTTTATGATAACAAACAGACAATCAACAACGGATTGCTTTTGTATACTTATGGGAAAATCTTCTATATTTTGCTACACAATTTTGATCTCTACACGTGTAATTTAAAGTTCTATATCACTTGAGAAGTTGAAGAAGCAAGACGATTTTACGATGTAAAGAGAGTATTTTAACGACTGAAGTAAAGTAAGTACTTATTGATGCTTCTTGAAAAGGATCATCCTTTTGTTGGATCAAACGGCAAATGTACCAATCAACGAACAAGTCTGTTATGCGACATAACAGGCTTGTTCGGTAATTGGTACATTCGCCTTTTGGGTAATGTCTATGTCCAAAAGACATACAAAAGACATAACTAGAGTTACATTTTCTATAGAGTAATGTGCCCATTACTCTAAATTTGAAACATACTATTTTTACCTAAAAGGGTATAGGTACTTCCAGAATGGTCTCATAAAAATGTTATCAAAATAAATTCAGTAGTTTAAATAGAAATAGAAAATATTTATTTTGTTATTTTTATAAATACCTACACATGACAATATTATAAAATTGAAACTTAAAATTAAATAAAATAATAGTAGTAGAGCTCTTTGTGAGAGCTCGTCCGGGGAAGTACTACCACCGTACCTATTTCTGCCGCCAAGCAGCGATGCTCGCATTGCTGTGTTCCGGTTTGAAGGGTAAGGGCGCCGGTGTAATTACGGGCACATGAGACTTCAAGATCTTTACGTCTCAGAGTGATGAACGCAGTGCATTGCCTTACAGGGCACGTCTTCATTGGACTTGCTCTGTGAGGTAATGCATTGTTATAGGCAGAAGTTACCACTTAACATCACGTGAGCTATCAGCTTGTTCCATTACTTTTATCATAAAAAAAAAATACAAAAATGGCCACCACTCAGCATGGTGCCAGGGCAGTTAAATATGAATAACTGGAAAAAACACGTCATCCACGTAGGTACATACGTATTTGGCTTTCCTGTGACTTTTTAGTTGTGTTTACAATCAATAGATCATTATCATCACGTATTCCCGAATGACTATAATTTGGAAGTTTTCAAGAGTAGAGTGAATAGGTATCTTCTAGGTAACCGTGCTACATCGTCGACCACGTCATTGCTTCACATCAGGTGAGATTGTGGACAAACGGTTGCCTATATTGCATTAAAAAAAAACAAATTGACGTTGATTTTTCTAGTTTTTAAAGTTATTAATTATTTGGGTTTTCGCACTAATAAAACTTTCAATATACTCACAACTTCGTCCATTGCCCCTACTACTTTCGTTCAATGAATCGACTGCGAATAACTATTTAGTACATGAGCTGGTAACTAAATATGCAGTTCCATAATTCATCACAGTACTATCGATCGACCCACTTATCGGAAAATATCAACTACGCGAAAAATATGTGAGTCTATTTTTACCTAATTCTATTTTCCTCGTCTCAAAGGAACCCAACAACTCTAGTACATATTTCTATTTCGTAGTTATTTCCAATCTCGTCCAATTCGACCCAATGATCAAAGACCATGTCGACTCGTATTTTTTTGACAATATTGGGTTAAATCTGGACCAGTGAAAGGTTAACTTTGTATTTTCCACTGGAAGTAAGTATTATTTTTAGGACCAAACCTACTACCTACACAAATACACACACATGTTGTAAAGACAGTGAAAACACGACTCTACTAGCTCAGTGTGTAGGTGCAATCTAGCTTTCTCAGCGGCTCATAAGTGCCTATCCGTAGGAGTTATTCTAGTTTCGGACCACCGGTATCTCGTCCCACTTGGACGAAAAAATAACTTCAATTTATTAATATTTCTATCAAATATATTAATTATATAAAAATAAATCCCTATTTCCCTTGGTCACGGCATTACGCGTGGACGGCTGGATTGATTTTGCTAATTATTTTTTTGTTGTGTTGCTATTGTTAGGAAAGGTTCATACATTAAAAAAAATAAGAAAATTGCGCAGAAAACTTAACGACTACCTATATTATAAACTTTTTTAGTGTAACCTTAGGCCCAGCGTTATCTATGTACTCTTTGCTAAGCACGTTTGAAGTAGGTAACTGTCAGTTGTTTGACAGTAAGAGTTTGAATGACAGGACAACGTCTGTCGGGTCAGCTAGTAACTTATAGTTTTATGGACAGCCGACTTGACAAATGACTTGACTTGACTTATTTATTACAATTATATCACTAGACATTGGCAAAATTGTCTGTCGAAATGACGGACACAGGCCATTATTGAAGAGAAGAAGAATGTTTTCTCCCTTCTTCACCGGTCATTTTTCTTAACCTACCTACTCAGATCTCCGCCTTTTGTTAAAAGATTAGTAAACCAGTAAACGTCAAAAAACACTGACATTGGCAAATTCGTGGCAGCCCTAGCCACCGAACAGCCATAGCAACAAAAGAAGAAGAAGAAGAAGAGAAGAAGAATAGTTTTATCGATCTAGGTTCTGACAAGGATTCGAGTTTTCACATTTTTTGAAACAACACAATATAGCAATTTTATTTTAATAGTTTTTCTTGTGTTATTGTGAGTATTATTGTTTAATTTTGGTGGAATTTTAACCAATAATACTTAGGTCGTAACATAAAGTGTGAGCCATTGGAATAAATGTGTGTAAAGTGGTTTTTCTGAATGTGAAAAATCGTTTCAGGTGTTGAAGAGAAAATCCACCATTTTCTCTTCTTCTTCTTCTTCTCTTCCATAATGGCCTGTGTCCGTCATTTCGACAGACAATTTTGCCAATGTCAAGTGTTAAAATTGTAATAAATAAGTCAAGTCAAGTCAGTTGTCAAGTCGGCTGTCGTTTGTTTTGAAAAGAAAATGGTGGATTTTCTCTTCAAAACCTAACACGAATTCTCACATTCAGAAAAACCACTTTACACACATTTATTCCAATGGCTCACACTTTATGTTACGACCTAAGTATTATTGGTTAAAATTCCACCAAAATTAAACAACAATACTCACAATAACACAAGAAAAACTATTAAAATAAAAGTGCTATGTGTCGTTTCAAAAAATGTCAAAACTATTTAAAATTCACCACTTGACATTGGCAAAATTGTCTGTCGAAATGACGGACAGAGGTCATATAGGTTTAAAAGAAGAAGAAAAAGGTTCTGACCAAAAGCGATGAGACTGGCCCTTATTAAGTTACTTATTCTGTTTTACTAACAGATTGGTATACCGTATAGATGGTCGGATCGGTGGCAGAGTGAAGCCAGCTAACGGTCACCACTCCGGAAACCAAGGTTTTATAGCCATAACTGCGGCAGTGCCTACCGTGCCTCACAATAATAAAACCAGGCAGTAAAGTGATTATTTCTAAGCAAGTTCAAGGCTTTTCTGACAAGTTTATGATAATCTTTGGACACGCAACAACATTATTAAAATTACCCTCATATTCTTAGTTCCCTCGAAAAATACTCGCCTCGACTCGACCTCGAAATCATGTAGTAATTTTGACAACGTTAAGGGGTATATTCAGAAATAAGAAATAAGAAATAGAAACATTTATTGTAGAACTGTGTACAGGAGATCTTAACATATAATAGTTTCAACAGCCTACCCATTCCGGATATTAGTCTTCTAAAGCCTGCACTAACTAGAATGATTGCTAAATCTGTTGTCATCTCTTTTCGTTGGCAGGCATGCTTAATATGCTTATGACAATGATAGAGCCTATTTTAAAACTGCGCTAAAATTACATCATTAATAAAGGGGTTTGTAACTAAAGCACATCTCGAGGTCGAGTCGAGGCAAGGATTATTCAAGGTAGCGACTAAAAATATGGGCATTAAAGGCACCTCTTATTTTATTGGATCTTTACATGACTGTAAACTAAGTCAGGGGCCTTGGTTAACACCAAACTCTGTCGCTGTTATCAATAAACCCGTGTAAGCTCAATAGTTATACTGTCTTTTGTCTTTTGACATAGATATTTCTTCTTCTTCTTCTCTTCGTTAAAGGCCTCTCTCCGTCATTTCGACAGACAATTTTGCCAATGTCAATTGATATAATAGTAATAATATAAGTCAAGTCAAGTCATTTGTCAAGTCGGCTGTCGTTTGTTTTGAAAAGAAAATGGTGGATTTTCTCTTCAAAACCTAACACGAATTTTCACATTCAGAAAAACCTTAAGAGACATTCATGAATTTTACCAACACAACAAACTAACTATAATAAACGTCATGTTTCAGTATGTTTTTCTCAACTTATAATCGGGAAATATTTTTTTTATTTTGATTTTAGAATCCACTAACTATTTAAATAGGTACTAAGTTGATAACCTAAGCTTTTTTTTTAGAGTTTTGGACTAGATTTCGAGGAATAAAACATGCAAAATAAATCTTGGAGCGATTTGTCCCATTTCACAAGTTATCTACGACATTTCACCAAATAGGATCCTATATATCCGCTTCGGAACGATAAGAAAATTGGTGTTTTACGGAATATAACATTTTACTTGTTATTTATCACCTGGTAGAAGATTGCAGAGTAAACCTCATTTACATGGATGGAATGCGACTAAATCTGCAGGATAATATCATCAGACTCAAAATCATAGTTAAAGTTGTTGAAGAATCAAAAGTAGCAATGGGCTTGTAGAACTAACGACTGCATGGTTGTTTTTTTTTTGCAATACATAAAGTTATATTTTAGCTGTTGTACCCTATAAACTGGTTAGTCTCCTCCTTCCTATAAACGTCCTCATTGGACTAGCTCTGTGAGGTAATGCATTGTTATAGGCAGAAGTTACTAGGTACTTAACATCAGGTGAGATATGAGCTTGTTCCATTACTTTTACCATAAAAAAAAGTCTCGCAATCCCCTTTGAGGTAAATTTTTCAAGAATAAAGGGAATTTTGATACTTATCAATCACAAAATCACGTATCTAAGTTTGAAGTAAGTGCACGCACTTACTTAAATCGACAACTTTACACGGACAAAACCATACGCTAATATGTATATATGTACGGGTATCGTCGATGCGTGAAACTCTCTCCATATAAATGAAGTTTTGGCCAATATTGTTGGAAAAATAAGATATTTTCACGCAGCAAATGGGTGATTTAGCTACATAGCTGTTTTATTTTTATTTACTTGTAGACATCCATAAAAATGTGCTTTTGTTTTTTATGTAGCTATAAAAGTAGGCCTATGTCGGGCAATGTATTGTAACTCACAATAATTGATGTAATTGATTAAATTATAAAAGAATTATACAATTAATAAAAAGGCTTATTCCCATCGAGCCCACCGGGCGGCCGGCCCACTTGTGGGCCGGATGGGAAAAAAAAGTTCACTTAAAATTCAATCATAAACAAAAACAAAATAAATACATTCTATTCTATAAAAGATTGAATGAAATTGCATTAGGTAGTTTTATAAATAAATCAATTAATATTCACAGACACTTAACACAACGCCTTCTAGTCCTAAACTAAGCAAAGCTTGTACGATGGAAACTAGATGGCTGATAGAATACATACATACATTTTTTTTAATTTAGTAAATACATACTTATAATACATAGAAACACCCAGACACAGAACAAACATCTATGTTTACAACACACAAATGTTTGTTCTCGGTGGGGATCTTCGCCCCACAGCACGGAAGGCAGAGCTACTACCGACTGAGCCATACTGAACCTAGACAGTATACTTTATTACTGTGTGATATTTATACACGAATCAAAAGTTACCTAGATATTGTACTGCCTTGTTTTTTTATTACAAAACATTATTTGTTACCAAAAACCACTTTAAAAATAAATTAAAGCAATATTAACTGATCCATACAACTTTCATTTGCGGGTACTTTCACTCAAAGTATACATACCTACCATGCTAGTTTCGTATGTATCATTAAGCAAGTAATTTATCTGCATTTCTTTGGCAATAAACTTACGCGTGTGTAAATACAAACGCGTAAGTTTAGTGGCAAATTCAATCGAGTTTTATTTTTTTGTATATTTTTTCTAAATGACTTTATTTTACCCAGAACTGTGCCCAATACCTACAACGGTTTGTAGATGGCTCCTGTTCCATGTGTATTTTGTAAATATTGTAAATATTGTAAATACTGTATTAGTTGTAATTTTCATTGTGAATAAAGGTATATCGAATTAAATAACTATTTATACCTACATATACGAAAAACTAGACTCATTTTTCTCGGGCAGAGAGGTCGCGAATAACGTTTTTTTTTATTTAATTAACTTCAACAATTTATTTATATAAACTAGGTTTAACCACTACGGTCTATACCGGTGCTATATACATACAGTCTACATCAAAAGACGGGAAAAAAACCCAACGAGCCCAGTATGCAAATGAGTGGGTTCGATGAGATTTTTTTTCCCATCTGGCCCGCCAGTGGGCTCGATGGAAAAAAAAATGTCTACATTGGTTCGCTTTCTTGGGAAAGAAAATGAGCAAAATAAAATCATTTGTACCAAATACCTATCTAGATAAGTCTGACCTAAGAGCTAAGTACTAACAACTGATTTACTCGTGATTAAGGCACAAGTAACCACATATTTTGACAGTAACCTACATACAACAATGTAATATACAAGTCCTTTTATGCCAATGGGGTTTGCAGGATAAACATGGCTTTACATAATTGTTACTTTAATTAAGGCACGCCTTTACCTCGTTTTCCTGTATTACCCTTTTAACAACTGAATATTAAGTAGGATCTGTATGGGACCAATAATAATTTCACTAGATAAGATTCAATTTACACCTGGGCCCTGAGTCTATGTTCGTGTTGTGTTTTCTTGCTATTTTTGGCATTCGGAAACGGATTTGCAAAGCGAACAATTTTGTATGAAAACCGGATAGTTCCCAAATCTCCTGCTAGAGGCGCTTATCCGGTTTTCATACAAAATTGTTCGCTTTGCGAATCCGTTTCCGAATGACAAAAATAGCAAGAAAACACAACACGGACATAGACTCAGGGCTCTGATAAAGTTGAAAGTAGGTTTACAGTTACTGATAGACTCTGTCCATGCTAATATTCGCAAATATGTATAAAAGGAAACAGCTCTAATTGAAGGAGAGTTGCCAGAGAGATCACACTGGAAAATGCTCGAGGAGACCTTTGCCAAAAGGCACACTGAATTGAGAGATATTTTGTAACACAACCGAAACAAAAAGTTCAGAATCAAAGTTAAATCCTATTCTACTAATATTATAAACGCGAAAGTTTGTAAGTATAGATGGATGGATGGATGGATGGATGTTTGTTACTCTTTCACGTAAAAACTACTGATCCGATTCGGATGAAACTTGGAATATATATTGTCCGTGATCTGGATTAACACATAGGCTACTTTTTATCCCGAAAAATCAACGGGATCCAACGAAACACGAACGAAGTCACGAGCGGCACCTATAGTAAATAAATAAAAGGAAACATGACGAGCTTTTTACATGTTCTATCCGAATCTATCCACATCTATCCACGAATCTCACAGCAATTCTAAACTGGCTTTTTGGACTGCTGTTACGAAAGTTGAGAGTTAATATAAAATGGCAGAATTTGAAAATACTAGGTATAACCAAGAATCGTTTCGATAGGCCGTTAAAGGGGGTTTTTTCAAGAGGTTATTATACATAACTCTTATAGGGTCACCCCTATCAAACGCTTGATAGGGGTGACCCGGTTTCAGTTATCTAAGCGGTTTTGTTATTAACCAAAACTCTTAAACCTTACGTGTGTATAATATAATTAGGTACTTGAGTTATACACATGAAAATGTGCAGTGTGTAACTAATTTTTTCTTGTTTTCAAAATTATCCCACATCACATTGATATGGAATGATAACCATGGTGTGTTGTTACATTAAAAACCCTTATCAATAGGGTAATTTTATTCAATCTGTTAAATATATCTAAATAGCTGGAATTGTCTATAAGCGTGTTTAAAAACTTTCTAGCGTTTACACCTAGTTTAACAACAAAATAGAACCATTCATCCTATCTTGATCTAATTAGTCTGGAAATTTCTTTCCAATTACATTATCAATAATTGAACAAACTGGCAGAATTTACTTTTATTTTACCCACCAAAGTTTTTTTAATTATAAAACTTAGTTCCCTGCCGTTAGAAAAGAAAACATTTTCATTAATTCATTAATTTTAATTTTTCATTTTCATTTTTATTAAGTATTTTCATTCATTCATTCATTCATTTTATTAAATATGTTTCTACATTATTTATCTCACTCAATCTTTTTTACTGTATGTTTTATACTAAAGTTGACATTTGATGAGCTAACGAATTTCACATCTAAGACTTTTTTATTTTTTTATCCAGTTTTGATCAATAAATGGGTGCGTTGCAGAAAAATATTTGTCTACCCAATAAATGTTTGTCTATCAAACGTTGGAAAAACTCAATCCTCTTGAAAACTACGTCGTCTGTTAGATTGAAATTGTTTGATACTTGTAATAAAGTTTTTATAATTATCTCAGGAGCCTATGGATTCAACATTTTTGTGTTCAAACATTTCCTATAAAAACATATTTTACTTTTAACTTACTATTAAGATTTGTGTAATGTGTAAGTATTTTTTAAGAATTTTGATTACAGTATTGTGATCACCAATCGAAATTCTATCTTCCCATAAGTATCTGACATAAATTTTGTTACATCCTGTATTAAGTAGTAATGGTAATCCTGTATTATGTAGTACCTAATGAAAATTTTTTCACACCCTGTATAGCAAAGAACTAAATCCCGGCCTTGACATGACCTATAAATTATGCAAACGTTTGTAATAAATCGAGCTAGTTATTAATAGTTACGATTTATCAAGTCGTGATTTCAAAGGGTTAGGCGAAGGGTTTTGGAATCCAGTGATCGAGAAACTAAAGCCGTACAGTAACGCAAGATATATTATTTTATTGTTAGCTATTTCTGCCGCCAAGCAGTGATGCTCGCATTGCTGTGTTCCGGTTTGAAGGGTAAGTGCGCCGGTGTAATTACAGGCACATGAGACTTCAACATCTTTACGTCTCAGAGTGATGGACGCAGTGCATTGGCTTACAGGGCACGTCCTCATTGGACTTGCTCTGTGAGGTAATGCATTGTTATAGGCAGAAGTTACTACTTAACATCAGGTGAGCTATCAGCTTGTTCCATCACTTTTATCATAAAAAAATTTTTAATAAACTAGCGACCCACCCCGGCTTCGCACGGATGCAATGCTGATATTAAATATACTTACTTCAGAATGTCTTTATATACGGTGTACAAATACTGTAGTAGGTACACTATTTTGAAACTAATACTTTATTCACAAAGAAAATTACAACTAATACAGTATTTACAATATTTACAAAATACACATGAAACAAATGAGCCATCTACAAACCGTTGCAAACGATTTATAGATAGCTCAACTGGTCCAAATCAGTACCAATATACTATTCATATATTTTGTTATTACCTAGTTTATTTTTATGTACAATTTTTGTTATTTATGGCGATTTATTTGAATCCAGTCCCAAAACAAACTTCGTCTATACTAGTTAGCTGCACTGCATGCACTCCAACTGGTTTTTGGCAACAACTACGAACGTTCTGCATTCTTAATATTTGGAATAACGTGCCACTGGGAAATAATTAAACTTTACAATTTTTACAGCAGTTTAAGCTCGAGTTTTCTGAAGCAAATACCTACTTTTCTTAGTAAAGTCGTAGACTAACCATCTATGCAGTAAAAAATTATTGAAATTTTAATAAATGTCTTAAAAATAGCAAAAGTTTGTGTCACTTTTTTTTTTGCATTTTGTTACTTTTATTACATGCAGAATAGCAAAATTCCATTGATATTTTTACTAGATTTTATTAAGAGTATTACTCACTCTATCACTGTTTGTTAGAGTTTAAAGTTAGACCATGCTAAGTCTGCAGCAGAATTTGAAAACATATAGGTATCAGGCACACCTGAGATCCCTGGCTTTCAAATATCTTAGAATTGCTTGATCTGCTTCGTAGACAAACTGCAGAATTATCAATCATTATGATGGTTGATGGTGTTGTAACAGTAAAAGAACCAGTAGGATATCAGGCATGTGTCGCTGATTTCGCGTTCAAGAAAGAAAGTTGTCAATGTAATGCGATAAGGGTCAACCACTTTCGCCAACATCAATATGAAGGAAAAATGTTAATTTACTTACTAACGGTAGATATGGAAGTATACAAAAGAAAGGCCTTTACATCTATTGAAGATGATTTACACAGCGTCAGGAGGCAACCTATGCCTACACTTAACGGGACACTAGTGCCTGGGACAATGTTTAGATGGAGGCTTGCCCAGCTCAACGAAATAGTCTAACAAAACATTCAAACGTTATTTCAGATGTAGTTACTTATTGTGAAATATTTGGGAATACTGATACAGGGTGTTACCAGACCACTTCCGAAAACTTGGAGGTTCCAATCAGACCATGATACTGAAAACATTAAGCGAAAAAAATCGCGAAAAAAAAATTGACTTGACTATCTCTTTTTAATTTTTTTTCTAGTTACATACACACAGTACAACATAATAAGACATATCTACCTAATTATCTCATTTAAAAAAGCAAAAAAACAAATAAAATAAATAAAGCAGCAATGTACACGCAGCACGCAGATTACGTCTACTACAGCATGAACAGCTGAGAGTTCATCGCGGGTCATTCAAGTACGCGACGTGCGAGCGACCTACGTTAGTACCTACCTACGTTAGTAGGCACTTACGACACAGAATAAATAATAGTACTACGCCTCGACCTTACCTACGTGAATGCGTACATTGCGGGCTGGCGAAATAAATACAAATTTTTAAACATTGTTTTCTCCGGCTATAATTATTTTTCAGGATAACTGATTTTTTTTTGGTTGGGTTTTGGTGTGCTGTAGCTTCCCCTTTCGTTTTCGGAAGTGGTCTGGTAACACCCTGTATATACATAGTTTGCAAATACTGCGACTTTTACCGAATATTCTGCTAGTTTTACAGCAAAGCAGTTCCAGTGGCCAAGTAGGCCTCAACACCGTAATCGGCATTTTTGGATAACTTGTTTCAGGGTCACGTTTTTCTATATTTTGTGTGAATGTTTATTGGAAAGTTAGAAGAATAATTTATTTATTTAGGTTTACTATACCATTTGATTTGCATATACATACCTATCTAATCTATATACCTAGTTTTAAAATATCTAACGGTCTCGCCCTAACCGCACCTTCGTCAGAATTATTACGAGTTATTTTAGAAAGATTGAAATGACTCACTGAAAACCATTTTTAATTGACACTCAAGAATAACGTCGCTACAAATATATATCAAAAAAAGTTGTGTGTCAATTAATTTTTTTTTATATAAACTTTATTTTTTAAATTATTATGCTTACAAAATTTGTTTTGACCTAAAGACACCTGAAGTAGAGATGGGCAGGGCACGTGGCAAGAAGGAATGATGGAAGATGGACGGCAGCGATAACGGAATGGTGGCCAAGGGACGCTCAGAGACCACGAGGCAGACCGCCCGCCCGATGGTCCGATGATATTGTCGCTGTAGTTGGGCAGCAGTGGAGAAGGCTCGCGCAGGACCGGAGAGACTGGCGTACTAAAGAGGAGGCCTAATACCCAGCAGTGGGTGCATACAGGCTGAATAGATACATAGATAAAGACACCTACGCTCGAACGTAGGTATCAATTGAATTTCACATGACTCCAAATAATAATATAACGGGTGTATTCATCAATAATCATACAATTTCACCTCATTATATTCTGCTCAGCCGAATCATGCAAAATTAATAAAAAAAAAAACTTTTTGTCTAGCTATGATTCAGCGTAACATTTGACCTACTCATAAGACTTGATGGCTAGAATGTAATTCAACTATAGGGCTCTTTTTACACTAGTGTATGACATTGTTAAGTAGTAGATAGTAATTCTATTGTAAGCTATAACAGGGCTGACATACTCGCTAAGCGACTCAAAGTCCTTCCAAATTTAAAAACCAAAAAAAAAAAAAAACATTTGACAAAACTATACTTAGCCTCGGCATAGGTACCTATATATTTTTTGTTAAAAAACCAATAAAAGAAAATCTACTTGGTTCTTTTTTGAGCTCGTCATTTATAGCTAAATAGGTATTTAAAACGTATGAGGCATGCAGAGGAAAGTATTTTAGTATAATTTCACTGCCGGCCGTTCACGGAACGCTGACTTGACGAAGTGGCTACTAACTTCATATACGCACTATTGTTATTGCTAATTTAGTTTTAGCTATTTAATTTACATTTTTACCTCTTTCTTTTTTTGGAAATATTGACGAATTTATTTGAGATAAAAATGCATGAAAGAAAGTTATACCTACGAGTACTTTAGAACAAAGATTAGGTATGTACCTACAATTAATTAAGTAACTATGTTATGTACCACTTATAAGTAAATATTGTAATTGTTGACCTTTCTAAGTGCATTGTATTAATGCCTATGGACATAAATAAATGAATTGAATTGAATCGACACGACATTTATTTCCAGACTGATTTAAGGCAATGTGAGCAAGTACCTACATAACACTATCTAGTATAGGTATATTATTATGACTAGCAGTCGCCCGCGGCGCTGCTCGCGTTCTACCCTTTATTAGTGTGACGTTTCAAAATTCCTTTCCTAGTGCACCCCTACACTATATTATTATAAGGATACTATCCTCCAAATTTCATACCTCTAGGACTTATAGTTTAGGCTGTGCGTTGATTCTCTGTCAGCTTCAAAAGAGTTTTATATATATTGATGATGATGATGATGATAAGTAACCATTGTATCAATGGCGTTCTTATTTATAGAACGCTGACGATGCAAAGTTTAGTTCCTATTCCTTATCTATCGCTATCTATCACCACACATCATTGGATTCCAGTCATTCCTCAAGCTCGTGGCTTCCCCATCTATTCGACCGACAGTTTCGCTATCCGTTGCAATTTAGCCACTAGCTACATTCAGAGCTGTATATCAACGTCCGTCTGGTATCAGATCACCTTCGTTAGGATCTCTTGCCTGATCGATGGAAGCACCGATTTGATGGATGTGACCGGTTTTGGAGACCATTAGCACAAGTCCACGTGTTTGAAAGAAGTTAAAAGTTTCATTGGCTTCTGACGGCAAAAACGACGGCAGAAATGTCAAAAGCTGAAGATTC
The DNA here is from genome assembly GCA_918843925.1 of Eulithis prunata. Classification (NCBI taxonomy): domain Eukaryota; kingdom Metazoa; phylum Arthropoda; class Insecta; order Lepidoptera; family Geometridae; genus Eulithis; species Eulithis prunata. The sequence goes on along the minus strand of OU974030.1, from coordinate 4,611,834 downwards.
AAAGGTGGACACGAGTTTTAAAATTTTTTGAAACGACACGTAGCACTTTTATTTTAATAGTTTTTCTTGTGTTATTGTCAGTATTGTTGTTTAATTTTGGTGAAATTTTAACCAATAATACTTAGGTCGTAACATAAAGTGTGAGCCATTGGAATAAATGTGTGTAAAGTGGTTTTTCTGAATGTGAAAATTCGTGTTAGGCTTTGAAGAGAAAATCCACCATTTTCTTTTCAAAACAAACGACAGCCGACTTGACAACTGACTTGACTTGGCTTATTTATTACAATTTTAACACTTGACACTGGCAAAATTGTCTGTCGAAATGACGGACAGAGGCCACTATTGAAGAGAGGAAGAAGATCGAAAGAGACAAAACACGGTGTAACTATACTCCAAGCTTACACCGAGCTTGGAGTTATTAAGTGTAGCATGAATGATTATTGATTAGTGTATGAATAGTGTAGCGATCAAAGTGACTTACGATATAGTTATTACTTGATAACGTGTGCACTAGTATTAGCACGGATGAGGGTTATAGGCTAGTTTGAAAGATAAACCATCCAATATCGATATCGAGAATGGTTTCTAGTGAAAGGGTTATGGTTAACTAATTGCTAGCTCTTCTGGTGAAATAGAAACGATTAAAACGGTCTTACCTAGAACTGCTAAGATTCATCTTGACACTATTTGTTACTGCCAAAACAAAACTAGATGGCGCTATTTTTAACGGTGATGAACATTCTTTGACAGAAGTTGACTTCAAAATAAATAATCAACACCTTATTCTACCCTTCAACTAAATTAACATTCTACACTTGCTAAAGAAAAAAAAAAGTACATAACTGAAAAAAAAAAGAAAACATTAAATAGGAATAATCACGTGCGCGGTATCGTTCAGAAATGTTTTATTTTACATTTTGATTATTTTTGATCGGTTTTGTATTGTCTAGCGATTATAGAATGGTAACTTGGTTAAGCATTGCCTCCGATGAAACTTCGGCTTCATTCAACAGCTGAAGAAGTGTAATTGAATCAGTGATCAAATGGATGATCAAACCTCAAACGCATATTGATTCAACCAGCCAACTAGAAACCGGAGTAAGCCTGTTTTTATAGGTCTAATTATAAGTTCTAGGCCATGAGTCGACGACCCCAGATTCTGCACCGACCAGTTGTAAGAAAGTGGTCTGAATCTTCAAGGATTTGACCTAAAGGGCTCTTTAGGTACATACATTTTAACGTACCTAATAAGTAATAATGATCTTCGAAATAGGGTGCCTTCTGGTAAGATCGGCGTAATATTAAGTCCGGATAAATCACGTAACTAAGCAATTATCATTTAAAAATATGGCCGAATTTCTTAGCATCCGGACTTACTATTACGCCGATCTTACCAGAAGGCACTGTATATAAAACTCTTTCGAAGCTGACTGAGAATCAACGCACAGCCTAAACTATAAGTCCTAGAGTTATGAAATTTGGAGGGTAGTATAGTGTAGGGGTGCACTAAGAAAGGAATTTTGAAAAGTCACACTAAAGGGTCTAGAACGGGAGCAACGTCGCGGGCGACGGCTAGTATAGGTATATATGTATACTAGCTTCCGCCTGCGACTTCGGTCGCGTCCCGTTGGATCCCGTTGATTTTCCGAGATAAAAAGTAGCCTATGTGTTAATCCAGGTCACGGACAATATAAATATATTCCAAGTTTCTTCCGAATCGGATCAGTAGTTTTTGCGTGGTGTAACATTTATGGTTTCATAGTAAAAGTTATCTATGGGTATACTTTGAACTCCTTGATATTTTTGTAATAGGTCTTATCCCCTGTATATAGGATCTATTTTACAGTAAAAAACAATTACTTATCCGATTTGAATGTCTTTTGTGGATATATTCTGAATTCACTACACTTCCATTACAGATTGGAGGCTTTGATAGAAAATACGTCAAGTAGGACTCACTTAGAAGATAAGGTCGAATAAACCCTTTTCTTGAATGGATAGGATGTTATTAGGTAACCACAAAATGTGACCACAGAATAAAGCGAGGACTGACAGACAAACCGCCAACCAGATGACCCGGGTGATATGCCTGGTAAGGAACGGTGTTTTACATAGCTATATAGATAGGTATAGGTATACTTATAATGTAACATTGTGCTGATTTTGCAGGATATAGCGATTCTGTACTGTATCCTTTCATCCTATGCGATCAGAAAGAGAGAGAGAGAGAGAATACAAATTGGCCAATACTGCACGCCACAACGTAAGCACAATTTTGTCTATACTCTGACTGAGAGAGATTTGGCCAACAAAATTCGTAAAAAAAACTATAGAAATGCAAAATGCTAGTTGATGCGAATGCAAAATGGCTATAACGAAAAATGTTGTACTCTCAAAATTACTGAAATACAATATGTAATTTTTTTATTTTGCCACACAAATGATGTCCAACTGATATTAAAACTTAACCCTGCAGCGCTCTTGGGCCATGGACGCGGCAACCAGTTCCGGCTGCCTTGAATCAAGATATTATTATGAACTCTGTGCATGCAACGTTATAAATGTCATTGAATTTGTCAAACGGAGCTATTAAACTTCCTTATCGACCTCTAGTCGACACGAGTTTTGACATTTTTTGAAACGACACATAGCACTTTTATTTTAATAGTTTTTCTTGTTATTGTGAATTTATGAGTATTGTTGTTTAATTTTGGTGAAATTTTAACCAATAATACTTAGGTCGTACGTAACATAAAGTGTGAGCAATTGGAAATGGAATAAATGTGTGTAAAGTGATTTTTTTGAATGTGAAAAGTCGTGTTAGGTTTTGAAGAGAAAATCCACCATTTTCGTTTCAAAACAAACGACAGCCGACTTGACAAACAACTTGATTTGACTTATTTATTACAATTTTAACACTTGACATTGTCAAAATTGTCTGTCGAAATGACGGACACAGGCCATTATTGAAGAGAAGAAGAAGACCCCTAATCTCTGGCCAAGTGGCCGTGAAGTGCGCATGGGTTAATTGTCTGAACCCATACTGGCTTGTCCTCGATGTAGGTGACCAAATAGTATGTATGGGCTAAATAAATCAATTGTTTTCGTATCGTAGCGTACTTTTGTACCGTAGCGAAAAAATTTAAAACTTTATTGCTAGGTTCTTTTATTTTAGCATACCTACCTAGTGTTGGTCTACTGAAGTTACTTCCTTGATCTCCGTGCATATGTAGCTAAGTAAATGGTGCTTCATAGTCACCATATTGGGTTGGGTTATTGCCCAGTATTTAGATATATTGTGACTCCGTGACTTCGTAAAACCTAGGCCAAAAATTAAACTTATTCGTGCAATATTCGCCAGTACTGTAAATATTAGTTTTATTATAATTTAGAAACTGCTCCTTGGTTTATATTCCAGAAACTAAACCCTGATTCCTGGAAGTTCTACACTTGAGAAAATAGAAGTTCCTTTTAGCAATCATTGAGGACGCTCAGAGATTAATTCTCTGAATTAATTGGAGTAAAAACAGCTTTGTTGGAAAATCATAATAACCACAAAATGTCAGCGCGAATCTTGTCAGCGTGGAAGTGTGTTTGTGTAGCATATTACTTCCATACAACGTTTCATCACCACTTGCAACCCTTTTTTTGTAGCCTATGTCCTTTCTCAGACTCTAGATTATCTGTGTACCAAACGTTATTTAAATTGGTTCAGTAGTTTTGGCGTAAAAGCGCGACAGACATTTATAATATTAAAGTAAGGATTACTTTAGAGAATTGAACCTCAGTTTGTTGGCGTCTTTCATTTGCATATGCAAATGTGTCTAGATAAGTTTCTAACATGTCTCTAGGGTACTAAAATCTAGGTATGCTCCAGTATGCGTCTGTAACTCTTTTCGTAGGTATATCTAGATTTGTATCTAACGCTTTGAACCTATATTAAGTTTATATTGTGTAACCACTAGAGAATAAAAAAACTAATCTAAATTGAAATAACATTTCTAAACAACATAGCCCCGTTATTCATTATACCTACAGGAAAACCCTACCTGAGTCCAGACCCCATACTATAATCTTGGGACCAAACCCAAATTCTGGGTCAATCCCCTCCAAAGGCGAAATCTTGGGAACAAGCCTCTCTCAAACTGAAATCCTGGGTCAAGCATCTCCTAAACCCAAATTCTGGGTCAAGCCTATCCTAAACCGAAATTCTGGGTCAAACCCTTCCTAGGCCAAAATCCTGAGATCAAGCACCACCTCCTCCCAAACTGAAATCCTGGGTCAAGCCTCTTCTAAACCGAAGTTCTGGATAAAACCTCTCCCAAGCCAAAATCCTAGGATCAAGCCCCTCCTAAACCGAAATTTTGGGTCAAACCTCTTTCAAGCCGAGATTCTGGGATCAAGCCCCTCTCAAGCGAAATTGTGGGTCAAGCCTCTCACACACCGCAATCCTAGATCCTCAACTGATTGCGTGTGTTATCATTTATCATGGTGCATCATGTTATCATACAACCTCCTGTGAGACAGCATTATAGGTAGCAAATTTATAACTCCCTGTTTTTAGCAGAATTTCAGTTCAATTTCATCCCAGTATGTCTTTGTCATAACATAGGTAGATACTTTGTTATGAAGAGTAGTTTCTCTTACAGTTGCGAACTGGTATCCAAGATAGGTTCAAGGTAAATGTTGTAAATCTATGATCGTTAATAGAGTTCGTACAGCACATTTTCCTTTGCTTCATGTCAAATCTTTGTTTGACAAGTTCATCGATACGTATAGCACACGTCACAGCTCAAAAAAACCCGTTGTGAGTAAGAAAATTTCTCTTTTGTTTTTACTTACATATCAGAATTGAGACGATCCATAGCAGCACCAAAAAATCCGAAAGTGAAACGTATAGTTTTGTTGTTCGATACACTGATCAGTTTTGCCACTAGAAATCACACAACACCAAAATCACTTCGCGATTGTAAAGTGTTACAGTCGCACACACAAGTCATACGTTCTAGACCGCAACTGAATCACTGGTACATTCACATTCACAACTTTTACCGAGGAGGTCAGCTATGCGTTCGGTTCCGGTGTTTTTTTTTTTCGTTCGTGATTTTTGACAGTACGAGTTTTCGTAAGCAGTTCGCGATGGTGAATGGCCGCGCGGCGTCTTTCACTGCGCACGCGACGATGGAATAACCACGTGTTCTAGATTAAGTGTCGATTGTTTTCGCTCGAGAAAGCAAACCTTATGTGGTTATTTTGTTCATGCTATCTTATTTGCGTTATTCTTTTTATTTATTTATTCAATAGGCACATTACAATAATCACTTTTGAAAATCTTATTCCATAAAATAAAATGTGTGCCAATTACAAGCATGCACATTATCGTACATTGCACATGACATATTATTATAATTCTTATTACTTATTTAACTCTCATCAGTTATTTGGAATTTAACTCTGTTAATAACAGAGTTGAAGAAGAACTTAACAGCAGCAGATTGAATTTCAGATAAGAAAATTCATCCATTTCTTTAGTAAAATGTAGTATACTAATATTCTGTGTTATTACAGTACCTAATGGAAAAAGTTGTACTTACATTAAACCAGTTTTGTGCCCAGTTCTAGAGACAATAAACATTCATTATATTTTGTCGAGATCTTCTTTACCATACGAACAGTATCATAAAATATGTTTATTATTAAATTTGGTACAGCAGCAAAAGTACTGTCATTTAAGGACGGATTTACAATACATTAAAGCTGAAATTTTGATATCTGAGCCTTCACACTACAACAAACAGAGGGCGCAGGCGCTTTACGCTTGGCTATCTTTAAAGATGAATATATTAGCTTTAATTTTATACCATGTTATCTCTACAGTTGTGATTCCTGGTTCATTAAATGGTACCTAAAAAGTACTAAAAACTATTGATATTTGTAAAAGCGTCCTTAATAATGAAATAACTTTTTCGAGATACTTTCGAGTTTTCATAGTACCGCCACCGCCCGTAGGTCAGTACAGGTGAATGCACTTGATACTAAGTATGAAATCGCCGTCCGTAACAATACTATTCTATGTGTATCTATAAATATATAGATCTGGTAGTTAATAGTTACAGAGATAAGTGAACTTCCACTCAATAGACAATATAAACAAAATAAATAAGACATATCAGATTTTTTTTAATTATGTGTTGTAATTAAGTTAGGATTCACAGACGACAAAGCGTAAAACACAATAGCGTTAATACATTATGAAATATTAATACCTAAGTACTGGTTTTTATTCCTCTACTTACATAATAATATGTAATTATTAATCGATATTCTATTAAAATCATTATGAGAAAATCATAAGCTTGGAGTTTAACCCTTTAGGTTTCAGGGTAGAATAAAGAATATAATAAGAATATATTGTAAAATGAACCCTACCTTCAATACATATTTGGGTACATATTTGCGTGGCCCATCTAGTAACAAGTTTAAATGACGTCATGCTGGTGTATATCATTAGTTTTTTAATCATTTGACTTTGCTTTTTTCTACAAAACCTATCTAGAAACTATCTCCTCTATGAATAGAATTTTAAAACTTCTTTTTATTATTCACCGTGAAGATCTAATGCTTTCTCAGTTACGTCATTTCACCTTATTGCTCAATTTAGAGATCTAACTGGAACCGTATCTTATTGCAGTTCAATTTGAATTATCACATTACAGCGCTAAATTGATCTTTATGCCGCTATAATACGGTTAATATTTTCGACAATTCTGTGACATCAAAACAGTGTTAAATACGCGGAGATTGAATTTATTACATACCATTATATCTAAAACAGTCCTTATTACGAAAAAAGGACACTACGAATTTCTGTGAATGACGTTTGGGTTTTGGAAAACCTCAAAAAAAAGACTGTTTGTTTATTTATTTCGTCTTATCAAGAGAATTGATCCCGCACTCATTGAAATAACCCGCTACGCAATAAATTGTTGAAAACGATAACAAACAGCTTAAACAAGTTATATTTTAAGACAAACAAAACATCGAAATATTATGTTCTTCAGCACTAACAAAACAATTAATTCGGAACAAACTGAAGTGGACACAGTTGCATCAAAAATTTTAACTCGAGTTTTGAAAAAGAAAAAAAAATCAAGCAGCTCAGTAAAAAGGCCCATATTAAGCAGCTTAAAAATAAAATGAAACTTCTAGTGAAAGTCATTCTTCTTCATAATCGGGCACTCATGATAGTCGTTGTTATAAGAACTTTATAAAAATAAGTGTTTCGTATTTCCAAAACTGGACCGAATTACTAAAAATCTAATAATTTAGAGAAACTCAGTCTAAAATGTGTTATGATATGAAAAATATACAAATATTAAAAAAAAATACAAAGTGACCACAGAGTGGCGCCCGCAAGAGCCGAGACGTCGTGGCAGACCCAGAACACGATGGCGTGATGAGCTTGACAAATTTCGGCAGGAGTGGACCAGTGCAGCACATAACCGTAATGAATAAACACCACCTTTTTGCACGCCCAGGAAGACTGGTAGACAATGCTCTTAGCATTAAGTCCTCCTAGCACTACTTGTTTGTGTGAAATTTTTAAATAAATAAATAAATAACTAAAATAGAAAAATGGGGGGAGGCCTTTGCCCAGCAGTGGGACAGAGAAGGCTCGTAATAATAATAATAATGAAAAAACTGTTTTACTTACCTAAGTAGTGATTATGAGAGTAAATCAAGATATCATCGCTGAGTCAGCGGAGTTTGTTAACGTCAGCTTAACTCTAGGTTAATATTTAAATACCGGTAGGTGCAAGTGAGGCTCGTGCTCCCAAAGCAAAACATTTTGAACTTTAAATAAATAAAGTAGATACTCTTTTTTGAATATAAACAATGTTATAAAATACAGTACGATTAAAATAAGAACAATATTGTATTTAATTTATAATACTTTTGTTTTTATAGCATTTAATTTATTACCAGCTCGTTGGTATTGTATGCATTATGTAATATTTGATAAGTGAGACTGTTTTTTCGGTACCAAATACTTACAAATAGCCAGAATCATTTTAAAGTGTCTAGAGTAACATATAATCAGTCTAACATTATGCTTTCCTTCATTTTTATTAAAACTGTTATAAATTTTGTTTTGAAACTTATTACTTAAACTTGGGATGGGAAAATATTATATCAATGCTCATGAACAGATCCAAAAAAAGGTTTGATCGCAATAATAGAACCCACACTTCCAATATCTCAATTAACTACTCACTCACTCCGCCATAGAGTAAATAAAAGACAGACACGTCAAACGCCTCCATTCGAAAGTAAAACTTTGTTAGCGATAGTAGACAGTAGAAACTGTAGAAAGTTATTAGCATGTGGAATCCACATTTAGCACTATGGAAATATTTGAATGTTATTTGGAAACATGTTTTAAGAATATCATAGTTTAGAACGACAAAATCTCTAACCATACTCCGAGGAGGTCCATCAAACAAAACAAAAATCGTTATTTACCATCAATGATCCATACATAGCTTCTACTGGAACCGACGAAGATAAAAAGCTGGCAATGGGCCAATCATTTGCGGTGGAATTGACAGTCGTTTGAGCACTCGAGTGGAGACCACGTTTAGGCAAGCGTAGTGTGGGACCCCTTCCAGCAATGTGGGGCGACGATGTGCGAAATCTAGCAAACACTGGATGAGAAGAGCTGAAAACCTGGCTCTGTAGCGCGTCTTGGGAGAGACCCACGTCCAGTCGTAGACCAGTATAGTTTGATGATGTCCTGGGTTGGAAATTGTTAGAATAAGTTACAGGGCTTGGATCAAAAACTGAGTACAAAAATTGTCTTCTAAGAAACTTATGTGTTTTTTTAAATTTCTTAGAAGACAAAGCAAGGGAAGCAAGCGGAGGCTAATAAATAATATATAAAGCGTGTTATGCTCTTCTCAAAATTTAATAAAAGTGCCCCCTACTGCTTTATTTAGAGGTTTGGATTTAATAACCGTCCTTAGGGTAGGTATGTCTTAGAGGTTCACAAACGTAAGCTGAGTTCACTCTCGCAACTGCCCAAAGAGAAGGTATTATTTAAAAAATGATCTTTTATTATTTGTTATTGTGATCACTTAAGGAAACACACAGGGGATTTAAGCCTAAGATTTATCTTTGTCAAGCCATGCCTTGCAATAAACCATTTTAGCCAATGGCTTGATAAAGATAATTAATAATAAATAAATAAATATTCGCGGACACTTAACACAACGCCTTCTAGTCCAAACTAAGCAAAGCTTGTACTATGGAAACTAGATGGCTGATAGAAATAAACATATTTTTTTATTTTTTTGTAAATACATACTTTTATTACATAGAAACACCCAGACACAGAACAAACATCTATGTTTGCCACACACAAATGTTTGTCCTCTGTGGGGATTGAACCCACGACCCACAGCACGGAAGGCAGAGCTACTACCGACTGAGCCATGACGCCTGTCAAAAACTTGAAAATTCAGAACTTGGATTCGTCTTGTTTTCGTCTCTATCAGAACATTGTCTCGACTTGTGCTAACATGCTTTAACAAGGTGTAAATGGCTATTTTTCACATCTACACGATATTGTCGGAGAGCGAAAAAAGTCGATGCCGTCGACTTAATTCACCGGGTTAATTTACCTAGGTGAATTAAGTAAGGTGCCTTCTGGTAAGATCGTCGTAAGTGGAAGTCCGGATGCCAAGCAATTCAGCGATATTTTTATATGATAATTGTTTAGTTACGTGATTTGTCCGGACTTCCACTTACGCCGATCTTACCAGAAGGCACTATAATACTATTTACATTCATTTAGTAAGTACTTACCTATTATAGGTAGATACTTACTAAATGAATGAACTAAATGAAAACATTTTTTTTTTCACTTTCACACTTTTTCGTCACTCCGAAATATTTTTGTCAAAGCAACTGAAATGGCAGTATCGGCCAGTGTGCAAAAACACAACGCTACCTACCTACCTACCTAATGTAAGGCTATATCGACGCTAAGACTCATGTAGCATTATTCATATAAACCTTGTGGTTTCCTTAGTGCTATACTACAAAATGTTATTGTTTATGTTACAAGTTATTATGTATTTTTAAAACAATAAATAAATAAATAAAAAAAAAACAATAAGATTATTTGCAAGAACCTAATGTAAAAATGTAAAAACGAATGTCTTAAAAGGAAGAAAAATAATATAAACAGGAAACTACGTTTCCCGAAGTAAATAAAACATTAACTTGCGTCGTTTCTTGTTGAGTTCAAAAGGGATGATTTAATTATCCTTTTCAGAGAAAAACGTAGCTTTTACAAATGGAATCTAGTTAATTTGTTTATTGCGATGTACCTAGTCAATCAGGACCCTCTTTTAGTTAATTTTACACATTGGAAGTTTTAACTTGGGTCAGATTTCGTAGATTTTGTTGAAAATTTCTGAACTTCAATATAATGCAACCTTTTTTTTTTTTTTATACTGGGGAAATGCGTTACGCATACCCCCCTCATGGGGGATGAGGAGGGTTATGTGGGGCTCCCGGTCCAAATAGGACCGGTGTACCCACTAAAACCACCAGTTTCTCCGGCGTCGTCTACGTGGAGGGAGACTGGGAAACCGGCAGAGCCTTTACGTCCAGTCCCCGCCGACGACTGCCTGCTTGCAGCAGGCCCTTCACACCCCTCCTTACATGAGGGGCCGTGGAACGACCGCTGGTGGTGGAGTGCAATGCAGGAGATGGCGCCCCCGCGCCTGTCTCCCGCTATCCACCACCATGAAATATAATGCAACCTGAAAAATTCTGAGTCATGTATAATAGTACATTATGGTACTAGTGTGGTACATTGGTGATTACCGCCGAGGTGCCATTGAGACCCGAGCCGTAGGCGAGGGTCTTAAGAGAGCCGAGGACGGTAATCACCAATACACACGTGTATCATACGACGTTTTTCAACACACTTGTGAATAAAATATCTATAATTTCAACAGTGAAAACGCGTTGTGAAAAATGTTTCGCTATGGCGGGAAAAATTAATCAGTTTTCCTATGCGCGCGCATTGCGATCGGCCACAGACTAATGGGATGAGGTTTTTTTTTTATTTATTTTCCGCGCTTAGGGCTTGTGCCTATTCTGCCACGTAAAAAATGGGGAATTTAAAGTTTTCTTTTATTACAGAGAAAACAAAAGTTATATTTGAGTGAAAGTTTTATTTATTAAACACGTACGAGTTAAAATTATCTATTTAAATAAGAAGTTGCATGAAATGAGCAAGCAATAGGAACATTCATTTATTTGTTCTATTGAACACGATGTTTTTTTTAATAAAAACTTTTTTAGTAACAAAGCTACTCAACCAATAAAATTTTAAAAAAAATCTATAACTCACTAGTGAGTTATAGATTTGTGCTACTCACTAGTGAGTGAGTAGCAATGAAAAAGTCACAGTTTGATTATGGGTATCATTATGTGCCTAATTGCGGTGACCATAGAGCCACTTTATGAGCAAGTGTGTTGAAAAAACTTGAATATCGTGGAAACCATGAATATTTATAGCCCGGCGTTTAAACCGGATCGGAAAAAAATAAAAATTGTGGATAAGCCGCCATGCCAATAGGCATGAACGAGCCTTATTTGTAATGTTGCATTCACACTATGCCGCAGTCGGCAAGGATTTGGGCAGGGAAGGGGGCACGAGCATAGTGTGAACGCATGCCTCTGTCCCGGCTCCAGGCCCAAATTCATGCCCTTGCTCCTTAATGAGAATAAAGGCGATGTTGCTGTGGCAATAAGTCTGCGGCAATAATGCCTGAACGCGGTATAACCTAACCCTTGTACATAACAAGAATGGATATAAAGTGACCCTTGAGGCAGTATAAATCATCTAGACATTCTAGTCTATGATAATAAAATACCCTTTTCGCGACATGAAACCTAAATCACAATTTTGGCTTAATAGCACAGAATAGTTACAATAGCTTGGGCCTAGATGGCGCTTTCATGCCCACCAATTTTATTTATTATGAAACTACCTACTTATTTGTAAACAATTATAATATATTCGCAAACTTGAACGTGAACTTTAAGCTAACCGACCACTTTCACAAAGGTTAGAGTAATGATCTTGTGAGTGTAGAGCGCTTCAGCATGCTATTGTATCTTGTATCTTGCTTTTAGAGCGGTGTTGTAATAACCTGTATTCAGAGCTACTGAAACTGAGAAAATATGTAAGTGTTGTTCTTTTTGAAGTGAAAACTTCTTTAGCATCGTTGTGATTTGAAAGTTGATGAAACGAAAAAGCGATGAAACGAAAAAGCGACAGTTCGACCCCCACAAAACGCAAAACACTTCGATAGCGCGTTCTAGGATACGACCAAACTTAGCAGCGCCATCTAGTTCAGATTTAGGAGACATGAGCATTTGAGCATAGAACCTTTTCTAACGAAATAAGTACTGCATATTGGTTTTGGAAGGTTTCACTTCTACCACGTGTGAATTGCACACATGTTTATTTTTCATTTTCATTTCTTGCATCAGTTCTTGCCCGTACTTCGTAGTTCTAAAAAAAGCTGCGGCAACACGAAAGCTTAGAAATGTAGCACAGAATATTAGTATCTACAAGTAATAGTACCCTCAAAATTCTCACAATATGAAAACTCAATGGAGGATTTAACATTTTTCTATCTCATTTGGTGGAGATAGAAGAGGCGATGTAGCAAACATTTGGCAGGCGTCATGGCTCAGTCGGTAGTAGCTCTGCCTTCCGTGCTGTGGGTCGTGGGTTCGATCCCCACCGAGAACAAACATTTGTGTGATGTAAACATAGATGTTTGTTCTGTGTCTGGGTGTTTCTATGTATTATAAGTATGTATTTACAAAAAAAATGTACGTATTTATTCTATCAGCCATCTAGTTTCCATCGTACAAGCTTTGCTTAGTTTCGGACTAGAAGGCGTTGTGTTAAGTGTCCGTGAATATTTATTTATATTTTTTTTGGAATGCCGTAATATATTCTAAAAAATAATGACTTTTTGAAGTAAAACGACAAAAGTACAGTTAACAGAAAAAAAACTTACTATTATGTAAGCTATGGTAATTAAAAATTATTAATTACATAATTTTTCTTTCAACAAATTAACGTACATCGTTCGCGGCTTCTATTTGTTATGTTCATACCTATTTGCTTACTTCACCACCATCTATAGCTTGGTTTTATATCTCTCATGTAAAACTCAGCTACCGTAGTTGTTGCTACCTATTCTGTGCACACTTTCACCAATGCTTTTCGATTGAGAATTTTAAGACCTACTTATCCGTTGTCCTTGGAAAGGTAGTATGACGTCAGAACCACTTTCTTGCATTCTTCAAAATGAGAATGGGTTTTTTTTTCATACCGGAAAAATATATAAAAAAATACAGCCCTCGATTTTAGTGTTATGGTTAAATTAATGGTGTTGATGTGTTTTTGTAACCATTTTCTGTGTACTGTAGGTACCGAAAAAAATTACAGATAGGTACCTAGCGTCAATATTTTCAGTGTCACATTTAGAAATATACCTACCTCTTCTGTCTTCTGTGCATCCAAAGGTTGTCTGGAAAAGATGGCTTATAGCGATAAGAACGCACATTGTACCTCGTACTTGAAACTTATTTCTCATTTTATTGTTTTTCTTTTTTCCTGGTGTGAAATAAAGAATAAGTATCTATCTATATCTACCTAATTACCACTTTTTAAGAGCGATCACACGTATTACGACATAATCACAAATACCATCAGATTTTTAGTTTTTACGTAAAATGCATAATTATAACGACCAAAACGCAAAACGACAATAATAAAATTACAGTGACAAAAACATAATAAAGTAAGATAAGTAAATCAAAATGAAGTAAGTAGGTAATTACATTTCTTATTATAAAGTAGTAATAACGTAATAACCACAAAAAGTGTCTAGGACGCCCTCCTGCAAGACGGAGTGACGATCTGCGAAATGTAGCGCTACCACTGGATGAGAAGAGCCGAAGACCGGGCTCAGTGGCGCGTTTTGGCCGAGACCTACGTCCTACGTGGACTGATATTGATGATGATGATTATGAACCACAAAAAGCCAAGAAATCTGACAGTCGCCGCGTCGACGAATTCGAGTTATATTGCGCGTCAATGTCAGCTCGACTGCCAACCGCTGTAGTGACACCGCGCAGTAGGTATAGCTCGGATACGCTAGTATTGCGATAGTCACATTATTCGTGATCAAGGCACTGTTCACCTATAAACTTATGAAACTTATAAACTAAGTTAAGTATGAGTTACGGCAGAATTTGAACGATAAAAATGCAAATTGACTTAATTCTAATATCAGCTAATGTTATGTAACAGGCTAAGTATAAGTAGGTAGGTTACGTATATATATGAAAGTATTCAAATGAATATTTTCGCTTTCCATAATGATACCATTTCGATCACTGACGTGAACTGTCTGCTAATGTCTTTGAAATTAGTTAGGATTTTCACTTTCACTAAGTATTATTCCTACTTAGTTAGTTCGAGGTTTAGACTGTCATTAGTAGATAGATTCTTTTTCTTTTATTTATAGTCTCTGTTCGTCATTTCCGTCATTACAACAGATAATTTTGACTTACTACCTAAATTGCCTGTAAAATGACGGACAGAGACAATAAATAAAAGAAGAAGAAGAAACACTTGCAAAAAAACCTGTCAAATATTTTGACAACACCTCTTCAAAATGTAAGCATCCCATTTTATGATACCAAGAAGGTGTTTCAATGTAAAAGAGGCTATAATCCTCAGCAAAGATATTTGCATGTATTGAAGACCATTGGATGACCGTTACAATTTTTTTTTTATAATTCTGCCTTGGATGAAGATAAAGAGACTCCAAGCTCTAAGATCCTCCGTATAACGTTTAATTAGTTGCAGAAACAAAAGAACAAAAACCGAGAGGAATAATATTTTTACGTCCTGAAAAGTAAAACGTATATTATTATGATTAGGATAGGATAATAGAAGTAGGTATACTTTTAGGGTATTTAAAAAAGCACAAAAAAAGAAACGAATGGAATCTTTTTACATCTTGAAAAGAACAAGTATTTAAAAAATAATTAAACGATAATATTATCAAAAGACTCAAACTTTCTTATCGAAGCAAACGCCCCGAAAACTTAAATCTGTTTTTCGTGAGATCGCAAACTGAGATAAAACTATCGCTTAATACTTTGTGCGCATAAAACAACGCAGAGAATATATTTAGAGGTTTAAGTAGGAAAAATAACACGGGAAGAAAATTGTAAGCAATTGTTATGATAACTTTTGTTACTCTATATTTGACTGGTCTCAATTAGATAAGTGGTAGTAATGCTTCTGAAGATAAAAACTAGCTTTTCCTACTACTTTAGTACCGTTTCTAATACAATGGTATTGAGTTGTGAGGTTACTGGTCTCTTGGTTGGCCACCAAGTTTGCCTAAGAACTAATTTAAAGTTACAAAATATTTAAAATTAATCTACAGTTTGAGGTGACGGGCACCGGAAGTAGACGCCATCTTGAACTTGTTAAAAAACCAAACCTCGTACCAACTTTGTCATCTTCTCCCTGCATTTCCCCACCGTCCGTCGTACAGTGAGCACGCACAGGAAACGGTTATTCATCTGGATAATCCTTCCATCAAATTAAGGTGCCATGAATAATGGAACAGAGCCACCAAGAGTTGAGCTTCGTGACTTTTTGTAACTTGGCCCAGCTAAAGGATTAGAACTGATCTAAAGGATTGAAAATACGTGAGACCATGGATGAATTTAGACCAGTCTGTTGTTTTCGGAAAAATGAAAATGTTTGCTGGTGATAGAACGGTTGGATAAACTCTCTTTCATAGTCTATCTCTAACTCCCTCTAAATCATAGGTTCTTTTACTAAAAAAACTTACATCTTATTTTATTTTTTTAATCCTTTTAAAAATGTACCCTTTCTGAATTAAGGAAACTTTGATTTTTGTGTCGTTCTGGAAACTGCAGCATAAATATTGTCCAGTAAATAGTAAGACTTCCTATTCGTTTCTTTCGACTGTCCATTTTTTGCTTGCTGTGGGCAAGCAGCAGTTTTGAAAAATCTTTAGTCCGATTCATTTAGTAGTTATAAGCCCATGCTTGTAATTTTATGTGTGTTGCAAATAAATGTTTTACTTACTTACATTTTATCTACATCAAATACGGACAAAGGCTATTTTTTACTTTGCGGAAATCTGTGCCATATTTTTGTACCCACGCCAACCATCGCTAGTTGTGCTTACAGAAGGCGATTTTACCAGAACTTGCAACTGCTCAGTTTGACAAAGATTCTACTCTAGATTTAGAGATTCTAGCTTTTACCTATACAGTTTCTAGGCCCTTCCCCAAACGGCATATAAGTATAAGTATATTACTTTCGTTTTCCGGCAGGAATCCATCCGGGTTGTAAGTCCCAGGCTTGGGGAAGTAGGATTCGTCCCAATGCATCCCGAATGCCGGCAGACTATATTCATATTGTATATACAATGCCAATGAAATGACTTTGTATTAATGTGTTATTTAACTTCAAATTTATCGTTAAAAACTGGTGCTTGAATCCCAGTTCTATCCCACCACTCAGTTAAGTTGTTCTTTGTTTGTTTTTTATCTGTCGGATAGTGGAAATATGGCTTGAGGAAAAATGGTTTCAGGGACGACTTGTTCTCTTATTTTATGTGTTTAAAAATGGATAGGATTTAGATGGTTTTTGTTTTTCTGAGATTTTCACTGCGAGGACTTTTTACGATGTACCAATGTTGATATCTCTGTGTGCTTTTAGGGCGCTTTTATCTAATTTGGAAGTGTCCTTACAATGCCTTTTTACAATGACATATAGGTTTCCAAACCACTATCTGTGTGGTAAGCAAGCAAGCTTGTATGACTTAGGTAGTGGCCAACTCTAGTGACGGAGCTTTTAGGCCGCCTTAAGGCCTCCGTCATGGCTTAACGACTGCTAGAGCCGGGACCGGTTTAACGTGCCCTCCGAAGCACGTGTGTGGTGATCTGTATTTATTTTTTTCTATTTTTTGTCACACTGCATGCGTTCGATGCGTTCGAAACGAAAAATGCGTTCGCCAACTTTCTTATTTATTTATACTTATACATACAACTTAGTTGTCTCTCGTTTCAGTAATATCCGTAAGAATTCGCTTCACTGGACCGAATAAATATAAATAATCGTATACAAATCACATGCACGATGCACGGCACACGACTGACAACCGTGACGGTATACGATTATTATATTTTGCGACTTGTGACAATACAATCGATATTGAACTTTCTCTAAATAAAAGCGGCTTCACACGGCCCTAAAATCAGAGGCAATATCGGGAGAGTCACGGTGGGGATGAAATTGGCTACTACTCCACACGCGTCCTTGCCAGTAGCCCAACGCGGCAACGTAAAGCAAAGCGCTCGTTGATCCAAGATACCACTTAAACTTTCAAAGCAACAAAAAATAGGCGTCCTATCAGGTCCGATTAAATTTTTATAAGGTGATCGGATCCGCTACAAACGCGCTGACAACGCTTCGTAGACGATAATTGGCCCTAAATCGTGAGCTCGCCCAAAACGATTTCTGAGTTAGGGATAATAATAATAATTACGATTTGTCTGCACACGAAGCGATCTAGGGTGCTCCCCACCACTTCTCCGATATTGCGTCTGATTTTAGGGAGGTGTGTGGCCGCTTTAATGTGGTTCTTAGGAAATCGGGCTGAATGCTTTTAACAATATTTTCCAGATTGAGCCAAGATGCAGGAGACTGCAAATAACAAAAGAAGAATGATGGGACCATGAGCATTTCGCAGTCATTTTTACTAGTAGATCCAGGAGAGGGTTAATGTGCTCAAGCCTAGTCGGGATTTGACAGGTAAATCCCTAAAAAGTTGGGTTAAGCCCCCTTTCAAACCAAAATCCTGAGTCAAGAGTGTCAAGACCATCCCAAATCAAAATCCTGGACCAGCTGTTGATGAAATTTGCTGTTGAGACATTGGGAGTGTTTCAAAAAGACAAGTTCACTAAAATCTCTACTGCTTTTTCTATCTATGTTTTCAAAAATATCCCTCGTCGTATCTGATCGATACAGAATCGTTTATCCTAATAAAAACATCTCATTTCCTCATTACCCATTCACCCCATTTTTCTTTATTACCCTCAAATAATGGCAAGCGGACAGAAAAATACAACAAAAAATCTTTTCACGATTTCGTTATTCTTGATCCTTTGTATCATTTTCACTTCAATTTCATTGTGTAAATAATGCGAAGGTTATCCCGCTTTTTTCGGCACATTTAACATTATTGATACCCTTTTTACACACTTGTTTTGTTAGACTTTTGCTTGAGGTGATCAATAACAATCTATTTGTTTAGCACAAAGATTTTCTTTAGACTGATATAACAACTAGGTGCCGCCCGCGACTTAGTTCGCGTCCCGTTGGATCCCGTTAATTTTTCGGAATAAAAAGTAGCCTATGTGTTAATCCAGGTCACGGACAATATATATTCCAAGTTTCATCCAAATCTGATAAGCAGTTTTTACGTGAAAGAGTAACAAACATCCATCCATTCATACTTACAAACTTTCGCGTTTATAATATTAGTAGGATATTTTGACCCCCTAAAATGCTTTATTCGGGGAAAATAGATACAATTTCAGTAGTTTAGAATATATTTATTATACTCTAATAATATACAGGCCGTTGCATCTAATTAAGTTGATTTATACAGCGTCAGAAGAACTTTTCACTATGCCCTTCTATAGATGGGACGCTGGAGCGCCTGCATGAGACATGGGGTTACATAGAGCTTACCCTGAAAACTCCGTCAACAGAGTTGGCCACTAACTCATACAAGCTTGCTTGCTTACTACGGGCCCAATGGTGGGCCTGACGGAAAAAAAATCCCAACGAACCCACTATGCAAATCAGTGGGCTCGATGGGTTTTTTTTTTCCATCTGCCTACTGGTGGGCCGGCCGGTGGGCTCGATAGGAATAACCTAGTATTTTGACCATTTGCATTTTAGACATTTCGCTTAAGTCGTTATGTTCAAAATTATGTTGAAAAGAAGCCCTGTGTAGCCAAGGCTTTATTTACGATTCCTATTTTTATATTCTTATTTGTTTTTCAGAAATCGGCGATAATGAAATATATGTGGTAAATAAAATCGGAGAGGTGGAATGGAGCCCGTGACGTGATGTATGCGATCTGTTTTGATTTAGCTAAAATGTTTTACGAAGACGTACTTTATCTGAAACTAGAAATACTTAGTAACTATGTAGGTACTTAGTAACGTAGGTACGTGCCCTTTATTTCTAAAAATATCTAAGGTTATATCAAATACTAGCCGTCGCCCGCGGTGTTGCTCGCGTTCTACCCTTTAGAGTGTGACGTTTCAAATTCCTTTCTTAGTGCACCTCTCACTATATAAGGATACTACCCTCCAAATTTCATACCTCTAGGTCTTATAGTTTAGGCTGTGCGTTGATTCTCTGTCAGCTTCAAAAGAGTTTTATATATATTGATGATGATGATGATGATTAGAAACAACATAATCGGTTTTATAAATAAGTACTTACTTAATAGTTAAAACTAAAAAAAATGTATGCTATACTTACTTATCTAAGTGAAAATAAAAAAAAATACTGTCTACCTAGCACATAATGATGTATCATATATTAACCGTAATATTGTTCCATTAAAATATTGACAATAACATAACAATTGTATTATTCTTCAGATTTCTCCTATCATCATGTCAATCATCAAAAAATGCTTGTTATTGCACAGGAAATGAACACAGTGTGAAGCCTAACCACGCTAACTCTGCAATCAACTCGCAATTGGCAACCCAAGTAATTTGTAGATTGTGTCATCCCACCGAACTTTCGTGATCATTGCTTGTCAAATCGCTTTTGCATACAGAAGCTGCTCTCAATCATACGTTTTTAAATGCTAGTTTTCAGATGTTGCATGCATACGTAAAGTGGTTAGACTCTAATATAGGTATCACTACCTAATGTCCAATTCGTCCACATTAGGTGAATTAACTTTCTGTATGGCATTTCGGTTTCCAAATTGTGTAGTTTTGATGTTTTCTGTTCGTGATTGGTTTCTGCTAACGGAGCAGAGTGAATGAGAGTGAATGAATACGTACATCTTTGGATTTTGGGACTCTTTGATCTATTGGTTGAACATACAATATAGGTGGTAATGATAGATTCAAAGACTGGAAGAAAAATATCTGTGTATATTGAATTGAGAGTAATGCGAGTAGGTAGGTATGTCATAATCATTCATTAGGCCTTTACATCTATATTGAAGATAATTTATACAGCGTCAGGAGACCTATGCATACACTTAACGACACACTGTAGTGCCTGGGACAATGTTTTGATGGAGTAGGTAAGCTTGCCCAGCACCTATACCATCCTCTCAGCCAAGTCAGCCATATCCACAGGAAAGATATCGTCAATACGTATGGAGCTAAGCCAAAGGTATGTAATAGGTATTACCTAATAGCAAATAGCACTTTGCGAAATCAAAATGGGTTGGTACATTGTGACTTTACAATCTAATAAAAAAACTAAAGGATGACTAACAGTTATAGGTACACTAGGTACCTAATGTAAGGCTATCAACGCTAAGACTAATGTATATAGCATTATCCCTATAAACCTTGTGGTTTCCTTAGTGCTATAGTACAAAATAAGTTATGAATGAATGAATGAATGAATGATAACGCTTTATTGTACATAAATAACACCGAAACATATTCGTATGATATAAACAAATCGGGTTGCATTAAATGTACAATGGGCGGCCTTATCGCTAAATAGCGATCTCTTCCAGGCAAGTTATGTGTTTTCTAAATAATAATAGGCCTTTACATCTATTGAAGATGATTTATACAGCGTCAGGAGGCAACCTATGCTTACACTTAACGACACACTGTAGTGCCTGGGACAATGTTTTGATGGAGTACGCTTGCCCAGCACCTATACCATCCTCTCATGTATGTTTTCTAAAACGATAAATAAATTTAAAAAAAAACTTGCACGCGACATCTGGTGGTTTGATTTAAACATAAATATCGATCTGCGACTCGTCACGGCGTACGTATTTGATGCAATCTCTAAAAACTTATTAAAAAATTTATTAGTATCGCGTATGCAACAGCCACAACACCATCTACATTATTAGTTCCCATAAAAAAGTACTTATGTATATTAAAATCTGGCGGTAACCTACGATAAATATTATGTTTTATTACAAAGTTTCTTGCTCTACTTATTAAGTTATTTTTATTTCAAATTATAGTTTTTTAAAGCGCTTTCTCGCCATGGAATAATAAATCAAAAAATATATTTGTTATCAAACCACTAACTATAATCAGATTAACTTGGACGTAAATTACAGTTGCGTGAGTAGTTGGAATTTCAGAATTTTGGCTGAAAACTAGCTACGAATGAATCGCCAAAGCCGCGACCAAAAGTCGCGTCAGAACTCATGAAAAACTTAAACAAAAACTGCGCAGCTGAAATCGTCTTTTTTTATGAACTAAAGCAGAATACCTATTAGGGATTTGTTAAAAAACTGTTTTAGGGTTATTATCAAGACAATCATGGGCGACCATGGTAAATATAACAATGTGCCCAATTATTATAGACACATTTTAGTTTTATCCCAAATCCTATTGTCTAAATAATGTGATTAGGATTAGATGATTCAAGAACCAATAATTATATCAATGTCATAAAAGTTATGACTGGTAGTTTGAACCTAATGAGGTTATTCACTTCAACTGTACTAAGAGCAATCCGAACGTTTTGCTACTAGGACATTTTACTTTATGTACGACTTGAATACTAAGACATTTTACGATCTTGGCGTTCTGTTAATAATGTCGTTTTGCTACATGGGTAATCTAATAGGTACCCGTTTTACCTAAACTGCTTACCGGGACATTTTGTGCTAGATCAGACGAACGACCAAATGTCGCGTGCTTAAAGGTAAGGACATATATTATCTATCCTACGTACGCAACGTACGCAACGCATTATTGAAATCTGGACCTTGATATTTGTATGGTTAGAAACATACTTGCGTGGGATAGCATTGCGTATGTCAAGTATGTTTCTAACTATACAAATATCAGGGTCCAGATTTCATAATGCGTTGCGTACGTTGCGTACGTGGGACAGATATGTTCGAGCCTTAAGTCGCGTCTTATACCTTGTTTGCAGCTTGCTAAGTTCCAAACAGTTTTATGGTAGGCCGTAACTCAGATGGCGCTTTGCGTTTTGTAATGTTGTAGTTAATGACGTAATAACCTTAAGCTCTAAGCTTTACCTTCGAATGTCTACAGTGCCTGGGGATTACAGTTGTTGTTCTTACTAACTTTTGAAGCCTGTTGCGGGTACAGGATTCAAAAGTCAGTAAATCAGCATACGGGCTACAGTGTAGCCTTTTACTGATTTACTGCTTAAGCACTGCTCCAGACTCAAGCATAGATTCATCATCCTATATCAGTTCACTGCTGGACGTAGGTCTCTCCCAAGACGCGCCACTGAGCCCGGTCTTCAGCTCTTCTCATCCAGTGTTTGCCAGCTACATTTTTCAGATCGTCGCCCCACCTAGCCGGAGCATAGATTTCTGTATGAAAATCTCTACTGAAATCTATGCTTATCAACATACGGATCTCAGGTTTATCAAATCCAATCTGGCTATGTAATGTATACATTGTATGGTAAAGTTTTCATGCAACGGATAATTTGCCTATACAGTCAGAAGTTTGGGAGCAATTTCTAGGTGTAGTGTACAACTAAGCCCCTGATTATCAACTCTAAGCAAGCCACGGGAGATTTTTGGTATAAAAAAAATTACATACGACCTAAGGGCTCATTCCAGTTTCCCCTGTGTGAATACCCTGAGTAGGGGATTTCTAGAACTTTTGTCTAATAATCCCCTTAACGACCCCTGTGACTGCCGGCAGGGGAAAATTAGAAAAAAAAAACAGAAATCTCCTAGGAGTTCATTATCACTTACATTTTAGTCTTACTATTACATTTTAGTTGCAACGAATAAAATAAAGGCAGATATAAAATCTATGGTCAATACTTTACAGACATGTAGCACAAAATACACGAATGGTACTATATTATTGTGTTTACAGCACATACGTACCTAATGAGGGGGACGTGCTCAGACACCTTGAAACCGGGGTATTGTTTGTTATAAAGTACATAGAGCGTAGCGAATGTCATTGAAAAATAGGGCATGCATTGAAACTGCTAGTCATGTGCAAAATGAACAAAACAAGAAACAAAGGTAGTCCTAGGTTTGATCCTTGCAGTACACCACAGGGTATAAAGCTATGTGCACTGTAATATCTTCAATCGTTACGGATTAATCAATTAAATATGTTTGACAGTAGTGTCTTTAGAGAAAGATATGTAGACCTAGTATACTTGCCTAGTTTTTTTCACACGCGTAAGTGAAATCTCGTTTTAGGTAGTAGTTAGCTACTTGATGTAAAAACATTTTTGCAGCCGAAGCATATT
Source organism: Eulithis prunata (assembly GCA_918843925.1). Lineage (NCBI taxonomy): Eukaryota > Metazoa > Arthropoda > Insecta > Lepidoptera > Geometridae > Eulithis > Eulithis prunata. Next base: position 4,588,171 of record OU974030.1, on the reverse strand, counting down.
AAATTGCGACAAAAATAAACGCGGAACTTCTAAAAAAAAAACTAAAAATAAAGTCACTGATACATACCTAGTGGGAAAAGAGCAGGAACTGGAAGATGAAGACTTTATTGATTAATTTTTCCTCTAACCTAATGTAACCTTACTCTCAGTTTGAAGATGAGCTATATTACCAACAATTTCAAAAATAAAATGTTGTAGTAATAAAAATAAGCCTTTTCAGAAAATGTAGTAAGCCTAGCTCTAAATAATAAAAGCACTTTATTCTATTTACACATTATTTTTACCCACTTTTAGTTTCTTCAAAGGTAAATAAGTACTACGCAACGCCTTGAAATATTCACGAGCAAACCTGCTCGGAAGCTTTAATTTCGAGTAGGCGTTTTTTGGAATTCTCTTTGTTTGTACATTTTAGAGTGGGTTCCTGAGGTTACCGCAAGTATACGGTAATCACTGCCACCGACACGACTTTTGCAATATCGTCGGAGAGCTAATCCTAATATTTAGTAGGTATTTAGTAGGTTAGGTAGATATGCTGTCACACTGTGTTGGCGCCGATATCGATTTGTAAAGCAAGCAAGCTTGTGTGAGTTAGTTTCCAACTCTGTTGACAGACTTTTTATGCCGCCTTCAGGCCTCCGTCATGGCTTAACGATTACAGCCAGGACCGACAGTTTAACGTACCCTACGAAGCACGGAAGCGCTCAGATGTAAATGCCACTAGCGGTTACCCATCCAAATAGTGACCGCACAGAACGTCGCCTAACTTAGATAAATCGGTGAAGATTGACTAAGCAAGCTACGCCACGAGCGCTTTACCAATTTTGTTTAAAGCTTCTAACATTATCGTCGGTCTATATCGGACAGTGTGCGTGCAACCGCTTCGAAACAAGAAAACCGCAAAAGGAAATTGGTAAATTCGAACCGAGTGTTCGGTAAATAGAAATAAACCTTTACCAAATAGAGTACTTAATTGGTCTTATAGATAAACAACTAACTAAAAACTTATTTCGTGCTATTTAGGAATTTTTTTACTGGAAAGAAGAAAAAGCGACAAGTCTCACAGACTACGGGATCAGTGGTGCCTGTCCCAATAGAACAATACACGTCTAATAGCGCGTGCACACTATGCCCGGCATGAATGCCGCGATGCTACAGCAACATCGCCATTATTCTCACCAAGAGCTAGGGCATGAACTTGGCGATGTTGCTGTGGCAATAATTCCGGAATTAATCGCGGCAATAATTTGGGCAGCGGCATGGGCATGTGTGAACGCGGTGTAGGAATAAAGGCGATGTTGCTGTGGCAATCATTCCGGAATTAATCGCGGCATTCATGCCGGCAGCGGCAATGGCATAGTGTGAACGCGGTATAACAGTTAGTAGTAGGCTATTATTAGGGTAATGTGGCATATGACCACGGCTATCTACGAAACATAACTATATGAAAATGAGAATATTTTCTTGTTTCAGGTTTTAGTTTTTGAACGAATTTTTTTACTCTGTGGTAAAGTGTCAAGTCAGTGAACGGAGCAGTCACATATATTTCTTCTTGGAAATCTTCAGAGGATTTATAAGCTGATGATGATGAAAACTCTACCTATAAGTTTATTTAAAAAATACACAGACACTGAGTCATTGCTTTGTAACGTCTGCTGCCACAGATTACTCAATAACTGTAGGTTCAAGGGACTCTACCTGATGATTTGTGACTCATGTGTAATCTATTCGTTGAGATTTAAACTTCTTTAATTTGAAATCCAGGTGGCGCCATCATCAATATTAAAATTAAAAAAACCCAGAATAATCGGCCTTATCCACAGAAAAATACGTGCGGAGCTAAAAAAAAAAAAAGGCTGATGGTCAGAAATTTTACTTTTAGAATTTTTATTTTTTTTTATTTTAATTTTTAGTAGAGATGGGGTCACTGCTCGATTCATCGAAACGAATTTTAGGTCGAATATGACGTCATTAATAATAGACTAAAATCTCTGCGGAACTGAGCACTAAGCCCCCGAATACGGCTCGAGTTTTCTCACGATGTTTTCCTTCACCGTTTAAAGGCACTGGCATTGCGTTTTATTTATTATTAAAAAAAAATACAACCGAATTGAGAACCTCCTTTTTTGAAGTCGGTTAGAAATTAAACATTCTAACAGCTTCCTACTTAGGTTATTCCCTAGTCGGTGGCTTGTTTGTGGGTTATTTGATCAATAATGAGTTAATTAACCGCTCATTTAACTTTACACGCAATGATAAAAGTAATGGCGGAAATAAGGAAAATAACATGAACAAGTGACGTGATACAAAACACGAGGCGTGTCGAAATCAATTACGATACTTTTGTGAAAATTGAATTGAAACTACACTTGAATTGAATTGATTTACAATTTTGTAATATTATTTTATTTGTTTTAATTTTAGATATACCTATCTATCTGTACCTACATCTATTTATCTCTGTACGCCTATACATATATTGAAGATGGTTTATACAGCGTCAGGAGGCAACCTATACTTAACGGGACGCTACCTATATAGTGCCTAGGACAATGTTTAGATGGAGTAGGCTTGCCCAGCACCTATACCATCCTCTCAGCCTAGTCAGCCATATCCATAGGAAAGACAAGGTAATACGTGCGAGCTGACTGGGACCAAGGGTTTCCTCACGATGTTTGCCTTCACCGTTAAGCTCGTGTTAATGCGCGTATAAATTTCCCGAAACAAAAATCCATTAATGCACAGCCCGGATTCGAACCCACAACCTTCGAATCGAAAGTCGAGGTGCAATCCCACTCGGCCAACACGGCTTTTAAGTTTTATATGAGTTTTAACACAGGTTAACCCTAAGTATTAACAAAGGTAATCTCAAAGTAACAATAATTTTTTTTTGATTTTTTTGGCAATAGTTTTCGACTAGGTATTCCATTTACAGCACCCAGTTTTAGAGCACCGATCGCTAGAGCACCTACTACGTTATTTTGCGTAGGCCCGTATGCTCATAAATTGCTTAAGCACTGATCCGGACTCAGATTAGCCGAGCACAGTTTCAAACATAAATCGAGACTCAAGTCACGTCCTTATTCCGAACACACAATAAAATCTCTACTCAAGCGTTTTCCTTAGAAATATTAGAATGAAATTGCTCAAGCACAGATTTCGATGCTTATGTATCTTTTCAAACTTGGCTGAGCTCCTTCATAAATATTCGACACTCAAGCAACGCTTCGGAATCAACACCTTAGATTAGAGCATCGATTTTTAGAAAAATATTTAGAAGAGGCGAAATCTTATATAACGTTCTAGAGGAGACCTATGAACAGGAGTAAGTGTATAAAAAAATTGTATAGGAACTATAATTTACCTACATAATTTTTTTTGACAATTATGTCTAAAATTTTATTTAAATTTATTTGCTTGATTATTGTGAGTTCTTACATTAATCAAGCAAATAAATAAATTATAGTAAAAGCAATGCCCAAAAAAATATTTATTGCTAAAGTTTTACTTTCGCTGGAATTTAGCAATAAACATTTTTAGGTAAGTATTTTTTCTACTATAATTTACATTTACTTTATTTATTTGATTGTTTAATTAGTTTGATCGTGAGTACCTACGGTAAGTAATACGAAAATATTTCGCATATTTTATTGCTTTTATGGGCCATCATTTTTTTCAGCTTTTTCTTGATTAGAAAGCATTAAGGGTCAAATTAATTGTTTTCGGGCCCTCATTAACATACTTTATTTGTGACTAGCCGTCGGCCGCGGCGTTGCTCGCGTTTAGACTCTTTAGAGTGTGACTTTTCAAAATTCCATTCTTATTGCACCCCTACACTGTATAAGGATACTACCCTCCAAATTTCATACCTCTAGGACTTATAGTTTAGGATGTGCGTTGATTGTCATTTAGCTTCAAAAGAGTTTTACCTATATATTTAGATGAACTTATTACAATGCTTATGGAGGACTAGCCGTCTCCCGCGGCGTTGCTCGCGTCAGAGTGTGACTTTTCAAAATTCCTTTCTTAGTGCGCCCCTACACTATATAAGGAACCTACCCTCCAAATTTCATACCTCTAGGACTTGTAGTTTAGGCTGTGCGTTGATTCTATGTCAGCTTCAAAAGAGTTTTATATATATTGATGATGATGATTGATGATTGATGTGTTCTCGGTGGATGTGCTCTGTAAAGCAATGCAGTATTATAAGCAAACATGGTTGTTTGGGCGTCACTCTCCGCAGAACAAACTGTCAATGTGATCTGCAAAGATTTTCAGAAAGTTAGATTCCATGGTATATAACTACCTATCCACTTACCTACTCGTAACTTCATGAGCACTGGTAAACCCACATAGTTATAGGTAGGTAGTCAGTTGCATGTAATTTTTTTTTATAAAAGAACTCGTACTAAGTACTAGGGGCTTTACAAAATTTCCTGGGAGCGGGAGTTCCCTGTGGACAAAGCTCATCTCAGAATTGACCCGTTATCTTTATTACAAACATAAAACCACACCGTGGTTCAATTGTATAGCTCTTATTTACAACACGTTAAAGTTCAAACTAGAGTTGATGAAACCGCGGATATGTTTGTATGTTACTCAGTATTTAAAAGCATGCATTTAGTGGTAGAGCATCATTCATTCGGATTCAAGTCAAAGCGTTGACATTGAATTTAAATTAAAAAACAAAAGTTCGAATTTCAAATTAAAAAAAATGAACTTCTCTCGTATCTTTTTCTTCGTGTTTGCGTGTGTGGTAGCACTGACCACGGTGATGGCGGCACCTCAGCCAAAATGGAAGATCTTCAAGAGAATTGTGAGTAATTATTTTTTTATTCAAAAAAATTGAGGCGCTTGTTTTTAGGCTTGCTTAGTCAATCTTCACCGATTATCTAAGTTAAGCAACGTTCTGCGCGGTCACTATTTGGATGGGTTACCACTAGTGGCATTTACATCTGAGCGCTACCGTGCTTCGGAGGGCACTGTCCCGGCTCTAGCAGTCGTTAAGCCATGACGGAGGCCATATGGCGGCCTACAAACTCCGTCACCAGAGTTGGTCTCTAATGTTGGGGCCACACTAACGAGAAATGCCATTCATTATCGCGATAATGGACGTTAACTATAGGTGTAGCCACAACTTATCGGGATAATTTGACAATGGCATTAACAATGCCGTTTGGCGTTAGGCGATAGCTCAGGAGGCGGTACATCAAAGAGATTAACGCGAGAATTGATGCGATGAAGCGGCCACACTACGTATTGTCAGTGTGCGTCGAGAGCGCAACGTGTTCGGACGTATTCATTTAATCTAAATTTACTTATTAATATAATTATAAACTAAATTTAAACAAACAGCAAGACTTACAGTGTACGATTCCTGTGCATTTGTATCATCCACCATCTTCTTTTTCTTTGTTTCCGTTTTCTCTTTATTCGATAATGGTTCATGAAAGTCAAATAATATAAATTTACACTCATGAAATATAGAGCTCTGTCGACGTCCATCTTGCCTGAATTGAAGTAAATTCAACGCCGTTTTTAACGCCAATAATGAGCATTCATGTTGACCGTTAAAGTGTAGCCACCCACTTTAATGCGTTAAAAATTATCGCAATAATTATCGCGATAATGGGCATTGACGTTAAACGTTAGTGTGGCCCCAGCATTACTGATACGAGCTTGCTTGCTATTCAAAAAATTATTTAGTACGGTTTGAAATTGGCAACTTTTACAGAATTTTGACATTTCACTGGCTCTACATTTTTATTGTCACTCTAGTTATAAGTCTTATGTATTTAGTATCTACTCAATTTAAGTTGGATAAAGGGCATACATAATGATTACTATTTCAACAGACTATAAGTATCTTTAAATTTGATACTGTATATGGTCTTATGATTCGCTGAGTAGCGACTTTTTTCGCAATAATGAGGCTCTTAAATACTAGACTTAACACTAAACCTTCTTCCTTTCTATACTCTTTGTCAAAATGTTTTTACTTATCTTTCTGCTCTTATACTACCTACCTTATTGTTTTTATGTTTTGTTCACATTTTTTCTGTATCTATTTCTTTTCTACTCGTGAAAACCTTTTATTGGCCTACTGTTTCCATTTTTTTACCTAATCTATGTTATGTGCTGTCGGTTTTCCTATAAGTAAATAAATAAATAAATAAATTCGTAATTTTGTCTTGTTACTTGACAATGAGTCACAACTAGCCTACATACTTTTTAAAGTTTGATCATCTACTTATCTACATATTTATAATTTTTTGTAAATACAAATAATGTAATTATATTAAATTTTTTTCAGGAAAAGGTGGGCCGTAACGTCAGGAATGGGCTTATCAAAGCTGGGCCAGCCATTCAAGTTATCGGACAAGCTAAAGCCATTGGAAAGTAATAATTATATTCAAACAAACTTATTAATCTAAGTCACTGTATTAAGTTGTATTTTTAAGGTTTGAAATGTGATATATTAATTATTTTGTAATAAGTAAAAATACTCAATCAAATATTCTATTTTATCTTTCATTTTACCTTCTTTGTTTAGATGCTTCAGCAAATTGCGTAGACTGCTACAAATAAGAATATTGTTTTTTTTTTATATATTACTATACAGAGGTATCGCATGCGCGTTGCCGACTGTTGAAGAATTTTAAAACACCCTTTTTGAAGTGCCCCTTATTGTAGTCACTAGGGAAAGCCTCGACAGGAAGATCGTTCCACAGCCTGAATATTGTGAATAGGTTTAGTCTAGGTTTAGTCATAATAAAGTTTTAGTTTACTCTTAGGCTATTTCCAAACAGGGCTAATGTTTTGATTTAGATATCAACACTTGTTATTCCGTAAGGCGAAGTTTAGGACAACTCCCGACCCGATCAACCGTCATTGTTAGATCCCCCCCCTCCCCCCACATAGTAGAAGCACCCCCCCAAGGTAGAACCAAGTGTTCCAGAATCCGGTACCAGTGGACCACGATTTGATACGAAAAGACCTGAATATCTGAGTCAAGAAAACTAGAAATCCTAGGTCAAACCCCCCAAACCAAATTCTTGAATCCGTCGCTGCCTTGAAGTTATTTATTGAGACGTCGAGAAGAGATTGAAGTACAAAGAAGTTGCTTATTGAGTTTGAAAAAAGTCCCAACTACTTTCAAAGTTTGTTTGTTCGAGATAAGAAAATATTTTATTCCACCTACCTAATAAATAAATAATTATTATTTACCAAGAAGCCACAAACTGCGTGGTTATTGGTTTTCGAGAAGGAGCATGGAACCAAAGGACTATTGTATTTTTAACCAACTTCAAAAAAGGAGGAGGTTCTCAATTCGGTTGTATATTTTTATGTTTAGAACCCTGTCATTTATGAACCGATTTGAAAATCTTTTTTTATCTGAAAGGGTTATACTTCCAGATTGATCTTATTTTTTTTAAATCAAAATCCGTTCAGTTGTTTGGATTTTTAATAAGAATAACTAGAAAAAACACGTACAAGACATAGTGCTCTTCGCGTGTTGAGCAGTAAACGATAAACCTTCAGAGACTGTGTTGAACCACGATTTAGTAAAAGACAAACCGGGTAGATTAAAATGCCACCCAAATTGAAATCGTAAAGCTAAGATCTGTCACTGAACAAGTACCTACTTAAATATTTATTTATTTATTTTTATTTATTTATAGGAAAACCGACAGCACATAACATAGATTAGGTACAAAAATCGAAACAGTTGGCCATTAAAAGGTTTTCACGAGTAGAAAAGAAATAGATACAGAAAAAATGTGAGCAATATAAAAGAGCAATAAATATGTCAATACATAAGTAAAGTACCGGTGTAAAGTACAGCGATTGTCGACAAAACGCGCCTTGAATCATTTCTGCATGACTATTATCTCGTCCTCAGACAGATACGACGACTAAGAAGTGTCAAAAGTGTACAATAACAAGGCGCGTTTTGTCGACATCATTACCACAGATAATGCAAAAGTTCAAAAACTAGTGCAAAATGCTTACATTTTGACAGAACGACATGACAAATATCTCGCGTGCGCATGCTAGGCCTGCTGGTGACTGGAAAGCCACTCTACTTAAAAGATTATGAATTGCAAAACTAACCCGTATCACTTTACCATTTCACAACACCTATCTCTTTCACCTTTATAGAATTTATTTGCACTTACTCTTATTGATTTGCGATAAAACCGGCACTCAAGTATCGAGAAAAATATAAAAAGAAATGTTCGATCAAGTAGAGCATCATTGGGATAACAAGGAGCGTATCGTAAGAAGTTTGAATTTAGAAAATGAATTTCTCCGGAATTTTTCTTTTTTTCTTGGCTATTATTCTGGCGGTATGCACGGTGACTGCAGCGCCTGAGCCTAGATGGAAGGGATTCAAGAAAATTGTAAGTGTTTAAATTTTTTTTTTATTTACTGTTTTAACAATTTATACATAGTAACATATAACCATAAATCAGCTATACGAATCTATATAAGCTATATGAATCAGCTATATATCAGAAATATGAATCAGCTATAACCCATTAGTTTGTTTAACAGCATCTAAAAAACAAACAAGGTTTATACTGGTGCCATTTACAGTCTAGGTAAATTTTAGTCTAAGTAAGTTTTAGCTAGTTAAGTAACGCATGTTTTTTTTTTAATTTGATTAAGGCCATCACCAGCTACATAAGCGACACAAACCCTGTTTTTTGTTAATTGGGATTTTAGTTCAAATTTTGCGTGTGCTTATTATTTATTCAATACTTCTAGAGTGGAAACTCCAGGTTCCTGATATTATAGCATGCTTGAAAGTTTTCATAGATCATCAATATCGTCATACTAAAGTCCCTGTGCTATAATACCTCAATGGGTAATTCCGCGTTTAGATTAGGCGGCAGTGGGCAGGGAAGTAGGCATTAGCCTAATCTAAACACGATAATGCCTCTGTTCCGGCTCATGCCCATTTCATGCCCCTGTAAGAATAAAGGCGATGTTGCCGTGGCAATAATTCCGGAATTCATCGCGGGAATAATGCCGGCAGCGGCATGAGCTGAGTGTGAACGAGGTATTTATAGGTAAGGGTCTGAGGGTTTACAAGAATAAAAGACAAAGGAAGACATATAATATGTATAGTAGGTGTGTAGAGAATAGTTCTTGATGAGAATATTCTAGACGTAGTCAGAGGCTTGTCCAGCTTTCATCCAAGATCGAGATCGGATGACAGTAATTTTCTTATTTTCATTACTAAACATAGATAGATGGATAGAAAATACTTTATTGCACACCTTAACCTAGGAATTACAATAAAAAAAAAAAAAAAAAACTTAAATTAATTGTACAATGGGCGGTCTTATCGCTATGCAGCGATCTCTTCCATACAACCTTGGACGGAAAGGACTTTAAGATATAATACAACATATTCCAAGATAAAGGTGGCTTCTCAACTGGCATGGCCTCACATTAAAAGTACCAGTGTGGTGACAGTGCTGAATGTTTCAGGAACACTTGGGACAGCACATCCGAGACGGGATCATCAAGGCTGGCCCAGCTGTAGCAGTTGTAGGCGAAGTATCATCCATCGTAGGGAAGAAATAGATTGCTAGGTAGTGTACATTGCGTTTGACGGATCTAGACAATCCTGAAATTTGCTCTACAATTTGCTATAAATACGCAATGGAGCTGTTTAGATAAATAGATAGATAGATAAACACTTTATTGTATACAAATAAATAGAATATAGGGAGAAACAATGTAAGCTATTAAGTACAATGGGCGGCCTTATCGCTAAAATCGATCTCTTCCAGACAACCTTTGCATGGAGAGGATGGACCAAATCAGAAAGACGGCGGTGTACAAAAGTTGAAACAGACTTGCCCGACCTGACTCTTCATTACAAATGATACATTCCGGGCCTTATGCAATGTGTGTAAAAATCAATATATATATAAAACTCTTCTGAAGCTGACTTAGAATCAACGCACAGCCTAAACGCCGCGAGCGATGGCTAGTTTTATATAAAGCTATTGCCTAACTGTTTATTAGTAAGTAGTATCATAGGAGGAAAAACAAGAGTAAGAAAATAAATAAATGAATGTTCATTGAAATATAATCATTATTTATTTAGTTGATACAACAAGCATAAAATAGTTATCTTATAATCTTAGTTAAGAATAAAAAGTAGTAATATTGACTTGGTTCCACAGTTTTAGCACTATTAAAATTAAAAAGTAGTGATATTGACTTAGGGTTTCACACAGTTTTAGCACTAGTGTCTTAAAAGTTAAGGTTTATTTTCCAATGGCAGCGGCACTTCCTACTACTGCAACTGCTGGACCTGCTTTGATGATGCCATCTCGAATATTTTGTCCTATTCGTTCCTGAAAAAGAAAACAAAGGTTTATTTACAGTAAACGGGATTGATACAAAATATTAATAATACTACTAAATCCTACTAATATTATAAATACGAAAGTTTGTAAGGATGTATGTTTGTTACTCTTTCACGCAAAAACTACTGATCCGATTTTGATGAAACTTGGAATATATATTGTCCGTGATCTGGATTAACACATAGGCTACTTTTTATCCCGGAAAATCAACGGGATCCAACGAGACGTATTTTTTACCGACTTCCGCTTATGACAAACTATAGGTGCCGCCCGCGACTTCGTTCGCGTCCCGTTGGATCCTGTTGATTTTCGGGATAAAAAGTATAGCCTATGTGACAAACATCCATCCATCCATCCATAGTTACAAACTTTCGCGTTTATAATATTAATAGGATTTTAATGTAGGTAGGTAGATACTTACAATTTTTTTGAAAATCTTCCACCTTGGCTCGGGGGCCGCTGTCACCACAGACAGTGCTGCCACACACGCAAAAACAAACAAAAAGATCCGTGCGAAATTCATTTTTAATTTTTTAATTCAAATAAAGAACTTTGAAATTCTAGACCTCCTTGCGCTGTGCAATGATTGAATGATGCTCTACTACGAGACTCTTTAGTTTAAATACTTTTACAAATCTACGTAGTGTTTGTTATTGTGATTTGATTTTATGAACTTTATGCAGTCGTGATAAGAGTTAGATTGTTTCGGACTAGTAGTGTGGTCATTTCGCATTGATAACGGGGTCGCGAAGGAACCTCGGTGATTAAAACGCATGTTAAGTCCCGGAGATAAAACATGTGTAGGTACCTAATAATTTTAAAATAGGTAGGTACATTAGTTATGATGGTGACTATAAAATAAACTAAATAATGTAGGTAGGTAGGAATAGGTACCTAGTAGGTACCAATACAATTAATAAATAAATAAATATAAAATAAATATTCACGGACACTTAACACAACGCCTTCTAGTCCCAAACTAAGCAAAGCTTGTACTATGGGAACTAGATGGCTGATAGAATACACACATACATTTTTTTTTTGTAAATACATACTTATAATACATAGAAACACCCAGACACAGAACAAACATCTATGTTTACAACACACAAATGTTTGTTCTCAGTGGGGATCGAACCCACGACCCACAGCACGGAAGGCAGAGCTACTACCGACTGAGCCATGACGCCTGTCAATACATGCCTGTCAATATGTAGTAGGTACCAATACAATTAATAATGACTTGCTGCGTTATTTTAGTTTTTAGGTAGGTAATGTAGGTATGCATCTATTTCGTCATTTTGCTGTGCCGCCGAGGCGCCTAAGTAAAACCTGTTGTTTTAACTGACTGTACAATGCAGCTATTTTTAATGGTGTCCGAATGGACAGTAACAAAAATATTAAAATCAAAAGTGTCAATTGGGACATCGTGTCCCAAATTCCCAATATATTTTATCCGAATCGACAGCAAGTCTAAATAAATAACGACGGTAAAACTTCAATAAATACAAACAAATAATAAAAAAAAATAAAAAATAATAATGTGTGTTTCTATGTATTATAAGTATGTATTTACAAAAAAAAAATGTATGTATGTATTCTATCAGCCATCTAGTTCCCATCGTACAAGCTTTGCTTAGTTTGGGACTAGAAGGCGTTGTGTTAAGTGTCCGTGAATATTTATTTATTTATTTTATTTATTTAAATAAAGATTTTAATGTAGGTACTGCTAAGTACTTGTCAGGTATTTTGAATAACCTTAAACTTGTGATATTTGTGTCTATTCAAAATTGAAATAATAAGAATTTAGATGAATAATAATTATTTATTTTACCCATAACCATAATACAATATTACTTAATAACACTTATTTGCTTCTTAACCACGAATCCATAAATGATCCAGAGGCGGATTCAGGCGCTGCTTTATGCTGGTTGAAATTGTTCAGTGTTCATTCGCCGTTTATGAATTCGGGGTCCGTCTAAAATACTGCTAGTTTATACCCCTGATTCCTCAAATATACCCGCAGAATCAATAGCTTGAGAACTGGTAGTGGCAGAATCGGGTGCCAAACCAGTACTAGGGACGCTAGCAGGAATGGGGGGCATATTTCCAGAAACCATGGAAGGAATACCAGGGAAAGATGGAATACTAGAACCGGCTGGTATCGAAGGAAAGCTGGGTCTAGAAATACTGGACGGAACGCCAGGGAACATAGAAGCTGGAGGAATGGAAGGTGCAGAAGAAAAACTGCCAGAATCAGGTATAGGAGGGTACGTCATTCCTGCAAAGTTTGGAGGAGTGTTAGAGAATTGAGAAGTTGGAGGAATGGAAGGTATCGATGAAGGATTACCAGAACTGGGTATAGAAGGATAGCCAAATGCTGCAAAATTTGGAGGAATGTCAGAGAATTGAGAAACTGGAGGAAATGAAGGTATAGATGAAGGATTACCAGAACTAGGTATAGAAGGGTAGCCAAATGCTGCAAAATTTGGAGGAATGTCAGAGAATTGAGAAGCTGGAGGACTGAAAGGTAAAGACGAAGGAATACTGGAGCTAGGTATAGAAGGGAACTCCATCCCTGCGAAATTTGGAGGAATATTAGAGAATTGAGAAGCTGAAGGAATGGAAGGAAAACCAGAATTAGGTAAAGAAGGGTATCCAGTCCTAGCAAAGTTGGGAGGAACAGCGGAAAACGGAGACGCTACAGAACTTATAGAAACACCAGAGCCTACGGGAGCGCCATCAGGAATAGGTGTGCCAGTGTCAGAAAAACTGGCAGGGATGGAAGAAAGGCCAGTTCCAGTGTAAGGACCAGGCATAGAAGGGAAATAAGGTCCGCTTAACATAGCATCACGTATTTGCTGTCCCAAGTTTAACTGAAACAAAAGACTTACACTGAATATTTGAGTACAATGAAGTTTAAGATAGAAATGTTTTTTTCATTAAATTAAATAAATATTCACAGACATAAACCAATAACTAAAATGTAATATAACTGTGATCATCTACTATACCTTTAATGATACCTAATCAAAAATGGTTTATCAAAAATTAAACAATGGATTTTAATTTAAAAATCAACATATAAAAATATAGGAACGCTATATTGGTAAGATCCAAACGGTCTTATTACAGAACGGGACTAAAGAAAGTCACGGTTTAAACGTCAAGGTTTATACAACCCGGGCGAATTAAGCGGTGTAGCGGGGGAAGTATCGAGTTCCGAGCCAGGTGTCATGTTAATTCGGCCGGGTTGTATAAACCTTGACGTTTAAACCGTGACTTTCTTTAGTCCCCGTTCTGGAATAAGACCGCAAGAGTTTGTGAAATGCCAACTTGGCAAGACTAGTACTTACAAGTTCCATAAAGGAGCCCCAGGGTGGAAACTGTTCCGCTGGCATTGCCGAAGCAGTAGCTGTCACCATAGCCCAAGTAAAATAAAATATTCCAAAGAAAATCATAATTGATTAAATTTGATATTTTTTGCTGTAACCTTTGCTATTTCAATGCAAATGATACTCTACTTCAAGATTGAGTTTTTCAGTCTTTTAAAGGCATTCTGAAGAGTATTGATGACTTCTGTGTAAGGGCAGTTAAGATTGTATCTCTTACAAAGTAAATTTTTTTACAATACATTAGAATTTGTGGGACAGTCTGTCTGCTTGTCAGTGTAAAAATATAGGGAGTAAGTTTAAATCGTTTGTGTGTCTGTTGCTATGTTTCGACATGTTTTATTTATCATTTGAGTTAAGACTTGCTCATCTAAGGTTATGACACATCATGAGACATTATCTTATCGGCCTATTAGATATAGAAGTCAATTGCTGAACATAGGCTTGCCTTCTGGTTTGTGGTTGCCATTCAAGAACCTTTGCTCTCCAGTGATTTAGTTCATCGAGATAATTGTATGAAGCATTCTACTTGGTTTTTACCACAGCGTTTCGTATTACCTACATCAGCTTGCTTATTTTAAGAGCTATATTACTGACCTTGGTTCTTCCTTAAGACTCCCAGCATAACTTTCTTCATAGCCCGCTGTGTGATTTTCAATATTCAGGCCTTTGCATCTAATCTACATGATTTATGCAGCGTCAGGTGCCACTTTTTTTCTATGCCCCTAAGAATGGGACGCTGCATTGCCAGGGATATAGTTTTAGATGGAGTAGACTTAACTACCCAGCACCTATATGTACCATCCTCTCAGCCCAGCCAGCCATATCCATAAGAAAGACAAGGTAAATACGTGCGGAGCTGACTAAGCAGCGGGTTTCCATACGATGTTTTTCTTCACCGCTTGAGAATAATAAATATCGAAAATGCCTTAATGCCTTAGGTTTGAAACCACGAACTTAGGATCGGAATGCAAGCTTACTACCACTAGACCACTGGTGCTCTCAACTTAGAATTTCATTACTAACCTACCTTATAGGCATCTAACTAGCGTTAGAGCTCTGAAAAAGATACTCTCTAGGTACCTAATTAAAGTAGAGGAAGTATGTACAATTATACAAGTAAAGACATAAGCAACAAAGCTAAACGAACCAAGCCGTCGATGATGTATAGCTATTAGCATCACAAATGCAACGTGCTCCACGTATATTTGTTTAATTTAGTAAGAGCACGTATTATATCTATGTCTAATTTGGAATGCCTTTGCTTCTATGAACGCAAAACAATTCAGTTGATATTTTGAGAGTACCATAGTTTGACGCCGTCTAATGCTGCATGAAGAGTGAAGACATCCCGTTGATTTCTAGATCTGACCATTACAACCAGTCTCTGCTACTTTTTCATCCGCATACATTAAATATCCTCAACTACATACTATGTACTATGTACTAATTGTCGTGTGTTTGTGAAAACGCATCATTATCCCTAATTTCTAGATTCATCAGTTCTACGTTATTTATATCTGAGCGCTTCCGTGCTTCGGATGGCACGTTAAACTGTTAGTCCCGGCTCTAGCAGTCGTTAAGACATGATGGCCTTAAGGCGGCCTAAAAACTTCGTGAATCATACGAGCTTCCTTGTTTAGTTCTACGTTTTACGAAGAAATGGTTAGCTTAAGACTCTCTATTTCCTTACTACCCTTGATTATCAATCTTTAGCAATCCTTGGCAGAGTCTACAAGCGCACTTGTCGGTCAAGTCTCAGCAGCCAGCTCGGTGGTAGCCATAAATCTTCGTTTTCTCTTCAGTATATTAGCCACTGTGGCTAAACTAGCTGTGGCAGCCTATTCACTGTAATCATTCTACTTTTGCAAGCCATTCCTTGGTTCACTGAAAGTGACGTCGAGATAATGACGACCTTCCTATTAGCATATAACTAAATCTCTACCGAACTGATCATAAGGCCCTTGTTTAGTGATAAATACAAAGAAAATTTATATTACTTCGTCTATTTGTCGTGGTCATATTTAGAATTGATTGGATACAGCGTATTTTTTATTTTAGCCTAAGTACCTACTTATTTTTTTTTTAGAGAGAGTGAAAAGGTGTCTTTTTCAGCACTAACAAACTAAAAAACCTAATAACTAAATCTAAAGGTATTGGGGTTGATACTAAGAAATAATGTGGTAAAAAAAAAAATAAAGTAGAAAAATATTGAAAGTTTATTTACAAAAAGTTTGGATAATCTAAATAAATACTTAAAACTTAGTGACTAAATCTGCACGGCAGTTTTATCCTTATCTTCATAATTATAAGATTTATTTTCCAATAGCTTTAGCTTGTCCTACTACGGCGATAGCTGGCCCAGCTTTCACGAGGCCATCTCGAATGTTCTGCCCAACTCGTTCCTGAAAAAAAAGTGTATGTTTAGTTCTAAGTACCATTATATTCGGTAGAGTCAAAAAAGAACAAACTCTGGAAGAAATTGTTGAGAATCTCCCTTAGTTAAGTTTTATGAATACATAACATTGTATTTGGGTATTACTATGTATTATAAGTAGTTATGTATATAACAAAAAGATATTATTCTAAGTATTCCATTAGCAATCTAGTTCCTATAGTAGATACAAGCTCTGCTTAGTTTGGGACTAGAGGGCGTTGTGTGAAAGACTATATTTATTTTATTACAAATATAATTTTCAATTTTATTAGTTTTTTTTTAAGTTAATTTGGTTAAAGAGGCTGAAGAAAAACCACAGAAAATGAAAAAACTTGACTATAAGTAGGTAGGTACCTAACTAATATTAAGTATAAGAAGAAAAAAGTCAAAGCGTTTTTTTTTTTCGTCTAGTGGGGCCGTAGAAAAGAGTAGGAGTAAAGTAATTTTTTTTGATGAGAACAATACTAAAATTTCTAATAAATTTCAAAAATACTTACAATTTTCTTGAAAATCTTCCATTTAGGTTCAGGCGCGGCCATCACCGTCGTCAATGCTACCACACACGCAAACACGAAGAAAAATATGCGTGAGAAATTCATTTTCCGAATTCTATTACAAAGTCCTTGAAAACCGTGTGCTCGGTGCAATTGCAACTCTCTGAATGATACTCTACTTTGAAATGTATTGGTATATAAACAGTTTATCCCACAAAGACGTTCTTTATTACTCCATCTATCGTGTGAACTTTATGACGGTAATAACAAGAGTCAATTTGCTTTGACTATAGTTGAGTCAGATGCAAATAACCTTTGTGAAGATAACGGGTTGAGAGAGCGTGAGGGAACCCCGGTCACAGAACAGTAATAGTTAGTATGCTGATTTTATTGTGAAGCCCCTTTTCAGATGATGCTTAAAACTTGTGTCGGTACCTATTGGTAAATGATGTAGGTATGTTTATGTCTTTTATATTTATTCTAACGAATTCAAAGGAGTTATTTAGTTAGTTACCTTGTGAATTTTTTTTTCAAAACAAATATTTGAAGGCTTTTTAGACTCGGGTTCTTTTTAACGAAATATTACCTACCTACTTACTTAATTAAAAAAAAAATATTTTGTATGAAAAATCTTTTCTTGACGACTCACGAGTTTTTTTGTATCTATTCTTTCTTACCTATGCAGATTACACCCTTAGCACTTTGATACTAATTAAACAAAAAAAACAGATTATACATTTTATTTGGTTACATTGCTGTTTTGGGAAAAACTATGTAAAATTATCGCAATAAGGTCTATTTTCCTTTAGCAATGGCAGCCGCCTCGGCCACTGTAGCAACAGCTGGACCGGCACTGATGACAGCATCACGTACTCGCTGACCAGCTCGCTCCTAAAAAGAAAAAAAAAATAGTACCACGAGCCGGAAGACGTTTGTACGTCAGATACCTAGACTGACGACAGTATCACAGGAAGTCGATGGATGAAGTTAGGTCTCAAATTTTCTATTCTAAAATTCTATGAGAGAGGTTTGTGTAGACTTCTAAAGGGTCATAATGATGATGATAAATATTGCGAGAAGACGAGCCTATGTATTTTTGAATACACCATAGGTATTTTGACTTCAATCACACCCGCTTTTTTTAAACAACTAAATAATGGTAACTACTGGCTATAATGATGCATTTCCTCACTGAGCACATCCACTGAGAATGTGCCCTGTGATGCACTGCGGCCTAATGGCCGCCTTTATGTCACCTTTATGTCTCAGAGTAATCTTTGAGACATACAGGTGTTTAGTCTCATGTGCCTGTATAGTCCAGTCAAATTAGTCAAAATTAGGTAAGAATCTCAGAATTTGAGATATCCAGCTATAAAATCGAATAAACTTGTATCTTGACACCTTAAAAGTTGTCTCAAAACCTACATATGGTAAGGTGTTGGCGTCCATTAAAATATTAAGGTCAAAGGTCACAAAAATTGCACCGGTACCCCACAAACTAAAACACAGCATTTGTTTTTTTTTTTCGAACGGACTAAAATGCTGTTGTAATGCGAGCATCACTGCTTGGCGGCAGAAATACTACCCTAGAGTACTAGAGGGCAAAAGACCGAGAGGGCGCAGTTCTAGGCGCTGGGCGGACCAAGTATCGGAACAACTGGAAATGCCGGTGCACCAGGCACTTCATCAGGCCACCGACCGCTCCGAATGGAGAGCCGCTATCCACAGGACCTTGGCAGGGAGTCACGATCCTCAACAATGAGGGACCGATTATGGAGGAGTAGTACTACCCTAGACGAGCTCTTTCGCATAAGAAGCGCTACTACTGCTATACGTGATTGTAAGCAACTATGAAGCCGATAGAGCAAGACTATTTTGTAAATGAACCCGGAATTTCTGTTTTTTTTTTCAATTTTCCCCTGCCGGCAGTCGCAGAGGTCGCAAAGGGGATTATTGGTCAAAAGTTCCAGAAATCCCCCACGCAGGGACTCACTGGGAAAACTGGAACGAGCCTATAGAAGACCCTATTTATTTAGATAACTTATTACAAAAAATACTTACAAGTTCCTTGAAAGGGTTCCATGGCTTTGCTGACACAGCACCCATTGCACACACACAAACAAACACAAAGAAGAAGATTCTACAGAAATTCATTATTTCGGCAAAAAAAATCTTTTTTTATTTAAAAAGATTTAAAATTAGATGGAAGTTTAAAGTTGGAATACTTGAAGTCAATGCAAGTGTTGGTTTGAACCTCGTCTTTTATACTTTGACAAGAATAGGTATATACCTATTTTGCTGACGGTAAAATGTAGGCTACCTAGTACCTACCTACCTAAAGATAAAGATAACAGGGTAAGAACCTTCTTACCTAAAGTTCTCGTAGGCAATAATATTGAAATTACTTGGACCGTCTGTCTGTTTGCAATTATTCAATAAACCAAGATAAAAATTATAGAGGCTTCAAAAATAATTTTTGTAAAACAAGACTTTTCTCAAATTTTAAAATTGGGACCCCCGGTTGGAACCCAGTTTTCAAAATATAATTATGGTGAATTAAAAATTTAAGAATAAAATTTAATCTTGGTGCGCAAAATTTTGGTACCGTGGAATACCTAATAAACTATTGATAATGTAGCGATATCTCGATGTAAACTCGAAGAATCGATAGACATTTGAGCTACGCGCGACTGCCTCGTGTAGGGATTTGGGTTCTGTGTCACATGCCAGAGTGATGGGCGCAGTGCAATGCATCACAGGGCACGTCCTCAGTGATGCAATGCATCGTTATAGGTAGTCGTTACCACTTAACATCACGTGGACCATCGGCCGGTTCCATCATTTAGCTGTATAAAATAAAATCGGTGTGCTGCCCGGTCTAAGCCCGGCAGGTTTTCTGAACTGTTACCATACTAAATCATAGGTATTCTGCGACTAAATAGTTTTAGAATAGAAGTTATAGTAGGTATACCTAGTATTAGAAGATAGATCAAACATGCAAACGCATAATTACTATTTTAATATCTCCGTTCAGTCATAATAACCTCGATAACCTATACCTACTATCAACGCTCGTAAATATCATCAATACTGATATAATAATTACAAATGTACTGTATAATTTTCGCGCCTTTGTGTAGGGGAATTACTCATATCGAGACTGCGGGAAAGGTCCCGTGGTGTGACCGAATGAACTTTCATGATGATACAGCTTGTTGGTAAGTAGCGCCTGCGCCGATTGTGGGTTCGATCTCCTAGAATATTTTATGTGATGGACAAACAGCTAAGATGTTGTCTCTATATCTTGATTTTTTTATTACCAATGTTTGTATTTTCATGTTATTTTGTTTGCTTTTAAGTGGTGTACAATATGGAATATTCTATCTATCAATCTATTTATCTGAGTATTAGGCACTATGTGTTATGAGTACCTAGATATTTACAAATAAAAGGTATACAGACAGCCCGATTCTGTTGGTGCATTTTTCTACTTGACAGCACTAAACTGATTAGATTAGATTAGATTAGAAAATTCTTTATTGCACCTTAAAAATCGTACAGAGGCGAGTTTAATGCTATTTAGCATTATCTACCAACAAACCTGGGCGTAGTGTGGAGATGATGGTAGTGCTTCTAATGTAAAACTTTAAAAAGAAACAACAACGCCTTTAAAACTACATAACCTACAAAACATACTATATAAGTTGGATAAAATATACTACCTAATACCCATAAATCCATACCTAAATACCTAACCTAAATAACAATACATACTGATAGCTGTGTTTGTCGTTTTAGTCCGAATGAGAAAATGGCAACAATTTTAGAGCTGTCAAATTAGATTAGTTTAGGAAAATGAAACAACGAAATTAGGACCAGGGTGGACTATTGAGATGGGGAAATTCTTCTAAAATTTTTTGTTGTAGCTACCAAGACATGAGATTTTTTTTGAAAAATGATTTGTTTAATGTAGCCGGAATAATATACAGTTAGCGAGAAAATGAGTAATATAGATAGATAAAAAAAGGATATTGATATATCATAATAATATAAAAAATAGGTACTCTATCGCACCAACTGAAGAATACTGGAAATATCATATCACAAAATATACGAAAAATTTTGAAAATGTAAATATCATCTTTACTTTATAGGCAATAGAAAATAGGTCTTTTAGTTCCTACCCTAAATTCTCCGTTACTAAATAAAGTCAACTTTGCTCGTAGACAATAAAGCTTATTGTACTAAAGCCGATTTAGGTTTGTGTTCCTGTACATTACCATCATCTTGCATATTGAGCTCTACTTCAATAGTAATAAAACATAATTACCGTAATCACATACATAATTTAAATGTACCAGCCTATGATAAAAGACAAAGTATAAAAAGCAGCAGGTCTCAAGAAACGTATCAGTCACATTTCGAGTCAACTTAACAGTAAACTTGATATTTTTTATCTGTTTAAAACAATAAAAGATCATTGCTTTGAAATGAATTCCACAAAAGTTCTATTTTTTATCTGTCTCTGTGTTTTAGTCATCTCTTCAGTATCGGCATCGGATTTCTTCAAGAAAATCGTGAGTTTCATTTCCATTCAGATAGGACTTTTTAAATTCTTGATATTCCCATATGGACTGGACATCCTGCTGCGGCGGCAAATATGTCCGAGGATCTCAAAAGGCATGAAATAATCTCGACAGAATCTACACTGCTTTTTTGTGGTTCGAATCTACCTAGTTCTAAACCTATTTAGGATAAAAAACAATTGACAGGCGTCAGAGCTCAGTCGGTATTAGCTCTGCCTTCTATCATGTGGGTTCGATCCCCCCTGAGAACAAACATTTTCGTGTTTCAAATCCAAAAATACATGTTTGTTCTATGTCTGGGTAACTACTATCATAGTTCGGGTTGGTTCAGTACTTTTGCAGAAATAAGAATAACTAGAAAAAAACACGCCCGACACGTACACGACATGTCGTATTTTGCTTTCCAGTGCCTTTTCTGTGGTGTTTACGATCAATAGAACAATCCCAATGAACTGCCATCATCATTATCATCATATAATTTTGATGGTGAAGGCGTATCAAATTGCAATCGGTTTTTCCAGTTTTTAAAGTAACGAGTACAAATTATTTTGGTTTTTACAGGAAAGCGTAGGCCAAGTATTTAGAGATGCCGTGACCACCGCTGACCCTGCTGTAGACGTCATCAGCAAAGCTGCCATTGGCAAGGATACCAACGAAAATTGATTTTATGACGACGAGACAGAATTGGCTGTGATTAGGTTTTTATTAATAAAATAGACTAAAAAAAAATGTTGTATTAAATCATGTTAGGTAGGTATTTCCTGTAGATAAGGCCGACCATGGTATAGGTGATGGACAAGCCTAGCTCTGGTGCTGGTGGTCGAAAATCAATTTCGATGAGCGGACGCAAAAACACGACAAACAGTCAAACAAGTAAACAAAATTTATAATAATAGTAGAATAGGATTCTATAGAAACTTCGTAGTCATGGTAATTGCAATCGCACATTGGTTTTTAATTGAA
This sequence comes from Eulithis prunata, assembly GCA_918843925.1. Lineage (NCBI taxonomy): Eukaryota > Metazoa > Arthropoda > Insecta > Lepidoptera > Geometridae > Eulithis > Eulithis prunata. The sequence continues at coordinate 4,565,908 of OU974030.1, read as the reverse complement.
TTTTCAGTATTTTACATTCAGTTTTGAAGCCGATTACTCCAGCAATGTTTCAGAATTGTTTGTTTTTTTTAATATTGGCTGGTAAGGGTAGAGAAATGTGACTACTCATTGGTTTTAACACTGCTCACGATACGATACGACACCAACACCAAACGATATCGTCGGATAGCTTATACCTTTACATTATATTAAAGACTAGCCGTCGACCGCGGCGTTGCTCGCGTTCTACCCTTTAGAGTGTGACGTTTCCAAATTCCTTTCTTAGTGCATCCCTACACTATATAAGGATACTACCCTCCAAATTTCAAACCTCTAAGACCTATACTTTAGGCTGTGCGTTGATTCTCTGTCAGCTTCAAAACAGTTTTATATATATTGATGATGATGATGATGATGATGATGATGATGATGATGATGATGATGATGATGATTATGATGATGATTTATACAGCGTCAGGAGGCAACCTATGCCTACACTTAACGGGACACTAGTGCCTGCTAATGATGAAGCTAATGTGATGGTTGAAGGTTTCAGCATTCATCTGACGTCATCGAACTACGTGAACAAATCTCACACGAGGCCATGGAAGGTGCGGTTCTATCCCAAGAGATCACTCTTTAGGAAATCTGATCTCATTGATAAGGGGTGTACGGTTTTCATTAAGGATTGCCCGAAACCTTACAAGTGGGTATAACCAACACCTTCTCATCACTAAGGACTAGGGAAATTCCATGAACGGAATTCAATATCTTCGACGTTTCAATTGGTTCAGTAGTTTTTGATCGAGTGAGCGAAGCGAACGAGATCTTAGTGACAACTTGGACGAAAATGCTTTGTATGTTTGTATGTTTGTTCGACGAGATCTTTTGAACCGCTTATCCGATCTTCACATAATTTGGTAGGTATACGGATAGTACTCTTAAGTTTTATTGGTTTGTTAAATGAAGTAAATCGGTCAAGAGGTCGTGAAGTTATGAGGGTCCAAAGGGAGTAAAAAAAAAAAAGTCGTACAATAATATCAAGTGGGGTGTCATATGATAGGGTTTTGTTTAGACATTTCAAAACCGTTTTTATTTTGATTCTAGGTCTAATAAATAGTTTTTGAGTTGTTGTAAAAATTGTAAAATTTGCAAACCCAGTATAACGTGAGCTACCATTTCTTGGAGTTTCAATGATTTTGTAGTTCAAGTAAGACTGGTACATAGCTAGACGGCGATTTCGAAGCGATTTGCAAAGTTTATTACAACCATTGGTCAATAAAAATTGTTTGGGTTTTATTAACCTTCGACCATCACGAGATGTCAGTTCGGGGCGAACTACTAGTTATCTGGTTGTTCTAAAAACAATAAGCTCTTTCCATCCTGTATTTATCCTACATGTTATAAACGCAAAAGTTTGTAACAATGTATGAATGGATGTTTTTTACTCTTTCACGCAAAAACTACTGATCCGATTTAGATGAAACTTGGAAAATATATTGTCCGTAACCTGTATTAATACAATTAGGCTACTTTTTATCCTGGAAAATCAACGGAATCTAACGGAATGCGAATGAAGTCGCGGGCGGAAGCTAGTCGGCAGTATTTCAGAGATTCTTTCTTCTACCTGCATAGCCCGTAAAAAGACAAGGATATTATTACTATGCTGTTTTTGGACAGAATTTTTGGAATATTTCTGAAATAACAAATAATCTCTGAAGTTTACAGGGGCGCGGGCGGGAGACTTTGTTTGACAAGAAAACACGATGTGAAATGTCTGAAAAAATTTTATCTTCGTCAAAAATGCACCTGCTGCCCGCGTAATCCCCCACGTCCAAGTCCCTCACCCCTCTACGTTTGCAGGGAGTATGACTTACGTGGTATACCGACCTATACCTTTTTCCCTACCTACCTATACTTATGTATAGGAAAAAGGTATAGGTCGGTAAGGTATAGGTCGGATGTAGACACTAGGGAAAATCTCCAAACTTTAGAGATTTGACGTTTTCCCAGTGTCTACCTACAGTATGGGACACTTCAAAAGGGTGTTTTAAAATTCTTCAAGGGTCAGCAATGCGTGGCACCTCTGGTGTTGCAGGCGTCCATAGGCTACGGTAACCGCTTTCCATCATGCGGGCCGTACGCTTGTCTAGTTACCTAAGTGTATAAAAAAATACCTATAGGGTTATATTTGTATTAGTATTTTGTAAATATTGTAATTTCTGTAATTTTGTTGTAATTTTTCTGTAGTTACAGTGAAACCTGCTCTTTGCTGGGTACCTCGTAGCATCTCTATAAAGGTGTTCAAAAATACAAAATTAAGAAACCTCTTGGCAATACCCTTGAAGATTTAAGAGGCAGAAAGAGTCTGAGAGGTAATACGTCTCAGGAGTATTTCTTAAAAATCTTGTAAAAATTTCAGACAAGATTTGATCTGCGCTCGGCACTACGATGGTCAGTACAAAACTTTCAATAACTATTGTGAGATGGAATTTGAAAATTGCAATAGTTGGAGAAGTAAGTGAAATAGCTAAGAATGTAGAGGCAAAACTACAAATCCTTTAGTTCCATCCGCTCTGATTCTGACCAGGTGGGTTACTCTCGAACACAGTTCCAATCCGGATCCATAGATTTTGACAGAAGTCCTGTCATTTTTCAGTACAAAATGACACTAAATCTGTCAAAATCCGGATCCAATCTGGAACGGCGGTGGTTGAGAGTAGCCCTACAGAAGACGCGTAGCTTAAACGTACCTACAATAAACACAATATAAAGTAGAGCTAAAGTTGGAACTAGCTGGCAATCGAAAATGCGGTTAGTGGAAATCGACAGGCGCTTTGTAGCTTTGCTACCATTAATCTGTAGGCGGTGGTTATTGGACGAAAGTACTTCTACAGCCAATTAGTTCAAAATACTTTAGCAAGCGTCAATATTAGTGGTAATTGTGGTGATTTGTCACGATCACTTCTAGCGCCTAAAAGGGTATTTTACCGAAATACCTACGATATCGTCGGAGCTCAAGTAAATAATAAATATTCACGGACACTTAACACAACGCCTTCTAGTCCCAAACTAAGCAAAGCTTGTACGCTGGAAACTAGATGGCTGATAGAATACATACATATACATTTTTTTTTGTAAATACATACTTATAATACGTAGAAACACCCTGACACAGAACAAACATCTATGTTTACAACACACAAATGTTTGTTCTCGGTGGGGATCGAACCCACGACCCACAGCACGGAAGGCAGAGCTACTACCGACTGAGCCATGACGCCTGTCTAAGTCATCTTCATATTGCATTCCCACACCGTCTGATAATCATACCCACTACTAAAACATCCTGATGGTAGGAGATTTTATTATAAGGTGTGATGAGTTTGAAACAAAAATATGTATTAGTGTATTTTTAAGTGCCTAACATTATCTTTTCCAACAGTATCAATCATCATCAATCATCAATCATCAATCATCATCATCAATATATATAAAACTCTTTTGAAGCTGACATAGAATCAACGCACAGCCTAAACTAGTCCTAGAGGTATGAAATTTGGAGGGTAGTATCCTTATATAGTGTAGGGGTGCACTAGGAAAGGAACTTTGAAACGTCACACTCTAAAAGGTAGAACGCGAGCAACGCCGCGGGCGACGGCTAGTATTTTATAAAACAGCGGAACTTTTTGTTAGGTAATTTTGAACCGTGGTCCAGCGAAACCGTGGTCGTCCGGGATGAAGCCGCTTCACCACCGACAACGGTATTCTTGTTCGACCAAACACCCTGTTTCCATTTGTCGAGTGTGGAGTGTCGTAAATGACGTATGCTCTAGTATAGTATAGTATAGATTTATTGCTTCATGTGTAGTACAGGGTCTTAATGGGTAGGTAGTACAACAGTCATTACATGAGCCCCGCAGGGGCATTACAATTTGCAGGCATTGCCTGTACGCTAACAAAGTATGCATTTAATACTATCTCTAAAGACTTCTTATAGGTAATAGGAACTTTATGTATGAACTAATATTAAAAGCGTCATTATGTATGAACTTAATATCTAGCGGTAGAACACTGTAGTATAAAGCTTACACTACACCGTTTTAAATAGAACTAGCGATATTCAATTTAAATACAAATTCGAAACCAATAAGTTGTGAACGGAGGAACGAAGTCTTATTAGTATTTTGAAGCTGTCACTATAGAAATTCCCCAAGTTTGTAAAGTTCGTAAATACTTTGGTTTGATTTCAGAATGGAGTATGATCAAGAGAAGCAGATGTTGAGTCAGTTGCTGTAATCGATGTAATCGACCGTATTTGAAAAAAAAAAAAGAATTACCTACTAACGAAATAATTAAAAAAAAAAATACCTACTACAGAACTAAATCCTGAAATAGAAAACTTGGGGTGGTCTGAAATAAAACTTATATTATTATCTTCTAAATATATTAAACTCTTTTGAAGCTGACTGACAATCAACGCACAGCCTAAACCAAGTCCTAGAGGTATGACATTTAGACGGTAGTATCCTTATCTATTGTCTGGTCGGGGTGCACTAAGAAAAGAATTTTGAAAGGTCGCCCCTAAAATAGGGTCTAAAATTAGGATGAAAGATTTAACCAAATAATGCGTATGCTGGTACCACGCGAGCAAAGCAGCAGGCGAGAACTAGCAAAAGTACAAAATTGCTTATATAGGTACCAATCAGCGTCCTTGTATTCCATCTCCCATAACCAGCACTGCAGTTAGATTCCTCGCAGACTGCAGAGTTTCTGTTTAGCTAGGTTTGGTCGGTTTTGATTGCAACTAGACCTTCTGATAGGCTGATACTGAATCGATGTAAATGCGTAGGTACTTGCACACATTCTTTTTTTTTATAGAATATAGCCCACCGTTTGACCACAATCACACCTGATGTTAAGCAATGACGTGGTCGACGATGTAGCACGGTTACCTAGAAGATACCTATTCACTCTACTCTTGAAAACTTCCAAATTATAGTCATTCGGGAACACAGACGCCGAATCGAGTTCCACTCTTCATATTAGGTAGATAATTATAATCCTGACCAGATAGCTGATCAGAAAGTCTAGTTTGCGAGGGGACCCGTCTTAATTTAGCTACCATTGCCAATAAAAAAAAATCTTTCCTAGCTTAGTTCAAATATTAATATTTTCTTCTTCTTTTTTTACTATACAAAATAAATCATAATGCAAATACTTTGATTCTCGTAGTTGCCATAGACAATTAAATCAAGTAGTGCCTTTAGTATCGATTAAAAGATTTTCTTGTACAATTAGTGAAATATTTGGCAATTAGAAGCTACTTGGATTTCTGTCATTTTATCAAAACAATTCTCTGTTTATAATTAGAGAACAATACAGTCCTTTTTGTTATTTTGAAGTGATCATTGTAAGGGCTCTTGAGTAAATTAATTGGTAGATACAAAATTTACTGTTAGGTTTAGAAGATACTACCTCTTTTTTGCGTTCTATTGTAGTATAAAAATTGATTTTTTATAGCAAAATATTTGGCTTTTTTACAGTTTTATAATAGTATAGATAGACTAGTATTTAGGCGCATTACTGTCTAAGCACATCCTACAATTTTTCCATAGACTATTTCATCCACCATCGATCGAGTTCAATCGTACCTACATAAGATTTAGTAAGTAGTTTGTTAGCAGTCACCATCATGCAGATACCGCCACCCTGTGAATAAAAATTTATTATAGAAAAGTATTTTGCATAGGTTTAATTTTATCAACGTCGAGTACGCTTTCTTTGAGACTGAAGACATCAGATTTATCATCATCATCACCACCATCATCATCGTCATCATCACCACCACCATCATCATCATCACCACCACCATCATCATCATCATCACCACCACCATCATCATCATCATCACTATCATTAATTCAGCCTGTTTTCACCCATTACTGCAAATGCTTCTCCTCTTTATTATGCAATTATTTCCGGTCCCCTGCGAGTCTTAGCCACCGGTTTAGAGCTCGTTCTACGATGTCGTTGGACATTGGGTGGTTTGCGTCTTTTGTGTACAAGTATTCCTTGGTCATGTCATCCGTACTTACGATATGGGTCATGTGAGAAAGTGATTTAACTTTTTATTTATTGGTTTTTATCAAAAAACTTCAACAACGTCGACTAAATAATATGTAAAAGAAAAGATAAGATAGTGTTTATTCAGCCACCACAATAAAATTATGAACAAAAATCTACGAAATAATATAAAAACGAAAATAACAAATTATAAATAATATTATATCATAAATGTAGACAAAACCATTATAGAGTTATTTATTCTATAGGGTTTTGTCTAGATATAAATCATAGTGATGGTGAAGAGGCCTACCAGCTCAGCATATGCTTGTGTATGTTTTTTCATAGAGACGCGCTGGTCTTCCGTTTAGGCCTGCATTGATTTCACTTGGCTTTAGCAAGAGTAGCCGTATGTATGTATGTATGTATGTATACACTAAGGGATGAACTTACTCGTACTTACCTTCATACCCTGTGCATACTTCATATGTCAAGTCACATAAGGATCTAAAGACTTTCTTTTGAAAGTTAGAACTGTCTCCACAGATCGGCGTTTTCCTAAAACAATATTGATGGTAAAATACACCGAATTTATAGACCATCCAAGTTAATTGTGCATCAGGGCGTCGCTAAAGCTGTACCCCATGTATAGGTACTTGTTCTTATGTATTCATTCATACTTCTATAATTTTACGTGTCTATAAAACTTATTGGTGTAATTGGTCTGTCACTGTGATAGTCTATACTATTATAAAACTGTAAAAAAGCCAAAAACTAAAATTAAAGATAGAGATAAACTAAATATGCAGATCTACTAAATAAACGATTCTGATTCCGAAAATCGAGTTTTCTTTATGTTTGTTCGCGGATCACGCCTAAACTACTGGACCGATTTCAATGAAACTTTCAGAAGTCCTTTTTCCGGTTTGAAACATAGGCTATTATTTTATTAAAATCAAAGACGTGGATTCTTATACAGCTTGAACTCTCTAAACCAAAAGCTGCCATTTGCTACAAGGTTCATCGTATGCTGGTTGACAGATATTTTGGCGGAAAGTTTCGCATGCGTACAAAGTCGCGGGTATCAGCTAGTTATTCAATAAATAAATATATGGGAAATGTGTGTCTACTGCATATTTTTAGGCAGTATTGTTATAACAATAATCAATAATCAATTATAACAATAATGAAGGAATGCAATGTTTCCGATGACGACGTCATGGATAGGGCGAAGTGGAGGAAGAATGTGAGGAAGGCTGACCCCACCACCATGTGGGACCAATAGTCGGGAAGAGAGAGATTGTTATAACAATAATCATAGTATCTTTTTGTACTCACCTGTTTCCAATAATACTTTTGCATAAAACATAGTCGGCCATACACTCCTCCATCTTTAGTTCATACTCTGTTTTGTTTTGTATCTCAAGGACTATATCTAATGGAATCGGTCGGTAGCCTACATTTAGATCAGCATATTCATCTTCTGACGTCACTGTCATCAGCTGTTCGAAAATTGCTGAAATATATCTTTCATCTTCACACAGCGGTGATGGTCTTTATTTTTCTTCAAATCTAACTTACTATAATTTTCCTCATGGTACTCTGCAGACCTATCTCTAAACCCAAAAAAGCAACGGAGCCTGACTGACTCTTTTAATCCCGTGTTAGTAAAAAAAAAATACCTAAATCATACCTATTTAATATCTTTGTCTGACCATATAGGGCGTCATGCGTTTCAAAGATTTCCTCTCTTATGTGGGTTTATAAAGATAAATTAATTTCAAAAATGCTTTGTTGTGTTCAAAATTATTTAAAACTCAAGAAAAAATATGATGTGCCTAACTAGCGTTACATACTGGGCTCTTACACAACGCTATTACGTAGAATATTGTTGAAATATAAGTTAACCAGTATTATTATAGCGTACAAAGTCTTCTACGGTCTAGACCAATCAAGACCTTGTTTTTCGAATAACTTACCTAATAGGGTTAAAATGAAAACTCCTTGAGACATAGCTAACATAGTATATAAATTAATTAAACTGTTTTCCAACAGAAAATTAGATATTACGTTTGTAGACTTTGGGTAAAAGCAGATACTGAGATTAATACTTGCTTCGTTAATTTCATCTCAATTTACGAACCATAAAAGGTCCTAATGAGAATTAGCGTTTTTAATTAAAAAATGTAATGAGGCAAACCATTCTATGAATAAAATAATTATTTCATTATCAAAGTTATTAGCAAATTCATGAGAGCAATAAAAAAATGCAAAATTATTCCTGATTTTTTTCTTATTTCAATACTTACAAGATATCAAGGTAGTAGAAAAACAAACAGAGTTTTGTTTCTTAGAATTTATTTAAAAAAATTAAGACAATTTCAAATATTATTTCATTACGTCTTGGGCTCATTAAAACGTAAAGAACAACATTTTCAACAACATTTTCTATCTACAGAGTAATATTTATTTACAAGAGTTCATGACAAGAAGAATATACAATGGAAAAGGAACTTTGTACACTAGCACTTAATAGTTCATTTCAGCTCAAATGCTTTGCATTTCGACGCTGACTTCATGCTATTTGAAGCAAGACTTTAGTCAGAAAATCTGAGAGCATTGCGATGTCTTCGTGTTGGTTGTAACAGTATTCTCCATCTGCGCTAAAGCTGTCAACTCTGTATCCATCTTCCTGTGTTTATTCCTAGGATTTTTTGTCAGCTGCCGCTTCTTACCACAGCACAGAATCTCCTCAAATTCCTTTCTGAAGTTATCATTTAACCACCCGTATAGAAGAGGGTTTGATACAGCACTAGACATCCCACACATGTGACAGACCGCGTAAGTTATTGTCATAGTCTTCTCATCCATAAACGGCTCCTCGCTAAAATCAGCTACCAAATTGAACACATTCAGAGGTAACCAGCTGATAACATACGTAACGGCTATAGCTATAAGTATAGCTGGCGTTTTTCTAGTAGTTCGTCTTCTTCCTCTCAGTCTTCTGTGTATTTGCACATGTGCCATTACTACAACTAAAACTGGGACGAGGTACTGGAATATAAGACTAAAGACTGAGTAGATGGCCCGGCCGTTTTGGATCGGCCAATCCTCAATACAGAAGCTGAGGGAATCCATACCGATGAGACCGAGTTTGTGCGTCTTCAGGTTTCTGAAGATGTAGAGGGGAGAGGCGAGGGTGAAAGCTGTCACCCAGATGATGAACATGGTGATGAGAGCACCCATCGTCTGAAGACCTCGGTGTGTAGGGTACACGATCAGCTGTGGACAATAAAAATTACTGTAAACCAAATAATAAAATATTTTTTGTTTCCTTGATCAGGTATAGTTAGTTATATATTGGTCACCGTAAATAAAAAAGTTATGAAAACAAAATTCAGTTTTCTTAAAACTCTTCAGGTAATCCTTCAAAACAAACATTTACAAACTGGTTATTATTACAAAGGTGGCAATTACTGTTGATTGTTCCGTTAATTTTCATAACGAAGGCAAAATATTACTAAAAGCAACAATAATTATTTCGGCTTTGATCTTTTCATTGCCAAATTTGATACCAGCCATTAATCAATTGATGTATACTTTACCTACTGAAACATATTTTGAAGAGTTGTTAAGTAAAGTTATAAAATTGTCGCAGACATTAATCAAAATTAAATTAATCCCACGAGAAGTTGGTGAAGAGTTTAAGAGTTTAAAACTAGAAATATAACCGAGTTTAGAAACTCCAGTAAAACCTCAGATTCAACAAGATGGAAAGTTATCAAACTACTAAACTGTTAATATTTTAAACTTAAAAACACAACTGTCTTTGAAGTTTTTGTGTATAGAAAAAGAAACTAACTGAATACGCTTAAAAATGCCGCAGTTTAATATTCTGAGAGCACATGGACGCCCTCCGGCTAGGTGGGGTGACGATCTGAGACATGTAGCTGGCAAAGACCGGGCTCAGTGGCGCGTCAGGAGAGACCTACGTCCAGCAGTGGACCGATATGATGATGATGATGACGATGATGACATGGTAAAACCATAATAGGTATGTAACATGCCTTTTAGAGGGTCTCCAAATTCTTCGATATAAGCTAAGCTTAGTGAGGAGACTGACAGATATTTCCAACATATATAATTTTGTCTGAGAAAATTGTATTTGTGTCCAACCATTAAGTAATCCTAGTTTTTGTACTTACTTAACTGTATGTAAATAATTTTCTCTGTAATAAACATTTTTTCCTTTACTTCTATAAGTATACTTAATTTTTTACTGGCCTTCTGTTTAGGCTGTTTTGTTGGTGTCCCTCGCAAAATATATTTATTATTCAGAATCTTAGCTACGTAGTATTTCTTTTACTGTTATTCTTTTCTTCTCACAGTAATCGCAGTGCAGTCCATCACAGAGCACGTCTTCAATGGATGTGCTCAGAGAAGCAATGCATCATTATAGTCAGCTAAGGTATTACAATCATTTTGTTGTATAAAAAATCTAGATTTCTTAATGAGATTGCTCAGTCACATCTAGTTTTAAAATTTGTTTTATTCTATTTCAAAGAAAAATGACATTCAACCCAACTTATGCGTCTGCAAAGTTGGATAAAATGTCAAAAAGGAATATTATTATGAAAATATGGAAATTATGCCTCGGGTGCGCCTTCCTTGAGCCTCGGTGATCCCTTGTTCCCTTTGTCATGAGCTCGTCACTCGACAAGACAAATTTCATATTTTCGGGAGCAAAAATGTTTTTTTTTGTATAAACGATGTTCCGGCCAAAACACAGTTCAGTCAACTTTTTTAGAACCAAAGTGTCAAGATTATTCTGTGACAAAAATACAATTTTGTATTGCGACTTCTTTCATCGGATCTGAATTCGGGGCTTTTAAGGTTGCCTGTGAAAATTATGCAGGCGTTTAATATAATAAGTCTGTGTTCGGAGTAAAATTTGTAGATACTGTGTACTGAGGGTTCCAAGATATGAAGTTCATCGTTTTTTGAAAACCAGCGCCTGGGCAGGATATTCACATATCCTGCCCTGGCACCATGCTGAGTGGTGGCCATTTTTGTTATTTTATTTTAAATTTCACTATAACATTGTTAATTTTAAATATAACTAAATGAATATTTTTCTTTCTTTCTTTTTTTTTTTTTCAAAGTTCTCCGAAAACTATCAAAATGATCTACTCTTACCTACCAACATTCCTTCACAATATTTTAAATATTATAAAACTCTTTTGAAGCTGACTGACAATCAACGCACATCCTAAACCATAAGCCCTAGATGTATGAAATTTGGAGAGTAGTATCCTTATAATGTAGGGGTGCACTAAAAAAAGGAATTTTGAAAAGTTACACTCTAAAGGGTCTAGAACGCGAGCAACGTCGCGGGCGACGACTAGTATTTCCATAAAGGTTATTTTTCCGATCCCCATAAAAATCAAGTCATAAAAATACGAGCACCATACCTTGTACCACTTCTAAAGGGCTGCAACCCTAATGGGTGTCCATTGTATACCCTTACTGACGTATCGTGAGTTCAATCTCATGGGGGCTCTACGTCATGGTTTAAAAACCTTTCTTATCGATTAAATGTGACTACCAGCCTTCGGATTTTGGGTGTACTAACGGTGCTTGAAGTAAAATGCATATACTTTCTAACGAACCATTCAGATACAGGATTTAACAAAATATAATATTATACCTAACGCATAACATCTAAATTGTGGTTTTACAAGCAAAATAAAAAATACTCTACTATTTACTATGTATTTATTATAAGTATGTATTTACAAAAAAAAAAAGTATATAAGTATTATATCACCAATCTAGTTTCCATAGTACAAGCTCTGCTTAGTTTGGGACTAGAGGGCGTTGTGTGTAATGACAGAGATTTTTTTTTTTTTTGTTTTGATTAGGTATGGACTTTTTGATAAAATCATGCTCTCTTTGTTTTCTGTCTCTATCTGTCCCTTTCACGGTTTTTTTTTCACTTTCTTTTACTTTTTTGACTACCTGGATTCTCTTTCAATATTAGGAGATCAAAAAACTTGAGCGAGCAGAAATAAGACGCCATAAAAATGATACGTATCAAAGTAATGAATGGGCATTAATGTTACTGAGTGGTAAGGTTCTTAGAAATAAACAAGCTGTTTCAATGATCAAAGTGATAAACTACGTAGAAAAGGCGACTCACAGTCACAAAGAAATTCTGTTCTGTCAATAGTAGCAAGATTTCTTTCTAGGAATATCTTCCTTCTTACTATCCTCCTATATTCAGTAATGAAAAAAACATTATAGGACAAAATGTTATGTTATTAACCTTTCTGTTCAGAATAAATTTCTCAGTAACGCGAGATTATTTTGTTGAAAAAAGTGTTTTATATGAAACGTATTGAAAGGTTTTGCGCTTTGATACGTCGCGCGTGTGATTGACACGGAGATAGACTGCCAAAGGCGATATTTGAGTGTAATTTATTCGTAAAAGAATAATAAAAAATGTAGCTCTGTGGTTCTTGTTCTTCTTCTTCTAATATATAAAACTCTTTTTAAGCTGACTGATAATCAACGCACAGCCTAAACTATAAGTCCTAGAGGTATGGAATTTAGAGGGTAGTATCCTTATATAGTATAGGGGCGCACCAAGAAAGGAATTTTGAAAAGTCACTCTCTAACGCGGGCAACGCCGCGGGAGACGGCTAGTCTAAATATATAAAACTCTTTTGAAGCTGACTGATAATCAACGCACAGCCTAAACTATAAGTCCTAGAGGTATGAAATTTGGAGAGTAGTATCCTTATATAGTGTAGGGGTGCACTAAGAAAGCGATGTTAAAAAATCGCACCCTAAAGGGTCTAAAGTAAGGATCAAAAATTTTAACCAAATAGTGCGTATGGTGCTACCACGCGAGCAAAGACGCGAGCGACAGCTAGTTGAAAATAAAAGTATTGAGAATTTATTATAAGCTTTGTTTTAAGGCTTTTTATTTTGATGGACTTTAGATTCGCTTTGTTTTAATATTTGGATAAATCCTCAGCTTTTCTAGACTCATTCTAAATTTGCACTCGAGAGCAAAAACTCTGGGTCACCTATAAAACATGAATTTCTTGGAAATAAATATATTTCACTACATTATTAATTTGTTTGAGTTTGTAATATTGAACTTTAAGAAGTTTTATATTGTTAATGTTATCTAAACAAATGTTTAAAAAATATAATAAAAACAGGAAAATATTTCAAAAATGAAATGTAATGTAAATAAATTCTAATGGATGAAATTATCATTTAACTTCTAGTATGCTTGATTCCAGGTTTGAGGATCTGCGTTTCAGCATACCAAAGGTTAAAATTATAAACAGATTATAATAACAAAAAATAATTCTAATTAAAACCTTCGTTACAATTTTAATGTTTAATGATCATGAAGCCGCGTAAAAGCCGTTAACTTCCATTAATTTAAAAGGGTTATTGGTAACGGTAACCCCTGAAAATCAGATCGACATAAAATATGCATTAGGCGACTGAAACAAGCGATCAGCGGCTGTTATTGCGAAAAGGGATAAAAAATTTATAGGTGCTTCAAAAATGATATTGGTGCACAATACTTTTATGGGTGCACCATTATCAAAATTACTTTCGGCAAACGAATAAAACGACATTTTTTAATATAAAATAGTTCCTTAATATTATATTAATCTTTTTTTATTTTTATTTTCCTAAGTTCGATATTGTCTGATGGATGTTACCTACGCATATCAGTTGTTATTATTTTTAAGAATATTAATGAATACTAAATGTTCGTTCAAAATAATCCTTGTTCTAAATTATGTTTTTCCATCCAAATGCAGCTGATTCGCCAGTCACCACTCACCACTAATTGACAGGAATCACAGTTTAGCTGGTGATAGCTCTGCCTTTCGCGCTGTGGGTCGTTGGTTCGATGAGAACAAACTTTTATGTGTGGCAAACATAGTTGTCAGTTTCATGTCTGGGTCTTACTAGGTATGTGTTATAAGTATACATTTACAAGTATTCCATCAGCGATCTAGTTCTACTAGTACAAGATTTATTTCGTTTGGGACAAGGGCGTTATGTTAAATGCTCAAGAATATTGAGTGGTCCGCCTTATTTTCGCTGAATTTCTCACGATGTTTTCCTCCACCGTTTGAAAGCAATAGCATTGCGCACATATATCTTCCGAATAGAAAATCTATTGATGCACGACCGGGTTTGAACTTACGACCTTCGAATCGGAAGGGGAAGTTTCTACAAGTAAACCACCAGTGCTCTTAGTTCACAAGCATTGCAACTGTTATTTACCAGCTGGTCGTTTTTTGTGACACTTACGACCATGGTCGCCAAGTGCGTGAGTTTACTTAAGCGTAGGCAGATGGCCGGGATTGCGGGGGTGTCTGATTGATGAGTGTTTTAAAATAATGCTTTTGACGCATGCTAGGGTTATCGCAGACCATACACTAAACTGTTTGAGCAATTATGGTTTTCGAGATAAATAAAAGTGAGAGGGGTTGCATATTTTTCACAGCGAGAACGGCAAGCGGGTTCCATCCCCATCGAGAACAAACTTAGATGTTTGTTCTGTGTCTGGGTGTTACTAGGTAAAGTATCACAAGTATGTATTTACGAAATAAGTATATAAGAATTCTATCAGCAATCTGAGACTGGAAACCCGCGGTTTAGTCAGCTCCGCACGTATTGACGATGCCTGTCCTGTGGATATGGCTGACTAGGCTGAGAGGATGGTATAGGTGCTGGGCAAGCCTACTCCATCTAAAACATTGTCCCAGGCACCACAGTGTCCCGTTAAGTGTAGGCATAGGTTGCCTCCTGACGCTGTATAATACATCTTCAATAGATGTAAAGGCCTATTATATCAGCAATCTAGTTCCCATAGTTTTGCTTAGTTTGGGACTCGAGAGCGTTGTGTGATATGTCCAAGAATAATTTTTATTTTACTAGCCGTCGCCCGCGGCGTTGCTCGCGTTCTAGACCCTTTAGAGTGTGACTATTCAAAATTCCTTTCTTAGTGCACCCCTACACTATATAAGGATACTACCCTTCAAATTTTATACCTCTAGGACTTATAGTTTAGGCTATGCGTTGAGTCTCTGTCAGCTTCAAAAGAGTTTTATATATATTGATGATGATGTTGATGATTAATAAAAACAATAAACAGTGCATCTGTCAGCTCGCTATTGATTTCACTCCATTATTATCAGTTTTATCTGAAGGGTCTCGTGTAATGAACCTAACACCGCTCTACAGATAACACCACTTGATACCTTGTTACACAAATTTCTGTATTCTGTTTTGCACACTTATTGCCACAGCAACATCGCCTTTATCCTCACTAAGCGGCATACATGCCGGCAGCGGCATGGGAATAGTGGGCACGCGGTATAATATCATCAATATTCAATATATAGGTATAAAACTCTTTTGAAGCTGACTTAGAACCAACGCACAGCCTAAAGTATAAGTCCTAGAGGTATGAAATTTAGAGGGTAGTATCCTTATATAGTGTAGGGGTGCACTAAGCAAGGAATTTTGGAAAATCACACTGTAAAGGGTCTAGAACGCGAGCTATGCCGCTGGCGACGGCTAGTACACTATACAGGGTTGAGTGCTAGACATGAATGTAGATAGATGTAGAAGTAGAGGTAGGCCACAGAAAAGATGGATGGATTGTGTGAATGAAGATATGAGTAAGAAAGGAGTGAACACCGAGATGACGGCTGATAGAGGCGAGTGGAAGACGAAGACATAAACTGCAAAGGTTGCCTGGAAGAGATCGCTCATAGCGATAAGGCCGCCCATTGTACTTCACATAAGAATAATGAACTCTGTGTTTATTTTATAGTTTCTGTAAAAGTGGTGTACAATAAAGAGTTTTCTATCTATCTACTTATTGGATTCATCTCCAATAATACATTTCATATTGTATCACAATATTTTGTATACTAATCAGCAGAGTCCTTTGTGGTTGAACTTGAAGTCCCTTTCCCACAAACCATGGATGACGTCAGACCAACAGACACTGCATCTATTCCTAGAGTTATACAAACTGTTCCGGAACTAGTAATGTTATCCCGATGGGAGACGATTCTTCACCTACTGGGTATAAAATGTGGTACGATTTTTTTTTTCAGTCTTTTCTGGGTACTTGGCTCCAGCAGTTCCACAGCCAACGGATTGGGGTGCCTTGTCAGTCTGGCCCTGTATGACCTTTCCAGGAGCTGTGTTTCTTCCTTGACTGTGGTGATTTTTAGGTTCTCATGGAGCTCTTCAGTTGTCATGAACCATGGTGCATTTGACATTGACTTCAGAATGGAGTTCTACGATTTTGGTGAATTCAATGTTTTTTATCGAAGAGGCTCAGCAAAAGACGTTGGGGCATTTTATGTCACGATTTGCATGTATTCAGTTAAATTTTACATTAATTTTGCTTTTTAAAACTTCTGTTTGTTTTATCATAATCTATTATGTAGTAGCAGTGACGAAAATGTAAAATAAAGTAATTGTTTTGACGTAAACACTTATAAATACGATAATTATATTATACAGAAATTATAAATAACCAAAATTAATCTAAAAAATAACTAAATTATATGCAAATCGTGACCTGAAATGCCCCAACGCGTTTTACAAAATCCTATGTTTTATATTATACGCGTTGACAGTCCTGGTTGTATTATATTCCCCACGTAGTACATAACTGATTATGTAGATAGACAATTCAAAAGCTCAAACATCTTTTTCTAGCATAATTAGATGTAGTACCTATACCTACAGATTTCGTGACAGACATTTATAATAATTATTACTAGCCGTCGCCCGTGGCGTTGCTCGCGTTCTACCCTTTAGAGTGTGACGTTTCAAAATTCCTTTCTAAGTGCACCCCTACACTATATAAGGATACAACCCTCCAAATTTCATACCTCTAGGACTTATAGTTTAGGCTGTGCGTTGATTCTAAGTCAGCTTCAAAAGAGTTTTATTATATTGATTTTAAGATGTAATTAAAATGTAAATCTTGTAATTGGTTTTAGGTTTAGCTTATAACTTTTGTATGCACTATTTCTAAGAGCTGTGTATTTTGTTTAATAATATTTTTTTGTTTAAATAAATAACTAATTTGCCTAGTGGCCATGATCTCATTTTTGCCTACAGGTCAGGTAAGTAAACAGAATGAATTAAATGTCCCTATCTTATAACACCCCAAGGGATAATAAAGAAATTAAATCATCAAATTAGACATTTTTATGATTATAATTGTATTTTCCTGTAAGTGTGTCAGTGGTCCAAATAAGAAAATGAAAAATAATTTCAGGCAACAGCTGCGTCTTATAAAGGTTGAAAGAAAGCAGAAATAACATTACCGAGTCAAGTGTATATTAGGAAACAGGTTTCTCAGATCCTATATATATAGTTATATAAAAAGATAGATTGTTTGTATGTAATATAATATATTGGCTCAAATTTTGTTGTTGCAACAGCGTCAAAATCGTCGTAAAAGTGTTAAAACACGCGTTTTCTTTGCTGTTTCAATTTTGTGAAAGATATAGCAAAGTTTTAGTGCTGCAAAGGAGTTTGTTTAAAAAAAATATATAATTATGTTGTTATATACCATTGAGGAAAACTAAAGAAACCATGGAGGCAGACGAAAACTATTGAAAGAAGAAAGAGCCTAATAGCCAGAAACTAACATGCCATGACACATAATTTGGGAGAGATCACTTTAAGTCATAAGACCGCCAATTGTATCCACTGTCGTTTTAATATTTTTTTTCATTGGTAAATTATGTGGTGTGCAATAAAGGGTTTTCTGTTTTATTTTAGTAATTATTTTGTTTACTTTAGCTTCAAAAATTATAAAGAATCCAACAAAAACTGAGTAACAAAGATTTCTGAGCTATAGGTAGCGTAGCTATTTTTATATCAAGCGGGTGAAGCCGCAGGCGTATATTAATACTCAGAAAGAGGTCAAGAAAACCCACATTATCGCAACTTGTGTATTATGCGGGTCGTAACGTTTCTTACAATAGGATGAACATCAAATACACCAGTGTAACTTTGGTAAAACAAAAAGAAATAAATGTGGGATAGGTACTATCCGTCTCATTACGCAAAATAGGGTTTTAGGGCCTTAAGTTAGGCTCGAGTTAAAACTGAGACGTCATTATGAAAGACTGTTTCAACGAAGTTTAAAAAAACCCGTTCTTTTGTGAAATTATCATTCATTTATTTAAAACTGATAGAAAATAAAGTCAAAAAAGAAATTAGCGTCCAAACAAGGGGTAGGTACCTACGGTGAATGATTTTGTCAATGTGTTATGTCGAAAAAACAGTACGTATTAAATAATATAAAATAATGGAGAAAAAACAGTCACCAAATTGATTTTCATGACAAATGTGAAGTTAGACCCGAGTAAAACCTGGGGTGGGGTTAGTTTAACGAAAGTCTATAGTTAGACCTCGGCGAATTTACTAAACATGTTTCGTAATATGAAAAATCCTAGTTAAGTCCAAAACACGAGTTACAGACAGGGTTTTTCGATAAATCTAAGATAAATCTGACAACATAATGACACCGCATAAGTTTACGATCCAATTTACAAACTTCCATTATCTTTCTAATTAAAATATAGATGGCACCATAAATTAGCAGTATTGATACTTTCATAAAATAAGGATGGCAGTCGGTTCCGCTGGATATTGAATTTTGTAGCTTCTCAATATTGCGTTATAGCACAGAATAATAAGGTAATACCTAGGCCTTTTATAAATGTAACCATAATTAGATTGACACAAGATGCATTTTTATCCTCAAAAAAAGATGGCTTAAAAGACTCTAATACGCCTTGTCAAAATTAGGTCAGTCTGACCGAATACTATTAAAAGCTGATAGATAACACACGGGCGAAACAGCTGTAAACAGTTATTAACATGGCTTGGATGGCGCCACAAGCTTTGCAGAGGCTGGTTTGGCTTAAGTCAGCTTGGTATAAACTTAGAAGTAAGTGTTTTGACTAATGGATTTATCATGCAGAATTGATAGACATAGCTTGGATTGCTCAACAAGCCTTACACGTGCTAGGTTAACCTGACTTTTATCAGTAGTAGAAGTTATTTATGAATCACAGTTGGTATTGTTACCACCACAATCGCAGTTATGAATAATAATAAAGTAGGCACAAATATAGAAATAGCTTAGTTGGCTCCACAACAAGTCTCGCTAAAGCTGGGCTTATCCGGCACTGGCTAGTGGAAGAAAAGTGTTAGAGCAGATGGTATACCTGATATCTATCCAGCGCAATCGCAGTTATGGATATAGTAGACACAAATATAGAGATGGCTTGGATGGCTCCACAAGCTTTACAGAGACTGGGCCAGTCTGGTAACGGCCAGTGTTTGGTGAGGAGTTCCATGAGGGTTAGAGGAGTACCGACGCAGCAGACCAGGGCATCGGAGACGGCGAGGTTGACGATGAACATATTACGAGCTGTTCGCATTGCTGGTTTTCTCACTACCTGGAACAAGAAATTGTTTATTTATGGCTGTTTCCAATATTTAATTTATCTCTGCATTCGACAGCATGTCAGCTGTCATATTATTTGCTAAAAAAATACGTTGAATTCGTCAAGTTATATCTTCTTTAGCTATGACTGATAAAATTTCATGCATGATCGAAGTAAAATTGAAAATACGAGTACCTATTACCATCATGTAGCAAAAAAAACTTAGCGCCCTAAGTTGACCATGAACTAGATAATGATAGATAAGTACCTAGGTATAAATCAAAAAGTCTATTAGTACAAGATTTGATAGTTTTCAAAAACTTTAGTAGTTCCTCATAGTTTTTGCTAGGAAATATAGACACAAAAAATAGAGATGGCTTGGATGGCTCCTCAAGCTTTTTAGCGACTGGGTCAGTCTGGTAACGGCCAGTGCTTGATGAGGAGTTCCATATAGCTCCAAGTAAATGTATAGAAGAAAACGAAACGATACGAAGTCTAATTAATTTAGTTTAGCGGCATCAATCTCTTATTCACAAAGAAAATTACAACTAATACAGTATTTACAATATTTACAAAATACATATGGAACAGTTGAGCCATCTACAAACCGTTGCAAACGATTTATATGTAGATATATTATATTATATATTATTATATTTATTTATATTTTTATCAATCTCTTGAAATCAATTTAGTCGAAGCGACGCGTGACCCGAGGGCTGGTGATTATCTAGGCCAGCGTATCAGCATTGCTATTCAGCGCGGCAATGCAGCCAGTGTCTTGGGCACGCTTCCGATTGGTACTGATTTGGACCAGTTGAGCTATCTATAAATCGTTTACAACGGTTTGTAGATGGCTCAACTGTTTCATGTGTAAATATTGTGTAAATATTGTGAATATTGTAAATACTGTATTAGTTGTAATTTTCTTTATAATAAAGTTTAAATATTTAGCTACAGTATTATTTGTGTCACCGTGTCACTAATACATACATTTTATTGACTGTGACTGTGTGACGAGAGTTTTTTCATGATGTATAGGTACCTACTAAACCTATTTACCTAACGGCCTAAATTACTAGAAATTCAATGGTGAGTGAATACGTATGATAGACGTGGAGTCTAAAACTATCAAATATTTTACTAGACCCTCAGTTGATACTAAAACACTAAGTACATGTTCCGCATCCACATTTCCTCAATAAATTATCAAAAGAAAGCTTTCTAGGAACTATCAGTGAATAAATCGAGGTGAAGTATAAACATATTGCAGCTGGTGGCTATAATGGTGGCCATTACCATAATTTTCATATTCAAGACCAAGGGAAAAAAGTAACACAACTTTACGCGTGGCACGGCGTTCCGACGTGCCTCAATTTAGAAGCAGGCGTGATATGAAAAATCCCATGTGTTACAGGTTTTGTTAACGTAGCTTTTTTTTTTATGATAAAAGTAATGGAACAAGCCGATAGCTCCTGATATTAAGTAGTTACTTCTGCCTATAACAATGCATTACCTCGCAGAGCAAGTCCAATGAGGACGTGCCCTGTAAGGTAAATGCACTGCGTCCATCACTCTGAGACGTAAAGATCTTGAAGTCTCATGTGCCTGTAATTACACCGGCGCCCTTACCCTTCAAACCTCATCTTCAGCTTTTTAGGAAAGCTTTTATTTTGGGGAATAAAAAACGTGCATCGTGACGAATAAGTACGAGGACTGTAGAATGTTATCAGATCACGTTTTGCAGGATGTCTAAGGAAATCAGTTTTTATTGCAAAGGGATGCGTTGCATGAGTCCATAGGTAACCGCTTCCCACTAGGCGCTGGTTTGTCTACTAAGTTGTAAAAAAGCATGGCAAATAAGAACAGTGTCCGTGACCTTTGTGTCCCTATCAGCACACCCATTGATGGCATGAGACGTTATCAGCTGATAAGCTGAATGGCTGTTTCCACCATAAATGTATGTCACAACAGATGGCCTCTGAGTAATCCCTATTTTTCGGCTTTTGGCACCAGATGTGGCTTTGAATTACATTTCTGTTTTAATGGATAGATTTATGTACATAATTTGCATAATGGAAACATTTGTGATTTGCACAAGGTTCTGCTAAAGTGTTCATTTCTAACTTAATACAAACGAAAAAGATAAGTAATTTAAATTTTAATTACTTAATTATCTTTTTTGTTATTTAATTGGGCATTCTGAAACCTACCTTTAAAAACCGCCTTATTTAGTTAGATAACTGAAAAGATGTCTTTTAGTAACTTTTAGAAATATTTTTATATTTGTCAATCTTCACCGATTATTTATGTTATATAAATATCTAAGCACCGTTCTGCGCGGTCACTATTTGGATGGGTAACCGTTAGTGGCATTTACATCTGAGCGCTTCCGTGCTTCGGAGGTCACGTTAAACTGTCGGTTCTGGCTCTAGCAGTCGTTAAGCCACGACGGAGGCCTTAAGACGGCTTAAAACACTACCTCACGCTAGCTTGCTTGCTTAGGTAGCCATATTTCTTCTATAACAGTCTAGTTTCGATAACGTCGTGACGTCTTTCTGAATCGTTGGCAAACAGTTATTGGTTAGGTAGTTACTGGTTAGCGCACAGACTATATTTTAGGCTAAAATAATCTACGGATCTCAGTTGATCTGCCAACAATGTTTACTCTAGCTAGTGCGTACAACTGGCAATTTACACGGTAAGTAGTCTGACCTCACTAAGTCTGCGGCGCAGAGTACGGCAGAATTTGAAAACCTTTTAGAAACATGAGTTCCACGAAAACGAAAGGTACCGTGGAATCTTTTTGGGTTCGCCATTTATTTAATTGCAAATTAAGCTTGGTGAGAATATAACAAAGAAATAAAAAATTACTCACAGATATAACAACAAGAGCATTGCCAACCCCGCCGATCACCACCAGGATACCATAGAAAGTGAGGAGTAGGGCTCTCGTCGGGTCATCGACCTTCCTGTTCTGGGAGAATTTCTGCAGCAGCACGTTGGGGTCCTGGATGCCTCGGGAGGCTTCGATCAGCCATTTTGCAGACGCATTCAGGGTTAGATTCATGTTGGGGTCTAGTCCCTGCAACAAAATAAAAGGTTTTGTTAAGAAAATATTTTTAATAGTTAAATGATAAGTCTTTATTATGAGTCTCAGTAAGTCTGAGTAAGTCTGAGTAAGTCTGAGTAAGTCTGAGTAAGTCTGAGTAAGTCTGAGTAAATCTGAGTAAGTCTGAGTAAATGTGAGTAAGTCTGAGTAAGTCTGAGTAAATCTGAGTAAGTCTGAGTAAGTCTGAGTTAGTCTAAGTAAGCCCAAGTAGGCTTGAGTTAGTCTAAGTAAATAGTATAGGTATTTTTATTGGTGCCTTTAATCTTTTATTATTATTTAGTGATTTATCAAAAGGATATTAATAATATTAATGTGTACACAACTAATTACGTGCTAGGTAAAGGCTAAGAGATTGGGTTCAATTCGATGCAATTCGTTTATCAGCCAATAAACACGTTTATTTGAACAAAATCTTGTTAGCAGTGACGTTGTAGCAGTCTTCTGTTTTAGTTCACTATAGTCACAGAATATTAGTACAACTATCTACTATAGGTAGCTAGGTATTGTTGTACAGACAGCATGGTTTATGCATCGCTGGTTCCAGACTAAATATTCCAAAGTCCGGGAATAAATTGTATTATCCACGCTTTGTGTGTATGTGGACTGACAGTTCTATATTTGTAACATGCAACTGAAAAATAAGTACCTATCTTTCTCATTACTATACTACAACCAATCAAGGATAGGCTTTAGTTCTGACTTTGAATGAAGTTTGTATGATTTTGACCGCAATTTAGCCTCGTCTACCTACCACATTTAATTTTGTATATGAGGTAGGTAGATATATAACCATCTAACTAAAATAAATAATATTATGCTTGACATCAGATACCTACCAATTTTTATACAACTAAACCATGGAACAGGCCAATGATCCACTTGATGTTAAATGGAAACTACTGCCTAATCTGCCTATGCATCGTCATTGCCTCACTGAGCACATCCACTGAAGACGTGCCCTGTGATGCATTGCACTACGCACGGGCACCCATACCCTTCAAACGGCAGAATTTGGTGAGATGGTATGGTATACCAATGCCTTTGTTCCTTCCAACCAGCAGGCATATGTGGCCACTTTTATTAATAAAGAAATTAAAGCCATCATTCTTCGAAAACTAATATTTCAATCCTCGTAGCTAAGGGAAATCAATCAAAGTTAATTCAGTTTCTCATAATGTTATCAACTATGTCAGACTTTAGCCGCTTTGGGCTATGAATTTTTTGATAAAATGGTTTATACATAAATTAACAAAATCCAATTACGATAAAAATGTGTAGTATTTTACTAAAAGAGAAAGAAAAATAAATTAAGCCAACTATTCAATAGGTATTTCGATATTCTTGATCGAAGCTAATAAAAGTTTTGGCACGAAATACTAGCTTAATAAGTTGTACTCCCAATAAGTGGCTTATCGCAACTTTGTATTAGTAAATAGAAGAAAAACATTTTACTAAGTCTAAGAAACTGGCAAAGACTAACTGCCTTTTGTAGTTATAGGTACCTATATATATATATATACCCAGATGCCTTACATTTAGTTTCCATCGTACAAGCTTTGCTTAGTTTGGGACTAGAAGGCGTTGTGTTAAATGTCCGCGAATATTTATTTATTATTTATTTATTATTTGTCGTATAAAAAGTTTAGCTTAGTTTTTTAATATTATTGTATGTTGTGCCCGAAAAGGCAATAAAGTATTATTTTCATATGACTGACAGCTAACTTAACTAGAATATTACTAACTAAATGATTCGAGTTTTCACATTTTTTGAAACAACACAGCATTTTTATTTTAATAGTTTTTCTTGTGTTATTGTGAGTATTATTGTTTAATTTTGGTGGAATTTTAACTAATAATACTTAGGTCGTAACGTAAAGTATGAGCCATTGGAATAAATGTGTGTAAAGTTGTTTTTCGATTTTTAAATTCATGTACTTATATTTATTTGTTTTTTTACATCCTTAAATATATTTTTATGGCTTCAACTGTTTTAATGCTGTAAATATTTCTTGACATTACTGTATATTTTTATAAACCATTCGTATTTTTGTTTCATCCTTGCTCGTTCTTTATTGAATCGATGGTTTCAAACCGTATTTATAACTAAACTGTAGTTCTATAAGCAAACAGGCAATGTACCTTCAGGAAACATAAAATAATCTTGTTAGTATTAAGAGGAAATACCATTGGAATGAGTTTTAAGAAATAGATTGCAATAATAAAATCAGGGCTTTGCATATGTTACTATGAGTATCTACCTAGTTATCAATGACTTACAGCCCCCCGATCGTAAGCTCTGAACTGCTTTCGCTACCCAGCATAATGTTAAATGATGTGGCTACAGATGTACGAAAACAAGAAGCTTTTTACGGCAAAAACCTAACTGACTCTGTCTCTTTCTATTCGGGGGAATAGAAAGAGACAGAGACCAACGCTTCCCGTTTAACGCAACCTTGTACGCTGTCAGTTGGAAGTCGCATTATAAGTATAACTTCAAAAATATTACATTATCTACTGAGATTAGTGAGATGGGTTTGGATGGGATAGTTTGTATTACATACAAACGTTCTAATATAATCGTATGGGATTGAGAGACCTTCGAAACTAACTGGAACTGATTTAAGCGATAAGTAGTTGTTGGGTTGCCGAAGTTGGATGCTCTGTTTATCTCCAAAATCCTACTTAGAACTACTTACAAGTTTCAATCTAAAGTACCAGAATTTAGGTAGGTAAGTTTTAGATCATTCAAGTTTTGGTTTTAAACAATATTAACTCTACTACGGGTAAATTGACGGTCACCACTGAATTACCTGCTACGAGTATATTCGTGTTTCATTTGCTATCGTACGGTCTTATTGTTTACTAGCCGTCTAGCGTTGCTCGCGTTCTAGACCCTTTAGAGTGCGACTTTTCAAAATTCCTTTCTTAGTGCCCCCCTACACTATACAGGGTGTTACCAGACCACTTCCGAAAACGAAAGGGGGAGCTACAGCACACCAAAACCCAACCAAAAAAAAATCAGTTATCCTGAAAAATAATTATAGCCGGAGAAAACAATGTTTAAAGATTTGTATTTATTTCGCCAGCCCGCAATGTACGCATTCACGTAGGTAAGGTCGAGGCGTAGTACTTTTATTTATTCTGTGTCGTAAGTGCCTACTAACGTAGGTAGGTACTAACGTAGGTCGCTCGCACGTCGCGTACTTGAATGACCCGCGATGAACTCTCAGCTGTTCATGCTGTAGTAGACGTAATCTGCGTGCTGCGTGTACATTGCTGCTTTATTTATTTTATTTGTTTTTTTGCTTTTTTAAATGAGATAATTAGGTAGATATGTCTTATTATGTAGTACTGTGTGTATGTAACTATAAAAAAAATTAAAAAGAGATAGTCAAGTCAATTTTTTTTTTCGCGATTTTTTTCGCTTAATGTTTTCAGTATCATGGTCTGATTGGAACCTCCAAGTTTTCGGAAGTGGTCTGGTAACACCCTGTATAAGGAACCTACCTAGAGTGATGGACGCAGTGCATTGCCTTACCTACAGGGCACGTCCTCATTAGACTTGCTCTGTGAGGTAATGCATTGTTATAGGCAGAAGTTACCACTTAACGTCAGGTGAGCTATCAGCTGGTTCCATTACTTTTATCATAAAAAAAAAACAAATGACAGTAACGACTTTTTCAGGCTTCTAAAGCTTGTCAAAGTGAGTTGTTTGTGTCTCATAGAGATTTATTGGCTCCATATCTTCTTGTGCTGACGTATATTGAACTCTTTATTGCATTCCGGGGACTGAGTTCTATATAGATTCTGATAAAGTAGAGATAGGATTTATTCGTTTGTACAGCCTGTACCTCTTCTTCTCTTCAATAATGGCCTGTGTCCGTCATTTCGACAGACAATTTTGCCAATGTCAAGTGTTAAAATTGTAATAAATAAGTCAAGTCAAGTCATTTGTCAAGTCGCCTGTCGTTTGTTTTGAAAAGAAAATGGTGGATTTTCTCCTCAAAACCTAACACGAATTTTCACATTCAGAAAAACCACTTTACACACATTTATTCCAATGGCTCACACTTTATGTTACGACCTAAGTATTATTGGTTAAAATTCCACCAAAATTAAACAACAATACTCACAATAACACAAGAAAAACTATTAAAATAAAAGTGCTATGTGTCGTTTCAAAAAATGTCAAAACTCGTCTCCCAGCCTGTACCTCTATCACGAACAAATCTGACAGTCGCTGCGTCAGCGTATTCGAGTTCAGCTCGACTGCCAACCGTTGTAGTGTCACCGCGCAGTGTATCTCGGATACGCTACGCTGAGCAAAGCACCCTTCCACTTCCCTTCCATTCAACATCAGAGCTATTAAACCGTGTCGGTATGTTTATATTTGTTACCTGGCTACTTGATAAAACGTAAACATTTTATTTCCGTGCCCTCGTCATTTTATAGCACACGACGGAATATCGTCGTAATGCTCGAATGGCAGTGGTTGTAAACATTTCATGTGTGTTGTACTGATAATGATAACTGATAGTGTCTATAGTATAGTATTATATGATCTGTGCTATAGTGCATTATAGTACATTTTGTTAATTGTTTTGGGGGCTATAAAGTATTATGGTATCTAGATACGTCCTCAAGACCATTTAATTTAGTAGGTCTACATTATGTCTGAAAATCGTGATTAGTGATGGATACATAAGAATCATAAGAATCAGTTTTACAGGACTAATACATACGCTACTGACTTGAATTATGTAGTAAATACATACGCAAATTTTGGTTAATTATTTATTTATCTTTTAAAGCAAGCAAGCTCGTATGAGTTAGTGGCTAACTCGTCGTGACTTAACAACTGCTAGAGCCGGGACCAACAGTTTAACGTGCCCCCCGAAGCACGGAAGCGCTCAGCTGTAAATGCCACTAACGGTCACACATACAAATAGTGACCGCGCAGATCGTTGCTAACTTAGATATTCAGTGAAGATTGACTAAGCAAGCCTAGCCACGAGCGCTTCAAAAACATAGTAATACAGGTACCTATAATATGAAATTAAATCTAGGTTTCATAAATATTTTTGTAATCATCAATCATCAATATATCGTATATAAAACTCTTTTGAAGCTGACTTAGAATCAACGCACAGCCTAAACTATAAGTCCTAGAGGTATGAAATTTGGAGGGTAGTATCCTTATATAGTGTAGGGGTGCACTAAGAAAGGAATTTTGAAACGTCACACTCTAAGGGGTAGAACGTGAACAACGCCGCGGGCGACGGCTAGTAATCTATAATGTTATTTTAGATGAGTAACCTAAATCTAACTAAACTAAGTTATGGTTTTGAGCGAGCGGGTGACCGCAATAGGTATTTTATAAAACCCGGAAATTTGGGGTTTGTTATGAATATTATGTCAAAAAATGTGTTTTGCTTTTTGATTATACGTGCCTACAATAATTACCTACATTATTCTACTTTTTTTTTCTCTTTTGTGTTCTGGTGACTGTCGTATATGTTTGCTTATAATGTTATTGTATTTAGAATGTCAATCCGTCTTTGGCTATCTTTAAAATTAAGATTTACCATTATTATTCTTAAGAGCTGTGCAGTTTATTACTCAATAAAATAAAAATTCAAATAAAATAAAATTGTATGAGTAGGTACTTACATTTTATTAGTTCTTGTAGAAAGAAAGAAAAACAGGTTTTCTCCAGAATTTGATTTCACAAAACTGAAATGCAAAGCTAGCTTTTTCATTCAACCAACTTTGATCTGAATCTCGACTCTTAATAACTGGGTCAAATGCCACCGTTGGGACTTGGACTACTTAAATAGTTAGGCTGAGGCACACTGAGTTGATCGAATAAAAGTTTAGGGTCTCAAGAGTTTTATTGGGTTTTCGATGGTATAAAATTACGGCATGTTTTTCTTTTGATCCAAAAAGATGGATGATGGATGAAACTTAAAGGTTAGATAGTTTTTAACATATACTTATTCGTTGTTATTCATCCGAACTATGCTTAGTTTGGTATAGATCTGTGGTTTAGAACTAGAGGGCTTAGTGTCTATGAATATTTATTTATATATTTTCTAGACTAAAGTTTGTCATTCTTAGATGGTTTTGTATAGTTTTTCATTTATAAAAGACCGCGCTTCAACCGGCCCTCCTGGCTAAGCTGAAATTTTATATTTCTCAATAGGAACCGCAAAACGTATTGGAAATGACATTTCGTATAGAAACGGCAGTTCCATGCACACACATACTGTACCTCTATCACGAAAAAATCTGACAGTCGCCGCGTTAGCGTATTCGAGTTATATTGCGTGTCAATGCCAGCTCGACTGCCAACCGTTGTAGTGTCACTGCGCAGTGTATCTCGGATACGCTCGCATTACGATACGTTTGCGATTGTCACATTTATTCGTGATCAAGGCACTGATATGTTTTGTATTCTCAAGAAAACCAAAAATCAGAATGTTACGTGTTTAGGTTTCTCTATACAAAAAAAAAAAACATTCACGTTGTATACGAACTAAAGAACAGCTGCATGTAAGTCTTTTTTTTTATTTAACCTATTGTATCCCACTGCTGGGCAAAGGTCTCCCCCAAAGTTTTCCACTGGTCCCGGTCGTTGGCGTTGTTCCACCACTCTCTCATATCAGTCTAAGATATAATTTTCTTTCGATGCATAAAATCCTCTATTGTGTACCAAATGGCTATAACCCTTGAAGATAAACTATTTAATTACTCTTAAAATCGTAGAATACATAACTAAAAGTGTATCAGAAGAGAATAGTTGAACAGTGATTCCCAAAGATCAATCAATTTGATAAAGTGCTGTGGACCAAGTAAACACTGAAATGCTTTGTTACCAATTTTAATTGCTCGCCCTTTTAAACGCTTCAGTAAGCTTTGATTAAGTCAGCTATTGAGAGCCGACCTTGGAATATGTAAAAAACCTCTATCAGCTGACGAGCTCATTCTTAAATAATAGCTATTATATACCTAAAATATTTTCTTATGAAATAGTACACCCTAGCCGACCTTTCCAATTATACGCTCCACTCCATCCAAAGGTTGTCTGGAAGAAATCGCTCCCTAGCGATAAGACCGCCCATTGTACGTAATGTAATGTAATTTAGTCTGTCTCGCATATTAGTTTGTAAGGTGTACCTACGTACAATAAAGTATTTTCATTCATTCATTCATAGCTACTTACTTAGATTAAATGTCCACAAAAAATACAATTGAATTGAGAATCTCCCTTTTTTCAGTTGTTTACAATAGAATTCTCCATATTTTTTTGAATTCGGTTAGAAATATAATTCTTTCGCGAATATAATTCCAGAAAGTTTTAAACAAAATAAAGTTTTAATTGATCTACTACTAACTATTACTCTTTTTTTTACAGCACTTTCCATTACATCGCACTGTGGTGTTATACCACTTGGCACAACCATGTACCCCACCTTACATAATACGGTGTATAATATGTATATAATACACAAAAAACCAAATGACAACAATCCCAGTTGAATAATACATTTCCGGAAGGATTCATAATGTGATATAAACGATATTCTCTCAGCCAAGGCTAAAAGGTTGTCGACAATCGATCATATTGATTGATGCTCGTTTGTTTTCAATGCCTTCTGGTTATTATTTTCGATGGTGTCTGGGCAATGTATAGCTATGTTTTGAAATAATCCGTTTTTTAGTTACTTAATTTAAATTAAGTAGTTACCAAAGTACTAAGGTTCTTGGCGAAAGATTTCGAGTCCAAGGAAGCACAGGGCCTATTCTTAAAATAACATTTGCCCGCCCCTCTTTTGCATCCAGGGTGATCTGCACAGTATGATATCACACACTTTTTTAATGCGTTACCTTTCAGCATACGTCCACTGATAACGTACCCTGAGGTATTAAAGAACGAAAGAAAATACTTATTTTTTTGGACAAACGACAAATGAAACAGAAAAAAATAAAATCTTGTTGTGTAACACACTTTAGTAAGGTTGCAATCTGCGGTCGAGCAAAAAATGTTCGTCTGAACCATGAAATGAGCATTGCTCAGTACTGCCCACTATGCCCAGTGCCCACTGGGATTCTAAATACCGGTTTGTTTCGTAGTTTCGTATCATGAAGACTAAGTGTATTATTTGTTTATTTATAGGAAAACCGACAGCACATAGCATAGATTAGGTACAAAAATGGAAACAGTTGGCCAATAAAAGGTTTTCACGAGTAGAAAATAAAATAAATACGGACACTTAACACAACGCCTTCTATATAGTCCCAAACTAAGCAAAGCTTGTACGATGGAAACTAGATGGCTGATAGAATACATACATACATTTTTTTTTGTAAATACATACTTATAATACATATAAACACAAAAAAAAATATAATTAATAATTATAGTGAAACCTTCACCCACAAATTGTTCGTACTGTATACAAACTAACTTCATATGTGTGTTTGGAAAAATAACCTGTTTTTTACGTGTGTGTATGAAATTCTACAACCATGAATAATTTCTGCCGCAAATTTTTGTAAAAAAAAATTATAAAGAAAACACACGTCATTCACATGACATTGCGAGTTTAGCTTTCCTGTGACTTTCAGTGGTGTTTACGATTAATAGAAACAATTCAAATGAACTGCCATCATCGTCATCATCATCTGATGATGAAGCCGTGGGATAATCAAATTGAAGTCGATTTTTCTAGTTTTTTAACTTAAAAATGTACCCTTACCAATGCCAAAGCAATCGCACTGTCTTTAATAAATAATTAATTTAATTAAAATATCAAAACAGGCTGCCATGAATGTAGCAACCCATTTGAAACTTTTCAAAGGACGCCCTCATCTAACCCTTCAGCCTCCAATCCTACTATTCAAGATAATTCGTCTCGCTTGTTAACAAGAGCCAGCCCGAAAATTCTCAAAATCGCTGACTTATTCCTTCCCTTCTGAAACTTGACCGGTTCGTTCTTGAGTGAAGTGGATATCGACCTAGTTATATAAAGTGTCTGCGACTTGATACTTATCCTAATAGCTATGATATTTATATGAGTAGGCTTAAAAAAAAACTCATGCTTTTTTTATCGTTTAAATTCTCATTCCAGTTTTCCCCTGCGTGCGCGTATGAGACTAGTCGATTGCAAGTTGAAGCCACATCTCTTGCTTTTTTAACTCTGCTACACCACAGAAGCCGTTTTGATTTTAGGTACAAGAAAAAGTGATAGAAAAACCGACTGATGCTATGCGCTTCCCGATACCTGCATTACTTTACACCGCACGTCCACTGAATAACCACTGCCTATAACGATGTATTGCCTCACGGAGCACATACACTGTGAACGTGCCCTGTGATGGATTGCACTGCGCCCACCACTCTGGTCTCATGTGCCTGTAATTACACCGGCGCCCTTACCCTTCAAACCGGAACACATAGCAATGCGAGCATCGCTGCTTGGCGGCAGAAATAGGTACGGTGGTAGTACTTCCCCGGACGAGCTCTTTTACAAGAAGTTCTACTACTGCTAACTAAATCATTTATCTATAATTGAAGCGCTTAGTAGCTTGCTTAGTCGCAATCTTCACCGATTATATAAGCACCGTTCTGCGAGGTTACTATCTGGATGGGTGACTGTAGTGGCATTTACATCTGAGCGCTTTCGTGCTTCAGAGGGCACGTTAAACTGTCAGTCCCGGCTCTAGCAGTCGTTAAGAAATGACGTGCCTTAAGGCGGCCTAAAAACTCCGTCAACAGAGTTGGCCACTAACTCATACGAGCTTGCTTGCTTTATTTGTGTATAGTTTACTGGCGTTTTCTGAGAATATACCAATAAGTAGGTACATGCGCTTCTGCTTATTATCAAAACAGAAAAATTGTTTATTATATAATTTTAGTTTATACATTTTCAATTCTAAGATTAAGAGAATACGACAGAGATTCCAATAGCTTCGAAATACTGCTTCTTACGTGTTTAAGTTCCTCCCTAATTACGTACTGGTAGTATTTTTAAACTGCTCATTATAATTAAAAATTAAAATTTGATTAAAATCAAATGAGCTTACCTGTACATGAAGTTCGATTATAATATAAAAAAAGTACTAAAAAGATACATCTGAGATTGATTTTACGCGTAAAAAAATTCACATCGTAAAGTTTTTTTTTTTTTAATACAATATAGGCAACCGTTGGACCACAATCTCACCTGATGTTAAGCAATGACGTGGTCGACGATAGTTTATATTTGACTAACGTGGGAGTAACGAATTTAATTTTATAAAATAAGCGGTTATTTATTTTAGCTGTTTATTTACATAAGCGTTGTCAATAAACTCTTCTTCTTCTTCTATACCTATTATGGCCTTTGTCCGTCATTTCGACAGTCAATTTTGCCAGTGTCAAGTGGTGAATTTGAAATAATATAAGTCGAGTCACTCGTCAACTCGGCTGTCGTTTGTTTTGAAATGAAAATGGTGGATTTTCTCCTCAAACCCTGAAAGGAATTTTCACATTCAGAGAAATCACTTTACACACATTTATTCTAATGGCTCACACTTTATGTTACCTACGTATTATTGGTTAAAATTACACCATAATTAAATAACAATACTCACAATAACACAAGAAAAACTATTAAATTAAAAGTGCTATAATGTTGTTTCAAAAAATGTCAAAACTCGAATCCTAGCTGTTTATTTACATAAACGTTGTCTTCTTCTTCTCTTCATTAATGGCCTCTGTCCGTCATTTCGACATACAATTTTGCCAATGTCAAGTGATATAATTGTAATAATATAAGTCAAGTCAAGTCATTTGTCAAGTCGGCTGTCGTTTGTTTTGAAAAGAAAATGGTGGACACGAGTTTTGACATTTTTTGAAACGACACATAGCACTTTTATTTTAATAGTTTTTCTTGTGTTATTGTGAGTATTGTTGTTTAATTTTGGTGGAATTTTAACCAATAATACTTAGGTCGTAACATAAAGTGTGGGCCATTGGAATAAATGTGTGTAAAGTGGTTTTTCTGAATGTGAAAATTCGTGTTAGGTTTTGGAGAGAAAATCCACCATTTTCTTTTCAAAACAAACGACAGCCGACTTGACAAATGACTTGACTTGACTTATTTATTACAATTTTAACACTTGACATTGGCAAAATTGTCTGTCGAAATGACGGACAGAGGCCATTAACGAAGAGAAGAAGAAAAGAAAATGGTTTTTGGTGAAACCACTTTTGTCAATAAACTCAGTGACACTTAATTTACTGAACACCACCGCTAGACATTCCTGTCATTTGCATATATTTTTACCGAAATTGACAGCGCATAAAGTAGAAATTTTATGACGTTGGAAATATTCTCACAGGAAATTGTGTATTTTTCTACGAAACGAAATAGAATTATCTTTTATTTTTTGCCTTCTCATATTATTATTCACTTTGTCACTAATTTTACTTCATAGCGTTATTATGAAAAGTTTTTTAATAAGTCTAGGAAAATGTTGTATCTACAAAAAGTTACGACAAAAGTTTTGCTTTTTTGGTGTTTGTAAGTATTTTTTGCATAAGTAAAATTGGTTTTTCCGTCGCATAAGCTACTTCAATATTAGTATCAACCTAGGGCTGCGCATTTTTTTAAAATAAATAAGTATACTATAGAGCTTTTAATATACAACTATTAGAACTGTTTACGTCTCAGAGTAATGGACGCAGTGCATTGCCTTACAGGGCACGTCCTCATTGGACTTGCTCTGTGAGGTAATGCATTGTTATAGGCAGAAGTTACCACTTAACATCAGGTGAGCTATCAGCTTGTTCCATTACTTTTATCATAAAAAAAAAAAAAAAAAAAAAAAAAAAAAAGTAATAGCCTAATAGTGACATTCTCAGAGAGATCACCACCCACATAGGTTTTACTAGTTTACGAGTAGTAGGTAAAAGCTTCATAAAAGCTCACTGACATCTGGCTACTTTTAGTTTAACTACCACACTACTTAGTAATAAAATAACTAGTTATTGCGACAGTAAGTCCTTTATTTTATTTTATATTTAAAAGAATGGATATCCAAATTACCCAACCCACGTTTACACAACACAATTCAAGGTACATTTAGAAGGTAAAAAAACTAGGTGATCCCATACAAATACAAAAAACATTTATTGCCTCGGTAGATATTATAAAAGGTACAAGGTTATATTAACAGTAACTTCGAAGAGAGCAAAAGGGGTAAATTAAGCAAAGACTGGATGCAAGACATCCAGCGCTGGTCCAAGCTCCACATGCGAGTACGAGCTTGGTGTAGACCAAGCTTCTCAAATAATC
This sequence comes from Eulithis prunata, assembly GCA_918843925.1. Lineage (NCBI taxonomy): Eukaryota > Metazoa > Arthropoda > Insecta > Lepidoptera > Geometridae > Eulithis > Eulithis prunata. The sequence continues at coordinate 4,530,872 of OU974030.1, read as the reverse complement.
CGCTCAGTGTTTGCATACAAATCAGCGCCCACTAGTGTGCTGGGTGTCAGACGTTTCACACCAAATTTACACACCAAAACTCGTACTAGGCCCTCTGCTGCAGTGTGTAAGGGCCCTATGACCCAGGGTCTACAATCAGTACAAACCCATGCTTTATGGCCCTCATCCCATACATTATAAGCGGGTCTAAAGCGATTTAATTAACGATCACCATCGCTCCCTTCCCAAGTACCCAGACATGGAAATGTCAACCCTTTTTCTAAAGATTTATGGGTATTTTTGCAACTTTAGTAACTTTATCACAGTAAAGCAATCACACAAATGAAGGCAAAGTATACGTATACAGTTAATGTTATGTATCTAACTAGCCGTCGCCCGCAGCGTTGCTCGCGTCCTAGACCCTTTAGGGTGCGACTTTTATAAATTCCTTTCTTAGTGCACCTCTACACTATATAAGGATACTACCCTCCAATTTTCATACCTCAACGACTTATGGTTTAGGCTGTGCGTTGATTTTCTGTCAGCTTCAAAAGAGTTTTATATATATTGATGATGATGATTGATGATTTGAGTAACATATAAAGACATTGTTCTTTTCAACCAATGTTAATGTAATGTTCAGAAAGGCCTTGGCAGACCAACAGCAAGATGGGTGGATGATATCGTTGCCGTACAGGGGAGGACCTGGATACAATAAGTCCAAAATAGACACAAGTGGCGTTTGAGGAGGCTAATGCCCAGCAGTGGGTTACTACAAGCTGCCTATGATGATGATGATAATGAATGTAAAGTTTCAAAATATTCTGTTGTTAGGAATAAACCCAAAAGCTACTTGAAGCTTCAACTTCAACTTCTTGGCTTTTACAAAATGTTGTTACAATTCTGCCACTGTCTGTTTACTCTAGTGTCTGCTTGAAGCTTTCTCACTGCTTAAGAGGCATATCACAATGAGAATGCCAAAAATAGGCATAATCACGGTTTCAGTGTAATATGCCTCTTAATCAAAGTGATCTTCTTCTTCTTCTCTTCATGAATAGCCTGTGTCCGTCATTTCGACAGACAATTTTGCCAATGTCAAGTGATGAATTTGTATGTATACCTAAGTCAAGTCAAGTCAATCGTCAAGTCGGCAGGCATTTGTTTTAAAGAGAAAATGGTGGATTTTCTCTTCAAAACCTGAAACGACTTTTCACATTCAGAGAAACCACTTTACACACACATTTATGGCTCACACTTTATGTTATGATCTAAGTATTATTCTTCAAAATTCCACCAAAATTAAACAACAATATTCACATAATCACAAGAAAAACTATTAAAATAAAAATGCTATGTGTTGTTCCAAAAAATGTGAAAACTCGAATCCAAAGTGATCTAAATATCATAGTTGTGACATGTGTCACAGAAAAGCTCGCGTTGACAGCTGTGAAACAGAGCCTTCAAAAGCTATTTAAGATTCACTTTTCACGCATACAATAAATCCGCATTTGGGTCGCCCACCCCAAAGTATATGGTGCTGTAGATAAGAAGTGAACAAACAAACAAAATACTGGACCTTATTGCGACCGCATAAGGTTGAAAGTTTACGTAAATCTATGTAGATTTTTTTCAGCCTAAATGGACATAAATCGTTTTTTTTTATTGTGTCCTTTCCTTTGTGGGATTTTAAGTCATGCAAAGTTGCTTGGGGAGAAAATGGATGGAAAATAAGCTTTTGAGATTAGAACTTCCTTCAGAACAGTTGTTTTTATCTGTGTAGGATTTATTGTTGGAACAATACGGGTAACTTTATTCAAAGAGATAAGCTAAGAACCACGACTGTACTTTGTGATACAGGGTGTACGTACAGATTATAGTAGCAGTAGAGCTCTTTGTGAGAGCTCGTCCGGGGAAGTACTACCACCGTACCTATTTCTGCCGCCAAGCAGCGATGCTCGCATTGCTGTGTTCCGGTTTGAAGGGTAAGGGCGCCGGTGTAATTACAGGCACATGAGACTTCAAGATCTTTACGTCTCAGAGTGATGGACGCATTGCATTGCCTTACAGGGCACGTCCTCATTGGACTTGCTCTGTGAGGTAATGCATTGTTATAGGCAGAAGTTACCACTTAACATCAGGTGAGCTATCAGCTTGATCCATTACGTTTATCATAAAAAAAAAAAGATTATTGTATGTCAGAGAGTCCCTTTAGGACGCCCTCGGGTTAGACGGGGTGACGATCTGCGAAATGTAGCTGGCAAGCACTGGATGAGAAGAGCTGATGACCGGGCTTAGTGGCGCCTCTTGAGAGACCTACGTCCAGCAGTGGACCGATATAGGTTGATAATGATGACGATGATGATTAAAATCTAAAAAAAATTTTTTGATTAGTCGGTCAAAAAATTTGGAATATTTTTGTCCATACTATAAAAACTTCATGTACTTTTAGTAGGAAACGTCTATTGGCTACAATACATTGTTATCTAGACAGATAATATTTAATAACATTGAGCACTAAATTACTAAATGACTGGTGGGTGTAGTGTTCAGATAACGATAATATATGTCTGTTTTCAGGCACTGAAAGTTAATACTTAGTATGTCACGCGAAAACTAACCTTGTAGCTATGGTAACACAAGCAAAATTCTGAAAGCAAATAATTGTGTGAGTAAGTAGGTGTGTTTGAGTTTAAAGAATGAAAAGATTTATTTTAGCCGTTTTTAAAAGAATACTTTGAACTTGAGCTCTTGTAAAAAAAATTATGTAAATAAAAAAAAAAACGCCATCTTGATCAAGTTTCTTCCGTAAACTTTTAAATAATGTTTATCTAACGGTTGTCTGGAAGACATTTTTTGTTGAACAGTTTGTAATATTTTCGTATTTATTCTCTTTCTTTGGTTTAAGTGTACAATATAATGTTTTCGTTCATTCAAAGCGAAGGATGCTCAAATAAAAATGTAATATCTAAATAGAGGCATCTCATTTTCCTGTTATGTTATGGTGTGGCACACCTTAAGCTACTGTTACATATTCCATGGCTGTACAGCCTTTTAGCCAACGCAAACATTAGCTTGGAATATGGAACAGAGGATGGTAAAGAGAAAAAAAACGTATATGTGTGAGTTATATGGTTACATACACTGAGAAAAAATGTCTTGCGAATGAAAGAAAAATATATCGGTTATCTAACCATCCCGTAGTGCTATATTCTATCCTATTATAAAACTGTAAAAAAGCCAAAAACTAAAATTGAAGATATGGATAAACTAAATATCAGCAGATCTACTAAATAAACGATTCTAATTCCGAAAATTGAGTTTGTCTGTTTATCTGTTTGTTGGTTCGCAGATCACGCCTTAACTACTGGACCAATTTCAACGAAATTTATACCATTCGGAGGTCCTTTTTTCGGATTGAAACATAGGCTATATTTTATTGAAATCAAAGATGTGGATTCTTAGATACAGCTTGAAGTCTCTAAACAAAAAACTGCCATTTGCTACGATTATGCTAGTGACAATTATTTTGTGGTACGCTTTGAGGGTTAAAAACTCAAATTAATTTTGTTTTTTTGACCATCCCTTGCTATCGAACAAAGGGTAAGTTATAAGTACAACCTCTGCTTGGTTTTTGGCCGCAGGAATTTATCTAGCTGAACCCTGAGGGGCCGGATAAGGGACCCTACCGACAGGGTCAGTTTAAATACACAGTCATGCAGATAATCAAAGGGTTTGACACTTAACCCTTAATTCATAGTCGCACACACCCGTATCATTTATTTTATTTTATTTTCCAAAACTAATCTTATTTGACAGCACAAAAAATTTCGTCTCCTTCTCATAAACTGAAACGACAAAGACGGCTATAGTTTTTGCGCTATCATAAAAGTTAGGTTAGTTTAGAAAAAATGCAACAACTTATTCCAGGGGGATTGCTTGCATTGCGAAGATTTACGCCTTCCACATCATCATTATCATGATTGACCCCATACTGGCCTGTCCCCGATGTAGATCACCAAATAGTAGGTATATACGTCCTCTTCCATAGTTATAAGTACATATTTTATATCCTAACATGTCGTTGGTCTGTCGGGGGGCGTTTAACTTCCATTAGTAAAACCTCTTGAAACATGGTATATACACAGTTTTTGTGTAGCAAAAGTAGCTCCTATTGATTGGGATATAAAAGCTACTTTTGCTAAGTCGTTCTTATTCCCCGTGCGCAAAAACTAATTGATTATAATTATCAAACCCGTGCCTGTTTGAGTTTGTGGTGTGTTTACCTTATCGAAGCTACGCCAGATTTTTTCGTTCGTAAATATTTAGACTCGATGTCGGCATCTGAAAAGCATTTATGATACACCTATTTAAGAAGAATGTGGTTTTGATGTTTTAATTTTAACTTTTTTTTATCCCCTGATCGTTGAGTGTATGTTTGTTTGTATGTTTGTCTATGCCCTCACAATTAAAAGTAAGTGAGTTTTTTTGTAAGCTGGTTGTTTAGTAGACTCTTGATCACCACCGTTTCATTTTGATTTTGACAGAAATTGTGTCATTTTATACTGATACTAGCTGATACCTGCAACTTTGTACGCGTGTGAAACTTTCCACCAAAATATCTATTAACCAGCATACGATGAACCTCGTGTCAAAGGCTGCTTTTGGTTTAGAGAGGTCAAGCTGTATCCAAGAATCCAAGTCTTTGATTTCAATAAATTATAGCCTATGTTTCAATTCGGAAAAGTAACTTCCGAATGGTATAATTTTCGTAGAAATTGGTCCAGTGGTTAAGGCGTGATCTGCGAACAAACCAACAGACAAACTCGATTATTGGAATCAGAATCGTGTATTTAGTAGATCTGCATATTTAGATTATCCATATCTATAATATTACTTTTTGGCTTTTTTACAGTTTTATAATAGTATAGAAATGACATACAATTTCTGTCAAAATCTATGGATCCCGATTGGAACGGTGGTCGTCCCTTCTGCGATGGTTTGTTTAGTACGCTCCGATCCAGTGAACGCGTAGCTTAAGAAGATAATTAATTATGCATTTCTCATTCACATTGTAGAAGTAATGAAGTACGCTTTACTGTAGCATAAAGTATACTTAGATTCTCGCAGAAAATCAAAGTCAAAGAGATTTTCTAATAAAGTGTCCCATTTGGAGCGACATCTTGACTTCTGTCATAGAATAGATAGAGTATCTACCTTCTATGTCAATTCTGGATCGTCTTTGAAAATGTATTCGAATGAATGTTTCACTCTTAGCACCTCTTATGGTACAAGTAGCAATATGAGTTACACTGTGAAACGTATTAGTGACTCTTTTCAAGCGTAACTAACGCATAGTGTTTTTTTTTTTAAACCTAACTCGTCCCACTTCTGGGCAAAGGTCTCCCCCAAAGACTTCCAATGTTCTTTATTCCGAACTTTCTCCCACCATCCTCTTTTAAAGGCGTCTAGATCGTCGCGCCAACGCTTTCTTGGCCGACTCCGATACCGCCGACCGTCAGGGACCCAAGGTGTGGAGATGGTTGCCCACCTATCGATATATTTTTTTTAAATTAAAATAAAAAAAAATGTTTCAGCATGCGGCCCCAACTTCATCGATATTATGATGAAGTTTTTTAAAACAATAAATAATTTTTTAAACCATCACCACTGGACCAGCCGGTTGGCTCGATGAGAATAACCCAACTCAACAATAACATCACAGGAAGAGTAGTTAGCTCATGAGTTTTTTTTATTTTATTTAACAAAAATTATAGATCTATGTGAAGTCACTTCATAGTAAAGAATTATAGTCATCATTTGAGTGGGTCATATCACAACTGTACCTTCTAGTTTATATTCATAGTGATACTAAAATTCAAGTGTTTATCTGAAGTTTATCAGTGGAATTGCTCAATTTTCTTGTTCATAGATTTTTATCTAGATACCACGTTTTAGATAATCATGAAAGCGTCTTGTTTCAGTCAATATTAGAATAATCTAGAGATTTTCAGTAAGGATTAACCTGATATCAGTGAAAAGAGGAAAATGAGGCTTTTACTCTGTACCAGGAAAATTCAGGGTTAACAAATACTTAAAAAGCACCCTTGAGGCCGACAGATTTTTTGTACAATCATAGGAATGATTTTTTTTGTTTAAAATGTTAATGAAAGTAATATTTTGTTTCAATTGCACATTGACAAAAGGTTTTTTAAACTTTTCTGTTCAAATTTGAACCGTATTGACGAATATACTAACTAGATATCAATGTATGGATTTATTTATGATTTGCAAAAAAAAAAAATTGATAAAAGGTACAAAATGGCCATAACCTTAGTAACAGGGTTTTATTCATTCAACTAGCTGCGGCCCGCGGCTTTGCTCACGTGGTAGCAGCATACGCATTATTTGGTTAAAAATCTTTGATCCTTACTTTAGACCATTTAGGGCGCGACTTTACAAAATTCCTTTTTTAGTGCACCCCTACACTATACATACATAAAAGGATACTACCCTCCACATACCTCTAGAATTTATAGTTTAGGCTGTGCGTTGATTGTCAGTCAGCTTCAAAAGAGTTATATATTAGGCTTATATATTTAGAAGATAGAAGAGAAGACTTGGTATAGGAGTAAAAATCCAGTGGCACTAACAATTATCTCTACTTTTATACAGACTAACCCTAATCCTCAGTCAAAAGAAGATTAAGATAGGTACATGTAAGTTTTGGCTAAATTGTCTAGTAATATATTCTTGTGCGCACTACCCTAATAAATTGTTATCCTCACTACCCAAAGGTTAGCTGGTAGAGAATGCTATTTTAGGATTAAGTTCGCCTGTATACACTACTTTAAGTTGTGCAATAAAGTATTTTTTATCTAGGTATCTATAGAAGAGAAGACTTTTTTTTTTAATACAATATAGGCAACCGTTTGACCACAATCTCACCTGATGTTAAGCAATGACGTTATATATTTAGAAGAAGAAAAGAAGACTTGGTATAGGAGTAAAAATCCAATGGCCCTAGCAATTATCTCCACTTTTATACAGACTAATCCTAATCCTCTGTCAAAAGAAGAACACTTTTATCGTATACGTATGCTTATCTTAAGATAAAATATTTTGACTTTATTTCTCTTCGAGGTCAAATCAGTGTGCAAATTCGAAGAAACCATTGTACGTTGTTTTACTATTTCGTCATTAAAAATCTCATCACTTAATTTTTCGTGAAATTTATAATAAAGAATAAACTGTAGACGATTGATTAATACTGCAAACAATGCGAAAAACTCAGACCCAATTTGTTTGCTGATCATTTACAAAGTATACTTTGTCTAGACCCAAAATAAATAAATTGTAAAATATTTGCTGATTTTTACAAAATATACCTCTTTGTAAATCAAACTTCATAATTATTAGTAGGTTAGTACCTATAGTTATGAAATTTCTCATGCATTTCATCCTACCTGAAATGTTCTTACATCTCACGTCATAAACACGTCTTGGCTATCGTGCTACAACTTGCAAACGCCCGTGAGATCCAACAGTTACTTCTAACAAAGCGCTTTACGTCAGCTTTGTAGTTAAGCTGGACCTTAGTAGTCGCTTTTGTAGAGTTTAAACTGTGTAGCTTCAGTAAACGGGTGCACTTGCTTAGAAACATCAGCAGTGCAAGTACCGTTCTTATCGATCGCTTAGTTGTCGATCGCTAAAGTCGATAAACGTATCGAATCGTATCGTTCCATGGTAGTACGGATCTCTTGTCGGCAAATTTTAACGATACCTTACCTTCGTCAAAATAAGGTTCACTTTCGTTTGTCAGAATCAAAACATAGTAAACATACACCATTGCCAATTCGTTAAAATTCACCGAATTTGTCTACCGATCGACTAAGTTGGTAACCTACCCGCAACTGTCGATAAAACTAATTTTGACGATTCTTAATGTCCAAATTATGCGATCGACAAGAACGGTACTTGGGGGGCTGGAGCCCAATTGTGTTATTTGTATTCAAATCAGTAGTAAAATTGGCACCAAAACCAGAATCATTTCGGATCAGGAGATATTGGAAGCTAAATATTCTATACATCGACTAATATAAAATGCTTTCGGCTACTCAAACGCTACTTATATTAAGTTCATGCTTAAATTATTTCCATTTCTTACAAATGAGTAATGTCAAACAGAGGCAGAGCAATTTTAAATGGTGTTTAAATTTGAGTGACGTTTCAGTATTCGGCCGTTTGACAGCAAAACGTTCGTAGTTTTCATTGACAAGCGTCAAATACCTACAAAAACACTGAACTTATTTTAAAAAATTACAATCAACGATGTTGTTGGCAATAACATTGCACAAGGTTCAGCAAAAATTTAATTTTCAACAAGTTTTTTAACCAAAAAATTTTGTTTTTTTGCAAAAGTTTGGATCATAATGTATAGTCACACGTGGCTTACGTAAATTACGTGCTTCCGCCGCGTAAATTACGTGTGAATTCCTTTTGTTTTAGAGAGAGCGCGATGGGCACTGACTTCCGGGCAGGGTGAGATAATTCAGACTCAGGCCAGGGGAAGGTAAGGCCATTTTATCATATTATTTTGTCCTTAAAACCCGAACCATGTACTTTAATAACTAAAATCAACATTGCGTATAATCTACTAAGGCAAATCTGATTAAATGGCTAGAAAATGCTTGTAAAATACGTCTTTTTGAGCACAATGTTATCTTTCATCACAAAACTAAAAATAAGGTTTTCAAGAATCTATTCAAGTGCCCCAGAAAATGATTTGATCTGTATATTTAAGCGTCGCTTAAAGGTTGTGGACGTGGGCACGCGATCGCCGAGAGGAGATAAGCAGGAGACTTGGTAAGAGACAATATACGGACGAAGGCAGTCCAAGAATGTTGGCCAAAAGATGATCGTAGACCATAAGACACACCACCCATCTTATGGTCTAATAACATTGTAGAATGAGCAAGTAATCAGTGGCTTAAACTCGCAAGGACTTAAAATAATGGCTCAATGCTCATATCCATAGTGAAATCCCCCACAGTGATTGTGGAGGATTCTCAGCAATGGATGCAAACGGACTGTAGTCATTATGATACATTATTTATTATTAGACTGGGGCTCGTATGTTTCAAGTTTGGAAAAATAGAATAAAATAGAAAATGTTTATTTTGAGTCATATAAAGAAACATCTTGTTTAGAATTACTCAAAATCATCATCATCATCAATCATCAATATTATAAAACTCTTTTGAAGCTGACATAGAATCAACGCACAGCCTAAACTATAAGTCCTAGAGGTATGAAATTTGGAGGGTAGGTTCCTTATATAGTGTAGGGGCGCACTAAGAAAGAAATTTTGAAAAGTCGCACCCTAAAGGGTCCAAAATTAGGGTCAAAGATTTAAATCAAATAATGCGTTTCTTTTATATACCGTACATAGAAGATCCTTGAAAATTGGTACATAGATTCCTCAAATAAAATGACCCGACACGTGTATCAGGATTTTTGAAAAAAATCAAACCTCAATGTATATAACACTCTTTTGAAGCTGACAGATAATCAACGCACAGCCTAAGCTATAAGTCCTAGAGGTATGAAATTTGGAGAGTAGTATCCTTATATAGTGTAGGGGTGCACTAAAAAAAGAATTTTGAAAAATCGCACCCTAAAGGGTCCAAAATTAGGGTCAAAGATTTAAATCAAATAATGCGTTTCTTTTATATATACCGTACATAGAAGATCCTTGAAAATTGGTACATGGATTCCTCAAATAAAATGACCCGACACGTGTATCAGAATTTAAAAAAAAATTCAAACCTCAATGTATATAACACTCTTTTGAAGCTGACAGATAATCAACGCACAGCCTAAACTATAAGTCCTAGAGGTATGAAATTTGGAGGGTAGGTTCCTTATATAGTGTAGGGGCGCACTAAGAAAGGAATTTTGAAAAGTCGCACTCTAACGCGAGCAATGCCGCGGGAGACGGCTAGTTATAAATAAGATTTTAGCAAAATATTTCAGATAACAAACTTTTGTCTAGTCCCCATCATATTTTTCAGTTTCTCTTTTACTTTCATTTTTGGCAAGAATTTGATTTGACCGTCAGACCTCCCCAAAAACCTTGAACACCAAGATTTACCATGAAAGGGAGGTCAGGTACATACAATTATATAATTATAAAACACTAGATAAAAATGAAAAAAAGAACGAATTCAAATCTACTCTATGAGCTAGAAAAGTTTCAACTTACAATAGTTAATGCCTCTTACAAGAAATGGGTCGAGATTTATTCAAGAAAAAGACTATTTTAGCCTCCTTTCACAGCCTTTTTAGTCTTACTTTTTGCTGAAAACCTTTGTTTTGTCTGGAAAAATACTCCGTTGTTATTTGTTTAGGAAAGTAGCGCAATAAAACTAAGCTAAGTAATATGCTGATAAAGAAATCGTTACTAGTGATATAAAAAGTCTATGCTTGGAGTCCCGATCAGCGTTTGAGCTGTTAATCAGCAGACGGGCCTTAGTGTGCTTTTCAATGTGCACACTAAGGCCACTAATGCACACTAAGGCTAAAATTATCAAAAAACGAAAACTTTAAACCAGTAACTGGTTATGAGTTTTAGTTTTTTGATAATTGGAGTTTAAAAAAAAATTAAAGACTAGGGTAGGTACCCCCTGGTTGGCGCATTCGTCAGGGAAAATGGTTATTGACCGTACAAAAAGCAATAACCAAAAAATATAATTCACAAAGAAAATTACAACTAATACAATATTTACAATATTCACAATACTTACAAAGTACATATTATGAAAGAGTTGAGCTATCTACAAACCGTTGCAAACGATTTATAGATAGCTCAACTAGTCCAAATCAGTACCAATGGAAGCGTGCCCCAGACACTGGCTGCATTGCCGCGCTGAATAGCAATGCTGATACGCTGGCGCTGGATACGCTGATAATCACCAACCCTCGGGTCACGCGTCGCTTCGACTAGACGCCCTGAAAGAATTTTAAAAAAAGGGCCTCGTTACCCCTCGGACCTAGAGTCTCGACACCAAGAGGCACAAATGTGTAGGCCACCTAACTAAATATACTACTTACTGTAAAAATGTAGGTATAATAATCCAATGGAGCAAAATATATTAAAATTTTTACTTAGTCCCCGAAATAAAAATCGTGATAGTACTTTTCCTGACGAGCACTTTTACAAAAAAATACATGTTTTTAGTCAACATTTTTAAGAAATGGAGTATGGCACAATGAGAGACGTAGATATTTTTCAGACATACTTCTAAAATGCACTACCCCACCCTTGTATACATAAAGAAAATAGGGCACGATGAATCCCCGAGTTACAAAAAAATGTCACAGACAATTACTGCTAGGGATATGCTAAGAATTTTTCATGATATTTTTTTTTATGATAAAAGTAATGGAACAAGCTGATAGCTCACCTGATGTTAAGTGGTAACGTCTGCCTATAACAATGCATTACCTCACAGAGCAAATCCAATGAGGACGTGCACTGTAAGGCAATATTAATATATTGGTTATTTATTTATTTCTTTAGTATCTTAAATTTTGTTTAATTTTGGTTCACGTGGGAAAAAGGCTTTGCCTGTAAGAGATCGCTTTCAGTGATAAGGCCGCCGATTGTATCGCACTGTCGTTTTTATGTTTTTAATCTAGGTATCTATTTATCTTTGCTTATTAGCGTAGGTAGGTCTACCTATACAACTTTATATATTTAAAAGAATAAAAATTTGTTTATTTCACTAACCTAACACAGAAAAAAAGAAAGACACAATAAAGAAGTAAGCAATTAACAGATAACAAGAATGTAGGTAGAAAACATTACAACACAAAAAGAGGAGTCTTTATTTTCATAAATAACAATTAAATAAATCTTTCTACACCGAGAACAAACATTCGTGTGCGGCAAACATAGATATTTGTTCTGTGTCTGGGTGTTACTATGTATTTTGAGTATGTATTTACAGAAATAAAAATTATACCTATTGTATATTATTATGTATATGTATTCTATCAACCATCTAGTTCTCATAGTACAAGCTTTGCTTAGTTTGGGACTAGAAGGCGTTGTGTTAAATGTCCGTGAATATTTATTTATTATTTATTTAAAACTCATGTATAGCGTTGTGTAGGTAGGTAATAAAAATACAGCCGATTGAGCCTTCTTTTTTATGTAGTGGGTTAGAAATAGGTTTACTCGCGATCAATCTGATCACTACTCGTGCGTGATAAATGTAGGTACACTTACACTGGAGAAGACCGGTTAGTCAATTTACAACTCTACGAAACTTGCTTTACAATTCATTTTAGACAAAAACTCATCAAATTATCATATTGTCATAATCATCATCATCATCATCATCATCAACCTATATCGGTCCACTGCTGGATGCAGCTCTCTCCCAAGACGCGCCATTGAGCCCGGTCTTCGGATCTTCTCATCCAGTGTTTGCCAGCTACATCTGGCAGATCGTCACCCCACCTAGCGGGAGTCATAATAGTTAGTTTGAATTATTTAGCCTATACTAGGCGCTATAGATTTCCAGAAATAAAGTTTCAGTTTTCTCCAACTACCCGCTTCCGACTTTTCTGTTCAAAATTTACTACCTACTACTTACCTACAGCTTTATAGCGCGTGCACACTATGCCCATGCCGCTGTCGGCATGAATGCCGCGATTCATTCCGGAATTATTGCCACAGCAACATCGCCTTTATTCTTATACCGCGTTCACACATGCCCATGCCGCTGCCGGAATTATTGCCGCGATTAATTCCGGAATTATTGCCACAGCAACATCGCCAAGTTCATGCCCTAGCTCCTTGGTGAGAATAAAGGCGATGTTGCTGTGGCAATAAGTCCGTGGCATGGGCATAGTGTGCACGCGGTATTACACCTTCCAAACCTTGGCTTCACAATCATTTGGGTAAAAGTCCCGGCTATCCAGCAACCCTAATCACGGTCTATTATTACGGAACTGGGCGAAATATTACCCGGGAAAATGTTAACCCGAAACGCGCGAAGAGCGTTTACACACTGCTACAAACACCGACACGATATTGGCGGAAAACTATTTTAGACAATTGACATTTTCACACCGTTTGCATTTTATCGAGAAGCCATCGTAACTGAGCAAGCAATGTAACGTCAGTAAGAAACGAAAAACAGATCCTCGAGGCATTTACCACAGACTCAATATCCGAGTTTCCGAAGAAGACACCAGAAAAAGAACATTAGTTTGACTCCTACCCGCATCTCCTAAACCATAGACGGTAGAGTGTTGGTAGAGTTGGCGTTGACGACCTACGCGCCTTTGTTTTATTAACTTTTGACACTTCTATGTACGTCGATAGTCGATATCGATACCTATTACTAGCGAATGCTGTACATTAGTAAGTCAAGAAGTGAGACAAATTATATATTTTTTGTAAATATACAGGCAAACGTCGGAACCGTCGGAAAATGCCTTTATAAAGAATCGGAATGTTTTCGTCTCGCCTACATACAAAACTTTCCCAGAGTCACGAGAAACATAGCTAACTCCAGTTTTCCCCTGTTAGTTAGTTAGTCCCTGTGGTTGCTAAGGGGATTATTGAACAAAAGTTCCAGAAATCCCCACGCAGGGGACTGACGCAGGGAAAAACTGGAAAGAGCCAATTATTATGTCACGGTTCGCATCCTAGCCCCGCTGGTTTGTGTTTTACACCATGGCAGCCCTGACATCGATATTTTTATACGACCTACTCGTACTACTATAGTGTATCGTGTCGGTATCGTTCAGTGTGCAAACCCCCAAGCGTATTGTCCGCATTTAAGAGTTCCGTACTAATGTTCCAATTTTCGGTTCAAGCAAGGTTTTTGTTTTTCGGAATGTACATTGTGGTAAGATTAATTCTTCTTTCTACTTTAAAGAAAGATTTTTTCTGGAAAGGTGGTTTTTGTTACCTTTGCTCGGTTCGCAGTAGGTCTTATCTGTATTATCTGTGGTACTAAAGGTAGGTAGTAAATCTAGCTAGTGAAAGCAACACTGTGTTGTATCTACTCTGAAAAAATATGTTATGCGTAATTAGGAGCTACATTCATAGTATAGCTACTAATAATAAATCCTAATATACCAAATCTTTGAACAGTTTCAACTGATGTACACTTGGCTTAGGCCCGTGTGCATCATTTATTTTCCGACTCTAGCAAGTCGAGCTGATGAACATCTAGACGTCAATAATAATAATAATAATAGGCGTTTACATCTATTGAAGATGATTTATACAGCGTCAGGAGGCAACCTATGCCTACACTTAACGGGATACTGTAGTGCCTGGGACAATGTTTAGATGGAGTAGGCTTGCCCAGCACCTATACCATCCTCTCAGCCAGTCAGCCATATCCACAGGAAAGACATCGTCAATACGTGCGGCCGTGCATCAATGGATTTTTCGTTCGGAAAACTTATATGCGCATTAACACGAGCTTTAACGGTGAAGGAAAACATCGTGAGAAAACCCTTGGCTCAGTCAGCTCCGCACGTATAGCTACTACGCATAACATATTGTGTGGAATAATATAGTGGAGAAAAACACCTTTAGGTAAGCAATGCTTTTTAACGTGATTATAAGTGAATAAATAATAAATAAATATCCTTGGACATTACACACAATGCCCTCTAGTCTCAAACGAAACATATAGCTTGTACTGGGAACTACATTGCTGATAGAAATTAGAAATTGTTTTTTTTTATAGAATACTTAAATACATTTTTCTGTAAATAAAAAAATAATAAATATTCTCGGACAAATAACACAACGCTCTCTAGTCCCAAACTAAGCAAAGTTTGTACTATTAGCAACCCGTTTTTTTTTTTTTTTATGGAATATAGGCAACCGTTCGACCACAATCTCACCTGATGTTAAGCAATGACGTGGTCGACGATGTAGCACGGTTACCTAGAAGATACCTATTCACTCTACTCTTGAAAACTTCCAAATTATAGTGAATCGGGAACACAGACACAGACAGATTGCTGATAGAACTACTTTGACAGGCGTCATGGCTCAGTCGGTAGTAGCTCTGCCTTCCGTGCTGTGGGTCGTGGGTTCGATCCCCACCGAGAACAAACATTGTGTGTTGAAAACATAGATGTTTGTTCTGTGTCTGGGTGTTACTATGTATTATAAGTATGTATTTACAAAAAAAATGTATGATGTATTTTATCAGCCATCTAGTTTCCATCGTACAAGCTTTGCTTAGTTTGGGACTAGAAGGCGTTGTGTTAAGTGTCCGTGAATATTTATTTTATTTTTATTTATTTACTTATATAATTTTTTTGTTGTAAATACATACTTATAATATATAGTAACACCCCAACATACCTAGTTCTTCCTGTTTACCTACTTTCTGACCAATTTTTTTTTTAATAAATGAACATATTTATTTTCAATAAAAAAGGTTTACAAAGCAAACTAAAAGAAGGCACTTACGAGTAAATTAAGTATTTACTTTTTTAGTTATGTAGATGTTGTTTTATAGCTAAACCTTTGTGGAGTCTATACATTGACTCCTCGCTCTAACTAAGTAAAACTTGTATTTAATTATACAATCAGGTGTATATAATTATCTTTGTTTGTCCGTTATTTAAAAAAAAAACCATCTTCTTTATATCAAATCGTAACTCTACTTATTCATAGTCAGATCAAAATCAACTTACCATTTCATCATAAAACGGCATTAGGATAACCAATATGCGCCTTAGGTAGTAGTAACATAACGTCCAGTTTACGTTGACACCAGAACACAAACGCTCCGGGCTAAGCCAGGGTTCATCTTCACCAGCGTACTCCAATCCACCTATCTTGGCTGACAAGAATCACTTTTCCAAACATTAATATTTACACTGCACTTCAAAAAACTGTTCAATAAAAACAAATGAAAATCGTCTTTAATTTTGAATCTTAAAATATAATGTTTTTTTTTTTAATTCGAACGATGACAGTTTGAAACGCGTGAAGGTTTTATTTCGTTCATTTATTATTCGTAAAGTTTCGGTTTGGGTAAGGGCGGGCGAGACGTGAGTCCACGGGCGCTCCTGACTGAACACTGAACGTTTCAGTGAGCTGGCTGCCTGAAAACTGAGATAATGGCTTCGGCTGTTTGGGTCAAACTAGACCTGACTGTTTTATACAATTCGTTTGGTAAGGATTACGTAAATCCGTGAATGACAAGTTTAATCATAGTTTTGACGAAGCGTTAGTTAAATAGAAGTTTAGTAGTATGTTTTGTGTTTGTGATCAAATGTTTTTTTTTACCCACAAACATATAACTACCTAGGTAGTACAGTTAATATTATGTATTCTGTGCTGATCTGTTCAATTTTTATTTTATTTTATTTTTTTATTTTCTAATCACCTAATTTTGTTTATTATTGTTTTCTTATTGTGTAATTATTATTTTACTGTGTTGTATCTGTGTTGTGTGCCAAATAAATGTTTCTCTCTCTCTCTCTCTCTCTCTCTCTCTCTCTCTCTCTCTCTCTACTTTGAATACTTAGGTAGGTACTTTTTTATTTCAAGATCCTGGTTTGTATATTAAGGATACAGAGTCTCTGTACGTATACGAATATTTTCCTATAATTTTCTCTGTAAAATATTTTTTATTTCAATTTTGAAATATATAAAATTAATGTCTCTTTCATAATTTTTACTAATTTTTTTAAAGAAATCTGTGGGGTTTTTTTTCAATTAGGGTTCCCTTATTAAATATTTAACACGTAATTTAACCCTAAGTCAGGTTTGGTTCGAAACTACTCTCCAAAATTCCTTTCGGTTAAAAGGTTAAGAAATCCTAAATTGAATGTTGAATTCTTAATGTTCGGTACAGAGTGGTAAAGTGTTTAATTTTATTACATCATTTCCCGAATTTATATCTGTCTTTGCAAGGGTTAACTTCGGTTTAAACGTATTCACTATAAAAGGTTTTATATTGCTTTGACCCTGCTTTTACTGAATGTTTTTGGTTTGGTACTAGGTATAAAATGAATTGCCAATTCCAATCCAAAAAGCTACCCTTAAAATCACGCTGATGCTAAATTATGGTTTTTCATAGTTAAAATAGTTTTTAGTTACTATTTATTACATTGAAACTGTAAAAAAATGTGGTAAGCAAAGCAAGCTGGTAAGAGTTAGCGGCTAACTCTGGTGACGGAGTTTTTAAGCCACCTTGAAGCCTCCGTCATGGCTTATCGACTGCTAAAGCCGGGACTGATAGTTTAACGTGCCCTCCGAATAGTCACCGCGGAGAAACTAATCGGTGAATATTGACTAAGCAAGCTTAGTTACGAACGCCTCGGCAGGTAATGATAAAAAAAAACATGACGTGTGCATTCACACGTGGTAGAAGTGAAACCTTCAAAAAAAAGTTTGGGTAAAAAGTGAACGAGTTTGCTCGAGACTTGAACCCACGCACTACGAGCTAGTCTCGATTCGATCCAATCTGTTAGACCGCTTGGCCAGCAGTCTCCTTAGATTGCGTACGAAAATTAGCTTGGGATCTTTCTTCTCGTTGCATCGCTCTTTCGTTTCATCGACTTTCAAATCACAACGGTGCTAAACAAGTTTATACTTCAAAAACTCTGACAAGAATTAGAAATGTCGCAAACTTAAGTAGGTAGGTACAAAAGACAAAACAGTATAACTTTTCTGAGTTTACTGGTAACACAGGGATTGACAAAACTCAAAGAACATTGAACAAATAGCTAGCAAAATTGTTACCAAACTCAAAGTCAAATAGTATAACTTTAGTAAAAGTTTATCAAAAGAGGTTTCACTTTTAATGTTTCAATTTGTAACTTCGTACTAAATTATGTTGAGTCTTAACACTTTTATGGGGTGATCAAAGATTTTATAGGTTCAACAGCCACTTAGCAAAACGGCAGTATATTGCAGTATATCATACCCTGAAGTATGCTACGCCATCTATGGAATACCAAGTGATTCTGGGGATGTTAGGTACTTATCCACAGGAAAGACAAGGCTGACTATTACACGGAAAGAAAAGTTGTCTTAAAACAAGACAATATTTATTGGTCAAGAATAATATAGTTTCCTATATAGGGAAAAAGATATTTTCTCAGATTTAGAATTTTATTGTTTTGCTTTTCAACACATTATTATCTCAACTTAAGAGGATATCTTCTGAATAGAAGACATAAACAATGTCTCTGAGCAACTAGAACAAGTTTCTTGGAATTCAAAACATACGATTTTCTTGAAAAGATAAAATAAATAATATTCACTGAAGAGCTTTTGTTTACTTTACCCAAGAGTATAATTACTTTGTTGGAGAATGCATTTGTCTTGTTCAGAAATCACAACTTCTTCAGCGGATTTAAAATATATTCTTAATTAAAATAAACTTGTTTCATACTAAAACTAGATTTATCTTAAATAGAGACTTCTAAGCGTTCTATGGAGAGTATAATTTACTTAACTCCAGAATGTTTATTCATAAGTAAAGAGTAATGATGGTTTTGAGTTGAGAAAGTAGATTTTTAAGGTAAGTATACTAATATTCTTAATTCAAATAAGCTTTTGTTTTATACTAAAACCTAATTTATCTTAGGTGGAAACTTTCAGTGCATTCTTTATATAATATAATTTTCTTAACTCAAGCATTTTAAATTCTAAGTGGAGAGTGATGATAGTTTTCAGTTGAGAAAGAAGATTTTTAAGGTAAGTACACTAATATTCTTAATTCAAATAAGCTTTTGTTTTATACTAAAACCTAATTTATCTTAGGTGGAAACTTTCAGTGCATTCTTTAGATAATATAATTTTCTTAACTCAAGCATTTTAAATTCTAAGTGAAGAGTGATGATAGTTTTCAGTTGAGAAAGAAGATTTTTAAGGTAAGTATACTAATATTCTTAATTCAAATAAGCTTTTGTTTTATACTAAAACCTAATTTATCTTAGGTGGAAACTTTCAATGCATTCTTTAGATAATATAATTTTCTTAACTCAAGCATTTTAAATTCTAAGTGGAGAGTGATGATAGTTTTCAGTTGAGAAAGAGGATTTTTAAGGTAAGTACACTAATATTCTTAATTCAAATAAGCTTTTGTTTTATACTAAAACCTAATTTATCTTAGGTGGAAACTTTCAGTGCATTCTTTAGATAATATAATTTTCTTAATTCAAGCCTTTTAAATTCTAAGTGGAGAGTAATGATAGTTTTCAGTTGAGAAAGAAGATTTTTAAGGTAAGTATACTAATATTCTTAATTCAAATAACTAGAGGTTTCATACTAAAACCAGATTTATCTTAGGTGGATACTTTCTGTGTGTTGTGCATATAATATAATTTTCTTAGCTCAAGTATTTTTTTTTTAAAGTAAGAATGTATGATATTTGAATTGAAAATTCCACCTAAGGTGAAACTATTATTTTTATTAATTTGGAAATTCAGAAAGCAAAACAGCAAGCGGAAAAATAAGGCATGAAATTACTTGTCAAAATAATTGTCATACCCCCCCATCCGCCTACTGGATTATCAAATTAAGAAAAATAATAGTTTTACCTAAAAAAGAGTAATTCTCAATACAAATCTTGTACAATCTTATTAATAAAAACTTGAGCTAAGCAATATATTATTATACACAAAAAGTATAACACCTTATGATAAATCCCGTTTTAGTATGAAACCACCGGCTATTCAAATTAAGAGTATTAATACACTTACTTTAAAAATCTGCTTTCTGGTATGTCTTAATCTGTATGGCATGTCCTTAATCTGTGAAATGAAAGAAAACAATAATTACATTGACACATAATTTATTCAATTATTTATCTAAATTAAATCAAATTATTTTATCAAAATGTTTGGCTTTGCCAAGGAACACAACAATCACAAAAACAATATAAGAAAGTAATCATGAAAAGTAGCATAATAATATTTCTGAAATTATAACATAATTAATTATGGCCTTGCCAATGTACACAACACAACACACATAATAATAATGTTCCTAGAATGAAACTCTCATCACATACAAAAACATCTATGGCCGGGGGGCAGGTACCTATACATATTTAATCACTATTGACATTAACATCTTAAATCAACATACATACTTTGCTTCACTGTGTGAATTATATTTGGCGTCAAACTGCAACAATCATGTAAGTGAACAACTTCTACAACATTTGTTTCACAAACAAGATAAGCCATATAATGTGAAGTGTAATCTAGTGTTTCTAAAACTGTACAAACGAAGTAAACTTTTTTATCATATTTATTAATCAAAACATGTTTAATTTTGTAAAACACGGGAATATCATCCTCAAACTTATGTAAAACCACATTCATTTTAGAATTTGGAAAAGAAAAAGTAAGGCAGAGTCAGAGGAGAGTGAAAATGCGAAAAAAAACAAACATATTGAAGAACTGAAAGGTTTTTTAAACAAGACATGCAATTACTTGTAGATTTAGATATACCTAGTAGTAGACTTAGATATAGTGCAATTACTTGTAGATTTAGATATACCTAGTAGTAGACTTAGATATAGTAGAATTAGATCATGTAGGCACAAAATACTATTTAAGTAGTCATTGGTATCCATTCGCTTGTTGCATTATAACCATCCTTGTCGTTTCCGTTTATAAGAAAAGGACGGCAACATTTTTAGTGCTGTCAAATTAGGTTAGTTTACAAAAATGCAACAAGCGAATCGATACCAATATTAGATATTTGTTACATTAATATTATTAAATTATCAGATCCATACCTAATTATATCTATGTCGACGGTTCTCTCAGAGACATGAGATACCAATAGAATGAATGATGTTAGAACTCTCTATAAATATAGTGATTCTAGACTATCGTCTTATGTTATTGAATCACCGTTAAGTTTTTTTTCATGTCTTTGGCAGATAAGCAGGAAGATAAAATAGCGTTCCTAAAAAACAATTCTGAGCCTTGGGCTCAAGTTATTGAGTATTGGCTTTCAACATATCCTCAAAGGGAATTCTCTAACCATAAAAATGTCACTGAATTTATTGAAGAATGGAATATCCTAAATGATCCAAGGAGTGAGGTGTTGGTAAGTAACTGATCATATTTTTTTTGCAAATAGAAATAGGTTAGGATAGGAAATAGATTATATCTTAGGAAAAGACATTGGCTACTTTTTGTGAAGGTACCACGCGAGTGAAGCCGCGGGCGACAGCTAGTGACCAACAAATTTTCATATTATTTGAAGGTTGGAAATTTTCATAAACATTATGACACTTATGACCATTCAACATGTTGCAAGTCTTACGCTTAACATTAAAATTCAATTAGACAATCAGATCAGTCGGCGATTATATCAAATGCTGTACCTAATGTTCACAACCCTAACTTATATATTTTGAGCTATGGCCAATACATCTGATATGTATGGCACTACCTTGTCATACTTTGTTACGATTCCGTAAACGCACCTTTGTATTAATAAATATAAATGTGCAGAAGCAGCAGGGTAGCTGGCGTGAAGAGCGTGGTAACTTTTAAATAAGGTGTCAAACGCCTTTGTTGCGGTTTCAAATTTGTATTTTACCTGGTCGATCACCAAATAATATTTATGACTATTATCAGACCCACATCGAATAAGAAAGGGTTGCAGGGTTTGTTTCCTCATTTTTGCTGCTGTGGCAAGGTCATCAATTGTTTTTGATATGTCTCCAAAATTCTGAAACAAGTTACATTATTATTATATTAAGTCTATAATTTTCACAGAACAAGAACAAGTATTTCACAGAACAAGAAATTCAGCTTTTTATCTACCAGATGTTCTATTGCGTTTCAAGAAGATACTTAATTATTTACAATGATGCAATTATTATCATCAATATATATAAAACTCTTTTGAAGCTGGCTGAGAATCAACGCACAGCCTAAACTATAAGTCCTAGAGGTATGGCATTTGGAGGGTAGTATCCTTATATAGTGTAGGGGTGCACTAAGAAAGGAATTTTGAAACGTCATACTCTAAAGGGTAGAACGCGAGCAACGCCGCGGGAGACGGCTAGTTGTAAATAATTATCTGTGCACAAATCTTTTGTCCAGTCGTACGAAACGAGCCCGCACCCTTTAAAAGTCAAAACAGAATACTACAACAACTCCACACAGGCAGTATAGACAGACACAGAAACACACTGACTTCAAACCCATAACACCCCTTTTTTTATTAGGCGGTAAAAATGAAACTTACTTCAACTTCAACTATGAAATTTTGTATGCATTCCAGTGTTGTAAATTTTGTTGTCCTATTTAATCTCCCTCTTGGAGGGATCAGATAGCACAGCAGCTTGATTTGATCTGCAACTTTTTGGTCTAAAAAGAAAAAAAAATATTAGACAATGTTTAAATAAAGAATTAAAAATAAATATATTTTTTACACTTATTTGGGTAGTAAAAGATGTCACTTTATACTTACCATCATCCGGTTTTTGACATATATCTTCGTATAAATATGCTAAATTGTCATCCTTGGCACTATCAAATTTCATACTAATTACACGGTTAATAAAGACGTGCCACTTTGTGTAAAAGTTCATGGATTTGTCCATGTATTTTTGCTCGAAATCCAAGTTGATCTGAAATAAAAAACAATACAACTTAAAAAAATTACCAATCAATTCTCTGTATGCAGTAATCAACATACAGAGAAAAGAAATGTTTTCAAGCAAGAATTATACTTTTGTTGGTCAATAATAACAGTTTCAAATAATATGAAAATTTGTTGGTCACTAGCTGTCGCCCGCGGCTTCACTCGCGTGGTACCTTCACAAAAAGTAGCCAATGTCTTTTCCTAAGATATAATCTATTTCCTATCCTAACCTATTACTATTTGCAAAAAAAATATGATCAGTTACTTACCAACACCTCACTCCTTGGATCATTTAGGATATTCCATTCTTCAATAAATTCAGTGACATTTTTATGGTTAGAGAATTCCCTTTGAGGATATGTTGAAAGCCAATACTCAATAACTTGAGCCCAAGGCTCAGAATTGTTTTTTAGGAACGCTATTTTATCTTCCTGCTTATCTGCCAAAGACATGAAAAAAAACTTAACGGTGATTCAATAACATAAGACGATAGTCTAGAATCACTATATTTATAGAGAGTTCTAACATCATTCATTCTATTGGTATCTCATGTCTCTGAGAGAACCGTCGACATAGATATAATTAGGTATGGATCTGATAATTTAATAATATTAATGTAACAAATATCTAATATTGGTATCGATTCGCTTGTTGCATTTTTGTAAACTAACCTAATTTGACAGCACTAAAAATGTTGCCGTCCTTTTCTTATAAACGGAAACGACAAGGATGGTTATAATGCAACAAGCGAATGGATACCAATGACTACTTAAATAGTATTTTGTGCCTACATGATCTAATTCTACTATATCTAAGTCTACTACTAGGTATATCTAAATCTACAAGTAATTGCACTATATCTAAGTCTACTACTAGGTATATCTAAATCTACAAGTAATTGCATGTCTTGTTTAAAAAACCTTTCAGTTCTTCAATATGTTTGTTTTTTTTCGCATTTTCACTCTCCTCTGACTCTGCCTTACTTTTTCTTTTCTCACCGGATTTGAATAGAGTATTTCTTATTTTATCTACTAACTTTCCCTTTGCAAACAATGGTTTTCCAGAAATGGATTCTTTTTTCTTAACTGGAGGGACAAAGTATGTTCCGCTACTCTCCTTAGGGAACAGGACAATGATCTTTCCTGTGATTATGTTGTACTCTTCATGAGTAATTTTACTGAAAGGGTTAAACTTTAAAACCATTGTGTAGGCGACGCATAAACAATCTTACTAAATGATTGTAGATAGAACTCTATTAGTAACTAGGTAGGCATATAACTTTAGTTCACCCAAACAAATTCGAAAAGCTAGAAAATACTAAACGGGAGAGTAACATAAGTAAGTTAGTTGGGTAAGCGAGGGTTAATTTAAATTTGATAAAAAAAAATCTAAATAGGTATTTCTTCAAATCAAGCTTTCAAAGAATTAGTACTCGGAACTGCTTAAGACAAATCAAACGAGCCCAAACACGACAGGGTTATCATGTGTAGTTTAGAAGTTCCGATGACCACCTTCCGTCTCCAGCATCAGACCAGCTCAATGGTACCATAACATTATAGTGCCCGTCAAGACAAATCAAACGAGCCCAAACACGACAGGGTTATCATGTGTAGTTTAGAAGTTCCGATGACCATCTTCCGTCTCCAGCATCAGACCAGCTCAATGGTACCATAACATTATAGTGCCCGTCAAGACAAATTAAACAAGCCCAAACATGACAGGGTTATCATGTGTAGTTTAGAAGTTACAATGACCACCTTCCGTCTCCAGCATCAGACGAGCTCAATGGTACCATAACATTATAGTACCCATCAAGACAAATTAAACAAGCCAAACACGACAGGGTTATCATGTGTAGTTTAGAAGTTCTACGTAAAGTTAAAGTACTACGGTGCGAGTTGGTACCATACTGGTACCCTTAAAACTTTAAAAGTAAAGTAAAACCACAGAATATGTTAAACTTAGTTGGTAGTAGCTCTACCTTCTGCAGTGTAGGCTGTGGGTTCAACGGAAATCAGACATTTGTGTGATGAACATGTTTGTGTCTGGGTTTTATTATGATATTGTACTTAGTTTGAGGCTTAAATCACATAATTTATTTATATAAAGTAGGTACTTACTGGTTCACAACCCTGGTAAATATATGTCTGACGATAATATCCACCAACTGATTCCTGTGCTTACTAGTTAGTGTGTTATGTAAATTGTAGTAGGTAATTATACTGTTCCCACACGGTGATGTACTGAGAAGAGTTTTTAAATCAAAGTCCGGGAAAGGTGGCCTTACAATTGAAAATAGATTTTCAATTGATATATTATCCAAATCTCCTAGTTCATCGTTAGTGTCACTCGTTACAGACTTTGTTGTGAGTGTAGTATCAGTATCAGTCTGAAAATGAAAATGAATTCCATTATTTATAGTTTCACGTGCTGAATAAAACAAATACCAATACTGTAGTATAGGGTAGAGCGAGTTACCAGCATCTGCAGGAGAGTAAACTTTCTAGAAAACCCCACCATCTGACCCCCCGGGTAACAAAATTGGTACCTATTCAAATAGACTCCGGCAACTATTGCAATACCATACAACTAGCATAAAACCTACCAAGCAAAAAACAATTCCACAAATAACCCAAAAACTATAAGTTTCTAGTAGCCTATTGTCTCACTAGCAATTTGGTTCACAGATGAAAACGTTGCAAGGAATAAAAAACTGATCTAGAGTAAGTCAAACTCATGCTTAGAGGGTTCTGTATGGGGTGGTAAGGCCTGCACTGATGTCCTGCTTAGAGTGTATTACCTACTTATTTATTTTATTTAATACTTTATTGCACAAAATTATAAATTTGTTACTTACATGTCCAGTGAAATATTCATTTAGTTTTGATGTAATTAGAATTCTATGGCCTATTATAGGGCAAAGTTCTTTTAGAAGGTCTTCACTTAGGTGCCTTAGTTGCTTGACTTTAATTTCGTTTTCTGGAAGAGAGATTATGTATTACTTACATGTCAAATAACTTATGGTGGCGCGCACACGTGACTTCCTCTACATTGAAAGTCTGGCCACCATGTTTTGCTATTTCATTGCACGCATTTCGACCCGATCCGGACCGGGAGCCTAGAATGTAATAGATAGGAGCGCCGGGCCGGTAGATCTGCGACCAGCCTTAGGGGAAACAGCTATCTACTGTACCTACCTACTTAGTACCTACGCAAGGGTGAATGAAGGGGCTGCACTTCAAAAATAAAAAACGTACCTATTTCCTTGTAGGATAATACTACGGTCCATTACCTACAAGATTATTAGGTAGGTAGGTACAATACGTGCCTCTCAAAGATGAGCCACACCACATGGTTTGACGTCCGTTTAATGGTAATGACGCCGGCGACTTCGGGGCGCCGGCGCCGGAAAGAGCGCGGGAGACGCGGTCAAGTCCCATCTTTCGTGGCACGTATTGTACCTACACTACCTACCTAGTAAGTAATGGTAAATTGTAACGAGGCTTACCTTCGAACCGATTAATGACCGGTTCTGGGACTCCCCATTTCCTCAGCAACAAACCAATTTCTATAGCGTCTCCGTCCGTTCCGCCAGCGCCTGCATCATATTGTTCTTCGTTCATCTAATAACATAAAATGAATTAGGCTATTCTAATATAATCTAATGAGATAATTTCTTGAATACTTTACTTTACTCACTCTTGAAGTAGTTTGAAACCAAATTTGAAACTTTGATGCACAAAAAAAGATGCACCGACCGACGCGCAAGACGAACGAAACGAATCAAAAAACAGTGTTGCCGCTAGCCGCATTTCGGGGTCCCAAACCAAGCAGAATAAACATACTTCATGTCATGTAGGTACCTACCGAAACATCCAAATATTGTTAGAACTGTATTTTGTTGTGTTTTTCCTAATCATAATCATCTCATCACTATTACGTACGACTTGTTGTGTATTAGCTCATCAGCTTAACTATCGACTCCCGTAATAAAACAAACTTATTTGAATAAAAAAAGCTCGTAAGGCAACTTTTTTTGGAAGAGAACGGGTTTGATTCCCGAGGCGTGTATACTTATAACATTTTGCCAAAATCATTTTATCACTAGCTGCTACCCGCGCCTTCGTACGCGTGTAAAGGTTTTTTTACAATAGGTACCTACGTATAGTATCACTAGCTGATACCCGCGACTTCCTACGCGTGCGAAACTTTCCTGTTTAATATCTGTCAACCAGCATACGATGAACCTCGTGTCAAGTCGAGTCGACTCGAGTCAGAGTCGATCGAGTGAACGAAGCGAACGAAGATCTTAGTGACAACTTGGACAAAAATGCTTTGTATGTTTGTTCGACGAGATCTTTTGAACCGTTTTTATTTTGATTCTAGGTGTAATAGTTTTTGAGTTGTAGTAAAAATTTATAAAATTGACAAATCCAGTACAACGGGAGCTACCATTTCCTGGAGTTTCAATGATTTTGTAGTTCAAGTAAGACTGGTACATAGCTAGACCATTGGTCAATAAAAATTGTTATTAACCTCCGACCATCACGAGATCTCAGTTCGGGGCGAACTACTAGTAATAATATAGCTCAACTATTGTAAATACTACCTATATTAGTTGTATTTTCTTTGTGAATAAAATTCCATTAATAAGAATAGTCATTAAAAACATCCGACAATTGAGGAGTACCTATTTTGAGATGGTAACACTCAATCCTTTTTTGATTCTTCCGCAATCTTTCGCAACGGAAGTTCTGTTGTCCGGCGTGTGACCAACCAATGACGATCAAGTGTCAGTCAAGAAGAATTATGTTCATCTAAAACTCAAAATTCTTGGATAGTTAATCATCCAAGTAAATTCGTTCTTAGATTAAAATTGTGATTCTTGACTGGTAATCCAAGAACATACGTTATCTTACATTAAAAACGTGTTTCTTGACTTTCGTCCAAGAACAACATTCATTGTTTCATGACTTCATGTTGGATGGATGCTATTAGTTTTTTATTATTCACTTTACTGCATTGAAATTTGAACCTACGCGTGCTAGATATAAAACTCATCACGAAAATTATTCCTTTATTTTACTGCATTGAAATTGGAACCTACGTGTGCTAGATATAATGAATAGTTTTATTATTTTCATTAACCTGACTTACCTGAAGGTAGTGCTAGGTGCCGGGTAGCAGCCGTTTATTTTAACTTCCTGTACTCTATTTAGTGCTAGATAAAGCACAATATAGAGTGAATCTTATTTTTGTCCCAAAAAGTCATATATAGTCATTGAGGAACTATTACTAGCGTATAGAGAAGCTATACCAAACTAAAAACGTGTCGCAACTTGAGGCGAGCGCGCCCCGCCCAAAGACAAGTATATGCTGCAGCGCTAAAAGATTAGATGTCGTCTAACCATACTATCAAAACATGCAGCGCTAGATCGCTAATAGAGTATAGTTTTCTCGCGACCAAAACGTCGTAAGCGCCGTGAATTTCGGGGCGCTTACGCGTTTCGTTCAACATAGTGTAACAACATGTCGCTCTCATAGATTTTTTCACCGCAGAAGGGACACTTCAGACAGCTTTTGTACATACAAAACTGAATTTTAATGCAGTACCTATGAATATTATATTTCAAAACGTGAAAAAATGTACAGTAAATTAAAATGAATTGTTAAGCGTGTAAAATCATTGGTTTTAAAATAAATTGGTATTTTATACAAAAAGTAGGTACATACCTACATAGGTACCTATTTGCACTAACTAGACCCCACACCTTATCTCACTCTGCCATAGCATTAAATAAATATAGGTATAGTAAAGCTTTATAATGACGATTTCAAAAGATAGCTACAGTACCTACTACATATTACTGATCAGACAGACGGCATAGGCCGAGTAATATGAGTTCAAAATAATTAGTTAAACCTTAGTCACCAACCCTTAGTAGGTAGGTATCCTAAACATCCCATCTGTACGATGCCCTTTTCATAATCTATGATTTTCAAACAAAATGTCCGTACAATAGAAAATAATCTACAAAAATTAATTCTGGTTAGTTCTAGTTGATATTCTGTTTACTTACCGATGATAAGTCACGCCACTATCTTTTTTTTTCACAGTTGATTGGTTTTTACACGTTTTTAAAACGCAAGACGGCATTTTGAATTACTTTTTATTCGCATGCGGTCACGATGGTTGTTGGCGAGCGACTAAATGAGTTGTTGCCGGTCGGCAACAACTCATGACGCAAACTTGTTGTTCGCGGCGTCTGTTCCATACGCTAGTAATATTAATTCAATGTATATAGTGCCTTCTGGTAAGATCGGCGTAAGTGGAAGTCTGGATTAATCATGTATTATTAAGCAATTATCATATAAAAATATCGCAGAACTGCTTGGCATCCGGACTTCCACTTACGCCGATCTTACCAGAAAGCACCTTTGTGTAAATTTAACAACAGTTACCTGCATTCAATTCTATGCTTTAAATAAGTTGAAATAAAACACAATATTGATTGATTATTTCTATCCAAGGACCATGAATACAATTTCGACAGGCGTCATGGCTCAGTCGGTCGGTAGTAGCTCTGCCTTTCGTGCTGTGGGCCGTGGGTTCGATCCCCACCGAGAACAAACATTTGTGTGTTGTAAAAACATAGATGTTTGTTCTCTGTCTGGGTGTTTCTATATACAGGGTGTTACCAGACCACTTCCGAAAACGAAAGGGGGAGCTACAGCACACCAAAACCCAACCAAAAAAAAAAAACAGTTATCCTGAAAAATAATTATAGCCGGAGAAAACAATGTTTAAAGATTTGTATTTATTTCGCCAGCCCGCAATGTACGCATTCACGTAGGTAAGGTCGAGGCGTAGTACTATTATTTATTCTGTGTCGTAAGTGCCTACTAACGTAGGTAGGTACTAACGTAGGTCGCTCGCACGTCGCGTACTTGAATGACCCGCGATGAACTCTCAGCTGTTCATGCTGTAGTAGACGTAATCTGCGTGCTACGTGTACATTGCTGCTTTATTTATTTTATTTGTTTTTTTGCTTTTTTAAATGAGATAATTAGGTAGATATGTCTTATTATGTTGTACTGTGTGTATGTAACTAGAAAAAAAATTAAAAAGAGATAGTCAAGTCAATTTTTTTTTTCGCGATTTTTTCGCTTAATGTTTTCAGTATCATGGTCTGATTGGAACCTCCAAGTTTTCGGAAGTGGTCTGGTAACACCCTGTATTATAAGTATGTATTTACAAAATAAAATAAAATGTATGTATGTATTCTATAAGCCATCTAGTTTCCATCGTACAAGCTTTGCGTTGTTTGGGACTAGAAGGCGTTGTGTTAAATGTGTCCGTGAATATTTATTTATTTATTTAATTGCTATTTTTGGCAAAATGAATGAATGGCAATAGGTGAACGAGACCTAAGATACTACCTATAAACATTTATTTAGACTTTTTACATATATTTTTATCATCAGTTATGCATTAAGTAACAAATAAAAAGGCAGTAGGTATTGTATGTATCTAAAGGTAGGTACCTAGGTAATTCTCGAAATCAAATCTGGCGCTGTTCGCGTAGGTACCTACCTACTATTCGCCAAATAATCGCCGATACAATGCCAACAAAAGTGAGATGGTAGTTTTCAAGGCAGGCTCTAAAAAGTTCCGTCAGTATCACTTTCTGGTGGGCCACTGGGTCACCGACACACTCTCAGACGAGGTAGATATGGAAAGCTAGCGCAGGGCATTATCAGTCAGAGCCAACATGCTGGCCCATAGATTTCCGCGATGCATTAATTAACGGAAGTAAAAACGTCTGTTTCGAGCGTACCTACTGCCAATCGTTCTATACGTTCAGTCTATGGGTCAGTTTGACACAGCGTGGCTGGAATGCCCTGCGCGTCCATTATAATAATAATAGCTTTAGGATGCTGATGGGACTGCCCCGCTTCTCTAGCGCGTCAGGTATGTTTGCGGAGGCACACGTAGAGATGACTTTTATGCGATCATCCGCAATAGAGTATCATCCCTGGTGTATTAGGTGCGGGGCAGCGTCAACGCCTACCTAAAGCTTATAGCAGACAGACTGGATGTGGACTCAGTGTTTATGAAACACTGGGATAAGGCGCACCCTCTGCACACCTGACTGTGTTCTGAACTATTCTAAATACCTATATAGGTAGTATTATATTAATGTAAACCAGTATAAATATCCTTAAATACTTCTATTATGGCTGTAATACCTACTTATTGTGTGTATGAATGCTGAAATAAAGGCTTTGAATTAGAAATAGGTAGGTACCTACCTACCTACCTACGACGATGATATGAAGTCATGTTCAGTCAGTTGAACCGATCTCATGATGATAAGTAGGTAGGTAGGTACGTTTTGCAAGTGGCTAACTAGGTAGGAGGTACCTACCTACGTAGACAAGGTAGGTATGTATTTAAAAGTAAGTAGGTACTTAAATATCTATTCTAAGTAGGTAGGTACCTACGAGCTCTTTTAAGAGAGATAAGTAGTACCTCTGCATAAATAAGATCTTGATAAATTATACCTATGTTATATTAAACCGTTTTTACCCGGAAACCCTTGGCTTAGTGAGCTCCACGTATTGACGATGTGTTTCCTGTGGATATGACTGACTAGGCTGAAATTCAAATTCAAATTCAAATCGTATATTGCACTTATGTTGTTATAGAGATGTTGTAAAAAGGATGGTATAGGTGCTGGGCAAGCCTACTCCATCTAAACATTGTCCCAGGCACTACACGTGTAGGCATACGTTGCCTCCTGAAGCTGTAAAATCATCGTCAGTAGATGTAAAGGCCAATAAAATTATTGATCGAGAGAGCGAAGCGAACGAGAACTTAGTGACAACTTGGTCAAAAATGCTTTGTATGTTTGTATGTCTGTTCAACGAGATCTTTTGAACAGCTTATTCAACCTTAACAGAATTTGGTAGGTACCTATAGGTACGGATGGTACCTACACTTAAGTTTTACTGGTTTGCAAAATGAAATAAAGCGGTCAAGGGGTTATAAAGTTATAAGGGTCCAAAGGGAGTAAAAAAAAATTAAACTTCAAATATATCGTGGGTGTCATATGATAGGGTTTGTTTAGACATTGCAAATCCGTTTTTATTGTAAACTTACCAAAACCAGTAGGTATAACGTGAGCTCTACCATTTCGTAGAATTTCAATGATTTTGTAGTTCAGGTAAGAATGGAACTTTGCTACATAGCGGTATCGATGCGATGTGCACAGCTTATCGCAACCATGGTTAAAAAAAATCTTTGGGTTTTATGAACCACTGACCGAAAAACGGAAGACGTGTTATAAGTTTGACGGCTTTTGTAAAAAAAGATTATTTATCTTGGATCATGTCTTGGATGGTTTTTAAGTATGTTTGGGGAGAATTGATGAAACCGTTTCCAAGTTATGATGATATTTATCAGCTCTGTAAATCAATTTTAGGAATTTCAGGCATAATTTTATCGGGAACATCACGAGATCTCAGTTCGAGGCGAACTACTAGTTATTTAGAAACATTAAGATTTTTCTTGAATACCTACCTAAATTTATTCTTACAAAATAAATAACTATTAACTAATAAATAACACTTAAAATATTTTGGATTCTTCCGCTAATGCTAACCTTACTTACCTTAAAAATATTTTCTTCTTGATCCAAATACTATAACTACTTATAAGGAAACGTTATTCTTTCTTATTTAGAAACATTAATATTATTAGTTGAACATTACATTTTTTTCTCCCAAAACGAAAAAGTCTTGTGTGAAAACATTGAACTATTTCAGTTAAAATATTTTGGATTCTTCCGCTAATGCTAACCTTACTTACCTTAAAAATATTTTCTTCTTGATCCAAATACTATAACTACTTATAAGGAAACGTTATTCTTTCTTATTTAGAAACATTAATATTATTAGTTGAACATTACATTTTTTTCTCCCAAAACGAAAAAGTCTTGTGTGAAAACATTGAACTATTCCAGTTAAAATATTTTGGATTCTTCCGCTAATGCTAACCTTACTTACCTTAAAAATATTTTCTTCTTGATCCAAATACTATAACTACTTATAAGGAAACGTTATTCTTTCTTATTTAGAAACATTAATATTATTAGTTGAACATTACATTTTTTTCTCCCAAAACGAAAAAGTCTTGTGTGAAAACATTGAACTATTTCAGTTAAAATATTTTGGATTCTTCCGCTAATGCTAACCTTACTTACCTTAAAAATATTTTCTTCTTGATCCAAATACTATAACTACTTATAAGGAAACGTTATTCTTTCTTATTTAGAAACATTAATATTATTAGTTGAACATTACATTTTTTTCTCCCAAAACGAAAAAGTCTTGTGTGAAAACATTGAACTATTCCAGTTAAAATATTTTGGATTCTTCCGCTAATGCTAACCTTACTTACCTTAAAAATATTTTCTTCTTGATCCAAATACTATAACTACTTATAAGGAAACGTTATTCTTTCTTATTTAGAAACATTAATATTATTAGTTGAACATTACATTTTTTTCTCCCAAAACGAAAAAGTCTTGTGTGAAAACATTGAACTATTCCAGTTAAAATATTTTGGATTCTTCCGCTAATGCTAACCTTACTTACCTTAAAAATATTTTCTTCTTGATCCAAATACTATAACTACTTATAAGGAAACGTTATTCTTTCTTATTTAGAAACATTAATATTATTAGTTGAATATTACATTTTTTTCTCCCAAAACGAAAAAGTCTTGTGTGAAAACATTGAACTATTTCATTATAAATAATTCGGATTCTTACGCCAATGCTTTGACTTTCTTACTCTTAAATATAATATCTTAAAGCAAATCTAATTATTCTTAATGAAAAACGTCAAAAGGCTCATTTTGAACCATTTTGGATTCTTAATTCAACCCCATTATATACTTCTACAGAAACTAATCTTCTTGAACCAAAAAATTTTTTCTTGTTTGAAAACTTTCATAATTTTTGGATGTGAGAAACGTAAATTTCTCAAATCGGAGAAAATGTCGATCTTATTTTAAGAATATATTCTCCACTTAACAGATTTTGATATTTTAGTTTAAGTCACTATTGCAACTTTTGAATCAAAACTTTACGGCTCTTGAGCTCAAACAACATCTTCTCATATTGAGACACATGAAAATCTTAATTTGAGACAGTACTTTTTATTCAGCTAACACTCCAAAACACTTGAATCAAAACCTATTGTTTTATTTTTAGTAAATGTACTAAGAATAATACTGTTTTTCACGGAGAATATCATGTTTGTTGAGCTAAGACATTATTGTTAATTCAAGCACATATTTACTTAACATAAAACAATATTCCTGAGAATAATATTATTCTTGATGGAAAACTAATTCCACAAGCTTTTTTTTCCGTGTAGGCTGAGAGAATGGTATAGGTGCTGGGAAAGCCTACTCCATCTAAAACATTGTCCCAGGCACTACAGTGTCCCGTTAAGTGTAGGCATAGGTTGCCTCCTGACGCTGTATAAATCATCTTCAATAGATGTAAAGGCCTATTATTAGGTACTTAGCTTTAGTTTTTAGTTTTTTAACCGACTTCAAATAATTTGTCAGTTTGAAAACATGAAAAACAACTTAAATTTGATAAAGCTTCATCATCAGAATATGATGATGATGGTAGTTCATTGGGATTGTTCTATTGATCATAAACACTATTGAAAAGTCACAAGAAAGCAAAATACGCAATGTCGTGTACGTGGATGACGTGTTTTACCAGTTATTCCTATTTAACTGCCAAACTACTGAACGGATTTTAATGATATTTTTATGGGAACAATCTAGAAGTACCCTCATACCCTTTCAAATAAAGAAAATTGTTGCGAACCTCCTTCTTTTTTTTAAAGTTGGTAATAAAAGGATGCAAGAACCCGTAGCTCTTATAACAATCACTGGCTGTAGTAAATTTTAGTGCAGTCTGCCACTAAGACGTAAAGAATGATCTACTTAACAAAGTCGTCTTAACAAAAGGTCAAGAGGCGTTGGAGGCTATCGTCAGCTCATCAGACTTGTGTCAATAAAGATCGGTTCTCAACGCAAAATAAGCTTTAACTCGTGGTATATAAAAACTGTTTTGCAAACAGCATTTTAGGAATTTCTAGGATCAATATAATTAATTAAATAAACTGTGAAGAACAATGCAAACAATTTTAAGAAAAAATAATTGTTTTACTGCTAAAAATATTACCTACCATTACTGTGGGGTTAAAGAACTTTATTCTAAAAAGAAATTTACAATTTCACTTTATGAGAAATTACTAATCTTAGCTTACGTTGTAGGTATTTTTTTATTATTTCTTCTTCTCTTCAATAATGGCCTGTGTCCGTCATTTCGACAGACAATTTTGCCAATGTTAAGTGTTAAAATTGTAATAAATAAGTCAGGTCAAGTCATTTGTCAAGTCGGCTGTCGTTTGTTTTGAAAAGAAAATGGTGGATTTTCTCTTCAAAACCTAACACGAATTTTCACATTCAGAAAAACTACTTTACACACATTTATTAAAATGGCTCACACTTTATGTTACGACCTAAGTATTATTGGTTAAAATTCCACCAAAATTAAACAACAATACTCACAATAACACAAGAAAAACTATTAAAATAAAAGTGCATTTATTTATTAGTTTATAGACGAGCAGCTTTCGCTGTTATGTCTACGTCACACAGTGTTGAAATGTCTTTTATTTTTAGTCACTTTTTTAAGCATTGTTTTATTTATTCGTAGCCAGTTGTCGAGTTTATTTTTGAAGGCATTTATGGAGTCAGCAGTAACAACGTCCTCAGGCAGCATGTTCCAGTTATGGACCACTCTGTTGCTGAATAAGTCATGTGCAACGTGTGTATTGGTAGTATTACTTAGATAGATATATATCTTTACTAGCCGTCTTTACTAGGCTTTGCTCGCGTGGTAGCAGCATACAGTTTTGAAAATTAAAAAAATCGTGAATCACGTGTCGAGTTAATTTATTTGAGGAATCTATACTTTCCTAATTCGTTTCTTAGTGCATCTCTACACTATATAAGGATACTACCCTCCAAATTTCATACCTCTAGGGCTGTGCGTTGATTGTCAGTCAGCTTTAAAAGAGTTTTATATATTTAGAAGATTGTACGCTAAGAAATAAGAAGAAAACCATACATAGGAAATAAGTGGGCGGTTTTATCGCTATAAGTAAGCTTAAATTAGTTTTACCTAGCGGAATAAACCCGAATAACTGAATAACTCAGGGAATAATTCATTTGATCTAATTCTATCTTGATTATAAGTAAGGATAAATTTTAATGAGATAAATGGGGGTAGGTTTTAAGAGGCTAAGAGCCAAATACTGAAACGTCACTCAAATTTATTGTTCTTCTCTTAATTAATGGCCTCTGTCCGTCATTTCGACATTCAATTTTGCGAGTGTCAAGTGATGAATATGAAATAATATAAGTCAAGTCAAGTCTTCGTCAAGTCGGCTGTCGTTTGTTTTGAAGAGAAAATGGTGGATTTTCTCTTCAAAACCTGAAACGAAAAAATAAAATTGAGAATCTACAATTTCTAGTTCAGGTCTAGAACTGTCACATGTCTACTGTCAACTGGTCACAAGTTCTTTGTACACTTGAGAGCAAATAAATCTGGACCACTGGATTTATTTTAAGGCGAGTCCTTCCGTTTTTATGCGCTGTGTCGTTTCATAGACCATTCAATGAGTTTTATTTTGGTTGTCTATAAAGCACTTTTTATTTCAAAGAGCAGCCGCTCTTACTTTTGGGGATATTGAGGTTTACGTTGGTGACCCGAATTCCTTGATCTCTATTGTTTTTTTACTGAAAGAAAAGACGAAATATAGATATTTAATAATAATCTAGATATTTTATCTGAATTATTGATTTGAAATACCTATACCTACCAAATAATAATTTTCATAATATTTATGGAAATAAACAAAACGGAATGCCGCTAAAGAATCGAATAAAAATTAGATTTCATAGAAGAAAAAAAAAATTACGTGTTTGACTTTTTACTTTTGTTAATTAGAGAGTGTTGTGTGATATTTTTGTTAACCCATACTCTCCCACTGCTGGGCAAAGATCTCCCCCATATCCCTCCAGTTTTTACGATCACCGGCTGCCTCCCACCAGGCTCTGTGGAATGTGTCGTGATATATCCAAGAATATTTATTTATTTACTTACTAACGTTGCTAGGTACCTATCGGAATAATATCAAAAGTACTTATATATTTTAAGCCAAAAAAATATACATATTTGTCAACATTCATTCTTCTGTAATACCAAACCAATCGATAAAACGTGCTTCAATTTATATGGAAGGCAGAGAATCAGCTTTTTTAGAAGAATCAGCTTTTTTAGAGTTTTGAATAAGGGGTCGCAAACCTCGTTTCGTGTAATGGAGCTTCCGGACGTGCTGACACCAAGCCAATTTGATTTGATGGCTGCCGTCATCAATCTCACTGCACGTTGTTCAACAAGCCCTTTTCGATACGCACCTTTGTCCGAAATGTGGTGGCGTAAAGGTAACGGTCGGTTGTAACAGATTTGCGGCCGAATACTCAAACGCCACTCGAATTAAGTTCACGCCTAAATTATTGCCATCTCTTACAAATGATTAGAATAGATGACTTCTTTACGACCGCATTGTTACAGTGTGAAAAATACCACTCATTTCAGTAAGAATAAGCGACCATAAAAGGAACAGTGTAACGAATGGCCAGTCTCTATAAAAGATCTTTTGACCTCACAGTTATGACACAGCTTAGAAATAGCAGCTGGTTTATTACTACTTTGATCTGTTAGGACTCATTGCTTTTCATTGTTTATTACATCGTAATATTATATGCTGCAGCGCCATCTAGTGCGCTACATGAGAACTATCCTAGATCGCGCAAACGAAGTTATCACGGAGTTTGAACATAAGTGACACTAATATAAGTAATCCTTTGGTCCTCGGAGCCCGAGTCAAAGATCGCTCGGCGTGGAAGATCTTCCCTTTTCATAGGAAGACACACATCACATCCTACCGTGTTCTCCTCATATGCACGTGCTCCTAAAAAGTATCAGGAACTATTAGAACTCCTCTGCATGCGAATAGAACTCTCATTTAATTTTGATCTGCTGGAAGATGCTCTGCTAAGTTCACAGACATGTGCTCAGTGAGGTATAGTGTTTACCACTTAACATAATGTGGGACATTCATTTGTTCCATCATTTAGTTGTATAAAAAATACAACTTACATTGCTAAATAATTTTTAGGAAAAATTAAATTAATATATAGTATTTCTCTGAATTCTCTGTTTTTCTCTACTGTAGGTTTCGCAAACGTTTACTTTGTGTAAAAAAAATAACAAAGAAAATAGTTACATTTCTAGAAATTATTTTAGCTGTAGATGTAAGATTATTATATTGAATACGTAAATAATAGGCACGTATTGACGATGTCTTTCCTGTGGATATGGCTGACTAG
Organism: Eulithis prunata; assembly: GCA_918843925.1. Classification (NCBI taxonomy): domain Eukaryota; kingdom Metazoa; phylum Arthropoda; class Insecta; order Lepidoptera; family Geometridae; genus Eulithis; species Eulithis prunata. The sequence continues at coordinate 4,492,662 of OU974030.1, read as the reverse complement.
GCTGAGAGGATGGTATAGGTGCTGGGCAAGCCTACTCCGTCTAAACATTGTCCCAGGCGGTACAGTGTGTCGTTAAGTGTAGGCATAGGTTGCCTCCTGACGCTGTATAAATCATCTTCAAAAGATGTAAAAGCCTATTATTATTAAATACTACTAATTTTCAAGTATATTTTAGTAGTATTTAATAATATAATATATTGCAAGTTTAGTATAACCATAGATCATATTTTATTATCATTATCAATATATATTAAACTCTTTTGAAGCTGACAGAGAATCAACGCACAGCCTAAACTATAAGTCCTAGAGGTTTGAAATTTGGAGGGTCCTTATATAGTGTAGGGGTGCACTAAGAAAGGAATTTTGAAACGTCACACTCTAAAGGGTAGAGCGCGAGCAACACCGCGGGCGACGGCTAGTAAGCTAGTATAACCGTCCAAATACCTCATTGACTGAACGAGTTATATTTCTGTAAGCTGTGATCCTAGTTGAAGTTGAACGATGATAGAAATGAATTGTTTCTTTTTACAATTTTCGCTCTTAGCAATTTTGCAACAAATACAAGGACAAATGCACAGTAATTTCAGCTATTTCTATGCAAATATTTTATAATCCTAATAATATATTCACTGGCGTTGAACGCAAAAATTCAATTTGCTAAACAGTTTTATGAGCAAGCGTACGAAACGTGATAAAATGTGTGAAATACACTCGAGACCAAAAGTTAGTGGTTTCCACGATATTCAAATTTTTATAGTTGACACGGAATTTTTGTTCTTAACTGTATTAGTGGAAAATTTTAATTAAAAATGCAGAAAACACAAAGGTTGTCTGGATGAGATCGCTTATAGCGATAAGACCGCCCATTGTACCTCATACTTAAAACTTATTTCTCTTTTATTGTTTTTCTTCTTTTCTTGGTGTGCAATAAAGAATATATCTATCTATCTATCTATCTAAAACACGACTGCCATACTCAGAGACATCACCTATAGATAAGTAAAAGAGAGCGGTGTTTGTGCCGAAACAACAATCAAATGGACTGAGCGTTATCTTTTAATGCACGTCTCTGAGTGTGGCAGTTACTCTGGAAGCAAATCTAAAGTAATAACTTTGGTTTTGACACTTCTAAAGCCGTTCAGCGTTAGATTAATGAAACAGAAATAAAAACAGAATAATTAAAGTTTATTGGTTGTAAAAGCAATTTTTAAATTAATAGATACTAGGGTTGTAACTTAATTAAATAGATACTAGGGTTGTGATTACAAAAATAGGATCGACTTCGCTTCTAAAAATAAAAATATTCTTTTTGTGAAAAACTATTTATTTCATTAGTTGACTTTAACACTTTTCCCTCTTGAAAACATGCCAATCTGAAAAAGAAAATTGTATATCAAATCTTGTGTTTGTGTGGGTGAATAAACTGACAGCTCAAAAAGAAAAGCTAACTTAGTTTAGCTTGTCTATTTGTTTAACTAAGTAAGCTAAGCTTCAGTCTGCTACTAGCATCAGAAGGGTTATGATGATGATGTTTAATGTACCGTACTGGCACAGAATAACTAAAAAAGAGTATTTCTATTGGTCTTGTAAGAATATGGTACACTAGCCGTCGCCCGCGGCGTTGCTCGCGTTCTAGACCGGAGTGTGACTTTTCAAAATTCCTTTCTTAGTGCACCCCTACACTATATAGGTAAGGATACTACCCTCCAAATTTCATACCTCTAGGACTTATAGTTAAGGCTCTGCGTTGATTCTCAGTCAGCTTCAAAAGAGTTTTATATTATTTAGATCAAAATTACCACTTCGGACCCACCATACCCCTGGCCATACCCCTGGGGGTAGGGTGGGACGAAACCATAGATAACCAGTAGGTATTGAGCCTTGAAAGACAGTAAGCGACAAACTGGTAACTAAATAACCAACTTGGTAACTAAGTAGGTAACAAACTTGGGGTAATCAGAGGGCGCGCAGTACTCATTAGCTTCTATACGAAGGGTGAATAATTTGACAGGCGTCACAGCTCAGTGGGTTTAGCTCTGCCTTTTGCGATATGGGTCGTGGGTTTGATTCCTACTGTGAACAAAGTGAGGCAGATGGCAAACTCTACTGTGAATCAATATTTTGTGGGTATGCTTGCTTATTCCATCTTTTTTATAATAATTTATTAGTTTAAAAACTGGGAAAAAAGACTTCAATTTGATACGCCCTCATCATCAATGTCAAATAAACTATCTATCATTCAAATGATGATGATGATGGTAGTTAATTGGGACTGTATTGATCGTAAACACCACAGTCATAGGAAAGTAAAATACGCAATGTCGTATACGTGAATTGGATGACGTGTTTTTTTCAGCGCCAAACTAAAAACTTTCGACATAAAAAAATAATATAAAATTACTAAATGAGAACCTCCTCCTTTTTTAAAGTTGGTTAAAATACGAATATCAGAGTCAGGTAAGCTTAGTTCTAAATACTATAAAAACTTTAGAGTCTATGAAAAATCAAGTTAAAGTTTATCATATTGTTTGCTTTGACTTAACACTAAACTATAAATTCGTAGTATTTCCCACGCTCGTGCACACAGCTATAAAATATAACAGCGATGTCTAGACGAAGGAAAATGCGATTCAGGAATCACCAGGAATGTTTAAAGGTGTCACGTCTGAACGTTAAAATCCTAAGAGTCTTCGCCACAAGCCGATAAATGGAGCTTTGCTATTGGCGCTGTGAGCAACGACGACTTGACGGAGCGACATTAAGCTTTGGTCTCGCGATCGTAACGCACAACGCTGCGGTATGCGTCTCAACGCAGCGTACCGCGTTTGCTCTTCGCCGCTGACGCATACTGCGACGGAACAAGAGACCATTCTAGACGTTTTCCATACACCGCGTTCACACTATGCTCATGCCGCTGCCGACATTATTGCCGCGGACTTATTGCCACAGCAACATCGCCTTTATTCTCACTAGAGAGCAAGGGCATGAATTTGGGCCGGGAGCCGGAACAGAGGCATGTTCTGTTCGTGTTCACACTATGCTTGTGCCCATTTACCAGCCCAAGTCCCTGCCGACTGCGGCATAGTGAACGCAACAATACGATTTTGTGGCCGGCGCCGCACGTCGTATACCGCAGCGTTGTGCGTTACGATCGCGAGACCAAAACTACAATGCACAAAGACGCAGTTGGAACACATATAATTCTTTTAATACCTTTACGTTAAAATTTTTATGTATACCTACCTACATAGTTAGAGAGGCGTCATGGCTCAGTCGGTAGTAGCTCTGCCTTCCGTGCTGTGGATCATGGGTTCGACCTCACCGAGAATAAACATTGGTGTGTGGCAAACATAGATGTTTGTTCTTTGTCTATGGGTGTTACTATGTATCATAATGTATTTACAAAAAAAATATGTATATAAGACAAGTAGTCTATCAGCAATCTAGTTCCCATAGTACAAGCTTTGCTTAGTTTGGGACTAGAGAGCGTTGTATGATTCGTCCGAAAATATTTATTTATTTTATAACTTTTATTTTTCTTTAACTTGTGTCTATAGGATAATAATTAGTGTAATTGGTTTGTCACTGTGCTAGTTATTAAATAAATAAATAACAAATAAGCTGCAATTTTGATGCCAAATGCATTCTTGCAGTCATATTTTAACTATAGTATCTTACTGTGGGGTCGAGCATGTGTGAAGTATTTTAGTTAGGTTAGGTTTTAGGTCAAAATCGTAGGCTGTAAATGGGAGACACTAGCTCAGGACCGCAGTGGATGGCACAAACTTGGGGAGGCCCAGCAGCGGGTAAAGTCGGGCTGTGAATGATGATGACAATGAGGTTTTATGTAGGTTGATTATAATTATATGTATATTACTTCGCCAAGTATTGCAGTTCTCATATTGCATGAAGCAGTAGTTGTCAAAGTTCCTGTACTCGCCGTCGTAACTGCGCGCGCAGATTAATTGGTATCTGAAATTATCTTATATCTGGATAATATATTTACAGACGGGATACTTAGGTCGGGATAAAAAAAAATATTATTATTATTATCGTCTCTACCAAAATGAGATATTTCTCTTCCAAGAGTGTAGCAAGGATTTTTTAACGGATGAGTAAACTCCATTTTTGTCTTCATCACCTCTCTTTTTGTTGTGGCTGGTTATTTCTTTGAAAGAAAACTTATACAGTGCCGTTCGCGTGTATTGTGCAAAACACAGCGCGCGGTGTGATGGCAGGCAGTGGTGTGGACGTGTTTTGTATTGCCCTGGTAGTGCATTATAGTTGCCATGCCGGTGTCGGCGTTGCTGGAAAAACGCCCTACGTCCTCTACAGACGTGCTCAGAGAGGCAATGCATTGTTATAAGTAAAGGTTACCGTTTATTAACAAAAAATGTTCTTACTTGTAAGGTTTCGGGCATTTGTCAATGAAGTTCCTGCATCCTTGTACGAAGAAGTCGGTGGCCCAGAATTGTGTGTCCTTCGGGTACCTATCCATACGATGTCTGTAATAGTTCTTGCATGATACTGTAGCAAGTATCCCTAGTAGCGGTAGTAGCACTGGAAAATGCATTCTACGAAAAATACTCTTCTTAGCAATCCTTCTTAGCTTCTTAGCACACAGCGTTAAGTCGTGCTCTAAATAATATAGTTTTTAAAGGGATAGAAAACCTTTATTTTATAATGTACTAGCTTTCGTCCGCGATTACGTTTGCGTCCCGTTTAATCCTGTTGGTTTTATAGGACCAAATTTAAATGCAGCGTGGTTGAAACACAAACATCTAAACTTGACATTCATAATATTACTAGCCGTCGCCCGCGGCTTTGCCCGCGTTCTACCCTTTAGGGTGCGATTTTTCAAAATTCATTTCTTAGTGCACCCCTACACTATAAGGAACCTACCCCCCAAATTTCATACCTCTAGGACTTATAGTTTAGGCTGTGCGTTGATTCTCTGTCAGCTTGTTCCATTACTTATATCATTAAAAAAAAAAAAGCTTCAAAAGAGTTTTATATATTATATTGATAATGTATTTGAGGAACACAGTAGGAAGTACGAGTATGTTTGAATCCAAATCAGTGCTTGAGCAGTAAATGGGAATACGAGGCGGTGCTTGTTACATGTCATAAAAAAGATGTTTTTTTTATTTTTTATTTTCAATAATCGCACCTATAAGTACAATGAGGTAAGTACACAGTGATATAATTGTAATTACCAAAACTTTTTGACTCCATGGGCTACAATGACTTATTCAATGATTGAATTTTTGTAATTAAGAAAAAAGTCCATGTTTGCAAAAAAGGTACAGACGCCAGAATTTGTACGTACTTTTTTTTGAAGACGATAAATTTAGTACCACACGAATTAGGACACCTTGTTTATTCACAGGCACTTCACAGGGTGTATAATAAAATCACTCTCAGTTTGGCTAGTTATAATAATATACGAGCTCCGTTTGAAGAGAGCCATAAACGTGTGTGCGATTTATAAACAATTTGTGTAATTGCGTCCAGTGTAAGATATGCTAGGGATATACAAAGCGATATATTTGTTATTCTATTTTAGAAATCCACGGTAGGCTAGGAAATGATAGCGGGACGGTCTCGATAGCTATAAAAATGTCTCGCTCACGTGGGCAAAGAGCGAAAAGTGTGGAAAAGAGAGAGGGAAGCCTTTGCCCTGCTGTGGGATGGTACAGGCTAAATAAATAAGATAAAATTAGCAAATTCATATCATCCGGGAAGGAATTTAGCTGCGTGAGAAGATTAATGTTGGTACAAATTAGTGGGACCACGAGCGACTGCATTACGTTGACTGATGGTCCCACCAAACAGTGGGACCACGAGCCCATTAAATCGACACACTGTCCCACCAGTGGGTCAAATTAGTGGGATCACGAGTCGCGACCCAAGAGCACGTATACAGTGATAAAATATAACAAATATTCTTCATAATAAATAAATATACTTCAGTCAAGAACCCCGCATATATTATTATCGTAACGTTATTTCATACCAAACTTTGGCATTTCACAGCAAAAACAAGTCAAAAACACTGAAGGTTGAGTACTACAAGTAGTACTATATTTATTCTGTGGAAGTACTTAGGTATATTATATCACGCAAATGGAAAACCAGCCTTACTTTACTCAAACAAAGCAATAAATATTATTTATTTCAATTGCTTACGATTTCGCAGTTTCAGTAGGTACATTGGGTTTCATGCACTCTGTTGCATCATCCAGTTAGGTTTCAGCTTTTCACAGTAGGTTATATATTTCAAGTATGTAATTATTATATTTTTTTCTTTTTTATGATAAAATTAATGGAACATGCTGATAGCTCACCTGATGTTAAGTGGTAACTTCTGCCTATAACAATGCATTACCTCACAGAGCAAGTCCAGTGAGGACGTGCCCTCTAAGGCAATGCACTGCGTCCATCACTCTGAGACGTAAAGATCTTGAAGTCTCATGTGCCTGTAATTACACCGGCGCCCTTACCCTTCAAACCGGAACACATAAATATCAATCTTTACATAGTAGACGATTTAAAAGCAGCAAGATAAATGGGCATTAGGTACTATAAAATATTAAAAAGAGAGTTATTGTGATCATGAAACTTAAAAAGATATAAATATATGGTGTACCTATTCTTAAGAAATATTATAATACAAAATAGTCCTAGTAGAACAAGAAAATAGTAATAATAGATTATTTTTTTAATTTTGAGCAGTGTTTACGCTGAATTTAGCTCAAAAATGTCAAAGTAGGTACTATATTTGAAATTCCATCCCAGGGTAAGGGTTGACCTTTCGCAGAACGGTTAGAAATAATAGTTTCACATTGTTTAATCCTAGTACTAAACGTACCCATGTACCCAATTTCTATAAAATTTGGGCAATTATAGTGATTTATAATTGAACAATCATCATCAATATAATATATAAAACTCTTTTGAAGCTGACCGAGAATCAACGCACAGCCTAAACTATAAGTCCTAAAGGTATGAAATTTGGAGGGTCCTTATAGTGTAGGGGTGCACTAAGAAGGGAATTTTGAAAAGTAAGTGAAAGCGCGCGTAAGTGATCATCAATATCATAAATAAAAGAAGCGGGGTGGGGCGGGGGCGTAAAAGTTTTTGATAATATTACAAATAAATTTTAATGTTTGGCTTACCACTCAGATCAAACTCACACGTTCTAATCGGTTCATCTCAGTAAGAAGTCAGCACGAATCGAATTATTTCCGATGATAGGTGCTCGTGCATATCGCTCTGATTTTCTACAAAATTGCTATATTTACGCAATTTTATAAACAGTGGTTTCAAGTAATTTTCATACCAGATGAAATCGAATACAGAGAAAGTAGGGAAATTTTAATGTTAGCGGATGCAATGGGAGAAACACCAATAATTACTTGACGAGAGTTTGCTATTCTATTATACTTGTACTTTTTGCTAAAAAAAACCTAAACCAGGCACTCCCTTTGCACATAATAAGATATTTTTGTTGTGTCTTATGTAAAATGCCTATAAGACATTCAGTCGCTTGATTGTTTATGAGACCGTACATTTACAAGATAAGGCATAAGTTAGATTAGACACGCGCCATACAAATTTGTTCTTCTCTTGTTCGTGTCCTAGAATTTGCAAAAGGCCTCAGGTTATTCAATAATGTTATCCGAATACCTGCGTTAGGTTAGGTTGCCTTTAGTGGATAAGCACCAGACATGATATTTTCTGTTTGAGTTTAGTTTTAAGTTAAAATAAATAAATAAATAAAGGCTTACCGGGTTCGAACATCGTTAAAAAGTGACTCCTACCTATTACTTATGTTGCCTTCATCATCATCATTATCATGACTCCACCCACTCCTGGGTATAGGCCTCTCTTTGTTGATACCATTTCTCATAACCAGTCTCCAATATTTGCCAATTTATGCTAAACCTTGTACAATATTACACACAACATTGTTTTGTGACTTTTCATAGATAATTTTACTCATTTTATATCTTTATGCTTCCGAGAAGTTGTTTGGCGCTGAAACCTTGTTCTCAGAATTATTAACCGTTTAACAAGAAAACAACATTTATTATTCCAGCTACGAATAATTTTCAAATCTTCCACCGTTCTTGTTTACCAGTTTAAGAGGTATTGTGCTAAAAATAGACCCTTTTCGAATATTGTTTTCAATCAAGCTAACCCTTAATATAATTGATAAGGTGGTATGCACACTGGCGGGTACTGACAGCGACGCGACACCGATTGTTAACGACTTAGACAAAAATATCCATGTCAGAGTAATGGGGACTAGAAACCCTCAAATTGTAAGTAAAATGTTTATGTGACTTCTCTGAGTGGAGCAGTTAAAAATATTATATCGTTCTGAGAAAAGGCTAAAATAGCTGCTAAATCTATTGTCATATTATTAATTTTTTCTTTTTCTTGGGCACGCTTCCGATTGGTACTGATTTGGACCAGTTGAGCTATCTATAAATCGTATGTTCGTATGTGTATTTTGTAAATATTGTAAATACTGTATTAGTTGTAATTTTCTTTGTGAATAAATCGTTTTAGTTTTAGTTTACCAACGATGAAAAACCCACATGACATGACACCACGACCCACCTACACCCATATAATTAGTAAAATCGATTGATTTTTTAAAGCCTTTCTAGAATATCAGGAGATTATCAAGACGTTCTAAAATATCAGGATATTACCAATATTTCGCTGTAACCCTATAGTATAGATAGGCTCATAAGAGACCTAGGCCTTCTGCACACTTGACGGAAATTCCGTCGCGGACCTTTTCCGACGGAACGTCAATACAATGTTATTGCATATAAATTACAAATAGCGGGCACACTACGCGGAAGATCGGTCGTCCGTCGCGGACGATCGTATGGTACCGGATTGACTCCCGCGGAAGTTCGGCGACGGAATTTCCGTCAAGTGTGCCAAAGGCTTTAGTGTTGGACAGACTTGTCTTATGTCAAGTACTTGAGTCAAATCGATAGCTTCTAAGACCAAACTTTGTAGGTATAATACCGATAATATTATTAAATTAGTACTTCTTTATCGCGCTATTTTAGGAACTGAATAAATCTTTTTTATTTTATTTTACCCTGATATTATGTCACTGTAGGAATGATAGGAATGTGATAGGAATCACGAATGATAGGAGTGAGTGGAAGAAGAAAACGTGTTGTGCCGACCGAATGATGACCGAATGATGATGATGATGATTATGTCACTGTAGGATAATATCGGTCTCGGCGAGTGTGGAAACGCCTACTCTCGTGTATAGCTGCGACATACAGCTTACAACGTATATAAAATTGGGCCTAAATCGTCTGCACAGATAGATGTAAAGACATTTCAAACACTGCGATGGGTTCATCCGGTCCCGACAAGATTTGAAGCATAAACTTGAAAATGTGGGCCTAAATGTACCCAAATGGGACCGAATGTGCCCAAATATCGCGAAGATTGTTCGTTTTACGTCTCCTCTGGTAGTAATTTAGTAATCTGGATTTGGTGCAAGTGACAGGATGAAGAGATTTACCCCCTAACTTATAAAAAGTTATAGTAGTCCTGATTAAGTATGTTAAACAAGACATAATGTCTACTTTAACTTTTTATAAGATAGACCCTTAGTTTTTTTCTTATTACCCATTTATTTTTTCAGCCAAAAATGAATTATATTTTTCTTAGAGTTTTTCAGTGTATTTATATATTTTCACTCGTCGTATACAGAAAAAAATATTATAACTATTTCCATGTGCTATTTCGAAGAAGTAAATTGAGAAAGTAGGGTTGATAATACGGATAGAATATTAATTAGTGATCTCTACAAGCAGAGAGGGTCTTCTAGACCCATAACTATTGACTTTTTTTTGTGGTAGCTCAACCTCGAATGATGATCGGTAAAGTAGACAGTAGATCTTATATTGAAATTGATTCCCTGTCCAAGCTGCCAAATAACCCTGCTATTTCTGTAAAGAAAAACATTTACAAATCGCTGTTATTTAGACCAAACAATTAATCATTTCCTCCAGCCTTATTTATGTAGGGCTCAATGTCATTAGGATAAGTAGAGAGAGATATGACTGTTAATATCATTTTATGAATATGAGGGTTCATGATATTCTATATTAATGAACAAACAGAAGGCAATAACCTTGCATTGCCGTGTACTAAATTCGCCTACACATTTGTGCCTCTTGGAGTCGAGACTCTGAGTCGAGTCTGTGGGGTACCGAGGCCCTCCGGGTTTTCAAAATAATTCAGGGCCTAAAAATTAATTACAGCCTTATTTATAATCGCTCTTTAACTTAAATAAAGTTTTAAAAAGGCTTGAAAATGTCCCTGTCTCTATGTGTCATTATTTATTAATTTATTAACTAGTACGGTGACAAAACCATTACACTAATTATTAATAATGGACACTATAAAATCAAAATGAAATGTCACTATTTTAATTGGAGGCAGACTTTAGACAGAAGTTTAGAGGCGATTATAAGTAGGCCCTTAATAACTACCCAAGTTGACCTTCTACATAGCTAGAGAATAAAAACATCAGTGACCGGCAGACCCCCCGACATTTTACTTCCCTTCTGAAATATTGAAATGAAATTAATTTTATTTGAATAACCAATATCATCAGTACAAAAATCATTTATAGGACCATTATATAATTAACAGGACTACTGTAAATGGAACGATTTATTCAAAGTATTATGTACTAGCCGTTGCCCGCGGCGTTGCTCGCGTTCTAGACCCCTTAGAGTGCGACTTTTCATAATCCCTTTCTTAGTGCACTCCTACACTATAAAGATACTACCCTCCAAATTTCATACCTCTAGGACTTATAGTTTAGGCTGTGCGTTGATTGTCAGTCAGCTTCAAAAGAAATTTATATAATAATAATAAATATAATAAATATTCACGGACACTTAACACAACGCCTTCTAGTCCCAAACTAAGCAAAGCTTGTACGATGGAACCTAGATGGCTGATAGAATACATACATACATTTTTTTTTGTAAATACATACTTATAATACATAGAAACACCCAGACACAGAACAAACATCTATGTTTACAACACACAAATGTTTGTTCTCGTTGGGGATCGAACCCACGACCCATGACTGCACGGAAGGCAGAGCTACTGCCGACTGAGCCATGACGCCTGTATATATTTAGAAAATGTAGGTTCCTAAATTACCTTATTAACAAGGATCTCTAGACAGTGGTTTGATAAATTTATTCCTATATGAACTGACTGATAAATATATGACCTTTTTACCAAAGGTTCATGACCTGCATGACCCTTTCAAAACCACCCATGCGTGAACAAATGCAAGTGAAAATAATACGAAGGGAAAATTGAAATTGAATATGGTAGTCTGTGATGTGCGAATCAATATTCAATGGAGTTGGTACTTATCTAATAAAAACTACAAAATAAATTTTCTTATTTTGTCATCATCATCTCAGTATTTATTTTTATTTTGTTAATTAGGACATCCAACAAAGACAACATCTTCTAAACATCGTCTTATAGCTACGTGTTTCTTCAGCGCACAGATCAATGGAGATCAAGGAAGACAGTCACTATTGCACAGATCAATAGAAATCAAGATGACTACTCAATTTCGTAGGGTGACCTAATCGCTATCATATAATGGAACAAGCTGATAGCTCACCTGATGTTAAGTTGTAACTTCTACCTATAACAATGCATTACCTCACAGAGCAAGTCCAATAAGGACGTGCCCTGTAAGGCAATGCACTGCGTCCATCACTCTGAGACGTAAAGATCTTGAAGTCTCATTCACGAATAAATTTGAATTCACGGTAAGTAAACTAGGAGGTATCCAAGTCATCCGTATCGTGGTTCCGTGGTCAATCTGACGTTTGTAGATCATTTAAATAGCGAATCAGAAACGCGGTCTTGACATTGATCGGTTTGCAATCAGCGCACGCGCATTGACAACTTTTTTTATTATTTGCATTAATATTTCTTTCAGTGCAAGTGTTTTCTGTGGATTTGTTTTTCAAAACGTGTTTTTAATATTGTGATAATAGTGATTAATGAATCAGGTGAATATTACCTGCGTGTTTCAATAATGTGGTTATTTTGACGGTTATTTTATAAAAAAAAAGTTAGGATGAAAATGAATAAGTATAAAAATAATAAAATATAATATTTGGTTGTCGGTAGCGAGTTGGTAAATGATGTAATTTTCAGTAAATGCTAAATATATAAATATGTACTTTAAAAAGTAATCACATTGCAAATTCTATGTGTTTTTCATACGTTGTATTTTTTTAATGTAATAAATGATAGTATATGGTTGTTTTTCTTGAAGTCATGAGTTCACTTGATTAAGCTAAGAAGATGGTATAGAGTACATGAGAATGGTGCTGGACAAGCCTAATACATCTAAATCCTGCCCCGGTATACTAGGTACAGCTTCCCGTTCATCGGAGCATGGACAAAGAGTAGCCCATGCCTCGATGAATGGGCATGGGCTACTTTTATTGCCATGGGTATGCAAAGGTCTGCTGCCTTGTATCACGATAGAAACAAATCTAGAGGTTCTTATTCTATCACCAAATTTAGCTTATCTCATTAATTACTGTAAAAATAGAGTAAAAAAAAATCTAATCCATTCTATAAAACTGGGGATTTTCTACGTAGGTATCTTCTATTAGTTATATTTTATCCAATCTATCTTGGCAAAGACTAGAAATGGTTGATGTCTAGATGTTTCAACATTATTTCAACATAGATTAAAATACCTACAAATGCTTGTGTAAGTAGACTGATTCCTGGTTAAGTGAGATGTGTGAAATTCTAAAATCTTCTAACAATGTTGTGTTTACATGATTTAGTTCAGTCGGCATCAGAAGAACGGGATCACTTTTTTCCGAATTTTATTTGTAAATTTGTTGCGTTATCATAATTAACATTACCCTGCGCATTATTATTTTGTATATACATAAATCTTAATCACAGCTGAGAAATCTGAGAAATAAGTAAATTGAATTGCATAGATTTTGATCATGTTATTACTTTTCAGATAGAGTTCATAACTTTTAATTGTATTTTTTATACAAGATAGTGAAATGTTGCCAGCTTTTAGTAACCTTGTCTCATTATCTTTACTTATTATAGTCATGAAAATGCCATACAAATAGAGTTATTATAACCTTACAGAGGTCTTGTATTTTTTAATTTTACTCCACAACTTCAAATCAACTTTTTGCGTTAGGCAAAAAAATCAATGCCTACCACAGAGTGTCTTATCCGATATACAACTATTCTCTGACCAGGATGATGCGAGCAAAGTTGTTACTAGTTAAACTTTATTATTGATTGTGCTTTTAGATCTCCGCTTAATGATATTAGTTTGAAACTTAAGGGCCAAGTGTACACCTCCGTAATGAGAAATATATTACCTGAGTTCTCAAACTTTATAACTAGGACGAACAAGATTGATGCGTATTTTCCCAGACCTCATTTCTTCTTCTATTTATGGCCTCTATCTGTCATTTTGGCAGATAAATTTGCCAGTGATATTTTCCTGTCATTTTAGCGTGGCTTTAAAAATGTTCTGTCATTTTCACTTGCATGACAACGCAAAGAGGTGATAATCGTTTCCAAGTTTTGAATGAAAAATTCACAATTTCCTTTCAAAACAAACGACAGTCGAGTTGAAGAAGGACTTGATTTGAATGATTACAAATATCTCACTGATGATATTTAATTAATAAATATATATTTATTTTCTCATTACAGAACCTAACAATGACTTCAAGACTTCTCCTAACCCTCGTGATCCTGTCAATCCATCAAACCAAAGCAGCTGAAGACGGCTACCTTCGCTACGTCAAAGATGGTTGCTACCTTCGTGGAGAAGCTCTATCCTGCGTCAAATACAAAGCATTGAAAATAGCAAAGAAAGCTGTCTTCGGAGACATAACATCCAATAAAACTATAAAAGCAAACCAAATGATCAGCCTCGTACCCCTCGATGATGAAACTGTCAAAAACTTGACAGTGACAGATGAAGTCCTGTCAGAACCGAAGAGTATACTGTCAGAATGGGCGGAGGTGGCTAAGTATTTTATGAAGCTGGTTCAGGAGTTCTTCAAGATGAAGGGGCTGAGGGTCAACCTTCCGGAAGGTGCCAGGACTGTGGAGGATGAGGCTTTGGATGATAATGGTGAGTTTTATAATGTTTTTCTAGAAACCAAGTTGCATTCACCTTAGAAATGTATAAACGTTGTACAGCTTTGGTAAAACATACGCTTTGACGGACTGTTTACGTTCAGCCTCATCTGTACTAGACTATATAGCGCCATCTGTTGGTATAAGTTTTGCATGTGCTTTCCCATTAAATCGTTCTCTATTAAAAGCCATCTAAAAAAAACAAAACTAAAATTAAAGATAATAGATAAACGAAATATGCAGATCTACTAAATAAACGTTTCTGATTCCGAAAATCGAGTTTGCCTGTTTATCTGTTTGTTTGTTCGCGGATCACGCCTAAACTACTGGACCAATTTCAATGAAACTTATATCATTCAGACGCCCTTTTTCCGGATTGAAACATAGGCTATATTTTATTGAAATGAAAGACGTGGATTCTTAGATACACCTTGACCTCTCTAAACCAAAAGACGCCTTTGGCACGAGGTTCATTGTATGCTGGTTGACAGATATTTTGGTGGAAAGTTTGGCGGGTATCAGCTAGTTTTACAATATCTACAATGTTTCCCTAATTTTTTGGCCAAAGCAAAGTAAACACATAGCTCCTAAACAATGAAAAATGGCAAATGTACGAGACGTGCGACGTCAACAAACAAAAAAAAAATTATAATTAGGCCTGAAGATGGACAAAGTATTCGTTTACTATCAAACACTTTGTTCTATGAGACCACTCCCTATAGGAGCAGAGGCGGGTGATTTTGTTTGACAACACCACAGATCATAGACAACGCTGACAAATATTTACATACAGATTGAATCTTCATCAAAAATTCACCTGCTGCCCGCTTCTCGCGTAAAAATCTCCCTGCCGGCAGTCGCTGGGATCACTAAGGGGATTATTGGACAAAAGGTCCAGAAATCCCCTATGCAGGGGACTCACGCAGGGGACTCACGCAGGTGAAAACTGGAATGAGCCAATTTGCAGGGAGTGGATTGACTTACATAGTTTATAGAACGTCGCTCAATGTCTAGAACAATCAAAACATCTGTGGTCAAGATGAAAGCCTCTGCGGTAACCCACAACCAAGGCAAACAGAGCAAAAACATACCATTTACCCTATTTCAGTTACCGCAGTGGGTGTTTGTACACAGGCCGATATCAACACGACAGCGATATGTCAGTAGTTCGAATAAAAGTATCGATGTTGGCGTCGACACGGTGTGGTAAATCTTCTAAATAAGTAAAAAAATATATATATTCTTGGACATATTACACAAAGCTCTCTAGTCCCAAACTAAGCAAAGCTTGTACTATGGGAACTAGATTAATAGGTACCTAAGTAAGTTATATAAATTATACTTCTAAGGTCGATGCTTCTAACAGTCTCCAAAACGGGTTTAATTAAAATTAATTTTACAAAATCACCTTTAAGATTTTGGTCGTCTTTATTGATGTAAAAAGTTCATTTAATTATTTGGCTGAAAATTATTTAGCTAAAACTTTGTTGTTTGATACTTTGGAATGTCTTTTGGGTGTAGGACAAAATCACACCGATCACGGGCCGACGATGTCGTTCTTTTTCCACAAGCATATTAAAAAAATACGCTAAATATTTTTAATAAGTTGCCATCCGTGACTTCGTTCGCGTCCCGTTGGATCCCGTCAATTTTTCAGGATAAAAAGTAGCCTATGTGTTAATCCAGGTCACGGGTAATATATATTCCAAGTTTTATCTTAATCGGATCAGTAGTTTTGACGTGAAAGAGTAACAAAGATCCATCTATACTCACAAACTTTCGCGTTTATAATATTAGTAGGAAGAAGGTAGGAGTAGCAAATCTAAGCAAATTGAGATTTAAAAAAAACTATCATTTATTTATGCGTACTTTTTATGTGCACCTTTTAATTGCATTTCATGACATAAATGTTAGAAACAGCGCTACAGAGTCAACGCAAAAATTTATTAAAAATTTAATTTATTTATTTTATTTATAAAATATTTATTCAAGTTAGGACTAAATAAAATCTCTAGAAGCCCTGTTTCTTACAAAAGCTCCTTTTTTGTCCTTAATGGGGTGTTGCAATTAATTTAAAGTCATAACGTAACTAAAAGTACGCACCGGTTACGCGCCGGATCGGACCGCACCCAGTATATTTATGATAATTCATAAAATTATTCACATGTATTCAAAAAGTTATACTATACTAGTTACATTTTAACAAAAACTTTTGAACATACTGAATAAATTTAACTTATGAATAGGATGAAACGTTACAAAGTTAGTAATTATATTTTACCTTTGACGGGTTTTGTCGAGCGCGTACATATTGTCAGTATTATATGATCTGTGATATTGTCAAAGTCAAAGTTGCTACTTATATACGAGTTAAAATAACTAATAAAACGTGACATTGGCGAAATTGCGGCCAACACTGCAAAGGCCATGGACAAGAATTGAATTGAATTGAGTTAAAATAATGACCGTACATAAGAGGGCGGCGGAGGACATACAAACGTTATGAAAAATCACTTTTGATTCAAGCATAGTTCTTCAATATTTTGATATTATTTATATTAGCCATATTTTGTTTTAAGATACATTAAATTAATGAAATGTCAGGAAATTCAATTTCGCGCATTTTTCACATGAATTACAGACATGTTTCCATCCATTTCGTTTCATATTAAAAACATCAAATTGACATGGAAACTGCTTAAATTATGAAGGTACAGATTATCATCACAATATGCAAAATAAAAATTTTTATTTACCATTTTCAGTCGCAGGGCTCTTAAATCATTTTGCAAAATAATGATAATCCTTTACACCTATTGAAGATGATTTATACAGCGTCAAGAAGCAACCTATGCCTATACTTATCGCTTATCGGGACATTGTAGTGCCTGGGACAGTTTTTAGATGGAGTAGGCTAGCCCAGCATCTATACCATCCTCTCAGTATAAGTCAGCCATATCCACAGGAAAGACATCGTCAATACGTGCGGAGCTGACTAAGCCAAGGGTTTCCTCACAATGTTTTCCTTCACCGATATGCTCGTGTTAATGCGCATATAAATTTTCCGAACGAAAAATTCATTAATGCACGGCCGGGATTCAAACCCACGATCTTCGGATCGAAAGTCGAGCTGCAATCCCACTCGGCCATGATAGGAACACACATGCTATTAGAAAATATACGCATACACCTATATTTTCTAATAGCATGAAGTAGCATGCTTGTGCTACTACGTAGCATATGTGTATTCTAAATACCAATGTGACGCAAGAATCGAACCCAAACCACTAGCATGAAAAAAATGCATTTTTAAAAATTATGAATTTTAGAGCAGAAATTTCAAATTAACTTTGACCTCACTAACAGTTAATTTAACCGACGCGGAACTAACAGTCGACTCAAATTGCTTTAATATCCAGACAGATGAGGTCAAAAATGTGGGTTAAAATTTAGGTCGAAGACCTTTGGTTTTGCCATTTAAACAAATCATTGGACGTGGAAACCTTTTTTAAAGGTACTTTTGCACGTTGTTACAATGGTGCCGTCGACTTAATTCACGGCCGAAGTCACTTGGGTGAATTAAGTATACTATTTAGTAGACTCAATATACCTGTCTTTTTTATTATTTATCATCATCAATATATATAAAACTCTTTTGAAGCTGACATAGAATCAACGCACAGCCTAAACTATAAGTCCTAGAGGTATGAAATTTGGAGGGTAGGTTCCTTATATAGTGTAGGAGCGCACTAAGAAAGGAATTTTGAAAAGTCACACTCTAACGCGGGCAACGCCGCGGGAGACGGCTAGTTCAATATATTTCTAAGAGTCTAAGCAAACGGTGTTTTTAGAAGCCCAGAAAGAGATTGAAAGAATACAGTGCCTTGATCACGAATAAATGTGACAATCGTAAACGTATCGTAATGCGAGCGTATCCGAGATACACTGCGCGGTGACACTACAACGGTTGTCAGTCGAGCTGACATTGACGCGCAATATAACTTGAATACGTTAACGCGGCGACTGTCAGATTTATTCGTGATCAAGGTACTGAATCTCGTTTGAGATGCGTTAACGCGCGTCATCTGCGCGTCGTCTGCGCGCATAAAAAACGCCGTGTACTTAGGCTCTATCTAACTGTGATAGAAAAATGATGAATTCAGAAAAAAAAAAATAAGTTGACAAATATTTATTTACAAATAGGTAGGTATAAGATACATGAATACAAGAAATACAATAGGTAAGTAAAAAAGTAAGATTATTTGATTAAGATTAAACACACTAAAGTTACTTTACAGTGAAATTACGAATTTAAATTTCAGTAGGTACCTATATATATTTTTTGGAAGAAAAACAGCCGTGATACTGATTAAGCTACTTAAAATGAAGTGCCTGATGGATCAATTACAGGAATATAGAAATAACTCCATATTTTTCACCAGTTACTGTCACAATTTCAGGTCGCGGCAAAAAGAAAAAGTTGGCCATCGTCGTCCCACTCCTGACCTTGCTCGCGGCCATCAAAATCAAGTTCATGCTGATCCCCGTCTTGCTGGCGGTGTTGCTGATCAAAAAGCTTTTGCTGATCGCAGCGCTACTGCTGCCAAGCCTGCTCAGCACGTTGAAAGCCTGCAAGGTAAGAAAATAAGAATTTCAACTTGGCTAAAAGGAAGCGGAAATTCATTCACTTTTAGTCGTAGAAGTTTTCATAATCATGACCCACCATCTGTCGTTATCCATTATCTGATTTCATCGGCCATTTCTTTTCCCATAACACAAATCGACAAAGCAGTCGAGCGCGGCCGAGGAAAATTACTCGGTAATATCACGGATCAAATAACCTACAGAGCAACAGTTCAGAGCGTATTTTGTAAAAGTACTTGCTGTCCTCCGCGGTGTTGCTCGCATTCTAGACTCTTAGAGTGTGACTTTTCAAAATTTATTTCTTAATGCACCCCTACACAATATAAGGATACTACCCTCCAAATTTCATACCTCTAGGACTTATAGTTTAGGCTGTGCATTGATTCTCTGTCAGCTTCAAAAGATTTTTTATTTAGCAGAAAGAAGAACATAATCTTGTAGGACTACTGATGTAATTGTCGAACTCCTGGAGATTATTATCGAAATTCGAGAACCAAAAATTTTGAAACTGTCTTGCGGATGTGACATCTTGCGACAGAGCGCACTATGTCGGTCCTGTCATCCTGCCTTTCGGTTTAGCCAGCCAAGAAGCTGCCGCACGACTCTAGTGCGTTAACTTGTCATCGATGAGAGCTCAGACATACGAGTATCTGCGCATATAGGAAGTGCCGAAGTGTGGGAACTTTTGGAACTGTTGGTCTGTAGTTTTTCTGTTCCATGTTAATATCACAGTCTGGTACCATTCTTTCGTATACTGTGATAATATTGACCTGTCTTGCCTAGATTGAACTGCCGAATTGCAAGACAGATGCTCAATGGAGTGTAACTTCCGTAGCAAGTAGTTTCATGGAAGTAAACGCAATTATTTTGGCTATAGTTTTAGGTAGCTACATGAAACTGCAAGGAGTAGCTTTACTTATAACTTTCAGGTAAAATTGTAAAATAATGTAATCCTACTTATATAATACTAGCTGACCCGACAGACGTTGTCCTGTCATTCAAACTCTTACTGTCAAAAGAGTATTCTTTTTCTATGCGGTCAAACAACTGACTGTGTGATTTCAAATGTGACATTAAAAAAGTTTTTATGGAAAAGGTTAACACCCCCCTTTTCAATCCCTTACAACCCTTTTGTCGGATTAAAAAGTAGCCTATATCCTTTCTCAGGCTCTAGACTATCTGTGTACCAAATTTCATTCAAATCGGTTCTGTACGTTTGGCGTGAAAGCGAGACAGACAGACATAGTTAGTTTCGCATTTATAATATTAAGTATGGATTGGATGAATGTTTATTCCTCTTTCACGCAAAAACTACTGTTCTGATTTTGATGAAACTTGATACATATTGTCCGTGACTTAAATTAACACATAGGCTACTTTTTATCCCGGAAAATCAACGGGTTCCAACGGGACGTGAACGGAGTGCGAAAGGAAGTTAGTAAGAAATAATAATAAGATGTAAGAAACATTTTTTGTAACATTTTCTTTACAAGTTATATTTTGTCTAGCAATTTTATGACTATCGTTTGAAATAGTATTAGAAATGAAGCCATGATTTTATTGCTTCATGTTGCTTGGTCCAAGTTCATAATGATACAAGATAAGATATAAAACTCTTTTGAAGCTGACTTAGAATCAACGCACAGCCTAAACTATAAGTCCTAGAGGTATGAAATTTGGAGGGAATTATAATCCTTATATAGTGTAGGGGTGCACTAAGAAAGGAATTTTGAAAAGTCGCACCGTTAGAGTCTAAAATTAGGATCAAAGATTTTAACCAAATAATGCTGCTACCACGCGAGCAAAGCCGCGGGCGCCAGCTAGTACAAGATAAGATCATTACCATGAGCCCCAGGGGTGCATTACGTGAGTCTTGAATACCATAGCTAAAACATACACTATATTAATTTTTTTAAACGTAAAACGTAACGTAAGCTTTTTTAATGAGACTGAAAGTTACGAGCCCACTACCATCCTATAAATATCATGACTCATAGGTTTATCAATTTTCCAGTTAGTTAAACTCTTTATCAACACTTGAAATGTACGCTTTTATTGATAACTGTACTCGACCGAGCCATTTTAAGTATTATACCTAGCTATCAATTGTTTTGATAAAGCTTTTTTCTGATATTTTAGAATGAAACCTTTTGACTTTGAACCCAATATTATTTGCATACTTCGCTCGTTGATATTTGGTTATTGGAAGACGCCAAAACAAAGATCCTATATCTTGTTTTTGTGTTTGCCCTATTTGTCTATCGCAAAGTATTAATTTTACTGACAGACAATTGCTTTGTACGCTTGTCAGAGTAGTGAGTTTACTAATTGTACCAGTTAGATTAAATAACAATTGAATCACGCCTTCGTCTGAGCATTTTTTAATGAGCTATAGCTAAGCATTTGGCTGCCAGCACACCTGGTGGTAAGTGTAGCTGCAGCCTTAGGTGGAGCACGCCTAGCTATAATCCACCTTTTCATTCTTTTCTTGAAAATTCCTAGGTTATATCTTTCAGGATACCGTTTACTACCGTTCCATTTTTTCAAAACATTAAATGCAATGTCCGCTGTATAAAATTTTGTCAGTATAACCATTTTTTTCTCTGGAAATTGAACCTTCAACCCAACGCAGAAGGATGAACTGAGCTGTAAGAAAAATTCATTAATGTTTTTTTTTCAGCATCATCAGCACAGCCCTATGTCCCATTACTCCTACTTCGGCAGTAGTGACGCAAGTGACTACAGTGCAGACTACGGCAACAGCCTTTCCTACTCCTCCGGTGGGGGATACGGCAAGGACTGGGCTTCCAACCGTGCCTACTCATTGAAACATAGGCCTACGCAACCTGCTTATATGACTGCGCCTGGTGCGGTAGCGTAGACTTGGCAAGGCTGACCGTGATCTAAAAATGAACGCCACGCAACTTAAGCTACTAATAGCCAGCGATAGCCACTTCATAGTTTCACGTAGTGTAGCGAGTGGCCTCCACCGATCACACGTGCGTAGAGAGTCGCTCCAAAATGCATGAAATAAGAAATAAAGTGACTGTCCCAAGCCACTGGTGGCTGTGGTCGGTGGACCGTTTGCACTCAGCCGGATCACAGTGAAATGATACTTATTCCTTTACATACGAGGATCGTTTTGAAATGTCCGGCTATGCTTCAATGTGAAAGTATGGAGGAACGTTCATTTTTAGGTTGTGGTGTCTGGCGCAGCCGGTATGGATTTAAGGATTAGTTAGTTGAACCCAAAACACAAATACTCAGGTACAAATACTTAAATTATCCAGTGTATTGATAAACTATATGCTGATAATCCAAAGTATCTTCCTTTCTATTATTTTGTAGAATAAATAAATAAATAATTAAGCATACCTAAAGCAATATTTTTAAAATTTACTACTTAATATTACTTAATATAAGTTGATGTAAGTTTATTCATTTTGTGTAAATTATTTAATTTATTGCAGTTAACTAATTTATTGTGCATTTATAAAATTGTAAATTAATTTTAATTAAAACATTTGATTTGTTTACTGTTTTTTTATTAACGTGCTGGAACATGTATAGGTCTGGGGTGAAATCAATTTGTGTACGTTATAAAAAAATTACGGATTTTATCGGGTTTTTTCCACTGTTACTTTCTAATGTTCCCAAAGAAAAGGGGCCGTCGACTTAATTCATCAGGGCTAAGTCACCTAGGTGAATTAAGTATACTATTTAGTAGATTTAAATACTCTTAGGTGACTTGCGGAGAATAATAATTAAGTACACGTAGACTTGAATAACCTGGCTAGGCGGCGGGTAAATGAATTATAACTTCGAGTGATTTGAACGGGTTTCTCAACAATTTTTTATTCACAAAGAAAATTACAACTAATACAGTATTTACAAAATACAAATGAAATAGTTGAGCTATGTACAAACCGTTGCAAACGATTTATAGATAGCTCAACTGGTCCAAATCAGTACCAATCGGAAGCGTGCCCAGATAATCACCAGCCCTCGGGTCACGCGTCGCTTCGACTATACACCTAGGTTTCTCCACATAATTATACATACATATATATCAAATCTAACATGTATCTACCGACCTCTATTTTATAGAACCAGTGACGTCTGCCTCCCTAAGGGTTATTACGAACTTCAAGAGCGGAAACGACGTAACAAGTGGAGTTGAAGTTGCAAAGTTGTACTTCAAAACTGATTTGTTGAGGCTTCAATGTGTGGGGTTCATTAAAGAAAATGAAGTCTGTAGAAAACATTAAAATTTAGAAATAGAAATAGAAATTATTTATTTTACGCAAAAACACATACAAAGACACAATGACATAAACATTAAATTATAAAGACAGATGCGTAAAAAAGGTATACTCGCTCAGCAAATGCTAAAGGTGCACGGTGGCTCCTATAGCGCTGCTTTTCAGGACAGCATTTGACTTTGTTTGAATAAACAAAGGTTCAGATATTAGTTCGTAGGTAAATGACATAAAGGAAAAGAAAGCTGTCATTTTTTTAGCCAATGAGATAAGAGATTTTCTTACCAATGATAACGCTTTGTAGTCTAACAAACCATTGTTTATCTTTACAGATTTCCAAAACTTATTGACTAATTAGAATTACTGTACCTATTTAAAATAAATGTAACTAATTTATTTATTTATAAAAGGCAAAGGCCTCCTCTTAAAGTTTTCATTATCGTATAGGCAAATTCACAAAATATTAAACTCCTGATAAGTTATTTCAAGTTACAAGAATGTTTGCTCTTTTTAAATTTATAGGCGTTGAATTTTAACTATTACATTTAATAGTCAGTAACAATTTACAATAGTCTTGATTGTAAATAATAAAAAAAATCAGTAAAGTAATTTTAGAACTAAATATACTAAATATGTGTTTTTTTATACCTGATATTTTTTCTTTGGTTTTTAGGTGAAGATAGTATTGTTTATATAAAATTTAATTGTTTTTTATTCAATTATTTTCGCATTATTGTTGTAAAATAAGAAAACCAGAATAGAAATGATCAACTAAGAACTATTTGAAATGCAAAATAAAAACAATTCAAGACTTTCGTCTTTATTCAGTTACGCGACTCGGATGCTCCATTTTTCATTGGAAATATTTTCATAATCATGAATAATAGAAGTTGTTACTCACTGTTACAAAAAACGAGGAACTTATACGTAAACTATCGTAAGTTTACGTAGCATCTATAAAACATATACCTATACGGTTGGTACTTAGAAAGATACTAGAGTTCGCCCCGAACTGAGATCTCCCAAAAAACTCTAAAAAACGGTATCTGGCTGACTTTACCAACCTTACAAGTTTTGCTGGTGACAAATTATAACATCATTTTGTAAATTAAAAAAAATCGTAAAATTTATATAATTTTGTAGAAAACTTTAATTGTAAATTAATATATTGTAAGTAATTTTGTAAATCATCAATATATATAAAACTCTTTTGAAGCTGACAGAGAATCAACGCACAGCCTAAACTATAAGTCCTAGAGGTATGAAATTTGGAGGGTAGTATCCTATTGTAGGGGTGCACTAAAAAGGAATTTTGAAACGTCACACTCTAAAGGGTAGAACGCGAGCAACGCCGCGGGAGACGGCTAGTATTATATATTTTTGTACAAAATTTTAATCGTAAATTGATATTGTAAGTAATTTTGTAAATTAATAATATAAATGATATTGGTCAACCAGCAATGGTTCAGCAGTTTATTCAGTCGTGAGTCCGCTCCGTCAAACCGACGGTAAAAGCTTTCACTACGAAGCGGGCATTGTTGCGTCCATTGTTGGTTGCATTCATCCGCTTTCCGCGATGATTGCGCAGAGACTTTTATTATTACCTTTCAGACGTCGCTGGGCTTTTAGTTTTTTTACCCCCTGTTTCTCACAATTTTTGAACATTTTACTGCCTAATTCTAAGCTTGATCTCAGTGTAGGATCCTGAGATCAGTTCAGATGGACCTGTTTTGGCTCTATTTACTACCCCATGCCTTGATCTATACCTACTATCTATACTAATATTATAAAGGGGAAAGTTTTTTTTTTTTTATGATAAAAGTAATGGAACAAGATGATTGTTTGTTTGCATTAAATAGATCCGAAACTACTGGACCGATTTATAAAATTATTTCACCGTTGGGACGCTACACTATCTTCGGGTGACATAGACTATTTTTTGATTTTATTTTCAAAAAACGAAGTTTCCTTACTAAAACTCGAATAATTTAACGCAAGGTGTAAAAAAATTGCCTAAAAGTATCGTTACTGTTATCCAAGATACACATGTGCACACAGGTTTCACAACGTTTAGCAGTCAAGCTTTTTATTTATACCACAATGATGCAACAAGCCGATGGCCCACATGATGTTAAGTGGTAACCACTGCCTATAACGATGCATTGTCTCACTGAGCAAATCCACTGAGGACGTGCCCTGCGATGAATTGCACGGCGCCCACCACTCTGAGCTGGCGTTACGCATCGCGGCAGCTGTCACATTTGTTCGTGATCATCCCTCTGCAGAAGGGTGATCGTGATCACTACCGAATCTCGATCCTGGGCCTCTACTGCGAATAATGATTACCGAAGATTCGGTAGTGACGTTTGTGTTATACTGCGCGGTCACCTCGAGCGATAGTCCAGGCTCTTTCAAAGTCACAGCGTTACTGCGCAGTGTAGCACAAACGTCACTACCGAATCTTCGGTAATCATTATTCACAGTAGAGGTCCTGATCCAGATTTTCGTTACGCCCTGTAAGGTGCCTTCTGGTAAGATCGGCGTAAGTGGAAGTCCGGATGCCAAGCAATTCTGCGATATTTTTATATGATAATTGCTTAGTTACGTGATTTATGCCGATCTTACCAGAAAGCACTATATATGAATGATAACGTGACATTTGTCAGTCTATTTTTCGGTCACACTATACGATTTTTTTACGTATCTCATGATTATTCTCATACATAATAGATTGATAATTGCTATGTTGGTATTTCGTTGCGTGTTAACACGGCTGTTACTTTCCATCACGTTATTTATAAGATCAACGTTTCTTGAAAGTACTTTTTTTTAATACCTAGTTTCCCCAATGTTATGCGACGTGAGGGTTTAACTGCTTGCCAACGCATGGAGACGCATTTTACGGCAATAAACCTATAAGCGACCACGTTCAAGAAATAAATTAATAAATATTCACGGACACTTAAACAACGCCTTCTAGTCCCAAACTAAGCAAAGCTTGTTGTAAATGTCCGTTTATTATCGATATTGAGATTTACATTCGCATGTCCTGTTTAAGCTCTGATCCCAACTCAAACATGTAGGTAGTTTATATTTCTTAGGATTTCTATAAAAAATATAATAATGAAACCACACACTATGAGTGATTTATTTCCTATAACACAATTGTTATCTATCGGGCACTTCACTACATACCTACTATTCAGTCAAGTGCGATCCTTTTCAGAGTAGTGTAACCACGAGTAAAAGAAATTGCTCGTAGTCACACTGGTGTAGCAAACCGGTATGACCACGAGTCCGTCGTCGTTGAGTCATGGGAAGCGGTCATGATCGTGGCAGCTTTGTATACTTAAGAAATTGACTTAATTTTCCCCTGCCGGCAGTCGCAGGGTCTAAGGGGATTATTAGACAAAAAATCCAGAAATCCCCTACGCAGGGAAAAAGTGGAATAAGCCAAACTCGGCAGCTAGAGATCTTTTTTTCCTTTCTAAGTATCTGAAATATTAAGTATTTACAACATCATAAAGATAAAATAATAAAAGAAATTTTCGAGTGTAGAGAAGAGGCATGTACTCGTATTTCTATTTTTCTGCATAAAATGGACTGCCGCAAAATGTGGATGAAGGTGGGTATATAAAGTCGTATGTATTAAATAATTCATTATTGATTGACAACTGTTTGTATTACGCGTTTTAAAGAGTTTTTTACATAATTAGGTTTTTGGGTATTATAGGTGTCAATGAGAAATTCAAGCTTTTTGGTTGTAATTTGTAAGTACATGAGTATACAATCATTATATTAAATAAAATAAAAAAGCGGTATATTTCAATATAAAAAATATTACTTGTAATATTCAAATCATCATCATCATCATCCACCTATATCAGTTCACTGCTGGACGTAGATCTCTCCCAAGACGCAAATTCAAATAGATATTTCAATATTCAAATAAAACTCAATATTATGTTTTAGTATAGCTCATATATTTAGGTTTTAGGTTTAAAACTAACTCAGATAATTTTTAAATACCAATTTTCTAATTAACCTAGTTGTATTCTCTCTTGTACCATTTCAGCAGAATTTCTGATATCTAGGTTCATAAACGGTAACGTAGGTACATACTGATCTCTAGAGAACAATTTCTGAAAACAGTCGAATTGTATAAGGCCTTGTACCCACTCACTACAGATCTACAGACTCAGCGATAAACCTTCATCCTCTTCATTGTGCAAAAAAAAAAAAAATTTTTTTAAAAATATTATGTTGTAGGTAAAGGAGGGTTATTCCCATCGAGCCCACCGGCCGGCCCACCGGTGGGCCAGATAGGATAATGTATTTTGTTTATACCTTGGCTTGTATTTTCAGTGAAAAACTTTTTTTTTTAATACAATATAGGCAACCGTTTGACAACAATCTCACCTGATGTTAAGCAATGACGTGGTCGACGATGTAGCACGGTTACAAAGATACAATTCGGCGCTATACCGCGGCGTCAACTTAGCGCTCTGACGCGGCGGCGTAAGTATATGCATTTTGTTTGCCAAAGCCTTTAGGTATACCATCAAAAATAATAGTGTAACCTATGTCGCCATGTAAAACAAGTCTTAGGCCTCAAACGCACTAGCGGTTAACCGCGGGGGCGGCTAACCGCGCGTTTCCAGTTTAATATGCAACCGCTGCGTACAATCACAAGCTGTTGACAAGCGGTTGCATATTAAACTGGAAACGCGCGGTTAGCCGCCCCCGCGGTTAACCGCTAGTGCGTTTGAGGCCTTAGTCAAATAGGTACGAGTAGGTAGGTAACCGAATAATAAACAATTTCACCAAAAATACATCGCTGCCTTGAGTCTGAAAACGCGTGGGGTAACGTATACATAGTAATTGGTAAACAGCCACAAAATAAAATTTTATTTTTATGGAATCGAATCGCGCTCGTAAACGAAACAGTTTTGTAGATACGATTATTTTTGTCAATAGCTGTACCTACTCTTTGTTTCAGAAAGTAAAATTACGTTGGTAATAACAAGCAAACAAGCTCGTATGAGTGGCCAACTCTGGTGACGGAGTTTTTTGGCCGCCTCAAGGCCTCCGACCTCCGGAACCCCTCCAAAGCACGGAAGCGCTCAGATGTAAAGAATTTGAAATGTACCTAATGTTAGAAATCTAATGTTAAAACATAATAATAACCAATAACAAATAAAAATATTGTGTGTACTTTATCGCTTTAATAAAAATAATTTAGCTCTGAAATTAGATCTATTTATACAGTTCAGGTAATTAGAAAACCTGGAAAAGTATACCGATCTTTAGTTTTCAAAAGTACAAAACTTTCTATTGTCTACACCGCACTTTCGTTCTAAACGGCGACGTTTAGGATTTTACCCATGCTTATTTAGTGGGACAAACATGGTGAGGATGAGACTAACCTCGTACTATCACTAGGCCGATTATCAAAGGTTAGTTCAAAATGTATGTTAGTTATGTAACCTAGCTCTCAGCCCCTATCACAAAGTCACAAACATCTCAATATGCGGTCATGGTCACCATTAAAAAATACCGGTCACGCACAAAAATACCGCTCTTCAGAATGTATAATGAGGTCTGAAACCTAAAATGACGTGTTATTAAAATACAAAAATACAGGGTGTAGAGCTCTTTTGAAAAGGAGTGGAATACTAAAGTATTCCACTCCGTTTCAATCATTTTATAAATTGATCTTCTTTTGAATATCTCCGACAATTTTAGAAATTAAGCCCACTAGGCGCTGCATTACACGCAAAGTATTAATCAACTATTTATTATTACTATTTATTGTATGTATTTTAATTTATATTTAAATAGGTATATTAGTTTTTGGAATTGCATAGTATATGTATTATATTAGGTCTAACATGTATATGTATATATAGGTATATTATATTATGTATTTACTAAATCACGAAATTCTCTTAGGTATTGCACCCCGACCCCTTCTCTAAATTTATTCAAATCCTCTCCATCCAAAGGTTGCCTGGAAGAGATTGCTATTTAGCGATAAGGCCACCCATTGTACATTTAATGCAACTCGTTTTGTATATATCATAGGAATATGTTTCGGTGTTATTTATGTACAATAAAGCGTTTTCATTCATTCATTCATTCATTATTATACTTGTCTGCTTACTTAGAATCGTTGCATAACTTTATTGCTGTCTCTTACTAATATCAAACAGTGACAAAGCTAGATTTTAATCAATTGTTCAACTATTAGGCGTTAATAAAACGATAAAAATTAAAGGAATGTTCCGCAAATTCTTTTATTAGGATAAAAACGTTTTGAAACTGCCGACGCGAGGAAAATTGCATTTAACCTTGACGGCTGAAATTTTATTTTCTTAATAAACAATTAAGGAAATAAAATTTCAATTTTATTCAATTAAATGATTTATTGGTGAACAGCTTCCCCCAACAGAGAAATTTTAAACTTTTATGGTATTTTATAATATTTACAAAGTACACGTGAAACAGTTGAAAATATTGATGATTGAATAAAATAAATAGTGATAGAAATAAACCTACAAAATAAACAATAAAAAACGACCATTATTTAAATAATGTTTATATTTAAATCTAAGAAAACTGCATGCGCATGAAAACATGAGATGTCAGTCGTCAAGCTAGAATAGATAAAACAAATGCTACCCCACTGCATGTTCAGTCAACCATCATCATATATAACAGTATTTTGTGATACACTACTGCATTTGCTTCATAAATACAGCAGCAACAGACTGCTGACAAATAAAAATCGAAAAAAACGTGTATAAGTTCAAAAAAGTGGTGTGAAAACATATCGATAAAATGAATACCGCAGTTTGGTTCTCGGTTCTGCTTTTCGGTATTGTGAGGTGCAGTGGTATCGACAATGAGGTGAGTGGTTTAGAACGGTTTTCAAACTGGAACATATTTTTGTATTTCCCTCACGATACAGTCTATTTATTAATCTAAGATTCACAGTTTTAAACATTTATTCACAAAGAAGATTACAACTAATACAGTATTTATAATATTCACAATATTTACAAAATACACATGAAACAGTTGAGCCATCTACAAACCGTTGCAAACGATTGATATATTTTATTATAGGCTATCTATTTTACATTATTCGTCAACCAATTCAAATCTATATATTGTAAGTCAATAACAATACGTTGGTAGGTACATAATATCTAAAACAATACGGCAGGCACGCCGCCGGGCAATATTATAGTAGAAAATAAACCGCTGATCAGTACTTAAGTAGGTAAAATAAATCAGTCACAAAGTTTTTTTCATAGTTCATAATTCATTTATAGCGAATATGGATAGATACTGTGGATTGGGGATGTCGTGTTAACATTGGTTTCTACCATATTCTACTAAAATAGCATGCAATATTTATATTAGGTAATTAGTAATTTTATTGTTTGAAAGAAAACTTTAGCACATAAAAAAATATTTTGTTCCTATCTCATACTTTAGGTATAATGAAAATTCAAAATTTGAGCCTAAAAGTCTAAGAAAGCTTTTAAAAACGCTAAACAAGCTTCTCATGAAAGTACTTACATGTGATAAATATTGTTTAGATTGCCGAAACTGTAAATTTACCGACTGCAATTACAGGTTTGGTGTTTTAACCAACTTCAAAAAGGAAGAGGTTCTCAATTCGATTATTCTTTGTTGTATTTTTTTCAGTAGTTTGGCAGTTAAATAAGTGTAACTGGAAAAAACACGTCATCCACGTACACGACATTGCATATTTTGCTTTTCTGTGGTGTTTGCGATCAATACAACAGTCCTAATGAACTTCTATCATCATCATCATCATCATAATAAATTGAAGTCGGTTTTTCCAGTTTTTTTTAACTTATAAATTATTGTATTTCGGTGCGTATGCACTTAGCTTAAGACTCGTTATTGTGTCCTTGTATACGAACGTCAATAGTTATAGATGTATAAAAGCTTTTTATTCTATTAACACTAAGCATACACAAATATTTATCATACAACCATCAAATTAAACGTTCCAAAAATAGCCCCAGTTATACATAGTGCAAGAACATTTGGTCAGCATAAAAAGCGCCAACATAAAAATAAGCGCAAAAAATAAAGCGTAAACACTAAACAGCGTAAACTCATTGAAAGTTTCAACGTACCTACGTCATGTGTGAGCGACGCAGCAATGACGTGACCTAATTAGTGTGAAGGGTACATTCAATATTATTTATACACGTCCATTTGTTTACATGAAAATCAATTAGATAGATAGATATATTCTTTATTGCATACCAAGAAAAGAAGAAAAACAATAAAAGAGAAATAAGTTTGAAGTATGAGGTACAATGGGCGGTCTTATCGCTATAAGCGATCTCTTCCAGACAACCTTTGGATGGACAGAAGCATGTCGATTAGGTAAGAACGGGGCGCACATAAAAGTAAATGCTTACGTAAAAAATGTTAACAATTTATCAGTAATTAGCGATTATTTTCATTTAACTTCAGGGATTAAATTAATTAAATTAATTTCCGAACTTCAGTGGGCTGAAAGAAACTTCGGACTGTAATATATGCATTTGTAATATTTATTAATTTTATTGCATTAACTTTAGGTATACTTAATACAATTCACAAATGCACATAGTTAGTGCATTATTCATAATTATACTGTAGAAGTATCTAGGATCTACATAGTATATTTTATTAGATATACGGTACACACCTACAGTCCTACATATTAAATTAAATGAGTATACATTTTAATTTAAAAAACAAAAATTGTCTCGTTTTTTTATAAAAACACAATCTTTATCGACACAGTCTTAAAATCGTATTATCGTTAAAATATTATTTAATAAAAGTTGTAGTAATAGGTATAGGAAAATTCGAAATAAATAAGTAGTAAAGATTATTACGAATAAAATTTTCCGTAGGTATATAAATTTGTATTTTCCTAAATATCATATAGGTATACTAGCCGTCGCCCGCGGCGTTGCTCGCGTTCTACCCTTTAGAGAGTGATGTTTCAAAATTCCTTTCTTAGTGCACCCCTACACTATATAAGGATACTACCCTCCAAATTTCATACCTCTAGGACTTATAGTTTAGGCTGTGCGTTGATTCTCTGTCAGCTTCAAAAGAGTTTTATATATGGGTACTAGTGGTTGCGTTGCGCGCGAGCTGCAAGCAGCTCGCGTCTTTTTTTTATGGCGTATTTTTATCAAAAGCCCCTAAAAACCCTACAAACTCCTATAAACCCCTCAATCTCATTCGGATACCCCGTTGGAACGAAGTCAATCGATTAAAGTTTCGCAAAAAAAATCTACATGGCCGCCATCTTGGAATGCCCACCCCTAATTGCAATAAAAACGCATTTAAAATTTAAAAAAGTGTAAAATTCCATTCAAACCCCTCAATCTCCTTCGGATACCCCGTTTAAACGAAGCAAATCGGGTAAAGTTTTGAAAACCGGAAATGACACGGCGGCCATTTTGAATTTCTGAAATGTCATAATTTTTCTGAAATATACAGGATACAAGCTACCTGTCAGTGAAAGAACGGTAGTCATACCTTAAACTTGGTAGAACAAAGTAAGTCGCCAAAGTCGGGTCTGACTGAAAAATTCAAACTCCTATAGCATGCGGGGTTGCCAACTGCGGGGAACGAAAATGATCAAATGTCATTTGGGTGGGCCCAATCTTGCCAGCTAGTGGAAATTTCGATTCAAAATGTCGTTATTTCTACTTTTCACGTTCCCGAGAGATAGCGGGGAAACTACCCTAAAAATGGGGAAAAAATTTCAACCAGGCAACACTCCTTTACCAACTGCACAACCGGTTCATACAATTCATCCAGGTAGGGGGTTGCCAACTACCCGATATTACGGTTTGAAAATCGTGTTTTTTTCGAAAATCGTAAACTTTTTACAAAATGGCCGCCACGCCGTCCGCCATCTTGGATTTTTGAAAAGTCATAATTTTTCTGAAATCTCAAGGTTATAGGCTATCGTTCTGCATAATCGGTGTTGCCAGCTTTTGAGTTTCGTAGAACAAATTAATCCGCCAAAGTCAAAAAGTCCCAAAAACTAAAAAGTTGCAAGTCTCTCGGGGTTGCCAACCAAAAGTTACGAAAATGGTCAAATGTCATTCGTGGGAGGCCAACGCTCCTATGCAGTCCAAGTCTCTATTCAAAATGTCATTATTTCTACTTTTCATGTTTTTGGGGAAAATCTCGGAAATTACCCGCAAAATGGGGAAAATTTCTAAACCAAGCAACACTACTCAACAAATCACACAACCGCTCGGTACAACTCAACCCTCTAGAATGTTGCCATCATACATAAAAATGGTTTTGAAAATTTAACAAAAACCATGACTTTTACAAAATGGCCGCCACAGCCTCCGCCATCTTGGATTTTTGTAAAGTCATAATTTTTCCTAAATCTCAAGGATATAGGCTACCCACCCCTATACTCGGTGTTGCCAACTTGCGAGTTTCGTATAACAAAGTAATCCGCCAAAGACAACCCTAAAAAATCGAAAAATTCAAATCGAAATAGCGCGGACGCCATCTTGTTTTTTTTTTTTTTTTCACCAATTCCCCAAATCCCAGCCTACAATCAGTCGGATGACACACTCGGACGCCCTCTATCTGTCATAGTTTGCGAACGCGCAAATCAACACCGGCGCCATCTTAGATTTCGAGAACCGCTATAATTTTCCTCTACTCACTTGGTGTTGATACACATTTTCGTAGAACATCATTGTGGTGTAGCTCCACTCCTTCTGCCTTTTCTAGCATGTCAGTGAGTGAGTCAGTGGTAGTCTAGCTTTATATAGTATAACTAGTGGTTGCGTTGCGCGCGAGCTGCAAGCAGCTCGCGTCTTTTTTTTATGCCGTATTTTTATCAAAAACCCCTCAATCTCATTCGGATACCCCGTTGGAACGAAGTCAATCGGTTAAAGTTTCGCAAAAAAAATCTACATGGCCGCCATCTTGGAATACCAACCTTTTATTGCAGTAAAAACGCATTTAAAATTTAAAAAAGTGTAAAATTCCATTCAAACCCCTCAATCTCCTTCGGATACTCCGTTGAAACGAAGTCAATCGGTTAAAGTTTTGAAAACCGGAAATGACACGGCGGCCATTTTGAATTTCTAAAATGTCATAATTTTTCTGAAATATACAGGATACAAGCTACCTGTCAGTGAAAGAACGGTAGTCATACCTTAAACTTGGTAGAACAAAGTAAGTCGCCAAAGTCGGGTCTGACTGAAAAATTCAAACTCCTATAGCATGCGGGGTTGCCAGCTGCGGGGAACGAAAATGATCAAATGTCATTTGGGTGAGCCCAATCTTGCCAGCTAGTGGAAATTTTAATTCAAAATGTCGTTATTTCTACTTTTCACGTTCCCGAGAGATAGCGGGGAAACTACCCTAAAAATGGGGAAAAATTTTCAACCAGGCAACACTCCTTTACCAACTGCACAAACGGTCCATACAATTCATCCAGGTAGGGGGTTGCCAACTACCCGATATTTCGGTTTGAAAATCGTGATTTTTTCGTAAATTGCAACTTTTTTACAAAATGGCCGCCACGCCGTCCGCCATCTTGGATTTTTGAAAAGTCATAATTTTTCTGAAATCTCAAGGATATAGGCTATCGTTCTGCATAATCGGTGTTGCCAGCTTTTGAGTTTCGTAGAACAAATTAATCCGCCAAAGTCAAAAAGTCCCAAAAACTAAAAAGTTGCAAGTCTCTCGGGGTTGCCAACCAAAAGTTACGAAAATGGTCAAATGTCATTCGGGGGAGGCCAACGCTCCTATGCAGTCCAAGTCTCTATTCAAAATGTCATTATTTCTACTTTTCATGTTTTTGGGGAAAATCTCGGAAATTACCCTAAAAATGGGGAAAATTTCTTAACCAAGCAACACTCCTTAACAAAACACACAACCGCTCGGTACAACTCGACCCCCTAAAATGTTGCCATCTACCCTAAAAATGGATTGGAAAAATGTGTAAAAACCATGACTTTTACAAAATGGCCGCCACAGCCTCCGCCATCTTGGATTTTTGTAAAGTCATAATTTTTCCTAAATCTCAAGGATATAGGCTACCCACCCCTATACTCGGTGTTGCCAACTTGCGAGTTTCGTAAAACAAAGTAATCCGCCAAAGACAACCCTAAAAAGTCGAAAAATTCAAATCAAAATAGCGCGGCCGCCATCTTGTTTTTTTTTTTTTTTTCACCAATTCCCCAAATCCCAGCCTACAATCAGTCGGATGACACGCTCGGACGCCCTCTATCTGTCATAGTTTGCGAACGCGCAAATCAACACCGGCGCCATCTTGGATTTCGAGAACCGCTATAATTTTCCTCTACTCGTTTGGTGTTTATACACATTTTCGTAGAACATCATTATGGTGTAGCTCCACTCCTTCTGTCTCTCAGGGCATGTCAATCAGTGAGTCAGTCAGTCAGTGGTAGTCTAGCTTTATATAACTATAACTAGTGGTTGCGTTGCGCGCGAGCTGCGAGCAGCTCGCGTCTTTTTTTTATGCCGGATTTTTATCAAAAGCCCTTAAAAACCCCACAAACCCCTACAAACCCCTCAATATCATTCGGATACCCCGTTGGAACGAAGTCAATCGGTTGAAGTTTCGCAAAAAAAATCTACATGGCCGCCATCTTGGAATATCAACCCCTTATTGCAGTAAAAATGCAGCAAAATTGAAAAAAAGTTGAAAATTCCATTTAAACCACTCAATCTCCTTCGGATACCCCGTTGAAACGAAGTAAATCGGTTAAAGTTTCGAAAACCGGAAATGACACGGCGGCCATTTTGAATTTCTGAAATGTCATAATTTTTCTGAAATATACAGGATACAAGCTACCTGTCAGTGAAAGAACGGTAGTCATACCTTAAACTTGGTAGAACAAAGTAAGTCGCCAAAGTCGGGTCTGACTGAAAAATTCAAACTCCTATAGCATGCGGGGTTGCCAGCTGCGGGGAACGAAAATGATCAAATGTCATTTGGGTGGGCCCAATCTTGCCAGCTAGTGGAAATTTTAATTCAAAATGTCGTTATTTCTACTTTTCACGTTCCCGAGGGAAAGCGGGGAAACTACCCTAAAAATGGGGAAAAATTTTCAACCAGGCAACACTCCTCTACCAACTGCACAACCGGTCCATACAATTCATCCAGGTAGGGGGTTGCCAACTACCCGATATTTCGGTTTGAAAATCGTGATTTTTTCGAAAATCGCAACTTTTTTACAAAATGGCCGCCACGCCGTCCGCCATCTTGGATTTTTGAAAAGTCATAATTTTTCTGAAATCTCAAGGATATAGGCTATCGTTCTGCATAATCGGTGTTGCCAGCTTTTGAGTTTCGTAGAACAAATTAATCCGCCAAAGTCAAAAAGTCCCAAAAACTAAAAAGTTGCAAGTCTCTCGGGGTTGCCAACCAAAAGTTACGAAAATTGTCAAATGTCATTCGGGGGAGGCCAACGCTCCTATGCAGTTCAAGTCTCTATTCAAAATGTCATTATTTCTACTTTTCATGTTTTTGGGGAAAATCTCGGAAATTACCCGCAAAATGGGGAAAAATTCTAAACCAAGCAACACTCCTCAACAAATCACACAACCGCTCGGTACAACTCAACCCTCTAGAATGTTGCCATAATACATAAAAATGGTTTTGAAAATTTAGCAAAAACCATGACTTTTACAAAATGGCCGCCACAGCCTCCGCCATCTTGGATTTTTGTAAAGTCATAATTTTTCCTAAATCTCAAGGATATAGGCTACCCACCCTTATACTCAGTGTTGCCAACTTGCGAGTTTCGTAAAACAAAGTAATCCGCCAAAGACGACCCTAAAAAGTCGAAAAATTCAAATCAAAATTGCGCGGCCGCCATCTTGTTTTTTTTTTTTTTTTACCAATTCCCCAAATCCTAACCTACAATCAGTCGGATGACACGCTCGGACGCCCTCTATCTGTCATAGTTTGCGAACGCGCAAATCAACACCGGCGCCATCTTGGATTTCGAGAACCGCTATAATTTTCCTCTACTTACTCGGTGTTGATACACATTTTCGTAGAACATTATTGTGGTGTAGCTCCACTCCTTCTGCCTTTTCGGGCATGTCAGTGAGTCAGTCAGTGGTAGTCTAGCTTTATATAGTATAACTAGTGGTTGCGTTGCGCGCGAGCTGCAAGCAGCTCGCGTCTTTTTTTTATGCCGTATTTTTATCAAAAACTCCTCAATCTCATTCGGATACCCCGTTGGAACGAAGTTAATCGGTTAAAGTTTCGCAAAAAAAATCTACATGGCCGCCATCTTGGAATACCAACCTTTTATTGCAGTAAAAACGCATTTAAAATTAAAAAAAGTGTAAAATTCCATTCAAGCCCCTCAATCTCCTTCGGATACCCCGTTGAAACGAAGTCAATCGGTTAAAGTTTTGAAAACCGGAAATGACACGGCGGCCATTTTGAATTTCTGAAATGTCATAATTTTTCTGAAATATACAGGATTCAAGCTACCTGTCAGTAAAAGAACGGTAGTCATACCTTAAACTTGGTAGAACAAAGTAAGTCGCCAAAGTCGGGTCTGACTGAAAAATTCAAACTCCTATAGCATGCGGGGTTGCCAGCTGCGGGGAACGAAAATGATCAAATGTCATTTGGGTGGGCCCAATCTTGCCAGCTAGTGGAAATTTTAATTCAAAATGTCGTTATTTCTACTTTTCACGTTCCCGAGAGATAGCGGGGAAACTACCCTAAAAATGGGGAAAAATTTTCAATCAGGCAACACTCCTTTACCAACTGCACAATCGGTCCATACAATTCATCCAGGTAGGGGGTTGCCAACTACCCGATATTTCGGTTTGAAAATCGTGTTTTTTTCGAAAATCTTAAACTTTTTACAAAATGGCCGCCACGCCGTCCGCCATCTTGGATTTTTGAAAAGTCATAATTTTTCTGAAATCTCAAGGATATAGGCTATTGTTCTGCATAATCGGTGTTGCCAGCTTTTGAGTTTCGTAGAACAAATTAATCCGCCAAAGTCAAAAAGTCCCAAAAACTAAAAAGTTGCAAGTCTCTCGGGGTTGCCAATCAAAAGTTACGAAAATGGTCAAATGTCATTCGGGGGAGGCCAACGCTCCTATGCAGTCCAAGTTTTTATTCAAAATGTCATTATTTCTACTTTTCATGTTTTTGGGGAAAATCTCGGAAATTACCCGAAAAATGGGGAAAGTTTCTAAACCAAGCAACACTCCTCAACAAATCACACAACCGCTCGGTACAATTCAACCCTTTAGAATGTTGCCATCATACATAAAAATGGTTTTGAAAATTTAGCAAAAACCATGACTTTTACAAAATGGCCGCCACAGCCTCCGCCATCTTGGATTTTTGTAAAGTCATAATTTTTCCTAAATCTCAAGGATATAGGCTACCCACCCCTTTACTCGGTGTTGCCAACTTGCGAGTTTCGTAAAACAAAGTAATCCGCCAAAGACAACCCTAAAAAGTCGAAAAATTCAAATCGTAATTGCGCGGCCGCCATCTTGTTTTTTTTTTTTTTTTCACCAATTCCCAAAATCCTAGCCTACAATCAGTCGGATGAACCACTCGGACGCCCTCTATCTGTCATAGTTTGCGAACGCGCAAATCAACACCGACGCCATCTTGGATTTCGAGAACCGCTATAATTTTCCTCTACTCATTTGGTGTTGATACACATTTTCGTAGAACATTATTGTGGTGTAGCTCCACTCCTTCTGTCTCTCAGGGCATGTCAATGAGTGAGTGAGTGAGTGAGTCAGTGGTAGTCTAGCTTTATATAACTATAATATAACATAATATATAATAGACACTCATTTATTTACTACTTTGTCACACAACATACAAAACATAATTAAACAACAATAATATTAAAAACGAAAACAGTGAATTTAAACAAATATAAAATTATATATTGTTTAAATGGTTTCTATATAATATAAGATGTTCGCCACGGCACCAAATAAATAGATATTCATGGACATTTAACACAATAAAAAACATGGGTCCTAACTCAGCAAATTGCCTACTGTTTTGTCATAAGCGCTGTTATTCTGCTAAGACCATGACTGTCATAGGACCCTGTGAGAATGTGGAATAAAATATATATCATGGAACATGTGTAGGTATAGTAAATCATTCAAAGTCAAAGTCAAAAGCTTTTATTCAATAAAATCTCACTGATCACGTTGAATCGTCATTACGTTTTGTATGATTACAATATTTTTTTTTATTGGATGAGTTGGAGCTCCTTCGTCCCAAGCTTGTTTGTCTTCTAAATAATCTGATATTTTATAGTATGCTTTTGAAATAAGTGTTTGTTTTATTACGTTTTTGAACTTGCCAATCGACAATTGTAATTAATTGTAATTCGTCTGGAAACTACACAAATTATAGCAAATTTTCACATTTACTGAATGGTCGTTAAGAAAGCTGGCATGTCGGCTTTTCGCTTTAATTAGTTTTCTACGTCGTTATACATTCATAGTACGCTGTTAAGTGAAACACGGTTGAATTGCTTAACCA
The DNA here is from genome assembly GCA_918843925.1 of Eulithis prunata. NCBI lineage: Eukaryota > Metazoa > Arthropoda > Insecta > Lepidoptera > Geometridae > Eulithis > Eulithis prunata. Next base: position 4,452,897 of record OU974030.1, on the reverse strand, counting down.
ACTCGACTGGAACGAAAAAGAAAAAAAGCAGTTTATTGCATAAAGTCTGGTGTATAAGTAATGTCAAATCCTACTAATATTATAAACGAGAAAGTTTGTAAGGATGTATGCAAGTATGGATGGATGTTTGAATTATAAATCATCATCATAAATCATCATTTATTCATATGGTTAATACACGTCAGATTAATATTGGTCACGTTAATATTAATATTGGTTACTTATCCTAAATAAGTAATTTAAACAACATTCAGCATTATAAAACAGTAGGTATGTATCAAAGACGTGGATTCTTCGATACAGTTTGAACTCTCTAAACCAAAAGCAGCCATTTGCTACGAGGTTCATTGTATGCTGGTTGACAGATATTTTGGCGGAAAGTTTCGCACGCGTACGAAGTCGTAAGTATCAGCTAGTAGTTACTAAAATCTATGGGTAGAAAGAAACTAGTGCAAAATTATAGGAATTCAATCTTCTAGAAAGTTCACTTGCACCACGCGTCAAATTACATGCATGGATCAATTATACTGGAAAGTGGTGCACTGGTGCAGTGGTTGACATTGACACCTTGCTTTTACTGGTTCAAGAAAAGCAATGTTAGTGGTTACTCTGAATGTGAAAATACGTCTCCAAGTTTTGGAGTAAAATATCCACCATTTGCCTTCAAAACAAATGACAGCCGACTTGACAACGATAATATTATTTCATATATCACTTGACACTGGCAAAATTGTCTGTCAAAATGACAGACAGAGGTCATACGTACCTAAAAGAATAAGAAGAAGAAAAAAGCAGGATTTATTTGCACTATTACAAAACCAACTAAGCCTAAGAAAAAATCAGTTTAATAAAACCAAAATTATATCAAAATCAGTTGTGAAGCAAACATTTATTACATTGAATGCATCTTTTTTTGCAAGTTATTGTGACTTATGCCCTGCAACTGACAGTATGACAGATATAAAAAGCATAAAACTGTCAACGACAAAAACTTATAATAAATGATAAGTGCCAAAAAAAGCTCTTTTGAAACCACCGTTAGTTCTCATAAGTGGAAACACAGTGAAAAATTATATTACTTTATTTTTTGACACCCTTTTGCATACTTTTGCAATCTACTGCGTGAAGTATTATTAAATATTAGTATCAAAAAAAGTATTTCAACATACATGACGTTAATAAAGTGAGCTTCTAAAAAATGTTTGAAAAATTAATATTGGAACAAGCTAATGTATGTACCTACCTCTGGCATAACAATGCATTGACTTTCTGAGCACGTCTACTAAAGATTTGCTCTGGCATCGCACTGAGAGATTAAAATAAAATTAGGCCAGTATCATTTCATAACATCATAAATAAATTATAATCTTCTAAATATATAAAACTATTTTGAAGCTGATTGACAATCAATGCACAGCCTGAACTATAAGTCTTAAAGGTATAAAATTTGGAGGATCGAATAAGCCTCCTTATTTTAAAAAGTCGCACCCTTTTGGATTAAAGATTTTAACCAAATAATGCGTATACTGCTACCACGCAAGAAAGCCGCGGGCAACAGCTAGTAATTCGTAAATATTTTTTTTAATCTACACTGGAACCCGAAGTGTCCACAGAATACCGCCTTCTGTCCTAAGTTAGAGACAAACTTCACCGTATTTATTTTGCCTTTATCAGAATCAATTTATCATAACATGTGCGCGCTTCCTCCATTATTCCAAAAATACATTGTTATTGAGTGTCAGCCGTGTATGATTGATTGTGGAAAATTCGCACTCGAGTTTTGTCAGCTTTTTTGTTTCGGTAACAACATGACGTCAATGCTTTGCTTCGGAGGGCACGTTAAACTGTCGGTCCCGGCGCTAGCAGTCGTTAAGCCGTGGCGGAGGCCTAAAAACTCCAGGCCACTAACTCTTACGAGCTTGCTTGCTTGGTGAATAATACTGATTTTTTCTATTCCAGGCACAGCCTTCAGAAGAGAGCCTCAAACGAGGCCTCAGCACGAAATGCATGGCGCGTGAGATGTCGTCGTGCATAGCGCACGAGCTGGTCAGTTACGTGGACAAGATGCTTCGGACCGCTTCAGTCCAGCTCAGCGATGACGTCATGATCTTTGATGATAGGTACGTGAGATGAAAGACACTTGGTTATGGTATTCATACGGGTACGACCAAAACACCCTTTACCTATCATTGGAAAAGAATACAAATTGAGCAAAAAGAGCTACGCTGGAAAACTGTACCTTCCATTTTATCAATGATCTTTGTTTTACAAACTTTCATCCTTTCTTCTGGGTCATCTTCAAGAAATAAAGACTCTTATTATTACCTATTACCTATCTCTCTTCTCTCTAAAATTTTTGGGCTACTATAATCAAATGGACTTCTGCAGGCCATTGGATAATAATGTTGATGGTTATGATGAAGTAGTTTTCTCACCTTACCTCTGGCAAGGCAGAAGCTCTGCAGAGACTCTATGAATAATTACTAACGAAGATTTGGTTGTGACGTTTGTGACGCTGTAACTTTGCAAGAGCCAGCATCATCGCACGCTCTTGCAAAGTAACACAAAAATCACTATCAAATCTTCGTTAGTGATTATTCGGAGTAGAGGCTCAGGTTCTGAATGATGACTGAAAATATAAATTTAGTCAAAGTAATTCCTAATTTCTGTCTAATTTACTGAATTTCAGTCACGGCATGGCTGCCGAACTGCCGATCAAACCAGAGTCCCTAGCCAGGGCAGGAGTCTCAGTAGAAGACCAAGCCCAGCAGCTGATTGTAGACAAGCTGTGGAACTTTGCCACCACCCGGTCTTTACGGTACCGAATCCTGGAGAACGCTGATATAGTGATTGCTGGCAAGCAGGACAGGGATTCTACCTTTGGCGTTGGTGAGTTTTTAATAGCTTTTTGAGTGTAGTTTTTGATAATACGACAGGTATTCGACAAGACCTAGTGCAGGAAAAGAGGCTGAAAGGAGTTTTTGATGACTTTATGACTGTCTTTGTCATTTAATTTTGTCAAAAATTCTCCTAGCTATAGTGTGAAGTGGTAGTAACACCGAGCGATACTAGAGGGTGATCAAAAGCTAGAGGAGTTCCACAATGGGAACTATTAGGCAGTTTAAAAGTTTCGTCACCGCTAACTCACGCTAAAAAGAATCAACTCTAAACATTCATACAAAATGAGTATGTGATATTGGCCTTTACATCTAGGTATTTAAGATGATTTATACAGCGTCATCTATGCCTACACTAAACGGGACACTGCAGTGCCTGGGACAGTGTTTAGATGGAGTAGGCTTGCCCAGCACCTATACCTACCATCTTCGTAGCCTAGTCAGCCATATCCACAGGAAAGACATCGTCAATACGTGCGGAGCTGACTAAGCCAAGGGTTTCCTCACGATGTTTTCCTTCACCGTTAAGCTCGTGTTAATGCGCATATAAATTTTCCGAACGAAAAATCCATTGATGCACGGCCGAGATTCGATCCCACGACCTTCGGATCGAAAGTCGAGGCGCAATTCCACTCAGCCAACACGGCTTCTTAAAAAATGAGTATGTAAAATGGAATAACTACTTTAGATAGAAAAATATTTTATGGATCATTATTAGGTACTGCGATCACGATCTAAGGATTTTACTTCAAATTAAGCTCTATTTCATCAAAATATTATTTCTTATCGATATAACGCCTCACCTAAAACCTATTCATCTATCATTGCTAACAACTTTTTGTTAGAACCGTCGGTTCCGACTCTAGCAGTCGTAAAGCCACAACAGAGGCCTTAAGGTGGCCTAAAAACTCCGTCACCAGAGTTGCCCACTAACTCATACGAGCTAGCTAGGCTAGCTAACATTTTTTTCGGTTTTTGAATCATAAACACTTAGTAGACTACGCATGCATATGGGAATCAAAATTTCGAGTGAACTCTTTACCAAAATTAAATCTCGTTCAAAACAGTGTAACCTTATATTGAGAAAAACATGTTATTCACTGTCCATCGTAAAGTTGAGAATGCCTCTAATTTTGTGTGCTCAAAAAATGACTTGTGTGCACATGTGGTAGAGAACGCGTGATACGAACGATGAAAAATTTCAATGGATAAAGAAAGGCTTTTAATAGGGACCAAATACTTAGTGGGGATTTCTGGAGAAAAAAAAATCCTGAAATCCCCACTTCTACGTCGTAGACATGATACATCGTAGCAGTGGAGATTTCTGAAAAAAAAAAACTGAAATCCCCACTGGTACGGATTTCTTAGTGAGGATTTCTGGAATATATCAAAAATATGATTAAAACGCGGTAAAGGGCGTGCATTTTCAGACGGTCTCCACATTAGATTCGAACTCACAGTTTTTTGTAAACGAGATATTCTAGTAGTAGGGGAAATATAATCCAATGCATCCCACCCACTTAGTAAAGCGGAAAACTGAAGCTTTGACGCTAATCCCACCGAAAGCATACAACGTCACGAAATCCCACCAAATCCCATCTAAAATAACGCCTAAGCATTCCTATTTATGCCATTATAACCCTTAAATGTATGGTAGTAAAACTCCAAATTGCTCTGGTAACATAACACGCTTCTCTCTAGTATTAGTACCTACTATTGGTTGAATGTCAGGTAAGATCTCTTAGGTATTGTAACGAGATTTTGCCTTCTCTGATACGTGGTTCAAAAGGGTCTAGGGCAAATTGGATGAAGCCCTTGTCCCACTTTTTTTAACTTGCAATGGTGGAACTTTGTTTGTTACAATACATTTACAATGCAGTTTAAAAAAATTTAATAACGTCATTATAAAGCAGCGGGAATCATTAGTTATTAGACATTTTACTTCGAAAAATGAGTCTTTTTTATGTTGTTTTTAGTATTTACAGGTGTTTACGTAAAAATTGTTACTTTATTTTACGTTTTCGTGACTGCTACTGCATAATAGATTATGATAAAACCAACAAAAGTTATAAAATAACAAAATTAATCTAAAAATTAACTAAATTGTATGCAAATCGGGACCTGAAATGGCCCAACGCCTTTGCTAACATTTTGTTTAGTAAGGTAAGGTTTTAGTACTTAAAGTGGCAAATATTATTATGTTCATATACTTGTAGATGAGCTAAAATAATGTTGGAACTCTACAACATACAAATTCGTATATTATCTTGGTAAATACGAGTAAGTATTTGTTGCTTATTCAAAGCGAATTGGTTTTTTGCTTTCATTTTATGTTTGTCTTACCGACGAATAATGCTAAAAAGCACTGGAAAACTAATTTGGAAAAAAGTTAACAGAAACACTATACTACTTGCATAAGTTATAGTTACGAGCTATTGTTTTTTTTTACTTATTATGATGAAATTACTATGCTCTTGTTTTATATCGAATTTGTGATTGTAATCTGAGAACTCCTTGAAAATTGTAAAACATTGAAAATAAACATATTATCCGTTATCAAAATACCAACAAGTAACAACCTCCTTCGAATTAAAATAAAAACAATCGTTACTTCTGAGTCTAAACTCAAAACAATCGTTACCTCTGAGTCTAAACTCAAAACACTTCAAAATAAATCTTACGAAACCAAAACTCTTAATTTTTGTAACAGAGAATAACAAGACTACTTTTTTGTAACAAAAAATAAAGTTACAAAATTGAGTATCACCCGTTTACCACTGGACGTATTCAATCCATCCGGGCGATCGTAACGCACGACGCTGCGGCATGCGAATGCGGACACAATCGTATGGAGAACGTATAGTATGGTCTCTTGTTCCGTCGCAGTCTGCGTCAGCGGTGAAGAGCAAACGTGGTAAGCCTTGGTCTCGCGATCGTAACACAACGCTGCGGTGTGCAGCACAACGCAGAGTACCGCGTTTGCTCCTCGCCGCTGACGCAGACTGCAACGGAACAAGAGACCATACTAGACGTTTTCTATACGATTATGTGTCCGGCGCCGCATGTCGCATACCGCAGCGTTGCGCATTACGACCGCGAGACCAAAGCTTTACAATGACCATAATTTATTGCCCGTAGATAGTATTATATTATCTGTGCCCGTAGGTATAACTCGACCTGACATTGATATACATTACCGGTTACTAAACACACCAGTGGTTCGACGTCCATTACCGGCTTCATTATGCAGCGACTGTGACAGCGGTCTACTAATTAGAGCTTTAGGTGACGTGTATTTGGAAGTGAGATAGATAGGTAATATTTATTTGATAATCTCGTTGATGCTAATCGGATTCATTTGAAACTGTCAATTCCTAAATGGTAAAAAAATGAGAAAATGAAAAGGATATTGTTAAAAAAAATAACCTTTGGTGTGCTGGAATGCAAATCCACGTAAGACAGAATCATCATCATCATCATCATCCACAGCCTGACTTCACCCACTGCTGGATATAGGCCTCTCTTTTGATAAGACAGAATACATTTTCTTTATTGTCTGCAATTCATGCATACTAAAGGTTAAAAAGTAGGTAAGCTGTATTATAAATCTGTAATAAAAAAAATACCAATCAAATGCAAATTGTAAAAAGTTGTTTAATTTTTAATACAGTACGTACAAGCTACTAAAAGACAAAATGTAGGCATTGGTAGTAAGTACATAAAATTTTGCAATCGTAAAAAGTGGTTTCACTTCTAATGCTGACTGTACGTACGTACAAGATACTAAAGTCATAATATAGGCATTGGTACCTATTGAGTGAATACTGGTGAGAACAAAATCCCCTAATTAACTATTAAGTTATACGTGTGCACTAGACGGCCACCCAAGGACCCAGCGGTTCGTATGTAAGAAACTTATTGTAGTTCACTTTTATCAACCACTTTCAGATGTCCAAATAACCAACGACAGATCAACAATTTTTAACACAATCAATAGCTTTTACATATAAATAAATGGTAGATATCTTAGTCATTTAAAAATGTGTTAAATCGATTTAATATGACCGATAATCTTCCTAAAAGAAAATAAAGATATATCATGATGATAAAGTTCGTATTTTAGACTGTCGCATTTCTTTTAGGAAATATCAGTTTTAAACTTTTAATGTTTTTTTTCTACTGATTTTTACTTTTAACGACTAAAGCTTAGTTAAAAAAGCTTTTTATGCTATTTTGCTGAGTTTCCTTCTAACGACTATTAGACGTTAAGTGCGTTCGTGATTTTAACCTAATTAGATAAAAGAGTCGGTATTGATTTTTTCCGTCTGTTTAACCTTTTTTGCGCATTATGATGTTTGTGAAAACAACAGTCGTCAGAAAAATACTTGTGTTACAGTAATTGGGTAAAAATATATTTGGAAAACATTATTGTCTCACATAAACACACACAATTCTCACAGTTAAAGAAAATCCGTAAAATTCTTTTCACTGCTATTATAGATTATTCTGATGCAACAGGAAACAAAAATGAAAAAAATATCTAGCGAAAAATCCTAAAGAAATCTTCAAATTCGTTGACAGTACTGAAATTCGATTCTCCTTAGCTAAGAGGAGCCAAGTTAACATTTTACGATAAAGAATAGGAAACAAACTAAAATGTATAAAAACTAAATTTTGAAACGAAAAAGCTTTTATAAGATATTAATTCTTTTTCAACACACTTGCTCATAAAGTGGCTCTATGGTCACCGCAATTAGGCGCATAATGACACCCATAATCAAACTGTGACTTTTTCATTGCTATAACTCACTAGTGAGTTATAGATTTTTTTTTTAAATTTTATTGCTTGAGTAGCTTTGCTACTAAAAAAGTTTTTATTCAAAAAAAAAATCGTGTTCAATAGAACAAATAAATGAATGAAAATAAATAAAAAAAAAACCTCATCCCTTTAGTCTGTGGCCGATCGCAATGCGCGCGCATAGGAAAACTGATTAATTTCTCCCGCCATAGCGAAACATTTTTCACAACGCGTTTTCACTGTTGAAATTATACTTATTTTATTGTTATTTTATTCACAAGTGTGTTGAAAAACGTCGTATGATACACGTGTGTATTGATGATTACCGTTCTCGGCTTTCTCAATGGCACCTCGGCGGTAATCACCAATGTACCACACTAGTACCATAATGTACTATTGTGATTGCAGAATGTTTTTCTGAGCTAGAGAAACAAATATTAGAACGCATTTTACTTACCAAATATTAATTTACTTCAATATTTTTTCAGCTCGATAAAACAAAATTCGTAAGATGTTCTTATAATTATCTTACGCCAATTAATTTACAAAATGGCGGAAATTTAATTACTTACCTGTGTTTACAAAGAGGCCTTAAATTTTGAGAGAAGTAAACACGGTGATGTAAAAGTTAGGAAAAAGATTGGTAAAATTTTATCTTAATTTTCGCCAAAGGAAGTTATAAAAATAGATTTGCAGAGGATTTATTTTTCTCAAGAAATTATTACAATTCACGTGTCGAGAAAACTTATAAAAATACTTTTAAAATGTAGATGTAGTTTAGTTCTAACATCAGTGAGCGAGCGTGCTTGATTATTAAGTATATCAATATCATTTAAGGTAAACTAGGTAGATACTAGGTTAAAATAAGAGTTTGTAACTGTGTTTATAATAACTTTTATTCTCTTCCAGATGTATCAGTAAAGCCACATCAGTTTGTAGAGACTGGAAGACAGCGTAACAAGAACATGGGCCCACTCCTAGCAGCTGCTGCCATGAAGTTCGGACTCCTTGGAGCCTTGACCTTCAAAGGACTGACTCTCATGGTCGGGAAGGCACTTCTGATTTCCAAGATTGCCCTACTCCTGGCCACAATCATCGGATTGAAGAAGCTTTTTTCACGAGAGGTAGACTAAATAAATCCTTTAGAAATTTTCTTGGTTTTTTCTTTATCTGCACTTTTATTGAATTTTTGCAAATCGCACGAGTTCTTTAGCCACACTTAGCACGAGCTTCAATTTTCTATTGAATATACCTACTTTTAGTTTACCGCACCTCAAGTTCAGTGTCGTCACTTGCATCAAGCATGGACTCAAGCATATCAAGCATGTTTTTCAAATTAGCAAATTAAAAATTTGTTTTCATTTTTGTCTTGTGCCAAGAAAGTTTAGATATTTTTTTTAACGTTTGACTACTCTTTAGACAATAAAAATTCTGGGTGCTTATAGTTTTGATTTTTTTTTGTCTAAATAAATGAAATTTTAAATTATTATTTTTTTATAACAAAAGTAACATCATTGTATTTTTATAATGTTGTTATTAAGCGATGGCGCACACCTGATGACAAGACGTCGTTATCGTGTCCGTAGTGACATGAATATAAAATATTATTTTAAAAAGCATGCTGCCAAAAGAGATTTTTCGTTATTTTATTCTTCATACGCTGTTTCCGTTTGTAACTTTTATACTGCTTTCGTTATAACTGAAATAGCATATAAGAAAAAGCATATTTAACAAAAAAGCTCATAAAACAACTTACTCTACAAAAAATATTTTTTTTCTCTCCCTAGCTACACGACGCGACGTTTTGCCTTAGTTTTGATGTAGTTTGACGCTAAATGAAACATTATTATTTCAAAAATTCATCACAATATTTTGTTTCCTTTCTAGCACCACGGCACTGACAAGAACTTCTCAGGTATTCATATATTAGAATATTCGTCTTGACTTTTATCTTTCCCATATTTTCAGTTTTATTTTCACAATTCTCTAAGGTATGATAAACGTCAAACTATTTAAATATACACCTTTGATGTTACTGGCTTGACATATTTCTTTTTTTATTGCTTGGTTATCTTGATAAAAACGACTGTTCCGAACAGTCTAGCACCTTAAGTAATAACAAGGACATTTATTTACATAAGCACCTATTTGGTTTTTTTATTATGCGGGGTCTATATAGTAATGAAGCGTTTCTGAAAAACTGTAGTTTCATGAACATTATAGATGGCGTGTCAAAGAATCGTATAGTCTTTTAGTAAAAACCAATAAATGAGGTAGAGAACTGTCAGTACAAACATACTAAATAAATAAATAAATAAATATTCACGGACACTTAACACAACGCCTTCTAGTCCCAAACTTAGCAAAGCTTGTACTATGGGAACTAGATGGCTGATAGAATACACACATACATTTTTTTTTTTGTAAATACATACTTATAATACATAGAAACACCCAGACACAGAACAAACATCTATGTTTACAACACACAAATGTTTGTTCTCAGTGGGAATCGAACCCACGACCCACAGCACGGAAGGCAGAGCTACTACCGACTGAGCCATGACGCCTGTCAAGGCTCAGTACTTGGCTTGATACGTATTTTCGATAAAAATTCAGCTTCATGCGTTCATCGCAAATGTTAGATGAATATTTTTACAGATCCCACCCACGTGTCACGGGCTTATTCGCATTTTAATTAACTAACTTTATTTGATTGTGTTCTATGTTGATGTCAAATTAAATGCCACTTATTATTACACTCAAAACAAACATAATTTTAATAAAATTAGCAGTCTTTGTCCGCCATTACTTATTGGTAAGAGATGTCACTAGAGACAGACTGGCGAAACTCTCGAACTAGACTCGTGCTTTCTAAAAACGAACAATGTATGAAACGGGGGTCAAAATTTGAATCACGTTTCATACTAAACGAGATTTTCAGTGTGTAATTTTGGTAGAATGGGAGTCCCGCTTCTTCTTACGTAGGAACTACGTATTACATAATATTCTTGGACTATAGAACGTTGATTATGTTTTGACATACATCTCTGAGTTTTCGGCTGTTACGCAGAGTTGAAAGCCGTCAGGATTTCAAAGTTTTTATGTGAGGAGGGTAATTTAATTAATACTTTAACCTAAATATTTTTTTTTATTAAATGTGTCTACGTGAAGCATAATTATAGCAAATACTCCTCGCCAATTTACCTAATTTAGAAGATGTCACAAGAGTTTTAGATGAAAATCCAATTTGTGACACCTTTTATCCAATTAACTGACAGATTGTCAGACACCTCATTTTTGATCAAGAAATGATTCCTACTATAAAATAATGTTATTTTTACAGTAGGTATAATAATTAGAATGGCAGCTTCCTACTTTAGACAAACTACTTATAATGACACGCATAATTTGTTCTAAAGTTTCATTGAAATTGGTCCAGTAGTTTAGGCGTGATCCGCGAAAAAACAAACAGACAAACTCGATTTTCGGAATCAGAATTGTTTATTTAGTAGATCTCCATATTTAGTTTATCCATATCTTTAATTTTAGTTTTTGGCTTTTTTACAGTTTTAGAATAGTATAGATAGATAGATTACTAGCTACCGCCCGAGACTACGTTGGCTTCCCGTGAAAGAGTAACAAACATCCATACATTCCTACAAACTTTCGCGTTTATAATATTAGTAGGAAGTAGGATAGGATATTTTGGCTACCTACATTGGTTTTGGTACGTATATTTTGTGGCATGCTTGAGTTTACATCTAATATGTTGTTCCTTGTTCTCCTTGGCTCTTTATTTCTAGCACTCATTTGGTATGGTCACTGACTTCTACATTCTATGTACCATTTTCCTTTGGTTTTTTGGCAATATCACCCAGCCTAGTTTTTTTTTAGCTTTCTCTATCTTAACACTTCTGCGGTACCTCGTAGCATTTATATATCAACGGTTTGGAGATCCAGATGTCACGGAGAACAACCTGGATAGTTATTTTAAAGGTATTTCAAAGGGTTTACTGCACCTAGAGAAAACAGGTTCTAGGTAAACTGGCCTTCTGTAAAATAGTACATTATGGTACTAGTGTGTATCATTGGTGATTACCGCCGAGGTGCCATTGAGACCCGAGCCGTAGGCGAGGGTCTTAAGAAAGCCGAGAACGGTAATCACCAATACACACGTGTATCATACGACGTTTTTCAACACACTTGTGAATAAAATAACAATAATTTCAACAGTGAAAACGCGTTGTGAAAAATGTTTCGCTATGGCGGGAAAAATTAATCAGTTTTCCAATGCGCGCGCATTGCGATCGGCCACAGACTAAAGGGATGAGGTTTTTTTTTTTATTTATTTTCCGCGCTTAGGGTTTGCGCCTATTCTGCCACGTAAAAATGGGGAATTTAAAGTTTTCTTTTATTACAGAGAAAACAAAAGTTATATTTGAGTGAAAGTTTTATTTATTAAACACGTACGAGTTAAAATTATCTATTTAAATAAGAAGTTGCATGAAATGAGCAAGCAATAGGAACATTCATTTATTTGTTCTATTGAACACGATCTTTTTTTTGAATAAAAACTTTTTTAGTAACAAAGCTACTCAACCAATAAAATTTAAAAAAAAATCTATAACTCACTTGTGAGTTATAGCAATGAAAAAGTCACAGTTTGATTATGGGTGTCATTATGTGCCTAATTGCGGTGACCATAGAGCCACTTTATGAGCAAGTGTGTTGAAAATATTGTTAAAAACTTCAAAAAAAGCAGGAGGTTCTCAATTCGGTTGCATTTTTCTTTTTTAATGTTTGTTACCTCAGAACTCAGTCATTTATGAAACAATAAAAATTTTTTTTTTTTGATAATTTCCAAATTTGTCCCATACAAATTTTATTAAAATCGGTTGAGTAGTTTGGCAGTTAAAGTAAAGTCAAAGTATATTTATTTTCAGAATTACATGTGTGTGTAGTGGTGATATAAAGTAGCATTATATCAATGTATATAAGAATAACTGGAAAAAACACGCCATGTACACGACTTTGCGTATTTTGCTTTGGTGTGACTGTTTTGTGGTGCTTAACCTATGGAACAGTCACAATGAACTACCATCACCATCATCATCATTTTATGATGAAGGCATACCAAATTGAAGTCGGTTTTTCAAGTTTTTAAACTTATGAATTATACCTATCTTAATGGTACGCGTCCACTGGGTCGGACTCGGAGCGTGCACAAAATGAAACCTATCATAACATACCTTGCTATTTCCAGGGTCACAGCCATGAATAAGATGAACACGATTATGATGATGGAGATTAACGAAGACTGATACTGGCAAAAAGCAACTAACACAAAAGGAAATCAGAAATATTACACTGTCTTAGCACCATAAACCGAAAGAGAGTGATAATTCTGTCAGAAAAAAATACAGAGAACTGGATGTTAATAATAATATAAATCATTATGTGAATGTTAAATTTTAACATACCAGTTCTTTGATTTTGTAAAAAAAAATAACCAAATAACGAATGTAAATAACCATTTATTTATTTAAAAACTAGTTACTTGTGTACTAACTTTGTACATGGCAATGTAATTTCGCATTTACCAAGGCAGCGTTTTGGTCTGACGATATTAATTTATTTAATTTATTAATTAATGTACTAACAATTATTTATTGTGAATTAAAATGAATGATCACTGAACCTATTTATTTAGCTACTGACAATTTAACCCCTAACCCCTTAAGATATTTAAATTAATTAACAATGCTTGAATATTATTTTAAAACACTAATATTACAATCTTCTTCTCTAAATGTATAAAACTCTTTTGAAGCTGACTGATAATCAACGCACAGTCTAAACCATAAGTCCTAGAGGTATGAAATTTGGAGGGTAGTATCCTTATTTAAAAAGTCACACTCTAAAGGCTCGGAACGCGAGCAACGCCGCGGGTGACGGCTAGTATTTAATAAACAGTACACTGCATGTCCTATGCAATCTTCTAATACATTTATAGTTACGTTCAAAGTACGTACCCTTTCATTTTAAGGATGATAGCTTAATTTAACAGTCAAAGTGATATTTTGAAGTTGAACGATTAGTATAACATTTTCATCATTATTTAATGAGGATGTGCCCTGTTATACATTGCACTACGTTAATCGCTATGAGATAATTTTGTAAGTATCGGGAGTAGCAAATCTAGAACAAAAGTCTGTGTTTGGCTAATTTAATAAGGTACTATGAATTTAATGAAAACTAATATTCAAATACAAAGCAGAATGTAAAATTAGGGTAAACGTGGTAATATATAACTAGCTTATTAAGTTCTAGCTGAAAACCCGTCTGATTTAGTCTCGTTAGTACCTACCTACCTATTTAAAGTACTAAATAGGTATTGTTTGACTGTCGAACGACTTCTCAGACACTGAGCAGATTTTTTGAGAAGCTTGGTCTACACCAAGCCCGTGCTCGCACGTCGAGCTTCTCAAAGAATCCGCTCAGTGTCTCCGTACAAATCAGCGCCCACTGGTGTGCTGAGCCCGTAGTTTGTGCATATGTTTTACTTTCGACTAGATTATAGCACACGCAAACGCATTCGCAAAGCGATAAATTTTGTTGGGAATCGCATAGTTCCAAAATCTTCCGCTAGAGGCGCTTATCCGGGTTTCATACAAAATTTCTCGCTTTGCGAATGCGTTTGCGTGTGCTATAATCGAGTCGAAAGTAAAACAAATGCACAGACTACGGGCTCTGGGCGTCAGACGTTTCACTCAAACACGTACTAGACCCTTAGGAATATTAATGAGCAAAACGTGATGATGATGAAATCTAGAACTCAATAGGCAGTCATTGTTATGGGGACTAAACCAGGCTCCTACTAAAAATGTACAGTAGTGTTTATTGACTATTGCTTAGTCGAGGCTGGGTTGAAACAACACCGGTAATTATTCTTTAGATTCTTCTTCTCTTCGTTAATGGCCTGTGTCCGTCATTTCAACAGACAATTTTGCCCATGTCAAGTGTTAAAATTGTAATAAATAAATCAAGTCAAGTCATTTGTCAAGTCGGCTGTCGTTTGTTTTGAATAGAAAATGGTGGTTTTTCTCTTCAAAACCTAACACGAATTTTCACATTCAGAAAAACCACTTTACACACATTTATTCCAATGGCTCACACTTTATGTTACGACCTAAGTACTATTGGTTAAAATTCCACCAAAATTAAACAACAATACTCACAATAACACAAGAAAAACTATTAAAATAAAAGTGCTATGTGTCGTTTCAAAAAATGTCAAAACTCATTCTTTAGATTAAAAAAGATTTCTGTGCATGTTTTTGACGTTTGAAGTACAACAGATAATATTTTATCTGACAGCGTTATTTGGAGTTGGTTAAACTCGGCCTTAAATTAGTAAATCAAAAAGGGTATAAAATTAAATATTAATAGTGACTTAGTAAGATAGATACCTCAAAGATGAATATGGTCTCTGCCTATATCATCTTAATAGCCTACAAATATCAACTATAACTAAGTCAACTTTGCTCTTACATGCACATTGTGTGCAAGAACAGAACCTTTAAAGCCAAAATTGGCTATTCAAGTCACCTTAGAGCCCATCATAGGCAACAAGCATCAACAGTTTCGTCGTAGCCGAAACCGGCCAAGACATCAGATCATCTTAGCCTAGTATCACATAGGCCTACTTCATGTTATACCTACCTCCGCGCGTCATGGCTCAGTCGGTAGTAGCTCTGCCTTCCGTGCTGTGGGTCGTGGGTTCGATCCCCACCGAGAACAAACATTTGTGTGTTGTAAAACATAGATGTTTGTTCTCTGTGTGGGTGTTTCTATGTATTATAAGTATGTATTTACAAAAAAAATATGTATGTATGTATTCTATCAGCCATCTAGTTTCCATAGTACAAGCTTTGCTTAGTTTGGGACTAGAAGGCGTTGTGTTAAGTGTCTGAGAACCTATTATATTATAATTTTAGCGTACACATACTATTTGGTAATTTACATAAGGGCCAGCATGCTTAGTGTGCTCGTTTTACGTATACAACAAAATTGACGTAAACTATATTTTGTATAGAGATTGAGCAGCGCCCCCTAGCGGGAAGTTTACAAGACTGATGGTTCTCCATACAAAATTATAGTTTACGTGACATTGCAATAAACGTCAAACGTAAACTATAATTTTGTATGGAGAATCAACATACTAGGCATGTTTAGAGTCAAGCAATTCCAAGCAGGGTTGTAGACTTCTCTGTCTACAGACTACATCAAAGAGAAAATTATACAACCTAATATAGGTTGTATAAATGTCCTTCCACCAATACCACCAAGGACTGCCACTGAGTGGCATACTGAACCCAGCAAGAAGGCGACGCGGCAGATCTGAAAGAAGAGGAGGGACGAACTTGACCACTTTTTGACTGACTGGCAGAGCGTAGCCCAAAATCGGAGTGTGTGGAAAGAATGGGGGGAGGCCTTTGCTCAGCAGTGGGACTCAAAGGGCTGAATATAATAATAATAAGGTTGTATAAAAAATTTCACTGAAAAATGTCGCTGAATACGTAACCTAGGTTACGTTCATCGCTCCAAACCTCTTTTTACGCTACATTCATAAATAATTTAAGAATATTTCTTCAGAATTTTCTAGCAGATCTATCCCAAGTAAGATTGGGTCCAAATGAAATCTGGAGCACATTTCTACATACAGGCAATATTAAATTCTTGTTACGCTTCCAATGGTTCAGAAATACGCAGTGAGGCACTTGACTGAATAATTGACCGAGCGAGCGAAGCGTTTCCGCTTCAAGGCGTAGATTTCTTCTGTCAGTTTATCGGTAGGTACTCCTCTAAAAGTCGTATTTTACAACCGATCTGAACGATGTTAGGATTTGTAACTAAATCATCCTACATGGTAGCTATCTGTGTATCTGTGTCAATAAAAAACAATTGCTCTGTGTCGAGGACAACCCTGTGTTTTATTAGGTTATGGGCCCTGTGTACTTGTATGCTTGGTATGCAGGTTTTACGACTTCATAGTTGTTTTTTCGGTCGGTGATTTTTGGTTAGAGTTTTTAAAAATAAAAAAAAAGGGTGCCGGATGTTTCCGCTTTAAGAGATTTGATTTTAATTTGTTCTTTTTTATCATCAATATATATAAAACTCTTTTAAAGCTGACTTAGAATCAACGCACAGCCTGAACTATAAGTCCTAGAGGTATGAAATTTAGAGGGTAGTATCCTTATAATTATAGTGTAGGGGTGCACTAAGAAAGGAATTTTGAAACGTCACACTCTAAAGGGTAGAACGCGAGCAACGCCGCGGGCGACGGCTAGTACAAAATAAATGTAAACGTTTTCTAAGGAAATCAGTGGCTTTCATAGCAAGCTATGAAAATACTTACTTTTACTCTATGAATTGAAATTAGCTACCTATTCAATTCAGTTTATAAAGGGCATCGTCCATTGGTGCGACTCGTCGATTCAGAAATGTTTGTATACTCCTGCTTTTATCGCTTACTTTTATCATAATTACAAAATACTGTAGAGCTCTTTTTAGAAAATACATAACATAATATGATACTTATTCTCTGGCTTTTCTTCATTGCTGCTAACTAACAATAATTTAGTGAGCAGATTGTCTCTCAGTTAGTCTCATAAGAAAATATTTTGCTCTATTTAATTCGTGCATAAATTGTTCAAAAATGTACGTTGCTACGTACAAAAATTTTACGTCACGAATCTCATTGGTCAGATTACCAAATACACTCAATTATATAGATCTAACCTGATTTTATATTCCTTTAGTTTCAAAATATTGTGATAATTGTGGGTTACGCTGGCCTGGCTCCATACTGGCCTATCCCCGATGTTGATTACCGAATAGTTACTACGTCGTCAATGGACAGTACAACTAGCCCGACAAAGTATATACATAGTTCAAATGGGACGCATTGCACGTATCGCGATAGTGAGCGTGAATCCTTATGAAAATGAAAAAGTTCATAAAGAATCAAGGTTCATCAGACTCATAAATAAAACAAGAGGCACTTATTTACTTTATATTACTTTTATATTTTACTTTTCTAAGTGCTGAATAAATAAATCTTATTACAACGCTTATTATACAAATAAATTACTTATAGTCTAAAGTCGACGGGCTCACACTATCGTAGACAAGAGTAGTTCAGTCTTAAAAGTTAAAAGCACGACGTATCGCTTCAAATCCTGAACCGCGCCAAAATGGAAGGAATTTGAACTTTTGCAAAAAGTCCAGCAATTTAAAACAATACGTCTGCTCACGCCAAATGCCAGATTACCACTGATGGAAAAATATAAAAGGCCCGATTTGACAGTATTTTTTTTTTTCAAATTACTGCCAGTATCTCTAAATGCTACACTCGAAACTGTCAAATCAGCCATTTTATATCTCCCCCGTGAATTCTATTCGGATCAAGTCATCTAGTCGTGGTAATCTGACATTTGACGTTTTGTCATCGCCACTTGATCCTGAAGCGATGTCCAATTTTGTTATTGCGTTGGTGCCATGTTCATTTGGCCATACATTTGTTCTGGCTGAGCATACATTTGGTTGGGCTGCCCATACATTTGTGGCATAACATACATAGGCATGGCCATGGTCTGGGCGTCATTGAGTGGCGGGATCATTGGGTACCCGAAAAGGATTCTGAAGAAGCGCGTGATTGTCCATAGAACATTGGACGTCTCCGGAAGCCTGCACATAATGATAGAAAATTATAATATATTGAAAATATCAATTCAAACGTAAAAGAAAGCTCAGACTGAAACAATAATTTACAAAACCAATTAAAAGAAATAGTCAAAGTAATTCATCTTGTATATTTATTTCATTAAATTTTATAAAACCAGTGATTTTAATAACTTTATTTAAAAATATAATTCTCTGAGCTTTTTTGAACGCATTCGCTACATCAGAATAACAAACACTATTACTAGTTGCATTAGTTTAAGATCACTAACATTCCAGAAAAGTCACATTCTGAACTCCTTAGATTTAAATAATTCTTTTTTTACTTCTTTCTTTGGACTTTCTGCAATCTTAGTGTCAATAAGTACATTGCGTGAGACATTTTCATTGATATTTACAATTGCAACCCTTTCTAGTTCTTCACAAAAGTTGATGGCTAGAATAACAATATTCACTTATGTTTCAGAACTAATAAATACCATCACCAATATACCACGAATCTAAATAGGCGAAAAATGCTTCGCTAAATGCAGTATAAGTAGTATTATTTTATTTAGTTTTATTATACATTGCAATTTTAAACAGTTTCTTTAGTTGTGCTATCTGGTTTTGACTCATCGGCAGACTCATGTGTTATTGCTTGATCTAGTATTATAGTTGTATTCTCCTGTTGAGAGTCTGTAGTTTCAGTATTTTTATCTGTGTTTATAATTTCAGTCATATTTTGATTATCTGTTTCCATAATCGGTGGCGTTTTATTTTTATTTTTCTTTACTCTTTTTATTTTATATTTTTTAGTCTCACCTTTAATGTAGTGATTATGCACTTCTTCTCCAACACCCAGAAGACCATCAAGAATATCAACACTCATTATAAGAATGTTGTAAACTGTGGTATAATAGGAGGGTACTTTACGTGACTTTAAGTTATTTTTTAGATATGATTCTGTAATGTCATTTGGACGATCGATTAAACTAGTCATAAGATCATCATTAAACAATAATGAAAATATTGAGGAAATGTCAAAAAAACCTCGTTTTTCAGTTAGAGTTTCTTTACTTAAAACTTCTTCACGTAGAGGATCTTTACTTTTAGGAATATGTATGGATTTTGGGATATTAGACAGATCTCTTTTTATTCGTTTACGTCGCTTTGTATGAGGCTTCTTACGAAAAAACCTTCTCATGGCTTTCCTTCCAAGATTATCCTGTTTATTTTTCAAACTATTAGTGTCGTTATGAGGCACTACATTATTTAAAACTAAAACAGGTCTCCAATCACTGTCTACAAAAGGTTGATATTTTTCAGTGGTTGTTGAACTAGTAGTTGTTTGCATTTTTCTGTATGGAATTAATCTACTGTTATTTGGTTTTGTATGATAATAACTAGGATTTATAGCATATTTAACTCTGGGATAGTAGTATGTGTTTGGATAGTTATATTTATATTTCTTAGTTTTTATATAATCGTGTAAGTCTTTGTTGTGTTTTAGCCTATCCAAATCAACTTTCAGCTCAGAGTGCTTCTTAGGTGTAGTTCTGGTTTTCCGAAAATTTTTCCTTTGAGCTCTGATAAATCTCGGCTGCGGTACTAAAAATTCTTTAGGTTTTTTTATGTCCACAGGATCTGCTTCTACGCTCTTAGCTGTAGATACATCGGAACTGAGACCCCTGACTGTCGGCATAGCGCCATAGAGTACATTAGTGATTGGACTGATGACGTTTCTGAAGGTACTGATGATCGGTTCCAGGTATCTGAGTATGGCAGACTTACCGTCCCATCGTTGTTCCGCGTTTGTTGAGTTTAGAAAGAGTTGTGTTGGCGCTTGTTGCGACTGCTGAGCTCTTGCGTCTTGTGATAAGATGTCGTGCGTTTGTGCTTGTGCAGCCATTGCTGTTGGGTTGTACATCTCCTGTGACGCGAATTGTGGGCTCACTCCGGCAACGGAGTATGCGTGCGATGAAGCGCTCGGAAAATCGATGGGATATTGCGAATAAAGATACGGATGGTTTTGTAAACCGACGCTGGAATACAAAGAATAGTGAGTTTAGTGTTTGTTAGATGTGTATTGCTCGGAATGTTGTCATTGTCAGGAACTGGTCAGGTTGAAGTCCGATGTTAGTCCTGTTAAATGTCAGCTCATCATGTTCTGTGTTTAAAAGCGCCAGCACGTGTTTCGGTGATATCATGCCAGTGAATTTTGTGTTTTTAACAAGTCGCTGGAGTTGATTACTCAAGTCAGGAATATTTCTCACGTCTTCGTCAGTGGTTTTATTCCTCGCCCCTAATGTCAACGTTTCCATTTTTTTTTATTATAAAAGTAATTATATAAATAATAACGCTTTTATTTGGTGTTCTCGTTGAGTTTCCTTAAAACCTAACAAATACTTCTTTGCGAAAATACTCTTTTACAAATTCAAAGTGTCTTTCTACAATAGTGATAGAAGTAATACTTCATTTGATAGAACTTTGTCTTTGCTAAACCCTTTGTCTGAAGTAAATAATAAATTGTAAACGACAATTCTACTTGTAATTATTTAAATTATGAAGAAAACGCTTATTTACTGGTTTGTAGATATACCGGGTGCAATAAATATACTTCCAAAAACTGAAGTAGGTACTCACTCATTAATATCAACAACATACGAATTAACAACAATGTGAGGATGATCTCGAAGGTTTCACGAGTGTTATTTTTACTCCCTGTACTATTAAGAGTTTTCTTTTCCATTATTTCAATTAAATTATCATTATTTCACTTGGGAAACGACTTTTTACTTTGGTATTATCCTAAGAAATTACTAAAGATTAATTAGTGGAAAGTGAAAGAGGAAAATGGTATTTTTTCTGAAAAAGGAAACTTTCAGTATTTATTTCCTTTTTAGGTATCTTCAAATCGTTTAGTGTAAGTGACTTGTGTTCAAATTTTTAATTCTCTCAAATTTTTCATCAACTTTAAGTGGAATTTATAAGTAGCAACATCTCTCGTAAGTCACAGTAAGGCAACTCATTTATTTAGGTTTTTTTAAAGGTTTAGGTATAAAATTTGAGATAACAGATGCTCTTTATAAAACCTAGTGAAAATAGTTAAGAAAATAGGTATGGTTATGTTAAGATATCAGTGACTTTGCATTTTGTAATTCTTATGTCATCTTAACCAAATCTTAAATCGCCTTTAAGATTAAATCATTTTTGTCGGGGAAAACGTTAATTTTTTTTATAAAATTTAATGTAAAAAATTTGCATTTTCTCTTCAATGTTATTAATGTACCATCTGTTAGAAAACTGAAGATGTCAATCAGTGCGTATCAAAATATACAGTCAGTCAATCAAGTCATGCTCTATATTTTATTACATTAACATTGTTTATACACAGAAAAACGGAAAAATTTCAAGCCAATTAGTATTATTAATCACTATTATAGCTAGCTATTTACAGAAAAGGCGATAACCGAAGAAAATTCCAAGAATTTTCGAGAACAACTTTTTATCTTTTTTGGAAAAATGTTTGCTTCCATGAAAATATGATTGTTTTAAAATAAAATTTTCTATCACATACATAGATAGATAACCTATGAAAATATTTTTACAAAATGAAAATAACTTGCTCTCGAAAACTTATGGCATTATCTTCCGTATTTTAGTTGTTTACTAATACTTGTTTAAAAAGTCGTCGTGATTTTTCAACATTTATGCTCAAAGCTAAGGTTAAGTCTGATTGAGTGACCTTATACATACAACCTTGAACTTTGGTTTTATTTTAATCTAAAGGTTTTTTCCTTTGCTTTTTTAATTAATAGAAAGTTGTCGCGAAATTAAAGCCTCTTTGTTATGTTTCTGACAAAAACAACACAAAGCTATATTTTCCTAAATTTTTTTGATAAATTTTTTGTAATTTGAATTTCCAGAAATTCCAAAATTTTGTCATAAGCGGACCTTTGTTTTTTAAGATTGCTCCTAGGTTTATAGATTTTTTTCTTTATTTCACATAAAAAAGAAATAAATTTACAACAGAAATATGTATCAAAAACTCACCCAGTGCTGTAGGACTCATACAGTTTCTTAGCCGCCATGCCCATGGTGACCATCAGAGCCAGCTTGCTTGCCACGAATGCCTTCATCGTCAGAGCTGTGACCATGGAGAATGCGAATATCACGGCTCCCGTTGTCTTCATCCCAAAGAGCAGGGGGATGAGCGCTTGGAATACCTTCTTCTTCTGTCTCCTTCCTGGAATTCAATTTATTGGCGATTAGTAAAGCGTAACTTCAATATTCGTTAAAAAATTTATTGATTCTATCTGTAAATAATAGATTAACATATTTGTAATGAATAAGCCACAAAGAACAAAACACGGTAAGAAAAAAAAACACGACATAGTTTATGCAATAAGTTCTAAAACGTGTTAATGAGCCCACTATGCGAATGAGTGAGTGAGCTCGATGGGATTTTTTTTCCCATCTGGTCCACTGGTGGGCCGGCCGATGGGCTCAATGGGAATAACCCATTTTATTGTAGTGGGAAAATAATTAGCTCAATAGTAGTGATGTCATCTTGAAACGCAAAACAAAGCATATGAGCTTCCAGCAATCCAATGACGTCCTTGGATTGAGGTCAATGGCCTGAAGACATTGAATTGCTGGAAGTCGGTAGCTGAAGAAGGCCAAGTTTTCTCAAAACCTTTTTGGATAACTATGTCCTTATATTCAATTAAAAGAAGCTAAATTATTTTGTAATGCCATTTTACTCTGTAAATAAACTCTTGCTTGATTTAACAATAACGCATCAAACTAGCTGTAAAATACAACAAACTTACAATACACATCATCAACCGACTCTACATTCAATTCTAAGCTTTACACCTTCGAGATAAAGACCACAAAATATCTTGTTTTTCTTTACCACGTGCATAATTTTACCTAGAACGTTCACGCTATATTTTTTATCTCCAGAAAGATTTTCCGAGCGATTTTGTGTCTTACTCCCGTGTGATAAGGATCTAGTTTAGTGGGTATACTAGAAGTGGTGAAGTCGTTGTTGGTTCGTTCATTAGTGCCGCTTCAACAGTGATAAGTGTCAAATCGATTCGTGTCCGGTTGCAAAGAAAGTTGGCACGTACAATATCACTTCCGTAGGTAGTCGTAACCACAGAGTAATTAATAATGTGACGTAGTAAGCCTTTTTTTTTTTTACGTGAGGAAATCCATCATGGATACCTATTGCTTGTTAGAGCAGTAGGTTATGTCAGACTGTACTGACTAAAACCTCACTGTCCGTCGGGCACTTTGACGTAGTAAGCCTACCCCTTTATTGAACGAAGGTGCGATCTAGATCTTAAGCGCGACCAACTAAAAGCTAAACCGCCTTCAAACATCAACTATAATTACGTTAATGGCGCTCTTACTTGCACATTGTGTGCAAGAACCTTCAAAGCCAAAATTGGCTATTCAAGTCACCTTAGAGCCCATCATAGGCATCAAGCAGCAACAATGTCGCCGTAGCCGAAACCGGCCAGGAAGACATCATCATCATCATCATCATCACCCCTTTATTCATAATAATATTATTATGTCATTTTAAAGCGACTTTAAAAAAAATACCTAAAGGCCCAATTACACCATACCATTTTCTTGTACGTACCAGTGCAATAATTGAATGCAATAGTTGAAGCGCCATAATTGACGTTCAAGAATTGTATTGACACGCGAATATATTAAACAAAGTTGAATGCAATTATTGACCACCACCAAGGAAAGTTTTGAAACAAAACTTGTATACCAGATCAAATAATGTTACGTGTTGTTTACACCATGCAATTCAATTATTGCACTGGTACGTACAAGAAAATGGTATGGTGTAGTTGGGCCTTAACATTGTCACTTGCATGACAGCGAAAAGAGATGACAACAGATTTAGCAATAATTTTAGTTAATTCAGCTTTAGAAGACCAATATGAATTTATCCCGTCTTTAAACAAGTTAACTTTAAAAATAATTTAATACGTTTAAAAAATAGAAAAATAGACTTCAATTTGACTACATTCCGGCTCCATCATAAAGTCAGGCATCATGGCTCAGTTGGTAGTAGCTCTGCCTTCCGTGGTGTGGGTCGTGGGTTCGATCCCCACCGAGAACAAACATTTGTGTGTTATAAAACATAGATGTTTGTTCTGTGTCTGGGTGTTTCTATGTATTATAAGTATGTATTTACAAAAAAAAAATATGTATGTATGTATTCTATCAGCCATCTAGTTTCCATCGTACAAGCTTTGCTTAGTTTGGGACTAGAAGGCGTTGTGTTAAGTGTCCGTGTATATTTATTTATTTATTTATAAAGTGATTATGATGATGATAATAGCAGTTCATTGCAATTATTCTATTAAACGTAAACACCACTGAAAAGATATATGAAAGCAAAATACGCAGTGTATTGTACGAATATGACATGTTTTTTCATTTATTCTTATTTAAAACACAAACTATCTAACTGATTTTGATAAAACAATTATAGGACTAATCTGGAATCTTTGAGATAATTTTTTTTTCTTAAATAACCTCATACTTTGGAAACGGCTCTATAAAATTTTTATTAAACATGTCTAAAAACTTAGATTACCAATACTCTGAAGCTAAGAACCATCCCAAATGCATATGATGAACCTCGTGCCAAAGGCGGCTTTTGGTTTAGAGAGGTCAAGCAGTATCTAAGAATCCACGTCCTTTCATTTAAATAAAATATAGATTAGATTAGATTAGATTAGAAAATTCTTTATTGCACTTTAAAAATCGTACAGAGGCGAGTTTAATGCTATTTAGCATTATCTACCAACTAACCTGGCGTAGTGTGGAGATGATGGTAGTGCTTCTAATGTAAAACTTAAAAAAGAAACAACAACGCCTTTAAAACTACATTAACCTACAAAACATACTATATAACTTGGATAAAATATACTACCTAATACACATACATACATACCTAACCTAAAAAACAATACATAATAGACTAGAATACATATACCTACTATATTATACTTAAAATTATATACATATATTGCTCAATTTTTTCGAGAGATCTGTATTGATAGAAACTGGTGATATAATTTGGATTTAAAAATACCCAAAGATTTAGATTCACGGATGTCCAATGGAAGGGAATTCCACAGGCGTATCGCACTGTAAACATAGCCTATGTTTCAGAACTTTTAGTAATTATACCAATCACTACTGCTCAACTTTATGGTCCGATTCACCTCCGCCAGGCTCAAACACACAAGTTCCGGGATACCCTGCATAGTAGATTAATATAGTTTATTTGACTAAGCAACTGAGTGGCGTTCCTACTCAGCAGATACACGGGAAGCCTTGAGGCAGTTTCAGAACATCCACAGTTAGTAAATTGCGCTCATTAGGTTGGCTATATCGTCGGTTATGAATTTAATACTTCTGCATTATGAAAATGTATGACAACATCTGAAATTCAATTCCTATACATAATTAACAGGAATAAAAATATTTTTGACAAGATATCATAAAAGACAATGTCAAAAATTTGGTTTATTCCAT
The DNA here is from genome assembly GCA_918843925.1 of Eulithis prunata. Lineage (NCBI taxonomy): Eukaryota > Metazoa > Arthropoda > Insecta > Lepidoptera > Geometridae > Eulithis > Eulithis prunata. The sequence continues at coordinate 4,426,896 of OU974030.1, read as the reverse complement.
CCAGTCCTACTAGTAGTTCGATTATCTAACTGTTTGGACAAAAATATTCCGAATTGTTAGACTGACTAATCGAACATTTTGGATACGTGTTCTATACATCAATTATCGTGATTGAGTCGCACAATAATTGCTCTATACTGAAACTATTAAGAGAAGAGTCCCTCAGGATCTAATATGTGACCAGGAGAGTAGAATGAATGTGCGTCGTGCCACTGGGCACAGACCACGCATGCCTGGAGTTGCTGAATCAAAAAAACCCTCGCTAAATGCCAAACGGGCAGATCGCAAGGAAAGAAGGAGTAAAAAAAAAAAAACTTATACCCAAAAATGACTATTTTCTATCATAAGTGTTCACTTTTCCCCTTTTTGTAACCTACCTATTATGATTTATTTTATATACTTATGTTATTCACATACCTACAGATTTTGTAGTAGCTGACTTAGTACGCGTGCGAAACTTTCCGCCAAAATATCTGTCAACCAGCATACGATGAAACTCGTGACAAAGGCGGCTTTTAGTTTAGAGAGGTCAAGCTGTATCTAAGAATCCACATCTTTCATTTCAATAAAATATAGCCTATGTTTCAATCCGGAAAAAGAGCTTCTGAATGGTATAACTTTCATTTAAATTGGTCCAGTAGTTTACGCGTGATCCGCGAACAAACAAACAGACAAACTCGATTTTTGAAATCAGAATCGTTTATTTAGTAGAACTGCATATTTAGTTATTTTATGACTAAAAGCTCTAGCTAGTTTCTTTTTATATCTATTGGTCCTCAGACTACTTTTAGAAGTCAAAATCAAACTATATAGTACTATTTTTACTGTCCATAAAATCGACACTTCGGAATTGCCGCCCTATATTTTTATATCGCCAGTAAATTGCCACAACTGGGTTGTAAAAGAGTTCCCAAAGGTGCTTTGTTTACTGAAATAATATTTATGGCCTAATGAATGTTCGCTTATAATATTTACTTGTAGAATGCCCGCGACTTTGTTCACATGCGGTTATATCCTCAAATATACTTTTAAGCCTCGAGCACACCGGATGCGTATACGTGTATACGTCGTAGTCACGTCACAGTCACACGCGTAGTTACTGAGTTGTAATGTATGAAACTCTACGAGACAGGACGTAGACGTGCGGGTCATTACGCAAGCAGTGTGTCCTGTCTCATACAGTTTCATACATTACAACTCGGTAACTACGCGCGTGACTGCGACGTGACTACGACGTATACACGTATACGCATCCGGTCTGCTCGAGCTTTATTCATACTACGTCACTATTCGGGAAGTGTATGAAAACTCATAAAGTAGTCCTTGACATATATAGTATACTAGCCGTCTCCCGCGGCGTTGCTCGCGTTCTACCCTTTAGAGTGTGACGTTTCAAAATTCCTTTCTTAGTGCACCCTTACACTATTTAAGGATACTACCCTCCAAATTTCATACCTCTAGGACTTATAGTTTAGGCTGTGCGTTGATTCTCTGTCAGCTTCAAAAGAGTTTTATATATATTGATGATGATTATTATAGTATACTATGCAAAGCTTGTACTATGGGGACTAGATTACTGATAGACTAATCTAGAATTAATTATGCCTGTCCATCATATACAGTCGCTATATCTGAAATTGTTCAGGCAGGACGTCATCATCATTAGACTGGTCTGTATTTTATCATATTTAGTTTTGAACCGTCAGACAGAAAATGAATCGTTATATCGGTAGATAAGCAGATATCATAAATAACCTCTTTATTGTTCCAAGATCAAGCGACAGATAATAGCTTTGTTTATTTAGGTATATATTAATGAAGAAACTCAGAGATGATAATGCTAAATAATACACTCAAATAATGTCGCATTTTACAACGTATCTGAATTAAAAATAACAACAATGCCGTGACTGCAACTCTTTATCAAGCAAGCAAGCTCGTATGAGTTAGTAGTCAACTCTAGTGACGGAGTTTTTAGACCTCAGTCGTGGCTTAACGACTGCTAGATCCGGGACCGACAGTTTAACGTGCCCTCCGAAGCACGGAAGCGCTCAGATGTAAATGCCACTAACTGCTATCCATCCAAATACGAGTTAGTGACCGCGCAGAATGTCGCTTAATTTAGATAATCGGTGAAGATTGACTAAGCATTTAAATTCTATAACAGCATGGTATGTACGTTTTACGTATACCCACCAAGTGTAAAGTTCACGTTAACTTTACCTACCTATTGTCTATTCTATAGAGATTGAGCAGCGCTCCTAGCGGGAAGTTGACAGAAGTTGTAAAAAGTCTGAGCTAATTGTCAAATTATTACTAGGTCCTGAGGATACAGTCTCGGATGCAGAGATTTTGCCTGAATATCTTTTATCATTTTCTAGAAGAAAAAAAACATAATGGACTTGGAGCTAGGTGGGTTACTCTCGACCACAGTTCCTATCCGGATTCACGGATTGGCAGATCTCGTGTCATTTTGTACTGAAGAATGACGGGACTTCTGTCAAAATCTATGGATCCGGTTTGGAAGTGTGTTCGAGAGTAACCCACCAGATGTTGTCTTTGAGTGTGGCCGAAAGATAGACCACAAAATTTACCAACGACAAAAGCAGTAGACTATTTTCTATGATAGTCAAATGATTTATGACGGTGTATAATAATTTAGTTTGCAAAATTGTTTTATGATAAAAGTCTAGCTTGTAACTATAAATCCATCACTTTGATAAATTGGGTTTTCCTTTAGTACAATAAAGAAGTTATATAAGTTAGTAAAAGATAAGGGTTGGAAAAAGTAGGAAAAATAAAATTAGGGAATATTTTTAACCAAATTATAACTCCTACATTTTTAGCTCCTGGTAGCATGTACTAAGTTTTATTATACTAGTCAAAATAAGTCAAAGTTGGGTTATCAGCCAACTTTGGTTTTTAATATATTTATATACCTACTAGCCGTCGCCCGCGGCGTTGCTCGCGTTCTACCCTTTAGAGTGTGACGTTTCAAAATTCCTTTCTTAGTGCACCCTGCACTATAATAAGGATACTACCCTCCAAATTTCATACCCCTAGGGCTCATAGTTTAGGCAGTGCGTTGATTCTAAGTCAACTTCAAAAGAGTTTCATATATTTTTGATGATGATATAAACAATTTCATCATTTTTTATGTAAGTAATAAAAATATAGCACACAGAAACAAAGCAAAAATCTATGTTCGTTCTTAAAGGAAAAATAAAACGTACTTAGTAGGATTTGAACTCGCAACCTGTAGCAGAGAAGGCAGAGTCATTACCAACTAAGTCACGATGAATTGCAAATCTTGGTGTTATCAAGCAACCACATTGTGCTTGATAGAAATCTTACTAGTTTAATTCATAGTTCTAAGAAACTTAGAGAAGAAAGTGTTAAAACCACTGAAGCAAAACATTTATCTGATGCGACATGGCATGTGAGAATGGAAAGTGAATTACTATTGAGTATAATCTGCACGACTGCTACATACCAAACTGGAAATAATGGATAGCAAGAATTCAGTAAAAAACAATAATTATTGCGACCAAATCACGAGCCAGTCACTTTATCTATTTAATTATTTTTTAACCGCATATGTACGTATGAGTCAGTGGCCAACTCTGGTGTCGGAGTTTTTAGGCCGCATTAAGGTCTCCGTCATGGCTTAACGACTGCTAGAGCCGGGACCGACAGTTTAACGTGCCCTCCGAAGCACGGAAACACTCAGATGTAAATGCCACTAACGGTCACCCATCCAAATAGTGACCACGCAGAACTTTGCTTAACTTAAATAATCGGTGAAGATTGACTAAGCAAGCCTAGCCACGAGTGCTCCACCTCTGCTGAAACGAAAATGTAGCCTTTGGTAAAGAAAAAAATACTCACTTAAATGGATCTTTGGTGCTTTGTCTTCTTCGCTCTCGTCCTCAGATTTGCTGCTTGACTTCTTTTGATCGGGCACTGCTTCTGAAAAATACAGTTACATAGTATACATTGATAGTTTTACACTGGGTCTGTCTATGGGTGTTCGCACAATAACACGACACCTACGCCTAGGTATATGATACCGGCAAGTCATGTCAAAACCCGTCTGAGTTTTATTTTGTTGGTTTTTGCAAAGAATTGAGGTACTCGCAGATTTAGTATGGAGAAAAATCGTAATTTATAATTATATTAATTACTAGCTGTCGCCCGCGGCGTTACTCGCGTTCTAGACCCTTTAGAGTGTGACTTTTCAAAATTTCTTTCTTAGTGCACCCCTACACTACATTAGGATACTACCTTCCAAATTTCATACCTCTAGGACTTATAGTTTAGGCTGTGCGTTGATTCTAAGTCAGCTTCAAAAGAGTTTTATATATTTAGAAGTTAATTGATCTCAGTAAATACATGGAACAATTAAAAATGACTTCTGAAAATAAAATAAGTAAGTAAATGACTTATTTTTCTTATTCGGATCAGCACATGCGTGTGGTATTGGTTTTATATTTGGCACGTGACCTTTGACCTTGAAAATTTGTATGGACTTTGCACGTATCTTTACAATCGTACTTAGTTTACCACCTTTCATAATGCAAGTCAACAATATTACTTATAATGACAGTGGACTACGAAAAAGTTAAACTTTTTTAGTGTTCCGGTTCAGATTTGGAAAAACTAAACACTTATGGTCACTTCAGTGTCTGTCTGTCCTTCGGTAAATAAAGCTACTAACATCCTCAAACGATCACCTACTTACAATTTTAATTAAGTATATTGAATATTAATTCTTTTCAAAGTTTTTGTAATGTTTTATGAAAATTTCCGCGCTATTTTCTTTCATTGCGTGCGCTCTCGCACTGAACTGACAGTACGGTAGAAAACCACAATTTATTCCTCTCCGTCTAAGGCTGCAAACGCACTTGGCGGCCAAGTCACGGCGCGGTCGACGCGACAGGCAGAGCACTTCGATTTCTCTTCAGAATGTTGGTTGCAGCGGCCGGGCGGCCAAAGCCGTCATGTACCTATATATTTTCGATCGCCGGGACCGGCATGTTTAGTGTGTTTGTTTTACGTAAACTATATTTTTGTGTAGAGATTGAGCAGCCTAGTGGGTAGTATACAAAACTGATGATTTTCCATACAAAATTATAGTTTACGTGACTTTGCAGTAAACGTCAAACGTACACACTTGGCATGCTGCGACTTGACGAATGACATGACTTGACTGATATAATATTTCAAACATTTCACTTGACACTGCTCTGGCAAAGTTGTCTGCCGAAATGACGAGCAGAGGCCATGGAGGTAGAAAAGAAGAAGAACTATTTCTCACATACATGCGGCCAAATGACCCCGCGACATGACAGCTCGACAAACGTCGTAACTAACTAAACCACCGCTGGCCCCCCTAATCTCTGGTCGTCGAGCAGTTCAGCGCGACTTGGTCGCCAAGTGCGTCTGCAGCGTAAATTATTCATCTTGCATGTAACACTGAACCAGATTAAGAGCATGTTTATGTAAATGCTTGCCCATTAATATTAAATAAGGAGATACGCTCGTGAGGACGTGAAAAATTAACTAATGCGAGACGAAAAGAAAACGGCAAGAAGCTTTTAGGAAAGCTGAAGTAATTCTTAAAAGAGCCACGAAGAGCTAATGTTGTGTTGCTTTGTAAATAGTTGAATAGGTGATGTTATATCGAAAATTACTAGCTGAAATTCATATAAATGTACCTACGTAGCTACATTTTTGTAAAATAAAATATATTTTTAAAGAAGTTTTAGATTTTTTGTGATAGGTAATAGAGTTATGGTTTTGAGACCACTGCTCTGGTAACATCTATGTGAAATAAACAATTTGTATTTATATTTATGTAGCCCTCAAATTCGTAAACGATGTAAGTCAAATTCGTAGGGGCTTATCTAGAGTCAGATTCCGGCGCTGTGCTAGGTAAATACTACCCCCAATTCTGTTTTTTTTTCATTTCTCTAAACTAAACTAACTTGACAGCACTAAATTGAAGCCGTCTTTATTCGAAAATAAAAATAAAACAGAACAATTGGTATTTTAAACACGCATTCGCGGCTTAATAACCAATTTTTATTAAATACGTAATACATTGAAACGTAGCTCACGGACATAACCGTTCGTGATCTGAAAAATCAAGCTTATTCAACTGAGCTTTTGAACAAAGCCGCGGGGTAAAGCTAATAAAGTACAGATTGAAAATAAACGTACTGTGTCGAAGCGATAGAAGATTAGAGAAAATCAAATATCTGTTAGTAATCCTATAATTGAAAGATTATGTGGGTTTGTTTACGGCTACATTGCGCTGTAAGGCTTAGCGGATGTGGATTTACCTATAAATAAACATTCAAAAGGACATTTCACAAACGCTGTCTAATCACAAACTTAACAGTGCTTGTAGTATAATATGGGAACTGTATACGTTGCTGGATAGAATACTTTTATATATATTTATATATATTTGAGACCTACGTCCAGCAGTGGACCGATATAGGTTGATGATGATGATGATATATATTTTGTAAATATTTAACAACACGCAGACACAGAACAAACATCCATGTTTGTTATCACACAAATGTTTGTTCTTGGTGGGGACTGAACCCACGACTCACAGCACGGAAGACAGAGCTATTGAACGAAATTGTCAAGTACAAAGAATTGATACCAATAATACGGCTTTATAGGCTGAGGAACAGGCCATCGACCACAGCCACCGGTGGCCTGCGACAGCCACATTTTATATCTTCACATGGTATAACTAGTGGCGGCCACCAGGCCACAGCCTTATTGTTTCCTTTTTAATGCATTTTGTGGACTCGTCGCATGCCTCTGACCGGTGGCCGCCACTAGTTATACCATGTGAAGATATAGAAAGTGGCTGAAACCAGGCCACCGGTGGCTGTGGTCGATGGTTCCTTCTCCGTAAGAGTAAAAAAAATAACCAGTTTATTACATTGCCTAGAAATATTTCAAACACTTTGAAGCCATTACAAGCAATCCTAACACGCCAATCATAAAATCTAACTAAATCGGAATTCCTTGCTTGAAAGTCGTTTCACGGAACCTGGATGGAGTAATTACGATATAGCGTGACATCTGTGTAATCACAATACATAGGCTTTGTTTACACTGCTTGGTTATTGAGTTATAGGTAAACATTTTGTCTAAGAGACACAACGACGAACAGCGTAATGGCTAATTTCCTAATCAGGAAACTCTGGTTGAGGAAAACGGAAGACCGGGTGCAGGGGGGTGGGCAAAGACACTTACGTCCACTAGTGAATTGTACTATGTTGAAGATGATGATGATATTGCTTAAAAAAAGAGAAAAGAGAAGAGAAATATAGAAAATGCCGCAGTTGATAATAAGCCTTTACTATCTAGCCAGACTGCTAAAGGTAAGTTTGATATGAACAAGCCTTTAGAAATGACAGCTGCAGCAGAGCATGATGAAATAGCAAGATCCTTCATTAACACAGGTACTTATCATCATCTGATACGAGGTAACTTTCACGACTAGCCTCTTCATGTACCTTCCTCTTTCCTCTCGAATATCTCTATATAAATATATAAGAATGGAGAAAGCTCACAAGCTTTGTGTCACAATGTGAGTTATTTGGCTCTGTATAATTCAAATACCTATTCAACTATGCATTTGGTTGACCCAAAGAAATTTTACCTGGTACTTCATTTTATAATTTTTCATCCTGATTTAGGTATGCATAAAGCTTGCATAAGTATGAAAGATATAGACTAACCTGCCGTCCTGCTCTCATACATCTCCAAATCCAGTGCGTCATCCTTCCCATCCTTCGGCACGGACACCTTGAAGGTGAAGTCACTCCAATCGAAGCTCACAGCATTATTCTCTATAAGACTCCACAGCCCCGTTGACCGCGCCTGTCTCTCCAGAGGCTCTATCGTCACAGTGTCGAAGAGTCGAATAGCTTTCCGCTGCCGTAAACTCCGCAGCACATCTCTCGCCACCTCCTCAATACACGTGGCATTGTCACTACAGCTAAAGTCTACCGCAGTCGCGCTTCCGATGAGCAAACAAATGAGCAGCACAGAAGCAGTCATGATGGCACAGCACTATCGATCACCAATCCATTTGTAGGTCACGAATCGTCCACCTGCACTGGTGGTTCCTTACTTAATGAGCTCGTATGAAACTGCTCATGATTTTTATCCAGCGTCACGCTGCAATGGGCCCGTCTTACTGTGTGTGCAGTATTTTTTTACTATGCAATTATACTCTGTTCGATAGTTTTCCGTGATGCGAACGGTTAGAGTCTACAGTTGGATATGTTGGGTGGTGATGAAAAAATACTAAGAGTACAGTTTGTTGAATAAGTCTTCGATATTTACTTTCATGTAGGTACAGTTGGTGCATCAGAACTGAAGAAAAAAACATGGTAAAAACTGGCATATGGTTTTACTTTCGTCGGAGAAGTTGGCAGAACAGCGACAAATAATTACCCAGTATATTGCCATACTAAGATACTCTGTATCGTGGATATCAGAAACTACTACAGCATCCAGACATAGAACTAAATAATGTCAAGATTATACCAAAATAATACACCACAGTAGCGCACGTATACGTCTGCTATTGCGGTGCTATTGCTATTCTCACGTCTCAGACAATTAGTTGCTGCTCGGTGTGCCGCAGAGGCATCAAATGCTTGATTAGATGGCAAATTTCTCTATATCTTGTACTAAGAGACTGTGGTATAAGTAGGTACCTAAGTATATATAAGTACTAGTTATATTTATTTAGGGAAAAACCAAGGTGAATAGGTCCAAAACTAACTGAATATACAATTTTTCAAATAGCAAAATCCATGCACGATTGTATTCAAACCCAAAATCTTATCATAGAAAGTTGGAGATGTTAACAATATACCATTAGAATCCTCAATAATTTGAATAATAAACTGGTAAAGTACATTATAATGAGCCTCGTTATAGAACCTTGTCGAATGATAAGCTTTACATCAAATAGATGAGATGAAGCCTCGTATTTTGTAACCAAACACTTACCCGCTTATGATAATAATCCTAATAAGGCTGCAAACGCACTTGGCGGCCAAGACCAAGTCGCAGCGGCAAGCTCACTACTCAGAGATCTACTATTTTTTTTTACAAAATCTCGGTTGCCGCGGCAGGGCTGTTTAAACCAGCCAGAACGGTCGCGCGACTGAGAGTCCATATATTTTAAGTCGCTGAAACAGGCGACTCCGCCGTAGCCTAAGGTCAAGTGGCCCAACTGTCAAAACCTCTGGTTGCTTCAACATTTGCCGCGGTGGAATTGCCTGGACAGAATTTTAATAAACAAACCTAGCGTCAAGTAGCCAGAACTATAAGAATCTCTGGTTGCTTCAACATTGGCCACGGTGGAATTGCCCGGACAGAATTTTAATAAACAAACCTAGCGTCAAGTGGCCAGAACTATCAGAATCTCTGGTTGCTTCAACATTTGCCGCGGTGGAATTGCCCGGCCAGAATTTTAAGAAAAAACTGGTTGCTGGGTTGACTTCTGCGACTTGGCCACCGCGACATGGCCGCCAAGTGCGTTTGCAGCCTCCAGGCTTCTACTGTACCAAGGACGACATAATTATTATTCAAGTGCCTACTCCTCATCTCCTCAAGTAATTTTGTAGTAGAAACGTTAGTAATGCGACCTGCGTCTCAGTCAGTTTGTTATTACCGTCGTCTACCCGTTATGTTACTTTGTCGTAAAAGTGGTTCTTGATACTATATTAGACGCTTTTATTGTAATATTACTTAGTAATTATTAAGGTTAAATGCTGAACACTGCCATCTATTAACGATTAGAAGTATAACTTCAAATTTTTTTATTATTTTTCGCCAATAGATGTCGGGAAGAGTCACATTTTTCTGTTTTCTTGAAAACACGAATATAACTACATTTTCTAAAAATGTGTCCTAGCTAGATCGATTTTTCGCCCCCGAAATCCGAAATAAATTTCATGAAAATCGTTGGAGCCGTTTCCGAGATTCAGATTATATACAAGAATTTCTCGTTTAAAGGTATTAGATTAGATATTGGTTGCTATAGTCGCAGATCATTATAAAAGTGTTATTAGAGAATAGAAAAATACATTCGCGTACACACTTAGTGAAGGGCTGTTTTTAAGCCCGTTATCTTATACAGAAATCGTTACTCAAGCATAGATTTGAGTAGAAATTTTCACACTAAAATTGATGCTTGAGTCCAGATTACTGTTTATGTAGTAAATTGGCATACGGGCTTTAGATAAAAGTCCGCCCAAAAAATGTCGCAAGCGCAACGTCTAACTTGTCCAAGGAAGTCAACGAAGACAGCCACTCAAACCATAGACAGTGAGACAATGACAATTTAGGATTTTTTCACACGGGCCACTCTCAACATTTAGTATTGAAAATTATCTTATTATAAAAGGCTTAAATATGAGGTACCTACTATTAATATTATTAAATGATAAACGAATTTATTGTTTGTAAATCTAGGTAAAATAGAATAGTCTAAAAAATTAGTTATTATGAATGTAAATTGTAACACTAAGAGAAAAATAAATCTAATGTTACCGAAAATGGTACTAAACGGTGAAAACTACCTAATTTTAACTGAAAATTAATACTTCAGTTTTTACAACTAATGCATCAACGCTACATTAGTACGAAATGAAACTTATTTGTTTGTTAAAATGCACACGCAATACGCATTGACAGTGAGTTTCCACACTAGGTGAGAGTGATAGTACAGTGGGACACGTTATCAACTACAATGAGAAGATGGTACCTACTCTACTCGTATATAGTTGCTATTTGCGGTGCAATTTTTGTCTTATAAAAACCTGGTTTTCTGAACTATTTTCATACTTAATTATAGGTGTGACTAAATATTGACATTAGCGCGTTTTTTGCCGTCGAAAGCTTCTTGTTTTCGTATATCTGCAGGGGAATCGTTGTCTCATACAAACCTGCCAGTTTTAAGCCTGGCGGTTTTTTGAACTGTTTTCATACTGAATCACATTATAGGTATGAAGACTAAATTGAGTTGGAAAGAATAAAGTTTTTTTAGATTTTCATGAGATTATAATTAAGATAATAATTATGATATAAATTACAGGCGCAATACCAATTTCATTAATCTTTTTTTTTTTATTTAAATCTAAACATTGCGTTTCGCCTTTATATCTCATCTCGTTTGTCTTTTTCTTCGAATTATGTTTGTGCGTTGTATGGAGTGAATAAAATGTATAAAATAACTCAGTTTTTTGACACTTTCTGATTTCTATAATTGATCGAGTGAGCGCAGCGAACAAGATCTTAGTGACAACTTGGACAAAAATGCTTTGTATGTTTGTTCGACGAGATCTTTTGAACCGCCTATCCGATCTTCACCGAATTTGGTAGGTATACGGATAGTACTCTTAAGTTTTACTGGTTTGTTAAATGAAGTAAATCGGTCAAGGGGTCGCGAAGTTATGAGGGTGCAAAGGGAGTAAAAAAAAAAGTCGTACAATAATATCAAGTGGGGTGTCATATGATAGGGTTTTGTTTAGACATTCCAAAACCGTTTTTATTTTGATTCTAGGTCTAATAGTTTTTGAGTTGTTGTAAAAATTATAAAATTGGCAAACCCAGTATAACGTGAGCTACCATTTCTTGGAGTTTCAATGACTTTGTAGTTCAAGCAAGACTGGTACATAGCTAGACGGCGATTTCGAAGCGATTTGCAAAGTTTATTACAACCATTGGTCAATAAAAATTGTTTGGGTTTTATTAACCTCCGACCATCACGAGATCTCAGTTCGGGGCGAACTACTAGTATAATAATAGGCCTTAACATCTATTGAAGATGATTTATACAGCGTCAGGAGGCAACCTATGCCTACACTTAACGGGACACTGTAGTGCCTGGGACAATGTTTAGATGGAGTAGGCTTGCCCAGCACCTATACCATCCTCTCAGCCTAGTCAGCCATATCCACAGGAAAGACAAGGTCAATACGTGCGGAGCTGACTAAGCTAAGGGTTTCCTTACGATGTTTTCCTTCACCGTTAAGCTTGTGTTAATGCGCATATAAATTTTCCGAAACGAAAAATGCTTTGATGCACGGCCGGGATTCGAACCCACGACCTTCGGATTGAAAGTCGAGGTGCAATCCCACTCGGCCAACACGGCTTTTTTCTATATTATATACTTTTTTTTATTTGTATTTTTGGCTTTGATTTCTATAGGTACGTCTTTTAATAATACATATTAGCTGCTGAAGAGGCACATCTTATTCCTAAGAGGTAGGTACCTACTGAATATTATATTATTATTATTATTATTGTTTTTATATCTTAAAGTCCATTCCGTCCAAGGTTGTCTGGAAGAGATCGCTGCATAGCGATAAGACTGCCCATTGTACAATTAATTTAAGTTTTGTTTTTTATTTTATTGTTATTCCTAGGTTAAGGTGTGCAATAAAGTATTTTCTATCTATCTATCTATTATATTTTTCTTACTCTGTCAAGGAAGCTGCACTGGAAAGGGACAAATAGCGAGAGCTGCGTAATTACACCGACAAGAGCTGAGCTCTTACGTTAGAAGAAGACTTATAATAATAATAATTAAGTACGATTAGTGTTACAAAGAAATTATAAAAGATTACAAGAATAATATCCGGACCAATTTTTTTTATTATTATTATTATTATTAGTTGGACTCCCGTTTCCGCATTTAGACTCAAAGTTGGTCCATTATACGTGGGGGGGTGAACTGGCTAAACATGCAGCCAGCCTAACTCCTCCCAGAAGCACAGAAGCTTCCTGGGGGCTTCGCAGGCTTGGAGAAGTGACCTAGGGGTACTTAGGATTTCTTGTCGTTGCGTTGCTACGCCCTTGCATTCCAGGACTACGTGGGCAGCTGATTCTTCTTCGGTAAGGCAGCCTCTGCAGAGTGGACTGTCTGTGGCTCCGATGTTGTAGAGATGTTTGTTTAAGGGGTAGTGGCCTGTCAGGGTCCCTACGATGATTCTGAGGTTCTGTCTATCCAGGCTCAATAGACGGCGTGTTAGTCTTGGAGTGATGGCTGGGATTGCGTCTCTTGACTGTCTGCAGTCAGTCGTGTGTGCCCAGCGTTGGTTATGTGAGTTCAGGGTATTTAGACGCACCCAAGTGCGTAGCTGGGAGAAGGGTAGGGGGAGGAAGGGTGCTGGCCCTTCCAATACTGTCTCTGATCCCCTTCTTGCTAACTCATCAGCGGCGTCGTTACCCAGTGATCCGCTATGCCCCTTAATCCACTGTAGGGTTACCCTATTTTTTGTGGCGATGTTTTCTAGAGCAAGGTGGCATTCGTGTATGAGTTTGGATGTGCAGTTGTAGCTCGCCAGAGCACTGAGTGTGGCTGTGTTGTCCGAGAGGATTCGTATGCTGTAATCTAGTATCCGGACCAATTATGTATGGACAAAGCAAAAACTAAGTCACCATAAGATATCGCAGTTTCCGATAAAAACTCACGTGATTAATAACCACATAATTTAGGGAGGAAATGCTTAATTAATAAATAGGAATTGAACATAGCAAAAACAAACACGATACACATTAGATTTCCTATTACGTAGAGTAAAACAACAGAAAGGGCAATTTCTACTATTTTATTACCTAGTCTATGACAAAGGTCTAGCAACACCAAAAGACAGACAAATTGAAAAGTGCTAAAATTGTCAAAAATTATCAGAAAACCAAAAACTTGGCAAAAGGAAAGGCAGAACAAAATTTTAAAAAAAATTATTATTGAAGAGTGAAGTGACATAATTTTGTTAGTCAGAATAGTTTTGTTATTTAAAAAAAAATGAATTAGCAAACTTAAAAGGCTTTAAAAAATGACATTATTAATTTTACTCGTCATTGTAGGTAGTGAGTTTGACATGCAGTTCCATTTTACTTTCTTGTCACATCAATGTAATCAGTGATTAAGCAGCAATGGACAGCTAAAATATGTTTACACAAGTGAAACTTTTTGAAGTATGAAATTGTACTGTTGCTATGAAGAAAAATGTACCTACCTAAATGTTTTAAGAGTTCTCAGAACGAAAGGTACCTATGGGAAACATTATATATAAATTCCTGTATTATTTTAGGTCGCGCCAAAATAACGTTCCGTTCTAAAACACTTCTCAGGAAATACTGGCCATCACGTACAAAAAATACACTATAGTACACTAAAAATACACTCTACACGCTTAAAAATACTCCACTCGGCTTATATTCTAGGCACTGCTAATAAGTAGTAGTAGAGCTCTTTGTGAGAGCTCGTCCGGGGAAGTACTACCACCGTACCTATTTCTGCCGCCAAGCAGCGATGCTCGCATTGCTGTGTTCCGGTTTGAAGGGTAAGGGCGCCGGTGTAATTACAGGCACATGAGACTTCAAGATCTTTACGTCTCAGAGTGATGGACGCAGTGCATTGCCTTACAGGGCACGTCCTCATTGGACTTGCTCTGTGAGGTAATGCATTGTTATAGGCAGAAGTTACTACTTAACATCAGGTGAGCTGTCAGCTTGTTCCATTACTTTTATCATTAAAAAAAAAAAAGTTTCTATGTGTTTTTCTTGAGCCAGCTTGAGTTATCTCTTGAGCTGAACATGTATGAATATGTGCTCATATTCATTCATGCTTCATTTGAGCGCATTTTCAGCATTTTTTTTTACTTTGCTTTTTTAAGTTACTCAATTCGTATCACAGTATAAGTGGAATACTCCATTTGTAATGCCCCTTCTGTTTTTACTCTATGACGAACGGTAACGGTCGGTAAGCGACAAGACACTCGCACGCATCCATTAGTTACCTCCTGTCACGAACTTCCTTTACCCAGGAATGGACTGATATATTGAAATTATGCAATTACAACCAAGTACAACCTCATTACCTGTGATGAATGGATTTATAGAAATAAATATTTCGTTAAAGGTACATTAGTAGTTGTATTAAAATAAACAAATATTTTTCACCTATGTTGTAGATAACCTATTTTTTAGTAATTTCGGAATACTTATACTTACACGTGCACTTAACGGTGAAGGAAAACATCGTGAGGAAACCCGCGGCTTAGTCAGCTCCGCACGTATTGACGATGTCTTTCCTGTGGATATGGCGGACTAGGCTGAGAGGATGTTACAGGTGCTGGGCAAGCCTACTCCATCTAAACACTGTCCCAGGAACTACAGTGTCACGTTGAAAGTGTAGGCATAGGTTGCCTCCTGACGCTGTATAAATCATCTTCATTAGATGTAAAGGCCTATTATTATTATTATTATACGTACACGGATTAATATATTTACCTATACTTTTTTAGCTATAGATTTTTAATTATATATGTGATTATGTAACTAGGCATGTAATAGTACATTATGGTACTAGTGTGTAACATTGGTGATTACCGCCGAGGTGCCATTGAGACCCGAGCCGTAGGCGAGGATCTTAAGAGAGCCGAGGACGGTAATCATCAATACACACGTGTATCATACGACGTTTTTCAACACACTTGTGAATAAAATAACAATAAAATAACTATAATTTCAACAGTGAAAACGAGTTGTGAAAAATATTTCGCTATGGCG
This sequence comes from Eulithis prunata, assembly GCA_918843925.1. Taxonomy (NCBI): domain Eukaryota; kingdom Metazoa; phylum Arthropoda; class Insecta; order Lepidoptera; family Geometridae; genus Eulithis; species Eulithis prunata. The sequence continues at coordinate 4,411,263 of OU974030.1, read as the reverse complement.
GGAAAAATTAATCAGTTCTCCTATGCGCGCGCATTGCGATCGGCCACAGACTAAAAAAGGGATGAGGTTTTTTTTTATTTTCCGCGCATAGGGTTTGCGCCTATTCTGCCACGTACAAAATAGGGAATTTAAAGTTTTCTTTTATTACAGAGAAAACAAAAGTTATATTTGAGTGAAAGTTTTATTTATTAAACACGTACGAGTTAAAATTATCTATTTAAATAAGAAGTTGCATGAAATGAGCAAGCAATAGGAACATTCATTTATTTGTTCTATTGAACACGGTCTTTTTTTTGAATAAAAACTTTTTTAATAACAAAGCAACTCAAGCAATAAAATTTTAAAAAAATCTATAACTCACTAGTGAGTTATAGCAATGAAAAAGTCACAGTTTGATTATGGGTGTCATTATGTGCCTAATTGCGGTGACCATAGAGCCACTTTATGAGCAAGTGTGTTGAAAATTATTTTTAACTGACTTCAAAAAAAGGAGGAGATTCTCAATTTAAGTCTACCCGCAACGCATACAAAACTTACTTAATTTTCTCTCATGTAAGTGACAAATTGTCGATAGTAAAGATCTTTAAACCGAATTTGGTTGTAATTCTTTTTTTATTCTTATTCTTCTCTTATCAACTCCCTTACCTTATTTTGACTAATAATAGTTTAGTTTGATGTAGAAATTGGTTCATCTATGACAAAGCACATTCCAATAAATATTAAGAATAAACTATAAAAAAGCCAGCCCATCTGAAATCTAATCAAAATGATTACTACATCATTATAGCACGGTGCACAAAACGAGCAAAAACCAAAATCTCCAAGTAAGAAAGAGATAACCATACTTCTTACAGCTACGTACCGTTTCAGTGAAAGTATGATTTCAATAGAAAGTTAAGATTTTCTTTTTCATTTTTCATTTTGCGAACAATCGACTCTTTTGTAATGGAGTTGCGAAATCGAAAGTTGGAAGCTAAAATAAATATTGAATGAATGTTTTGTGTATTGACTTACATTTCTACCAAAAAACCTTCACAATTACAATTGATTTGTTTGGTTGGATGGTGAGGATGGTGAAGATTGCATGTAAAGATCAAACAGAACAATGAACAGAGAGATGTCAAACAATGCAAAGGTTTGACGGTGGAAACGAAAATCGATATCTTCACATAGTCATGCGTCATCATCATGAGTCATGCCAGAGACAGGCGTCATCGCTCAGTCGGTAGTAGCTCTGCCTTCCGTGCTGTGGATCGTGGGTTCGATCCCCACCGAGAACAAACATTTGTGTGTTGTAAACATAGATGTTTATGTTTGTTCTGTGTCTGGGTGTGACTATGTATTATAAGTATGTATTTACAAAAAAAAATGCATGTTTGTATTCTATCAGCCATCTAGTTTCCATCGTACAAGCTTTGCTTAGTTTGGGACTACAAGGCGTTGGGTTAAGTGTCCGTGAATATTTATTATTATTTATTAGTTGTGCATGTTTTATTGTGAATGTTTTTTGGTGGAAATGTAGTTACTCTGAAGTATACTTTGTAAGTATCCACAGTTTGTATTATATTAGTTTCTTGCTGACTCAAAATTGTTATTACATTTTGTTATACCGAAATTGTTTAACTTTTTAACAACAAAATTTGAAAACAAGAATGAAAGGAATTGATGTTTTCAATACTTTATCACCCCCTTCGTTTTCGCTCGAGGGTAAGTGAAGTAAAGTTAAGTTATTGTTATACTAAGTTGAGTTATCATCATCAATATATATAAAACTCTGTTGAAGCTGACAGAAAATCAACGCACAGCCTAAACCATAAGTCCTAGAGGTATGAAATTTGGAAAGTAGTAACCCTATGTAGTGTAGGGGTGCATTTAGAAAGGAATTTTGAAAAGTCACACTCTAAAGGGGTCTAGAACGCGAGCAACGCCGCAGGCGACGGCTAGTAAATGTATAAAACTATTTTGAAGCTGACTGACAATCAACGCACAGCCTAAACCATAAGTCCTAGAGATATGAAATTTGGAGGGTAGTAATAATGCGTATGCTGCTATACGCGAGCAAAGCTATCGGCGACAGCTAGTTAGAACATAAAGTTTCATGTTCGTAATTTAATTTACCTTCACAACAATAACGGAATTTGTAGCAGTTGGTGATGATTACTTTAGTTTTAGTGATGTGGTTTTATTATTATGCTTTGTTGAAATATCACATAATTAATTAGCCAAGTAATGTTATTAAACTGAGATGGTGATATTTAGATCCGGGAAGGGACCCGAGACTGTACCTAGAGTTATTCTTAACGGACAACCTGTCAATGTTGCTGCTACTTTTAAATATCTTGGCCATATTGTAACATCGAATCTTAAAGATGACGATGATATAGAGCGACAACGGCGAGCGTTATGTATAGTAGGCAATATGATCATCAGGAAATTCTGTAAGTCATCAAATGACGTTAAACTGACCCTGTTCAGGTCCTTCTGTCAGACGTTTTGCACTTGCCAACTCTGGACTAACTACACTAAGAAAGCGCACGATGGCATTAGAGTTGCCTACAATAACATCTTTAGGCAACTCATGGGGTTGAACCGATATTGCAGCGCGTCAGGCATGTACCTGGAGGCGCGAGTCAACTCCTTTAATGCCATCCAAAGGAATCGTATCGCAAAGTTTATGTCCAGGGTCGGCAAGTGTAAAAATGCGATAATAACAAGCCTGTCGGATAGGCTCCTTCTGACAGGAGTCTATAGACGGTGGGTGCAACTAGCATCGTAGGTACCTAAGGTACATTTATATAGTAAGTACCTACCTATTCTTAGTTTTTAGTTTTATATCATGTTGTACCTATTACTGGATCTTGTGTCTGAAATAAAATATTATTATTATTATTATTATTTATAAAGTACATCATTAGATTAAAAGATAATTATATTGTGTATGAAAGATATAAAATATGATAATATTTTTTTTTGTAAATACTATTAACCCTCAAGTACTCGCGTGCGGTCAAATTCACCCCAGTGGGTAGTAATTCTTTTAGTATCAGAAAAACACGGCACCATTTTGTAGAGCCAAGATTTTGTGTCATGAGAGAGAAGACATTCTATACCACTATCTATACTAAAAGCAGTTGTATTACTGAAAATAAATGAAAGAACTACCAATATTATAATAATCTGTAAACCAGCCTCGGTCTACTCCGAAAAATAGCTCGGTAGTGCGTTACACTACGCAGCCGCCTTGAGCATTGACATTACGCTGTAGCGAAGTGACAGCGTTACTGCGTAATGTGATCCATGGTGGGTCCGAAGTGTCCAAAATGATACGATAAACCTTCGAATATAGATTTTCGTAGTAGTCATTCTGGTGTCAACGATACCTAATTGCCAATTTCACTATCACGGTCGTAAAATACAAATTAATTATACTTTACGTACACAAGTGGGTATAAGTGTTGCGTTTAGGATTTTAGGGTTAATAAAAATGCCATAATCGTAAAGGGGTTAAAAGATCACGCGATGTTTGCATCTTGTTTATTCTGGATATATATTTTCAATCAATAATGTGACCACAAAATAATAGTTATCGAAATTAAAAATTGTTTTAATTCTATGGAGAAAACAGGAAGCTATAATTGAGCAAATATACCTATACTTCAAAATATTCAAACTTTATGTAGGTTAGATATGTGTTTTTTTTGAATTCGGAAATAAGTAAAATAAAAGTGTTGAAAGTTATTTAAAGTTGGCAGTAAGCTTATTTCATAGTTGTATTAGTTTTTTTATACATAATTTTTCAAATTACGTAAATAAACGTGGCTGCAGTCTCTCAAATATCATGAGGGACACATACAAAGAACAATCTGCTACAAAAGGGAATTCTGTGCTAATTAAAAGTTTGTACTCAAAAGTATAAAACCAAAATGACAATGGAGGAGATACCGTTTTTACAGCAAACTAACTAAAAATATAGGTCTTGTTATGTTCAAACTAAGGTTCATATTAGCACACCATCCTTTTGACATGTTGGTTTCTGAAGCGACTACTAGGCGCACTGATAAATGCCATCCCCCATCTTCGCACAAAGCGCTTTGCTTCCACCTTCATAATGCGAACTGCCAAGGAGTTGAACTCTCTGGCATCATCAGTATTTCCTGAAAGATATAACCTAGGAATTTTCAAGAAAAGAGTGAATAAGTGGATTATAGCTAAGCGTGCTCCACCTTAGGCTGCAGCTACACTTACCATCAGGTGTGCTGTCAGCCAAATGCATAAATATATAGCTCATAAAAAAAAATGGCTAGAAGAGCTGTCCTGAAATACCTAGGGATTACAATCGTGTGCATGTTTTTTTTAATTGTAAGACAGAGACAATCCTACTATCACTACACATTTACACCAATTTCACAAAGAGCAATTGTAGATCCCATCAGCATTCTTGGAGATCTGGTACCCTGTGTTCTAAATATCGTCTCCGTCATATAGCAAACAAAACCCTGTGACAATGGGCCCGATTCTGTTAGTGCATTTTTGTAAACTAAACTAAATTGACAGCTAGTTCATAATAAATGTCATAAAACAAGTTATATGATTCAATCAGACACGCAATGTTATTTTATCATTAAAATAATTAGGTGTTAAGTTTTTAAGTAACGGTTGTTAGATGTGTAGTTATTATAGCTACATATTATATTAAATTACATGTTATTTGTTTAAAACTGTGACAAATTAAAATAAATAACAGATTTATGAAAATTACACCTCGAAATTACAAAATAGACAAATAGGAGAACTACAGAAAAACAAAGGTGTTTCTTAATTTCTATTAAAAGTCATCATCATTATATCCTGATACTAATTTGACAGGCGTCATGGCTCAGTCGGCAGTAGCTCTGCCTTCCGTGCTGTGGGTCGTGGGTTCGATCCCCACCGAGAACAAACATTTGTGTGTTGTAAACATAGATGTTTGTTCTGTGTCTGGGTGTTTCTATGTATTATAAGTATATATTTACAAAAAAAATAATGTATGAATGTATTCTATCAGCCATTTAGTTTCCATCGTACAAGCTTTGCTTAGTTTGGGACTAGAAGGCGTTGTGTTAAGTGTCCGTGAATATTTATTTATTTTATTTATACTGAGCTAAGTCGAGCAGTTTTGACTTCTGCAAGCTGATATTATTATGATCGTAAGCCCCCGTTTCAATTTAGTACAGGACAGCAGGGGTACACTAGAGTGTAGGGTCAAAAATAATCTGATAGGAAGTATAGGTAAACCAAATAATGAGGTTTAACTTTAAATACTAAGCATGCTACCTATGAATAAACCTCATGAGTTAGCTGAACCTAGTTCTCAGAATATTGTTATATAATATATAAATAAAATTTATTCACAAAGAAAATTACAACTAATGCAGTATTTATGACTATGACTATTTACACATACTAAATACACATGAAACAGTTGAGCTATCTACAAACCGTTGCAAACGATTTATAGATAGCTCAACCTGGTCCAAATCAGTAGCAATCGGAAGCGTGCTCAAGACAGTCTCAGAATATTGAACCCGATACCTAGTTAGTTGTGTTAAGTGTCAGTGTTTTTTTTTATACCGCAACAAAAAAAAAAACAATACAAGTCGGTCATAATAAAGCGGTCGTCGTTTTTCAAAACCAAAGCTCCAGCAGACATTAAACGTAAGTCTACGCAACCGTTTTTTTTTTTTTCATTCACCTCACAGAAATTGCTCTTGTTCGTCGTTGTTATTTTTTCGAAAGCTATCACTATAAAACTGTTTACATCTCCCTTTCTCGCTTATTGCTCGACTGCTTATCGATGAAAATGTATCGAATTTTAGTGCCTCTAGTGTTTTCTTGTGCCTACGCGTCCTTCCTCGACGGTGATTTGGAATTGACTGATGGAGTGAAACTTGTAAGCGTGCCTGTGTCAAACAATATTGATGACGAAGGAAGGTCGTTTGGTGATCATACGGTCCTGAATCGCATGGCAAGGTTCCTGGAAGGTCACGAGCTTCAAGTGAAGTTACCTAATTTGATTGAGAAGGAGAAGATAACTCAGTTCTTCGCGGATTCGCTGAAAGCCGTCGATGAAACTTATAAGGAGAGTAATGGTGAGTACTTTATGAATACTGAAAATCTAAGTAACAGATAGCTCAACTGGTCCAAATCAGTACCCAAGACACTGGCTGCATTGCCGCGCTGAATAGCAATGCTGATACGCTGGCCTAGATAATCATACCAACTTACGAATTTCATTGATAGTAGATGTAAATTATCAAGGAAGTGGATATTTCATACTCGTAGCCTTTACCTTTTGAATAAATAATTTTGTACAAGATTTTCTTAAATTTTCTCTGAATTCCTTAGTTCATGACGTGTTTCGACTGTAATATGCGACGGTTTGCAATTTGTATGGAATGGCAGCGTTGTGAATAAAGCGGAGTAACATTTTTGGGAAAATAATTCTCTTACGTAATTATTTTCATTTAGCATTTTTTGTTCTTATGATATTTACACAAATACTTCTTGAGAATTTAACAGAAAAATTCAAAATGTGATCAATTGAGTGTTAAAACATACTTTTGTAAATAATAAGTCACGCCAAAGTGGGCGTGACGTTATATTTTTTTTATTTTACGTTATAATTTATTTAAATTAAATTATAATATAAAATTTAATAAAAATAATAATAACTTAATACCTAATAAAAAAATAATAAAAATATAATGTAAATTTAATATAATTTATAATGTAAAATCGGTTAGTAATAAATATTAAATACCTAAAAGTTTACAAATTGATCATCGAAAAAAAAAACTTTTACTATTACGCTACTAGGCGCTTTACTATGAAAAGATGGAAAATAGTTTTAACATAGATTAAGTAAGGTTTAATAATGGTGTAGTAGGTATCTCCAAAACAGCAATATTGAATATTGATTGCTCGTGTAAAAGCGCCCTTAAATTGTTTTGGTGCTTACACAAGCTCTTTCAACTTACTTTCCAGGCACAGGGAGAGGAAAAGGTGGTGGAGGAGGTGGCGTGGCTCTGATTGGGATGATGTTCGCGAAGGCTCTTGGGGCAGCTGGTATTGGAGGCCTGGGTCTCCTTACTATGAAGGTACGTAATTTTGACGACACTGTAAGATTTGTTAAACCACGAATATAATTTAAAAAAATATTATGGTCGTGCTTTACGTAGATTTAAGTGACCTCATATCCAGTAAATCACGAATATAATTTAAAAAATAAATAATGGTCGAACTTTACGTAGTTTTAAATTTAAGTGACCTAATACCCAGAAGGGTCCAAAAATTTATCCAAAGCGAGTCTCAACGAAAGAGAAGCCCGTCCGATGTTATCAATTTGAAAAGAGAAAAATATTTGAATATTTCAGTCCACTTTTAACCATAATATTATAGGATTTACACGACTATGTTATTCCTTTGACTATCAATCAAAATGTCATCCCTATAAAGATGGAATCAGGGGTTGGATGATCATACGATGGGATTCTTGACTTAGTTACGCTGGAAACTATTTTTCAAGTCTTCTGTATCACTTCTGTATTATTCAGCGATTTTCCACATGATTTCTTATATTTATCATAGATATTAGTGTAAACTACTTCATTATTATTGGCAGTTAGCCAAACTACAGGGACCAATTTGGAAGTAATAGAGATGTAAAATGTTTCAGTTAAAAAATAATTTTTCAAATCGATTCTTAAATGCCAGAATTGTGATATAAATGAAAAGAAACCGAATTGAGAACCTCCTTTTTTATAAAATTAGTTAAAAATTAAATGTAAATTTAAAAATATAATTTATAGGGTGCCTTCTGGTAAGATCGGCGTAATATTAAGTCCGGATAAATCACGTAACAAAGCAATTATCATTTAAAAATATCGCCGAATTGCTTGGCATCCGGACTTACTATTACGCCGATCTTACCAAAAGGCACTGTACCAAAATATTGCACGTACACTACCACGTAAAACATACTGAAACTCAGAAAAACTACACGAACGTACATACAACGCATCAGTATACAGTTTTCTCCGCGTCATGCTTCTGCGCAAACGGGTCTTCTGTAATTACTTACTTTTCCCAATTAAAAGTATGCCGCGATTATTGTGCGCTAACTTGCGAGAATTTAGATCCACGATTATATCTATTGCTCCAGGGAGAAATAAACAGGGCATTTTTGTTTTATCCACACGTATTGACGATGTTTTTCCTGTGGATATGGCTGACTAGGCTGAGAGGATGTTACAGGTGCTGGGCAAGCCTTTTTTTTTATACTGGGGAAATTGTATTAGATACTTTTAAGCTCGTGTTAATGTGCATATAAATTTTCCGAACGAAAAATCCATTGATGCACGATGAAGGAAAACATCATGAGGAAACCATTGGCTTAGGCAGCTCCTTACGTTTTTACAATGTTTTTCCTGTGGATATGGCTGACTAGGCTGAGAGGATGCTGGGCAAGCCTACTCCATCTAAACATTGTCCCAGGCACTACAGTGTCGCGTTAAGTGTAGGCATAGGTTGTTTCCTGACGCTGTATAAATTATCTTCAATAGATGTAAAGGCCTATTATATTTTGTTTTAGAATTTGTTCGAGAAAGGGCACCAGTGTTTCTAAATGGAATAATCTTGGGGGGTTCTGGCTTCAGCAATATTATTTTTGATATTGCTCATGATTTGAAGATATTATAAGAACTATTTCCTTTTAGCTATAACCACTAGAGGCCCATGTGAGCCCCAAACACGGTCAAACCACGCATTTTCGACATTGTGTAGGTTTTGAAGAAATCATATTTTACACGGAATAATATTATTGTACTAAAATAAATACACCTACAGAATATGAATAGTTTTTTGATCAGTGCGAGACAATTAGTAATATTATAATCTTTCTCTATTTTTTAAGAAAAGTGTCTGCGAAATATTTGCTTTCGCTTACTGACATTTACAACATTAGATTAGCTATTGTCAATATCATAGGTTCAATTTTTTTTTTTTCAAACATATGAAGTTGTTTTTTTTTATTCCAGGCCTTAGCAGTTTCAGCGTTGGCGCTTATGTTATCAGGCATAGTGGGAGTCAAGAAACTGACATCACACGATGACCACGACGACCACCAAGTTATATACGCTGGTCACCACGGCCATCATCGTAAACGACGAGACTTGGACACTCCACTACCTTACCAGGGATGGTCTGAGAACAGAAGCTCGTAGAGAAGGGATGTAGATGATGTTTTAGCATAGAATGCTGAAGTAACCGATACATTATGGAGTATAGATAAGATACACAACTTGTCAGGAGTACAAAAAGTAGTTAAGCCAATTTGTAAAAACCCCTTCTATAGATCTATCATATGCTCGGATACTAAAATGCTACTTGGGATTTAATGAATGCTTTTATGGCCCTGGCTTACCAATTAGTTATGTCAAAAAAAAGACAGGGTAATTTTAAGTGGTGATTAAGGAACCAAATTTTTGTATTTCGGCGTTGGTGATTCAATATCGATGTCAAAAAACATACCCAAATGCTTTGTAAAACTGGATTTTTTTCCCGCATGTACCTATGTTGGTTACCAACATGATGGCAAAAAGTAGTCAATCAAACATCAAAAAACATTTTGACAGAATGAATGGTTTTCAAAAATAGAATTACAAATTGGTTTGAATGTTTTGTATAATTTGAGAACCAGCCATGTTTTATTTAATAACAGTTCCATTCTGCTTCATTATTTTGAAAATACGATTTAACCTTTTTGTTACGATGAAAGAGACCACAGACTAAGGAGTCTTTATTCGCCTTAATTTATTATAAAACAATACAATTTATATTTAGTACAGCGTTCGTCTGGAACATTCACGACTGCTAAACTTTATATTCTTAGCAGTTTATTCAATTTAACTTTGATCTGCTAAGCGTTTACCAATAAATAAATAAATATTTACGGACACTTAGCACAACGCCTTCTAGTCCCAAACTAAGCAAAGCTTGTACGATGGAAACTAGAAGGCTGATAGAATACATACATACATATTTTTTTTGTAAATACATACTTATAATACATAGAAACACCCAGACACAGAACAAACATCTATGTTTACAACACACAAATGTTAGTTCTCAGTGGGGATCGAACCCACGACCCACAGCACGGAAGGCAGAGCTACTACCGACTGAGCCATGACGCCTGAGCAATGAATCTGTTATTGCAAAAATATGAACTCATATACAATGTAGTAGTTTTCGAGATAACTATACAATATTTAAAATATTATACAAAGAAAATTTTGTTGTTTAGGTAAATTGCTTATAAGTTTTTGTAACTCTGAAGGTTTCTCAGGACGATCAAAAAAAAATATATAAAAAAAAAGAAATAGTTTTTTTTATTTGTTTAAGATTATAGGGTATCTAGTGGTCCTATGGCTGGTATTCATAACTTCTCAATTTAAAATTGGTACAATTGACTAGAACTTTTTTGTACTGTAGAAACATTAAGTATTGGTTACTTTGTAAATAATGATTGTATCGAACGAACTTTTAGTTATGTAATAATTTATTTCTATTTATTAAATTATTTTTACTGTATTATGTATTTTGTTTTTATATACCTACTCGTACCTTTCCAAATTTTTTCTTGACATTGACGTGAAAATACTAACGGTCGATTATAATTTGGTTAAAAACTGACGTTTTATTTGTTCAAAACAAAAAAATTTGGTAGGAAATTAGTCAAATTTATGAAAACCTAATTCACCACCTGGCGTCCATTGTCCCGATTTAATAATTCATTTTTTGTGTTATAAAAGAGATTTTGGCTGGCAAATTCAGGTGAAGTTTCGAAGTTCAGTGAAGGAAGATTTTATTCAGTCAGTTTGTTTTTTTTAGGGTTCTTAAAATAATAATGAAACCCTTTCATGAGCCAGTATTCTTTTCTAAGTTACAAGGTAGGTAAACATAAAAATTTTGAAGTGAAATATCGTTTGCAAACGTTTCATAAGCCGACATTTTACTATTAATAAAAATAATCAACCTAAAAATACTTTGTTACACAACTTTTCTTTTAGAATAACCAGACCGTAAGTTATCATAATTCGAGTATGTAATACATGGTCTTTGATGTGGAATTTCAAGGGATAATGAAGCCACCTGCTCCCTTAAATATCCTTACACGGAAAATTTCTTGAAAATTTGCTTAAATTATTGTACGTTACATTTGAAGAGATTATAATTTCTGTGGAATGAATAACTCTTTTATCCAATTTGAGTGAATAATTAGGTTCTGTAATAGAAATATAGAAATATTTTCTCTAAGCATTAAGCATGAAAACGTTACTTTGGAAGAGATTATTATAATTTGTATAGAATAAATACCTGTCTTATTCCAAGTGGAGGAGATTAATTATACAATTTAAGGGAATGAGTAGGTCCTATCATAGAAACAGAAATCATATTTAATAATTAACGAATGGAACCCTTAATGGTCTGTCACGTGTTAAATAAGATTTATTTTCAAATTAAATGAAATTACCAAAATTATATCAATGAACGCACTCATACATACATAAATTAAATAAGTTGGAATTCACTGAGTTTCCTGTTATTCAATGAAATGTAAGAAATCTTTTAAATTGTTTAGCTTAAGGAAAATCACCTAAGATTTCAAATATTAAAAAAAAATTGTATTCTCACTGGTTACACACGGAGTTCTGAGGTAACAAACAAAAAGAAAAAGATACAACTGAATTGAGAACCTCCTCCTTTTTTGAAATCGGTTATAACGCCATCTTTCTATAACACCAAAGGCTAAACAGTGAGGCTAGTTAAGTATCATTTTCATAGAGCGTAAGAACTGCTACGCTATTTCGCCGTTTCTCTAGAAGCGTTCTATTAGCCCTCTGTTTGCTATGCTCTGTACTACAACAAGCGGTAGCATCGCTAACAAAAGTGAAAGGTGGTTAGAACATTCTTGCGTGTAGCCATGTTAGTACTGGATAGTGCCACGAGAGTGCGCTAGTAATATAACCTCAAATTTATAAATAATATAAAGGCATTTTTGGGGGTGGTTTATTTTTTTATTTAATTTCTACAGTTTACAAAAAAAATCGTTTGTTTTTGATTTATAGGTACATACACCGCACCTAGTTTGGATATATTTTTAAGTATTTGTTTTAAGGCTGAGCCGAATGACTAGTGTTGTACCGTTAGTTCAGCTATCTTACGTTGCAACACTAGTTTACTGAAAACCAGCGCCTGGGCAGGATATTCACATATCCTGCCCTGGCACCATGCTGAGTGGCCATTTTTGTTATTTTATTTTAAGTTTCACTATAACATTGTAAATTTTTAATATAACAAAATAAATATTTTTCTTTCTTTTTCTTACATTTGGTAATTATACGACTTAGTGACGATTCGGACAAAATTGTCCCAATTGTCACTTTTGATTTTAATCATTTTTGTTGTGACGATTCGGACAACATTAAAAACAGCTGCATTGTACAGTCAGGTAAACAATAAAAGCGGTTTTATACATTATACAAAAAAAGGTACCTATTATGTCAATAATAGTATATTATTTTATTTTTCTAATCATCGATAAGTCATCTCTGTCTTGTCACATCACTACTACCAGATGGGAAGCAACATTTAGGTTACTTGTAGAAGTAATCGCTTCACCATCGACATTATGCGTGTCAATAGATACTCGTAGACCTCATTATTATAGACAACCACGGATGTGAACATTGAAAGTGTTTTTTGTACTTACTTTCATTGAATTGAATTTAAATTTAGATCATTGTACGCAATGTACGTTCACGTTATTGGTATTTTTACGCGACAAGAATATATTTTACTAGAAGGTATTTTGTAAAAAAAAAAAACAAAATGTGTACAAAATCTCAGGAGGATAAAACAGTAGTGGTAGGCTTAAAAATATAATAGAAAAAATATAAGGTAGGACTTTTTTCAAGAACTTAATGGACGTGCCCTGTGAAGCAATTCATCGTAGTTGTTTAGCATCAGTTATTGGATGTTCCATAATTTACTTGCATAAAAAAATAACCATCAAAAGAGTGGGCCCTATATTATTATGAGTGGGTCATATTTTTTTTTCATAAAATAAAATAGAATAGGACCCACTCTTTTGATATTTTTTTTTTAAAATAGTGGGTCCTATTTGGTGCATTACAAATCGGAACATATTTCAAACAGAATTTTCTCTTCATTCTGTGCGTGTATTTTCCAGTCCACACTATCTTAATGTCATGGTACATCTATATAAGTAAACTAGACCGAGTTTCTAGCGTAACAAGGCCAGTGTGAGACAAGTAGAGTACGGATGGTAAAAAAACGATGAGTAAGTTCATTTGAGCTGCACCAATCGTGCTGTTTTCAAAACAGTTTAGCAATTCGATTCCTCTCAAATATCATCCTTATGAAAGTCTACTACTTGACGATTAGCGATAAGACCGCCCATTGTACTATTAAGTTAAGTTTTGTTTTTAATTTTATTGTAATCCCTATGTTAAGGTGTGCAATAAAGTTTTTTCTATCTTCTATCTATCTGTGCCCTGGCTTCCGCAATTCTCCTAGAATCTTAAAAATAACGGCTTTGAGCGTTTTCCGCCTGCTTCCTGCAATCTAACAACTCAAAAAGTGAATAAAAATTCGTAAGTAAACATTACAAGGAAACCTGAAACCGTTTTCAATATAAATTTTTTGTTTATTTAATTTAGGTAATAAAAAACTGCGTAAAAAAATAGTAATAAATAAATAAATATTCACGGACACTTAACACAACGCCTTCTAGTCCCAAACTAAGCAAAGCTTGTATGATGGAAACTAGATGGCTGATAGAATACATACATACTTTTTTTTTTTCTAAATACATACTTATAATACATAGAAACACCCAGACACAGAACAAACATCTATGTTTACAACACGCAAATGTTTGTTCTCGGTGGGGATCGAACCCACGACCCACAGCACGGAAGGCAGAGCTACTACCGACTGAGCCATGACGCCTGTGTAATGTTTTTACATCGTTATTTTGGTAAAATTTAAAGTTGAATAAAACAATAGTATTAAGTAGGTACTTATAACATTTTACTTTGGGGGTTTGATTCAAAACTAGGACAATAATAAAAACAAGTATTAAAAACATTTTTGCTATCCATACGTCCGGTTATACTGTCACCATTTTTCCGATAATAAACTTCCGTTTTCCGAGGATAATGTTCTCAATTTAAATGGTTTCTAAGAACCTACAAGCTTCCAAAAAGAACTTTACGGTCTGGTAAATTTTTGTAGACCAATCTGTCTACAAAAATCCTATGTTATTCTCATTTTGTGATCAACGCTTTTGTTTCTAATTGTACTAGCTGGTTAATCCCAAACCTGTTTTTTTTTTAGTTTTAGTCTTTTTTAATCGTTCTCATTTTGTTTTTACGCTTTTGTTCCTAATTGTACTGGCTGTTTGATCCCCAATATTCAGTATTTTTATTTGTAAAAACGTGTTATTTATTACAGAACCTATCTTCTTCTTCATCTTCTAATTAGTAATAGAGCTCTTTGTGAGAGCTCGTCCGGGGAAGTACTACCACCGTACCTATTTCTGCCGCCAAGCAGCGATGCTCGCATTGCTGTGTTCCGGTTTGAAGGGTAAGGGCGCCGGCGTAATTACAGGCACATGAGACTTCAAGATCTTTACGTCTCAGAGCGATGGACGCAGTGCATTGCCTTACAGGGCACGTCCTCTTTGGACTTGCTCTGCGAGGTAATGCATTGTTATAGGCAGAAGTTACTACAGAAGTTACATCAGGTGAGCTATCAGCTTGTTCCATTACTTTTATCATAAAAAAAAACATAAAACTCTTTAGAAGCTGACTGATAATCAACGCACAACCTAAACTATACGTCTCAGGAGTATAAAATTTGTACACCCTAATGGGTCCAAAATTAGGATCAAAGATTTTAACCAAATAATGCGTATGCTACTACCACGCGAGCATAGTCGCGGGGACAGCTAGTCGGTAGATAAAGATAAAAAAATTGCTCGTTAAAAGAAGTAAAAGTGAATCCGTCAATTATTATTTTTCATGTCATTGAGTATTTATCGGTACAATGGAAATAACACTCTTCATTGTTCGGTTTCGCTCGTTATAAGTCATGAAAAAGAATTATTGATGTTTGAAACATCTTCTCACGGCTGATATTTTGCTTTTATACGCTTGTAATCATGTGAACATTTTGACAAGTGAAACTTTATTTATTGGACTTTTGACGTTTTACAGAGCTACCCTTACTTTTAAATTTACGAGTTATGACATTTTTTGAAACGACACATTATATGTATCACTTTTATTTTAATAGTTTTTCTTGTGTTATTGTGAGTATTGTTGTTTAATTTTGGTGGAATTTTAACCAATAATACTTAGATCGTAACATAAAGTGTGAGCCATTGGAATAAATGTGTGTAAAGTGGTTTTTCTGAATGTGAAAATTCGTGTTAGGTTTTGATGAGAAAATCCACCATTTTCTTTTCAAAACAAACGACAGCCGACTTGACAAATGACTTGACTTGACTTATATTATTGAATATAAACGACTTATTTAATAAACAAAAATTAAAACCAAGATGGCGGGTGACGCAACGGATCGAGTACCACGCAAAACCAAATTTTAATTTAGACTGCCAGTAACCTCTGCTATCCTCCAACGAATTCCGAAAGAAAATGATTGCTACTTCTAATTCTAATTCGACTGGGCTAGTCGTGCTATTTTAACTTGTCACTAAGCAAAAACGTAGTCTCAGGTTCAATTGTAACAATTTTAAACATAATAATCGTTCTAAAAATCTCTATGAAGTAGGTAAAA
The DNA here is from genome assembly GCA_918843925.1 of Eulithis prunata. Classification (NCBI taxonomy): domain Eukaryota; kingdom Metazoa; phylum Arthropoda; class Insecta; order Lepidoptera; family Geometridae; genus Eulithis; species Eulithis prunata. Next base: position 4,395,339 of record OU974030.1, on the reverse strand, counting down.
GTAGAGCGATAGAAGATCCAGGAGTAATTTCTTTGTTACACATCACGAAATTTCATCTTTACGATAAAAATCATAAAATACATTAAAACGTGTGAATTTTCGTAAAAAAAAAACTTTCTACAGCGTGCGCGGCGTAATGTCGAGTAATCATCATTTTGATCAAAGATTGTTAGTTGGGCTTGGTGGTGGAGTCAGCGAGTAGCGCTTTTCATTTTGTTTCTTTGATAATAGAAGTACTAGAAGTTATTTTATTTTTGCTGAGACGTGAGAGTTGCGAGTTCATATCGCTTGATAAAATTAAATGCGTTTTTTTTGTTTTTGGCATTCTTGTTCTGTTTTGAAGTTTTTGGCATTGAGTTGGAAGTTATGATCAGAGCAATGCAACAATGTCGCCGTAGCTGAAACCGGTCAGCAAGACATCATCATCATCATGATCAGAACGCAGTAAAAGTGTCAACGAAATAATATAAGTTTAATTGTTTTACGCGCTCAGATGATCGAACGAACAAATTATAAGAGATTTTGCGATGAAATGAATGTTTTTCAGTTAGGTTTGTAAAAACCATTTTTTACTACAGGTTCAGCAAATGCTGTAGATTTTTGCGGTAAGTTTTTTGAGCATTTCATTTTGTTACATAAATAAATAAAAGGAATCTTCTTATCTAATAATTAAATAAGAGAACATAACAGAGACTGATTTTAGGTCGTTTTTTGTATAGCCACACCCTAGAATCAGGCATACAAAATCTTCCAATAGACGTCATTCTAATTCTAAGTGGTAGGTATAAAAATTGAAAGTAACACTACAGTTGTTATGTAATTGCTCTCTATCGATACTTCAGCGTATGAAGTATTTATAGTACTTATGTAATAATAGAGAAAGTTATGTGAATGTTTGGATGTCTGTATCTATAGTTTGACAGGCGTCATGGCTCAGTCGGTAGTAGCTCTGGCTTCCGTGCTGTGGGTCGTGAGTTCGATCCCCACCGAGAACAAACATTTGTGTGTTGTAAACTCAGATGTTTGTTCTGTGTCTGGGTGTTTCTATGTATGTATATAGAGAGAAAAAAAAAATATGTATGTATTCTATCAGCCATCTAGTTTCCATCGTACAAGCTTTGCTTAGTTTGGGACTAGAAGGCGTTGTGTTAAGTGTCCGTGAATATTTATTTATTATTATTTATTTATTTATTTATAGTTTACTGTCATGCAGTCAAGTTTTAGCGCATCAAATATTTTTAAGAAACAGACCTTCTACTTTAACTATATTGACATTGATAGAATTCGTTTCCAAGCTTTGAAGGGAATATCCGCCATTTTGTATTCAAAACAAATGACAGCCAGAATTATTTCCTACATGCTTGACACTGGCAACTGTCTGTCAAAATGACAGATAGAGGCCATAAAAAAGAAAAATAACTTTTCTAGGGAGGCTGCCTTCTTCACTGGTAATTTTTCATTACCGTACCTACTCATATCTACGGCTTTTTGTTAATTTAAAAGATTAGGAAAAATGTAAAAGCCAATAAATACTGATATTGGCAAATTCGTGGAGCGCCACTAAACAGCTTTTGAGACAAAAAAGAGGAAACTAAGGGGAGATTTTAAATCTAACCCTGTCAAAAGGCTAGGTATAGAACAGTAAATTATTTTATTTTACAGAATAATTTGAAGGTCTTTTACAAGATTGTTGAGTTGAATTATATTCATCGACTAGCGGTCGCCAGCGGCTTTGCTCGCGTGGTAGAGGTAGCAGCGTACGCATTATTTGGTTAAAATCTTTGATCCTATTTTGACACCCTTTAAGTTGCGACTTTTCAAAATTTCTTTCTTAGAGCACTCCTACACTATATAAGGATACTATCCTCCAAAATTCATACCTGTAGGACTTATAGTTTAGGCTGTGCGTTGATTCTAAGTCAGCTTCAAAAGAGTTTTACATATTAAAATAAAAAATAAATAAGAAGAAGAGACAAACACCAGTGATCGTGAGGGCACAGCAGGTTGACAGTTAATCATAGTATTATTATTTCTATATACACGCTCAAATTCCAGACTTTCGCTCACTTTCACTAAGTCTTGGGTCGGAATCCACGTGCTTGTTTAGAATTACCGTTGGTCTAAGGCTTGCCGCAAACGAACTTGTTACAGCCACTGAACTCTACATTTCGAAGATGTCCATCTAGATTGAGGGATCCAATACTCAGATTAAGATCAAAATGGAAAATGTTAAAAATTTGTTCGAATTGATAGCACTAATCCAAAAATTTGTAAAACCTAAGATACGGGAGTTCCGGTTTGAAGGGTAAGGGCGCCGGTGTAATTACAGGCACATGAGACTTCAAGATCTTTACGTCTCAGAGTGATGGACGCAGTGCATTGCCTTACAGGGCACGTCCTCATTGGACTTGCTCTGTGAGGTAATGCATTGGTATAGGCCCACTTAACATCAGGTGAGCTATCAGCTTGTTCCATTACTTTAATCATAAAAAAAATAAAAGTTATAGCCAAAAACAGGATCCCTCAATCTAGCATTTTGGGAAAACCGCATTCTTAGTTCTCAGAAACTATTGACTCTAGTCTCATGGTTCTTACACCAATAAATGTTAAACATTACTATAGCCTAAAGCAAGGGTACTCAAACTTAGGCGTTGTCTTAATACAACGCGATTACGTGATCATTGCAAACTCGCGCGAGTTTTACTCAAACGAACGCGCGATCAAACTTACTGGGCCCTTATACTCAGTTCGGCAGAGATTTTTTTGTCCCATTTCTTCAAGCACAAAGTTCTGTTCAAAGTGCTCGATGTACTTATAAGAGTCCCATAACATCATAACCTCTTTACCATGACATGACACAGTCAAGCAAAAAGCACGAGATCGCCCCAGTACACTTAGCAGTTAGGGTTTTGCACAATCAGCGATGAAAACTCCTACACGATATTGACGTGAATGGCTCAAACAAAACGAATATTTTTTTTTTTATCGATATTCGACACAACGCCATCTAGTCCCAAACTAGCGAAGCTCGTGCAATAGAAGCTTGATTGCTGATCGAATGTTTTGTAAACTGTTTTTTTGTTAATACATTCTTATTCAGAACAAACATCTATGTTTGCCAACACACAAATGTAGTGGAGATCCAACCCACGATCACAACGCTGAAGGCAGAGCAAATACTGAGTTGTATGTGACGTCTCTGTCAAACGTGCCGTCAGCACGGTGTGAAAGCATAGCGTCTAGGACAACATTGAGGTTAGCTCTCCGCCGATATCGTGTGTCGCCGTCGTGTCGTATCAGTGTAAAAGCCGTCGGTAGCTCGTTCACACGAAGACAACAATTGTTTTATAATTGTAGTGCATTGTGTTACTAGTTCAATGCAACTAGTTTTTTTTTTTTAAACACCACTTTGTGTGAGAAAAAGGGGCAAAGATTTGTTTATCGGTTTTGATAATGAGTTTGTGAACTTTACAATCAATGATAAGTGAATACAATTCTAACTATTGAATAGTTTCATGTAGAAAGTGCATTTTCTTACAGAAATAGATTTAGCAACCATTTTAGCTAAAAAAGCTTTAGAAGGCTAATATGAAAAGAAAATGCAGTTGCAGACAAAAGCTCTAGTCAAGTTGCATAGAGAATAATTTAACCTCGCAAATGTGTCATTTGGCTAATAAAATGTACATCCTAATTTGTACCTACTCAAGGGTCACTTTACTTTTTGAATGAGTATATATCTTTGTATGAAAGATCATACAAAAGTTCGCTGAGAACCAGGCCGTAGTTACATGCCCGTTCTTCTAGGCTTTGGTCGTAAGGATCTGGCACCTAGAATCATCATCATCATCATCATCAACTTATATCGGTCCACTGCTGAACGTAGGTCTCACCCAAGACGCGCCACTGAGCCCGGTCTTCGGCTCTTCTCATCCAGTGTTTGCCAGCTACATGTCTCAGATCGTCACCCCACCTAGCCGGAGAGCGACCTACACGCTTGCCTAAACGCGGTCTCCACTCGAGTATTAGTTTGCTCCAACCTAGAATCACCTAGTTTATAAGTTAATACAAATCAGCGCACACTGGGGTGCTGAGCATCAGACGTTTTACGCCAGATTCAGACACCAAAACTCGTACACCTGTGATTTTATTGCACAAAAAGTATTTGTCTCCGACTTTGACCTTACACTTACACCTCTTGCAACTTGTACCTAACTGCAAATTTACGTCAGTTACATCATAAAAGTAACAGCAAAGTTGTAACAAGCGATGACGTATGTAGATCAAACAATGCCGCTGTTTGCACCACGCATATTTGTTAAACAAATAAATACGAGTAGTATTCGTACGAGACTTGTTTTAAGGTACTTTTCCACCAGGGCTAAGCTATGTAGCTATGTGTATGATATCCACTTATATAGATCGTTTATTTTTATCGCTTAGCTTCGCTTAGGACTGGTGAAAACGGGTTTAACAAAGCTATGTTTTTTGTATAGAGAGGTGCGTGCTAGAATGACAGATACACAAATGAGGTTGGTCTCAATATCCCCTTTGAGTTTTCCCCTTTAAAGAGATTTTAAGAAACATTTTAAAATCCCCTTGATTTCTAGAATTCAGAATCAAGACAATTTAGATACATTTCAGTCTCAATTCATCCATCCTCATTGTGCAAAATTACGCCGTAAATGCTATATTTAAAATTTTTAACCTTACTTTACATACATATGCGTGCTATGTATGCTAGCCTCTTCGTACCACTAACTCGCGCACCTTCATATCACATACCATATCTTACTCGCTTAGCTTAACTCCCGTGGAAACGGTCACTAGTTTCGTACCTAACTTTACTTAGCTTTGACATAGCTCACCGCTTAGCAACGTAGCACATCTCTGATGGAAAAGCATCCTTAAACTGGCGACTGGAATAAAACAAAAAACAATCAAATTGGTATAATTTGATAGTTTTTTGTTTTATTCCATTTTCATGGAATTTTCATTTTCAGCAAACACGTTTCCTATCTAATAAGCGGTCACTTCTGAAGATAAAATGATGGATGTTCTCTTCAAGACTTTGAAACGAACTCCATTGTAAGAACCAGGTGTATTAAAAGACGTTTTGGAGAACTGGTTTGCCAACTGTCTGCTTCGTGTCTGGGCTTCAGAGAGGTCACTTGATCAAAAAGCCAGTGCATTGCGTGTTTTGTAGGTAGGGCACGTCAAAGCATTAATTGTTTTGTTTTTATTATAAGTATTGATATTGCTATAGAGTTAGTAATTTAATCAATTATAGAAAAAAACAGAATATTTTTTTTTTTATAAAACTATAGCTTATTTCTATAATTTCAAAAGCTTTTTAAATGGCACCTTACTGCCTGAATTACGTACGATTCTTTTACAATGATCATTGGTTTTTTATATCTATGGTATGAATTACTATAACTATTGTATCTATATAATATGTTTTAACGTATAATATGGATTCAGTGGTTTCGACAATTAACATACATAATTTTATTTTTAGTGTTTTGAGGCCAACCTACTTTATTATCTAGCTCTAGCAACATAATAGACTCATACTCTACTCTAAATACTCTACTTACTTTATATTTACTCTATTATGTGCTTCATACTCAAGCCTAGCTTTCATACTCAGAATAAACTATTTAAAAAAAAAAGTGTGTACATAACTTAATTATTCTATGCATACATTTTAATACAGACTTACTGTATGCATAAAATGAACGTAACTTAACCAAATTGCTGTGTCTAACAGATCTCTTCAAAATTATGGTTTACATGTTTAACAACGCTAAATGAGTCAGTGAACTTGCTATTCAAAAGTGAAAGGATTTCGGAAACAAACAGATTCAAAGACGCGACTTAAAGTCGCACGGTTTTGGCATCCTCAGTCGCGTGTGTGAAAGTTAAATAAGTGCGCTAAAGTCATGAAAAAACCTAAACTTATAGTTTTATTAGGGGTTAGTCTAGCATCTATTTGGTGTACATTTTTTTTTGTACAATGTCTTGGGGTAACATCTCTAAAAACATTAGCCTGTTTATCAACTGTCATATTAGCACGGCTTTAAAAAAAAATTTCTATCATTGTCACTCGCATGACAACGAAAAGAGATGACAACAGATTTAGCAATCATTTTAGTTAGCTCAGCTTTAGAAGACCAATATGAATATACCCATAAGTGTTCACCTAGTTTCAATAATTGTTAGAGCCAAATATAATTGTATCGTCTTATGGACTCATAGGCTTTCATCAATAGAAGACTCGCGCAGGACCGGAGAGACTGAGGTACTAAAGACGCCTATACCCAGCAGTGGCTTCATACAGGCAAAATAGATAGATAAATAAGATAAGATAAGATATGTTTATTTGCAAGAATATATGTTACAGAATTAGGTCTTAAATCTAGAAATAGCGCATTATATTCTACCTAAATAATGGGCATGCAATTTTTTTGTTTCACTGATTTCAAATCATCATTTAAAAACTCGGTGACACTGTTATAACATCTTTCCGCTAAAAATGACTTAAGCTTTTTTTTAAAACACAATATTTCAATCCCATTTTTGATTTCTGGTATTTTATTATAGATATCGTGTTTAGCCAACGAAACCAACGTAACAGACCTATTGGTAATTTGACTTATTAAAGCCTCAGTGACTAATATAAATATTATGATACAAAAAAGTCGCGTCTTATGTTCTTCTACTCACAAATTTGGGATTCATGTTTGTAACGTTTATTAGATGTTTTTACGTACCTAGTAACATAAACTCATCTCTTATGAAAAGCTATTCATTTGTCTCTATACCTATAGTGAACTGATGCCACTGAACCACTTAAATAAATCTAGTCCCAAACTAAGCCAATCTTGTACGATGGAAACTAGATAGCTGATAGAATACATACATACATTTTTTGTAAATACATACTTATAATACATAGAAACACCCAGACACAGAACAAACCTCTATGTTTACAACACACAAATGTTTGTTCTCGGTGGGGATCGAACCCACGACCCACAGCACGGAAGGCAGAGCTACTACCGATTGAGCCATGACTTGTACCATTAGGCAGTACCATTGGCACCGATTTGTCTTAATTGTATCATGGTAAATAAAACTAGACATAGACATAGGCAGGCTTTCACTAGGATGCTACATGATGGTACCTAGTCTGTTGAGTTACAGTACTACGAGCATTGACTTGACTTTGACTTTGACTGGTGTGTTTTTGACGATTACTTAATTCTTCAGATGTTTCCCATCATGTGCACCTGCCTACGCTCCTGAAACTTCGTGGAGTTTCATTTCATCATTATCATCATCAACCTAAATCAGTCCACTGCTGGACGTAGGTCTCTCCCAAGACACGCCATTTAGCCCGGTCTTCGGCTCTTCTCATCTCGCTACATTTCGCAGATCGTCGCCTCACTTAGCCTGAGGGCGTCCTAAACTACCTATGCTTACCTAAACGTGGTCTCCACTCGACAGTTTCATTTATATGGTTTATTTTACGGGCGCTTCAGTTTCCGGGTATAGTTTTTCTAAGGTACGGATTCCGTTCACACAAACGACAAATAAATCAAGGTCTCAGACATAGAAATGAGAGAAAATAATATCTAGAACACGACATGAGACAAATTGTAGGCCGCGGTAATGGTAATGATCCCATGAGCTATTTTCCTATTAATGCTAGAAATAAAATGCATTTATTATGCTGGGGATTCTTCAGACATAATAATTATTGAAACAGGATATAGATTTTCGTAGCTTATTCTCATAACTTGAATATGACTAAGTAGGTATACAAATTTTTATCAAATATGGCTAAGAACGTGTGTTATAGTTTTTTGTTTATAATTTTGAATATAGGTATTAAAATTTTTACAATTTACAATTTCCAACACTACTAACGGTTCTATGGTTTCGTTTCACCCTACCCCCAGGGGTATGGCCAAGGGTAGGTATGGTGGGTCCGAAGTGGCTGAGAATCATCAATTTGAGTCCTACTTTCAGAGCGACGAAAGCACAAACAAACAGGCAAACACACAACGCAGTCCAATTGTACTTAAAACACTTCTTACATTCTTGGTCGGTGGCTACAAACAACATACAACACAGCCAAATTTTCTTGGTCCAAGGCAAAATAATAAAAGCTAAAAATATTTAATGATAGAAGACTCCCTACAACACTGCCTTAATAATAACGATGTCAATTGTATTGATATACAACTTAACTATAAAAACGCCAGCACATTCTTGACTAGCGAAAGTCCACTTATAGCATACTTATAGTACAGGTCAAGAGTTCACCAATGCTTTATCAGACTGTTTAGATCAATGGACATTATTTAAGGATACAGTCATAACAACTCTAGTCCAAATATACCCAAGTACAACATACGGCAAGACCTGTTACGAGTCATGCAAACGAGTGGAACTCTCTGCCATCATCAGTATTTTGAAAGATATAACCTTAAATTTTTCAAGAAAAAAGTAAATAGGATTCAGCTGAAGACTGAAACTGAATTGAAACTGTGTGATGCATTTAAAGATTCTATTTCATTATATTGATTCATATTTAGCGTGTAAAAGAAAAAAGTTACTTAGGTATATTTGTAAAACAATATTACGATATTCTCTCAAACTGATATGCAGAAACATACACAGGAAGTTCTTAGAAATCTAATGGTTATATTAATCGGAGATATGTGTAATGGTGAACTGTGGCGTTTTATAGAATCCTAATATCAATCCCCATGAAAGTAGAAAGCACCATAATCACTGTCAATGTATCACTTTGTTTGGTCATTTAACTAAGTATCTGCAAGTTTGTTACCAGTTTGTGGTAAAAGCTGTTCCTTATGCTCGTGTGTCCAAGCTATGCTTAAGATCATTCTGAATAGAAGCAAAGGTATCTTTGTTTATTTTATTAATCGGTTTAAAAACTAAATCATAAAGTTTTATGAAGAATTGGAATGATGCATAAATATTCATGAGCTTCAATAGGTACCATTTGAAGGTTACCCTTCGCTAGCTCCTTTAAGCCCAGTAGCTCCGTACGAAGGGTTCTATTCACATGCTATAGAAAAACACAGGATGCTTATGGTTCCATAGATAACCTAAAATCAACCATCTCAAAACGGTCTAGAATAAAATTCAAAGGTAGTGAATCAGCCGATCACGCCCCAAATTTAAAATTCCACCGCCGAATGTGTCAATGGAGCACACTACCAGGCGCATACGTAAACAATACAAATCCCACATGCCAAGTGCACGACCTTAGCAATGATCAAACTTTCGCAACATTACGAAACCTGGACTTCACTTTTACTCCTAAGAAAGTCCAGTTTTCGGTTAGTTTTTAGCTAGCTGCACTCGCTGAGGGGTGCGGAGATAGTATTTAAGATGACGCGCTTTGCGGCCGCGCACAGTTGATCCCAAGTGCGCGATGTGGAAAACCGGATTTTTGCTCGTGTTCGCGGTCGCGTGCGCGCATCCCGCGCAAAACCAGGCCCACAATGACAACCACATCGACACAGACTGCAGTAAAAAAGATTCCAAGTCATGCATGAAGTACAACTTCTTCTCATACATTGACAAAATGATCGGACAAAAGGAAAACTTCGCGCTCACCGAAGGTGTCACTGTCATCCGCGCTTCAGACGTACCCGTCGAAACTGGAGCACCCAGAGCTTTAGATCCTGTATCCCGTCTCAAAAACTACTTCGAAACGCATTCTCTACAGATTGAAGTCAAAGGCTCCGATGTCATAGATGCTGTATCCAGCGCCGGCAGAGCTTTAGAAGATACCGTGTCAAACTTCACAGATGACAGTAATCTTAGTGAAGAGAGCCGAGGGAAGAAGAAGAAAGCTGCTAAGATTCTCGGACCTCTAATGATGGCGTTGGCCTTGAAGATGATGGCACTGATGCCATTAGCGATTGGAGCGATCGCGTTGATTGCTGGCAAGGCGTTACTAATCGGTAAGCTGGCGTTGGTGCTATCAGCAATTATCGGGTTGAAGAAGCTCTTAGGACAGCAGAAACATGTGACGTATGAGGTAGTGGCTCATCCTCACCACACATCGAGCCATACATCGAGTCACGACTACGGTGGTACCAGTGGATATGGTGGTGACTCTGGTGGCGGAAGCTATTCAAGCTCAGGAAGCGGCGGTGGCCACAGTAGCGGAGGAGGATGGGGCAGATCGCTAGAAGCTCAAAGCTTAGCGTACTCAGCGCAAAAGCCTTAACCCACGACCTAGTTCAACGACCCTGTTTTCTCTTCAAAGTACTTTTCTTGTGTGCGAGTGCGATGAGCGTTTGTATTTATTATGCTGACTGGATGTAGGCATCTCCTTAGTCACTTTATGTAAGCCACTCGGCTGCAGTGTAACTATTATCATAGTATATTGACTGCTGTATATACTTAAGAGTATTATTTATGTATATTTGTATATTAGTTATAATTTTATGTATGGTAATAAAGAGTACCTGGCTTTAATATTTTTAAGTGATATGTAAGATATTTTTATGTATATAATTTATTTCATCGTCATTTTATTTATAACGCTGTTTCCTTATATGTCAGGTTTCTTGTAAAAATAATTTATGTGAGACAATAATTTTGTCATCGTTTATCTAATGATCATTATTGTTGTATAATTCATGACTAGTATTAAGGGGTTAAACGTACAAAGATTTGCTATATATTTTTACGGTTATTACAAGTTTAATACATGTTATTTGTTTTATTTTATCCTTACAGTCTTCTGAATATCTAGAAAGCATCAAAATTTTTACAGATAATATCATTAGCATTTTAAATAATTTCAGTATTTGCATTTTACACCAAAAACTGTATTAAGAACAATTAAACTGAGAGCAAATTATTGCTTTAACGCTCAGCGGTATCTATAATATACATAAATAGCCGTCACCTGCGGCGTTGCTCGCGTTCTAAATAGACCCTTTAGAGTGTGATTTTTCAAAATTCCTTTCTTAGTGCACCCCTACACTACATAAGGATACTGCCTTCCAAATGTCATACCTCTATAGGACTTATGGTTTAGGCTGTGCGTTGATTCTCTGTCAGCTTCAAAAGAGTTTAATATATATTGATGATGATGATGATGGTGATAGTCATGTCTACCCATTTAATTCTTAAAACATTTACCAGTGTATGTACTAATAATTATAACACAAAACCTAGATCCAAAACAAATATAAACAGAATAGGTATGCAAATATTTGGCCCGATATAAAATCAAACTTCTCGCATCTTAATCTACAATCCATGCTACAGATTGTAAAATATGCAGTTTCAATTGAAGTAAAATCCTGTCAGGTTTCATCAGCCTTGCTTTAGGTCAACCACCTGGATTCCCTCAAGTTTTTAATTGATGTAGGAAGCTCTTTTAGATGCCGATCTGGGCTCTGCGCCAGGCTAAATTGGGTGGAAGTGGTTCGGCGAACGATTCAGTTTCTTTTTATGAATTTAGGGACAAATATAATTTATTATCTATAAATCGTTTGCAACGGTTTGTAGATGGCTCAACTGTTTCATGTGTATTTTGTAAATATTGTGAATATTGTAAATAGTGTATTAGTTGTAATTTTCTTTGTGATCTATTGTATTTTAATTATGTTGAGGATATTCACGCTAGTAACAACCTGAGGTCTTTCTACATCTGCGTAAACTTAGTCACGAAAAACAGCAGTTTCTCAACGAAATTGGACTGGATTAGAATCATACTGTAGACCGATGAGTCATAATAACGATAAATGTAGAAACGTCCAGAACTTTCGCGATGAAACTTGCACGATTTCCATGAGTAAGTAATACGGATGCAGAGAAAAAGCCAATTTATGGACTGCCGCTTTCGAATGCAACCTGCCTACCCGGATTAGAATTCTACTCTATACTAGGTACACAACACGTTTAGGTACCCGCCTAGAGAGCACTGCTATCTCACACTTAGTTTTTTTCCCCTTAGCGTTATCAGCTGAGTTCAAATCCCGGCTGATAACAAGGTCTTGAATAATCAAGGTCTTGTAATCAGAAGAAATTATCTTATTATCATTTAGTAGCAATCTTCTTCGTTTTCTCTCCATCTCCCATATCTCCCATAACTAACTAAATGCAAACTTCTGATAAGGAAGCTATCTCACACTTAGTTTTTTTCCCCTTAGCGTTATCAGCTGAGTTCAAATCCCAGCTGATAACAAGGTCTTGAATAATCAAGGTCTTGTAATCAGAAGAAATTATCTTATTATCATTTAGTAGCAATCTTCTTGGTTTTGGCTCCATCTCCCATATCTCCCATAACTAACTAAATGCGAAATTCTAATAAGGAATGGAGCTCGTTGCCTTTGGTTGTCTTTCCTGAAAACTACAAACCGGGCTCTTTCAAGGCAGAGGTCAATTATAAATAAATAATAAATATTCACGGACACTTAACACAACGCCTTCTAGTCCCAAACTAAGCAAAGCTTGTACGATGGGAACTAGATGGCTGATAGAATACATACATACATTTTTTTTTTTTGTAAATACATACTTATAATACATAACATAATACATACATAATTGACAAGATGAATTATTTCTTCTAGATTGTCCTGTTCCATCGATAGTTTCATCTTCATTTACAATTACGTGAGATTGTGACTCATATAAAAAAATTACCATTCTGGCATATTATTGGACACGAACTTTTATGTAATTATTTATGTTTCATTTATATAGAGCACATTAACATCATCATTTCCCTGCCCTTATCCCACGCTAGGTGGGGTTGGCACAACAATGTTTTCATCTTCCATTCACTCTAATCATTCGTCAACTCTGAATCTACTCCTCTCACATTCATATCCTCTTTCACACAATCCAACCACTTCTTCTTTGGTACTTCTTTTTCACTTCTTCTTGGTTCTTCCATGGTAATAAAGAGCACATTACCATGAACTAACAATACAAAGTTACAGAGATACTTCTGAGGGATTGATGAAACTGATATTACAAGGTTGTTAGACGCATGTGTAATTTCTACGTGAATCTGGCGCAAGTTATAAAATTATGATTTTTTTATATTTTACTAACTTTATTCTTAGGCTTTTTTTGGTGAATATTATATATTTTTATTTATTTATTTTACCTATTCCATATCACTGTAATTTTATTATTAAACTGAAAAACATTTAAATGATTAGTAAGTACTCGTAGTCGTAAAAATAAAACCGTCAATAAATAACTACTTAGTTATTATTCTATGCTAAGTAGCCGTGGCATCATTTTTGGGGTTTTTCCCCTGGTTTTTTCTCATTTTATTTGAGGTTAGGTATTTTATTACTTTATTCTGCATCAGGACGCTCCACATTTTGATTTATTGTTACTACAACATTGAGAGCCTTCACATCTTTCTCTATATATAGAGAAAGATGTGAAGGCTCTCAATGTTGTAAGTGGTTCTTGGTTCTAAGTGGTCTTATAAGACCACTTAGAACCAAGTCTTAGACCACTTAGGTCCCAAGTGGTCTTATTGTGGCCCAGGGGATAGAGATAGATCTCTATCACCTGGGTCACTAAGACCTGGGTATACCTATCAACATTTACCAATTAATTGTCTTTTCTTAGCCATACTACCAAAGTCTCTGCCAATTTTTCTAAAAAATTAAGTCATATAATTACTGCTTCATTTTCTTCTTGGTTTTTATGTTATATACATACCTTTTTTGTTTTTTTTTCTAGTGTATCTTAAATCGCAGTTTCTTATAACTTAGTACCACCATCTCTAACAATCGGGCCATTCACTTGCCCTCTAACACCGGAGAAAGGTAGAGTTGGGTGAAACCACACTATCGGGCACGTCAGTTACCATCTGAACGTAACCCTCTAATTGGGATGCTACTGGCTCCTAATAATAAATAATAAATATTCACGGACACTTAACACAACGCCTTCTAGTCCCAAACTAAGCAAAGCTTGTACGATGGAAACTAGATGGCTGATAGAATATACGTATACATTTTTTTTTGTGAATACATACTTATAATGCATAGAAACACCCAGACACAGAACAAATATCTATGTTTACAACGCACAAATGTTTGTTCTCAGTGGGGATCGAACCCACGACCCAAAGCACGGAAGGCTGAGCTACTACCGACTGAGCCATGACGCCTGTCAAATCTGTATGACAATCTGAACGTAACCCTCTAATTGGGATGCTACTAGCTCCTAATCATTATTTAGTACTTATATAATTTCTGAGGAATTTACTTAATAAAAATTAGTAAAGAAATGTGATTATGTTATTTTATTGGGTGCCAAGTTACTTTGGCTACCATTTTGTATTTTTTGTGACATTCATCATGAATCTCCAATGATATGTTTACTTGATTTTGTTAAGAAGATTACCACACTGATCCTACACACGGACCTACCTCAATTTCATTATTAACATGTTATCTCACTATGAAAAGTGTTAACCGCCGAGTACAAACATTGCGTGTGGCAAACATAGATGTTTGTTCTGAGTCTGGGTGTGACTACTATTATAACTATGTAATAGGTTGTCTGGAAGAGATCGCTGTATAGCGATAAGACCGCCCATTGTACAATTAATTTAAGTTTTGGTTTTATTTTATTGTATAAATCCGTAGGTTAAGGTGTGCAATAAAGTATTTGCTATCTATCTATGTAATAGTCTGTATAAGTATTTACAAAAAGTATAGTATCAATATTCAGGCACATTACACATACACAATACAGGGTTTCCTTATTTTGGAACTAGATGGCGTTGTAATGAGATGTTCATTCATATTTTTTTATCTTTTTATTCTACAGTTATTGATATTGAAAAGATTATCTTAAAGGTGTGATAGAAATCGTATACAGAAAACACCTCAAAGTAATAGTAACCTCGGCTTTCAAAGCTTATGTTGTAACGATGTTGCTAATTTTAACTATCACTTAATTCGCCAACCGTAAAGATGTCTTATATACTTTCACTGCAACATAATTGTTTGAAACATTAATTACTTTGAAATTTAATTTATCATTACTTAGTAATTATAATAATGTTTTCTCTTGAGTGTTAAGTATTGTTATACAAGCTCTTAATGATGATAAAAAAAAATTAAACAATTTGCTATTGGCAAACTCTTGTAACCAAAAAAGGTTGGCAGATTATCCACTGGTCTATAACTACGAATTAACTGTTCAAATTTATATCGATAACCGAGGAGATACAGCATTTTCTCCAAAATTGTTTTTTTTAGTAATTCGATTTTAGCGGCATCATAAAAACCCAACCTTATTTGTTTGTTCGAACAAACAATTCCAAAGACCTCTACAACGATATTATCACCAAATGAAGATTTTTCATGTTAGGTTATGTGTATAGATCATTACCACTAACCGACAAAACGAACAAAAGCTCAGTTGCGCCATCTCGTCGCGACTTGAGAAAATAAAACGATAACGTAGTCACGATCATAGTAACCTTGGCAGAGCGCTCATTCATAAAGTTTACTTCGTTTTTTTGTAAACTTGAATGAATCTGTGTGAACCTTACGCGTAAATAAAAAAAAACCATGTGGTTTTTCTCGATAAAAATCTAGATTTTTAATGGATTGGTAATTTAGGACCGGTTAATAATAGAAAATCTCAAACATGTCCATTAAAATTTGAAATCTAACTAGGTAGGTAGGTATTTATCAATTTTTGTCGTAGCGAAAAATAAAATAAAATTCAAAAATGTACGAAGAGAAAACAAAATAAACTTTTAAACGGTAGAACTAAAATAAACCACTACGCACACGAAGGACACAACGGCCGGCTTATTTGTATTTTGAGAATGGGTTTCAGATTGCTCCTTGCTCATTCAATAGCCTTGTCTATTGATTTACTATACCATCAAAAACCATTAAATGTATTCATAAAACGTGGTAAATGTCCATGTTTATTCGCAAAACGAGAAAAACATCTTACAAACCTTGTTCCACGCAAAAGTTCAATGGCTCGTTGATTGCAGCGCGGCGCGTGCGCCGGAAACACCTTGAACTTTTTACTCTGTTTGTAAACAAACATGGCCCTGAACGTAGTTCCGTGCTTGGCGGATAGATGGCGTTAGAAATGTTGTAGTACAAGGCCAAAAAGTTCAAGCTGGGAAACTTTATTAGCTTTGATAATGTGCCTTATAGGAAGGAATTAATATTAAAATAATGATAATGATTGAATTAACTTCACTAGTCTGGAAATATTTTAACGTTATCAATTTGCTAACAGCCTGCTAGTCCTTACTATTCTGACCTTTATTGTTTGTGAGTTGCTATAGAGAAAGCTTTCTTAAAAAGTTTTTGTACATTGTAACAGATGGAGCTTTTTATGTAGCAGATTTATTCTTATTTTTACTGCTGGAGTAAACTTTAATATTTCTAAAGAAATGCATTGTTTTTAAATGATCTTACATTTTAATTATCATTGTTTTATACTGATAATAAATATTTTATGGCTTTACATGAGTCAATTGCTTATTCTAAGTGTAGGTAATTTTACAGTTTATCAATTTCTAATGAATTTGGTTTCTCTCTTGGTTCACAAAGATTAAACTTTTAAATATATTGAGATTTACGTATTGAATTAGGAATCTGGGAAACAGTTATAAAAATAATAATATTTTTGGATTTTTTTATATTTTAATTGCTTCCAACGTGTCTGTCTTAGCACGTTATTAAAATGTTATACCTACTTACCTTTTAACTGTTGTTTATTTTTTGTGATGATCTTGTAGGTATGTCACCCATATTCCACGTTGTATATTATTTTAGATTTCTTTTGTCATAATTGAAGTTATACTTCTAATGCGACTTCCAACTGACAGCGTACAAGGTTGCGTTAAACGGGAAGCGTTAGTCTCTGTCTCTTTCTATTCGGGGGAATAGAAAGAGACAGAGACTAGCGAGAGTGATCACAATATATGGGGACCAACACAGAACCCAAAAAACCTCGATAGCGCGTTCTATGATCCGACCAAACTTAGCAGCGACATCTAGTTCTGATTTAAGGCAACATGAGCATAGAACCTTTTCTAACTAAATAAGTACTGCATATTGGTTAAGTACATAAAAATAAATACTAAATTAATTTCACATTAAACACAGAGCGAGAGTAAATGCGTGGCACTCGAAGTAAGTATAACTTCTTCCGCGCGGAGGGACTCCACTCCATGCACTGGTTTTTTTTTCTCTTCATTTGAAGCAGCTAGTTCGGTGACATCGCTGTCACAGAAATGGACTAATAAAAGTTAACTTAAATGATGCGATTTACTTGTACATACAAGAGCAATAAATTAAATGAAATATACCTAATGAAGCGCAAAAATGTACATCCAAAAATTGTAAGCAATTGTTTACACAAGAACAAATACACAAGAATTGCTTGTATGTGCTGAAAAAAAAAACAAGAAAAGTTTTGATACCAAATTTGTCAGATCAAGAATTTTACGTATTGTTTAGATTAGACCACAAAAAGTCAGTTCTTGCTTCAATTAGATTGTACGGAACAGTCAAGAAACTGTATTATGTAAATGAGATAGAAGTGTTTGGAGACAACAAGACATAACATTTGCCGCAGTTCGTAACCCAATTAAAACGTTTAAATGTCCAAGAACGCTTCTACTTTAGTTTAGAAAAGTAAAGAGAAATGTTTGTAGAATACGGAAACGGTTTTCAAAAGTTAACATTACGAGAGTTGAGTGGCAATCACCTAGTTTAGAATTTACGATACAGTTTAATAGTGGTCACTTGTTCTAGTTATTTTAAGTCCGGTAGTTTAGAAAAGAGCTGGTAGATTCTTTATATATTTTAAATTGAACTACATAAGTAGGTAGTTTTTAATCAATAAAGAATTTTGTTAGAATTTACTTAACTAGTAATTTGATTAATAACAACAAGATTATGAATTTAATTCAAATTCAAGAGTGATAAAGTTTGAAATAAACTATTATAAAAAATAAAGGATAATATTATGAATAAAACAATAAGTTAAAATGACTGTTAATAATTTAATGATTTGGGTGTTTTCATAATAATTGCATTAATCATTACTACTAAGAAATGAAACAACAAAGATAACAACTAGCATCACTTTGGAAAAAATATAGAAATTAATAATAATATAGTAAATATTACAAAAGATGATAAAATACGATACTAATAATATCAATGAAGATGACAAAAATAACATTATACACATATACGACAATACGAAACATATTTACAAAAGTTAATGAGTATTATATAAAGAGAAAAAAGTAAACGAACAAAATAAACAATACGACTAGAAGAAAATGAACACAATAAATGAACTAAATAAGAATATTAAAGCTCTTATAAATACAAAATATTTTGTACTATAAAATAAGTTACGAAATATCGGAACTATAAAAGACTTAACAAAACAGGTACAACGTAGAAAAGAAGTGATGCTGAAACAAAGACAAGATTCACTCGCACGCATTAAATAATTTAAATAAATAAAATAAATTATTATTGTTTATACTGAGGTCAAATTGGTCAGAGGTATTGTGAATCAGTTGGCGTAGGCGCTGTAGGCGAGGTTTTGTGCGTCACCAGATCTGCCCCACCCACCGTGGCCGCCACCGCCACCACCTGCACTGTGACTGTAATGTTCTTCGTGGTGAGGATGGGCAACGACCTCATAACTCTCATGGTGCTCGCTCTTGGACAGAAGCTTTTTGAGGAGAAGAAGTGCGGAGGCCAACAAAGCGGCCTTGGCGAGCATTAGACCCTTGACGGCAGCAAAGGCGATGATTCCCAAAAACAGAGGGATGAGGGACTGGATCTTCAGTTGGAGAAGGGCGAGGATGGGGAGGAGCTGCTTCAACTTCTTCTTCTTGCCACGACCTGGAATAAAAAAGCTTTTATGAATTTGAACTATTTTTTTGAAAGATTTTTGCAAGGGTTTAATTGCTGTAGTATCAAATATAACACCAAAAACGAACTAGGTATGTTATATTTTCCTTAAAATCATCAATGTAAATTCTAACATTATGATTCATTGAAGCTTGTCGATCATGTTGTATAAGAACACTACCTACGTGTCGATAATATGGGCCAGTAATGACTAGCAGTTCCACTATTTCCCTTTTGCCGCATACAATCACGCCACAGCTGTTGATCAGCAACACAGTCCGCATGACAATGATTCGAAACCGTAAACAAATTCGTAAGCAAACTAGACTGAAGTTTGAACGATGTCACCCCAATTGTAATTCACTATGTTACACCCATTTTGCATAAGAGCCTCTTTGTAGAAAGTGATTCAGCATGGTTCAATTCGAAAGCTCAGGCCCGCTATTTCGACGAGTCCGCCTGGAGCAATACTTTTACTTGAATCTCGATACCCGATTCCGATGCCAGCGGAACTTGGAATCTAGGCATAGTCCTACATACCTGTAGGTCTATGGAAACCTAGCAAAAACTAGACTCTGTCCGCTTTCCACTATAATCTTGTTAATAGGTTAGAGAAACTCACTAAACCCGTTCGCCTCTGATTTCTAGACGCGTCTTCTTATGGTATATGTTTTATAACGGATATCCGTTTAGGGTTTCGCAACCTCTAATCGATTGCATTTCGATCATAATCCTGGGTTGATTAGTTTGACTTTCTATTTTTTTAAACCCATACGTAATCTTATTGAACCGGTCTTACTCTTAATTTATATTTTGGCGAGAGCCATGACATGACCATGTTGATTATTTTTGTGATGTTGCGTTTTATGTAACTGCTTTTTACTTTTTATGCGCTCACGTAATTTAACATAGTTCAGTCTTAGGTATAAAGTATCACTCTCGGTTCAAATTTCACTTGCTTTGACCCGAATTATAAGGCATGACTTGCAAGTTGTGAGTTTTTTGAGTACATCTGCAAGTGGTGACATAGAGAGATAAACTTGAAAAGTAAACACTTAAACAGGCCTTTATATAAAATGACGCTGTATTTTTGTACAGCTTTTTACTTATGCTCCTATTCACGAAACTCAGGCATAAAACTAGTTAACCCAGCATCGGTCCCATCTTGTCAGCATAGATAATCTTATCCACAAGACATGGTCCATACGCGGACTGGTCTAGGTCATAACAATTACTAACTATTATTTTTTACCAAGAGCTAGCACATTGTGCGCATTAATCAAACGTAGTCCATGTGTTATGTAAGCAAGTCGTTCAATAGTTTAAAAAATAAACCATTCTGTCTGATCGTTTCTTGTCAGACATTTTTATTTTTGTTTGATTGTTTTATTATCTGTATGGTTGTAAATTGATTATGTGTTTTCATTTGTTTTATTGTACGGATTTATAGTGTCAGAAACTGGAGCAATTTACTTTAATAATATGTGTTATTTTCAGAAATTAAATAGTGCTCATTGAGATTGATCATTTAGTGTTGTTTTGACTCTCATTAAAAATTATGTGGCAGTTGTTTCAAAGTTGAGCAAAACGCAGAGCATTGATTTACGTCTCTGAGTGATGGACGCAGTGCATTGCTTTTCAGGGCACGCCCTCATTGGACTTGCTCTGTGAGGTAATGCATTGTTATAGGCAGAAGTTACCACTTAACATCAGGTGAGCTATCAGCTTGTTCCATTACTTTTATAATAAAAAAACAAACTTTTAATGAAAATATTTGTTTACTTGGTAACAAATTAGGTGCTTCCAATTTTGTATTTCCAGACAAACATAATATCAGTATACGAATTGACTCACACAGATATTGTTGTTAACTAAAAGCTCAAGAGTTTCCCATAAAGGAAAAGGTCCAGTTTTGATCCCACGATTCTGATCGCAACAACAGAATTACTAACAATTATCTTAACAAGATACGTTATCTCTATTGTCTAAGCTAATTAGACGCTACTTTTCAAAACTTTCACTTGATTTGGTCAAGTTTATTGCAGGGTTTCCATAATTATACCACTGTATCTAGCTAGTGGATACAATAATTACAGCCACGTCCAAAAATTCTTAAATTATATGTTTTGTAATTGCATGTGAGCGAAAATCGTAATAAGTTAACAGGCTAGAACATTTTTGGGTTTTGAAGCGGTCAATTACTTTTTTACACCTTCTTTTTATGAGGTCCGAAGCATTAGCGACTTGTTGTGAATAAACTAAAATGTGATTGACTTTAATAGCTGATTCAACTTCACAGTTTTGATTTCAAACTGGTTTTCAGAATTGAACCGTTTATTGATCTGTTTTTAAATTGGTTAATTAATCTTTTAAAATCAAATTACCTACTTCTTTAGTTATGTCAGAAACTGGAATAGTGGTTTAACATAAAAGTACCAATTACATTCCGCGCAAAAAAAATTGGGTCGTTTTTGGTCATTTTCCTTTATAGTATTTCGATAAGTAGTAGAAAAAGTAGCGGTCAAAAATCAATCATGATAAAACCAACTGCAGTATTTTTTCTATCCACAATATATACTGTACTGACCTTCTTCCAAAGACCTCTTGACATCCTCAACGGTACTCTTCGGCATGCGGAGCTGAATAACATGGTTCTCGAGGAACTCAGCAGCAGCGTCTACCAGTCTGTTCTCCACCTGGTTCTCCCTGGCTCTTGGCTCTTCTGAGAGGGGCTCAAAGGACCTTGCTGATCGAGGGGATCCGCTGCCGAGGAGACTAACACCATCGATGAGGTTGAATTCGCGCGCTGTGTTTATGTTTTCTACGTAGCGTAGTGCTTTTTCCTGTAAAAGTAGAACATTCTATTAGATTCTGAATCGTAGAAAACGTGTTAAAGAATCAGAGGCTATTTGTTACAGTTAAAATATCAGGACAATTGGAACAGCTGGTATGATAGTAGATGCATCTAAAGTGCTGCAAACATAAAGTCAGATCGGGCCGCCAGAGGTTTTGATTGCCACTTGGCGGTCAGATTGAAGGGTTCAGACATTTTACAAGAAAAGTTAATAGTAGTAATAAAAAATAATCGATTTAGTATCGATTTTCAGATTAGACCTTAGAATTAATTTGAGAGATATTTACATTATATTTGAGCTAAAGTGTACCAATTTTGATTAGAAACACTCGTGGCCAGACATTTGTTTTTTAAAACCAAGAAGTAAACATGGTTGCGAGACGCACAAGACAAGAAACTGGTATAACATGAAGGAGGCCTATACCCAGTAGTGGGTGATACCGAGCTGAGATGGTGATGATGATGAAGTAGGTAAATGGATAACTCCTGTTATACTCTCCTTGGATCTAAGAAGCTGTTGGATCTAAGCAGATGTTTTTGCTAAAAGATCTTAGGAACTTATGGTAGACACATTATAGTATAGCACAAACCTAATGATATAAAAAATATATTTAAAGAACAAGACATCAAAATGTCTGCGTGCGGCTTTGAGGTCGGAGATCAAATTATAAACATGATTATAGATCGCATAAAAAATATGTAAATATGCCATTTGAAATGTATTGATGGCATATCGAATTTTTTATATGCATAATGTTATTAGATACGTGTCATATTAAAAGATAGTTTAAGCTTTCGTTATGTTAATTGTGTGACGTTTAGATATATTGAACCTATTGATTATCTACCGATTGAAAATTAAAACCGTTTATTGCAAAAGGTAACTTTGAGATAAATAGCTAAAAATCTTGTATCATTTATTGATAATTTACTCGTCAATTTTGAAATGTCTTTAAACTTTTTAGTGAAAATTATTATTTATTTAGTAATGATTTCAATATACATTAAATATTATTTATATCACGTTTTGCGTAATTTCAATGATCGTACATGACCTAAGTTCTTTGATCTAGATAACAAGTAAATTTAAGAAAGTTACCAGATAAATTTAGCACAAATTAATTTGTAGGTATTTTAACAAGTTTTCTGCCAAATGAAATTTATTTTGTTATAGCTAATTTTAATTCAGAATGAAGTCGCAATAAACATGAGAAACACTTTAAAAAATGCGTTAATTTAGAAGCTCTCGTCACTTTATTTGCAAAAAGCTTTGCACACTTTTTTGGTTGGATATTTTTGGATAAAATTTGAAAATTTTGTATGAAATTTGAAATTTAAATTTTGATAAAAATTAATTAAACTTCAGCGTAAAACTTAGATCTAATTAACTTCGAGCGCAAAACCCATCACAAAACTCCCGATTTTTTTTATCAAATCCCAAAATCACTTCACAAAACACACCTTCAAACACAACGAGACGTCTTCCTCAGAACAGGTCTTCACTACCCCAAGAACCGATCCCAGTACATCCTCGTCCCCTGTCGGCTTGCAAGCCACGACGGCTGCACAAACTAGTATCACAAAAGCCTTCATGGTTCTTGGGTGGTTGAATGTGGTGCTGAACCCATGCAATGCGGTTTTATAAAGATACCCCCCTCTTGGGCTAGTTTAACCGAATTGTGCGTACGGGCACGCGATGCAGTGTTAGAAAGGTTTGGAGAGGACAGTGTTAGGGTAGATCTGTGATAACAAGGCAAGCTTAGTAATATTTTATTTTGGGGCCATAAGTACCTACACATTTATCATGATATTTTGGTAAATGGTATATTTTAGATTTTTTGGATTTGTCATACATTTTGTACCAATTTCCTAATTCGAGCTTCGAACAAAGCCGTTTTGTTTTGTACCAACTTTTTACCTAAAACAGAGGTAGTTTTGGGCTATGCTTCTCATCCACGGTAGACATCATGACAAAAGCAATCTTGGGGCTATAAATAGAACATCACAAAAATATCCACCTGGCGTTTTTTACGCCATAAGTTATTTATTCTAGATCTCGCGTAGTTTTTTCTATGTACATGCATCTATAAGTTTGCCCGGTAAAGCTATAAGTGTAGTTAGTTTACCACTAAACAACCCTTTCAAAATCAATAAGTATCTTAGCACAAATCTCTTTGAATGAACGCATTTTCACAAATTTCACCGATGCATAATATTTTTCCATTATCTAGAATAACTTAACCCGCAAATATAGTTAAGTATCTATTAGACCCCATGGGAAAAACTGCAAGTAACTAGCACAGTTTTATGAATGAAACAAATGACTAAATAAAACGCTGCCATGTCAAAACCTTCATCGCTCTGTCGTAATCCAACATCCGCACTCGAGTACTCCAGACGCTATTGGTCATTCCATTCACCAGAATCGTATCAATGGAATTTCAATAACTATGAATCTTTTCTAACATTATGTAAGGGCTTCTAGTAATTAGGGATTTTGTGATGAAAGTTTGAATTTTTTTAATGTAGGTCAAGTTCAACTAGAATCCGTAAAAATTGCAACAATTTTTTTTATAAAAAAACTATTTAACCACTAATAGGTAATACAAAATCAGTGTTTGCTTTTGAGCATATTATGCACTGAGCTGCTACCTTTTAGTCATACTGAAACACACAGACACTCATAATTAAGCCTAATATTTTTATAATATTTTTAATTGTTTGTTTTATTATTAGTTTTATTTAGACTAAGATACTTCATTTAAATGTAAACTGACTTCTGTGCTACAGTATCGAATAAACTTTTTATCTATCTATGTAAACACGCTTTTATTCGGTGAAGGTATTTATTTTTCAGTGACGGAAAACAAACTAAAAAATAAGAAGATTGAAATTTATGTTCATTATCATCATCAACCTATATTGGTCACTGCTGGACGTAGGTCTCTCTCAAGACGCGCTATTAAACCCGGTCTTCGTCTTTTCTCATTCAGTGTTAGCGCTACGTTTGCAGATCGTCACCCCACCTAGCCAGAAGGCGTCCTATTCTACATTTATGTGTTATTTTAATTAAAATATCTCTTTCTAAAGGATAACGCTGTATAAATCATCTTCGATTGTAAACGCCTATTATTCTAAAGGATGCATGTACAAAACTACTGGCTTGAACTCGTATCATAGTATAAATGTCATATATAAAAATCAGCTTCTATACTATAGCGTAAGTAGAGTTACAATTTAACCAACATTAAGAGTGTCTGGCGAGGGGTTGCCACGATGATAAGTGTCTGGCAATAAATGCCGTGGTTTTTTTATAAAATTTGAAGGAAATATCAAAAAGTCGGCCTTTATAATTTGACGAAAGTAAGGTGGTATTGACAAATGACTTGACTTGACTTATTTATTACAATTTTAACACTTGACATTGGCAAAATTGTCTGTCGAAATGACGGACACAGGCCATTATGGAAGAGAAGAAGAAGGTGGTATTTTTCACACCTTTAGTACCGCTTGCCTGCCAAAGCCACGATGAGCAAAACTTCTCGATGGGCCATCGGTTCTTACCGGTGTTGGGAGAATGCAGCAACTTTCAGCCCCTATAAAATAACGAAGGTCTGGCGTTCACTGGCTCTTGTATTATCAGCTTCAAGCAACTGATATGATTATTATATCGGTATCATGTCGGCCAGTGTCGGGTGTCGAGCCAGTGTGCAAGCACCGGTTAATAATGAAGAAGCTATTTGACCTACTGCCCAATAAGGATGCCGGTAAAGATATTCGGAAGTTCGCTGATGCAATGATTACCTCACCGAACTTCACCCAAAATCAAGTTTAAAACCGGCTATAAACTGCTAAAGCACGAATAATTAAATTAATTTGCATTGCTTTGCGTTTATCAATTTGAATATGATACTAGCTCGCGACTTCGTACGGGTGCAAAACTTTTAACCAAAATACTTGTCAACCAGCATACGATGAACCTCGTAGCAAATTGCTGCTTTTGGTTTAGAGAGTTCAAGCTGTATCTAAGAATCCACGTCTTTGATTTCAATAAAATATAGCCTATGTTTCAATCCGGAAAAAGGACTTCTGAATGGTATAAGTTTCATTGCAATTATTATTGGTCCAGTAGTTAAGGCGTGATCCGCGAAAAATCAAAAAGATAAACAGATAAACTCCATTTTCGGAATCAGAATCGTCTATTTACTAGATCTGCTAATTAGTTTATCCATATCTTTAATTTTAGTTTTTGTTTTTTTTACAGTTTTATAATAGTATAGATACACAAAGTAAAATAACGTACGTTTGTATATCAGACAAACAAAAAAGTTCAAAAGTTACTCCAAAGAGTTAAAAACGCACCAAACAAGTACTTAGCTCAAGCGAGCTTGGCTAATAGTGATGTATCCACAAGTCTTATATAACACCTAAACAGGTTTGAAAGTGAAACAATACAATTTACAAATTGAAGCGCTACTCTATTATTATTGTAGACCAAGATCTATAATTTCAGTTTGTGGATGTGGCATTATTGTTTCCATGAAATATACCAGTTTTGGCTCTAGTACCTATTCCATAGAAAGTAGAAAGATTAGTTTTTTACTGACCACTCTTTTTTAGCTAGTGGTTTTTTAGGTAGTACGAGGATAAGTGTTTTTTTTTGTGTACTAAGTGTAAATGTGTTTTTCATAAGAGTTATTTAGCATTACTAAGCGCCTTATTCGTATGCTTTATTAGAGATCAAAGCCTAGTAAAACAAAGAAAGTCTTTATACCACATCTGCAAAAGCTCCTTTTTCTACTCCATGACAACCACGTGTCGAATCACTCACGCGACTCGATCTCGATGATTTGGTACAATAAAAAACTTTCATCGATTATCGATATCATCGATTTAAATTAGACGTTTTCACGAGTGATGCAACTTTTTGGACGATTATCTTTTCAATTGCATAGTTTGAATGTACACCTGTTTTTGTCTGTGGTTTGAATGTAACGGCACCTTTCATTATTGTAAGTACCAATGTCTGTACTTGCTTTTACTGTTGAAGCACTGATCCGGACTCAAACATAGTTTTTTTTCACAGTTTTGTATGAAAACCTCGCCTCTCAGAACATTGGGCTCCACTCAAATCTATTTTTGAGTTACGTTTGAGTCTGAGATTTTTATCAGAATATAAGTATACCTTAGTATACTTTAGGCACATAAATGCCAAAGATATTTACATGTCTCTGACTGCCTCTTTTGAGACAAAAATTTCTACCATTAGTGGACAGTCGGTTAATTAATAAATTTACTAATTTAATTTGTAGTAAACTAATGCCACATGTTCTTAACATAAGATAACTAAGTTTTTTATAAGCGACATATCAAAATATTAATATTACCTACAAAAGATTTTTTTTAAGCAAAATATATTTTTTTTGTATTACAAATGATTTTTTTTATTTAAATAGTGACCATATAAATTAGTTCAAATCAAATTTGAACCAAATACCTATTACGTATCGATAAACAAAATTCAAAGATTTCTAAGTTATATTTCTATCGTTTCTCAATCGATTTACCATAAACTATCGATACCATTTCAGTTCACGATTGAAAGTCGATCGTCGGCGGTAATACGTATTCGCACTACGTTGAGTAAGTACCGATTTAATAGATATACGTGAGGGAAAATACTTTTTGTGTTGTAAGTTTGCCTACTTCCGTCATTTATCCCCGTTCCTCCCACTGATCATATTGGTAGGAACAAAGAATATGTAATACGTAGTTACTACGTAAGAAGAAGCGGGACTCCCATTCTACCAAAATGACACACTGAAAATATTTTCATACATTGTTTATTTTTCGAAAGCACGAGTCTAGTTCGAGAGTTTTGCCAGTCTGGGTGGGACGAACGGGAAGTTATATTGAAACTTCCCTTTCGTCCCACCAGTGGGACGAACCAGTGGGACGAACGGTAATGTACCGTGGTTACCACTTAAAATCAGGGGAGTCATCAGCTTGTTCCATCATTTACTTGTATAAAACAAACAAGCTCGTATGAGTTAGTGCGGCCAACTATGGTGACGGAGTTTTTAGGCCGCCTTGGCCGGACCGAAAGTTTAACCTGCCCTCCGAAGCACGGAAGCTCTCAGATGTAAATGCCACTAACAGTCACCCATCCAAATAACGACCGTGCAGAACATCGCTTAACTTGAATAATCAGTGAAGATTGACTAAGCAAGCCCAGCCACGAGTGCTTCATTTTTTTGTAAAAAAATTTGGTTGTTAAAAAAATATTTGGCTATCATAATAATCAGTAGGTTGCAGTAGCAACTAATCTAGATGATTCTAGAAACAGGACTAATAATCAGGAGCCAAGTTTTACCCATGTTCGCATGAAATGGTGTTAGCCGAGTGGCATTGCATCTCGACTTTCGATCCGAAGGTCGTGAGCTCGAATCCCGGTCGTTCATCAATGATTTTTCGTTCGGAAAATTTATATGCGCATTAACATCGTGAGGGAACCCTTGGTCCCAGTCAGCTCGCACGTATTGACCTTGTCTTTCCTGTGGATATGGCTGACTAGGCTGAGAGGATGGTATAGGTGCTGGGCAATCCTACTCCATCTAAGCATTGTCCCAGGCACTACAGTGTCCCGTTAAGTGTAGCCGTAGGTCGCATCTTGACGCTGTATAAATCATCTTCAATAGATGTAAAGCCCCATTATATGAACTGGATATGACAAGGTACATGAACTGGATATGACAAGTAACTAGAAAGTACTATCTAGAATTATAGAAAACAAGTAGAGGATAATATCCTTAAGTGAATTTATTAGCCCATTTAAATGAGGGCTTGGCTTACCCACCTAAATACCAAAGGAAGTGTGAGGCGCCTCTTAATGCATGCGATGACAGGTACTAGTTTGCATCAAGTTGTACCACTGTCCTACTTATAAGCTAAGACATGGGGAGGTTTGAAAACTTGAACTCTTCAAAATGATTTTTTTCGTATACAAACCTTCTTCTTCTTTACCCTATATGGCCTGTGTCCGTCACTTCGACAGACAATTTTGCCAGTGTCAAGCGGTGAATTTTAAATATTATAAGTCAAGTCAAGTCTTTGTCAAGTCGGCTGTCGTTTGTTTTGAAGAGAAAATGGTGGATTTTCCCTACAAAACCTGAAACGATTTTTCACGTTCAGAAAAACCACTTTACACACATTTATTCCAATGGCTCACACTTTATGTTACGACCTAAGTATTATTGGTTAAAATTCCACCAAAATTTAACAATAATACTCACCATAACACAAGAAATACTGTTAAAATAAAAATGCTACGTGCTGTTTCAAAAAAATGTGAAAACTCGAATCTGTACAAACCTAATCCGGTTGTAAAGAGAAGCTAGCCAGCTTTTTTTGCACCTAAGAGCAGTAGTCAAGTCAAATTGTACTGACAACAAGTAGGTACTAAATGAATTAATGTCAAAAAAGCCAAATATTACATACTGACAGAAAGTAATTCATTTATGTCACCAGTTATAGTTTTGCAGTGGTTATTATAAATGTATTTTTTTTAATACAATGTAAATAGTTTTTGGTAAATAATTATATCAATATATTATACAAAACTCTTTTGAAGCTGACTGAGAATCAACGCACAGCCTAAACTATAAGTCCTAGAGGTATGAAATTTGAAGGGTAGGTTCTTTATGACTCATAAGTATGTATTTACAACCAAAAAATGCATATATATGTATTCTATCAGCCATCTAGTTCCCATAGTACAAGCTTTGCTTAGTTTGGGACTAGAAGGCGTTGTGTTAAATTTCCGTGAATATTTATTTATTTACTAGCCGTCGCCCGTGGTGTTGCTCGCGTTCTACCCTTTAGAGTGTGACGTTTCAAATTTCCTTTCTTAATGTACCCCTACACTGTATAAGGATACTACCCTCCATTCATACCTCTAGGACTTATAGTTTAGGCTGTGCGTTGATTCTCTGTCAGCTTCAAACGAGTTTTATATATATTGATGATGATTTAATGATTTAATTAATAATTATCTATTTCTTTCCATTCCTCACACTCAAATAAAGAAATTATAGACAAAGCGAAAAACAGTATATGTATGTACATATAACATTATTGATAGTTGTGTAACCACGCACACAACTTCCTTCCGTGTTCCGTTAAATTCATGCACGATTGCAAATTAGCTCTCATGCTATTCTGAAGTTACTAGTAGATTCATAACCGTTGTACAAACCTAGATAGATAGATAATAAATTATTGTACGTACACAAATTATGTCATAAATACGAAGGCACGGAGAACATTAGAATTATATACTACTTGTTAAACTTAGTTATGTACCTATTAGTCATTATGAGATATTTTGTAAATAGAGTCGGTGAATACATAATAATCAATATAAAATTCTTTGGAAGCTAACAGAGAATCAACGCACAGCCTAAACTATAAGTCCTAGAGGTATGAAATTTGGAGGGTAGTATCCTTATATAGTGTAGGTGTGCACTAAGAAAGGAATTTTGAAAAGTCACACTGTAACGCGAGCAACGCCGCGGGAGACGGCTAGTAATCAATATAAAATTCTTTGGAAGCTGACAGAGAATCAACGCACAGCCTAAACTATAAGTCCTAGAGGTATGAAATTTGGAGGGCAGTATCCTTATATAGTGTAGGGGTGCACTAAGAAAGGAATTTTGAAAAGTCGCACCTGAAAGGGTCTAGAACGCGAGCAACGCCGCGGGCGACGGCTAGTAATAATAATATAGCCGAAATAACTATTGAATTTAACTTCAATAAATAGTTTGGAAAAGTGGTATTTAGTTCCTTTAGTTATTCAAAAATTGACGGGGTTTGTGAGGTATTTTTTGATAGCCTGAAATAACCGTTTAGCATTAGGCGGTCTGTTAGGTTTCAATTACTTTTCTTCATAAAAAACTTTTTGTAGAGTTGGGGAACACCATTAAGTCTCAAACGGCCGAATACTGAAACGCTACTTCTAAGTTCTACTAAGTTCACGCTTAAATTATTGCCATCTCTTGCCAATGAGTAATGTCAAACAGAGGCAGAGCAATTTTAAGTGATGCTTAAATTTGAGTGACGTTTCTGTATTCGGCCCAAAGTGATGTGTGATGCCGAAAGTGGCACGTCCTGACTAGACGTCCACTATAGATATAATAAAGTCAAAGGTAAAGGTCAAAGGTTAGGTGGCTAATCAGTTTATTTTATCACTCATCGTAAAAAAATGCCAAATAGCATCTACACAAACAGTGCAAATATTCCCAATTCAAGAATCAAACCCACGGCATTCAGTCACTATGCCGAGAAGGTCGTCAGCACTGACCTCTGAATTTTCTGCGTAATATAAACCACTATCCAGTTTAACAATTTAATGTATGCGTGAGGTCGAGAAAGTGATCACGATTCAGACACCGTTGCGTTGCGTACACCTGCATGTAAACATACGGGTGAGTGAAACGGCGAGCACGTTGTGATGTTATGTTGGCGAACATGCTTTCTTGTTTAAACTGTGGATGTGCTCAGTGAGGCAATTAATAGTTATTGTCTTTCCTGTGGATATGGCTAACTAGGCTGAGAGGATGGTATAGGTGCTACAAGCCTACTCCATCTAAACATTGTCCCAGGCACTATAGTGTCCCGTTAAGTGTAGGCATAGGTTGCCTCCTGACGCTGTATAAATCATCTTCAATAGATGTAACGGCCTATTTATAGTCTATGTAGTTCCCTTAATACAAGCTACGCTTAGTTTGGGTCTAGAGGGCGTTGTGTGTAATGTCCAAGAATAATTAAATTTAATTTATTTATAGGCAGTGGTTACCACTTGACAGGTGGACCATCGGCTTGTTATTATGTTATATAAAAAAAAACTTATGTGTTTGTTAGTTCAAAAACTATTCAAAGTTACATGTTTAATACATTTGGTACAATAGTACATTTGGCTTATCTTTGTAAAAATTGCACAAGTTTTTTGTCTTTTGCCAAAAGATTTTTTTTTCTGACAAGTGGATTCGAATTTGAATCTTATGACAAGACACGGTGTAACTATTTCAAGTTTGCATCGAGTTTATTAATTGCAGGGACTTAAAAAATCTTGAAAGATCTTTTTTTTACCAGATCAATCATAACCAGTTCTTGCAACGAAACCTCGCAACGGCCTAAGACTAATTTTTATCGTAAGGCTATTGTGTGCAATTTAAAAAAAAAGGGTCAAGGAAAGCAATATTATTAAATTACTTCAATTTAGTATCACAAAAATATTTAATAAAAAAACTACGTGGTTTATTTCTCTACGTTTTATTTCTTTTTCTCAAAAAGACGCTCTCTTTACTTCCTTTTTGAAAAAGGACGAAAAAGTCACTATGGTGAGCAAGCATGTCGGAAGACTTGTTACCCAACATAGCGAAATTGCTCACTAAAATCGCAATCGTATGTTTCCACAACATAATTCATCGATGTTTTTGAGCTCGCCGGCCGCAGACGGGATGAATTACACTTTTTTCGCGTATGTACCGATTGTACAGTCGCGTCGTCATGGTTACGTAATTCGCGCGTGGCGATGACTGTACCAGTTTTTGGTTCCTACGTTTGCGGATGTCCGATTCTGACTCTCACTGCATTTTTGACGTGTACTTTAAGTGAAATTAAAAGTTTTGTGATGCACGTGTAGAACAACACGGGGGCAATCGTTGTCTTAAAAACCTGGCAAGTTAAAGCCTGGCAGGTTTTCTGAACTGTTTTCATACTAAATCATAGGTATTCTGTAACTAAATAGTGATATTAGCGCGTTTCAGCGCGTTTTTCGCCGTCAAAAGCTGTTTGTTTTCGTATATCTGTGGCCAAATCGCTTGACATTAGGCTGGGCAGCGAAAACAGTTCAGAGCTTACGATATGGGGGCTAGAGAATAAGTAAAAACAAATTAAAAAATATTTTGTAAAACCTAGCGTAAATAAAATAAAATGAAGACCTATAACTGATTGTAATAATGAAAGTAAAACTAAATTTTTTAGCTATTTTGTTTAATATATGATAATTATGTTTTCTTGATATCACTCTTTCTTGTTGAGGAAAGAAATGTAATAAATAGTTTCTATTTGCGATTGGACGTTTTTTTTTATTAAGGGGGCCTAATGGATTGTTTAATTATGATTAATATGTTTATAAATTTTCCATTTACGTTATTTTTACTCATTATAGGTAAACGTCTGACAACCTCACGTACCAAGCTTAGTTAACGGAATACAAGAAAGTATTTACACCAAAATTATGGTAGAAAATGCAATTAAAAGATAAGATGTATGTGATAATGATAATTAAGAAGAGGCTTTTACGGAATTAGAAATCGTAACCATAACTACATAGTATAAGCCCAAATAATTGTTTTGAATCTAAAACCAGAATTGAACCTACTACATCGTAAAGGAATGATGAAATAACAAGGGAAGCTGTTCTAGCAAAGTTTACATTCTACAATCACTTGAAAATAGATAACCAAAAGTTCAATAACTAAACCGCCCTACGCTTCGTCATCCAGTTTTTGATTGCCATTTGAGAACCTTTTTTCCTCATTGTTTTGGGACTAAGGCGCCCTACGCTACGCCTTCCGGTTCTTGATTGCTTTTTAGAACCTTTGTTTCTCATTGTTTTGCGAGTTAGGTATTTTTTGTCTATTGCAACTTCATATTTGCATCTCAAAGGTCAAAATAAAATAAAAACCAACATATAAATCTATGCGCATTTAGTTATGTTCCCACAGCACGTTAGTTTTCTAATTACCCTGCAGTTCCAAGCAAGTGGATCAATGATTGGTGGTTTCATAGAGCTGGGATTATCAGTCTTGGTTTTTATCTTCGTGCTGCCTTAACAGGCCACATTGAACTTTTAATCTGTTGCATGACTGTTTTTTTTTAAATCATTCAACACGGATACACAGATTAAGTACAATAAAAAAAAACCACTAAACCTGTCCTTCACCACAGACTATACATATAATTGATCTTCGTGCCAACTTGGACAAAAATAATTTGTATCTTTGTTCGTCGAGGTCTTTTGAACCGCTTATCTGTTCTTCACAGAATTTGGTAGGTAGGTATACGGATAGTACTCTTAAGTTGGATAGTACTCTTAAGTTTTACTGGTTTGAAAAATAAAGTAAATCAGTCAAGGGGCTGGAAAGTTATGAGGTTCCAAAGGGAGTAAAAAAAAATAAAGTCGTCCCAAAATATCAAGTAGGGTGTCATAATAATGATAAAGCTTTGTTTAGACCTTCCAAAACCTTTACAACGTCTTGGCCCACCACGCGATTTCAGTTCAAGGCGATCAAGACGTTTCTTCTTCTTCTTATCTTCAATAATGGCCTCTGTCCGTCATTTCGACAGACAATTTTGCCAATGTCAAGTGATATAATTGTAATAATATAAGTCAAGTCAAGTAATTTGTCAAGTCGGCTGTCGTTTGTTTTGAAAAGAAAATGGTGGATTTTCTCGTTAAAACCTAACACGAATATCGGTTATCAAGACTGGTTTGACATTGAAAGCACATCACTATTAGCGGTCAGCAGCCGCAAGGTGAGCTTTGATAATTGTGAACTTTCCCCAGCACTCCTCTGAACATTGAAAAGCTGCAATTACAAGAAAATTCTAGGCAAGTACTGGAATAGGAGTCATTTAGTGGCTTAGCAGTAAAGAGTCTACTCGACATCGTGGTGTGGTAGACCACTCGTGCTTTTCTGATTCTAAGGTCGTGTGTTCAAATCCTGTCGCGCACCAAGGGAATTTACTATTAATTCATTCAAAATATACTAAGTTAAATTCCTTATTGCTGTCGACCAATAACGATCTTCTTCTTCTTTCGAAGCTGACTGACAATCAACGCACAGCCTAAACTATAACTCATAGAGGTATGAAATTTGGAGGGTAAGATCCTTATATAGTGTAGGGGCGCACTAAGAAAGGAATTTTGAAAAGTCGCACCGTAAAGGGTCTAAAATTAGGATCAACGATTTTAACCAAATAATGCGTATGCTGCTACCACGCAAGCACAGCCGCGGGCGACAGCTAGTTGCAAATAAAACTATACGCATCAATCAAAAAGTTGTATCGACTCGCTCTCTTACGTAATTGTAATGCTGAATGAATATAATTCATTACCACCTCACGTATCGTTATACTTACAGTGTCCATCAAACAGTAGGTGAAGACCGACATTTTATTTATTTAATACTAACTGTCGCCCGCCGCTTTGCTTGCTTGGTAGCAGCATACGTAATTATTTAGTTAAAATCTTTTGATCCTAACTTTAGACCCTTTAGGGTGCGACTTTTCAAAATTCCTTTCTTAGTGCACCCCTACACTATACAGGGCGTCCCATGGTCATGCGACATGGAGGGAAAGTATCTTAAATAATGTAGATAGAACATTTTACTAAAAGAATACTTTATTTTGTTTTAAAAATCAAATTAAACTGCATTCAAAGAATTTTAAATAATCACCTTTAAATAATCCTGAACCCGGAATTGAAGCCACCAAATTGTATAAACAAAACACATTTTATGATACCAATTATGAGGGTCAATCATATGGATTATTTTTTTCCACCATAGCATCTAAATAATGTTAAAATGAGGTTCATCGTATGCTGGTTGACAGATATTTTGGTGAAAAGTTTCGTACGCGTAAAATTTCGAGGGTATCAGCTAGTAATTTGTAAGTTGGTTATCTGTCGTCAATTTTCTGTGGCCAATGCATGCTACTTTGAATATTTTAATTATTATCTAGTGCAAAAATCTTTCATTGTACTCTAAGGACATTGATCTTTTATTAATGACTTGTTGTTCACTCTTTAGTTGTTGCAAACACGGAAGTAGAACTTAATGAAATCGAAATTGAATGAGAGATTGGCCGTAGATTTGTTTTTAAAAGATAGAATAATAAATATAATAATAATAAATATTCACGGACACTTAACACAACGCCTTCTAGTCCCAAACTAAGCAAAGCTTGTACTATGGGAACTAGATGACTGATAGAAATGCTATGAGTAAGTACTAGTTTAGTTTTAGGGCATGTATCAAGTTTACTTTAGACTTGTCAAATATGAGAAAAGAAAGAGAGAAATTAAATAGGCCCTAAAGATCAAAAAGGAGTTAATATCAAAAAGTACATAATAGATGTTTGTTTAGTTACGTCATAGCATAAAAGTAAAGATTTTAAAGATAAAAGGACATAATTATTAATTACTTGTTACCAATAAAATAGATAGACAGAAAATTCTTTATTGCATAACGTAAAAGTAGTGTATTTCTAGGCACTCCTGAAAACCAGCGCTAAAGGAGCCACCGTGCACCTTTAGCATTTGCTGAGCGAGTACCCTTTTTACGCATCATTCTTTTTAATTTAATGCTTATTTAGTTGTATCTTTGTGTTTTTGCGTAAAATAAATAATTTCTATTTCTATTTCTATTTCTATTCATACAGGCAAACTTAATGCTAAAATAGCATTCTCTATCAGCTAACCTTTGGTTGGTGGAGATAACAATTTATTAGGGTAGTGCGCTTTTAAGTTACTATCATTTTGTTTATACTCTTCTAAAACAACAAATATGAAAGTTAATTTAGCACCTAGAACAATGGTCATGGGTGATCATGGGTAAATGTCGTATGTACTTATCAATTAGGCTGTTCTATTGTTTAAAGAATAGGACTCATTGTGAAAAAAGTCTTCAATCAAAATGCCATTATGTTATCATTTGAAATAATTGCCATCTAAAAATAATTTATTCACAAAGAAAATTACAACTAATACAGTATTTACAATATTTACAAAATACATATAAAACAGTTGAGCTATTTACAAACCGTTGTAAATGATTTATCGATAGCTCAACTGGTCCAAGTCAGTACCAATCAGAAGCGTGCTCAAGACAACCGAATTGAGAACCTTCTCCTTATCAATAGAACAGTCCCGAGGAACTGCCATCAGCATCATCATCATTTGATGATGAAGGCGTATTAAACTGAAATCAGTTTTTACAGTTTTTTTAAACTTATTAGTTATTATTTGACAACGGTTACATACACGTTGTGAAATTATGGGAACTTAACATTTTTATTTATAATTATGTTTTGAATTTTACTGATTATCAGCTTTTTGTGATTTTATGCACCTTCACTCTAATTTTTTGGTCTAAATTGACCGGACTAGGTTAGAAATTCACGTCAATTATTTGCAGTAAACTAAAACCGCGTTCACACTATGCCATTGCCGCTGCCGGCATGAATGCCGCGATTAATTCCGGAATGATGGCCACAGCAACATCGCCTTTGTTCCTACACCGCGTTCACACATGCCCATGCCGCTGCCCGAATTATTGCCGCGATAAATTCCGGAATTATTGCCACAGCAACATCGCCAAGTTCATGCCCTAGCTCTTTGGTGAGAATAAAGGCGATGTTGCTGTGGCAATAATTCCGGAATTAATCGCGGCATTCATGCCGGGCATAGTGCGCACGCGCTATATTACAGTGCATCAATATTTGTAAGCAGGGAAGTTGTTTTTGCTGTCATAAGTCGGTATAATATTTCATTTAAATTATCTTAAAGGTACATAATTAATAACAAGACCGTACCTTATAATCTCCATCTTACAAACTTTCTAAATTAAGAAATTTTAAGAATTCGTATCTGTTTTTGAGTGTAAAGTTATTTGCGGAAAAGAAAGTTCGCTTCTATGAGAAAATGTTAACGATGAGTACATGATTTTGACCGTACTGAGGCACTCAAAGTCGATCCCTATTCGAGATCTCATAATTTTTTTTTTCTATGATAAAAGTAATGGAGCAAGCTAATAGCTCACCTGATGTTAAGTGGTAACTTCTGCCGGTTTGCTGTGTTTGCTGTGCTGATTGCTGTGTCCCGGTTTGAAGGGTAAAGGCGCCGGTGTAATTACACGCACATGAGACTTCAATATCTTTACGTCTCAGAGTGATGGACGCAGTGCATTGCCTTACAGGGCACGTCCTCATTGGACTTGCTCTGTGAGGTAATGCATTGGTATAGGCAGAAGTTACTACTTAACATCAGGTCAGCTATCAGCTTGTTCCATTACTTTTATCAAAAAAAAAAAAAAGGTCTTGGAATTTTCAAGAAAAGAGTGAATAGGTGGATTATTGCTAAGCGTGCTCCACCTTAGGCTGCAGCTACACTTACCATCAGGTGTGCTGGCAGCCAAATTAGCTACAGGACATTAAAAAATACAGGAGCTTTCGATCTGGATGTTTTTTTTAATGTTTGTGACCTCAGAACTCTTACAAATAAACCGATTTAAAAAATCTATTTTTATCTGAAAGTGAAAAAAATTCAGACTGATCCAATTTTTTTTTTTTAAATTGGTTCAGTAGTTTAGCAGTTAAATAATACATTTCCAACAATGTGTATTTTCTTTCCTTTGGCTTTTCTGTGGTGTTTACGGTCAATAAAATAATTTTCGAAAAGTATCGTATTCGTACCCTAAAGGGTCAAAAATTTGGATCAAAGATTTTAAACAAATAATGCGTATGGTGCTACCACTCGAACAAAGCCGCGGGCGACAGCTAGTAATTACAATTAATGGTGTCGATTCCGCTGTCTAAAATTTTTTAAACTAAGTAACTAAAATCAAATTGGTGAAATGTTTTGAAACTAAATGAAATCGGGCTATTTCTATTAATTTGACACGTCTCAAAAATACCAATTTCTAGATTGGAATTTAAACTGTATTGAGAGGGACTGAGATTGAAATCTCTTGTTAAGTAAGCCATAGGTTTGGAACGATAAGTTAACCGTAGGTTTGGATCTCTTTGATACGATCAGAGTTTCATTATCTAGATCCCTAATTGCATTAGTAACAGGGTGTAAATATATAGGTCCAGTATTCTTTCAATTAGAAATTGAATATAAGTATTCTATCAGCAATCTAGTTCCCATAGTACAAGCTCTGCTTAGTTTAGAACTAGAAGGCGTTGTAATTGTTCAACGATATTAATAAATTTATTTATTTTTGCTTATTTATTTACCCGACCACGTGATTTTTTTATTTTTTGGAACATTTTTGTTATTCACATACAAAAGACATCAACGCGTTCCTTCATTTTTGTGTTTTTTTTTTATAAATCAATTCTTATATAACATCAATTTGTTTTTGATATTTCACGTCAAAGATATATAAGAATGAAACATATATTATCGCCTATAATAATAAATAAAATATGTATGTAATTGTGATTTTGTAGTAATTTTCTTTGTAAAACTAAGGTGTTTTAATGCCTCAATTATCATTATAAAATAAGTCACAAACTCAACCCCTTACTTATAAACGCCTCTCAACTTGAACACTGCTTTTTTCTGCCTTTCTTTCTTACTATTAGTAAACAAAACGAGATGGTCCTATTTGAAACGGTGGTTAACTTTTCATAAGTTAAGAGAAGATTATAAGTAAGCCCCTCTATAAACGGTTAATGGTCTTAGCACATCTGCATCTTCACTTTCAATACCAATCAATGATCTCTCTCACACACACTCACATCCGTACATCTGTCTCGCTCACTTACAGTACATTACACTTTGTAATGAGTAATTCTTTTAATTGGTCTACTTTCTAGTCTTGTTGGTAAAGTTGTAATATTGAGTAATGTTTTGTAACAGGAATAAATTATCAGCTTATGAAGTACCGGCATCGTTGATCTATTAAAATAGATTCATTATTATACAAATAACGCCTTTATGTACCTACCTACAACAAGTAACATTTAGTTGATTTAGTTCGTAAAGTGCAGTAGGTTGGGTAGTTCCAACAAAATTAAATTAAGTTACTAGAATGAAAATATGTATTATTTATACCATTCCCCCCTCTAAAAAGCTTATTTTATTCACTGAAAACAGTGAATAAAAAGCACTTTTACTCACTGTTTTGGTGTTTGAATTTAGAACACACTAATATATTTGACCTCCATCTAATTATTGTTTTTGCGCAAGGAGGTTGTATAGCATTTTTCTTTTTATCGTAGTCATGGTATAAAGTATAGTATTATGTTTATCAATAAGCAATGAATATTGAAATCTGAATAAAACCACAGATCATATAAATATAAATTAATATGAATATAGATAGATAGATAAAAAGTTTATTGCAATACTCACCTCTCTTACTTCAGTGGTTCGGCCTGGGGGCTGATAGTTAAATGAAGTCCCTCTTCTTTTATATATTAATAAAGTATAGATGAATAGATAAATAAATCACTCTTGCCAAAGTTACAAAATAATCAAAAGCTAAAACATAGTTTGACAATTTTGAATTGTTCATCAACTTATGATGCTAACTATACCAAATCTTCCCAATGCCAGGTAGAGACTCCTTTCCTGGTTTATCTTCAAACATAACCATTTCAAACGTCACCTTGCACAATTATTTATTTGATTTAGGCCAAATCAATTTCAATTTTGGTTCTTTGCAAACATAATTATCATTCATTTAACACTAATTCTAGACTCCGCTTAAACTGTAATTATGTATGCATCGTTACGACTTAAGTTATGACTTTTAGCTCTTTTTAATAAACTAATTTGATTTTAAATGATCACTATTTCATTCACTGTATTATAAATTATTTATTATATATTGCAGATTTAAATAATTCATCTCATTCATTTATGTAACAGATACTTTAGTATGTAGGTATGATTACGTCAAGGCCAATACATCAAAGCACTCAATGCATTAGCTATATTTACCCAGAATTTATAATTATTTACACAAAAAACATAATACTACAAGACGAAGGGTATAATGAATCAAATTTCATCTTTCTTCGGAGAATGGGCAGTGGGGGGTTCCGATAAAACCGTAATGCTGGCCGACCACACCGCCAAACTAAACCAGACTCTCACGGGAAATAAGTGAGAATCAAAAGAATAAAAAAAAGAAAATAAAAAATGAAATTCGCTATATTATTATTGGTGGTTGGAGTCGCGGCTGCGGAAGACAAAACCCTGGAAACTGCCAT
Source organism: Eulithis prunata (assembly GCA_918843925.1). Lineage (NCBI taxonomy): Eukaryota > Metazoa > Arthropoda > Insecta > Lepidoptera > Geometridae > Eulithis > Eulithis prunata. The sequence goes on along the minus strand of OU974030.1, from coordinate 4,354,455 downwards.
TAGTTTTGTCAAGGACTGTAATGGAGATTACTTCTTGTGTGTTAAGGTGATTATTGTGAAAGTGAAGTGTTGTGATCGAAAGGGTTTCACTATTAAAACTGGTTTTCTGTGGTATTATGTGGAGTGATTATATTTTCACTAAATCGATTTATGACACCGATAAGTGGCACTGAAATAACGATGTTGTGTTTTTAGTTTACACCTTTGCACAGACATTTTATTATTAACTATTAAATTATATTTTGATACACATTTTTAATTGTGCTATGGTAGAATTTATGAAGATTTTCGTAAATAAAAATAATGTGTTTTTGGACAATAACTCAAACTTAAAAACTGTGCATATTAAAAGTCAAAATATCCTTTTTTCATTGGAGATTTCATTAATCGAGAAATCAGTTACAATTTTCTTTGAAATTTTTATCAAAAAAACTCAAGTAACTTTTATTTTTCAGGAAAAACTCCTCAAAATAGTGGACAATGCTCGTTCGACGCGAAGCATCACCATCGTCGATGGAGTCTTCCTGAAAGGGGAGCCTGAAACCAGAACCGGGAAGAAGCTGGACCCTCTCCCGGTAGACCTTGCAGCAAGAGACGCTGAGGTAAACATACTAATACTAGCCGTCGCCCGCGGCGTTGCTCGCGTTCCAGACCCTTTAGAGTGTGACTTTTCAAAATTCCTTTCTCAGTGCACCCCCCTACACTATACAAGGATAGTACCCTCCAAATTTTATACCTCTAGGACTTATAGTTTAGGCTGTGCGTTGATTCTCAGTCAGCTTCAAAAGAGTTTTATATATTTAGAAGAAGATAAGTTAGCATTCTACAGTTGCAAGATAATAGAAAAGCAATCAAACAGGAAATTACATTTAATTTTCTAAACGAAATCACGTGACCATTTCATGATTTTCCGTACAATCTTTGAAGTTTTCTAATATCTAGCAATTTGTAAAATGTCTACTTGACGCACAGTGATGAGCTCTGAAATGTCTGTCGAAATGACGGACAGAGGCCATTAATGAAGAGAAGAAGAAGAATGTGTTTTGAAGCAATAAGTTGTTATAGGCAAAAATCATTCTCAGGCCTTCCACTTCAAAAAAAATTTATTAGGTAATATTAAATTCAATATTTTTTTATTAAATAAAACTAAGCATTACATTAGAACTATGATGGTGAATCATTAGTACCTTAATTACTGAGTAAGAATTTTTGGAAAAATCCAGAAATTCCCACTGCTACACCGTAGCAAGCATCAAACGTGGCCAGTGGGAATTAAAAAAAAAACTAAAACCCCTACTGTTGGTGATTTCTTAGTGAGAATTTCTAGAATATATCCATAGAACGATGGTAGCTAGACATAATGAACCTTTCACAATAAACTTTGACAGCTCCTCAATGACATTAGCAAAAAGTAAACAAGCTTTTACACTTGGCAATGTGGCTGCGTCAGGTTAGCTTTTTATTTGACGCGTCAGTGTTTGACAAATAATACTTAGACTGGTGACATGTAAACTTAGAAAGTATTTACATCAAGGGGAGAATTTACATTGTGGGTTTGAATCCCGCTTGATACAATATAGAACTGTCAAAAAGTACCTACAATTTTATTACACACTGCCCGAATAGTGTAGTTTTTTCGGTTTGGTGACCAATTTTCAAATAACCTGTTATAATTTTTTTCCAATAGTTATGGCTGTTTTCTTCTTCTTCTTTTTCTATACCTTTGGCTTCTGTTCGTCATTTCGACAGACAATTTTGTCAAAGTTTTTCTTTCACTGTCCATATACAAGAATTGAATTGAATTCTTTCACTGTTTGTGAACACTCAATTGTTTTTCAAGGCATCATGCTACTTCCTAATTTTCCCTGTAAATAAATTCGATCATTGTCTTTATGATATGTTTTTTTTTTTCTGAATGAGTAATGTTTTTTTCAGGTCAACTACAGGCTTTTAGATGCGGTGGTCAGTTTCTTCGATACCCACGCTGTCGAGGTCAAGATGAACGAGGCTGACAAAGAAACCCTGCAGAGGTCCATCGAAGAAGGTATACACACATATTTAATATTATTTATTTTTATTACACACATATTTATATACACACAACCCTAGAAAAATCTCAGAGACTCCCGATGTATATAGCAGAGCAAAAACATCCTTGTACATATATAATAATTTAAAAAAAAAGCCGTTGGTATATTTTCTTATTTCTAAAAAAAACATTGCGTGAAAAAGTAAAAAAAGTAAAAATTAAATTTAGGTAGTTGCATTAAGTTTTTGATCCCTCCTTTTACCCAATACATATATATATATATATATACCTAGATTATACATACCCTGTATATTATCTCAATCTTTAAACTCTCGTTTAACTGGTCAAAGCCTTTCTAGCCACCTTAACATTTTATACTTGTACAATAGAAAACTAATCAAAATGTCATATCTAAACGATAATACGTAACGAATTCCATACATTAGTAACGTTTTCTAACGATTCTAGAATGTCAACTGCATGTAGTTAAGCAGAAAGGTTTCAATTTGGTAATAAAAATCAACATTTTAATGAACACTAAATGGTCCGTAAAATGTACCTTTCTGTTCAGCAAAAAAAAACCAGACCCACAGTGCTGATACATTTTTTAAGACCTATGTTAACATCCCACATTGTATGGCATCGAGCCCACTCATTTCCTTAGAGGGCTTGCTCGAAAAAAAAAAAACACATCCCAGTGGGAATAACTCTGTATGCATACTCTGAGGGATACAGAAATAGATATTATTGTAATAGCCTTGAGCATAGATTAATGTAGAAATTTTAAAAGTATGGAATGTAAAAGGGTTGTATTTTAGTCAAGGGAAAGTAGAAGATAGTGCTAAAACAATGACTGAATTGCGACTCTATAGACATGTCCAAAATGACATTTTTGTTGGATATACGAGCCGGAGTATATTCATATTGGTCTTCTAAAACTGAACTAACAAAAATCATTGCCAAATTTATTGCAAGTGACAATGATAGAGCATTTTTTAATGCCGCGCTAAAATGACAGTTGAATACGAATAAATGTGTTAGAAAAGCGTTCAGAAATAATATTATCCAGTTATTACACACATAACAAGTACAGATTAAAAAACTCTCTATAAACATCCGCTAGTTATTACCTTCATTAGGTCAATGACTAGGAGGATATGACTGAATTATAAAATCACTTTCCATACATTTCTTCTCTAATCCAGTAATATTAAGCAGTGATTAATTTCTACTTTCTAGATACAAGCCAATGTAAATATAATTATTAACTAAGCCCTTTCAATTGCTGTGCCTATTAAGCAGTCAACTAAGACGTAGTAGGTTCATTCCTACAGGCGTTGCCACACTACACCGTCACGACATTTACACGATATCGTTTACACTGACACCGATATTTTTGTTCGAGAAACTGAAACAGTGTCGTGTCTGTGATGGTATCAGCTTTGGAATATCTCTGACTTGAATGTACTTATAAGTACATGAAAAAAATATTACAATTTCTGAGATTAGGTACCTATTTAAAAGCAGAAGGGTTTTTTTTTACAATATTTTTTATGTTATCTCTTTTTTTTTAATTATTGCTCAATTATTGTTTTCTATACAACTGCCCTCTTTTAAATTTCTTTCTTCTAAGTACATTCTAAGTACACAGAATACATAACTACTTCTTATGATACATAATTAATAATAGCAAAAAGAAAATGTTTTCCAACATTGACAAAATACTTTCAATTACTAGAGCGTATCCACACTATAATTTCGTTCACTTTCAATTCCACTTATTAAAGGCACTTATGACTTACAATTTCGATAAATTTTTAGCAACCTTCCTTTCTTTTTTTCAATTATTTTGTTTAAACCTTCGAAAACAAAACGGTGTATAGGTACAACAACTGAAAACAGCTATTCCCTCAGGTGGGTTACTCTCGAACACAGTTCCAATCCGGATCCATAGATTTTGACAGAAGTCCTGTCATTTTTCAGTATAAAATGACACTAAATCTGTCAAAATCCGGATCCAATCTGGAACGGCGGTGGTTGAGAGTAGCCCTACAGATCTCTCACCCTGTGATTAATAAACTCGACATATACCTAAGCAAGAATAGTTACACAGTGTTTTGTCTTTTGCATTGACAAGCAAATTCAAATTCAAACGAAAGAAACAAAACACGGTGTAACTATTCTAAGCTTACATAGAGTTTAGTATTTACTTATAAGTACCGATGTCTTTGAATTTTGACATTTTTAAGTTGTCTACACTGCACGACATCAACACGATGATTGCGGGGAACTAATTTCATACATTTAGTTATAACGCTTTCACACCACATCGTTATTCGGACAACAATATTTTTTTGAGAATTTCTCGTGTCGTGCCAGTGTGTCACCCGTAGCTGGTGACTTCCTGAGTATTTCCTTATATCTACTTATTACTATTCTATTTGATTTCTTTTGTTCCTTTACTTCTAGGCCGAGGCAAGAAGAAGGGAGGTGGAATGGGCGGCATCATCGGCCTTATCGCTGCCAAAATTCTCTTCGGAAAACTCTTCATCGTAAAACTGATTGCTCTCAAAGCACTTGCTACGGCGAAGATCGCGTTGGTACTAGCTGGTATACTCTTTGCTGCGTGGTGTTTGAAGCAAGACAACACGAAGACAACTTATGAGGTCGTACCCCATCCTCACCACCATGAATCCCACCACCCAGTTCATGTGGAACATGTCTCCCATGACCAAGGTCATGGAGGGTACAGCTATGGATCTGATTGGAACAAGAACTTGGATGAAGCCCAGAATTTGGCATACAGTGGTTACTCTAGAAAGTGAACGAGTTTAAGTAAACCAAAGGAAACCTAATGCTACTGTACAAAGACTTAATTTATTATTTATTTTAATTTATTTAAATTATTACCAGTAAAGTAAATTATTTTAAATCTGTGTTTTTTTTACAACCATATTTACACGGGGAAAAATACAGGATAAGAAAATTCCTAAACACATTGTCATCTTGGTAGAAACATACGTCCAGTTGCAGACCTCTTCTTTTTTTGTCTTTAGACGCTACCAATGTTCTTCCATACCATTTACCTATCGATAAGGCTCATAGTGATGATGAATTTCAAACTAAAGATAACCACAACTACAAATTTAAAAAACTGTTCATTTTGAAATGTACGTAAAGATGTCGCATATGCTTTGTTACGCACCGGCACCCATACCCTTCAAAGACAGCAATGTAAGGGGTTAATAGCTGATTTGTACCTTCTACTGATATGCTAATTAGAATCACTGTTTGGCGGCAGAATATATGATGGTACTTATCTGGACGAGCCCGAAAAAGAAGCTCTAATACTGTTATAGCTCAAAAGATTTCAAATAAAAATATCGTCTTGTAAAAAAGTTGACCCAGAATCCATTTAATCGCTTTGTTTTGGTCTGACTGCCCACATTCATAATTATAATCATCAATAACTTTTATCGTGATCATCTAACTTCGTGTCCACTTAACTGACGAACATTTAGTTAGTCAGAGAGTAACATATCAGATTTGGGTGTTTATATGTATTATAAGTATGTATTTACAAAAAAAATAAAAAATGTATGTATGTATTCTATCAGCCATCTAGTTTTCATCGTTCAAGCTTTGCTTAGTTTGGGACTAGAAGGCGTTGTGTTAAGTGTCCGTGAATATTTATTTATTATTTACTACGCAAATTCCAAAGTTTTGATGCCAAAGGCTGGTTTTAGACCTAGATGTTGAAATTAAGTCAGAAATAACACAAGATTTACGAGTTGTATAAATAGCTCAACTGTTTCATGTGTATTTTGTAAATATTGTGAATTATGGTAAATACTAAAGTAAAGTAAAAATTCTTTACACCCCTACACTATATAAGGAACCTACCCTCCAAATTTCATACCTCTAGGACTTATGGTTTAGGCTGTGCGTTGATTCTCTGTCAGCTTCAAAAGAGTTTTATATATATTGATGATGATGATGATGATTCACTACCGCTATCCGCGTACTAATGCTGCGCCCTCACAGGGTACATGACTTTTCTTTTAGCTAATTATGACCTAAGCTATATATATATAATATAAACCATGTATGCAATCAATAAATGAAATGAAATGAAATAAAGCGGGGTCATATCGACTTTTCGTGGACTCTGTTATTAAATTACCTACCTATACTGTATTAGTAGTTATTTTCTTTGTGAATACCTACAATAATATAAATAAAAATATATTATTATATCTATACTCTGTGATACTATGAAACGTGCAATGAATGTATCATTTATGATACACATAGAATGAAAGTAATATCGCATCGATTTGTTAGAAATCGACAATAAGCAACAATTTCATCTTAAGAAAGAGTAACATGTCAATTCGATATGGTATAATTGCTGATTCATGTACATACACTTTCGTAGGTACAGTGAAGAGTTACTCGCACATTGCGCGGTAATGACAACTCGATCGTGGGGTGTTGCTGCATCATTGATCAGAGCCCCGAGTCTGTGCATTTGTTGTGGCTTTCGACTCGAGCATAGCACACGCAAACGCATTCGGAAAGCGGAAAGTTTTATATGAAAACCCGATAAGCGCCTCAACCGGGAGATTTTCGAAATGTGCCATTCTTAATAAAAGGTCTCGCTTCGCAAAGTCAAAACAAATGCACCGACTCGGGGCTGTGACTCGAACATAGCACACGCAAACGCATTCGCAAAACCAGAAATGTTGTTTGAAAACCGGATAAGCGCATCTAGCGGAAGATTTGGGAATTGTGAAATTCCCAACATCGTGTGATTCTATAACCAATAAATAATCCAACCAGACTGATGACGCTGATGACCACTATACTAATAAACCGTTTAACCATAATATATTTATTTGATGTTTAATTATTATTATTAAAGTTTTACAACAGACATTATTAATAATAGGAAAATAACAAGAACTGGTAAAGAAAGTGGTAGCATCAACTAAACCTGTTTGGCGGTGACCTGCACAAAGGTATGTGACCAGGTTTTACCTCGGTACACGTGAAATGTAGAACATTTCTCTATATTAAATTCGACAATCAGTTTGTCTGTCCGTATTCATTTGAGTATTCAGTCAGTGTTAGCCTCCCGTGCTGTGGGTCATGGGTTAGTTCCTCAGTGAGAACAAACAAACAAACAAAAACAAACACGTTAATTGTTCCATGTCTACTACTATGGACCTATCAAAAGTAAGTAATTACAAAAAAATAGTATCTTATTAGCCATTTAGTTCCCATATTGTAAATTTTGCTTAGATTGGGTCTAGATGCCGTTCATTCTCGTTCGTCCCACTGGGTTTCGTCCCACTGGTGGAACGAATGGGAGTGCAAGGGCAGGAATTGTCCATGAATATATTTTTTGATTTATCTGTTATAAAAAGAAATATTACGCACAAGTAAAGTCACAGGCGATTCACTAGTAATCAATATTTATAGGGAAAGTGGAAAATAGAAAATTATTAACATCGTGCAATCATTGTGTACTAACTTATAAATATTCTATGGTGCGTTTGCTTCGGGAATCAGGACACACTGGTGTCAAAGCTAATATACCCTTTATTTATAAAGATTGCAAGGAACATTTTGGATTGTAGTTTAATTTTTGAATAAATAAATACAGAGTAAGTGGTTTTGATACACAAATAAATGATCTTTTGTCATTTTACTGAATAAATGATTTTTAACTTTGACTAAATAAATAATAAGTAGGTAAATATTTTTTGGACATATCACACCACGCTCTCTAGTCCCAAACTAAGCAAAGTTTGCTCCATGGGAACTAGATTACTGATATAGAATACAATTTTTTGTCAAAAAATACTTATGATCCATAGAACAAACATTCTATGTTTGCCACACACAAATGTTTATTCTCGGTGGGGATCGAACTCACGACCCACAGTACGGAAGGCAGAGCTACTACCGACTGAGCCATGACGCCTGTCATTATGTATCTACATTCGAATAAACTTTGCCTGTTTATTTTCACGTAGCAAACACGAAAGAAACAGAGATTACTCCTTACGAACGGAGAAAGCTTTCATTCGTGGCATTTGCAAGAAATATTCAACAGGCGCTTAACCTCGCGTTAGTAAAGGAAACCTGTGATTTTAAAGGTGTGGGTTCAAATTTTTCTTTGACAAAGATTCTGTCAAACAAATATCAAGCATTTATCAGTTTTGTCAAACAAAAACAAACCTTTCTAGCCTGCGTAATTATAATCGTTGTATAACTTTGTTCAGCTGTTTTAATTATTGCTGTCTCTTGCTAGCAGGTAATGTTAAACAGTGACAGAGCTAGATTTTTAACAACTGTTTAACTATTCAGCATTTATAAGTATTTCTCTACATCGTAAAGCTTTGCAATTTTGCATAACTAGGTACATCTAGTTATTTTATATTCAAAACTAGTCGTCGCCCGCGGCGTTGCTCGCGTTCTAGACCCTTTAGAGTGTGACTTTTCAAAATTCCTTTCTTAGTGCACCCCTACACTATATAAGGATACTACCCTCCAAATTTAATACCTCCAGGACTTATAGTTTAGGCTGTGCGTTGATTCTCTGTCAGCTTCAAAAGAGTTTTATATATATTGATGATTGATGTTAAAAGAACACCAGCTAGAAGTTGTTTAACACTTAGTCTTATTGTTATACCATAAGTCTTGGTCTCGCGATCGTAACACACAACGCAGCGGTATGCAGCATGCAGTGCCGGACACATAATTGTATGGAAAAAGTCTAGTATGGTTTTTTGTTACGTCGAAGTTTGCGTCAGCGGCGAGGAGTAAACGCGGTACTCTGCGTTGAGCTGCACACCGCAGCGTTGTGCGTTACGATCGCGAGACTACGGCTTTAGCCCACGTAAGCTAAGTACTTATCTTACCCATTTGCCCATTTACATGCATTTCTGACGCATCTTGTAGAAATTGACCTTTATGGACTTACGGACTGTTCTTTTCGAACGTCAATCGGTTAAAGTGTTTTTTTTTGTACAATTAGTAGGGGTTCGTAAAAACGAGGTAATATAATTTTTATTCTTAATTTTGGTTGAGTTCGATTATCGTTCTATTTATTTATTCTCGATGTTTTTTGTTATTTTAAAACCACTTTTGCACAATGAAATGCTTAAAATCGTTTTTTTTTATTTCTAATACTTGACTTATGATTTTTAACTTTTTAAAATATTTGTACGTGTATGATTATGAATTTAATTTCCATTCGTTCCATTCATCAAACTCGCAAAATGGATTTTTATTGTTCCAAATATATAATTATTAGCTTTTGACTGTTGCTTGCTAAATGATGAGTTGACTAATTTATTGATAGAACATGCCTCTTTGGTATATTTACCAGCTTGTTTGTTTATTGTACCTAATAAGTATAAGGAATAAAATATTAGTACGCTATATTATTATGAGCCATCGATGTCCCACAGCTGGGCAAGTGCAATAATAAAATAAAGGATTATTTTTTCAATGCAGTTTAATTTTATTGCTAGCAATAATAATTATTCAAATAAGGTAATAAATTAGCATTCATACAAAAACAAACAAAAAATAACAGAGATCGTGATACACGATACGAAAATCATTATAAAGAAAAATAAAATAAAATAAACAGAAAACTAAGAGATCAAACATAAAGATTGCATAAACATAAAAGTATAACTTAAAATAGTACATAAATATCATAAAATATATACCGTTTAAAAGAATAAAGTAAAGGAATACAAATGAATACATACATAACAATAAAGACTCCAATAGAAGATTATACTAAAGTCTCTTTGACTCGAAATACTCGACGCAATTATATACACAAATAATTTAAAACAAACATTACAAAGAATACATTATATACACAGAAATATAATACATACTATCAATAGACTAGTATATACAAAACTACCAGTAAAATACAAAACAAACTGAAAACAAACCATTCACTCAATCACACGAATAAATAGAATAAATTAACTGGCATTATTTGGTACTAGCAACTTAATTGTTGTAAGCCGAATAGGCAAGATTGTTGCCGTCACTGGCCCTCTTAGACCAGCCACCTTCCCATCCGTGACCATGCTCAACATGGTGTTCCCCGCCATGAGGCGATTCCCAGCCGTGAGCTGGAGCAATCTCCCAGGTTTCTTCCTGGTGATGCTTCTTAGCCAACAAGGCCTTGATGAGAGCGATGATTTTGACAATGAATGCAACCTTCGCGAGGAGGGCAATCTTGAAGAGAGAGGCTGCGATGACGATCAGGGCGAGGATAGCAATAGCGACGGCTTTGACCTTTGCGATGAGGAGGAGGGGAATGAGGAGCTTCAGCTTCTTCTTGATCTGCTTCTTCTTCTTTCCACGGCCCTCTTCAACTGTGAAAAGAGGATGCTAGTTTATTTAACTGTTATAGATTTAGTAAAGCAAATATATGAAAAAAGACAAAGACGCTGTAAAAGACAACTCGAAGAAGTACAGTTTATAGTTATTAAAATAAACTAAAATACTAGGCATGGTATGTAAAATACTATCCCATGAAATAGCAAGTATTCAAATACAAACAACATCAAAATCAATATTCGGATCCAAATGAAAAATTCAAATCAAAGTGAATGGGGGGTATCGGATATCGAAATTACCCAACAATTTAATTGAGTAGGAGGTTTTATGACTAGTTTCTCCGGCCAGATTTCTAATCTCTGATTTATGGTTGTCGGAAATTTTTGGTTGGCGAAGCTTTAGTTTTATTATTATTCTAAACCGTTTCGAATGTAATAGGGCCAATTCAATATTTTCTCTACTAAATTGATTCTTCTTTATTAAAAATGTGTAATTTTTAGTTGGATATTTTGCACAACTGCTGGATAAAGTACGTTGGTGTGCCCAACATTCTTTAGAGGTCTTGTTTTTACCTGTTACTTCTGTTTGCATATTTCATGCAATTACTGCTTGACCAGCCACCCTTGTACTTTTTGCAATATCATTTTGTATAATGACTTTTAACTTACCATCCCCAATAGCCCTTGATTCTTCTTCCTCCTCGCCTCCATAACTTAGTTCAATCTCGCCCCCTTGGATGAGGTCACTTGAGGTCTTCCATAGCCTCTCAGTCAGCTGCTGGCTTCTCACATCAGGCACATCGGACAGAGCCTCAAACGACCGAGATTCCCTAGGAGCGTCGTTCAAGATGGTCACACCTTCGAAGATCTTGATCTTGCGAGCCGATGAAAGCTTGTCAGCAGCTTTCAAAGCGCGTTCCTGGGTAAATAAAAACTTTGTTAAGGGATTTATAGAGGTTATACGTATTGTTGGTAAGTTTGCAGTAAAATTTTTGGATCAAATTATTTTTGAGAGAAAATCTAAAGGGATGTAAGGATTATGGGACAGTCATGTGACTATAGCACTATGTGATGATTAACAATCCAATGTAGAATCCACTGAGAACAAGACGACTTTTATAGTCGTTTGCGTATCAATGTCCAAACATTGTGAATTGTAGAACTAAATCACTGTCACTTGTTGTATCCATTGGTGTTTAACCATGCACATTCAAATCCATAGGTAATGCATCACGGTTTGAAGAAATCACTTCACAAGACGTACCTTCAAGCACAAATCCACATCACTGTTCACACACTCGGAAATGCTTCCGATCACCGTTTTCAACACATTCTCGTCATGAGAAACCGGACTAGATTTGACTACTGCCACAACACCCAAAACTAAGACAAAAAGCTTCATCTTTGCTCAAGTCCAAGACCGATCGAACTGTGATGTTTGCTTGATCTGAACACTTTTTTATCTAAATCTCCCCACTCATTTGTTTAACCGAATTAACATTTTTTTCTCATATAGAATTGAAACGACACTGCCATACTGCGTGACACAGATATTGTTTCATTAATATTTATATTTTCGGATAGTTCACGTTTGGTTTTGCTTTCTTTTGAAAGGTTGCAATACTGGATGTGACAAGTTTAGATGTTCGCTTGTTTGGAGTTAGAGAACATTTGTAACTATTGGATGGTTTATGCAAAAGGTAACCAAGCTGTAGTTTTTAATTAATGTAGCTGATTTTATTCCACCTCAGTATTAAAACAACTAAAACCAGTTCTGAAGCATTAATTTCACACCTATAATCAGGGCCGTTTACCTGGTGTTCCATATCACTTTATCTTATCAAAGCATGTGTTTTTGTACCTGATATTAAATAAACTTAATATAATACCTCAAGACTGTGAACACAATGCGATAAGAATAGTTACTATTGGGTTAGATTGGCTTAATATTTAGCCCAATGGGCTTAAAACTAATTCTGCCATACTTTTTTCCTAGCCTAAGTTTTGGGATAAATAAACTAAGCACAAAATAAAAGAACAAATAATTTAATAAATAAATAACGAGGTCATTTGGCATTCAGGCAAATAAATACACGCACACAATTAAAAATATCACACTCTTAATCTAAGTGACCAGAGTAAGCAAGTGATTGAGCATCACCTCCTTGTCTGCCCCAACCAGAATTTTGTGCTGGTTCGTATGAGTAACCTTGATGCTCTTCATGACGGGCTGGGACTCCATAACTAGTACTTGGACTGGAGGAACCTCCTTTGCTACCCAACAGCTTCCTGACTAGACTGAACGCGCTCATTGCAAAGGCGATCTTGCCCAAGAAGACGGCCTTGACAGCGACGAAGGCGATGATTCCAAGGAAGATGGGGATCAGAGCGGCGAGTTTTAGCTTCAAGAGAAGGAGGATGGGAAGGAGCTGCTTCAACTTCTTCTTCTTCTTTCCACGGCCTGGGGAAAAAATACGTGTTGGTTAGAAGTACAAAGGGAACTGTAGCCAAATTATAATCAGACTTAAGAGCTACCGCAAAAGAGCAATTTTGACATGGTTGATTATATTAGAAGAAAAAAAGAAAAACCATTTAATCGTTCATATAAATTACTAGACCGTCACGAGAGATATGGTCTTCAATGCCAACCAATATCTTTTTACCATCAAAATATGGATTATGCCCACTTTGTCTTTTGTGCTATAGACAAAAAACTTGGACAAGGAACATAAGACAAGCTTAACCCTAAAGAGTATCATCATTGGGCTGATTCTGGTCAAAAGTTTTTTGACCCCAACACGACCGTTAATTTGAACATTGTTAACTTTGTCACGGTAATTACCAAGTCATAAAGACCCTTCACAAATGGATTTAGTATGTATTCAAATAAGTAGAGAAAGCTAGTGTTTAGAAACATAGGTGCAGACGAGGCATTGTTTGCAGAGGCTGTATGTGTTCGAGAGTATGCTTTGTACTAGGTCGTGGTTTAAGATGTAAGTACTTAGCAATGGCGTGTGACATTGTCGCGGAGGTACAATCACCTCGGTATTTTGTTGAATGACATAAATTTTATGTTTGAGCTTGAGGTAAGTTCTAGTCTCATAGCTGAAGCGATTACAGCTGGTAGCAACAATTGAACTCTAAAACCGTATGCCCAGATGACCCAGGAACTACAGCGTCCCGTTTATCAGGGCATTGAGAAGAAGTGGCTTTTAACGTTATATAAATCTTCTTGATGCAAAGAAGTTTATTATGTCTAAATGAAGATGAACTCCATCCAAATATTCCTGACAAATTCACACTGTTAAATTGATTTTAATTTTTTTATTGTGTGAATTTGGCATGCATTTTCCATTGCATTTTAGATATGCTTCCGAGTTTAAAGTAAAATGTCATTGTCAATTACTGATGTTTGATCAAACGGACGACCTAAGACATTAAAATTGTCAAATGCAATTCACAGGTTAATAATTATGCTAAAGTTTCCCATGCCGTGACACAGTTTTCAGTGTGACCTGATATTTAGTCACGCTCCGACACTTTGTCATGAAAATGCGTCTGTTATTACGGGACTTTCTTCTCACCTTCCTCATCCAAGCCTCGTGTCTCCTCTTCTGGTTCAGATAAGCGCAGTTGAAGTACATGATTGTCCAAGAAGTCCCCGACGTTTTCCGCAATCCTCTCATCTAGTTGAAGCTCCCTTGCTTTAGGCTCATCAGCTAAGGGCTCGTAGCTTCGGGCTGATCGAGCTGAACCGGTGTTGATGAGACTCATGCCTTCGAATAAGTCCAGGTCTTTGGAGATCGCCAGTCGTTCGGTGAGTTTATATGCTTTTTCCTGCGAAATAACGTAATTTGAGTTTATGATATTAGTAGAGGACTTTTTTTGTTAAATTTTGAGAAAAAATTAGCTGTTTTTATTTTTTGTGAATCATATTTCGTCGTTATTTAATAAAAAAATTCAAGGTGTAAAATATTTTTTGGAGATGATTCCCTAAATTGGACCGTGACATAAAAATTAGTTAGTTGGGGACAAAAACACCGTGTTCATCGATTCACTGATTATTCACATAGCAACTCCATTACATCGTTCTACCAATCACTTTGTTCACTTCACATTATCACTTTAACACTATGCAATCCATTGGGTAATCACCTTCAGACACAGAGAGGTATCCACATCAACGCACTCCGAAACAGCTCCGACCAAGTTTTCCGCGATCCCATGGTCTTTCACCGGCGTACAACTCACTGATGCCAGAACGGCTAATAACGCAAATTTACTCAGCATCTCCAAAAATTGATGGTACTTCAACTTGCCAATGCTTGGCAACTTATGATGTTTTTCCAAAAAAACTGATGTATTATATCCTTGTTACCCCCACCATAGGTTTGACAATATGACGTAAAATATGTGTGCACAGTTTGGCGACGAACGCTAACTGAAGGTACATGGCATAAGCTACGTTAGGATAAGTAGAAAAATAAATATTTGATGTTAGAAAGCGAAGTTCACGTTTACGACATAGGCAAATTCTTACGTCGGCATTTGTTATGTGTAAATGAAAGAAAGAAAAAGTGTTATTGTTTGATTTTTCGTAAGTCCGTGCAAACTAGTGAAAATGAGTGGCGTAACTTTACGGCATCTATCATTTACATCAAAACGTTAAAATTCGTGTTAAAATTTGAAAACTGAATTGTTAGCTTTATATTGCATGAACTCATCCTAATTTAGTATGTAGCTATTTTATATTAATTCACCAAATTTGAGGTCGTCTCAGAAACCGGAAATCTGGTATCGCGGCGCGGAACAAACTTTCTGCCGCACTATCGACGAGTAGACGTTTCTGTTTTTACAATTTTTACTCAAATTTACAACAACTAATTATAATTTTTTAATATAAAATTCTTCATAAAACACGCCTAAACTTAAACATAATGAAAATTATAATTTAATAATAGTCATGGTCCAAAAAGTGAGATAGTTTTTATGTTCTTAGAATATAGTATTTTTAAAGTGTTATTTTAAAGATGCTTGGAAAGTTTTTGAGGAAAACAATAGAATGTGAGGATTTGTCATCATTTCTTTATTACCACGCGTCAAAAGTGTTGTTAGATATTATTTACAACGCTTATGGTATGTAATAGTGTCTTTGACCATGTGATTACAAACACCTACTCGTATCTCTAGTTATGGTCTAACTTGTAAGATTTATTCACAAAGAAAATTACAACTAATACAGTGTTCACAATTTTTTTTTTGATTTTTTTTTACGATAAAAGTAATGAAACAAGCTGATAGCTCACCTGATGTTAAGTATTAACGTCTGCCTATAACAATGCATTACCTCACAGAGCAAGTCCAATGAGGACGTGTCCTGTAAGGCAATGCACTGCGTCCATCACTCTGAGACGTAAAGATCTTGAAGTCTCATGTGCCTTTAATTACACCGGCGCCCTTACCCTTATTGCTATGTGGATAACCGGAACACAGCAATGCGATTACATTATTACACAATATGTAGATTATATTACAATATTTACAAAACACACATGAAACAGTTGAGCTATCTAACTTGTCGAGTTTTGATTGTCCTTAAAACGTAGTTCCTATCAACATTATGTATTGATTTAGCTATCTAATACATCTCCAACGGTTTGTAGATAGCTCTATTTCACGGGTATTTGGTAATTACTGTACCTATGAATCGTAATTATTACAACCTGCATATGCTGGGTTGAAACCAGTTTGCAACTGTGTATTTACATATTTATTTTGTCAATATAAAATTTACTCTAAGTGATAATTATATCATGTTAATTACCTAGTTGCAAATAAACTCTTTGATTTGATTTTAATTTTCTTTCTGATTAATAAAGCAACTCAATGTGGTAAAATTTTCTTAAACTAACAGTTTGAGTGCTAAAAAAAAACCAGTGCATGGAGTGGAGTCCCTCCGCGCGGACGTAGTTATACTTCGAGTGCCACGCATTCACTGTCGCTCTGTGTTTAATGTGAAATTAATTTAGTATTTATTTTTATGTACTTAACCAATATGCAGTACTTATTTAGTTAGAAAAGGTTCTATGCTCATGTTGCCTAAATCAGAACTAGATGGCGCTGCTAAGTTTGTCCGGATCCTAGAACGCGCTATCGAAGTTTTGGGTTTTTTGGTGGTCTCCGTATGTGATCACTCTCGCTAGTACCTATCTGTCTCTTAGCGCTTCCCGTTTAACGCAACCTTGTACGCTGTCAGTTGGAAGTCGCATTAGAAGTATAAGTTCAAAAAAATGCTGTTCTCAATTGTATGCAATTTTTATGTAGGAACTACATTTTGTATTAAACATGATTTTTGGCATTATTTAGGCAATTCCATTGAAAAAAACTGTTCAAATTAATATTCGTAGGTGGTAGAGTTCGTTACTTAGCAGTTACTATGACTTATTGTGTAAGATTTCGTTCGCAGAAGTGCTTCTCTGTGTTTTTTTACCCTGTTCTGTTTTTTACTTTTTTTTACACGTGCCTGCTATTATTTTATTATTTGTTTTTAATTTCAGCAATATTGTAAATGTGTGTTTAAATAAATGAATATCTAAATGTCTAAATTTTTTTACCATAGGTACCTATTTTTCTGCTACCAAGCAGTAATGCTTGCATTGCTGTGTTGCGGTTTGAAGGGTATGCGTGATGGTGCTTGAGACACATGAGACTTAACTTCCTTAGATCTCACATTTGATGAACACAGTGTGATGACTCTTAAGACACATACGCATAAAAGAGAAATAAGTTAAAATTATGCGATACATGGGCGGTTTTATCGCTATAAGCGATCTATTCCAGATAACCTTTAGATGGACAGAAGCATACGCAATGCGAAAATCGCAAATAAGCCTAAATATGGTTACCGTTATTATAAACAAAGACAAATACGACTATATTTTTAACGCTGTCAGATTAGGTTAGTTTAGAAAAACGCAACAAAAGAATCGACACCAATGTCTAGGTCAGAATATTATAAAACGATTAAATAATTGAGCGCGAGCCACAATTGCGCTGATGCAATGTTCTGTAACTGAAGGAGTTCACGACGAAACGGATTGTTTTCTTAATTCCAGTTACATTGCGTTGCGACTAGGCACCTCACAAGAAGCTGTGCATAAACCACAAAGCGGCTGCTCAGTGTATTTCAAATGTGGTTAGTGATCTTTTTCTTTTTCGTAGACGAGTGTATGAGTGAAAGTGTCCGGCGTTTTACATAAATGCGGTTCTGTGAGGAAAATTAGGTAATGTTTTCAGAGGCTGCCAAATCTGTTGTCATCTCTTTTCGTTGTTATGCAAGTGACAGTGACAGAGCATATTTGAAAACCGCGTCAAATTAGGTTATTTTAGAAAAATTTAACACTAGAATCGATATCACTGTTTACAATCTCTACAATTACACAATCTCTTATCTCATTGGCTAATGACAATTGACAGTTTAAATCAGCCAATGAGATCAGAAATGGGGTGAAGACGTTCCTTAGTGCTATGTACTACCGGATGCTCGTAGATAATATAAAGCGGATATTAGATAACATGTCGATAATTGATTACAAACTCATCGGAATATTTAAAATAGCTTTGTAATTTTTTTCTCTGTCTCTCATTTTGCAGTAAGTTTGACATAAACTTGTAGCCTAAATTTGATTATACAGAGTGGTCCAAATAGACGATGCTCAAAATATAGTAACTGTATTTCCCAACCCCGGAAAATACCCCCTATATGTTTTATATTTGTTGTATTTTTAAACTGACTTCAAAAAAGGAGAAGGTTCTCAATTTGGTTGTATCTTTTTATCTAGTTATATTTTTTTTATGAAATATTACTTGGAATAGTTAATATATATATTTGGAGTATTTATAGGTAAATTTAACACATAATTAGAGTAAAAACGATCACTAACCTTGATTTTTCTAGGTTTAAGGTCACTAGTTGAATTTTAAGAGAGATAGACATTACCATTAGTGAACGAGGTCAACGCCCTTAAATTTTCTCCAGCCTAAGCTTTCTATTTACTAAGTTTAGGTAAATACATTAAATATTTCCGTTATTTTACCAATTGGTGGTTTCACTTTCATAATAATCCCGAAACTACTAATATTTTGAAAGTTTCTTTGACATTTCATACAACGGCCTTTTGTCCTAAACGCTGGTAGAATACATATTATAAATTAAATGTAACAACCATAGAACAAACATCTGTGTTTGCCACACACAAATGGTAGTTCTTGGTGGGGATCGAACCCAAAACTCACATCACTGAAGGCAGAGCTATTACCCACTGAGCTGTGACGCCTAAATATCGCCAGAATTTATTTCCTAAAATCGTAAGCACTATGGTTGGTTCACACTGATCAAATCTTTGTATGAAAATACATAAAAATATTCGACATAAGCAAGAATCAGTAAGCAGCTCAGGAACTTTCGCGTGCGTGCCCAGAGCGGCACTTTGATGTGCCTGAGCGGATATTAGCGGGCATTAGCGGACACCCATATATATTACAATAAAAATAATACTTACGTTGGTTGGTTAAAGTTTACGAGGGTATTTAGTTATCTCGTAAACTTAAGCTTTCACATATAATTCAATGAAAAGTCATACGCTTCTTGTTAAGTTAGTCAGTAGTAGGGTTTTTATGATAGAGTTCAGCAAGGGAAATACTAGCACCGTTCCTATTCCTTCCTCCAAGCAGTGATGCTCGCATTACTGTGTTCCGGTTGAAAGAGGATGAGTGCCGATGCTATTACACGCACCAGGATTCTTATCATCTCGTGTGATGCGTTAAAATCTCTCAATAGAAATGCTGGAGCTCTCCCTCAAACCAAAGCCATGTGTTTTTATTTTTTTTATTTTATTAAAATAGGACACTAAACACGAGTTTACACTTATTGAACAAACATATAGTCTAATAATTACATTATATAGTGTTCCCATAATTAGAGGGCGTCACAGCATGCGAGGAGAAATAAACAACCACTTACCACTAATAAACAAAGAAATTACCAAAATAAAAGAGAAAATCCATAAGCAAACCAAAAGATACTATTAAATTAGCACCAAAAAACAATAAACAAACATAAATCGATAGTCAAACATAAGTCAAACAAAAGATACTATTAGTAAAAAAAGGAGTTACTAAACAAAATAGGGACTTTTTTTTTTATGAGCTATAACTAAGCATTTGGATGCCAGCACACCTGGTGTTAAGTGTAGCTGCAGCCTAAGTTGGAGCACGCTTACTACGACGAGTAAGTATAACATAATATAGTGTAATATTAAGTAATAGGTTGGTAGAAAAATATAATATTGTTGCAATATCCAGCTACAACGCCAATGGCATGATTATTCGGGCAAATAGTTCAGCATTGAATACGCCAAGTTTCGGTAAGCACTATCACATCAATGGGTTTGGATATATGTAGATAAGTAATTCTTTATTGTACACAAGGATTAGGTAAGTACAATTATCATAAAACTAACCTTGGTGTAGCTCCTCTCGAAATGGATTACCTATGTTGTTACCTACCGGTGCATTTGTCTAGAGAAATACCAGCCCTCGTATCGTAAGCTCTGAACTGCTTTTGCTGCCCAGCATAATTTCAAGCGACGTGGATACAGATATACGAAAACAAGAAGCTTTTGACGGCAAAAAACGCGCTGAAACGCGCTAATGTCACTATTTAATCACAGAATACTTTATTATTTAATACGAAACCAGAAAACCTGCCAAGCTTAAACCTGGGAGGCTTTTATGAGACCACAAATTGTACCGCTGATAGTCGTTCTCTAGACAACATTATTCACAAAGAGCTTAATGTATGCAATTATTATGCTGACAAATTATGTAGTCAGCTTACAAGTAGGTGAAAATGACTTGAATGACAAGCATTAGAAGCACACACGAACTCTCAAGAATTTCTACGATTTGTAGGCAGTTAGCTTTCCAAACAAACATTTTATGTAAGCACGTCCTTACTCTGGAGAACTACCAATAATTTTCTTAGCACAAATCGCTTTAGAATGATCGCATTTTCACAAAGGGGAATGGGCAATGGGCATCCTGGACCAAGACGAACAAAAAAATCCCCTCAGAGTTGACTATAGTGCGTCTGAAATGGCTTAAAATAAGCTATTCTTCATACGTATGAATAAAATCCATCCTATAGAAATAGAGTTATTCTCCAAAAATCAGTTTTTTATTTATCACTGTTTTACTTCGCATCCTAGAGGCCCATGAGATGGCATGTAGGTAAAGATAAACAAAACCCCATTCTAAAAGGATTAGTTAACAAAATAGTAATTATCCATTTTGTAATAGAAACCACAGATACAACAGAAGAGGTGCATCTACCAGAAAAATCTATTTGTGCTTTTGAATACGCTTTGATATTATAGTTAATCTTGAGGTCAGAAAATACCATCATATTTTGTTATAACATAAAGTAAGGACTGACATTAACAGGACTAAAATATATCTAAAATTCGACCCAATTTTGTAGCTATAGGTATGCATCTAGAAATAGCGTCCTTATGAAGTTCTTAAACAGAACCATACATTTGTGCGATCAAAAACAGCTACGACATACAAAATAAGACTACTCTACACATTTTATGTGCTTTTACCTAGAAATGTTAAACTGTCCACAAAGACAGCATTGACTTCACAATTTCACATACAAGTCACTGGGCTAAGCACTTTGTGGTGTTCACAATTTCCACTTGCGTGTTACAAAGTAGCATGTAATTTCAGCGTAAGTACGTCATTTTTAGGTATGCTAAAGAAAATATTTTGTAGAATATATTATTTTAAATGTACTTACTAAATAGGTTTACTACTCTACTGTTATGCTAAGTATTTAGACTTTTTTTGAAGACCAGAGACACTACCTACTACACTTAATACACAATACTCTCTCTATTTTAATCCTCTCCTATGCCTCAAAGGTTTGCTAGAAGAAAACTCTTATTAGGGTTAAGCTCGCCTTTGTACATATCTTTAGTTTTAACTTGCTTGTTTATATGTTTCTGTCTGCAATAAAGAATTTAAGAGAAATATCAAAATCGGCGTGCAAAGAGACTCGTTGGTGATGAGAAATTATTTGACTCCAAGCTCTACAGCCTCGAGCATCGTCGGCGAGTCGCGTGCCTATCAGTGTTCTACCGAATTCACTTCGGAGAGTGTGCACAGGAACTACATGACCTGATTCCTCCATCACCCTTTCACCTCCGAACAATTAGGCGCACTGATAAATGCCATCCCTACATGGTAGATATCCCTTATCTTCGCACAAAGCGCTTTGCTTCTACCTTCATAATGCGAAAAATATAAAAAAAAAAAAAATATTCTTAGCATTCCAAAATGATACGAAAGAGGAAAGGAAAAGTAAAACGTAAACGTATAAAAAACCTTTTTTTAATGACTGTCACGTGGTTTCGTCGTTAATAAATAGGTATAATAAATTAACAACATTGTTATACAATACTCTTTTGAATAACTCCATACAATTCTAATACACATCATATAAATGAAATAAAGTGCAGTGCAATACATAAAATAACTAAAAAATACAATAATAATATCTTTGGAACAAAAACTTAAACAATAATGGTAAAAATTATAATACTTTCAATATTCAATACGAACATTCAAGTATATTATGATACATATTATAAATAATATATCATATAGAAACATTGTATGTTAGTACTTACATAAATAAAATGTATAAATATATATAGAATCAAACACATTGGAAATAAATAAAACATATTTATACTATTGATATTTTAAAAGTATATGGATAGGCAGAGGGCAGGTGATATTATAAAAAATAACATATAAGAAAGTAAATGAGTAAGAAAAGAAGCAATTTTATAATTAACATAATAAATATGAAGAACGGTGGTAATCAAGAAGTATAATAAAATAAAAATAATATTAATATGTGAGTGTGGATAAATGTAATGGTAAATGGTGATAAAATATTATGATGCATTAAATGTATAAAAATAATGAATATTTAAATTGAAATATAGGAATTCATCGAGAGTTCAGGTTCGTTGTGTAAAATAAGTTACTTATTCTAGAATAAATTACTTATATGCAAACTACTTTACGCCTGTTTCGCGTGAGCTGAGTACGCTAGGTTCATGGCATCCTGAGACCTGCCCCAGCCTCCACCACCACCGCTGCTGCTCTCCCAACCGTGGTGCTCCTCATGAGCAGGTTCTGACCATCCCGAGCTCTTCTTGGATTCAAGAAGCTTCTTGATGGCTCCGAAGGCAGCGGCGATAAAAGCAACCTTGCCGAGGAGATAGGCCTTGAAGACGGCAAAGGCGATGATTCCAAGGAACAGAGGAACGAGAGCAGCGAGCTTCAACTTGATGAGGGCGAGGATGGGGAGGAGTTTCTTCAGCTTCTTCTTCTTCTTGCCACGGCCTGTAAAGAAAAATCAATATTAATCAAGTAACAGGCAGAGACAATAGACACGTCAACTGTGGAAACAAAAAAATATTACGTCAGATATCATTGACTGATAACTGATATCCTACAATTAGGTACCATCAATCATAATAGGGTATTATGCACTACCATAAGAAATGTAATCAATGATGATACAGCAAAAAAGATGAGCGTTTGATGAATGGTAAAAACCTAGCTTGAGACCTAACTAAATGAGTACGTATATACGTCTTAATAAATCACAATGGTAAAAAAGCAAATACTCTCATACACACAAAAGATAAAGCATTCATGCCAAAAATCTTTTGTGACAAACAGTCTAACGCTTAAAATATGAATTGCAATTCCGCATTCATAACACAATAAACGGTGGTTTTTGTGAAAGTGAACATGTCGAGTGAAAAGGTCATCGAGGTAAAGGCATATGAAAAAATCGAAAGTGCAAGATTTCCATAATTCAAAATATGCCTGAGGCATGAAGAAATTTATAATTTAAAAGAAAGGTTTTATAATATAAACGCATAAACTTGGCTTGCAAATATTTGCTGATCTCTAAGGAATGTAGAATGTTCATTTGTCCTTGGGGGTTGGTTTAATCCTACTGCTATGATTAGGAGTAAAAATTATGGGTACAAAATTAGGTTACAAAGCAACTATAAGTAACGGATGGAGTTTTAAAATGTGCCAACCCAAATCTTAATGCACAATAATTATAACAATGATGATACTTTGAAGTCATAGAGCTCGTAAACGTCAAAGATTTGGTAACAGAAAGAGAATCCATCATCCGAATGATATAACCTCATGAATAAAGTAACCGACTTTCTTTTTGTAAAGCTTCGAATTGCGTAAGTCTGACGTTACTGGAATTTAAAAGAGTTTTATGACCTACAAACAAACAGAAACGTGCCTTTGTCAAAAAAGCTGAAATTGTTGAATCCCTGCATATACGAGTACTTACTTAATCAAAAACTCATTGTAGGAAGAGTATTTAACTCTCATCTCATTGACTTACAAAATAATAGTTTTATCGAGTCACAAGCCTACGAAAGAATTCCCAAAAATTCCCTGAATCTTTCACACCGAGCATTTCAAACAATTACCATTGTATTTATTTGAGGTCAATACGAACCCCTGTATGTTATGATAGCAGTACCAACTGTGCTCTTGTAAATACTATATTCCCAAATCTTGACTGATGGCGTTGTAAAGATCTCGAAGAATGATGACTACTAAAAAATTGTGGTTTATATCTGGAAATCTACATTATTCTTGTTTCCAAGTACTTACACCTATGTAGAATATCTATATCGATTGAAGAACGTCTTTAGGCTGATGATAATAATGACATTACATTCAAGTCAAACTAGCAATGACCGGTTTATGCATGACCAGCAAATACCTTGTCGAATAAGTGAAGAGTACACCATTGTCATCGAATACCTTCATCTCTATCCCACGCTAAGATGACACAAAAAGGCTTATCTTGATCAAATTAAGGTATATTGTTGTTAACTTTCATTTATCGCGTCTTTCTACAAAGCCTTCAAACAATGATCTGGCAAGAAAGTATGAGAATGGTTCTCTTCGCACAGACGCGCGAGCAAACATACTTGACACCAAATTTAATGGTCATGATAACGGGAATTATAAAAGACATGAAATCTTTGAAGGAAAATGAACTTCGTAGCAATGCAATGTCGTAGTAGTAGAGCTCTTTGTGAGAGCTCGTCCGGGTTCAGTACTAGCACCGTACCTATTTCTGCCGCCAAGCAGCGATGCTCGCATTGCTGTGTTCCGGTTTGAAGGGTAAGGGCGCCGGTGTAATTACAGGCACATGAGACTTCAAGATCTTTACGTCTCAGAATGATGGACGCAGTGCATTACCTTACAGGGCACGTCCTCATTGGACTTGCTCTGTGGTAATTAGTAGGTAGTCGCAGTAGGTAATGCATTGTTATAGGCAGAAGCTACCACTTAACATCAGATGAGCTATCAGCTTGTTCCATTACTTTTATCATAAAAAAAATTGCTTATTTTTGAAACTACTCAGTACAATCATGGGTAAAATCGTTATTTTACTAAAAATGGCAAATAATGTACCTTCTACATAAGGTGACAGATTTGCTTTGTCTGTTAAAAAATTCTTCAAGGATATATCAAGGTATAAGCTAGGGCCGAAACTATTAAACATTATGAATGTGAATCTTTTTTTTTGCGTCAAATATAAAGTAACGTTGTGGAACATTCGTGCTGCGATCATGCAACTTTTGTATAACTAGAAATGCGATCACATGCGTGTGGAGTTGTTTCCAATTAAACTCCATAAATCTCGTAACTTCCTCGGAAATCCAATATAATAGGAAGCATATTATAATGAGTGCTCCATTCTTCATTTTACAAGTTAGTTTTTCTTATAAATTTAATTTATTGGATAGATATCTAGAATGATAAATACGTTGAAATACATCCTGTTTTAAAATGTTAAGTTTTGTAGTAATTAGATGGTCAGTGTATTAAATGACTCGTTATAAAATTATTGAACAATTTAGAATCATAACTTCAAATTCATTCATTAATAATTGTGATCATGATCACTGCTTACGGTAAAATCCTAATAACATAATTTGCTATTATGTCATAATCTGATTAGATTTATATCAGCTTTTTGTCAACGTTTACATAAAGCTTTGGAATTAAAGGTAAATACTTTATTGTGTTCTTTGCTAGTTTAAAAGTTATTTTTAATTAATAATCTTTTGTATTCCTTAATCTATAATTAAATTATTACTTTATTTATTTATTTGATTATTAGGAGCTTATATTTATTAATTTTAATATTCTTAAATAAGCATTTTATGTTGTTATTTTATTTATTACTTGTTTTTTACTTTTGAATTTAATGCTTACCTAAACAACAAAATACATACCTTCCTCTTCAACAGAGTTATCTTCTTCGAAAGCTTTCGGCATCCTCAACTGCAGTGCGTGGCTGTCCAGGAAGTCCACCACATTGTCCAGGATCCTCTCCTCAACCTGCATCTCTCTGGCTTTAGGGTCATCAGCTAAAGGCTCATAGCTGCGAGCTGATCGGGGACTGCCGGTCCGAGCAAAGCTAACTCCATCAACAAGTGATAGATCCTTAGACATGGCGAGATTTTCGGTGTATTTCATGGCTTTTTCCTGTAAATTAAAATTATTTATGATAAAAGTGCCTATGATTAAAGAAAAATCAAAAAGAA
Organism: Eulithis prunata; assembly: GCA_918843925.1. Classification (NCBI taxonomy): domain Eukaryota; kingdom Metazoa; phylum Arthropoda; class Insecta; order Lepidoptera; family Geometridae; genus Eulithis; species Eulithis prunata. Next base: position 4,328,299 of record OU974030.1, on the reverse strand, counting down.
TAGATTTTAGGCGTTAAAATGAAGATCACAGAACCAATTACAATGGGATTATTACTAAAATAATAAAAATCAAGATGACAAAAAGCCAAATTCTAAAACCATTAGAATTAATCAAACAAAACTAACTGCCTCTGAATTCTGAATCACGCGACGCAACGATTTTGATGGCTGTAGTAAAATATATAATCAATGAATGAATCGTAAATTCATTCAACAGTTCCATTATAAAATTAACCTTGGAGTCAAGTTGATTTTGAAACCAATTTGGAAAGGTTCAAGACTAGATTCCAAAAAATTAACCGTCCTAAATGGTGTCACGAATATTTAAATATACATATTAAATTCAAAGCTCTGAGTAGGTAAATAGTTGTTACTCGAATAACACTAAGAGTTTAATCTACCCGGATGATTTGATGGGATTCGAACCCAAGTCCGGAAAATAGGTCACAACAAATCCAATTTTCGGAGGTTCACGAGCAAAAATCCTGGGAAAAAATCCATTTGCACAACACTAATCACTTCACTTCACTGCACACACCTTGAGACACAGCATCGCGTCTCCTTCGACGCAATCCCGAAGGTTCGAGACGAACTTGTCCAGTCCATCCTCCTTCGCCATGGGCAGGGCCCCGGCCAAAGCCAAACAACACGCTATCACAAAGGCTCTCATTGTACCACAGTCACAGTCAATTTGTTGAAGACGCCTGTAAGACCGTCAGTTTTATTTTACCTTCCCCCTCTTTGAGTTTCATATGTCACGCATCGCAGTGTGCGGTCTACGCAACTCAAATTGTTTGGCATTAAGCTCATTTAGCACGTATTAGTCATATTTAAAATAAAAAGCTGCTTAGGAATATGTAGGTTATGATAATATTAATAAGTTGAGAAAACATTTGGGCAGAAAAACTAATTTTTGGCAGTGGATTTGCGTTTCAAGCTTCTCTGTGGTTACTACGAAAACTTACATTTTGGAAATATTGTTTAAAAAAGTATGTAGTAAGATAATTTAAGTAGCAAGACGTATGTACTAACTAACATATTACTTAGACTTACATCAACTATAGGTAAAACTAGCTATTATTGATAAAATATAACATTAGTATACCTAAATTATTTAATTAATTATTTCCTAAATAGTTTTCATATTTCTGGTTATACTTACGCATAGCTTTTCAGATTGGGCCTTTGAACTTAATTCCCATAGCGGTCATAATTATTAGGGTTAAACATCAACAAATCTAATCAGATAAACATCACAGAAGGCAGAAGAGTCCTGGACACTCAAACCATTTTTTTGGATGAATAAATTGAGGGCGCCGCCTGTTCATGCTTTCAGTGCAAAATTTTTCGCATACCACCGTAATAATTCCGGTTTTTTGACATTCCATAGTAGGTACTCGGTAGTTAAGATTTCGCAAATTCGCTTTCTAAAAACCGATAATCTTATATCATAGAACGCTGAACAGCTGATTTCCTATGTTTGGAACAATTTGTATTCCGTAGTACTGCGAGAAGTTTAGTGGTATTTCGTTAAGCGAAAGTGTAGGGACATTATCGAATGCAAACTGCTGTATTAGAGTATTGTTGTCTACTGTTACAGAATTGTATGTGACAATATGTATGGTAAATTATAACCAAGTCAGTGTTATGTTACTAGCAGTCCTGTCAGTACCTTAGCTCTACCACGCTCTACCATGCTTAGCTATTACTATTTGTTTGTTTCTTGTACGTATCTTTATGTTTGCCATATTTTCTATGTACGTTCTGTGTTTTCTGTGTGTACCTATGTCAAACTAGCCGTCGCCCGAGGCGTTGCTCGCGTTCTACCCTTTAGAGTGTGACGTTTTAAATATCATTTCTTAGTGCACCCCTACACTATATAAGGATACTACCCTCCAAATTTCATACCTCTAGGACTTATAGTTTAGGCTGTGCGTTGATTCTAATTAAGGTTCAAAAGAGTTTTATATATTTAGAAGATAAACTATCTATGTATTTATCTCAATGACGTGCTCAGTGAGGCAATGTATAGGTACAGGCTGAGGTAACATTCGCTGGTGGGCCATCTGCATGGATACCATATCCTCAATGAAGCGCTCGTGGCTAGGCTTGCTTAGTCAATCTTCACCGATTATCTAAGTTAAGCACCGTGCGGTCACTATTTGGATGGGTGACCGTTAGTGACATTTACATCTGAGTGCTTCCGTGCTTCGGAGGGCACGTTAAACTGTCGGTCCCGGCTCTAGCAGTCGTTAAGCCACGATGGAGACCTTAAGGCGGCCTAAAAACTCCGTTACCAGAGTTGGCCATACGAGCTTGTTGTAGTATCACCAAAAGCGGTATCCTTTCATTCAGACTCAAGATTAATCGTTGCCGATGCCTCTGTAATGTGTTGCAGACAGGTTTTCAAAAATTGTGCAATTTTCGTCTGGTCTTCAATTCTCAGAATTCTCAGAAACCAGTGGTTTCGCATCTTGGTCTTTAAATTTTTAGCATCCAAAGGTTGTGCGATGACTTGTAACAACTCTCTTTTTTGAACAAAAATGTGTATATAAAGTGGGCCTCCAACATGAATGGAGACAACTAAGGTAATTGCCTGATATGTCGTGTACCGAGCTATACCGCGGCTAACTCTCTGAGTTTGTATTTAACTCTTTCTAACAACAGGTGTGGCGTTTGACAGTTATATTTAGTACTTTGCTCTTTTCAGCATAAATCAACTGTTTTTTTTTTTTTTAAATTCTGCCACTGGATGCTTGTCCTTTTGTCAAGTCTTTTTTGGTTTTCACTTTTTGTTATCACATTTTTGTTCACTACATTTCACTTTTTTCTATCTTCTGAAGTGAGGGAGGAGCACTATTTTGAAATTCATTGTTTATATCAACTGTATACTTAGCTGTTTGCCATAGTATACGTATAACCTGTCTATTGGCATTTGGTACCTGTATTAATTATTTTTTTAAGAATCTATGTATTTCTTAACTTCTGTATATTTGTGTATTGAAATAGTGCAAATGGGAGTTGGTCACACGTAGGTACCCAAAATCGGTAAAAAAAATTAGTTTTTACAAGGCGCTCTACTTAGTAAGAATAAGTAATTTTACTTTACTATGCCTGTCATGGTTTTACCTGATCTTACCATAAGCACACCATGAAAAGCAAGATTTTAATAGTAGTAGCAATGACTTTTATAATAGAGTAACCACGATAACTTATTAAGGTACTAGTATATCAATATAAATAAAACTTTTTTGAAGCTGACTTAGAATCAACGCACAGCCCAAACTATAAGTCCTAGAGGTATGAAATTTGGAGGGTAGTATCCTTATATAGTGTAGGGGCGCACTAAGAAAGGAATTTTGAAAAGTCGCACTCTAAAGGGTCTAGAACGTGAGCAACACCGCGGGCGACGGCTAGTAGTGTTATATGATCTGTGCTATAGGCAAAATTATCGAAAGTCAATTTACATTCTTAATTTTCGTGATGATATTGCGAGTGCAGACAGGCAACGCAGTTTAGTCAGTATACCTCTGCCTTCCGTGATTTTGTCGTGGGTTCGATTCCCACTGAACATTTTATGTATGGCAAACACAAAATGTTTGTTCTAATCTTCCGATTGGTACTAATTTGGACCGGTTGAGCTATCTATAAATCATTTGCAACTGTTTGTAGATAGCTCAACTGTTTCATGTGTATTTTGTAAATATTGTAAATACTGTATTAGTTGTAATTTTCTTTGTGAATAAATTACCATAATATATATTTTTACGTAATTTTATTGTAGGTAAATTTAAGAGAAGGATTACCAGCACTGTGAAGGGGTAGGTATCTCAAAGATATTTCCCACTTTTGCATGAACTTTGTTTGTCAAAGACTACTCTTAAGATGTGCTGAGAGAATCTCAATGATCACATCCTAAAGAATAGAGAGTTCTTACATTATTCAGTAAAACAATCGAATGTTTTAAACCAACTCTTATAAATACCAGAATACAGTTTAAAATCGCACGTTTGAAGTAAATTTCTAGAGTTGGCTCGTAGGACGAAACCTAGTAACAGGTATTTACTGAATAAATAAGCATAATAAGTAAGTACTCAGTTTCACTGTTATGTGACATTTTAGTGATTGATGAGTCTTTACTTAACTCTAAGTAAAAGTTTGTAACTCGAGTACGTACCCAACCTTCATAAATGAACTGGGATAAATTCATGAACAGCAGTGCAAGTACCGTTCTTATCGATTAGTTGTCGATCGCTAAAGTCGATAAACATATTTTGAATCGTATCGTTCCATGGTAGTACGGATCTCTTGTCGACAAATTTTAACGATGCCTTACGATCGTCAAAATAAGGTTCACTTTCGTTTGTCAGAATCAAAACATAGTAAACATACACCATTGCCAATTCGTTAAAATTTAACGAGTTTGTCTACCGATCGACTAAGTTGGTAACGTACCCGCAACTGTCGATAAAACGAATTTTGACGATTCTAAATGTCAAATTATGCGATCGACAAGAACGGTACTTGGGGGGCTGGTCTGTAATGCCTAAGCATTAATATTAGCTCGGACTGTCTTGCAGTTTTGGAAGTGAGAAAAGAAAACATCTCACAGTTTTAAAGTGAATTCGATACGTCATTCATCTCATTTCGCTTGTCATAAAAAAAGTTTCTAAACTTTTTTGTATCTCAAGTTCTATTATGCATTGTGATTATAGCCACACTCGCTTACGTGGAGTCGTAAAAATAATTTCATGTCATGTTTCTAAATTTTTTATGACAAATATAATAGAACAAATCTGATGACGCACCTTATGCTACGCTATAACTACCTACTAACTAACTAACTATTAATTAACTATCCTACTATGCGAGATCTGTGTTTTTTATAAATAGTACTTAAATTGACATTGATGGCATGTTTAATAACCAAAGAATGTGATTACCTAGAAAGTTGTATAATTTAAATGGAGTATATGATTGCAACTATGCAAGGATGATAAGTACTAACTTATACCATCCTCTTAGCTTATTCGGTCTTATCCACAGAAAAACCAAGGTCAATAGGTACGAGCGGAGCTGGCTAAAGTATGTTTAATTTGGCTATTAAAAGAAAACTGTGCTGAGTGGTGGCCATTTTTGTTATTTTATTCAATTTTAAGTTTCACTTTTACAACATTGTCAATTTTAAAAAATAACAAAATAAATATTTTTCTTTCTTCTCTTTAAATGAACCCTTAAAGGGATTTCTGGAATTTTATTCCAATTTTCACCTGCTGGCAGTCGCAGGGGTCGCTAAGGGGATTATTGGATAAAAAAAAAATTGCTGAAAATAAACGAGACGAAACAGGCCGCGGACGAAGTTGCGAGCGGAAGCTTAGTTTCCTATATTTTAATAGTTACATACAATAAATGAACATTGTTACGTGGAATTGTGTGATTCAATGGAGCGATGAACACGCACCTACTGAAATTTAGGTTTTTAAGCCCAGGAAATGTACACTTCCTGGACTTAAAAACGAATACCTATATAGTCTTATGTAAATAATTCTTTATTTTATACCTCAAACAGCTCTTAAGCTCATTAATATCTTCATAATACTCGATTTAACTGAGGTTAGGATATTATAAATTTCAGAAAATGTACCTATAATGGCCAGAGTACCTAGCTAGCTTCATTATCTGCCTTACCTCAAAGGTCCACAAATTAGTGCTAAGGTAGCAAAAATGTAAGGTGCCTTCTGGTAAGATCGGCCTAATATTAAGTTCGGATAAATCACGTAACTAAGCAATTATCATATAAAAATATCGCAGAATTGCTTGGCATCCGGACTTCCTATTACGCCGATCTCACCAAAAGGCACTATATAATAAAAAAAATTAAAGTGCTATTTCCTATTAGCCACAGCTGCTCTGTTAGTTCTGTCTTCAGTGCAGTGAGTTGTTGGTTCGATCCCCACCAAGAACAAAATTGTGTGATAGCAAATTTTTTTTTGTTCTTGTTCCTAAATGTACTTAGTTGTGAAAAGAATGTTTTTGCAAAAAAAATTGTATACTATTATGCAACTAGTGAATAAAAGACGGATTTAAAGCGAGGGCCATAAATGAATCACGAGCAAGTGAAGGATTCTAACGGTCGTGATTCATGATGGCGAGTGATTCAAGTGTTAGAATCCTGAACGACGTGAGTGGTTCATGGCCCTCGGTATAAATCCGTTTTATTCAAAAGTTGCATACTATACTTTATACCATGACTACGAGAAAAAGAAAGATTGGAGGTTGTATGGCCAATGCTATATACAACCTCCTTGCGCAAAAACAATAATTAGATGGAGGTCAAATATATTAGTGTGTTCTAAATTCAAACACCAAAACAGGGACTAAAAGTGCTTTGTATTCACTGTTTTTAGTAAATAAAATAAGCTTTTTAGAGGGGTAATGGTATAAACATTTTATAAGCAATCTATTTCCTACAGAAGCTTTGCTAGTTTAGGACTAGAGACATTTCCAAATGAATATTAATTTATTTATAAGCATAAAGTAGTCATCGATTTTGGACCAATTTGAAGCCTAACTTCCAACCAGCTTTCAATTCTGACATAACCTGTTGAATATCAGTAAAAGTTGATATATTAAGTTCACCGAATTATCTAAGAAGGCCCGTGTGACCGACTTCTTGTGATGGATAGCCTCATGGCTTTCTACTAGAACTGGTAGACTGATCGGAGCCAGGGATGCAGGTTTTATTACGTCAAAGATGCGTTCGTAGGCGTATTAGACGTATCGACAGGCGTCATGGCTCAGTCGGTAGTAGGTCTGCCTTCCGTGCTGTACGTCGTGGGTTCGATCCCCACCAAGAACAACTATTTGTGTGTGGCAAACATAGATGTTTGTTTTATGTCTGGCTGTTACTATGTATCATAAGTATGCATTTACAAAAAAAAAACATGTGTGCAATTCACACGTGGTAGAAGTGAAACCTTCAAAAACCAATATGCAGTACTTGTTTAGTTACAAAAAGTTCTATGCTCATGTTGCCTAAATCAGAACTAGATGGCGCTGTTAAGTTTGGTCGAATCCTAGAACGCGCTATCGAAGTGTTTTGCGTTTTGTGGGGGTCGAACTGTCGCTTATTCGTTTCATCGACTCTCAAATCACAACGATTCTAAAGAAGTTTTCACTTCAAAAATTATATAAGTATTATATCAGAAATCTAGTTCCCATAGTACTAAGCTCTGCTTAGTTTGGGACTAGAGAGCAGTGTGTGTAATCATCATCATCATCATCAACCTATATTGGTCCACTGCTGGACGTAGGTCTCTCCCAAGACGCGCCACTGAGCCCGGTCTTCGGCTCTTCTCATCCAGTGTTTGCCAGCTACATGTCTCAGATCGTCACCCCACCTAGCCGGAGGGCGTCTTTCACTACGTTTGCCTAAACGCGGTCTCCACCCGAGTATTAGTTTTCTCCAACGATTGTGTGTAATGTCCAAGGATATTTATTTATTTTATTAACATCCAAATAGCCGCCTTACCACTTTCGATTTAACTGTTTTACTTGACAGGGTCCTAAAATACAGCTACGGAAGGTCGTGACGTTTAGTTGGTACATAGAGGTGGTAAGGCAGAACAGTAGTAGAGCTTCTTGTGCAAGAGCTCGTCCGGGAAGTACTACCACCGTAGTTATTCCTGCCGCCAAACCGCGATGCTCGCATTGCTGTGTTCCGGTTTGAAGGGTGCCGATACAATTACAGGCACATGAGACTTTAACACCCTTGGGATTGTTCTATTGATCGTAAAGCCACAGGAGAACAAATTACGCAATGTTGTGTACGTTGAATTACCTTTTTTTTTCCAGTTAAATCCAAACTACCAACTCGATTTTGAAAATATTTTTATGGAACTAATCTGGAAGTATCTGAAAAAATATATTAAATTGGTTTATTAATGACGGAGTTGTGAGATAAGAAACATTATAATACAAAATTACAACCGCATTGAAAATCTCCTTCGTTTTTAAAGATGCATAATAATATAAATTATTTATTTCATGCAACAGGTTTAGAAAGTACAATAAGTTGTGTAAAGCGCCCTCTATCAGTAATACACTGAACCAAGTGTCTCGCTTAGAAGGTAGTCAATATTGAACATGTTGAATAGAATGTAAAGACTCTTTGACTGTTGCTTTATGCGTAAGTAAGAGTTTGAGTACGTTTTTATTTTTGGAACCAGTCTTTTTGGAAAATCCTTGTGTGGATGTTATACCTAGAATATAATAATAATCAGTCCTTTGCACTTAATCTAGATTATTTATACCTTTTTAATCCGTGCCTCGATGAACGGGACGCTGCAGTGCCTGGGATATTAAATGGAGTATAGGCAGGTCCAGCACGTCCTATAACATCCTCTCAGCATTTCATGGTGTAATATTTTTTATGGACATTTGAGACGATTTGGAGCAGGGTCCTACATATTAAGTCGTTTGTCCTACGACGAGAAGATCCGATTTATTAATGTTTGAACCTATACTGGCATAACAATAGTAGGTACAAATTGGCTATAACCCGTTATCTGCTCTTCTCGCCGTCCTAGGCCAGATGTAGATGACGCTGGTATGAATTGACTTAACGAAATAGCCTGAGGAAACTTTAATTAGCAAGTGATTAATGTGAACGGGTTAGTTCCGCTATGCACGAGTCCCGCTTTACTCGGATTCTAAAATATGTAAATAAAAGTGTCGCTAATATGCTACGAATTTTAAAGTTCTACCTTAATCAATGGAAGGTACAGTTCGTTAGAAAAGTGTTTCTAAAGAACATGTCAAATTGTGAATGATAATGATGACGTCTCCGCGTTTCAATTCAATAGGTACTTTTATAATAATTCGGTCATCAGTTTTAGTTTGTTCTATCTCAATCATAAACTAAGTTGTTAAAAAATAACAATTTTATTTTGACTGAGTACCGTAGTAGAGCTTCTTGTGTAAGAGCTCGTCCGGAGAAGTACTACCTAATTCTGCCACCAATTCTAATTCTAGTTCTAATTCTGCAATGATGCTCGCATTGCTGTGTTGCTGTTTGAAGGGGTGCCGCCTAGTGTCGGTGCAATTACACGCACGTGAAACTTATCACATGACCTTTATGTCTCAGAGGGATGAGCGCAGTGCAATGCATCATAGGGCACGTCCTCAGCAGACGTGTCCAGTGAGGCCATGCAACGTAGGCTGCGGTTACTACTTAACATCAGTAAGCCATCGGCTTGTTCCAACATTAAGTTGTATAAAAAAGTTTAAAAAAATACTTTTATGATGAGAGCCAATATTGAACACAGTAAACGTAAGATAGAATGGATAATAGTACATACTAAAGTTCAATAAACACACATAAGACTGTAAGTTGTTGCTAGAATGTTAAAATAACATCATGTATTATGTTTAAAAAGTAACAAATCTAATAGAATTTAAACCCAAGAATATTCAAGGGATATAATCATATTATTATAGATAGTTTCATACTAAAATAATGTGTAGGTGATAAAATATAGGTAGTTATTTTGTCGATGATCAATAAAAAATAAATAACATTTGGAGTTCTTTATTTGTACGAAACATTGAGTAATTTTCACGTATAAACAATATGTAATTAATATTATTAAAACTAAATATTTTGATAAATACGCAGTCAGTGGTAATAAAATAATAAATAAATATTGAAGAGATACAATGCATAATATAATAAATAATATTAGGAAGGAAGACTAGAAAGCAAGAAGATATATTAATAGGTACAAATATTACGTACATAAAACACAGTGCGTATGAAGTTAAATAAAAATTAAATCAGGTGCAGTAGTGATTGGTTATTAAGAAGAGAATAAATTTATGAATATGAAAAGTAAAATAATTTTAAGATAAAATTAAAAATAATAAAATAAAGACAAAAATAACAAATAATATCACAACAAATAAACTAAAATAATAATAACAACATAATAATATGGCTAGGTATAATTATATACACGTAGTTCATAACCAACTAGTCTAATATATACAGGACTTAGAAAAGACAGGACTAGATGAAAAGGACAAAATTACAACATAAGAATTAGAAGTAAGCAGGCTATTCCATCTATTAAAGATACATCATCAAGAGGCTATGACGAAGAGCCTGGGAAGATAATGTCAGTTAAAGAATGTATTAGAAGTTTTATTAATATAAAATACACAAATACGGATACCGTATGGGGATCTGGAAATATACTAACATTAGTATAACAAGAAACATACAAACGCAGAACCACACATTTTGAAATAACAACAACATACATCCCTTACAAAGGGATGCCTAATAAATAGTTCAATAAATACAACTAAACCTAGAAATAAATAAACTCCACGAAATCATGCAATCGATAGAACAGTTGAAATAGATCTAGAGACGTTGATAGTTCTAATCAGACTTGATGTGGGCTACGTAAGCTAAGTTCTGTGCGTCATCGATAGACCGTCCCCAGCCGTGACCAGCACTGCTGGCGTAATGCTCTTCATGGTGTGGATGGGCGACGACCTCGTAGCTGGTCTCATGGTGTTTGCTGGCGAGGAGCTTTTTCAGGGCGATGATACCAGCGACGAGAAGAGAGATCTTGGCGAGAAGGACAGCCTTGGCAGCAGCGAAGGCGATGATACCAAGGAAGAGAGGAATGAGCGCCGTGATCTTCAGTTTAGCCAGAGCCAGCAGAGGAAGGAGCTGCTTGATCTTCTTTTTCTTGCCACGAGCTGGAAAAGAAAAACATAAAGTTAGAACGAATTCTAGTATCACTAATAACTATTTAGTTTTATTATTGGATGATTCAAAATGTAGCTTAAAATTGTCTGTGATACATTATTCCAAACTAATTGAATAAAACGTTTTTATATTAAATCAAACCACAAGCATCATTTGGGATAAGCCTTCCCTACCTACAACATACATGTGTTGTAAATTCATCATAATAAGCGATGACGATGATAATTAAACAAAAAAAGATTTGGTGCATTTGTTGTCAAATTCATTCGTTTTTATTTTCAAAACAAAACAAAAGCTTGAAAAGGATAGAGTGGATGAATACTATTGAATATGCCTTAGCTCTTAGCTTTCAGAAGTGTTGCCTAGTCATTTGACTCCTTGTATAGAAATTAAGATAAGATCATGCACGTCTAAACGGTTTCTAGTTTACCCCACAATCGCACTTTCACATTAACATGTTTGTAATGCATACGCTTTAGAGATGGCATTGTTTTCTACTTTCATTATCCGAATTCTTTGATTATATTTGCATAGTCTACTCTACCTACATATATTTTTTTAAACCTCTGATATTGCTGTTTGCTATCGTAAAACCTAAGAAGTGGTCTATCAAGATCCTCTACAAAAATAGTAGAGGAATCAAATGGGACTTAATCTACTGTAAATATTGAGTTTGAACTTTGCTGAATCGACTAAACTGTACCAGTGTACGATATAGTATTTTTAAAAAATCTGGATTAACAAGAGAAAATTGTTTGGTTTTTAGAAATATAATATCAGTGTTCAAATGAAAGAAAATAGCAACTGTGAACATTGAATGGGCAAACGCTTGTGATCGATATCACTTGCCAATCAAACTACCAGAAAGTTATCGAACAGTTAAAACAGTATCGAATATCTATGATACTTTCAAAGAAATAACCTTAGTTATTGACAGGTCTAGGTGACGAGGTGATAGATAAGTAACGTTAATAGAATCTAAAAGACGGAACAGCCATGATGGACCTATTCGAAAGGCAACTTTCTTTAAAGACGTCTCTTGGGAGCGGCTTGTTATGGCTCGATTTCACGATGACTAGCTGGCAATCCGGTTTAGCAAGGACCTGTACTACAGGCTTCATTCACACTACGACTAAATCTGTGAAACCCTCGGCAGCGATATTAGAACCTAAGACAAGCGCAGAAAGTTTATATTCATAACAGATAGAGACCACGATTCCCGCTAGCAAAAACGCGAGTTAACTTGACTCGTAAGCTGTTGCGAGAAAGCTCGTTTTAAATTGCCTTCTCCATGCTTATGGTAAAGGCTTTATGGAATAATGTAATGACCGAAAGGGGTACGCAGGTGCTACTTTCTTGTCCTAGTCGATGACAAGTGTAGCCGGTAGTACTTTGCAATTTAGGATATGTAGGATTGTAGAATATAGAATGTACGAGTATGTAACTACATAATATCAACTGTTTGACTGTTATATATTTCTTCAGATCATATCTTTCTGTCTGGCGTATTTAATTTTAGGAGCAATAAATATAATTGTGTAAAAAAAGTCTTATATTATTAACAAAACAATAGTATGTTTTGGTTTAGTTTGAATAATTATACATCCATTTTTTCATTATATATCTATCATAGGTGTTTTAGTTTATTTTGTTTTAGACCTAAAATTGTTGCAAAAAAAAAATATAATTATATAGTTGTTTCCATAAAATTTTACATCATTTCATTTTTTATTTTAATTTTAATTTAGCAACCTTGTCATTAAAAAAAACTTACTTCGCTGTTGACTTTTTTTCATCATTTTTTATCAATAACCACTTTGTTTAACGACTTTAGTACGTTTATCTTATTTAATATATAGTACTAAAAAACTAGATAGATAAAAATAAAACCGTTACTAATAATTCAATAACACTTGAATAGGCAAGTGTGGGCAAGTGTACTGGAAGTACCTGTACTGACATGGAATTGTATGTAGATCAATCACATGCTGTACAAACGAAAGAAAAAGTGAAAGCTTTGAACTTGTTCAAGCATTTTGATCCCTCATTATAATAATAACGTTAATCGATAAGTTGGCTGTTTTTAAAATACATTAACGACTTAATAATTATAACATGAGGCCTTAAGGCGGCCTAAAAACTCCAGAGTTGGCCACTTACTTATACGAGCTTGCTTGCTTAACGACTAGAAAGATGAAATGAATGCTACCTGGCAGTTTATATATTTAAAAAAAAATTGTCTATTTATAGAAACTTTTAAAAAGTGAAGATCGTATAACAAAAACCCAAAAAATTAACACGACAACCCTTTAAGTATTTCGCGCGATGATTTTATAAAATGTCATTGATATCATATAGTTATATAATTATAACTACCTATATAATATATGTAAAATGATTGCATATATATTACATAATCGTCTGATATCATGTTTCATCTTTATGTCAACTACTAAGGTTTAATTTCACACTTCAATAATATCAGGTGTCAAAATAAATATCACTTTACAAACATGATCTGAAAGATTACTAACAGTTCGTTTATTACTAGCAGAAGCTCGATGTATTGACCGAAGCACAGATAATATAATAATATACTGCCGAAGTAACCAATAAATGAGAAAAAGTAAAAGTCTCGCAAAATAAAATCAGCTTCATCGGAATTGCAAAAGAAAACCGGAATTAAAACAAATACCCAACAATACGTGACTAAACTCTTCTCGAACACAGGCGTTTGCACAATGGCCGACACCGATTTCTAACCGATACCGACATCGGCAGTAACTCGAACAAATAATAGGCGACAAAAGTCTAGGACCATATGTATGAGGCTAGCCTTCGAACGCAGCGTTGCTAGCGTTCTAGACCCTTTAGAGTGTGACTTTTCAAAATTCCTTTCTTAGTGCACCCTTACACTACTAAAATGATACTACCCACCAAATTTCATACCTCTAGGACTTATAGCTGTTTGTGATGTGCGTTGATTGTCAGTCAGCTTTAAAAGAGTTTTATATATTTAAATAATTAGCTCTCCGATGATATCGTTTAGATGTCGTGTCGTTGACAGTGGGAAAATAGTCATGGCCTTGCTCTATTTGTTGAACATTCAATTTATCATAACCGCTACTTAACTTTTTATATTAAATTAGATCAGCGCTCTATTTTCTTATTATTTTTATCTGATCAAGATCGTCAGATTGATTTAATTCTTTTTCTCTATGATTTTTCTATGTATTCGTTTAGTAATAATTTTCTATCAGAATTGAGGCTATTTTTGTTATAATAAATTTTCAATGGTTTTACTTTCTGATGACTGTTAGATAATTCATTTAATTATTTTATATGAAATATTAATAATTAATTACAAATCGGTATTTATAATTTAAATAGTAATACCATTAATCATTTATTATATTTTGTAATTGCTCTATACAAATCACTAATCATTATAAATACCATACATGGGATAATATATAATTTACGTGACTCATTGAGCACTTGGTTATTTAAGTTTAGTTGAGAAAGTTATGGCATTCCGAATAGTTTTGGACAATAATAATATGTCGTCGTAATGTGCCTTTTTTTGCACCGTTTCTGTATTTTTGAAATATTTAGACTTTCATTTTTTTACTGCTTTGAAGCTAAAAACATCATTTTCATATTTTTAATTAGATTTTCAACATATATTTTTAAATTTTATAATAATTCTTTTTATCTTTTTTTTATAACTATTAATGATCATAAAATTGTAATATGTAGCTATTTGATATATATATAAAATATATAAATATATAATGATAAATATATAAAATATACCTGCACTGTAAAATGTTTAACTGACAAATTAATTATGCTAAATTCATCATTCGTTTCGCATAATTTTATTTACTGCAAGCCACAATTATGCATTTAGCGCTATTTAGCATCTCTACATAATTTATTCTTCTCTCGTGCTCTCTTTTATATCTTTATCAGAATTTGTGAAATATGCATAATTTCTGCGGTTTTCTTTGCATTCAATTTTTTATACCTCTGATGCATATTATCACGATTTACAAATTCCTTCGTTAGTATTCCCGAAGAAAAACTTATGTTTTTGGGACATAGATACGACTAAAGCGTTCATTACTGTCAGTCACGTAACAGTTGACTGATAGTAGGTACTTTAATAACTAAATGATTTAAGAGAAGAAAAGCTCACGTTAGTAAGCTAACAGACATTATCATTCTTAGATTTAAATCCCAGTGCTTCAGGAAAGTTTTCCAAAGCAATTGATTTTCTAAACGGTGGATGTTGTGGTTTTGTATTATTGGTTAGATCATTTAAAATTATTTTGGAACTAGACTTTAATTCTAGTCCAGTCTATCTTAAGTATCAATATTAAAAGACTGGCAAATCTCGATGTTGCATAAACAGATTGTGGTGCTTACCTTCTTCAAGAGATCTCTTCATACCCTCAACAGCTGATGTGGGCAGTTTGAACTGGATGACATGGTTCTCTAGGAAGTCAGCAGCAGAGTCTATTAGTCTGGACTCTACGACAGCTTCCCTCGCTCGTGGTTCATCAGGTAGGGGCTCAAACGACCTAGCAGATCGTGGAGATCCATTGCCGATAAGGGTAAAACCATCAGCAATGCTCATCTCCCGCGCAGACGTCAAGGATTC
Organism: Eulithis prunata; assembly: GCA_918843925.1. Lineage (NCBI taxonomy): Eukaryota > Metazoa > Arthropoda > Insecta > Lepidoptera > Geometridae > Eulithis > Eulithis prunata. The sequence goes on along the minus strand of OU974030.1, from coordinate 4,312,853 downwards.
CGCATATTTTAATGCCTTCTCCTGCAACCAAAAATGAAACTTAGTAACTCATCACTTCACTAACATATCACTGAATAACACTTGTCACTTCACACACCTTAAGGCACAGAGACATATCTCCTTCCGAGCACTCCTTGACGACACCGATCACGCTCCCGACCAATCCAGGATCGTTGACTTCATTCTCCAGAGCTGGCATGGCCCGAGCCACCGCCACCAAAACTAGGGCAAGTAAGTAGCGTCTCATGTCGATCAAACTACCCCTACAGAAAGCTTAGCACAAAGTGTGGCCCCGGTGTATAAGTGAGCCTGTTTTAAGTCTCTCACCCCACTACTTGATGCGGACGGGCGGTCAAGAAAAGTGAGCCCAAAAGCGAACGATTAAACTCGTACCCAACGAAACAATTTTATGATAATACGAGATGTTGCGTGTACGCACGTTTTTCGGGGTTCATTCATAGTGTAGGGCGTACGTGTGTGTGCGTGCGGTCGGCTGTGTGAGTGTCAAGTACATGGTCACGGATCAATGGTCGCGCCACTTGCGTGGGATGACAGTGTGCGCAAATGCAGACGCATCGAAAACGAGCGTCGTGCGGTTACCATGCATTCTTGATACTTGCGGTTGCGGAGAAGTTTTGTTTATCTTTTATTAGTATTTTTCTACGTCAATTCACACATTTTTATTTTAAGTAGGTATGTAACTTTATATATTTTCATGTTATTATTATGTTTATTTATTTTTAGAGCCATACATATTTTATTTGTTACAAATCATGATGTTATTAATTATTTTAACTTCTCACCAAGGTGTAACATCAAAGTACAAACTCTTATCAGTTTCATCAAAAAGCTACGTAGCACTAATTACCTACACTTTTCCATTTTCATGAGAACACTTTCTTATTTATGGGAAAACGACAAATTACATGTTTTAATTTACATTGTTTTAAAAGAAATGTATGTTAACCCACATTTATCAATTCCCACGAAATAAGACAAAGAAGTGATAAGATGATAATGAATAAGAATTTACTTTCATTTTTGTTGTTGTACTTGTTGTTGCATTTATTATTTCTTTAGTGTTTGTTCAGACCTTGCTGAGGACACAGTAAGAATTAGATACCGACCTAATAATTAAAAAACAATACCAAAAATAGTTCAAGTATCGCAAGATTCCGACCTTTTCAATTGTTTCTACTCATGTGAAATGTCCTGGACCTATTTTATATATTTTAATCTCAAAAAATATATGTTTAATCTATAAGTAGTAAAAAAAATTTCATTACAACATACGTAAGTAGATGAAAGTTACACGACACCAACTTTTATAAGATAAAACGTTATATTTTTTAGTGTTCTAAATATGTAAGTGTTTTTAATCATAATTGAATGCTCTCTTGAGCTGGTCAACATTGCTTAAGAAAGTGATATTTTTAATTTATTTGTATAATAAATTATATTGTTTTCTCTTTTAAGCAATTTAAAGCGAATAACTACAAATAATATTGTATAAGTTCAGTGCCAGGCCAGCCAAACCATAGGGAGAAAACAGATGTTTTTTTCTTATTAATTTATTGTTATATAGATAAATAAAAATAATTAAGTTTATTAACTTTATAATTGTTTTTTTTTGTTACATAATAAATATTTTTTTATTATATAGAATAAAGATTTTTTGTAAAATATCAAGACAGGTTTATTCCATCGTTACGTATTTTAAATAATAAAAACCTGTAGTTTGACATGTCTGTGAAAATCGAAACTTTTTATCAGGAGGCGGTATCTTAAGGAAGAATTTTGATGTGCTGATTAAAGTTTGTAAGTTATATACAAACTACCTACAAGAATGCTGTACTAACCGTCACTAAGAACCTGGTGGACGGAAGCTGTATCAGTAGGAATAATCGTACTTATAGTATATCTATTTACTTTTTAGTTTAGTTTAAAAATAATTACTTAACAAAAAAAAACATTGTATTGCATAAACCACGCTTGAGGCCGCGTTAAGGCCTCCATCACCTAAGTTGGGCACGAACTCATATAAACTTACTTTACTTAATATTATAGTGATAATCACACATACACACCTGCTTATCTGCTTAGTGCTTAGTCATTCAAAAAACGAAACTAAATCACTTTAATTGTTAAAATCACATGTCATATAAACACACCTACTTTATATTAGATATTAACCTACTCGTTATCTTAAAATCCAACAACTTTCTTTTTCGAAAAAAGTTGCTCATGGAATTACTTGCATGATGTAACCTCTTTAATTAGGGTACCTCTGTATACCGTATACTTTTACTTAATAGCTATGTGATAAATTACTAGTAAAAATTACAGTGCTAATATTATTAGTCTCTGCCTTAAGTTTTTCTTTTAATTTTGGTAGTATTAATAAATAGCAGTGCCATAAGCTTTTGTTATTATTTTTACCATTTGTCGTATGTTATATTAACTAGGAAAAAGATAGCTGTTTTCTTTATTTTTTTAAACATAAATTAAACCGTTAGCACCAAGGGATGATTAAGAAAAACATAATTCTACTAATAATATGCGAGATGACGCATAAAATAAAAGCAATGATGAAGTAGAATGATTCCAGAGACACAATTTTATTGGTTACAAGGTGCCGCCCGCGACTTCGTTCGCGTACCGTTGGATCCCGTAAATTTTTCGGGATAAAAAGTAGCCTATGTGTTAATCCAGGTCGCGGGCAATATATATTCCAAGTTTCATCGAAATCGGATCAGTAGTATTCACGTGAAAGAGTAACAAACATCCATCCATTCATCCCTAATTACAAGCTTTCGCGTTTATAATAATATTATAAACGCGTATAATAATATTATATTAGGATTATCTGAAAACACAGATTATAAAATAGTGTTCAAAAAAAATTTATGATAGTAGGTAACGAGAACCAATAGAATAGATCATAATATAATACTAGACCATACTGAGCCTAAAGCATTGAAATTGAAAGTAAGCCTGATTTTAGAAATCATTTAAAAACCTAATAGATTTTTGTTTTTTGACAGATCCTTAACAAAGATCATTTATCGTATGTGGAAGTAAATTGTGTAAAGTTAGATCTCTGTGGAACCTCATTCAGAATTTGGCCGCACACTTTTATCTTCTTCAAATCTATTGTTAACCACATTTCTTTTCTTTGTCCATTGCATAACAGTAAGTAGGTCAATAGCAGCGCCTCTTCATTCGTTCCGTCCACGTTTTAGAACATTTGTAAGGAACTGTTGAATCATCAGAAAACTTTCGAATGTGATATCATTATGCCTGGAATGCGTATCCTTGAGCTTCGTTTTCTTTAGGTCAATCAACTTCATCATCTGATGACCTTTGTGCAACTGCTTACTGACGCTTCACGTAAGAGGTGTGTTTCAATTATTCTGCAGCGGAAGTTTTGTAACGCTCCCCCCCAAATTAACTTAAATTAAACTACTTAACTAATAATATTAAACTGACTAATATTAAACCTATACCTAAACTTATAACTATTTACCCTACCTAACTAACTACCTATATTTGTTGTTGTGTTGTTGTTGCATTACTTTGATCTTATGACTTATAACTAACTTATCAACTAACTTATTCTAATGGCCTTGTGATCGTATAGTGGTTGTGATTAGGACGCCTACTATTATGAACCGATAGTAACTCAGATACTTTAAGAGAATTATGTTGAGACTTCTTATTTAACGTACGAAACTACCTAATACTAAATTAAAGTTTTCCTATTGTTCCTAATCCTATTATCTATTTGAACGTTGCTAATTGTAAATAACCGTAAGTAGATGTCAACCTAGTCGTGAGAGTTATGCGAGCTATTGTAGCCTAGTAAGGAAAATAGAATAGATTATAATTTAAAAGTACATATTATGTAGATCCTAAATTACTAGAAGTGATAGAAGATATCCTAAGTAGGTACAAATGAATCATTATTAACGTGATCCTTTCATGATGGAATCCTTTCATGAATTTTATGTAGAATTGAAGATCTAAACGTCAAGTGTTTCATTAAATACAAACTTAGTTAGAAGTATGTTGAAATATAATGTAAATAATAAGCTATATTTCCTACTGAAGAAACTACTTGTAAGAATTAATATTCAGTATAATATAAATGATTCTAAAGTTTCATAGAATATAAATGTATATAACTTTGTTACTAGGAAGATACTACATTGTGTACTATGAAGCTAACGTGTTTCGTTAGGGAAGACGCACCACCGTCCGCGCCTGCCAGTGATTCTCGACACCAGACTTATGTATATATGTTATGCACATATAACCATAATAAAACCTCCTCTTCATAGTACACTATTCTTTTCCGGATGTATGAATAAGAATAAAGAAACAAGTAATTTCTATTTACTGTTCCATTAATCTATATTCTACATCAGCATTACTATGGATTACAAAGGGTTATGGAACTATATTCACTTTGAACAACTTATGTTACACAAGGTCAAGACAGTCCATGGAATCACATACAAGTGTGATTTAATATGCTGCAATCAAAGAAGCAGCCGTTAGAAAACCACCTCTAACATAATATAGTGAATCTAATATTAAATAACCTTCTTAGTTCATGGTTCCTTCAAACTAGTCTTTCTGGATAGTCTAAATCAAAGTCACAAAGTCAATGAAGTAGGTAAGGTCATATCGTAGCTATATAAAGTTACCCTAGCTTGAATCAGCCTAGAATACTTTGACATCGGAAGTGTCTAGCTAGACCGAACATACGTCATGATTATTACTAGGTATCAGACTAGATAGAATAGATCTTTATAACTCTCTGATGGCAGTTATCATCCCTTTTCCATAAGTTCAGAATAACTACGAGACACGCGCTCTAGAGTAAGATCAACTATATCAAGTACGGACCTTAATAGAAGAACAAACTTATCTTTATAACTATTCCTTTAAGCACATAGGTTGAAGAAACCACTCAGACAGGTCAACAAAAGACAAAGGTTGAAGCTAAATGTCACTATCAAACAAATAGTCAATGCAAGACTTCAAAACTAGTAGGAATAATAATTGTTCCTTTAAATTTAATATTTACTTTACTGAATCTGAAAGATATAAGGGAGAGCTATTAAAGCTGTCTCAATATGTTACTATTAAGTGACTTCACTATAATTTAATTCTAGGTTGAACAATAAAAATCATTTGATAAAATTAATATGTTATGATAGCTAAGAGTATCTATTCTATAGTGTAGGTAACTGTTCAATTCAGGCTTAATATCCAAAAGTAAAATAAAGTAATGGAAGATTAAGCTGTAAAAGCTTAAGTTTAACTTTAGAGTTCAAAGTCTAAAACTCAAGGTTCAAAATCTAAGTTCAAGTTCAAGTTCAAGTTCAAGTTCAAGTTCAAGTTCAAGTTCAAGTTCAAGTTCAAGTTCAAGTTCAAGTTCAAGTTCAAGTTCAAGTTCAAGTTCAAGTTCAAGTTCAAGTTCAAGTTCAAGTTCAAGTTCATGTTCAAGTTCAAGTTCAAGTTCAAGTTCAAGTTCAAGTTCAAGTTCAAGTTCAAGTTCAAGTACAAGTACAAGTACAAGTACAAGTACAAGTACAAGTTCAAGTTCAAGTTCAAGTTCAAGTTCAAGTTCAAGTTCAAGTTTAAGTTCAAGTTCAAGTTCAAGTTCAAGTTCAAGTTCAAGTTCAAGTTCAAGTTCAAGTACAAGTACAAGTACAAGTACAAGTACAAGTACAAGTACAAGTACAAGTACAAGTACAAGTACAAGTACAAGTACAAGTACAAGTTCAAGTTCAAGTACAAGGTTCAAGGTTAAAGTTAAAAGGTCCTAAAGTTCTTAAGTCCTAAAGTGTAAAAGATCTATAGTTCAAAGTTCAAAAGCCTAAGGTCTAAAAGACCTTACGCTCTAATTGTAAAACCTTTAAAGGGCAACTGTTTCTAAAGACTTGAAGCTGTAAGATATTTAAAGTAATAACCAATTAGCACATAAAGGGTAGGTAAGTAGTTGTACTATAAATGTATTAGGTATGTAAGATCAGGCGTAGAATATACTCATTTAACTCTAGTTCACTTTATAAGTAAGTATGTAGTACGAGAGTAAGTAGAACTAAAGATAGCCATCACTAAGTAATGATGCTATCTACTAGTGTATAAAAGTAAGTAACGATAAACAACCAAGGCAGTAAATAACCTTCTAGGAAAGTAAGCAACAGTACTATCTAAGTTGTAGGTATGTAAGAACAAGTGTAGTACCTATGTAAATCAACAAACTACCTATCACTCTAAAACTGACGAAGATAAAGTATGAAACTTAAGTAAGAGTAAAGTATTCTTCACTAAGCATTGTTGTTCGTAATATAAATTGATCACACACACTATGAGGAATAGACAAGTAATAAGAATCACTAAAAGATGGTACACAATAACTCAAGTAAATCAAATAAAGAAGTACACACATGCACACAGTAAAAGGACACAATGCAGAATGCAGGTAGTTGAAAATATAACTCCCTCGAAGAAAACCACGTTCAATCTTCATCTTACAGCGATCCTAGAAGGAATACCTAGTACCTAAAATCTAGCTCACTAAAAATAGTTGTGTAAATGAAAGTACCTAAATTATCTTAAGTGAAGGTTATCTATCGAATAAACATAACACTTGAATCGAACAAGGTTAAAGTTATTCTAGAAACCTCTGATCTCGGAGAACCCCACGATGAATCTTCTTCTGGTTCGCATATCTAGAAAATCTTAAACCTGAAAACCTCCCCTCTGGATTCCCTTCTTCATGTTGGTCGTCGTTGGACTTCAGATCATTAGCTGTCCTATACCTACTATCCTCGGCCTATGATGAACCTAGAAGGAATAATACCTAAAATCTAGCTTCTATAAAATAGTTCTCAAAATGGAGGTACTTATGTAAATTATCTTAGTAAAAGGTTTCGAATGAACATAATACTTGGTTCGAACAAGGTTAACACTATCCTAGAAATCTTGTGCCTATTTATTACTTGCGGCCAGTACAAGATATCTACCTAGAACACGTACCGAGCTAGTCTGTACACTAGACCTACCGTTTATCGAATAAACATAACACTTGGTTCGAACAAGGTTAAAGTTATTCTAGAAAACCTCTGCCTACTTATTACATACATACAGCCTGTACTAGATATCTGCCTAGAACATGTGCCGAGTTAGTCTGTACACTGGACCTACCGTTTATCGAATAAGGATAACACTTGGTTCGAACAAGGTTAAAGTTATTCGAGAAAACCTCTGCCTACTTATTACATACATACAGCTTGTACCAGGTATTTACCTAGAACATGTGCCGAGCTAGTCTGCACTAGACCTACCGTGACAGGTAAAAGCAAAGCTATTAAGATTATAGTTTGAGAAGCTACCTAGCAGAGATTGTGAATCGACACACAGTTATAACATAAAGACTTACCCTGATCTCCCACATCTCATCTATGCCCCCTGGCTCCTTGTATGTAGCCCTACCTTAATCCTCCGGTCTGACCTGATCCTTCCTAGGTTTACGTGATGCTCATCCTTGTCCTCGTTCTTGTTGCTCATCCTTGTCTTACACTTGACACTCCCTATCTCCTAAGTTCACTTCCACTATGGCATCTGCCTGACTCACTCATGAATGCAAAGTATCAATCAGTCAGTCTCCGCACAATATTTAGCAATCCTCTTTGCTCAAGACATGTGCAATGGACCTAAGTCCAACCGAGTCCGTCCGTCTGATACTTGCTCACTCCTTTAGCATCTGCTTGACTTCAATAAGTGAACTCCTACCACTTCAAAAATCTAATAATTAATAATCGTTACAACTTTACAATCAGAGATCCGCACAAGCAAAAAGAGCCCTCCTACTACCCGTTCTACCTTTTATACCAGGGTACTAAATGGTCACCGCCGCCACATCCACTTAATAGTTAGTATCGTCGTCTCCATTTGGTTGGTTCCAAATAGTATCAAAACAACCATCTGGTGCCCTCCACATGGTAGGTTCCAAATAGTATCATAACAACCATCTGGTGCCCTCCACATGGTAGGTTCCAAATAGTATCATAACAACCATCTGGTGCCCTCCACATGGTAGGTTCCAAATAGTATCATAACAACCATCTGGTGCCCTCCACATGGTAGGTTCCAAATAGTCTCAAAACAACCATCTGGTGCCCTCCACATGGTAGGGGTTCCATTATGGTATCCAAACAATCACGTAGTCATCACCATCTCATCGGCTTCCATAATGTTAGCACATACCTCAAAATATAGATACCTAGTTAGTTCATAGGTATAATTATTCTTGCGCTGATGTTGTAATTTCCTTGCATGTTACTTTAGATTCTAGACTTTTCTCAGGATGTAGAACGATGTCTAGGGATACTAATAGCCTGTATCTACTTTCCTTGAATATACCTACATTCTAAGATTCGTTTTCATATAGTATTTATCTTAAATATCCTACTACGTCCCAATGAAGAAGCCAATCTAGATGAAACTCAAAACATAGATAGTTTAAATCATCTACTACCATATTATTCAATTTCCAACTCTCAGGAGTATCTAGATTTACTAATTTAATAGAATATTTCTCGAGGGAAAACGCCTGATATTTTTATGAGAGCAAACACCAAAACGCCATTGTAATTCAAGCCCTTAGGTGAATTACTGCTAAATAATGAACGTCAGTGAGTATAGATCACCTACTACAAATATACTTACTTCTAAATGTAAAAGCTTTCTACTGACATAAGTTACCTACACTTGGTTCCTGAAACTGTATTTTCCTTTAACATTGCCTAATCTTTGAACATCGATGTTTTCTATTTTAATGAACCTTTCCAGGTTAATTCGCCTAGTTATTATTATTCATACTAATTACTATGAAGTCATCGAATGCTTCAGATGCTGTTTGACTGAGATATCGGTTGTTGAAGATTAACCGAATCTGGCTAAATCAAGGTTAAATTAACTAAATAATTTGTGGGATAACCGAAGAACGTGTGCAGACCTTCTGGACCGTTACAGTTTGATCTGCTAATTCTTGTAGTTTTTTAAATTCAGGTCTATATGTATCGTTATTCAACTATTTACAGTATTCATACTTAGTACTTGCCAACAGCGCATTGCATGATGTGTGATAAAATGTTGACTATTACATTTTTGTAGTTATTGTTTGTCCTATTCTATTTTATTATATCTACTTAGATCCACGTGAGCTTATGTATGTAATCACTTTTCCAAGTTTTGACTCCATTGTGACATAATAAAATTATCAAATAAATATTGATGTACATATACATATTACATATTCTATAACGTCTGTTCTTAGTCAGGATCGTCATGATAAAATAACTAGTTCCTACCTCCGGCTTCGGGTAAGAATTAGCATAATGCTAATTCATGTCACAGTTTTAGTTTGTCCAAATTATATTAACGGTTCTGGTTACGGCATAGTTTTGCTTGTCATTTCTATTCGACTCCTTAGTTTGTCTGCTGGTAAACTCTCAAACAACTCTTTTTGATTCATTACTACGTTACGTTTTGTATTAGTAAGCTTAGTTTGATTTACACTACAGTGTCCCGTTAAAAATAGGCATAGATTGCCTCCTGACGCTGTATAAATCAACTTCAATAGATGTAAGGCCCTAAGATGAGTTTGATTTAATGAATGAAACCTAATAAACGAATATTCCAGTCGTGCAATTTGCTTGTTACCAAGATAATCCCAGTTATTAATAAAACAAACAATATGTATGTCTACATTATTATTAATGTAAGACATATTAAGATTTTTCAATATTATAAAAGTACTATTTTGTTTTAGTAAGCTGTGATACCAATTGATAACCTACTCAAACTTATTGACCTTATTCTAATACCCTACAAAATTTGGCATCAGAATTCCACCTTGAATTATGCATGAGTGAGTAAATGTGTACCATTGTTCCAATTTTGTAAGTATTCATGCAAAATGTATTGAGTAACTTCTTTCAAGGGAAAGTACTTTGAGGTTTTATGGTTTGTAAAGTTCTGTCTGTTTTATTAATTCATTATTCGTCCATTAACGAATATTGTAACGTTAGTAGTAATATTGAGGTTATGGTTAGTTGCTAAGGATTTTATCATGGAATTAGCAGTATTTTTTCTTGTTAAATATTAAATTTAAGAGCAAAATAAATTCAAAATTTTTGATTACCAACAGTTTATTGATAATAATTATTTGGACATAGTTGAGTTGAACCAAACAATCGAAGATTTCATAATCAAACAAACAAAAATAAAATTATAACAACAAACAATATTTACATTCCAAAATCAAACAATTATGAATTCTAATAAATAGTAGTATACAATACAAGTAAAAATAAATATGAGATCCATAATCTAAGTGGATGTATAATATTATTTTATTATGAATAATATTTGGTCACTGTAATACTTTTGATTATATAAAAATAAATAAAATATTTACACATATAAATACAATAAAATGTATAAAATATATTATTTACATTATGTACACTGCATAATAAATAGTGATAAGTAATATTAACTTTAATAGATAATAATATAAGTTAACTTTATTATCACTAATAAAAATAACATACATAATTATTTATATATTTTTAAATTCACAATATTATATATTTATTAATTATACCTATCAATATACTAAGTATACAATACATACATAAAATAACACATAAATATTATGAATTCTCAAATAATACTAATAATTCGTATATAACTTTACCTGCAAAAATATATAAAATGATTCCAAATGATATTAAACGTAAGTATTAAAGCAATTTCCAAAGACAATTTAAATTAAATATATTACAAATATACAAGATAAATATTATAATATAAGTATCTAAATATTAGCCGGACAGTTTTTTTTTTCTTATACCGTAAGAGTATTTGAGGTACATGACAAATGCTTAGAGAAACTCGTAACAAGGTAATTTCTCTAACTCATTTTACTGTTATGCTGTTAATAATATATCATTTTATCCATTACACACAAGCCGTTTGTCGTTTCCAAGTTAGAATCAAACGTAACATGTCTTTTCACACTTTCGTTTAATGTTAACTACACTGTTTTCTTTTTCTCACACAGTTTTGCTTCTTCTTCTTTTATTTACGTCCTCTGTCCGTATACTGACCATATTTTTTTTACAAATTAGATTTCGTCAATTTTCTTGAATTTTTTTGGTTGTTTTGTACGAATTTTTTATTAGATGTTTGATTTTAACTTGGTTTTTAAATCCATTTTATATTTATTTTATTTTTTAGCACAACGAGGTATAATTTAGAAATTGTATGATTTATTATAAAATCGTGTTGGAAATTTCAAATTATACAACGCTTTGCTAATTTGCTAATAGGCATATTAAATTGAAATCTAGTTCGTATCTTAGCAGACTTTTTCCTCATCTTTTTTTAAATAAATAAATAATAAATTATACTTCTCTTTCAAACATAATGTTTGGTTTTAACTTCAAGTCCTAGTCGTGTTTTATATATTTGGTGGGGTTGTTTGGCTACTGGGCGTATGCGCTGTAAGCTAAGTCGTGGGATTTATCGAAAGACCTGCAATTGAGAAAAATATAAAAATATAATTAATATAAAATCATCTTCTAGCAGCAACGATCAATTAATATTTAAAATCATCTTGAAGTAGCAGCGATCGCGCATGGGCCTAATTCGTGATTTTTTTTAATATTTGTCTTAGTAGGATTTAGCAAATTTGGTAATTGCAGGTGGAGTAAAACCCTCACAGAATGGTGACCAAGGGGACGCAAGAGAGGCCTTGGCAGATCAACAGCCAGATGGGTGAAAGATATTGTTGCCGTACAGGGGAAGACCTGGATGCAAAAGGCCCAAAAGAGACACGAGTGGCATTTGAGGACCCAGCACTACAAGCTGCTATAATGATAATGATGATGTGTAGGTATTTATTTCCAATCCATTTTTTAAACTTATTATAAACTAGTCATCTTTAATAGTGTCATAAATATATTTTAAAAGCAAAGTTACCTGCTCCATCCAGAGCCACCGTGAGCAGCTGACACTACAACTTCATGCGACTCATGTCCACCTCCGTGATTTGAAGACAGCAGTTTCTTTAGTCCAATGATACCGGCTAGCACCAGTGCCAACTTGGACACGATCAGAGCCTTGCCGGCTAACAAGGCCAGGGCTCCGAAGGCAAGAGGCACCAGCATGCCCATTATGAGGATTGGGATCGCAAGGAGTGGGGCCATCTTCTTTCTCTTGCTGCGGCCTTCTTCTGTCTCACTGTCCAGATCTGAGCTGACTGGGAATTTGACCTGGAATAAGGAAAAAGATATTTTTTAATAAACAATTATTGTTTTCTTTTTGTGACTCATGGATAGATAACAAAAATCAAACTCACAAGAATGATAAGTCACAATAATTGTTACGGACGCTCGAGAAACAAAATACATCCAGTACAAAACAATATATCCAAAAGCTTAACTCAAGAGGCAATAATCTCAAAAATATTTAAGCAAAGTCTATATCTACAACATACTAGAGCAAGTCAAGATAAGTGATCTACTTCCTAATCTAGAAAATGCATCACTCAAGCCAACAGCGCCACCAATCCGGACACAAACAGGAACTAAGAAAGCCTTACCTTAACCAATTAAAAGAAGCGACGTCTATAACCAAGTAGGCTGGACAAGTAAGAAACCTGCTTAATAGACTGTGCAAAAAAAAAGTGAAGATCAAATTAGTTGAATCTCTCCGAGAAAGCCGTTACGGTGCGACGAGCTAGGAATGCATTTTTTAATGTATTTCGAATAATTAGTGCACATGGCATGCGTGTGGTTTTAATGGTAATATTATTGGTTGGTCTGTTTCATTGCCATGCTACTGTTAGATGCGTACCACTTGGTAGCACGGTACACGTATCGATATACTATGTCCCGGACTAAGTATTGATCATTTTTTTTACCGAGAGGTGTATGACAGACTAAACACTGACTTTTAAAAAAAAACCACCATAGCGTTGCTTGTTGTTCTAGGAAAAATGTCCGCTTGTAAACATAATTAAACGACACCCTCTCAAATTTTACCTGTTATGTGTTGAAGCCTCGAAGCTTTGAATTTCGTAAATTTTGTAATGTTTTTCAAATTACCAAAACTTTGATGTTTTTTATAAATAAATGATTTACATGAGATTTTTAAATTATCAAAATGAACTTTGCCTTCGAACTTAGCCATACATTTTAAGAAGGTTTTTTTCTCAATCGTTCCTTTTTTTGCCATTTAGGCAGTGTAGGTCGTCCTCCGGCTAGGTCCCCATCTAGCCGGAGGGTGGCCTATACTGTCTAAACGACACGACGATCTGCCTTTAGCTAGCAAAAACTAATTGAGAGAGGTTTTAATTTTCCGGCGCTTCGGAGAGATCTACGTTCAGCAATGGACCAAATTATTGGTCGTATTGGTACGTATTACAGTTTGTGGTATTCATTTATTTTGACTGATCTAACACGTCAGTTACTATAAGCTTCAGTTTTTGTAATCAGTGTTGAAAATCGTTTTGTGAATGATAGGAAAAAAATTATATGATAAAAAAAAGGTTGGAAACCATTTAGCTGTTCGCGCGAGTGGAGATGTTCAAAGAATGTATCAAAAAGTCTGTCCAGCAGGTGGCGCCACGATAAAGGTAGTGTTCTTGTGATCTTAGCCAACGTAATTTTGTTTTTCATTACCAGTTCTGTCTTGGTCATCCTAGGTGTGATCAATGAGATTGATGTAAGTAAGAGTCTGGTTGATTGCGAAGAAGTCTATGCATGTTTCGTAAAAGAATTCAGTGCAAAAGCAACTTTGTGAACCTTGACGTTGGGTGTTTTGTTGTGTGTGTTGGTGGTTTGGGCATTGGATAACACCAACACCTACACGATTCTTTTTCAGCTTGAAGATCGTTGGCAGCACGAAAGCATCTAATACTAAATGTATGACATCAGCTCTCCGACGATATCGTTTAGGTGTCGTGTCGTTCGCAGTGTCAAAATAGCCATAATAATATTCTTTAACTAACTGAATACCTACTGTCAAAGATTGGCATGGAATTGGTGCAAGAGCACTGCCTATTAGAAAACATTGCTAAACTATTGAGTTTTTACTATTTGATCATTCGGTCACATTGGTTCAGGCCCTTTGTTCCTGCATGTTATCAGGGTGGCTATTTCCTTTGTATTTTATAACGAGGTATAACAAAAACCTTAATTGTCTTCAGCACCAGCATGGCAGCAAGTTGAAAGTTTTATTCAAAATGACAACCTTACCTGGAAGGTATGAGACTGCATAAATCCGATGATTTTGTCCATAATGAGGTTGTCCAGCGAACTTTCGTCCAAACCTCTCGGCACTGCCTCTTCCACGTTTTCAACTTTGGCATCTTTATCCTTCTTTATCGTCACCCCATTCAGGACATTCAGTTCATCGCTCCTCGCGAGCCTGGTCAAGGTCTTCGCGAGTTTCTGCTTCAGACAATGCGCGAGATCATCTCCACTGCATTCCTTGTACGTCTCGTATGCGAGTTTCAACTCCCCGAAGCTGTCTTCTGTACTCCTTTCAGCTTTGTGGGCGGTTCTCGCACTGACAGTGATCGCCAAGGTCAATATAAGGATGTAATGGGGTACCATCTTGATGTCGTGATCACTTCGATGTTGACGTGGGTACTGTGTTCGAAACTAGATCACTGTAAGCGTTTATATGCGCTTGGAGTCACGGTACACTGGAGCTGGCTAAGAGGGATGCACCGATGCATATGTGCAGTTGGCTGGAGTTGTGATGACAAAAGTGTTAGGGAGTTTATGGATAGTCAATGAAACCAGGCAGAAGTAATGGGATCACTCTTATCACAGATTATATTATCACTGGATTTAGCAGTCATAGCGTTACGACTGAGACCTTAGCCTAAAAATTCCGTCACAAGAGTTGGCTACTAGGTACACCAACTTGGTTGCTTGCTACGAATCACTCTGTCTACATCAGGAGATTAACGCTGTGTTTGAAGCTTTTTGTTGATTCCTATGTTTTGTTTGGACGGTTTTATAATGACTGAACAAGCCAGCCAAATAGAGTATTTTGAATTATGGCTGTATGCTTTGGTCAATGAATAGTGTCAGGGGTTTAGCTATAGTAGTATCATCTGCCAACTAAATAAATATGGTATGGACAGTGGACACGTAATGAGGAGGGATATAAGTCATATTACGAAAAGAGTTATTAATATGAGTGTGGCTGAGTACGCAAGTTGAGGAATGCCGAAGAAGTGGTTAGATTGTGTGAAAGAGGATAATTATGAATGTGAGAGGAGTAGATTCAGAGTTGACAAATGATAGGAGTGAGTAGAAGAAGAAAATATGTAGTGCCGACCCCACTTAGCCTGAGATGGGGGCAGGGAAATGATGACGATCTTTATTTTCGAAAAAACAGAAAAAACAGATTCAAATTCTTTATTTTCGAAAAAACAGATGAGACCACTTACAACTATGTAGGTACAGATACATTAGTTTTAAGAGAGACCTACAGGTAGGTACTTATTCATATTATTATTCCCGTACTTTTAGAAGCATTGTTATTCGGTAGTAGGAACCTGTACGGGTAGGTAGATTTTATTTGTGTCTAAAGAAAAATATAGCAGATTAGTTAGTGGCCGAATCAGATTTGCAATACACTCCGAACTAGATCTACCAACTAAAATTAACTAATGATGTTTTCAATCATGATGATTTAAAGGTTTTAGTGACCCATTGATCACCAAAACCCATAAACCCTGAAAGCTGTATATAATTATACTTAAGAACTATAATGCCTTATGAAGATAGCAGTCAAAACCACACCCTGCATCACCAAGCTCAAAAAACTAATAATTTTTCATCTAATAATCGCTAAACCAAGCCGAGCTCCACCCGTTTGGCGGCCTAAAAACACCGTGACCTGAGTCAAGCTAGTACTGTTCTGACTGGGTTAGGAATGCGTATCATTTGGCCTCTTATGGAGATCATAAATACCTAATTCATTATGTTGTTTTGGAGTATCACAAATTCACAATAATTTGTTCGCGGTCAAAAGACTGTTACTATGTGAAAAAGATAGATAAGACTGAAGGGATTATTTTTTTTTAGCTGAAAAATCTTATTAGATCTTAACTATTACTTGTAAGTCGAAGGTATATTTCTATATCTACTTCATCATCATCATCATCAACATTTCAGCCTGTTTGCACCCACTGCTGAGTATAGGCCTCCTCTTCATTGCGCCATTCTTTTCAGTCTCTTGCGAGTCTTTCCCAGTGATTTCCAGCTCGTTATACGATGTCATTTACCAATTTATCTCTACAAATACACATAGCTTACCGTTTTCAAAGATATAGGTTTGGACGGTTCTATTATACATTTTAAATAATTTTTCCAAAAAAATCTGGTTTTACTACGATGTTTTTCGTAATTTTTCACAAAAATCTTTATAAATAATCACGAGACACTTTTGCCCTCGTCTGTACAGATCCATACATCACGTCTGAGGTCTAGTTCGATTTCAATTTGCAAAAGCCAATAACACACTTTTGGCTAACTGTACACGTAAAGAATTCTTAATTTCCATGATTGGATACTGCATGTTTTCACGCACCATAAGATGTCACCATTTTTTTTTCTTATTTACTTGTACTTGGTAATGAACACCACTCCCAAAAACTTCGAGGGATTAAGTGATCGTCAAAACGAACCCCAAATTTTTTCAAAGTTCCCTTGAAACTAAAGAGTACCCAAGCGCGACAAAAAATTAGCTTTTCCATACAAAATACAATATCTACTATAATCGTTTGCAACAGTTTGTAAATAGCTCAACTATTTCATGTGTATTTTGTAAATATTGTGAATATTGCAAATACTGTACTTAGTTGTAATTTTCTTTGTAAAAAAAGTTATTAATAATACCTACTTGGAAAAAGTTTATAGAGATAAGAGCCACAGCCGAAAGTTTTATAAAAGCGAATTATTTGACCTATCTTTGTGGTCGGGTTCCCAAAGTTTCTGACGAGAAGAAGCAGTGTTTTCATAAGGCTGGCCGGCCCCCATATCGCAAGCTCTAAACTGCTTTCGCTGCATAATGTCAAGTGACGTGGCCACGGATATACGAAAACAAGAAGGTTTTGACAGCAAAAAAACACGCTGAAACGCGCTAATGTCACTATTTAGTCATAGAATACCAATGATTTAGTATGAAAACAGTTCAGAAAACCTGCCAGGCTTTTATGGAACATCGATTGCCCCCCAGATATACGAAAACAAGAAGCTTTTGACGGCGATGGCCACCCGGATATCTCTTTCTTTCTTTGTCATTTTATGAAATAAATCGGCATTGTGACTAAGGACTTTGTTTGGACAAAAATTGCATCACTGAGCTGGTCACATACATTTACTAACAGTGAAAGTGTCACAACACTCTCACTAAGCTCCGTCGAGGTTAAACTGTAAGCTTGTGCTGATGCCATCCGTGGTCAACAAATGTGAATGACTCTAGAGGAATTTAAAACAATGTTGTCTGTATAGGTACCTACTTTCCTCCTATAAATTTATGATATGTAACAAAAATTATGTGGTATTTCAACAATATCTGATCTGAGGCAGTTTTACTTGATTTTAGTTCTCTATATACCTATTTTCCGCGTATAAATTTTAATGATTTTAAACACTAGAAATAATTAAATGTAACAAAAATTCTGTGGTAGTTTCAACAAAACCTGAATTGGTTTTTCTTTTATTTGACTTTGGTTCTTTGTGAAGTGTAGTGTTTGCATCTATTCAGTAGATGCGTTACCCTGCCTCATGTGCACGAGTGGTTAGGTAACTGTCAGTGTCAATATCCCCGACCTGTCAATGTCATCCGTACGTGATGGCGGGAGACGAGGGAGAAAGCTAACAGACGGCCACGGACGGAAGGACTATGAAAACCAGCTCGGTGTACCAGTGAGCCAGGGATGTAAAATACAGTATTTTACATGCAGTAGGAGCATCAAATAATTATTATTACTTTTAACTTGTGGTGCGAAAAATTTGGTGCGAAACATAAAATATCTTGGTGATTTAGTGGAAGCTTTGTGGAGAGAAATAAAGGAAGACGCAGTCTACTGAGATGGTTTGAACAAATTCGCTCGCATCGAAGACGCAAAACTTTACGGTGCACTCCACGCTACCAAAAACAGAAGTAGCTGGGGAGGCGTCGTTTGGAAGAAGATTCAAAGGGAGACGGCCTTTAACCATGACTATAATTTGGAAGTTTTCAAGAGTAGAGTGAATAGGTATCTTCTAGGAAACCGTGCTATATCGTCGACCACGTCATTGCTTAACATCAGGTGAGATTGTGGTCAAACGGTTTCCTGTATTGTATAAAAAAAAGGCTGCAAAAAGAAGGAGGGAAAAGACCAAGGTTTTTCAATCAATAAAGCTTTGAGAGTAACTTGGTATCGAACCCAAAACCCTACATCGCAAGAGGGCTCAATCCAGTTTTCCCCAGCATGAGTCCCCTGCGTAGGAGGTATAGCCTACTACTGCCTAAACTATCAATATAGTAAATGAAAATATTATTTGATACAACAGTCCAGACATAAAAAGCTGTATAAAAATCAATATATATAAAACTCTTTTGAAGCTGACAGAGAATCAACGCACAGCCTAAACTATAAGTCCTAGAGGTATGAAATTTGAAAGGTAGGTTCCTTTTATAGTGTAGGGGTGCACTAAGAAAGTAATTTTGAAACGTCACACTCTAAAGGGTAGAACGCGAGCAACGCCGCGGGAGACTGCTAGTACTGTATAGAATTTCACAATAATAAAGTCGTCTATAAGACAAAGTATTAAAAGCAAGTATCTTCATTTTAAACACACGAGTAACACGAACATTATTGTGAATAGTGATTAATTACAAAATCACTTTTTCTTTCGTAATAAAGGGTTTGGTCAGCTAATTATTTAGACGCATTCGCATAGAAAGCAGGTTTTGAAATGGGATCCATGTAACTGAATCATTTGCATTTTCGCACTGCGAAGAGTTTTTACTTATATTTTTGATTTTTGTTGCGGCCAGCATTACCCAGTTTTGAACTACATTTAAAGTTGTACCCTTCTGTTAATAAACTTGATGTCAGCTTGGAATAACTACATTGTCTTTTATCTCTTACAACAAGCAAATTCAAATTCAATCGAATCTCTTCCCCTTATAATCTTAAAATCCCCTTGATTTTAAAATGTGAGACTTGAATTTTGAGACTCTTCAGTTTCAAAATCCCCTGAACATTTCTAAATCAAGAGGAAATTATGAGACAAAAAGTCTCATAATTTCCTTGAAGGGGACAGCTCAAAGGAGATAATGAGATTAACCCGAAATATGCACCGGCTAAATGATAGCCTAGCAACACGCTGTATGTGTAAATGCGTTCTTTCTTAAAGATACCGTTTGTTGTTTGTAGAACGATCATGCACTGATATTAACAAGTGAGATGAGACGAAAAAACAACGTGTTCGTGTTATGCGTGTAGAAGCCGCATTCATAGTTGTGTTACTTATATTAACATTTTATTTGTGTCGCAAATAAAATATTTTTTTATAATAATAAGGTATATACAGCATGTAACTACAATGGCGACAAAAAATTGACACCCGGGTAGAGCTGCTTATTAGTATTCATAAAAAAACAGTTAAAGTACAGTCAGCTGCACTAGAATGTGTACAATTCGTAATTTTCAATGTAGGGCCGCAGCATTGTTATGGACTTTGACGGTCCCAATACTAAATAAATAAGTAAAATTATCAACTGTGTTCATAATTTTTTAGTTTGTATCCTGTAAATGTCTATTGCAATACGGTGACACTAGTTTGAAAGTTACGAATCGTACACATTCTATTGCAGCTGACTGTACTTTAATTATTTTTCTATGATTACTAATAAGTAGCTCTACCCTTGTGTCAATTCTTTGTCGCCATTGTAGATACATGCTGTATACATACGTTTTACGTAAAGGTACTACAAGGTTCACCTAGACTACATTTCTTATAGCAATTTGAGCAGAGCTCTTAGCGGGAAGTTTACACAACTGATTCTCCATCGATTTTTTTTTTATGATAGAAGTAATGGAACAAGCTGATAGCTCACCTGATGTTAAGTGGTAACTTCTGCCTATAACAATGCATTACCTCACAGAGCAAGTCCAATGAGGACGTGCCCTGTAAGATAATGCACTGCGTCCATCACTCTAAGACGTAAAGATGTTGAAGTCTCATGTGCCTGTAATTACACCGGCGCCCTTACCCTTCAAACCGGAACACAGCGATGCGAGCATCGCTGCTTGGCGGCAGAAATAGGTACGGTGGTAGTACTGAACCCGGATGTGCTCTCACAAAGAGCTCTCCTACCACTATATAGTTTACGTTTTGTAGTAGACGTAACACGGATACACTAGGTGTGGAATTTTTGTCTATTTGAGGTTGGACTATAAATACGGTTACTTTTCTCACTCTGATTCAGTTTATCTAACAGGACCACATTTTTAATATTTACTGGAACATACTGTATTTTTATTATTTCTACTATTTTAGTAGTTCTGTAGTAGTAGTAGAGCTCTTTGTGAGAGCTCGTCCGGGGAAGTACTACCACCGTACCTATTTCTGCCGCCAAGCAGCGATGCTCGCATTGCTATGTTCCGGTTTGAAGGGTAAGGGCGCCGGTGTAATTACAGGCACATGAGACTTCAAGATCTTTACGTCTCAGAGTGATGGACGCAGTGCATTGCCCTTACAGGGCACGTCCTCATTGGACTTGCTCTGTGAGGTAATGCATTGTTATAGGCAGAAGTTACCACTTAACATCAGGTGAGCTATTAGCTTGTTCCATTACTCTTATCATAAAAAAAAAATATTATGTAAGAGATCCATTTCTAACCTGCGGAGTATAGGCCTCCTCAAGTTTGTGCCATCCACCGCGGTCCTGTGCTCGTCTCTCCTATTTACGGCCTGCTATTTTGACGATGTCGTCTGCCCATCTCTTTGCCGGACGTCCTACGTTTCTGTACCCGCATCTTGGTCACCATTCAGTGGTCGCCTAAGTACCTACTCAAATTAAATTATTGTTTAGACATAGATTTGTATACAGGTACAGAAAATTAAAAACTAATAACCAAATATAAAAGCAGGTAGGTGCAAAAAGAGTTAAAAAAAATAACACAGTAAAAAACCAACACAGAGAAATGTAACCTACCAGCTATTTATGCTATTTATTTATATTTATGTTTTGTGATATCTCAGTGATATTATTGGACTTCGCATCCTTATTTACACATGTTTTTGCAAATAAATTATCTTTTTCTTTATCTTCGCACGTATTGACCGTGTCTTTCCTGTGGATAAAGACTTGGCTGAGAGGATGGTAATCCTTAAATTACTTAAATTTCAAATAATCTTTTACAATATCCAAAGCCGTATAATTTATTTAAATAGGACCCTAATTAAATTAGTAATGTATGAAGTTTATGTAACTACATCCTGCAAGCGGATATTCTCATAACACTTTCTCATTTGTCTTGTATAACGTCACTATAACGTCACTTGGGTATTACGAACTTATCAGCTTCTTTTGGGGTAGAGACAAATTTTGCACACATTCGAGTCGCTTCAGTACTACTTGGACATAGACCAAATTATTAGCATTATAACAGTTTTTCAATTTTTTTTTCCACCTTATGTTAAGTGGTAACTTCTGCCTATAACAATGCATTACCTCACAGAGCAAGTCCAATGAGGACGTGCCCTGTAAGGCGTCCATGCGTCCATGCATCCACTGCGTCCATCACTCTGAGACGTAAAGATCTTGAAGTCTCATGTGCCTGTAATTTTTGTAAGGTTTGCTAGGTTTTTGAAAATTTGTTCTTGCAAAACTAAACATCCAAGCATGATGATTAGAGATGAATGAGAAAATAATGTGAGTGAATTTACCCATATTTTTTTACTAAGTACATTGGATCTATGAAACTAGACGTGGGCATTTTTCATTCACAAAACCTTTGTCAAACAAACTTAAACTGTTGAATAAGCAACAGGTGAAATATTACATCACAAAATATAGGTATTTGTGTCAAACGCACCCACGACATCCTTCTTAAAAAAAAGAAATTTCACTTCTCACGCGTTCCTGCGTCCGGTTCACATCCGAAGCTTTTCCTTCAAAACACCATAAGCACACCATTGAATCCAAAAACACAAAACCAACGCTAATATCAACCATAATCAGACGCATTAAGGTCTATCGAAACTGGTGATACAACTTTCTCTGCAGCATGATATAACTTGGTCGAACGCACGACGGACACGGCAAAATACCGGTTCGTGAATTTGTAAAACGTTTAATTTTGAACCTTAGCACCTCGTGATATGAAGAAAAAGAAAGTATTCACTTGTAAATGCGTGTATGTGGAGGTGTATGAACTGCAGACGAAGTTTACCACAACAAAGATATTTTTACCGTTGATAATAAACCTGCACATTACTGCACAAGCTAATATAGACCTTACACGTGAAGAGAGAAGAGTCAACATTCATGATAAGCTGTTGACTGTAGACGCATTAAAAGATTATAGAAGTGTTAAGAGGGGGAGGTTACATAAAACCAGTAAAATACAGAAATCAGATGGCCCTCTGGCTACAACAGCGAAAGCCGCCAATTGACTAATGCATGGAGGGACATAGGTCAAGAAACTTACATGCGTGTCAGATTGTCTGCTATATAATTCTCAATTACAATTTTATAGTCACGATATATCTGTCGGTAAATTATGACTTTGAACATTGTAAGTATACCTAATGAATATCTAAATATAAGTTTTAGTAAGACAGACGGTAATGATACAACCAAGCGTAGCAGAGGTATAAATAATAATATCCTAGGACATTTACGTGAAATAGGTGATGAAATATCATTTATTGATCTAGATATAAGAGCGGCGATGTATGATGAGAGTTATATTTAGCAATGAGCTTCTTCCAACTGCTGATAACGTAGATTCTTATTTTAGGTGTTAAAGAAGTTGTACAATTTTACTTTGTTAAGTAAACCTAAGTAAGGTTTGCAGCGATTTTAGGCAAAACACGTTTTAGGCGATTTTAGGTAAAATGTTACTGAAAAATAATCATTAAGTTGATATATGATTAAGTAAGATGAGTATACAAAAACAGAGCTTCAATACTTTATTATTCAAGATATTTCTACTGTTGAAATTCAGAGCAAGTATATTATGTGAAGATATTATTTCAATCTGGCTATTTTCTATCAATCATAACCTACACAAAGATAAAAGTTAGGTTTAATGTTTTTAAAATAATAGAAAAGTTTATGAAACTAATTAGTTAAGCAATAATTGTGGTAATGAAGTAAATAGATTGTGAAAACACAATTAAATATTAGCAGCTGCACCAACGTAAAGCAAATAAGTTATTACATCAGAAACTTTTACTGCAGAACCGGATTTTTGAGTAAAATTACTTTCACTTCTAGATAACGAATTATTTTGGTATACAAACGCGTTTTGGTTTTATTCTATCACAGGACAGTTAACCTTAAGACTTATTTCATAAAGGTGGAATTTCAGATGAATGTGATGGCGCTTGCGTTGTTTTAGATGATGGAAAAGCTAGCAAGTGGTAACACAATAAGGGGTCAAAGGCTTTGTACGGAAAGCTTACAGTAACAACTGATTTGTTTCCATAACTACTTGTGCTGAGTCACAACAATAACAATACATGTTTGCATAATTGTTTACAGAATTTGCTACATGGTATTACTTCCATTATTATGTTAGTCAATATTATTTTATAGTTTAGCGACAATTAGGTACATTTTTCTATAAATGGCAAGCCATATCAGTAGGGGTTTATCGATGATACTCGTCCAAGAAAAAAAAAGAAGTACCTACGCAAAGATTTTAATCATCTACTTTGAAATCTACTATTACAATTTTGATTGAAGCTTTTTTTAGTTAGAAGATTCATTAGTGTCCAGGAAAAATCAAACACGCAACATTAAAATGTAAAGCTAGGCTGAATAAATCAGCTCAATTTTATGTTGATTTCAAATAAATTATTTAAAATAATAAAATAGTTTTAGATCATTAAACACCTACGACTTAATGTTCAAAAGTAAAACAATGACATCTGATAATAATCATCAATATATATAAAACTCTTTTGAAGCTGACATAGAATCAACGCACAGTCTAAACTATAAGTCCTAGAGGTATGAAATTTGGAGGGTAGTATCCTTATATAGTGTAGGGGCGCACTAAGAAAGGAATTTTGAAAAGTCACACTCTAACGCGAGCAACGCCGCGGGAATGACATCTGATAATAATTAATATTATAATATTAAATTTGCATAATATTCCAAAACTAGATAAAATTCATTATGTAAGCCAACCCAAATATATAAATGAGCCAGAAATTATATAACTTATGCAACCCAATGTAACAAGAGATCACTCTCACGATACCTTCAACTATCCGCAACGAATTTTCACCCTATTGTCGGTCAGTTTACACACCAGCCGACACTGACACCTACACGATACAAACACATCAGTTCTTTGAACAAAAATATCGGTATCTCCGCTGACATAGTGTAAGTGAAGTCCTAGTTCTTTATGAGATATCCCTTCGCTGATATCACGTATTGACGATGTCTTACCTGTGGGTATGGCTGACTAGCCTGAGAGGATAGTATAGGTGCTGGGCAAGCCTACTCCATCTAAACATTGTCCCAGGCACTACAGTGTCCCGTTAAGTGTAGGCATAGGTTGCCTCCTCACGCTGTATAAATCATCTTCAATAGATGTAAAAGGTCTAAGAGATATCGTGTAGGTGTTGTATCGGTGGCACTATGAAAGCAGTCATTGTCGGTCCGTGCGAATGCCGTGAAGCGTTTCCTTCCAAACAATGGCAAAGTTCGCCGAGACATAACCAGAAAAGTCTATATAACTAACTTTGCATTGTTACAGTTCCATACGTAACAGTTCCTTTATACAAATCTGTAGTGTTTTAAAAGGAGTTTTATGTAAATCATTGCAATCTTCTTTTTATATTTTTTCTGTTTCATCAGTGCCTATTACTGTAAAGTCAATATTTTTTTTGTAATTGCTTATCCTTCACAGTAATTGGTCTCAATTCTTCAACTTTCATTTTTCAAATCATCTAAGCAGTATTATATTTAATATCAGTGGTGAATAACTCACGAACCTATTCTGCAATGTAGATCTTCATTATCAATTTTACTTCTCCCGTATCATCATTGTAATCACAATGTCTCCAAAAACCTTCGCTGTCATTCTTTCTGTACTATCAGTGGAGGTGATAACAATACAGCTGCAAGAAGGTGAACAACTGGAAAACGACGTAGATAATTCTCAACTAAATGAATGCATTAGTGTGCAGAGGAGTTCAGAGCTTGGAGTCTGTTTTGGGAAAGAGGTTCTGAACAAATTGAACAAATACGATGAAGCAGAGACTTTTAGTTTGGCTACAGGAATATCTTTCGTCAGGGATGACAAGACTCCAAGGGATATTGGCAGCTTCCTGGATAAGGATCCTATGGATTTTCGGTATATTATTATATATTATGTTTTTACATAATTTTAAGATGCAATTTTATTTTGCATGCATTGTTGTTACTGTCTTTTTACTTTACCTTAGTTTGAGACTAGTTTGCGAGTACCTGCTATCATCATCAGGTTCAAGACGATCACTATGCAATGGACTTTCTAAAAGTTCTGGCTTTATAAGCCTATCAATCTGTCTTATCTACCGAGTTTCCTCGAATTTCACACATTGGTTGGAATAACACTCAAAATTAACAGAATACAAAAGTAAACGAAAGGTACATAATTTGTGGTCAGTGATTTGTATTAAAATACTCGAAAATCTTAATTCATCGACCATCGTTTGTTTCTTGCTTTTAGATCTATCATTGAAGATGCCAGCCACCTCATCTCAAAGCGTTCTCTTCACTGGGACATGAGCATGCTGTACCCTGGTCTCGTGATGAGGATTGGCCCAACCCTGGCTAATGGAGTACTCGAGTTCGTGATGGACCCAAGAGTCAAGGATCGTTCTTATAGTCAGTCTCATCAAGGGCATGGTGAACTGTCTACAGGTAAAAATTTAATTACGTAACTGAAGGCAAGAATTAAAATATATTAGTCGTGTCATGACTACCCTGTCGGACTGACACCTAGCGCCATCTATCAAATTACTTTGTAACTAAAACGAAAGATAATGTCTCAAGGCTTTTTAGGTAAGCATTGAACTTAACTTTTCCGTAGCAGCGCCACCTTGCATTATATCCTTGAACTTTAATACTTTCTAATAGCTCAAGCGCTTGAGCAACTCTTTAGTTGTATATTCAGTTATGTAGAGTGTTGTTTGCACTGAAGAGTTTACCTTGTCCGAAGTTATACAGGGTTCAACCATAACATTGATTAGGTATCTATGCGACATACCAGGTTACAAACTGGCTAAGACTTTATGGATTTCAGGTTCAAGTCTCACGTTAAGACTAATGAGTAGGTACCTAATAACATTAGATTATCCTATATATCTATAATTTTTTATACCTACCTGTTTATTTGTAAGAGGATTTGAGTAATAAAATTTTTATTATGATGTTTTTGGTTAACAATTTTCAATCCAAAAAAGTGTGGTAGTGTGGTTAAAACTACCAATAACTCCTAATAGCCTATTAGTAGTTTAAACGTCAAGAAATTTTAGGAATTCACTTGACAATTTTGTTACAGGACGTCTTCTTGCAAGAAATCTCCTAGTACCATTTCTCCTCGGCTTTAAATTCCAAATATCAACTTTACTGCCAATACTACTAGGCCTACTTTTGATAGCCAGCAAGAAAGCCTTCCTTCTAGCAAAAGTAGCATTGTTAGCAGTGACGGTCTTCACTGGATCTGGCTTTGGGCAGTCATTTGGAGGATTTGGTGGTTACCCTGCACCAGCCCTATCTTCATACTCTTCGTATGATCATCCGGTGCATCATCATGATCCTCATGTTTCTGGAGGTAAATATTCAATGTAGTAGGTACCTACATATTTTAAATAAATAAATAATAATATTATGCACTAAATTGTATTGTATTCTGGTCAACGTTCGGTCAGTTATTAATAAAAAAAGAATTTTATCAGAGCATTTTTGCTAAGCAAATACTATCGTAAAGTCTTAAACTTCGCCACCAGAGGTCGCTAACCTTATTTCCTTTCGTAGAGAGTAAGCAGTCATATTCCACGATATAATTTTTATTTCATAAAAATATGTTTTACTATAGACCGTTTTGAGGTCATTCACCCCTTTTCCAATACCAGGTTCGTTGACCTCGTGTCGATGCACTGTATCAAACCCATCATATGATTCGTTCGAATTCAGATATAAAGGACTTTAAATCTATATCGATAAAGTTGAAAATACCACCACAAATTGGGATTTGTGAGTACTTTTATATGAAGCTTTGGGACTGGTTGCTTAACCTATTTTAGAAAGCTTCTAACAAGTACATTCTGGAGTACGAAGAGAAAGTTTAGCGTTTATATTAAAAACAACTCAACGTTTGTCTTTTTTTCCATCTATCATCATTCATACTAAAAATTTGGGACCCTTTGTAAACCCTTGCGTATTTAGTGTAACTATAAAATATATTTGGTCTTTGTTTAGTCAGATTTCATACCTATAGTTGTTATTCCTTTAACATACGTTTATATCTAAAAAAATATATAGCTAGTATCATAAAAAAAAATAACATTTGAAACCTTTACGACATTTACGGTGCATCACCAACGTAATTATTTCTTAGGGTAGAGTTTTATATAATACTAGCCATCACCCGCGGCGTTGCTCGCGTTCTACCCTTTAGAGTGTGACGTTTCAAATTCCTTTCTTAGTGCACCCCTACACTATATAAGGATACTACCCTCTAAATTTCATACCTCTAGGACTTATAGTTTAGGCTGTGCGTTGATTCTAAGTCAGCTTCAAAAGAGTTTTATATATATTGATGATGATGATGATGAATTTAATATTTTTTAGGTTACTACAACAGGCACCCACACCAATCCGACAGTTACTACTACAGAGAAAAATCAGCAGAGCAGACCACAGCGGTTCCTATCACTCCAGACGAATTGAGAGACCGACTAGAGAGGTTCTTCGTCACGAAGAAAGAAGGTGATGAGACAAGAGAAGAAACTAAGATACGAAATGCAAGGAACTTTGCATGGACGCCAATAAATACTGGCTAACTAGTAATGGTAAAAGTAAATTCAAATTGAGTCACCGGTTATAATTAGCTAAAACATCTTATATCTATCTACAAAACCACAGGGTCCATGCAAAATCTTTTTCTATGCTGCAATGACTAAAATTGTTTTGGTAATGAATTTATATCTAATAATAAAACAGTTTGTATAAGATTCTTACGTCAAATAATTTAATTTCTGATTTGTTAGTTTTCGCGATTAGTTTCACATTGTATAAAAGCTTACTAACTTTTTGGGCAATGGTTTGCCCATAACTGTTTGTTTCTTCTGCTATAATTTCTTGTGTATCTACCATATGATTAATTAGTCCTAAAAACCGTTCCATGCTAGGTACAGCATTATGTATTAGCATAGCTACAAAAATAGTTTTAAGCAGAAACGTTTGTAGCACTATTATTGTTTAGATCTAGTCAAGATTGGTAAAACAGAACTTACAATAAAATTGTATTTTAGTTTATTTGTTTTTTATATAAATCTTACATACTAAATATTATCTCATCCAGTGAAAGTATAAAATCAGGGTCACCTAAAAAATTGTGATAATGTTGTGTTTTTTTTTTGATAAGTAGATATTTAATAGATATTTCATTTATTAACCAGCTTGTTACATTACATAACTTTGGCATGTCAAAATAATACAAATCATTTACTTATTTAAATCTTAGCATACCTAATTTTAACACATATGCCTACAATGATATTAACATTGATTACCTATTTATGTTTTGTAACTATTTCTTAATAAATTTGTATGGAAACCTAATCGTTACCAATACTACTAATTGCATGATGCTCACGATCAATATGGTCCTCATTAGCACTCTCTAGTTTCACATGGCGGTGCGTAAGTATGTAAGGTGTACGCTCTGATTGTCACGAAACTTGTACAGTACAATGCAAAGATGTGTGGTTCCGGATATATGTTATCCTAATTTAATTGTGAAAGTGGATGCGTTAGTGTAATTTTTTTTAAATGATTCATTTTAAAATAATCTATTACAAAATATTTGATTACCAGATTATTAATAAGTAGCCATATACTTAGTTTAATGATTAATGCAATGTTTTTGTAGACTTTGAAGTTATTAACACTAAGAAGTTATTTAACAAGTTTTTTTAAATAAACTTACATAATTTCTCGGTATAATTAATAAATTTTCTGCAATATTTTTATTACCTACTTATTCCATTCTTCTCACCTTTTACACCATACTTACGTTCGAATCTTTGAAATCTATCTTTTGTACATCTAATATCAAAACCACAATAAAAAAGTCGATACTTTTTCATACAATTCTTCAATACCATTAACTATTGTACTATCTCTCGTCTTACCACTATTTTATGGTTTTAAATTTTCATATTCTATTTTGTCAAATATAAAACTCTTCTGAAGCTGACTTGGAATCAACGCACAGCCTAAACTATAAGTCCTAGAAGTATGAAATTTGGAGGGTAGTATCCTTCTACATATAGTGTAGGGGTGCACTAAGAAAGGAATTTAGAAACGTCACATTCTAAAGGGTAGAACGCGAGCAATGCCTCGGGCGACGGCTATATATATATTACATATATTTTATTTATATATATTTTATTTTACTCCATCGACTTCTATAACCTACGCGTTACTAGCTACGTTTATTTTGAAAAAAATATCATTACTGCTTTGAAGTACTATTCTATTCTTATCAATTATATCTATTCTATAATACCGTTCTGATATATTGTCCAGCGTGCGATAGCTTCATCTTACCAGCTCCACGGCATTTATAAACCCCTTCTTCCACTTTCGACGTTTTTCATTGAATACCTCGCGTGACTTTCTTAGTGATAGTACCTACTGCGTGTTTTGAGCAAATAATTTTGCATGTCTTAGCGATTCGTAGTATTTAAATTTTGAATAGTATGATAGGAATTTTCTTCTTATGCCTGGTAAACCTTAGTAACAAGGTTAAAATCTAAGCAATCGAATCACTAAGCGAAACGTTTAATAACCTCTAAATATATAAAACTCTTTTGATGCTGACTGACAATCAACGCACAGCCTAAACAATAAGTCCTAGAGGGGGACACGAGTTTTGACATTTTTTGAAACAACACATAGCACTTTTATTTTAATAGTTTTTCTTGTGTTATTGTGAGTATTGTTGTTTAATTTTGGTGGAATTTTAACCAATAATACTTAGGTCGTAACATAAAGTGTGAGCCATTGGAATAAATGTGTGTAAAGTGGTTTTTCTGAATGTGAAAATTCGTGTTAGGTTTTGAAGAGAAAATCCACCATTTTCTTATTAAAACAAACGACAGCCGACTTGACAAATGACTTGACTTGACTTATATTATTACAATTATATCACTTGACATTGGCAAAATTGTCTGTCGAAATGACGGACAGAGGCCATTAACGAAGAGAAGAAGAAGAAGTCCTAGAGGTATGAAATGTAGAGGGTAGTATCGTTATATAGTGTAGGGGTGCACTAAGAAAGTAATTTTGAAAAGTAGCACCCTAAAAAGGGTCTAAACTAAAATTAGAATCAACGATTTTAACCAAATAATGCGCATATGCTATGCTACTAAGGGAGCA
The DNA here is from genome assembly GCA_918843925.1 of Eulithis prunata. Taxonomy (NCBI): domain Eukaryota; kingdom Metazoa; phylum Arthropoda; class Insecta; order Lepidoptera; family Geometridae; genus Eulithis; species Eulithis prunata. The sequence goes on along the minus strand of OU974030.1, from coordinate 4,281,851 downwards.
TAGCCGCGGGCGACAGCTAGTTAAGTATATTAGTTTAGTAGCTAAATGTTTCATCAACTTGTAATCTAGATATACTATAGGTACAAATAACATGAGCGCTGAATACTTGCAGTTTTGGATGACTATCTTCTTAAAATATCGCAAAGAGATACGTACAGTTACGACTTATGTGTCTACGTTATACTTATTTACCCGACTTCTTCTTCTTCCTGCCCTTATCCCACTAGGTGGGGTCGGCACAACATGTCCTTTTCTTCCATTCTTCCATTCTCCCCTATCATCCGTCATATCAGTGTTCACTCCTCTCTTGTGCATATCATCTCTTACACAATCCATCCATCTTTTCTTGGGCCTACCACTTCCTCTATATCCATCCACATTCATACTTAGCACTGTCCTCGTTACATGACTCTCTTCCCACCGCATGACATGCCCATACCACGCTAACCTGTTGCTATACGGTGTAAAAAGAGTAATGAGTTTTTCATTTCATTTAGTATCAAGAAAATCTTTACAAGACTGTTATTTATAGCGGTTGCTTTGCTTCGTCTACCCTCAGATATTTCAATTGATCAGTTACTTTTTGTAACTTCACATGCACGCAATGGTAATATGTTTCAGACAATTAACTAATTTTATATACCTAACTGTATGTAAATATTATATCTATGTGTGTGAATAAATAATAATTTATTAAGTAAGAAATAAATTATATTATGGTAGGAATAATGAAAATTAATGATAAATATATATATAAAATACAGGAAATGGAAAATCAGGAGGACGAACAGTAAGAAGGTATAGAGATACAAAACATATTTATACAAAGAAATTTAAGCCATTCAAACAAAGAAAAAAGAATCAAATCAAAACATTTTCCAATGAGTAAGTAAAGTCAAATATTTAAAATTAGACCCATATTTTATTCATGAAAAGTTAAATCCCATAATAATTTGATAGTCTATCTATACTATTATAAAACTGTAAAAAAGCCAAAAACTAAAATTAAAGATATGGGAAAACTAAATATGCAGTTCTACTAAATAAACCATTCTGATTTCATAAATCGAGTTTGTCTGTTTGTTTGTACGCGGATCACGCCTAAACTACTACACCAATTTCAATGAAGCTTATACCATTCAGAAGCTTTTTTTCCGGATTGAAACATAGGCTATATTTTATTGAAATGAAAGACGTGGATTCTAAGATACAGCTTGACCTCTCTAAACCAAAAGCCGCATTTGGCACAAGGTTCATCGTATGCTGGTTGACAGATATTTTGGTGGAAAGTTACGCAGGCGTACAAAGTCGCGGGTATCAGCTAGTGTTGATGTAAAATTATCGTACGATTCGTAAACGTATTGTAACGGTAGCGCACGAGATACACTGCGCGGTGACGCTACAACGTCTCACAATGAAGCTCACATTATGTTACACAGTGGGGTAATCGAACTGCAAGTAGGTATTTAATATCCAATTAATGATATCAAAAAAAAATCGGCTCGGCTAATTACCGATGAACGTTTTGGGATTGGAATGCATTCAGTTGGCACGCGCGGCTCTATAAATGCTATCTTACAATGTATTCCAAATTATAATGTAAGTATATTATTAGCAAGTGAAAAGGGATAGTCGAGATTGATAAAATAAAATAGGTTGTACGTATGTATAAAAAATACTTTATGTTTTTTGGGAAAAAAGAGCTACAAGAAATAAACAAAGTTTTGAAAGGGGTTTTTAGTTTTTTTTATACAGGTTAATCCTAGTTTGGGTATCAATGTTGTCCAAACAGGAAACACTATACCTATATTTTTTGGTATTTTTTTTGTTATTTTCTTTACTTATAAGTGGTGTACAATAAAGAATATTCTATCTATCTATCTATGTATACTGTTAACCAAACTACAATATTGAAAATGTAATATAAAGGTATGTTAGTTGTTATTTCAATAAATTTCATTTCAATTCAATTTAAATTTAGTGTTTTTAAGTAAGTAAAAAGGGAGGTTTTTTATGTATGAAATTATCCATTATAATATAATTAGTAAACCAAGATATTTAAATAATTAAAATACTTAATTATAATTATTTAATTCATATTCTGAATAGATAGAATAAATTTAGTGTTCTTTGACTGAATAAGACATAATGAATTATTGTTTATATCAATAAGTGCTACACTATAAATTTGTAATAATATAATTTGATTTTTGATTAATGAAACTGTTTATTAAAATTACTATAAAATAAATTATTCATAAAGATTCAGGTTAAAATAAGTAAATAAAAATAATAAAACACAAAACGGAAGTTAATTTTTTATCGACTGCCCTCTTATCATTTGGCTTTAATTATTTCACTTATATAATATTAATATAATCTAAATACTTTTATTGCATTAGTTAACTTTATAAACAAGATATATTCATTACACCATGATTATTAAAAAAAAACATTAAACAAAAGGTACTCGCGTAACCCCACCTTGTTATAATAATTATTTAAAACATTATTATAATATGCGTTAAACAAAACGATTATAAGAATTATGCATAACTACTACCTAATTAGCACCATTATATAATAAAAAAAACTTACGATATTTATACAAAATTGGACATACCTAATCAACTCTTTGAAATAGAAATGCACAGTACCCGTCGACTAAACCTAGTTTACATAACTAATAAGAAATCTTACATTTATTATAACCATTTTGTAAATTATAATAATATATATTTGGTGCAAGTTTTAAAACTAATGTACTAGCATACAAAAACTCATGCAGTCGCTCTACGCAACCTTATTTACATTCATACATAACGACAAATGAAGTCATACATAATGATTATTATAAAATATTCCATTACCATTACATCTATAATAAATAACACAATATAAGATTATTAACCTATTTTATATTCATATCTGATTGACTTTTATCTAAAAGTTCAAAACTATAATTTTGGTGCAATAACTTGTGCATAAATGCTTTATCGTTGTAACTTAAATAAAGAGTCGTACCTAAGTCTTATATCTACTGCTTTTTGGCATAAGCGTTGTAAGCCCTGTCCTGTGCAGCTGCTTCATCCTCCACACTTCTTCTGTAGTGACCACCAGGTCCAGTGGTGTCGAAATCACCACCTCCGTAGTGTGACGACGAGTACGTGTGGCTCTGGGAAACCTGGGGATGCTTCACGATTTCGTACGTGGTCTTCTCGTGGGATTCACCACCAGTCACCAACTTCTTCAAACCGATTACAGCAGATAGTAGCAAAGCGATCTTACCAATAAGTAAAGCCTTTCCGGCAATGAGGGCGATCGCCTGGAACGCGATCGCGAGGAAACCTCCCTTGAGAAGAAGACCAGCAAGGATAGGTCCCATCATCTTCTTCAACTTGCCTCGAGCTTCGGACAGCGACCTTCCGACGTCATCACCGATTGTGATGGGAGAGATGACGACGCGGTGGGTCTGCATCAGCTTCGATGTAGCCAGCTGAAGGTACTTGTCAATCTGCTCCGATGGAAGTGCGTTCATGTCACCGTCAGGAAGCGAAGACGGGAAGGCGCGTCCTGCATCCGGCCTCGAAACTAGAGAAATCCCGTCGAGAACAGGCAGGGTTTCCATCCTAGCAGCGCGGTCAATGAACTTCGCCGCCTGGATCTTGAAGCACTTGAAGATTTCCTGGGAACTCTCACAGTTATCATACATCCTTCCAAGGATCTTCATGCTGGTTTCGAGAGTGTTCGCCGAGGTGAGGGTTGCGAAGCACAACAGGACAATTGCCCCGCGGTACTCCATGATTGAAGATTTATTTCTTCAATGTCCGGCCTTGACAGTTGCGACTATAGAAATGTGCACAGAATACATGTGCTCGGGCATTTATCTATTTTCACCGGGAACTGCATTTATCTATAAATCTTTTAGAGCGTGCAATGGTTGCAGTGTATTGCTGAGCGCTCAGGCGTGGGTGTGTGTGTGGTCTAGGCTTGTGGGCGACTCTCGGCGGTGCATCGCATGGTCATTGCCAAGGATGCTTGGATGCAACACGGCATTTGCTGAAATGTCTAGAAATTTTGTATCTACGCATTGATTTACATCATATTTCTAAACAGATAGATTACAATGACGAAACTTGTCAAGTTCAATTTTTCTAGCAAGGCGAAGCTCAGCCTTAGAATGAGGATTTTGTCTCTAAGTTTATAATCCTTATGTATCTGTGAAAATATTTCAAAAAAAAATATAATTTAATGAAGTATAATGTCGAGTATGGTGTGGACCTTTTCCCAGCTAATTCTGGGGATGCAGCACTAATATAGATTACGGCCACGATTACTATTAGGTATACCATACACCATAAGCTTAATAGCTCTATGCACAATAGTATAAAAAAATTGCCAAATAAACGATCATCAGTACAAACAACCCTATAGCGTTGTGGCTGGTCACACTTCACCTACCAGTGGGTAATTTCTCCCAAGAGCAAAAAGCGTTTGTAACTAATTCGTAGTCATCGTGTTCTACTCACCAATATTTAACAAGTGACTGCTAATTCGTAGTCATCGTGTTCTACTCACCAATATTTAACAAGTGACTGCAGCACATACGGGATGCGTAATAGATTCTCGTTACTGCAGTGAGCTAACCGATTACCCTACATCCTATCTTCAATTACAATAACTGGGTGAATGAACAGATCGCATGTGGGGGAGTTTTGCGAAAATCTATTGAATTAGGTTAGTACCTACACCTAATGATTAAGACTGCTTATCAAAAGATGCCAAACAAAATTAAGGACTAAACTAGAAAAAAAATTTAAACAAAATTTAGAGGTGGTTTAAAGGTAGACCAAGGTAATAAATAAATAAATACAAATAATAATAATAATGAATATTCACGGACACTTAACACAACGTCTTCTAGTCCCAAATTAAGCAAAGCTTGTACGATGGAAACTAGATGGCTGATAGAATACATACATACATTTTTTTTCTTAAATATGTATTTAAGAAAAAAAATGTCAGTAAGTATGTACTTATAATACATAGAAACACCCAGACACAGGACAAACATCTATATTTATAACACACAAATGTTTGTTCTCGGTGGGGATCGAACCCACGACCCACAGCACGGAAGGCAGAGCTACTACCGACTGAGCCATGACGCCTGTCTGTCCAAAACTAGAACTACTTGAAGATCCTTCCGTCAGTTTTAAATTCTACAGACCGTCTATAAATAGATGGTCAAGAATGCAGACCGTCTATAAATAGATGGTCAAGAATGTTTATTCTTGACCATCTATTTATAGACGGTCTGTAGAATTTAAAACTGACGGCAGGATATAAACTAATCAAAATATGTAGTTTTTTGAACGCAACTTCAACCATTTTCAAACGAAAATGGTTGAAGTTGCGTTCAAAAAACTACATATTTTGATTAGTTTATAGTTAGGAGGCTAATCAGAGTAAAAAATAATTACGTATACCGTTTACTTGTTAGTCCAATATTGAACTAGTCATTTTATTAACGCTATGATAATGTTGCAGAGTTATGTGCGTGTCTGTACCTACAATATTAGGATGCATGTCTGAGTCAAAATAATTAGGTATCTAAACTCTTTTACTTCTTTGGTAAGTATTAAACATGTAATTTTACAACAACTGGTTATGACAATGTAGCTAAATTATTATGCATTTTATGCGTGCTAACGTGCGTGTATTGTATATTCTGTGACATGGGCTTGTATTTACTACACTGCCATCTACAAGTTATTGTAGGAACTAGCTCTCTACCTTGGTTTGGAAGACCAGTGTTAGCTAAGTAAACGCACAAAAGGTTCCAAATAAAAGATTTACCACATAAAACCTTACTTAATTGTATGCCAATGTTTTTTTATTTAAAATAGGTAATTATGTTTTATATAATATAATTATTATGCACATGTTTGAATATGATAAAGCACACAGAGGGTTAACTTAGCGTAAGAATAAAAACATTTTGAAAATTAAACATAAAACCATATTGGTTATGCAAATCTATCTATCTATCTATTCAGCCTGTATGCATCCACGTATTCGTTAGTTATATTCTTGCTCGTAACTTTCCGGGGTAAACAATCTTACGTAATCATAAATTATTTTATTTATCTCAGTCGCGTGTATTATCTAATTATTCGATATCTCATGGTATTTAGCGATGTCTCTTTATGGTTTAATGGGATTTTTAACCCATGCTTTGAATTGATAATGAAACTTGAAATAGGTATGAAAAAAAAAATTGGATTAATATTTTTATAGATCTGTTAACTTTTTATTTTTCACAGAGATTTAATTATTTGTACTTATCAGTATAAAAATTAGACAACGAAAAAAATTTTTATTAGGGATATAAAAATATTAATACGAAGTAGTTATATCTAGAGTAAATAATACGTTTTTTTTATTATTATAAAAGTAATGGAACAAGCTGATAGCTCACCTGATGTTAAGTAGTAACTTCTGCCTATAACAATGCATTACCTCACAGTTTTAATATTATAAGAATTATTATTTTTAATAAGTAAAATTACTTTACTTGAGATACTATATTTTAACGATAATTTTTTATTTATTCTATTGTGTCCCACTGCTGGACCGAGATGCATTGAAAATTTTGGGAGAGACCTCCTCCCAAAATTTTCAATGCATCCCGGTCTATGGCAATTTTTTACCAATCTTTCACTTGTACATCGAGATCATCTTACCAACGCCTCTCGACCTTATAATATTCAAAAAAATTATCTATGGTTTTAATTCTGTTGTTGCATTTTTCTAAACTAACCTAATTTGTCAGTGCTTCTTAGAAAAATGCACCAACAGAATCAAGAAGTTAAGTTGAGATTATTTGACACTGTTTGATGTTTTTCAGTACAAGGTGAAAGTCAAATAAAAATGCTTTTCTGCCAAATTGGCGTGTGCCTCCCATGGCCAAGTTTTATGGTGATGATAAACATTAATGGTGACAACGTTTTGTCTCTTGATCATTGCATAAATAGGTGCCATGGTTAAAAGTTAGTAGTTTTATAAACTAGTTAGGTACATTCTTTTTATCAATATCTATGATAATGTTCTTTTTATCTTAACATCAATATGCCACCTAGTGCCTATCTGTACCTGAACAAATTGCTGTGCCCTAACAGGATTTATGTTTCATACACTACCTTTTGTACAACATCTCTAAAACAACATAAGTGCAATATACGATTTGAATTTGAATTTTTTAAATATTTATTTATTTGAGTTCCCAACATCAAATACACCGAATCACTGAATATAACAATAACAAAATAGAGGCATGCCAAGTGTTACAATAATTATAGGAGACAGACAACAAGCTATTAAAATTAGAGCAAGAGCGAGCTAAAAATTTTAAAACAAAATAAAAATAATTAATCACAAAAGCAAAATATTCGAAGTAATAGCTTTTTCCAGTGAGTATTAATAATTTTATTATTATTTTGATGCATATATTTTTAGTTTTTATCGCTTCAAATCATAGAAGGAGGAAGAAAAAGCAGAAGTCCGAGTATCCTTTACTAATAATTATATATGCGAGAGTTTAGATATTTGGATCTTTCTTTTTCAATCACACCAAAATGCACCACTAATCCTGTTTATTCATTTAAACCCGTTCCAGTTTATTTTCCGGGATAAAAAGTAACCAAAGTAGTAGTAGAGCTCTTTGTGAGAGCTCGTCCGGGGAAGTACTACCACCGTACCTATTCCTGCCGCTAAGCAGCGATGCTCGCATTGCTGTGTTCCGGTTTGAAGGGTAAGGGCGCCGGTGTAATAACAGGCACATGAGACTTCAACATCTTTACGTCTCAGAGTGATAGACGCAGTGCATTGCCTTACAGGGCACGTCCTCATTGGACTTGCTCTGTGAGGTAATGCATTGTTATAGGCAGAAGTTACTACTTAACATCAGGTGAGCTATCAGCTTGTTCCATTACTTTTATCATAAAAAAAACTGTCAATATCAAACCATCGTTTATAATCTGTAAAGGCTTTTTCTCAGCATCTATTGATCTTCGAGAAGCTATTGATAGGTAAATAGGAACACCATTAAGTAGGTGCCTCAAGATGGGGTTAGTCAGTTATTCACGCACGACAGGCAATCACACTGATGGTACAAACAGATACCAGCGACATAGACATGTACATTTTGTTGCTATGCAATATTAAGAGAAAGTACTTGTAAATTTGGCAATAACGTAGTAATTACCTTTTCTCGTTGTAATTAAGTATGGTTAGATTATTCACAGGGTGTTAAACTTGTAAATATTACAATCTACGACGATTACAAGTGCCAACTAAAATCTGTACGCCATAGTTTTGCTTGGATTTGCTGCCAAATGTGAACAGTTGCAGATTATGCTAGTTAACCAAGCTTATAAGCATGCTTTTTTTGAGCACGTCTGTCAGTAAGTATAAGTCTTCTTCTTCTCTTCATTAATGGCCTCTGTCCGTCATTTCGACAGACAATTTTGCCAATGTCAAGTGTTAAAATTGTAATAAATAAGTCAAGTCAAGTCATTTGTCAAGTCGGCTGTCGTTTGTTTTGAAAAGAAAATGGTGGATTTTCTCTCCAAAACCTAACACGAATTTTCACATTCAGAAAAACCACTTTACACACATTTATTCCAATGGCTCACACTTTATGTTACGACCTAAGTATTATTGGTTAAAATTCCACCAAAATTAAACAACAATACTCACAATAACACAAGAAAAACTATTAAAATAAAAGTGCTACGTGTCGTTTCAAAAAATGTCAAAATTCGTGTCCGTAAGTATAAGTCTTCTTCTTCTATACCTATATGGCTTAAGTCCGTCATTTCGACAGACAATTTGGCCAGTGTCAGGTGAAATTTTTGAAACTTGACGAATACTTGACTTGACTTATATTATGTCAAATTTATCACTTGATACTGGCAAAATTGTCTGTCGCAATGACGGACAGCGGCCATATAGGTATAGAAGAAGAAGATGAAATAATATAAGTCAAGTCAAGTGACTCGTCAAGTCGGCTGTCTTTTGGTGGAAAAATGGTGGGATTTTCCCTTGAAAACGAAATCTATTAATTTAAGGAAATCACCTTATATACTTTTATTCCAATGGCTCACACTTTATGCCACGACCACAATTACCTATTATTGGTTAAAATTCTACCAAACTTAAACAACAATCATCATCAATCATCAATCATCATCAATCATCAATATATATAGGTAAAACTCTTTTGCAGCTGACAGAGAATCAACGCACAGCCTAAACTATAAGTCCTAGAGGTATGAAATCTGGAGGGTAGTATCCTTATATAGTGTAGGGGTGCACTAAGAAAGGAATTTTGAAACGTAACACTCTAAAGGGTAGAACGCGAGCAACGCCGCGGGCGACGGCTAGTACTCAATATAACACAAAAACCAAAAAAATAAAAAAAACGATGTCTCCCAAAAAGTGACAGATCTCGAATCCCAAAGTAAAGTCACTCTAAACTAGTCCATACTCTAAACTAAGCAAATGAATCAAAAGTTATTCGACCTTTTTTGACGTCTTACTATTCTTTAAATACAGAAATGTAAATTTGGTTAGGACAGTTTGTTTGTTACAAGTGTTACAACAAGTTCATCTAAAGAAATTGATGCTAAATTGTTACTTAGAACGCGCAAAGTTACAGAAAGCTTACTAGGGTAATGATAAAATGGAAGTACCTAATGTAGATGATTATTGAAGAGAAGATATTGCGGATGTGACTCTAGCATCTATCTGTACAAATCAAAGTAGGGTCAGCAAAATATAACAAAACAAGCTCGTTGCCGGCGTCTGTGTTCCCGAATGACTATAATTTGGAAGTTTTCAAGAGTAGAGTGAATAGGTATCTTCTAGGTAACCGTGCTACATCGTCGACCACGTCATTGCTTAACATCAGGTGAGATTGTGGTCAAACGGTTGCCTATATTGTATAAAAAAAAAATCCCATTACTCCCACAAACTGGCCCACTAATGGGCCAGATAAGAAAAAATGCCAACGATTCCATTCATCAAATTAATGGACTCGATAGGATTTTTATTTTCTGTTTACACAATAGTCAGGTACTTGGCTTAAGCTAAATGTGCTGTTAAATCGAACCCACGACCTACACTTAACATAATTAATTAGTTAAAATTAACACTGTCTCTGTTCGACATTCACTATTGGTAAGAGACAACCTAAGCATTGATTATTATTTGAAATTAAATGAAATAAAATGAATGAAAGGTTGCCTGGAAGAGATTGCTTTAAGCAATAAGGCCGCCCATTGTACCTACCTCCTAATACTTGATCGTATTAACAATTATGGTATTTTTTTGTTATTTTCTTTACTTATAAGTGGTGTACAATAACGAATATTCTATCTATCTATTTTAACTTACTTACATTTTTGAGTAGTTGTCTTAGACGAGTGCCAAGTGCATGATGGGTTAATAATAGTTTTAAATATGATTAACTAATTATAATTAATGCGTTATAAACATACCTATCATGTACTCATAGGTAATAATAATTTAGTTTTTTTTATTCTTTCATGAATTTGAGTAGTCAGTATTTTCATGCTTATATAAAATTTTTCGGCAGTAGTACCATATCTACCAAATTAAAAAAAAATATTATTTAAATATTTTAATAGTAATTGGAATATATAATACTATTTAGAAACATAAATGTTAAATATTATTTACATAATATTTATATACTTACTACTTAAAACTAAATACAAAATAAAATTAATATTTAATTATAACTGTGCAGGTATAATTTATTTATTTTTGTAGATGGCTGACTCATTGTTAAAATTCATAAACTCACTTAAACTCATACGGTGTTATTCCAGAACGAAGACTAAAGAAAGTCAAGGTTTACCTTGACCTTTTTTTTTATTTGAAGGGTATTGTCGCTTAGCGACTATGTAACCCTATTGTAATATACATCATCATATTACAACATCTATAAAAAAACCTATATTAAACATGAAATATAAAAAAAAACATGTTATCCATAAACCTTGACTTTCTGTAGTCTTCGTTCTGGAATAAGACTTAAAAGACAACCATGCAAGGCTATAAACCAATAATAGAGTACCACAATAGAATTTAAATAATTTAACTATTGAATAGTAACTTCATAAAAATACTTTTTTACTACGAGCTCCAAGTATACCGACATCGAGTTACGAATGAAACGTAAGTTACAATATGGATACGGTATCTTCGTGTACGATAAGTTCATAACGAACACCCGATTGATGATAGACTGAATACCCAAATGTAAAAGATCGGAGACAGGAGTGCATTCTATATGGGATCTATTACAGTGGTCGAATAGTCCAGCAGGAACATATCAGGCTGTATTAGGTAAAATGTTTATATTTTATAGACATAGTTTTTGAAGCCCTATCACTTATTTTGTTGTGATAGTGATTCATCGATGCATTCATTAACAGTCAGTAATTAAATCTTTTGAAACTGAAGCTTTCAAAGACCCTGAATGTGTTTAAAAAATACAAGTGAATATTCACACATACTAGACAAAAACACATCATCAGCAGCAGTTCAAAGTTAAGATACCGCATCCAATCACATCCATTTTTCTACCCAGACCCCTCACAGACACGATTTTCCGTTTCGCTACACACACAGCGATCTTCCATTCATTCTGCAGTGCTCCTCTATCGAGCTTCCTAGCCTTTATATACGGTTGTGACTGCCACCATCCGTCAGTATTTTCCGAAAAATCGCACAGTCAACACCCGAAATGTACAAAATATTACTCCTATCAGTGGCCCTGACCACTGTGTCAGCGAGGGATGACTTCGGAGCGAAGTACATCATGAGGGTGTTTGAAGACTGTCAAAAAACGGAAGGACTATTCCCTTGCTTGAAGAAAAAAGCTATTTTATTCTTTGATCGGGCAGCACGTATGGAATCCATACCCTTGATAGATGGTGTTGAAGTTGTAAGGACGTCCAATGAAGAGTTGCACTCTATAAGTGAAAATGAGATTGATGCGACATTACCAAGGAATCTGGCTGATAAGGACGAAGCGCTGACGGATATGCTTTGGGATCGTGTGGCAGCGTTTGCGAACTCAAGGACAATTCAACTGTCATTACCAAAGATGACAGGCGAGGATCTTAACAGAGGAGTCGAAGAAGGTAAGAATGGAATGTTTTCCTAAAAAAGTAACAATAACACTTTGCCAATGAAGCACTTTTGGAACTCTCTTTTGCCACTTAAATGTCGAATAACTTCCGTTATTATCTGATACTTAAACTTATCAAGTGTTTTATAGTGGCTCTATAGTGTTTGGTGAAATTTGATAAAGCATCTGAACTAAATGAAAGATAGCTATCTTTCACATAAATAACTATAGTTATAAAATCTTTAAATCTAATCTAAATATATAAAACTCTTTTGAAGCTGACTGATAATCAACGCACAGCCTAAACTGTAAGTCCTAGAGGTATGACATTTGGAAGGTAGTATCCTTGTATAGTGTAGGGGTGCACTAAGAAAGGAATTTTGAAAAGTCACTCTCTAAAGGGCCTAAAACGCGAGTAACGCCGCGGGCGACGGCTAGTTCTTTATATAGGTCTGAAACTCCATGTACTATCACATACTAACATGGTACCTAGTAATTTTGTATACCTAGTAAATAAATTCACTGAATTAATTAATGTTCTACTAGCAACATCCATAACCAGTGAGGTCGACATGAATATAGGTCACGCTCACGCATGACATACACACTACGCTGTATGTAACTCCATTCTAAGACTGAAATATTATCCCTTGTATGATTCAATATTTGTATAATCAGGATATTTACTAAAGTATTTATCAAAACAAACAAATACGCGGTCATTTTAAAAATAGACCATAAACAGTTCAGAGGACTATAACTTCAAACTGGAACGTCCATCCAGGAACGTATATGTTGAAGATAACGTTGACCAAAACGTGGTCTTTTTCAGGCTGCGGATGATGATGATGCTACTGCAATTGATAAGGAATACAGAAATATATTATTCAGAATACAAGCTCAACAATTTATTGAGATATTAACTATGTGTTCGCCTAGAAATAATAAGTAGGTGATTGTTCATCACCCACGTGTGAATTGTGCATCGGATCTGCATCCATCCGTTTGTTTATTGGATGATTTGTGACCGGTTGTTCGTTCATTGATAAAGTTGCATAACGTTGCTACTGCATAAGGTAATAGTACAATCATCAAAATAAAAACGTTTCTATAACGTTTTTAGTAATTTTTACTTTGTTAATCTTTAAACTGAAAGATTACTAACACTGCTATATGAAAAAGAAAATAGTAAAAATTTAAACATTAATAGGCTATGACCTATCATAAATAACTAATATACTTCCTCATATTATAATAATTATAAATCATACCTGCTTCTGTTTTAGCACACACGTTTTGAGATTTGTCATATTGTGCAACAATTAAAATTGATGTTAAATATATTACTGAAATTATATGTCGATATCATTATCTGGAGCTCAAACTTAACCCTCCACTTATTAGGTGCCTACGTAGTAAATAGTAAAGTAAGTTGTATTTAGGCTGATTTATATAATTTTAGTGTCAGGGGCCATTTTTTATCCATGAACCAATGAACGGGATATTGTAGTGCTTGGTCTATTCGGCCTTCTTTCACACACAATTTCTCTCACTTCTTAGTTGTCGAAAGCATCAATTACATGAGCCATATAATAACCGTTTCATTGTTTTATTCCCTTTATACAGCCGTAGAATGGTAATAAATTCAAATTACTGCTAACCATATACTTCATACAACTCATACAGACATTACACACATAAAATGATGTACGTCTTTAAATCCAATGATTATGCAAATTTTATTGCAGTTTTAATGTGAATACTGCATCTAGCATTAATAATGCTTTAAATTAAAACATCGTTTTCAAAATTGGTACCATAAAACTAATGAAATTAATTATTCTAGTCCAAGAATTAGATAAGTATTTGAAATAAAATGATTGACGAAGCTCAGTCAACTTGCTATCAAAAATTTCCAATAAATTTTGATAAATTTTGGTTGATTGTTTTTCTAAATATTCATGAATAATTATTAATAAAAATTATAAACTATTTAAAATTTTGTGTCTTAAATTACAGAATAAATGCATTTACAAAAATACTTATTGTTATCAAGATTGGCATACTTGTGCAACCCTTTTCACAGTTAATGATTTTCTATTTCTGTCAAATTACTTGCATAGTGTACATTATAGTCCATCAATCGCCACTGAAGAAGAAATTACAATGCCCTTTCTCCAAATTTTTGACTATTGAAGCAAGAACACAGAAGAAATAATAGTACTTTCATAGAAATTTCTCTATAATGTCAATAATATTTATTTGAGACACGTACGCAAACACATAACAGTAAATTTAGTTACTAACAAATTAGGTACCTATCTTTAAAAATCTGAAGATTTATTAATTTATTGAGGGCTAATACAATTATTAACGATAACTGCAATATAAATTCACACTAAATTTTATCTGCATAAGATACAATTTAGTTGTGTAAAAACAGAAGTTTTACATTGAAAGTTGTCTTGGATTGACACAGGGCTCGAGAACTCTGACCTACCACGATTCACGACTAGGAATAACAGCTTCCCTTCAGTGTTTACTTTCTCTTGTTATTATAATTTGTCTAGTGGATTATAGGAGTCAACCTGTCCTTACTAAAATAATTCTAACTACAATTTTTATTGTAAGGAACCCGATGAATTTTTCAACCTAGTATTTAGGGTTAAAATATACTTACCAGAACGAACTGTAAGTTACTAATTGGCAATATGATTATATTTTGTTTTAACTTTTTATTCTTCTTTGTAGGTCGAAAGAAATTGAAGAAACCTTTGAAAAAAATTAAAAAAAAACTTGGTGGGTAAACTGAAAGTTTTCACGTTTCCAAATTTGGGTTTATTTTGGGATATTGGAATATGGGCGGGCGCTTGTACTTGGTTTATTAGTTGGTCTTCTGTTTATTATGTTTATGTATGTTTATTTTTCTTTCACATGTTTTGTACAGCCCTTTGCCTATCTTTCTCTCTTTATATGTATTTAGATTTCTTCTCAACGCCGCATTTTATGTAGATTCCACCATTGCATCTGGTATTTCTGAGAAAAAAATTAGCGAAAATAAGGAACAAAAATCAAATTTTCTAAATAAAACAATTAAATAACTACTTATGTAACTAAGTTTACAATAAATAAACAGAGAAAAAAGTCATGAATATAGCAAAAATTTATTATATTTTACCCCATAAAGGCCTATTAGAAAACAGCTATAACTATAGCTTCAAAATGGCCATACAATTTAACGGATCTCAATAATGACACAGTTTGTGGTTTCTCTATAATGTACCACTAAAGAATATGGATGTAATATAAAATAGTGTGAAAATAACGATGAAGAAAACGGTGCTTTATACAATATTTTTTATATACTTTCACTTTATAAAAATTATATACAAATGTTTAAAAAAATAAACAAATTATATACTTAGTTGAATTAAATAATTAATGATTCTCGATAATAAATAGGAAGTAAGAAAGTAATTAGAATACTACACACCGCTTCAGTAATTACTTATAGGAAATAGACCAACACACACTCAGGAATTCAATTGTGGTCACTAATTAACAATAATTTACCGGTTTACTCTTTTTATTCATGCAAACGATTTTTCCTGTTACTTTGTTTTAGCTATTAAGATACGAAGACCGTTTTGTTACGACCGTAATTTTAACCAAAGCTGCGTCAAAAGTTATATTTTTATTTTCACAAATAATATTAGCTAAATAAAATTTATAACAGATCATATTTTGATATGTAATAATTTAAAAAATATCAAATTTAAAATTATGAAAATATATCAAAAAGATTCTATTCACGCTACAAAATAATAGTCACTGCTTTTAATATCGACAGGTTAGGACAAGTACTATTTATTTCTTCTGTGACAGTGCTGTTTAAGGAAAAATTTGGAGTATTTTGTAATTTAATAGCAAATAGTCTGTCCTTATCCAATTAATTTGCTTTAAAAAAATTATACAACTGTTTTTAAAGCTGGGTATTAGGTAAATTTTGTATGGGTTTTCTAATGAGTTAATAATTTACAGTGGGCTTATATATTAGATTTTTGGTACTGCTAATATTATCTAGGTGGCTGGGAGTTTAAGCTCAGAAATACTCGGTAACGAGAGAGCTAAACTTTTAAGCATGACGATCGTAGAAATTATCTTTCGAAGAAAGGCGAATTCATGAAATTGAATGACGAAATTGACAACGGTAGTCATGCTAAAGAAACTGTAGAAGTATACTCAAAAGTGCTTTTAGATTTATGTAGTACAGCTTTTTATTTTAATTATTTGTATACAGAAAAATAGGTAGGAGTTTCATTTATCTTGTTCGAATTACTAGCAGAGGATTTTTTGCCTTACCCTCTAATAAATGCTAAATCTATTGACAGTGCAAATAATTTTTTGAATGATGATTTGAAAAAATATTCGAACAAGATTTGAAAGAATAAAAAAGGATTTAAACTTTTTGATCCCTTTACTAATATAACATTTCACGCCAATTTCAGGTCGAGGTAAAATGAAGAAGATGATGTCAATGGTGATGATGGGCGGTGCGATGAAGATGATTGCAATGATGCCGTTGGCCATAGCTGGGCTTTTCATTTTAGCTGGGAAGGCTCTGATCACTGCTAAGGTAAATATTGATAACTTTACTGAAATCACTGCTACGAGTCCAACGAATATCGTAACGAAAACTTTCAAATGATTTTTATAGAAGTAAAACTAAGAAAAAGCATTACAAATAATAGGTTTTAAAAATGTAGATAACTCAAAGATGTCTAGAAGATTATTTATCATCAATATATATAAAACTCTTTTGAAGCTGACAGAGAATCAACGCACAGCCTAAACCATAAGTCCTAAAGGTATGAAATTTGGAGGGTAGTATCCTTATATAGTGTAGGGGCGCACTAAGAAAGGAATTTTGAAACGTCACACTCTAAAGGGTAGAACGCGAGCAACGCCGCGGGCGACGGCTAGTAAACTATGTAGACCCTTGGATCATTAGACGATTATGATCTGTTATAACTAAAATTACCGCAGTATAAGACACCTAATTTTTACCTCTAAATGATAGGTTCCCAAACTGAACTGCCAGAAATATTAATCCAAACAAATCTAAGACTAAAAACATTGCTCCATTTGCTCCCAGACTTTCAAAGAAAATCCATGATACTATTCTTGTACGCTTTCACGTTCAATTCTCATGATCATCACAATTTGGCTGTAATCGTGTAATCACTGGACATTTTGTAGCTTTACAAATTCTGATGTTTTGGTATGATGGTCAGCGAAAGTACGCGTGATAAATCCTACTCAAATTTGCACTTTTTGTATGCTTTGCACATCAAAATGTAAGCTTGTTACTCGACGTATGAAGATTTTCAGATAGATTAATAACAGAGAACTGTTCAATTTGTTTCTATTTTCTTCATAGTTAACTATTTGTTATATACTGGTGAACCATGCAGTCTTCTATTTCTCACAGTAATCATTCCACAATTACTTTTAAAGAGTATCATCTCAATATCTGAGCCAGTGAACTTGCCTGAATAAATCAAGTAAAAAACGTATAATCAATAGTGTTACTTCGCTACAAGCCCAACCTTCGTTCATTGTGACAAACTCACATAGAACCATGGGAATGATTTTGTTTGCGTTGACAACAGCTGTGAGAGCTTCTGCTTTGAATTCTGACACGATAACTTGGTTTACATCGTCAGTTTTCTTAGGGCCATTGTCGATTGCAGTGCTGTGAATGCTGCATTCTATAACAGATTTGCGGCGTTCTAAATTGTTTTGTTCTATGTTTAAAATGCCTTGCTTATTATAAAGGTCACAATATAAATAACAGTCTATTGGGTATCTATCAATTATTAAATTTCAAACTTTTTAGTCTTTTGAGGTGAAAGGGTGAAACAACAAAATTGAGACGACATTATGAGAGCTGAGACATTTTCAAATGTTTGGTAGACAATGAACTTTGGATTTCAGATTATCTCAGCTTTCATCAAAATTGCAGGCACGTTTTGAATCCTAACGACTTAATAGCTAACACTCCCATTCCCTAACCTAGAAATTGACGAGAATTTTTCTTCATTAGTGTTTTTATTTATCTATGTTAGTATGAAGTTATGATTATTATTTATCTATGTTAGTAATTAATAGTTTATTTTACTGATATCAGAAGAATCATGATGTACATTTACAATGTTGTAAAAGAGTCGGATTGTGATGACACAAATGCAAGATAGTACCTTCATCTTTCCGCTAAACTTTAAGTACTAGGATTATAATCTGTGGTTAATGTCAAGGTATTACGGTAGTATCTGCAAAAAAAGTCAGTAAAGAGCAATTTTTTGAAATATAGGATATAAAAAACTTGGAAATTAAAATTTTGAAAATCTCCTCCAGCTTGTAAATTTTTTGATATATGAAACGCAGAATAGTTCAGATGATCTTATTGCCTCAAAAAATGCTAAGAAATCTTATGAACGTATGGATCCAATTTCATTTTCCATCTGAAAACCACATTATTTTAATACAATGCTATAAGAAAAAGCTAAATTTAAAGCTTCAAGTTTTTTTGCAAGAGGACTGATACCTAAATAAAATCTCGCGAGCATAATATTTTCTTCATGTCAAAAGTAGTCCGAGGATTCAAAGCCACGATCTTCCTTTTCCTACGGAGATGCATGTGATAATGTAGGGATTTTCCCATACAAAAATTAATGTAGACGCAAATATGGCAAGCCAAATAGCCTAAGACAGGAACAATATAAAATGCATCGACTACTTAGACTTTAGATCACAAAAATATGTCACTGCTTTTGGGGTCATAATCAGGGGTGAGAAGGGGGGGCTGAACTGTTTTTTTCTTTAGTTATAGCTATTCCTTGCTAGTCACTTTGAGTCACGAATACGAATTCAACAGTCCCCTAGTGGGATAGAGACAGGAAGAAGAAGAAGAAGTCCCCAAATGTATGTCAAACTGTTGGCTTCTACTGCATCATGACATTTCAGATTTTTTTCGACCAAAAAATGATTTTTAGTTTTTATTGTTTTTAACTGATTTTCTAATTTTTGTTTAGATCAAAATTATGTTAATGCTGAACATTGTGCAGTGTTATTGCTCACGATATTGTGCGAGTTTTGATAAATAGTTTCAGATATTTTGTATCTTCAGAAATGTTGAGAAGCGAGCGAGCGAGATGTTGTTTTTTTTTTTTTAAACACAACGTCTTCGAGTCCCAAACTAAGAAAAGCTTGTACGATGGAAACTAGATGGCTGATAGAATACATACATACATTTTTTTTTGTAAATACATACTTATAATACATAAGTTTGTTACATAAGTATGTTTGATGCTTGTCAGCATTTTAAAACATAGTTTTTTTGTATTCAGCGCTTTATTTACCAACGGTACCGCCCTAAGCGACTTCCCATTACAGGTAGAAAGGAACAACGTTCTGTTTTAGATCTGGTACTTCTAAATCACGACTCAGCTTTCCTTTGTAACGCAAATCTCGACAATTCGCATGCTGAAGGTTAAATCTCCTAATATTTATTACATCATTAAGAATATTATCAAAGTTACGGAAATTTAAATTAACATAAGAAATAAGTACAATCTTACAATTCCTTTATACATATTTAATTTTTTTATATAACTTCAGGCAAAGTCACGCCTGAATCAATTTACTAATAAAGTTACAAACTTTGAATGATTACTATGAAATCCCAACAAAATCCTCATCATTTGCACTAAAGTTTACTAAGAGAATTATCCTTCTATTCGGAATAAAGACAGATTTAACAAAAGGGTTCATGAGTTTCGCATTTTAGGATTGAAAACTTGTAAAATGAATGTTCTTTGACCCATTAAGTATTGCCAATCACCATCTCGTGGAAGAGGGCCAGTAGGATGGTATACTTACTATAGATTGTTTGAAGGTAGTTGGGTTCAGTTCCCGAGTTACTTGAAAATCTGTGTTATGAAGCTTGTGATTTTTGCTAAATAGGTACTTATTTTTTTATACTTGTATTAAAATGTAGGATTTTGGGTTTTTGTAAGTTACATTTTCTCCAAACTACAATGAAATGCACCTTTTACACACTCGCGTTTGACGACTGTAGCGCCACCTATGAAACCATGACCGCATTTCATCGTTCTTCTTCTTCTTCTTTTAAACCTATAATTATGGCCTTTGTCCGTCATTTCGACAGACAATTTTGCCAGTGTCAAGTGATGAATTTGAAATAATATAAGTCAAGTCAAATGGTGGATTTTCTCTTCAAAACCTGAAACGAATTTTCAGATTCAGAGAAACCACTTTACACACATTTATTCTTACCTATGGCTCACACTTTATGTTACGACCTAAGTATTATTGGTTAAAATTCCACCAAAATTAAACAACAATACTCACAATAACACAAGATTAACTATTAAAATAAAAGTGCTATGTGTCGTTTCAAAAAATGTCAAAACTCAAATCACTTCATGACACTAGCATTCTTCTTCTTTTGTTGCTATGGCTGTTCGGTGGCTAGGGCTGCCACGAATTTGCCAATGTCAGTGTTTTTTGGCGTTTACTGGTTTACTAATCTTTTAACAAAGTAGCGAACTCGACACTGGCAGAATGGTGACAACTAGCCACAAACCAAGAAATTGAAGTTGGTTCTTATTTTTTTTATAGTGACATTTGACATTTCAGTACTCATCAATACGATTTTGTAAAATATTTCGAAAGATAACTGAACTAAAATTCAATAGAAGAAGTTCATTTTCCAAGTAAACCTGAATATCTACCATGCCTGGAAAACCATGCGAGTTAAGTATCCTGTTATACTTACTAGTAAAATTTAGTGATTAATATTGAGCTTACGATGACAAAATATGTAAGTAATCTCATCCCCTCAGCTCATCTTTTTTTCACAAAACCAGCAAACAGCAGTAAAAGAAAATCATTACCAACTTTTATATCTAAAAAATAAACCATGATAAATGATAAATATACTCTCAGTAGCTTTCTTAGTCAATTTTGACTGATTATCTAGATAGATAGATTATTCTTTATTGCACACCAAGAAAAGAAGAAAAACAATACCTAAAAGAGAAATATGTTTTAAGTATGAGGTACAATGGGCGATCTTATCGCTATAAGCGATCTCTTCCAGACAACCTTTGGATGGACAGAAGCATGTCGATTAGTAAAAGTAAATACTTACATCAAAAATGTTAATAATTTATCAGTAATACCTATACCTACTCGTATAATATACATAATACATAAATATTATCTAGGTTAAGAGACATTCTGCGAGGTCACTAATTCGATGGGTGATCACATGATCACTAGTGATATTTACATCTGAGTGCTTCTGTGCTTCTGAGGGTACGTGAAACTGTCTTCACGGCAGTCGTTGGAGGCCTAAAAACTTCGTCATTAAAGTTAGCTGCTAATTCTTCCAGACGGAAGAGATCGCTTTTAGCGATAAGGCCAATAGCTTTATATGTACTCAATAGCTTTAACAGTTTTTTCTTATATTCTATTTCTTTGTGTACATTAAGATCTTTACGTCTCAGAGTAATGGACGCAGTGCATTGCCTTAGGGCACGTCCTCATTGAACTTGCTCTGTGAGGTAATGCATTGTTATAGGCAGAAGTTACCACTTAACATCAGGTGAGCTATCAGCTTGTTCCATTACTTTTATCATAAAAAAAATAAAAAAATAAAAAGTGTTTAGCTATCTACCTATCATACGAACTTACTACTTACCTACCATCTAAAAACCTAGTTTCCTAGTTTAATGATCCCATGGTCCCAATGGCAATGCCATCCGATCCATTAACATCGTTTACACATTCATCAAGTAAAATGAAGACAAGAAACAATAATGAGAATCTGATGTGATCTGTTTTTTGTTGAAAGGTCAGGTTTGTGGGATATGGAGCAAGCTAAATAGTGCAATGAATTGTTTACATGGTAAGATCGATACGATGCGTTGGTTAAGGAGAAAATATAACAAATAGCTAAGAAAATACGTTCAATATTCAAGATACTACTACAATTTGGTCTTGATAGAAAGCTCATAAAACTTATTCACTCCTTTTGGGTATCATACTTTTTTGTACCTACACTTGCTTAGTGTCTAATAAATACAATGAGTTAAGGCTGTCTACATTGGCAATAAATCAATACCTATATATAAAACTCTTTTGAAGCTGACAGAGAATCAACGCACAGCCTAAACTATAAGTCTTAGAGGTATGAAATTTGGAAGGTAGGTTCCTTATATAGTGTAGGGGCGCAGTAAGAAAGGAATTTTGAAAAGTCACACTCTAACGCGAGCAACGCCGCGGGAGACGGCTAGTAATTTATAAGTTTAAAAAACTGAAAAAAATCGACTTCAATTTGATGCGCCATGGTGATGATGGTGATGATAGCAGTTCATTGGGACTGTGTTGGAAAAATATGAATTGAGAACCTCCTCCTTTTTTGAAGTCTGTTAAAAACTATCCTCACTATCCATAACTTTTAATTTTATAAAAACCATATTTATGTCATCATCATCATCATCATCATCCACAGCCCGACCTTACCCACTGCTGGGCATAGGCCTCCCCAAGTTTGTGCCATCCACCGCGGTCCTGTGCTAGTCTCTCCCATTTACGGCCTGCTATTTTGACGATGTCGTCTGCCCATATTTATGTAGGTAATTTTATTTTACAAAAATGTCCGGTTCTTGGCAAGTCTAGTCAATTTTTTAATTTACGACTGATTATGGTTTCATTAGTCTTTATATAGGTTTGCAAAGACCACAAGAAACTCACAGACCAATCATTTTTAATCAAACGTTTATTTATTTTCTATGATCTTCTATATTAAATTTAATGCAATAATTAATGATTTTCACACAATTATCACCTTTTACTACCACGTTTATTTTAATGATTTTCATTATGATGATTAACGGCAGCCACTTGCTAACAATAATGACATTTCCACCTTATTACATGTTACTCAGAAGACAATTTTATGAATGCTACGTAAGTACTTTCTTATGATCTCTGACACAGACGTTGCTTTCTACAGTTTCAACAAGATTCGTGCTCGTAGTTAAATCCTCCTAATCTTAAGACACATCAGCAAAAGCGAGAAAATCTGACAGAGTTATTATACCTAGTTATACTAGCCGTCGCCCGCGGCGTTGCTCGCGTTCTAGACCCTTTAAAGTGTGACTTTTCAAAATTCCTTTCTTAGTGCACCCCTACACTATATAAGGATACTACCCTTCAAATTTCATACCTCTAGGACTTATAGTTTAGGCTGTGCTTTGATTCTCTGTCAGCTTCAAAAGAGTTTTATATATATTGATATATTATAAATAACCTATATATAGTGCATTGCCTTACAGGGCACGTCCTCATTGGACTTGCTCTGTGAGGTAATGCATTGTTATAGGCAGAAGTTACTACTTAACATCAGGTGAGCTATTAGCTTGTTCCATTACTTATATCATAAAAATAAAATAAGTTATTGTCAGAACTGAAACTGCAAAGAAATGGTGCGTTTGGAAAATTTTCTCACATAAAGGTTATCAGAAGAAGTAACTAAATCTTCTAAATATATAACACTTTTTTGAAGCTGACTGAGAATCAACGCACAGCCTAAACTATAAGTCCTAGAGGTATGAAATTTAGAGGGTAGTATCGTTGTAGTGTAGGGGTGCACTTAAGAAAGGAATTTTGAAGAGTCGCACCCCAATTTTATAACATAAGTATTGTGTAACATATTTAAAGTTATCTAAAATTTGCACCAATTTATTGGTGAAAATTAAATGTGAGAAATTATTTCCAAAAAAAAATCATTTTTTGAATAATATTAGACAGAGTGCGACATTACATTTTAAAGCAATATGATCTCTTTCAGTTTCGTTCAAGCTCTCGATATATTTGATATGGGCCGAGGCCATGGACCTTCAAATGGCTCAAGGCCAAGTTGGAAAGTTACGTCATTGGATTTTATAATATTTATAGCGGACGAATATAACTTTGGTATAATATTTGATTGAAACTAACCGAATCGTCACAACAAAAATGATTAAAATCAAAAGTGACAATTGGGACAATTTTGTCCGTATATTTTGTCCGAATCGTCACTAAGTCAATTTAATTTAACAACAATATTTATCTGCCATACAGATAAACAACTCTTGCTCTCCGGATAAGTTATGTAGATGTTGACTACCTATTACCTATCATGAGAGTAAATTTTTTTTTTGACTAAACTCGTCCCACTTCTGGGCAAAGGTCTCCCCTAAAGACTTCCAATACTCCTTATCTCAAGCTTCCTCCCACCATTTTCTATAAAAAAAATAGTAAGCAATAATTATTTATTATAATATTAGACTACCTACCTACTAATTATAATTATAAATTTATCTTTGCCACAATGCTAGTTCTTGTGTAGAATGGGTTTAACATTATCCCAGTCTGGTTTGTATGTAGGAAACTTAATATTCAGTCTGCATAGTAAAGACAATACAACTGAATTATCATCTCTATTATAAAGGCGGTAAGGGCTACAATTCTAAATTAATAAAGCTCAGTCAAATGAATTGATTTTGAGCTATATTTCAGTGAGAATAATGACTATTGTCGTTTGTGTCGTGTTGGAATTTAATATGTGGTAAACGACCTTCGGTAGACCATTTCCACTTCATTCGCTTCGCTTGCGCATTTTGATAAAGTTCAGTGTTTCCGTATATCCATTAATTTCCTAAAATAATGGTAAAATAAACAAATCAAAATATTCTCTGCTTTAACTTTGAAGTTTACAAAAATTTTTTTTAACTTAGATTAATATAACATAAGAGTATTATGATTCGTTAGTAAAAATAATATGTAAATGATGAATTAAGATGGACAAATGAAGTAAAAACAATTAATAGTTTAAAAAATAAAATATTCAAAATAAATTCTAGAAAGTAATACTTTTAATAATCAATAATATTTTTGTAAAATGACGGCAGTATCTCATAAAACCTACTGCTAAAAGTTACTAAAAAAATAATCTCTTTTATTGACCATTTATTAAATTTTTATTTGCTAAATAACGTATCGATTTCCAAACACCAATCTGATACGCTTACAAACAATCGATTTGTTTTAAATACCAACCCAAAACTTGCCTTGCTGGTAACACCAAGTTACTCCACGCAGTCATCTCACCACCACGGTACCAGCCACACGAATTATTTTCTCCAGTATAACTACTAGGAATATTGAAGAATAATCAGAAGAAATGAACAGTTTTGTCGGTCTAAGTAAATCTCGTGCGGCTCGTTTGTCAGTATCAAGCCGTACTAGATTTACTTGGACTGATGGACTGACGTTGACTGATCGAGTTTTAGCGGGGAACATGTGCTATGGTTTGTTGATTGTAATGTGTATTTTTCGATAGGATTTGATTTGTTTGATGTAGTTTTGCATAGGATTTTTTTTCATGTATAAAAAACATTGCATAAATTCCTTAATTTTCTTAAGCACTACCACTTGGCACTGCTAGTAGAGTGAAGGGATTTAACTTCCCCGTAAACCTACTGGTAGTGCTACGGGTAAAAGTACATTTCCAGTGACACTACTTCACTCTCACGTAGGTATTCCGTCCTTGGTAGACAATGGAAAAATACGTGACCTATTTTGTAATGATCAATTTTGTAATCATTCCTTTTAAAAAAATTACACTGACTTGCTTACTTTAGTTTGGCATTGTTCTTATGGCCCTTGATCATTTTGATTCGTATCAAATTGCTTAACCAGAACCAGTTTAAGACATTCACTTACATGATAGTATTATGTCCCAATAACGTTTTATCTCGTATTTTTGTAAACAGCTGAATGTTTGCAGCTCTACTAGATCGTATCTTTATTACCACATAACTATATTTGTTCACCATCATCATCATCATCAACCTATATCGGTCCACTGCTGGACGTAGGTCTCTCCCAAGACGCGCCACTGAGCCCGGTCTTCGGCTCTTCTCGTCCAGTGTTTGCCAGCTACATGTCTCAGATCGTCACCCCACCTAGCCGGAGGGCGTCCTACACTACGCTTGCCTAAACGTGGTCTCCACTATATTTGTTACTAGGTACTTATAAATTTGTATGTTGGTAGTATGACCGTAACACAAAGTACACAGTAGTGGCTGAGTTAGTAACCAATTTGAACCGGTAAAATGGTAAAAATAAACACATAAAGATGAAAGAAAGAAAGAAAGACAGAAAGAAAATACATTTATTTATGACACACAAACGGGCACAAACATGAAATACACAGAGTAAGTAAAACACAAAGACAACATAATCTCCCTGCACTGCCCATCTAATGGCCACAAATAGGCGTGTAAATATGTACTAATTTTATCCTCAAACATGTTATTACTTGTTGAAAAATATATTTAATCAATTGTTTGAAATGAAAGGGCAATGGCCTAGTTTTCTTATCAATCTCGAAATAGTTTTGTACCAACATCAGAGTATTTTTTTTACAAAATATTATTTCATTTTAGATCATTTGTAATTTTTCTACACATTTCAAATCTAAAACCCATAAATAGAGGTCCAGATTTTAAATTGGTCTGGTTTTGATTCTGGGCGATTTTCTATGGAGCTTGCTTGCACCGTGATCTAAAAATAGTTTCTTATAATTATTGCTTACTAGGTGCCGCCCGCGACTTCGTTCGCGTCCCGTTGGATCCCGTTAATTTTTCGGGATAAAAAGTATCCTATGTGTTAATCCAGGTCACGGACAATTATATATCTCAAGTTTCATCCAAATCGGATCAGTAGTTTTTGCGTGAAAGAGTAACAAACATCCATCCATACTCACAAACTTTCGCGTTTATAAGAACTAGAGTTTATTTTGTTCCGGCAATGGTTCGGGACTCCGGAACCATTTAATGCTGCCACTTTTACTTATTTCTGCTACTACGTCAGCTGATACTTAATCTACCTTAATCTTTTTCAGATAGCGCTCCTCCTTGCCGGCATCATGGTCCTCAAGAAGTTGATGGGCGCCAAGGGCGGTGGCAGCAGCGGCGGCGGCCACGGTGGTGGTAGCAGCTACGGTGGTGGCGGCCACAGCGACAGCGGATGGCAGTCAGGAGGCAGCAGCAGTGGTTGGGAGCGGAGATCGTATGACGCATCTGATTTAGCTTATAACGCTTATAAGCAGGTTTAGATGCCAAATATGTTAATAAAAAATCAAACAATAGAATCTTGATCATCATCTCTTTCTCTCTTGGACGAATTGTGTGTTAATTCGTCCTTGTAATCTCTCCATCATATTTCAATCTTCTTTTAGATTCTTTTTTTTCAAATTATTTGTTTGATTTTTAATTTCTTAGGTTTAATTAATTTTAAGGTTGCATACACACCGAGACTATCGTTATAACCTCGGGTTAACTTGACGTTTTCCTGTTTGGGTTAACTCGAGGGAAATGATAACCTTGGTTAACTTTGGGTCGGTTAATTAGAAAAACTCTACTACTGATAAGTAGAATTTTATTTGTAAGGTTCAAAGAGATTTATAAATAAGTTTTATATATTAGAAATTTTTACGTAATTATTTATTTTTGATAGGTTTTTATATAATTTAAATGGCATCTTTACCTGATTGGTCTATTTTCAAGACTTTAAAAAATTCTAGGTAGCAATTTGAAATTACTATTTTGATATTATTGTCACATTTTATTTCATGTTATTTCTAACTCGTTTTTTCATTTAAAAAACTTTAATTCTTTATCCATAAATTATGTTTTTCTTCAATATTTTCTTTAAAACCTCGCTGCTGAGCAATTCCTATCATTATCATATCATAATCATGATTTACAAAATATTTACTCATGTACCTACTCTTTTGTCTTATTTCTAAGCTTTATCTTCATAATTTATTTAATTCACTTTACATGTAGTTCATTTTGTTCTTTATTTTCTAAACTTCTATTCACCTTTGGTTTTTTCTGTGATAAATATCTGCAATACTTACTCTATATTTAATAATTTCACTTTCAGTCATAATATTTGTATTTGTACAATATTATAAAAATACTCTTAATTTTTAACAAGGATTTATAAATTAGATTATGAGAAAAAAAAACTATAATATTATAATTACTTGCTTTTTAAGTTGAGTTAAACTAAAATTGAAAAGTATTGATCTGTAAGTGCTTAATTTATTTTACTTTAAGTTTCGTGAATTAATATTTGGCTACTATTTAAGTTTGGTGATTGACTTGAGAACTAGAGTTAAATTATGATTTTTTAAGTTAATTTATTTAATTATTGTTCATGGTGAACAATTATTGATTGGTACTTTTTATAAAAAGGATTTATTTATTCAACTTGTAAATTTATTGTATAAAATAAGTTATTTATTTTTACGTAACGACTTTGTGCCTGACTACTTTGATAATAAAAGTGAAAATAAAAATGTTTACTGAAGTTTTAGAGTTTCCTATCGTAGCTATCATTACCTAATACCCGTGTATCAAATAATTTTATTCTTTTTTTTTTATGGTAAATGTAATGGAACAAGCTGATAGCTCACCTGATGTTAAGTAGTAACTTCTGCCTATAACAATGCATTACCTCACAGAGCAAGTCCAATGAGGACGTGCCTTGTAAGGCAATGCACTGCGTCCATCACTCTGAGACGTAAATATCATGAAGTCTCATGTGCCTGTAATTACACCGGCACCCTTACCCTTCAAACCAGAACACAGCAATGCGAGCATCGCTGCTTGATCATTAATTCTTAAATAAATATTCCTGGTTATTTCTATAGGTAGTCTTAAAGTAAGCAAAGCTAAATAGAATGATTAAATATTTTTTTTCATTAAATATTAAATATTTATAAATACATAGTAAATCCCAGAAATATGTAGAACTATCCAGAAATAACCATGTTTGCCACATACGTGTTCTCGATGAGGAAAGAACCCACGACCCACAGCACGGAAGGCAGAGCGATTACCGACTGAGTTAGGACGAGTTCGTAGCCAACTCTGGTGACAGGAGGCACGTAAGCGCTCAGATGTAAATGCCACTACCGGTCACCCACCCAAATAGTGACCGCGCAGTTGATAAATCATTTACCCGCCGCCTAGCCAGGGTATTCAAGTCTAGAATTTAGTGTTCTTAATTCTCCTCAAATCACCTAAGAGTATTTAAATCTACTAAAGGCGAATTAGCCCTGGTGAATTAAGTCAAAAGTAAAATAAAATATTTTTGGTTGCCTATTTAATTGCAAACTTAACTTAGTCAGACTATAGTCACAGAATAGATAATAGAAGATGCTTACCTACTGATATAGTAATGCTGATTCTCAGAGCCATCTATGCAAAGCTATTTGAACCTATTCGCTAGTTTTGTTTTCCAACTGGGAACCGCAAGTTGCTAAAGATTATGAAGAAAAGAAGTACCCATCTATATACTCTTTGTTAAATTATGAACAGGTTAGTTAGGTACCTGTGAGTGATATTAGAAGAAGGAGAATAAGAATAATTTTATTAATACAAATACAAAGAAAAATTAAATAATAACAACAAGATAGTGTAGGTAGGTACTTAATTAGACACAATAAATACATAAATCAAAAGATGTATTATTTTTATTAAGATTTAGATTATGATTTATAAGCCTATTACTTACGCTAGTAAAATAAAATATTGACTTGACTTCTTGGTTTGTGGCTTTTGTGGCTAGTGGTCACAATTCTGCCAGTGTCGAGTTCGCTAATGCTAGTGTCTTAAACACATAGCACGTGTTATTGTGGGTATTGTTGTTTAATTTTGGTGGAATTTTAACCAATAATACTTAGGTCGTAACATAAAGTGTGAGCCATTGGAATAAATGTGTGTAAAGTGATTTTTCTGAATGTGAAAATTCGTGTTAGGTTTTGAAGAGAAAACCCACCATTTTCTTTTCAAAACAAACGACAGCCGACTTGACTAATGACTTGACTTAACTTATTTATAACAATTTTGACACTTGACATTGGCAAAATTGTCTGTCGAAATGACGGACACAGGCCATTACTGAAGAGAAGAAGAAGAAACAGGAGGGGAGTGCGGATAGGAATTTGGTCAGTGTACAGAGGGAGGTACAACCAAAATTTTGACAATTAGATTGATCTAAGACAAGAGACAGTACAACGCTAATTTATTATGGTTTCAAAAATAATAATAAACCACTTTCATAATTTAATCTTATTAATATGGATAAACTTACATAATATATAATTAATCAAAGGTGAAAAGGTTTGAGAAAGGAGACATTTAAAAGAAAAAGGACGGGGAAATTCAAGAGGAAGGATATCGTAAAGAGATTGGCGAAGTTTCGGACAGTTAAAATATATGTGATTGACGTTTCAAAATATTCGAGCAAACTTCATTATCTAGTGACTTTTCATAATGTCACTTTTAAACCCCTGCCGAAAAACGGAAGGGGTGTTATAAGTTTTATGGCGTTGTATGGCTCTCTGTTAGTCCATGCCCTCACAGGTCATGAAGTAGGGCGTTTTTTTTTAAGAACGCTAGTAAATCGAACCTAATTCTTTGCTATGTTCTTAATTAAAGCAATATAAGTGTTGAGCGACCTGAGCCCGTAGTCTTAGTTTTGTTATGTTGATTTGCGACAAGCGAGAATCGAGAAACTTGCAGTGTTTGTATGGAGAAAAATAGTTTGCAAATCTCCCATTAGAGGTATCGGATTTTTATTCAAAATATCTCGCAAGTAGCTTCTCGATATGCGTTTCGATCAACTAAACAAAACAGACTACGGGCTCAGGTGTCAGAGCAACCAGAAATGGCGGTGCACCAGACATTTCATCAGACCACCGCTCTGAATGGAGAGCTGCTATCCACAGGACATTGGAAGGGAATCACGATCATCAAAAATGAGGGACGAATTATGGAGCAGAAGTCTTCTTGCTCGCCAAGTGCCCAGCCCATCTCCACTTAAGCCTCAAAACCATGTCATTATTTTATTTCCTTTATTCATTTAGGCCTTCTGCACACTTGACGGAAATTCCGTCGTGGACCTTTCCCGACGGAACGTCAATACATGTAATTGCATATAAATTACAAATAGCGGGCACACTACGCGGAAGATCGGTCGTCCGTCGCGGACGATCGTATGGTGCCGGATTGACTCCCACGGAAGTTCAGCGACGGAATTTCCGTCAAGTGTGCCGAAGGCCTTATTTTTTAATTCATGTAATAGGTAAATCCATCATCATCATCATCATCATCATCAACCTATATTGGTCCACTGCTGGACGTCGGTCTCTCCCAAGACGCGCCACTGAGCCCGGTCTTCGGCTCTTCTCATCCAGTGTTTGCCAGCTACATGTCTCAGATCGTCACCCCACACAGACAGAGAACCAAGGTGTTCGACATAGCTCAGAGGATTAGTAAGCTGAAGTGGCAGTGGGCCGGCCATGTTTGCCGCAGGTAAATCCATTTCAATAAAAATAAAAATAAATGTCAATAATCTTCTATTAACATAGTTTTGTGACCTTTGCCCAGCAGTGTACAGCATTGAAAAATTGGTAGGTGGTGATCATAACGAAAACTAGTTAGCATTGTAAAAAGTGGTTAATGTTTGTCAGAAATTGAGAAGTATTGAGTAGTAGGAAGACTGGTAGACAATGCTCTTAGCATTAAGTCCTCCTAGCACTACTTGTTTGTGTGAAATTTTTAAATAAATAAATAAGTGTTTTTAAAGGGGTAAGTGCAATTGGATCACAAATTCCGCTTTTCTAATACAATTTACGTACATACAGCTAAATGCAATACCAATTAGCGAATTGGAAGTAAAATATTTCCGGCTTCGTGCGTCTTGCTTAACTGCGTCCAATGGTTTGTATTTAACTGTTATTCTATAAGTGAGTCATGCCTTTTGATCTGATAAAATATTCATTATGTGATCGCAAAAACGTTATCATAATAATACAATACACGTGATTGCGAAAAAAAAATTGGCTTGTATAACTGTTTGGCGGCAGAAATAAATCTCGCGATCGTAACGCACAACGCTGCGACATGCGGTGCCGGACACTTATTCGTATGGAAAACGTCTAGAGTGGTATCTTGTTCCGTCGCAATCTGCGTCAGCGAGAGCAAACGCGGTACGCTGCGTTGAGCCGCATACCGCAGCGTTGTGCGTTACGATCGCTGAACCAAAGCTTAACGGTGCTAATACTTCCCCGGACAAGCTCTTTTACAAGAAGTTCTACTACTAACTTATCCTACGTCGCTTGGTGCACGATTAAATTAACTTCGGGCATCTATAGGTACTATAAAAGAAAAGAAGAAAGAAGAAAAAAATGTAAGAAGAAGAAGTAACTTTTTATTGTCCAACGCCTGTAAATAAGCAGGCAAAATATGGTTTTATCGCGTACTACCATGGTTTCAGAAGACCACGGTTAAAAAATATCTACCAACAGTCCCGCTGGACACGGTTTTCTTGAGTTCATACATAAAATGGGAGTCAACGGGAAACCATTTCAAGATTATTAATTTCAAGACCATACACGCAGAATGCGCATGCGTCTCTATTAGTAATTATACTCGCGATTATTGTTATTATTTAGATGTTAGTGTCTCATATCTGAGATGAAAATGTACAATGACGTACAACGCTGAAGAAAGAAATCATCTAGCGGTTTCTAGAAAAACATTTGAATGGACAAATTTACATTAAAGCAAGCGTAACTATGGCAGACGATATCGCTGTCATAGAAATTGGATGAAACTGGCACGGGATCGTAAGGAGTGGTACATAAAAAGCGAGGCCTATATCCAGCAGTAGGTGAAGTCAGGCTGTGGATGATGATGAACTGTGGAACGAGCTGCCTTCCGATGTTTTCCCATTACAGCATGAATTACTTCAAAAAAATGTCCTTAGTGTCCTTCAGGGTAGGCGGTCCACCGACGATGCTGTTAGGTCTGTATGCTGAGTAACTGGTCACTGATGCGGACTGGAGCATGGATTTTTGTCTGAAAATCTCTACTCAAATCTATGCTTGAGTAACGATTTTTGTGTCGGCATACGGGCCAGTGTTTCGGTGTTCCTGGGTGCTGCTGCTGCAGATTCAGCATGGTCAAAGTCTACGAGTGAAGCTGAAGTCGCGGGAACTCATATGATTCATCATTCGCTTTGATGACAACGTAATCATAGATCCAATAAAAATGTCAGCAAAAAGATGTCTTTCCTTTTTCAAATTATATCGTCCAAAAACCGAATTGCAATATGATGGAGATAATGATACGATAACGAGATGAAATTACCCCCGCCAGGGAAATGCGAGTGGATTACGATCAAAAGTAGAGAAGCATCATTTCAGATCATAAACATCTGAACACTCATAGTGGTTTAAAAACTCCTAAACACGAAGAGAATTTAGAAAAAAAACTAAAACAAATTTATAAGAATAGTACGTACAATAACCCAACGTTTTGTTTATCAAGTTAGTATTGGTAGAAAATATAAATATTGTCACCTTAGTTTATAATTTACAGGGCTCTAAATAGTATACCAATTTGGTCCATGTTGGCCGTTATCATAACTATTTTTTTTACTTCACAAAATCTTATTCGTTGAATAGATTTGCTACAAACTTCCTCTTGGAGCTTACAAAGCTTAAAACAAACCTCAGAATACCATAGGGTTCAATATTCTGAGAAGCAAACTTACGGCAGTTTAACGTCAGTAATAGTTACCATCCCCCATAAATCTAAGAACACTGGTTGTATACCAGTTATTGGCCATTCCAAGTGCGTCTTTGCTCCGCTACGTCTCATAGACCCCATTATCTGAGGAAGCGGCGCGTCTCAGTCGTCACAACACCAATATTTTTGTGACTATTTCGCCCATATTGGAACACCAACCCATCCGAGGAAGCCAACCCGTCCAACCGTAAAGCGCCGGGAAAAACGCAAGTTACCAACACATGTATAAAACTACCGACAACGAACGATAGTGATTCAGTTTTGCGCGATCGCTAGCTACAAAATGGTGACAACGGGAGTGTTGTAATCAAAGAAAGTGAATTTGACAGTGACATAAACAATTAAAACGATGCAGTGTGTGACTTTCTTGTTTTGTTTGGTGTTGGCGGCTGCGGAGGATTACGATAACAAGCTGACCAAGCTTTGGTCGGTTTCCGGTGCATCGAGAGATGGGGCATCTGTGTTCAACGTGACCAGTGCTTCTATTGTGATACAACCTTCAAACTATGCTAACCAGCCGTCCAGGACTGCGAAACTCCTTCGACCATACGCATTCAGACCTCGAGCTATACCCATCCCTATAAGACGAGAAGAGCAACAAGTCGAGAAGAATGTTTACTACGCAGACGATGCGAAGAAGTACAAATCTGAAGTACTTTTCCCTGGCAATTATTACTCAATTTCCAAAGAGAAAAGTAATGGTACTTATGAAAACTTCAAGCCGCAGGCAATACCTTTGATAAGGAATGATGAGTTTCAAAGGAGATCTTTGGATGTAAGCGAGGATCCTGCTGTTCAAATGAGATCAATTGGGGGTTAGTATGGAACTTTTACCTTGAAACATAACTTATAGCTTTAAGGTTTCCACTTTCATTTGAG
The DNA here is from genome assembly GCA_918843925.1 of Eulithis prunata. NCBI lineage: Eukaryota > Metazoa > Arthropoda > Insecta > Lepidoptera > Geometridae > Eulithis > Eulithis prunata. Next base: position 4,246,943 of record OU974030.1, on the reverse strand, counting down.
AGTTTCATAAAAATATCTACGGTGTGTATATTCAAAATTTTATTCATTTAGGTTTTTGGATGCAACGATCTTTCAGTCCCTTGACTTTCAAGTCATGTCTTTTCTGGAAAGGTCTAGAGATTGGCAATAACTAAGCAGTTAGTTCATTAATGAATGTCAAATGAATAGCATTTATTTTGAAATCATCTGTTTTCTTTGATTTATGGTTAGACACGTACACGCTCATGTTTAACACGCACGGAATATATATCAAGTATGCATTTCCAAATAAGAAAAAGTAGGTTTCTTAATTGGTCTATATAAGTCAAGTCTTGTATGGTTGCTTGTTTCTTTTGAAAGATATCTCAGGAATCAAACCTGCTATTTCATCTCCATTATCTGTTACGCCTACCACTCTCGCCGGTTCGCGAAATAACGCATTTAGATAGAAAACCTGTATCTCATCATTGCTAGGTACCTAGTTGTTTCTTGCTTCAGCTGCATCATGAAGCCTACTAGCTTGCAATAGAGACAATGCAACATCCAACCGTAAAACCAACTGATATTTTTTGGAAGCTACTTGTACTAAATCAATTACTTACTTATTTATGAGTACCGGTGTTGACAACCTGTTTTCAGCATGAATGGAATCTGGACTCCATTAGTATCAGTAAGCGTCAGCGCTACTAACCTGGCTTCGATGTAAATGCGGTCTAGTGGTACCTGAGCCCTGAATTTCAATAAAGCTGACTATTATTTCCGCTAGGGCCAATGCAAATATCTATAGCACCGGTCGAGCGAACCGTCACGGTACACCTGCTGGATGGGATAGATTATCTACAGTAATTGTACAGTAACCTGCCTTGATGTCAACGATGGTAAAACGTAGACTTGTATAAGCTCTATTTCTATTAACGTTTTTGAATACAAGTCTGCGTTCGTCTGGTTCTAACGTTTTCTTTTTTGTATCTATTTTGCTAATAGTTTCTAGCAATGTGACGTCAACGATGTATTTCATTTGTGAGAGACCACAGAATCTTTTATTCTCTATCTTACCTTGTTCTCTATTCGGTGTTTTATTGAGTCTTCGTTGTAGATCATGTGGATGAGTTACCTTCGCTTCAATCAATTCTTTGTATCAAACTACTGATTCTTTTTTCTTTACTTCATATTTAGTAACGGATGGATGGGCATCAGCTGCGTTTGTTGACATTGCGTGTAGCATGTGCGCTCTAGGAAGTATCGTGTGTGCATCCGAAGTGTTAAGAAAAACTACCTTCCGGATAATTCACTTCTGGTCAAATGACTTTTCATTAACTTATTTGCCTATCATTAGCATACTGGACTGGTACATACCATTGATGTTAATTTTACTCCTTTACGTTTTTTAGGTTACTTACCTAAACCATTTTTCATATCTGATCGTTTTAATTTTCAGCGTCTGTTATTTATTACTCCTTGTAATTATTGAATTCATCAATAGGCAAAAAAAACAAAATATTCCAAAACAAAAAACACAAAAAACAAAAATTTCCTAGTGAAATACAAATTATTTCACTAGGAAATTCTTTTTTACTGTTTTAATGATGTCTGGCTATCATTATACTAATTTTATCAGTTAATTTTTTTATTGAGTTACATTTTATTTTTTACTCAACAGAAAATTATGACATCTCGATGTGTTAATAAGACAGTGCCTGTTATAAGATGCACGCACATCAATTAAATTCTTTCACTGTTTACTTTCAAACAAAGAATTTATGGTTTTGATCCTATCTGTTTAACAATACGTTCATTATCCGATGATAAAAATGTTAGCGATCTTTTAATAGGCTCATGATTGGTTAAAATGTACACGCAAACTAAAATAAAATAAAAAACATAGTAAACACGAAGATCTTATGTGGCCTAATTTATTTACATTATAAAAGTTATAGAAAAAGTCAATACAACTTTTTACGTGGCTTTTTGATAAAAACTTTAAATTATAATAGAGCTTTTGTTTATAAGCATTCTATCTTTGTTCCAGAAATCTTTGGCGTGGAAGATGATGATGATGAAGATGAAGAAGGAGAATACGAGATTGAAGATTTGGAAGAAGACGAAAAAGAATCTAAAGGAGGCTTAAAGTATAAGAAAAAGAAAACTAAACTCAAGCCAAAGAAACTCAAAAAATACATGCTACCACTCCTGTTGGCCTACAAACTCAAGTATTTTGCACTAGTTCCTGTTATGATTGGAGGTCTAGTTCTATTGGTTGCAGCGACTGGTGCGGCAGGGTTCTTCTTCGCTCTGTTTGCAGCTGTGATGGCTCTACAGAAGGGAGGATATTAAATAAATTAGGATAAAGTCGACGAACTCGCAGTTGCCATCCAGACTAGTTAACGTTTTCATTTCCAGGTCATTGGCCTTAATTTGCTGAAGTTGGTTTATATTCTATTCAAATTCTGATAAAATAACGTCCACCGATATATTTGTTTTTAAAATATAATCAGTTGTTTTATATATTGCTTTTGTATGAAGAATTTAATATTTTTAATCGATTTTATTATCGATACTAGCATTTTTGTTTTTTATATAAATTTTATGAACAGTATTTTTAAGGCTCGCGCTATTGTATCATATTTCAGTAAATGTTATTTATTTAAACTTATTTATTGAATAATTTATTATTATTTAATTAAAGTTAGTTACCATACGAATAGGTAGTTTGTATTGAATGAAGTAACCATCAAAATAGATAAATTATACACACAATGATTTACTTACGTTTGTTTTATTTTTATGTTAAAGTAGATATTATCTTTGCAGTTGTAAAACAGTACAACATTGATGAATAATTACATTATTGAGGTAATTACAAGTTAATTGCTTTAATAGTTCTAGTAGACTGGTGCGGCGTGATAAAAAGATTTTTTTTTCGTAAAAATATGTGCTAGTGATTATTAATGTTTTGTTTACACTATCAAACAACTTGCTCCCTTGCACATTTCAAAATGTTTGAAGATAAGAAATCACTGAATGCTACATTCCAAAGCTTCAATAATAAATATTAATTGATATTTTTTTCTACTAAATAAAGTATTAAAGTGATTCTAGTTGACAGGGAACTAAGTTGTATTTGAGCATAACTATTCGCTTTCAGTCATAAAACCATTTTGAAAATTTGTTTCACTATAATTCATGAACTGTTGACTGTACCTTCTGAAAATTGTTTATTGTAATCGTAAACTATCAAAACCAAGCACCGTAAAAGCCATCTGCCATCAAGAAACCTATTTAAAGCCAGTGGTTTGCTGCTCTATTTAAGTAAGTATAAAGTACATTCTTCTAATCTAGCTAGGTTAAGTAAAATATCTACAAAATGAATCACAGCATCTTTGAAAGAGGATTCCAAATATAGCTTTGCATGATAACAGAAACTGTGGTTCTCAAGTGGCTACCATGCATTCGAAGGTGAAGTTTTAGCCGAAGGCTCTCGATGAACCAATGAGAATGTAAAAAGTAGGTAGCTAGATCAATGTAAAAACCAGTGCGTGGAGTCCCTCCGCGCGGAAGAATTTATACTTCGAGTGCCACGCATTCACTCTAGCTCTGTGTTTTATGTGAAATTAATTTAGTATTTATTTTTATGTTGGTACCTAATCAATATTCAGTATTTATACAGTACTGGCGTGGTAAGCCAGCTCGTATGAGTTAGTGGCTCTGGTGACGGAGTTTTTAAGCCGCCTTAAGCCATCCGTATGGCTTAACGACTGCTAGAGCCGAGACCGATAGTTTAACGTGCCCTCCGAAGCACGGAGCGCGGCGTGGTAAAATAGCAACTAATTTTGCACTTTTTAGACAAAGAATATTTAAACACGACAAAAAGTGGTCTAAATAAAAAAGTCTAGAAAACACTATGGAACTTTCTTAGTCAATTAGTCCACTAATGACTAATTATAGTGAAAAACCTCGTGTCATTAGAACGCAATGCTTCATAGGCCGTAATGGACTCGATTTTACCTTTCATATAAAAACCAAGAACACGTTGACAGTAATGTCATTAGCATAGGACAAGCTTTGTAAATTAGACGCAAAAAATCAACATAATTTTTTTGTGAAGATAAAAAGACCAATTTATAAAAAAACGCGCTGAAATAAGAAGTTGCAAACCAAAGATGAAAGACTAAAGTTCAATAAAGACTATTTAAAACAAAATAGAACAATTCATAAAATATTTGCTGAAATTGGGACCAAAGAACTATGTGAAAATTAATAAAAAAAAATTAAATGTAGAATTTTTTTTTTTTCAAACTTTCCGCCAAACAACGACCCAAAAGCTAAATGGTCTAAAACCATAGAAAACAGAAACACTGTGTATACTTTAGGTTAGTCTGGCCTGACCCCATACTGGCCTGTCCCCGATGTCGATCACCGAATAGTTACTACGTCGTCAACGGACGGTAAAACAGCAGACAAAAGTGTTCAACTAGAAATGCGTCATAATACAAATGAAATTACAAAAATCTGCAAGAAAATTTCCCTATAGTGTTTCTGATGTTAAAAATACTTTTGAAGATAAAAAAAATTTACCAATAGCTCAATGAAAACCGACAAAAATGCTCCCTTATTCCCGAGGACTGTTGGACAACTCAAATAACTACGGGATAGTGAAAACTGAGACATTGTTCGGGTTTGGTCCTACACACGAAAGCTATGTGGACAGAATCAATACTTCCGAACCACTGGAGTGGATACTCACGCATGGAAACTTTGCTCCGAGATCTTTGCAAGGTGAGAATGTTATTTACTATAGTAATCTAACTAGAGCAACCAATTTTCGAACTGTTTAGACCATTTTAGTATTAAAAAATACGATTTTACTTCTTTTTTGCCTAGTTTTAAAGAATCTAAACTTTATGTCTTATTAATAAACTCCAAGTGTTGTAATTTTGCTGGCGGGATGCTCTATGTTGGTTCTTAGCTATGTTTGGAGATCAATTACCTAACAAAATTAAAGAATGCGATAGCATCAACAGTTTCAAGTCTAAGTTAAAAGAATACGTAAGCACATTGTAACCTATTTATTTACCATTGCATTGTACCTAAGGCCCTATGCCGATCTACTATCCTTGTATGAAAATTTCTACTCAAATCCATACTTGAGTGACGATTTTTGTATCGACACTTGTTTTTTTTTTATACCTAAAAACCTATATAACTACCTACCTACCTAATAAGCTACGGCAGCGCCATCAAGAGGCAAAATAACTTGTTTTATAATTAAGAAATCTGTATCTCATTTTAAAAGAACTTTTTATGTTTTTATGAGAATAAATGTCTTTAAACCTAAATTGGTAGAGCCGTTCCTAAATTATGAAGATATTCATTAGCTTTGACAATCCGTTTTGAGATATCTGAGGCATAAATGTAGTTCGAAACCTTTTAGTTTATCTCAGAGTATTTACATTTGATGAACTCAAGGTCAACTTCAAGACCTGATGGTGACTAACATTGATGAAGAGGATCTAAGGAGATTTTAATGCTTAGAAGTTTTAAAATTTGTGTAAAATTAACTCGTCTTGAAAGTGTCCTCGTCATTTTTTACTGTAAAATTAAAGCTTAGTTGTTAGTTGGGCATAAATAATTTATGTAAGTATGGCATAATACTTCATTTAGATTTACAAATGTTGGTATTCAGTTTCAGATGACGCCAAAAAGCCTAGAGGCTTTCAAGTAGAAGTGACAACACCAAAACCATGGACCTACAAAAAGGCAGTGAAACCTGAGAAAAGCTTGAAAAAAAAACGTAAGAGCAAGGGGGTGAAGAAGTGCATTGTCAAGTTCCTAAATAAAGGAGGTGAAAGCCAAGGTGGTGATGGTGGTGGTGGCAAAAAACGAAGGTGCGTTTTAAATATACATAACTAATAAGTCTTTTATTTATTTTCCGTGGTTTAGATACATAGCGTGAGCAGAAATAAGAACGACGGACTCGTGGTCACTACCAAAGCTGCCGGCTTTATCGGCAGGCTTCAATTCAATTCTTGTCTATGGCCTTTGCAGTGTTGCCCGCAATTTCGCCAATGTCACGTTTTATTAGACCTTAGCACGATGGAGAATGACCGGTGGTGAGAAGTAATGATCGGTGGAGAATTTGGATCCAAGCAAAATTATAAGAAAAATCAATGTTAAAAGAGACTTTGCCTTATGTTTTTGGGGGCTAAATGGCGGCTGGCGTTTGAGTTAAAAGTTATGAACTCCTATTTTTAAGCGACTTCAATAAATGGAGGTTCTCAATTCAGATGTATTATTTTAATGTTTTTTTATCTCATAACTCCGTTTACTCTCTGTAGATCCAGTGATCAAGATCCATTTGGTTCCATTGAGAAAACTTTTTCTCTTTAGATCCATTTCTGATGATTTGGTTCTAATAAGAACTTTTATCATCTGTAGATCCAATGATCAAATTGATTTTGTTCTGTGTATAAGAACCTATAAAAAAAAATTCTGTATCTAAAGGGCTTGGTTCGATGCAATTTTATCAAAATCGGTTCCTTAGTGTGGCAGTTAATTAAGAATAACTAGAAAAAACATGTGCACGACACTGCGTATTTTGCTTTCGTGTGACTTTTCTGTGGTGTTTACGATTAATAGAACAGTTCAAAAATTCTGCCATCATCATCATCATCATCATTTGATGATGAAGGCGTATCAAATTTAAGTCTGTTTTTCCAGTTTTTAAACTTCAAATATGCTATATTTTTAGGAAGGGAGGCCACAAAGGCCAAGGGCATATTATGCACAAAATGCAGAGGAGGTTGATGATGCCCCTGATCCTCGGGCTGCTAGCTGCGAAGAGTTTGCTCATCCCCATCGCGTTGAAGGCACTGGCGTTCCTGTCTGCTAAAGGTAAAAACAGAGCAACGACCAATATAGACATACCAAAGGTTAAAAAGAGCTGTTTGTCTGACTGTTTGCAATCCTTGGACTTTTATAACCAAAACTGAGAGCTGTGCTTTTGCTCTTGTCTGATGCTGAACCTACTTGATCTACTGCCACACTTAGAGACTGGATTACCAAGGGTAAAATAAATGTTTTAGGGCAGTTGGACATTTTTAACGCTTGGACATGGAAACTTTTATAATTGAAACTGAGAATTTTTATTTTGGTCTCATCTGGGTGCTCACTTTACTTGATCTACTGCCACACTCAGAGACGTACGTTTACAGATAATTTTATTGACATTTCTTACCAATGGAAAGGAATAGAAGGTCTATCTCACTCCGTCACCAGAGTTGGCCACTAACTTATACAAGCTTACTTTACCAATTAGTACCTAGGTGATGAACAGAAAGACCGCTAATTTTAAGCAGATTATTCTTAAAATTAGCGTAAAGAGACTACTTTAGTAACTTCTCCGTAACTTTATTATTTTCAGGTCTAATGATGGGATTCTTCTCAACTGTCATGGCGTCGGTTCTCAGCCTCAAAGGCATGTTCGACCACTCCCACGGCTACCAGAACCGAAAGGACGACACCAAGACCCAGGTGGAGATCATACAAGTACCAACCAAGAGTGAAGACCACGTGTATTACAACGATGAACATTACAGGCGAGGGGATATCGTCCGAGGAAACTTGATCCGAGATTTCGTCCGAGATGAAGATTTTGGCCGTGGAAATTCTGTCCGAGGTTTGGTCCGAGATGAAGACTTTGTCCGGGGAAATTCTGTCCGAGACTTAGTACGCGATGATGAATTTGTAAGGGGAAACTTAGTTCGAGATTTGAATCGAGATGATTTTGTTAGAACAGATTCAGTTCGAGGGGATTTAGTTCGAGGAGACTTAGTTCCAGTGATTGTAAATAGAAAATGAAGCAATGTAAGGTAAATGCGTAACTCCACCATCGTTCTAAATAAATACTTTGTTATAATAGAATCGTTTTAATTGATCTCTCTAGCACCTATTTCTGCTAAGCAGTGTTGCTCGCTTTGCTGTTTCGGCTTGAAACTTCGCCTCAGAGTGATGAGCGCGGTGCATCAGTGTGCGTCCTCAGTGGACGTGCTCAGTGAGGAAATGTATCGGTATAAGCAGTGGTTACCTCATAGTTCCATAAAAAGTCGGTCTATATGAAAATATGGACTACAAAACGACCTAAACTTACTACAATAAATAATTAATTAATAATAAGTGAAGTGGGTGAAAATCGTCACTCCTTGGGTGCCTGAGAACGGGAGGGTACGACCGGGCCGGCCGAGAAGACGTTGGCGGCACGATCTCGACGTTCACATGAGAGATTGGTGGAACAACGCCTACGACCGGGACCACTGGAGAATTTTAGGGGAGACCTTTGCCCAGCAGTGGGACACAATAGGTTAAATAAAAATAAGTAGGTACCTGCTGCCTCTGTTGCGGACCAAGCCACAGCTGACGAGTGCGGGGTGAGACCTCCGCCCGGCGCACACGCCGCCCGCGGCCATCCAGTTCTCATAAAACACCGCCGCAACAACAAGTCACTTACTTGCTATACGCGCGGGTCTACCTACCTACATGTATACCACCTTATTGATTATACCTAATACTTAAGAACAGTGTCTTTCATTGAGTACAAGACACCTCTAAAAAGTAAACATTAAAAGACATGTTCAATATAATTTAATCCAGTCCCAATTACACCACATTTCTAACCTGTATATCAATCATCTTCAGCTCTACTGGATGTTACAGCGGTCTTCATAAAAATGGGCACTGAACGGGTTATCCAGAGCAAGTGTACTCTCAGCTATTTTATCTCTGACTTTGTCTGACACGTTGTAAATCCCATATACCATCTTTCTCATTCCCCGTTGGATGAACATCTTTGGATTGTGTTTGTGGAAGAAGCACTTCATCTTTCTTTGTCGTAGCATCATCTTGCGACGGATGGGATGAGGCCGACTGAAGACAGATCGCTTGGTCTTTGGAAAAATTCTTCGTTTTCTCTTCCCCATTTTGGATGTCTTACCTTATTAGTTTGTTGTTGTCACTGTGTCATTTTTCAGAAGGCGGCTTGCTTGTGGTGATGATTTCAGATTTTGCGGAATATTTTTGTATTTTTACATTGTAGGTTTTGTGTTTTTGATAACGTCAATGGTTGTCACAGAACTTTTGTTTGGAGAAAAACGTCGGCTGTCAAAGAAGGTTTCAACTTCTGTAAAATAAGTCTTGCGGCTTGACATCTTCATGAGGTTGCCTGGAAGAGATCGCTATTGAGCGATAAGGCCGCCCATTGTACATTTAATGCAACGTGTTCTGTTTTTAGCATAAGAATATGTTTCGGTGTTATTTATGTACAATAAAGCGTTTTCATTAATTCATGGCCGCAATCTTCACAACGTCATCGGTCCATCCGGAGGCTGCTTTATTACGATTATCATGTATGATATAAGTATGCCAACGCACTCGGAACCGGTTGAGTTTCGTAACATTACGTGCATTCTGTGAGGTGGACACTGTTATAGTATACTTTATGTATCCAGAAAAAACAGTAGAAATGATCGTCTTATACAAAAAAAGGATTTGATACTGTTGACTTTGAAAAGTAGTACTAACATATTTTACATTATATATTTAATATAGTATAGTAAATGATAAAATTAAATTAGCATTGATCAAACGAATTTAATTGGTAAAAAAAATATTGTCACGAGCTATTATTATTATTATTACTATATTCAGCCCTCACGTATTGACCTTGTCTTTCATGTGGATATGGCTGACTAGGCTGAGAGGATGGTATAGGTGCTGGGCAAGCCCACTCCATCTAAACATTGTCCCAGGCACTACAGTGTCCCGTTAGGTGTAGGCGTAGGTTGCCTCCTGCCGCTGTATAAATCATCTTCAATAGATGTAAAGGCCTATTATATTCAGCTTTTTGAGTCCCACTCCTGAGCAAAGGCCTCCCCCTATTCTTTCCACACACTCCGATCTTGGGCTACACTTTGCCAGTCGTAAAAGCACAAGCTTTTAAAAGAAAAATAATAATCTGTGTGGAGACCAATTTTACCAAAAGCTTAGTAGTGTAGTAAATAAAATAAATAAATATTCACGGACACTTAACACAACGCCTTCTAGTCCCAAACTAAGCAAAGCTTGTACCATTGAAAATAGATAGCTGATAGAATACATACATACATTTTTTTTGTAAATACATACAATACATAGAAACACCCAGACACAGAACAAACATCTATGTTTACAACACACGAATGTTTGTTCTCGGTGAGAATCGAACCCACGACCCACAGCACGGAAAGCAGAGCTACTACCGACTGAGCCATGACGCTTGTCTGTAGTAGCACTCGTAAAGCAAGATAAACTATAGTAAGTACTAAATTCCAGTTTCTTCTAGTACTTAGCGGAAAGCTCTGTCGTAACTGAGAATACTCGTGAGGCGTTTTGTCTGGTCATTTAAGTGTACTACATTCAGTTCAAATAGAAAGTGCATACAATCTCAGCGCCGTGGCCTTGGATGGGTGCAAGGGCATTGAAGTTGTAGGCAGAGGTAACCGCTTACCATTAGGTGGACCATGTACTTGTTTCACTAATCCCACTATTCCATCCCACTAATGCTATAAAATGTCAAAGTTTAAATGTTTGGATATTTGGATGTTTTGTTTGGATGTTTGTGTTTTAATCAGTTGCAACTACTGGTCTGATTTGGCTGAAACTAGGAATTTATAGTTAGTAACTATCCGTCGCCCGCGGCGTTGCTCGCGTTCTACCCCTTAGAGTGTGGCTTTTCAAAATTCCTTTCTAAGTGCACCCCTACTATATAAGGATACTACCCTCCAAATTTCATACCTCTAGGACTTATAGTTTAGGCTGTGCATTGATTCTAAGTCAGCTTCAAAAGAGTTTTATATATATTGATGATTGATAACCTGGATTAACACATACTTAAAGCTATTTTTTATGACGTAAAATTTACAGGAATTACGGGACACGGAAGAAGTCCAGTAGTTAGTAATATAATGTTGTATTTTCAGAAAATATAGTGAAAGTCCCATGCATTTTTCCTTCAATTTTGGACGGTTGTTTATAAAGAGAGTGCGTCCAAGTTCATTGTCATGGCCCTTGAGTGCAAGGAACTGGGAGCAGGAGAAAGTAACCTTGGCCTGTTTGGGCGTCTTGGATTAATAATATTGAGGAGCTGACTGCATGGCTAATAGTTATTAGTTTAACCAATAAGTACGCCCGCGGCCTAAGGTAAGGATGTACTAAATAATTTTACATCACCTGTGTGTATGACTAATTTGAATATCCTTGAGAAAGTGTTTGTATGACATTGACATGGAATTGTATGAGTCGCAATCCTGTGCCAAGGAAATTTCTCTTTTTTTTTTGGTTTTTTTTATACTCGGACTCGATACTATAGAATTTCACAGACGTCACAGCTTAGTCGGTAATGGCTCTGGCGTCTGTGCTGTAGGTCGTAGGTTCATAGGGTTGTAGGGAAGTTGGACTTACCGTGCTCGCATTACTGTGTTTCAGTTTGAAGGGTTAAGATGCCGATGCAATTACAGGCACATGAGACTAACGCCATTGTGTCTCAGAATGATGGACGCAGTGCGATGTCTCATAGGGCACTTCCTTGGCCAAAGTGCTCTGTGAGGTAATTAGCCATTTGACAGTGCTCTTTTATAAAAAAATATTAATTTGCAACTATGAGTTTTTTTTGTGTATAATTTAATGTGTGATCCCTATTAAATACAATGTTTATTCACAAAGAAAATTACAACTAATACAGTATTTACAAAATACACATGAAACAGTTGAGCTATCTACAATCCGTTGCAAACTATTTATAGATAGCTCAACTGGTCCAATAAAAAAAACTTTGAATTAAGCTGATGATGATGATACTAGTTCAATAAGAAAATACAAGTGGATTTATGTTCTAAGATTTATTGAACAACAGACCTTTTCTCCTATCAAAGAAAATATGTACTTCAGTAATTTTGTAAAGCTTTTGTTTTCTAGGAAACTGATACCGTCATATCGCTATCGTTTTATCAAATACAAATACAAATACAAAACGTTTATTTGCAACACAAACTTAGGAATAAAACACACAATATAACTAAACACGTTTTAGGACACAAATTGTGCCTAAATATACAGTTTTACACTAATGATGTACCGTATCTAATAAAAAGTTATAGAGAAGAGTAGATAATATTGTCTTCATTAACTTTGATTTGTCTGCCTTTGTGATAAGCCGCCTAAAACTATTAATGTCTGAAAAGTACAATGCACAATTTCGACTCTCATAAAACTAACTTAGGATTCTACATAATAGTATTTCTTTGATGTAATTTTATACAAATTATGATATAATTATCGCCCGATGGTCAAATGACATAGTAGAACTGGCTCGGAATCACTGGACAAGACTCGCAAGGGACCGAAAAGAATGGCGTAATAAAGAAAAGGCCTATACTCAGCAGTGGGTGCAAACGGGCTGAAATGATGAATGATGATGATGATGAATTTTATACAAAGTTATTTACGGCCGTCAAATAACGGTCGCCGCTTTTAAGAAAACAAGGGCTTTAGACACTTCCTCTTTGTTGTAACAACAAATGTGTACGAAAATCAAAGCGTATGAATGAGCGCTGTGTCGTGAAGGCCTGTGTTCTTTGGTAAGAGTCTTGATACTTTAAGAAAATATATATTTTTAGACGGTATTTCTATTATAGCTAGATCATTAAAACGTTGCAACAATATTCAATCATTTTTACTTTTAAAATGTGAGCATTGGTATCATGTAAATCTACTAAATATATAAAACTCTTTTGAGGCCGACTGACAATCAACGCACACGCACAGCCTAAACTATAAGTCTTAGAGGTATGAAGTTTAGAGGGTAGTATCCTTATATAGTGTAGAGGTGCACTAAGAAAGGAATTTTGAAAAGTCACACTCTAAAGGGTCTATCTAGAACGCGGGCGACGGCTAGTGTAGTATGTGACTTCTAATTTCCTGAAGTTTAAAATTCAATACCTGAAAAAAACGTGTGTTATACTTAGTAAGTGATTTTATACCTAGCCTAGGTACCTTTTCAGAATGAATGAGAAACACTAATACAACAGACAAAAAATGTAAATGTTAAATACTAGCTTCCGCTTGCGACTTTGTTCGCGTTCCGTTGGATCCCGTTGATTTTGCGGGATAAAAAGCGGACAATATAAATACTCGTATTTCAAGTTTCATTCAAATCAGATCAGTAGTTTTGTGCGTGAAAGATACATAAATAAATAGGTAGAAGTTGTAGTGTTAAAAATGGATGGAAGGGTGGATTTTTTCCCAAAAAAAATATCACAGTATTCTAAAACTATGTAAGATATAGAAAACTTCTTATTAGCAAAGTAATCTTAAAAATCGTATTTTCCTGTGCCCCGGCAAGTATCAAAACCTTCCATCTACAAGCCTCAAACTTTGTACTAAAACTAATTCTTTCGTCACCCAATATAAAAGCGTGTCTATCCAGAACTCCTCTCATTTCATCCTCGACGTCCGGGCGAGAAGGTTCAATTCTAGAAGCTTCTATCATGAAGGTGGTGTGTGTACTGATTATTGCGATAGTGGGGTGCAGTGCAGCGCCAGGGGGTGGGGAGGAAGATGGAAGGATCGAGCTATTTTCAGGGGTGGCTATTGAAAAGTAAGTGGTAAAAAAAATATTTATTCACAAAGAAAATTACAACTAATGCAGTATTTACAATATTCACAATATTTACTAAATACATATGAAACAGTTGAGCCATCTACAAACCGTTGCAAACGATTTATAGATAGCTCAACTGGTCCAAATCAGTGGTAAAATAATTTCAGCTTAATGATAATGATGTTGTACCTAGTAATATGTATATAGTCCTCAACATCGTTTTCGATGACGGCGACCCTAACCAAAATTAAATTTACAATTACTTATTATCTTAATTAACCTAAATAACTAATAATCTAATACTACTTTCTAGCATGAGCCCTTATATGGCTAGCTAGACCGAATTTAGTTTTAAATATCCTGTCACACGATTGGCAATTAGAGCTGACCTACTGCGTTATACGTCTTTGGCGTTTTGCGTCAAGTGTCTCGAGTCGATTTTCCTCGAACGTTTTTAGTAATATGTAAGTAGGTACTCGTAACCTAATAATATGTAGGATTAAGCTTCAGCATACTGATTGAATGAATGTAAAATTAAAGGTAAATACTAAAAAATCATTAAAGGTTATCAAGCGATTTTTTTTTTCATTCAAGTTTTTTTACAAAGCGGAAAATTTTTAAATCATTTTTTTGAAACCTTTCGCACAATAAGTAAGTACTTGTATCTTAGGTTTCAAAAGTTTTCAAAAATACCCCGCTATTTACATTCATCATCATCATCATCATCATCCACAGCCTGACTTCACCCACTGCTGGATATAGGCCTCTCTTTTGATGTACCAATTTTATTTACATTAGTAGGTACCAATAACAATATCTTTGAGAAACAGCTGTGACCAAAAGATACATTATAAAACAACTCAAAACACGCTCTCTCAAAACAAGTGAAAATACAAGAACAATACAGTACGTGATCTAATTTGCCTAAACGATGACATGCGACACGGTCACGCACCGCTTACTATGTTGTTTGTACTAAGACTAGGCACTCGTCGCTTATTGTACTGTGAATGTAGGTAGTATCATCATCATCATCATCATCATCAATATATATAAAACTCATTTGAAGCTGACAGAGAATCAACGCACAGCCTAAACTATAAGTCCTAGAGGTATGAAATTTGGAGGGTAGTATCCTTATATAGTGTAGGGGTGCACTAAGAAAGGAATTTTGAAACGTCACACTCTAAAGGGTAGAACGCGAGCAACGCCGCGGGCGACGGCTAGTCAATCAATATATACACAACTCTTGAAGCTGACAGAGAATCAACGCACAGCCTAAACTATAAGTCCTAGAGGTATGAAATTTGGAGGGTAGTATCCTTATAATAGTGTAGGTGTGCACTAAGAAAATAATTTTGAAACGTCACACTCTAAAGGGTAGAACGCGAGCAACGCCGCGGGCGACGGCTAGTATTACATATTATAGTATACACCCACAAACATATAACTACCTAGAAGAGTTAATATTACGTATTCTGTGCTAATCTGTTCTATTTTTGTTTTTCTAATTAATTTTGTATTGTTTTCTTATTGTGTAATTATTTTACTGTGTTGCACCTGTGTTGTGTGCCAAATAAATATTTCTCTATCTCTATCTCTATATTAGGCTGCAGACGCACTTACGATCATGGTTGTAGCGACTTGTACCCGTATGAACTGTGGAATCGTCAATATTTATTATTGGGTGTTGGTGAAGAAATCGTGGCGAAGCTTGCTTAGTCAATCTTCACCGATTTTTAAGTTAAGCGATGTTCTGCGCGGTTACTATTTGGATGGGTGACCGTTAGTGGTGACATCTGAGCGCTTCCGTGCTTCGGAGGAACTGTCCCGGCTCTAGCAGTCGTTAAGCCATGACAGAGGCTTTAAGGCGGCCTAAAAACTCCGTCACCAGAGTTGGTTACTAACTTATACATATACAAGCTTGCTGGCTGTTGGGTGTTATAATTTTGTTTTTTCAGGGACCAAGCCGGAGAGGAGAAACTGAACGTAAAATTCGAGCCTGGTGAGCTGAGGGAAGCAGCCAGGACCTTTGAAGAAGGTAGGTTACTTCGAAACTCCAACGATTTAATCTTTCAGAAAAGTCTGAACAAACACAAAAAGCCACTGAAAACCAGGGCCTGGGCAGGGTCCTCACATATCCTGCCCTGGCACCATGCTGAGTGATGGCCACTTTTGGTTTTTAGTTTAAGATTGAATTATGCAATACTTAAGTAACTTCTTTGTAAAAATCACAAAATAAACATTTTCTTTTTCTAATTTTATAACTAGGTTAGTATAAAACAAACAGAATTTGTGACAAAAAAGTAATCTAAATATATAAAACTCTTTTGAAGCTGACTTAGAATCAACGCACAGCCTAAACTATAAGTCCTAGAGGTATGAAATTTGGAGGGTAGTATCCTTATATAGTGTAGGGGTGCACTAAGAGAGGAATTTTGAAACGTCACACTCTAAAGGGTAGAACTCGAGCAACGCCGCGGGCGACGGCTAGTAGAAATATAAAATTGAAATGTAGTGTTTCGTCCCAGTGGAGCGAGATACCGGTAGTCCGAAACTGGAATAACTTACTTTTATCTGATTTAGTCTAAATCAAACTTCTGGTAAGTACCGTGATGAAAGTCACGGGCAAAGCTTGTATGAGCGTCCGCTCGCAATGAAAGTTGAGATGATTGACCTCTTACGTGAGCGCGCGTAATCGTGGTCAAGGTTATTGTGCTAGTGTGGTGCAAGTGAGTAGCGTCTACCTGCTTTTTTTTTTTTTTTTTTTTTCTGGCTCTGGAGGCTTGTCCTTTTGCCAAGTCTTTTTTGTTTTTCATTGTTTGTTGTCACTTTTTTGTTCACTACGTTTCATTTTTTTCACTTTTTTCTGTCTTCTGAGGTGAGGAGCACTATTTTGAAATTCATTGTTTCTTGAGCATTAATTTGTTTACCTCCTGCGGTGCAATCGTTGCCAGGTTTAAGCCTGGCAGGTTTTCTGAACTGTTTTTATACTAAACTAGCCGTCGCCCGCGGCGTTGCTCGCGTTCTACGCTTTAGAGTGTGACATTTCAAAATTCCTTGGATTAGCAAGTTCAAAAACGTAATAAAACAAAGACTTATTTCAAAAGCATACTATAATATATCAGATTATTTAGAAGACAAACAAGCTTGGGACGAACTAGCTCCAACTTTTCCAATAAAAAAATTAAAAAATTGTAATCATACCTAATCATACAAAATGTAATGACGATTCAAAGTGATCAGTTAGATTTTATTGAATAAAAGCTTTTTGACTTTGACTGCCTTTCTTACGCACATACATTTTTAAAATATAAAATCCATCACTTACTGGCAACAACTGTATAGTGGTGGTTCTTCAGACCAACTCCTACTACTGTTACTTACTTACCATCTTCTAGATACTCTCAATCATCACCAATTCATTAATATTTGCTTGTACTTTTCGATTAATTTTAAGTTAGACTTAATTTACTACTAATCAATCGGTTGTCTGGAAAAAAATCGCATGAGCGCGATATGACCGCTTATTTGTAGGGCTAATATTTACTGTTGCGTCGTGTAGCTTTTATGATTAGTGCATAATTTAAATTTTTAATCCACATTACAAACCTTATTATTTTTAGCTAGAGGCAAGATTAAGAAGTACACCCCCCTCCTAGCAGGGATAGGAGTCAAGGTCATTGCTGTCATTGGTCTGCTGTTCGGAGGTCTGACCCTCCTGGTTACGAAGGCCCTGGTGGTGGCTAAGCTGGCCTTCCTTGTGGCAGCTGCTCTGGGAATCCAGAAGCTGTTGAGTGGAGGTGGACTGAATAATATTAGTGGAAAGGCAAGTATATATTTAACCACTAAAGAAGCACCGGTGGTTTAGTGGTTGCAATGCAACTATCTGTGTGCTGGCAGCCAAATGCTGACCTATAGCTCATTTTGAATTTTAATATTTTGCCAATAAAAATTGGGCTCTATGCATAAAGTCAGTATTCTGAAACTGTGAAGGAAAACATCATTATAGCGCTATTATTAGCACGCCACTAAAACTAGTTTATTTCACAACTTTGATTTTCATAAACCCAAGTTGCTTTTCGACCAAAGCTGAACTAAGATACATTGCTAAAGATGTGTCTGAAATCCACCAATAGGGGTCGTGTGGATTTAAAACACATCCTTATAGCAACGTAGCGTAGCTTAACTCTGGCGGAAAAGCCCTCCAAAGCCTTTAGAAGATCGATGCAATTGTTCTATCATCAGATTTGACTTTTTTCAGGCTTTTACTGTAAATTTTCATGATCACTTTGTTGTTTCAGATTGCGAGTTTCAACTCCTCGCCACAGCAGTGGTCTTCTCCAACAGCTACAGCTGGTTCATATCCTTATGCCAGGTCTTCCAGCATAGCACAAGACGCCAATGATCTAGCTTACCAATCGCAGATTCCTTCATAATAAAACCTATAGCATAAAATGGCTTACGGCTCGGCCCCATTCTCTTGGTAGACAGATAAATAACTCTAGATTACTTACTAAACATCGATTATTACTTATAATTACTTCAAGATCCTCTGAAAATATGTTATTCTCAATAAAAAATAAAAGACAAGGCAAAATTACATTTAACACGTTCATCGCGTCGCCTATATTTCTGCAGAAGTAGCTATTATAGCAAAATATTAGTAAATAAACATTATGAAACATGCCACTGTTAACTCTACTTTTCATATTCTGATACAGAACTTATGAGCAAGCATAATGTTACTCAAGTAATATGTGCATCTAGAAACGTCATCAGAATGTCTGATAAAAAGTAATTTAGATTTTATTATTAGAATACTGGTTAAAACATCCAGTATTTTATTATTACTGCAGTATAATTAACGTAGCTTTTATTTTTAAACGGTAAAAAACTTATTATAATTTTATTGTTTAAAATTGAGAAGATAAAGTATGAATGTGTTATTATTTTTAAGGAGTGTTTGTGAATTTGTGTGTTGCAACTATTATTTATAGTTTTTTTATTATTATTGTTTATTTACGATACTATCATAGAGGTGGATAATACAGATTTCCAATGATCTTAAAATATTATTATAAAAATAATTTATAGAATAAATTATTAATGAATGCATTTGCGTGTAGCTTTAAGTAAAATATTTAATCAGCTGAACTTAATGGTGCATTTATTATTATTAATTTAAAATGTCTAACAATTATATTTTTTATTATTTATTTTGTACAAGGCAAGAAAAAAAGAAGAAAAAGAAAAAGGGTTGCTAAGAAAATATGTACAAATGAAAAAAGTTTGGATATTGCAGGGTAAAGATTAACTTCATTTTATTACACATTAGGATTAATTTTAATAATAAATGGTGTAATGGTTAAACGGGTGCATGTGTGTCATAAAATATTTATTAACTATTTATCATTATTGATAATAAGGAAGACTGTCTAATCTAGGAATTTTAGATATTATTTTAAAGAAATAAATAAAACGTGAATATATTTTTTTCTTTTTATTAATTAAAAGATGTACCTACCAATCATTTAATTTAAATTAAAAAAGTAATTAACAATAGCATTATTAGTAAATAACTAATCTATTAGTTAGTTATTAAAAATATGATAAAACAAAAAGTACGTACCTACCTTACTCTATTTGGCAGCCACATACTTCCAAATAAAGCGATTAGCCTGCCTTTATCTTTATTTGAAGGTATGTAGCCTTAAGCTTACCAACGAACAAGTTCAAGACAACTTTCTTGACTAGAAATCTACGATAATTTTCGACTCGTGCTGCCATCTATCGTTGGTAAGATGTAATTTGCTAATGTCTAGCTTACGGCACAGACAGCTGCCGTAAACGGTACGGCAAACATCAAAAACAATACCTAATACAATAAATAATATCGACATGTAGTAATATAACTAGTGTATACATATAAAATACTATAATATACTAATGCACTAGCTTGATCTCTATTAGGTATAAAAAGTTGATAATACGTTTTTAAAAGTTACTTATATAAGGAACAAAATGTATTTTAATTTTATTAGTTAATTATTATTAACGTAGGTATTAAACAGTAGTTAGATGAAGTATAATAATTGAATGAATGGTTTATTTCACCTCCTAAAAAGATAACAAGTTAGTTTTATCTATTATCAAGACCAATCTAATTATTTTTTCATTTAATGTTCTTTCTGTATCTGAACAAACCATCATTGGTTCCTCGGGGATGGGCGTTGAGGCTGCTACTCAGTTTTTATAACTTTTGCAGTCTCTTCGTTTTAAATTGTACCTTATGCATACTGTACATTGTTCTAAATAAACGATTATTATTATTATTAATCATCAATGCATCATTAGGTAAATATTACGATTCTTGGACATCTATCAGACTAACAACTTATATATTATCTTAAAACATTGGAGTGGTTGCCAAAACTATCCTATTATCCTATCCTTCCTACTAATGTTATAAAAGCGAAATTTTGTAAGTATGGATGGATGGATGGATGTTTGTTACTCTTTCACGTAAAAACTAGTGATCCGATTTGGATGAAACTTGGAATATACCTATATTGTCCGTGATCTGGAATAACACATCGACACTCCCTACGTATCTTTGCCTAAGTGCCAGATACACACTTATACGTTTTATGCATTTTTGGCATCTACACATGTCAATCTATCATAATAAAATTTAAAAAAAATAAAAAGTCTACTCTAAGTACCTTTTTCTTGATCGTATAACTGTCCAACTTCATAATTTGCCCGATAGAAAATGTTCTATCTGCCTCATACACACTTTGACGCGGGGAGGATGAGGTGTGGGTGGCGGGTAATTGCCTCTTCCACAGTTCTTGCGCGGACAGCGAGTACAATGCGTGTGCGATTCGAAAATATTTTATTGTCTCAACTATGACCAGTGAACATATATTTTTGATAAGTTCATATTTTATTTTGATTATCTACGTACAAATATGTAACTACGCACTTACATATTTATACATCGAGATTCAGTATGACCATGAAGTTTATATAGGCACTTACACAGTTATGCTTCGAAAAGATGTTAAATCATAATTCGGTAACTTACTTTTACATAATTTTACATCGGAAAGATATTCAATTAAATTTGTAGACACCCATGCACTTACATAGTTCTGCGTTTGTTTCTTCATGTTATTTTAGTAAAATAAACAACTATTTTATAAATTTTTCAGACTAGTTGATATCCACGACTTTGTCCGCATGCGAACTTTCTACCAAAATATCTGTCACCAGCATAAATGATGAACTTTTTTTTGCAAAGTATAGGCAAACAATTGACCACAATATCACCTGATGTTAAGCGATGATGCGGTCGACGGTGTAGCACGTTTGCCGAGAAGATTCAAGATGCTATTCACTCTCCTCTTGAAAACATTCAAATTATATATCAGTATTCGGAAACACAGACGCTGCGCTGCCAAGAAGTTCCACTCCTTGGCGATCCTCAAGATGAAAGTTGAGGCAAAGCGCTTAATGCGGAGGTGGCATGTCAACCATGTAGATATGGGTGCCGCGTTTCCGTATGCCTGGTGGTTCGATGATGGCGGAACTAGCTCATAGAGCTCCATCGCACACTCTCCAAAATGTATCCGGTAGAAAACCGAAAGACTGGCAACTTTTCACCGATGCTCGAGGCTCAAGAGCTTAGCCTTTACCAGCGCATCATTACTTATGAGCCTCGTCTGTCTATAGTCCCCAAGGCCTCAAGCTGGTATTAAGCAGAGCCATCCCAAAGGTGAGAGCAGTACTCCATACACGATCGGACTTGCGCTTGGTACAATATAAGAACCTGTCCCCGTGTGAAGAACTTCCTCACCTTCGACAAGATGGCTAGCTTTTTTGAAGCTACCTTGGCCTTGGATTCAATGAACGAGCCAAAATTTAGCTTAGGTGTGAGCGAGAAACCTATAGAGCTCAAGCTGGGTGGAGATCGGTACGGATACACCTTGGAAAGTAGGAGTTAGTTGAAGTTGACTCTTCTTTGCGGTGAACAGACCCGCCTGGGTTTTTGAAGCATTTAACTTGACAAGGTTGGCATCGCCCCAATCGTCAACGGCTTTTAGGGTTAAGTTC
The DNA here is from genome assembly GCA_918843925.1 of Eulithis prunata. Taxonomy (NCBI): domain Eukaryota; kingdom Metazoa; phylum Arthropoda; class Insecta; order Lepidoptera; family Geometridae; genus Eulithis; species Eulithis prunata. The sequence goes on along the minus strand of OU974030.1, from coordinate 4,225,159 downwards.
AATTGATCCACCATGGCCTCTCTGAGTGACTGGATATATGATTCACTGGATCGTGCCGCGGGTATGTATCTCTCAACAACTGGGCAATCATCTGCGTACCCAATGATACCGGGCCTAAGGAGATCATTAATGTGTAGCAGGAAAAAGTGTTGCTGAGAGAACTGACCCGGGGGACTCCAGCATTAATTGTCAAGTGACGAGCAGCCGTCAACTACGTTCTTTCCTGCTGGTGTCACTGGCCACCCCGACAAAACACGACAAAATCGTTTGGCGTTGCGTCTTTGACAGGTGGGTGGTCACTAACCACGGCCGCAGCCTTCCACCACTGTGTCATCTTCTTTGCACCACCCAGGGGCCACGTGTAGGGTTTCATAGGATATCCTCCTACGGACGTGGACGACTAAACGCCCAAAATATAACAACTCAAAAACTATTTGACCTAGAACAAAAATAAAAACTGTTTTGGAATGTCTAAACAAAGCCCAATCATATGACACCCCACTTGATATTTTATATGCCTTTAATTTTTTTACTCCCTTAGGACCCTCATAACTTTACAACCCCTTAACCGATCTACTTCATGTAACAAACCAACATTTAAGAGCCAAAAATAAGCTTAATTTCGTAAGCAAGTGAAGGAATTAATTGTCGAAACAGATGTAAAAGTATATTATAAGATTATATGTTTTCAACGTTAAAACATGTAAGTACTAAGTAAACAGAATAGATCTACGAAGTATATCCGTGTAACGGGCAGTTACGATATTGCCGTTCTATTAAGCTCCCACGAAAAAGTATGTATGTGCCACATACGACGTTCTAAGCTCCACGTAAAAATATGTACATGTAATAAAATCTATACCAGTAAATATTAAAATAAAACATAGTATCCATCTTAAACTTGATCTACAGTAAGAGCCTCTCACCAACTTTCACAGCAATATCTCAAAAAGGGCTAAAGTTATAGCAATTTCAACGTTTTCAAATCTTTAAAACGCTCTCCTGTAAAATTTGTGTTTTGCAGATACACAACTGTACGTAGGGAGTGTCGACATAGGCTACTTTTTATCCCAAAAAATTTACGGAAACCAACGCGAACAAAGTCGCGGGGTGGCACCTAGTATTTTATATTTTAATGTAGAAAAAATACTGCCCCTTTAGTGATGCAGCATCTAGTTCTACATTTAGCAGTTGTCTAATTTTTTTATGCGAAGAAGATTGGAAAAATTTGATGGCCTACCTGATTTAAAGCGGCTACTACTGCCAATAACAACGCCTTACAGAGCCAGATCATTAAGTTTCTTGATAATTTATGAAAGAAACTAATCTAAAAAAAGTCTTTTTAAGCATATAGTAGTAGACAATCTAAAAAAATTTTATCTGTAAGTATGTTGGCCTTCATCTTCTCTTTAGACATCCACATAAACCTTCGATACCAAAAGATTTGAGGATGTCTTGTCTGGAGGTAAGAGTCGAGAGCATACCATTCTATTATTCCTCATTAATTATTTTAGCTTTCGCCAAAACATCATTCGGTAAAATAGTCTGCCCTCTATCGTAACAGGTTAGGAACTAAAACGCGAACACGGACGCACCCATTTTTATACTAATTTCCAATCATAGAATGCATAAAAAACTACATACCATTCTCACTAACACACGCAAGCGTACAACAGACTTACAGTGTATGTACACGCCTTTCACTTACTCGTACATTGAAAGATTTGTCGGAACATAAATGGTGTGGAGATGATGTTAATGCTAAATATTATCAATTGGTAGGTATAAGGTACAGCAATTTGATAAAAAGAAACATTTGTTGGAACACTAACTCCCCTAGGAATATCCTGTGTTGTATGCTAAATAGTTTTGTGATTGCTTGTAGACTTGATACAAGTAAGAAAATATGCGTTAGTAATTTTTATTTGTATTCGGAAAATACATTTGACTTAAATTAGGTGATGTAAAATACTTAGGGTCTTTTCTTTCATATTTGTTTGATTTTAGAGTTTGCCATGAAAAATTAGTCTCAATTTTGGAGTCACTAAAAATATAGAACAAGGGAGACATAGTTTCAATGTTTTACAACATTAAAATTTCTTTCAAGTTTATCTATAGCGATTCAGTCAAATTCAAATTTAATTAATTTTCTATAAGCTCGGGACAGACAACATTGGAAGTCTTTGGGGGAGACCTTTGCCTAGCAGGGGGACGATTTAGGTTATATTTAAAGAAAATAACCAATCCATTCCACGTGCGTGTTTTTTCGTGGTCGTATTATTTTTGTCTCATTATGTCTTGCATCTCTATACCTAAATTGATTGAGTGAAAGCTATCGTTAGTTAGTAATGTTTAGTTTTTCTGTTGTGAGACAGTTGTAAGATCTTTTACTCAGTTGTTATGAGATATTGCTGGCTTATCAAAGTCATAAGCAACCTCCGACCCTTTTCATACATAATTAATTATAATTACGTCTTTAATTAATTAGTGTAATTGGTTAATCCCGTGCTAGTTATTAAATAAATAAATAAATAAATACATATTTAATGATTTTAGAAGACGATAGATCTAGAACAGTACAGCCTCCGGGTTTTCAAAATTCTTTCAGGGCGTCTAGTCGAAGCGACGCGTGACCCGAGGGCTGGTGATTATCTAGGCCAGCGTATCAGCATTGCTATTCAGCGCGGCAATGCAGCCAGTGTCTTGGGCACGCTTCCGATTGCTACTGATTTGGACCAGTTGAGCTATCTATAAATCGTTTGCAACGGTTTGTAGATGGCTCAACTGTTCCATGTGTATTTTGTAAATACTGTATTAGTTGTAATTTTCTTTGAGAACAGTATATTTTTTTCATAATATTTTCTTCTCCTTACATTTTCTTGTTCTCACTTCGCGTCGGGTGACTTTCTCTACGCCCACAGAGAAAACTCATCGTTGTGTGAGTGCCACTTTCACTAGACAGCCATTTTTTTTCTTATTTTCATCCGTTTTCTTTAATCACAGACACACACACTTTTCTTTATAATTACTCGTGTTTATTTATGAACTTTCGCATTATCAACAGTAGTTTGATTTAAAGTAGTTATATTAAGTTCAGAGCAAGTTGTTGCTATCAAAGCTTTGAATTGCAGACATTAGTCATCCACTATTATTTTTATTTCGAAATTATTCCTTAATTTATGTAGTAATTCTAACTTTAGACTCCTTTATGTTTCTCTTCAGTCTTTGCTAGTTTACCAACATCCAAACGAAAATAATGTTCTAAATTCAGCTCCAATTTTTTATGTTCCCCTTTAGGTAGAGTTATGTACCGAAATATTTACAATACATAGGTACAATGTATGTACAAGTCATGGTTTATCAAATATCTCTGTTATGTAAATAATGATGCAATGGGCATCCCATACAATTTTCCATGTATCTTCCTATTGAAATTCTACTAATTCTAGAACGAAGTTTTATTAGTACCTATTTAAATATGAATTGGTTGGTATATTCCCAATAGTTACATTACTAGTTCTGTTAATGGGACTAGTGGAACTTTTTATCCCAGTGGTTATATTATTTTGAGATTTTCATAAAATGTACTAGTAATTATTGGGAAAAATCTATTCCCATTAGTACGACTACATTTCTTGTTTTATTGGTAGAACTAATATGAATAGACAGTACCTATTGGTGATGGTTTATGGCTGTAAAAGTTTACTTTCAGGATAATAATGGACATTTGACCAAAAAACCCAATAAAGAAGTACCTATATCTTTTGGTATAAGCTTTCATAGTGTTTTATCTTAGAGCTCTTTTAGAGTTTTTTTTTATATCTTTTACAGTTTAAAAGCTACTCTATCTGACCCATGGCAATCAAATAGCTTGTATATTAGTAGTATTTGAAGTTGTATTTTCAGTAGAAACGTGGTTGTATGACGTAAAATGCTATTAGTTACTAAAAATACCAATAACTACCAACAGGATAACACTACACCCACATACAAATTCTTTACGTCTCAGAGTGATGGACGCAGTGCATTGCCTTACAGGGCACGTCCTCATTGGACTTGCTCTGCGAGATAATGCATTGTTATAGGCAGAAGTTACTACTTAACATCAGGTTAGCTATCAGCTTGATCCATCCCTATTATAATAATAATAAATTTAAAAAAAAAAAAAAAAAAAAAAAAAAACTAGAATATATTCACTTAAAAAAAACATTTCAAAACGAAAACACGTCATGTTTTTTAAAAAAAAACGTGGTTTTATAACGTAATGTGTTATTGTCTATAAATGACCAATATAGAATAACATTACTCCATCTAACATACAAGAATATAACTTATATTTTAAACTATAAGTCATATTTTAAAAGGCAAAAATGTCATAGTAGTAAATAAGTTTTCTAGCAGTGTTTTTTTCTACCAAAGCTTTGTAGCATTGTGTCATTCAATGCGTGTGATTTTACAAATTCTGAAAATACTGCATAACGCAATATTTTATTGGTCCTAAAATGCCCAATAGGATAACATTACTTCATCTTACAAACATACACCTGTCCGGTAAAAATGCGTTTCACCGGCCAAAGAATTCGGGCCCGACGTCCGCTTACGCCTTTCTCCTAGCTTTCACAGCAACGTAAACAAAATGCCATTACATCCCACACGGAACATCACAACCAGCATTTCATTACCAGCCAAAAGCAACCCTAAACCTAAATACCAAGACTGAGAATCCCGTGTATAGTTGAGGGAGATCAGAGCGGTGGAGTAGGTGGTAATGAGATTTCCATTTTTTCTTTGCTAGCTAAGATTAGATGTGAGCTTTTCTGTTGGAAGTCAATATTGATTGCGTGAGAAACTAAACCACCGAATGGTGCCAAGGGTTGGTTATTTACCTAGTATGTTTGCTCTAGAACATCTCTTTTTACTCATCAAGTTATCTTAAGAATAAGTCCTAAACCATACGACATAAAACTTATCTGAAGTCTAAACACTAAACTATAACTGATATCTGGGTCTAATGCTAAAAGTCACCTGCGGGCCTAAGATGCGCACGCGAGATATTTTGTCATGTCGTTCTGTCAAAATGTAAGCATTTTGCACTAGTTTTTGAACTTTTACATTATCTGTGGTAATGTTGTCGACAAAACGCGCCTTGTTATTGTACACTTTTGACACTTCTTAGTCGTCGTATCACTCTGAGGACGAGATAATAGTCGTGCAGAAATGTCAAAAGTTGAAGAATCAAGGCGCGTTTTGTCGACAACATTACCACAGATAATGCAAAAATTCAAAAACTGGTACAAAATGCTTAAATTTTGACAGAACGACATGACAAATATCTCGCGTGCGCATCTTAGGCCCGCAGGTATCGTTCAAACTTTAAACTATATCATCACCAGTCTATGACATCCATTGAGCTGGAAATAGACATGGAGCACTGATAAATGCCATCCCTACATGGTAGATATCCCATATCTTCGCACAAAACGCTTTGCTTCTACCTTCATTATGCGAACTGCCAAGGAGTGGAACTCTCTGCCATCATCAGTATTTCCTGAAAGATATAACCTAGGAATTTCAAGAAAAGAGTGAATAGGTGGATTATAGCTAGGCGTGCTCCACCTTAGACTGCAGCTACACTTACCATCAGGTGTGCAGGCAGCCAAATGCTTAGCTATAACTCAAAAAAAAACAAAAAAAACATGGCCTCCATAGAATGCCAGACAGACAGAACTATTTGGTGCCACCTCCAACAATCTGACTTCCTATAAATGTCATAAACTAAGCTCATATAAAACCAGCTCTAGGACTCAACATGTGGACCATGGCGTTTCCTGCTTGTTCTTCTAGGTTTTAATTTAGGTGCCGTCGACTTAATTCACCAGGGCTAAGTCGCCTAGGTGAATTAAGTATACTATTTAGTAAACTTAAATACTCTTAGGTGACTTGCGGCGAATTAAGTACACTAATTTGTAGACTTGAATACCCTGGCTAGGGGGCCGGTGATTTGTATAGTTTAAGAATACTTCAAAGTGACTGTTAAATGTCGACTTTGCCAAATAAAATAGGTTTACGACTGTCACCACCCAAAGAAATTAAGAGCTTCGCAAACCTAACCAATATCTACGTATAGTATTATAATATCTGTGCCAATATCTAGGTTCATCCAAAATGCCTACCTGTTTCAACCTGAGCCCCATTACATCCGATTACAAAACATCTTTCGCAAGTCGCAGCCGGATGCATTTTTTACCTCACCGAAGGGGAAAGTGGGCATAAGTAGGACACACTTGACTCGAAAGTTCGTGAAAGCGAATGTGGTAGGTGGTTTAGGTTATTTACGAGATATTGAATTTGATTAATTTGGGTGGTAGCCGCTTGGCCAGTTGGTATGGGCTGGTGGTGAAAGATTGTACTGGGCGTTGATTTTTTCAATGCGTCAAAATTTGGGCATGAAAATTTGTAATTTTTTGCAACTTGAGTGCGTAAAAGCTATTTTCTAAAGAATAAATAAATTGACATCAAAAATTTTGAATAGTCTAGAAATTCATTAAGATCAAGAACTTGAAATTTGGCGTATTGAAGTTATACTTCTAATGCGACTTCCAACTCACAGCGTTAAACGTTAAACGTTAAACGAAGGAGGAATAGAAAGAGACAGCGTTAAACGCGTTAAATGGTTAACGCTCCTGGGAAATCCAGAATAGTAAGAGACAGAGCGAGATTGATCACATACGGAGACCCCCACAAAACGCAAAACTTCTTTCGCGCGGAGGGACTCCGCGCACTGGTTTTTTTTATTATATATAGAAACACTATATAGAAATATAAAAACACATCAAAATTATAACCTTATAGGTGCTTAAGTAATGGTGCTCTGGACACAGTTTTTTATCTTATCTAACCTAGTTTAAAAATATGTTTACATTGGGCTTTTGTACATCTAAAGCCCAATTATATTTATCTTCTTTCTTCTTCTAAATATATAAAACTCTTTTAAAGCAGACTAACAATCAACGCACAGCCTCAACTATAAGTCCTAGAGGTATGAAATTTGGAGGGTAGTATCCTTAAATAGTGTAGGGGTGCACTAAGAAAGGAATTTTCAAAAGTCACACTCTAAAGGGTCTAGAACACGAGCAACGCCGCGGGCGACGGCTAGTCTTTAATATCTCCCAAAGTCAGCTATCACGATATTATAAAATGAAACACAGTATTATGATAAAGCCTTGTTTTATTGTTATTTATTTTAAATATAATTTAAAATATTAAGTTATGTAGGTAAACATGTACTACAGTTCCGGCTTGAAGGGCAGAGAAATTTGTACTAGACTTTCCAATGAATTTCTTAGTAATAAGGAGATAAATAGGTATACTTCAGTCATACTTGTTTATAATAATTTTTATATTATAATATTTAACTTTAAAGCTTTGGTACAATATGAAAATTAAATGTTTGAAAACCTTCTATATCTAAAACTAATAAAAAAAATGGTTTATTTAACTCTATGAATAAGTCAGAATGATTTTCTTTCTTTATAAAACCAATAATAATAATTATTTTGCTGTTTAAATTTGTCATTATTATATCGTTGCACCAGTGTTCGTTAAAATTGAACAATAATGACATTAATAATATATGTACCTAACTTAAGAATATAGTTATTAGTATCAATACAATTATTGTGATTCCTTTTCGTTATATATTTTTTAAAGAGTAATATTATTTGTCCTATAAAACTGTGTGTTTAGTTTAATATAATTTTAAATGTAATTATGTATGCAAAACACATAGGTTATCTAGTAGAAAATGTTTAGCATTAAACTCGCCTTTGTATACAATATTTGTGTACGTACAACCAATAATTTTCTTTTTATTTATCTATCACTAGCTGACCCGACAGACATTGTCCTGTCATTCAAACTCTTACTGTCAAACAACTGACAGATAGTTTTCTGTGACTGACAGTTATTTCAAATGTGACATTAAAAAAGTTTTCATGAAAAAGGTTAAGGAACTTTCATCCCCCCCTTTCAACCCCTTACAACGCTTTTATCGCATTAAAAAGTAGCCTTTGTCCTTTCTCAGGCTCTAGACTATCTGTGTACCAAATTTCATTCAAATCGGTTCAGTAGTTTTGGCGTGAAAGCGAGACAGACAGACAGAGTTACTTTCGCATTTATAATATTAGTATGGATTACATAAAAGATACACTAAAATGTTTCAGTCAAATTACACAACACTTTTTCAGCCTACATCATCCAAAATACTTGACACTATAACCACGCTACTTTCATTTCTGACAACATCCTTGACGTAACCGACGAGAAAGTCGGGCATTGAACCCGGGCTGGGCTACTTCAAGTATAACGTACGTACCTACTTACATTAAGTAGCTATGTAAGTAGGTATACGTTGCCATCCATTCACCAAACGAATCTTTAGTTTGTGGCTTAATAATGTCGACACAAAATAAAACTAAATACCTATTGGTTCTGAATTTGGATTCAGAATCTTTTTTTTTTTTAATTTGACTTAATTTATTATATATTTATAAGTTTTCTTGGCCAGTTTATTTTTTTAAAGGACACTTTTCCCCCTGTCTAAATAATAGGTTCTAGGTTTTAGAATCTCTATAATAACCGTAATTATTATTAATAATGAAAATAATCCACTTTTTTCAGTCAGTAAATTTTATTTCAAGTAACTATTTTCCCCCGTTCACCCTTGACTGTATTTTTTTTTATTCAAATGTTTCCAGCATCGAGATCAAATATTTACTTCAATTAACATAATTTCGTTAATTATTTCTAGTTTATTCTTTATCATAATCAGCAATCTAGCTTTCATACAAATTTTACTAATTTTAGGACTAGACGGTATTCTGTGAAGTTCATGAATTCTATTTATTTACTTACTATCCTCAAAAAGTACATATCGCAATGTTTAATTAGATAAATAGATAATACTTTATTGTACACAAGGGTAAGGTACGTACAAATCTTAAAACTAACTTTGTATAGTACAATGGGCGGCCTTATTGCTGAAAGCGATTTCTTCCAGGCAACTAATTATACAAGTGTAGAAATACTATGAGCAATAGTAAGCACCTACTCGCTACTACACACTTTCTACGTACACAAGTGTGTGTGTCATTGACATTCACTACGACATTGGACAACTGTGTTATAACTTATGTAGGTACTTATATGATCACTTGGTTGGACACGAGTTTTGACATTTTTTGAAACGACACATAGCACTTTTATTTTAATAGTTTTTCTTGTGTTATTGTGAGTATTGTTGTTTAATTTTGGTGGAATTTTAACCAATAATACTTAGGTCGTAACATAAAGTGTGAGCCATAATAATGAGTTACTGGTAAATTACAATAATCTTGGTCATTTATAATCTTATCTACAGTATAATAAATTCTGGCCAAAACGCGTTGCATAATTAGATTAATAAGGCGTATTATTCCAGTGCGATTGCAGGGTGTATGTACTTACCCTAGCTATTATTAATTATATATACTTATGCATTATAAATGTACAATTGTACATGCAAGCAATAAATAAACTAATAAATATAAGCCTATTCCGGAAAACTTTAGGGGTTAAACTACCTATCAATGCAATACTTACACGACAAAAATTATTGCAAATCAGCTTTTTTGCACTTACACTATATAAACAAGTGTAGTATAACCCTTGGAAGTTTTCGAAAGTTGTCTTATCACACCCTGCATATACCTTATATGGATTCCGTAGAATCGATTAGTAAGCAGGTGCTTATGTAGCACATAACGATGGTATGTGGGCCATGGCATGGTTCTGTATCGATAATATGTATGTAAATGTCCCATGCGAAGATATTTTGCATCGCTTTCTATTTTACTGGGTATATTCTTTATAATCAGTCTGGAAAAAGGATATCTATGGGTAATAAATGTTTTTGCCTCTATGTTTCAGTCAGACTGGTGAAACTCCCGAACCTGACTCGTGCTTTCGAAAAACGAACAATGTATGAAACGGGGGTTATAATTTGAATCTCGTTTCAACAAAACGAGATTTTCAGTGTGTAATTTTGGTAAAAATAATCCCCATTGGTGGGAACAACTTAGTGGGGATTATGACAATAAACCAATGGGTGTCCCGCTTCTTATTACATATTTTTAGGTTTCAGTGTTTGACCAGTAGAGTTACTCTCTTCTGCTTCTTCTTCTTTTTTATGGTCTTCTTCTTCTTCTTCTCTTCGTTAATGGCCTCTGTCCGTCATTTCGACAGACAATTTTGCCAATGTCAAGTGTTAAAATTGTAATAAATAAGTCAAGTCAAGTCATTTGTCAAGTCGGCTGTCGTTTGTTTTGAAAAGAAAATGGTGGATTTTCTTTTCAAAACCTAACACGAATTTTCACATTTAGAAAAACCACTTTACACACATTTATTCCAATGGCTCACACTTTATGTTACGACCTAAGTATTATTGATTAAAATTCCACCAAAATTAAACAACAATACTCACAATAACACAAGAAAAACTATTAAAATAAAAGTGCCATGTGTCGTTTCAAAAAATGCCAAAACTCGTCCGTAGATGTTTTTAAAAATCATGTCATTTTCACGACAGCCGACTTGACAAATGACTTGACTTGACTTATTTATTACAATTTTAACACTTGACATTGGCAAAATTGTCTGTCGAAATGACGGACACAGGCCATTATTGAAGAGAAGAAGAAGTACAAAATGACACAATTTCTGTCAAAAGCCGGACTCACTTTGGAACAATGGCGATGGTCAAGGGTAAGCCCTACAGTAAATGTGAATACTAACGGAAATTTTTCACAGGCTCATATCATATCTCCAATGGGCCTTCTTCATCAATAACAGTCAGGTCTCAGATAATCAGATTTTTATATAAATAATAATTACGTCTGAAATTAGGTATACCTACTTGAGATATTTACGAGCCAGTAAAAACTTTTGGAAAAGTAGCGCGTTGAAATCTTTTCTATGAACGTTTTGTCAACCCTTTTCTTAGCAAGATTTTTTTTTTACCATTTAGTTTACATACTAAGAAGGTAAGTAAGTAGGTACATGTGAGTTAAAAAAGGTTAGTGTATACTTAACTAGAAAATATATTACAAAGATTTGTATAGGTACGGTATGAGCATTATACAAATTAAATCTCACTTTAAGTTTTTCACCTATAAATTTTGTTGAAAAATAGGAATAGCTAGAATTGTTATTATCTACAGTAGATGTTTTTTTTCAGTCACCACCTTAATCCAACAAGCCTTGAACTTCAAAGCTTCGATCTCTTTTTACTCGTTTTTTGCAAAAAGACTACACCTAGCGCCACCTAGTATCTTCAGTTGTCGTCACCGTTTACGCCATCTATCGGTATCGGATGCGAACTATTTAGTACGCCCGCGAGAAAAAAGGTTTTAGTTTTGTAAAAAAAACAAAAAGCAATCTACATTCGCCGCGAGAGCGAGCTATTCATACTTTTTCTTTTTTTAAGAATCAAAGTGATCTGTGAAGGTGAAATCGTTACCTATTTATTATACATTTGTCGCTGTGTACAACCATTTTATTAAGACCAATGTAAGTGTGAATGATATTGTAAAAAAACATTAGCGCTAATAAGCGAGAACGTCATAAATAATAGCCTTTAATATTTTTTTGGATAATAACCCCAAAAAAATAAGTAAGTGAGTAACATAAGATCAATAAAATACTGAAACTGAATCAATTAGAAAATCATTTTAATGGAAACCGTAAAAACCCTTCAGGCAACAATTCCTAGAAATGTTTAAATGTCTTAAGAGTACTTATACCTAACCTACCTATAGGTAAAAATGTATACCTACTACCTAATTGAACCTTATCAGTTCGAACCTATTTCATGTATTTTTTTACATATAAAGTTGAGCAAACGGTACTAGTTATGGAAAAGCCAGTTTTAAACCTGGGTTATGTATTTTTTTATTATAAAATATTGAGCAAACGTGGTACGACAAAAATTACATATTTTTCCATACTGTCCATATTATTATGAATAATCTCTAGATAAATCGATAGCAACTTAGCTATTAAACTAATAATCAATTTAACTAATATATTCAGGCTAATAACGTATAAAAACCGTTATCAACTAATTGCTAACAGTGAAACGCTAGGAGTTTACAATGTAGAGTTATTGCTAGATATTATACGGTTTCTTTTTAACCGACTATTAGCACTAAAATAAAAGGACATTTTGCCTTCATCATCATCATCATCATCATTTCAGCCCGTTTGCACCCACTGCTGAGTATAGGCCTCCTCTTTATTACGCCACTCTTTTCATTTTGCCTTAATCACAAATAAATGTGACAATCGCAAACGTATCGTAACGCTATCGTATCCGAGATACACTGCGCGGTGACACTACAACGGTTGGCAGTCGAGCTGGCATTGACGCGCAATATAACTCGAATACGTTACGACGGCTGTCAGATTTATTCGTGATAGACGTACCTACCTACTTGTCCTTGTCGTTTCAGTTCATGGGAAAACGATGTCAACTATTTTAGTGGTGTCAAATTAATTATACGGTAAATTATACGGTTTCTTTTTAACAGACTAGCACTAAAACAAAAAGACATTTTGCCTTCATCATCATCATCATCATCATTTCAGCCCGTTTGCACCCACTGCTGAGTATAGGCCTCCTCTTTATTACGCCACTCTTTTCATTTTGCCTTAATCACAAATAAATGTGACAATCGCAAACGTATCGTAACGCTATCGTATCCGAGATACACTGCGCGGTGACACTACAACGGTTGGCAGTCGAGCTGGTATTGACGCGCAATATAACTCGAATACGTTACGACGGCTGTCAGATTTATTCGTGATAGAGGTACTTGAAAGAAAAGAAAGAAAGAAAATACATTTATTTATGACACACAAACGGGCACAAACATGAAATACACAGAGTAATTAAAACACAAAGACAACATAAAATATAAAATGTGTATCTCCCTGCACTGCCCATCTAATGGCCACAACTAGGCGTCCAACTCAGCATTTGTTGTGTCTCACAACACAACGCTGATCTACCTTTGGAACTATTAGAGTTACCACGGATGTCTGCCGATTAAAAAAAAAGTCTACGAACATAATATATTTACATACCTACATTATAAAATAATAAAATTAGAGATTTATGAAATGAAACAAATAATAGTACCTACCTACTTGTCGTTTCAGTTCATGGGAAAGCGATGACAACTATTTTAGTGGTGTCAAATTAGGATGGTTTAGGAAAACAAAACAACAGAATAGTGCGATGCCAACAAACAAAAAAAAAACAGAGTTGGGGCAATGTGCTCATCGTCATCATCATCAACCTATATCAGTCCACTGCTGGACGTAGGTCTCTCCCAAGACGCGCCACTGCCCTCAAAAATGTGTTCAAGAACTGGTAATGTAGAACGTCATCGTTCTGAAGTATTTTTTTTTTTTTTTAAATAACAAATAGGTCGGTACAGAAGACAACATCTTAAGCTAATACTAGATAGGTACCTATAGTATTTAGTAAAGATGTTGTCTTCTGTTCCAGTATGTTTATTTGCTTGTGGTGATGAATAAAATGTGTAATAATAACACCGGAAACCCTAGTTCTTCAAATCTGAATACAGCACAGCCTTTCAAAAATCTCAATAGTCAAACATAAATATTATGATTTTAATTTGTATGAGTGACCACGTAGTGGTTATATGCTTAGTATTAGTGACCAACTCAGGTGACAGAGTTTTTAGGCCGTCGTAAGGCCACCGTCGTGACTGCTGGAGCCGAGACCGACAGATTACTTGCCCTCCGAAGCATGGAAGCGTTCAGATGTAAATGCTTACTAACGGTCACCCATCCAAACAGTGACCGCGCAGAACATCCTAGATGGTAATCAAGGCAGTGAAGATTAAAATGTAATAGTACATTATGGTACAAGTGTGTAACATTGGTGCTTACCGCCGAGGTGCCATTGAGACCCGAGCCGTAGGCGAGGGTCTTAAGAGAGCCGAGGACGGTAATCATCAATACACACGTGTATCATACGACGTTTTTCAACACACTTGTGAATAAAATAACAATGAAATAACTATAATTTCAACAGTGAAAACGAGTTGTGAAAAATGTTTCGCTATGGCGGGAATAACTAATCAGTTTTCCTATGCGCGCGCATTGCGATCGGCCACAGACTAAAGAGATGAGGTTTTTTTTTTAATTTTCCGCGCTTACGGTTTGCGCCTATTCTGCCACGTACAAAATGGGGAATTTAAAGTTTTTTTTTATTACAGAGAAAACAAAAGTTATATTTGAGTGAAAGTTTTATTTATTAAACACGTACGAGTTAAAATTATCTATTTAAATAAGAAGTTGCATGAAATGAGCAAGCAATAGGAACATTCATTTATTTGTTCTATTGAACACGATCTTTTTTTTGAATAAAAACTTTTTTAGTAACAAAGCTACTCAACCAATAAATTTTTAAAAAAAAATCTATAACTCACTTGTGAGTTATAGCAATGAAAAAGTCACAGTTTGATTATGGGTATCATTATGTGCCTAATTGCGGTGACCATAGAGCCACTTTATGAGCAAGTGTGTTGAAAAAAAAAATTAAGTAACCTAAAAATTTTTCTGCTAAAATATTTTTGCTTGTTATTTTTTTTCATAGGTAATGACTTATTTCTAACACAATGATTAAAGATAAAATTAATTTAAGATTAATTTCCTTATTGACCTATAGATTTTTGAACGTAATCGATTGGCTGAACCTACTGTACGCCTGCCCAAATAAAATAAGCAACTCAATCAAAGCGACTCAAAAACACTATAGAATTTTGTTCTAAAGCTGGTCGACAAGATTTTTATTTGAAATAGGTGACTGGTTGATAACCCTAGCTGGCGCCAACAAACAAAAAGCAAAATAGTAAAAATTGATATAATTTTGTCTACACAAAGAAACTATGCATAAAATTGCGTAGAGGACTGTCAAAAACAAACAAGAGCCAGTACATCATTATTCTTTGCTTAAAAATAAACTTTAAGCAGCAGAGATTAAAGTCTAATTTGCAAAAGTAGTTGTCAAGAACACCCCAAAAAATAAACAAAACCGACCAACTTCAAAATGCTGATGAAGATTTAATTCCTCTGCATGTGATAGCCGAAACTGACATCTATGTAGTTGAAATAAGAGTTGAACTATTTTTTGCAAATTTAAAAAACCGCAATGAGATGACCGGAGTAGGAGACCAACATAACAGACAAGGGGTAATCATCTAACCACAAAGTTAGAAATATAAAAGGGATAACATTTGATAGAACCACACAGTTTCAACTGACCAGTGAGAGTGAACGTGTTAAAATGTATCAAATCATCATCCTTACACTCGTAGCGTCTTGTATCGCGTTACCTACAGACGACGTGAAACCTGAAAAACTAGTGAAGGACTGTGCCAATGGAATTCTAAGCCCTACGTGCCTTAAAATAGGAGCCATAACTCTTATCGAGCGACTGAATAAAAACGACGAAGTATCGATACTTCCTGGTGTTAGTCTAGTGAAGGAAGCAAGTGATAAATCTAAATATGAAACAGTGGCAAGTGAATTAGCAAGGTCATTGACCGGAAAAGCTGATGAAAAACTGGATAAATACCTATTGTATCATGTTGGAAATTTCCTGGATACGCATTCAGTGAAGTTCAGGCTTCTGGGTGAGAGTTCTTTGCAAGAAGATGGTGTGATGGGAGAAGGAAGAGCAAAGAGTCCGCTGGGAGGAGGGAAGAAAGGAGGCATGGGTGGCATCATCGCTATGGCTATGATGATGAAAGGTGAGTTCGTAGACTAACTAAAACATATAGCATACACACAACGATTTGTTGGCCGGGTTGTATAAACCTTGACGTTTAAACCGTGACTTTCTTTAGTCCCCGTTCTGGAATAAGACCGCTTGACTTTATTTCTGATTATACTAAAAACGCCTTGCAACCGCAAATACCTACTCTGCGTTAAAAATAATGACTATCACATTTTTAATACATTTCTAATCTGCTTAGATCTTTCTTTAGCTGAACTAATTTGCCTGAAGCTCAATTTTTCTAATTGATACTTTCATTTATCATTCAGAAGAATCGCACGAGCGTCTTACTGTGTCATGATTTTTGATGCAGCCTCTACATTTTCCTGTCAAGGAAATGTAAGCTTTATTTACAAGTACTGTAGCCTTATATGCTAAACTAGCCGTTGCCTGCGGCGTTGCTCGCGTTCTACCCTTTAGAGTGTGACGTTTCAAAATTTCTTTCTTAGTGCACCCCTACACTATATAAGGATACTACTTATAGTTTAGGCTGTGCGTTGATTCTAAGTCAGCTTCAAAAGAGTTTTATATATATTGATGATGATGATGATGATCACTGTTAAATTAGGTTATGTCACACTGGTTTGAACAAAATTATTTAGAGGATAGCTTTCTATCTAGGAATACTCCCGTAAAATCAACAGGATCAAATGGAATACGGGTGAAGTCACGGGTAAAAACTAGTACTATATAACCCAAAAAGTAGAGATATATAAAACTCATGTAGTACCTATGTACCTTTGAAATAGCCTTGTATTTTGATTGACGGGCATCACAGCTCAGTCGGTATTAGCTCTGCCTTTCGTGCTCTGGGTCGTGAGTTCGATCTCCACTGAGAACAAACATTTGTGTGTGGTAAACATAGATGTCTGTTTTATAGTTGTAATAATCTTTTGAAAAAATATGTATACCCTTGTATTTTATCAATATCTAATTCCCTCAATACAAAGTTTTCTTAGTTTGTTGCGTGAAATGTCCAAGAATATTAAAACTTATTTGATTAAAATCAAGCGATGTGAAAACCATGAGTCCAAAAATGTATCCAATGCATAATAACTTGATAAAGTAGTTACAAACCCATAAAAGCATTGCATTTAAATCAGTCACTTCTACTCAAATGAGTGCCCGATATAATAAACCAAAAGCTTCCCATAACAAGCGAATTTCCATTCTATCAAGTTGAAATAAATACTAAATTCATATGTAGAGATAGCAACTTTTTGCAACCAGCGTTCTATGAAAATATAATGGCTGTAGTGTACTCGGTAATCTATGTGAGACATATAAAAGATGGTAGGAACAATCGTCTTATCAATTTGTAACAGAATACCTTCTAGTTCAGACGTGCATCATGTACAGAACACCATACATATTCATAATCGCGAGTGTTTTGGCATTACCGAACCCTGAAACCAAACAAGAAAATGTGGAAGTATCCAGATCTCTCAACAAGGATTGCTCGAACGGAATATTCAGCCCTACCTGCCTGAAAATAGAAGCTATATCTCTCCTTGAAAGGCTAAGCTCGAAGGACGAGCTTCGTCTGTTACCAGGAGTCAGTGTTGTGAAGGAAGCGAACGAAAATGGAAGCAAAGCTGAGGAATTCGCGGCTGAGCTTGCGAGGTCTTTGCCGACCAAACCTGATGAGAGACTGGATAAGTTCCTGTTGTTCAGACTTGGGGACTACCTGGATAGTCACACCGTGAGGTTGAGGTTGTTGGATGATACAACAGCAGAGGAAGCCAGGTCTTTGGTTGGGGAAGCGAGGGGGAAAGGAGGGTTGGGTGGAAAGAAGGGTGGTATGGGAGGGTTGATTGCAGCTGCTCTTATGATGAAAGGTAGGTAGATTGCGTTGTTGTGTTTATGTGATATGGTGTTGATTCTACTCTTGCATTTAATTAATTTTATTTTAATAATTTTGGGAAAACTAACAGCTAGGTATTTATACAGTAGGAAGACAAACATATACAGTACACTGAAGGCCAATTAAAAGTTTCCACAGATAAATAGACTACAAGAAATTACAAATTAGAATTTTGAAGAGAAATTTATATTTAAAAAAAAAGCATACTAAATAATATACATATAAAGCATATTTTCTAAACTAACCTTATTTGACAGCACTAAAAATGTTTACAACTCCTTCCCATACGACAAAGACGACTGTCAGAGGGCTTTCGAATAATTTGAGTTTAGAAAAATTACTATCATTGCCCAATTTATGAAAATTAAAAGTGTGCTTAAAGTTTAAATTGGTATCAAATGGTTTTCAATGGTTTTGAAGGGTATCCATTTGAACAGGACATTTTTCTCGTGATATATTTTTCTACTACGTTTTTTGTGGTTATGGATTGTTTAGATATTACTTTGGATCATGTATTGATAGTTAAAACCTAAACAATAGCATTCAGAAGCTAAGTGGTTTGTACAACGCTGTCACACAATTGTGATAAAAATATGAAAAACTTCGCCCGCGGCGTTGCTCGCGTTCTAGATCCTTTAAAGTGAGACTTTTCTAAATTATTTTCTTAGTGCACCCCTACACTGTATAAGAATACTACCCTCAAAATTTCATACCTCTAGGACTTATAGTTTAGGCTGTGCGTTGATTGTCAGTCAGCTTCAAAAGAGGTTTATATATTTAGAAGATTGTCATTGCGATATGGGCTAACAAAAATAGATAAAAATATGGTAGGCCTGAAATAAGTCAAGCATAACATTGCCCTACAATGTATTATTAACGTCTATATAATGAGTCACCATTTTTATATCAATAGACACGCGTCAGAACAAAGAGAGCGTAAAATTATAGAGACGCAAACGACACTTTTCTTTTATGGAGTTTTTCACTGCGGCACTATAATTTGTGTAACTGTCAAAGGTGTTTTATGGTTTTGTCAACTGGTTTATCTACGCCCATAATTTGCGTTACGGATTCAAAAAAATTTTTTTTTTAAAAAACATTGTTATAAAAGAAACTTTATTTTACAGAACGTAAAATGTTTCAGCTATTTTTTCATAAACTGAAAAGAACGACATGGCTCTAATGTTCGAACTGACACATTACGTTACTTTAGAAAAATGTCACAACAAAATCTATAACAATTATCAATCAACAGCAATTATATAAAACAACAATATGTAAAACTCTTTTAAAGCTGACAGAGAATCAACGCACAGCCTAAACTATAAGTCTTAGAGGTATGAAATTTAGAGGGTTGTATCCTTATATAGTGCAGGGGTGCACTAAGAAAGGAATTTCGAAACGTCACACTCTAAAGGGAAGAACGCGAGCAACGCCGCGGGCGATGGCTAGTTTACTATAGAGATGTGCAGTTTTTTCAGCCATAATGAAATATTTAACATTTAGGTGTTTAAACAATGGTATATAGCAAAAAACTCGCAGTTTAGTTTGTTTTTCACGCACATACGTATACATAGGTATCTATTATGTATATTTACAACCAAAATAAGTACCTAAAACATGTAAACAATCTTGGTTTTAATATTCTTTTCTCGGATAATTCTGGGGTAACTTTTTTGTACTCTCATCCAATTTTGGCATTCAATTTCTCAATCAATAGCTATTTGATAATATGTGACCATGACAATGTGACCTTCGTATCAAACCCAGCATTCTAAATTGTAACTAATATCTTTCCCAGGTACTCTCATGTCCATTGGATTGGGCGCCCTCGCTTTACTGGCCGGTAAAGCCCTGATGACAGCCATGATGTCCTTACTCCTCTCAGCCGTCATCGGCCTCAAATCTCTCTCTGGGGGCCAGAAGTCAACTACTTACGAAATAGTATCTAAGCCAGTGTACTCACATTCTCATTCTCACTCGACAGCGCATGAGGATGTTGGGGCGTATGGAGGCCACTCGGGGTATGGACGTGGTTTGAAAGATAGGCGATAAAGAACTAAAAAATATTGTACCTGGTTATTATATATTGAATTTATTTGCTAATTCTTTTAATTTATTATTTTATTTAATGTTTAACAAACAGTAGTCCTGACTTTGTATCATGATCTTAAGAATTTTTGTTTTTTTTTTTGTTACAAGTCACTAAATCTATCGTAGTTGTAACACAAACTATTTATTTATTTATGAATTAATTTATTTCTAGGTATAAGTTACATTATTGCTGCAAAAAATATTTATATATTCTACTATCTTTTATTAGGTGTATTAATAATTTTTATTGTATTTTTTCATACTTTATCTAAGATACTACAGTATTATATTTATCTTGTTGTTCCATAATTATTGTAAATTAAGTAATACTCGTATTCGATATTTTATTTCAAATTATAAATATAGTTATATAATCATATTTATTATTATTTACTCAGTTTCTCTAATTATTCTGTAAAATTGTATTATATATAAGTATCTATTTTAATATTATTATTTATGTATAGATTTTAGGTATTTATAAGATTATTAAACGACTGTTATTTAATTTAGGCATAAGGTTGTTACCTATGTACTAATATAATGCAATGCTTTGTTATTACATAATTATTATTATTTTGTTATTTTATTAAGTATATTGCATTTAATATTATTATTCAGTATTATTCCTCTTTTGCACCCAAAGAAAAATAAAAACCTTGTTTATTTATTTGACTGTATTAATTATTTATATTTTTTTTTACCTGAAAAGTATTTTGTTATATTCAAAAAATAAGACACCAAATAGATCACATATTAGTAATACTAGAAGACTAGAATTCAGTAGGTACAGAAAGAGAGTAAAAATGTAAGTATTATAAATATTATAATGTCTACCACGCCAAAGAGATAACTGCCTTATGGTAATTTAATTTATAATATTAAACATAACTATAAATTTAAAAGAAAGTATAAATCCCGCAAACATAAACTTACAAAGGCACTGTTTTGATATAAAAAAAGGTGAAGTATTTATACCTTATATTTATACCGTCTTATTTAGACTTAAAAAATGAATCATGGTCGATGCCTGAAAATAAAACAATTATAAATAAACTACAAAATTATCCAAGATAAATGATAAGAACGATGCTCATGATGAACAAACAGATGAAGCAATTAGGCGTAGTAGCTAATTAGGCGTTGTACGAGTATGTATGAAACTAAATATTATCATATTATAAATATGAATGTAAGTAAGTTATAATTAAATATATCAAAACAGTGCCTTTGAAAGTTTTGAATTCAACCACATTTTCTTTCAGCCAGTTCGATGAAAGACCAAAACCGACAATTTTATGTAAATTTGATAAAGCGATAATAATCTAGTAAAAACTAAATGAAGGGACAAAAACCAGGATGATTACCTAGTATCTGGTGTTTCTAATGAATTAGCTATGTGCCCATTATCAGTGACTAGAAGATGGAAAAGCTATTGATAAGTTATTTCCGTCTATAATTATTTAAGTATAAGCAGAAAAAATAATATCGCTAGATTCAAAACACTTCGTTATCAGATTACACGATGACCTTGACACTATTAGTGGGTCCTAGAAAACGTTTTCTGAATAAATGAGAAAAGCTCGGGTTCAAATATTGTTATTGCGATACATCTTAAACGGATAATCATTTTATTTGCATTATCTTACTGTAGTTTATAATTATATAACACAAGGGTAAACGAACCTTCCGTATATTAGAAAAGTTCATCTAATTCAATGCATTTCACATTAAAAGTATTCCGGACTTTACGGTAGACGAAGTAGGTCCAAAATCTTTCTAATAATAATATCAGAATTATGATGTAAAATAGAAATAAGAGCTCTTAGTACCCTATCCCATCTAGATTATTCGATTAGAGCCAGTTATTTAACACAAGTACCAATCATAACATCAGATTATATCGAAGAACGAAAGTAATTCACTACACTTTCGACTTTTCCATTATTAAAACTTTATTTTGTTTTATCTTGAAAGTCAGCCGAACAATACAGATAGCTAGTTCAACTTTTTTACTTTTTCTATTTACAATTTACCTTTATCTCTTTTTGCGCCCATGGAGTATAAAATAAATTGTCCGTTGATCAAAGATCAGTCTAGTTTGTGTGACGAAATGTGCAACAGTTGAAAGTGGAGTGCGGTGAAAATGTTTTTCATATATGTGATTGTGCTGGCTATCATTTGTAAATCAAATGCTGCTATAGACGGTGCTTACCCTAACGCGATAACCGACAGCCCTAAAAACGGGTCAGAAAGAGCTGGGAGATTAATCAGCAAGGAGTGCAATAGTTTCCTCAGCTCCAAGTGCCTCAAAATCCATGTGTTGTCACTCATCGAGGAAATAAGCTCTCGCGATGAGCTGAGTCTCCTTCCTGGACTAAGCATCGTCAAAGACAACCAGACAAACTCCTCAAACGCTGAGGAAATTGCAGCAGAGCTATCCCGACAGTTTCCAGGGAAACCTGAGGAGAAACTGAACAGGTTTCTTCTTTACCGAGTTCAGGATTACCTGGATGGACATTCGCTGAAGTATAAGTTGCTAGATCCTCAGACGACTAAGGATGCGATAGATATGGCGGCTAAGGGGGACAAAGAGAATGTCGGAAGGAAGTCTGGAGGTGGAGGTCTTGGGGGAGGTGGAAAGGGAGGTGGTGGAGCCCTTCTTGCTGCTGCACTGATGGCGAAAGGTAAGTCTAATCGAGCTTTCCAAATTATACACCTGACACTCAAATTATGTCTCTCAAAGATAGTGTTTTAATTTAAACATACGAGTAGGCCTTTTCTAGATAAAATCTCGAATTGAAAAAAAAATAAAATTGAAATGATTTTTATTTAATAGTTAGTTCCATATTGTAGCAATTACTATTTCGGCTGGTTACGAAAAAAAATTGGTGTTTAGCTTCACCTGGTTTACAAATAGATGTCAGTATTATAAAGATTTTTTTAATAACAAACATCTCTTCTTTGTGTGAAAGGTTTGCTTGAAGAAAACTCTTCTTACGGTTAAGCTCACCTTTGTAAAAAAATTAAATTAATTTTTTTTTGTCAACATTTTCCATTTACAATCAAGAAAGCATTTGGAAATCATGAATAACCCCTAACTTTTGTATGTTGTATTTTGAGTCTAGTGTAAGATTGGGAACAATGCCCCACTCTTCTCAAGTAGTTGAATCTGGTAATTACCTACCAGATTCAACAGCTGCAAATCGTCAACCATCTAACACTCCAAAATATTCCAGGAACACTGGCAGCAGCTGCTCTCGGGGCCTTAGCTTTACTTGCCGGCAAAGCCCTGATGACAGCCCTGATGTCTCTCCTCCTCTCCGCTTTAGTAGGACTGAAGGGCGGTGGTGGTGGCGGCAAGACCACCTACGAAATCATCGCAAAACCTGAAGTATCCCATCATCATTCACACAGCCATGAAGAACAGCATGAGCACGATCATGGGCATGGAGGGCATTATCGAAGAGCGTATGATATGGGATACAATAGTTATATGCCATATGATGCGACCAGCCCTAGCTAAAACTATTAAACCATGCCGACTATTTGTAATACGTATACCAACGAAATCGAAGCTGGTTATGTGTGTGCTCAATTTTATATCACAAAATCATTGAAAATAATGCTGTCTTGGAAAACTAATAGCGCGTGCACACTATGCCCATGCCGCTGCCGGCATGAATGCCGCGATTAATTCCGGAATTATTGTCACAGCAACATCGCCTTTATTCTTATACCGGGTTCACACATGCCCATGCTGCTGCTGGAATTATTGCCACGATTAATTCCGGAATTATTGCCACAGCAACATCACCAAGTTCATGCCCTAGCTCCTTGGTGAGAATAAAGGCGATGTTGCTGTGGCAATAAGTCTCCGGCATGAATGCCGGCAGCGGCAATGGCATAGTGTGAACGCGGTATAAGAAGTATTATTTTTAATAAGCTTAGATTTTTATTTTTTACAAACTAGAAAATGCTATATTGCAGAACAGTTTATTGAAACAACGTAAGGTTTGCGTTATTTTCTTATAATTTATTTATTGTTGTCTATATTCTACTTGTAAATTATTTAATAACTTATTTATTGCACGTTATTATAAACCGTGTTTTAGATTTTAGTAATTTATTCTTCGTTGTTAAAGTTATTGTTTAATTATTGCAGATTAAGTCGGTGTGTTAAAGTTGAATGTTATTTATTTATAATATAATCTGTTTAATATTTTATTTATTTTATCTTACGTTTTATTATTTATTTTTCTTTCTTTCCACCGTATTATTTTTTATTTTGTGTTTTATTATCTTCCTTACAAAATTATACCTACTAATATATGTATTTTAACTTTTGTTTTCATTGTTTTAAAAGCAGTATGTTTGCTGTGATATATTATGTTATTTTAATGTTTATGTTATACTAGTTAAAACCAAAAACTAATATATAATATTTATTTATTTAAAATAATAAATATAAGTTTATTATCTTCTGTACCTATACAGTAATGTGTATATAATTACAAGCCTTTTATTGAAAGCTGAGTATTTATTTTCCCATCTTCTTTATGACTTTCACTAAAGTGATTGTACGAGTTTCATTGTTTACTAGCCATCGCCCGCGGCGTTGCTCGCGCTATAGACCCTTTAGGGTGCGACTTTTCAAAATTCCTTTCTTAGTGCACCCCTACACTATATAAGGATACTACCCTCCAAATTTCATACCTCTAGGACTTATAGTTTAGGCTGTGCGTTGATTCTCTGTTAGCTTCAAAAGAGTTTTATATATATTGATAATGTTTTTCATAGTTACCCACAAGTAAATTATATAAAATTCTATGTAATTGTGTAAATTAAAGAATGTATGACTAATATAACTTATCTACCTACCGACTTATGAAGTTATTTTAATCAACGCAAAAGGTTTTGTTACATAATTCTTAAACAACACTAGATAACACTTTATATTGTACAAATATCAATTTATACAAAGAAATTTTTGATACTAATAATAAAAGAAGATATAAACCAGACTTGAAAAAAAAACCAATCAAGCAAACATGTCCTATTGAGAGCATCAAACCCACACCTCTTGCGTCTCAGCTGGTTAGACGCCAATTGCATCACGGATATCTACATATTTATTTATCAGTAATTGCCTTGTTTATTCAAAGCTTTATTCCAAATACTAACAAAACCTTTGAATTAAAAAATCATACAAACCCACACTCTATTACTAAGACTTTAAAGTTCAGAACAATTTACATCCTTTTCACCAACTGCATTCCATGTGCACCTAGATCTTTACCGCAAGGTAGCGCTTAGTTAGAAAAGTATATATTTTCTCAGGCACACCATGACTCCGACCCTGATACCTATAAGGAATAAGAAAATAAATAACCTTCACAAGTAGAATTGTTTTTCATTTGAAACCTTTATCTGAAGACGATGGATCTAAGATTACTGGTTAACGTTATTTTCTTTGCTATTTCCAAAGCGTCTAGTATCAATAGTGATATCAAAAATAATACAGAAGTTGCTAATGTTCCTGATAGTATTTTCAATGGAGTTTACTCAGAATGTGTCCTGCATTTGTCTTATTCGTGCTTGCAAAAGAAGACCTTGCTTTATTTGAAGGAGTTGAACAGTTTGAGTGAGGTTTCCGTGATTGGTGACTATGTTAAATTTGGTAAGTTATATTTCAATTGAATTTTAAAGAGTTTAATTTTAGATAATGTATTTAAAAAAAATATTGGTAAACAAGGAACTAGAAATGTGTTTCTGTTGAACTTATTTTGCAAGGTATTGTTTAGAGATAATGAAATAAGAGCAACAATTAATCTTCAGAAAAACTAAAAGAAATCGGAGGAAAACAGACAAAAAGATTTAGTCAGAGAATTCAACAAACAACCTAAATATAGATAGATAGATAGAATATTCTTTATTAAACACCACTTATAAGTAAAGAAAATAACAAAAAAAATACCATAATTGGTAATACGATCAAGTTTTAGGAGGTAGGTACAATGGGCGGCCTTATTGCTTAAAGCAATCTCTTCCAGGCAACCTTTGGATGCACAGGATCTAATAGACAAAACACGGACGGGGCGTACATAAAAATAATAATATGCAAGCTAGTTTTTATACAATATTATGTAATTACCTATTTACCTTAGAAAATCATTGTACCTACTCAATACACTAAACACAATCACAGAGAAAAAACAAAAGTAAAAATAAATAATAAATAAATATTCACGGACACTTAACACAACACCTTCTAGTCCCAAACTAAGCAAAGCTTGTATGATGGAAACTAGATGGCTAATAGAATACATACATACTCGTATATATTATATAGATATATTATATAAATTTTCTTTTTTTATATAATATACGTATAATACATAGAAACACCCAGACACAAAATATAAGTACCGCTGTGATAGATAAATAATACGATGTTGCAGTAAAAATAAATGAAACTGATAATGAAGAGGCTCACTCAGATGAGATGAAAACAGGAGAGACCGAAGAACTGGCGTTCATGATAGACAAGGCAATTGACAACTTCTTTGATAACCACGTGCTGAAGTTCTACGCTTTGGGACGGAATATTTCAATACCAAGAAATGGTAAGTACCTAATCACATACATATCTATTAACTATGTACCTAAGAAGGCCTTTGCATCAAAATATAGAACATTTACATAATGTCAAAGGCTACAATATAGCAAACTAAATCTATCTATACTATTATTACTTAATATTATAAAAGTGAATGTAAGTTGGTTTGTTACGCGCTTTCACGCGAAAACCACTGGACTAATTTCAATGAAACTTATACCATTCAGAAGCATTTTTTCCGGATTAAAACATAGGCTATATTTTCTTGAAATGAAAGACGTGGATTCTTAGATACAGCTTGACCTCTCTAAACCAAAAGCCGCCTTTGGCACGAGGTTCATCGTATGCTGGTTGACAGATATTTTGTTGGAAAGTTTCGCACGCGTACGAAGTTCTCGGGTATCAGCTAGTAAAAAATAAAAAAATAAAATCAACCTGCCATTTTTGTTAGTATTATTGTCACTAAATCATCCTACATGGTAGCTAATTCGTGTGTGTGTGTGCATCCTTGGTAACTGTCAATAAAAAACAATTGCACTATGACAAGGACAACTCTGTGTTTTATTAATTCTATGGAGACATTTTGCCTAAACACCAATCCCTAGAAGCTTATCATTTTACAAATAAAAAACTTATGAAATATAATTATATAATATACAGGGTGTTACCAGACCACTTCCGAAAACTTGGAGGTTCCAATCAGACCATGATACTGAAAACATTAAGCGAAAAAAATCGCGAAAAAAAAAATTGACTTGACTATCTCTTTTTAATTTTTTTTCTAGTTACATAAACACAGTACAACATAATAAGACATATCTACCTAATTATCTCATTTAAAAAAGCAAAAAAACAAATAAAATAAATAAAGCAGCAATGTACACGCAGCACGCAGATTACGTCTACTACAGCATGAACAGCTGAGAGTTCATCGCGGGTCATTCAAGTACGCGACGTGCGAGCGACCTACGTTACTACCTACCTACGTTAGTAGGCACTTACGACACAGAATTAATAATAGTACTACGCCTCGACCTTACCTACGTGAATGCGTACATTGCGGGCTGGCGAAATAAATACAAATCTTTAAACATTGTTTTCTCCGGCTATAATTATTTTTCAGGATAACTGATTTTTTTTTTGGTTGGGTTTTGGTGTGCTGTAGCTCCCCCTTTCGTTTTCGGAAGTGGTCTGGTAACACCCTGTATATAATATGTACCTAAATTATGTTAACATTTATTCACAAAGAAAATTACAACTAATACAGTATTTACAATATTCACAATATTTACAAAATACACATGAAACAGTTGAGCCATCTACAAACCGTTGCAAACGATTTATAGATAGCTCAACTGGTCCATATCAGTACCAATCGGAAGCGTGCCCATGACACTGGCTGTATTGCCGCGCTGAATTAATAATAAAAAATTATAAACCTTTTAGTAGAGGGATTCGTTGGAAGAAAAAAACGTAAAGGTGGAGGTGGCGGTGGTGGCCACGATGGTGGTGGCCACGATGATGGAGGAAAGAAAAAAATGATGATGATGGCGATGATGTGTATGAAGATGAAGCTTATGATGGTAAGATTTTATAATACAAAAAGTTTATAGAGTTTGCTATAGAAGTTAAAGTAGGTCACTACCATTGTCACCGTCATAGTAGCGGTGACCGTTTTGAGGAAACTAGGACTTTAAACACGATAAGTAGGAAGGATCTTCTTCTTCTCTTCATTAATGGCCTCTGTCCGTCATTTTGACAGACAATTTTGCCAATGTCAAGTGATATAATTGTAATAATATAAGTCAAGTCAAGTCATTAGTTCGCGTACAAGCTGAAAACAATAATTATATTATCTACTATCCGTCGCCCGCGGCGTTGCTCGCTTTCTACCCTTTAGGGTGCGACTTTTCAAAATTCCTTTCTTAGTGCGCCCCTACACTATATAAGGATACTACCCTCCAAATTTCATACCTCTAGGACGTATAGTTTAGGCTGTGCGTTGATTCTCTGTCAGCTTCAAAAGAGTTTTATATATATTGATGATGATGATGATGATGATGATTGATGATGATGATTTGACACATTATTTCAATTTAAGTCTTGCATAGGCGTGACCCGGCGTCGTGCTTATGTTGCTGTGACGTCATAATACTATCAATCTGAAGAAATATAGCTGATTGTTTGTACAATTACAATTACAAAAATTTCTACAATTATCTACAAACTGTTACAAAATAACTGAAAATTTTAGCGTCTAAATCAGCTGCGTCGGTGGTGTAATGGTCAGCATAGTTGCCTTCCAAGCAGTTGATCCGGGTTCGATTCCCGGCCGACGCACATTTTTGCATTTTATATTTTTTATTAGACTTTTATTTTGAGGTTTTGTGATTATTCTGTTTCAATAAATACAATAAAATGCATTATGTATAACTTTTATTTATTTTAAGATGGTACCAGCAATGATGGGCATGATGGGTATGATGTCATTCAAGGGAATGATGTTCAGTATGATGTCATTTATGATTTCAAAGGTAAGTCTTACATATACCTAATAATATATTTAACTAGCTGATACCCGCGACTTCGTACACGTGCGAATCTTTCCACCAAAATATCTGTCAACCAGTATACGATGAACCTCGTATCAAATGCCTGCGTTTGGTTGATCGAGTTCAAGCTGTATCTAAGAATCCACTTCTTTCATTTCAATAAAATATAGCCCATAGATGTTTCAATCCGAAAAAAGGGCTTCTGAATGGTACATAAGTTTTGTTGAAATTGGTCCTGTAGTTTAGGCGTGATCCGCGAACAATCAAACAGACAAACAGATAAACAAACAAACTCGATTTTCGGAATCAGAATCGTTTATTTAGTAGATCTGCATATTTAGTTTATCCATATCTTTAATTTTAGTTTTTGGCTTTTTTACAGTTTTATAATAGTATAAATAGATAGATAAGTAGATAATTGTCTACACTCTTGTTTACCCTAGTTTCAATATTAATTATCTGAAATAATTTAACTCAATTTACACCCAATTCCAGACAAATAATGTTGTGTTTATACTTTAGTACCTAGGTACCTATTATAAGGGTGCAGCAATGAACTTTGAACTCTTTTATGTGTAGGTATCTTAGATCTTAAACGGTATTGTACAATACAAATGTAGCCAAATAAATATTATTTACATTTTCAGATGATGCTTCTAATGAAGATCTTGGAGAAGAAAGGAGGTGGAGGATTAGGAGGAAGCGGCGTCGGAGGTGGCCTTGATGGAGTAAGTAACAAGTAAAATTATCATAAATGATCGAGTAACTTCGAGTATCTAAGAAAAACTTTATACCTAAGACAAAACACTGAATGAATAAATATAAATATTCACGGACATTTAACACAACGCCTTCTAGTCCCAAACTAAGCAAAGCTTGTACGATGGAAACTAGATGGCTGATAGAATATATACATACATTTTTTTTTGTAAATACATACTTATAATACATAGAAACACCCAGACACAGAACAAACATCTATGTTTTACAACACACAAATGTTTGTTCAGAAATAGGTACGGTGGTAGTACTTCCCCGGACGAGCTCTCACAAAGAGCTCTACTACTACTGTGTCATTAGGATATATAATTTCATCAGTGGATTGTATTCAAGAAACTATCTTGGCTGAAGCTGGTACTCCAGATTTTACGGTAGAGTACCTAACTGCTTCTTTTCAGTTTCGACACTCAAAATAGAAAATCGACTCGTAAAGGATTTTGGGTGTACGACCTACGTGCTGTCATTTAAGTGATTATTAGAAGCGCTCGTAAGCGACGTTCTGTGCGGTCACTTTTCGGATAGGTGACCGTTAGTGACATCCGCGCTTCTATGCTTCGGATGGCACGTTAAAGTCACGACGGAGGCCTTAAGGCGGCCTAAAAACGCCGTCACCAGAGTTGGCCACATACTTATACGATCTTGTTTATTATTTGATTGAACTTTTCTGATCAGACATATTTGGTTTCGTTGACATCATACATAAGGACAAGCATATAGGCCTTTGCCTATGTATAAGACTATTTAGTATTCATTTGTATTGTATATTTCCAGGGATGGGCAGCCGGAGGAGGTGCAGGAGGCGGAGCCTGGATGCCAGCAGGTATATTCCCAATTTAATACCCATCAGTTACTTAAGACACCACCCACACAACTAAACATCGCTTCCCACAGGTGGCCAAGACTATGCGGGTGGTGGCGGTGGTGGAGGGGGCGGATATGACGCAAATGGACAATGGCAAAGCAGATCCATAGTTGAAAACCTTGAAAACTATAGAACTATTGAAAGCAAGCCAAGCGTAACCTTTGTCAAGCCTAAAGTTGTTGCTAAATGGGAAAAAGATAACAGAAAAAGTGCGCAGGACAGTGAAAAATGGCTGAGTGAAACTAAGAAGCTCAAACCTATTAGAACGTTCAATGAACCTGTAGATAAATCCGGATGGAAAAGTCATACATTTAATAAAAATCCTGATCAAGCTGCCGAGAACAAACCAGAAATAAGTTTTGTAAAACGTACGGTAAGATATAACAATAATGCCGAAAGAGAAAAAGAATCTCATAAGAATCCGGTTCTAGTTTACAAGAAATCTAATGTTAACTTTGACTTTAATGATCCTGAAAACAACTATGCAGGCTTAGAAAACAATTATAATACAGATAAATCTAACATAAGAGTTAAAAGAGACTTAGAAAGCAATAAACAAGAAGTTTCCAATTTGAATAAGCATGAACTTAGATCACAAGCCAAGAATGATAAAGAAAATGAGAATAATGTGTTCAATTCAATCCAGAATGAAATAAAAGTTAAATCAAGACAAAAACGAGGCGTGCTAGACTTACTACAAAACTCATACATTTACTGGGTAAACCAAATCTTAGGATTGAACAATAACAGAAGAACAAACGCTCAAAAATACAAGATTGTGAACGGTATTAAATATGTATACTATCCGTATCGGCTGCAGAAACTAAAAATGCCTAAAGGAACACCAATGACTCAAAATGAAGACTTGAAGCCTTTATTAGCTGTTGAAGAGTTTAACAAAGGGGAAATTGTTGATGGGGGAATAGAGAGTAGGATGATTCATAAGAAGTTGAAGAAAATGAAGGATACGATGAATGATACTGTCGAGGATAATCCGTGGGAATGACTATATTACCTTATGAAGTTCTATGTGTTAGAGAATATTGTGGAACCCGACTTTAGATCGTTCATATTTTTGTAAGGAATGTTTAAAAATAGCTGTGTATTTTATAGCTTTAGTATAAGTTAGCTGGTTTATTACTTTTGAGAAATCAACTGCTAGGATGGGCTATACAATATTGTTGTATACAGGGTGTATCTGGAAGAGTGGGCCATCGGTGGCAGAGCGATGGGGGACCTCAATGGCAAATGAGTAAACCCCCATGTATGTTCTGCGATATTCAGTCGTTTAAAAGTTTTTTTGATTTTATGAAATTTTCGCCAAAATCCGATTTTAGACTGATAATGACTGATAATCAACGGACAGCCTAAAGCATAAGTCTTAGAGGTATGAAATTTGGAGGGTAGTATCCTTATGTAGTGTAGGGGTGCACTAAGAAAGGAATTTTGAAAAGTCGCACCCTATAGGGTTCAAAATTAGGGTCAAAGATTTAAACCAAATAATGCGTACGCGAGCAAAGCCGCGGACGACGGCTAGTACAGTATAGTATTATATGATCTGTGGCTATACTAAAAATTTGACAGCTATATTTTTTTATTATTAATAAAAAAAATTATATATAATTTTAAATTATTTCGTATTCAGATGCATAGTGAATGTTTCAGATGAGCTTAAAATCGATCGAATTATAGTTGGAACTGCATTTGAACTTCAGCAAGAGTAGGTAAGTAGAGTTAATAAGAACGTAGGCATAATTGACCTATTTCGTATTTAGCCTCTTTGGTCAAGTGCGTGTTTGATAACTTTTAGGTAGAGATAAGCTTTATTTATAATATTTAATATTAGCTAAAGATTTATTTTAGATTTTACAAGTCAATAAAGTATTTTAGATCAATAAATAATTTTACTTTCATTTATGGAAATCAAATAATTTGTATCCTCGGCACATGGAATGGCGGAATTTAACAGAACTAAAACTTTGCTATATGAAAAAACATAACAATCATGAAGATTGTAAGCCTCACGTTTATAATAATAGTTTTTTCAATAACTATTTATATGTACTGAAACAGAAGACATTGAAGAAATATTTTACAAATCTATAGTATTTTAATATTATTTTAGCTCAGCGCCATCTATACCATCACCTCAAAACTAACTCAATTACAGGAGCAGAACTTTTTGCAAGACTTTGTATACTCTTTGGTAAACCTATCTAGTCGGTGTTCATTTTAATATGATTAAGTTTCAACAGATGGCGCTATAGGCTGTATTTTGAGTTGACTAAAAATGTAGAGGCATCAAAGTAGAAGGTTGCCAGTCATCCATAAACTTTATATATATTCAAAATTAGTTATTTTTATCAAACAAAACACATTAAGCGACTTTATAAGGCTTAACTTGCATGGTTATAATGTTAAATTCGACTTTATACATAACATCCGATATGGTCTAGTGGCTAGGATACCTGGCTCTCACCCAGGAGGCTCGGGTTCGATTCCCGGTATCGGAATAGCTTTTTGTAACTTTGTATTGATTCTTATCGACGACTTTGGTTGTCATTTTCGTCTAAAACAATAACAGCCGGTTTCTCGAACGCTAATCAAATCGCAGATCAGTTGACAAAGCAATTAACATGACACACTGGTCAAATCAAATCGGGTTGCACGAACGCTGATCAGACAATAATTAAGTAATCAATGATCATTTTGCGATTGTCAAATCAGTGTAAATTTTCATAGGGTCACACATAATCGAGTAATTCCTTCAGTTCAATCATTCGCTCCTAAACTTCAAAAGTGTCATAGAGTTTTTTTTTTCCTTTGATAATATGTTTGTGTCACGTGTCTTTGTTTACGTTTGAATGGAGGTAAAATTACTTTAGCAATTATGACGGAAAAACCTATCAGAGGTAAAAATTACACTGAAAGATTATAACCAGACTATGATGTTAATGAGCTGCAGTGTGTTACTAAAAAAATATCTAATACCTTGGTATTAAATCAAATGTATAAAATCAGAATTATAGGTTTATAGTAACAACTCTGGTTTTAGTTTTTAACTTTAATTTTATCTAACATTACTTACAGCTACTGCCTAAAATGTGATAGCAATAGGGCTGTTCGAACATATGTATTCTCACTAGAATTTTGAACATCCGCCTCGTTTACTTCTGGGAGATTGCAATCCTCATCAAATTCATCATCAATGTTGTCATTGTTATCAATGGCTATGTTGTGAAGAATGCAGCAGGACACTATAATACTCATTGTTGTCTCTAATTTAACTCTCAGCCCCATGGATAGGCATGGAAAACGTCGTTTAAGAACACCAAAACATCTCTCTATTGTGTTTCTTGTACTTATTTGTGCTCTATTGAAAGCTTCTTCACTTGGAGTTGAAGGATTCAAAAACGGAGTGAGTAAATAGTGCCGGCATGGATACCCACTGTCCCCCAAAAGGTAGTCACTACCATACACACCTGATTCGAAATCTGCTCGCACATGGGAATCGTTCAATATTGTTGTATCATGGACAGATCCCGGCCATCTACAAATCACATCCATAATTTTTAAATTTGCGTCACAGATTGCTTGAACATTGAGGGAGAAGTAACCTTTTCTGTTCCTATATAGTTCTGCTTGAGGTCCCCCAGGTGAAGATATTTTTATGTGTGTGCAGTCTATTGCCCCAATCACATTTGGAAACAAACAAATCCTGTAGAAATCACTCTTCACCTTATTCCGTTCTTCTTCAGTTCTAGGCATTTTGACGAATTGGGGTCTTAATTGGGCAATAGCTGCAGACACTTTTTTAATAATTCGGCAAGCTGCTGATTTATGTAGGCGGATCCGGTCAGCCACTGTTATCTGGAAAGCACCGGTTGCAAAAAAACTTATTGTTAACAGGATTTGTTGTAAGGCACTTATAGATTTACTCCGCAGCGTATGTGGCTTTATGGAGTCCCCAATGAGCGTCACCAAATACAGAACTACAGGCTTGGAGACTCTATAGCGCATCTTGAATTCCGCTTCTGAAAATTCATTAAATGGCTCCACTCTAGCTCTAAACGTTCTTGTGGGTCCAGGTGTATTGTGTTCCTCATCAAATTCACTGCTGCTGCTAATTGTTACATCCGAAAGCGACATACTAAAATCGAAAGATGTTTTTTTATTTTACAAGTATATTTTTTATTGGAAACGATCCATACGTATTGTAAAATATTGGAGGTATTTTCGATTTATCTGGTTTAAACACAGCAAAACACAGTAATTTGTGGTAATTATTTCAGCTAATTAGAGCAAAATCACCGATTAGTTGATCGTTGATTTGACAAGAGCTTGACCAAAGATCAACGCCTAATCAGCGTTCGAGAAACCCATTTTGACGTTTGACAAGAGATTTGCCATAATGATTTGACAGGTTAGTCAACTAATCTCTGTTCAAAATCAAAGTACGTAATCAACGTTCGTGCAACCCAAATGACATTTGATTAGAGATTTGACCACTGATTAGTTAATTATGAAGATGATCTGCGTTCGAGAAACCGGCTGTGAATCTAGCTCTTACCACCTTTTACTATTTTTAAGCTTTTCAGCAGTATGTTATACACTGCTGTTTTGTATCAAAGTCCTTCAAAATTTTCAACGACCAAGCTGTAATGTATAACAATAATTCACTGTTCTATTTTCAGAACGTTGTTGCAAAATTCAATGTAAAGTTGCATTAATATTCTCCCCTGCCGGCAGTCGCTGAGGTTGCTAAGGGGATTATAGACATAAGTTCCAGAAATCCCCTACGCAGGGGACCCACGCAGGGGAAAACTGGAATGAGCCTAAAATTCCACATCAATCATCATCAATATATATAAAACTCTTTTGAAGCTGACTTAGAATCAACGCGCAGCCTAAACTATAAGTCCTAGAGGTATGAAATTTGGAGGGTAGTATCCTTAAATAGTGTAGGGGTGCACTAAGAAAGGAATTATGAAACGTCACACTCTAAAAGGTAGAACGCGAGCAACGTCGCGGGCGACGGCTAGTATTATATAAAACTCTTTTGAAGCTGAATTAGAATCAACGCACAGCCTAAACTATAAGTCCTAGAGGTATGAAATTTGGAGGGTAGTATCCTTATATAGTGTAGGGGCGCACTAAGAAAGGAATTTTGAAAAGTCGCACTCTAGAGGGCAACGCTAGGGAACGCGAACGCGAGCAACACCGCGGGCGACGGCTAGTAGTTGATGAAACGCATTACTACCAATAATTATGACGCAAACTCCAATCAGCATTTTAGCACCAAGGAAAGAATTGTTTAGCAGTGACTGTATTTGTATTCCAGTGGCGGTGGGCTGTCGCCCAATACGGCTGTCGCTTTCGAAAAGAAATGAACTAGTTACACCGAGACTTAACCAACGGTTAAGGTAATAATTCAGTAAATCCGTGGTTGAAAATATTTGGATTATGACATTTATTTTGACTGTACCCACTGCTTCCATATCGCAAGCTCTCAACTGCTTTCGCTGTCCAGCATAATGTCAAATCATCATCGTCATCAGGTTTTTATGAACGATTGCCTCCTTGTATAGAAAAGTGTGATTCAGAGACATGTTCTTTCTCTTTTTTTCATCATTAAAAATATTTTTTTAAGATTCTTCCTACAAATAAGGCCTTGGATTTTCCAAGGCCATATTTGTAGGAAGAATGTTAATTCGTGGTTAATCCAGCGTCGATTATGTTAAACACTACAGTGGTGCAAGTGGTCCTTTCGACGCGGACCTTACGCGGTCAAAGACCCAGATCTTCACCTTGCTCTTGACTCAAACGTGGTTTGACAGACCATAGTGATGTGAACACACAGTTATCGATACGTTGCCAAAAAGGAACCGATTTCGTCTCAAAAATCGATGACATGATCATCATGATTCGTTGTAGTTTACTTTTTACGATGTCTTGATGATGCTTCTTTTTAACATGTTTTTTTACATTGTCAAAATAACAAAATGAAATCCTCTTTTTGCTTATGTTTGCTTTTCTCTACAAAAGACTTCAACGCGCTAGTTCCTTTTTTGCAATATTTGAAATAACTTTAATAGATACCAGGTACCTATTAGTGATCTGTGGTACAAGTATTTGGTGACCGCAACATTTATGATCTGCACCGCAACTGAACTGTAACCGAACGTGAACCATAACCGGAACCGTAAATTGTTATAGAATTTATAGCTATACCACAGATCATGTAATACGCTATTACTGAACTCTTTGACTGTTATTTCGTAGCGTCGTCATTGGTGTGTTGCGATGACGACTCATTGTAATCCTATTTTTTTTTTTTTTAAAGCAGGGAATTTATTCACAAAGATCCTATTATAAACGCGAAAGTTTGTAAGGATATTATGTGTAAGGGTGTATGTTTGTACCTATTTCACGCAAAAACCACTGATCCGATTTAGATGAAACTTGGAATATATTTTGTCCGTGACCTGGATTAACACATAGGCTACTTTTTATCCCGGAAAATCAATGAGATCCAACGGGATGCGAACGAAGTCGCGGGCGGAAACTATATACCACAATATTGGTAATTAATCTGAACATCGATACCATCGATAGCTTAATACTTCATGCGAAGTTATCGATATTGCGATACTTCACATCACTACGCGCGTACAGTGCGAAAGGTCTGCACTCTCTCGCAAGATGACTTTAGTGAGCCAGCTCGGTGCGCGCGCGTCGGCTGTGTGCCGAATTGAAAACAGTGACCTCTTTCGGACGTAAACAAAAACCCGCGTGGATTTCTATTGATGACGTATCGGTGATTACCTTTTTATTACCTACCTACTTTTAGTAGTTTGATACATATTTTTTTTTAAATTTCCTACTCAGTTTTTTTTACTTTTTTATTTTATTTGGGTATAACAGTTTGGTCTGTTTTTAAGATTTCTGAATTTTATTGAGTTTTTTTAATAATTAGCTTTTAAGTTGTTTTTCAGATTAATAAAGTTTAGTTAATGTATCACTAAGATGATTGTAAGATGGTGTAATAACAGGCACATGAGACTTCAAGATCTTTACTTTGCCTTCCAGGGCACGTCCTCATTGGACTTGCTCTGTGACGTAATGCATTGTTATAGGCAGAGGTTACCACTTAACATCAGGTGACCTATCAGCTTGTTCCATTACTTTTATCATAAAAAAAACTAATGATTTTGAAGGGTAGGGCAGAGACGTTGTGACCTACTTACCTACAAAAAATATAAAACACATACTAAAAGCTGTAACTTGCTATCTGTTTATGTTTAACTGATTTACAAACAATGTATTCTATATAGAAAAATAAATAAAAGCAGTTAAGCATTTTCAAAAACCAAACTCGTACGTACAAGATCAGCAGGCGACGTGACAGATCGGAACAAAGATAAGCTGGTTCTGTAATAACAATTGCATTACCTCGACATTTACTAGATCCACTGACGACAGGCCATCACTATTTAACAGCTCGTAATTACAGGCTTGGATGAGACCTTCGGGGCAATGGTTATCTCATAAAAACCTGCCAGGTATTCTGCCTGGCAGGTATTCTGAACTGTTTTCATACTTAATCATATGTATTATGTGACTAAATGTTTTTTTTTTATGATAAAAGTAATGGAACAAGCTGATAGCTCACCTGATTTTAAGTAGTAACTTCTGCCGATAACAATGCATTACGTCACAGAGCAAGTCTAATGAGGACGTGCCCTATAAGGCAATGCACTGCGTCCATCACAAATACATCATAAATAGTGACATTAGCGCGTTTCAGCGCGTTTTTTGCCGTCAAAAGCTCCTTATTTCCGTATATCTGTCATCACGTCGCTTGACATTATGCTGAGCAGCGAAAGCAGTTCAGAGCTTACGATACGGGGGCTGGAGGCTCCGGCTGCCGGCATCTGTACACTTCAAATCGGAACAGCAATGTAACCATTACTATTTGGCAGGAGAAACAGCTACGTAGTACGTCCTCTGACGACCTCTTACAAAAAGCTCTACTTCTACTGATAGTAGAATCTTCTATCTTCTAAATATATAAAACTCTTTTGAAGCTGACAATCAACGCACAGTCTAAACTATAAGTCCCGGAGGTATGAAATTTAGAGGGTAGTATCCTTACATACTATTGGGGTGCACTAAGAAAGTCACACTCTAAAGGGTCTAGAACGCGAGCACCGCCGCGGGCGACGGCTAGTTATCAATGAAGTTGAAGGCGCTCAACATGACAATGAAGCATTCCGCTGTAAAGGTTGCTTCATGGTCGTAATACCTACTACCACTGGACTTCTACAAGCATACAACAAACGCATTGCTGTGTTCTTGTTTGAAGGTGCTGGTGCAATTACAGGCACATGAGACTAATCAGTACAAAAAACCTTCATTTCTCAGAGTGATGGGCGCAATGCAATGCAATACAGGACACGTCTTCATGTCCTTAAAGGGCGTGCTCAGTAAGGCAATGCATCGTTACAAGCATGGGTTACTTAACATCAGGTTGGCAATTGGCTTGTTCCATCATTAGTATTAGTGATATAAAAAAAATGCATAATAGGTTTTTAAAATCATCTTAAATATAAACATTGAAAAGTTAAGGTATGTGTCCACCCATCCGGAGCCATATCTTTGACTATCGTAGCGTGAACACGCAACCGCTTACGCAGTTATGTGCAAATTGATTAAGTTTCTCTGTCGGTACCACATTCTTTGTAAATTTCTGATTATAAAGTCATTGCTGTGAATATCTGATTGGCATATCATCATCATCACAGCATGAAAGAATCAACTGCTGGAGATATCCATCTTCCATATTCCCTGAAGGAATAATTTTGAGCCTACTCCACCGTTTGGCTTGCCACGATCGTTAGTTCAACGCCTTTGTCTTCAAGTTGGTGGTCGCCATTCACCATCATCATCATCATCCACAGTTCACCCACTGCTGGGTATAGGCCTCTTTATGTCTGTGCCATTCCTCACTGTGCTAATCTCATCCAGGTCTAGCCGTTGATGTTTGCAACATCGTCTGCCCTCCTCCTGTCGGTCCATCGACGTTCGCCATTCGAGTACCATCTATTCTTTTCTTTCAAGTACTATTGACAGGCGTCTTGGCTCAGTCGGTAGCAGCTCTGCCTTCCGTGCTGTGGTTCGTGGGTTCGATCCCCACCGAGAACAAACATTTGTGTGTTGTAAACATAGATGTTTGTTCTGTGTCTGGGTGTTTCTATGTATTATAAGTATGTATTTACAAAAAAAATGTATGTATTCTATCAGCCATCTAGTTTCCATCGTACAAGCTTTGCTTAGTTTGAGACTAGAAGGCGTTGTGTTAAGTGTCCCTGAATATTTTATTTATTTATTATACTTCTTTTTTTCCTATCTATTGCCAACTCTGCAAGCTTTCATCAATATATATAAAACTCTTTTGAAGCTGACAGAGAATCAACGCACAGCCTAAACTATAAGTCCTAGAGGTATGAAATTTGGAATGTAGGTTCCTTATATAGTGTAGGGGCGCACTAAGAAAAAAATTTTGAAAAGTCACACTCTAACGCAAGCAACGCTGCGGGAGACGGCTAGTGATCTATAAATCCATTGCCATTTTTATTTGCAAATGTTTGAGAGCTCTTTGGGTGGCCTAGCACTTTTACGAGTTAAGGACCCAGCTGTAGAAACACCTCATTAATTTGACTTTCTCTCTATCACAGTAAAATTTCTGCCGTCTGCTGTTTGTAAGTTGAACCTAGAACCATTGTTTCAAGTGGCTCGCTACGCTCACCGGTTTCACAAACTCGAAAATTGTCTGTTAAGTTCATGCGTACAATTACTTGTCTAAAAGTGGGGATGAAGTGAGTGAGGAGAAGCACTCAAAATAAAATTTTAGTCATAATCCTGTCATTTCAAGAGTCTCTCCAAATCCCATTTAAATTTTAAACATAAAGTTATAGGAAAAGTTAAAGAAATGTGAACAAACGTTAGTCGAGTTTAAAAAGTAATTTATATTATGCATTCTTCAAACGTTTTCCAAGCAATGCTACACTTTCTATAAGGAAATTAATGTACATTTGTGCCGCGCACTTTTATTTTGTTTTCCAATACCGCTGTAGTTAGATCATTTTATTTCCAGAACGAGTTAAGCCAGTAATCTGTGTGTCACTTGAGATATTATCGCTATAGGTATCTCGGAGTCACACATTTTTATTTTTCTGGGTTAGTCTGGCCTGACCCCATACTGGCCTGACTCCGATGTTGATTACCGAATAGTTACTACGTCGTTTATGGACGGTACAACAGCAGAAGTAGGTATTCCTTATTTCTGAGCATCTCATCATGAAATACCGCGTTCACACTATGCCATTGCCGCTGCCGGCATTCATGCCGCGGACTTATTGCCACAGCAACATCGCCTTTATTCTCACCAAGGTGCTAGGGAATGAACTTGGCGATGTTGCTGTGGCAATAATTCCGGAATTTATCGCAGCAATAATTCCGGCAGCGGCATGGGCATGTGTGAACGCGGTATAAGAATAAAGGCGATGTTGCTGTGGCAATAATTCAGGAATTAATCGCGGCATTCATGCCGGCAGCTGCATGGGCATAGTGTGCACGCGGTATAATAGCTCAGTAAAATTCTAGATTTTTTATTTTCTAAAGGTGTTCAGTGGTTCAGTAGTACGTATAGATCATTTATTATGATAGTATAAAAAAACTCAAAGTCACAGTCAAACGAAATTCTTATACCAATTAGCGAGAGTCTAGTTTTCAGCACACAAAAAAAATTTAATGAAAGCTTTTGTAGATACTTACTTATACAGGGTGTCCCACGGCCATGCCACATGGAGGGAAAGTATCTTAAATAATGTAGATAGAACATTTTACTCAAAAGAGGCTAATTTTTTTAAAATTATAAATGTAGAATTTCATGGACTTCCTTTTATTTAAGATGCTATGTTACTTGGAAAAAAAATATCCATATGATTGAGTCTTTTAATTGGTATCATAAAATAACGGGTGTTATGTTTTTTCAATTTGGTGGGTTCGATTCCCGGTTCAGACAGGCGATTATTCAAAATTCTTTAAATTATTTTTAAAATCAAAATAAAGTCTTCTTTGAGTAAAATCTTCTATCTACATTATTTAAGATACTTTCTCTCCAGCATGGCCGTGGGACACCCTGTATTATAATAAAAAGTGATGAAGTATGCTTTGCAATTACTTTTCAATTTGAATAGGGGTTCATTAGGCATAACCTTAATATTTTTCCAATCTAATTAGTTATTCACTACCTAGTTATCCAAAAAAGCACCGTTGGTCTAGCAGTAGCAATCCCACCTTCCGATTTTAAGGTCGTGGATTCAAAACCGGTCGTGCACCGGCGGATATTTCGGCTCGGATAATGTGCAATGCCAGTGCTTTTAAACGGTGAAGGAAAACATCATGGAAAAAGATGCG
The DNA here is from genome assembly GCA_918843925.1 of Eulithis prunata. NCBI lineage: Eukaryota > Metazoa > Arthropoda > Insecta > Lepidoptera > Geometridae > Eulithis > Eulithis prunata. Next base: position 4,183,003 of record OU974030.1, on the reverse strand, counting down.
TCTTAGTTAGCACGTATTGATCTTGTGTTTCCTGTGGATATGGCTGACTAAGCTGAGAGGATGGTATAGGTGCTGGGCAAGCCTACTCCATCTAAAACTATATCCTATACACTGCCGCGTGTATTTCATCGATGTATAAGAAAAAGTGGCTTTTACAGCTGTATAAAAAATCTTGGTTAGATCTAGCACGTGTTATAATATAGGTAACATTATTGATCGCCATTTTGTAACCTTGATGACATCCCAACGAAACTCCAAAATCAATCTATATTTCTAGTAAGTTCCATAGTATATTTTTAGTAGATTTTATTTACTAAGAGAAATAACCTCTGACTGGCAAAAATAATTGTAGTCTTATAATTAACACCCGAAGTTGTTTTTGTGAAATTAACACTTTCTTCTTGCTGCCAGACATGTTAGCAAATAGTGAAGATTTCGCCGTGTTGTCAGGTAAGAAATCTCTACCTCTTTGCTTTTCCAAAGAGTATTCTATTACTGACAAGCTGACTTCTTCTTCTTCTTTTAAACCTATATGGCCGGTGTCCGTCATTTCGACAGACAATTTTGCCAGTGTCAAGTGGTGAATTTTTAATAATTTAAGTCAAGTCAAGTCTACGTCAAGTCGACTGTCGTTTGTTTTGCAGAGAAAATGGTGGATTTTGTCTTCAAAACCTAAAACGATTTTTCACATTCCGAAAAACAACTTTATATATGACTATGCAAAGGTAAAAGATGTCAATATAACTTTACAAGAAGACTTTTGTATTTTTTTATATTTTAATGCAAAGGAGTTACATTAAATAACGTAAATATAATAAATAAAAACACCTATATACACAAAATAAAAGATAATTTAGTTAAACATAATGATGTTTACTTATTATAGCATCTTGTCTGGTTTGTAATAGAATGCCCACAGCCAGACCGGGTTTTTCCTATACCTCGCGTTCCAAAAGCCTCTTTAGAACACTGAAAAGCTGGTCTGCCTGCAAAAGTATGATCTCACAGTAACAACTTTAAATACCTTACATTATTCTATTCATGTCCTAACATTGCTTACGCTATCGTTGCTGTGTTCAATATTTCAGAAAGGGCACTTTCTCCCAAACCGGAAAACACGTCGCAAACCAGAAGTCCAAAATTAATGTCTTACACAGTTAATACACTCGTTGTAAGCTGGTTTTATCTCTTGCATTGACATGTAAAAGGTCGAAAGTGAAGAACACCGTATAATTTCAAGGTTACATCAAAAGAGATCCAATAACATGAAGTAACCTACGAGTTAGTGCTAACCCTGGTGACCAAATTTTACGCCACCTTAAGGCCTCCGTCGTGGCTTAAAGAGTTACTTTAACGGTTGATGCGTTTCGTGAGGCAACGGCTTTTTAGTGTTCACTTCACTAATCATCACTGAGTACCATGATCACTTTAGGCATAGTAGGTACCTAAACTGTGTAGGTTAATAATTTTTCAGCCAGTTACGTGCACATTTCTATACAGCCAATCAAATTCTTTGAACATCACGTCATCCCATCTGTTGAGAACGTCGTAAGTGTGTTAATGCGAATGACATTCATAAGAAAGTAAGCGCTACTCTTTTTCTAGAAACCAGTTTACTGTTTTATAAATCACCGTTTTCGAAGGTTTTGTGGTCATCGTGAGTATTGGTCCTCAACTGTCTTATTTATGTAAAATTCACAATGTACTCAACGCGGAAATGTTACAAAAAACACTCTGGCCCGAAAAAACTTCATAATATCTTCATAATATCTTCATCATTATATTGGTCACATCTCGAAACTCATAATAATTTTATTGATTGACTAGCTGTCGCCTGCGGCTTTGCTCGCAGTAGAAGCATACGCATTATTTGGTTAAAATCCTTGATCCTAATTCTAGACCCTTTAGGGTACGACTTTTCCAAATTCCTTTCTTAGTGCACCCCTACACTATATTATGAGGATACTAACCTCTAAATTTCATACCTCTAGGACTTATAGTTTGAGCTGTGCGCTGATTGTCAGTTTCAAAAGAGTTTTATATATTTAAGAAGAAGAAGATTGATTGATCAGCCTACTTACTAAAAACTGCGATGAATCTTGGTAGAGACAATCAAAATGTTTTTTCAAATTAACCTGTTGACGGTAGACATTGTTTGAAAACTGAGATTTGAGTCTCAACTGTCACATGATACACAATGAACATCCTCATAACTTGGAAACGGCTAAACCAAATTCAATCATAAAAACCTAGTAAAAAAGTAGTAGTGTTAGTAAAAAACCGCGCTGAAATCTGTCAATTATTTTTGAAGTGGCCAAGAAAAGGCTACTTATATCAAGAATCGTAATTTCCCATAGAAAGATATCTAACGAGGTTATTCACTTCAACTGTACTGACTAAAAGCGATCGGAACGTTTTTCTACTAGGTCATTTATGTCCGTCTGGATTGAGAGATCCTATACGCGGATCCTATGCTACAGTGTCCCGTTAAGTGTAGGCATAGGTTGCCCCCTGACGCTGTATAAATCATCTTCAATGTAAAGGCCTATTATTATACTCGGATCAAGATCAAAATTAGGCAGGAAAATGTTAAGAAATTGTTAAAATTCATAGCACTAATCAAAAACTTGTAAAACCCGAGATACGGGAGTTATAGCCAAAAAACAGGATCCCTTAATCTAGCATCATCATCATCATCATTTCAGCCCGTTTGCACCAACTGCTGAGTATAGCCCTCCTCTTTATTACGCCACTCTTTTCGGTCCTTTGCGAGTCTTGTCCAGTGATTCCCAGCCAGTTCTACTATGTCATTTGACCATCGGGCGGGTGGTCTGCCTCTTGGTCTACGCGGGCATCCCTTGGCCACCATTCTGTGACCGCCTTCGTCCATCTCTCGTCTTCCCTTCTTGCCAGGTGTCCCGCCCATCTCCCTTAATCTAGCATTTCGGGAAAATGGCATTCTTAGTTCTCAGAAACTATTGACTCGTCGTTCAAGGTTCTTTCACCAATATAATTATGTTAAAAGTTAAAATTCGAATACTAAAATTAAATGATCTAGGCTCCAAAAGGTATCATTTTACTTTATGGACGACTTGAATACTAAGACATTTCACGATCTTGGCGTTTTGTTAATAATCACATTTTGCTACATGGATATTCAGATTTTTTTAGTATTAACCTGTTCACGGTATGCACTGTTCGAAAACTGAGATTTCAGTGTCAACTGTGACATAGAAATCACATCTCTAATAGGCTTAAACCATTCACCTGTTTGACTAAAAGCTTTCTGTGGTCAAGTTGACGTACGGACGTGACACACAAACCTACTGTTTGCTCTTTCCATAATAATATTGTGCTTTTTTAGTTATTTTACACCTTGGATTTAAATTCGAAAACCATGCAAATTTTTAACAAACAATATTTTAACATAGATGTCATTGGTGCTTTGTAAATAAAATAAAAATAACAATGTTAAATAATGAAAAATTTTAATTTTCTATTTGGTCAATACCTACTATTTTCTACGAGACTCGAACATTTCTTTTTGTAAGATTCGTATAAAAACTTTAATATAAATTTATCAGTATCAAGATATTTTTTTTGCATTTAATAAGATAAATTTAGCAACATTGAAATATTTTTACGCTTGTCAGTAAAAGGTTTGTCATACAATACAGTGTTATACTTTGAAGAGTTAGACTCTTCAAAGTGTTTCACGATCAAACAATAATGCATAACCACAGATCATAATAATACTAAAGATAATGCTCACACCTTTCGTCTGTGCTCATTTGTTCCGTTCCCTTTTCAGGACTTTATCCATACTAATATTATAAATGCGAAAGTAACTCTGTCTGTCCGTCTCGCTATCACGCCAAAACTACTAAACCGATTTAAATGAAATTTGGTACACAGATATTCTAGAGCCTGAGAAAGAACATGGCTACTTTTTAATGCGAAAAAAGGGTTCTAAAAGGTTGAAAGGGGGGGGTGAAAGTTCCTTAATCTTTTTTATGAAACCTTTTTTAATGTCACATTTGAAATAACTGTCAGTTGTTTGACAGTAAGAGTTTGAATGACAGGACAACGTCCTGTCGGGTCAGCTAGTTGTACCTATATATAAAATGTTGTTGCTATTCAGAGATATTTTTTCAAAGCAATGGAAATCTAAGAAACCTACAAAAGAGGTGACTGAACGAGGTTCCAGTGCACTAAGCTGTCACGTAGGAGTAGCTCCTGGGTTAACGGGTTTCGTCTGACGCAGATTCACGGTCTCAAAAGCATAAGACTGGCAGCTTTATGGATCTCATATCTATGAAACAAAAATTACCTATTTTAAAAAGTTTATTGTTTTATAGCTCGTAAAGCTGTGCCAGTTTTTTTTTAATAACCGTTCACAATTACATATTTTTGTACAACAGATTGATGTCAAAGTTAATTTAGAGTCCTGCAGACGCGATGCTGATCAAAATGTAAATTAAACTTTACGTTAAGTAATCATAATTTTTTCATATTGACGATATAGGATGCTGACAAAATTGTCTGTCAAAATGACGGACAGAAGTAATAAATAAAAAAAGAAAAAGTAGAATGTCATCGTAGCAGAGGGACAGGATCTTTATGTTGATCCGAGTTATAACATTTTTTTAAACAACATAATATAGCTTTTTAATTTTAATAGTTTTTCTTGTGTTATTGTGAGTATTGTTGTTTAATTTTGGTGGAATTTTAACCAATAATACTTAGGTCGTAACATAAAGTGTGAGCCATTGGAATAAATGTGTGTAAAGTGGTTTTTCTGAATGTGAAAATTCGTGTTAGGTTTTGAAGAGAAAATCCACCATTTTCTTTTCAAAACAAACGACAGCCGACTTGACAAATGACTTGACTTGACTTATATTATTACAATTATATCACTTGACTTTGGCAAAATTGTCTTTCGAAATGACGGACAGAGGCCATTAATAAAGAGAAGAAGAAGAAGATCTTTATGTTCAGACTTCATTCTCAAAATGTTCGTTATGACTATTTGTATAATATTATACCATTTTCTAGAGCTCTTAGATTAAATCGCAGAATATTGACACTATTTTGGTAATTTGATGATTTCGTTGAGCTTTCCCTGCAGCTCTAGAAAATGCTTGTACCGGCAGTTTTTAGAAGCTAAATTTTTACACACTACACTGTCGTGTTATTTGAGATTAAAAACACACACAAAAATAGATTGTTTAAAATAATCTCGTTTATAACTACCGCGCCGAAATATTTCACTTCTACTTTTATTTTCATTTGATCGACACGAAGTACTTTCACTTTAGTGTAAACCATTTGATTGTTATGTTGTTATAAATTAACTGTTGGGTTTGTTACTGGCTGAAATAAACTGACCTTTGATTTTTTTTAATCTTGACGATTGAAAGTGTCAGTAGCCACTTTTTAGGGCCGTATGCTGATTTACTATCTAGACTCAAGCACAGATTTTTGTAGGAAATCTACTCAAATCTAAGCTTGAGTAACGATTTCTACATCGGCATACGGCCCTTAATCATGCTATGCTGCAGGACGCTACGCTAACGCTGGATGGAGTAGGCTTGGTGTAGACCAAGGATCTCAAAGAATTCGCTCAAAGTCTCCGTACAAATCAGCACACACTGGTGTGCTGGGTCAGACGTTACACGCCAAAACTTGTACTACGCCCTCAGGCTCAAAAATAGAGCAGTTCTATGATAAAACTAGCTGACACCCGCAGCTTCGTACGCGTGCGAAACTTTCTACCAAAATAAATGTCAACCAGTATACGATGAACCTCGTGCCAAAGGCTGCTTTTGGTTTAGAGAGTTCAAGCTGTATCTAAGAATCTAGCCTATGTTTCAATCCGGAAAAAGGACTTCGGAATGGTGTAAGTTTCGTTGAAATTGGTCCAGTAGTTTAGGCGTGATCTGCTAACAAACAAACAGACATTCGGAATCAGAATCGTTTATTTAGTAGATCTGCATATTATTTTGTTTATTCATATCTTTTATTTCAGTTTTTGGCTTTTTACAGTTTTATAATAGTACTTATAGATTATGTTAATAATATCATGCCTTCAAAAAGCCCATGAATTAAAAAACTGGTAAAAAACCAGACATGCTAAACTGGAAACTTTCTCCTCTCGCTTTGGGAGCGTCACATTCTTTAGATTTGTGTAGTTTATTCATTAGTATTGAGAGTATAATTTTCTATTAGCTGATATCTAAAAATGTTTATACTACATATGGTAGGTAAACAAGCATACAGGCCGCTTGATGGGAAGCGATTACCGTAGTCTATGGACGCCTGCAACGCCAGATGTCGATGAAACATAGGAATTTTCAAGAAAAGAGTGAATAGGTGGATTTTAGCTAAGCGTGCTCCACCTTAGGCTGCAGCTACACTTACCATCAGGTGTGTTGGCAGTCAAATGCTCAGCTAAAAATCATTAAAAAAAAAAATCAAAAACATATCACATGCGCGCCGAGACCCTTCAAGAACTTATTATTTGTTTATTATTATTTATAATAACTGTAAGTACATAGCCTACACGACATCTACATGATATTGGTGAAACTAGATTATTATTCATAACAGCCGTCGCCCGCGGCGTTGCTCGCGTTCTAGACCCTTTATAGTGTAATTTTTCAAAATTCCTTTCTTAGTGCACCCCTACACTATATGTATAAGGATACTAACCGGGTTTTGCTTGTGTTGTTTGTTTGTCACTAATTGACTTTCTTCGGAAAGCTTTGTCGGACCAATATCGGAAACATTCGGAGATTTTAAATTCGATATTTAAAATCTACTTCGAAAGTTTCCAGTATTGATCAAACAAGGCTTTCCAAATAAATTAAAATAGTCGAGGCCATAAAAGAAGACAGGAGATACTAAATATATAAAACTTTTTGAAGCTGACTGACAATCAACGCACAGCCTAAACCATAAGTCCTAGAGGTATGAAATTTGGAGGGTAGTATCCTTATATAGTGTAGGGGTGCACTAAGAAAGGAATTTTAAAAAGTCACACTCTAAAGGGTCTAGAACGCGAGCAACGCCGCGGGCGACGGCTAATATCTTATAATTTGCAAAAGGCCTTAAACCCCCGAGTGGCCCCGACGACGCTGTTTATATCATCTTGATTCAGATGCAAAAGCCAGCTTATTACTATAACTAGGTGCACCGTTAATTTCACTAGAATCATACCTAGTGTTCTCGAAATCAAAAGTCGATCAAGTGCCCATGCAACCGTGGATAGAAAGATGATAGATAAACACTATTATTACATGAGTATTGTGTGTAGTTACTTGTTTAAAATTACTTGAAAAAAAAAAAAAATAATTTATTACTTGCCTCCTGTACACGTCAGAATAAGAATAAAAATACTTTTATTTACGACACATACAGAACAGAAACAAATACAGACTAATTAAATACTAACTAAACTAGAAACTATGTACTACATAATAAGTAAACTAGGTATAAAAGTAATCTAGTGTGCCGTAAAAAGTACCCTGGCTCAGCATATGTTGGATGACTGGCAACCAACGCTGGGCTTCCGCCAGAGCCGTACGGTGATATCACGGAAAATCTGTCCACCGGCCATGATTAAAAGTAAACAAGAAAAATAGTAGTAGGTACGAGTCAGCAGACGCGTCCGCGGACTCTGGCAGATGCATCCGTTGATAAATTTCCACGAGCTGTCCACATGTATGTAGGTCTATCAGTCTATTTTCTTCTTCTTCTTCTCGTCATTAATGGCCTCTGTCCGTCATTTCGACAGACAATTTTGCCAATGTCAAGCGATATAATTGTAATAATATAAGTCAAGTCAAGTCATTTGTCAAGTCGGCTGTCGTTTGTTTTGAAAAGAAAATGGTGGATTTTCTCTTCAAAACCTAACACGAATTTTCACATTCAGAAAAACCACTTCACACACATTTATTCCAATGGCTCACACTTTATGTTACGACCTAAGTATTATTGGTTAAAATTCCACCAAAATTAAACAACAATACTCACAATAACACAAGAAAAAATATTAAAAAAATGTGCTGTGTCGTTTCAAAAAATGTCAAAACTCGTGTCAGTCTATATTATGTTCTATGTTCGCGACGAATCCCTTTGATGCGTGACAGAAAACCGACAACAAACGGATTCGAGGCGGACGCATCTGCTGACGTTAAATCTACCACAGACGGTTTTTTTTTTTTTTTTTTTTTTTTTTTTTGCGCTGGGAAAATGCATGACGCATCCCCCCTTCACTAGAGAGCATGAAGGGGGGTATGTGGGACTCCCCGGCCCCCTCACAAGGCCGGTATACCCACTAAAAACCCAGCGGCGCTCCTGCGTCGTCTTAGTGGGGGGGGACTGGGAAACCGGCAGAGCCTTTACGTCCAGTCCCCCGCCGACGAAGCCCGCCATTACAGCGGGGCCCGCACGCCCCTCCCCTTGCAGGGTGGGGCCTGGGAACGGCAAGCGACTCGGCCGTTCCCGTCCGCTGGTGGCGAATGTCTGCTATGCGGGGCCGGTGCTCTACTGCGGTCCCGCCATTCGCCACCATGCGTCAGAGCGGCGCGGGACAGTTCCGCGTCGTCCCGCGCGTTCTCCCCCGCTCGGGGGCCTAAGGCCCCCGTCGTCCGGGCCACCAAACAAGGGGGCCCGGACCCACCTGGGTAGACCGAAGTCTACCCTGCCTCATCACGCAGTGCCCTCTGCTTATCAGAGGGACACGCGGAGAGGTCCACCGCGCCGGGTTACTGGCCACCATGAAACACGTCCACAGTACTCTGCGGGCGTGTTTCATGGTGTTTCCAGGGTGCACCGCGTGGAGGTTACCCGGCCTAGCACCCCACCACAGACGCCTAAATCAACCCCTCTATACACTTCGGCGGACGCATCCGCAGATGACGTCTGCAGATGCATCTGTTGACTTGTAGAAGAGGCTTTAGATGCGCTCTGTTTTTATTCCATGACTTTTTATGGTGATTATTACAAAATTGAACAAGGCGCAAGTTTTAGTTGCCTGCATGTAGTGTTCCGAGATAGAGCCAATATAACATGACCTCCCATTTGTAGGATTTTAATGACGATACGGTTCAGATTATGCTGGACGAGTAATAATTAATTCTCGAATTTAGTTAACTTGTTATCAATAGTTTTTCTACCATTATAGCCATAATGATACAGGTGTTCTGAAAAAGAACTGTTTTAAGACGGGTAGTTTAGGAAAAACCCGTCTGCACTAATTTTTTTAACAAAGTATTTTTTTTAAATATTAGTCCGATTTATATACTGGTCCTGTCCGACTTGGAATATATACAGGCTACTTTTGTCCTGGAAAATCAACAGGGTCATGCAGGACGTGGAGTCACGGGCGACAACTAGTAATAATCACAAACGTACGGTGGTACGTATCTAAGATACACTGCGCAGTAACGCGACAACGTTCGTCAGTCGAGCTGGTGTTGACGCGCAATGTGACTCGAATACTTTAGTAAGTAGCGATTGTCAGATTAGTTCGTGGTCACCTCCAATAGGTCTATAAATATTCACGGACACTTAACACAACGCCTTCTAGTCCCAAACTAAGCAAAGCATGTACGATGGAAACTAGATGGCTGATAGAATACATACATACTTTTTTTTCTAAAAACATACATTATAATACATAGAAACACCTAGACACAAAACAAACATCTAAGTATACAACACACAAATGTTTGTTCTCGTTGGGGATCGAACTCACGACCCACAGCACGGAAGGCAGAGCTACTACCGACTGAGCCATGACGCCTGTCAAGTAGTGGTCTGTGTAGTAAGTACGTGAGTGATCAACATAGCTATGTGAGTCAGCGCACGCGAATCGAGGAAAGCGTAACGGATGACAGATGCATTGAATTCTATCGGATACTGTGACTTGTGCGTATATTATCACAAAATGTATCTCATCATCATCAACCTATATTGGTCCTTTGGTACGAGGTTCATCGTATGCTGGTGACAGATATTTTGGTGGACAGTTTCGCACGCGTACAAAGTCGCGGGTATCAGCTAGTCAATCATAAAGTGAGTCAACGCACTCGAATCGAGAAAAACCTATTCTACTATCAAACTGAAACGCAGCTGAAACGTAGCTTTTAATTTGTAGGCTATTTCAATCCAGCTACACAGTTTTAATATTTTAGCCTAATATTTTCATTTTACCACTTAGATAGATAGATAGATAGATAATACTTTATTGTACACAAGGGTAAGGTACGTACAAATCTTAAAACTAACTTTGTATAGTACAATGGGCGGCCTTATCGCTGAAAGCGATTTCTTCCAGGCAACCGTAGCATGGAAAGTAACGAGCGGAGCGGTAACGGAAGGCGGTGCACAAACGCTAAAAACTACATTATTACGCAATAAAATATACTACATAAATAAAAAATAGAATATACTAAGATACCTAATTACTTTAATATTGAATACAATGCTTAGTAACTTTATGTAAGAAAAAGTTATATATAAATAAATAAAATATTCACGGACATTTAACACAACGCCTTCTATAGTCCCCAACTAAGCAAAGCTCGTACTATGGGAACTAGATGGCTGATAGAATTCATAATACGTATATAGGTAGCTGTGTTTCAGTTTGATAGTAGGATAGGTTTTTTTCGATTTGAGTGCGTTGAGTATACGTAGGTATATACATTGTATATATATTTTAACTAGTGTGTTTGTCGGCCATAGGAGTAAACAAGGCTAGAGTTAATTTCGCAACTTGGATAATGCGTTCGTGGATGCGGCATGTAGAATAATTAAAAATATAGGTATATACCTAATAAAAATTACTTATATTATTAAATTCAAACCAGTCCCTTTAAAATAAGAAGTTGATAAATAAATCACAGTTGCTAAAGAATAAAAACTACCAAATTTTTGTATGGATATTATTTAAATTTGGTCATGAATCACTAAATAAATATGATAATTATTTGTGTAAAATAATAACAATTGTTTATATTTTAATAAAATTAACAAAACTTTTATTTGCATTAAGAAAAACACAAAAAATACGAATAAATTTCGGTTTCCGTTCCAATCTGTTAAGTTTAGAAGAAGCAAGTGAAATATTACAAAGATTTACATAATTATTTTAACTTCGGTTTTTTACAAGATGCTATCGTAAAAAATTACTTTCTAAACCCATGTTACTACACTATTAAAATACTGTTTTCATTTAGGTATCAAATTTTGTTTTAGAAACATGTTCACTTTCAGTGTTCTAAGTATGTATTTACAAAAACAAATGTCTAAGCATAGATGTTCTATCAGCAACCTAGTTCCCATAGTACAAGCTCTGCTTGGTTTGGACTAGCGGGCGTTGTGTGAAAGGTCTAAGGATATTTATTTTATTTATTTATCAAAAGCCGTCTCCCGCGGCGTTGCTCGTGTTCGCGTTCTCTCGCGTTGCCCTCTAGAGTGTGACGTTTCAAAATTCCTTTCTTAGTGCACCCCTACACTATACCTATAAGGATACTACCCTCCAAATTTCATACTTATAGTTTGAGCTGTACGTTGATTCTCTGTCAGCTTCAAAAGCGTTTTATATATATGATGATATGATATTACATATATTGATAAGATAAGAAGAAGTAGTTTCGTAATTTTTAAACAAAACCTTCTCCATTTTTCATTGCTCTTGCCAAGGGACAGGTCCACCATTCCTCGACTAACTGGATTTTCTAGTAAACTAATTAAGAGGGAATCTCAATGAGGAGGTCAATGGGCTTCTAGTAATTGCTGTCATGTGGGCGTAATCACACCGTCATACACTTGTAGTAAAAAAAGCAAATACAACCCAATTGAGAACCTCTTCCTATTATGAAGTCTGTTAAAAATTATATATGAACAAAATATGTTTTTATTGTGTCCGGTTGTATTATTAGTACTAATAATATGTATTTACTAAAAAAACGATTGATTACAAAACTTTTGTTTACATTTTGGCTTGAACAGGAAGTTGTTGTATTACAGTATCCACTTACACTATGTCTATGATATTAATTAATTAATTTTATTTTAATAATTCAGATTATTTTTATGTACGCCCCATACTATGGCGTGTCCCCGATGTAGATTACCAAATATTATGTATGCGCTAAATAAATGCCAATACTTTTGTGAAAAACAGTGAAAGGGACGTTATTGTAAGGTGCTTTTATTTTAGCCTAGTACCTATTATCAAAACTAACTAATGTAGGTACTTACTTAGGTACCTACATTTCAAATTCTTTGAGAAATCTGCTAAAATATAATAGACGTTATATTATATTATATCGTTATCTAGGCCAGCGTATCAGCATCGCTATTCAGCGCGGCAATGCAGCCAGTGTCTTGGGCACGCTTCCGATTGGTACTGATCTGGACCAGTTGAGCTATCTATAAATCGTTTGCAACGGTTTGAAGATGGCTCAACTGTTTCATGTGTATTTTGTAAATATTATGAATATTGTAAATACTGTATTATTTGTAACTAGCCGTCTCCCGCGGCGTTGCCCGCGTTAGAGTGTGACTTTTTAAAATTCCTTTCTTAGTGCGCCCTTACACTATATAAGGAACCTACCCTCCAAATTTCGTACCTCTAGGACTTATAGCTTATGCTGTGCGTTGATTCTCTGTCAGCTTCAAAAGAGTTTTATATATATTGATGATGATGATTTTCTTTGTGAATAAATTCTTATAATAGTCGTTCCTTTAAAATATACTAAGAAGGTATTTACTTACACACAGAATAGATAAGTGTATAGAAAATATTATAAACATAAAATAGAGGTACCTATAGGAAGAAAGGCAGCCCTTTTAGCAGAAGCAGAAAACTTATTTCACATCGTAGGAAAGTTACCAACCTTTCAAAGCCAATAACGAAGTAGGTAGTTCGTACAGATAGGCACACGTTTTCGTGGTCACTTTCACTATTACATTTTTACGACCACTTTCGACCACGTGTGTTAAATCAACAAACAAGCGAACGTAGTTTTGAATCACTGAACCATTGATTCAAAAATGTTCACATAGTCTTAACATCATAATTATTTATACTTGCTTGATTGAGCTTAATGTAATAGGTATGTTCTTTGTATGGATTTAGGTATGTTTGTTCGTCTTTCAGGCAAAAAATTACTGTACCGATTTGGATGAAACTTGGAATACATATGATTGTCCGTGACCTGGATTAACACAGCCTATGTGTCTTGTCTTATATTTTGATCCCGGAAAATCAACGGGATCTACCGCGACGCAAACGAAGTCGAGGCGGAAGCCAGTATTATACAGCATGTATCTACAATGGCGACAAAAAATTGATACACGGGTAGAGCTACTTATTAGTATTCATAAAAAAATAATTAAAGTACAGTCAGCTGCACTAGAATGTGTACAATTCGTAATTTGCAATGTAGGGCCGCAGCATTGTTATGGACTTTGACGGTCCCAATACTAAATAAATAAGTAAAATTATCAACTGTGTTCATAATTTTTTAGTTTCTATCCTGTAAATGTCTATTGCAATACGGTGACACTAGTTTGATAGTTACGAATCGTACACATTCTAGTGCAGCTGACTGTAACTTAATTATTTTATTATGAATACTAATAAGTAGCTCTACCCATAATTTGTCAATTTTTTGTCGCCATTGTAGATACATGCTGTATAAAACACAGCTATTATACTAGGTCACGGCCACCAGTCTTTCGATGTTTTGAATAATAACGATGTAAAAGTAACCGTAGATCACCATTATGATTCTTATACAGTGGTGGTCATAAAATTAAGAACGCTGATATAAAGGGAAGATTTTTTCAAACTAAGACGTAAAACTAATTGCATGTAATTAGTTTTATTTCTCTCGGTATCGTAAAACTTTCCCTTATACCACTGCATTCATTGAATACACATGATTAGCTAAAAATAAATAGACAATCTTTTTTAAATCATAAATCATAAATAACTATTATTGTTTGTGAATCTAGGTAGGTACAATAAAGGTGGTAAGTAAAGAAAAGGGAATCTCTAGATCCTGCTCGTTAGCGTACAAACATTTAAGAGGTAGTTATTATAAGGTAAGTAGGTAGATACTAATTTATATAAACTTTTTTTTCAACACACTTGCTCATAAAGTGGCTCTATGGTCACCGCAATTAGGCACATAATGATACCCATAATCAAACTGTGACTTTTTCATTGCTATAACTCACTAGTGAGTTATAGATTTTTTTTTAAATTTTATTGGTTGAGTAGCTTTGTTACTAAAAAAGTTTTTATTCAAAAAAAAGATCGTGTTCAATAGAACAAATAAATGAATGTTCCTATTGATTGCTCATTTCATGCAACTTCTTATTTAAATAGATAATTTTAACTCGTACGTGTTTAATAAATAAAACTTTCACTCAAATATAACTTTTGTTTTCTCTGTAATAAAAGAAAACTTTAAATTCCCCATTTTTTACGTGGCAGAATAGGCGCAAGCCTTAAGCGCGGAAAATAAATAAAAAAAAAAACCTCATCCCTTTAGTCTGTGGCCGATCGCAATGCGCGCGCATGAGAAAACTGATTAATTTTTCCCGCCATAGCGAAACATTTTTCACAACGCGTTTTCACTGTTGAAATTATAGTTAGTTTATTGTTATTTTATTCACAAGTGTGTTGAAAAACGTCGTATGATACACGTGTGTATTGGTGATTACCGTTCTCGGCTTTCTTAAGACCCTCGCCTACGGCTCGGGTCTCAATGGCACCTCGGCGGTAATCACCAATGTACCACACTAGTACCATAATGTACTATTACACTACTTCTAAACATAGTGTTCCTATTTACTGACCGGTCACGTAATTAAGAACGCTAAATAGTTTATACCCTTATTAAAATTTAAATAGAGAGCACTCAGTCGATTTGTTACTGTTTTTAGTAATTTTGGCGCCATTTAGTGCTGTAAAACATTAAAAGTGATTGCTTCTTATGAAAAAACAATGGGAAAAAATCAAAGTTGTGATAAATCTACAAGGGAAGTATAAATAAAACTTCGCCGGAAGAATTGGTCTTATAAAAAGATAGCCGACCATCCGCAATGTTCAAAAACGATGGTTTTCCACGCTGTTAAGCATTTTGCTACGTATCAAACTACTTCGAATGTTCCACGTGTACCTAAACAGAGAAAAAGAACTCCTCGTGATGACCGAAACATCATTTTTCAGTTTTAGTAAATTTTTGCCAAAACTGTTTTAACTTAATTAAGGTGGTAACTCTCACAGATTCTGAGATAAATATGTATATATTTTTATTATCCATTTTTGAGTATAGATTTGGTGTACAATAAATGTATGATTTGACCGTTGGCTCCATTGTGATTATGCTATTAGAATAAAAGTCAGTTTTGCTTCCGTGATTCGAAGAAGCTAAGCAAATTAACTGTCGTGTGTCACAATTATTATCCAAAACTATTTTCAATGATCATGAGCCATACCAAACCACCACTTGCTTCTGAACGGTTGGGTAAACATGAAGATGAAACTGATAATAAAAATAGCTCTGTCAGAAACCGCAATTTTCTTTATCATTACACTGTCAAAAATACCTTCAAAGTACGTTTCATTAAATCAGAAAATGATACATAATGGGTAAATTAATATTATTAAGTGGAAAGTGAATGATAAAATTTCTCTTTTCTTTTCAGATGAGATGAATGAACCCTCAATTTGACAGCATAATGATGATCAAGCAGGAATAGCAGCTATAAAAACTACTGATAGAATGGATACGAAAAAAAGTTACAAAAATAGAATACTATAAGAGTGAAGCAGTAAAAATGGCTGGAAACCACAGAATAGATTCCAATTCAAGTAGAGATGATGTTGATAGAGCAATAGACAGTAGAATGAGTGTAAATATATTTAAAACAGCTCTAGTTCTAATATTAGTAATAAACACTAAAGCGATAAACGCTGACAAACCAAAAGACAACAGTGAATTGGTGAAACGAATGAAAATTATTGAAAGTGTTTCGGGTAGGTTTTTCAATGATATTTACCAAAACGGTACGTTTAGAACTGGTAATAATCTATGGGATAATATACTAAATCAGTGTAGTGTGTCTCCTTCAGTGAGTTGTTTGCAGAAGAACGTTTACTCGTATATGGACGAGAAACTAGAGTTCGACGGTGATGTGAAAGTGTCCGGTGGATTGTGCTTCAAAAAGAACAATGTTGACGTAAAGAAGTTTAGTAACGAAGCCAATATTATCTACCTCACTGGAAGCAAGGATGAACCAGGTCAAGCCAGTGAGAGGAACCTGGATGAAGAGAATGAAATCGCCGATGAAGATGAAGCAGGTATTTTAAATATTCATACTTTTATATTTCGACAGGCGTCATGGCTCAGTTGGTAGTAGCTCTGCCTTCCGTGCTGTGGGTCGTGGGTTCGATCCCCACCGAGAACAAACATTTGTGTGTTGTAAACATAGATGTTTGTTCTGTGTCTGGGTGTTTCTATGTATTATAAGTATGTATTTACAAAAACAAAAATGTATGTATGTATTCTATCAGCCATCTAGTTTCCATCGTACAAGCTTTGCTTAGTTTGGGACTAGAAGGCGTTGTGTTAAGTGTCCGTGAATATTTATTTATTTATTTATATTTATCTGAAATAATAATTCAAGCAAAACCAAACAGATGCATAGCATAAGTATGCTGTGTTAAATGATCTATAAATATAGGTACTCCACCAACCTAAAAAAATTTCGAGTTAATTAGCACAATATGAAATTTTAACAACTACCTACTCTATCTTCTATCTATCTTCTTGAAGCTGACAGAGAACCAACGCACAGCCTAAACTATAAGTCCTAGAGGTATGAAGTTTAGAGGGGAGTATCCTTACATAGTGTAGGGGTGCACTAAGAAAGGAATTTTGAAAAGTCAGACTCTAAAGGGTCTAGAACGCGAGCAACGCCGCGGGCGACGGCTTGTAATGTATAAATTGCTGAGTCCAAAGGAATAGATCATATTTTATGTGAGTATATGACAACTCAGTGTTTGACAGTTACTTCCTCTTCAGTAACTTCAACACCAGAATCTGTACCAGAGTTAACCTACTGACCGTATGTCCGTGTGCACAGTTTACTCAAACAATGATTAAACCGGACTTTGCCTCACTACCTAATTCTACTTTCTTAAAGTTCGACTTGAATGTTGTCTTAATACCTATGTACTTCATTAGGTATTATTAATATTATTGGCATAAAGACAATGAACAATAAAATCTTGGGAAGTGACTTAGAAATCTTAGACAACCATTTTGAAAAGCTCTCTAACGTGAACTAGCTTTTTCTTTGCAAAGGTTCAGATTACATTAGCTGCTCTCGAGTAACTTAATTTATTTGGGTGCTTTATGCCTTTGGCATGTAAAACGTGTCGTAGATCTTTCATTTTTAGAGACTTTGTGCTATTTGACGACATGACAAGCTCTATATTTTAAAGAAGATTATTACATATTTAGGCAAATTCTTTACTTTCACAAAGTAAATTTTACATAAATGCTACTATTTTGCGTTTTCATACTTTAAAAAAACTGTAAGTTTTACTTAAATTGCAATGATAGTACATAGAGCAGAAAATAATAAATAAGAGCTAAATGCTTTTTGTTAATTTGTCAAAGTTATAGCAGTTTTATGTTAATTTGAGTATAATTATACCGTTTAAGCTTTTTTTGTGGTTATTTCTTTATAACTAACTATATAATTTATATTTATAGTAAACTGTACTTTAAAATATCAGTTAGATAAACTACTTATATCAATATGTATGAACTTACGAGTACCTACAATTAAAAACACAATGTAAATGAGTATTTTCTTTGCTTTTTATTAAATACTAGCCGTCGCCCGTGGCTTTGCTTGCGTGGTAGCAGCATACGCATTATTTGGTTAAAATCTTTGATCCTAATTTTAGACCCATTAGGGTGCCACTTTTCAAAATTCCTTTCTTAGTGCACCCCTACACTATTTGATGGATACTACCCACCGAACACCTATATCCTAGATAGGTACTACCCTAAAAATGTCATGCTTCTAGGACTTATAGTTTAGTCAGTGCGTTGATTGTCAGTCAGCTTCAAAAGAGTGTTATAATTATACTAGCCGTCGCCCGCGGCGTTGCTCGCATTCTAGACCCTTTAGAGTGCGACTTTTCAAAATTCCTGTCTTTAGTGCGCCCCTACACTATATAAGGAACCTACCCTCAAATTTCATACCTCTAGGACTTATAGTTTAGGCTGTGCGTTGATTCTCTGTCAGCTTCAAAAGAGTTTTATATATATTGATTGATGATGATTTAGAAAGAAGAAGATGTAAAAAAAAATACAAGAATTTAATACTCGTGCTCGTGACATTCGTATATTTTTTAATAATGTTCTAACTGTAGTATTTTTTACTGATATCTGATCACTAGCTGCTATATTTATTGCATATTGAACTTCAGTTGAACTTCATTGATGGATAAATGATGACTACAGACACTTTCCTTTTCATTTTATATTAAGATCGAGTGAGTGCTTGAGTGTTGATGACTTTGTTTTTTTTTTATATAATATATATTATTATATACATATATTATATATATATTTTTAATCAAAAATCATAAAAAATAATTTTGAATTTGATTTTGAAAGTAATACATAAAATAAATACAAAGTCAATAAATATGTACAATGTTTTTCGGTCAATGTTTTTTTGGACATTCTCTCGAAAGCCGAATCATACTGACATTCCTCATATTTCATTACGTACCTAAGTCGGACTTTTTTTTTCACGCCGCTAGTTCTTTTTGTCGTTATGGTATATTTTAGAAGACAGCACAATCACAATATAATTATGACACTATCTGATACCCGCGACTTCGTACGCGTGCGAAACTTTTCACCAAAATATCTGTCAACCAGCATACGATTAACCTCGTACCGAATGGCAGCTTTTGGTATAGAGAGTTCAAGCTGTATCTAAAAATCCACGTCTTTAATATCAATAAAATATAGCCTATGTTTTACTCCAGAAAATGGGCTTCCGAATGGTGTAAGTTTCATTGAAATTGGGCCAGTAGTTAAGGCGTGATCCGCGAATAAACAAACTGACAAATTCGATTTTCGGAATCAGAATAGTTTATTTAGTAGATCTGCATATTTAGTTTATCCATATCTTTAATTTTAGTTTTTTGTTTTTTTACAGTTTTATAATAGTATGGATAAATAGATAGACACCACATGTATAATTTTAAAAAATCTGTGAAAAAATAAAACTGCCTTTGAAAAGTCCATGATTGTGTCTAAGATCCTTGACTCACTTACCACTGACTTCTCTTTGCATTGCTCTTTGCAATAGTGGGTACTTGGGCTCTCGTTTTATTAGCACGTATCTAGTCATTTGACTTGAAGCTCAGTGAAAGCCAAATCTCTCTGAAATCCATTTTCAGCTTTATGTCTATCAGTTTAAGGATTTTAATTAATCGCAGATATTCTGTCAATGGATTTTTAGTTTTCCTATGGTAAAGTTTTACATTATTTAATTAATATAAATAATTTGTAATCATTAAAAGTTTATTCACAAAGAAAATTACAACTAATACAGTATTTACAATATTCACAATATTTACAAAATACACATGAAACAGTTGAGCTATCTACAAACCGTTGCAAACGATATATAGATAGCTCAACTGGTCCAAATCAGTACCAATCGGAAGCGTGCCCAAGACACTGGCTGCATTGCCGCGCTGAATAGCAATGCTGATACGCTGGTAAATAATTTTAATAATATAACTATAACGATTAAAATATTGTAGCGTTTAACAGATTGATATATTCCAGAAATCCCCACTAACAAATCCCTACGAGTAGGGATTTAAGTTTTTTTATTTTCGTAAAATTTTATTATTATGCTCAATTCTTGCATGCAACCAACACTGGTTCTTTCTTACCACCTGTCAATATTATTGTCGGCTTGTCCTCAAAGTTCAGCCTACATAATTCACTACAATATAGTGTGGTTTGAGGTTGAATCGAATCTGACAGTCAAACATTACGCTTTGCGGTTAAACCTACCACTTCTAACTAGTTCAAACATTTGACCTACACATTTGAATAAATACTTCGAAATATTTACTTATGTATTTTGTGTAAAATTATAGTTCTCAACAAAACTTCAATCATAATAAACTATGTTTAAAAAGTTATATAAGTATTCTATTAGCAATCTAGTTCCCATAGTACAAGCTTTGCTTAGTTTGGGACTAGAGAGCGTTGTGTGATATGTCCAAGAATATTTATTTAGTTTAAGAGTGCCATCACATTGCTTATAATACAAACAATGTGATGGCACTCATGGCAAAAAAAAAATATTTTACCTCTACTGTGTCAATCAGTCATCAGCTGAGTATTAACTATCTCCTTTCTTATTCTATTCATAAAGTTTTTGCCTTCATCTCTACTCTTTTATTTGTATCTTAATTCTTCTCTCTCTTCGTACTTAAGAACTCAGCTCTTGTCGGTGTAGCAATACAACTCTCACCATTTGTCCCTTTCCAGGGCAGCTTCCTGGACATGTCCGTCTAGTGAATTCCCCGCTATAACGACATAACAACGCTCTTTTATTTCAGTTGGCTCATATAGCTTCTCTTTCCTCTCTTTCCTTCTACCTTTCCTTCAATGATATTTTTTTGAGCTGTCATGTCGTAAAGGTCATCATCTTAATTTATCTAATTCTAAAAAAGCATATTTGTGTCTGCAGTTCGATTTGCGCTCACATTGTTTGTGACGTTCCTTCTGGAAATGCATTTCCAGCCTATATGTCTATCATTCAATTTAGTTTTTACATCTTGGAAAGCCCTAAAGACATTCTAATTATTTCTTATTATGTTTATTAACTATTAATAATGTATTGTTTACGAATCCTCTTACCACCAAGGCTTTTTCTTTGTTTAACTAACTGCGTACATAGTAAACTCATCTCGTCACCGTAACAAAAGAAAATCAATATATATAAAACTCTTTTGAAGCTGACAGAGAATCAACGCACAGCCTAAACTATAAGTCCTAGAGGTATGAAATTTGGAGGGTAGGTTCTTTATATAGTGTAGGGGCGCACTAAGAAAGGAATTTTGAAAAGTCGCACACTAAAGGGTCTAGAACGCGAGCAACGCCGCGGGCGACGGCTGGTCAATATATATAAAACTCTTTTGAAGCTGACAGAGAATCAACGCACAGCCTAAACTATAAGTCCTAGAGGTATGAAATTTGGAGGGTAGTATTCTTATAGTGTAGGGATGCACTAAGAAAGGAATTTCGAAACGTCACACTCTAAAGAGTAGAACGCGAGCAACGCCGCGGGCGACGGCTAGTAATCTACAAAGTAAGGTATTGTTTCTAACAAGTAGGTAAACAATACCGATACAATGTTCACCGAACATTAACAATTTACGCTAAGATATACTTCCGTATACTTAATAGAATCGCGTGGGAAATATTCAACAATTTCATAATAGAAAACTGACGTGATCAATCGTAATAGGAGAAAACAAATTATACACAGAATGTAGAGTAGGTACGTAGAAAGTGTTGTAGACAATGAAGAAGAAAATGGGAAATGGATAGAGTTCGATCAGAATAATGAATGTTTTTTGAATTTCTTTACACTAACGTGGTGATATTATTTTATTTATGAATTGAGCAAATGCTAATAAGAGATACATTAATGTTTAGCGATTGATATAATGAAAATATATTTAAATGCGGTGTGTTTTATAAATATATGTTTGCAAATAAACAGCTTAAGGGAAACATATCCGGTAAAAGAAATCATTTCAATCATGAAAAAAATATATTATCACTCAATTCACTCCTCTAGAACAGCCAAGGATACAGCCCAAAACTTTTGTGATATTATAAACGTTTTTGCTTACACTACTGTTCTTGCATTTACAGAATCACCACTTGAAGAAGTAACAGACGCATTATACAACAAAGGCGTGAAGTTCCTCACAACACATGACATGAAGCTGACCCTACCAGAGTTCTTATTCGATGGAGTCACGTTAAAAGTATCACCACGGGCGCTGACGAAAACTGGAGCGCTGGTGCATATAGATCTAGAACCTAAAGAAGTCAATGGAGAGAGTAGACTGTTCTTTCATAAAATCAGTAAGTTTTTTAATAATACATCACACACGTGTAATACATGCAACGGCCTTTACATCTATCGAAGATGATATATACAGCGTTAGGAGGCAACCCATGCCTACGCTTAACGGGACACTGTAGTGCCTGGGACAATTTTGAGATAGAGTACGCTTGCCCAGCACCTATACCATCCTCTCAGCCTAGTCAGCCATATCCACAGGAAAGACAAGGTCAATACGTGCGGAGCTGACTAAGCCGCGGGTTTCCTCAAGATGTTTTCCTTCACCGTTAAGCTCGTGTTAATACACATATACATTTTCCGAATTAAAAATCCATTAATACACGGCCGGGATTCGAACCCACGACCTTCGGATCGAAAGTCGAGGTGCAATCCCACTCGGCCAACACGTGTGTAAGCTTTTTTAAAAGGCACTAGATTTTATTTTGCTTGATTTCACTTCAAAAAATTGTAAGTACACTGACTTAGTTTATAAGTATGTTAAGTGTACATACATTGAGTCGTCATAAATGCAGCCGAAGTAGATATACTATCAAAACCAAGAAGTGTCTGAAGTAACATAATAAAAATACCATACCTACTGGCAGGTATTTAGACATGTGCAGAATAACATATACCGTTAACCTTTGCACTGGTCAGCTTATGATGTAAGGTTCGAGTTCACTGGAATGGTTGCAAAGGTTTGTAAAAAAAAGCACCTTATATATAGATCGTAGAAGAGAGTGGTGGGCAGCGAAAGAGACGGACGAAAGAAGAGTACATGCGGCAGAGGTGCGAATGTTGAGATGGATGTCTGGAGTGACTTAATTCTAGTCACTCCACACATCCATCTCAACATTCGATAATCAGGAATAATCAGGAAGGATAACATCAGGAATGAATATATCAGAGGAAGTATGAAATTGGCGCCAGTGAATGAAAAGATGATGAGCAGTAGATTAGCATGGTATGGTCATGTTATACGAAGAGATGAATGTCATCTAACAAGAAGAGTTTTTTTTTAATAATAAAAGTAATGGAACAAGCTGATAGCTCACCTGATGTTAAGTGGTAACTTCTGCCTATAACAATCCATTACCTCACAGAGCAAGTACAATGAGGACGTGCCCTTTAAGGCAATGCACTGCGTCCATCACTCTGAGACGTAAAGATCTTAATGTCTCATGTGCCTGTAATTACACCGGCGCCCTTACCCTTCAAACTGGAACACAGCAATGCGAGCATCGCTGCTTGGCGGCAAAAATAGGTACGGTGGTAGTACGAGACGAGCTCTCACAAAGAGCCTACTACTACTATAAGAGTATTGGATATTAATGTAGATGGGTATAAGAGTAGAGGTAGGCCAAAGAAAAGATCGATGGATTGCGTGAAAAATGACATGAGTAAGAAAGGAGTGTCAATTGAGACGGCTGATAGAAGAGCATGGAAGAAAAACACATGCTGTTCTGACCCCTCATAAAGTGGGAAAAGTGCAAGGAGATGATGATATTAATATTATACTTTTTGTTTCAGAAAAATACATCAGAAAGAAGCTAGTTACAGCAGCTATAGCTATCATACTAGTCGTGAAATTAATAGCACTGAAGCTGATCTTCGTTCTACCATTGATCCTGGGAGTGACGACTGCGAAGAAAATGTTCCTGAAGTTACTTCTATTCGTGTTCCCAGCACTGAGCCATATATTCAAACTCTGCTCATGGTACCACCAAAACTATCACACGACAAAGTTCCACCATCACCATCATTTGATCACACATCATCATAAGGTAATTTTTGAAGTTATACTTCTAATGCGACTTCCGACTGACAGCGTTAAACGTTAAAAGTTAACGTTAAACGAAGGAGGAATAGAAAGAGACAGCGTTTAACGCTCCTGGGGAGGGGGAATGGAAAGAGACAGCGAGAGTGATCACATACGGAGACCCATACAAAACGCAAAACCCTTCGATAGCGCGTTCTAGTATAACTTCTTCCGCGCAGAGGGACTCCACGCACTGGTTTTTTGAAGTTATACTTCAATTTTTTTTGTTAACTCTTACCAAAAGTCTTGTTTCTGCTTGGAGAGAAACATATAACTTTACTACGAAATAGTATAGAATAAGTTTTGGGTTTGACTTTCAAAATATTGTTTTGTATATAAATAAAAATTAATAAAATAAAGTAAAATACAATGAAACGAAAGATGATAATTCCTTTCAGGCTCCTCATTCAGCTCCATACGGTCACTCGGCACCACACGGTTCGCATTCATCAGTAGTGGTCACTCGTCCACAAACGCACGGATCAGCTCCTGGCTTCGAGCACTATCCGCAAGACTGGGAGCTCTCTGGCCCTGGACTTGGCAGCGAGTAAGTTTTAGTACAAGTGTTTTTATATAGATGGTTTATTTGATAGGCGTCATGGCTCAGTCGGTAGTAGCTATGCCTTCCGTGCTGTGGGTCGTGGGTTCGATCCCCACCGAGAACAAACATTTGTGTGTTGTAAACTTAGATGTTTGTTCTGTGTCTGGGTGTTTCTATGTATTATAAGAATGTATTTAGAAAAAAAAATGTATGTATGTATTCTATCAGCCATCTAGTTTCCATCGTACAAGCTTTGCTTAGTTTGGGACTAGAAGGCGTTGTGTTAAGTGTCCGTGAATATTTATTTATTATTTTATTATTTACAAATGGTACAATTTGTATTATCTTAGTGTTATAGTTACTCAAAGGCCGTGTTGGCCGAGTGGGATTACACATCGAGTTTCGATCCGAAGGTCGTGGGTTCGAATCCCGGCCGTGCATCAATGGATTTTTCGGTTCGGAAAATTTATATGCGCATTAACACGAGCTTATAACGGTGAAGGAAAACATCGTGAGGAAACCCTTGGCTTAGTCAGCTCTGCACGTATTGATCTTCTCTTTCCTGTGGGTATGGCTGACTAGGCTGAGAGGATGGTATAGGTGCTGGGCAAGCCTACTCCATCTAAACATTGTCCCAGGCACTACAGTGTCCTAAGTGTAGGCATAGGTTGCCTCCTGACGCTGTATAAATCATCCTCAATAGATGTAAAGGCCAATATATAGTTACTTGCAAAAAAGGCCAATACCTTAGAACTTTGTCCTATATAGAACGTTTATTGTTTATGCACAATTTGCATTGGCTGTACATCTTAATTTAAAAAAAAAACTTCTAGATATCTAGCATCGGATATACATCGCAACGCCATAGCAAACTTCAAGCCAAACGTCAACGATATGAACGATATCAACGCATGGGGACTTGGGTCACCGCCAGGTAAATTCTGCGACCTATTTTACTCGTTCTTTACAAAAGCCAGCCAGTACCTTCAAACAAATAAACTACCATTAGAGAAAAAAGCTGTTTGAGCTAGTTCCTCCTTCCCCATTCCATCACCGGACCACTAGGCGTACGGAAACGAGACACCCGTTCATGGTGGATATGCCACCTATCCGCACTAAACGCTTTACGTCTACATGACAGGCGTCATGGCTCAGTCGGTAGTAGCTCTGCCTTCCGTGCTGTCGGTCGTGGGTTCGATCCCCACCGAGAACAAACATTTGTGTTGTAAACATAGATGTTTGTTCTGTGTCTGGGTGTTTTTATGTATTATAGGTATGTATTTACAAAAAAAAAATGTATGTAGGTATGTATTCTATCAGCCATCTAGTTTCCATAGTACAAGCTTTGCTTAATTTGGGACTAGAAGGCGTTGTGTTAAGTGTCCGTGAATATTTATTTATTATTTATTTATTATTTATTTATTATTTATTTATTATTTATTTATTATTTATTTATTATTTATTATGCGGACAGCCAAAGAGTGGAACTCGTTGCCGGCGTCTGTGTTCCCGAATGACTATAATTTGGAAGTTTTCAAGAGTAGAGTGAATAGGTATCTTCTAGGTAACCGTGCTACATGGTCGACCACGTCATTGCCTAACATCAGGTGAGATTGTGGTCAAACGGTTGCCTATACTGTATAAAAAATAAAAATAAAAGTTTCTGAACGGTGAACTCTGACTGGGAGTCATAAGAAACTTACGTCCAACAGTGGACTAATAGATAGGTGATGACTATCAATTGACAGACACAGATAAAACTGTAAATAAGCCAAAAACTTAAATTAGAGATATGGATAAACGAAATATGCAGATCGACTAAATAAACGATACTGATTCCGAAAATCGAGTTTGTCTGTTTATCTGTTTGTTTGTTCGCGGATCACGCCTAAACTACTGGACCAATTTCAATGAAACTTATACCATTCAGAAGCCCTTTTTCTGGATTGAAATATAAGCTATATTTTATTGAAATGAAAGACGTGGATTCTTAGACACAGCTTGACCTCTCTAAACCAATACCCGCCTTTGGAACGAGGTTCATCGTATGCTGGTTGACAGATATTTTGGTGGAAAGTTTCGCACGCGTACGAAGTCGCGGGTATCAGCTAGTTATTCATAAACTCGATGCAAGCTAGAAACAGTAACGCACCGTGTTTTGTCTTTTGCATTGACAAGCAGACTCAAATTCGATCAAAAGAAAAAAACACGGTTTAACAACTCCAAGCTTACGTACCTTTACAAAATATAACAAAATATAATACAAAATATGACAAAAATACCTGGAAAAAGTGATTATGTTGTAGTTAAGACCAAATTGTAACACTTATTTAAGCAAATAAACATCTTGTATCTTAGATACTTAAATATGCCACCTATGTGCATATGTACACCTCAACAATTTGCTGTGCCCTAACAGGGTTTATGTTTGATACACTACCTTTTGTACAACATCTTTAAAACAACATAAGTGCAATAAATGATTTGAATTTGAATTTGAATTTAACACTATGAGATGATCAATTTATGTTTAATACATTTTCAGGACAATCTATGAATGTGGGCGAGCAATACAGCGCCGGAAGTAACCCCACTCAAAATGCTGTTTCTCCTACCGGACAGAAAGTTGCTATAGGAAATGCTGGAAGGTACGATTTTTTTTTTGTTAACCTATATCGTCCCCCTGCTGGGCAAAGGTCTCCCCCATAGACTTCCAATGTTCTCTGTCCCGAGCCTCCTCATTTATTTATTTAAAAATTTCACACAAACAAGTAGTGCTAGGAGGACTTAATGCTAAGAGCATTGTCTACCAGTCTTCCTGGGCGTGCAAAAAGGTGGTGTGGCGTGTTTTTATAGGTACCAAACCAGTTGTATATATACGAGAAATTATAAAACTACTAATATTATATATATCTACCTACATACTGAAGAATTTAAAATATACATACCTAGGATACATCATTGTATCAATACATATATTATTATATAATACATAAGATACATTAAATAATATATAATATTTTACTTAAACATTAACCAAAAAATTATACATACATGTATTCTTTTTTCGATGTATTATAAGTATGTATTAAAAAAAAAAAAATGTATGTATGTATTCTCTATCAGCCATCTAGTTTCCATCGTACAAGCTTTGCTTAGTTTGGGACTAGAAGGCGTTGTGTTAAGAGTCCGTGAATATTTATTTATTTATTTATTTTAACTACACAATAAAGCCTTATTCAGAAATTTTGGAAGTTTTAGCTATTTGAGGTCGCTTTGTCATGGTTTTTAATGTTTTCTTCTTCTTCTCTTCATATTAATTTAAACGGTTTTGCCAGGTTTGCCACTTGCGGCAATTTGTCCAACTTTCATTATTTTTATTGCTTGTTTACTTCTTGCTTTTAATTAACTTCCTTTTCGAAGGGCAAAACTAATAACATTTAGCAGTACCCAGTTAATTTTGTGAAACATATAGGTACTGATTAAAGTTGAAAATTCATGATGTAAAAAAACTATTGTCTTTTGTCTTGCAACTCTATCTTGTCTAAGCATATTCTCAATACATGTAATATAACAAATTATTTAAAAAAAAAACGTTTTGATTTTAGGTAGGAACCTAAATTTTTTTCTTTATATTTTCAGGCCTATAGGACCTCCAAATCCGTATTATCGGCATAAGAAAAATGGACCAAAGGATTCCTTACAAGCTGAAAAAGAAGCTTTGGTAGGTAATATTAAGGTCTAAAGTTACACTTTACATACGAGTAAGTTAAATGAAAAAAAACCCCACGAAGACAAATATTGTAAGGGCCTGGATCAGGAAACGACACATCACTAGAGCTCCCAAACCATACCAGTAAAATTAATACTTCGTACGCGTGCGAAACTTTCTGCCAAAATATCTGTCAACCAGCTTACGATAAACCTCGTAGCATATAGCTGCTTTTAGTTTAAAAATTGATTCAAGCTTTATCTAAGAACCCACGTCTTTGATTTCAATAAAATATAGCCTATGTTTCAATCCAGAAAAGGGACTTCGGAGTGGTATAAGTTTAATTAAAATTGGTCCAGTAGCTAAGGCGTGATTCGCGAACAAACAAACTCGATTTCCGGAATTAGAATCTTTTATTTAATAGATCTGCATATTTTGGCTTTTTGACAGTTTTATAATAGTACCAGCTGATACCCGCGACTTCGTACGCGTGCGAAATTTTCTACCAAAATATCTGCCAACCAGCTTACGATAAACCTCGTAGCAAATGGCTGCTTTTGGCTTAGAGAGTCTAGAGAGGGCTTCTGAATGGTATAAGTTTCATTGAAATTGGTCCAGCAATAATAATAGGCCTTTACATCTATTGAAGATGATTTATACAGCGTCAGGAGGCAACCTATGCCTACACTTAACGGGACACTGTAGTGCCTGGGACAATGTTTAGATGGTCCAGTAGTTAAGACGTAATCCGCAAAATAAAACAAACAGCCAAAAAGACTTTTTAACAGTTTTATAATAAAGAAAAAAATCTTTTTCAGATTAGAGCAGCCTCTATAGCAGCTAGGGCTCCACCCTCTCCAGTCAGGGACGAGATTCTGAGAGTGTCTGCCGTGAAGCTGAAGGAAACGAACCGGGTGAAGGCAGAAACAGAGCTGGTGAAGCAACAGCAGCAGATCCTGGCTGCACACGATCCGGTAATTCATTTATTCATTGCTATTCACAAAGAAAATTACAACTAATATACAGTATTTTACAATATTCACAATATTTACAAAATACACAGTTCCAAATCAGTAGCAATCGGAAGCGTACCCAAGACACTAGCTGCATTGCCGCGCTGAATAGCAATGCTGATACGCTAGCCTAGATAAGCAACCAGTCTTTCCTTGCTTACATGTAGTAATAGCTTAGTTCTAAAGTAGCATAAATGTCAGGTAGGTACCCTGTTGGGCACTGCAATGTCATTGGTTGTATTGAAGTATAATAATCTTAGATAGAAACTAGCTGATACCCGCGACTTTGTACGCATGTGGAACTTTCCACCAAAATATCTGTCACCAGCATACTATGAACCTCGTGTCAAAGGCGGCTTTTGGTTTAGAGAGGTCAAGCTGTGTCCATATAAGAATCCACGTCTTTGATTTTAATAAAATATAGCCTACTAGCTGACCCGACAGGACGTTGTCCTGTCATTCAACCTCTTACTGTCAAACAACTGACAGTTATTACAAATGTGACATTAAAAAAGTTTTCATGAAAAAGGTTAAGGAACTTTAACCAACCAGCCCCCCCCCCCCCCTCTCAACCCCTTACAACCCTTTTTTCGCCTTACAAAGTAGCCATGTCCTTTCTCAGGCTCTAGACTATCTGTGTACCGAATTTCATTCAAGACAGACCGACAGAGTTACTTTCGCATTTATAATATTAGTATGGAGTCCGGAAAAAGGGCTTCTGAATGGTATAAGTTTCATTGAAATTGGTCCAGTAGTTTAGGCGTGATCCGCGAACAAACAAATAGATGAACAAACAAACTCGATTATCACAAATCGTCTATTTAGTAGATCTGCATATTTCGTCTATCCATATCTTTAATTTTAGTTTTTGGCTTTTTTACAGTTTTATAATAGTATACTACTATGTATATACCAGGCACTACAGTGTCTCGTTAAGTGTAGGCATAGGTTGCCTCCTGACGCTGTATAAATCATCTTCAATAGATGTAAAGGCCTATAATAGTATAGAATAGAATAAAATAGAATAGATAAAGGTTTTAAAACTTTGGTAAGTGTTACTTCTAAACCTACCTACCTGGTTTTACATTTCAAATTCCGACTAAACTGAAAGCTATAGGTAATTTTAAGTTTAATATTATTTTTTAAAGTTCTTATAAATTTTTTACTATGAAAGCAAAATGAATTAAGCTTGTGTTCTGATTTTTAAATGAGGTCATACAATTACACTGACACCTTCCAGGAAACCCAAGCTGCAGAGAAGTTTTACGGAGGTCTCTTGGAGAAGATTGACACTATCCTCAGCCCGATCGGAGCAACAGACCCTGGCTGCCGGGAGAGAGCTGTGTGCTCGTTATACGGGGACCCTTTCAAACACGCGCCATACAGTAACCTAGTATCGAACGAGTTGAGCAAGTGAGTATATTTGTATCCTACCAATAATATAAACGCGAAAGTTTGTAAGTATGGATGGATATTTGTTACTCTTTCACGTAACAACTACTGATCGGATTTGGATGAAACTTGGAATATATATTGTCCGTGACCTGGATTAACACATAGGCTACTTTTCATCCCGAAAAATCAACGGGATCCAACGGGACCTAGTACGCGGGTGGCACCTAGTATTCTATAAATACACAATGCTATCCAACTAATACTATAAACAAGCTTCCGCCCGCGACTTCGTCCGCCTGTCGGTTGATCCTGTTGATTTTCCGGGATAAAAAGTAGCCTATGTATTAATCCAGATTACGAATTATATTACCTATTATATGTATTTCAAATTTCATCCAATTTAAAACTTAAACATCCAAACACACGTTGACATCACACTAATATAATATAAATGTCAAATTTTAGATGTTTGTGTTTCAATTGTTACTACTAGTCCGATTTGGATTAAATTTAGAATACATAATAGTCCTAGATTAACACATAAGCTACTGTTGGTCCCGGAAAATCGTCAGGATTAATCAAGACGCCGCCGAAGTCGCGGGCAAAAGCCAGTCATAAATAATCACGAAATTACAGGCAATGAGATTGGTAGTGGCACATTATAGATATAATATTTTTTATCTAATTTGCAAACTCATTCTGTAAAAACTCGAATTCACAAACTTTGAAAGTGGACCCACTTCACTTTGAAATGGTTCTGCAAACACTTCGAACCTCGAAGCGCTGAATCCGCAGTCAGAATCTATCGTATTCACTAACTTGATAGCGTCTGTCGCGCCTCATTGACGGGCGTGGTAGTAAAATGAACTAAGTTGAGTGAGATTTTGACATTACAATGTTTAAGAATGACGTTTAATATGAAACATAAACATAAACACATACTTCGAAACATAAACACACGTTGTCACCCTTTGATGAACTAAACACAAAAATACACACTATTTCAAAAAACCCAGACCAATTTCGGACATTAAACAATATCCAAAGTTAACCATTAAACTAATTCTTAAACCACATCAAAACTACAAAAATGTTCTCAAATAACTATTATTTTCTTTCCAAATCGTTGACTAAAGCAATGCACCATTGTTCGTAGTAATTGTATCAAAATAATAAAATTACTTGGACACGCAATGTGACTTTCAATTCAATGGAAAAATTTGTTTCCTCAACTTGTTCAAACTCTTTTGTAGGTTACGTTTAATAAGTCGCATATAAACATTGGGTTATGACTGTTATAATAATATAATGGCCTGGGTTCTATTTTAATTTATTATTGGATCTTTTGGTATGTATTTTCTTGTTTTTTGTGTCTGCTATGTACTGTACTATGGATGTCATTGTCTGAAAATTGAGTCATTATTATTATAAACAGTACCTTAGGTATTGTTCTTTTCGCTTATGCTTCGATGCCTGAAATAATGGTTTAGACGGAGTACTTCATTAATATATGTTGTTTATTATTTATCAATGAACCGACTTCAAAAAGGAGGTTCTCAATTCGGTTGTTTTTCTTAATTTTGTTAATCGCTTCTAATGTTTTTATCTGAAAGGATATTCTGAGGATTCTAATTCTAATCTGTTTCTGTATTTGTTTTTGATGTAAGTAACAAGAGGGTGTATCCATAAGGCGACGGATCCCCGTACACATACTCGCAGACTCCCAGGGGTTCGCGGACCACAGGTTAAGAGACACTGGTTTAAACGAAGTATACTCTATTTGTTAATTATATTTCAGGGACTCGAGTGAGTTATTACCAGCTGCTGACAGCAAGACGGCACTTCTATACTACCGTTACGTGCAGGCAGCGAGAGATGGACAGGAACAGAAGGATTGCTTGACACTGTACCCTCACTGTGGTTTCGATTACAATCAGATATGAAAACATACATCAATCTTCTATCTAATATATAAAAATGAATTGCTGTTCGTTAGTCTCGCTAAAACGGCTGGACCGATTTGGCTAATTTTGGTCTTGAATTATTTGTGGAAGTCCAGAGAAGGTTTTAAAGATGAATAAATATGAAATTTGTTATATCTATATATATAAAAATGCTTGAACTCTCTAAACCAAAAGCAACCTTTGGCACGAGGTTCATTGTGTACTGGTTGACAGATATTTTGGTGGAAAGTTTCGCACGCGTACGAAGTAGTATCAAATAGTAATATTTATACATGGATAAAATCAACAGGATCAAATGGGATGCGGATGAAGCCGCGGGCGGAAGCTAGTTGTGTATAATCAGTAAACTGTTGGCTCGTGGCTTCCAAGACCAATGAGCGCATCCTTCCGCTCTTCTCATGCAGTGTCTGTACTATACTAGTACCACGAACAAATCTAACAGTCGGCGCGCTAACGTATTCGAGTTATATTGCGCGTCAACGCCAGCTCGACTGCAAACCGTTGTAGTGTCACCGCGCAGTGTATCTCGGATACGCTAGCGTTACGATACGTTTGCGATTATCATATTTATTCGTGATCAAGGCACAGGTTTTGTACATAGTCGCTTTACATTTACGAAGGGTGTTATACTAAAATACTAAGACCCGTATGCTGGTACAGAAATCGTTACTCAACCATACATTTAAGTACATATATCATCATCAATATATATAAAACTCTTTTGAAGCTGACAGAGAATCAACGCACAGCCTAAACTATAAGTCCTAGAGGTATGAAATTTGGAAGGTAGGTTCCTTATATAGTGTAGGGGCGCACTAAGAAAGGAATTTTGAAAAGTCACACTCTAACGCGAGCAACGCCGCGGGAGACGGCTAGTATTTTCATACAAATGTTTATGGGTGAGTCCGGGTCAGTACTTGAGCAGTAAATCAGCATACGGGCCTAAGGCCAGAATACTGAAACGTCACTCAAATTTAAGCACCACTTATAAAATTGCTCTGCCTCTTTTTGGCATTACAAATGTAAGAGATGGCAAAAATTTAAGCGTGAACTTAATTTAAGTGGCGTTTGAGTATTCGGCCGTCTTATTATATGTCATATTAGCCAAAACCTGATAAACAAATTATAAATTATTACTATTTGTCATTTTTACCCTCGAAAAATCATGAAAGCTGAATTTGAGCATACATATTCTTGAATTCCTATCTCAGCAATTTGAGCGTGCATTTATTTAGCTATACTTAAAGTATGATATTATTATTATTAGGCAATTTAATCGTTGTATGCTGTTGATTAATACACTCGAGATCAAAAATTTCGAGTAACTTATAAAATCTTGAATATCTTGGAAATCGTAAATGCTACCGTATAGAGAACTTTGGCAAGCTAACAACGCAGTTTTAGGCAGATATTTTTATATTGTCTGTGGCAAACATGGATGTTTGCTCGATGCTTGAATGTTATGTATTATAAGTACTTATGTATTTAGAAAAACAAGTTATAATAGTTTTTTTTTAATGTATAAGTATTCTATCAGCGATCTAGTTCCCATAGCTTGGCTTAGTTTGGGACTAGGAAGCTTTGTGTAATATGTCCAAGAATTTTTATTTATGTATTAGGTATCACTAATCTAGTTCCCTTGATACAAGCTCTTCTTAATTTGGGATTAGAGAGCATTGTGTGAAATTAATATTTATTTATTTATTATTTTTTACTTTTACTAGCAATGTGTACCTACCTACATTGACAATAATAATAATTTTTCATTAATGTTTCTGTAAAGTAGGTACATTAATATAACTAAATGGTTAAAAGCTTGTTATTATAACTATTAAAAGCTATCCTAACTAATATTATTAATGCGAAAGTACTTGTAGCTCTATCTGTCTGTCTGCCGCTTTCATGCCAAAACTACTGAACCGATTTAAATGAAATTTGGTACACAGATAGTCTGAAGCCTAGAAAAAGACATAGGCTACTTTTTAATGCGAGAAAAGTGTTGTAAGGGCTTGAAAGTGGGGGATGAAAAGTTATATGAAAGTATCGTAATTTTTAGAGCTAGAAGCTTGAAACTTATTTTAGGCTGTTGATTCGATATAAATAAATATGACATTCAAAGTTTGTAAAAGTTTTACCCTATGCTACCCAATGACACTATTCCACGCGGACAAAGTCGCGGGCTCAGCTAGTTTATTATAATTAATAATTTTAGTTATAAGGAACCATTCAGTCATTAGGACGTTAGTTGTTTTAGTTTAGTCTTAACTAATGCTCAATTAAAAATCATTAATTACGTATTATAATTTCTATATTTTTAGTTGGATGAATAAATTATTCAAATTGTTTGTCTTTTTTTATTTATTTTAAATACTTATAGTATCAGTGTATACTCGATCGGCAGTGGCAAATTTCTAATTGTTAATTGAAATACCTACTACCCTACATACTTAATGTGTATAGCATCCTACCCTGCCTGCTTACAACTTATATAAACGTGTGCGAAGCGAGTCTATGAGATCTCACATGTGTAGCCGCTATAATCTGAATATGTTAGATGTTGGCGCATTTATAAGTGTACTTTCGGTCCCACTGTGCGAAGCAGCTAGGGCCCTTTTTACACTAGTGTATGACATTGTTAAGTAGTAGATTAATTATTGTAAGCTATAACAGGGCTGACATAGTCACTAAGCGACTCAAAATCCTTCCTATAAAAGAATAAAA
Source organism: Eulithis prunata (assembly GCA_918843925.1). NCBI lineage: Eukaryota > Metazoa > Arthropoda > Insecta > Lepidoptera > Geometridae > Eulithis > Eulithis prunata. Next base: position 4,147,614 of record OU974030.1, on the reverse strand, counting down.
AAAAAAAACTTATATAAACCTAACCGCGACGGGGGCACTGCAAGCCGGGGCACTGCACAGATATTCCAGCCCGGTTCGTATGAGTGTACCGTTTTCTAGCTAATAGTGCGTGTTTCTATCTAATCAGATTCTCTTACCATGCATATTCTTATGGATACCTACTTACTTTTTTTGGGTTAGGTTGCAATATTCAATGTACTACCTATTTCTATCAAATAAACATTTTTTTTTTTTTCAATACAGACAATTATATTTATTTCTCTCATGCTAGAAAGAAAGAAAAAGAAAGAAAGAAAATACATTTATTTCGGACACACTATACATACATAACAGCACAACAAGAAGAAAACAACATGGGTAGGACATAAAACATAACTTAGGTACTAGTACTTAATTAAGTGCGAGGTAGGTATATGTATTATATACCTACCTGTCTAGGCGCAAATCATGTCGTGCTGGTGCATGCGTGAGCCAAAACGGGTCACAGCTCAGCCTGATGCCACTTCACATCGTAAAGTGGCGCTGGTTTTCAGCTGTGACCACCATGCTAATAACTAGGGTAATATAAAGTCATAATAACTAGGGTAAAATAAAAGTTTCATTTCACTTAATCGGTGGAATTTTAACCAATAATACTTAGGTCGTAACATAAAGTGTGAGCCATTGGGATAAATGTGTGTAAAGTGGTTTTTCTAAATGTGAAAATTCGTGTTAGGTTCTGAAGAGAAAATCCACCATTTTCTTTTCAAAACCAACGACAGCTGACTTGACAAATGACTTGACTTGACTTATATTATTACAATTATTATTATTTACAATTATTATTATTTTACCAGTGTCAAGTGTAATATTATTACACTTGACACTGGTAAAATTGTCTATCGAAATCACGGACAGAGGCCATTAATGAAGAGAAGAAGAGAAGATACTGAATGTGAAAAATCGTTTCAGGTTTTGAAGAGAGAGTCAACGACAGCCGACTTGACGAAGACTTGACTTGACTTATATTATTTAAAATTCACCACTTGACACTGGCAAAATTGTCTGTCGAAATGACGGACACAGGCCATTATTGAAGAGAAGAAGAAGAAGAAGTAATAAGACCGGGTTAGTTTACAAAATGTCACACCGAATTTGGCTGTAGTACCTATAGGTAGGTAGAGATCTCTACTTACTCACATAGGTAAGTACTATATACCTAAATAAGTAAGTATTTTCCTAATAGGTTTCTTGCGATATACGTATGCCTTATAGAGAATCTTGAATAAAAAACGCATTAGCAAACTACATTCGCTTAGATTTTTTCACCATACCTACCTACTCTTGCACTTCCCTAAATGCTTCGAGGAAACAGCGAAGCAGCAAGAAGTTTTTATGTCTATGCCTAAATGTAAATATGAAACGCAAAAAGGTAACTACATAAATACACATGCATGCCTAAAGAAATAGGTAGGTGGCAGAGGTATATACTACACCTAGTTACGCACACACTCAAGCACTAACGCGTCAGCTAAACAGAGATATAGCGATACACGGAGCTATTTTTGCTCGCGCCTCAAATTGAAGTTGCGAGCTAGCGTCGCCGGATTCTTAAGTGGTAGAAAGTAATTCTATTGTAAGCTATAACAGGGCTGACATTAGATTAGAAAATTCTTATTGCACTCTTAAAAAATCATACAGAGACGAGTATAATGCTATTTAGAATTATCTACCAACTAACTTGGGCGTAGTGTGGAGATGATGGTAGTGCTTCTAAGGTATAACTTTAAAAAGAAACAACAACGCCTTTAAAACTACATAAAATATACTAAAACACATACATAACATACCTACATAATATAGAACCTAAAAAACAACATAGTCATAAACGACATAGTCGCTAAGCTACTCAAAGTCCTTCCAAGATATAAGAATAAAAAAAAAAAGAATTGAAAGGCATTGAATTGCGCCTATCATTCGGCCCGTATGCTAATTTGCTGCTCAAACACTCCGGACTCGAGAACAGATTTTTGTATGAAAATCTCTATACAAATCTATGGTTGAGTAACGATTTCTGTATCGGCATACCTAAGACAAACGTGTTTAATATACATTGCACCGGATACGTTCAAACGGATATTAGAACAAAAGAAATTCCAAATCACTGTACACAAGATACTTAGGGATGTAAACAATGCTGTAAACAAGTGCTCTAAACAAGATTTTCATCAACAAGATTAAGGTTTATAAGTAAACGTCAAAAATGTGATGCTTCAGTGCATAGAGTAACCATAGAGAGACGCCGGTCTCTCTACGGCTTTCATCATGCTGACTTCACACTGGTAAGTTTTTTGTCTCAAACTGTGAAAGAAAACATCACGCAAAAATGTATTTACAAGTTAGTAATTTTTTTCGGGGTTTCCCAATTATTTGGAGCGACCAAACTAAGGTAGTAACCTAGTTTGGTCGCTGTTTAACCCCAAATGAAAAGCGGAAGGGATGTTATAAAATTGACGACGTTGTGGGTTTGTCTGTTTGTTTGTTTGTCTGTCCCTGGTACCTACCTCTGAGATTTGGACGAATTAACTTGGTTTATTGTAGTAATTCCACTCTTCTGAGAGTAAAGTTCTGATCTGAATGCATTTTTTTGTAACGTGATTTATCTGAGATGGTTCTTAGTGTTTGGTGAAAACTGGTTGAAGAAATCCCAGGTATGCCTGGGATCTATTCTATCTATCTATCAATTATGATTGATAGATAGATAGAAAGTTTGTTCGATAACACAAATAAAACACTAATGTCTAAAATAAAATTAATAATACCTAAAACAAACAAATATGGCGATGCGTAATGTCAGACAACCTTCTCGCTCGCACATTTCAACATTTTTGAATATATAATATAACTAAATGTAATTATGTGAAATTGCAGAGCTTCAGGGTCGAGAGAATAACGATGCAAAGGCTCAATAAAAATATCACATTGATCCAAACAAGTTTTCTAACCAAAAAATGTGCACTTTAATTTATCGCATTGGTACAAGTTTTTGTAATGTTCAAAAATGTTGAAATGTGCGAGCGAGAAGGTTGTCTGACATTACGTATCGCCTAAACAATTAAACACCTTAAGCACAGATCATATAATACTATAGCCTAAGGCAAGTATAAGTGCCTGTGTTTTTCAGTATGACGAAAAGGTATCAACTCAGTGTATATATGCTCGGAAGCAAACACTGGTTTTTAGGCATTACTCTTCGAGTTAACACGTTGAACGAGGCAACACACTTGTTACAAAATGGACGTACTCTTAGAATAATAACACAAGGACTTACTTGTGTATAAATTCCTGTGTAGTGTAGATCAATGTAACGCCGTGAATATTGGAGATTGCTAATAGAATAAACATACCTACTTATTTTTTTGTAGATACATAGATACGTCTTATAATGGGTTAATAGTACATTATGGTACTAGTGTGTTACATTGGTGAGTACCGCCGAGGTGCTATTGAGACCCGAGCCGTAGGCGAGGGTCTTAAGAAAGCCGAGAACGGTAATCATCAATACACACGTGTATCATACGACGTTTTTCAACTCACTTGTGAATAAAATAACAATAAAATAACTATAATTTCAACAGTGAAAACGCGTTGTGAAAAATGTTTCGCTATGGCGGGAAAAAATAATCAGTTTTCCTATGCGCGCGCATTGCGATCGGCCACAGACTAAAGGGATGAGGTTTTTTTTTTATTTATTTTCCGCGCTTATGGTTCGCGCCTATTCTGCCACGTACAAAATGGGGAATTTAAAGTTTTCTTTTATTACAGAGAAAACAAAAGTTATATTTGAGTGAAAGTTTTATTTATTAAACACGTACGAGTTAAAATTATCTATTTAAATAAGAAGTTGCATGAAATGAGCAAGCAATAGGAACATTCATTTATTTGTTCTGTTGAACACGATCTTTTTTTGAATAAAAACTTTTTTAGTAACAAAGCTACTCAACCAATAATTTTTTTTTTTTAAATCTATAACTCACTAGTGAGTTATAGCAATGAAAAAGTCACAGTTTGATTATGGGTGTCATTATGTGCCTAATTGCGGTGACCATAGAGCCACTTTATGAGCAAGTGTGTTGAAAAAGGTATAAATTTTTAGAGATTATTACTTTTTAGCCCGGATTTGGTATAAAAAAAAAGATCAAATAGGTATAAATAAATAAGTAAGTACCTACTTAGAAACATTTACTAGCAGAATGAACGATGGCAAACGAAGTGTTTACTTAATTGCTGTTCGAAACGTTTAGTTCATCTCAATATAGTTGAGGGCTGATGAACTGGTGTCCATACATACAAAGTCTGATGATGACCATCAATTTAAATTATGAAGCCCTTTATGGGGAATTTTAGCATTGTTATAAAATCATCTTGTTAGCTTTTATTTTAGTAAAATAGGTACTTAATTTTTATTCATTTTATGCAGGTACTTTTTGATGACAGCATTGTATATCACCCGAGAAACATTTGCGTATAATAATATTGATCCGCGCGAAAAAGCCCATGATCCGGACGCGTACGTATTACTTAAATCTTTTTTATGATAAAAAATAGATCTCAGTAGAAATTGCCAGTGCTGTATTTCTACCTATAGAAAACAATTAATAGGTAGGTATTATACTATATTTACCTTGGGCAAAGAAGTATTATTGCCAAAAATAAATACTAAACCTGTTGGCTGCATATATTTGCTCAAATTTCATCGTAGGTAGTTTGGTTTTGAATAAAAATACGTTTATACCATTTCCCCTCTAAAATTAAAAGCTCATTTTATTCACTGAAAACAGTGAATAAAATGAGCTTTTTAGAGGTAGGTTAATAGTAGGTACATTACTGCAGCGACCCGCAACAGAGGCAATGAGGGAAGGACGTGTAAATGTGGGCCGAGTCGAAGACGAGGCACACATACGTGAGTCCCTCATTGCCTAGTTGTGGCCAAGGCTTGTATAGTACTTCTCTCAAATAATGCGCGGAAATTAAAACTAAATAGGTACCTACCTAGGCAAAACTTTTTTGTTGAAAATACAATTACTTTTCAAAGTCAATAACGAACAACGAAGTTACAGTGTTCATTTGTTATTTTTTTCAATAATCAGCTTTCAATTTGAGAGCCTGTTCGAAATTGGAATAAAACCTTTGATAAGTTACCTCTTTGGTTGCCATATTATGGTGTAAACGATCGTTCCATTTTTAAATTACACGACCGATAATGAGTTTTGTACGTTATTTATTTGGCCGCTAATAAACACGCCAGCAATGGATTTTCATACATTTTATCTGGCCGCTTCTCGCATGTATTTGGCCAGTACCGCATTTTCGCTTTATCTCGAAGAAGGTTGTCAAAATAATGCTTAAATTTCCAAGCATGTTTGAGAAAAGCACTTTTAGTCACTGTTTTGGTGTTTGAATTTAGAAGACACCACTAATTGATCGAGTGAGCGAAGCGAACGAGATCTTAGTGACAACTTGGACAAAAATGCTTTGTATGTTTGTTCGACGAGATCTTTTAAACCGTTCATCCGATCTTCATAAAATTTGGTAGGTATACGGATAGTAATCTTAAATTTTACTGGTTTTTTAAATGAAGTAAATCGGTCAAGGGGTCGTGAAGTTATGAGGGTCCAAAGGGAGTTAAAAAAAAAGTCGTACAATAATATCAAGTGGGTTGTCATAAGATAAGGTTTTGTTTAGACATTCCAAAACCGTTTTTATCTTGATTCTAGGTCTAATAGTTTTTGAGTTGTTGTAAAAATTATAAAATTGGCAAACCCAGTAGAGCTTCGTACCATTTCTTGGAGTTTCAATGATTTTGTAGGTCAAGTAAGACTGGTACATAGCTAGACGGCGATTTCGAAGCGATTTGCAAAGTTTATTACAACTATTGGTCAATAAAAATTGTTTGGGTTCTATTAACCTCCGACCATCACGAGATCTCAGTTCGGGGCGAACTACTAGTAAATAAATATTCATGAGCATTTTACACAGCGCTATCTAGACCTAAACATTAATCAGTGTTTAAATTACGCAACATTCGTAAAAGCATTGGTGCATAACGAAATTTGATTCAATCGCATTCTCCCATCGACTGTACATTTCTTTAAGTTTTTCTGTTAAAATTTGAACCGTATAGACCAGGGCACGAATCGGATATCATTGTATGGGATTTCAAAATTAGTTTTTATGATTTGCATAACAATAGAAGGTACGAATCCGCTATAACCCTTTAAGTCGCTAAATGGAAATTCCTTTAATAATAATTTTAAAAAGTTGTTGTTGTCTGAAGTTTTTTACAATCTTACAGAATTTTTCGATAAATAGTAGTATGTGTCGTATCCTATAGTACCTAGTAACCAATTTATAAAACATTTTGCGATACCCGAAATGGGTAAATAAGTTTAAAAGTGCCTATTACCCTAAGATAAGACCAATTTGTAAACATTTATTAAGCAAATAAACGTATCCTTGTATCTTTCATCTTGACGCTACGCGGCATGCTAAATCGTCGAGCTCGATGTACATTTTCGCTCTTGCACTTATAACAGTGTAAATTGTCAAAGTCAAAGTCAAAAAGCTTTTATTCAATAAAATCGGACACGAGTTTTGACATTTTTTGAAACGACACATAGCACTTTTATTCTAATAGTTTTTCTTGTGTTATTGTGAGTATTGTTGTTTAATTTTGGTGGAATTTTAACCAATAATACTTAGGTCGTAACCTAAAGTGTGAGCCATTGGAATAAATGTGTGTAAAGTGGTTTTCCTGAATGTGAAAATTCGTGTTATGTTTTGAAGAGAAAATCCACCATTTTCTTTTCAAAACAAACGACAGCCGACTTGACAAATGACTTGACTTGACTTGACTTATTTATTACAATTTTAACACTTGACATTGGCAAAATTGTCTGTCGAAATGACGGACAGAGGCTATTATTGAAGAGAAGAAGAATTCAATAAAATCTCACTGATCAATTTGAATCGTCATTACGTTTTGTATGATTAGGTATGATTACAATTTTTTTTTTTATTGGATGAGTTGGAGCTAGTTCGTCCCAAGCTTGTTGGTCTTCTAAATATTCTGATATTTTATAGTATGCTTTTGAAATAAGTCTTTGAATTAAAGTTATTGGCAAACGTCATAAAATGAATTCATATTTTAGAAAAAAACGGTTTTAGGTACGGGCCCATCCGGAGCCCATCCACGTTTATTAATGGGTCTTACTTACCTGGAGGAGACAAGACCCCTGATTGGAGGTTGGAGGAACCACCATGGTACGCTTACAACGCACCTTACCTTTACCAGGAAAGTGGTAGACCCTACAGAATTTCACCACACTTCAAACAAACTGATAGATGGGAACGGACTTACAAAATATTTCGGGAGACAACTTCAAAGAATCCAGTGAGTATTGATCGAGCAAGCAAAGCGAGCGAAGACTTTAGTACTAAAATAGGCCTTTACTTACATAATTAAAGATGATTTATACAGCGTCAGGAGGCAACCTATGCCTACACTTAACGGGTAGGTAGGTACTTACTATGTACCCACTCCTCATGAACTGAATAAACTATCTAAATATATAAAACTCTTTTGAAGCTGACAGCGAATCAACGCACAGCCTAAACTATAAGTCCTAGGGGTATGAAATTTGGAGGGTAGTATCCTTATAATTATAGTGTAGGGGTGCACTAAGAAAGGAATTTTCACACTCTAAATGGTAGACGCGAGCAACTCCGCGGGCGACGGCTAATGATACATAATTATTTCTTTTGAAATCGCTGCCGATTATACTCGCCAATACGATAAAGTTGCGGACGCGTAGATTAGTTTCGTACAATGGCAAGTTTAGAATATAAATAACTCCCTATCTACTTCTATACCAATATTATTATAACGAGGAAAGATTTGTATGTAAGTATGTTTGTAACGAATTGTCTCAAAAAGTACTGATTCGATTTGGATGAAACTTGGAATATATATTATCCATGACCTGGATTGACACATAGGCTACTTTTTATCCCGGAAAATCAACGGAATCCAACGGGATGCGAACGAAGTCGCGAGCGGAAGCTAGTCTACCATATAAGTAATCTGTGGTAAACGGTGTTGGTGCCACAATTAATTATCTAGTATAATTAAGTAAAACCACTTTTTGTATAATTATGTAGGTACTGTTTGTTTACCTACTGGACCAATTTAATAAAAATTCTACCATTCAGAAGCATTTTTTTCGGATTGAAACAAGGGCTATATTTTATTGAAATCAAAGACGTGAATTCTTAGATATAGCTTGAACTCTCTCAAGCAAAAGCAGCCATTTACTACGAGGTTCGTCATAAGCTGGTTGACAGATATTTTGGTGGAAACTTTCCGCCAAAATATCTGTCAACCAGCTTACGAACTGGAAAATTTCGCATGCGTACCAAATCGCGGGTATCAGCTAGTCTGTGTATATACGTTGCACATTTTTATTTTTATTTTTTGTTCTTGTTTCTACACTTAGTTTAATAGTTTACGTCCGCTCATCGAAATTGGTCCTAGCGGAAGACCAGCGTGGGTTGTTCTCAACCCGCATTATGCTGAGCTAGGGTCCATTTTGCAGCACTATGTTTAGTATTGTATTATAGGTACTCGTAATTAGGTATTCTTTTAACTAGGTTTTTGTTTCTTTTATTTATTTATTATTTATGTCATGTTTTAGTTTAGTCTACCTACTTATGTTTAATTTTTCTTGTGTTGTGTTGTGTTGTAAATAAATTATTTTTCTATTTCTACGTGTTGCATTTCTTGCCATATGCTATATCGTACAAATTGCAGAGCTTCAGCGTACTATAACTACCATTTTATTTAAGGATCAACCAAGGTTACTTGGATGTTACTGTACCACTGTCTACAAGAGGCTTACAGTGTTAGCTGGTTGCGCAGTCCTTACAAACCGCCACATTCTAACAACAGCAACGTCCACGGAACTGGTGCTCCGAGATAGGCGTAATGACACGAGACTTGAAAACATTCTAGGTCTTTGGTACGATACAGATTACGATACTCTAAACAGTTCGATGTATGCTACACCTGCCCGGATTCACTACCATCCGAGAGTAAGTACCTACCTGCTCCCCAAAAACGCCTTGAGAGAGTTGAATTTTTGATTTGATTCTTCTTCTTCTTCTTTTATTTATGGCCTCAGTCCGTCATTTTGACAAATTTTGCCATTGTCAAGTAAGATATTTGAAATAGTTTATGTCAAGTCAAGTCAATAATGGATATTTTGTCTTAAAAACTTGGGAGACGAATTTTCGACGAACGTGACGAGACGAACGTTCAGAGAAACCACTTTACACACATTTATTTCAATGGCTCACAGCTACAGGTGTTCGGTGGGCTCACACTTTATGTTACGACCTAAGTATTATTGGTTAAAATTCCACCAAAATTAAACAACAATACTCACAATAACAGAAAAAAAAACAATTAAAATAAAAGTGCTAGGTGTTGTTTCAAAACATGTCAATTGCGTGTAAATTGCGGTTTTCAAGTCAATCAGAATAGCTTTTAACCTACCCAGCCCACCGCTTCTACTTTAATTCTCCAATGGTGTCGATAGTCCATGGATCAGATGAAGATTACCTCCAGTATTACCTATTTTGCAGTACATACGACCTTCACATGTAAATGCATCACACCCATTGCCGTTTACTAACGACTTGGCAGTTTGGGCGACCACCTACCCATTGGAGAGCCACGCGGTGATATGTGCGCGAGCAAACTCTGGATGGTAAGTTACTTCCATGGTTGTTATTAGTTCACCGTATATTATAGTCCTTCGGACTGAATTTTGCCTATTATTAAAGTCCTGGTGGTTTTATTTTAGCCTATATTATAGTCGTGAGAGCTTTACTTCACTTAAGAGAAAATCTAATGGACGGTAATCAGACCAGTCATGTCGTTATGAATAAGATCAGAGTTTTGGTTAACCAAGAAGACGGTAGGAGATATGCCAATGATGTGAACGTTAAGATATGTGTGTAGTGACGAGGTTGGATAAAATAAGTACCTACTGTTATCAGAGGAAGTTTGAAAGCGGCATTTGTTATTGAAAAAGTGAGGAGAGCTAGATCAGCATTGATGTAGAATGGTGGTCAACAAAAAGCACTAGTAGATATGGCCTTCCTGATCGGGGCTTACGAGAGTCAAAAAGGGATACCCACCAAGCCCGTATTTTGCCTATACCATTTCCATTTCTTGCAGGTGGACATACGGCTCTACGGTTCCACAGTGGTCAGACGTAGTAATTATCGTTGGATTTCAGTATATTAGGGCTTTGAGAAAAAGACCAAAACCGTGGTTCAAGTATGCAGTGCGAACCCGAAGCTGGCTCATACCTTGCCCGAAGGTAAGTTCCAAAAGCGTTGGGACAAATCGCCCCAACGCTTTTCGCTCGCTTCACTCGCTCGATTAATAAACTTAAATTACAATGTAAGGGCCAAGCGTTGTCCGTTGTCCAGATAGACCTAGTTGTGTCCTTACAGATGGTGGCGTGGCACTCACTAATCTTATAAGACTAGCCACTGAACTGAACTTTACTGAACTGTGAGTGCTTGTATACCGTTTAGGTAAGAGTAACAACAAGAGATACACAAAGTAACTAACTTTATTCAAGGGACAAGGTGTGTTCATGTGTTCCTCGTTCGCGAGTTGGCAACGTACTCGTCTATCAAAATGTAATTATTTACGGCAAAAATGCAGCGCGTGCAACCTAATGTAAATTGCCGCATACGCAATTGCCAAATGTAGCGGGAACACCGTACATACATCGCCTTCCCCGGGGACCAAAATGATAACTACCAGTATCTTAGTTTTAGTGTTATGCCATATTTGAGATCTCAGGGTGCTAACACATCTGCTAAAATTTTTCGTAACTTTCATACAATTACTCACGGAATTACAAAATATTACAATTCTATTCGAGGTTCGAGGTATTACGCGCCAATCGATCCAACTACTCGCTTTATACGAAATAGGCTTTATTAACAACAAATAATATAGCTTTGCACCTATTAATGAGTCAAGGTTGAAAAAGAGGAACTGTAACAATTTCCCTACTTTTTGGGAAAATGTCTCTCCGCTTGCAGCATTATACGTGCGCTTGTGTGCGTGGCGGCGAGCGTAATTACATACCTGTCACGCACATATTATGAATTGGTTTTTGGCCTCACTTTTGGAATGACGTTTGAATGAGAACGCTCCTTCTCGGTGTTATTATTCTAAGCTATTATCATCATCACTTCCATCCTAATAAAGCGTAGAATAAAACGATAAGAGAGGGTTATAATAGTGAAATATTGGGATTTGGGTAGAAAATACATAGAATAAAATGATAATCGACATTATAGAACTTGGACGATGATTGATTTTGACTACCTAACTTCTTATGTTTGAAATATCTCTATTTTAGCGTATCTTACGTACCTATGTATCATTAAATCATTTCGAATGCATAAAAAATAAGCATTGCTTTAAGCTAACAATCATCTGTCTACGTTCAGAATTTACGAAGTTATCAACGAAAACATGTTTTTTATTTTTCCTGAAAAATCGTATTTTGTAGTTATCATTTTGTTCCCCGGGGACGGCGACATACAATCTTCACTTAACTGATCATCCACAACCATTTACAGACTGACTGGGGTTGGTTCCACTGCTTAAGCGGATCAGAACATTGGGCAAAATACGGCATTGAATCTGGTGCTGCATGGCATCGGGCTACTCGAGGCGTCTCCTGGTTAAAAGATGGCCTTGCTGGCATGTGCGCCTTCTCCTTACGCTTACGTTCAGATGAAATCATTCACTACTTCACAGTTATCAACACTCATTCAGTGTTGGACTTCTTGTATGACGCATACATGGGCAGGCTCCCCTACGAGTTTTTAGACGAAAGGTTTTACGACTCTCAATGGAGGGCACCTGTTAATAAGCGTTGGTTTAACATTCAATGGCTCTATTCAGGTGGAAACCAACCTTATTATGTATATGATAAACCTCCGTTTAACAAAAAATAGAGCTACGGATATTTCTACGGATCTGCACCCTTATCGCAAAGTGGAAATTTCCACTTTGGACATCATTTTAACAACTTTACCATTACCCAAATCATTTTAAAATAAAATAACGGAATAACAAAAGTTTGGTTTGAACTTATCAAGTGAAAAACATTAGGTATATAGATTTCATTAATATCGTAATAAAAATTATGTCCAAAGTTTTGAAGTCCAATAACATAAAGCGCTTTGCCTCAATTTTCATCACGAAGAGTTCCACTTCTTGCCGGCGTCTGTATTTCCGAATACTTATCATTTGAATGTTTTCAAGGAGCTAGTGAAGAGGTACCTATCTTCTAGGCAAATGTGCTACACCGTCGACCGCATCGGGTGAGATTGTGACAAAGTGATGTTTAATTTTACTTCATTTTCACTTTGCACTTTTAAGGTGTAGATCCGCTAACCGCTTGATCTCTTGACCTTGATCAAAAGGTCAAATTGACATTGCGAGTTAGTCTAATAACCATTAAAATAGTATTAGTGAGTACCGATAGTAACTTTTACATGTAAGCCACAAATGAATTTCATTTGTAAGCTCTTGGTCAAAACGAAAATAACAGTAGGTTGTCTGGAAGATATCGCTTTTAGCAATAAGGCCGCTCGTTGTACTGACTGTTTTATGTTATTTTCGGTACTCATGTAATTTATCTTTGTGTACTATAAAGTGTTTATACCATTCCCCTTGTAATGTAAAAATCATAACCATTTAACGAAAACTGTTTTTTTTTATAATAATAGTATATTATGCAACTAGTGAATAAAAGACGGATTTAAAGCGAGGGCCATAAATGAATCACGAGCAAGTGATGGATTCTAACGACTGTATATACCTAATTAAGTACCTATACATTAGTTAGTTTTGATAACAGGTACCTACTACGTTAAAATAAAAGCACCTTACAATAACGTCCTTTTCCGTCCTTTATTCAATAATTTACACAATATACTATTATCTATCTAACAGTAATGGCTATTCTTGTACTGTAGGTAATGAACCCTCCCCCAACCCTCCCTAAAAAGGCTGGAGCATAAAACACGTCAAAAATGTTTATCTTCTATATATAAAACTGCTTTGTAGCTGACTGACAATCAACGCACAGCCTAAACTGTAAGTCGTAGAGGTATGGAATTAGGATGGTAGTATCCTTATAATTATAGTGTATATAGGGTTGCACTAAGAAAGGAACTTTGAAAAGTCTCATCCTAAAGGGTCTAAAATTAGGATCAAACATTTTAACCAAATAATGCGTATGCTGCTTCCGCGCGATCTTAGCCGCAGGCGACAGCTACTAGGTTATTATGAATTAGCTATTGTAAATTGGGCCAAGTAACGACAGTTTTTTAATTGGAGTACATAAGGAATATAAAACTCATATTTGGAAGCGTAGTCCGCAAGGGCAAGACCGCCCGCCAAGTCAAGCAAAATTACCTAATTCCATACGTTTCTTTGATACCAGCACCAAAATTTTAATAAAAAATTTCAAGTAAAAAGGCAAATTTCATTTCAACATCTTCAAGCAAAGCTGACAGATATAGACTTCAACAAATCAAACCCTATCGTTTGGGCTAGAGAACAAACTATTGAGCAGGATTTCACTGGCAATGTGGGTAGCATGATAAAAAGTATAATACCGCGCTCACACTATGCCATTGCCGCTGCCCTCATTCATGCCGCGGACTTATTGCCACAGCAACATCGCCTTTATTCTCACCAAGGAGCTAGGGCATGAACTTGGCGATGTTGCTGTGGCAATAATTCCGGAATTAATCGCGGCAATAATTCCGGCAGCGGCATGGGCATGTGTGAACGCGGTATAAGAATAAAGGCGATGTTGCTGAGGCAATAATTCCGAAATTAATCGCGGCATTCATGCCGGCAGCGGCATGGGCATAGTGTGCACGCGCTATAACACGAGTAGTCAGATATGATATGCTGGCTTCTCCGTAAGCAATCAGCAGTGAAGCTAGAGAGAGAGAAAGAGAGAGAACTCTTCGTTGTTACATCCAATGACACTGCATTTATAACTCAGCACCCATATCGCGTTGTAAAATAGTAATGGACTTCAAAACTTTCACAATATTCATGAAACCAGATCCTGACTGGTTATTACTTTCAATTTTAAATTATTGGATACTAGTTTCCGCCCGCGACTTCGTTCGCGTCCCGTTGGATCCCGTTGATTTTCCGGGATAAAAAGTACCCTATGTGTTAATCCACGTCACGGACAATATATATCCCAAGTTTCATCCAAATCGGATCAGTAGTTTTTGCGTGAAAGAGTAACAAACATCCATACATGCAAACTTTCGCGTTTATAATATTAGTAGGATGATTTGAGTAACGCTAAATTGGTTGAAATTATGTCCAGAGTTTTAGAACTCTATTGGCATTTTCACTTCGCGATAAGGGGTGCTGTAGGGCTACTCGCGACAACCGCCGTTCCAGATTGGATCCGGATTTTGACAGATTGTACTGAAAAATGAATCTACTTCTGTCAAAATCTATGGATCCAGATTGGAACTGTGGTCGAGAGCAGGTAGTCCGCTTGATCTTGACTTTGATTTACGACTCAGATCTAATGTCATTTAATTTTATGATCACAATGGTCTTTCAAAAGAGGCCTAGTATGTGACCGATAAATTATATTTTTAGTCTGGCGATGCTCTGCTAATTGTATTGCAATCACAAAAAGCTGTAGACAGGGCTCAATGGCGCGTCTTTAGAGATCTACGTCTAGCAGTGGACTGATGATGATGATTTTATTTCACAAGATTTCATTCCGGGGTCGCGCACCGCGCAACCATCTGAAAAAATAATTACTACAGCTTCATTAGTACAGCTAGGGCTATCAAATTGCAATATTTATCTAAGAGGTCCTATTCTTTGTTTTTGTTCATCATCAACTTAAATTGGACATATATAATAACTTATTTCGTTCCGCTACTAAAAGAGTTATGAATATGAGTGTGGCTGGGGGGTGTGCAAGTAGAGGAAGGCCGAAGAAGAAGTGGTTGGATTGTGTGAAAGAGGATATGAATGTGAGAGGAGTAGATTCAGAATTGACGAATGATATGAGTGAGTGGAAGAAGAAAACATGTTGTGCCGACCCCACCTAGCGTGGGATAAGGGCAGGGAAATGATGATTTCGTTCCGCTACTGGGCCGCCGCCGTTGCTGGGCAAAACACTTCTTCTCTAAGAAAGTTATCTCTGCAACTCAATTTTATTTTTGATGTTTATATCTTTGACTAAGTTTTCATGGGCTCAACTAACTCCTTTCAGAAGCCGCCTCTCTACCAACTATTTTACTAACTGACAATTAACAGCTGTTCAATCACGATTACTATAACCACTGACTAAAGACCGATTAGTAAACACGTCACAGTCGCGGGCATCCGTTTTGCGCGGACATCTTTCACTAAATATAGAGACACCATGGACTCGTCAAAGTGAGGATTGGAGGATCTATTTTGAGTTTGGAATCAAGAATAAGGTTCGATTTCTATCATTTTTAAGAGAAACACCGTCTCTTTTATTTTAATGGGTTGTTCTTATGTTATAGTGAGTATTGTTGTTTAATTTTGGTAGAATTTTAACCGATAATACTTGTGGTCGTGGCATAAAGTGTGAGCCATTGGAATAAAAGGGTTTAAGGTGATTTCCTTGAAATGATAGATTTCGTTATCAAGTTTTGCAGGCAAAATTCTACCATTTTCCCTTCAAAACAAACGACAGCCGACTTGACGAATGACATGACTGATAAATTATCAGTCAAGAATATTTCAAATATTTCACTTGACACTGGCGCTTAAAAACTACATGCAATAGGTAGGTAAATGATAACGATTCAAATCGGATCAGTAGTTTTTCGTAAAAGAGTAACAATCATCCATACATCCATGTAAACTTTCGCGTTTATAATATTAGTAGGAAGTACGATTTATGCAGGTACCAATTCCGATAAAGTTATGATAGATGGTCACCCCGCATCACTAGTAGGTATGACCAGAATAAACAATACCTACATGAAATTTTAATGTGCCCTCTGTTACGTAAAGAATGCGAACACAACTCGATCTTATTTTATTTTGTTAGTGTCACTTTCTTTTATATAATGGGTATTACATTTTAAAACAATGTATTGTTCTACTAGCTCATGATCACGGTCAGCACGACCTACAGCACGGAAGGCAGGGCTATTACCAACTTGAGCTGTGATGCCTGTCAACTGTAATCTGATCATGCATAAGCTAGAGGCTAGACGCCCTTCGAATTCAATACAATAATATTTTTAGGATGATGTTCAGTCTGCCCCATTTCTCCACCGCATCAGGGATGTTTGCGCAGCACTACACGGATGGTTTCCATGCCCTGTTACGAAAGAAAACTGTCTCCCTAATTAGCAGAGTGAGGGGCAGTCTGAACAGCATCCTGAAAACAGTTGCAGACAGTTGGACCTCTCCGCTGTGGAAAAGTCTTGTACAGAGGACGATAAATTAAGGAATCCTGTTTCTTCATTGATCGCCCTCCGACCTCGATCCAACTTTTAGTTTTTAGGTTCTTGTTGTTTTTATTTCTCGTTTTCCGTTTTTTTTTAATATGGATCCTCAGTAGTTGTCCGAAATAAAAAATATTTTACCCATTTTACCATATAGATTCGTATTCTCTACTTCTCTTGTCTCCACGAGTACTT
Source organism: Eulithis prunata (assembly GCA_918843925.1). NCBI lineage: Eukaryota > Metazoa > Arthropoda > Insecta > Lepidoptera > Geometridae > Eulithis > Eulithis prunata. The sequence continues at coordinate 4,130,793 of OU974030.1, read as the reverse complement.
ATTGTAATTTGCGGAAAATTTATTAAATAAATCTCATACTGAATAAATTTCCATTTGAAATCCCAGAAAATAACATAACTTTAGAACTTCTGATTCATTTTATTCTAGACTTGGACAAACGGAACTTCGTTAAATAATTAGCCGATTCTAATTAGAAGGTCTACAATCCAGACAGCTAAGTGATAGTTTCCCAACACAAAGTATTAGCATATACCGCGGCTTACCATCGGGCAAGTATCGCCGAAGATAGCGTTACGCATTCAGGCATCAGCTCACGTATTAATGCTCGTATATAAACCAAGCCCTGGACTTCCCTAGCATACATTGTGACCGTTTATCGGACGGCAGTAAGACGCCTCTGCCGTCAAAACCATTAATTAAAAAAATTAAGTGTCAGTGCATCATGGCTAAACTAATAGTGCTTTTATCGTTAGCGGCCTTTGCCAGTGCCCATTACTCAGCCTCAAACCTAGCCAGGAACATTTACGACGAATGTTTGAGCCAGTATTCCGTGGAGTGTGTAAAACCCAGGACCCTACAGTGGATCTCCCAAGTGGCGAGCAATGACGAGATCAAAATCACAGATGATCTCTCTATCGTCAGGACAGCATTCATCGAACCTGAGAATATCGACCCCAGGATGGCAAAGGAGCCAGCATACGCAATGTTTGACAAAGTAGATAACTTTCTTCAAACTCACACTTTGAAAGTGAAAGTGCCAGAAGAAATCACAAAGAGTGCTGCTTCGGAGTACGTGCCAAGAGCTTTGCTAGCTGACCTTCCTTCTGAGCTAGAGATGCCTTTGGATGGAGAAGAGGAAGTTGCTACCTTTGAAGGCAGGAAAAAGAAGATCAAGCTTCCTAAACCCTTAAGAATAAAGAGCAGTACGTACAGAACCTAAAAACGTCTTACCTTGCTCGTGTAGTTTTTATATTTATTCAAATGTGTGCTTTCATTGCAGAACATGGTTTCATCAAGAAGGTAATCCTGCCTTTCCTCCTCGGTCTCAAGTTCAAGACTGCTGTTCTGGTACCCCTGGCATTGGCTCTAATCGCTTTGAAGACGTGGAAAGCCCTCACACTTGGTCTCATCTCGGTTGTTCTCTCTGGTACATATACTTTTTCCACTTTTCCATGTATTTAACATGGAAAAGTCAATATGAGTGGATCACTACATTATTTCACTAGCACTCGTAACTTTAAACGAATTTTGTTTGTTTTACAGGTGCCATGGTCATCTTCAAATTCACGAAACCCAAGGTCGTGAACTACGAAGTCATCCACTACCCGCAGCATCACGTCGAGCATCATGTAGACCACCACTCTCCAGCATGGGACTCCCACGGACCTTACCAAGCCAGATCATACGAAGACGCACACGATATCGCCTACTCGGGCCAAATATAAGACTAGAACTAGCTTTAAAACGACGGACCTCCTGATTAATTTATTTAATTTATTAAATTATTTATTACGCTGTAAATAAAATGTAATATAAGTTTCAAATTTATTGCGAGTTCACATTATTTTCTCATTATAATAACACTATCGCCAGGTAGATCGTTCCGCGTTTCATAAACTGAGCTAATAACATTTGAATCTGTAATGACAGCTCTCATAACATTAGCTTTTACATTATTAAACATCTTATCCACATTCCTATATTTCTCATCAGGTGAATCGAAAATAGCCTCATTAGTATTCACAAGAGTAACTGAATTTGTATTATTGACAGGCAGCATCTTCGTGACAGGAATGTGATCGTCCTCGACACTTTCCAGATGTCCAAATATAGAATTGAAATCTTCCTTCCTGTCGGAACTTTCTTTTACCGCTTCATTAATATTATCGATGGTGAATTTCTCACTGCCTATATTGTCTACATCGAAATCTGGTGGCTTGATATCGCTGTTGGAATAATTGGCTGCATTTATTAAGTTTTCTAATTGTTTAACACTGAGCGTGGGTTTAGTTATATCGAAGACACTTTCTTTTGAATTGATATTCAATGCAGGGTCTCCTTTATTTGGCAGAAGAATGCTGTTCAAAAAGGTATTGTACACAGGAGATTTCTTCAATGGATTCATTTTATAGAGGTTTAGTAGAACATTGAAGTTGTCCACGTGTGCTCTTTTGCTTCGCTTTGTTGCATCATTCCCTGAAGCTGTGATTGTGACCTAAAAAGACTCATATTAGAATAGAAATTTAAGTTTAGGTTTCAATGTTGCATGATGTGAAGTTACTTCAAATGGTAATCAGCTTTCGCTTCTTTCCGACTATCCTTGGCCATCCATTGGATTACAAATTAACTTTCACCCTGCAGGTATCAATGCCAATCACTGTCCTCTGAATAGGCATGGAACAGAACTGGACAGAAGCCATTTTTGATCGGTGACCGTGTCATACGTTTAAATGTTCTATAAATAATCATTGTACCAGTCTACCAAGCTCTTTATTGTCATTCTATGATACTATAGAAAACGAATAAAAATGTATGAGAATGACATTTCTAAATGAAATGGTCATTATAAAACCATCGAGAGTAAAAATTCAAGGTCATCTGTAAAAACTTGAATATATTGGAAATCATGAATGCTAGATTATTAAAATATGCAAGATAATACTGCAATTTAACAATTAGTTACATAAATTGTCTATCAAACACAATTTATTCCACAGCTAACCCTCATGGCTTCCACGATACTCCAGTTTTTATAGATGACCCGAATGTCAACTTTATCAAAAAGGCAGTTCGATAATTTTGTCAAAAGTCAAACTCACCAAAACAATTTTAATCAGTATTTCACAAATGCAATGCATAGCAGCTAACGGCGTTTCAGGAATAACCAAACAGTTAATGTTCTAATGTGTTTTGAAAACATAATACAAAGCATTATACAGGCTAGTGCGCACAATACGGCCAGTTACGTGACCAACAAACATAATAGGTTTTATCACAAACCGTTCAATAAATATTTTTCTCACGCCCTTGTTTTCTTAGTACTTTTCACTGCAAATAGCAAAAAATTTAATAAGTGGTTTCACAAAAAAAAATTCTTTACATGGGTGACTTTCCATATCTACAGAATGACCGACAATTTTTTTGAATATAAAATATTTATTTCCAAAAGTGACCTAAATTGAACTGAAATTATTCCAACTCTTTCCTAAATTGCAAAGAAATATGCTGCCCTGATGCCGGACGCATAACCGGGTCTACTTTTACAACCAGCGTGGTGATATCAGAGGTTACATGGAAGTGACGCAACACATGGACTAGAGTCGTTTTCATGGACATCATCGCGTAGGTCTTACCTAGAACAAAATTAAGTCAATGCAGTTCATCCGTAGATACGTACAAGATACAAGAAATTTATAAAAATATTATATAGGCCAGCGTATCAGCATTGCTATTCAGCGCGGCAATGCAGCCAGTGTCTTAGGCACGCTTCCGATTGGTACTGATTTGGACCAGTTGAGCTATCTATAAATCGTTTGCAACGGTTTGTAGATAGCTCAACTGTTCCATGTGTATTTTGTAAATATTGTAAATATTGTAAATACCTACTGTATTAGTTGTAATTTTCTTTGTGAATAAAAAAAAAAAGATACAAGATACAAGATGTTTATTTGCATAAATAAGTGTTACAATTTGGTCTTATCTGTAGGAGGCACTTATAACTTATTCACCTTTTCCAGGTATCGCAAATGTTTTGGGCGCTTAAACTTAGGTAGGTAATTAACATTAATTCTGGGTACATACCTTTGGGTATGCACTATATTTTTAAAACATTTTTCTTTACTCTTTAAATCTTACATAAGGTACTTACACTACTTACTAATTATTTTAATACTTAAATTTTTTATGGCTAATTTGACTAGGTAGGTATTTAAGTTAATATTTTAATCACTTTAGTTTTAGGTATTATTCTTTTTCAAAGTAGTCTTCGGTTGAGTAAAGGCATTTTTTTACTAGGTATGATTTTAGTTTTCTTATAAATGGTTTTATTTTCTTACGTCTTATGGTTCTATTTTAAATGGTTCTATTTTACGTCTTCGATGATTGAAGCACATAAAAATCTCACAAAAGGGAGACAGCAAATATACGAGATTTCTTTTGAACCAATGATAAACAGCCCCAAAGACCAAAGTAGCCAATGTTACAGGTACTGAGAATCAAGTTACTAGCATTGCTATTCAGCGCGGCAATGCAACCAGTGTCTTGGACGCCCTTCCGATTGGTACTGATTTGGACCAGTTGAGCTATCTATAAATCGTTTGCAATGGTTTGTAGATAGCTCAATTCAATTCATTTAATAGCTCATGCGTATTTTGTAAATATTGTGAATATTGTAAATACTGTATTAGTTGTAATTTCCTTTGTGAATAAATGATTTATCTTAGTAGGTGAGTCCTACATAAAAAAAAAACAAGTTACTACATTTAGTATATAGGTACTTGATTTTCGGAATTTGGTATCAAACTAGTAAGGAGGTCTGTATCAAAAAAGAGATAGATATGGATTGGATACAATCTTGAATTGGAAATAATGCTTCTAGACAAGAAAACGAAGCAAGAAGCTTGTATGATAAATAAAAACGCTTACCAATACAGGATCTCTTTCCAAGACCAAACGAAGCAAACGCGTTAGGATTCTTAGGCATACGTGTAGGGTCCAACCATCGGTCCGGCTTGTACTCCTCAACATCAGAACCCCACATTGGATGATGATTGATGCCGTACAAAGATATGAAGCAGTCACTGCCAGCTGGTATCGTACAGTGTTCTTGAAGGAGAAGCATTCATCAAAGTTTAGGTACATACACGGGTAGATACAAGAGATTAATAGAAGTGTGAGTGGAAGTGAGAGAGTGGAAGAAGAAAACTTGTTGTGCCGACCGCACATACCGTGGGATAAAGGCAGAAATATTATAACGATAGCACTGGTACGTACAGCATAGAAATAATACCGTAGAAAGAACAGCAAGGAATGTAAGTAGACAAAAAAAATAGATATTAGGTGATTCTAAGTTCTAAGAGCAAGGAATACTGCATAATAAGAGGTGTTGAACACAGCACCATCTGTGCTTCAACGGCTGAACTAAATAAGTAAGTTACCTAATAATCTTTCGAGTACTACAATAACATTAGGCTACCTACCTAACTAGTTAGTTTATATAGACAGTTGCCACTGTAGGGCGCTGTTCCGGACTATAAAGGGCGTCTCATGTCCGCGGCTCGCTCTCTTTTCCCGGCGGCCATAACCAGCTGTACCTTTATACCTAATTATTTTAATATACGCATTGTTTCACAGTCTGGATTTCTTCTTCCCCCTGCATTAGACAAGAGGCATTCAAAAGTAGAGAGATAGAAAAGCAACAATCAATTTTACTGTACCCATCACGTCAGCTACAGAGTCAAATCAAACGAACTATTTGCAGGGGTTTTTTGTTATCAAGAAGAACGTTTTGGTTTAGGTTATGTACAACAGTGAAGAAGACTAGCATTCCAAAAAAGGCGGTTATAACTGGTGCGATTCTCCCAATTCTCTCCTTCCACAGTTTATACTTACTAATTTTGATGTCTTCAGTAATGCGTCTGGTAATCACAGGTGTGACAGGGTATAACCTCAATGTTTCTTTCAATACAGCTTCTAAATATACCAAACGCGGCAAGTCTTGTCTTTCTACATCTCTATCTGTATTTCCAAACACGCTTATCAATCTGAAAATAGACATAAGTTCCTATGTACCATTCAACTAAAAAAAATATTTTCAACTTTTTACAACATGATATTATGTATGGGTTGTATGGGGCTGGGTTCAGGAGTCAAGAGACACTATTCTCTTTGATTCAAACTCACTCTTTATAAGCTCTTTCTTGGACATCCTGGTGCGTTCCCAGAAGCATCAACGCGTACAGAAGCTCGTGAGCTGATGTGTCGTATCCTGCAGCCACTAGAGTATCTAACTCCTCTTGGATCTCCTTATTTGTCATTTTCTTATCCTCTAGCGATGGTATCAGGTGCTCTAAGAGTGGTCTAAACTTTGCTGTAAAATTTTTAATTATATAAAAAATTCTAAACTTAATAAATGCTATATATTTAACTTAAATGTTTGGGTTAATTTTACCTGGTTTTTGTTCCTTTAACGTTGATTGCGACCTCTCTTCTAGTTGTTTGACTCTGTTTGAAATCACCTGAAACATTAAGTTTTCTTCTAATATAATAAAACCGTTGGACGCTCTCGGGACGATTTCGACGTTCACATGAGAGAGTGGTTGAACAACGCCAACGACTGGGACAAGTGGAAATTTTGGGGGTTACCTTTGCCCAGCAGTGGGAAACAACAGGTTAGGAAAAAAATAAATAACAAAACTAGGACCGTTGTTCTCGAAGGTTAAATTGCCCATCAATATTTTTATTTAGGTATTTATTTATTTATTATGATCAAAGGGTGACGATATTTGGGAGCAGTCTCATGTCACCCATTGTGTTGTATGTTTTTAACATAGACGACTTAATATGTAGTAATACAATGTCTTTTCTTTATGATAAAAGTGATGGAACAAGCTGATCGCTCACCTGATGTTAAGTAGTAACTTCTGCCTATAACAATGCATTCATCACAGAGCAAGTACAATGTCCTTACCAAACCTTGAAGTAAGTTCGGAATGGGTACCTAAATATTTTTGTCTTTACATTTTTGAGCTCATGCTGGGAGTCTTTACCTCTTTAGTTTAGTTTACCTACTCATGTTACAGTTTTTATTTGTTTTGCAAATAATTATTTTTCTTCCTTTCTTTCTTCGTTCCTTTACCTTCTGTGATAGTGCGTGGACGACTTTCAAACTCTCATTCAAAGATTTACTAGTTGAAGACCAACTGAAGAAGCGATCATTGTGCCAGAAGATGTTTTTGAATCTGCTGACGAAGCAATCCATAATGTTATCCACTGCCTTTGAGTATCTTTTGTTTTCTGCTGAACTCTGATCGCCGATGTCCACTCCTAAAGCGGTTTCTGGGAAAGACATTGTTTTAATAATCACCTTTTTTAATAATACCTAATACTTACTTACATCAGAATAATTGTCTGGTTTGCGGCTGGACGCAAAAACATGGGAAATAATTATGAAACAAAAGTTAATCATTGTTTAGATAATATAAATAAAATGAAGCTTCCATTAATTTGACGTCAAAGTGTGCGTAGCTGAATAGAAAAAAATCATAGTTCAATTGTCTCGAAGGAATTTGTACCTTAGCTATCTCTATATAATAGTCCGTTTGGAGTAACAACGAAAAGCCACAAAAATATATCCCACTAGCTGGTGCCCGCGACTTTGTCAACGCAGAATTAGAAGTGCAATTTACTATGCGAAATCTTCTAGGCGTTTCTAAAGAGTTCGCGTCCCGTTGATTTTCCGGAATAAAAAGTGACCTATGTGCTAACGAACAAAATGTAATATACAAAATTTCATACAAATTGGATCAGTAGTTTTTGCGTGAGAGAGGAACAAACATACATTCATACATCTATCCATACATCCTTACAAACTTTCGCGTTTATAATAAGTAGGATAATATATAATAATATGTTGCAGATATCCAAAATACTCACGACATACAGTCTCCAGCCCAACCAGCACGACATACGGTCGATGGTCAAAAGGTCCCATATCCACTTCAGTGGTAAAGTGGTCGACCAGTCTCCTTGCTTGTCGATTGAAAACGCCCATGTACCCATTCAGAATTTGACTACTGAACATTGGATAAACGATTTTTTTATGTCTGTTCCATATCGCATCTGAAAGTATTATTTTTACTTATTATTTTATAAGAATTATTCAGATTTAATATCTCTACATTAATTGTTCTTGGATGGATTAAGATAATTTTTACTAACAACCTCACGTTGTAAAAACTTGATTGAAATCCATAGCGGTTGAAAGTCATTGGGACCACTCGGTTGCTGCAAATTGATAATACTCATGGTACATTTAAAAAAACGCATGTTATCTAATTTAAACAATCAGGGCCATTAAATCCTAACTTAATATTATAAATGCGAAAATAACTCCGTCTGTCTGTCTGTCGCGCTTTCACGTCAAAACTACTGAACCAATTTCAATGAAATTTGGTACACAGATAGTTTAGAGCCTGAGAAAGGACATAGGCTACTTTTTAATGCGAAAAAAGGGTTGTAAGGGGTTGGAAGGGGGGATGAAAAGTTATATGGAAGTATCGTCATTTTTAGAGCTAGAAGCTTGAAAATTATTTTAAAGGCTGTTGATTCGATATAAATAAATATGACATTCAAAGTTTGTAAAAGTTATACCCTATGCTACCCAAAGACACTATTCCACGCGGACGAAGTCGCGGGCACAGCTAGCAAATAATAAATAAATAAATGTTGTAGGACATTACACACAACGCCCTCTAGTCCCACATTAAGCAAAGAACTGGATTGCTGATAGAATTCTTATAATACATTTATTTTTGTAAATACATACCTACTTATAATACAATATAGTTATAGGTAACACCGTGACATAGAACAAACATAATAATTATAATGTATGTTACTTACATGGAGCGGTTATCAAACCATCGCCAATCCAAACTTTAGCAAAGGAATACAGATAATTCTTCTCCACTTGGGAATTTAGGACTGTTTCAGCATCATCAGGGTCAGTCAGCACTAAAATTTCGGAAAACATTTTTATTTATTTATTTACCATTTAAAAAAAATCCCATCGAGCCCACTCAATTGCATAGTGAGATCGATGGGATCCACCAGTGGGCCGGCCGGTGGGCTCGATGGGAATAAGCCACGAAAATGCTATTGGAGTCTTCGTAAGTCTAAAACTAAGCAAGGTTTGTAATATGGAAACACTTTTAAATATATGAAAAACAGAATAGAAAAGTGTGCTTTAAAAAAAAAAAAAAAAAAGTATCTAAAGAGTACATAAACAGATGAATTTATTAGGATAAATGTATTCGTGACAAGATAAAATAGTATAATGTTTATTTGCCAAAACATTTGGTTACAGATTTGGTCATAAGTGTAAAAGTAGTGCAATATATTCCACCTACACTGAATAAACCAATAGTGGAATTTCTAATTGTTGGTTCCTTTCATTTATATTTAAACAACCGACGCGTGGTATTTGATGTGACAAATAATAGTTGATTTAACAAACCAATTAGTGTATATTAACCCTAAATATCGGTTGAAATAATGTTGAATCAACCTTTTCGGTCTTTCAGTGTAATGGGCATGCCAGCATTGAGCTGGACTTTTAGCTAATCTGATGAGTGAAATCAAAGTAAGCAAATACATTAATAGAAAATAAATAAATAATATTATTAGTGTAATGTAAATTTAAAAAAAAATTAAACTTATTTTCTCACCAATAACTTCCTTCGGTCCTAGCGAAAAGGTAATATTTTTTCCTTTTTTATTGCTTTCTTCAGAAACTGCCTTAGTAATTTCAAAACAATCTGGAATCGTACAAATAATCTATATTATCTACTCGTATTCAATATTATATAAAACTCTTTTGAAGCTGACATAGAATCAACGCACAGCCTAAACTAGGTATAGGTAAGTCCTAGAGGTATGAAATTTGGAGGGTAGTATCCTTATATAGTGTAGGGGTGCACTAAGAACTAACCCGCACTAAGAAAGGAATTTTGAAACGTCACACTCTAAAGGGTAGAACGCGAGCAACGCCGCGGGAGACGCCTAGTACTATTATAAAACTGTAAAAAAGCCAAAAACTAAAATGTAAGATATGGATAAACGAAATATGCAGATCTACTAAATAAACAATTCTGATTCCGAAAATCGAGTTTTTCTGTTTGTCTGTCTATCTGTTTGTTTGTTTGCGGATCACGACTAAACTACTGGACCAATTTCAACAAATAACATTTTTGACGGTGTATACAACAATCGGTAGACCGCTCTAGAAAAAAAAATGGAAAAAATATTTCCTATAGGTATCTATATTATTTTATATTTATCAATATATATAAAACTCTTTTGAAGCTGACAGAGAATCAACGCACAGCCTAAACTATAAGTCCTAGAGGTATGAAATTTGGAGGGTAGGTTCCTTATATAGTGTAGGGGGGCACTAAGAAAAGAATTTTGAAAAGTCGCACTCTAAAGGGTCTAGAACGCGAGCAACGCCGCGGGCGACGGCTAGTTATTCATATAACACTAAACACTGTTATACGTGAGAACCTCTAATTGGCTCTCCAAAGTTTAGCCATTGCCTATTCAAATTGTAAAAGCTGTTGGTTCTCCAAAATATTAATAAATAAATAAATATTTTTTTATAGGTATTATTTTCCTAGAGAAAAAAATAATGGTAAAGCTGCCGCTGTGTTTCAATAAAATACTTTAAAATAAGTCTAACTTACAAAATTCTCAAAGAAAATTACAACTAATACATTATTTGCAATATTCACAATAGTTACATAATACACATGAAACTATCTATAAATCGTTTGCAACGATTTGTAGATAGCTCAACTGAATTACTTACTTAGATAATACTTACGATGCTCATTTCGGGGAAATTTGTTCACGTTGCCAAGTAGTGGTAAAGCTCCAGATAATTGTGGGGTAGGATGGAATCTTGACTTCCGTTTTCGTAATACCAATACCCCAATAACAACTATCGAAATCCATATAATGGCAAGCATTTTAAAATATTTTTTCCAAAATACTGGCAAAGTGAATATTTATGATCTTTTTTTTTTAATAACGTTCTGTTTTAAAAATTAAACGCTTCGCTAAATACTGGCAAAATTGTTGACGTAGATGTTTGAACTTTTTTGTTTAATATTATATTTATATTTTTAAAATTTGTAATATATTTGAGTCAGTACCGGTTGTACCCGCGACCACTCTTGCTTAACCAACAACAGAGTGCTCGCGCATAATATCCTCTATGTTTTTAGGTAGTTGTACTTATATAGTTTATGTATTATGTATGGATGTGTTTGTAAATACATGGCTATACTATTATCATCATTCAAACAAGTTTTCCGACCAAAATATAGATTTTTAGTAATTTTTATTTTCTACAATTTCGTTTGGAAAACATCAAATTGTTATTTATGCTTTTTTTTATGATAAAAGTAATGGAACAAGCTGATAACTCACCTGATGTTAAGTAGAAACTTCTGCCTATAACAATGCATTACCTCACAGAGCAAGTCCAAAGAGGACGTGCCCTGTAAGGCAATGCTGAACCTAGAGCAGTATTAAAATATTCAGAAATGTTAAAATGTGTGAGCGAGAAGTGGTTTTGACGTTTGTGAGCGTTTACGTAGGTACCTACTTGGAATTTAAAAACTCATGTTTTAATGGACTTATAATACTGACTGTACCTTAGCAGGTACCATAATATTTTAGTTAAATAATAAATAAATATTTCAATATTAAACCGGAAGACTCAAATTAAGTTGAGATATAATATGAAAAATATGATTTCTCACGATATTTGACAATAAAATTATTATTCAAATTGTTTAACTAAAAAAAACAAGTTTTGGCTGTTTTTACGGTGTTTTACGTTATTCATCGTATAATTTATCATCTTCATTAAAATTTATCACCTTTGTATACAGCACTAGCCGTCTCCCGCGGCGTTGCTCGCGTTCTACCCTTTAGAGTGTGACGTTTCAAAATTCCTTTGTTAGTGCACCCCTACACTATATAAGGATACTACCCCCCAAATTTCATACCTCTAGGACTTATAGTTTAGGCTGTGCGTTGATTCTATGTCAGCTTCAAAAGAGTTTTATATATATTGATGATGATAATGTTGTATCTACAATGGCGACAAAAAAATTACACAAGGGTAGAGCTACTTATTAGTTATTCATAATAAAATTAATAAAGTACGGTCAGCTGCACTAGAATGTGTACGATTCGTAACTTTCAAACTAGTGTCACCGTATTGCAATAGACATTTACAGGATAAAAACTAAAAAATTATGAACACAGTTGATAATATTACTTATTTATTTAGTATTGGGACCGTCAAAGTCCATAACAATGCTGCGGCCCTACATTGCAAATTACGAATTGTACACATTCTAGTGCAGCTGACTGTACTTTAATTATTTTTTTATGAATACTAATAAGTAGCTCGACGCGTGTGTCAATTTTTTGTCGCCATTCTAGATAGGTACATGCTGTATATTATTACTTAATTCTATTATTTTTTACCCCTGACATCTCAGTTCACTACCATCAGCTACCCCAAAAGGCTATACAGACAACACATTTAAATTCAATTTCAATTTATTCATAATAATATAACATTACAAATGCCTTGACAGGCGTCATGGCATCAGTCGGTAGTAGCTCTGCCTTCCGTGCGTCGTGGGTTCGATCCCCACCGAGAACAAACATTTGTGTGTTGTAAAACATAGATGTTTGTTCTGTGTCTGGGTGTTTCTATGGACTATAAGTATGTATTTACAAAAAAAAATGTATGTATGTATTCTATCAGCCATCTAGTTTCCATCGTACAGCTTTGCTTAGTTTGGGACTAGAAGGCGTTGTGTTAAGTGTCCGTGAATATTTATTATTTATTTATTACAGATTACTCCAAGGCGTCTTTGAACTAGATGAGTAAGGCCGGAATACTGAAACGTCACTCAAATTTAAGCGCCACTTAAAATTGCTTTGCCTCTGTTTGACATTATTCATTTCTAAGAGATGGCCATAATTTGAGTGTCAACTTAATTTAAGTGGCGTTGGAGTGTTCAGCTATTAGTCTCATAATCCTCTTTGAGCCGTCCCCTTCAAGGAGATTAAAAGACTTATCACCTTGATTTCAAAATTTTAAAATCAAGGAGATTACGAGACTAAAGAGTCTCAAAATCTCCTTTGAGGCCAATTGACACCGTAATAACTATACCGACCGACCTGATGGGTTATGATTCCCAAGAAAAGGAGAAGTGCTCGCTGGAGCTCTCATCCTACATGCCTGACTGCTTACACCAAACTTGCTCAATGTACTCACAGTCTGAAGACTGATCGCAGATAGATAGATAGTTTATTTGACATACACACAGAAAAATACAGAGCGGACGTAGGAAATATAGCAAACTTATAGATACCTACATACAAGAAACAAACAAACAAATAGTACTAGCTAAGTAACAGCTATAGGTAACCTAACATAACAAGTGGGTACTAGCTAGTCTCGTTCCGCGCTGTATGCAGCCAAATCGGTCCCGACTCAGCTTATTGCTGTCTAACAGGGCAGATGGTTCCACCTTGCTAAACAGCGCTGGTTTTCAGGCAGGGCCAAAAATAGGGTGACGTCACAAGTAAATAGATCAAAAAAAAACTTATAGCTAAGTAAGTACTGCTTTTCAGAATTTTTTACAAATTTGATCCGATGCAACCGTGTGCATATTGTTTTGTGCGTAAGTATAACCATCCGCGAAGATTATTACAACAAAAGGAAGTTTGATCATTGAATATTTCAGTTTAGGAAATAGAAAAACAGGTGACCGTGACACGCAATAAAAAACCTAAACTCATTGGCAAAGAGTTTAGAATGTTTGAACACGCACGTTCTGATTCATTCATGCATGCTATGCTCCAGATTTCAGTGAGCTATTGCTTTGTAAAAATCACTTCTTTACCAAAATATCTATAAGCAGTTATATAGTATTATAATATTATGATCTAAGCCCGAGTCTGTGTATTTGTTTTGACCTTCGACTCAAGTATAGCACACGCAAACGCATTCGTAAAGCGAGAAATTTTATATGAAAACCGGATAAGCGCTTCTAACGAGACAATTTTTTTTTTATGACCAAATTAATGGAACAAGCTAATAGCTCACTTGATGTTAAGTAGTAACTTCTGCCTATAATAATTACCTCGCAGAGCAAGTCCAATGAGGACGTGCCCTGTAAGGCAATGCACTGCGTCCATCACTCTGAGACGTAAAGATCTTGAAGTCTCATGTGCCTGTAATTTGAGTTGATTGGAGATTTGGGAGTTGTGCAATTTCCAACAAAATTTCTCGCTTTGCGAATGCGTTTGCGTGTGCTATACTCGAGTCGAAAGAAACAAATGCACAGACTCGGGGTTGTGCTATAGGTATGGCCGTTCGACAGCGTTACCGAACTTAAACCTAAATAAATAAATAAATATTCACGGACACTTAACACAACGCCTTCTAGTCCCAAACTAAGCAAAGCTTGTACGATGGAAACTAGATGGCTGATAGAATACATACATACATTTTTGTTTTTGTAAATACATACTTATAATACATAGAAACACCCAGACACAGAACAAACATCTATGTTTACAACACACAAATGTTTGTTCCCGGTGGGGATCGAACCCACGACCCACAGCACGGAAGGCAGAGCTACTACCGACTGAGCCATGACGCCTGTCAACCTAACCAAAAACGTTACGTTTAATTTATTGACTGTGTTATTTACCGCTGGCTTATTAGAATAGAATAGAATAGAAACCATTTATTTTACGCAAAAACACACTTAAACACAATTAAATAAACACCAAATTATAGACAGATGCGTAAAAAAGGCACTCGCTCAGCATATGCTAAAGGTGCACGATGGCTCCTTTAGCGCTTATTAAGCAACAAGCTGAAGGGCATAACTTGAAGTATAAAACAATACTTGACTAATGTCCTGTGCAGTATATTTCGCACTTCGTATACCTTCCCACCGATATCACGCGAAAGTTTATATTAACTATTTTTATTGATATTTGAGTAAGTGTTCATCTTAGTGTTTATTTAGGTGACAAAAGTGAGTTTGAAAAAATTTGTGATCAAAAATTTGGGAATTTAAAAAAAATTTTGGCTATGAAGGAAGACTGTTCTAAAAATTTATGTAGGTACTAGCCGTCGCCCGCGGCGTAGCTCGCGTTCTAGTGTGACTTTTCAAAATTCCTTTCTTAGTGCACCCCTACACTACATAAGGATACCTACTACCTTCCAAATTTCATACCTCTAGGACTTACAGTTTAGCCTGTGCGTTGATTCTCTGGTAGCTTCAAAAGAGTTTTATATATATTGATAAAAAAAAATTGTAGATGCATAATTAAAATAAGTGTTTTTTATACCAACAATTTCTGAATTTTTACTTTAGGAATCAGACATTTTTTTTCACAACAATTTTATAGTGTCCTTTAAATGTTTCATTGATTCTAGGTACCCGTAAAAAAAAATTTTTTTCAACACACTTGCTCATAAAGTGGCTCTATGGTCACCGCAATTAGGCACAGAATGAAACCCATACTCAAACTGTGACTTTTTCATTGCTATAACTCACTAGTGAGTTATAGATTTTTTTTTAAATTTTATTGGTTGAGTTGCTTTGTTTTTAAAAAAGTTTTTATTCAAAAAAAAAGATCGTGTTCAATATAAGAAATAAATTAATGTTCCTATTGCTTGCTCATTTCATGCAACTTGTTATTTAAATAGATAATTTTAACTCGTACGTGTTAAATAAATAAAACTTTCACTCAAATATAACTTTTGTTTTCTCTGTAATAAAAGAAAACTTTAAATTCCCCATTATTACAGTTTTAAAACAAATGAGTGGCAATGTTAGTGCTAGTGCTTCTCATCATCGCTCTCGGAGCATACTGGATCTGGAGACAGAAGCAGGCGAATCTTCATGAGCCACCATCTACTCCGGGTGGCTGGCCGCTGATAGGACACGCCCATTTGCTTGTTGGAGATAGTGTTTGTAAGTACATCATAGTTCATTGAGGAGGTAAAACTAGCGTGGCACAAGAACAATAATCGCACAATAAATGTTTGTTCTGTCAGGGTATCGAACCCACGACGCACAAGGTAGTGCTATACAAATGAACTGATAGAGGCTCTGGTCAAAATCTAAAGCACAAAAAGGCGTTAGGGCATTTAAGGTCTCGATTTGCATACATTTAGTTAATTTTTAGATGAATTTTGTTATTTATTAACTTCTGTTGGTATTATTATAATCTATTATGCAGTTGCAGCCACGAAAACCCAAAACAAAATAATTATTTTGACGTAAACACCTGTAAACGATAAACAACATTGAAAAAGACGCATTTTTCGAAGGGAAATGTCTAATAACTAATGATTCCTGCTGCTTTATAATGACATTGCTACATTTTTTATAACTGTATTGTAAGTGTATTGTAACAAAAAAAGTTCCATCATTGCAAGTTTTTAAAAAAAATGTGGGACCTGGGCTACATCTAATTTGCCCCAGACCCTTTAAAGACTAGCTGGACAGGTTATAGTTCTTTTATTTTGTTTTAGATCTGTGGAATTCACTAAATGACCTATCTCAGAAAAGTTACAGTATGGGTGGTGTCGTCTCCGCAACTATTGGACCTCGGACTATTTATGGTAATTTTATTAAGATCTCTCCATCATTTTATTACATTTCTTATCATTTTGTCTTTTTCATTGAGCGAGTCAGACCTGATAACTTAGATGTTTGATTCAAAATTTTCCAATAATGTCTTCGAATAGGCAACTCTGTGTGTATTTTCATGGTTGAAAATAAATTAACATTTTACTTTTTTAGTAGACATTAGATTTTTGATGTCCGCAATTTTTTATTTAATTTTATCAGAACCTTATAATTCATAGCCTTTGCAAACGTCCCATTACTTGTTACATGCATACATTACATGTTTGTTACGGTACCTATCAGAATACCTATATACCCACGCAGTAATTAACGTTTGTGTGTTTTTCTTGCAGTGGTAACGAACCCAGATGATGCACTGACAGTAGCCAACGCGTGCCTGGAGAAGGACAAATTCTATTCATTTGCCAAACCCTGGCTCGGGGAGAGTTTAGTCACAGGAACCTGTAATTATCTACTTACTATATAAACCTCTTTGTTAATGGTGGTCAAGCCAACTGTCTCTCTCAAAGACAGTCACAGAAGTGACTAAAATGGACATTTGGACTAAAATGGTCAACATGAATGGTCAGCCAAAAGAACTCTCTCTAACAAAAGTGGCAGTAGACCGGCTGTTTCGGCGAAGAACATGACTACTACTGCTGAAGTGACAAATTCGACAAGTGTAAAATGCAATAGGTTGCCAACCAATATCTAGATTAAAATACTTTTTACAGTGCCAATCTGGAAAGTACACAGAAAACTCCTACAGCCAGCGTTCAGCCAGATCGTACTAGATGGGTTTAGGGACGTCTTCAATGATCAGGCTAGAAAGCTGGTCAAGAACTTGGAAGTGGAAGTAGGAAAGGGTCCTTTTGACCACTGGACGTACACGAGACATAATGCTTTGGAAACTATTTGCTGTAAGTACTGAGACAAATTAGAATAAAAAGTTTCTTGTCATTAGTCAAGAGTTAGGGTGATTTTCCAGTCTTAAGCTAAGCTACGTTGCTAATGATGTGTTTGAAATGCACCAATAAGGATCATTGATTTTCATAATAAATGATTCCTATTGGTGGATGTCAAACACATCCTTAGCAACGTAGCTCAGCTTAGCACTGGTGGAAAAGCACCCAGCTTTGTTTTTTTGCAAAAACATGATGAACGATGGAAAGAAAAAGAAATAAGAAGGATCATTGAAAAAACCAATAACAACATTCAACAGGTTCGACAAGGATTTGCTAAAAGAGAAGCTAAAAGAGTTGGTAAGTAAAGAGAAAAGACAGGCGCAAGCTAAATATGCATTTTTATTTGTTTGTTACAGTGACGGCATTAGGCGTAGACTTCAGAGACCACACCGTTTTAAACCAGCAATACGTTGACGCAGCGGAAAAGATTTTCTACACCATAGTCGATAGGTTCCAGAAATTTTGGCTGCATAGTCCGTGGATGTTCAAATTTAGCGGTGTGAAACGAACGCAAGATGCCTGTTTGAAGGTTTTACACAATATGTCGGAAACGGTGAGAAAATGTTTACGTATTCCGGCTTATTTTCTCCCAAAACTTTATTGATCTCAGAGTGAATGAGTACAGTAAAATCAGACATTTTAAGTGTATTTAATTTTTTTTTATAGGTACTGCAAAAAAGAAAAGCAGCGATGAAGGACAAAAGAACAATGACAGAGAACGGCTGCAACAAAGTGATAGGAGGAAAAATAAAACTTAAACCATTTATGGATCTACTGCTAGAACTAGCTATGGATGAAGGGGTGTTCACTGATAAGGAGATCAGAGATCACGTGGACACTATGATTGTGGGTGGACATGATACTTCGGCTAACGTGTTGATGTTTACAATGATACTCTTGGGCTCATATCCTGAGGTTCAGAAGAAGGTTTTTGAAGAGTAAGTTTTTTTATTGACAGTTACAATACCTCATGGTAGGTAAGTAATGATGAAGTGGTATAGAACACAAGTATTGTCTTGAAAACCCCAGAAAAGTACATAGTAAATAGAATGACCTCGTGAGGTACCTACTATAAATAATAATTTAAAAAAAAAAACATTTATTCCAAACTTAAATGGTAGGTTATGCATAGTACCTATTATTCCACATTCATGCAAATTAATTATTACACTTTCATTAAATTAAATGAAATTAAAAAAAAAAATTTATTAATTGCATAATATTTTTGATTGCGTTGAATGCGTACGTGTTATACTTATTGATTTATTTTACTTATAATTTTTTTCAGTATTATTTTAGAGGTACCTACCTACTATCGGATGTAAAATATAGCTAAATAAGATTTCTCACAGAAAAATATATAATTCATTTGTTTAGTGCTTACGCTTAAATTACGAACCGTAATTTCAGTTTGCTGTAACAACGGATTTACCACTAGTATTGAAGTAAACATTTGAAGGAAATCATTTCAACACTGATTTCCGTTTTTCGTAAACATTGTTATGAAACCACTGAATCCTCATTTAGAGTAGGTACAACTATTAGTAACCCAGTTACCTACTTTAAATGAAGTTCATGGTCTTGAAAATTTAATGTATGTAATCAGTTTTGCTTGGGGTATTAACAAATGAAGGTTACTTCTACTTTTTTTATGGCCGACATTTCGATAGACAGTTTTGCCAGTGTTAGTCAAGTGGACTTAACGAATGACTTGACTTATATTATTTCAAATTCACCACTTGACACTGGTAAAATTTAGACAGAGGCCATAAATTAAAGAAGAAGAAGAAGTTGAGTCATTCGACAAGTCGGCTGTCGTTTGTGTTGTAGGCAAAATGGTAGATTTTTCCTTCAAATTTTCGAACCGATTTCCATCAAAGGAATCCACTTTATATATATTATACATTTATTCCAATGGCTCACACTTTTAACTTGCCTTTCTAACCAAGTTGATATTATTAAATACACAAGAGTATAGAAAATGTCAAATTCCTGTCATTTCCATACATTCCAGCTACTTTTCTTTTCCCTAGCGTGTATAATGTCAACTCAGTAAAGGGTATGTATTCCTAAAAGTACACCTTATTCCAGGTTGGACGAAGTCTTCGAAGGCTCAGACAGGGACGTCGACAAGTCCGACTTGTTGAAACTAGTTTATTTAGAAGCGGTCCTGAAGGAAAGCATGAGAATATACAGTATAGTTCCTGTAACTGCCAGATGGCTGGATAGAGATGTTAAACTCAGTAAGTAATTTGTACGAACGCTCGTGGCGTAGCTTGCTTAGTCAATCTTCACCGATTATCTAAGTTAAGCGACGTTCTGCGCGGTTATTATTCGGATACTCCAGAGGCCTTAACGCCGCCTAAGAACTCTGTCACCAGAGTTGAACACTAACTCATACGAAATGACTAGTGATTCATGCACACAATTTACTAGTTCTTACCTACTGGTTCGTTTTTTATCTTCCTGTTAAAACTGGCTATGAGTAGGTTTATGATTAACTTTTTATGAGAAAAAGTATAGTATGACAAATGCTTAACATCTGGTGGGATTCTATTTATCATCTGCATAAATTCACAGATAAATTTCACTAAGAACGTGCCCTGTGATATCACATCTACCTAGCGTTTCGGCGATCGTAACGCACAACGCTGCGGTGTGCGGCTTAACGCAGAGTACCGCGTTTGCTCCTCGCTGCTGACGCAGACTGCGACGTAACAAGAGACCACACTAGACGTTTTCCATACAATTATGTGTCCGGCGCTGCATGCTGCATACCGCTGCGTTGTGCGTTACGATCGCGAGACCAAAGCTTAAACAGTATTTATTTCTACTTTCAGAGAACTGTACCTTATCATCAGGAAGGACGTGCTTCATCTTCGTCTTCGGGATCCACCGGCATCCGATGTGGGGTCCTGATGCTGATCAGTTCAATCCTGATCGATGGCTGGATCCGTCCAGACTGCCCGAGTGTTCCAGCGCTTTTGCAGCTTTTATGATGGGAAGGCGGACTTGTATAGGTTTGTATTTTTAGTAATTAACTTCTGGGGTCTTTCGGCTGAGCTATAATATGACGTCATCCCTAATTGGAGTTAAATCTCGGCCAAATTGAGCATAAGGCCCCTGGTGACTTCATCTGAATGTTTATTTAGGTTTGCTCACATTAGTATTTAAGGCGCTTTCGATTCAAAGTCCATTAAGGCCTATGCCGATACAGAAATCGTTACTCAAGCATTTTGAGTAGAGATTTACATTCAAAAAGTTCGAATCAGTGCTTGCGCTGTAAGTCAACATGCGGGCATTACGGGCCTTAGTTTTGATTATTTGTAGAGCGTGTTTGTTTTTCGCAGTACAGATACTAGTGCTAAAAAAATATTTTATGATGAACCTTCGAAGGGTTTAACCAGGGTTCATCATAGAGTAACTTTTTACACAAGAAATCTTTGTTTGGATCAACGTTATATTTATGCTGAACCTTGTGCAATGATATTGCACGCAACAATGTCAGGCGTCATGGCTCAGTCGGTAGTAGCTCTGCCTTCCGTGCTGTGGGTCGATCCCCACCGAGAACAAACATTTGTGTGTTGTAAAAATAGATGTTTGTTCTGTGTCTGGGTGTTTCTATGTATTATAAGTATGTATTTACAAAAAAAAATATGTATGTATGTATTCTATCAGCCATCTACTTTCCTTCGTACAAGCTTTGCTTAGTTTGGGACTAGAAGGCGTTGTGTTAAGTGTCCGTGAATATTTATTTATTTATTTGAATATTTATTTACATGGATGATTGCGATTCTTCATTTTTTTTATGATAAAAGTAATGGAACAAGCTGATAGCTCACCTGATGTTAAGTAGTAACTTCTGCCTATAACAATGCATTACATTCATAAATTAGTTCAGTGATTTTATATACTACTAGCTTCCGCCTTCGTTCACGTCCCGTTGGATCCCGTTGATTTTCCGGGATGAAAAGTAGCCTATGTGTTAATCCATGTCACGGCCGATATATATTTCAAGTTTCATCCAAATCGGATCAGTAGTTTTTGCGTAAAAGAGGAACAAACATATATCCATACACCCTAACATGCTCACAAACTTTCGCATTCAGAAATGTTGAAGTGTGCTAGCAAGAAGTTGTCTGACTAATTGTCAATAAATTTTTCTTCTTACAGGAAAGAGCTACGCCTACATGTCAATGAAGACCACCCTGTCACACCTTCTTCGGCATTACAGCATCAAGGCTGACCATCGAGATCTGGTGCTAAAGCTGGATGTCATGCTCAAACCAGCTTCCGGATATTACATTAGTATTGAGAAAAGAAAAGAAAAAATCCATAACAATAAAATACATTAATTAAGAGTAAATATAAAACGTGTAATTTATAAAAACTTAAATATTTTGGAAACCATTTTCTTTTAATAGTTTTTCTTTTTGATAAATTGCTCACCCGACACATTTAGGTGTGAACGTAATAATTATAAGTAGTAAATGTATTACTTCGATATTATTCTGTTTTCATTTGAGGCTGACTAGTGTCGAACTTTTCGCTCACACACTCCCAACATTTTTGAAGATATAACATTATAAAAACTAAATTATAATGTTGTGCGCAAACGCAACCTTTTTGTGTTATTGCTAACATTGCACAAGGTTCAGAATAAATATCAAATTGATGCAAACAACTACTCCGACCAAAAAATTCGTTTATAAACCTATATGGTAAGTAGAAATATGAGATCGTTTTTATGTACCGTCAAAAACTAAATTTATGTTATTTATACATAGACTAGCCGTCGCCCGCGGCGTTGCTCGCGTTCTAGACCCTAGAGTGCGACTTTTCAAAATTCCTTTCTTAGCGCTTCCCTACACTGTATAAGGAACCTACCCTCCAAATTTCATACCACTAGGACTTATAGTTTAGGCTGTGCGTTGATTCTCTGTCAGCTTCAAAAGAGTTTTATATATATTCATGATGATGATGATGATTGATGATTGATGATTGATGATTGATGATTGATGATTGATGATTGATGATTGATGATTGATGATTGATGATTGATGATTGATGATTGATGATTGATGATTGATGATTGATGATTGATGATTGATGATTGATGATTGATGATTGATGATTGATGATTGATGATTGATGATTGATGATTGATGATTGATGATTGATGATTGATGATTGATGATTGATGATTGATGATTGATGATTGATGATTGATGATTGATGATTGATGATTGATGATTGATAGCGCAGTAGATTTACTGTACAACCGGATACGTATAAAATCATTATATATTACTAATTGTTTTCAGGCAGAAACTACGCAATGTTGCATATGAAAATTACTATAGCGCATATTATATAGGAACTATCGCATCACCTCAAGAAAATGAAATTTGATTGCTACATTATGCTCAAAGCGAAATATGGACATCTCATGAACTTAGAACAACGTACCTACGTCGCTTCAGTGTGGTCTTGTATCAAAATAAAAGTGACGAAATATAAAATAAGTTTTAAAGAGTGCAAGATATACATATTTACGATACTTTTATCTAGTAAAAGTTATTTTAAGTTCTTTTTAATGATTTAGGTAAGCATTAAGTTAAAATAAAAAAAAAACAACATTTAGGAAATATTTTAAACATCTTTATGTCAAATTCATAGTAAAGAATAGTCACAACTTCTATTTTTAAGTAAGTAATTTCTATTTTCACAACATTTTGACCTAATAAAATTGTTCTATAGCAGCAGAGATTTTTATTGAAAACCACAATGTCATATTAGTTCATATTTGAAAAAAAATTTAGCTGACTGATATTTATTTTATTGTTTTTAATTAGTTTCTCTGCTACTATTAAACTATAAAATTTACTTATAATAGTAAGAATTGCACATCTGTTATAATTCCATCCAAAAAAATCATACGCCACTTAAAATAATATTAGAAAAAATTGCTAGATTTTATGTAATTTTACATTATGTTTTTTTCAAAGTAGAGGTTTTAAAAAAAATATCTATCATTGCTATAAATATACAATTAAAAATAATATTGCACAACTATTTAGCTTCATAAGCGAATGGACGTAAACATTAAATTTTTTGCAAAAACTAAATACCTACATCCAGTAGTAGCAATGGGCACACTTATAATTGAAGCACCTGACTAAGCTATCGCTATTTTTGAACAATTGGAAAACAGTGACAGAGCTCATTTTAATCAGATGTTTAGTTATTCAGCGTTTATAAGTAGGTCTACATGTTTTATACCGTCATCATTGGTAACTATTTCTTCTTCTTCTTCTCTTCAGTAATGGCCTGTGTCCGTCATTTCGACAGACAATTTTGCCAATGTCAAGTGTTAAAATTGTAATAAATAAGTCAAGTCAAGTCATTTGTCAAGTCGGCTGTCGTTTGTTTAATAGCTTCAATAAATAAATATATCAACAGATTGTCTAAGCGTAGAATGTCCCTTCAGCTTGCTGCTCGATAAATTTTAATCGAAAAGTGGTTCTAATTTGCTTGGACATCTTAAGAAATCTTATAAAATGAAAGTAAATAATGTAAAATCATAATTAAAACTCGACTAGCATCGTAATACTATTTGTTTTACAGATAAAAATAAAATAATTTAATTGAACATAGTATTATTTTTATACTTATGGAAATCCTATTATTCATACTTAAATTTCTACCATACACTTTACTCACAGGCCGAGCGACGAATATTCTATTTTAAAAGTTAATTTATTACATTAAAATGAGTTAAATATAGCAAAAGGACGGCTTTTCCGACGCATTAGTCTAAAAATTCCACACCTCTTATCTTGTTCGTAAAAAATAAGTTGTTAAAACTAACGTTGTCTTCCAAAATAACTAAAAACATTTTATTTTTTAATATTTTTTAGCTAGAAAAGGTAGTGAATTAAACAAGTAATTAAAATACTTACTAAATTACAGACGGTCACAATTTTCCATTACTTTTTTATAAATTTTGTGTCGAAAGTATAGCCGTGAAATCTAGAAGTTTTAAAATAGAATATCGTGAAGTAATACTAGATCACAGTCTATGTAAAATTAATACATTAAGATAAAACATTTATTTAGAGTCGTTTACGGGAAATACGTAGTGCCACAAATTTATCTGGTCCAGTAGCTAAAAATTTTACTAATGACTTCAAAGTGCTTTAAAAATGTCATAAAGTCCTGTATTCAATGAAAGTGACATTGTCAGTACCTTTGTCACTAAACCAGATGAGTTTGTAGCACTGCACGCCAAAATGACGTCAAGATGCACTAATTTTTTTTTCTAGAATTTAAAATGCTCTCGGTCGCAGAATACTAAATTCACAAAATTTATTTACAAAGTTAGTTTTATATTTATTATTGCACGTTTTTGCCTATCAAGCAATCGCCTATTGTTACATAATAAGTATAGCTTACCTTAATGTTATTTGGACTACGTTGGTAAATTTAAAACAATAAAATTTACAGACGAATTTAGAACCTTCTTCTTTTTGACATTGGTAATAATATCTATTGCTATTGATCTACTTGTGTAAGTAAGTACCTAGGTACAAAATTATTAAAAGTATTTGATAAGATAAACCGAGAAATATTATCACAACAAGTCAATTTTATTAAATAACAAATTTTTGATATCTTAAAATTTTTTGACCGAGAGCAAAAAGGTTCCACATTCAAACTACCTATCTACCAAAATCTAGTAGAAACTTACAGCAACCAGTTTAGTTAGACACTTGCGCACCTGTAAAAGGTACGTGGAGCAGGCTCGAGTTTAGTCGATCGATTTGGACGGCTTCACTCGTTGAGGCTTTTCTGCCTTCTCTGTACTTTCTTGCCTGCTCCTGTTTGAAAATAATCATCGTTACATAAATTACGAAGTAAATTGAATGTAAAATCTGAAAACCAAAACTAAGTGTGTCTCTATAGAAAAAAAAACTTTGGGCTTTCTCGACTATTTGAACAATACAAAATGTGTCGTATTCAATTCGGTACCTATCGAGTGTGTCGGAGTTCTTTTCTGTTAAAATATGTTTGATTTTTTGTATAGTTCGGGAGTGCTTACGACACACTCCCGATACAGTAGGTACCTAATGTGAGTATCGCCTTAGTATAATTTTGAAAAAACTCTGCTGTATCAAAGTTTAATGGTAGTAAAAAATTAAAGCAATGCCATCATTACTTTGCGGCGATTTAAATAGGTATGGTGGTAGTACTTCCCCGGAAAACTACTACTACAAATAAATAAATAATAAATATTCTTGAACATAACACACAACGCCCTCTAGTCCCAAACAAAGCAGAGCTTGTACTATGGGAACTAGATTGCTGCATGATAGAATACCTATAATGTAGTATTGTATTTTTTATGTAGTATTGTATTTTCTAATCTCTTATTTTTAATTCCTTTCGGCTGCAAACATCAAAATTATATTTTACTTGTTTTATATAGGATCTTTTCAGATGTAACGGAACTCTTTGCTCTTAGGCAGTCAACACTGAAACAACATTACGAAATTTAGAACTCTTCAAATGGTCTGTCAAAATTCGGATGCGAGACGGCCGTCAGTCTAAGCTAGATTTTCGATGGAGAAAATACGATAAAAAAGTATATTTTTCAGGCATTATGGCTCAGTGAGCTTGCTTAAAAACCCTCTGGATACTTGGTAAAACTTTGAACCACGCCTAGAACCCTGAAGCCCTAATAAAACGCAACCAAAAGTTTACAGAAGCGGCTCTACTCCATCATCAGCTCCACATCGAGGCCGAGAGTGAGACTCAAATTCAACAACAAGGTGTTATTCACCACACTCCTCGCCGTGGCCAGAGTTGGCCCCTCCATCGACTGTGGTTAACTACATTGACCACCTTCCTCCCTCTCCTCTTGGGAGGACCCCTCATCATCGTATCGCGACCCAGTCATCCTAAATACATTCATCGAACCTCTACCACTGCCACCTTAAATATAAAACCCTCGAGTGATAGTGATCGTGTAACAAAAGTGAACTTTCTAAGGACATTAGGTACTTGTAAGTAAATCTTAATAAAATCTGTAAGCACCTACTTGCCCCTATTTCCTTGATAGGATCTTCCAAAAATTAAGACAGGTAGGTCTCTTTAAAATTAACTTGTGACGTTCAGGGATCTCTATTGATCCCTGTAACGTTACAATATACATTTTTTTTGTAAATACATTTTGTAACACCCAGACATGGAACAAACATCTGTTTACCACACACATGTTTGTTCTTGGTGGGGACCGAACCCACGACCCACAGCACGGAAGGCAGAGCTATTACCGACTGAGCCATGACGCCTGTCGAAATTGAAACAGAACTATTATTTTGGACTTATCTGGATGCTGACTTTACTTGGTAACGCCTGTCAAAAGAAGTAGTATTGGTTGTATCACAGATCATTGACAAATGACTTGACTTGACTTATTTATTACAATTTTAACACTTGACATTGGCCAAATTGTCTGTCGAAATGACGGACACAGGCCATTACTAAAGAGAAGAAGAAGAAGAAGATCATATAATACTATACTAGGTTGTACTACTAACCAGTTGAAGCTTCGTCACAACATATGACAGAGCCTTCCTTTATGCTTCGCCTTGGTTCCTTCCTCCACTACAGTCGTATGACTTGACTCGGTTACGACCGTCTCTTTCATTACTATTGCCTTCTCTTTCGCACTCTCCCGGTGCCCGCTTGGCGCTGCGTACATTGATCTGCAACAGGCTTTTGTTTTACGTAATTTTAAAACAAAATAATAGAAAAAAACAATGGTTTCTATATAGTTGGGTAACGTAAAAGAAACTTTTCGCATATTTCGACCTTTTTGAAGATTTAAAACCAAAGTAGGTACTATACCTAGTATTATAATGAGTGACCAAAGTGTATACAATTTTGATACAAACAAGTTTTCCGATCAAAAAATTTGAACCACTGTGATCAATTTCGGTGCGCATTATTGATCGAAAAACTTATTTGGATCGAAATTATATTTTTGCTAAACCTTTGCATTGTTGTTCGCTAGATCATGAAGCTTTGCAATTTTGAATAATTACATTAAGTGATTGTAGGTAAGTACCTATATTTGAAGTGTGGTCGAGAAGGTTGTTTTAGATACGTTACCCATTGCTTTAACCACAGATCATATAAAACTATACTAGTACAATAACTAAACTAATTTGACAGCAATAATATTGTTGTTTCAGCTTAAAAGAGATGGCAATACAGCATGTATCTACAATGGCGACAAAAAATTGACACACGGGTAGAGCTACTTATTAGTATTCATAATAAAATAATTAAAGTACAGTCAGCTGCACTAAAATGTGTACAATTCGTAACTTTCAAACTAGTGTCACCGTATTGCAATAGACATTTACAGGATAAAAACTAAAAAATTATGAACACAGTTGATAATTTTACTTATTATTTAGTATTGGGACCGTCAAAGTCCATAACAATGCTGCGGTCCTACATTGAAAATTACGAATTGTACACATTCTAATGCAGGTGACTGTACTTTAATTATTTTTTTATGAATACTAATAAGTAACTCTACCCGTGTGTCAATTTTGGTCGCCATTGTAGATACATGCTGTATATTTTGGTGCTGTCTAACTAATAAACGGTTACACCAATTTTCACCAAAATGTAATGAATGGCTTCACAGAGATTCCATACCGCATTCAAACGCGTGGTAAACTAACAGTGTTGCCAGATAAAACTTTAAAAAAAAACCAGTGCGTGGAGTCCCTCCGCGCGGAACAAGTTATACTTCGAGTGGCACGCATTCACTCACGCTCTGTGTTTAATGTGAAATTAATTTAGTATATATTTTTATGTACTTAACCAATATGCAGTACTTATTTAGTTAGAAAAGGTTCTATGCTCATGTTGCCTAAATCAGAACTAGATGGCGCTGCTAAGTTTGTCCGGATCCTAGAACGCGCTATCGAGGTGTTTTGGGTTTTGTGGGGGTCGACGTATGTGATCACTCTCGCTAGTCTCTGTCTCTTTCTATTCGGGTGAATAGAAAGAGACAGAGACTAACCCTTCCCGTTTAACGCAACCTTGTACGCTGTCAGTTGGAAGTCGCATTAGAAGTATAACTTCAATACATATCTAATAAACTCACCTCGTCAACTTATTCCTCGGAGGTCGAGACACATTAGCACTCGGCTTCGTCCGTCTCAATGATGAAAATGGATGTTTGATTGGTTTGACAAGCGCAGTGCTGCCCTCTGCTTTAGTGCAGTTTAACGTTTGAACTGTGAATTCGACGTCATTTATCGGCTCTTTGGACGCTGGAAGGTTAAAAAAGTGTTGATCGCTTCGCTCTCCAAAGTGGACAAATTTTTTGATCATGAAACTCAGGCACGGGTTTATTTTATACGTTGAACGCTTCGCTCTCCGAAAAGAACAGGGTACTTTATGAAAATATGCGCTTAGTTTTAGTTTACTAGATATATAGAGATGGTTTTTTTTTAACTTTCATGGTTTTATGGGAAAAGTTTGTCATATTTATAGATAGGTAGGTACTTTAACCCTTCGAAGTTTTCGGCAGTATTGCACCCTGTACTTAGCGCTCGTGACGTAGCTTGCTTAATCAATCTTTACAGATTATCTAAGTTAACACGTTCCCTGCCCAGGTGTTCCCAATATGGGGCCATGAAGCTTTTTTTCAGGAGTTCGTGCTTCCACTATTGGTTCACAACTTTAATGGCCCCACAACGGGGCCACGACGTTAGGACGTATGAAATTGTCAAATTATTTTGTATGGGGACAGGGAACGTGTTAAGCGACGTTCTATACGCGGTCACTATTTGGATGGGTGACCGCTAGTGGCAATTACATCTGAGCGCTTCCGTGCTTCGGAGGGCACGTTAAACTGTCGGTCCCGGCTCTAGCAGTCTTTAATCCACGACAGAGGTCTTAAGGTGGCCTAAAATTTCGTCACGCAGAGTTGGCCACTAACTCATACGAACCTATCAACCTACTCTGTACTTTGAGATGATGATGGAACACATCAGGGACCAGGATTTAATTATTTTTACTTTATTTTTTATTATGTTTATCATACCTGTAAACTCCTCAATAGGTTTATCAATAGTGTCATGATCGATCCATGTCAGTCCCATTTCCACCTTCTCCGCGAGGTCCTGCCATCGCTTCCGGTTCTCAGCCGTTCCGGTGTGCAGGGGCTGGATCCAGGGGAAGGTTTCTGACAGTACTTTGTAAAGGGGTAGGCAGATCGTGTCGATAAAGCCGACTTGCATTTGTGGTAGCTCGTCTTTCTTCTCTCTGAAATTCACAAACGAGTTATTGTAAACCAAATTTTAATGTAATTTCTTTATCCTCGGCATAGTGCATGCAAAACGCTGGGATGAGCTTAACTAAGCATCCTTGTGTGTGTGTGTACAATGTAAGTAACATCTTTTACGTAAAAGTAAACTTATTACAATAACAAAATAATTCAGATCATATTACAAATTTGTCAGGTGAATGTGGTAATATTATTAAGAGTTTTACTAATTTATGAGTTTGAGTATAGTTTATTTTTGGGTAAAGTCAAGGCTGGAAGTACAAATATTCTGCACGTTTTACGAAACGCGTGTTACTATTTTTTTGTTCGGTTACATATAATGTCTTATTTAAAAAAAATTAAGGTTACCACTTGACATCAGGGGGACACCAGAGGGGCTTGACATCATAAACCTGAAAACCTGCCAGGCTTAAACCTGGCAGGGTTTTCTAAATTGTTTTCATAATAAATCATAGGTATTCTGTGACTAAATAGTGACATTAGTTTCAGCGCGTTTTACGCCGTCAAAAGCTTCTGGTTTTCGTATATCTGTGGCCACGTCACTTGACATTATGCTGGGCACCGAAAGCAGTTCAGAGCTTGCGATATGGGGGCAGGTGTGCCATCATCTATTCTCATAAAAACCAGTGCTTCATCGAAGCTCTTCACCATGAACTGACCTGTCCATCATAGCAGGAGGTTGCAAGTTCAGCTGTAGTTTCTCCAAGTCTCCCTGATCGAAGAACTCGTCGGCCACCAGTTTCGCCACCTTGTGCTGAACCTCCCAGGGTTTTGCTATTGCTGAGACGTCACATGCCGTCATCATCATGCCGCACAACACTGGAACAAAAAAAGATAGATAGATAGAAAACTCTTTATTGTACACCACTTTTACAGGAACTACAGAAAAAAACACAGTGTTCATCATTCTTATGTGAAGTACAATGGGCGGCCTTATCGCTATGAGCGATCTCTTCCAGGCAACCTTTGGATGGACTGGATTAAAGATTAAAGTTAATAAAGTAATTGGGTACAAATATTACCTAGAAGCCGTCACCCGCGGCTTTGCTCGTGTGGTAGCAGCATACGCATTATTTGGTTTGAATCTTTGACCCTAATTTTGGACCCTTTAGGGTACGATTTTTCAAAATTCCATTCTTAGTGCACCCCTACACTACATAAGGATACTACTCTCCAAATTTCATACCTAAAGGACTTATGGTTTAGGCTGTGCGTTGATTCTCTGTCAGCTTCAAAAGAGTTTTATATATATTGATGATTGATGATTGATGATATAAGATTTTATAGTCGGTATGTACACGTTGAGTTTGCAATAGCAGCATTGTTGTTGCCTATTTATTAAATTGCAGACTTACCTTAGCCTGACTATAGCTTTAAAATAAAAAATGCTCACACTCTTTTTTCTCCTGACTCTGCCAATCAAACTCTCCATTGTCAACGAGCTCCAAGAACTTGGATTTCTTCTTGAAGTACATGGCGAGATCTGTAGACAAGATAGCTGTTTCTACTACCCTCATTACGTCTTTGTAATCGGAGGGAGAAAGAGCCTGGAAAAAATAATAATAAATTAATTAATAAATATTCATGGACATTTAACAATACGCCTTCTAGTCCCAAACTAAGCATAGCTTGTACTACCAGCGATGCTCGCATTGCTGTGTTCCGGTTTGAAGGGTAAGGGCGCCGGTGTAATTACAGGCACATGAGACTTCAACATCTTTACGTCTCAGAGTGATGGACGCAGTGCATTGCCTTAAAGGGCACGTCCTCATTGGACTTGCTCTGTGAGGTAATGCATTGTTATAGGCAGAAGTTACTACTTAACATCAGGTGAGCTATCAGCTTGCTCCATTACTTTTATCATAAAAAAAATACTATGGGAACTACATTGCTGATAAATACTTTTTTGTTTTGTAAATACATACTTATGATACATAGTAACACCCAGACACAGAAGAAAAATCTATGTTTACAACACACAAATGTTTGTTCTCGGTGCGGATCGAACCCACGACCTACAGCACGGAAGGCAGAGCTACTACCGACTGAGCCATGACGCCTGACAATATATAAATGAAAATACTTAAAATCAATCTTAAAGTCAATAGATGAAATTACTCTCTAGAACCTTCTCTTTCTAATAGTTATACTGAAAAAACAAAGCTGGGTATATTACTCTGTCAAATTATATTGGTCAATGAAAATACAGCTATTGAACAAAAATACTTACCTGAAAAATATTATTACTCTCACTGTTCAAAATCATAACACACTGATCAAAATGATGGTGTTCCATAGTAGATGTAGAATACAAAATCGCCAAAGGGCTCTCCGTTTTCATCTGAAACGCGTTATTCGTGCCTCTATGATCTAGATCGTGGCACAGACAAGCGACTAAAAGACCTAGGATTTCTAGATCTGACATGAATCGCTCCATTTTTCCGGTTTTGAGCATCGCGAACATAGTTTGGGCTACGTTTAGTGCGTGCCGCCAGTTGTGATATTTTACGGGGCGGTAGTTTTTTTTAACGCTCAGAATCCAGCGGCAGAGGACCTGAAAAAAAAAAGATCGTGTTCCAAATTTAAATTTAACAAAGCATAATATAGTAGGTATATACAGGGTGTTACCAGACCACTTCCGAAAACTTGGAGGTTCCAATCATTCAAGTACGCGACGTGCGAGCGACCTACGTTAGTACCTACCTACGTTAGTAGGCACTTACGACACAGAATAAATAATAGTACTACGCCTCGACCTTACCTACGTGAATGCGTACATTGCGGGCTGGCGAAATAAATACAAATCTTTAAACATTGTTTTCTCCGGCTATAATTATTTTTCAGGATAACTGATTTTTTTTTTGGTTGGGTTTTGGTGTGCTGTAGCTCCCCCTTTCGTTTTCGGAAGTGGTCTGGTAACACCCTGTATAATGTATTCTAGTCTATTATGTATTGTTTTTTAGGTTAGGTATGTATGTATGTATGTGTATTAGGTAGTATATTTTATCCAACTTATATAGTATGTTTTGTAAGTAAATGTAGTTTTAAAGGCGTTGTTGTTTCTTTTTTAAGTTTTACATTAGAAGCACTACCATCATCTCCACACTACGCCCAGGTTAGTTGGTAGATAATGCTAAATAGCATTAAACTTGCCTCTGTACGATTTTTAAAGTGCAATAAAGAATTTTCTAATTCTAAAAGCCTCAAGTGAATCCCACAGACTGCATTTCTATCTAAGGTGACATTTTAGAAACACTAGAAAACAGAAAAAAAAGTAAAAATGATTTTGAATCATTATCGGAATCGGTCTTATCGTTCAGAGGAGTGATCACGAACAAATCTGACAGTTAGCACGTTCTTCTTCTTCTTCTTCTCTTCAATAATGGCCTGTGTCCGTCATTTCGACAGACAATTTGCCAATGTCAAGTGATATTATTGTAATAATATAAGTCAAGTCAAGTCATTTGTCAAGTCGGCTGTCGTTTGTTTTGAAAAAAAAATGGTGGATTTTCTCTTCAAAACCTAACACGAATTTTCACATTCAGAAAAACCACTTTACACACAACGTAAACCTATCGTATTCGAATCATATTGCGCGTCAACGCCAGCTCGATTGACAAACGCTATAGTGTCACCGCGTAGTGTATCTCGAATACGCTAGCTTTACAATACTTTTATGATTGTCACATTTATTCGTGATCAAAGCATTGAAGGGCTACTCTTGACCACCGCCGTTCCAAATTGGATCCGGGTTTTGACAGATTTTGTGTCATTTTGTGCTGAAAAATGACAGAACTTCTGTCAAAATCTATAGATCCGGATTGGAACTGTGGTCGAGAGTAACCCACCTGATCAGTCTTCTAGTGATTGTGTAATGTGAATTTGCTAAAGCTCAATCAAAACTTTAAAAAGAGTATTCAGTTATCGTGGACGGAGCGTCTATCGATCGTGTTGATGAAGCCCGCAATCTCGGTCTCCTTATGGATAGCTCATTGCACTTCGAAAAATACGTGATGCAAACTGTTCGTAGCTGTTTTTATAGATTATCTGTACTATACCGGATGCGTGAATACCTAAGCACCGACATAAGGATTCAGTTATGCGACACACTGGTCTTGTCAAAACTCAGTTACGCGGATAATGTCTTCGGAGAGTGTTTGTTAGCACGCTCAAAAAGGCTTATCCAGCGCATTCAAAATGCCTGTGTACGCTTTTGCTTCCCCGTTCCGCCCCGAGCACATATATCTCCATACATTAACAATAATAACATTATAAATATGTCATCTCGGCGATTTCTTCATTTAGCCACCTTGCTCTTCGGGGTAATTAAAAAACAACAGCCACCTTATTTATACTCGAAGCTTAGTTTTTCCGACCGCCTTCAGCGTCATTCTAATCTATTACTTTGCCCTCAGCACAAAACGGCTGCTTTTCGTGGCAGTTTTCGCTATGCTGCCACGAAATGTTGGAATAATTTGCCCCCCCCTTTAAAAAACTCAAAGACCATTACCTCTTTCAGAAAATCATTAAAAAAGTTATTATTACAATCACAAAAAGCACTAGCAAGCAGCCGTTTAGTGTCCAGTTTTAATTTTAATTTTAGTTTATTGTAGTTATTTTATGTTTTGATATATATACCTTTGTACCTAAATTACTTTTACTTCCATATCTTACTTTTTGTAGCTAAATTATATTTCTTTTTATCTGTACCTACCAACTCATTTTAAGTTTATTGTTTAATTTTATTATAATATGTAGATCGCAGTACCTACAGCATGCACACAACTGGCGCCACTGAAAACCAGCGCCTGGGCATGATATTCACATATCCTGCCCTGGCACCATGCTGAGTGGTGGCCATTTTTGTTATTTTATTAATTTTAAGTTTCACTCACTATGTAATTTTTAAAAATAACAAAATAAATATTTTTTCTTTCTTTCTTTCTTCTTTCTATTCGGTCTTAGTACCTACTGATAGTTGATTTAAAAATTTATTTGTCACAAAATTTATTCACATGCCTCTAACTCGATCGATTCTCTGTTTTGACTAGCTTCCCATTCTCATTTTAGTTATTCATAGAATAGAACTTTTATGTTACGTTGAATACCTAAAATATTTTCACTAGAAGTACCTACCTACCATATACATTGAGTATAATATTAACTTACATCATAAGGTATGTGGAACTTCTCAACCAAATTGCATGATAAGAACATTCTTAATGTCGCCCTGCACGTGTCTTCGTCTGACAAATCAAAATCTGAAATAGAAACAGATAAGAAAACATATTACTAACTAAAGCAGCGTTTCGGCGATCGTAACGCACAACGCTGCGGTGTGCGGCTCAACGCAGAGTACCGCGTTTGCTCCTCGCTGCTGACGCAGACTGCGACGTAACAAGAGACCATACCTACTAGACGTTTTCCATACAATTATGTGTCCGGCGCTGCATGCTGCATAACCCAGGGCCTCTACTCCGAAAATTGATTAACGAATATTCGGTAGTGACGTTTGCGTTATACTGCGCGGTAGCCTCGAGCGATGGTCCAGGCTCTTTCAAAGACACAGCGATACTGCGCAGTGTATCACAAACGTCACTACCGAAACTTCGGTAATCATTATTCACAGTAGGTTTAAATAAGTTTACTAAGGTTTAAATAATGAAATCACCCACCATAAAGATTATCATGGCGCTGTTGAAAAAAAAAATCGTTTTTTCTAGAAAGAAGACTAGGCAAAAGTGGTAAAACATACTCAGAAAAAGCTGATTACCTACTAAGTCAATTAAACGAAAAATGTATGGACAAATGGATAGATGGGGAAACCGAAATAAATAACATCATCATCATCATCTTCTAAATACTAGTCTTCTAAATATACAATCTAAATATATAAAACTCTTTTGAAGCTGACTGAGAATCAACGCACAGCCTAAACTTTAAGTCCTAGAGGTATGAAATTTGGAGAGTAATATCCTTATATAGTGTAGGGGTGCACTAAGAAAGAAATTTGGAAATGTCCCAATCTAAAGGGTCTAGAACGCGAGCAACGCCGCGGGTGGCGGCTAGTTACATTACTATTAGTTAAAAGATGATATAGAAAATGATGGTATAGCTGCTGGGCAAGCCTACTCCATCTAAACATTGTCCCAGGCACTACAGTGTTCCGTTAAGTGTAGGCATAGGTTGCCTCCTGACGCTGTATAAATCATCTTCAATAGATGTAAAAGCCTATTATTATTATTATAGTTTAAAGACCACTTCTTATAGACAGTTGCCCAGTCTCCTTTAATTGTATGATGAGTGAGCTTCTACAGGTTGAAGAGATGATGATGGCTCACCATGAAATTGGAAACTGAACAAGTTGTAGATCTCAGCGGAGGGTATGACTTCTTGGCACAACTTGCTCGTGTCGTCCGTAGACGCTGTTGCGTGGTAAGACAGACACTCAAGAGCTACCTAGAAAAAAATACAAGGTTTAATAACTACTAAAAAATCGCGACCGGGTACTGTCAAACCTACTTCTTATTCGCATACCACAACATTTTAAAAGATATAAAATTACTACAATATCGTACAGCTTTAACGTTTTGGGGAATAATAATAAAAGCTTCAGCAAAAATAGCATTTTGATCCAAATAAGTTTTCTGACCAAACAATTTTTTTTTATTTTAATGGACCAACACAAAAAGCCAGGTGTTAAGTACACACCAACTGTATATATAGGCAAATATTCACGGACACTTAACACAACGCCTTCTAGTCCCAAACTAAGCAAAGCTTTTACGATGGAAACTAAAAGGCTGATAGAATACATACATACATTTTTTTTTTTGTAAATACATACTTATAGTACATAGAAACACCCAGACACAGAACAAACATCAATGTTTACAACACACAAATGTTTGTTCTCGGTGGGTGTGTGTGTGTGGTGGTGGTGGTGGTGGTGGTGGTAGATCGAACCCACGACCCACAGCACGGAAGGCAGAGCTACTACCGACTGAGCCATGACGCCTGTCTATACAGAATTAAACCTTATGGAAGTAAGTAGTATTAACTTTTGTACCTTTTGCTTTGCCATAAGTTTGCAAGCGTTTTCATACATCTGAGTATTGTGGATTCCCAGACCGCAGAATATGGCGAAAGCTTCGAATATCGAAATGTCGCCTTCTGTAAACTGTGAGCCATTTTCCTGAAAACGTAAGATTTACCATTGTTTTAGTATCACCAGTTATATTTTAATATC
The DNA here is from genome assembly GCA_918843925.1 of Eulithis prunata. Lineage (NCBI taxonomy): Eukaryota > Metazoa > Arthropoda > Insecta > Lepidoptera > Geometridae > Eulithis > Eulithis prunata. Next base: position 4,093,776 of record OU974030.1, on the reverse strand, counting down.
ACCAGTTATATTTTAGTATCACCAGTTATCTTTTAGTATCACCAGTTATATTTTAATATCACCAGTTATATTTTAATATCACCAGTTATATTTTAATATCACCAGTTATATTTTAGTATCACCAGTTATATTTTAATATCACCAGTTATATTTTAATATCACCAGTTATATTTTAGTATCACCAGTTATATTTTAGTATCACCAGTTATATTTTAATATCACCAGTTATATTTTAATATCACCAGTTATATTTTAATATCACCAGTTATATTTTAGTATCACCAGTTATCTTTTAGTATCACCAGTTATATTTTAGTATCACCAGTTATATTTTAGTATCACCAGTTATGTTTTTAGTATCACCAGTTATTTTGATGTAGGTTTTAAAATCAATCAAATCAGCTGATTGTCATCTTTTTGCAAGAATATATATCTAGTATTATTGAAAAAGTACCGTAGGTACCTAACCTAATTAGTTAGTATCCAGATAGTTAATCTATAGGCTTTTGATAAAACGTAAGATATCCATTTCAGATCATACCTAATAATAACCTACTCAAGAGTCAAAAACATTTTTTTTATTACCAAAATAATTTCATGGTCAAACTCCCTTACCTTATTAATAAGCTGTGCCACGCCAATAACGTCCTTATTCGCATTCACAATAGGCATACACAGCATGGTTCGGATATTAATCGCGTCGTCGTTCGTCGTCTCTACCATTAGCATGCCATTCTCTCGTCTCCACTCGCTCACGTCGGATATGTTTAGGGATTTGTTGGAGCGGGCCACCTGGAAATGATATTTCAAGATTTTTTTTATGTAATGATCATTTTTGCTAGTATTCCGTGGTTTGGGAGACTTCGTAGCGATCGTCCATTTTACTATAACTTATGTACTTACACTTTTTTTTTAATACTCTTTGGCTTTTCATTCAACGCCCTCTAGTCCCAAACTAAGCAGAGCTTGTACTATGGGAACTAGATTGCTGATAGAATACTTGTATAATTTTTTTTTCATATGGATGGTTAGAAGCGTAACCTATGTGCCTGTTTTATGTAAAAGAAATTTTACAGGAGCAACATGGAGACATGACAGGCGTATGTAAATACATACTTATAAATAAATAGTAACACCCAACATAGAACAAACTCTAGGCCACGAAACCTTTGAAATACTGCTCTACAGCTATGGTCCATGGCTGCTTCATTCCAGGTGTTGGATGAACGTACAGCTGTACTAGATATCTAATACCTACCTTCATAGCTATGTAACTATCTATAGTCTGTATTGAATGAATGAGTAATAAATAAGGCAGTCTTGAGGCAGCCATCTTGTTGTGTACACATGCACTGTGTTTACTTTACTTCACAGCCACCAAGCTTTTGGAATACGCTCCAGATGACTTAGGAAGAAGTCTAAGGTCCCGACCCCCGGTTCAAGTGCCCGACGGACCGTAACCTGCTTTAACACGCAGTTTGTATACACGATGGATTTCTCACGAGAATAGGTTTGCCAGATGGTATCCAAAAAAAGGACATATCGCTCTTTTTCCATATTTTGTCCTCCTGTCCTCTCTTACCTTTTCTAAGTCCTCTTTCTGAGATTTTCTCACTAATTAATACTCAGTGAAGCAAAGAGAGGAACAGACTAAGAGTGCAGTCAGTTAAACCGTTGAGTCTTACTCAATATAAATTCAAAAATATGTCGTATGAACATTTCCATGATTATTTGTTAAAGAATCATAATTTTCTTGCCAAAATTGGCAGCTCAGCCAAATATGATTAAAATAGTAAGTTATAATACCTGCAATATATTAGTTTTTTGTAAATGTCCCCCTTTTTTACAGAAAATCCTCCTTTTTAGACCCATTTGGCCACCTTTATCAAATTTACATCTGGCAACCCTACACGAGAGCCACTTACAGCCAAAGCAATGCTTGCTAAAGTAGAGTTTTTATCGTGACGTGGTGTGAGCGTGGTCCTCGACTGCTTGGCTCCGAGCTCGAATAGTGTGTGGAACCGTGTTGGCGCTGGTGGCGGTAGTGCTAGAGTGGTAGTGGGCCGGCCGCCTGGCCTTTGGACTATACGCTCCAGGTGACTCTGTGAAGATAACAGTGTTTTCTAAAACGTAAAGTAACACAGTCCAGAAACCATAAGTAACTATGACAGACAGCAGTTTGCAAATGGTGACCTCCAAATCTTGATTCATAAGTCCTATTCGAAATATTGATTTGCACAGGTTTCTTTCAAGCGCTGAAACAGCAGCTTGAAAAACCCCAAAATTATTTTGGAATAATGTCCAGGCAATTGCTATTATTCAGACAGCTGATGATAAGGATGTCTAAGGTTCTAAATAATTTAAGGAAAGGTTCTAAATGATTTAAAATGGTTTTACTTACACTTTCCAAGTGACTAGAAACACATGTGACAAGCAGATTAACAACATTTTACAACTGCTAATGCTCGTCAGCCATTTCTTAACAGCTGGAACACTGGGATCCAAACTCACCGACTCACAATGATCCGTGTCAAGAATAAAAACCGCGCATCGATCACACTTCAGCAGGTCCCTGGCTTCCGTCATTATCTTCGTCACCAGACACTCCAGATTGCTCTGTTCCTCAAATATACTTCTTGCCAGGGCTAGGAGGATCTGGTTTCGTTTGTACTCTAGAACCGAGGACTCGAAGAGTTGTGCGTTCTGGATCCCGATGCCGCAGAAGGTGAGGTAGCGTCGGAAGACTTCCACATCACGTGGAGAGAATTCTTTCGATCCTGGGTAAGTGAAATTAAGTATGAAAACCTACTATTGCCATTGTGACCTGTAAATAGCATCTTGGCTAGTCCGTTTTTGGACGAAGCCAAGATGCTATATAGGTGAGCAAAAGTAGGTTCAGTAAGGGATTAAGTTTTGTTTTATTTTGTGTATATAGGTTGTTTTTAGTTGTTATGTTAGGTTGTATATGAAAGGGTAATATAATCGCTAATCGAGCCCTGTAAATAAATTAAAAAATACAATTATTATAAACGGGGGCGTCGACCACAGGTGCGTCGACAACGGGGGGCCTAAGCCACGAACCCAAAATAAATCTGCTACCCGATTGTCAATTTTTTGATACCAACAAAATGTAACAAATTACAATCAAAATGATAGTTCAGTAAATCAAGAGGGCTGTATCGAAAAGGTAATAAATCCAAAATAGACTGCGCGGTGACGCTACAAAGGTCTTCAGTCGAGTTGGCGTTGACGCGCAATATAACTCAAATACGTTGGGTATACGTAACGCGGTGTCAGATTTGTTCATGCTCGAGGCACTGTTTGATCATCCTAAATTGCTGTAGAGCTTCGTGGACATCAGTATTGATAACTTCATAGAACTGTGTGATAAATTAATAAATAAATAAATATTCCTGGACATATTACACAACGCTCTCTAGTCCCAAACTAAGCAAAGTTTGTACTATGGGAACTAGATTGCTGATGGAATACTTATATACATTTTTTTTGTAAATACATACTTATGATACCAAGTAACACCAAGACACAGAACAAACATCTATGTTTGCCACACAAAAATGTTTGTTCTCAGTGGGGATCGAACCCACGCACGAACCCACACAGCACGGAAGGCAGAACTACTACCGGCTGAGCCATGACGCCTGTCAAATATGATGCATCTATTATTCCGCATGATTGAATCTACTGCTAAATACTTCTCATTCTTACCATCCGTCTTGTTGATGATCTGCGCCACGCCCACCACATCTCCTTCGTAGTTGCATATCGGCATACAGAGGATGTGCTCCGTCTTGTATCCTGTTCTGGCGTCGATTTCACTGTTGAATCTGCGAATTTAACTAACTTATCTTAACTTTCAGTGTCCTATTGATCATGTCACACTAAAGGTAAACCACGTCAGTCCACACCCTGCAAATTGACAGGAGTGAGAGACGTGTGCAGAGGGAATCACGCAGAGAGCGGGCAGCAGGTTCGTTTTGACGGATATTTGAGTTTTCAGATATTTTAGTAGTAGAAATATCTGCTCGTTGTGAAAGCTCATTTGGGGAAGTACTACCACCGCACCTATTTCTGCCGCCAAGCAGCGATACTCGCATTGCTGTGTTCCGGTTTGAAGGGTAAGGGCGCCGGTGTAATTACAGGCACATGAGACTTCAAGATCTTTACGTCTCAGAGTGATGGACGCAGTGCATTGGCTTACAGGGCACGTCCTCATTGGACTTGCTCTGTGAGGTAATGCATTGTTATAGGCAGAAAAGTTACTAATTAACATCAGGTGAGCTATCAGCTTGTTCCATTACTTTAAACATAAAAAAAAAGTTATGTTCCATCTTTAAAACTCTCAAATTACCTGAGTTACTAAAGAGATTCGCCCTGTCTTCACTGCTCTAACAATGTACAAACTGTCACACAAAGGCTTACATAGCTTTTACATTTAAATACCACCTTTGTCTCGTCCCAGCAAAGTGCAAAATGGCATAACAAAGTGTTTAGTTGCATAGTAAACTGAGAGCTTAGAATGTGGTTACAAGTTTGCTGTGAAACTTTACTGCAAGACCTTTTAATCACACAAGGTGTAATTATACCACTTATTAAAACTAAAGGTTGGTAATAACTCTGCCTTGCGTGCTGTGAGTCGTGGGTTCGATCCCCACTGAGAACAAACAATTGTGTGAGGGAAACATAGATGTTTGCTTTGCTCTATGACTGAATGTGACTATGTATTATAAGTACCTATGTATTTATGAAATATAAGTATATGGCTAAGTATTCTATTAGCAATATAGTTCCCATATTACTAGGTTTCCTTATTTGGGTCTACTTCCCAAATAAGGAAATCTATACAGGGTGTTACCAGACCACTTCCGAAAACGAAAGGGGTAGCAACAGCACACCAAAACCCAACCAAAAAAAAAACAGTTATCCTGAAAAATAATTATAGCCGGAGAAAACAATGTTTAAAGATTTCTATTTATTTCGCCAGCCCGCAATGTACGCATTCACGTAGGTAAGGTCGAGGCGTAGTACTATTATTTATTCTGTGTCGTAAGTGCCTACTAACGTAGGTAGGTACTAACGTAGGTCGCTCGCACGTCGCGTACTTGAATGACCCGCGATGAACTCTCAGCTGTTCATGCTGTAGTAGACGTAATCTGCGTGCTGCGTCTACATTGCTGCTTTATTTATTTTATTTGTTTTTTTGCTTTTTTAAATGAGATAATTAGGTAGATATGTCTTATTATGTTGTACTGTGTGTATGTAACTAGAAAAAAAATTAAAAAGAGATAGTCAAGTCAATTTTTTTTTTCGCGATTTTTTTCGCTTAATGTTTTCAGTATCATGGTCTGATTGAAACCTCCAAGTTTTCGAAAGTGGTCTGGTAACACCCTGTATAGGCGTTATGTGAAATTTTCATGAACATTTTTTTATTATAATTTAGTATAGTTAAATCGACGCAAAATGCTTTTTATCCTAAGGATGTGTCATGAATGTTTAATCTGTGCATGCATGGCTTTTAAATTCTCAAGAGCCGCACCTTTACACCCTGTACGTAACAACTTACGAGTATGTACTCGTATAGTTCAGTGGAAATGGCTCCAGTGAGTCACACCACAGAGTATACCTAAAGCTCTGGTTTCCAAAAACGCGTTGGCAGTCAAAACGACCGTAATATAACGAAGACTTTTTGCAGCGTTTGAGGTGACGCGTGGATTCGGTAAATGAAAAACTCACTATTGCAATTCTTCAATAGTGAGCCTTCAATAGTCAATCAGTATACGATGAACCTCGTACCAAAGGCTGCTTTTGGTTTAGAGAGGTCAAGCTGTATCTTAGAATCCACGTCTTTGATTTCAATAAAATATAGCCTATGTTTCAATCTGGCAAAAGGGCTTCCGAATGGTATAAGTTTCGTGGAAATTGGTCCAGTAGTTAAGGCGTGATCCGCGAACAAACAGATAAACTGAAAAACAGACAAACTCGATTTTCAGAATCAGAATCATTTCTTTAGTAGATCTGCATATTTAGTTTACACTATATAACGATCCTACCCTCCAAATGTCATACCTCTAGGACTTATAGTTTAGGCTGTGCGTTGATTCTCTGTCAGCTTCAAAAGAGTTTTATATATATTGATGATAGATAGATGCATGGTTCTGATCCTCAGAGTTTGAGCTTGGTATACCTACTCTAAACCCCCAAAGCGTAAATTATTTCAATAGTATATTAAGTACTATTTAAGTAGTAAGCTAGTACATCATCATCAAGCTACCAAGGCATTTACATCTATTGAAGATTATATAGCGTCAGGAGGCAACCTATGCCTACACTAAACGACACACTGTAGTGCCTGGGATAATGATTAGATGGAGTAGGCTTGCCCATCACTTATACCATCCTCTCAGCCTAGTCACTAGTCAGCCATATCCACAGGAAAGACATCGTCGAAAGTCGAGGTGCAATTTCACTCGGCCAAAACGGCTATATCAAGCCAGTACGTGTACAAAAGCTAGTTTTATGGCTTTACCTAGGATCAGCGTAAGCATTCTTGATGTTGATGGGGTTTTTCGTCTGCGCGGCCAGGCCGGCGACGCCGACTCCGAACGGGATCTTGATCTCTTGCGAGCGCGCTGTTCTGAGAGCATCGTTTAGTTCTGAAAAAAACAACAGAAAATGAGACATACTCCTTTTTATCCCGGAAAATCAACGGGATCTAACAGGACGCGAACAAACTCACAGGCGGACGGTAGTTTATAATATTAGTAAGATAGGATTCAGTTTTATTTTTAAAATGAGCCTACATCAACCATTTTTTTTTTGCATTATCCCAGTTTGAGGCCATAAAGTTATCATATTCATTATAAGATCCATATTCCTCATGGAAGCGAAACACTGCTGGACCTAGGTCTCTCCCAAGACGCGCAACTGAGCCCGGTCTTCGGCTCTTCTCATCTAGTGTTTGCCAGCTACATTTCTCATATCGTCGCGTCGCCCTACCTTGCCGGAAAAACATTAAGTAAAAAAGTTATTTACCATGGTATGATCATTGGTTCAGGGACCAATGGCTACAATAACCTCGGACAGATTTTTAATAGTTGTTATACAACCATAACGAGCCAAGTGTGGCGTAAACACCCCAATCACACGAACGTAACGTAAATAAACTGAAGATTTACATTTGTCACCTAATTTAAGTGATACTTTCTTGGAGTTTGCGACCTGTGCGTTTTAAAAACTTGATTCTTGTTTTTTTTTAAAAAACATACAAAAAGGACAAACGCCATTTATAAGAGAGAAGAATATAAGGTTTGATTAATATATTCCAGAAATCCCTACCAAGAAATCCCTACCAGTGGTTTTTTTTTTCCAGAATGAACTTGTTGTGCATGCATGATCTGGTTCTGTCTGTAGATTATGTCTTATGATAAAGAAACCAGTACTCAAGCATAGATTTGAATAGAGATTTATATGCTTAAGTCCGGATCACTGCTTGAACAATAAATCAGCACGGGCCTTAGTTTTTACTGGGCGTGGTTCCGATACGTATTTTGACATTATTGTGTAATTCCTACAAAAAGCTTACACAACGTATTTTATAACCTACTAGCCGTCTCCCGCGGCGTCACCCGCGCTAGAGTGTGACTTTTCAAAATTCCTTTCTTAGTGCGCCCCTACACTATATAAGGAACCTACCTTCAAAATTTCATACTTCTAGGACTTATAGTTTAGGCTGTGCGTTGATTCTATGTCAGCTTCAAAAGAGTTTTATATATATTGATTGATGATTGATGATTGATGATAATGATAACAACACTGTATCAAATTACAGGCTAAAATAGTCTTGATTATTAAATCAAGTTAAGAAATATTTAGACATTTTTGAAATACACTGGCCTGCAAAAATAAGTACAAAACTTTTAAATTTTTATTTTTTTTCTAAATTATAGAAGTTAGAGATTTAAAATAAAAAACGTTTTATAGCAATTTTCATCAGCTTTCTTTGAAACTATAGTACCTAAATGAAACTTTTTTTCGAGTCCTTTTTGTTTCGAAAGTATATCTTGTGTACTTAAAAAGATATTGCAATTTTAAAAGTGTGATAGTTATTTATGCAGGCCAATGTAGATATAAAAATAATCAAAAAATCTATTGAAGTGTGTATAATAATTAGAGTACATTAATAAAGTTAAGTTCACCGACACAATAACCATTGGTTTCAATAACTACCGATTCAAATTTCTTTGGGTGTATCGATATTCTAGATCAAAAAGAACCGGGCACGCTTCCGATTGGTACTGATTTGGACCGAAACAGTTGAGCTATCTGCAAACCGTTGCAAACGATTTGTAGATAGCTCAACTGTTTCATGTGTATTTTGTAAATATTGTGAATATTGTAAATACTGTATTAGTTGTAATTTTCTTTGTGAATAAACTTTTTTCCTAAAGTTAGAAAAAAAACCGGTTATAATAAAAAAAGCATAAAAATATTGCTTCAAAACCATGACCTGCCTAAACAGTTTATATGTTAATCTAACCAATTATACCAAAAATACATTTTACATTCGTAAATATTTAAATTTATAATTTTATTTTAGCAATTCAATTGAACGGTGTGAATCTAATAATGTCATAATCAAAAGTTAATGTGTGTTACAATTTATTCGAGATTTTACTAAACTTAATATTTTTAATAATATTTATTTGAGTTGGCTGGCAGACAATGCTTTCAGCATTATGTCCATCCTTTGTAACTTTATAATTTTGTGCAATAAAGTATTAATATTAAAAATAAATAGCCATTGATTTCTTTTCTCAATTTTATTATTAAAAATAAAATCGAGCATAGCTAATAGCTATGGCTTTACGGATGCTGATTCTCTTCCTAGGCGTGGCCTGATAAAATTTGAAATATCTGGTCAACAATTTTTTTTTCTTCTAAACACTGCCTAACCACTAATTTACACCAAACATGGCTAAAAAACCATCCAAATAGGTACAGGTAAATCACATTTCTTACAAAAAACGCATTAAATAGGAGCCCCACTTAATACACGGACACACAGTGCCGTCAATCTTATAACAAACCTTCCGTTTTTCGGTCGGGTGTTAAAAATTTATTGCAATATCCAGTGGTTAACAAAACCAAGACCTGCCCAAACAATTTTCATAACTGATCTGCCTAAACAAATTCTTTAATTATCATACAAATGTTCTATTTATTCAAACTATTTATAGTTTTTTAGTGAATTAACTTTACATTTTTTAAATAATTTATTTCATAATCTAGATCGATATTCAAATGAAGATACTTAATGTTATTGAACTTTACAAACCGAAAAGACGATAGCGGAGTATCCTGTTGTTGTGTTGTACGTACGTACGTTGTACGTAGTTGTTGTGGAGTTGAAGTTTCAAAGGCGCGGATTCCCGACAACTTTACCACAGATCATATCATAGAATTTAAAATGTATAGCGTGTGGTCTTCAAAGAATAACAAAAACAAATACATATTGATGGGCTATTGTGTCCCACCATTTAGATCAATAAAGTTGCACAATAGATCCATTAGAATTATTGCGTATTCAAAACTACCAATCAACAAGCTTTTAAATAGCGACCATGAACCAGAAGACGGTTGAGCAAACCCGTTACATGTACCACCATTAAAGTAGTGGGTTTATATGAGACCAATAGCCGTCGCCTGCGGCGTTGCTCGCGTTCTAGACCTTTTAGAGTGTGACTTTTCAAAATTCCTTTCTTAGTGCACCCCTACACTATATAAGGATACTACCCTCCAATTTTCATACCTCTAGCACTTATAGTTTAGGCTGTGCGTAGATTCTCAGTCAGCTTCAAAAGAGTTTTATATATTTAGAATAGAAATAGATATATAATCAAAGCATTTTCATAACTCTTAAATAACCTTATTTCTCGCCAAGATTTGAAAAGTTGGAAATAAGAAACGTCTAAAGTTTACTTCTCAATGCTAAAGATAGCACATGACGTCATAATAATAACCCTATTGCTTATCAAAATAAAATTAGATACCGTGACGTCACGACGGGGTGCCTCCTCCAATTTCTCGGTCCAACGAGGGGCGTATAATTTAGAGTATGAGGTAATCCTCTTAATAAAATCTAGTAGGTATACAATTTGCTTTTTGTTGGAAGGTCTTCTTCTGTTATTCATAGCCTCTGTTCGTCTTCTTTTTCTTTACCCTATATGGCCTGTGTTCGTCAATTCGACAGAAAATGTTGACAGTGTCAAGTGAATTTTAAATTCGTCATATAAAGTACTAGCTGTCGCCCGCGGATTTGCTCGCGTGGCATACGCATTATTTGGTTAAAATACTTTGATCCTAATTTTAGACACTTTAGGGTGCGACTTTTCAAAATTTCTTTCTTAGTGCACCCCTACACTATGTATAAGGATGCTACCCTCCAATTTTCATACCTTTAGAACTTATAGTTTAGGGTGTGCGTTGATTGTCAGTCAGCTTTAAAAGAGCTTTATATATATATTTAGATTAGATAGAAGAAAAAGAAGGGTTCTAGGAACCAGTTCCTCGCGACAAGAGCCTAGAAGAACAGGCAAGTAACTACGGCCTGGTTTCTAGTATTTTTTGTAAGAAAATTATAATTACATTTCTGTTAGATTACTGAGAGAAGGAAATATTAAGAGAATACCCCTCAGAGTATAATTCGACAGGATGACAAAATTGAATTTTGAGAATTCTGACGAATTTGAGAGAATTGAGGAAATTCAATTATGTCTAATTCTGTGATTTCAGATTGTATTTTAACATTTCTAAACCAGTTTCTCAATAATATATATTAGTATATTATAATTATTATACAAACGAAATAAATTACATTATAATTAACATAATATTTCTTCGTTTATTTTCTTAATTATAGTTAAACTAGCCGTCGCCCGCGGCGTTGCTCGCGTTCTACCCTTTAGAGTGTGACGTTTTAAAATTCCTTTCTTAGTGCACCCCTACGATACTACCCTCCAAATTTCATACCTCTAGGACTTATAGTTTAGGCTGTGCGTTGATTCTCAGTCAGCTTCAAAATAGTTTTATATATTTAGAAGATAGAAGTCATGATGACGTCCAGCAGACAGGCATCACAGCTCAGTCGGAATAGCTCTGCCTTTAATGCTGTGGGTCGCGGGTTCGATTCTCACTGGGAACAAACATTTTGTACGTGGCCTGTACCTAACCTAAACGTACCTATCCGCGTCTGTTTTATAAAAAATATTATTTATTTGATTATAAAATAATTGTATTTTCTTTCATTAGATCTCATCTAAGAATACTAATATTTTTAACTGCTATTGGTATTAAAAAATTAACGTTTATTAATATGGTTTATAAACAAAGAGCCCATAAAGTGGTAGGTAAGTTTGGTTATTGATAGAAGGTTAGATACATGAAGTCAAAAGAAAAAACTTGATTTGACATAACACACAGTAGGTTAGGTAGTAGCAAGCAAGCTCGTATGAGTTAGTGGCCAACTCTAGTAACGGAGTTTTCAGGCCGCCTTGAGGTCTCCGTCATGGCTTAACGACTGCTAGAGCCGGGACAGTTTAACGTGCCCTCCGAAGCACGGGAGCGCTCAGATGTAAATGCCACTAACGGTCACCCATCCAAATAGATCGCGCAGAACGTCGCTTAACTTAGATAATCGGTGAAGATGGACTAAGCAAGCCTAGCCACGAGCGCTCCAAATTCTCACTCTCTTACCCATCTACCATAACAAGATACGAGTAAGAGTTATGTCAAAGAAGTGTATATCGTACTTACCTGTATCTCTAGTGACATCGAACAGCTTTGCTTGTAAGCAGCGATTGGGAGGCACGCCCTTGGCCAAGAATAAGCTCCCTCTGTCGGCCGATGTCAGCAAACACACGTTAACTAGAATCTGTAAAAAAATATTCTTGGATTTACACGATCTGTGCTTATAAAAAACCCTGATGTAAAAGTAACATTATCTTAAAAATAAAAAAATTCAAACAGAATAAAACATTGAAAACTTTTTCCTTTTGCACGAAAAGAGCTGAAGTTACTTTAAAGGTTATGAAAAGGTTAAAAAGCACATTAAAACCAGCACGGTCGATTGATATATCAATTGACATACCAAGGGTTGACTTGGTTGGGAATATTTTAATGTTAAAATACTCTATTTATGCAGAAACTACTCTATTTTGAGTTGTAAGTTAATCCAAATTAATACCTACATAAAGCTTCATGCGCATTTGGCTGTCAGATAATCGGCCAGGATTGTATGAAATTTACATTTAGCATTCTGACATATTTCGCAACCTTTATATCGTCGTATTAGAGTCCATAGTTGAGTATAGGCTGGATTGGTCGGCGTCAGCGGCGTAGCGTCGGTGTGCCTACAGCCTAACACAAACGAAAGCGTTCGCAAAAGCTAGTGATTATTTGAGAGCTCATTTCCCTGAAGAAAATGACTGAAACGGGTTTCTTTTGCGGAAAAACTTCAATCCCCAGGAGTAGATATAAAACAAGAGCGTGTTACGTTTAGCACCAGTACTGGATGTGAAATAAAAAGGAATCAAAAAAAATACAACAGAATTGAGAACCTCCTCCTTTTTTTGAAGTTGGTTAAAAATGTTATATTGTCGATATGCCTTCTTCATGGAACGGTTTACCAAGATACTTATATTGACCAGGAATGCATGTAAGAAAATTTCGCATTGTAGAATAAGTAAGTAGGCAAGTATATACTTATTTTTCAAAGATTTTCATATTTGCTTTTTTTTCAAAAGTGAAAATAGGACCTTAATTTTACCTTAACTAGGTTTTTATTGGCAAGAACGTTAATGTAATAATAATTTATATCTAAGCTTGTCTGTTAAAAAAGTCCCTCGTATGACCGAAGTTCGCCCGTTTAAAGTCAGTTTGCCTAAAAAAGTCACTCAAATGACTAGAAACTCCTTCAGCTGCAACGGTTTCCTCAGAATTTCAACAACGTCCAAACCGGTGCTTAGGACCGTGATAAGAAAAACACTTTTATTGCTTACACGGACGGTAAACTGTTACTGTCAAGGTAACATCCTGCAAAATTCAGCGGATACTTACAAACCCTCGTAAAAGTTTAAATTACATGTTGTTATTGTTACCAGGGGCGTAGTCAGGGAGCAAGAGATAAGAACGAAGGTTGGAATAAGGGGTGGGCATACTGGACATCCTAATCCTAAATTAATATTATAAGCTTGACAAAGCCCACTGCTATCCGCTTAGCATATGTCCCCAAGACGCGTTTTTACTATGGAAGAGAAAACTAAAAATTTATTTGTTCTTTTTTTGGCTCAACCTAAAAAAGAATGAAGTAGAATTTGTCTTCTTTTTGGTAAAATCTACCGAAGAGACCTTTATTTTTTATGTGATGTGATTTTTTTTTTGCAGTACATTTTTACCGTAAAGTAATAAAACAAGGCTCGACTGTTTAATAATCTGAGAGTGGATCAATACTCAAAGTTTCGCCTTCACAAGTCCACCGCAACTTTCCAAGTACCTAAGTACACTTCATAACAAAGTTTCATCTGACCTTTCGTACCCAACACCAAATTGTTTGCAAGGGCTTTCGAGAATTTGTCAAGTTTAAGAAAGTTTCAACTTTCTTAAATAATAAAAAAAAATATTGCTTGGTCCTGTAAAAAGCGTTCTTCGTGAAAACTTTTTGCTTGAGCTCATGCAATTTATAAAAAACCAAATTGAGAACCTCTTTCTTTTTTAAATACCCAGCTATTTAAAAAAGGAAGAGATTCTCAATTCTGTCCTCGGTATTCAATTCGGTTCGGTCTCATAGTCACAAAACGTATGCAAGACAAATTATAATGCGTGGTAACCAAAGTTCGGCTGCGGAGCATTACCGCGTCGACATGCAATGTAACTAAAGTTACGTAAATCGTCTTCCTCACCTTATGACAAAGCACATCTATATCCAGCTCGTTAGCTACGTCCTTGATCAAGTCCATGAACAGGTCCGCTTCATCCAGCTGCCGTTGCGTCGAGTTGCTCGGAGATCTTGACCTCTGGAAGTAAAAAAATAAGATTAAACCTGGAAAATGACTTTTAGAGGGAGTAGGCTTACCTAGTTCCTATAATAATATAGGCCTTTACATCTATCGAAGATGATTTATACAGTCTCAGAAGGCAACCTATGCCTACACTTTTAACGGGACACTGTAGTGCCTGGGACAATGTTTAGATGGAGTAGGTTTGCCCAGCACCTATACCATCCTCTCAGCCTAGCCATATCCACAGGAAAGACAAGGTGAATACGCACGGATCTGACAAATCCGCGGGTTTCCTTATGATGTTTTCCTTCATCGTTCGATACTAATTTCCAAATCATAATACTCGTACTTTTGAAATTTGCGAACAAAATACTATGGTAATCCATACTGATATTATAAATGCGAAAGTAACTCTTGTCTGTCTGTCTGTCTGTCTTGCTTTCACTCCAAAACTACTGAACCGATTTGAATGAAATTTAGTACACAGATAGTCTAGAGCCTGAGAAAGGACATAGGCTACTTTTTAATGCGAAAAAAGGGTTGTAAGGGGTTGAAAAGGGGGGTGATAGTTCCTTAACCTTTTTCATGAAAACTTTTTTAATGTCACATTTGAAATAACTGTCAGTTGTTTGACAGTAAGAGTTTGAATGACAGGACAACGTCTGTCGGGTCAGCTAGTGACAAAATAAAAATTGTCTGTCGAAATGACGGACACAGGCCATATAGGTTAAAAGAAGAAGAAGATGATAATATCGATTCGAGTTTTGACATTTTTTGAAAAAACAGCATTTTTATTTTAATAGTTTTTCTTGTGTTATTGTGAGTATTATTGTTTTTTTTTGGTGAAATTTTAACCAATAACACTTAGGTCGTAACATAAAGTGTGAGCTATTGGAATAAATGTGGGTAAAGTGGTTTTTCTGAATGTGAAAAATCGTTTCAGGATTTGAAGAGAAAATCCACCATTTTCTCTTCAAAACAAACGACAGCCGACTTGACAATGACTTGACTTGACTTATATTATAATTCACCACTGGCAAAATAGTCTGTCGAAATGACGGACACAGGCCATATAGGGTAAGAAGAAGATGATAATTATATCATGGTCGAAAAAAACATTGCTACTGAGTACTATTCAGTGAATTCAGAGAGGATATAGGTGTTCGGTGATTCAGAGTGAGTTATTCAATCATTGTATTTGCCTGATAAAATTGAGTAACGTGATCTCAATTCGATAAAACTTAATATAGATCCAGTTAGCGTGGAGCACGGACTGCAATAACAACCGGGCATTGCACAGCGATCATCATCATACCAGCCTGTAGAAGCCTCCTGGTGGACATAAGCCTTTCTCAACAAAGACCTTCCAAGCTTTATTAATAACAAGATATTATGCTTGTGATTATCAATCATCTTTTATAAATTTATCTTTTTCAATCGAATTTGAATCTGTAGTCAATGTAAAAGACAGAACACGTATGTACTAGCCGTCACCCGCGGCGTTGCTCGCGTTCTACCCTTTAGAGTGTGACGTTTCAAAATTCCTTTCTTAGTGCACTCCTACACTATATATAAGGATACTACCCTCCAAATTTCATACCTCTAGGACTTATAGTTTAGGTTGTGCGTCGATTCTAAGTCAGCTTCAAAAGAGTTTTATATATATTGATGATGATGATGATTGACTCCGAACTTACACGTAAAAGGAGTAGAGTTTTAGAAAGAACGATTTTTTCGTTTTTTTTTTATACCGTAACGTAAAGTAATATATCTTTCATTTGGTTTCACCTTTTGCGTAATAAAACATTAAAGTTGAAATGAGAGCTTTTTATTTTCAGTAACAGATGAGAAGGCAGTTTTACTTTGACGATAAAACTTGGCAATTTCAAAGGTAAAAAGTAAGTATTACTGTTTTGTGTCGATCTCACTCTCACTTATTTATGTTATGACTAGTTAATTATGCTTTTAATAGGAATATTCTGAGCGCTTCCGTGCTTCGGAGAGCAGAAACACGAAAGCGCTCAGATGTCAATTCCACTAACGGTCACCCATCCAAATAGTGACCGCACAGAACGGTGCTTAACTTGGATAATCGGTAAAGATTGACTAAGCAAGCTAAGTGCTTCATAAGTCAATAAGTCCAGGTTCTCAGGTCAAGCTGGCTCTACAGTAAACAAAGATTGAAAACGTAAATGACATGAGAATGAATGACGCGTATCTGCACAATACGTCATTGGACCATTGACTATTATCATAGTTGTTACGGCAAACTAACTAAACTTACGGACACGAGTTTTGACATTTTTTGAAACGACACAGCACTTTTATTTTAATAGTTTTTCTTGAGTTATTGTGAGTATTGTTGTTTAATTTTGGTGGAATTTTAACCAATAATACTTAGGTCGTAACATAAAGTGTGAGCCATTGGAATAAATGTGTGTAAAGTGGTTTTTCTGAATGTGAAAATTCGTGTTTGGTTTTGAAGAGAAAATCCACCATTTTCTTTTCAAAACAAACGACAGCCGACTTGACAAATGACGTGACTTGACTTATTTATTACAATTTTAACACTTGACATTGGCAAAATTGTCTGTCGAAATGACGGACACAGGCCATTACTGAAGAGAAGAAGAAGAACTAAACTTACGTAAAATAATATGTAGGTCTTTATCCCTGTTATTGCTAGCTACCAATTTTGTACTACAAATGAGTGCCAATGAGTTTGCAAGAGTGAAATTTGTTTAAAAGTGACCTTTGTCTAAATCTATTCATATTTGATTCAATTCCACTATTGGCTACGAAGAATGCTACGGTAACGCTACGGGGCGTAGCACCTTGCTACGAAAACTTTTAGGGGTAGTTTCAGACCAATTTTTTATTTCAGTCTTATGATTACTTTGGCGAGTATAATATACCAGAAAGTTGCATGGTTTTTGGTCACAATACGCGACCCTAAGGACGATGTGAAAACTTAAACGTCGATTCTCAAGAAAATACATAAATATAATATTATTTCTAAGGAAAATGTTATCTAAGTCACAAAATATGATGTAAACATCGCATAATTTTTGTCGTCTGAATATGTTCCTCGTTAAGGTTGCCATATTGGACTAAACTTAGTACCAAGATTTTCCAACAGCGCAGTATTATAAAATACTAGCCGTCTCCCGCGGCGTTGCTCGCGTTAGAGTGTGACTTTTCAAAATTCCTTTCTTAGTGCACCCCTACACTAAATAAGGATACTACCCTCCAAATTTCATACCTCTAGGACTTATAGTTTAGGCTGTGCGTTGATTCTCTGTCAGCTTCAAAAGAGTTTTATACGAGTAATATATTGATGATGATGATGATGATATTGAACTTCAAACTTAAACTGAAATAAATAAAAACTTGCTCGTCTACTAAAGTTTCTTTCTCGCACTTTTTCGAACTAATGAGTATATTTTTTGACTCTCTTTTGACTATTGACTAAAGATTAATGTAATCATCATTGGCCTTTGCGTCTTTTGCAGATGATTTAAGTAGTGACTGTATTCAGCCGGGGTAAACTTTTTTTTTTACTGTAATAATCAATAGTCAATAAAACTTAAACTATATTCTAGACTCATTAGTTTGAAAAAGTGCTCTACAGTAGCTTACATACGTCTCAAAATGTCGTCGTCCAACGTCCAACCGAAGCTTTGTACCAATAGGCTAATAATAATACGCCTTAACATTTATTGAAGATGATATATACAGCGTCAGGAGGCAACTTATGCCTACACTGTAGTGCCTGGGACAATGTTTTGATGGAGTAGGCTTGTCCAGCACCTATACCATCTTCTCAGCCTAGCCATATCCACAGGAAATACAAGGTCAATACTTGCGGAGCTGACTAGCCAACTCATTTGCATAGTGGGCTCGTTGAGTTTTTTTTTTCCCATCGGCCCCACCAGTGGGCCGGCAGGTGGGCTCGATGGGAATAACCCAAGCCAAGGGTTACCTACCTCACGATGTTTTCCTTCACCGTTAAGCTCGTATACGCTAATACTGTGGTTGTAATAACCCTGGAATAAGTATTATCTTGCAATTTGCAGAGCAAGTAGTAATTACTTCATCGCTGTGGGGGAGGCAATATATGGCTTCTGCCATGTCGCTCTATCGATTTTATTACGGCTAATAGGGGGGTGCTCTTCTTTGAACGCGAGCTTTGAAATCCTAGTTGGGTTCTATGGCTGCACGAGGTCGACTTAAGGTTCAACTAGTCGCCCAGCTTTCCAGCTTCCAGCTGCTGCTATACAAGCAGGAATCATTTTCAATAATTCGAATAACTCTGTGGATAAGTGTTTCAGTATGGGCATTGGGTGACCGTTAGTGGCATTTACATCTGAGCGCTTCCGTGCTTCGGAAGGCACGTTAAACTGTCGGCCCTGGCTCTAGTAGTCGTTAAGCCATGACGGAGGCCTTAAAGCGGCCTAAAAACTCCGTCACCAGAGTTGTCCACTGACTCATACGAGCCTGATTTTAGCGTTTCAGTTTGAGATGAGGCGGTGTACCATCTTCTAATAGGTAGTCGATTAGGAAAAATACAATACTAACCGTCCAACTAGGTGGACTCCATGGTTTGTCGGTTGGTAATACACGATCACCGAAAACAAAACAGATTAAAATATAATCAAGTAGAATGAAACTTTGTTGATGATAGAAAAATATAATTAAACAACCTTCTACTGTATTTGCATTTATAAACTTAACCTTCCGGAAATAAATTAGAGCTTGGATCAAACGGAAACGGAAATTGAACATCTAAATCCGTATTCCCAAGGTTTCAGTTAGGAAATCACATTATACCACGGGGAAATTGGACTCGAAACATAAATGTTTAAGAAAATACTTTTAATGGAATTTGACCATGGCAATTGGGAAAGAGGGCAAATGATTTGCCCTGGTAACATTATTAGTTCTATTGATGGAATTAGTTAGGGATGAGGGTTTTTTTTCCAGTACATAGTTACATTGATTTCACACTTCGGATTCACCATACCCCTGGCCATACCCCAAGGGGTAGGGTGGGACGAAACCATACCACTAATAGAGATTCAGATTTTTAAAAAATCTAATGTGAAAAATCGATTGCTACTAAGTCGTTAGATTACCCTTTGTACACTAGCTTTATGTGTTATTTGGTTTTACCTCAAGTAAGCATGAGTTATTCGTCAACTCGCGAGCGTCAAATTTGCGAGTGCGCGCGAGTTGGCACCTTCCGATTTTACTTATTTTTTTTGTCATCAACTCGCGCGCTCCGATAAAGTACAGTCACCTATACAAAATAAAACCACAAAATATGTCGACAATATTAAACTGTTTATCTTCCATACATACCTACTTAGAATACATGGTCACACCCAGACACAGAACCAACATCTTGTACTAGGTTGACAAATTCTGTTCGCAGTAGGTACAGACCGTATTTTCAACTAGTTTTCAAATTCTGCAATCAGTCTTTAGACAAAAAACAGTGGAAAATTTATTTTTCTTTCACTTAAAAAAACAATGTATTTGTTTATTTACAGAAAACGGGATTTCATAAATATGAATCATGTCGTAAACGCCCGCCCAGTAATATACGCAAATGTGCCGTAAAAAATAATTCGTATGGATAATTCTCTACTGAGTAATTTGACTAGACACGCTACGTAAAAATATTTGTAAAAATACTGCATTGTGACAGGCGTCATGGCTCAGTCGGTAGTAGCTCTGCCTTCCGTGCTGTGGGTCGAGGGTTCGATCCCCACCGAGAACAAACATTTGTGTGTTGTAAACATAGATGTTTGTTCTGTGTCTGGGTATTATAAGTATGTATTTACAAAAAAAAATGTATGTATGTATTCTATCAGCCATCTAGTTTCCATCGTACAAGCTTTGCTTATTTTGGGACTAGAAGGCGTTGTGTTAAGTGTCCGTGAATATTTATTTATTTATTTTATTTTTAGGCAGGAATTTCAAACGCGGTCGTACTAAATGAATTATCACACGCTTAGGCTGGATAAACCAATTTGTATAAAACTTGAAATTAAGAGTTCGTTCGAGCAAAGCCAGAGAGAGAAGTTGGTGTATTTATATCATTGAACACGTGCGGTCCTCCAAATCTGTTACGGCATCCTGACTACGTATCTGACGACAAGTTTGCGACGGTATAGATATACTACCATAGTTCAAAAGCTATTGTTTCAACTTCAACTTCTTGTTTTGTATTATTGTGGCTTTTGGGAGCTGTGTAAAAAATTGACAACGACTTTCATCTTAATGTTGCGTCTTCGTTTATCGCATAAAACAACATAGCGCATGCGCTATATAACTAGTTTCACAACAGCGCGTGCCTATATATTTGACGTCTGACCACACTGAAATGTACAAACGTGACGTTTGGTAGCCCTATTTGGACGTTAGTTATCGTAAATCTATCGCAAGATACATAATGAGACCACTCTATAAAGTCTGTTGGCATCCCCAACACGAGTTTAAAAGCTAATTTATAAGTCTATGCAAGCATATAATCTATGGTCGGTGTTCATGTTTTGACAGTTAACCTCAATACCTAATAAAAATAAATAAGTGTCGTTCTTCAAAAAATCGTCTACATTTTACCCGGCTCCATCCACACCCTTTTACTACCAGTCATATATCATATTATAATGTACAGTGAACTAGTGTAAAAACAACCAGGAACGCAGATAAAGTCTCTGGGCTATTTTCAACAACTGGCAACAATAGAGCTTCTTATAGCACAATCTATAAAAACCTATTGAGCCGAAAGCAAATGTGTTCTTACGTTACATTCACAATCTTTAACAATAGTTCCCTTGGGACGGAAAAGTCGCTCTGAAAGAGAACCTAAATTGGAATCGCTGGGTAAGCTTTTATGGCGCTTGAATAGAAGAAAGGTGACGGATGGGAGGTACAGTCGACATTAGAAGTGTATGACTTTTTTACTGACACTATTTTACGTGACTTGCTTGTGGAGTCTACTAAAAAAATGTATATAAATAAGTATTCTATCAGCAATCTAGTTCCCATATTTCAAGCTTTGCTTAATTTTGCTTTGGCTATAAGATGAATTTATAAGGTACCTACTCTGTACACCCTAAGAGCTGTGGATTTTGTTAAATAAATAAAATGAAATAAAACAAAATTAGGGACTAGAGGGCGTTGTGTTAAATGTCCAAGGATATTTATTTATTTTATTATTTACTGTTAATGTTAAAATACTGTCAACTTAACGATCTATTATAGTCTGTAATAGTATGACAATAGCGACTTCTGTTACTAAATAGTTTTGTAAATCAATCAGTTTTATTGCAACCTATTTTCGGTGCTGTGACTGGTGCCGACTGTACCTATCTTTTATACGTTGTTTATTGAATGGTGTAGATTATACACCACCATTTTGTAAATACCAAAAAAGATTTTTTAATATTTAACTTTCACAAAGGTTTGTTATTAACCAAAATCATTCACAATTTGGTTAGTATTGCGCGAAATGCGCAAGCAACGCGTTCAGAGACAATAAATTAAGAATGGGACTTGGGTCAGTAGACTCACTCAGTGGTAGGCACGTAGGTACCGATAACGAGTAACTAATTACTATCTTTTTTTTCTACTAACTCATACGAGCTTGCTTGCTTGCTATTTACTAAAATACTTAGATTGAAAAAAATGTTTGTGAAACCGTAAGGTGATTTAGTAAACTGAACACATACACATTTTATTATTATCTTAACTAGCACTTGTCACTTGTTCAACAGATTAGATTACTTCAAGTGCTTCTATACACTGTTGAAGGAGGCTGGGCAAACATGGAATACAAAACTCTTGAAGATAGAGTAAATTCGCGTGTTGCCGGCAAAGCGGGCATACCTACCTACTATTGGTGGGCCCATTATGATCGCGAAGCAAGCAACCTCGTATTGGTTGGTGGTCAACTCTGGTGACGGAGTTTTTAGGCCGCCTTAAGGCCTTCGTCATGGCTTAACGACTACCAGAGCCGGGACCTACAGTTTAACGTGCCCTCCGACAGTTTAGCACGGAAGCGCTCAGATGTAAATGCCACTAGCGGTCACCCATCCAAATAGTGACCGCGCAGAACGTCTCTTAACTTAGATAATAAATAAATAAATAAATAAATATTCACGGACACTTAACACAACGCCTTCTAGTCCCAAACTAAGCAAAGCTTGTACGATGGAAACTAGATGGCTGATAGAATACATACATACTTTTTTTTTTGTAAATACATACTTATAATACATAGAAACACCTAGACACAGAACAAACATCTATGTTTACAACACACAAATGTTTGTTCTCGGTGGGGATCGAACCCACGACCCACAGCACGGAAGGCAGAGCTACTACCGACTGAGCCATGACGCCTGTCCTGATAATCGGTGAAGATTGACTAAGACAGCCTAGCCTCGAGCGCTTATGATCGCCGATTGTTGTATGAGTAAACTGTCAAAAAAGGCCCAATCGTGTCGATAGTACTGCATACCTGTGTGTGCGTTTTACGTAGGTATAGGTACTACAAAGTTCACCTAAACCATATATTGTATAGAGAATTTTATTAAGCAGCGCCCCTAGCGGGAAGATAACATAACTAATGATTCTACGTACAACGTATACGTCCTACGTAAGCCCCTAGGGGGTTTGATATTAGGAGCCAATCGTGCTTCTAAGATGGTTTTGACGTTTGAACTAAACGTATTTCGTTTGAATTCCAGATGATATTTCGATTTTCAAGATATGAGTTCGAATAGTTCGTCTAAAAATCTGTGACAGCTGATTGGTAGTTACCTTGTTCTTAATTTAAAATCAATAGTGAAGGAGTGTTGACAGAAGTCAACACTCCTTCATTATTGATTTATTCACATTCAGAAGAATGTGAATAAAACCTGCATAGTAGAATTCATAATTTGATTGGTGGTTTGCTTGTTGCTAGGAACGTATATTTTCTTTTGTAAAAACCTGGAAGAACATCAACTTCAGATTTCCTTTAATTTTTTCTAAAGATCGGAAATAATTGGGTTCCAAAGAATATTCGAAAAAAAAGTCGGTTGATTTGGAAAGAAGATCATGTTCATTTTTTCAAGGGGCAGTTACAAGAACATGGTGCCTTCACGTTATGAAATGTAATGTACCCAGTCGGTATGTGTTCCGAAGAGTTTGTAACATCATATTTTTTTTATAAAAAAAAATCACCCTATATAAATAATGTGTTCCATGTATTTCAGTAGACTTGTATACCTGACGAGAAAAATGTTTTCCACCGTTCTCGAGATCACACGGGTAAATTATTTTCTAAAGTACGTGATATAAGCTCGGAGAAACCCGTGTGTTATAAG
The DNA here is from genome assembly GCA_918843925.1 of Eulithis prunata. Taxonomy (NCBI): domain Eukaryota; kingdom Metazoa; phylum Arthropoda; class Insecta; order Lepidoptera; family Geometridae; genus Eulithis; species Eulithis prunata. The sequence continues at coordinate 4,070,321 of OU974030.1, read as the reverse complement.
CTTCTTGGAAGGTACCTCACTACCGTCTGCTCGCACTGCAAAATTATCTCTATCGCGATGGAATTAGATACGGTATAGGTGAGCACGTGTTTCGTATTCCGAGCGCAGCCATTCGTGAAGGAAATTGGACTGTCGAGCGCTAAATTGGTCCGTAAGATCTAAAACTTGAACTAAATCCAAAGACATAATAATCACATAATATTTATCACGGAATATTTACTTTTACACCAAAAAAAAAAGTAACATAAGATTAACAATAAATAAAATATTGATATCGATTCTCTTCTTCTTTTACTTCTATAGGTACCTATATGGACTCTGACCGTCATTTTGACAGACAATTTTGCGAGTGTCAAGTGAATACTTTAAAATAATATAATTCAAGTCATTCGTCAAGTCGGCTGGTCGAAAATGGTGGATTTTCTCTTCAATACCTGAAAACGAATTTTCACATTCAGAGAAACCACTTTACATTTATTCCAATGGCTCACACTTTATGCTCGAATGATATCGATTCTCGTGTTGCGTTTTTCTAAACTAACCTAATTTGACAGCTCTAAAAATTATAGGCCTCTTTGTAGTTGCTCAGAATATTAAAACCTCTTTGGTAATCTGAGATACATACCTACCGTCTGTGACGTGATATAATCAGCTTGTACTTATGAAGCATGTATGAAGTACACTGGAGTATTGTTTCACTGTAGCTAGCCTAGGAGCACCCTGGATGTGGAATTTCGTCCATAAACACTATGATATATTCTGCGGCGAAGTGTAATAAGCCGGTTTAAACTGGTTTAGCTGCAATATAGAGTTCTTTACCTCGGAATGAGGTCGAAATGGGGTCGTACGTTGCGATGTGTTCTAATAAGAGCTTTTATTAGCATAGGGTGAGTTATGTCAGACGAAGGAGGCAGATTAAGTCACACTTTGTTGACATTCAGCAGGAACTATAGCTTCAATTGTTGAAATGTCGTAGTGAGGAATTCTACTTTTTTTTTTTATTGGCGTCGCCTCCGTACTATTTGTCCTATAGAGGCAATGTATGGTCTCGACTTACATCAATTTGATATAATAAACATGTAGCAGCACCCGGGAAACCGCATGAAAAGGGAAAAAAACTAGGCAGGGCAGGAGTAGGTAGCACCACGAACAGGGGGTTTGGGGGGGGGGGGGCATTAATTAATTTGTTTGTATATTTTTACGGTTATGTTTATTCCATCAAAATCTCGATTGCAACGGGAATTAAAATATAAAAATGTAAAATAAAGTAATTATTTCTTTATCTTTTCTTTCCTTTCTGGTGTCTTGTGAGAGACCTATGTCTAGTAGTTGACTGATATAGATTAATGATGATGATGATAATGAAGGCGTAAGGTTGTCAAATCGTATTCGCGGTACAAATAGTGTTTCTAACATTCTTTTAAATTCTGCTATATTTTGAGCGCTGCCGACTTAGCGTGACCAGGCTTTAGCAATTTCTGAACGTTTAATGTGAATGGCTTGCGTGTTATTACATCCCATGAGCATTGGCGAGCTTTTATACCTAATCAAAACCAAAACCTTGAATAACGCTTCAGTTTTTACAAGTATTACATAGAGCGTTTACACGCTAGCCGACAACGACACGTACACGACACTGACATGTCAATGATCGCTACACGAGTATAAGTATCGGATTCGAGTTCTGTCATTTTAGGAAACAACATTAACTTTTATTTTTTTGACAGGCGTCATGGCTCAGTCGGTAGTAGCTCTGCCTTCCTGCTGTGGGTCGTGGGTTCGATCCCCACCGAGAACTATTTTTGTCCACTATTTTGCCTTCGAAACAAACGACAGCTTCTTCTTCTTCTTCTTTACCCTATATGGCCTGTGTCCGTCATTTCGACAGACAATTTTGCCAGTGTCAAGTGGTGAATTTTATGACTTGACTGATATTATTTGAAACACCTCACTTGACACTGGCAATATTGTCTGTCAAAATGACGGGCAGAGGCCATAAATAAAAGAAGAAGAAGAAAAATATAAGTGTAAACGCCGACACGGGGTATAAACAAAAGCGTCTAGTTCGAAACGTATCACCTAGATTTACACCGATATCGTGTACGTATCGTGTCGGTATCAGTGCGAACACAGCCGATAACGTTATCACAGTTGTCACATCGATAGATAACCTATCCATCTATTTGAGCACTACTTATCTATGGATACTCATAACTCCTAAAACCACTGATAGTGTTCAAAGTACCAGATAAATTAATAAACATTCTGCAGTAGGTGTGATGCAGAGTGTGATAATAGGTAATCTCAATAAAGTTTGTTTGTCTGGAAGAAATCGTATCATGTGATAAGACCGCCGTTTTCAGGACATTGCCTATGTTATTACTTAACTGTAATTGTTACTTTTTTGTCTTCAATAAAAGTTTTTTTTTTTTTTTCAATGATCACATGTCATGATGTCAAATATACTGTTAGCCAGTTACTAACACTAACACTTGTCTTGTTTATCCTAAAGTTCAAATAAGCATAGAATTCCATGAATGACAAGCCTTAAAATAATCTTCTTCTTCTTTACCTATATGGCCTTTGTCCGTCATTTTGACAGACAATTTTGCCGGTGTCAAGTGATGAATTTGAAATAATGATAAGTCGGCTGTCGTTTGTTTTGAAGAGAAAATGGTGGATTTTCTCTTCAAAACCTGAAACGAATTTTCACATTCAGAGAAACCAATTTACACACATTTATTCCAATGGCTCACACTTTGTGTTAAAACCTACGTATTATTGGTTAAAATTCCACTAAAATTAAACAACAATACTCACAATAATACAAGAAAAACTATTCAAAAAATGTCAAAACTCGAATCTTCTTAAAATAATCAATTTTGAATCAACTAACGTCAAATTTTAGCCAGGAAAGGCCAAGCCTAAAGCTGCGAGGATCTGGCAGAATTGTAACAACATGTTACAAAAACCATAAACCAAGAAGTTCAAGTTGAAGCTGCGAGGACGGTGGGGTTAGATAAAAAAAAATAAAAAAAAAAAACTACTCCCTAAGATCGATTGAGCCATTATTTTATTGCTTCAATCTAATTGTATGCAACAGGTAAGAAACTTGAACCTTGTAAATGAGCTTTTACACTAGATCTTATTTTCTAGGCTAGGTACTTCCAGTTCGCGACCATACCTTAAGTACTTCACTCAAAACATGTCTTATAACTCCAAACATGTCTCCGGACTTCTGCACCAGCTCACTTGCCACTACACACACTTACAGTCACTGAATCGTTGTGTGACTAAATGCAAACAAACCCAAATCACTACCGAATCAATGTATTGTCATTAAAATTACTCATGGCCTTGACTGGACAAAGAAACATTATAGCTTATCCACAAAAGGAATGATGGAAGCATTAGTAGCTATTAAGCAGCTCATTTAGTCTCTTGGGTTTACCTATGACTAGGGTTTCGGGGTTTACCTTCGGGCTATAGAAAACCAAAGCTGATAAAACCATCAATATACGCTGATATTGCATTAGTATAATTTATAAGTTAAACGGAAAGCTGATAGGCCAAAAAAGCGATGGGATGATGACCTAACAGAATCTGCTGGACGCAGGTGGATTGCCACTGCCCAGAACAGGGACAAATGGAGACATCTGGAGGAGGCTTGTACCCTCAAGGGATGCACATCCCTCACTAACAAATAGGCTAAGATACATATACTAACACAAATAAAATGTAACTGACGTGGAAATAAAAAAAAACTATAATTTAACTACGTTCCGGCTTCATCATCAGATGGCGGTGATACCAGTTCATTGAAATTGTTCTATTGATTGCAAACACTACTGAAAAGTCACAGGAAAGCGAAGAACGAAATATTTTTTCAGTGATTCTTATTTAAAACCCAATAAGCTAAACCGATTTTGATAAAAAAAATTAGGGTACTAAAAGTTGTAGGTATTTACGCTTTCTGATAAAAAAAAACAAATCGGTTTATAAATGACGGAGTTCTGAGGTAACAAACATCCTTCTTTTTTGAAGTCGATTAAAATAGATGAAATTAGTTATTCCTAAATACAATAGGTACAGTTTTGACGTGCAAAGGCAAACTCAATTAATTCGTGGTATAAAATAATTGCTTACCTTGATCGGAGACGAAGATAGCCATAGCTGGAACAGGTCAGACGTCACAGATGTACTCCTAGCCTCATGGTGCGGCCTCGGAGACAGCGGGCCGAATGACGTCACACTATGTATCCTATTCACTTCTTCAACACTAGCACACTCACGTAAATACCGTTCTAAGATTTTAGGTTTTAGATCTAAGATTCTCTTTAGTTCGTGTAATTCTTCATCGGTGCATTCGTCCGGTGAAGCTCTGTCAATCACTTCTTTGAACTCCTCAAATTTATCTGTTACGGTGTACTTATTCTCTAAATCAGGACTTTTGATGTAAACATTATCACATTCTGCGCCTAGCTCCGTATCACAACCGTTTTGTTCCGTTATCTCAACAATAGTAATAGGTGGGTTCTCCTTCAGCATATTGTTATTTTCTATAATCTCACTTCTTTCTTCAGGTAACTCGTAGACTTGTCTCATCAGCTCGTTCGATTTTCTTTTCTGTTCTTCTTCCTTCTTTTCGGGTATATCTTTGGCAAAGTTGTCGCAGGCATCGGCCTTTTTGGAGTCAGTTTTTTTGACGACATCTAAGGTTTCTTCCGAAGTCATCGCAGAATCAGTTTAATTTGTACATTGGAAAGGAATCTTGCCTCTTTTTGTGTTCGGCATTTCTTAGATGAGAGTTTTTATTACCTGTAGAGAAACAGATGATCAAATTAATTCACCATATTAGAAAATACACTAAGAATTTAGAAAACAAGTATAGTTTTTCCGGGTTTGGTTTGCAGAAAAGTAGTGCCCGCATTATGAAACGCAACCACTCAAAATCAACTCAAGTCAAAATCGGAGCGTACAATGCAAAAGGATTTGTTGGTTTGTATTGATTTTTACGGGGCAGCCTCAGAATATTATTTGGCAATATAAGAGTGGGTAAACCGTGCACTGGTTCAGCATTGTAAATACTGACGCCAGTGGACGCGTAGCTTTATAAAAAGCGGAAAACATGCACACGACTGTTGTAGTATCAATCATCAATCAATCATTGAAAGACGGTGGTTTTTGACGGTGACTGCTGTTTGAGAAATCATTATAATCAACACGCTCTCATCAAATGAAAACGATAGGGCTATTAAAATATCTGTGAATAATTGTAATAAATTAATTAATTATATATATATCTGGAAAACAGATAGTTTTACACATTTAAGAGGCTTATTAGGCGTGAATACATACCAAGTTACAACTATATATTCTAGTAACATACAGTTGACGAAAAAACACCTTTAACGAAAACGAAACGAAAACTTTAATTAAATTAGAGAAACAAAACCCAAGATATTTGTTAGCACCAAATGCAAACGCTTAGGCATTCCTAGCTCAAACAAATCTACCCAGTTCACTCAGTACGCTCGAGTGACTAACACGTGTAAACACGTAAGGAATACAGACTAAACAGAATAGCTACTTCAATTGCGTCTAATAACCCTTCTTTTTACTCGGCGCAGTCGGTGACAAAATGTATTCTAGTGATATTATTTGTATTGGTCACGTATTGGTCGCTAAGAGCGCTATTAGCTATTTAATCTCATTTCGTTGTCATAAAAGTGACAATTATTTTGAGGTTATCTACACAAAGTTCAAACATTTTCGGAACAAAGCTTTTGATTGCATTGGCTTCGAAATTGATTTGATTCAAACTCAGATTACCATAGTCAATGTTTTGAGGATTCCAATTATTTGGTGGAAAAGGGGCTTTGTAACACTTCTCTGGTGTCGAAATATGACATTCACTTATTATATAAATAAATAAATAATAAATAAATATTCACGGACACTTAACACAACGCCTTCTAGTCCCAAACTAAGCAAAGCTTGTACGATGGAAACTAGATGGCTGATAGAATACATAATTATTTTTTTTGTAAATACGTACTTATAATATATAGAAACACCCAGACACAGAACAAACATCTATGTTTACAACACACAAATGTTTGTTCTCGGTGGGGATCGAACCCACGACCCACAGCACGGAAGTTAGAGCTACTACCGACTGAGCCATGACGCCTGTCATATATTATGTGAATCCCCCATTTTCCCTACCCTAAACATTTTTTTCCTTATTTGTGAGCCATTGTTTACGGCGTAGTTATGATTCGTAAATAGCTTACACATTTCTTTGCATTTATATAGTGACGTAGGTGTTTCCTTTGTCCTGTGAAGGTTATAAAGTAATTGCGGCAATGCCGGCAAACCCTCGGCTTCATGACAGGCGTCATGGCTCAGTCGGTAGTTGCTCTGCCTTCTACGCTGTGGGTCGTGGGTTCGATCCCCACCGAGAACAAACAAATGTGTGTTGTAAACATAGATATTTGTTCTGTGTCTGGGTGTTTCTATGTATTATAAGTATGTATTTACAAAAACAAAATATGTATGTATTCTATCAGCCATCTAGATTCCATAGTACAAGCTTTGCTTAGTTTGGGACTAGAAGGCGTTGTGTTAAGTGTCCGTGAATATTTATTTATTTATGTAATACAATACAGAATCTAATAAGTAAAGTAGCTTCTACATATCGAATGAGGGTCTGGACCCTTTACCACGGAACCTTACCTACTGTATACCTTACTGTAAGTAACCTTTAGTCATAGGTATTACTATACAAGCTGTCGCCCGCGGCTTTGCTCGCGTGGTAGCAGCATACCTACGCATTATTTGGTTAAAATCTTTCATCCTAATTTTAGACCCTTTAGGGTGCGACTTTTCAAAATTCCTTTATTAGTGCACCCCTACACTATATAAGGATACTACAATTAAAAGAAAAGCATGAAATGTCTATATAACTAGTTTATAGAATAAATGGTATTTTTTTTAAAATTTTTTTTATTTAATCTTTGATGAGCCATGAAGCCTTAATAATGTATAATATTAGAATGCTATATCTTTGTACTACTATTAGGCATAATTGAAATTTATTTACATCACCCAAGATCCGTAACAAAGGCGATGTATTAAAATTGTAGAGAGCGCTTCCTCTTCCAGACAATGAAGATTTATGTTCGGCCTGTGGTTTGTACGGGTTACACTAAACATTACGACATGCTTTAGCAACTACATCTACAGGCATACTTAGTTCTAAAAAAATTAGGAAAAATATTCTCGTTTCGGGGTGAAAATGTTCTTCAACTTCTTGTTGTTTTTTTTACTGTCAAATCGGTTGACATGAAATTCTTATTTTGGTTTCATTTATATTCTGTCTATCATTTTATATGGTTTATGTAGTCTATCTTTGCCCATGTATGTGACCGAATTTGAAACTGATTTAGGACGGATTCAGATCGGACAAGTGCCTAACCGCTAACCAATATGACTAACACTATTACGCTGCTACCGGCTTCACTTATTCTAATGAAAATGTCACCGGAGTTGGTCACACACGAACTTGGTTGCTTAAGAAACTTTGAATAAATTTTGTGTGGAATAGGATATGGGCAGACTATTTTTTATCAAAGCAAAGCCACACCAGGATCTTGCTCTAAATAAAACAGAAAACTAGTCCTTTCAAACTATGAAAGACAGAATCGTGAGAAAATCTGTTGGTATTCTGACAGCGGCAGTGGACTTGCAACCGCGTGTATGGAATAATAAGTACCGCACAATGTGGGCATATATTCGGACGTGACCGACCCCTCTAAATATTACCTTCTAATAAGGGTCTTGAGTAGCAAGATTTTTGATGAAAGAACAGGCGTCAGATCTTTCATTCTTGTTTTACTTTATCAACAATTAAAATGACCCAGCCAGTGTGGTTGTATTCAGAATTTTGAATTGAGATCCACTCGACTCAATTATTACAGGTTCCGTGACAGATCATCTAAAAAAAAAGAAGAAAAAAAAACGTGGTCAACCTCTAGTTCAATAATCTTGCTTTCAGCATTTGCGATATTTTAATCACTGCAAACTTGACATGGTCAGACTTTAGAATATAAAGTCTCGACCTAAAATCTCTGGTAATTTTTCTGAGCAGTGAACTGAATGTTGGTTGACGCAAAGCAAAACCACGCATGATACTAAACCCTATGTTTCTACATAACTAATATACATAACTAGCCGTCGCCCGCGGCGTTGCTCGCGTTCTACCCTTTAGAGTGTGACGTTACAAAATTCCTTTCTTAGTGCACCCTTACACATATAAGGATACTACCCTCCAAATTTCATACCTCTAGGACTTATAGTTTAGGCTGTGCGTTGATTCTCTGTCAGCTTCAAAAGAGTTTTATATATATTGATGATAAAGTAACCCTCATTTTTGCAATGTCGTAGTCGGGTAAAAATTAATTAAAAAGTACGATTGGTTTTTCTGAACTTTGGCTTTCTGGTGCGTGATTTTATTTCAAAAACTCTACAGACGTAATCGTGACAACGATGTTATTCAAAGTAACGGGAAGTTGTTAGAGTCTGTAGACAAACCTTAACCACTAGTAGATGTATAGAAGTGGCTAGGGGGGTTAAAGCCCTCCCCCCCCCCCCCCCTCCTCAAAAGCTCCGAATCTATCCAAAGGTTGATCAGGATTTGTCTGTAATACAAACCTTTATAGAAGCAATAACGGAAGGGAATAACAGCCAGGGGGGTTCACAAAATGATAAATAAATATTTATGGACTTATCACACGACGCTCTCTAGTCTCAAACTAAGCAAAGCTTGTACTATGGGGACTAAATTGCTGATCGAATACTTTATATTATTTATTTGTAAATACATACTTATGATACATAGTAACACCCCAGACATAGAACGAACATCTATGTTCGTCACACACAATATTTGTTCTCGGTGGGGATCGAACCCACGACCCACAGCACGGAAGGCGGAAGAGCTACTACCGACTGAGCCTAGACGCCAGTCGCCACTAGCAACTGGGTCAAGCCCTACAACCGAAAGCCTAAATCCATCACTGGTAGGAACTATTTTCTTTGTTCCAATAGGCTCGTCTATGACGCAATAACACTAGTAACAGAACTGTCTACGGTTGTACGCTTGTTGAATTGATTATCTCTAGATAGATAGGAATCGATGAGTTGTTTTGAGATATCGAATTGGATTACGTCGTCACAGTCAGATTGTAGAGCAAGTCTTGCTTTAGCAAGCAATAGCAACAGCGATGACAATGCAACAGCAGACGATGATCCAATCAGAGTACGGAGTCTGTGCATTTGTTTTGACTTTCGACTCGAATATGGTGCTATACTCGAGTCGAAAGCCTCGCCTCTACCCGGAGATTTGGGAATTGTGCAATTCCCATTTCACATTTATCGCTTTGCGAATGCGTTTGCGTGAGCTATACTTGCGTTTGTTTTGACTTGACTTGAAAACCTCCTTCATTTTTTAAATTTAAAAGAACCTCTGTCTTGATGGAGCGTATGGCGCGATAAAAAAAAAAAAAAAAAGTTTTAGGGAGCGTCGTCGGCTTACATATTCTGCCTACAGCCCCCATATCGCAAGCTCGGACCTGCTTTCGCTGCCCAGCATAATGTCAAGTGACGTGGCTACAGATATACGAAAACAAGACGCTTTTGGCGACAAAAAACGCGCCGAAACGCGCTAATGTCACTATTTATTCATAGAATACCTATGATTTAGTATAAAAACAGTTCAGAACACCTGCCAGGCTTAAACCTGGCAAGTTTTTATGAGACAACGATTGCCCTCCGGCCTGTATAATGAAGATCCACTTACGTTGTAGCAAATAGAGAAGCTGGTATCCTTCAACTGATGGATTAAGGCGAGTTAACGTGATTATCGACAGATGTAGGATGTCACGCGATAGACTCGTTAGCATTGTAAACGGGACAGCAGCGCCAACATTCCTTTTTAACCGACTTCAAAAAAGGACTGGTTCTCTATTCGGTTGTATTTTTGAAGTTAAACTTCTAATGCGACTTCCAACAAGGTTGCGTTAGTCTCTGTCTCTTTCTATTCCCCCGAATAGAAAGAGACAGAGACTAGCGAGAGTGATCACATACGGAGACCCCCACAAAACGCAAAACACTTCGATAGCGCGTTCTAGGAGCCGACCAAACTTAAAAGCGCCATCTAGTTCTGATTTAAGGCAACATGAGCATAGAACCTTTTCTAACTGAATAAGTACTGCACTGCATATTGGTGAAATACATAAAAATAAATACTAAATTAATTTCACATTAAACACAAAGCGAGAGTGAATGCGTGGCACTCGAAGTATAACTTGTTCCGCGCGGAGGGATACCACGAACTGGTTTTTTTTTAAATGTTAGTTACCTTTATCAAAATCGGTTCACTAGTTTGGGAGTTAAATAGGAATAACTTGTAAAACACGTCATCCCAGTACATGACATTGCATATTTTTTGCTTTCCTGTGACCTTTTAATGGTGTTTACGATCAAGCCCAATGAACTACCATCATCCTCATCATCTGCTGATGAAGCCGTATGTATGAAGAATGGGGACATTTGATGATGAAGGCGTATCAAATTGAAGTCGGTTTTTCCAGTTTTTTAAACTTATAAATTATCTCATAATATACGTATCCTTCAAAACTCTTATAAAACACACTCAAATTCGTTTGAAAAATGTAAAAGGAAAATATCCAACAAATATTACTGTGAGTAATTCTTTAGAGTTCATTAGGTCATTATTCGCTTTATTTACAAGAAAATGAGTAACGTTTATTAGAAAGGTGGCTTTTAGGTTTTTTAATTTGCAAAACGGATATTACATTTTGTAAAGCGTTCATAAAATTCAAAGGTTGAGTTGGTGGATGGCGAAGCGGATAAATTAATCCTGTATCACTTTCTTTTCTTCTTTTTGTATATTTTGTTATGGTTCTGGAGGCCGCCCTTTTGCCAAGTCTCTTCTTCTTCTTCTCTTCAATAATGGCCTGTGTCCGTCATTTCGACAGACAATTTTGCCAATGTCAAGTGTTAAAATTGTAATAAATAAGTCAAGTCAAGTCATTTGTCAAGTAGGCTGTCGTTTGTTTTGAAAAGAAAATGGTGGATTTTCTCTTCAAAACCTAACACGAATTTTCACATTCAGAAAAACCACTTTACACACATTTATTCCAATGGCTCACACTTTATGTTACGACCTAAGTATTATTGGTTAAAATTCCACCAAAATTAAACAACAATACTCACAATAACATAAGAAAAACTATTAAAATAAAAGTGCTATGTGTCGTTTTAAAAAATGTCAAAACTCGTGTCCCAAGTCTCTTTTGGTTTTCTGAATATTTTTTGACACTTATGACTTCTTCTCTTCAGTAATGGCCTGTGTCCGTCATTTCGACAGACACTTTTGCCAATGTCAAGTGTTAAAATTGTAATAAATAAGTCAAGTCAAGTCATTTGTCAAGTCTATCAAAAACACAGAAGTAAATTGCCATGTTTTTTTGAAATCCCTATTTTCTGGGATTAAAAAAAAACATGGCATTGTAAGGTTTACGTTACAATAAGCCACATTATTTACTAAGAACTTTTTTTGTAAACAAATAGCTGATAATTCTGTTACAATTCTTTGTTGCTGTCATACTAACTGTGAACCAGAAGGCGGTGTAGGATCACCCCGGAATGAAATAAAGTAAAGAACAAAAAAGTTACAATAAAAAGTGAAAACCAAAAAAGACTTGGCAAAAGGACAAGCATCCAGTGCCAGAACAAAAAAAAAAGTAAAATTGGGCATAAAAATAAATAACCTAAAAAATTACGTTCGTATGAGTTTTAGGCCGCCTTAAGGCCTCCGTCGTGGCTTAACTACTTAGAGCTGGGACCGGCAGATTAACGTGCCCTCAGAATCACGGAAGCGCTCAGATGTGGCCACTAACGGTCTCTCATCCAAATAGAGACCGCACAGAACGTCGCTTAACTTAGATAATCGGTGATGATTGACTACGAGCTACGCCACGACCCACGAGTGGTTAAAATAAATGCCTAATAAATTGACTGGTTGTACGATAAAAAAAATGTGTCGGTTTTTCTTTGAAAAGATGACAAGAAAGAGTATAAAAGGTACTGCATTGTGCTATTGTTTGCCAGACTGGAAAAGGCTTGCAAAGGCTTCACAAAATCCCTCAGGCGATGAAAAGACTCATTTGCCTGTTGTACTGTACAAAGACACAGATGCAATAGTAGCTTGTAAGAAAGATAATAATACTAGTATGACACTGTAGAGAAGTTACTTATATTTAAAAAAAAAAATAAAAAAAAAAAAAATCTGAACTAACGCATAAATTAAATATAAATTTTGTACCAGTTGAGTTATCTATAAATCGTTTGCAACGGTTTTTAGATAGCTCAACTGTTTCATGTGTATTTTGTAAATATTGTAAATACTGTATTAGTTGTAATTTTCTATGTGAATAAAATTAAATTTTAATTCTGGAAATGTCAAAAATATATACTTATTTGTGCTTTGCTGGCAAACATTAAAAAAAATGTACAGCCCAAGAGAATCACAATTTAAAAAATTGCAAATACCTATTTATATTTTACCTAAGTACCTACATTATTACTCAAATTTTCACCACGAGTTTCCTCTTCCACTTAGGTATTGCGGTGAATGCGTCACTTACAATCTGTACCTACTAAAGTTTTACGGAAACAAGAATTTTAATGAATCACCTTTTATACTTATTGGTACGGTTCCCTAAAGATGCAGTCGAATTGAACCTCAAGTGTTTTTGAAACCAAACTTAGCAACTCAGTTTATCCATTGACATTTTTTTTTTATGATAAAAGTAATGGAACAAGCTGATAGCTCACCTGATGTTAAGTGGTAACTTCTGCCTATAACAATGCATTACCTCACAGAGCCAGTCCAATGAGGACGTGCCCTGTAAGCCAATGCACTGCGTCCATCACTCTGAGACGTAAAGATCTTGAAGTCTCATGTGCCTGTAATTACACCGGCGCCCTTACCCTTCAAACCGGAACACAGCAATACATTTTTAATCAACGCAATCTGTACATAAACGTATCTAACGACTTGCCAACTACGCTAACCATATTCATTAGTATAAGATAACTAACTAGCACATAAAACCTAGGTAGATATATTATAAGACCTAGGTATGTATTTATAGCTGATCTGTCGCGGTGAGAAACCCACATAACTGTAGATATATTCTTGACTGTGTCGTCCGCTTCACTTTGCATAGGGCTGTTATTTCATTGCATTTATTCAATCAATAACAATTATTTACAATCGTATTTCAAACTAGCTAATACCTGCGACTTCATACGCGTGCGAAACTTTGCACCAAAATATCTGTCAACCAGTGTACGATGAACCTCGTGCCAAAGGCAGCTTTTGGTTGAGAGAGGTCAAGCTGTATCTAAGAATTCACGTCCTTAATTTTAATGAAATATAGCCTATGTTCCAATCCGGAAAATGGGCTTCTGAATGGTAGGTATAAGTTTAATTGAAATTGGTCTATTAGTTTAGGCGTGATCCGCGAGCAAGCAAACAGACAAACTCGATTTTCGGAATCAGACTCGTTTTTTTAGTAGATCTGCATTATTTAGTTTATCCATATCCTTAATTTTAGTTTTTGGCTTTTTTACAGTTTTATAATAGTATAAATTAAGTAGGTACACAAAATAAGGCTCAGTGTGTAGTAGTCACTGTTTTTTCGTTTTTTTTTTCATATTAGTCGTCACTGTTTTTTTTTATTTTCAGCTTTAGCCAACTCAGTTAAGTTTACAATTGTAGGGTCCTTAGAGAAAAGATAGCCAACTTGACATTCTACGACCGCTATCAAAGAAAATAATCAAAATGTAAGGTAACTGTTCATAATAATTGTTATAAAGACATCGGGGCCATGCACGAATAACCACTGAGACATAAAACTTTTTTTAGTCTGTGGCGTTCTTTTCAATTCCAGTCCAGTTACTTGGAAGAAATCGCTTTTAACAAAGCCGTCTCATTGTATCCGACTGTCGTTCGTTTCTTTCAACTGTCAAATTTTTATTTGGTGTGAAATATCATTACTTCAAAGAAAACAAAGTAAAAAAAGCGTAAATTGTTTGTTATCACAACAAAAGACGGAAAAAATACGAAGACTTTCATAACAACACAACAGCCGAAGAAAATCAATATGAAACTGACTCTCGCCGAATATTGAAAACACCCATAAAGCTACGAAAATAAAGTTGTATGAATGAAATTATAGAAAGGAAGTAACATAAATAAGAGTAATAAAATATTGTGCTATTTTCCTTTCGTCGCAGCCGCAGAAAAATAATCCACTTAACTAAAGACTGGGGATGTTTTCCCGAATCTCATGCTTATTCAAAACAGGGTAGTGTTTAGTCAAGTTGCAAAAGTATTGGTCTATCTTATAGAAAGTTAGATGTCTTGATTAACATACGTAAACAGGACATAATGCATATTCTAACTTTTTATAAGATATAGGGTATATTTTTCTCCAGTTGTGTTTCAGAAAAAAATTTGGGCACCATTTCTTTGTTTTTTTTTATTTTATTGTATAACATTTTTGGATCGGAATGATATTTTTGCAGAACCCTTGCATTGTTGTTCTCTAGATGTCCCAGGCGCTGCAGTGTCCCATTCACCGCTTTGCAATTTTTCAAAACTTAAAGTGATTTTATATCGTCAAAAATATTGAAATGTGCAAGCGAGAAGGTTGTTTGACATTACCCGCATCATTAGTAACAGATATACCTACTTATAAATAGTGTTTTTTTTTTCGTTTTGTTTTTCACATTTAGAGTAGAGAAATACTGCAAGCTCTGCTTAGTCTGGGACTAGAGGGTGTTGTGTGAAATGTCCAAGGATATTTATTATCTATTTATTATCATGCGGAGCACCCTTTTGTTTCATAGCCCAATAACTCTACTTGACTAAACTACTAGACCAGTCTAAGCCAGCTTTAACTGCCTGAAGCAAATGCAAACAAAAGCAAGTGAAGGATAACAAATGGAGATATAGTAAGTACGAGTGAGAGAGAAATCCATTACGTATTTTGCATAATATATATTTTGAGGGTTCACTCAGGCTTTGCGTCTTCCTGTGTACTGCCACTCGACGTACATATTGTGTACATGTGTGTCACATGTCATACACGTACATGTACCTACATGTGCGATATTCGTTTATGAAATCACTTGGAGTTATTCATGGAGATTTCAGACAACGCCATCTAGTCCTAAACTAAGCAAAGCTTGTACAAAGAGAACTATAGATTGCTGATAGAATACTTATATATATTTTTTTTAATACATACTTATAGTAAAAAGAAACATCAGAACAGAATAAACATTCATGTTTGCCATCACACAAACGTTTAACTTTGTTCTCAGTGGGGATCGAATCAACAATCCACAGCACGGAAGGCAGAGCTACTACTAGGCGGAGCTGTGAAACCTGTCAAAATAATTATTATGAATTACATTAAATTGATAAACCATTTTGACTTCAAAACAAACGACAGCCGACTTGACGATGACTTGACTTGACTTATATTATTTCAAATATCACTTGACGTCTGTCGAAATGACGGACAGCGGCCATAAATAAAAGAAGAAGTAGTTAGTAAACGTCAAAAAAACTGTAGGCAATAAAAATAAATATTATGTGTCGGTCTGTGCCAGCCCTATGAGTAGTCAACTAGTTAGTCTTGACCTACAAAACGGTCGCATGAGACCCAAACAGTCCTTTAATCTCTTTGAAGATTCATTGCAGTTCAAATAAATGAAGAATAATATTTTTGCTTTCCAAATCCAAATTGTAATAACACAAACGGATAGCCGTGGGCCAAGATTTATTTACGTCTGTATATAAAGTCCATAAGCAATAACAGATTGTATTTACATCTAAATAAAGCTATTTTTACTGTAAACAAATTATATTTGTGATAAGATCCAAATAGATTGAAACCCGGTTTTGTTTGCAAATATTTTGAATTGAAGTTGATCAGAACACGTAAGTATGTTTACAATATAATTTTTTCTCGATGACTACCAAAACTATGTACAATAAGTATGTATTTACAAAAAAAAAATGTATGTATGTATTCTATCAGCCATCTAGTTTCCATCGTACAAGCTTTGCTTAGTTTGGGACTAGAAGGCGTTGTGTAAGGTGTCCGTGAATATTTATTATAAAAAAAAAACCCTTAAAACTTGACAGAATTTTTACAACACTTTCCCAGTTTTCATTGCACTTTCTTTTTATTTCCTGTCGAATGTACTTTGTTCCAGCACTTTCCAACTTTATAGTATAATAAAATCGAGTTTTCAGCTATTTATTTTTCTTGGCAATAACCTAGGTTCCCTTGGGATGAAACTAACATTGAAGCACAACACAGCTACTCTTAGTGTTGGTAATGTGAGTTACTGGCCAACTCTGGCGACGGAGTTTTAAGGCCGCCTTAAGGCCTCCGACATGGCTTAAAGACTAGATCCGGGACCGACAACAGGACACAAGAAAGGAAGCGCTCAGATGGAAATGCCACTAACGGTCAGCCATCCATACAGTGACCGCGCAGAACTTCGCTAAAAGTACTTTTTTCAGACAAAATGCAATACACAGGTATGAAATCTGTATGAAACAGCAGATTTTTTGCTCGACAACTTTTTCACTGTTGATTCTATATAGGAAACGTTTTTTTTTATCTAATGGGTATAGTTACTTACTACTTATTTAATTTAACGACCAAAATTTTTCGATAGTGACCTTAGTTACACCTTGTACGTGTCTATATTTTGAAATATAGTCTGAAAATGTTTTTTCAGGGATATTTTACAACTTTTACAAATTCACGGAAATTGGTTTTACTTAAACATTTTGTTAGACAACTTGGCTGTTTTATTGCTCACTCGACATGCCAAGATTCCTCAATATTAAAAAGTAATAATGAAAAGAGACAATTTAGCTTCTCAAAGAACCTTCAGCCACTTGGCGCTTTCAGAGTACTTTTAAGTACCTCCCTGGCTTCGAAGGGGTAGGCAAGTATATAGTATTATATAATCTGTAGGGTAGGTAGGTATGCATTAATCCCTCTCTTCTCAGTCAAGATATTTTACCGTAGCTTATTTTTTTTTTATTTATAGCTGAGCGTTTGGCTGCCAGCACACCTGATGGTAAGTGTAGCGGCAGCCTAAGGTGGAGCACGCTTAGCCATAATCCACCTATTCACTCTTTTCTTGAAAATTCCTATAGGTTATATCGGTCCGGAAATACTGACGATGGCAGAGAGTACTTATGTATGGATCTTGATATCTGAATAAAACTAATTTGAGTTGTTTTTGACATTATTATGCAGATACTTAAACTTTTTTATACAACTATGATGGAACAAGTCGATGCGTCATCTGATGTTAAGCTTTACCTCTAAGCACGTCCACTGAAGACGTGCCCTGTGACGCATTGCACTGCGCCTTAGTACAAGCTTTCCTTAGTTTGGGGCTAGGAGGACGTTGTGTCTATGATTTATTTCATACTAGCTGACCCGACACGACAGACGTTGTCCTGTCATTCAAACTCTTACTGTCAAACAACTGACAGTGTGATTTCAAATGTGACATTAAAAAAGTTTTTATGGAAAAGGTTAAGGAACTTTCACCCCCCTCTTTCAACCCATTACAACCCTTTTTCGCATTAAAAAGTAGCCTATGTCCTTTCTCAGGCTCTAAACTATCTGTGTACCAAATTTCATTCAAATCGGTTCAGTAGTTTTGGCGTGAAAGCGAGACAGCCAGACAAGAGTTACTCTCGCATTTATAATATTAGTATGGATTTTGTTTATTGTTGAGACTCTTTTACCAGACTCAATAGTGGACAATCTTTTCTATATTTTAAAAGTAATACCACATTCTTTGTGCTGTATCAACTGGATTTTCTTCGAGAAAACTAAATTACTTTACCGAGATTTGAAGGCAAGATGGCGGTGAAATTGTATTACCTTCCATCCATGTTGTATCGTCGGGTTTCTGAACTAGTACGAACGCCCGCGACTTAGTTTTTACCTTAAAGAAGTTTTCACTTAAAAAATACTGATTATAAAACTCTTAGGTAGGTACAGTATTTTATTCGAGAAGAATTTACTCAAAAAATCGGCGAAGAGCAAGCTACGCTAAGAGCGCTTCTTTCATTGTAATTTTATTGAATAAAAGTTTTTTACTTTGACTTACGTACCTAATTAAACTAGTTGTTTGATCTTGTTATACTCTGTATATTAAAAAAAGGGAGCCAAAAATTACCAAAAAATTCTGATAATTGTAGGCTCGTAGTGAAGTAAGCGGAATTTTTTCAGTGATATCTCCAATTGATACCACAAAACAGGCTCAGCTACGAGAGCTAGATTAGATAAGAGATTTCATAGAAACATGATTGACATGTTTGATATCATGTACATGGAAGGCTTGTTTAGTTAGCTAAAGGCCCAATTACACCATACCATTTTCTTCTATGTACCAGTGCAATAATTGAATGCAATAGTTGAAGCGCCATAGTTGACATTCAAGAATTGTGAGCAACTGTTTACACGCGGATATATTAAACAAAGTTGAATGCAATTATTGACCACCACCAAGGAAAGTTTTGAAACAAAACTTGTATACCTGCATTGCAAGTACCGTTCTTGTCGATCGCTTAGTTGTCGATCGCTAAAGTCGATAAACGTATCGAATCGTATCGTTCCATGGTAGTACGGATCTCTTGTCGACAAATTTTAACGATGCCTTACAATCGTCATAATAAGGCTCACTTTCGTTTGTCAGAATCAAAACATAGTAAACATACATCATTGCCAATTCGTTAAAATTTCACTAATTTGTCTACCGATCGACTAAGTTGGTAACCTACCCGCAACTGTCGACAAAACGAATTTTGACGATTCTAAATGTCAAATTATGCGATCGACAAGAACGGTACTTGGGGGGCAGATCAAATAACGTCACGTGTTGATTACACCATGCAATTCATTTATTGCATTCAATAATTGCACTGGCACGTACAAGAAAATGGGGCTTGTATGGTGTAATTGGGCCTTAAGGCTTCAATAACGCTTCGAATAAATTAAAACAAGTGATCCCGCTTAATCTAAAACCTACTGCGTCAAAGTGAAATCCCAACAAGCAAAAAGTAGGTTTATAATAAACTAGCTGATACCCGCGACTTCATACACGAGCGAAATTTTCCACCATAATATCTGTCAACCAGCATACGATGAACCTCGTAGCAAATGGCTGCTTTTGGTTTAGAGAGTTCAAGCTGTATCCAAGAATCTACGTCTTTGATTTAAATAAAACATAGCCTATGTTTCAATCTGGAAAAAGGGCTTCCGAATGGTAAAGTTTCGTTGAAATTAGTCCAGTAGTTAAGGCGTGATCCGCGAACAAACAAACAGACAAACTCTATTTTCGGAATAATCGTTTATTTAGTAGATCTGCATGTTTAGTTTATCCATATCTTAAATTTTAGTTTTTGTTTTTTTTTACACTTTTATAATAGGTATAGTATAGTACAGATATGTAGATAGATAGACAAAAGCACGTTTTATCACCTACACTTATAATGGTTTATGAGAGTTTGCTAGCCATGAAAAGGAGCCACTTTATAAGTAGGTGTATACCTATGTTTGCACTTGTAACTATCCACAGATCATATTATAATTACTATTTTTTTTTTTTTTTTTGCCGGCAGCGCACTAGCATCACCTCTGGTGTTGCAGGTGTCCATGGGCGGCGGTGACTACTTTCCATCAGGTGACCCGCCTGCTCGTCTGCTAGTTATAACGTAAAAAAAAAAAAACTATACTAAGTATACAGGGTGTTACCAGACCACTTCCGGAAACTTGGAGGTTTCAATCAGACCATGATACTGAAAACATTAAACGAAAAAAATCGCGAAAAAAAAATTGACTTGACTATCTCTTTTTAAATTTTTTTCTAGTTACATACACACAGTAAAACATAATAAGACATATCTACCTAATTATCTCATTTAAAAAAGCAAAAAAACAAATAAAATAAATAAAGCAGCAATGTACACGCAGCACGCAGATTACGTCTACTACAGCATGAACAGCTGAGAGTTCATCGCGGGTCATTCAAGTACGCGACGTGCGAGTGACCTACGTTAGTACCTACCTACGTTAGTAGGCACTTACGACACAGAATAAATAATAGTACTACGCCTGGACCTTACCTACGTGAATGCGTACATTGCGGGCTGGCGAAATAAATACAAATCTTTAAACATTGTTTTCTCCGGCTATAATTATTTTTCAGGATAACTGTTTTTTTTTTGGTTGGGTTTTGGTGTGCTGTAGCTCCCCCTTTCGTTTTCGGAAGTGGTCTGGTAACACCCTGTATACTACGGCGAAGCAAAGAGGAGAGTTATGATTTTCACCGGTATGTATGTAGGTAGGTATGTAGCTGGGTATATGGGTATGAATTCGTTGAAATAATATCAAGCAGTCGTCCTATAGCATTTTATATTCATGTTACAGTACGGCCGGCGGATCTAGACCGGTCTGAAGTTGCGCTTTCGGAAATTGTGCGCAGGTACAGGCGAGTACCTAAAACCTAAGTACCCTAAAAGTGACTACTGCGCAGCGTTCCGAACGAACTTAACGCCGGTCTAGATCCGCCGGCCGTACTGTACATTATTTAAACTCGTGTTAAGTCTATTTATATTGTTATTATTTTTAACAGCTTTTTAAGATTTTCTTCTATTTCAGATATTATATCTAGGTATTGTACAGTATTATTTAGAAATTAAGTTTGAATACCGTGTTTTTAGTATTAAGTTAATGTTAAGTAGAATAACGCCATAGAAAAGGTTCTGTTATGTTATTTTATTTTATTTCTGAATAAATTGAAATTGAAAATTGTCCTGTTCCCTTATAACTTTTATCTTAATTTTGACAAATGAGGTACTTAGTTTAACATTAGAAACGTCTTGGTTGGCTATCCGCTAAACATTACTATGAGTAGATCATTATGAATATTTTCTTGTTTTACACTAACTTTTTATTAGTAATAGCACAGATCATATAACACTGTAGTAGGTACATACTTATAACGGAAAACAGTTAAATTTTTAGAGCCGAAGTAAAAAACACAGTCAAATTGAAAACCTTCTATAACAAAAAGTCGGTTAAAAAGGGTTACAAAGAGGTCAGATACAAGTAGCTCCGTGACCAACACACCGACCGGCGTGACTCCGCCAACAGGATAATGATCTTGTCATTATAGGCGATTCGATGACCACTTCAATGGTAAATGTAAGGACATCTTCATATAACATAGGTACATTTGTATTATATATATGGCCTTTAGACCTATTATTCCTTTTCTTTCTTAGTTTTTTTTTAAACAATGGCTTTGTTTACCAGTTACTACTTCTACTCGTACCTATCGTTGTTTGATTTTAGTTAGTGTACTTATTTTATTTAGTTCTGTAAGTACTTAGATATATAGTGTGAAAATTTTTCAGTTAGGTTTATAAAAGTTTAAAAAAAATTGCGGTGTCACATGTAAGGAAATTCTTGTAAAAATACTTGTGCTATTTACGGTCTTTATATTATTTTATATACTTACCACATCTAAATGGTACAATAGTCATGTGCTCTTATTTAAAAAAAATCTGCTATGGACATTGGTCTTCGTCTTTATAAATATTTCATATATCAATAGGCTACCTGGATGATGCTTTACGCTTGTTTACAACAAACTATTTGAACCGTGGTCCAGCGAAACCGTGGTCGTCCGGGATGAAACCAAACTAACAGTCAGTTGACGTCCTCAGTTTAGCATCCTGCATATTATTGTTATTTTATAAAAAAACGTGAAAAAAATAAGGAAACAAAGCATAATTCGGTCATATTAATGACAAATTGTTACCTAAAAAATTACACTAATATAATCTATTCCGTAAAATTGCTACTCGACATACACGGAAAAGTCAGTCAATAAATAAACCAAACCTCAAACAATGACAAAAAACTGACTCAGTTTTTGCTGGGAATGCTAATTATCTGTTTATGATTTTATTAGTGTGAGATTACACGATTAAAATAGGTATCAGAGACTATATTATTTAAGTAATTAGAATCTTCGACCGAAACTCCAAAAATTTTTTTTACAGATTTACCTACTTTGAGATATAAGATCGAACTAGTGATGGCGTAATATTATGCAAAAGATGTCAATTTTCCCAAGTATCTGCAGAATGTAATCTCTGAGGTTTTTTATCCGTTTGTGAATCGATAAAAAAGTGCGCGCTTTTTTGGTACTCGACTTATCAAGCTTCTATCAATTTTCTCTCAGAATATGTACAATATTTTTTGTGATATCCAATTCAACTATACTTAGACCAGTGAGCATTGATTAGGACGATATAATTAATACAATAAACACATGCATAGTATATAAAAGGCTACCAATGGCTACCAATGGAAGTTACCAGGAATATGGCTATGGGATTCCCAGGAATCTTTGGAATCCTATACGCTACAAGGAAAACCACAATCGACAGAAAGTCATACCATACCTGATATGTTTACTAAATAATTGTGTTTCTACGTATGGTAATATTTTCATTTGGTAACACGGTACTAGGTACGCGTACATCATTATCAGCCTGTATTGGACCACTGCTGAACGTAGGTCTCTCCCAAGACGCGCTATTGAGCTTGGCTCTTCTCATCCAGTGTTTATCAGCTACATTTCGCAGATCGTCACCCCACCCAGCCGGAGGGCGTCCAACACTACGCTTGCCTAACGTGGTCTCCACTCGAGTATTAGTTTGCTCCAACGATTGTCGGTTGTACGGTAAACATTGGTCGAAACAAAGCAATGTATGACTTCAAACATGATAACTAAAAAGTAGTCAGAAGCAGGGATATGACTCAAAGTAAAAAATTGTATATGCAAGTGTCTAACACGAGGGTGTAGCAGGCACTTTCTTTTTTGGCCCGAATAAGGTATCTACGAGACATTGATGATCTTCTTTAAAACGGTAGGTACCTAGTCACGCCGATATGTTGGTTTTCAAAGTTATAAAGTTTGTGTTTTTTTGAGTTGTTTTTGTGTCTTTGAGTTGTTTTTGTGTATTCAGTTTCTTTTATGTAACTGTGTATAAAATCGTACCAAGATAGATAGATAGATAGATAATACTTTATTGTACACAAGGGTAAGGTACGTACAAATCTTAAAAATAACTTTGTATAGTACAATGGGCGGCCTTATCGCTGAAAGCGATTTCTTCCAGGCAACCGTAGCACGGAAAGTAACCAAGGTAGAGCGGTAGAGCCTGGGTCCTCATGTTTTACTAGAGCCATAATAGATGGACTTACTAATGTAATTTTTTTTAAAGACAAACCGACAGTCACACCACGCCGCCCTCAAACTTATAATAACCCTTTCTTTTTCAGTTTGTTATAACTACAGTGAAGTGAGTGCACATCGGTATTTACCTTATTTACCACCATCTCTCTCTCTCATAAGCATTCACAATTTTTTTTTTCCTTTTATAAGCCACGTAGGTAATCAAATTATTTCAGTGGTTTCATTACGGACTATCCAATGGGGTAGGGTTCAGGATAAATTAATTGTTTTATCATTGACCCTTACAAATTAATTATAATAATACGCAATGCTATAAAGCAACAATGTGACCAACCACATAAAAAAGACAATAAAATAAACAATAGAATAATAATAATATGTGAAACCAAACATGGGCTTGATAATGTGTGATTGTGTAACGAAGGTACTTCTGTCACAACACAACGAATATTCTATAATGCCAACAATTTCGATGTTAGATTAGAATACAAATTATAATTATGAAACTGTTTAATTAAATTACCTATAGAAATTTTCTAGCCGTAGCCCGCGGCGTTGCTCGCGTCCTAGACCCTTTAGGGTGCGACTTTTCAAAATTCCTTTCTTAGTGCACCTCTACACTATATAAGGATACTACCCTCCAAATTTCATACCTCTAGGACTTATAGTTTAGGCTGTGCGTTGATTCTCTGTCAGCTTCAAAAGAGTTTTATATATATTGATAACCAGAAAACCATAAAAATAGTCTTATAGTTGTTTTATCATAGCGGACTATTTTTAAGGTTTTCAATTTAGCAGCCAAACAGAACAAAACGCCAGACCTTCGAAGAAAGCGTCTACGAATTTTCTTTTTCAAGAGCAAGTGCCTTTGAGCTGTTATTGGCTCAGCCCACGCACACAGACAACCAGTGCTTAGTAGTAATTACGACTATACGCAGTTTATTGGTCAAAACACGGGCATTGTGTACTCACCCCCACTGAAATACTGTTTCCCTAGAACAGGTCGTGTTACGTCTAATATTGACGCGTCGGCAACAACCCTGCAGGTGCGGTGCTGACGTCACAGGCGTGGAGAAAAACACAACACTGCTCGAACGGGTTTCCACAAGCAATTTAATTTAGGATTTGGTGTTTTGGCGGCGATGGTGTTGTGATTTTATTTGGTGCAACGGACGTGGGTCCGACGCGGCGGCTCAGCGCGGACTGGGGAAAACGCGCAAGGCTCGGGTCCGGCCTGGCTCATCTCCCCTCTCTCCCCCCACGGCACGCGTCTGCCTTCGAACTTGGCATAGATTGCACTGCATAGATGTGATAAGAAAGAACTCTTGATAAGACTATTTATTTATTAGCACGCGATATAACTAGGTACCTACTTGTCACAGCAAATATTGCGAGTCTGTATGAAGGTCAAAAATGTTAAAGTGTTTTCCTGCTTTATGTAGGTAGGTAGGTACCTACTTACTTAATTGGTGCGTCAATAAAATATTGAATAGTGATAGTGAAACTTATAAACAGGTTTGGTTGAATTTTAATAAAACAGTGAGTACTGACTAATTTATGAAATAACTTTTGGTTCCTGCAATTTATACCTACAATTTATAATTACTTCACTACCTAAGTAGTCTTAACAAGATTCTACAAGTAGTTACCTACCTAAATACTAGATACTTTAGTTGGTAATAAAAAAAACGTAGTCAAAATAATTTTTATCACATACGCACAACATCACAACCCCCCGACCGGTAGATAACTAGCAAACTGCGCGTATGTAAGTGACGTATTGCTTGAAAGATAGTCAATACACGCACTAGTAAACGAAGTCAATACAAGGTTTGGCCACACCATCTTTTTGCACGCCCAGGAAGACTGGTAGACAATGCTCTTAGCATTAAGTCCTTCTAGCACTACGTTTTGCGTGAATTTTTTAAATAAATAAGGGTTTTATAAACACGTTTTTGAAAAGTCAAAGGTGTGGATCATCTGTGTGTTATTCTTTGATGGCTAGCGACACCTACTGTTTCTGATCAGGCTTGAAAGGATGTTTCATTCATGAAACAATTAACTCTATGGTATATAGATAGATAGGTATAGATATACTGGTCTTTGCAATATAGATGGTTTTTTATTCATTTAAATGCATAGTTACACTTACACTGATCTTTGTTTCAACATATTTAATTAGTCCGATCTAGGTAACAGTTTTTTTAGAGATATCTAAATCAAATTATAATAAAAAGATGATATAAATTATGCAACACACCCGTAAGTCTTTTGGGATAGTTACCATAGATAACAAGAGACGGTCATCTTCGGCAGAATTTCATTTTCTATAATAACAAATATGATGAATGAAAACTTGTTATTTTCCTCACATTCTGGTGATAATCTGTAACGTATGAGTTAGTGGCCAACGGTGACGGAGTTGTTTAGGCCGCCTTAGGCTTCCGTCATGGCTTAACGACTGATAAAGCCGGGACAGTTTAACGTGCCTTCCGAAGCACGGAAGCGCTCAGATGTAAATGCCACTAACGGACACACATCCAAATAATGACCGTGCAGAACGTCGCTTGACTTAGATAATCGGTGAAGATTGACTAAGCAAGCCTATCCACGAGCGCTATGTTTCCATGAAACATCGTTAGTAAAAAGGCAACTTTGCCAAAAATTTAACAATATACAGGTGTGATTCTACAAAACGAATTAGTTTTTTTTCCCCTTTTGGGTGCCCCTTCAGGCAAATCAATATTATTGACGCTAACTGTACTTAAAATACAAACACATTATCAAATAGGTACCTATGGCAAATGCACAAAGAGTGCGACGCCAATAACAAAATAAAAAATAGGTACCTATGATAGGTAGTTTGATACAAGTAAGACATGATGTACAGTCAGCGTCAAATTGATATGAGCGTCTAGAGTAGTCAAAATGATCTGAAAAACATAAAAGCAATTTGATATACGCAGTTCGAATCATCATATTGTTGCAAGCATCTAAGGTGTTCAAATTATCTTACTCTAGACGCTCATATCAATTTGACGCTGACTGTACCTACATTGCTACTCGTAGTTTGATGAAATTGAAATGAGAAAAAATATGCTTGCAAATTTTTATCGAGCTAAGAAGAACATTTCAACAAAAACACAGCTAAAAACCAAAGTGCATGCACGATTTACGAGCGTTTTCCTGTCCCGACATTTTCTCATCGATTCCATTGTCCGCTGAACCCTACTTGGCGAACCTCCAAAAATCGTTTGGCTATTCGTCCTATTTAATAGTATATGTACCCAAAGGTAGTATAGTAAACGGGGTTAAACACCACCATCGATCAATATTCTCTTTTTATCATCTTCAATTTTCATAATTTCGCCTATAGATTTACTTATTCAAAGAATTTTATTGTAAAAAGTATGTAAGAGTGATTATTATGTACATCAGTATTTGCTGGAGGTGAAATAAGGATTCTTAATGGTTTCTCAGACCCAGTAGAGCTCTCGTAGACCCAGCGCTGACGCGAAGTAGCCCCAGGCCAGAGTAAACGTAGCGTACGCCCAAAGTAGGCCCTCCGTAGAGTCCCCCTTTACCAATATTAGTACAAGTACAATTGCCGCAGGCGTAGCGTTGACGCAAGGTGGATCTAGCGTAGACTCAGCGTAGAAGCGACGTAGACCCTGCGTAGAGCTCGCGTAGACTCAGCGTAGGTCTGACGTAGACCCTGCTTAGAGTCCACGTAGGCCTAGCGTAGATATCAAGTCTACGCTGGGCCTACATGGCCCCTGCGTCTGAGTAACGAAGACGTCACGTAGACCTAAACTTACATAGACAGAATGTAGAATCATTATGAATTCCTAAGATTATTTCGACAGTACACTTGATTTTTCACAAAACTAATCCATAAAATACTGATCATTATAAAAGATTTGTTAGTTTTGCTTAGTGAAATCCCTTCGGAATATTTCGCGTTGACCTGTTCTGGTTATTTCTTTGTTGTGTATTGTTGTGTTCCATCATTGTCTCTCTGTTCAACTTTCAAAAGTTTTCATTCAATAGAAACCTTGGATGAAAGCTTCAAAACCGGAAACCCACAAAGTTATATGCACTTCTCATTCCATTAGAGTTCGTAGTAACTTCTAACTGAACTGTGGCTTAGCTGTTTGTCGATGTTTTCAACGCAGTAGGATTTGACTGCATATTCCTGTCTGCATTCGTTTTTGTTACGCAACAAGAGCTTTTTTCTTATAAATAAAATTTTCAAATAACAATTTAAATTAGAACAGCTGATTTTTTTATGAGTGATAGAGCCAGTCTCTACATGCTGCGGTTATTTCTCCTAAAGTAGGTCTATCATTCGCAGAAGTTATTAAAAATAATATGAAATTCTTCACTGAGTATTTAGTTCATGATGCATTCTGGTTTGGATGGATACTCTCTTCTACTTCTTTCTTCGAATATTCTATTTATTGATCTAGTGAGCGTGAGCGAAGCGAACGAAGATCTTAGTGACAACTTGGGCAAAAATGCTTTTTATGTAAAATCTCGTCGAACACACATACAAACATACAGTTTGTATGTTTGTTTAGGTTTTGAATTAGGTAGGTATACGGATAGTACTCATAAGTTTTACTGGTTTCAAAATAAAGTAAATCGGTCAAGGGGTTGAAAAGTTATGAGGTTCCAAAGGGAGTAAAAAAAAGTCTTATCTAAATATCAATATTATACTAGTCTAACCCCAGGTAGGTTCCAATCACCGGATGGTACCGAACTTCCTGTAATATTCGGCGCATGACCGGAATGAACACGGTCACGGGCCGGAAGCAGTTTGTCCGCGGCCCGGACTCTGGCTTGGCTTTTTTCAGATATCTAACTGAAATAACCGTTATTACGTGAGCAAAGAAGATTAATAAAATAAGATTTTGTAAGTGAAAAGAAATATTGTAAGTGGTCTTAATGTTGTAAGTAACTTATTCATATATTGCTGAATAAAAACCAGTTGTTTCTTAGTAATTGTGTAGAACAAAGTGTTTTTTTTCATATATTTATTTTCCGTATCCGCCCTCAGATTACTAAAACTAATTCTCTGAGTGTCCGCCTAAGCAATATTTTCAGCACGCCAAGTGTATTGGGCGCGCTTCCGATTGGTTGGTACTGATTTGGATCAGTTGATCGGAAGCTCTATCAGATAGTTTGCAACGGTCTGCAATAGCTCAACTGTTTCATGTGGATTTTGTAAATACAGTACAACACAAAATACACACATTTACAAAATCGAAATTTTCTTTGTGAATAAATTATTTATATTCTGATGAATGAAAATTCTTTTTTATTTCCAGAACCCAGCCAAAATAATAAAACAATTGTCCACCATTGAGTAATCAACTGGATGATTATCCACACAATAGACACAGCAATCAACAAAATAGCCTGTAGATTGTAAGCTAAATTGAATAATGAAAGCTCGTTAGGACAAAGGGAGGGATGAACGAGTGGAAGCCTGATTTGCATAGATTCTATAGACAGCTTACGCCCACAATTTCTTCTCCATAGGTATTATACCCGATACAGACTTTTTTTAATCGTTCTTGCTATCTGGTTTCAAAAAAAACAATCCAAAATTATGTTGACAAGTGAGAAGCGATGAGTTCATTGAGTTATCTATAAATCATTCTCTGAGAGTCTTGTCTCTGAGTTTTTTGATCAACATAATTTAATGACATAAGCTTTCAATAAAATAAATTTAAACGATATTATTCGAAGCTTCACCCAACAATACCGACAAGAACATAGGTAGGTAACTCTTTCAGTTTTAAAAAATTCTTATAAACCTACGCACAAAAAAAAATACTCGTTACCTAACTATTGTTTTACTAAGAAAAATAATTCCTAACATTAAATAATCATCTTTGTTCTCAGCAAAAAAAGAAAATTAATCATTTTTCTGAAACAGTTTTCTCAGAACCTCCTTATAAACGAAAAGATAAATATTCCTAACTTTCTTCTCGGTACAGTTGCTACAGAAATGTTCGTAAAATTAAAATGTTCTTCGACTGAATAAACAGTTTCAATTTTTTATATGAAGCTGCGTGAATTTGGCTGAGATTGACTACATACCTAGGTATATACCTTAAATATCAGCGTTTGTAAAAAGACTGTAGAGAAGGAACTTAAGACCTTGTTTTGATTTCACAGTCATTGCATTGAATTGCATAATTATCTACCCACCTATCTAATCAAAAAACTTATTATTGTTGAAAACTTGACACCGAACGAAGTCGTGCATGTTTGTAACGAATTTAGGAGTAGGTACTCAGCCTATTACATAATAGAATGCGTCACTCCACTCGCAACTTATTAACTCCCTTATTTTCTTCAGACCTTCAAGCCTTCCGCACCCTCTAATGACTAACGACAAACTGCCAAATGGATTGTAGCTTTACGAGAAGCTTTAAAACACTCAAACTTGTCATTCAATTTTGAACTTTATCATAACCGCATTGGAACTGTCGTGTTGTTTGTTCAGCAAACTCAATTTGCGCGCTTTCAGCAAACAGTTTGAATTGTCTTCATTTGCTCAACCTTTGCTTTTCCCCGCGTAACTTTATGAATTGAGTGTTTTAGGTATAACATTCCCTGAACTCAACCTTTTTTTTTTTTTTTTAAATAAAAGTAATGGAACAAGCTGATAGCACACTTGATGTTAAGTAGTAACTTCTGCCTATAACAATGCATTACCTCACAGAGCAAGTCCAATGAGGACGTGCCCTGTAAGGCAATGCACTGCGTCCATCACTCTGAGACGTAAAGATGTTGAAGTCTCATGTGCCTGTAATTACACCGGCGCCCTTACCCTTCAAACCGGAACACAGCAATGCGAGCATCGCTGCTTGGCGGCAGAAATAGGTACGGTGGTAGTACTTCCCCGGACGAGCTCTCACAAAGAGCTCTACTACTACTAGAAAAAGAAAGAAAAAGAAGAAAAAAAAAAACGTAACCTTTGAACTCTACTGGGCCTAGTGTGGGTCTTCTCATGTAGGTACCTACCCTACCGTATTGTGATTGTAAGCGATTCTATTTTTGTAGTCGATGGATAAACAGAGCCATTTTATTTTCATGATTTTGCGAAATGATTCGCAATTTTGCGAGATGTAGCTGATTTTCTCAAATAATCAAGTAGGTACCTAAGTAGACGATTAGGTACCCTAGTTTACCTGAACCCGAACTATGATCTAAAGATGTTTGAACACTAGGTACTAATATTATATAAGACTAAAAAAGCCAAAAACTAAAATTAAAGATATGGATAAACTAAATAATGCCGATCTACTAAACAAATAATTCTGATTCCAAAAATCGAGTTTGTCTGTTTGTTTGTTAGCGGATCACGCCCTAACTACTAGACCAATTTCAATGAAACTTATACCAATCAGAAGCCCTTTTTCCGGATTGAAACATAGGCTATATTTTATTGAAATCAAAGTCGTGGATTCTTAGATACAGCTTGAACTCACTAAACCAAAAGCAGCCTTTGGCACGAGGTTCATCGTATACTGGTTGACACATATTTTGGTGGAAAGATTCGCACGCGTACGAAGTCGCGGATATCAGCTAGTAGATAAAAATAAATATAAAAGTACCCACTCCACAAGCCACAACTGCTTCACAGGAACGGTAACCTAACCTAACTACTTTGCCGCTTTTTACGTAGTGCATAGGTATCTACCTACCTTCCTATACCTATATAGTATCAAGGTATTACCTATTCTCTGCCGTAGAAAGGTAGGTACACCTAAGTTCCAAGTTCTTCACAGCAGCACACATCAGGCCAAAGTAATAAACATGTAATTAGATCCATAAAGTTTACGACGTCTCAAGAATTACGCCTCAGATCAAATTCTGGGGGGCCATAAAGCGTCTATTGTTTTGTTTATGTCAGTAATTACTTCGCTATATGGTATACTTAATTACATTTAAATGTATAGACTTGTATTACATTGGATATCATAGCGATTCATGTTTATAGGAACTTCATGAAAGGTTGACAACAATTCAATTATATTCTAGAGTCACTTGATGTTCAAGTTGATTATTTAGTTAATATAACAGACTTAGGCACTTGTAGGTGGGTCTTAAGGATCATTTACATTTGTGTTTAAGAATTCAACTCAATACACTTTTTGCTGACGATAAGCACAGTTTTCATAAAACATACAATGACATAATTATTATGTTCAGTCAAAATCTAATGCCTTTTCCAGCATTTTGCATTTCAAAATTCTAGATACCTTCCTAGTCTCCTTACCTCTGATAAAAAGACTACAATGACCACTCTGGTTTCTTCATCAGATTTCTCTACAACAGGCCTACGCCACAACCAGCTCAACCATATAAATACCAAATCCGTAGACGCTCTACGGCGTAGACCCTGTAGTGTTCATAAAAATAACTTCACTCCGTAATTTATTTTATTACAAAACCTCGAAAATTTGACTGCGTTTTAGTTTTTTTTAATACTACTAAGTAGGCAAACAAGCGTACGGCCCGCCGGCGGTTACCCTAGTCTATGGACGCCTGCAACACCAGTGGTACCTATAACATGCGCGTTGCCGACCCTTGAAGAATTTTAAAATACTAAAGTTTAGTACGTACCAACTAATATTCTATGGTAGTACTAGGTAGAGCTAGAGCTTCGAGCTTCTTGTGATAGCTAGCCGGTGCAATACTACCACCGTATCTATTTCTGCCGCCAAGCAGTGATGCTCGCATTGTTGTGTTCCGGTTAGAACGGTATGGGTGCGGGTAATATTATAATTACACTAGCTGGTGCCTGCGTCAACGCAGGATTAGAAGTTCAATTTGCTATGCGAAATCTTCTAGGCGTTTCTGAAAGTTCGCATCAAAAAGATTTACAAAAAATATATATATAAGAATGATATAAGCTCTACTTCCCATAGCTCTTTCTGCTTAGTTTCGAACTAGAAGGCGTTACGTGATATGCCCGTGAATATGTATTTATAGTTACTAGTGTACCTACAAACCAACGTGATATGTCCGTGAATATGTATTTATAGTTACTAGTGTACCTACAAACCAACGTGATATGTCCGTGAATATATATTTTACTATTGTACTACAAACCAAACTACTTCATTCAATAATTACAAATATTTAATTAATGTCCGAATATTTTACAATAATTACCTTAAAAATTACACAATTCTAAAAACTCATATAAATATTTTTTCACTATCTATCTAATAAAAATTTTGTTAGTGTGCATTTACAATTTAAATGTAAGTTTCTTACATGCATATAATTATTTAAATTTAACAATGATATTTCAATAAATACCTTACTAAAGTTATATTCGTCACCTACTTAGTATACTTACAGTAAATCTATATGTTTTAAGTTAAACATTTTGTTAGTATACCATGATACTTCTACCAATGGAATAAGTATCAAAATCTAGCTAAACAAGAACTATTTATGCTAAAAAATACACTTTAAGAAAGCCTGTAATTATAAGTCTTCATAATTAATTGTATTACCTACCAAAGGGTATAACATACTCTTGTCATAACAATTCTAGATGTTCTTATACAAGAGACAATGGTGTATTGTTTATAGGCGCCTACTACCAGGGTTTCCCAACCTTTTTTGAATGGTGCCCCTCTCCAGATTATTGAAATATTTCCATGCCCCCTATATTTATCATCATAGCTACAATAAAAAAACAAATTGTTTTGAAGACATGGAGCGAAAGCGCGTTGTTTAGTCTAAAGTATCGAACAAAACAGTGAATTAGCAGTTAGTTCGGCCGATTGAAACCAGGTGGCTCTACTTAATCTGTTTGTAAGTGTTTTAGATCACAAACAACGATAATTCGATTAAAATATCCGAACACTTCATGGCCCGCTTAAGATCTCTCTAAGCCCCACCAGGGGGGCAAGCCGCACCGGTTGGGAAGTCCCTGGCCTACTTAGTCATCATTGTTTTTAGTCATATTTACCAAAAAATATTCAAAATGTAGAGTTATGGCGAATTTTTCTATGCCCGTGGCCATCTACGACCTAAAATTGCGTTGCTTCAAACTGGTCAAAAAGATGACTTCATTTCGTGAATGAAATTGAACCATTTTGATAGTCATTGAAGAAGTAAATTTGAGTGTAACTTTATAAAATAAGTTATAAAGCATACAACAATATTATATTCAATCTACAACCCATAGGCATTGTGCCTACTTATAATACCTATAATTTGGTTATTTCTCTAATTTAAAATAAAATAATTAAGTTACATTTACAGTAAACTTAACACCAATACCTGTTTACTAATATGCATGAAAGATGGCGTTACTTTCAGCGCAAACTTACAAAATTACGGATTATATTTGTCTGTTACTAAATAATAAAATACAATTCTAAATAATAAAAATACAACATACATAAATGCCAACCCTATTTTATAAGGCTTCGGTCACAAAAAAGCGAGAAAGCGGATCTATCAGCTTATAAAAAGCGGTATTATATTATCTGTGGCGCGTTTTCATACATTTTGACAACACGCATAATCAGTGATCTTGACTATTTAACTTTCCTCTATACACAATTTGTTCGTAAAAATCTATCTTAGCCTAACCGTGATGTATTTCTTCTCACTTCACAGCAAATTGCATAAAAATACTAATTATAGTAGCGACATCTGTTGCTGAGTTTCCGGAACTCAAATAATTTAAGTTATTAATAGTCGACGCACTCTTTAGTGATATCAATAAGTCACAACACTATCGCGAATATATACACTTGTATTATACAAGTATTATACGATTTTTAATATCCCAAAATCAACTTCAACTAGGATTTATACGAAATTCGATGATCGAAAACGCGATCGAAGTTTTTATTTTAACTTCGACTATCGAGAATGGATCAAAAAAATGTAGGTACGGGCCCCGTACTACACTAGCTATAACAAGTAAATTTTACCAAAAAATTTAAAACCCCCGAATCCGAAACTCTTCATCATTATGCTGGTCATCATCAGACCTGCTGTATGGACTCCAGTTCATCAAATCTGAATACTTGAATCAAATGTTTTAACTACAAATGCCTGATGTTCCTCAAAACTCGGGTTTTGAGCTGATGAATATCTTCATAACATGGAAACGGTTCCATCCAGTTTTACCAAACTTATGAACAATAACCGACCATCAGCTTTATTTGAAAAAAAAAAACAGCTACGAGGCTACAGACACACAACGCCGTCAAAACTATAACACCCCTCTTTTTTCGGTTGGGGGTTGTCAATAAAGAACTTCGAATTGATTGAAAACGGTAGGTACTTTCACTAATATTACAAGTGATAAAACCATTTTTTATGTCACAGCGCATTAATAAATCCAAAGTTATTTATAACATACAATAATCTAACTATAATTATATTTCTACAAATTACAAGGTCCTACGAACATTTCCATGAAATTGGAAGAACAATTTGGCAAAGGGAGTTCTTTTTACGCTCTTTAGTTTTAATACTATAGAATTTAAGATCAGTCAAAGGAAGAATTTTGAGTCAATTGTAAAGATCTACTGTTTTAAGAATATTAATTTGTGCAATTGGAATTTTATCTTTAAGCTACGCGTCCATTGGGTTGGAATTGGAGCGTACACAGCGTACGAGGCATCGGTATTTACAATATTATATGTGTAGATATGCCGATCCAGTGCACGCTGTACCAGCAAATAAATACAAAGCAACAAATCCTTTCGCTCCGTACGTTCCGCTTCCGACACAGTGGACGCGGTAGCATTAGGAAGATCCAATTTGGAAGTCAATATTGTTCAATTTGAAAGTTACTACACATACAAACGATTTTGACAAAAGACTCAAATTGAACAGATCAAAATATTTACAAATTGAAGTTTGATATTTGTGTTTTAAAACATTGGTGCTTGCAAATCGATTTGCAGAAATCAAATAGCAACAATGACGTGGCAACACTGGAACTGAACGCTAAGGCCCGTATGCTGATCGACTGCTCAAACACTGATCCGGACTCAAGCATACTGGCCTTAGATTATTATTGTTGTTGGTACTAGAGTACATGAAACTCGGTAGCAAAAGTTTTATTAAAACATTTGTCTCAGTGACGGGTACAGTGCAATGCATCACAGGGCACGTCCTCAGTGTATGTGCTATGTTATAGGCAGTGGTTATCACGTAACATCTTCCTGCTGAGGTTTTTCCCTAGTGACAACAGGGAACCTTCAAAAAGGGTGTTTTAAAATTATTCAAGGGTCGGCAACGCGCGTCGCACCTCTATCAGGGGGCTTAGTACGAGTTTTGATGTGTAAATCTGGTGTAAAACGTCTGACGCCCAG
Organism: Eulithis prunata; assembly: GCA_918843925.1. Classification (NCBI taxonomy): domain Eukaryota; kingdom Metazoa; phylum Arthropoda; class Insecta; order Lepidoptera; family Geometridae; genus Eulithis; species Eulithis prunata. Next base: position 4,034,466 of record OU974030.1, on the reverse strand, counting down.
CACACCAGTGGGCACTAATTTGTATGGAGACACTGAGCGGATTCTTTGAGAAGCTTGGTCTACACCAAGCTGGTACAGCAATGCTGGGCGTCAAACGTTTCACACCCACACTATACACTGAAAACTCGTACTAGGGCCTCAGGCGGGCCGTGCGCTTGTGGGCCATTGTCTTGTCCCATCATAAAAAAACACTGATTGAAGACTATTGTGTATGAAGTAATGTCCACAATATTTGAATGATTTTTGCAAAGAACAAGCACCAACATTATCTAACACAATTAAAACCAATAGCGTGTACGCTACATAAAGAACTCCCTATTTTCGTGTGGTGGTCATGTATGCCGTGAATTCATGTTGTTACCAGTTGGACTGTTAGGCATGTCAATGATGGTCACCTCAATGACCCGCAGGCCTCGGAGTATGGGATCCGTTATGTGGATACCTCGCGGATTGTAAACTCTTTCGTTCTGTGTTGCTATGAATTTTGATACTTTTCTCAGGTGCTGTGGAAGGGAAATACAGTTTTGTACTAGAACGTAAAACATTCGACAATATTTTTTGACTGTACCTTGCATGATATTATGCGGATACCTAAAGCTGCGTAGTTACTTCACTAAGATTGCTTGTCTCATGTCGATGTTTGTTACTACAAAACTACCATACATGAGACAAACAATCTACTACTAAAACTAAAACCACTGATTCGATTTGGATGAAACATGGAATATATATTTTCCGTGACCCCAATTAACTCATAGGCTACTTTTTATCTTGGAAAATCAATGGGATCCAATGGCAATGCAAACTCTTCAGAACATAGCAAATTGCACTTTTTATCCTGCACAGACGAAGTCGCTTGCACCAGCTAGTCTGTCATACTTTACCTTTTCATAGTGTGTCTCAGTGCAAATATAAATAAAGTATGCCGTCAAACAAGCAAGGCATCCTTCACAGTATGTACTGCAGTCAGCCGTTTCCGCCATTTCAAAGTGTTCATTCAATCGATCCATTGTGTATTCAAACGTTTGTCTTTCTATCTGTAACAAATAATAAAATAAATATCCTTGGACATATCACACAACACTCTCTAGTCCCCAACTAAGCAAAGCTTGTACTATGGGAACTAGATTGCTAATAGAATACTTATATATACCTTTTTATTTTTGTAAATACAAACTTAAGATACATAATAACACCCAGACACAGAACAAACATCTGTGTTTGCTACACACAAATGTTTGTCTTCAGTGGGGATCGAACCCACGACCTACAGCACGGATGGCAGAGGTAATACCGACTGAGCCATGATGCCTGTCAATGTAATTTAGAGGATAAATAATTAAATATAGGTGTTTGTATGGCTTTATAGATGTTAGTAGATTTTAGGGTTTTTTAGAGGTTTTTAGGATTTGTAGCTAGATGAAGTTGTTTTTATTTTATCATCATCATCATCAATATATATAAAACTCTTTTGAAGCTGAGAGAGAATCAACGCACAGCCTAAACTATAAGTCCTAGAGGTATGAAATTTGGAGGGTAGGTTCCTTATACAGTGTAGGGGCGCACTAAGAAAGGAATTTTTAAAAGTCGAACTCTAAAGGGTCTAGAACGCGAGCAACGCCGCGGGCGACGATTGATTACAAAAAGGGGTCACGAGTTTACACACTCGTGCCTTTAAGAGTTATCTCTTATCTCCAACAAATAATTTACTAATATTTTATCTTTCAAAACTTATCTAATCTTCATCGTATAAATCTAGTAATTGGTAAGTTTGGAAGTAGCCTTGAGTAAAGATTATTCATACCGAGTGGAGTTGGTAGATGAACATAGAATATGGATCAAAAACAAATGCCAATAACAGGATACTGTAATTATTATTCATCTCACACATCAATCTTGACCTTTGCACATTTTAATGACATGTAATGTGATCAAGCATGAGGTCAGCTTGCTTTACTGAATATAGATAGACTAGTAACACAAAAATATACGTTTAGACTTACTCTGTTCTCCAATTCCGGGGGGAACCTCGTCTGAAACTTCACAGCAGTACCTTCAGAGTAATCTCTCTGTATAAATATCTTTATACCCTGCTGTGTGGGGGTTTGCTGGCTACCAGGCGTATTGGGGCCAGAAGGAATACGATTGTTAGCCATTGCAGTCTATTTACATTAGGTTTACTACACTGTTGAACTACTAAACCAATTCGTACTACTGACCGTGCTTTGTCAAAAGAATATCATATTGTCTTCGATAGATAAACAATAGTGGGAGTGGCAATTTGTGTTTTTCGCCTTGATTTCTCGAAATCTTGTTCGCAAACTTTCTTTTCTTTTTGACTGGACGTCAAAGAAGAGTGAGATGGACAACGAGCGAACGAGTAATTTCTGAATGACGTACGAACGCACGCACACGCACACAATCTAGACAGAGTTGCCAACCAGACTTTTTAAAATCCGCCAAGTTCATTGGGTTTTCGTCAAATATACAAAAACAAATGCGTAATGCGAGTACATTACGCATTTTATGACTCACATATAAACGCGATATTATACTCACGCGCATTATGTTTAACTTAAAAAAACCTCACAGAATTACAAAAATCGATATTTTAATAGACGGCCAAAATTAAGCCACCCTGTTTATTTAGAAAATGGAAACGACTTCGTGCTAATTCATTGATTTTATTGAACTTACCATAAACTTGAACAACATAATGGACTTGGTGAAAGATCAGTTGTTAATATTTCCTGTTATGAACATAATCAAATTCTGTTAGATATGACGGGAAATCTTATAAGTTGGCAGCACTAAATGCAAGCCTGAGTTGACGGCAGCATAACTTGACTGACTGTAACATAGTGACAGTGACAGAATCATGATCAGACACTGTCAACCGTTGTCGTCTATTGACACTGGCAAAATTGTCTGTCGAAATGACAGACAGAGGCCATTATTATATAGGAATAAAAAAACTGTTTTGTTCTTTCCGTTCCGTTCGTGGTTCCTAGGAATCTTCCATGAATATGGACCGATGATAGGTCATCTTACTGCATGACACATAAAGTGCCAGCCTCATTTGGTTGGAACCACATTTATTACCTATACCTATGTATGTTTAGTCGTCCAAGGTAGTTATATTACCTACCTAAACCTACCCAACGAAACTAGAACGTTAGGTAGGTACCTACCTAACGTTTAAATTAAAGGTAAAAAAAACAATAGCAGAGGTTCATCTAAGTTTTATTAGGTATGTAAGTACCTAGTTAGTTAATTAAAACGATAGATTTTGAAAGTCCGGCACATAATCGAGGTCCAAAACGCGCTTCGCAACAGTATATCGATACCAAAGGGCCGAGGAACGCGCATGGCGCTCTCTCATCTCATCTTTGTAGTCTACTTGGAAGAGGCCGAACTTTATGCTGGAAAAAACCAATGACAAATTGCACGCTGTAAAACAAATGTTTGCAATGAGATGATGTATACTTAGTGGAAGTAGGTATTGGGTTTGGCTGGAGGTCTGCCGATATAGTGGTAGTAATAAAACGCCAGGAGCAACGCTGCTCGATGATGTTACTGTACTGACTTGTGCTCACTTGCTTATGGTAGTTTTTATGATCTAGTGTTGCCAACTTTGGGTGACTAGAGTTTTAGCAGGGAATATTAGTAGTTTTAGTCCTAATGGACTTTTATTTATAGTTTAAAATTCTAACGGTCACCGCAATTTAAAAAAACTAATTCCGAAGCACGAAAGCGGTCTGTTGATAAATGCTTGGGTCATCGAATCCGCATTGCAGCCCCACTGAACGTTGAAAAGGGTAGGTATACACAACATCTTGGGATCAAAAGTTAACACTAGAATTTCAGTGCTAACAAACTAACCTCAAACCCGCAGCCCATTCAAAGTTATCCATCAAACTCCACGCAGTATAAGACGTAACTTTGCACCCGTCTTCGATCGCATCCAGTATATTGGTCAGGTACTGCCTGAAGTACTCCACCCGATCTTCATCGTCCAATCCACCGAGAGTGCCAAAGCCATTCTCAGTGATCATAATAATCGGGTCATTGCAATTATCCTTGATCCAGTTCAGCGCTTTTCTGATGCCATGGGGGATGGACTGAAAAAAAGTACATTTATGATAGGTTTGTCATATTTATTAACCGACTTCAAAAAAGGAGGAGGTTCTCAATTCGCTTGTATTTTTTTAAATGTTTGTTACCTCAGAACTTCGTCATAATATGAACCGATTTGAAATTTTTTTTTTTTATCTGAAAGGCTATAGATATACTTCCAGATTGGTCACGTAAAACTTTATCAAAATCGGTTCAGTAGTTTGGCAGTATAAGAATAACATGGAAAAACACGTACACGACATTGCGTATTTCGCTTTCAGTGACTTTTCAGTGGTGAATAATCCCAATGAACTGCCATCACCATTATCATAATCATCTGATGATGAAGCCGGAACGTAGTCAAATTGAAGACGGTTTTTCCAGTTTTTGCTACCTATAAGGGTTCTGATTGTCTATAGACTAGATATCAGAGGGCCTAGTACGAGTTTTCAGTGTATAGTGTGGGTGTGAAACGTCTGACGCCCAGCACACCTGATTTGTATGGAGACACTGAGCGAATTCTCTGAGAAGCTCGTCATGCGAATACGGGTTTGGTGTAGACCAAGCTTCTTTACCAGATTTACACACCAAAACTCGTACTAGGCCCTCAAACCTCGAACTCGTCTAAAGAGCACCTTCTAGTTCTACGAAATTTGACAATTGTTTGGTCCTTCTGTGGATTTCATGACAATAAAGAGTCCTTACCGTGCTATGTACTATAGCCGCAGGTTTGTAGTCCAAATACGTGCCATCACCGCCAACATCGTCGTTATACGATGGCACTTCGTAAGTACCACGCGTGTATGGGGTGTAGAACCGAGTAGAATAGTGGTTCATCCCGAAGAAGTCACTGGTGCCTGGAATAGTTTTGATCTAACTCAGTTCCACTTCAATAAGTTTGTAGCGCCATCTATCTCACTACATGAGAACTATCCTAGATCGCGCAAACGAAGTTATCACGGAGTTTGAACATAAGTAATACTACCGAGTACAACCGAGTACCATCCATCGGTCCGGCGTGGAAGATCTTCCCTTTTCGTAGGAGAACACAATATATCCTACAGTGTTCTTCTCAATATAAATTCTTTAAGGTTTAGTTAGGCGCTTTGGTCCGGTACCTATATACTGTAAGCCTAAATTGTATCTTAAATAAATAAATAGTGGAATATTGCGATCGTGTTCTGGTACCTAGTAAAGTGTCACATGTCTGGTACATTATGGAAGAATGCTAGTTAATGCGCACTTAATATGTATTATGTGAGTAGGTACCTAAGTGGAGCATAGCTGCTACCGTGCGGCCAAGTAAATGATGATTCTAATGACACACTGACGAGTGCTTGTGACATGACTGAGCACTCGTCAGTCTTCGTACGAACAGGGCACTCGGCTGAGGAACTTGTCTCAGTGGAAACTTAGAGTGGTTTCCACATTCAACGTCTAACATCCACCTCAAGGAACTTAACATAACTTTTGAAAAGATACCGATCTACCTACTATTGCATGGGGATTAAAAAAATTATTTGAAATGGCACTCGGTCCAGTCCTGCGTCTGCGTACCTACTTCTTTATTGACTTTGAATATAATTGTCACTTCTGCCGGTCTGAGATACCTACCTACTCCTGATTTGAGCTGCTGTAAAAAAAAGCTTAACGATCTATGGTATACTACCTTTTATATACTCTATCTCCTCATCACTAAGCGTAGGAAGTCGAGACTTAAGAAACCCTTGCTCTGCACTTCTTTCCGCCACTCGTTTGATGACCCTCTCAGGAAAACCGCCTTTCGTTGAGAATATCGGATGGGTGTACAAGGATACTTCAAAATCCATAGCGTGCAGACCAGCGTCTATATCTTCAGGGGCATCGGAGGCTCCTTCTCGGTAGTCACATGCGATTGTTATACCACATTTACCTGAAAGATTACACAGGGATCTACGATAAGATATGCTAAGATGTTACGGTGATAGTGAATCTTGCCTTTTCTGTTCTGTTCATACCTTTTTGTGTCTCCCTGAACTCCTTATCATAAACATGCCAAGCCCGAGCATGAGCTAGCAGCAGATGCTTCACTGCCAAGTAATCTCCAGTACCCGCCGCGTTGATACCAGGAGCAAATCTCGTCGCTCCATACCCGTATATCGCTATCTGCTTCGGTTCATTCAATGTCACCCAAACCTTCACTCTATCTCCGAACAACGAATACATCGATCTCGCGTAGTCCTCGAACCAATCTACTATCAAAGGATTGGCCCAGCCTCCCAAATTCTGTAGATTTTGAGGTAAATCCCAGTGATACATCGTTATGACCGGCTCTATTTTGTTTTCCAGCAGTTCATTTATCAAGGTATTGTAATACCTCTTCCCGTCTTCGCTGATTTTATTTGTAAAACCGTTTGGGAACAGCCTGGGCCAGGATATGGAGAATCTGTAGAAGTCTACGCCTAGGAATTTGATCATATGGATGTCGCGCTGGTAATACTCGTATGACTTGCACGCGTCGTCTCCAGTGGTTCCGTCAGAGACCGCTGACGGTGTTTTTGTAAAAACATCCCAGATGCTCATAGATTTATCTGAAGACGAATTATAAATTCTGTCTGAACTTTTATTTTGCTCTGCGCTGTACCCTCCACTGATCAAACTGTTTCGAATCTAAATTATATCTTTGTAGCTTTATCTAGTCTTAATATTACGCCATCGTCATCAATCATCATCCACATCATGTCACCCACTGTTGGGCAGTCTCTTTATGTCAGTCGTGTGCCCTTGAGAGCCAGACAGTAGAACGAAAACGGAGTTAGGGCAGAGACGATAACAGATGGATTGTGGAATAATTCAGAAATAAGAATTATTTATACTTAGTACAACTGTGTACAGGAGATCTTATCTTAGAATAGTTTCAACAGTCTACCCATTTCAGGCGTACAATATCTACCTAAACCACAGATCATAATAACACTATCTTAACCATCTAATAACAGCCAAAAACTTGTTACAAGGTATTATAATACTCTTCCAGAGTATAGTGTGCTTTACTAATAAGCCATCTTCTAAGCCTAACTGAAAGCCATGAACCTACCTGATACATTCCACGCGCCTTCGATTTGATAAGCAGCAGTAGCGACGCCAAATTTGAAATTATCAGGGAACGGCCTCACATTCTTCTTTGTGCTGAAATGAATAGGTATTTAGTTATGCGGTAGTAGGTCCCACCTACAAAGAAACTTAAAAAATTTCCTTAGAGTCCTTCAGGGTAGGCAACCTGGTATATTGTCGGTGTTTCTAGTCGACGGTGACCGCTTACCGCGCATTAGGGAAGCGAATAAAATTAGGTTAGGTTAGTATGGTAGGCACCTACTAACCTGTTTTTGACTGTCTCTGAAGTAATAGCCAAAATAATTGTTTGCATAACCACAATCCATATTAGGATTTTAATTCTGAAAACAAAATTTCGATGAATAAAAACATAACGTGTAGCAGATACATAAAATATACAATTATCATCAATTATGTTTAACTTCACTTACCCGAACGATGCCATGTGTGATAAATGCAAAACACAACTTCATCAATGTAATTCAAATTCAAATTCAAATCGTATATTGCACTTATGTTGTTTTAGAGATGTAATAATGTCAATAAAAAGATAAACCTGTTATTGAATGTCAAATCATCTTTTATAGCATAGCGAGATCATATAGATAGGTGTTGATAAGATAACGTAATATCTATTTAATTTATTATAATACTTTATTGCACAAAATTATAAATTTGTTACAAAGGGTGGACTTAATGCTGAAAGATGGCAAACACTTTATACTGTCAAAAATCAATATTCACAGGGAGTTTACAATTAGTGTTCTAGGTAGGTACTCTTCTCTCTTGGACCTAGAATCTAGCCTATCTTCCTGGTAGGCAAAACTGGCAGAACAAACTATTCTACTGTGATCTTTGTGATTTTATACAATAAAATACTTTGACTCAGGTCGGTACAGTAAGCATCACCAATTAGATTAAACCCTAAGAGATATAATAAATACAAAGAACGCCTTGGGGTTTTCTATCACATAAGCTAAACGTACGTTTTGCGATAAAAAAAAATTCTACTTGTTTTTTTGTTTCACCATTTGTGCAGTGGAGCTGACTGTACCTAATTATAATAAATAAATCAATGATAATAAAAAATAATATGCGTAAGCCAGTTATAGTCAATCAGGATATTTATAAGTAAATACCGATGTGCTTAGGTCACAGAATAATAAATATAATAATAATAAATAAATATTCACGGACACTTAACACAACGCCTTCTAGTCCCAAACTAAGCAAAGCTTGTACTATGGGAACTAGATGGCTGATAGAATACACACATACATATTTTTTTGTAAATACATACTTATAATACATAGAAACACCCAGACACAGAACAAACATCTATGTTTACAACACACAAATGTTTGTTCTCAGTGGGGATCGAACCCACGACCCACAGCACGGAAGGCAGAGCTACTACCGACTGAGCCATGACGCCTGTCAAATAGATACCTAATACCTAGTGCTTACTGTAGGTACCCTATAACATACACAAGGTCAGTAGGTATCTGGGTATAGTTATATATAAATTATTAGTGGCTGATTTATTGTGTATTTACTGAACTGTGTATTTATTTATTTTGTCAATATTATATACTTACTCTAAGTGATAATTATATCATGTTAATTACCTAGTTGCAAATAAACACTTTGATTTGATTTTTTGATTTTAACTTGTTAGAGATTATAATTCAATTCAATCCCCACCGAGAACAAACATTTGTGTGTGGCAGACATAGATGTTTGTTCTGTGTCTGGGTGTTACTATGTATTATAAGTATGTAGGTATTTACAAATTTTTTTTTATATAATATGAATTCTATCAGTCATCTAGGTCCCATAGTACAAGCTTTGCTTAGTTTGGGACTAGAAGGCGTTGTGTTAAATGTTCGTGAATATTTATTTATTTATTTAATACATTTTTTTGAGTAAGAATTAATTATCTAATAGGTCAAAAGGTTTTGAAAATAGAAGATTTTGTAAATAAATAATGTTTTTATTTTTGTTATTGTAAAGACGTCTTATTTGTTATAATATCAGTCGTGTATTGTATATTTAATAGAAGACAAGAAATACTTTATAAGTGTTATTAATATGATTCAAAAATATTGTTTAAATTAAACCTGTCACCCTTTGACAATACCATTTACAAGAGATAGCAATAGCTTAATTAAACAATTGCTTACCAACTTTTCTTAGACCATATTTTTTTCATACTTTTAATTAGATTCTAGCACCATTTGAATATTCTTAAAGTACATTAGCGTAGTAAAAATAATAAGATACATATTAACCTAGACTTGTAGTCAATTCAAAAAATATATTCTTAAAAAACTATATTTTAATATGAAACAGATCTCACTTGATTATTCATTCCAAGTATCAAATTATAAAAAAAATTATAACTAGTACATTATCCTATGTGGTTATTACTACAATAACTCTTATAAAATAACTCTCAGCATTATATAATTAACTAGCCGTCGCCCGCGGCGTTGCTCGCGTTTTAGACCCTTTAGAGTGTGACTTTTCAAAATTCCTTTCTTAGTGCACCCCTGCACTATTAATATAGGGATACTACTCTCCAATTTTCATACCTCTAGGACTTATAGTTTAGGCTGTGCGTTGATTCTAAGTCAGCTTCAAAAGAGTTTTATATATTAAGATTTCTTGATCAGTCAACCCGAAAAAGATTTTTACATAGTGATACCAAGAAAAGTTTGCAACGGAATAAATGGGCAACCCCACATGGTCTATCACATGGCGCATATGGTATTATCTTGACGTAACTTCCGTTGATAGATAGGCTGTCAAATTCTGCTATATTTTAAGCGCTGCGGACGTAGTGTGGTTACACTCTAGCCCCTTTATTCATATTCAACTGTTATTTTAGCGCGGCTTTAAAAAATGCTCTATTATTGTCACTTGCATGACAACTAAACGAGATGACAACAGATTTAGCCATTTTACTTAGCTCAGCTTTAGAAGACCAATAAAATTGTCTGTCGATATGACGGACACAGGCCATTATTGAAGAGAAGAAGAAGACCAATATGAATATACCCCTAGTAGTATAACTTTAGTACCTACTATGAATAATTCTTGTTAAAAAACGAAAAGAGATGACAACAGATTTAGCAACCATTTTAGTTAGCTCAGCTTTAGAAGACCAATATGAATATACTTTAGTACTATGAATAATTCTTATTAGGAAACTCAAGAGCTTCAAGTTGTCTATAAACAGTCAGCATGGGAGGTCTTTCCTTTCGTTCTTCCTTTGAACAACCCATGCCAATTTTAATTAATTCTTTACATAGTGAGGGGTTTGATTCGGGTGTACCTTTTATACTTGGATCTTCGAGTTGTTCTGAAAATATACATACAAATTAGGATCCTAGAACTTAGGGCTTTGAAAGATAAATGGTGTGAATGAAACACTAAGGGGGTTTCTGGAATTTTTATCCAATTTTCCCCCTGCCTCAGGGACAAAAATTCGACAAATCTCCTTCGCAGTGGGAACTCGCAGCGGGAACACGCAGGGGTAAACTGGAATGAGCCAAATTATGACTGACTTTCATTTCAAGAGCAAAACTTCCCAGTTCCCCCTGCAAAGGTGATTTTTGAACCCGGGAATCTATGTATCATATGTAAGTATTTATAAATTTACAAAAAATATGTAGGTACATTAGTATTCTACCAGCAATCTAGCTCCCATAGTACTAGCTTTGTTTAGTTTGGCACTAGAGACATGTCCAAGATTGTTTGTTGTTTGTTTGTTTATGTTCTCGACTGTATTTAACTGAAGTCTCTAGGGATTGCATAGACATTTGAGCGGAAAAAACACTTACCAAGTTGATTTCCACTCTCTTCAAAAGTACGTATATCCGTGATTAATAGCACATAGTTTTTCGTTCCGCGTATCTTTCTAGCCGGCAGTCTAGCAGTGGCCATTTCTAACAAAACTATGCCGTAACTGTACGTATCCAATTCACGAGACAACATGTTCGCGTTGCAGTATTCTTTCGGTAGGTAATATTTTGTACCGATTGGCCTGGAAAACATATATAGATTAAAACATTACAGCCATAGCGAGCGAGAGAGAGAGAGAGAGAGAGAGAGAGAGAGAGAGAGAGAGAGAGAGAGAGAGAGAGAGAGAGAGAGAGAGAGAGAGAGAGAGAAATAGATAAATATTTATTTGCCACACAACACAGTTCTTTCGGTAGGTAATATTTTGTACCGATGGGCCTGGAAAACATAAATAGGTTAAAAAATCACAGCCATAGCTAGAGATAGAGAGAAAGAGAGACAGGTAAATATTTATTTGGCACAGAACGCAGGTACAACAGTACACAGTAATTACACAATAAGAAAAAAAAAAGCTTAGGTTGAGCTGGATAGGTTGAGATTTCCACAAACATTCACCACTCTTCGCATGAGATAATGGAACCAGGTTTAGAGTCTATACCTACCATGATTTTTTAATTACACCTACGTTTAAATGCCACAGACAAAACTTATGGTGGTTTTAATGTAGAAATATTTGCTTATAGAGAAATCACAACCATTCGTCACAAACTATAACTTAATTTTTCATGATAAAATCTGTTATTTTTAGTACTTTTAATTAGAGATCACATTACATGCTCATCTGATTCACTTCACTATTAAGTTTTCATACAAAAGTGGCAACACTATCTGTCAACGTTTGAATGTAATTATTTGTTAGAGTATAGTAGTTCGGAGGTGAAAGTGTGATGGAGGAATCAGGTAATGTATGAACTTCGCGCTTCGGAGGGCACGTTAAACTGTAGGTCCCGGCCCTAGCAGTCATTAAGACATGACAGAGGCCTTAAGGCGGCCTAAAAACTCCGTCAACAGAGTTGGCCACTAACTCATACGACCTTGCTTGCTTTTTAGGTGATATATGATGTAGAAAGTATGAACTTACTTGGAAACCCATAGATGTGTTCTATCATCAGCGTATGGTCCTAGCCGAGCTAATCCAAAATCACCTATTTTAGGTATAAGGCACTGATCCAGTAGGATATTGGCCGGCTTTATGTCTCCGTGAATCAACGGCGTTTTACTTTCTTTATTGTGAAGGTACACTAGGCCACTGGAACAGAAATATACAGTTACTAGCCGTCGCCCGCGGCGTTGCTCGCGTTCTAGACCCTTTAGGGTGTGACGTTTCACACCATATAAGGATACCTACACTATATAAGGATACTACCCTCTAAATTTCATACATGGTCCTCAAATAACTTGAATATTTAAATTCTTTTGATCAATCTATTGTTTACCTAGCTGTTTCTTTCTTATTATTTTGTTTTTTTTTGCTAAAATAAAATAAATCCTACTTATCCCATCCCACTAATATTATAAATGTCAAAGTTTGGGTGTTTGTATTTCAATCACGCTGCAACTACTGGGTCTGATTTGGATGAAACTTGGAATATATCGTTCGTAACCTGGATTAATATAGGTTACTTTTTTATGCCGTTTATCCATTAATATTTTCGTCAGTAAACTTACTTGGCGACTCCCAATGCTATCCGATACCTCTGAGGCCACGTCAGAGGAGCGTAGTTTCCTTTGTCCCTGTGTATTCTGTGCTGAAGAGAGCCTCCTGTCATAAGCTGGTAAATTAAACACGGTTCTGGACCTGAAATGAATGAATGAATGAATGAATGAAAACGCTTTATTGCACATAAATAACACTGAAACATATTCCTATGATATAAAACAAAACAGGTTGCATTAAATTTACAATTAAATGTTTAATATGAAGAATAATATTATTTCGAACAGCAGGCAGGACTCTTGAAACGAATTCTGAATAACTAGTAGTTCGCCCCGAACTAAGATCTTGTGATGTTTCTGATAATATTATGCCTGACTTTAAATAGGTTTTCACAGCTGATGAATATCCTCATAACTTGGAAACGAATTCACCAATTCTCACCAAACATGGCTAAAAACCGGAGAGGATCTAGGGAGAATTTCAGGAGAGGATCTAAGGAGATTTTCTGGAGAGGATATAGGGAGAATTTCAGAAGAATTAAAGTGAATTTCAGGAGATGATCTGGGGAGAATTTCAGGAGAGGATCTAGGGAGAACTTCAGGAGAGGATTTGAGGATAATTCCAAGTGAGGATCTAGGGATAATTTCAGGAAAGGATCTAGGAAGAATTTCAGGATAGGATCTAGGGAGATTTTCGGGGATTTCTGATTGTAGATTTAACTTGTGCATACCTCCAATACTATATCCATATAGAGGCAGTATATTGTCATGTCGATACTGGTTCAGTGACATTTCTCTAATCAGCTCCCTGTTCCTCTTATCATTGTTATTTAACCTCTTCACGGCTACTGACGAGCAAATCATGTTTCCTGTAATAATTTGTTATTAGACAGGTGGTTTGGTGGTAGCAACTGATAGATTTGACATACAGAAAACACAGAACAGACATAAAGGTACCTAAGAGAAACAACAAAATAGTAATAACTAAGTAACAGCTAGGTAACCTAACGTAACCAGTGGGTTCTAGCTAGTCACGTTCCATGTCGTATGCATGCAGCCAAATTGGTCTCGACTCAGCTTATTGGGGAGCACCCTAGATCGCCTCGTGTGTAGGCAAATCATAATCATTTCCCCTAAAAATGACAGAACTCGAATCCCTTGTTACGTATCCTAAAAGGTTCTTTTAATTGACAGGATGACAGGCGTAATAGCTCAGTCGGTAATAGCTCTGCCTTCCGTTCTATCAGTTGTGGGTTAGTCAGCTCCGCACTTTCTCCCCATCTGACCCTTGAAATTACCTTTATATACTTGTCCATATCCCCCGCTGCCCAGCAAGTTCTTCTCACTCCAGTTATCAGTGGCTATGATCAGCTTCTCATAACTAAACATGGACAGAGAGCATGCGTTTTTCACTATTTCATCTTCCTCCTTCAATTTGGCAACATTGTTTGGCATCGAGTCCTGTGGAGATTTAAGACTCTATTACAGGATGGTAAAGTCGAGTTTGGGCTGGACAAATAACTGACAACCGCTGATGTAAAGGTTCTTGAATGGCAACCGCGAGCCGGAAAGCGAAGTGTAAGCCACCTATCGAATCGATGGATTGCGGAGGCCCTAAATTGTTCTTTCTATGGAATTCTATGGAGGTATATGTCCAGCAGTGGAATACTACAGGCTGATGATCATGATAACAATTGCACTAATCCACACAGCACGAATCAATCAAGGCTGAACCCAGTGGCATTGCCTTTACACTTCAAACCGGAACACAGCAAAGCGAGCATGACGCCTTTTGAACATTTATAAGATATTATTCTCGTCTTATGAGAAATGTCGATAAGACATTGAGTCGCTTGATTGTTTATAATATGATTATCATCATTTCAGCCCGTTTGCACCCACTGCTGAGTATAGACCTCCTCTTTATTACGCCATTCTTTTCGGTCCCTTGCGAGTTTTGCCCAGTGATTCCCACTCAATGCTACGATGTCATTTGACCATCGGGCGGGTGGTCTGCCTCTTGGTTTACGCGCATCCCTTGACCATAACATATCATCATCATCATCATCATCATCATCAATTTATATAAAACTCTTTTGAAGCTGACAGAGAATCAACGCACAGCCTAAACTATAAGTCCTAGAGGTATGAAATTTGGAGGGTAGGTTCCTTATATAGTGTAGGGGCGCACTAAGAAAGGAATTTTGAAAATTCGCACTCTAAAGGGTCTAGAACGCGAGCAACGCCGCGGGCGACGGCTAGTTAGAAGATATTTTTTCTTATGTCGAATAAGACACGCGCATAGAAAATTATGCTTCTCTTGTGTTCGTGTCTTATAATGTGCAAAAGGCCTAACTGTTTGCAGAAATATGTACGGTGGTAGTAATTCCACGGACGAGCCCTTTCACAAGAAGTTTCTACTACAAGATATACTTACTGTGCTATTATCGGTGGTAACTTCTGATTGTGAAGTAGCTGATCTCTCTCTATTTGCAGAGCCACTTTGTTCACCCTGAAATATAATTTATAAGTTTAAAAAACTGGAAAAACCGACTTTGATTTGATACGCGTCAATCATTAAACGATGATGATGACGATGATGATAGCAGTTCATTGGGACTTTTCTATTGATCATAAACACTACGGAAAAGCAAAATGCGCAATGTCGTGTACGACGTACGTGGATGACGTGTTTTTTCCAGTTACACTTATTTAACTGCCAAACTACTGAAAAAAATACAACCGAATCTAATTCGGTTAAAATACAACCGAATCTCAATTCGGTTGTATTTTTTTCAGTAGTACCTCCTCCTTTGATTCTCACACACACACACTCACATATCACACATCCATAAAGGTTCTATTGTATTACGTTTGTTTAGTTCATCTATGTCTATAAGTGTGTGGTAGGTATGTATGTCATTAGGCGTCCAAATAATTATAGCAGATTATTCATTATCATGTCAATAAAGATGGGGCCACAGACGTCAAGACAGGCGTCGAGGCCATAGGTACCTAGTTAGTAAATAGTATGACGTCACTAAGTTCGGTAGGTAGGTACACAAACGATGTCATAGCGATGATTCAAAACCGGTTCGCAGATTTGTTTATACAAAATTGAGTTTAAAGATATGAGTTTCTTTAGCTAAGAGTATATTTTAGATTTTATGCCAAATTTAACAACTTTTTTCGACAACTTTTAATTTTTAAAAGTACCTACAGGGTGTAAATGGTATGTGTCTAACTGGTTACCAGTGTTGGTCACTGGTGTCGATTTTGCCGTAGCATTTTCTTAGCTAACCTAATTTGACAGAACTAAAATGTTGCCATCCTTTTCTCAACTTCAGTGAGCCAAAATAGGTGAGTTGAACTTGGTCTATGGTTGTATCTACCTACCTACCAACTGTGGGTACAATAAATGTATAGTTACCCTTATTTGCATTAGCATAACCGGCAAGGGTATTGTGGAGGATTTAGTTTCAGATTTATTCTGTTTGATGTTGCCATTTTCTGAAACAAAAAAAATTGTTTTAATCTGGGGAAGTAACCCTTCGTCCATAACTGGTAACATTGACAACACTTATTTCAAATGGTTAGGTTTTGTTCCTTACCATCATTGTTTTGTTTCTTCAAAACATTTTATCCAATTTAGCCAGCGGTGAATAGACCCCTTTTTCATGACAGGTGCCAGATAATGCCGAAATATTCACATATCACTAACTATTATGAATGAATGAATGAGTTAATTTTATTCAACCACACAACACAGATACACATAAAACAAACAAATATATTACTGTTTGTTTCTTCAATAAAATTCATCCTTGTTGCCTTAGCCTGGAGTTGATGGAAGTGCTTGTCCATGACTGGTACCAGAACATAACAATACCAGATTACTTACCATCATTACTTTGTTTCTTCAAGCCATTCTTATTGTCCAACTTAGCCAGCAGTCGATGGAACCGCACGTCCACCACTGGTACCAAACATCGCAAAGCCGGAACATGTTTCATATGGTATAGGAGAATGAACAGCTCTTCTACTTTATGGTTGAGCTGACCCCAGCGAGTGAAGAGTTGGTGTGTGGGAGAATTGACTTGACGTTTGGCTGCTTGTTCTATTTCCTGTATAGAAGTAACTAACATGATTAAAACCGGTAAAATCACCTGATCATATATAAAACTCTTTTGAAGCTGATTTAGAATCAACGCACAGCCTAAACTATAAGTCCTAGAGGTATGAAATGTAGTATCTTTATATAGTGTAGGGGTGCACTAAGAAAGGAATTTTGAAAAGTCACACTCTAAAGGGTCTAAAATTAGGATCAAAATTATTAACCAAATGATGTGTATGCTGCCACCTCGCGAGCAAAGCCGCGGGCGACAGCTAGTCTTATATAATGGGCGTTGGAACTATTTAGAACCTTGTTCTGAAAGAGCCAGTCATAAATTTATGACTACTACTCTTCAACCTAAGTTAGGTACCTACATTATTAGAGTTCAATGAACTCCACGGTTCAATGATTCGCATTAGACAAAACTTTCTCCTTTAGAAATGTGCAATAAATGGTAGGAAATTTGGTTTTTTACTTTCTAACACAAGAAAAACGTGAAAATGTAAGAAGCAGGTACCATGAGACCTAGGTACCATGATATGTCAATTGTGTACCCTAGTACCTGCTCAATAAATGAAATTTATACGCTTTGTAAGCTACATAGAAACCGCCTAGCGAACTATACTATAATATAGCTACGAATGTGGATTTTCCAAAAAACTTATCGCTCACGGGAAAACCCGAAAACAAAACATCGTATTCGTATGTAAATAATAGGAAGGTAGTACTTACGATAATATGAAACGCCGAATATTTCATCTGTTCACCAGCTAACTCTTTCCAAATATCATCCATATCAAGTAAGCGGCATAGTTCTCTATTAATATCGAACGGGAGCTCGTAAATATACATTTTGTTTATTTTACGACAAAGATACAGAAAATAGAAACACCCTCTCACGCTAAAATCTGATGACAACTGATTTCTTCTTCTTCTTCCATTTATGGCCTCTTCTTCTTCTCTTCGTTAATGGCCTCTGTCCGTCATTTCGACAGACAATTTTGCCAATGTCAAGTGATATATAATTGTAATAATCAGTCAAGTCAAGTCATTTATCAAGTCACCTGTCGTTTGTTTTGAAAAGAAAAAGGTGGATTTTCTCTTCAAAACCTAACACGAATTTTCACATTCAGAAAAACCACTTTACACACATTTATTCCAATGGCTCACACTTTATGTTACGATCTAAGTATTATTGGTTAAAATTCCACCAAAATTAAACAACAATACTCACAATAACACAAGAAAAACTATTAAAATAAAAGTGCTATGTGTCGTTTCAAAAAATGTCAAAACTCGTCATGTATGGCCTCTGTGTCCGTCATTTCGACATTTGACAGAGTTATAAACCTTACATTGAACATCATAACTTTTTGACAGTGACAATAATAACGTAACGATACCGCTACATCAAGGCATGGAGCTATGGAACTGGAAATGGATTGACGTAGCGGGAAAATTGAACTATGGCGGTGGGCCGGTGACTGATCTATCATCCGGTGGGTGGAGGGAGTTGTTAGATTTGGTTAGATTAGATTAGAGCTAGGTACTTAAATTGGGAGGTAAGGTTTGGTATAGGTAGGTATCTACGTGATAAAGGTAGAATAGTTGATAGGGAGCATTGTGGTTGACAAACCGCGTAATGCTAGAAGCTTGCGTTAAGTAGATACCTACTTATGTACCTAGATTGGTCAGTGGGTTACTTTACAACGTGAATACCTAAGTAGGTTAGGAGTACCACGGTAGTAGTAACATTCGTGTAGGTACCTACCTAACTAGTGTACCTACCTACTCACCTAGGTACCTACAAAGTTAGTCTATCTCAAGTTAATCTATCAAATTTGTTTGGTAGAGGGCATTGATATGCCATAACACAGGTTAATCCTAGTTTGGGTATCAATGTTGTCCAACCAGGAAACACAACACTGTAAACCAACTTACGATATTGAAAATGTATTATTAATGTCTGTTATTATTTCAATAAATTTCATTTCATTTCATCTTACTATGTAGGTAGGTAGTTACCTAGGTAGTTAGTTACGTAGGTAGTGTAGGCACCTACCTAATTAACTCTGTAGGGTACCTAACCTAGTGTTCCTACATATCTAGGTATTTACACTTTTCTTTTTATTCAATAAAAATTAGGTAAGAGGTAGGTAGGTACTTAGGTAGGTGCTAGATGACCCAGTTTTATATCTTTAGAAATACACAGTAAACACACGTAGATAGGTACATGAAGAGAATTAAAATTAATTAAAACAAACTACTTTCACTGAAATGGGGATCCATAACTAAACAAGCAAGTTTGTTTGCACATTTGGTTTGGGTTTTTAATGACAATGGGGATAGTTTATTAAAACGATGGCTAAGTTATAGGTATCTACCAGGTGGTGTAATTGTAGAAGAAATTAACTTGCCAGCTCTTTTTTATGCTGTGAACTGAAAGTACCTATCCACCTATGCAATGGTTGTGCGCTCGTGGTGGTCATGTCATGGCGCAGTGTCAAGAAGGCCTAAAAGAACTACCTATTTGATTACACGTAGTTCGACCTACCAAAACAAAATGTCAACTAGGTACCTACCTACCTACTAAAACTTATCGATAAAGATAGGTAGGTACCTAGATGAAAAAAAAATAAAAGAAGTCGGTGAGTTACACTTAGGTACGCAGGAATTAGAACAAATAGGAGACACTTGAACAGTTGAACACACAAAACCACACGAGTGCAGGGCTGTGCTCAGGCACTTTGTACTTTTGGACTACTTTTGTACTGTTGGACGATGGCAGGTAATAAAAAAACATTATACTTATTACAATCCACCGACAGTTGGACTTGGGTCTCGGCTCACCCCGGAACACACCACTAAGCCTGGTCTTCTGGTCTCCCCATCTTGTTGATCCCATCTTTAAGTCGTTGAAGCAGTCGTACGAAGGCTCTTACTCTACGCTTACTAATCACAGTCTTCCTCCGCACTGAACTCTTATCGTTCTACGAGTATGTCTTGGTCCTTTGATGAGTTTGTTCTCCCAGATGGAGAATGAAACACTTCTAAAGACATGCACTCAAAACCAAGAACCTACCTACTTCTGTTACTGTCACTTTAGTAACTAGCGCATGCGTGCACCGAAAAACATAGGCCCGTATGCCGACACAGAAATCGTTACTCAAGCATAGATATTTGAGTAGAGATTTTCATACAAAAATCTTGAGTCCAGATACTGATCTGGACTCAAGATTTTTGTTCTTATGCACTGGCATAAGCAGTAAACCGGCATACGACCCTTAGAATGACATCATCGCCCGATGGACCGATCACATTATGAAAATTGCAGAAAGTAGATAGGTAGAGAAGGTTCCAAAACTTCTTTCGGTTTTTTTGGAGTAGGCTAATATCCCAGAAGCCCAGAAGATTCAGGCTGACAAACGAGGGAATTCAAGAATTACTAGTACATTCTAGGTATTTACCTTCAGATCTGTCAAAAAAATACAGACTTTATTACACAGAGGCTCTAGCTAGAGTCTCGATTATTTCAGTAGAGAGTAACATTTATGAGTCCAACCCTGGCTGTGCGGCATCGTTCCCAAGACCTACATCGAACCACCGCAGCCGGTACACCTCAGTCCAGCTCAGATCACCTTCTGCAACAGATCTATTGACTACCATTCGATTCCAACACTTCCTCCGAAGCACACCTATCAGACACGTGGAAGATACTTTGGAGATTATATGTGGATTTTCAGGTAAGTAAAATAAATAGACATTGAACAATAACAATTAGAAGCTTAGTCCAGGGGTCCAGGTTTCTTGGAGAGACATGGCACCTGTAAAACAACCAGACCTGGAATAATATTAGATTATTTGCAAGTCATGAAAAAAATACCTAGGTACCTAGCTAGTCAAAATCTAAACCAAACCTCTTGCGTGTCAGTCGGTTAGTAGTCAGTAGCGAGTCAGCTCATTAGCAGGTACTTACTTACCTACCTACTTGCTGTAAGTAAAACTGCATAATTGCAAATTAGTTCCTGATTCTATTATTTTTTTCAAAAACAGGTTTTTTTGAGGATTTTTACGGTACACCTATCTAGGTATTGGACATACGAAAATTCAAAGGCGTATGGCGACGCTTCACCTATTTTAAGACCCAATTTTTTTGTCAACGTGCATTATACATTCTTTTGAATAAAACAATGCCTGCAATAGGTACAGCATTTAAAAAGCTATAATTAGTTATGATTTCTAAGCTAAAATTAAATAAATATTCACCGACACTTGTTTTGTCTTAACACAACGCCTTCTAGTCCCAAACTAAGCTGGAAGAAAATTGATTTTTATTTTTTACTGAATCGAGAATCCTATCACTAAATGTGCGTTTTCATTCGTTGGATACATTCCAATCCTGTTTGAAGTAAGTAACTGTAATTATAATTACACTTCAGTGACTCAAACATTCATTATGTTTGATCAGATGGCTTTTCTTGCCTCATTGTATAGAGTAACCTCGTCTGGGTGGTTTTCAAATTGCATAACTGACCAAAATTTTGAATTCATACAGAAATAATTCTACTCTTAGGAAAACTTGAGATTGTGAGGAACAATGCGTACAAATTATAGTCCAATTTTATTTTAGTTTTTATATTTTTGGACCTATAAGTCATAGAACGTTGAACCCTATGATATTTTAGTAGCGTTCATTTTGCGCCGCGGTTTTGTTAATTAACAACTGCCTCTAACTAAGAATCGTTAGAAATCCTCAACTCAAAAACAAACCCAGTGGTAGATAAATAAATCAGTCACAATATTGTTATCGGCGAACAAACAAACCTTTTCTTGAATAGGCTCATTACATTCGTTAATCATCTTACCTATTCCATAATAGTTAAACACTGTAGGTAAATAGGGGTTTTTGGTGTTCATGTGTTTTTGTTTTCTGTTTCAGGTTTTATAGTGTGGGTAATCGATGTATCTTTTTTTTTTGTTAACGGGGGGAAATCTGCTCACAGACACCTTTGCCGCATTTGAGGGATGCGGCAAGGTAGTGTGGGGATGGTGACACTCACCGACCCACTAAAACCACCCCGGTGGCCGGCCTCGATGCTTGACAAAGGACTCTGGGACCTCGAAACGACCACGCCAGAAATCGATGTATCTAAGCTAACCCACACACAATGTTAGGTAGGTACCTACTACTATATGCTAAAAACATTTTTTTTGTATGTTTCAGTATCACAAGCTGTCTGGTTTAGCTTCAGCCATAATAGAACTCGGTTTAGAGGTAGCTCTAAGGTAACTTTTTCTCTATTTTTCAAAGCGTTAATGGCTGTCGTTTAAATCTTTACCGATGATTGCCTTTTCACCAACTTTCAAATACATATGCATCAATTATTTTTGCATTTAAAAAATCTCTTAAAACATCAGTAAACG
Organism: Eulithis prunata; assembly: GCA_918843925.1. Taxonomy (NCBI): domain Eukaryota; kingdom Metazoa; phylum Arthropoda; class Insecta; order Lepidoptera; family Geometridae; genus Eulithis; species Eulithis prunata. The sequence goes on along the minus strand of OU974030.1, from coordinate 4,012,199 downwards.
CCGTCTCAAAATAAGTGTCCGCATCGCATTATGATAGGTAGGTACCTATTTAATATAAATTAATAGGTAGGTTCTGACTCTTTTTAGAATACCATAGAATAGAAATCTGTATATTTCAAGAAGATTTGAGACAGAAGCAAATAGAAGAAGGAAGAAGCATTTTGTTAAGCGAAGTTGGTTTGTGACCGTCACTAACGGGCAGTGCTGTCAATTTGCCCGTTTTGACGATCGCAAAATGAACTCACTTAACTATTATCAACAGTGAAGAAGAAGAAGATCCACATGAACATGGGAGTTCTCTAAACGTCACGCGATTTGTCTGAAACAATGTGGTCTATCTACAATAATTTTGTAAAAATGTTTAGCTATAATAGTAAGATGACTACTCGTTCGTAGTAGAAGTACCAGGATTATTTATAGCCAACGTTTTATTGTTTTTAAACTAACTACTAATTACCTACCTAATAAGTAGAATTGAAACAAAGACGGTTTTGAAAAATTATTAATTGTTGGATATGTTTTTTGTGCACTTTACTAGGGCCCGTATGCCGATACAGAAATCGTCACTCGTCACTCAAGCATAGATTTGAGTAGGTAGAGATTTTCATCCAAAAAGCTCTGCTTGAGCATGAGCAGCCTAAGTTTTGCGTGATTTTTGTTGTGTTCCTTTTCAATAAAGCTTACAAAGCGAAAATTGTTTTATTCCGATTCCATAAAAATATCCAACGAATATTCCTTAACTAAAGAGAGAAAATCTATGGCAAGATACCTACATACAGTATTATTATGAAGGATTAGAGACTATGAGGCAATTTTTCATGCACCACTGCAGTGGAAAATTACAGACTATAAATTAAAAAAAAAATTGATGATCGTCAAAAACCAAAAACCGATCATCACTAAAGTTCTAAATCTGATGTACCTACCTATCAGACATAGGTAAGGTAAAACAATTACCTATATACTAAAGTAGGAGCAAGCGAGACTCGATCTTAGATTGGCACAAATGAGCTCGAATCAAGCTCGAGTGTAGAGGATTTTAGCAATGTAGGTAAAGCTAATCAATAAAACCTAGGTAGTTGGAATTCAAAATGGCTGCATTTTAGTACTCAATAGGTAAAAGGGCAAATCTACTGATGCTTGCAAATTGAGGCTCTCAATAACAATGAGACGAAGATTGCAAGCTTCCTTTCATTCGCTAAGCGGTCTTCTTGCTTGAGGATTAGGTAGATATACCTAAGTATGAAGTTTAACAAAATCAGTTTGGTTAATCAGTATAATGATTCCTACTACTTAATAATAATGTTCCTGGCTATCTAGATTACGTAGTATTTTTATAATAATAGAGAATTTTACTAAATACGTATGCATAAACGTAGATTTCAAACAAACAAATTAGTAACAAACCTATTTAATTCTGGGAACAGTAAACAAACTCATTTACAAGCTTAGGATAGAGTCAACGTGAAAGTTGTACCTACCAAAATAAACCCATTAGAAACAAAAGAGACCAGATATTTATGTTTTAAACAATAATTAGGTAATGAGGCTTATTAATCTCTAAATGGACAAAATATGAAGCGCTCTTAGAATAAATACTCACATTTCTACAATTATTCGTCAGTCAGGAAACAATTCAGTTCAGTATCAGTTTGATACCGAATTTTTCGCGATACCAGTTCAGTTCAATCTAAAATTATACGAGTAGATCATTTAATTTAGAAATAGTGAATTTTAAAAGTATTTGAAGCCAGTTTTTTCGTGACTTTAAGTAGATTTTGTTCGGCTTTTTACTATCAAAGCCTAGCATATTCTACTTGTAGTTGCGATAAAATTATCATCACAAGGAGTTAGGTACCGATTTTTACAAGAAGAAAAAAAATTCCGGTCGAAATTAAGTAGATTTTGTCCGACTTGTTTTATTCAAGTCGTGCGGAGTGTGCTTAGATTTGCTCGGAAAATTGCCATATAAAAATGTGTTTATCATTTATTTGTCTTATTGTGTTTTTTTAAACGTTGTTATAAGTAGGTTTCTTTCGACTATTTTCATATTATAGTCGAATAAATACTACTTTTTACAAAGTTTAAACTAACGAACATGAAGCGATCAAGAAAAAGAGAGTATTTTGTGGTCGATTAAAGTAGATTTTATTTGACTTTGTTTCAAATTAAAGCCTAATAAATTCTACTAAAATTGACTACAATTTAATCAACGTAGCAGCTGATATTGAAACAAAGCCACATCGATAGACTAGTGTAGGTATTGATACCTACCAAATATTGAATTAAGCCAAAAATACTATTTGTCAAATGTAATTGACTCACTAAACCAATCTGTAAAAAAATCTGTTTTTCAAAAACTTTTTTGGAATAACTTTTTGATATCAAAAGAAGTTAATTTTTTTAGTTTTTTTAATATCACTACCTACCATTTTAACAAATAAAATTACGACTAGAACCTTTTCTTCTTTTTTTTTTTTTACATCGATAAGCACCTAATAGAGATAAGTCGGTAGGCAATAAAGGTAAAAATATTTAAAAAAAAATACTATTTCTATTCTATAGTTTTGAGAAACAGACTATATAAAGCAGTGAACCAAAAGAACGGAAACAAAATATTTTAGCAACTTTGAAACTTATGTTGTTTTGCAGTGCGAAATGCATCACCAATCAAGCTACAATGTAACGTGTGAATGCATCACAAAGGCAGCTACCAATAGGGATATGATCACTTAGAACCCTAATGGTCGGATGCAACAGATTGCCGATGCTGTACATCATCTATTTGACCTTCAGGATCGAAGGGGGATACCACAGGGTTAGATTGCAAGAGATTTCAAGCCAAAATACCAGGATTCTACATCCTGTAGATTAGTGACGGATTTATATTGTTTACTAGCCGTCGCCCGCGGCGTTGCTCGCGTTATACCCTTTAGGATGCGACTTTTCAAAATTCCTTTCAGTGAACCCCTACACCATAAGGATACTACCCTCCAAATTTCATACCTCTAGGATTTATAGTTTAGGCTGTGCGTTGATTCTAAGAGTTTTGATTGATGATGAGTGTAGGTCACTTTATTTCCACCGCCCCATTTACTTATCTAAAATAATAATATAGATAAAATAGGTAAAATAACGATAGGAATGAGTTTCTATAGGGATTTTACGTATTAGTATAAAAAAACCATGCGAAAACCAGTGAACTTTTTTGACTTGTACCCTCTGAAATCGAGTGAGCGTCCTCTGAAATCTGCCGCCTCTGGGACGCGTATTACAGTGAAAGAATCTACAGTGTAGATTCTTACACTGTACATAAATGATTATAATGAGTTTTCACCGAGCAGAAGTCAGTGCCTGGCCTAGCCAATAATTTTGGAACAACTCACGCCTACATAGTGACTTCGAAGTCAGTCGGTGATACTGTAGATAATAATTATTGCGGTGAGCTCTTGTACTACAAAGTTATCGTTGGAATATTTTCCATTTTTGTTCATTTGTTAAATTAACTTAACATACCTAGGTACTCATTGTTTTTGATAAATACCAACATAACTGACCAGGTTAAAGTAACAGTTTTGGGTATCTAGTGTTGTTTAGATTTTGGTAGTTTGGATCTCAACCAACTTTTTATGGATTAAATACTAAAAAAAAGCTTCATAGCGGAACTACCCATTTCAAGTCATATCCGTTGGATGTCGCACATGTCGTGTAATTGAGTTAAAATTAATTGGTAGGTATTTTTATAGCTTTAAGCGGCCATGTTTTTTTTATAGCCGCTAAAAGGATTAATATAAAGATAAATATAGGTAAAATGAGAAAACTATTACTTAGTAGGTAGGTACCTATTTTAATAGATAAGAAAGAAAATATTTTTTTAGAGAAAGTAGAGGAGCCCGTAATGCAGACTAACGCGGCGATTATTAACATTGATCCCTAACACAGAATACAGTGATCCCACACACCCCTCAGTCTCAATGAAATAACTAGATAATACGGCCAGTATACCCAGTTCTATTTAAGGCTAATCAAGCCCAGTTAACAAGTAGTCGTTTCTGATGCGCGGGAGACGATCGACGTCAGGCGTCCGCCATCTTGAATTTCAGTTTCAATTCCACTTTCAAACGCGATCGAACGCGCCGCGTGTTGTGTTTGACATTAACCAGTGACAATTATTGAAAACGGATTCTTTTTTTGGCGGTAAGTAAAGTTTATTGCCCTTCGTCTTGAGTATGAGTGCCTAATGAATCATTTAATTTATGGATAATTTAGAAGCGCCCTGTGTGAGGCATTGACTGTTAAATTAATTGAATACCTAGTCTAATCGCTTCGCCTGCTTTTTTTTTATTACCTACCATTCGATAAAAAAAAATGAGAGAGCTAAACCGTTTAGTTTAAAAACAATGTAGATTGCAAACAAAAAGTAGTAGCACAATAGGTAATGAATAACAATTCGCTATAGTTTTTATTTTCCCTCGTGTACATAAACATAAGGAAAACTACTTAGCGAATAAGGATAATAGTCATCCATTCAACGACGTCCTAACTCATTTCATTACGTCTAAACGAATGCATGACGTGATCGCATATTTAGAGCATTTTGCAGACGTTGTGAATCATACGCATGTCTAAGTGTCAACTGTACGGTAGGAAATTAACGTTATTAGAACATTTGCTGGTACAATTAGAGATAATTATAGGTAGTAATAATATTAAAACTAATATAACCACACGATAAGGATGACAAACAAAACAACACAAATAAACTTAGCTATAATATCTGTTAGAGTCTATAAGAAGTGATTGACAGAATTTATTGAGCTTATGTTTCGAAATCTGAATAGGTCTTTTTTTATATTTTCTCATTTAAATTCACGACGCTTTAACAAAGATTTTATAAAATCTTTATTTTTTTAATTTAAAATATTGAGGTCATAGATTGGAACAGAATTGGACATTATCCTTTACAATGCAACGTCGCTTTATCCCAAAATATGAATGAAGCATTCAAAATTGCATGTTAAAACACTGTCAATGAACAAATGTTTGAACAGGGCACTGTTTACGCAGTCTGGGAGATAAACCGGGGTGGCAACTTGATACGAAAGGGCAAAAGTTAAGATGAGCATTACTTGATAATGGTAACGCGACGGTATGATGAACTTACTGTGAAAGTAAACACTCGTATTAACTATTTATTTTTAAAAGTATCTTTGTCTGTGTAGCAATGTTCTTTTATAAGCTAAAGTAATATGACCTTTTAGGTCAGCATCTATTGTTGGTGAAATAAGAGACATTTACATAGTTTTTTTTTCCGTTATAACATTCTTTTTCCTTACGAGAATAATAATGAAACAAGCAAATTTACAAATTTGAAGAATAAGAATAGAACAAGCTTTATAAATTTTAATATTCACATAGATACTTTTAAAATGTAATGTTTGACCCCTATCCGTTACATTTTATTCCACAAACTCCTTTTTAATTATCTAAATGAAAAAGTTTCATTTTGAATTACGGACGGGGCGCAAACGCTACCGAAAAGCATGGTCATTCATCCCATTGCCATATGGGCACGCACGCAACTCTTACAACTAATAAGGATTAGAATTGACACGTGTTTCTGCATATTTCTCTTTTAGATCTTGAACATTAACCAAAGATATAGATATACCTACCTACTTACTAAGTCTAAACGTCAACTTTTATTCGGTATACAGTATTTAAAATATTCACAAAATAAACATGAAACAGTTGAGCTATCTACAAACCGTTGCAAACGATTTATAGATAGCTCAACTGGTACAAATCAGTAGCATCGGAAGCGTGCCAAAGACACTGGCTGCATCCGCGCTGAATAGCAATGCTTACTAAGTTTTGTTTATTTATTTCTAGACGTACAGAGTAGAGTTGACAGCTGAATTTGAAACTTTTAGGTACGTTTGTATTTTTTTGAGTGACTTACCAGTCACTGGATCCACTGGATTCCTCATCTTTATCATCTTTGCACGATCTCTTTCGTAATCTGTCTGTACCTTTGATATGATCGTCGCTCTCCATGCCTTCATTTGTTTTTTACCTCACGCTGCGTTTGCTGCTAGCTGTAAGCAAAATTAAATGAGCTTGTCTATAAAGCACTTGCCTAAAATCGCCTAAACCTTTAGTGTGAGTTTTGACATTGACTTTGGTAGCCAGTTTAGCCAGAAGAACATTATTTTTTGTTCAAAACACAGAATATACCATGTTTCGAAGTTCCAAGTGTGCATCTGTCTGATATGTATTAAAATTTGCAATATAAGTTGTATACCAAATATAGTATTTGCCGCTAATCTCGATAGTTGCAATGCCTGAGTTCTACTTTTGATAAAAATCCGGAAATGCTAAAATTTGAAATAACATTAAATATTATGATCCTTGACTTTATCCAAGTTACCAATGACTCTACTTAACGCGTTGAAGAATTAGAGCCAGATTTAACAAGCCTCATCATTCAATAAGATCAAATCTCACCTCCCATTATAGAGTTGACCACAATTGACCGTATGATTGAGGATTAACCATTTAGCAGTGCATGCTGGTGATGATGGCTTAAAAGAAATCGGTTTATAAATGGCGTAGTTTTTATTTATTTGGATCGAACCCCAGAACCTACAGAAAATGGCAATGTCCTTTATAACATCTCACTTTCGAATGCTTAACTTGCGAGTAGATTTAGACTAACCTTATATTTAGTAAGTGTAAGGTAACCACCAACCTTCAAATTAAAAAAAATCCTCTACTCTTATAGGTAAATCGGATTTTTGCCAGCTCTGCATGTTTTGAAGTCTATGGCCGCGGATGCGACCAATTGAAAAATTAACGAGAGTTCGTCAGAAGTTTGTGATGTGGCAATGTTAAGAATATTGTGCACGTGTTTGGTGAAATACCTATAGTAATATTTTATTGAAGTTCAAAATATCAAGCGTAGCATATCGTAGGCTATCTACGACATCTACATTGTCTACGCCGCTTCGTAGAAACTGCTACGAGAGTTGTTTTTTGAGTATTTTTTGCATTATTTCCCACGTCAAATGTGTTTATCTCAGAGTTTTAATTCTATGCAATTTCCTTTTCAAAAATAGAATCTGGAAAAGTCTTCAAACGGTTTGTAGCCAAGATTCATAAAACCACGATCCAGAGGAATAAAGAAAAGAAAGTAAAAGTAACGGTCTTTTTTCAAACGCCTATCATGACGACACAACACAACTAATTGAACTTGTCTGGCTCAAGATAATGATTAATACAGATGTCTGGCTCCACAGTATGCCTACAGTTTTAATTTTATTTTTGAGCTTCGGCTTAACATAAAAGATATTTATTTTTACAAAACTTTTGCCCATAGTTAACAAGTAAGAATATGCGCAAAAGCCTGGAAAAACCCTCCCCTCGACTCGACCTCGAAATCGTGCGTATTATGCGACGGGAGGTATATTCATATTGGTCTTCTAAAGCCACCGAACACCTATATCCTAGTCTAAAGCTGAAGTAGCTAAAAAGGCTGCTAAATATGTTGTCATCTGTTTTCGTTGTCATAGTGACAGTGACGCAGTTTTTTTTAAAACCGCGGTAAATTGATAGGCGATTATGAATAGAGGGGAAAAATATAGGCCTAAATCATTTTTCTATTTTTAACCTATCATATAGGTAGGTATTTAGGTACTTACTTTAAATAGTTTTTGTTTACTGTTAAATTTATTGCGGAAGCCTTAGGTCGGTAAGTTCAGCATTGGTATTCTGCTCAGCAGATACATCGGATATCCAATGAAGGCAGACAGAAAGTACCAAGAAAAAACCGAAGAAAAAAGAAGAATGAATCTGACGAGAAGAAAAAACTAAATCTTATTCCTAAGTACTAGTGCCGCAGGAGTGTTCATGTTTCTCCTGCTGCCTCAGTGCTTATCAATGAATTTAGCTATAACTACGGCGGTCAACGTTACAAGAACTTGGAAGCACTTGAAGTCAAGATTCGCAATATCCTCAAAATTACATTGAAATATTGTGAGGGAAACATCGAAGCACATTTATAATATTGATGTTCTCAAATTTAAAATGTTATTAAAAATTGTCATTTGTTTTTATGTTTTCGTATAGTAGGTACCTATATATTTTAAAAGTGGTGGTTTTTTGGTAGCAATATATTATTTGTTCTATATTTTCTATGTAAGATTCTTCTAGTATTAGGTATGTAGTAATAGAGTTATCGTTTTGGGCCCACTGTTATGGTAACATCTATGTGAATAAAACAATTTGAATTTGAATTTGAATTACACTAACTAGTTTAGACACCGAATATTAGGTAGTGCAAGTAAGGTTTAGGTTTTTTATTTTTCTTTATACTTTTAACAATTTATACAGTATACGTATAACACAGCATCCATAAAAAACTACTAAGGTCTGAAGGTACAGGTAAAATCAACTTTAAAAGATCTGGGTACTGTAAATTTCTAAGTCTTAAGTGGTCTTGAAAAAACAACGTGTATCAATTTGATAATCTGACGAAGGCGAAATATAATATGTTTAAGGAAATCTGACGGATCTGAACTAATTCTTAATGTTAGTATTATGCAAGATAAGCATGTATTTTAAGAACACAAATATTTTGGTGTAGTAACAATGTATTCAACAATGATTTTAGTAAAATTGAGGCAATATAGACCAATAGTTTGCATATCGATTAGGCTCATTCCATTTTCCCCTGCGTCTTCCCCCTGCATAGGGGATTTCCAGATTTTTTGTCCAATTATCCCCTGCGACTGCCAGCAGGGGAAAATTGGATAAACATTCCAGAAATCCCCTTGGGGTTTCATTTACACCATCATCTTTTAAAAGTCAAATAGATTAGTTACCCGGAAATATACCTACCATAGAAAATCAAATATCAAAAGATGTACCTAGGCACATCTTTAATATAAAAAATCTATTATATGTTCGAACCGAAAAGAAAGACTCATTTATGGTCCTATTTTCGGCTTCATTATTTGTGTTACTATGCCAAAGATAGCACTAACTATGTACTTAGTTACCAATACGCTGTGTATAGCTCTAGACACAGAATATAATATAGTCAACAGGGGTCATTGCATAGTTTACTAATAAAACTAATAAGTACTAAAAGAGTGCATTAAATCACTGCCTGTCACACGCAAATAAAATCCAATTGCATAACAAATTGAAAAATTGCATTGATAAATCTCAATGACAAAATAACTCTGTTACTAATAACGAGTATCCTCTTCTATGTAAAATCTGCGGGCGTCAATCGCCAATTTACCGCGACCTATTCACCAATGAGTGTTCAATGGATCGCGAGGTCAGGCTACTTTGGGTGTCAGCCCGCATGCCCACTTAACTCAATAAACTCCCCCTAGCGGGCATTAAATTTAATAGTCTATGAAAGGAGCGGAGCGCTCGCAAATGCGTCTTCCTGTCGCGAGCGGAAGACGCCGATTGGCTCAATTGTGGGCTCATTCACCAATCAGCGTTCTGTTGTCCAATTTATGTTTCAAATCTTTGACATAGTTTTGTGCGGTTGCGCTTTTAAGTTTTACAAACTTTTACAAGCTTTCTTAAAATTCTCCAATAGTTAGAAAAAGAGCCTAGTAAATTACTTACACCGTAAATTTATAGGGATTTACTAGAAAAAAAAATTTGATTGTTAGTATTTGCACAGAATATTAGTATAGTTATAGTTGTGACATGTTAGTTTTATCACAGATCATTATAATACTGTTTTACCTACATTTATTGATTATTGAAAGTATTGTTATAACTTCAGTTGTTTATTTATACCCTTAGATAAGATTATATACAAAATCAATTCATTTATATAGTCCATATATATTTGCTCATAGTCACTAAGATAACAATAATTTTGAATTATAAAATATATTTTATTTTTTAACGACAATTAGTGTTTGTAGGTACGTATAACAAATTTATTTAATTCGCTTAAATATTTAATAACAATAGTTTTAGTTATATAGATTAAGCATGTAGTTTAGAAGTTATTTCTTTAGATTAAGATTCCTTATATAAGTGAAAAAAATATTAAGACAGAAATACGAAATTATATTTATAGGTACCTACATAGGAAAAGTACCTACTTTGTTTTTGAGTGTCAGTATTTTAAACCTTTGGGATATATTTTTTCTGTCCAGTACTACAGAGTTGTATTTTTATTAAATGCAACGTTACAAGATGTCAATCCTCTGCGCTTCGCTCAACGGTTCAACCAGTAGTGCCATAGGAAATAATTATTTACCGCAACACTATCGTATTTCCATACTAATATTGTTTAACTCTGACTTCCATACAAAAACTGTCTGTTCCAACTCGGATTTCGATACTAGCATTGTTTAATTCTGACTTCCATACTAAAACTGTCCAACGCTGACTTCTATACTAAAACTGCTAAACATTGACTTCCAACAAACCAAGAGTGTCGCTTATTAGTGGCCTAATTTTTATTAAGCCAACTGAGGGTAAGAAAATGACTGCAAGCGTACCGGTCAGTAAGCGCATCACCGGTCTAGCGTCGTTATTACTGGTGAGGGTAAGAACTACTGGACCAACTAGCGCAGTGAGGGTAAGAACAGAACACAACAAGTAGTGATGACTCAGTGATGATTTTAACGACTAGATAAGATAAAGTTTGTCATTTGGACCCAAATTGACCAGTTGAATAGTTTTCTTGTAGCACTTTTAAAACACATTCCGTTTCACATCTGATCCGCCTATGGATTTTTTTGTTCTTATTTGACTTAAAACTTTTCCTCAGTTGAACAGTAAGACCCGGATATACAACAATGTGTATAAAACATGTACCCTAGAAATTCTTACACTATATCTTTCCCTGACTTCCTAAAACTTTTCAATTTTAACTTCCAACACGCCGATCTTCTCAATCACGTTGGTGATAACGTCACCGGGCTGTAGGTACTCCGGCGGCTGTCGGTACATACCCACACCTCCTGGCGTACCGGTGAGAATCACGTCACCGGGCAGTAACGTCATTACCCTGCAACAATAGGAGGTGAGGGTAAGAACTGATAAGTTATAAGCCATTTGTGTGTGGCAAACATAGATATAATTTGTTCTATGTATAAGTATGTATTTATGAAAGAAAAAAATATATTAGTATTACATCAGCAATCTAATTCCCATAGTACAAGCTCTGCTTAGTTTGGGACTAGAGGACGTTGTGTGGAATGTCTAAGGATATTTATTAATTAGCTTAGCCGAAGACTTAGTAGATTAGCGATCTACCACTGTAGGCTCTGTAAGGAGGCAGAAGAAACGCCTCTTCTCTTTCTAGGGGAGTGTGGGCCGCTTAAGCGCAGTATACGTCTGAGAAAGCATAGTCTGAGCCCAGATGAGCTAAGAAATTGCACCCCGAAGAAGATCATTCAGCTTCAGTATGAATGCCTGGCCAGTTCTGGTGCGAAGAGAGAGGAAGAATAAGAATATGTATTAGCTACTGGTCAGCTCTGTTGTCGGATTTTTGCGACATGTTCAGTGGAAAGGGTCTGTAAGATAATGATCAGAGATACATTGCGCGGTAACACAGTAACTCTCAAAAATCGAGGTATAGTTACCGCGCAGTGTACGTTCGTGTACTTATTCTCCAGTACAATTCCCTGTAACTTTTTTTTACAGATTATACTCACGAAGTAAGCCGTTCAATAACGTCAGGAATCTTATGCACAAGTTGCCGTGTATTACTCTTCTGCTTTCCAACACCGTTGAGACTGCAGCTAATATTCAGATTCTGCGGGTCACCAATCTCGTCGTGTGTCACTATCCAAGGGCCAAGAGGGCAGAAGGAGTCCATTGACTGAAGATAATATTTCAAAATAGAGTTATTTGAATAACGAAATGTACAATGGCGTTTTGCGCGTTTCTCAAAGACATGCACACATAACATAGTAGGTATGTATTATAATAATGTTTTTACCAAAAAAAAAAGTATATTATGTATTCTATCAGCCGTCTAGTTCGCATAGTACAAACTTTGCTTAGTTTGGGACTAGAAGGCGTTGTGTTAAATGTCCGTGAATATGTATATTTTTATATTTATATTAATAGTATAATACGAGAAGGTGTATATTAAAACAAAGGTGTTGAAAATACAAAAGCTAATTTTTTATTTTTACAGGAAGCCACAATATAGAAGAAAATCTTAAGACAAGGATCACACGATCACACGTCAGTAACAACACTAATATTCACATCACTAGCATTCACGTCATATACATTCAAATCACTGTCATTCACGTCATTAGCATTCAGATCAATAGCATTCCAGTCACTAACATTCAAGTCATTTGTATTAGAGTCACTACCTTGCAGTTCACGTCACTATCATTAAGGTAGGTACGTCTATCTTACCTTGCCAAGTAGAAACTGTCCCATATTCCTGTCTTTCTGCCAGTCCCGTGCGCTAATATCTTGTGCGATTGTGTATCCCAGTACATAGTCGTACGCGTCAGCAGCTTTCACGTCACTAGCTTTCTTACCCATGACCACGACCAGTTCAACTTCCCAGTCGACTTTCTGTAAAAAAACAAAAGAAAATCAGAACAGTGGGCGCGGGGAGTAACCAAGCAGACCGAGTAGACACGTCGACACCAAGCAACGGAAAAAGTAGCGAAGGACATCCACATTTTTTTCCTCTCTTTTGGACCCTGACCACTTTACAACCCGAGATCGATTTAACTTATAATCGTACCAGTAAACTATGGTATTTCGTTTTTGACAGCTGATTTCTATGCAGATCGAATGAGTCGTTCGAAAGTTATACTTTAACAAACATACAACGCCGATTAGAACAAGTTGACGACACTAACTTGACACAAAGATCTTTGCTCGCTTCGCTCGCTCGATCAATAATTCAAACAAGGCTATCCGACCACATGGAACATTATATCATCATAAGCCCCACCTACGCTCGTATGAATTACGAACTCAATTTACTTCAATAATTGACCCCAATTTGTACCGTGGCGGGGTCGGATTGGACCTGTGATTCACTCTACAAAATTTTGACCCCATGTTGGTACTTCGGTAGAGACCATTCTAAACTAAAACTTAGGCAAAGAACTTTAGAATAATTCTTCATTCTGCGCGCATTTGTTTGGCATTCAGGGAAGGCATAATTATGTCTATGAAAATAATAAAACCCAAAAAATGAAGAAATGGCTGGTTTAATTTCGATGCGGTTTTTATTCCAAAAATAAAATTGTGTAAACTCTTGCAGTGAATTTTATTTGCAACCTAGCCTTGTTATCTTGTTAAATATTTTTCCAAAATGGCGTGCAATGTTACGCAAGCCACGCCACTAGAACAAACCTACCTACTTAGCCTAGATATGTTCAAAAAGAATGAACTGAAATGAAACGAACATCGCAGGCAGGACGTGGATGAGATCGGCACAGGACCGTGAGGAGTGGCACAAACAAAGGGAGGCCTATACTCAGCAGTGGGTGAAGTCGGGCTGTGGATGATGATGATAATGATGATGAGCCTATAGTCTGAGTTTTGTTTTGAAATAAACCCATATCGAGAAGAGACTTGGGAGATATTATGTATGAAAATTCGATCAAACTATTTTTCTCCATACTAAAACTGAGTTTCTCGATTCTGGCTTGTCGCAAATCAACAACAAAATTTAGACTATGTGATCAGAATACATTCAGGCTTAGGTGTATCATAGCTAAGCGTGCTCCACGCTCTACCTTAGGCTGTAGCTACACTTACCATCAGGTGTGCTGGCGGCAGAATGCCGTTATTAATAAATTGGATAAGCTTGAAATAGTTACACCGTGTTTTGCCTTTTGCATTGACGTTTCAAATTTGATCAAGAGACCAAACACTACTATGGTTTAATCCAAGCTTACATCAAGTTTATTAAACTCGTAAATTATTATTATCATTGTACCCTTGTAATCTCAGTCCGCAACCTCACAGGTTCATTTGGACCGATGATGGTACTCGCAAACTTGTTGAAGATCATCGGAACGGGTGGAGGCTTCAAGTTCTGCTCTTCACAGTGATCCTGGTAGTTCAGGCCGATACAGAGGACCTTGTCTATTGCCGTGATGGGCGCTTTAAGGGTCACCGATGAAAGGGGAACTGTGGATTTCGAGGAGGAGACACAGCTGTGAAATAAAAATTACAATACAATGTTTTTTTTATAAATATTCATGGACTTTTTATGCAACGCTTTCTAGTCCCAAACTAAGCTAAGCTTGTACTGATTCTAATATAATATTATAAAGAGTGCAATATTAAATTATTAGGTACCTATATAAGTAAGATAAATAGACATACCTACAAAATATTAAGTATAAGTTTTGCGATACCTGGAAAAAGTGATTATGTTGTAGTTAAGACCAAATCGTAACACTTATTTAAGCAAATAAACATCTTGTATCGTAGATACTTAAATATGCCACCTAGTGCATTATGTACACCTCAACAAATTGCTGTGCCCTAACGGGGTTTATGTTTGGTACACTACCTTTTGTACAACATCTTTAAAACAACATAAGTGCAATAAACTATTTGAATATGAATTTGAATTTGATGGAACTAGATTGCTGATCAAACCTACAACCCACAGCATGGAAGGCAGAGCTATTACCGACTGGGCTATGATGCCTGAATACAATATCAGTATTATAAGTATGTATTTACAGAACAAAAATGTAAATACCTATCCTTAGTTTGGAAATAGAGGGTGTTGTGTGTAAGTCTGAGAATATTTATTGGTTTAGACATACCTAGCCATAGACATTCATTTATTTACTACATGGCCCACAACATACAAAACATATAGACAAGTACAAATGAAACAATAATAATAAAAATAACGAAAGGACTGAATTTAAAAGGAAAAAAATAAATATATACTAAATAATATAAATTGGTTCCTATATGTATGGTGCCTGCCACAGCAGCAAATGGGTCCTAGGTCAGCAATTTGCCTACTGTTTTAGCAGTAGGCGCTGTTATTCTGCTAGGACCATGACTGTCATAGGACCCTGTGAGAATATATAAATTATGGAATCTAAATGTGTATGTGTCCAAGTGTATACTGTAATACGAGAGTGTGTGCGTAAAGTGTATTATAAAATATAAAATTAGATAGTGATAGTGATAGTTTACTAATAGACATGAGAGATACATTACATAGGTAGTCCATTAGGTTCTAATCCAGGTATAATGTTAAATGAGATAGGTACCTACTTCGGCAAGTAACTATATCTATACTTAGATCATGCATGATACAACTACCTGAGCGCTAATGAGAACATCTTTTAACGTAGAGAAGACCAATAATAATTATACATGAGCCCATATTATATAAACATATGAGATGAATGGGGTATTATTTGTTAAAAAAAACTGTAGGTAGATAATATTACTGTAGAAGATTCTTACTTCTTCATTTTCTCCAGACATCCCTTCTTCAGAACTTCCACGAGAGTGGACGGTATGGTCGGATCTGCCTTATTCACGTCCACAACATTATCTCCATCGAGGAATCCTACACGGACTTCTTCCGGCTTTTCTTTGTAAACAAACTGTAGTAGCTTCATATTTCTGACTCCAGCCACTGAGAAATTCCTAAAAGAACTCAAACTTAGTTGGTTGTAGCTAGTTTTTGCAGAACTAAATGGAAATCTAGCACACGATAGCAAAGTGCGGCTTATCAAATATCTGCCACTCATTTCTGACTGATTCTGCCTGAAGTGTTTCCCAGTGTTTACGTCACTGATCAAACGCGTAAACAATTTCTGTAACTAGTTGTTACGTAATATGCACCGGGCAACAAGTTATCAAGGGCGTTTTGATGAAAAACCTCTGAAGCTGAAGAATAAACACAAATACCTAGGTAGGTACAGGTAGGTACCTACTAAAGTTTTTGAAAAACATCTTTTTTTTTGTTCTGGCACTGGCTGGAGGCTTGTCCTTTTGCTAAGTCTTTTTTGGTTTTCACTTTTTGTGAAAAACATCTAACCTCAAAAGGCTGCCAACGCTGAAAATGCCTCCCCCCGTCTGAGCGTAAAATAGCCGAAATACAATCATTTTCCCACGGTTTCCCTTTAGAAAGTGCTGATGACTTATATTATATTTTAGATATTTGGTCAATTTTTTTATAATCATTTGTTATGAGAAATGAAAACACAGCGAGCGGCATAACAAAACGCAGTGCAAATCAACTGTGTTTTCTTACGCCTAGCCTCTCACAAATCATCAAAATAGTTTCCCCTGACAAATACCCTAAACCATAAAATTACCTTAAATTTAGGGGAAAATGCCCTTAGTTGTGAACACGTTGTCGGTCGAACGAGATGCGTTCTTCTTCTCTTCAATAATGGCCTGTGTCCGTCATTTCGACAGACAATTTTGCCAATGTCAAGTGATATAATTGTAATAAATAAGTCAAGTCAAGTCATTTGTCAAGTCGGCTGTCGTTTGTTTTGAAAAGAAAATGGTGGATTTTCTCTTCAAAACCTAACACGAATTTTCACATTCAGAAAAACCACTTTACACACATTTATTCCAATGGCTCACACTTTATGTTACGACCTAAGTATTATTGGTTAAAATTCCACCAAAATTAAACAACAATAATCACAATAACACAAGAAAAACTATTAAAATAAAAGTGCTATGTGTCGTTTCAAAAAATGTCAAAACTCGTGTCCCCAGATGCGTTCGAATAATTAGATCGAAAGGTTTGTTTTGGTTTCAAACGTCACTTTTCAAGAATCAATCAGCTGACTGCATTGACATTTATTTTTTCGTTAAAAAACTTGCGTATTTTTTTTCAAAGCTTGCGAGTCTACCTACAGCATACACCCGATCGATATGTACTGTACATTGTACGCTATTGTACACCCATGGAACTATATCCTAATTCCTTATCCTACAACCTCAGACTAATGAACCTCCTACGGTCAAAGTCATGTAATGTAAGAAACTGTTAATAAATGAAATATCAATAAAAAAGAACGGATGCTCTGTAGGACAGTACTTTCGATTTCAGGTTTTACGTGAATGTTAGTAAATTACATGTTAACTTTTGTTTAGTGTTTGTTATGTTATTTAAAATATAGAGGTCTAAAACAAGACTTTTATTTCAACATCAAGTCCTTACAATTTCAGGGCAGGATAGGTCTTAGTAGTGGATAAATACATACATACATACGTAGTTAAGTAATAATAGCTAAATCATGTTACGATGTTTCTATATTCAACAGACATCCACTAATAACACAATGTTCATAATCTTTTAACATTATTGTAGAAATAAAATTCAAGAGCAAAGCATGTATCTTACATATTTTCAAGTTTACAATCAGAGTAAATACACTACAACTATCTTATTCATATAAACAAATCAAATATTATTCTCAATCTTTCACTAACGGCTTCTTTCGAGTGTACAAGAATTCTTCCCTTGTATGGTAAGGTGCATAAGGATCTTCTACATAATACTTTGGTTTCTTCCAGCATTTAGTGACCATTTTATCTAGCAAAGTACTCTGAGTTGCGTTACAGAATACATGTTGACGGAGACGTCTTTTCTGTGCTGGAGACTTCTTCCACAGTTTCTTTTGACGTCCCACCTTGGGCCGGATCCAGCCTCCCCAATGCAATCTAAAGAACCTCCTTGTTGCAGCCTTCACGGTCTTTCGTTTTCCTCTTTTGAGACTGAATTTTGTAACTGTTCTTACTTGAATAGGAGCGATTTTACTTGAGATGTCGAGAATGTGTTTGTTTGTCAATAGAGACTGTGTGGTGCTTATAGTGGAGCCGAACCCACGGTTTTGCTCCGTCATGGAAAACTTCTTCAAATCATGCTGAATAGTCCGGGCTTTAGTGCAATGTGATATAACCAGTGGCCGAACTACACGAGCGGCTGAAAATTAAAATAACCTCAAATGACATTAGGTAACAAAACGATTGGAATATAAAAAGCTTGTTTTGCTTGTCGACTTCAGTGTAATAGCTATTTGAATTCGTACAAAATATATTCAGAAAATAGATTATTTTTACCAAAGAATGTTAGCCGAAACATTTTCAAACAAATTCAGAAAATAAACTTCGGCTTCTTTGTTTCTGGCTGTCATATTTTGTTTGACTTTGATTGATTCTAAAATCAAACGTTCTTTTGTCTATGATGGATTTTTGGCTGCTTGTGTGCTAGCTAACAATTTACTTTGTCTATTGGCAGCACAGATTACGAATATCGGTAGACTACGCGGCCATCTTGTGTTGCAAGGTCTAGGACCTCCTAGTTCCCATCGTACATACGTCTAAGCTTAGTTTGGGACTAGAGGGAGTTGTGTGTATTAGTCAATTTAGTCATGAGTTTTTTTGATGGAGTGAGCGAAGCGAACAAATAGCTTAGTGTCAACTTGGGAAAATCGGGGTTGGATATGTTTGTATGTTTTAAAAATAATAATGATTTGTTTATCGCGTCTGTTTCTTGGGCCGACCAATAATAGCAAAAACTAACTTATATAGAGGGAGAAATAATGGCATGGCAGCACTGACTGCCGCAGTCTCTGAATTTTGACAGCCAAGTGGGGAGAGATTCGTGCCGAAAATGTACAAATTTACCAGCCATTTGTCCAATGCTAAATTAGTTTTGGTATGTAAACAGTTTTCTAATACAATTACGTGGCATTCAACAAAATATTTCCTATAAGAAGTTCACAGAAACACGTACCGATGTCATAGAATTTTCGTTCAAATCATTCAATGTTTTGATGATTTTGCTCAATGTTTATGGCTAAATTTAGTTTTATTAGACGCCTTTGAGTTCTATTTATAATCACTAACCCTTCTATTACCCATAATAATAGCAAAGGCCTTGATAGTTGTTGTATCTTACATAATCGGCGACGGCTGAACGTCATTTTCAATAACCTAAAAATGTCTAAGGGTGTGTACATACACATTGAAGTATTTTATTTTATTCAAACAGCTGATCAATATCCAGTGATATTGATCAGCTGTTTGAATAAAACTGAAGACGTTAATAAATATTATTCTAGATCCTAGGTACCTATCCTACTAATATTATAAATGCGAAAGTTTGTTAGGATGTACCTAGGTATGGGTGTTTGTTACTCTTTCACGCAAAACCTACTGATCCGATTTGGATGAAACTTGGAATATATATTGTCTGTGACCTGGATTAACACATAAGCTACTTTTTATCCCGGAAAATCTACTGAATGGGAACTCTTCAGAAGCACCTAGAAGATTTTGCAGAGCAAATTGCACTTCTTTTCCTGTGTTGAAGAAGTCGCGGGCATCAGCTAGTATATAATATTGAATACCGTTTTCTACCCAAAAGGTATCTCCATCAATAGGTCATTTCGAATGAGAGAAAATAAATGCAGGCCAAGATAACAACATATTATTATTTAGATCATGTCCCAGGCATCTGTAACTAAAGGCATGTTTGAAAAGTGCCCTATATTGCACCTTCATTCTAGCAAATAAATGATTATGAATATAAGAATAATTTTTATTTACGACACTAATACTAGAACAGGAAAACAAACATAAAAACCTAATTAAATACTTACTAAACTAGAAACTATGTACATATTAAGTAAACTAAGTATAAGAAGAGACTAGTGTATCATTAAAACATACCCTGGCTCAGCATATGCTGGTTGAATATAATGCATATAATATTTGCATACATATAAAGCCTGTTTACTTCACAGGTTAGAAGACACATAGGTGATGGATCATGCTCAGCCCTGATAGTGATGCGTTCGCCTCATCGGCGGTACGCTAGCACTGACAAATGCAAGGCTCCCCCGCCCGCACCCAAATCCACCAAACTGTTTTGGGGGACGGTTGGCGCTACAGTGCTGACTGGTGCTGCGGTGGTCTATGCTAAGTAAGTCTGTACAAATGGTGTCCTGAAATTCATAAAATAATAGCTTGGCTAACTTTAATAAATAAATATTCACGGACACTTAACACAACGCCTTCTAGTCCCAAACTAAGCAAAGCTTGTACAATGGAAACTTAGATGGCTGATAGAATACATACATACATTTTTTTATTGTTTTTGTTTTTTTTTTTGTTGTAAATACCTACATACTTATAATACATAGAAACACCCAGATAGAGAACAAACATCTATATTTTTACAACACACAAATGTTTGTTCTCAGTGGAGATCGAACCCACGACCCACAGCACGGAAGGCAGAGCTACTACCGACTGAGCCATGACGCCTGAAAAAACTTTGGGGCTAGTTGGCGTAGTGTACAATGTCAACATCTACTTTAAAAAAAAAGCTAACTAAATTAACTAAGTAAAAAGATATTGTCAAAAGTAAAAGCAAAGATTTATAAAAAGCAAAAAATTGTCACAATGAATAAAATGTAAAAATACTGAATAAGGAATAAGGGCAAAATCTTATCTAAAACTAAAATTTTGATATAATATATTTAATTTTTATTTTGTTCTGGCACTGGAGCATTGTCCTTAAGATATGGGACAACTACATATGCAGTTCTACTAAATAAACGATTCTGATTTCAACAATCGAGTTTGTCTGTTTATCTGTTTGTTTGTTCGCGGATCATGCCTAAACTACTGGACCAATTTCAATGAAACTTATACCATTCCGAAGCCCTTTTTCCGGATTGAAACATAGGCTATATTTTATTGAAATGAAAGACGTGGATTCTTAGATACAGCTTGACCTCTCTAAGCCAAAAGCCGCCTTTGGCACGAGGTTCATCGTATGCTGGTTGATAGATATTTTGGTGGAAAGTTTCGCACGCGTACGAAGTCGCGGGTATCAGGTAGTAATGTAATATATTCTTTTAGGAACAGTCCAGAGGCTCGCAACTGGCTCGAATCGAACGTCCCTTGGGCCAACGACTTCGTGGCTCTAGTCTACCAGGAAAACAACACATACTGGAAGTTTACTGTTAACCAGTTTAACAAGACCACTACTTATATTAGTCACTTCTTGTTTGGGAAGGTATGTATTCCATAAGAATGGTTTTGAAGGTAGATCAGACAGTAATGACGAACAGGACGAGAACGAAGTCGCGGGCGGACGCTAGTAGCTTCTATGACTTGAAAATTCAGTGAATGAATAAAAACATTTTGTTGTACACCTTAAAATTAATAAACAAGGGGAAAATTACAAAATAAATAAAAATTATAAATGTACAATGGTAGATCTTAGGCTGCCTGTCCACCGAAGTCAAAAAGCTTTTATTCAATAAAATCTCACTGATCACTTTGAATCGTCATTACGTTTTGTATGACCGAAGCCAGCCTTATAGCTTAAAGAGCGATTTCTTCCAGACAACCTCAGTTTTGTGGTTTATGTGATTCAGTCTACCTCATCATCTTCCTACCCTGTCCCACGCTAAGTAGGGTCGGTACAACATGTCTTCGTCTTCCACTCTCCTCTATCAGCCGTCATCTCGGTGTTCACTCCTTTCTTACTCATATCTTCTTCATTCAGTCTACCTACTGCTGGGATTTACCTCTAGCAAGATGATTCAATTATGCGTTGCGGTAGTCGAACTAGGCAGACGTGTATTTGGTTGTCTTGTTAAAAAATAAATTGCGTGCTTTGCAAAACTAAGCACTAAACAGTGGTTAACAAACGTGAGTTTCCTGCAAGTTTGTAAATTCATTATATCACCTTCCACCACTGGAGGTACCCCGCGACCCCCCGCGAGTAACAAGAACGGGCTCTTATTTTTCTTCCCGCTCACCGCTGGCACTTGGCGTACGAAAACATTTGTTTCTAAAGAACGGCAGTTTGGTGTGTGGTGCAAGTCATGAATCCTATGCGTTCACCACCCGGCATAAGCAGCTCTCTAACGGATTTATCAACACCAAAAAGGGAGTTAGCAATGGAGCATCAAGCTGCTTTTATTAGAAAACGTAAGCAGCCAGAACTTGGATGTAATTGTGCGCAAGAACTACAAGATATACGGAGTGATATCGCATTATTACTACAAAGATTCACAGACACCCAAGAAACAACAATGAACTTTATGCGTGAAAATATGGCCGAAATGAAATCGCAGTTAAACGACATCAAGGTATCTAACGACAGCCTAAATAAGGAGCAAACAGCTATGAAGACTAAGATATCAGATCTCACAGAAATGGCGGCTGCCACTGAAAATAAAATTGTAAGCATCGAGTCAGAAATTAAAACATTAAAGAATAAAAACGTGATTGAAGGGACTTCTGCCCCCGGCTTTGATGAAAATATTATGCGTGAACTGCAAGAACGAGCAACCAGGGAGAAAAATGTGATCGTGGTTGGCATACCAGAATGTAAAACAATGGATTCTGATGAGGGTCGCACCTATGATTCAAGTGAGGTGTATAAACTTCTAAACAACATGATTCAAGACTGCCCAAAACCCAGTAGAGTATTTCGTCTTGGGAAACCCAATGCTGCAAAAGATCGCAATATTAAAGTTTGCTTTGAATCCTCGCATACAGCCAAATTACTACTCCGTAACAAGAATACACTACAGAGTGACATAAAACTTTATTCTGATCAAACCCCGGCTCAACAGAGTTACATGAAAGAACTGAAGAATGAATTAGAACGGAGAATAACGAATGGAGAAAGCGACATCACCATAAAGTATGTAAAGGGGGTGCCAAAAATTGTCTCAACCAGGGAATCAAAAAACTAAGCACTCCAAACCTCACCAGCAGCGCTGAAAACTCAAAAGTCGACAAACAAAAGAACTGTACTTACCAAGCACTTAATAATTATCAGAATATAATTACAAGTAAGTCAAGCCTCAATTTCTTCTATGCTAATATCAGAAGCATATGCAGGTCAGGTAAATTAGACGAACTTATGTGTATACTGAACTCTTTCAAAAAGTGCATACATGTTGTATTATTAACAGAAACTTGGATACGATCGGAGGACCAAGCTCGACTGTATCAGATACAAAATTACTCACACTACTACAATATTAGACCCGATATTATCGGAGGTGGCGTATCCATCTATATTCACAATGATCTGAAACATGAACTGACAATATCATCATTTATCGAAGGAAACAATTTCCTATCAATACACATTCATAAGTATGCACTTAACATCGGGGTTGTGTATAAACCTGGCCACTCAAACTTCAGCGACTTCCTATATAATTATGAAAACCAACTCTTACAAAAAAGTAGAACTATTGTTTTTGGAGACACAAATATAGATCTATTGACTTCTGATAGTACAACAAAGCGATACAACACCATGTTGTCTGAATCTGGATATAAGCTAATAAATAAAGTAGATCCAGAATACTGTACCCGTCAGACTGCAACCACAAAAACGATTATAGATCATGTTTCTACTAATCTAAAAGAAAACCAGTTCCATACGGCTATTATCGAATCTGCTTTGTCGGATCATAAAAATATATACATAGAAATGAAAAGACTAACACCTCCACCGAAACAGAAAATAGAGTATGAGGCTATAGATTTCATAAAGCTATATAAAACGGTAGAATCATCGAGTTTTGAGAATAATACCCATGACTACGCTTCCTTGGATGAACATATCAAGAAAGCGATAGCAGCAACCAAAACAAAGAAGTACAAAATATTAAATCAACCGCAAAAAGAATGGATTAACCGAAAGATAATAACAGATATTAGCGAAAGGAACATGCTATGGAGCAACTTGAAACAAGATCCTGAAAATAAATCACTAGAATTAGAATTTAAAACCAAAAGAGACAATCTTGCACAAATGATCAAAAACACAAAGGAAAAATACTTTTACGAAGAATTCACGAAATGTACAAAAAAGCCCAAAAAAATGTGGAGGTTAATAAATAATCTTTCTAATAACAAAATTGTCACTAGCTGTGCTCCCCCAAACCTTAAGTCTGAAAATGGTGATTTAGCTACTGATCCCACGGAGATATGCGAAATTTTTAACAGCTTTTTCGCAAACATAGGTACACAACTGGCTAACAAGATACCATCAAAATTTCATGATAATGACACATACACGCTACCTTACTTAAACCAAGACACTGAGTACCATGAGCTATCCCAATTTTCTAAGTGTACTGTAGATGAGGTTTCTAAAATTATAGAAGACTTAAATTCTAATACAAGCACAGGGATTGATGGTATTAGTACCAAAGCTCTAAAATGTGTTAAAAATATTATAATACAAAACCTAACTGACTGCCTAAATAAACTTTTAGCAGAGGGTGTTTTTCCAGATAACCTGAAAATTGCCAAAGTTACCCCTATACACAAGGCAGGTACGAAATCAGACCCTGGGAACTATAGACCAGTTTCAGTTTTGCCAATACTATCTAAAGTACTAGAAAAAATTATATACAAAAGACTAAACGACTATCTAACCGAAATTAAATTTATATATGCCCAGCAATACGGCTTTCGACCAAAATCCAACACCCTTGGCGCAACCATTGACCTGATAACGACTCTAAAAACGAAAATCGACCAAAAGCATGTAGCATTAGGAGTCTTTATAGACCTAAAAAAGGCCTTTGACACAGTTAGCCACTCCCTGCTACTAAAAAAGCTACAATATATTGGTATAACTGGCAGTGCATACAAAATCCTAAATTCATACTTAAATAATCGGCTACAGATTGTAAAAATTGGTACCTATCTAAGTAGTCCCCAGCCCCTAACATGTGGAGTACCACAAGGCTCAATTCTTGGACCCTTGTTGTTCCTAGTGTACGTAAATAACATCCACCAAGCAGGATTGAAGGGTCACCTTGCTCTTTATGCAGACGACACAAGTTTATTTTACTTCGGTCATGATATTAATGAAACTGTTAAGCAAGCTCAAGACGATTTAAATATCCTGGAACGATGGTTCCAATACAACCTTTTAACAGTTAATACGTCTAAAACCTCATACATCATATTCAGTGCCAAAAATAAAAAAATACCCGATTACCCTAGTTTGAGTATAAACGGGGTAGTGTTAGAACGAGCTTACCATGAAAAATACCTTGGGTTAACACTCGACAGCAATCTAACATGGAAGGAACATCTACAAAATATAACAAATAAACTTTCCTCACTTGTAGGCGCACTGCACAAAATTGTACGATGTATCCCCAAAAACGCCCGACCTCTCATTTACAACGCTCTGGTGAAGCCACATTTGCTTTATTTAATTGAAATATGGGGTAATGCACCTAAAACTAACTTAAAACCGATCCAAATTTTACAAAACAAAATAATTAAAATATTACATAATTACGATTTTCTAACTGCATCAAAAATTATTTACAAAAATACAAAACTCTTAAATATTAAACAACTTTACACATATAACACATGCATACTTATATACAAAATAACTCATAAACTTATACACTCACACATTACATTCACAAAAAAAAGCGAAATAAGCAAATACACATCACGTAGATCAGGCCACCTTGTGCTGCCTAGCATAAGAACAAATAACTATGGAAAAAGTAACTTATCATTTGTAGGAGCACAGCTGTACAACAAACTTCCGAAAAATGTAAAAGAAGCAACTTCGCTTAACGTTTTCAAAAAAAGATTATTTCAACAAATCTACTTGGATGAGACTTTTCATTAATGTTGTTTTTTTTTACTTGGACCACCACCCTTGGAATGTGGCGAAGTCGCTTCTTGTCTTTGGCAGCTTAGGCTCGTATTCTGATAATTAAATCGTCACTCAACCATGGATTTGAGCTTACTTTTGCGCAGAGTTTTTCATACAAAACAAGTCTGGTCAGTGCTTGAGTAGTGAATATGAATACGAAGCCATATATACTTAGTTAAGTCTACCCGCAACGCATTATAAAACTTATTGAATATTTTCTCATGTAAGTGACTAATGTCTTAGTGAGAATAAAGATCTTTAAACCGAATTAGATCCATGATATTAATATCTAGTTCCGCGATTTTATTTCAGGAGGGAGTATCACCGCTCGATTTCCAACAGCAATCTGAGCAGAATCTTGACGCTGACGCGGCTAAGGCGTTCGCTAAGAAGGATTACCAATGTAAGTTATTTAATGCGTAAAATGATCTCCAAACTTACAGTACTGTCGGCGGATTTTGGCAATCGTTACGTTAGCAGCAAAGGGTCTGGGGCAAATTGAATGCGGCCCAGGTCCTACATTTTTTTATACTTGCAATGATGGAACTTTGTTTGTTACAATACACTTACAATGCAGTTTTTATAAGTATTAACCAATTCGATTTTTTCATATAAATTAACCTCATATCAACAAATAAAAATCTCTCATCTCTCTCTCTCTTTATCTTTCTCTCTCTCCCCCCTCTCGCTCTCACACAGCCAATATTTCGTAGCATGTTCATACTTAGTAAACTAATATTAGATTGTGTGTGCTTATAACAGTGCCGCCGCCGTCGTTTGAACCATTATTTGTCGAGGAGAAGAAAATTGAAACACCAGATGTGGAAGCTCCAGGTAACACATTAATAACATATTATTAAATATTATTCTCTGTAATGTCGCACGCCAACCTCCTCATTACACCACCACGTTTGGGTTGGCTGGCAGACAATGCTTTCAGCATTAAGTCCACCCTTTGTAACAAATTTATAATATTGTGCAATAAAGTATTAAATAAATAAATAAAATAACATAAATATCATAAAGTAAAATTATTGTGAACTATGTGAGGGTATTTAAAAAAAATCTCTTTAGGTAATTTTTACACTTTGAGTTACATTATGGGAGTTTTAGTAAAAATCCCAAATTTTTTGGAAAATATAATATAGTCTATGTATTTTTTGAACACATGAGACTTAACATCTTTATGCAATGCATCACTGAACACATCCTCAGCGGATATGCTCAGTGAGGCAAGGCAATGTATCGTTATAGGAAGTTGTTACCACTTAACATTTGGTAGACCATCGCCTTGTTCCATTTAATTGTACACAAAAAAATTTAATGCAAAAAATTCCATTTTAAATAATTTAATTTATATTTTTTTCTTATTTTTAGCGACACTAATTCAAACTGAAAAATGCGAACCGGCAGCACCTCCTCCCGTCAAAATAACAAAGGACATGGTTGAACTAGAACACGATATGCACGAAAACACTAAACTAGCTATCGATAACTACAAGAAAGCTACTAAATTCGCAACTGAATACAACAAGGCACTTTTCAAGGTAAATATTACTCTCTTAATGCACTCCCCAGTTAGTTTCTTAGTGCAGTTTCTTAGTTTCTTAGTGGTATAGGTGCTGGGCAAGCCTACTCCATCTAAACATTGTCCCAGGCACTACAGTGTCCCGTTAAGTGTAGGCATAGGTTGCCTCCTGACGCTGTATAAATCATCTTCAATAGATGTAAAGGCCTATTATAGTGCACCCCTACACTTATTATATGGGTACTACCCTCCAAATTTCATACCTCTAGGACTTATACTTTAGGCTGTGCGTTGATTGTCAGTCAGCTTCAAAAGAGTTTTATAGGCGTCATGGCTCAGTCGGTAGTAGCTCTGCCTTCCGTGCTGTGGGTCGTGGGTTCGATCCCTACTGAGAACAAACATTTGTGTGTTGTAAACATAGATGTTTGTTCTGTGTCTGGGTGTTTCTATGTATTATAAGTATGTATTTACAAAAAAAAAAGTATGTATGTATTCTATCAGCCATCTAGTTTCCATCGTACAAGCTTTGCTTAGTTTGGGACTAGAAGGCGTTGTTTTAAGTGTCCGTGAATATTTATTTATTTATTTTATTTATATATTTAGATTAAATTGTTTTCTACAGGTAATAGAATCATCAATCGGCGACCTCGATAAGAAACATTTCACGGCACTACAAGGCGCTCAGAACGAAAGAAACACCACTATCAAGAAGGCGAAGGACGCTTTTGCCAAAGCTAGTTGCGCTATCGGTATGTTTTACAATATCTTGCAATCTAGCCGACACGAGCCGAGCTTGAGGCGGGATGACGAGATTATTGTTTTCCCGTGAGTGAAGAGTACAGAAAGAAATGGCGTAATAAAGAGGATATACTCAGCAGTGGGTGCAAACGGGCTGAAATGATGATGATGATGAAGACTACAGAACGCAACGTTTTTATCTGTTATAATGGTTGTTACCTAATCACAATTAATTAAAGGATGTAACTGATGAAATACTTCTAGGTTTCTTGACAAAACAAAAACCCAACAAATATAGTGTGTTGTTTCTGAGATAAATAACAAAATGTATATTAAAAAAAAACACTAATTCTGTTTTTAAAACACGTAATAAAGATCGGGAGTAGGTATACTTTTCCTAAATATTAAGATGGTGACTTTCAAAAATGTTGACATAAATACTGAACGATATTGAACTACAAAATTGTATAATATTGTGTATTCATTATCTTGAGGAAACCGACTATGACTAAAAAAACCGTTATGTCAAAATGAATAACGGTTGTTTTGCTTTTCTGGTGTTAATTAATTAAGAGCAGTGTTTTAGTTTAGACCCTGTTTAAAGAAAATAACAAGTTAAAATAAATAAATGTGATATTTCAGAGACTCTAGATCGTATGATAAAGGCAGGCGTACAAGCGCCGCCGGAAAGCATAGCGGCCACTCTGCGGTACATCAAGCAGTTCCGAGCTGATCTTAGCACAGCCGAGAAAGCATACAGAGAAGAAAATGAAAAGTCTGTTCTGAGCGACAAGTATTGGAACAAGGTAAATCTTGTTTTTTTTTATACTAGACAGACATAGACAGACATTTATTTGCTTATAAAGTAACACACAAAATACACCTACAGAACTAAACTAACAACACTACAAAGAAACAAAAATTACACAGAAAGAAAAATGAGATGAGTGGATTGAGTAGGTAGCTAGGTAAGCTGGCAAGTGTTTGTGTACTACTAAGTAGGCAAACAAACGTACGGCCCGCCTGATGGGACGCGGTTGGTTTCATGGATTTCTCATAGTCTACTAAAGACTGGGACACAAAGCAATATGAAGTACCTACTTTATGTAAGGTGCCTTCTGGTAAGATCGGCGTAGTAGTAAGTCCGGGTAAACTACGTAACTAAGCAATTCGGCGATATTTTGAAATGATGGCAACATCGCCTTACGCGCCATTTTGCTATGCCCCTGTATAGCAAGATGGCGCGTAAGGCGATGTTGCCATCATTTAAAAATATCGCCGAATTGATTAGTATCCAGACTTACTACTTCGCCGATCTTACCAGAAGGCACTATATGCCTTTGAGTAGAAAAGTTACGCATTTTGTATTCATTTTGTGTTCTAAGTCAACGATATATTTATGTTATTTTAAGAGTTTTAGGAAAACTAACAGCTAGATAGTTTAGTTACACAGTAAAATGATAAACATAACATAGCGTTCTATAAAAGAATCAGCGGCTAACGCCTGAACACTAAAACGTCACTCATTTAAGCACCATTTAAAATTTTCCCCTCGTTTTTTTTAAAAGATGGTAGTAATGTGGCCAGATTCGATCGCCGCATCAAAATAATAGTACAAGCTTTGCATAGTTTTTTGGTCATCGTCGCCTAGAAACTCCCGACAACACAGACCATTTTCTGTGTGCTTATGTATGTCCATTATTATCACAGGATAATAATGAATTAATATTAATTGATTAAAAAATCTAATACTACTACTAATACTCGAGTAGAGACCACGTTTAAGCAAGCGTAGTGTAGGACACCCTCCGACTAGGTGGGGTGACGATCTGAGACATGTAGCTGGCAAAAACTGGATGAGAAGAGCCGAAGACCGGGCTCAGTGGCGCGTCTTGGGAGAGACCTACGTCCAGCAGTGGACCGATATAGGTTGATGATGATGATGATGATGATTAAAACATCAATGTTTTTGAACAGGTTGAAGCTGCACGCGCCATGTATAGAGACGAACTGCAAGCTCTGTTCCCCGGGATCGACCTTTGCGCTCGCAAACTCGAAATGAGAGGAGACACCGATTTGTTACTTATTTACACCCTGAAGCAGGTATGTGTGTTAGCAAGACAAAAAATAAGCAAGCAAGCTCGTATGAGTTAGGGGCTAACTCTGGTGACGGATTTTTTAGGCCGCCTTAAGGCCTCCGTCGTGGCTTAACGACTGATAGAGCCAGGACAGTTTAACGTGCCCTCCGAAGCACGGAAGCGCTCCAATGTAAATGCCACTAACAGCATCCAAATAGTGACCACGCAGAACGTCGTTTAACTTAGATAATCAGTTAAGTTAGTCAATTAAGCAAACTGCGCCACGAGCGCTTCTGAGGCAAAAAATATCAGTTATATTTGAACAAACATTTGTGATGTGAACAACATAGATGTTTGTTCTGTGTCTGGGTGTTTCTATGTATTATAAGTATGTATTTACAAAAAAAATGTATGTATGTATTCTATCAGCCATCTAGTTTCCATCGTACAAGCTTTGCTTAGTTTGGGACTAGAAGGCGTTGTGTTAAATGTCCGTGAATATTTATTTATTTTTATATGAAAGTGAGTAGAAAAATGAAAAATTTCCTATATTCTTTTTTATGTTTTTGATATGGATCAAAAAGATAATAGTTATTTGTTATACAAGAGTGCAAAGTTGCTTTTTAACCGCGTGTTCAATTTTGATGACCGAGCGATCGAAGGATTCTAAAATTGAATCACGAGCGCAGCGAGTGATTCAAAATTAGAATCCTGAGCGTTAGCGAGGGAATCAAAAGAGCACGAGGTGAAAAATCTTTGCACTCGAGTGCAACACGTAACTTTTCATTCCACCTCAGCGAGGAAATGACTAAATGCAAAAAAAGCAAATTGAAAAAAGAACACCAAGAAGGTTCCGAGTCTGAGTTTTTAACAAATTAAAAAAAAGTTGTATGATATATTCGGCACCATAGAGGTAGCAGTAAATAGGTTCAATGTTTTTTTTAATTCACAAACTTAGTGCACACGATGTTCTAAATTCAATTTACTTTATCCTCTAGAGAATAAAAACGGCTTTTCCACTCAGATATTGAAGATTAAAAATACTCTTTCCGAGATGGTGGGATGAAAAAACTATTGTATTCTATCCCAGGATGATAGAATAGTTTTTATTACCAAGACAGAACACAGCTTATTGAGTTGATAAACTGGGCAAAAAGCCTGTACATTGTGTCTCAGGAATACGAATTACCAGTTTTTTTTTTTAGTTAGAAAGAAAGAAAGAAAGAAAGAAAAAATATTTATTTTGTTATTTGTTAGCGTACCTGTACTAATAAATAATACTTATACCAGCCACGACGCTGGCTAATTAGTAATTTTACATTGACATACATTTTTAGCATAATATAAACTAATCTAAGAATGTGTCCATTGGCACTATTCTTATTGTCTCTAATTACTTAAGGCGAAGACACTTTGTTGTTGTGTTCTTATTAGGTGGCACTAGTTTGCACTCACACTACATATATAACATACATGTAGTGTGAGTGTAAACTAGATATATTACATACACTAGCCGTCGCCCGCGGCGTTGCTCGCGTTCTAGACCCTTTAGGGTGCGACTTTTCAAAATTCCTTTCTTAGTGCGCCCCTACACTATATAAGGATACTACCCTCCAAATTTCATACCTCTAGGACTTATGGTTTAGGCTGTGATTTGATTCTCTGTCAGCTTCAAAAGAGTTTTATATACATTGATATATACATAGTATTATGTGGTTAATATATTGTACGCCCGGAATGGGTAGGCTGTTGAAACTATTATATGTTAAGATCTCCTGTACACAGTTCTACAATAAATGTTTCTTATTTCTTATTTCTTATATCACTGTTTGGTTCACATTACACTAGCTCAAAAGGTTTTTGCCTTTAGAGCCTTCTTACAATGTTTGTGTTGTCGAGGAGCTGGATAGCCTCGACGTTGACGTGGTGGTGAAGTCTTTGTTCATGACCTTCTGCGTGTTTTTGTATTTCTCTAACAACGAACCATTACCATAGATGAGTTTATAAATAAATAAATAAATATTCACGGACACTTAACACAACGCCTTCTAGTCCCAAACTAAGCAAAGCTTGTACGATGGAAACTAGATGGCTGATAGAATACTTTTTTTTTTTTTTTTTTTTTTTTGAACAATTACTATTAGGTGAGTGATGTGTTCAATTAAGATTTGTTTTTCAGATCCAATATCTTCAAAATGAAATAGCCGAGTTGCAAACTGTCAGGGAACTAAAAATCAACAGAGCGATTGAATGTAAGCATTTTTTACTACTTCTGTTGAATTTGAGTTACACTACGCGTTAAATATAACTCTACTGCAAAGCGTTTCATCGTTTCCATGCAGTGTATATAGATATTTTTCTTTTGTCTTCACTGAACAAACAAGTTTGCTGGAAGAGAACTCTTTGTAGGGTTAAACTCGCCTATGTGTACATGTTTTATGTTTAAGTTTTAATTTAAGTTTCACAGTGTACGATAAAGAATACAAATCTTTTTGAAACTCATTGGGACGAACGGGAATGAATGTTCTACTAAGGCCATGCTTCAAGTATTCCTAAAACCTTATTCAAAATCTTAATTTGAATTTCAGGTCACGACGAGAAAGGTATAATTGAAGCAAAAGTAGATGACATGATCAAAAACGAGAGACTCGCTAAAGAAAAAGAATATCAAAAGAAGGTACATAATACTATGTTCATCATCATCATCATAGGCAGTGTAGTAACCCACTACTGGGCATAGGCTTCCTCTCTCAAACTCAACACTATGTTAAAAGTAAAAAAGTCTTCATGCTTTAGTAAGCAAGCTCGTACGAGTTAGTAGCCAACTCTGGTGACGGATATTCTAGGACACCTTGAGGCCTCCGTCGTGGCTTAACGACTGCTAGAGCCCAGTCAGTTTAACGTGCCCTCCGAAGCACGGAAGCGCTCAGATGTAAATGCCACTAACGGTCACCCATTCAAATAGTGACCGCGCAGAACGTCGCTTAACTTAGATAACTTAACTTAGATATAGGTGAAGATTGACTAAGCAAGCCTAGCCACGAGCGCTTTCACAAGATTCACATTAAATTATCGTCTAAATAGGGGGTTGTAATGTGGATCCCATTCTGGTAATCCCTTAGAATCTAGGCTCTAATCTAGGGACCTAGAATATCTTTAAGACTATTTGTTTGTTTCTTGTAGGTATCCTTTATGTTTGCTATATTTTCCATTTCCGTTCTGTATTTTCTATCATTTCAAACCATAAAATAATAGCAGCTAAGTTAATTTCGGTTTAATCTTGTAGTAATTTTACAGGCACTAGAAATACAAGCACAGGCTAACAACTTATTGAAGGAACAGCTGAAGAAACAATTCGAAATCCAACAAGAGATTTTACAGGATCGCTTGGCTAGGAAGGAAAAAGAGGTAATATTAGAACCCGGTAATGCATAAAAATATTATTACTATTAATATGAAACAACAATATAGAATACAATAATATGGATACATATTATGTAGTTCCTTTTGCCCGCGGCTTCGTTCATCCGGATAAACAGTTGCTTGATTGCTATTTATTATTACAAGTTTGATTGAAATCGGTCGCACCATTACACCGAGATTTACTCACAAACATACAATCATCGAAATGTCGAAACATCTGAGGATGAATTACACGACGAAATCGAAATGGTTCAAGGAAATAAAAAGTGATAAGTTAAAATACCAATAATAAGAACTCGTGTGGAACTTTAAAAAAAACCATTTATAATTTGTAAGAATTGTAATGGAGAAAATGAGGAGCAACAGGTTAGCGTGGTATGGGCATGTCATGCTGAGGGAAGAGAGTCATGTAACGAGGAGAGTGCTAAGTATGAATGTGGATGGATATAGAGGAAGAGGTAGGCCCAAGAAAAGATGGATGGATTGTGTAAGAGATGATATGCACAGGAGAGGAGTGAACACTGAGATGACGGATGATAGGGGAGAATGGAAGAAAAGGACATGTTGTGCCGACCCCACCTAGTGGGATAAGGGCAGGAAGAAGAAGAAGAATTTGTAAGAATTCTACTTTCATTTAAAGTATCTCATTTGAAATTTTCGTGATCGCTTCATTCTAATGTTGCGTTCACACTATGCCGCAGTTGGCAGGGAAGTGGGCACGAGCATAGTGTAAACACAATAATGCCTCTGTCCCGGCTCCCGGCCCAAGTTCATGACCTAGCTCCCTAATGAGAATAAAGGTGATGTTGCTGTGGCAATAACTCCGCGGTTATTATGCCGGCAGCGGCATGGGCATAGTGTGAATCGGTATAATATTAGTAATCGTAACCTCTTACGAAGTTTAAAATGTAATTTTTAGGTTATGGGAAGATTCAGTAGATCCGTGTCGGAGCAAGTGGAAAAAGAACGAGTGCAATTCAAGAAAGAATTAGCTGCTATGGCGGGCAAACTAAAGGCTATCGAGCAGACACTCAAACGTAAGTAGCGGATTTGAACTTGTGATCATTTGGATCGAAAGCATTTAAACTAAAAAATAAAATAAAAATACCACTAGCTTACTTAAACGCGCGTCGGATAGAGCGAAGTGGAAAGAAAACACGAGGAAAGCAGACCCCAACATCAGATGAGAATAATAAGTGCTTAGGAGGGAGAGAGAGAGACTTGCTTGATTATTAAATCTTTTTATTAATCACCTTTGGATTAAATCACTAGCTTCCACCCGCGGTTTTGTCCGCGTCCCGTTTGATCCTGTTGATTTTCCGGGATAAAAAGTAGCTTATGCGTTAATCCATATTACGAACTATGTATATTCCAAGATTCATCCAAATCGAACCATCAGTTGCAGCTTGATTGAAACATAAACCACCAAACATCTAAACTTTGTCATTTATAATATTACCAGCCGTCGCCCGCGGCGTTGCTCGCGTTCTACCCTTTAGAGTGTGACGTTTCAAAATTCCTTTCTTAGTGCACCCCTACACTAAGGACCTCCAAATTTCATACCTCTAGGACTTATGGTTTAGGCTGTGCGTTGATTCACTGTTAACTTCAAAAGAGTTTTATATATATTGATTGATGATGATTGGTGATCATCATCAATCCTAGTCCTAGAGGTATGAAATTTGGAGGTCCTTATATAGTGTAGGGGTGCACTAAGAAAGGAATTTTGAAACGTCACACTCTAAAGGGTAGAACGCGAGCAACGCCGCGGGCGAAGGCTAGTTGGGATATATGAGCATCCCATAATCAATAAAACATTTGATTATGGGTAATCTTACTTTAACAGTGTGTTTGCGTGGACTCCCAGTTGACCGATGTTATTTCCAGAGCGAGCGAAGGCAGAGGCTGAAGCCAGACGTTCACAATCTCTCTGGGCGGCGGCGGAAGCATTGTTAGCTGCGACGCGACGTGCTACTTGTGAAGCTAATATTGATAACGAAATCAAGGCGCTGGAGAAAGCTGGTCAGTTAAACAACTAGCTGATACCCGCGACTATGTACGCGTGCGATACTTTCCACCAAAATATCTGTCAACCAGCATACGATGAACCACGTAGCAAATGGCTGCTTTAGGTTTAGAGAGTTCAAGCTGTATCAAAGAATCCACGTCTTTGATTTCAATAAAATATAACCTATGTTTCAATCCGGAAAAAGGACTTTCGAATGGTATAAGTTTCATTGAAATTGGTCCAGTTAGTTTAGGCGTGATCCGCGAACAAACAAACAGACAAACTCGATTTTTGGAATCAGAATCGTTTATTTAGTAGATCTCTAAGGTGCGACTTTTCAAAATTCCTTTCTTAGTGCACCCCTACACTATATAAGGATACTACCCTCCAAATTTCATACCTCTAGGACTTATAGTTTAGGCTGTGCGTTGATTCTAAGTCAGCTTCAAAAGAGTTTTTATATTTAGAACAAGAAGTAGATTTCCATCAATGTCATCATTTTAATTACAGGTAAAGATGATAAACTGGTCCAAACAGTATTGAAAGGCATTCCTCAAGAGGTTCGCGAGAAGGGAATCGCAACTGAGAAAAGTCTTCGGGATAGGTTCGAAAAGGTAAGTCTTCTTTGTTGTTTGTATTAGGTCCTTAAATTAAAACTCAATGCACAACCCATTTTCTAAAAAGGGGAAGGCCATGGAGCCTGTATGCAAACGGCCACTGACTACAGCCACCGGTGGCCTACGACACTATAGTTTCACGTGGTGCAGCGTAGTAGTCACTAAATATTACCGTACACAATAGTATATTATGCAACTAGTGAATAAAAGACGGATTTATAGCGAGGGCCATAAATGAATCACGAGCAAGTGAAGGGTTCTAACGACTTAATCACGACCGTGGGGAGTGATAAGTGTTAAAATCCTGAACGACGTGAATGGTTCATGGCCCTCGGTATAAATCCGTTTTATTCAAGAGTTGCATACTATACTTTATACCATGAATGCTATACAACCTCCTTGCGCAAAAACAATAATTAGATGGAGGTCAAATATAATAGTGTGTTCTAAATTCAAACACCAAAACAGTGAGTAAAAGGGCTTTTTATTCACTATTTTTAATTTCAGTTGGAGAAAACGGCAGCTAAGGTCGCTCTAGTCGGCCGTGAAGGTGCAACCCTACCAATCTACTTCCTATCATGGCTGCAGTCTAAAATACTATTTTCCAAAGTAAGACCTATTAACTATCAAAACAATTTTTTTACAAATTACTAGCCGATACCCGCGAACTTCGTACGCGTGCGAAAGTTTCCACCAAAATATCTGTCAACCAGCATACGATGAACCTCGTGCCAAAGGCGGCTTTTGGTTTGTAGAGGTCAAGCTGTATCTTAGAATCCACGTCTTTCATTTCAATAAAATATAGCCTATGTTTCAATCCGGAAAAAGGGCCTCTGAATGGTATAAGTTTCATTGAAATTGGCCCAGTAGTTTAGGCGTGATCCGCGAACAAACAAACAGACAAACTCGATTTTCGGAATCAGAATCGTTTATTTAGTAGATCTGCATATTTAGTTTATCCATATCTTTAATTTTAGTTTTTGGCTTTTTTACAGTTTTATAATAGTATAGATAAATAGATAGACAAACGTTTGACCACAATCTCACCTGATGTTAGCGATTATGCGGTCGACGGAGTAGCACATTTGCCTAAAAGAAAACTATTCAATCTCCTATTCACTTCACTATAATAAATACTCGTTTAAAAAAATACTAGTAACCTTAAAAACATTTCTCAGTCTGCTGTCTGTGTTTAAGTTTTCAGATTTCCCAAAATAACAATTTTGAGCCTTCTCTATGCATCAACTTCCTGCGAATATAAGTATCTTTGTTCGTCGGCCATTCGATAATCTTAATGCCATAGCGGTTCTTAGGCTGAAATACTTAAACGTCATTCAAATTGTTGTTGAGCACCACTTAAAATTGCTCTGCCTCTGTTTGGCATTACTCATTTGTAAGAGATGGCAATAATTTAAGCATGACTTAAATTGAGTGGCGTTTGAGTATTCGACCATAAGTTCTGTTTATTATGCCAGCTAATACAACTTCAAAACTGTATTTTTTCTAATTCCAGTTCGCCGAAATACCTAAAGATGAACTGGATAATTTACCCACAGACTTCTCTCAGTTAGATACATTTGATATTATTCAAAGAGCGAGGTATGTACACACTTTCTTCTAACTGAAAACTAGTTTCTTAGAAGTTTAATCCTAGGGGTGATGTTATCTTTGACAGGCGTCGGTCGGAATACTGAAACGTCACTCAAATTTGAGTTAAAATTGCTCTGCCTCTGTTTAACATTACTCATTTGTAAGAGATTGCAATAATTTAAGCGTGAACTTAATTTGAGTGGCGTTTGAGTATTCGACCAGTCATAGCTCAGTCGGTAATAGCTCTGGCTTCCGTGCTGTGGGTCGTGGGTTCGATCCCCACTGTGAACAAACATTTGTGTGTGGCAAACATAGGTGTTTGTTCTATATCTGGCTTAACGGTGAAGGAAAACATCGTGAGGAAACCCTTGGTTTAGTCAGCTCCGCGCGTATTGACGATATTTTTCCTGTGGATATGGCTGACTAGGCTGAGAAGATGGTATAGGTGCTACAAGCCTACTCCATCTAAACATTGTCCCAAGCACTACAGTGTCCCGTTAAGTGTAGGCATAGGTTGCCTCCTGACGCTGTATAGATGTAAAGGCTGTCTTTATAGATGTTTTTATCTATCTAGGTATCACATGGAACACGGTGACCTACCCTCAGCCCTACGGTACGTGAACCTGCTTCAAGGCGGAGCCCGAGCGGCCGCTAAGCCGTGGCTCGACGCGGCCAAACGACATCTTGAAGTGAAGCAAGCGGCCGAAGCCGTGATGGCGCATGCGTCTGTATCTGGCCTCTTGTACTTGTAACTCGCTGATGGTAGAGTATTCTATTGGTTTTTTAATGAGCGCGAATTTTAATCGGTTCAGAAATTGAATTTTATGACGGTTCGTGGTTCATTGGTTATGAACACTTGCTTTGTCAAAATTGAAAATGTATAAATATTGAAAAGTCTGTGATGGAAAAAGTGGATAGAATAACAATAGCCCTTGCATCTAATTCTTACTTTGAGTATTTTATTGTTTTTTTTTTTAAATGGTCTTGATTATCTAGTTCGTAGTTTTAGAACTGGGTTCGAACCGGTTCGTGAACCATTTGATAAAAAGAGGAGACTCGTCAAAATTCAAATGTATAAATAGAATACAAGTTTTAGGCGGTTCATATATTGGTTCGTGGTTCATGAATTAGTTCGGTAAACCGTTGTGTTGTGAAAATAAAGAGATTGGTCGAAATTGAAGACTTAGTTGAAAATTCAAGTGTATACATACATACTTATTGAAGCTAAATAATCGAAGTTATTATATAGAGAGCACTGCTATGTAGCTTTTGGAGGTCTCGGTACTTAGTGGTCTAAAATCTCACTTTAATTCATAATTAGGTGCACACTTTATTGAACAGATTAATTGATCATTATTTATTTAATGCAGGCAAGGCATTAATCATGGTCACAGACGAACTATCATTTCGTTTGTACATTTGTGGTTCACAAAGTTCGTGAACCTAATTATGATATGGAAAAAAAATTGCAATTATTTATGAATACGATCAACGATGTTTGGGAAATTCATTGGCATCGAAATGAAGAGTTTTACCCGAATTAAAGACATGTCAATATAGTAGCAAAAATATGGACATATACAAAGTAAAATTATCTAAGCTATCCAGCCGTTATAAGATGCAACTTACCTATAAAAATAACTAAAAATAGAAAATCAATGCATCTACGATCTAGGCTAGGGGCTCTAGACCTGAAAAAGCTTCGAGTCTACCCAAAGATGGGTCACGGTTTGTCAGAGAATAGCCTCAAGACAACTAAAACTACTCAAAGCATAATTTCGAGGCCGAGTCAAGGTGGTTCTTCGAGGTTGCACTAAAAATATGGTGTTCTACATATAAAGCTCCACACGGCGTCGCTAAAATCGGTGAATGAATACGTCAGACCACTTCACTCGCATATTAATTTTTTGGAGATATCACAAAATATAGTTATGCAAAATTATAAAGTTAAAGTTTTCCAAAAATACTTTCACCAATGTGACCAATTATCAGATTAAAATCTTTGCCGAACTGAGCATGAGGCCTGTGATAATTGGTCAGAGATAAACCATTTTTAATTCTTCTAAAAATTATTTTCGATGAGAGTAATGGAACAAGCAGATGGCCCGGCTTACCTCTGCAAAAGCATTGACTCACTGAGCATGTCCACTAGTAATTCAATGATCTTTTGGTACAGATTGTATTATTACACTAGCTGTCGCCCGCGGCTTTGCTCGCGTGGTATCAGCATGCGCATTATTTGGTTAAAATCTTTAATCCTAATTTTAGACACTTTACGGTGCGACTTTTCAAAATTCCTTTCTTAGTGCACCCCTACACTATATAAGGATACTACCCTCCAAATTTCATACCTCTAGGACTTATAGCTTAGGCTGTGCGTTGATTGTCAGCCAGCTTCAAAAGAGTTTTATATATTTAGATACGTTTTTATTCTATGCCATATTTCTTAAAACGCTGGAAAATGCTGAAAAGTTCTATTCTATTCTAGAATATGATCTTTTTTCAAAGAATTTTCTTTACTCGATCATGGTTTTTCAGTAAGTTTTATTATTTTTCTATGATAAAATTCTGCTATTTGTCATTTCACAACGTTTTTTTTTATTTGTAATTTCACATTTTTATAAGATGCCGGTTAAATATGAACCTTATGCGTAAGAAATTTCGGTTCACGTTAATTTTAGTATATATTTAGTAAATTATTTTTATTTAGTGTTTATATTGCGAGTACGCCGTTGGTACTTTATTTATTAGTGTGCAGTTATCAAAATAGAAAAAAAAACTGTTATTTATAATATAATAAGTTTCGTTTGGATGATCAATCTAATACTGCCAATTTTTATATACATTCTTGACAATATCACTGATTTATATATTCAAAAACTATTGAACTGTGAGTATAATTGTTCGTGCAAACGACGCCTTATTTCATATTTGAAAATCACTGGACGCACTGTATTAAAATTGCTTATCGTTATAATAATTATATTCGCATTTAAAAACAAATCAAAGTACCGACAAAAATAGTAAAATTGTTCAACTACCGTATTCACAAACAATTTCTAATATCACGCAAGTACCTAAACGTTATTTATCGTTACTGAAATAGCTGTGTCATGTCAGATTGACAGACAAGCGAAGCTTATGTGTTGTTTGTGAATATGGATGTAAATAGTGCTAGAGTCAATGACGCATAATGCAAGGTCTAGTTATAACTTGTAAATAAAAATATTGTAATGTAATAAATTAAAAGAATGGTTTAATTTCCATGTTTATGTTTCATTTTATAAATATTAGTACTTAGAACTTCTAATTCTCTCTGCATTACAAGACCTCAATTTTTTTAAATTTTTTTAAGAGTCGCAGGAATGATCATACAATAATTAGCTCACACACTTAAAAAATTATGCACTCGTACTAGTTAGGTTAGGAAACACTAAACTAAAGAAAAGAAATACATACCTACCTATAGGATAAAAAATAAAAATGGGCGGTCTTATAGCTTCTACATTATGCACATGTAGTTAGAAAATAAATAAGTTTAGGTACCATCAATTCAAACAGTATAAAACACAACTCAATTGAAACACTAGAGAAACCTTGTCCAATTAAGGTGTTTATAAAAATCGAATCGCGCTTAGGGTCGTTTGGAAGAGATTTCTTTTACCGTTAAAACCAATTAAAAGTAGTTCCATGGTTAAAACCATGTTGTGTATGCGGCCAGTGTAACAGTTTCCATAGAGAATCAAACACCCTCTCTCAAGATACTCAAGAAGAAACAAGAAACTCTTTCGACATAAGTTAATGGCAGTTTCATGGCAGATGATGGCAGAAGTCAAATAAAACATGCAGTAGAAAAAATATTGTGGACAAAACTATCACAAAAACAATGTTCAGGATAACGACGAACATTATTAACGCTAGATATCTACTGGTAAGTCCTTTTATTTAAATTTAGGCATTTTTTGGCAAAAATTTTAATTTAAATAGGACCCTACAGAAAGCTCCACGACGATTGAATCTTGGATAAGAAGAAGTCATCTTAGGGGGTTTGAAAAGTAGCCTATGTACCAGGTTCCGAACGATATACATTCCAAGTTTCATCCAAATTGGTTTAGTTTTGACGTGGTTGAAACAAATATCTAACACTAGCTTCCGCCTGCGACTTCGCTCGCGTCCTGTTGGATCCCGTCGATTTTGCGGGATAAAATGTAGCCTAAGTGCTAATCTATGTCACAGACAATACATATTCCAAGATTCATCCAAATCGGATCAGTAGTTTTGGTGTAAAAGAGTAACAAACATCCATACATCCTTACAAACATTTGCGTTTATAATATTAAGTATGATCTATAATATTAGTGGGATTACGGTTGTGATTACAGCGGCTCTCTTCACATTCAATATGACTATTATTATAGTCGAGACACCTTTTCGTCACGGGATGACTAACGCAACCATACCCGTCACGATTTATTAGCGCTCAGCAAACGTGGAAGAGTGCTTGCGCCGCCAAGCATCTAAAATTCGACCTCTGACCCCCGAGTCTGTGCATTTGTTTTGACTTTCGACTCGAGTATAGCACACGCAAACGCATTCGCAAAGCGAGACATTTTGTTGGGAATTGCACAATTCTCGCCCGTAGAGGCGCTTATCCGGTTTTCATACGAAATTTCTCGCTTTCCGAATGCGCTTGCGTGTGCTATACTCGAGTCGAAAGTCAAAACAAATGCACAGGCTCGGGGCTCTGCACAATCAAGTACGCTTATTAGTCGTTAGAATGGTCTCTGACAGAGGTAACTCGCGTCTGTACGATTTTTGAAAAGTGCAATAAAGAATTTTCTAATCTAATCTAATCTCTATTCTAGTATCGTCGTCATCCAATCGACATCCAACTAGTAGCGATAGCTAGCACCCCACCACGATTGAAATACAAGGATCCTACAGAACGTGACACATGCAAGGTACCACCAGCGCCGCCGCTGCCACCGCGCAAGGACGACAGCTTGTTCTGGGGCGCTATGGCGATTGTGTTCATGGCTGGGGGATTCGCTATTTATGCTAAGTTAGTACAGTATTTTTGATCGAGTGAGCGAAGCGAACGAGATCTTAGTGTCAACTTGGACAAAAATGCTTTGTATGTTCGTTCGACGAGATCTTTTAAACCGCTCATCCGTTCTTCATAAAATTTGGTAGGTATACGGACAGTACTCTTAAATTTTACTGGTTTGTTAAATGAAGTAAATCGGTCAAGGGGTCGTGAAGTTATGAGGGTCCAAAGGGAGTAAAAAAAAAAGTCATACAATAATATCAGGTGGGGTGTCATATGATAGGGTTATATTTAGACATTCCAAAACCGTTTTTATTTTGATTATAGGTCTAATAGTTTTTGAGTTGTAAAAATTATAAAATTGGCAAACCCAGTATAACGTGAGCTACCATTTCTTGGAGCTTCAATGATTTTGTAGGTCAAGTAAGACTGTTACATAGCTAGACGGCGATTTCGAAGCGATTTGCAAAGTTCATTACAACCATTGGTCAATAATAGTACATTATGGTACTAGTGTGGTACATTGGTGATTACCGCCGAGGTGCCATTGAGACCCGAGCCGTAGGCGAGGGTCTTAAGAGAGCCGAGGACGGTAATCATCAATACACACGTGTATCATACGACGTTTTTCAACACACTTGTGAATAAAATAACTATAATTTCAACAGTGAAAACGAGTTGTGAAAAATGTTTCGCTAAGGCGGGAAAAATTAATCAGTTTTCCTATGCGCGCGCATTGCGATCGGCCACAGACTAAAGGGATGAGGTTTTTTTTTTATTTATTTTCCGCGCTTAGGGTTTGCGCCTATTCTGCCACGTAAAAAATGGGGAATTTAAAGTTTTCTTTTATTACAGAGAAAACAAAAGTTATATTTGAGTGAAAGTTTTATTTATTAAACACGTACGAGTTAAAATTATCTATTTAAATAAGAAGTTGCATGAAAATAGGAACATTCATTTATTTGTTCTATTGAACACGATCTTTTTTTTGAATAAAAACTTTTTTAAGAACAAAGCAACTCAACCAAAAAAATTCAAAAAAAAAATCTATAACTCACTAGTGAGTTATAGCAATGAAAAAGTCACAGTTTGATTATGGGTGTCATTATGTGCCTAAATGCAGTGACCATAGAGCCACTTTATGAGCAAGTGTGTTGAAAAAATTGTTTGGGTTTTATTAACCTCCGACCATCACGAGATCTCAGTTCGGGGCGGACTACTAGTTTAACAGGTTCACAGTCCACAGCACATAGACCGACTGTCAATGCACTTGCGTTCTTGTGAATCCTTTCGCGCACTCGACCCAATCGTAGCGTAATTCGTAGTACTATTATTGTTAACTGTTTTCCCTGTGTTGTGTAACTGTAACTCTCCTACCTACTCTGTGTTCTTGTTTTTTTGTTCGTGTTCTTTTACAATTAAACTTATTTTACAAACTTTTGACTGTGTTTTGTGCGATTCATCGAGTCCTGAAACGGTCACGTAGTGATCCCCCCGTTAAAGTATATGGGCTGTAGGCCAATAGCGTCATGAGTTCACAGCCCGCACTGAGTTT
The DNA here is from genome assembly GCA_918843925.1 of Eulithis prunata. NCBI lineage: Eukaryota > Metazoa > Arthropoda > Insecta > Lepidoptera > Geometridae > Eulithis > Eulithis prunata. The sequence continues at coordinate 3,967,889 of OU974030.1, read as the reverse complement.
GAACGGGTCGATCTTATCGAAATCTGAGGGTGTCTCGTATTAAACGTGGACTTGGTAGGATAGATAGTCGGTAGTGGCTCTGCCTTCTGTGCTTTGGCTCGTGGGTTCGATCCCCACTAAGAACAAACATTTGTGTGTGGGAAACATAGTTGTTTGTTCTATATCTGGGTGTTACTATATGTACCTACCTATTATAAGAAGGTATGTATTTGCAAAAAAACTGACCCACAAAGTGCAGTAAACATCCATTTGTCACTCAATGTTGTATACAACGCTAAGAGACATCCATCTTGTGCCTTGGGGTTTAAGACTTGAATAAAAAAACCCTCTTGGTTTACGTATATTTTACTAGAATATTTTCCAGCTTTCTAATCTATATCGATTGTCTAGATCTCAACCCGAAATTCGCGACTGGCTAACCATCCACGCGCCATGGTTCGACGACTTCATAGCATTCGCTTACCAGGAGAACATGACATACTCTGAGTTCGCAAGCCAATGCCTTGATAACTTCAAGGATTACATCGCATTGAAGCCAAAAGATCGTAAACCGAGGCAGTGTTCAATAGACGGAGCGCCCGTACCGTTTGGACCCGAGGAAGAGCCTAAGAAGACTGTAGCAGTTGATAGTGAGTTTCAAAGAGTTCTAGTGGTAATAACTGAACCTTCGTAAGCTCATATAGGTTTAAAACTGGCTATAGAATTCATAGCGACAACAGACATGCATGATCATGAGCGAAACTCGAAGTGCTCGTGGCTAGGCTTGCTTAGTCAATCTTCACCGATTATCTAAGTTAAGCGACGTCCTGTGCGGTCACTATTTGGATGGGTGACCGTTAATGTCATTTACACCTGTCATTACAAAAGTATTTCTATTTTGAACCTGGCGACAGTTTGCATACCTGAACATGACACGCACAAGGTTGTCACAACGCCTTGGATACTTTAATACAATCGCTTTAAAGCCTATAATTGCTTGCAGGTAAGGGAGAAGAAAAGACCCCATGTGAAAAACTACGAGCACCAGTGGTTACAAAAGGCGTATGCGAGCTAGAGGCATGTCTGAAGGACCTAGGAGAAACTATCATCATCAACTACATGACGGCTAGAGACGCCTGCGTTTACTACAATAAGGTAAATCCAGTAGCTATATTTGTTTCGACGTGTCTCTCACTCAACATATCCCTTTTAGAAGTTCTCAAGAAAAGAAGAAGAGTAGCTTTAGCATTTTTTTTATTTCATTTTATTTTAAGAATTTTAGGAAAACTAACAGTTAGGTAGGTAACACAGTAAGAATTTAAAGATAATACAGCAATCTATAAAGATTCAAGTACCTACACTGATGGGCCAACTAAAGGTTTTCAATTTTATTAGGTAGCATGGTAAAGAAAATCTTGAAACAGCAAAAGTTTGGCATAATACTTCGTATGGTCAAAATTAAGTTCATACACCAGCAGGGCTTGATAACTAGGAAAGATGAGGAAAATTTTTGATCGAGTGAGCAAAGCGAACGAAGATCTTTGTGACAACTTGGACAAAAATGCTTTGTATGTTTGTATGTTTGTTCGACGAGATCTTTTGAACCGCTCATCCGATCTTCATAAAAATTGGTAGGTATACGTATAGTACTCTTAAGTTTTACTGGTTTGTTAACTGAAGTAAATCGGTCAAGGGGTCGTGAGTCGTGAAGATATGAGGGCCCAAAGGGAGTAAAAAAAAGAAAAGTCGTACAATAATTTCAAGTGGGGTGTCATATGATAGGGTTTTGTTTAGACATTCCAAACCCGTTTTTATTTTGATTCTAGGTCTAATAGTTTTTGAGTTGTTGTAAAAATTATAAAATTGGCAAACCCAGTATAACGTGAGCTACCATTTCTTGGAGTTTCAATGATTTTGTAGTTCAAGTAAGACTGGTACTTTGCTAAATGGCGGTATTGATGCGATTTGCAAAATTTATAGTTTTATTTTTAGTACGAAGAGATACCTAGACATTCCGTCACGAGATCTCAGTTCGGGGCGAACTACTAGTATATATTGATGATACGGGTCTTAAATTGTATTAATCTTTTCAGTTGGTAGAAGACACGATGCTCAACTTCAGCATGGTAGCTCTCAAAGATCTGCGCGATGCAATGGAGGAGAGACGAGAGCTGGTTGCGGTTTCTGTCGATAATGCTGATAAAGCGCTCGCTGATGTGGGTAAGACATTCCACGTGAAGACATAAAAGGTAGCGCTCCAAGCATGATTAGATAATGTATTTTTGAAGTGAAGTTATACTTCTAATGCGACTTCAACTGACAGCGTTAAACGGTGGTTGCTTGCCACCAGAGCCAATAGATGGCGTTGATGCGAGAGTGAATGCGTGGCACTCGAAGTATAACTTCTTCCGCGCGTAGGGACTCCACGCACTGGTTTTTTTTAACCGACTTCAATAAAGGAGGAGGTTCTCAATTTGGTTGTATTTTTTTAAATGTTTGTTACCTCGCACTTCCCCCAAGCCCTGAATCCACGAGGGTCTCTCTTGAACCATCCTAACAGTCTGTAGAAGTCCACGCACTGGGCATATAGGTACCTTTCCTATAAATCCCCTGAAAGAACGATTTTGCCTGGCTTCCCGCGATCCTAAGTAGCGTTTACACTCAGCTCATGCCGCTGCCGGCATTATTGCCGCGATTAATTCCGGAATTATTGCCACAGCAACATCGCCTTTATTCTTATTACGGAGCAAGGACATGAACATTGGCACGAGCCGGGACAGAGGCATTATAGTGTTTAGATTAGGCTCATGCCCACTTCCCTGCCCACTGGCGCTATATCTAAGCCCGCAACAGTGTTATCACGACAAACTAGCACAGTCAGTATTTTTCAGATGAGCTGTCCCGTTATTTGGACTGTGGAGTGCAAGCGCCTAAAGAAGCCATTGAGACTACCAAAGGACTTCTCAATGATTACCGGGATAAGATTAAAACCATCTTTATGCTTTATATGTGGGAGAATGATAAGGCACTAGCGTTGGATATGCAATGGCAGAAGGTATTTTAGTAGTAAAAAAATTGGGTGACAACTTTATTAACCAGCGTCACTTCACGATGTGAAGTGGCATCAGCCGGAGCTGTGACCAGTTTTGGCTCACGCATACATCAGATTTGCGCCTAGACAGGTAGGTATATAATACACTAGCCGTCGCCCGCGGCGTTGCTCGCGTTCTACCCTTTAGAGTGTGACGTTTCAGAATTCCTTTCTTAGTGCACCCCTACACTATATAAGGATACTACCCTCCAAATTTCATACCTCTAGGACTTATAGTTTAGGCTGTGCGTAGATTCTCAGTCAGCTTCAAAAGAGTTTTATATATTTAGAATAGAAATACGAGTAGATGTATAATCAAAGCATATATCCCTATCCCTTATGTTTTAGTTTATATTTTTCTTTTAATTGTGATGGCTGAATAAAACATTATCTTATCCTATTCTCACTACCTAGCATTGCCATTTTTTTGAACAGAAATATCCATTGGTACACCACCGGAATCGAACCCACGAGGCCACGACCCATGAAACCATCTTTGATTTCCCGATATAATCAATTTGGGCCTGCATTAAAACCACAAAATAAACTAAGTACCTATCATAATTTAATTTTACAGGTGGAAGAAGTTGTCGGCAAGTATACAGATGAAAACCAAACGATGTTTGCTGGCCTCAAGTACGAAAGTGCCAAGCCACACGTGGCTGGAGACGCTGATTTACTACTCTACCATACGTTGAGATACGTAAGTAGATATTTTGGTACTATATCATCATCATCAACCTATATCGGTCCACTGCTGGACGTAGGTCTCTCCCAAGACACGCCACTGAGCCCGGTCTTAGGCTCTTGTCATCCAGTTTTTGCCAGCTACATGTCTCAGATCGTCACCCCACCTAGCCGGAGGGCGCTGTACTATACTGGTACTATATAGTCTGATAAAAGTATATAGTCAAGTGGTATATCTTATAAAAAGTTAGAGTAGACATTATGTCTTGTTTAACTTAAGTAATCAGGACATAATGTCTACTCAAACTTTTTATAAGATAGGAGGTAGATGTTACTATGTATTAACAAAAAAAGTAGGTACCTATTTAAATATTCTATCAGCAACCTAGTTCCCATAGTACAAGCGTAGTTAGTTTGGGACTAGAGAGCGTTGTGTGAAATTTCAAAGAATATTTATAAAAAAAATATCGGAATGGTCGATGGTAATCTAGATGTTTGACTGCAGGTCGAGAAATTAAAAGCGGAATTGAGTGAAGGGGTTGCTTCAATGACCGAACGAGTGAACCGTGGAATAGAAAGTTAGTCGATTTTTTTATAGGTACCTAGGTTACCTACCTGTCCTTAGTAATATTTTCAATATTACGGAGTTTTGAAAGTAAAATTCCACTTGATTACATATTTAGAAAAGATATCCGAATAATATGTGGAACAGCGTCACAGCACAGTCGGTAATAGCTCTGCCTTCCGTACTGTGGGTCATGTATTCGATTCCCCCCGAGGGCAGAATATTGATGTGTGGCAAACATCCACGTTTTCAGCACTATCTCAATGTGACAAGGAAAAACGGGCCAGGGACGCGGAAATAATGGCCGCCTACAGACGGAAAAAAGGAGATCTCGACAGAGAATTCCGTAAAAGAGTTAGTTTGACCACAGATCATATGTTTTGATTCATAGTTTGACACACTTTCTTTGACTTTTTATGAGAATGAGTGAAGGAACAAACAGAGGGAGTGCCCCGAGTATTCTAGATTGTAATCCCATGATTTTAAGCCTCACGTGTCTGTAATAGCACCGGTCTGTTCTGTTTATAATCTATAGCTGTATTACCTTACAGAGCACGTCTAGTATCCATCATTTAATAGGTACGGAACACAGCAATTAATATTTATAAGAAACAGTGACGACGCGTCCAAGCAGGACGTGTCCTGGGAGATATTGCTCTGCTCTTATCATTCTAAGACAAAAATATTAAGTTTCATGTGTCCGATCTGTCTATAATAGCTATATTACCTCACAGAGCACGTCCAGTATCCATTACTCCAATAATGAACACGTATTTATGAGAAGAAGTGACGACACATCTGTCCAGTGATGACGTGCCCTGAGAGGTATTGCTCTAGATCAAGTCTTATGTGTCGGTAATAGCACCGGCACCCACATGGCGGCAGAAATAGGTACGGTAGTACTACTCCAGACGAGCTCTTTCACCAAGAAGTTCTACTTGCAGGCCGATGATCAAACTGCGGCTAATACATGCCGTCTTCGAGATGCCCTGAAGAAACAACTCGAGAGAAGTCAGGAGACCCTCGCTATTAGGTTGCAACAGAAGGAAAAAGAGGTACCCACCTACACTAATACACACGTCCTAGAAACACAGACAGGTAGTGTTGTTGTATTGTTTACTAGTTTACTAGCTTCCGCCCGTGACTTCGTTCGCGTCCCATTGGATCCCGTTAATTTTCCGGGATAAAAAGTATCCTATGTTACTTCTAATACCTCCAAGAATATGTGTACAAAGTTTCATGATGATCGGTTAAGTAGTTTTTGCGTGAAAGCGTAACAAACAAGCTTACATTCATATTTATTATATTAGTAGGATATTTTGGTTCTAGTTATATTACCTACGGAGTAGTATTGCTTCCTGTTCGTGCTGTAAACTTTGATGTGTGTTTCAGTGACAAATAAACGTACTATCTATCTATCTATTTACCTACCTGCCTAATAGAAAGAAAATATTCTTCTGCCTACTTACTATACTTACTTACTTACTTACTTACTTGTTATCAGATATCTGACTCCAACATTTCAGGCTACAGAAAAACTGAACAAGCTCGTCAATGATAAAGTAGCGTCTGAGAAGAAACTTATGAAGAAACAGCTGTACGAAATGACTATGAAACTGAAACTCGTTGAGGACAAACTAAATGGTAGGCTTTGTACAATAACAAGCTCGTGTGAGTTAGTGGCCAACTCTGTTGACGGAGTTTTTAGGCCGCCTTAAAGCCTCCGTCATGGCTTAACGACTGCTAGAGCCGGGACCGACAGTTTAAGGTGCCCTACGAAGCACGGGAGCGCTCAGATGTAAATGCCACTAACGGTCACCCATCCAAGTAGTGACCGCGCAGAACGATGCTATATTAGATAATCGGTGAAGATTGACTAAGCAAGCTACGCCACGAGCGCTTCAATAAGAATAAAAGCGATGTTCTGTGGCAATAAGTCTGGAATTAATCGTGGCAATAATGCCGGCAGCGGCATGAGCGGAGTCTAAACGCGGTATTACACGCACATGAGATTTGACACCTTTACGCCTCAGGGGTTTGAACTGGCTACCTGCTTCTTTTGTCAAACCCTTTAAACCAAGGGCAAACCCAGGTCTTTAAACCCTGGATTCTAGACTGACCGTCTAGAGTGGAGACTGGAAACTGTTTGAAAAGTCATAATAAACCCACTAATATTATATACAATCTGCCGCCCGCGACTTCGTTCGCGTCCCGTTGGATCCCGTTGATTTTTCGGGATAAAGATTAGCCTATGTGTTAATCCAGGTCACGGAAAATGAACAGGCTCAAAATGGGACGCGGACAAAATCGCGGGCGAAAGCTAGTGCCTAATAAAAATGAACTGTTTATGTCTTATTGACCTACCTACTTATTGAATTTGTTCTCCAGCGCGACTAAAAGCAGAAAGAGAAACGCGTAGATCTCAAGAACTTTGGACGGCTGGTGCGTCACTATTAGCGGCTACTAAAAAGGGAGATCCTTATGTCAACGTGGATAAGGAACTTAAAGCTATTGAGAAGGCTTCTGGTTAGTTTTACTAATATTTGATGGAACGTCTATAGTACACTTTCATTATTAGCTATGGTATAAGGTTCTACTTTTATCTCTGTCCTTCACTCACTTCCTCTTGTCAAAATATCCATCATGATGTGAGCACGCTAAATCTATAATATTTCTTTAATCTAATTATGTTACCTACAAATTAATGTGACGATGTCGTTATAGTATTGTTAACTACCTGTTGATGCAAGTACATGAAGAATACTGTGGACAGCTTGTGTTTTATTTAACTTCATGTAGTCACATGGTCACCCATCAAGTACATCAGAATACCGTAGCTTACCTGCCGCATGGCCACTGTCCAGATATTCCAGTATTAACAATATTAACTTCAACGAATTTAATGACATGCGTAGGTAGGTACCTATCCATGAAACTCTGAATGAAAGTGACATACAGCATTTCCTTTTAGCTTCACAGAAGTAAATTCATGCCAGGCCTCAATGGCACACCTCCTATAGATGTTTTATTTCACGAAGACGGTTTGTCTATGTTTGTGTGCGTAACCTCCGCAGCACTCAGACGTATTGAGATAGAAAGAGATGGGACGTACGATTGGTATATGTGCATGTACTACTACAAACGTTGCTAAACCGCCTTCGTGAAATAGAACAACTGTAACCACCTATCATCAAAAACGCATTCTCACAAAAAGCGGTACTAACTTAAGGAGATTTCTGGAATTTTAGTCCAGTGTTCCCCTGCCGGCAGTCGCAGAGGTTGTTAAGGGGATTATTGGACAAAAGTTCCAGAAATCATATACGCAGGGGACTCATGCAGGAGAAAACTGGAATGAGCCTTTTCTTGAGGTCTGCCATCTGCTTTTTCCTCGACAAAAAAATTATTATCATTTGGTTTTCGCCAGGTGACGGTGATAAGTTAGTCTTGACGGTACTAAAGGCGATACCAGAGTCCGTCCGAGCACAGGGCTTAGTGCCAGAGAGTGTACTTCGTGAGAAATATCATGTGGTGAGTCATCAGAACCATATAACAGGCGTCACAACTCAGTGGGTAAAGTTCTGCCTTCTATGTAGGGCGTGGGTTCGATCCCCACTAAGAACAAACATTAATGTGTGACAGCGCTCGTGGCTAGGCTTGCTTAGTCAATCTTCACCGATTATCTAAGTTAAGCGATGTTCTGAGCGGTCACTATTTGAATAGGTGACCGTTAATGGCATTTACATCTGAGCGCTTCCATTCTTCGGAGGGCACGTTAAACTGTACCTGCTCTAGCAGTCGTTAAGCAATGGCGGAGGCCTTAAGGCCGCCTAAAAACTCCGTCACCAGAGTTGGCCACTAACTCATACGAGCTTGCTTGCTTGCTAACGTATCTTGTACCTTGTACAGTAGAGTTTAGAGCTACCTACTAAAAGCGTAGAAGTTTTACGTGTTGACAGATGGAGAAGACAGCTTTGAAAGTAGCGCTTGTGGAACAAGAGGGGGCGCCACTGCCGATATACTTTCTCTCCTGGCTGCAGTCTATTTTGCTCTTTATGAAGGTGAGTTATGTTTTATTATAGCGTGCGGAGCTGACTAAGCCGCAGATTTCATCAGGATGTTTTCATTCACCGTTTAATTAATAGCTCTGGCATTGCGCACTAAAATCTTAGAAGAAAAATCGCCGTCGTATCACTTGTACCATTAGACAGTACCATTGATGGTACAATTGGCACCGATTTGTCCCATAAGTATGTACCATTGATGGTACAATTGGCACCGATTTGTCCCATTAGTATGTACCATTGATGGTACAATTGGCACCGATTTGTCCCATTAGTATGTACCATTGATGGTACAATTGGCACCGATTTGTCCCATTAGTATGTACCATTGATGGTACAATTGGCACCGATTTTTCCTATTAGTATGTACCATTGATGGTACAATTGGCACCGATTTGTCCCATTAGTATGTACCATTGATGGTACAATTGGCACCGATTTGTCCTATTAGTATGTACCATTGATGGTACAATTGGCACCGATTTGTCCTATTAGTATGTACCATTGATGGTACAATTGGCACCTATTTGTCCCACTAGTACCATTGATTTATTTATTCTGTGCATTTGGTTTCAGATATCTGGGATACCTCAAGACGAAATAGATAAGCCTCCAAAAGAGCCCTCTAAAGATTTAGATACGTTTGATTTACTGCAGAGAGCAAGGTTTGTATTGTAATTTGTAGACCAACATGTGTAAACGCGACAGTTAGGGTGGATGTATGTGTGTATGTTTGTTTGTTACTCTTTCACGCAAAAACTACTGATCCGTTTTGGCTGAAACTTGGAATATATATTGTCCGTGACCTGGATTAACACATAGGCTACTTTTTATCCCGGAAAATCAACGGGATCCAACGGGACGCGAACGAAGTCACGGGTGCAAGCTAGTACAATATAGGTAGTAGATAATTATAGTATTTTATGATCTGTGATGTGACCTATGATACCATCCCAAATATGTATATGGCAGACCCTACATTTATAAATTTTGCGGTTGATGTGGGTTGAATCTGTAGGGTATACCTAACTACGTAAAATGTTTTCTCCAGGTTCTGGATAGAGCGTGGTAACATAGCAAATGCGTTACGCTACGTGAGCTCGCTAGAGGGCGCGTCTCTCGGCGCGGCGGTCGCGTGGCAGGACGCCGCGCGATCGCACCTCGAGACGAGACAGGCGGCCGAAGCTGTGCTCGCACACGCCGCAGCCCTAGGCCTGCAGTACATCTAGACGTGTTAGTAAGTGCCAGCCACAAACACTTGCCAGCCTACCTACCTACCTACTCAATCCACTCATCTCATTTTTCTTTCTGTGTACTTTTTGTTTCTTTGTAGTGTTGTTAGTTTAGTTCTGTAGGTGTATTTTGTGTGTTACTTTATAAGCAAATAAATGCCTGTCTAATTATGGGGTACCTATATTCATATTGGTCTTCTAAAGCTGAGCTAACTAAAATGGTTGCTAAATCTGTTGTCATCGCTTTTCGTTATCATGCAAGTGGCAATGATAGAGCATTTCTTAAAGTTGGGCGAAAAATGACAGTTAAATATGAATTAAGGGGTAAGACTTCAGCACGAATTAACAACCGAGATACACTACGCGGTGACGCTACAGCATTCGGCAGCTTAGCTGACGTTGACGCGCAATGCAAATCTAATAGGCTTACGTAACGCAGTGACATTTTGGTCGTGCTTTGCCCAGAAGCCCCAGGAGCCCGATCTCAACTCAACCCATTGATTTGGAAGTTCCTCCTGCTAATACATTTTTTCTTTGCAGATCGTATAACTCAATGAAGAAAATTCCCGGTCTGCTGTGAAAGTTATTTATTTTTAGTAAAAGTCTGATATGTATTTATAAATTTTTTAACAGAAAGTAAAAATTGGAACTTGTTTTTTAAGTTTTTATTCAAAATTCGTCCGCTTGGTAAGTATTTTTGACGTATGCGCCCTCTTTTCTTTGATTGGATAGGTAGGCGAAGAGTGATTGGTCGGTTTTTGGCAGTTATTGAAATGTCAAAGTCTTAGACTTGTAATGTAATGTAACTGTCAACGTCAAAGGTTCATTGAACTGTACGCGAAGTGCTTGCTCGTTTTCTTCTCGAAATCGAAAGAAAACACGGGAAATATAACGAAAACAGCTTTCTTTTTATTAGATAACCACACAGAATAACAATGTCTTTGTTCGTGAAACAATTGACCCGACGGGTAAGTTTATTTTCGATAGAAAGTAGTATAGGTACAAACCATTGTAATTCCAAGTTCCGGTTTTTTGATTTCCAGGTGATTCCTGCCTTTTCTGCAGTAAAGAACGCCAATTTTTCCACCAGTAAGTAGATCGAAGCATTTTATAGCCACCAAAGAGGTTACATAACCTCTACAAACTTCAAACAGATTATTTATTTTCTAGGCAGTGCAGTATTCGCTCCTAAAGTACAGAAGCCAGCTCCAGACTTCAGTGCTGTAGCTGTGGTAAATGGGGAGTTCAATCAGCTGAAACTCTCTGACTTTAGCGGAAAATATGTTGTACTGTTATTCTATCCTCTGGATTTGTAAGCATATTAGCCTAATTTATTTATTTTTAAAACTTACACCTATAGAAACCCACCGTTCAGTGGCGTAGCTATTGTAGGGCAAGGTGGTGCAGTGCACCAGGGCCCCGGAGCTCAGGCACCATTTCCACAATCGTTGCTATGACCAGAATCTCAGTATTCTATAGATTTTGCCAGCACATTTCTACCTAATTTATCTTCATGCCATTATAGCTCATTCTAAATTGTAGGAAAACACCCATATTATGGCCCTTGGCGGTTAGAAACAGTATTTATTTCCTAAGCTATAGTCCTTAGCAATTCTAAAGAAATCAGATTATTTAAATGTATGAACATATTCTTTTTTTTTTATTTCCAGCACATTTGTCTGCCCAACTGAGCTAATAGCATTCAGTGATAAAGCGAAGGACTTTGCCAGCATCGACTGCCAAGTGATAGGAGTGTCCACAGATTCTGAGTTCAGTCATCTTGCATGGACCAACACCCCTAGAAAGGTTAGAACTTATGGCTTGATTATACATAACAAGCACTGTGGGGAAAGAGCCCCTTGGATAAGTGCTCAGATCATATAAACATTCTATTAGCAATCTGGTTCCTATAGTATGTACAATGTACAAGCTTTGCTTAGTTTGGGTGTGGTGTTAGATGTCCGTGAACACATTTCGTCTTTAATGTAGGTATATTTTTACATTCAGGATGGTGGTTTGGGGAAACTGGATATTCCATTATTAGCGGACTACAAGAAAATCATTTCTCAAGACTACGATGTACTTTTGGATGAAGGCTTCGCTCTGCGAGGTACCTAATTACCTACCTACTTATTTACATCAACTGATATACATTAAAAAAGTGATAAGGTGCAAGTTAGAAAAACACTAGAAGAAAATAAAAGTGAAAAAAAAGTTATGTAGGTACTTGTTTATTACCTATTTATACAAAAAAACGGGCCTTGAACAATGAAATAACATTCCAAATCAAAACTACCACTGTACTGCAACCCTCTACTGCCGCCGCCCTGGCATGGCGCCCGCTTACAATTTATGCCAACCAATTTGGTTTTATATTTAAATTCACTTTTAATTCTACCAATTATTATTGTTTAATTTACCTATCTATATGTTTTGTATGTGGTGCGCCAAGCAGTAAACAAATGAATGTCTTTGTCTATGTCTACAATAATTCATTTGTACTGCCCCTTTGGTTGTTGATACTAATTAGTATTCCTTGACCATAGCATCTGAATTGCAGGGCTCTTCATCATTGACAGGAATGGAATCCTCAAGCACATGTCCATAAACGACCTTCCAGTCGGCAGATCTGTCGAAGAAACCCTCAGGCTGGTGAAAGCGTTCCAATTTTCTGATAAACATGGAGAAGGTAAGATTTACTACATCATAAGAACTCCCTACCTCAAAAAGTCCACTGCTGTAGAATGAGAAGAGACAAAAAAAGACCACAGATATGTTAAGAGAAATAAAATATCCCAAAGTAGGTAGTCAAGCCCTGCGTGCCACTAAATATCTTGTAATAGATCTGCTAATAGCCAGCAGGGAGATGCACGAACAATAAAAATAGTTTGGTACTTGGTAAGTGGCCCAGACAGCCTCATTGATTTGGTTACCTTCCCAAATTCGTTGCTTGATTCTGATACGATTCTTTCTAACATCTTTTCATCAATTTCTGATCCATGCATTGTATAGGTAGGTTCTTGAATGCAACATAGTACTTAGGACTTTTTTTATATTTCAGTGTGCCCTGCCAACTGGAACCCAGAAACAAACTCTAGCACAATCAAACCTAACCCGAAAGAGAGCAAGGAGTACTTCAAGAAAGCTAATTAAGCCATAGTGAATTAGAATCTAAGCGCATTTATTTAAGTATAGTTTTCGCTTGGTATATAGGCCTCAGGTGAATTTATTATCTCGTTTTTAATATACATACCTACATTGTGATTATATTTTCGTTTTATTTCAAAAATGTTGTGTGAACGTGAATTCTTTATGGAGGTTATACTATATCACATAGTTTTCTAATTTCACACAACCCTTCATTAAAAGTGAAAATGTCATTTGAAAATGATAAAACCTTAGTATTTTGCTAAACCAGCTATCTTTTGATTTAGAACTTTTCTTACATACCTATAGGTACCTATAGTTCCTATTCTCAGTTTAAGACTAGAGGGCGTTGTGTGAAATGTCCATCAATAGTTGACCATGCGACGATATCATGAGATCTCAGTTCGCGGCGAACTACTGTTTACTTGATCTAGTAATTACTTAATAGGTATAGTCTAGTATTATATGAACTGTGTGGTATAGTAAAGGTACCTAATTGGAGGTCGCCAATACCGACCACTTGCATTTTAATCCGGACATGCTTGGTAGTTAGAAATCCATTAGGTACAGGTAGTTACCTACATGAAGGTAAGCTAGGTTGGCAGTAGGTACTACTACCTACCTATATCTACACCTAAGCGCCCACTAAGCATATCTAACGGGCCTAACCTAGGTAGGTAGGTACGTAAGTTACATTTTTGAGCTCCTGGAAAAATAAACTTGGAACTTGGGCAAGCTCATGCACGAGCAAAATAACTATTTTAGGGTAGGTAGGTACTGAGTTTCATAATAATTGTTTTAAAAGTGTTTGATTAAAAATTATTGCAAACACCACCCAGTGCCTAGTGAGCCTACCATGGACGAATTAACAACCCACACTACAGCCTCATTTATATTTGTCTCTTTCGTACCTACCTCCTATGAAGGTAGGTATAGTAATAATATTATAAACGCGAAAGTTTGTAAGAATGTGTTAGTATAATAATATGTAATGTTTGATCCTCTTTCACGCAAAAACTACTGATCCGATTTGGATGAAACTTGGAATATATATTGTCCGTGACCTGGATTTTATCCCGGAAAATCAACGAGAGCTAGTAGCACAATATAATTATTGCAAATCTTTTGTTAATTCCTGTGCTTACCGAAGTAGGTATTTAAGTATCTGTAGGTAATAATCTGTATATGGCAGTGCAAGGTATCTTCTATGTAGGTAGGTACCTACACAATGTATGCAACTATGCACCTAATGATTTCTCGGAACAATATATTATATAGGTACCTAATAAAATGCTAACCTACAAGTAACCCATGGAATTAGTATAGGTATTTATAAACATGTTGAAGTAACCTGCAGAATTCGAGATATTAACCCTAAATCAAAGATCATACCTATTATAATGCGCTAAATAGTCAGAATTTTACCATAATGCAGAGAAAGCAGAGTTCTGCATGCTAGAAATGGGAGAAAAACTTTAGGTAGGTAGGTACTTACCTAGATAGGTAATACACACAAACACAAGTGTTCACTGGCGAGTGTCTATTCCTTCTTGGCATCTACGGAGATTACCTTTTGACCATCAACCAGTTTAAAGTGGACAAGGAAGATCGCGTGAACTGCTTTTATATTTTTTTTATTTTATTAATTCTTTATTTCAGACTACACAGGTCCATACAGATTTTAAGAAAACTCACCAGCAAAATGCAAATCATTTTTACTCTCCGTCTCAATATTTTAGGCTTAGAATATTGTCTGATGTTTAGAACTTACCTAGTGGCTTACAAGAGCCCCTTTAGTTCACGATGACCTTGAGGGTTTGGCTCTAAAGATTATTCTTTAGCGTGAAGAGTGAAGGTGATAAAAATAAAACTAATAAACGTAATAAACGTAAAAACGTAATATGAAAAACCCTAAATTAGCACTAAACACGAGTTAGGGACAGGGTTTTTCGATAAATCCAGTTTCGTAGCTAATGATGCCGTAATAAGGGTTTTGAAACCCTACGGGATCGGAACCCTAACTAGGCATAGGCAGCCACGTCCTAACCGAGTCATTATGTTCTATAAAAACGTGGACCTGCTGTGTGAGTAAGTATTTATTTTTCCTCCGAAGTGAGCGGTGGACATCGCAATAAAATTATGAAGCAATTTTAATTTTGTGCTCTATCTCGTTTTTGTGAATTCTTTTAACAATATTGGAATCTTATAGAAATTTACGAAATGCAAAATGATATCAATTATTTTAGTATTTGCTTTGGGTTTGTTGTGCCACGTGTTTCAATGTTATCGAATGAGGAAACTGCCTCCTTATTTTGAAGGAGCTTTGCCTATTATTGGACACTCTTTTATGTTTCTCACCGCTAAAAGTAAGTACTTACCGACCTATTAATAGATAGTTGAAGACCGGATGATCGATAAGCTTTTTCTAGTTCAGGAATTTTGGCTTTTTGAAGAATAAATTTACGGAGAAGGAACGGACCAACCGTCTCGTAATAAGCGTCCTTTCTCTTCAGGGACCTCCCCGCCCATAATTGGTGTCCTCATCAAAGATAATAGAAATCATTAAACTAATATTTTTTTGATCGAATGAGGGAAGCGAAAGAAGATCTTAGTGACAACTTGGGCACAAATGCTTTGTATGTTTGTAACGCAATAGTCGTAGCGAATCCTGAATGTGACATCTTTGCAGACAAATGGCCAGCTGTAGAAAGATCTTGTTTGAGCTATTGCGAAGAGCCTAGCTCACTAGTACCATGGTAGTCCGTGTAGTTAATATTCTTACCTAGTCGTCATTGTAATAATAGTTTGTTGTTTTGTTTTAAGTACGTATCGTTTTTAAGTTCATTTGTAGTCCGTCCGTAGCGTCCGTATCACGATAGTCATTCGTTGAAATAATATCAAGCAGTCGTCCTATAGCATTTTATATTCATGTTACATTATTTATGTCCATGTGTATTTTGTAAATATTGTAAATAATGTATTAGTTGTAATTTTCTTTGTGAATAAATATACGTCCTTTAATTTTAAACTCGTGTTAAGTCTATTTGTTTGTATTGTTATTATTTTTAACAGCTTTTTATAAGATTTTCTGCTATCTCAGATATTTTATCTAGGTATTGTACAGTATTATTTAAAAATTAAGTTTGAATACCGTGTTTTTAGTATTAAGTTAATGTTAAGTAGAATAACGCCATAGAAAAGGTTCTGTTATGTTATTTTATTTTTATTTCTGAATAAATTGAAAATTGTAAGTTTGTTCGACGAGATCTTTTGAACCCCTTATCCGATCTTCACAGAATTTGGTAGGTATACGGATACTATTAAGTTTTACTGGTTTTAAAAAATAAAGTAAATCGGTCCAGGGGTGTAATGATATGAGGGTCCAAAGGGAGTAAAAAAAAAATAAAGTCGTACAAAAATATCAAGTGGGGTATCATTATGATAGGGCTTTGTTTATACATTCCAAAACAGGTTTTGTTTTTATTCTAAGTTAAATAAATTTTGAGTTGTTGTAAAAATTATTATTTATCGAGCTCCTTGACCGATCACGAGATCAGTTCGGGGCGAGCTACTAGTAATAATAAGTAAACTTAATTTTACTTATTTTGTATTATTATTAACAAAATGAAATATTTATTTTGTATTAACAAAATGAACGGATGGTTATTTGTTTTACAGATTACTTCAATTTAATATCAAGCGTAAAAACAAAGATGTTGGAGAGAAAACAGGAGCATGTAACGATCAAATTAGGAACTTGGAATATTTACGGTACGTAGATTCTCATCGACCTAGCTCCTCATCCAACATGTAGGCAGGGAATAAGGACACTAACACACTAGTCCCATCTATGATTACAATTTCAAAATGCCCAAAAAGTACCTACCTATTTAGGGCGCTCTAAAACGATGTCCATGAGTAAAGTTATAAGATAGGGGGATGGTGTTCTAAAACTTTGTAGTCAAAATACCTATAAATATTACCTAGGTAGTAAATACAAATTATTTTCAGGTTTTCGTAAATGTACATACCTACCTAAGAACCATTCTTTTTCAGTGATTGCAAGTCCGGACGACGCGAATTTATTTGCTTATTCCAATTTGACGAAAGATGTTACCAACGATTATTTCAAACCTTTTTTGGGTGAAGGACTCCTAACTACTGCAGGTTAATATAACAAATATGTAGGTACCTCTTAACTGGTGGTAACATAACCAATAAGTAAGACGTACCTACGCTATGGATGGTCTATAAAAGAAAAATAAAATAAATAAATAAATAAATATTCACGGACACTTAACACAACGCCTTCTAGTCCCAAACTAAGCAAAAGCTTGTACGATGGAAACTAGATGGCTGATAGAATACATACATACATTTTTTTTGTAAATACATACTTATAATACATAGAAACACCCAGACACAGAATAAACATCTATGTTTACAACACACAAATGTTTGTTCTCGGTGGGGATCGAACCCACGACCCACAGCACGGAAGGCAGAGCTACTACCGACTGAGCCATGACGCCTGTCAAAAGAAGAATGTTTCATCGTCATGCGGATGGATCTCTTGCCAAAAAAGATTCAATATTTCGCTCTTGAAATAGAAAACATAACCGCTAACAGTAGTTAGCTTAGGCACCTAGGTACTTAGATGAGTGTCTTTTTCAGTGCCTAAGTGGAAGATTCATCGCAAGCTATTAAACCCTACATTCAACCAACAAGTTCTAGACGGATACCTATACGAGATTAACAACCAAACAAGACAAATGCTGGAGACTATGACTAAAGATGTAGGAAGGGGACCTTTCGACCATCATAATGATTATATTAATGAGGCGATTTTGCAGATTGTTTGTGGTAAGAATGTTCAATGTTACATTTTACGACGAAACCTCAAACAAACATCAAGTCAGAATTGAAACCCGAGCAAAAAGGTTGACATTTCTGCCACATAACTATGCAAATTATATCACCACTTTCTATCAATACCAGATCTCTCAACAAAATTGAGCAATATATGTATTTATATAATTTTATATAGTAGGTATACATGTATTCTAGTTTATTATAATGTATTGTTTTTTAGGTTATGTATGTGTATTAGTATATTTTGTAGGTTAATGTAGTTTTAAAGGCGTTGTTGTTTCTTTTTAAAGTTTTACCTTAGAAGCACTACCATCATCTCCACACTACGCCCAGGTTAGTTGGTAAATAATGCTAAATAGCATTAAACTATTTTCACACATTATACCGACACATTTTCACTATTAGATCCCAAAAAAAATTTATATTGTCTAAAAAAATTGATTCGCTCTACATATTTGGAGCCGCAACGCCTAACCAACTCGATACCGCGTCACGCACCCCAAATATGGCAGGGTCGCCATGAGGGGAAGGGATTAGATTGAAACGAGTATTCTTTAGCGAGTCTCCTTTAATACTGACTACAAAATGAAGATGTATGATTAATCTTAGTATCTATCGTAATACGACACATCACGCCTCTTTACGATTTTTTAAAAGTGCAATAAAGAATTTTCTAATCTAATCTAATCTTATAGTTTTTGTTACAGCATGCTAGCCTTAAAATATGTTTGTCTATACAGAACTCATGTAGATGTAGAACCTGATGCAGTTTCCTCTGCAGGGTTCCCGTGTTTTGAGCCGGCAGTGCAGCGGTGGGAAATTGTGGGTGAAAAGTGGAAAACGTGGTTTCAACTTCTATTGTGCCTTTTCTATTTACAGCTACCTCAATGGGTACTATCACCGACGAAGAAGACAGGCACACAAGAGAGATGTTTACTAAAGCATTGCAATGTTTTTTGGTTAGCATTTTTGAGCGCGTCGTAAAGTTCTGGCTACACAGTGATTTAATATTTCAATTGACTGGGCGCAAGAAGCAACAAAACATGTTAGCGGATGAAATGAACTTTTTTTCGCAAGCAGTAAGAGAGTATATTAATTAATCTATTTAATATTTACAACGACCGGGACCAGTGGAAAACTTTGGGGGAGACCTTTTGCCTACAGTGGGACACAATAGGTTAAATAAAAAAAAACAAAAGTTACAAATAAAAGGAAGTGTAGGAAAGTTTATAATTTTGCATTGTTACAGATTTTGGCAAAGAAAAAAACTGAATTCCAGTCGAATAAAAACCGAATAGTTGGTGCGTCTGTTTACTTAATTTCCTAAGCAATTACAAGTCGAGTACTTTTATAGCAAAAAAATTCTACACAGCTGCCTACCTGTATAGTTTAAATTATATTATGTTGGTATTTATTTGATTCAGGTTCTATGTCCGGAAAACAATTCAAGCCATTTATAGAAATGCTCTTGGAATTATCAGAAAACGGAGAACTGGGTGACCAAGAAATACTAGATGAACTTAACACGTTCATTGCAGCTGGCACGGATACGATGTCTATTTCTCTTTCTAACACATTGACGTGCATCGGGTCGTATAGCGCAGTTCAAGCGCGGATTTTGAAAGAGTAAGTTCTAATAAGCGTATGGTACCTAGAGTACCTACATGTTATTCAGTGGGTTACGAATACTGAATACGCACCTACCTTTTTATTTTCTTTGACCGCGACCGAAACCTAACTAAACCGTAAGTTTTTAGGCGCGAGTAATCAAGGGTTAAATGCTATTCTTTCAGTTATCAATAATCTTACATTATTACATGATTAATGTACCTAGTACGTCTGATCTTACTTATAATTTTTTGCCATCAAAAACAATGTTTTTACATACCTAGGTAGTACCTATTAACACTAAAAAGTAACATCACAATGTTTTATTTTTGACCTCTGATCAAAAAACTAAATTTTATGCAAATTAAGAGTTCTAGTTTAAAAATTATTACCTATTACAGATTACAGGAAGTATTCGAAGGCTCAGATAGAGATGTGGAAAAACAAGATCTACCGAGACTGAAGTACTTGGAGGCTGTGATTAAAGAGGCATTGCGTTTGTACCCCGTCGTGCCGCTGATCACAAGGATTTCCGATAAAGATATTAAAATGAGTAGGTACAGGGAGTCAATCGCGCTACGTTGTAACGGCTCACCGGTCACTGTTACTGCCACATTATGGCCGATAAGGTCGATTTTCACAGTGAAAATCGGCCGTAGCGTAGGAGTAACAGTGACCGGTGAGCCGATATAACTTAGCGCGATTGACCCCCAGTACGGTTGGCGTCTTGACAACCATGAAACAGGTCCATCTGGACCAGTCGGACCTCAGGGGCAACAGGGAGAACCGGGCCCTCAAGGTCCACCAGGGTCTTCGGGAATACCCGGTACTCCAGGAGACAAGTTATTTGTTTGTGATGCGCGAATATAATTTAATTCGAAAAAGCTCTATCGTGCTTCGAAACGGCTACATTATACCTAACGCTACTTACCCCGCCACTTGGTATGGTATCTACTTTTGAAAGTTTCAATCGTATGTAATCGCCTTTACTACTTAACCGAATCGAAATACTTGAACCGAAATTACAGTGTCATTCATCATTTGTATCAACCCATCTACATTACTTACGAACTTGAAAGCCTTTACATTCTTTTGTCAGGACAGGCGTCATGACTCAGTCGGTAGTAGCTCTGCCTTCCGTGCTGTGGGTCGTGGGTTCGATCCCCACAGAGAACAAACATTTGTGTGTGGCAAACATAGACGTTTGTTCTGCGTCTGGGTGTTACTATGTAATACTATGTATTATAAGTATGTATTTACAAAAAAAACTTATAAAAGTATTCTATTTATAGCAACCTAGTTCTCATAGTACAAGCTCTGCTTAGTTTGGGACTAGAGGGCGTTGTGTGTAATGTCCAAGGATATTTATTATTTATCTACAGAAGACTACACCTTGCCAGCCGGCAGTAAATGCTACATCTTCATATCTGCACTCCTACGGCATTGGACATGGGGTCCCGACGCAGATACGTTCAGACCAGAACGATGGCTGGACGGTTCCGTGCCTACTAACATGAAAGGATTCGCTGCCTTCAGTTTGGGCAAAAGAAGCTGCATAGGTACTTTTGTGCAAAATAGATTGTTTAGGTAATTTTGAATGAAGGAATGAGTATTATAAGAGGAAGTTTGAAAGTCGCGCCAATAACGGACAAGTTGAGGAGTAATAGGTTAGCGTGGTATGGACATGTCATGCGGAGGGAAGAAAGCCATATTACGAGAAGAGTGCTAGAAATGAATGTGGACGGATGTAGAAGTAGAGGTAGGCCAAAGAAAAGATTGATTGATTGTGTGAATGAAGATATGAATGAGAAAGGAGTGAACACCGTGATGACGGCTGATAGAGGAGCCTAGATATAAACCTGTTTTGTTTATATCTAGGAATATGTTTTGGTGTTATTTATGTACAATAAAGCGTTTTCATTCATTCAATTTTTATTTCAGGAGCGAACTTCGCGATAATGTGCATGAAGACAGTGCTAGCCAGTTTCCTACGGAGGTACTCCGTCAAAAGTGACATTACGCAGATGGTTCAAGAGTTCTACATTACAACAAAACCTGTATCAGGGCATGAAATTTCCATTGAAAATAGAAAATAATCATTTTACGGTTTGACCCACTCATTTACTTGCATAACTTGTACCAATCAAACTTTAAATGGGGAAATAATTAATTATCTGGCATTTGTATGCAAAGAGAATAGCGATAATTATGTAATAAACAATTTAGTGTGAATGTTTTATTCATTTTCCATACCAGCTAGATGCAACACATCTCAAAATTATTTATAACTATGGTCATTTCTAACTACTAAGACAAATCTAAATAAAAGCAAATTTAGATTAAATCATTTAAATTGATACATAGTACCTAACCTTCCTACTTATATAATACAGAAATCACTTACTATCACATTTTTAATGTTTTTCTCACCATTATTAAGACAGTGCAGAGATTTCTAGTCACAAAGGATCATCATCATCAGAATCCAGTTCAGAAGAATCAGAATCGCTGCTTGAATCGGAAGATGAATCAGTCTCGTCACTCTCTTCAATGTAAGCATGCTTTCTCAAGCCGGGAAGTAGGTTCATAGAAGCCATTTTAACTGCCATTTCATTTTCCATTATTTCTGTTTCTTCTTGTTGCACCATTTGGGCTGCAGCTTCTAACTCTACAAGCTCTAGAGATAGGTCTTTCTTTGAAACTTCAATATTGACTATGTTATTGCAAAGCTCATCGATCTCCTCGTTCCGACATTTCTGTAAGAATACTAAGTAGTCTTTGATGTATAGCTGATTGAGAATGTAGCGAGCATCGTTACTTGTGTTGAACATTTGATGTATTTCAATCATGCATTTTATAACGAGCTTTTTGCCTTGTTTTAGTAACGAAATCAAATCGCTTTTGACTTTATGGCATAATTCAAAGTTTCTAAATATGGGATAGATTAAAGCCCTTCGGTAGCATGTTGTAAGAGTTTCTTTTAAGTCTTTAAATGTGCAAAACCAACTCATTGTGGATGACAGCTTGTTGATGGTCCAACTTGATTCTACCGTACTCTCATTAAGTGTAGTTCGCTTATCATAGCAATAGCCGTAGAGAATATCAACCAACCCTAATATAACTTCCTTGTATTCAGATTTAGTGAGCAAATAGTGCTTATTTGGTAGTTCTTTCAATATCCCTACTTCCTCATCAGTGAACTGTACTTCCTTATTGAAGTCTGGACTCATCCATGATGGTGATAGAGATAAATAAGGTTCCAACAGCTCGTCATCAAAGAAATCCGCTAAATAATGGTCCGAAGAAAACTTACTGTTTTCGTGCTTAGTTCTCAATTCAGTACGCTCTGTGACAGCTATCGTCTCAGGAGCTTTCAATTCAAAAATCTGAGGAAATTCCATGCCGATATTACTGAACTCTGTTGATATTTTGCTAGCGAATCCGTAAGTATACTTGGCCTCTATGCAGCTTTCATTATCATTTTCTAATGTTATGCCATCTTCTTCTAGCATTTCAACTAAGTTAGGGTTTATATCGGGTATGTCTCGAGGTGCTAGCAAACTAGTGATCATATCAAGGTTCTCAAACTGTTGGCCAAGAGTTTCCTTTACAAATGTGAGGTTAAACTCTCCGGAGTCACAGATGTAAGAACCTTTTGAGCGCTCATTATCGATAATCCTACCAGGCAATCGCAAACGAAGGAAGTAAGGTGAAGAGACGAAGAGAAAGTTCTCACCATCAACATCAATCTCCGTATCTCCAACGTTGGTGTACGGCGCATGCACGCTAATGTAAACATGGTTTTCATCCTGTGATAACTTGAACCGTGGAGTCAGCATCTTGCTTAGCAGAACACGAGCATTTAGATAAAATCACAACGCTTTACAGCCCCGATAATTCCAGACTAATTTTATTGATAAAATCCTCAAAATTCTGAGAAACAATGCAAAACCACGGCAAAACAAAGAAACGCAACCAGCAAAAGCAAAGATATGTCAGTCACTTCATTCATGTCAGGTTTTGTCAACGTCAAAATGTTTTTTTTTTTGTTCGCCCAACGGTAGTATAATCTATAAACATTATCACCTCTTCTTCTTCTTCCTTTAATTACCTGTCTGTACCTCCTCCTCCGTACCTTTCGTTCGAGTCACTTGTAGGCATAGGCAGTCGTAGCACAGCACGTTGTAGGCTCATAGTCGCTTAAAAATGGTTTATAAATGAAATAGTATCGCAAACCTTCCACCCTGATATTTAAACCTCTCTCTTACTACCTAGTCTACTTAAGTAGGTACCTACTGTAAAAACAAAATGTAGGGTAGGTAGGTACCTCCCTATCTAGTCATGCCAATTTTTAAAAGCGTCATGCGCTTTTTATAATACGTAAACGTAGAAAAGAGAGGTATTACCGCAGCTTCTGAGACCGCAGCATATTAAGTACCTAATCTTAGTTAGGATAAAAATAACTTTAAAAACTCCTTAGCACACAATGCACACATCCTTCTATTTATACCGCAGCTAATTTTGAAACAGACAGGATGTTGTAACTTCGTGATTTGATGCAGCGACCTATGTTGTGTGGGATGAGATTCACATCACACAGAGTAACGGGATTCAATAAGTATTATAATTTTGTGTGGGTGAGAGATTGTGTGTGGCTAGCTGGCTAGCATCTTAGTAGTCTGTGTTTTAAGTGGACGAGTAAAGGTTTCGTTTCGTGACTTTTGCCATTTGTCAAGTTTCAGTGTAGAAAGAGAAACCAAAGTTTCAGTGTGCCACGCCACCCATTGTCGCCACCACCACCACCATCACCGTGCCATCATCGCGCCGCCACACCGCCACCGTATCGCCTGTCGTGTCTCGCGTCACGTCGCGGTTGCGACTTGTACATCGCATCGTTGTCATTGTCGGCATCGCGTCGTCGCCGCCGTTGGCGCCCGTGGTTTTTTTTGCAGATATTGTTTTTTGCACACAGCAATTTAAAAAAAACTTTTTTGACACTCAGCTGAGCTGACATTGACAATGACATCATAATCAATCAATAGCATGGTAGTTTGTTTGCTTTGCCTGTTTGTTTTTTTGTGAAAATCTGTGAAAATTGCAAAATGATGATGTAAACAAAACATTATATTTTCTGATAATAATAATTTAAAATAGTACTTCCGTGTAGGAATATAATAAAATGCCAATAGGCCGGAAACGTTGGAACATTCATGGTAAGTTTTGAAAATCAATGTTTTACAAAGTTAGGTACGGGTACCTTGTTATCCTTGTTTCTTAGCCACATAATTATCGCATACAAAATCATTCACTGCAATATAAGGAAATCATATCATCAATGAGTAGGTAGGTATGTACATAGAACAGAATGGGAACTATCACGTAGCAAAATCGGTAGATAGGTTCATTCTAGAGTAAGATAAGTGTTCTTTTTGAAACATTCTTTGCTTCAGATGGTCCTCAAGGGTCCCTGAGGAGGCTTCGCAATCAGCTTGCTGAAGACGGGTGTGCAGAGTCACAAGTGGTTCTTGCTAAACAGTTATTGGATGAAAAGTGTGGTAAGAATCCTCCTACCCACCTAATCTAGAAATCAGCTTTCTAATCTTAATGGACACATCCTATAAAACTTAATTTGTATTAAAGACAATTTTATTGAAATAATAGAAACTTGGTGTCATAATCACACAGTGCAATTTTACAACAGGTCTAAACTACAAAAGTATAACCTGCCTATTACTGTTTACACACGTTGGACTTTATTTGTTATCTTAACTTTATGTTGATCTTTACAGAATTGGAAGCTGACAAAATATCTAATTTCAAGCAAGCCTTGGATTGGCTGATCTGTGCCACAGAGCAAGCACACCCTGAAGCTAGAAGAATGCTACGAAGGTAATAATACTAGCAGTCATTCCTTATATTTAATATACCTCTGGATTTAACTTACTAATAAGTACTGATACTTGTTACTTGGTGAAATAAAGTTGAAATTGAGGTGAGATGGAGTTGAAACTGAGGTGAGATTAAATTAAAAATGAGGTGAGGTGAAGTTGAGATTGATGTGAGATGAACTTAAAATTGAGGTGAGATGAAGTTGAAATTGATGTTAGATTAAGTTGAAATTGGGGTGAGATGAACAACCACTCTACAAAGTTTATAGGGATATGGATGGGTGATTTTATTTAACAAAACTGACAAATTTTGCTTGAAAAGACTGAATCATCATCAGAAACGCACCTGCTGCGCGTATTCCGCGCGGTCTCCCGGTACACGTCATTTATTTATTTATTTAACATGCCCAAAATATAAGATTTTAGACAAAGGGTGGACTTAATACTGAAGCATTATCTGCCAGCCAGCCCAAACGTGGTAGTGTAACAAGGGGAAATGCGTATCTCTAAATCCTTGAATATCAATAATGTTACACTGAAACTTGGTTGGTACTAAAAAATTTGCTTAAATTGCTTTGCTTTTTGCGTCCAGCTTTCTTGGTCCATTTTCAGAGCGCCAAGTCTGTAAGACCATTTCATATGAAAATATTGAATTAGTCATGCATGGCAGCATAAAATATAAAAGTTAACTCAAGAAGTAAACCCTCTTTTACACATTCCATAAAAACTCTTTACAAGCAACAAGAAAAACTTGACAGCAAAATCAACCTCCGATCGCTGTCAAAAGAAAAACCTCACATTTCACAACAACACTATTGTTTCTGGAAATATGCTCGTTTCTCAGTTACACGATGAGGTAATGTTTTTGTGTTGAATTCTTCATGACTGTAAACAATCAATACCAATGCTCCTTTCGATATGGGTGATACTAAATTAGAAATAGTGTACATTCTGTACTGTAATGTAATTTTTTAAACATTTATGATTGTTTTTTTTAATTTGCTGTATTTTGGTGGGTGTATCAATGAATGTCAATGATTTTTCTGTGTGGAAGATGAGATGGGATAAAGTCCGAGATGAGTTGCGGCATACTGTGTAAGATTCCACCGTTTATACCCCTTGACACCACCACGATTGCACTTCCAGTGGTGTCATCGGGAATTGCTATGCCCCACAGCACCTAGACTACCTAATGTACTAACGAAGCCCTAATAGTAATGTACTGAAGGTATATCGTTTAGGTATATCGTTTACTCGGTGTGTGCAGTCGTGGTGCTGTCAAGGAGTATGAAGGGATTCTATCTCTAAATACGTGAATTACCTATCTTTTGCAATAATAAAAAAATAAGTTCATAAACTAAAACCTGGCTATGTATTGAAAACCACACTCTAAAAAGTATGAATCAAGAAAATATTCTCATCTGATATTGTTATTACATAGTGAGGTTTAGATGATAACCGTGGTCATATCCTTTAGGCCACATTGCCCTAAAGCATTAGGGTAAGTAGTATACAACCACAGTTACCCGGCTGGGTCCTGAGCAAGCTGTAGCAGGCTTGCTCAGCATGTCCCAAGGCTGGCACTTGTTTATAAGGGTATGGGAGAAATGTGTCCCCTGAGTGAATCCAATACAACATTTATGAGTTTATAAATTATTTTTTATTTTGTAGGTGTATTCGTAGTGGCGTGGTTGACGAAGACAGTGCAGCCATCGTTCGCGCCAAATCGTGTCTCGCTGCCAGCCGTCAAGAAACTGTCGCTAGGAAGGCCGCTAGGGATTTATTTGCCAGGTAATATAACTTTTATTTATTTTATT
Source organism: Eulithis prunata (assembly GCA_918843925.1). Taxonomy (NCBI): domain Eukaryota; kingdom Metazoa; phylum Arthropoda; class Insecta; order Lepidoptera; family Geometridae; genus Eulithis; species Eulithis prunata. The sequence goes on along the minus strand of OU974030.1, from coordinate 3,940,942 downwards.
TTTTTCGAAAACAGTGTAAAAGAAATACTAATCTAGAGGATTAAGTTTTCGGCAGTAGTCCTGTTAAACTTAAATACCAGTTCCTATCAACCGGAACCTAGAACAGACGAAAAAGTTACGGCTTGTTTCATTTATGTATTATACTAGCCGTCGCCCGCGGTGTTGCTCGCGTTCTACCCTTTAGAGTGTGACGGTTCAGAATTCCTTTCTTAGTGCACCCCTACACTATATAAGGATACTACCCTCCAAATTTCATACAGCTTCAAAAGTGTAAATGGTGTCGGCTATCCATTCTTTTAAAAATAAAATAAAAATAAATAAAATAAATGTCAGATAGATTCTGTGTGAACATAACATAATAGTTAAACAAGTGTATGGTAAGTGGAAGTGTTTGATCAGACTAAGGCCGGAATACTGAAACGTCACTCAAATTTAAGCACCACCTAAAATTGCTCTGCCTCTGTTTGAAATTACTGATTTGTAAGAGATGGCAATAATTTAAGCGTGAATTTTATTTAAGTGCCGTTTGAGTATTCATATTTTAATGCTATAGGCATTCCTATAGTTTTGACTATTGTTGATAATGTGGTATTGTTTTAGTTTGTCTAACGGAGAGGAATATATAACCACGGCTCAACTCGAGAAACGGATCCGAGAGATATGCAACACAACGCTTAGGAAAGAGAGCGAAGATAGCGATTCACCCGATGATGACTCACCAGGTAACTTGCATACAAGTATTGAAACTAAGTAAAAAGTAAGGTAATTGCCTGACTTATTCTTCGTCGCGTACCAAGCAGCCTTGCTGCACGTCATAGCGGTCTGAGTGTGCATTTATCTCTTTCGAACGACGGGTTTGGCGTATGAGACTTATGTAAAAAAAATGAAAATGAAAACTTATTTCACACGATGTAACAAAAAAAAGTGAACCACAAAAAGAAAAACACAAGTCAATGGAAATTTATAGAAAACTATAAAATTTACTTAAAAAGTCACACACACTTTATGAACATTATTCAGCGAAAACGTTTTCGTGCCAAAATGGCGTCAGCTCAGCACAACACGTTGAATACATAATAATAAACAACGCTGATTTTGTCTAGTACTTTTATCTTTTTAAGCACATACCATATTTTTTTATCAATATATATAAAACTCTTTTGAAGCTGACATAGAATCAACGCACAGCCTAAACTATAAGTCCTACAGGTATGAAATTTGGAGGGTAGTATCCTTATATAGTGTAGGGGTGCACTAAGAAAGGAATTTTGAAACGTCACACTCCAAAGGGTAGAACGCGAGTAACGCCGCGGGCATCGGCTAGTACTATAGTAATATTAGGGGAAGGGAATATTGAATTATTACTTGTAGAAATAAAAATATTGTTATAATCAGTATTTTGTTATATTTCAGAAGAAGCACGCGCATTGGACGATGGTCACGCATTAGGGCAATTACAAGCTGGAGACTCATTACATAGTAATGGTACTATAAGAACTCATACTCCTGACGAAGGTAATTCTTAACTCTCCGATTGCAAAAAAGAGGATAGTTATAAGTTTAAGGGCTATGTCCTAAAACTTAGCTGTAAGTAAGGTGCCTTCTGGTAAGATCGGCCTAATATTAAGTCCGGATAAATCACGTAACTAAGCAATTATCATATAAAAATATCGCAGAATTGCTTGGCATCCGGACTTACTATTACGCCGATCTTACCAGAAGGCACTATATACTAAATTCGTGTGAATTAGTGGCCAACTCTGGTGACTTGAGTTTTTAGGCCGCCTTAAGGCCTCCGTCTTGGCTTAACGATTGCTAAAGCCGGGACAGACAGATTTTTTTTAAGTTGGGACCTATAGGTTAAGGTGAAAAAATTGTAATGGCACGATATGCGGGGAATAGTTTAGTTTTTGGAAACCGGTTTTGGTTACATGTACAAAAACCTCTTACTTCCGTGGTCGTGGGTTTGATCCCCACTGAGAACAAACATTTTGAGTATGACAAAGACAGAGATTTGTTCTATGTCTAGGTGTTACTATGTATTATAAGTATATATTTACAAAAATAACTATTCTATCAGCAATCTAGTTTGCATAGTACAAGCTCTGCTTAGTTTGGGACTAGAGGGCGTTGTGTGAAATAATATAAATATTTATGTATTAGTTTTTTATGTAATCTCTATTTTACCTTAGCACTAAAGGACTATGAAACGAAATAAAATCCCTTCGTTCCCAGAATACCAAGAAACATGCACCACTGAAGACATTCGTAACCTAACCGTCGACAACTTAGTATCAGCTGCTGTTGACTACTGCCAAGGGGAACTGCCCCTAGTCTCACACGAACTGACCCTAACTGACCCTAGTCTCAAATCTCTAGACCACATCCCTCTATTGCAACAAGCGTTCCTACATCCCATAGTTTTCATCCAAGTTTTATATCTGAAACTTTTGTATCATTTCGGTACTTTTTCTTTCCGTCTATCAAATGTTGAGTTATCAGTTTTTTTGGTGGGATATTTGTCGGTTAACAGTGAAAGTTTGTACCATGTAGTTCCGTTGGTGTTCTACTATATTAGTTTTGTGGCAATGGTTATTTGTACGTTCAAAATGTTGCACGCGAAACGCCAGTTTGTTGACTTTAGAAAATGGTCCGGCTTATTCCTACGTTACAGCGATGGGAATTTGCAGCCGGATCAAAGCGAGAATTTGTTTGTGAGGAATAATTTGGGACCGTTTTTGCAGTTTTTCGTCGCACTATTCACAAATCTATTTCTATATCCGTTTATCGCTACTCAATGGGTACCATTTTCAGAGTTCTGTGTTTTGTCTTTCTTTTTAATGTTTTTAACACTTTTATCTTTTGGCACGAGCGGGAAGCCTTACCCGGACTTTTTAGCATTACTGTCCTTCGGTATAAACGTTTTAGCCAAGTATCCGTACGAGAAAGATACAGTTGTCCACCAAGGTTGGCGGTTTCTCGATTTACACATATCGAATTATCCGTCTTATATTCTGGGGAATAGCATCGAGTTTTGCCTGAACTCCCGGGTCTTTTTCTCGCTGCTTATTCCTGTTATTTTGATAGTTATGGCGAAGCGGAGTAACTGGCAGGGCTTCTTCAAGTTTACTCTACCTCACTGTGTTACATTAAGTTGGTTACAGATGTTTATAATGTGTTCCCACGGTTGTACGACTTACGGCCTTATTCGTGGGACTTTAGCGTTGGTTTGCTCATTTCTGTTCCTTCCTTTGATTGGTGTGGTGACGATAACTTTGCCTGTGATAGCTTTCTTGCAGTATATTTCCCTGTCGAGAGTTATTTACGCTATTTCTGTGGTTTTCTTCCTTGGGGTCAGTTTAGGGGTCACGTGTGTGTTGGCTAAGTCTGAGGCTACGAAGAAATTCGTCACACCATTCCAGGTAATTTTTCATTAACTTGATATTTCAATGGTTTTAAAAAGGCTCTATGACCGGAATACTGAAAGGTCACTCAAATTTAAGCACCACTTAAAATTTCTCTGCCTCTGTTGACATTACTAATTTGTAAGAGATGGCAATAATTTAAGCGTGAACTTAATTTAAGTGGCGTTTAAGTATTCAGCCATATGACGTGTAATTGACAACTTTAATAAAATGAGAAATGTGTAGTAACCTAGTAGGTAACTTATTTTTTTTTATTTCAGCTGATTATCGGTCTACTAACTCTGTTCTACTTCGGCAATCAAATCGCAGTTCAAGTCCAAGACGACGGCCTTCCATCCACGCTCATCGAACTAGTAACCCACGACAAATCCAGCATTAAAAACCTCCTCAAAAACGAATTCATAACCGACTACGAAGAGAATTACCACATCTCCTGGGACGATTACTACAGTCACTGCAACAACCCATCTTGGTCGGATTATAACATGGCCGCCACCCAAATAAAATGTTCGGTCCTCGACGGCGCCAACGTAAACTGGCAGGGTTATATCAAGGAGGTCAATTTGATAAACGTAAAGAACATGTGGAATGATTTCGTTTCGTGGATGCCTGGTTTTCTGCAGGAGTACTTCAAGTGTTATTACGGCGAGGAGTATTCGACTCTGTGCCGTAGTTCAGAAGGCTTGCAATCGGTTGATGAGTGCGAGTTTGTGACGAATATTGCGCGGCAAAGTGGGAAAAGTTGCCATTTAAATAACTTGAATGAGTAAGCGATTTTGAACCTAATTTTCTAAACAATGTGATTCTATTTCCTATTAATTTTCTAAACTTTTTTTTATTATTTCAGGTATATGTATGAAGTAAAACTTATTATGGAAGCCAGTGGAGGCTTATTGAAACGACACGCAGAAATCTCGGTCGTATTCGATCATTATTTCTCGAACTTCACCCGTTTGCTACGTTTCGACGACAAAGTATCATTCAAAGGGATCCTGTCAAACGAAAACGGACCTTACGTTATAGGAACTAAAGCTCTGAGTATTAAAGGTCATGAGATAAACTGTGTTGAGTGTAAAGAAGCAAGAGGGAGTATATCTTCAAGAGTGCCATCTTGTTCAAAACTGTCTGAATTGTTGAAAACTATTGTAAATGATTGTATGGTGTCTACAAAGTATATTTTGAATTTCTTGTTGAATCCAGTGATAGTATTTAAATAAATTATGTGTGTTGTTGTGTTTGAGATTAAATGTATTCTGATAAATGGTCTGATATTTTAGTAGATGTTTGCTTTTTTAGATTTTTTGCTACATCGGTAGATTGAAGTAAAGTACCTTTTTGTAACATTCCTTAAAGGTCAAAAACCCTACGAAAAACTAACTTATTTCCTTGTTATTTTTCCTTCTCTAAGCTTGAAAAATACTTCTCAGTTGACCACTGATTCAAATCCAAGAAGTGAGCGTTAGATTGTGACGCCACAGAATATTAGTACAAACTAACGCTAGTATAATAGTTGTACATTGTTATGGCCTAGTATATCAGCAATCTAGTTCAAAAAAGCCGTGTTGGCTGAGTGGGATTGCACCTCGATTTTCGATCCGAAGATCGTGGGCTCGAATCCCGGCCGTGCATCAATGGATGAAAAATTTATATGCACATTAACACGAGCTTAACGGTGAAGGAAAACATCGTGAGGAAACCCTTGGCTTAGTCAGCTCCGCACGTATTGACGATGTCTTTCCTGTGGATATGGCTAACTAGGCTGAGAGGATGGTATAGGTGCTGCAAGCCCACTCCATCTAAACATTGTCCCAGGCACTACAGCGTGTCGTTAAGTGTAGGCATAGGTTGCCTCCTGACGCTGTATAAATCATCTTCAATAGATGTAAAGGCCTATTATATGTATAGTTCCCATAGTACAAGCTTTGGCTATTTTGGGACTGGAAGGCGTTGTGTGAAATATCCAAGCATGTTTATATATATTTATTTAGTTACAACGTGCTTTGTTCGCGTCCTCGAGTGATGTGTAACTCAAACGACATAACACAGAAGACAGGGTTCTACCTTGATTTCGAACATGTTTATTACTTAAGTAATAAATAAATTTGTATTTGTCTATGTAACCTTCGTCTAAAGAGTTTCGTAGACACCTAGGAAGTGAAGGCAAAATTGATTGAAGATTAAAACATCTTACAAAAATATTGTTTTAAAGTAAACTCAATGACCTCCGTGATTTATACTATATATTTATAACTGTAGTTTCTTGTTGACCTCATTCTGAGGCTAAACTTTGTCGCAGTAAGTTAACTAAACTTAATTCTAATTCATACTTTACTCAGGGTAGTACCTAGTATTGTTACTTTTTAAATAAAAATAAAATAATTATTTTAGTCTATTCACCACTTGCCCACTAAGTACCATTAAAAATTTTACCCATAGAAAACTGTTCAGCCAATAATTCTGTACCTACTGTAATATCAGTACGAACAATTTATAGTAGTAATTCTGAATAATTTGTTAAAAAAATAAAAAAAAAGTTTTTAAGAAACATGTTGATATTTGTATTTTTATCGTGCGTTTTACTATGTATATATGTGAACTGGATTTTGAAAAGGAAGAGGTATCCAAAACCGCCTTTGTATCCTGGAGCGTTGCCCGTGGTTGGACACACTTTGAAGCTTTTGGGGGACAATGAAAGTAAGTACTAAAGGTACAGTCGGCTTCAAAAGTAGATTAGGTACTTAAGTTTTCGAAAAAAAATACTGTTTGCTCTTATATTTTTTTACCTAGACACTAACCCCTTTATTCATATTCAACTGTAATTTTAACGTGGCTTTAAAAATGCTTTATCAGAAAAGAGATGACAACAGATTTAGCGATCATTTTAGTTAGCTCAGCTTTAGAAAGCCATTATGAATATACCCCTACAATTTTTAATTTTCTGTTTGCTTTAGTTACCTATAATTGTTATTTAGATACTTAGGTACTAGTTTTAGGATAAACATTTCTCGTTCTCAGTCATACCTAGTTGGAAAAAGAAAGTTGAAAGTTTCCAGTTTTCAGTCATAAAACATTTTTGTAACTGTGTCATCATCTACTAATGCTGACTGTACATTCAAGTGTGTAACTACGAGAAGAAATATTTTTTTCTTTTTTCTGCACAAAATAAATTCATCTTGATAAGAACAAGTTTGTTGAAGCTATGTTAATGTTAAAAATCTCTACAATTTTTTTCTATTTTTAACCAAGTTCTCTAGAGTTAACGTACGAATCTACAGTAGATATAACACCCTTCATCATACTTCATCATTTTCCCATTTAATAATGTACCCTAGATAGGAAGCTTTAGGACATAAAAAAAACTCATCTAGATAACCTAATAATAATCTAATAATCTAATAAGTAATCTAACCTAATAATAATAATAATAACCTAATAATCTAGAAAACCCTCGGTTTGGCTCGAAAAGTGTTGCCGGTTCTATTCTTATCCTCGATTTTTTTGCCAAAACTTGTTTAGGGCTTGGGGTTTAAATTCGAAGTACTATCAGCATGAATAATAGGTGTTTTTATGAGAAATGGTGGAACCTTTCTGTGAGGCATTACCTCTGCGCATGCGTAGCGCGTCCACTGAGGACGTGTTCTGTGAGCCATCGCACTGCAATTTGGAGGGTGGTATCCTTATTATAGTGTAGCGGTGCACTAAGAAAGGAGTTTTAAAGAGTCCGCACCCTAAAGGGTCTAAAATAAGGATCAAAGATTTTAACCAAATAATTGGCATGCTACTACCACGCGAGCAAAGCCGCGGGCGACCGCAGGTGTCTAATAATTTACACGCACATTATAGACATGTACTCGTAGATATATTCGGTGCCTACCTAAATAGATGTTGTCTTACATAAGTCCTGTTGAGGCACTAGGCACGTCGACACTCCTCATCTCATTTAGGTATTTGTTAATCTACTTATAGTAGAATTCATTCCATAAAATTTAAGTCTTACCTACCCAATTAAAACCGCAATAAAGTATATTCAAAGTTTCAATGCTAATAAGTAATTTATGCAATGCAGTTTTTATTATGCACATCCAAACTTAAATATGCATTGGCTAATATTTTATGCGTTGATTTTATGAGATAAAAATATTCCGTCATTTAAAATGTCTACAATATTGAGGCCAAGGTTACACTATCAAGGGCGAGACAATGTCAATAAACTTAAGGGCAAGGGTTTTTTAGAACACGGAAGTATTGAGAATCGACCTTTATGATGACTTGATATTGATGACTCAAAGGTATCCGCATAATCCAGAGGTACAGTCAGCGTCAAATTGATATGAGCGTCTGGAGTAGTCAAAATGATCTGAAAAACATAAAAGCAATTTGATATACGCAGTTCGAATCATCATATTGTTGCAAGCACCTAAGGTGTTCAAAATACTCAAGTCACTCAAAAGAGTTTGCATACTACCTTTGAGAGCTTTGTTTGCTAAGATAATTTTGAACACCCTGACTGCTCATATAAATATGAAACAATGAGTAGTAAGATAATTTGAACACCTTAGGTGCTTGCAACAATATGATGATTCGAACTGCGTATATCAAATTGCTTTTATGTTTTTCAGATCATTTTGACTACTCTAGACGCTCATATCAATTTGACGCTGACTGTACCTAGCTATAGTGTACCTAGGAAGTTGAAACTGTTTGGCCAACTGACAAGTGACAAGTGACCAGCGTGCATTATAAAACTAGTTTGTGGTTTAGGCCTTCGACCTTGTCTGAATAAGTCTGTGCAGTCTATGCAAGTATGGAAACGGCAACTTTCTAGCTTTAGCCGTTCAGTTGGCTACCTTACAACTTATATTTGGTATACTTAGACGTCGTTTTGCCTAGCTTTATTCATCACACTGTTGGGAAAAGAGCTTCCACTGCTTCCAGTTAACACTGTCTTTAATATTTTCCATCACCTCAAGTTGTGAATATATCGAGCTGTCTCTAGTTTCAGTCCAGTCGTGTTACAGAGCCCGTAGTCTTAGTTTTGTTATGTTGATTTACGACAAGCGAGAATCGAGAAACTCGCAGTTTTTGTATGGATCAAAATAGTTTGCAAATCTCCCGCTAGAGGCGCTTATCGGATTTTTATGCAAAATATCTCGCAAGGCGCTTCTCGATATGCGTTTCGATCAACAAAACAAAACTCAAACTACGGGCTCTGAGACTTCGATATAATATACTAATTGGTAAGTGTCTTTTATTCCAACATTAACATACCTACCACCGTTGGGAAAAGGCCTTCCACTGCTTTCATATTAGGTATAACAGTCTATTGCATTTTAAAAAGCGTAAATATTGTCTCACATATAATTTTGAGTGACAAACTTTTTGGTAGGTAACTGTGTAGTATAATTTCAGATATATGCCGGCTAATGTATTCAATAGGAGAAGAGTGCAATAAAAACGGTGGCGTGATACTTCTGAAAGTTTTCTGTGATGATTATTATGGTGAGTAGAATGGTAAAACCAAGCTCTAACTCATACCGGAATGCGGAACCTCGCGCGTTTCAACTGTGTAATATGCCTGTATCTATAATAAGGGCTAGCTAGGGGGCTCAAGCTCTCCAATAAAACCCTAAATAGCTGGATCAAGCGCCCCCGTTCCTTAACCGAAATCCTGAATCTGCCACTGCCTGTTTTAGGAACATAGCAATAAGCGAGCGACTATATTTCTGCTTTGCGGCAGAAATAAGGTATAGGTATACCGGGTAATATACACGTATATATGCATATAAATCAAATATACACGCATATACGCATACGTACACTTGTATATTCACATATATACACTAGTATATATGCATATATATGGTACTTCCCTGAACGAACTCTCACAGCAACTCTACTATTGCTAAAACTAGATTTTATTTTATAGTTGTGACTGACCCTGAAGACTTCAATGTCGCTGCAAATCAGTGTTTAAGAAAGCACTATTCGTATCAGTTCTTAAGCCCTTTGCTTGGCAATGGATTGGTCACAGGAAAAGGTACGTAAACAACATTAATTATTTATATTTGAGTTCTAACACACTGAGACATCCTACGTCCTCATTGGTTAAACTTTGTGGGTAATGAATTGTTTTAAGCAGAGGTAACCTGTTAACATAGGGTGGGCCATCTGCTTTTTGTGTTATCACTAGTAGTTCATCCCGAACTATGATTCCAAAAATATGAAACAACTTGAACTTTGCAAAAATATTATAGGCCTCGAAAAAGAGAGTTTATAATTTGCTTATTGAGTCGTTCTCAGCCGAATACTCAAACGCCACTTAAATTTAGTTCACGCTTAAATTATTGCCATCTCTTACAAATGAGTAATGTCAAACAGAGGCAGAGCAATTTTAAGTGGTGCTTAAATTTGAGTGACGTTTCAGTACTCCGGCATATATCTCTCTTTTTCAAATGCTATTAAAAGAATAAGTAATTAAACAAGCAGATTGCTCTAAATTATTGCTAGAATTGAAAAAAAAGTACCTTGCTCGCATTTCGCTTCACCGTAAAACTATGACTGAGATTAACTTAAAATAATAGGCCTCGAAAAAGAGAGTTTGTGTATTTGCTGGCAGAGCAATAAACACATGATATTTTTCCGTCCATAGACACAACAACGTGGAGAAGACATCGTAGACTCCTCAACCCTGCTTTCGGGCAGCATGTCATCGAGGGCTTCTTACCGATATTCAACGAAATGTCTCGGCAGTTGGTACATAGCTTTAGGAAAGAAGTGGATAATGGACCTTTTGATCACGCTCCATACTTGGATTGCATCTCCTTGTTGGGGATCATTAGTAAGTACCAAATAAAATACATTTATATATAACGAAATGTCCTGGCCGTTGGTAGATAAACTTAAGAAAGAAGTGAAGAATGGGCCTCAAGTTTTGTACGGTAATTACCTCCTAAAAAAATTAAATACTTTCTCGTTGGTACATCAACATATTAAATATATCAATAAACACAGTGCGAACAAGGTTATTATTTACTCTATGTCTGGTTGTTACTATGTAAACTTATTTATATGTATAAGTATGTACCTAAGTATGTATTAAGGTACAAAAAGTAATAATAATTATATAAACTCCCATAATACAGTCGTTGCTTAATTCGGAACTAAAGAGCATTGCCTAAAATGTTCAAGGATATTTATTTATTTATTCTCTTTTTAGAGACTACGTTCGGAATAACAGCCAGTGATGCAGACGATTTCAATACTAACTCCTACATGAAGGCAGCACAGCGAATGTTTCAAATCTCTGCAGAGAGACTATTCTCTGTTTGGAAGCATAGCGACATACTATTTACTGTCTCGGCACTGAAAAGGGAACAAAGCAGAGTTGTTGAATACTTGAATAATATAAGCAATCAGGTAAAGCATACTTTCGCCCGGTTTATGAAACGGTGATCAGATCTATTGTCAAATCTCTGGATTTCTGGAAAATGGGTTGCACAAACGCCTGCCAACAACAAAAAAAAAATTGTGACTTCTCTTCATTAATGGCCGTCCTAACCGTCATTTCGACAGACAATTTTGCCAATGTCAAGTGATATAATTGTAATAATATAAGTCAAGTCAAGTCATTTGTCAAGTCGGCTGTCGTTTGTTTTGAAAAGAAAATGGTGGATTTTCCCTTCAAAACCTTCTGATTTTATGCCTACTTAACACTTCAATGTCAATTAAAATTGACACCATGTCAATTTTAAGAAAGAGATAACATGGTTTCGGACACGAGTTTTGACATTTTTTGAAACGACACAGCACTTTTATTTTAATAGTTTTTCTTGTGTTATTGTGAGTATTGTTGCTTAATTTTGGTGGAATTTTAACCAATAATACTTAGATCGTAACATAAAGTGTGAGCCATTGGAATAAATGTGTGTAAAGTGGTTTTTCTACATGTGAAAATTCGTGTTAGGTTTTGAAGAAAAAATCCACCATTTTCTTTTCAAAACAAACGACAGCCGACTTGACAAATGACTTGACTTGACTTATTTATTACAATTTCAACACTTGACATTGGCAAAATTGTCTGTCGAAATGACGGACACAGGCCATTACTGAAGAGAAGAAGAAGAACATGGTTTCTAAATTCGAAACTGCCCCCCAAGTACCGTTCTTGTCGATCGCATAATTTGACATTTAGAATCGTCAAAATTCGTTTTATCGACAGTTGCGGGTACGCTACCAACTAAGTCGATCGGTAGACAAAATCTTGAAATTTTAACGAATTGGCAATGGTGTATGTTTACTATGTTTTGATTCTGACAAACGAAAGTGAGCCTTATTTTGACGATCGTAAGGCATCGTTAAAATTTGTCGACAAGAGATCCGTACTACCATGGAACGATAAGATTCGATACGTTTATCGACTTTCGCGATCGACAACTAAGCGATCGATAAGAACGGTACTTGCACTGCTGCTCAATAAGCATGTAATACTCAAAAAAGAGAGTACTTTTCTAAAACTCTCTTTTTTAAGTCTTATTTTTTTCTTTCAGGTTCTTAAAACTAATCGGAAGAAGCTTACTCATGAAGAAAATATTAGTGGTTAGTATTAAATCATTTATCATGTTATAATCATAGTTGGATCGACTGCCGGAGAAGCACATGGTCAAAATTAGTTCTTTTTAATACACTCCTGTTAATAAATAATAATAAAAGTCCTATACCTCAATATTATTTTTATATCTAAACGATTTGTTTTTTATTTTGGTCCACTTTTAGAAAAACCACTTATGATCTCCGTCTGTCCGTCTGTTCGTCTGTCCGTGTGTTCAATAGTACTTAATTATTTTAACAAAATATTACGTAAAAATAACAATATTTTTAATATTACAGGCAAAAAATTCAAAGCGTTCATGGAGCTGGCTCTAGAGTTATCAGACAAAGGTGCATTGACAGAGAAGGAGGTTTGGGAAGAAATGAATACAGTGATACTAGCGGGCTATGAGACCACGGGAAACTCTCTGATGTACACCTTTTTACTGCTGGGCTCTCATGTCAATGTACAGAATAAGGTTTACGAAGAGTAAGTTACCTTATTTCTTTGGCTTAGAGTACAATTTTGCATAGCTTTTGACGCTCGTGTTATAAAGCTCAGTTTAAAAAAAAGGAGGAAGTTGTATTTTAGGGTTACGATCCCATAGGGTTTCGAAACCCTTGTCGATAGAATAGTCTCAATGAACTGCCATCATCGTGATCATCATCATTTGATGATGAAGGCGTATCAAAAAAGTCGGTTTTTCATGTTTTAAACTTATAAATTATTATTTCCGCCTGCGACTTCGTTCGCGTCCCATTGATTTTCCGGGATAGAAAATAGCCTATGTGTTAATCCAAGTCACGGACAATATATATTCCGAGTTTCATCCAAATCGGATCAGTAGTTTTTGCGTGAAAGAGTAACAAACATCCATCCAAACAACATTCTTGCAAACTTTCGCGTTTATAGTTTTAGTAGGATTTTTAAGAGCAATCTCTTAGGTCTTCGTGTTTTTCTTTTTAATTCTCTCCGATTAACTTTTAATCTAAATAAAGTGCGCGTAATTTTTTTTTAAATGATTAAAGTAATGGAACAAGCTGATAGCTCACCTGATGTTAAATAGTAACTTCTGCCTATAACAATGCATTACCTCACAGAGCAAGTCCAATGAGGACATGCCCTGTAAGGCAATGCACTGCGTCCCATCACTCTGAGACGTAAGGATCTTGAAGTCTCATGTGCCTGTAATTACAACCGGCGCCCTTACCCTTCAAACCGGAACACAGCAATGCGAGCATCGCTGCTTGGCGGCAGAAATAGGTACGGTGGTAGTACTTCCCCGGACGAGCTCTCACAAAGAGCTCTACTACTACTGAACTTATCGCAACTTCTCTCCAACAGATTGCAAGACGTCTTCGGTGACTCAGACAGAGATATAACCAAATATGATTTACCAAGACTAGTGTATCTAGAAGCAGTTCTTAAGGAAAGTCTACGATTGTACTGTATCACGCCTGTCATGCTTAGGGCAGTGGATCGTGATGTTAAACTCAGTAAGTTAGTTATAGTAGTCGATAAATAGAGAAATATTTATTTGGCCAACTCTGATGACGGAGTTTCTAGGCCGCGTTAAGGCCTCCGTCGTGGTTTAACGACTGCTAGAGCCGAGACCGACAGTTTAATGTGTCCTCCGAAGCACGGAAGCGCTCAGGTGTACATGCCACTAACGGTCACCCATTCAAATAGTGACCGCACAGAACGTCGCTTAACTTAGATAATCAGTGAAGATTGACTAAGCAAGCCTAGCCACGAGCGCTTCTTATTTCTTCTATATTCGTGACTTACACATGACTCCTCTTTAGAAAATTTGCAATCCAGATCGGATCTCGCTACAACAACGCTGTTTTATTTCTTTTTAGAGAACTACACACTCCCAGCTGGCAGCAATTGTCTTCTGTTCTGCTGCAGCATCCACTACCATTCCATATGGGGTCCGGATGCTCAGGAGTTTAGGCCTGAGAGATGGTTAGAAGCAGACGCTTCAGCGGACCCTAAAGCAGCTGTGAATACCGCTTTTACTAGTTTTGGAGTCGGAAAACGGCTTTGTTTGGGTGAGTAAACTAGTAAAACTATCACTAAACTATCACTAAAGCGTCACGAAAGTGTAAACTAAAGTGTCACTATAGTGGCACTAAAGTGTAAACTAAAGCGTCACTAAAGTGTAAACTAAAGTGTCACTAAAGTGGCACTAAAGTGTCACTAAAGCGTCACTAAAGTGTAAACTAAAGTGTCATTAAAGTGGCACTAAAGTGTCACTAAAGCGTCACTAAAGTGTATCACCAAAGCGTCACTAAAGTGGTACTAAAGTGTTAACTAAAGTGTCACTAAAGCGACATGAAAACGTCACTGCAACACCATGTAAATCTCACTTCACTAAGTGCCTATATAGGAAGGTACTAGGAAGTCTCAGGCACGAGTCATATTATTATAATACTACTTCAGTTAATTCGGTACCATTTTATATGGGCTAAGAAGTTCAGGCATGAGTATGTGTTAACAAAGTGTCACTAAAATGTAATTAAAGAGACACTATACCGTCACTCGCGTGTCACTGGACCGCCATTTAAATATCACTGAAATGCTATTAAAACGGCACTAAAGCGTCAAGTTTTCACTGTAAATATCATTGTCAGTGACAACTTGATAGCTTTTTGTGTAAAAGTAGGTATTCTTTCCTATAAGTTTTCCTATTAAAAACGAATAAATAAATAATTTATTCGCAGGTAAAAACTACGCAATGATGTCAATGAAAACCACAGTAATACATGTACTTCGTCACTATCGGATCTCCGCTGACGTCACCAAACTCAAGCTGAAAGTAGATCCGTTACTCAAACCAGTTTCCGGACACCACATAGCTTTACAGATCAGAGACTAACTGGTTTAATACATGTTAATGCGTATGATAAATTATAAGCGTATAAAGGCGTTGGGGCATTTCAGGTCCCAATTAACATTTGGTTAATTTTTAGATTAATTTTATTATTTATAACTTTTGTTGGTTTTATCATAATCTGTTATGTAGTAGCAGTCGCGAAAACGCTAAATAAAGTAATTATTTTGACGTAAACACCTGTACATACGATAAACAAATTAGAAAACGACGCATTTTTCATAGTAAAATGTCTAATAACTAATGATTCACGCTGTTTTATAATGCCATTGTTAAATTTTTTTAAACTGCATTGTAAGTGTATTGTAACAAACAAAGTTCCATCATTGCAAGTTTAAAAAAAATGTGGGACCAGGGCTCCATCCAATTTGCCCCAGAACCTTTATAAATTATGCTAAGAAAGGCTTCTTTCCTTCCTTAAGAAGGTCAATGTAACGGCTATGCCGAATATTAAATATATCTTTGGCTTAGCCTTACCGGTCATGAGACCGGTTGTCATCATTACATAAACCTGTAGAGTGTTTTAGTTTAGTCTAACTACTTATGCTACCTACTTATGTTTGCTTTTTCTTGTGTTGCAAATAAATTATTTTTCTATTTCTATTTCTATTAAGAGAAATCTGTCTTATAGTTTGTCTTTTAAATAAGAATAATTATTCTTATTATTATAATAACTGCAAAAATATATTGTCATCCACGTACAAGACATTGCGTATTTTATTTTCCTGTGATTTTTAAGTGGGGTTTGTAAGACCAATAGCACAATATCAACAATCATCATCATCCTGTAATTTTTTTTTTTTTTTTAAATGATAAAAGCAATTGTACAGTCTGATAGCTCACCTGATGTTAAGTGGTAACTTCTGCCTATAACAATGCATTACCTAACAGAGCAAGTCCAATGAGAACGTGCCCTGTAAGGCAATGCACTGCGTCCATCACTCTGAACTTGAACTTATAAATAAGTAATTTATACGTCCGCAAATGTCAGCAGACTCGTATTCTATTACCTACTATTATAAAACTGAAAAAAAGCCTAAACCTAAAATTAAAGATATGGATAAACTAAATATGCAGATCTACTAAATAAACGATTCTGATTCCGAAAATCGAGTTTGTCTGTTTGTTCGCAGATCACGCCTTAACTAACTGGACTAATTTCAACGAAGCTTTTTCATTCATTCAAACATTCGGAAGCCTTTTTTCCGGATTGAAACATAGGCTATATTTTGTTGAAATCAAAGACGTGGATTCTTAGATACAGCTTGAACTCTCTAAACTAAAAGCAGCCATTTGCTACGAGGTTCATCGTAAGCTGGTTAACAGATATTTTGGTGGAAAGTTTTGCACGCGTACGAAGTCGCGGGTATCAGCTAGTGTTATAATAAAATCCTGTTTTATGTCAAACATATTAATATTTCGACACCCCCAAGGAATATCATGGTATCTCACTTTCTACCATTTTACAGGAGAGCACGTCAAAGTTTAAAAAAAATCTCAACATTTTTGTGTGAAACTTAACTTAAAAATAACTTTTGGTGATTCATCTATACTATAGGGATAGGAGTATGTAATTGTGTATATATCTATTAATTGAAAAACCCCTGTATAGTGTATTTCCATGACTTAAGATGTATTTTTCTAAATTTTAATATTTAATTTTCATTGAACAACATGGTAACTAGACATAATAAACTAAAAATGAGGGTAGATTAATAAATTTTATCTTTTTAATAAATTATTTGAAAAAATTGTAACTCGAATTGACATCTTTTCACGGGAGAACAAGGTTTTGGCACTTAAATATACTTTGCGTAACTCAAAATGCCATTTTATTCACTGCGAGGAATGTAAAATGATGCTTAGTTACAATGTTTTAATGAATACTAACTTTTAAACCTAAAGGGTAAGAGATATAGGAGTGAGAGTATAACATAGTTTTTTTTATTTTGAACACGAATATGGATGTAACTCAAAATTGGCAAAAAGTGAGTTACCATGTTATTCCTTGGGGGTGTCGATTTATCGATCTTAAATGTCAACGATGTATATTACGTACAAATGTATATTTTATGCAGTGCATCGTTTTCCTTTTTCGAAGGGTTCCTTAACAAAATAAATAACCTTAAGAATAAAGAAAATATCTAGGTTTCAACTTATTCTAATAGTGTGAAAATATCTATACTATTTTAAAACTTTAAAAAAGCCAAAACCTAAAATTAAAGATATGGATAAACTAAATATGTAGATCTACTAAATAAACGATTCTGATTCCGAAAATCGAGTTTGTCTGTTTATCTGTTTGTTCGCAGATCACGCCTCAGATCAAATCACGCTAACTGGACTAATTTCAACGAAGCTTATACCATTCGGAAGCCTTTTTTCCGGATTGAAACATAGGCTACATTTTGTTGAAATCAAAGACGTGGATTCTTAGATAAACTAAAAGCAGCCATTTGCTACGAGGTCCATCTTATTCTGGTGACAGATATTTTTGTGGAAAGTTTCGCTCGCGTACGAAGTCGCAGGTATCGGCTAATTTGAAAATATGATTAACTAGCCGTCGCCCGCGGCGTTGCTCGCGTTTTGGACCCTTTAGAGTGCGACTTTTCAAAATTCCTTTCTTAGTGCACCCCTTCATTATATAAGGAACCTACCCTCCAAATTTTATACCTCTAGGACTTATAGTTTAGGCTGTGCGTTGATTCTCTGTCAGCTTCAAAAGAGTTTTATATATATTGATTGATGATTGATGATTGATGATGATGATTGATGATAAAATTGACATATATATAAAACTCTTTTGAAGCTGACAGAGAAACAACGCACAGCCTAAACTATAAGTCCTAGAGGTATGAAATTTGGAGGGTAGTATCCTTATATAGTGTAGGGGTGCACTAAGAAAGGAATTTTGAAAAGTCGCACTCTAAAGGGTCTAGAATGCGAGCAACGCCGCGGGCGACGGCTACTTGATGATAAAATTGACAAATTATTTAGTTTCAATAAATACGAGAACCTTCATGTAACACTCACACTTGCCTGTGTTCAATTTCATCTGAGGTAGGTTTAGGTAGGTACGCACTGTACAGGATGGTTTATTAACAACATTTTTATGGATTTATTAGTTTTAGGGAGTTATTGAGTTAGAAAGTATTAAAAAATATTTTTGTTTTTCTTAATTTCATGCTTACGGTTGGGCGCGTATAGTAGTAAATAATCACATTTTATGCTGGCGCTTTTACCTAGCATATTTTTCAATAAGTTCGGCCCTGTGCATTTGGCCGCCAGTTTCAGATTCATGATAGAAAATATGTACAAGTAACTACTTAGTTACAAGATACAAGATATTTATTTGCATAAATAAGTGTTACAATTTGGTCTTATCTGTAGGAAGCACTTTACAACTTATTCACCTTTTCCAGGTATCGCAAATGTTTTGGGCGCTTAAACTTAGGTAGGCAATTATTAACATTAATTCTGGGTACATACCTTTGGGCATGCACTAAATTTTTAAACATTTTTCCTGCAACAAAAGTACCTGCATTACCCTTTCGTTCTCTCTCTTGTCTTCACTACCTGTAAATCGCCCATCCTGTATAACCAGATTAACCAGCCGGTTAGGATTTCTTTTATATTGAAGGATACCGCTATAGGTAGATACCGCTTTTATAAACATATTTCTTGGTCGAGTTGTGGAAGTTACTTTTGGAAGAAGTCGCGCCAACCTCGGGTTGAATTTTAAAAGAAAATGATTTGTATTTGGTTAGTTTTGTTGGCGTTGTGTGTTTTACATTTATACCAGTGTTTGAAATTGAAGAACCGACCACCACTACTCTATGGACACTGGCCAATAATTGGACATTCATTTATGGCTCTCAAAGGTAAATTAATCTGGTCTTTTTTTAATTTTGTCATGTTTTTACGTACGTGAGTGTTCTCTGGTTGTATCTGGTCTACATTTTTGAAACTTGCAGACCTGCAAAGCTTTCTCGAAAAAGTGTCAAACGACAGCCTGAAACGCGGTGTTGGAGCTGCCACAGTAAGACTTGGTGCTTTGGATATAACTGGTAAGACTATCTTTCCATTTCATATTAGGTCTACTGCTGGACATAGGCATTCTACAAAGATTTCTAAAAAGAGCGGTTTGGGCGTCTCCAATGGAGACGCCAAATACAATAATTTAAATAAATCTTCTACCTACCTATAAAATTGTGAAAAAGCTAAAAACTAAAATGAAAGATATGGATAAACTAAAGATGCAGATCTATCGAGAATATTATTATTTTAATTATTTTCAGTGCTCGTAGATCCCGATGACTGTCTCTTGGTCGCCAACTCATGCATTACGAAGGATAGCTTTTACGATTTAATTAAGCCGTATTTTGGAGAAGGACTTATTACAGCGAATGGTTTGTTTATTTTAATACCTATATTTTTTTTCAAAAGCTGCAATTCTGTGGATACCAGAGTATATTACGTTTACTCTCTTGAAAAGGATCATTTCCCTTACCTATACTCTTGACAGCACTTTTTTCTTATAGGTTTTATTATACTTAGGTACCTACATGCAAGGCTGATTTTAAAACATCTTGCTGTGCGTCATATTAACTGGATATTTGAATAATTTAATAAGATGGTACTAAAATAAGTATCTATTGGGGTTATTACCTAGGGGCCTTAAACTAAAAACTCCGTCACCAGAGTTGGCCACTAACTCAGTGTAGTAGAGTACATACCTATTTCATACAGGTAAGACAGTTGTGTATTCCCGAACAAATGACTTCGACGCCGGGGTCATTGTATTTGCATCGTGCATTGTCATTTAATGAATAGTTCATTTACCTAGTCCATGATAGTACCTACCTATCTAACTCAATCACTTACCTACATATTTACAACTAAAATTTATTCTGTAACCTAGGTGCAAAATGGCTCGCACACCGTCGTCTCCTAAATCCTTGTTTTAACCAGCAAGTCCTCGACGGCTACTTGCCACAGTTCAACAAAAATGCCAAGGAGTTGGTTCGAGTGTTAAACAGAGAAGTTGGGAAGGGACCTTTCGACCACTGCAGTTACTTGGACGTTTCTGTCTTGTCTACTGCCTGTGGTGAGAATGTTTAATTGTACCTAGTGTTTTGATATTAAATGGGAATAATTTATATAAGTTTAAAAAACTGGAAAAACCGACTTCAATTTGATACCAATGATGATAGTTCATTGGGACTGTTCTTTTGATCGTAAACATCACAGAACGAGTACGTGGATGACGTGTTAAATGTCACAGGAAAGCAAAATACGCGCAATGTCGTGTACCTACGTGTATGAGATGACTCTGATTAGATGGTCTTCGCATACGGACTTCGCATCCTAGATAGTGTTAATTAGACTGTATTTTTTTAGATACAACAATTGGAATTATAACGGATGAAGAAGATGAACGAAACAAAGATAGCTTTATGAACGCAAAAATTAAGTTCTATAACTGCTTACTCCAACGAGTTCTCATGTTTTGGATGCAAAGTGATATTATCTATGCCTTGTCTGGTCTAAAGAGGCGAGAAGAGGTGTATGCTAAATTTATGACGGAATTGTCGCGTACTGTAAGTATAACAACACTATCTCACAGAGCACGTCCACCGATGACGGTTCTGTTTAATATTGCATAGCGTTTAAACACGCTGAGATATAAGGGTCCAAAAAATTACCGGTAAATACCTAGATACCTACCTACTAATAATTTTAGTAGGTAGGTATTTAGGTATTCTTACTTGTGATTTTTTGTTGACTCTTTATAATACAGGGTGTTACCAGACCACTTCCGAAAACGAAAGGGGGAGCTACAGCACACCAAAACCCAACCAAAAAAAAATCAGTTATCCTGAAAAATAATTATAGCCGGAGAAAACAATGTTTAAAGATTTGTATTTATTTCGCCAGCCCGCAATGTACGCATTCACGTAGGTAAGGTCGAGGCGTAGTACTATTATTTATTTTGTGTCGTAAGTGCCTACTAACGTAGGTAGGTACTAACGTAGGTCGCTCGCACGTCGCGTACTTGAATGACCCGCGATGAACTCTCAGCTGTTCATGCTGTAGTAGACGTAATCTGCGTGCTGCGTGTACATTGCTGCTTTATTTATTTTATTTGTTTTTTTGCTTTTTTAAATGAGATAATTAGGTTGATATGTCTTATTATGTTGTACTGTGTGTATGTAACTATAAAAAAAATTAAAAAGAGATAGTCAAGTAAATTTTTTTTTTCGCGATTTTTTTCGCTTTATGTTTTCAGTATCATGGTCTGATTGGAACCTCCAAGTTTTCGGAAGTGGTCTGGTAACACCCTGTATATCTACCTATTTATACCTATTTACTTACTACGTATCTTACATACCTAATATCATTATTTTTGGTTTAGATTTTGAAAAAGAAAAAAGAAGAATTCAGGGCAAAGAAAATGCAGCCGGAAGGTAAATACATACAATCAACAGCCAACAACATTCTAAAAGATTCCTAGAAGGAGGCTACCTAACATGTTTTTTTATAACATGACTAGCTGATACCCGCGACTACGTACGCGTGCGAAACTTTCCATAAATTATCTGTCACCAGCATACGATGAACCTAGTAGCAAATGGCTGCTTTTGGTTTAGAGAGTTCAAGCTGTATCTAAGAGAATCCACGTCTTTAATTTCAATAAAATATAGCCTATGTTTCAATCCGAAAAAGGGCTTCCGAATGGTATAAATTTCATTGAAATTGGTCCAGTAGTAATGGCGTGATCCGCAAACAAATAAACAGACAACTCGTTTTTCGAAATCAGAATCGTGTATTTAGTATATTTGCATACCTATTTAGTTAGTACCTATTTAGTTTATCCATATTTTTCATTTTAGTTCTGTTTTTTTCCCGTTTTATAATAGTACTAGCCGTCTCCCGCGGCGTTGCCCGCGTTAGAGTGTGACTATTCAAAATTCCTTTCTTAGTGCGCCCCTACACTATATAAGGATACTACCCTCCAAATTTCATACCTCTAGGACTTGTAGTTTAGGCTGTGCGTTGATTCTATGTCAGCTTCAAAAGAGTTTTATATATATTGATCTATGATCTATATAGACTGAAGTCGTGAGACGGTTTTTTTCCAGATTTAAATTCAAAATCCCGATTTAAACCATTGATGGAACACCTCTTAGAGCTGGCAGAAAACGGTGAGCTCTCGGACCAAGATGTCACCGACCAAGTGAATACTTTTATTGCGGCGGGCTCCGATACTATATCAGTAGCGTTTTCACAAGTACTTTTGTGTGTGGGGAGTTATAAAAAAGTTCAACAACGGATTTTTGAAGAGTAAGTATTTTTTTCTTTATCGATATTTGGTTTGCATTTTGAGTAATACCGTAATACTTAAGTTCTGACTGAAATTCTCGCATTACTGTGTAGGATAGGTAGGTACTAGGTATAGCATATTCCGATGCCCCTATAGGCACACGTGACTTACCTATGTACTAAAATTTGACGTGAAAATACGGACGTCAAAAACTGTCATCGAACTCTGATATTACCAACATCTCGGATCCAAATTCAAAACCTTTTAGATAGAAGGTAAATCAGGACACGAGTTTTGACATTTTTTGAAACGACACATAGCACTTTTATTTTAATAGTTTTTCTTGTGTTATTGTGAGTATTGTTGTTTAATTTTGGTGGAATTTTAACCAATAATACTTAGGTCGTAACATAAAGTGTGAGCCATTGGAATAAATGTGTGTAAAGTGGTTTTTCTGAATGTGAAAATTCGTGTTAGGTTTTGAAGAGAAAATCCACCATTTTCTTTTCAAAACAAACGACAGCCGACTTGACAAATGACTTGACTTGACTTATTTATTACAATTTTAACACTTGACATTGGCAAAATTGTCTGTCGAAATGACGGATACAGGCCATTATTGAAGAGAAGAAGAAGAAGGTAAATCAGTTTTTGGCTATCGGCTTTAAAATTAAGATCACATTCTCAAGAGATGTGGAATCTGTTACTCAATAAAATAAAAATCGAAAAGCTTCAGTTCAGTCTTATAAATAAGTTATTCTCATCGAGCCAACCTGCTAGCCCACTGGTGAATTAGATGGGGAAAACAATTCCCAACGAGCCCACTATGCAAATGAGTGGGCTCGATGGGATGCTATAAGTAAAGTATTGTACGCCCGCGGCGGCGGGTAAACTGTTGAAACACTCTATCTTTAAGATCTCTTTTTTACACAGTTTTTACAATAAATGATTGTTATTCTTATTTTTATTCTAGGTACTTACTAAAAGATACGTCGTATAATTTATTTTTTTAAGATTGCAAACCGTGTTTGGAGATTCAGACAGGGACGTTGAAAAGCAGGACTTGCCTCATCTAAAGTACATAGAAGCAGTGATCAAGGAAACCCTAAGATTGTATCCTGCTGCGCAACTGATTGGAAGGACTTTGGATGCAGATCTACAGATAAGTGAGCTATTTTTGTCTGAATTCTTTTACGGGATTGACCTACAAGTTTATATTACAAAAATTTAAAAATCCATGGACCTGCAAATTTTATAACCTCTTTATACTTATTATGCTGGTCATTATCAGACCTTCCAAACATCGAATTACTATTACGCTAGTAATAATACCTCAATGCTTCCAAATGTTTCATAATGTAGGTAATGTAATCAATAAATATTTATGGACATTCCGCACAACGCCTTCTAGTCCCAAAATAAGCAAAGCTGAATTAGACTGCTGATAAAATAGTTAATATACTTTTTTTTGTAAATACATTAGTATACATACATGTAGGTAGACACAGAACAGACATCAACGTTTGCCACACACAAATGTTTGTTCTTGGTGGGGATCGAGCCCACGACCCACAGCTCGGAAGGCTGAGCTATTACCGACTGAACTGTGACGCCCTTATTCTGCCTGTCAACATTATCTCTATCATACAATAACTTTTCCAGAAAACTACATCCTCCCAGCTAGAAGTAAATGCTACTTGGTTCTATACGGGTTATTACGTCACCCGGTATGGGGTACTGACGCGGATCAGTTCAGGCCTGACCGCTGGCTTGATGGCTCACTGCCTTCCAACCATAAGGTGTTCGGCGCTTTTGGGTTAGGCAAGCGGAGTTGTATAGGTAAGTCACTTACCCTGCTATCCCATCCCATCCCACTATGCCATCCCATCACATCCCATTTCCCATCCCATCCTATCACACTATCCCACTATGCCATCCCATCACATCTCATCCCACTATTCCACTATACCACGCCATCCCATTCCATCCCACTATCCCATTCCATCCTATCACACTATTCCACTATACTACGCCATCCAATTCCATCCCACTATCCCATTCCATCCTATCACACTATCCCACTATGCCATCTCATCACATCCTATCACACTATCCCATCCCATTGCATCTCATCCCACTATTCCACTATACCATCCCATCCCATTCCATCCAACTATGTCATCCCATCCCATTCCATCATTTTATAGGACCAATCTGAAAGTATATTCTTTCAGATTAAAAAAAATATTCAAATCGGTTTATAAATAAATGAAGAAATCATGACATAACCACCATTAAAAAAATACCACAACTGATTTGACAACCTCCTTATTTGAAGTCGGTTAATTAAATGAATATTCATACCTATTATTCATGTTTATTTGTAAACGTTGCAGGAGTCAACTTCACAATGATGCTGATGAAAACATACCTAGCTACTATCCTGCGAAAGTACACGGTGTCTGGTGACGTCACACAGCTGGTGCAAACATTTGAGATCCTTTCGAGACCCGTGTCGGGTCACCACATTTCTATTGAAAGAAGGCTCTGATTTTTTTCAAAGGGTCTGGGGCAAATTGGGTGTAACACAGGTCCTACATTTTTTTAAAACTTGCAAATATGGAACTTTGTTTGTTACAATGCAGTTGGTTAAAAATGTAACAATGTCATCATAAAGTAGCGAGAATCATTACTTATTAGACATTTTACTTCGAAAAATGCGTCATTTTCAATGTTGTTTATCGTATTTACAAGTCAAAATAATTACTTCGTTTTCCGTTTTTGTGATTACTGCATAATAAATTATGATAAACCAACACGTCATAAATAACCAAATTAATTAATCCAAAAATTAACCAAATGTATGCAAATCGGGACCTGAAATGCCCCAACGCCTTTGTTTTCGACACTTCTATTTATCTATAGTCTAAACTTGGACTCATACGATGTAGAGGCTCCATTCAGGTGGATTCAGAGACACTAGCCGAGTGCAGTTTGAAGCGTGGCAGACTGCTCGGCTTTTCTTTATGAATTCGTAGCTTAGATTATTTCCCAACACTAGTGGTAACACTAACTGTATTTGGTAATTATGTACCGCTGCATTGCACAGCTGGCAATAAACAACACTTAATTAGTGAGGGGGCAACACAAACATAAAGCAATTTGCAGCCAAACTTTAGTCTAAATAAGCCTGTTTGTTTTGTGTTTGAGAAATACAGACAATTAACTGAAATAGAAGTCCTATTACAGACTTTCACATATACCTAAATACCTACCTACTCTTTGCAAATGGAAAATATGGGTGTGAAGAAAAGTTACCTATACTTTACAGCGCACGTCCACTGAAGGGCTTCATCCCGGACGACCACGGTTTCGGGCAAAAAGTACCGCTGGATCACTATTTTATAAAATGTACTGTTGTAAAGAAAAATGCTAGGCGCTTAAAAATACAATATACATTGTATATTTTTGTTTAAAATTCATCAAACCTTATGAAGGTAGGTTATGTAATGTAATTTTAGTTTAATTTTAATTTTGTATGGACCTGTGTTGTCTGAAATAAAGAATTAATAAAAAAAAAAATATGCCTTGTGCGACGTAGGTATAGCTTACCTAGTCGTATCACGGAGGACCCATAAAACCACCATTCTTAAATGCTTTATTGCACACAGAAAAATATGAACAAACAAGTTAAAACTAAAGATATGTACTCGTACAAAGGCGAGCTTAACCCTAATAAGAGTTTTCTTCCAGGAAACGTCCGCTTCCACGTTCCGTTCTTCCAGGAAGCTTCCGTTCCCGTTAGGTATGTAGGTAGGTTGTTGGAGAGTTGGTTACTAAATACCTAGGTACCTCATGCTCAGTTAATTCAAAGTCAAAACAAAATTAAACTGTAACTTCACGCCAAAAGTTAAACTCAAAAGACATTTGTTTATGATTCAAAGCAATTCAAAGTAGATATATATCAAAACTTCCGCGACCGTGAAACCAGAATTATTTTCATTAAGATTACAAAAGTAGGTACCCTATCTTCAAAGTAGAAGTTGAAATTAATGAGTAACAAGATCAGATAGATGGTATAGAGAATAACCCGGATAGTAGGCGAAAACACACGGTGCGGTGCGATCATCGGTGCGATGCTAAAAACGCAAGGCTTGATTTTCTAGCCATGATTTCAATTTGTTAAGAAAAATAAACGTGATTCCCGGAGTTTAAGGTAGAGAGTAAGTAGAGTAGATACCTTACCTACACGGAAAAAAAAGATGTCTTAGATCAAGACAATATCGACTTGGTCAAGACAAATGTAGACTCATATATGGGGAACACTATATATTCTTGAACAGAGCAAATTATTGTCTCAGTTTTATTGTCTTCGCATAAGACATTCGATTTTGAAACAAGAATTCTGAAATTTCGTTTGAAGAATGTACGCTATTTTAGTTAAAGAATGAACTGTTTTAATATTTTTTTTGTTTTTTGCTGCAGAATTATTACCGTTTCGTACCGAGACAATATTATCTTAAGCAAAGCCTCTACTATTCTTAACTGAAGAGTTCTTTGTGTTGAGTCAAGTATTGTTTGTTTCCTACTAAACCTGTATAATCTTAGTTGAAGCCTTTACTAGTCTTAACTGAAGAGCTATTTGTGTTGAATCAAGTATTGTTTGTTTTCTACTAAGACAATTTAATGTTAGGTAAAGCCTCTAATATTTTTAACTGAAGAGTTCTTTGTGTTGAGTTAAGTATCGTTTGTTTTCTACTAAAACAATATAATCTTAGGTGAAGTTTCTACTGTTTTTAACTGAAGAGCTATTTGTGTTGAGTCAAGTCTAGTTTTTTTCCTATTAAAACAATTAAATGTTAGGTGAAGCCTTTACTATTCTTAACTGAAGAGCTATTTGTGTTGGGACAAGTATCGTTTGTTTCCTACTAAAACCATATAATCTTAGGTGAAGCCTTTA